>OU862931.1:27380571-30107920 GCA_917880885.1 Limnephilus marmoratus
TTTGTATGTCTCCATATTAAAATTCGGAGGCATGATTTTTTTTATGTGGCGGAAAATATTAAAAATGCGCTCCAAAAAATCGCAAGCAATCCGAGAAAAAAGTTTTTATTTGGTCTGTCACTCGACTGCTTAACCGAATAAAGTGACACAATTAAGAAATTTGAATAGTAAAATTTTTATGTCACCGTAACTAGATAAGTATTGTACTCTAACTGTAGTTTATAAAATCATGTCCATTTTTTACATTGACTCACAGGTGAACCTGGGGGAAACCCTTTCTCTTAGGGCTGATGTCATTTTCGTGCTGGTGTCAGGCTTCGAAGCAACGTATTAAGAAGAGACCGATTATACTACCTCATTCTTTGTCTCTTTTTAGTGTCACCATTGGCTATTTTTCGTTTCATCTAATTTCAAATCACAACGGTGCTAAAGAAGGTTTCATTTCAATAAATCTCGGTAAACTGATTATCAGAATTTTGTCCTTTTTATTATTTTTTTTTAATCATCTCACTGCACAAATATATAACCTCCCCGTTGAAAGTAATTTAGTTTTGCATTTCGCCTATCTGCATTTTGTACGTTTCGCTTCCGTTTCAAGATGGTGGTCGATACTGCCTTTTTCATCCCAACAGTGCTGATCCTTCTACGTGCTGTCAAATCGGACTAACTAACTAACTAACTAACTAACCATCACGCCGTTTCCCCGCAGGGGTAGGCAGAGAGGACGGATCGCCAAACAACTCGGTCTTGGCACACACTCTTTGCCTCACTCACATTCATACATCGTCTCATACATTCTCTTCTATTGTTCTGACTTTTGACATGGCCGGACTCAAGTATTTGATTCACTTGATCGTGCCACGTCTTCCTCGGGCGTCCCCGACTTCTTCTACCATTCACATTCGCGTCGTATATTCTTCTTACACTACTTTCTTCGTTCATTCGCTCTACATGCCCAAACCATCTGAGGGTCCCTTTCTTAATCTTACTCATTATGCTTACATCAGCCTTACATTCTTTACGGATATCCACATTTCTCACACGATCATACATTGTTTTACCACACATACGTCTCAGGGATCTCATTTCAACAGCATTCAGCTTACTTTCATCCTTCCTCTGCCAGTTCCATGCCTCACTGCCATACATCAGGGTAGGTACCAGGACTCCATTGTGGACTGCTAGCTTCGCTTCTTTCGACAGTTTTTTATTAGCGCCAACGGCATTCAGTCCACCATTAATGGAGTTACCGGCATTCACCCTTCTTTCAATATCTCTATCAGCCTTCCCATCTCTCGTAAACATACTACCCAGATACACAAACTCATCCACCTGCTGCAAGTATTCATCATTCACAACTATGTTGCATACTGTTTTCGTACTCTCTCTTTCAAACACCATGACTTTAGACTTACTTAAATACTTACTCAAATCGGAATAACCAATATTATGGTATTGAAGGAAGTTTGCAAAAAAAATCGTTGTTTCTTTGAACAAAATGTATAACAACCCCTTAATGAAATAAAAAAAAATTGTTAACTAAAATTTATGGTTTATAATTAAGTAGGTAGGTATAAAAGAAACTACTTACAAAAATTGTGACATGGAAGAAATTTTGGGTTTGGTTTATTAAATAAAAAAAATACAAATAATCTTTTGTACGGAAGTCTACTTTTCACAGAACTATTCATTCAATGGTAAGAGATGACCTGAATACAGATATTCAAAATTATGTGCTCCGTCAAACCGCAGCTACGTCGCTTCTGCACTATCCACTGGCTCCCGGTAATGCGCGGGACGTTGGGAGAGGATGCAGTAATCGGATAATTCAATGGAGATAAACTCCCAAGGCTTCAGAAAATAATGCAGGACGGGAGACTGGGCAGGAAGTTGGGAGAAATAAAACACAAGTTAATCCGCAAGGTGTTGCTACTGGTAACTAGGATGAGAAGATAGGGATAGTGATTTTAATAATTACATTTTTATAGAGGTTCGAAAAATTGCAAAAGAAAAAAAAATTAAGTAACGCTTTTTATGTACGTCATTTAAGATTCGCACGAATGATGGACGTTTTACAATTTTGCATGTTGGTTTTTTCGTCCAGTTTCCACTTTTCACATGGATTCGGGATGTAAAAAGGACATGTTCTATTTTGGTACCGGTTTTTGAATGGTTTAAGGCAAAACCTAATGCTTAATCACTGTTTTCAATTAATCTTTACTACGAATCGGTTTAAATTAAAAATAAAAATAAATATGATTTGGATAAATTGAAGCTTTCCAACCCTTTTCGTTGATTACAGTTAAAATAATTGTTGTTAATTACTTTATAAAGAATAAAAGCTTAAACTTCTATAAAATGGATTTTTTCATTAAAAAAGTAGGAACACATGTAAGAAACAACTTTTAAAAAGTATAATTTTATTGCTAAAATTATCTGAGACTAATTCAACCTCCTAATTATTTCTCCTACTTCCGGATAGAAACCTCTGAAGTATCCATGAGATTCTGCAACCATTAGTAGAAGGGCGCTTCGCGGATAGGTAGCTTTTAGGGCTCAGATGAAATCAATCTTCTAACTATTTCTGTTCGGTCTGGATACAAACCCATGAGATCACGCAACCATTATTAGAAGGGCGCTATGCGGACAGGCTGCTTCCAGGGCTGAGATGAAATCAAACTTCTAACTATTTCTGTTCGGTCTGGATACAAACCCATGAGATCATGCAACCATTGGTAAAAGGGCGCTACGGGGACAGGTTGCTTCCAGCGCTGATATTAATTTAACTGCCTAACTATTTCTTCTATGTTTGGATAGAAACTTTCGACGCATCCATGAGATCTTGCAAAGTAGAAGGGCGTTACGCGAACAGGCTGCTTCCAGGGCTGAGATGAAATCAAACTTCTAACTATTTCTGTTTGGTCTGGATACAAACCATGAGATCATACAACTATTAGAAGAAGGGCGCAACACAGACAGCCTGCTTCCATCGCTGATTTGAAATCAACCGCCTATTTCTCCCAAGTTTGGATGGAAACTTCCGACGCATACATGAGATCCTGCAACCACTAGTAAAAGGGCGCTATATGGACAATAATGTGGGTTATTTAAAAAAAAATTATAAACTGGTGCTAAATTGGTTCAAAACGACGTGTAAAAATTTTTCAAATTTCTGATACGATCATCATTAAGTTTTAAAAATTTTCATTGTAAGGTGATTTCTAGTGCGTATAAAAGTTACTATGAATCCTTTAAACCATATTTTTTGTAATCTTGCAATGCAAATTTTTACGAAAAGATTTATAAAAAGTCGCAATATTGATTCTCGCAAAATAATGCCGAAATTTGAGAGAAAGAAGGATTTTGCTGGTAATTGAATACACTGCCTTGAGATAATTTGATTTAAAATCATATATTTTTTAAATAAATAAATCAAAATATTCCCTCTATTTCGTGTTTTAATAAAAATAGTTCAATTTTAATGGTTTACCCTGTAATGGTTTAAAATGAGTTACCTAATTAAATTGGTATTATGTATGTAATAAAATGGCTAGCTACAGTCTGGAAGTAGAACATGATAAATGTCAAGTCTATGAAATAAAAGAGGAAATTAAATATTATAATAAGATTTATTGAATTAATATTGACATGACATTTACGAAGCAATTATTAAAGACTCTATAAAGATTATTTGATCTCAAGGGGTGTTTGTAAAACTCGAAGAGTTTTACAACAATCAAACTACGTGTGATAAGAATTTAAGTTATGTGGAAAACAAGCAAGGTTGGACGCCAGAGTGTTTAAACAGCAACACCCAAGTATTAAATAGTAAAACCAAAATGGTAACCTTGAATATCTGACTAAAATAAATAATATATTAGGATTTAGATTAACGTTACGAATTCGATGCGCCATGGTGATGTTGGTTTCAATCCGTCGCAGGTATCCGCTCCGCTACTTGGGCTTGCTCGATCCAAACTGAAGCGCCCGAACTTTTCCGAAGCATCTCGAAACATCTGCCGCCCCTTCGGAGTGCAATGCTGCCAACCAAATCATGCGAAATTTGCGAATCGCTCACGACGCTAGCAGCAAATGTTACATTACCCCTCCACCAAAAAGAAAATATTTCCTCCTGGAAATCAAGAGGTCCATGTGTCACTTCCTGAAGAGAACTGCATACTATATGAGCCTTGGTCGTAAATGTTAGTCATGGAAGAAGCCAAAATATAAGGATTGTCAGCCGGAAGGATCCTGGTGATAGAAGTACTCCCAATCCATATAATGTACCTCATGGAAGAAGCGGTGACCACCGTACTGCAATACTGAAGCCATGACATAATGCGATGAACAGAAAGACGCATCAATCTATGCAGCTTCTCTCCAATTATGATGTATTCAATAACTGATGACCCAAGATGGCCCAAGGTAGAGATGAAATATCTGGTCTGGAATCTCAAATTCAGCTTCTTTTGCTATTAATTTCTTCCAAAACTGATGACCCAAGATGGCCCAAGGTAGCGATGAAACATTTGGTCCGAAATCTCAAATTCAGCGTCTTCTGATATTACTATCTTCCAAAACTGATGACCCAAAGTGGCCCACGGTAGAGATAGAAGCTCTGGTACAACATCTTGAAGTCCAGCGTTGATGATTTTGAAAGAATCTTCCTATGATGATGTCTTCAAGCGGGATAATGATGCGACGTGGCTTGAAGTCAGATGAATGCCTTGACCCACATTTTGAAACCAGCGACAATGAACATGAAGGATGCTTTCTTCTTAGTCTTGCTATTTAAATTTTTTTGAGATTATCTTGAAGTTCCCTACACTAAACTGCCTAAATAAGGTTACCAGCAACAAAGTAAGATATAAAAGGAAAGAAAAATTCAAGATGAAATATTTAAAAAATGATTATGTAAATGTATGCTCAAAGCTGAAATTGAAATTTTTCCACATAACATATTAAAGAACCCTAAATTAAAGATTTAATAATTGTAAAACTTCATGTCTTATACAAAAGAAACAATGAATTGATATGCAATTACAAAATTAGAATGCACGGGATTTACTGAAGTTTGAAATAATATTACCCAGCGATGTAAATGTTTTATAAATAAAAGTGTTTTAAATTGAGATTAAATATGATAAAAAATTTATTATTCAATTAATCTAATACCCGGTAGATATCAAAATAAACAAAAATCAAAACATATGAAAATAAATTTTTACTGAGATATTTTTAATTTATTTCTTTTCTTAAATTCCCAAAATAAAATAAAACAGCCTGTATTATGCTGAGCTGAGTATAAAATCTGAAAAATGAAATACTTAATTTGTTTGAAAGTATTTTTAAAAACCCCATGTAGCAAATAATAACTTCGAGATAGTCAATAAACAATACCTAGGATGGTAAAATAATAATTAATGATAAATGTAATCAAATGTTGATAGATGGCTCTAGTATCGGCCCAATTATGTTCGTAATAAAATAAAAATATTTAATAATAATGTTACTACAAATTAGCAACAGATGTCATAGCTCTATTCTCATAATAATCAATCAAAATAATTTTAAAGACCAACTGAACAGTTGTTATATTATAAAGCCTTGGTTAACTAAGTATTAATTGTATTTCAAGGCATCATCGGTATAATGAAGGTTCCAACTTCCCGATTGAATTAACTCCATTTCATTATACTGGAATTTATTAATAATTCATCCTAAAATTTCCAAGACAGAATTCTTAGGAGGAAATATCAGACGACACAATATTTAACAAAAACTACAAACACACACAAACTTAATAGTTTTCTTAAAAGATTTAACCTATAAATATGCAATATGAATACGGTAATCGCACATAAAGGACAGTTATCATTACTATCTCTTTCTATAAAAGTTCTTAGACCAAAACTTTCTGCCTGAATTATTGACACACATGGCTTCACTGAAATCCTCTCGAAAGAGATGAATGCCATGAGCTTCTTACAACTCAACAAATTAATCTTTATATGAAGATAATTAACTTCATATTCTGAAATCAAAAGAGACGGACATATCCTCATCGTAAGTTCACAGATTACGCCAAAGATTCCTCCGTATCTCGCGAATGAAAGTGAACAGGCAAACCGACGCCTTCTATGTTCGGTTAAAAACGTGTTTGCGCTACAGTGATAGGAAAATATTTTATATCCTATTTATAGAATGCAAAACAAGGAAGGTTGACATACTCAGAGGATCTCAACGGAGATCATGTTATGCCCCTTAACTGCCGTTTTAAACGGTGGCAGTAATCGAATCAGTGTGAGATATATCCACTGCATTGAAGCGAAGCTCCAACTGTTTTGTTTAAAACAAAACTTGTCTGTTTCCTTCACTCAAGGACCAACAATCCGTACACAAGACAATATAATCGAAACCACAGTACATAAGACACATCCGTACACAAGACAACAATAGAAGACAAAACAACCCAAAAACATTCAATGCTCAAAACTCATTTACTCTTTGAGAGCTGAATGTATTGTTAACAAAATTCATCTGCTTTTGTTGACGCACCAAAAACAGATAAATTTTTCCCCAAAATTGCACCGCACATCATATGCTATATTAACTAGCAACACCAGGATCTTTGATATGTCCTATGACCGATTGATAACAGAATATTTAAAGTTTTCCGTTCTGAAAGTGAAGACGCAAACCCCAATAGCAGTTGTTGTATGTGTTATGTCAAACAATAATATGTAGATGGCGTTATTGAGAAACTGACTAAATTATAACTTATGTCAAACTTGCATATTTATAATTACGAGATCTATTAAATGACCTAAAATATTGCGTGCTGTTAAGTTAATGAAAGTTATTTGAAAAACCTTATTAGATAAAGTTTAAAGATGTAAATTCAATAAACCATTTATTTGTTCAACAATCTACTAATCGCTCCGAAAAAATACCTTGCAAACTCTGAAAACCCTATGAAAAGGAAGATATGCAAGTACTTCAAGGAACAGGCAATAGATCGCCAAAAAAAAATTATAGATCAATTAATATAATAACAATCTAAACTGAAGAAAAAAAAAATTAATAATTCCGACCAGAACTATAAAGAATCCTTATACCTGTGAATTTTTACGTATGTAAACATGTGATAAAACTCTACATTATATATCAATTTAAATAGTTGTAATTTCATAACAATCATATTAGTTGCTCCGAAAGTTACTTCGCATAATCTCTAATAACCCTATTAAAGGAAGATATGCAAAACAAATTTAAGGTTCAGCCAACTGATCGCAAAATGTTATACAATCTTCTATACTAATTTATTGAATTATCCATTTATTGGAATCAAAACCCAAAAGATTAATTAGATAATAGCCGATGAACAAATAATATAGTGATAAGCAACATTTTGCATTCACCTACAAAATGATGATTTCAAAATAACAGTTATTCATCAAACCCGAAAACTATAAGGAATTTATTTTATTTTAAAAGAAAAACTAATCCCGCCGACTAAAGAGAAATTAAAACTCGATAAAAATCTATTAAAATAATGATTTGAATACAAATCCCTGTTATGTACTAAAATCGGAATTTAATGAAATTTATCAAACCCTCACAAAAAAAATTTGTATAAAATATTAAACCGAAAGAACATAATGATATATTGCAAGGAAATTTAATTTCTTTTGAAAGCCCTACATGAGGAAAGAATAAAAAAAATCATCGATCAAATCAATATAACCCGGATAATAAATTATAAAAATTAATTTACGTGAAACTAGCTTTAGTCGCTTTGCATAACAGGACAGCCCGAATTCTGTAGACGAAGGCTTTGATGACGTCTTATCTCCACCCGGATGTCCAGCAAAATTTGGTCCGCGTCTGAAATGCACGTTTGGTTACATTTATTATTATGAAAAATAAAATTTGTATAAGGGGAACAAAAATGAAATCAAAATTCCCAAAGTAAGATTGTAAAAGTTCACAATGTAACAGAACATATCAATTGCAGGTAGGATAACTATTTGTATTAAGTTTATAACATGTGAAGAAATTCATGTGTGCAATGATGTCAATAATAATTATTGCATCAGGTAGGTAGGTAATTAATGAAATTTACACATTATTGCAAAATATAAGCACGAAAAATATCACAAAATAAATGCAATGAGATTAAACAGCCACTCATAACACAGTGTAAATAAATTAGCTTGTAATAAAATATACTTACAAGTTTCAATTATTAACGGATGACCAGCACGAGTTTTGTACAAAGTGATATTATTAAATTTGCCGAAATATTATTAATTCCATCTGCAGAAATTAAATCCATCCCATCTGCTATAAAAACAATGTGTACCTACCTAAATAATTAGTAGGAGAAATAAATATGATTAGTACAAGACAAACAAATAACACAAAATAAAATGAGTTGTGGATGAACAAGCCCAAGTAAATATAAAATATGCAATTAACAAAAGTAAAATGAATACATACCCACGACGGTAAAAGCAACACACCAACGAATTGTAACCTCAATCTAACCTAAAATGACATATCGCGGAGAATTTAAATCATATCCACATAAAACTTGCAAAACATAGTTTGACTGGAACTACCACGTTGGGCTCGCCACTGTAATGGTTTAATAAGAGATGCCTATGTAATTAACATTTATGTATGTAATAAAATGGCTAGCTACAGTCTGGAAGTAGAACATGATAAATGTCAAGTCTATGAAATAAAAGAGGAAATTAAATATTATAATAAGATTTATTGAATTAATATTGACATGACATTTACGAAGCAATTATTAAAGACTCTATAAAGATTATTTGATCTCAAGGGGTGTTCGAGTTTTACAACAATCAAACTACGTGTGATAAGAATTTAAGTTATGTGGAAAACAAGCAAGGTTGGACGCCAGAGTGTTTAAACAGCAACACCCAAGTATTAAATAGTAAAACCAAAATGGTAACCTTGAATATCTGACTAAAATAAATAATATATTAGGATTTAGATTAACGTTACGAATTCGATGCGCCATGGTGATGTTGGTTTCAATCCGTCGCAGGTATCCGCTCCGCTACTTGGGCTTGCTCGATCCAAACTGAAGCGCCCGAACTTTTCCGAAGCATCTCGAAACATCTGCCGCCCCTTCGGAGTGCAATGCTGCCAACCAAATCATGCGAAATTTGCGAATCGCTCACGACGCTAGCAGCAAATGTTACAACCCTACATTCTTTTAAGATTTGACAAGGGTCGGTTTTCCTCTATTATATGAAATTTCAAAGTCAATCCGGAGGAAGAAGATGATATACAAATATTATTAAAAAATATGTGATTTTACATCGCCATTTAATACCCTTTTATCACTATTAGACAAATCAAAAAATTGAAATTAATAAATTACTTGGTTTTTACCACTTTTATTGTTTATAAAACCGACATGTTTCGTCAGCAAAGCTGACTTCTTCCAAAGCTGACTTCTTCTTCGAAGAAGTCAGCTTTGCTGACGAAACATGTCGGTTTTATAAACAATAAAAGTGGTAAAAACCAAGTAATTTATTAATTTCAATCATAATGGTGCCACAAAATAAGTTTGCTGTGTTAGAAGAAGGAAAATCAAAAAATATTTTTTTTCCCCATACAATCGTGACCCACCCTAATGGACAACCTAATTTTGGGGCCAAGATGAACTCAACCTTTTAACAATTTTTCCCAGATCTTGAAAGAAACCTTCAAAGTATCCATTAGATCCTGCAATCATTAGAAAAAGGGCGCTACACGGACAGCCTAGTTTCGGGGCTGAGACGAACTCAACCATCTAACTATTTCTCCTAGGTCTGGATAGAAAATTCGGATGTATCCATGAGATCCTGCTACCATTAGTAGAAGGGCGCTGTGTGGACATTTTCTCACTTACGTATTTAGTCAAACTCAATGTTTTCCATCTCAGTCCATCTAATTGTTTTCCTAGAGCTAGTTTGAGCCCCCCCTGTGATCTATGAGACCATTAGCATCTGCGCGCTACGCAGACAGCTCCCGGTGTTGAGATGAACTCAACCTCCTGCGGGTGATTCACTGGACCGACTGAGCCAACTGCGGCCTCTCAGACGGACCCCGGTGCGTCATCTCTAATTCAGATGGAAGCATTTCGCAGGCTGTATGCTCTGCCACCTTACAACTAAACACAAATGGAAATGTTCGTTTTCTCAGTACTTAACTTTGGTTATGGAAAATATTCAAACGGTGTAGTTAATTCTCATTATATTTTTTTTGAATGCGTACTTGAAAGTTTATGCAAAGAATACGTCAGAACAAGTATCTTCTTCTTTGTGTGCCGTATCAGGTCCCCCCGACGTTGGCGATCACTCTTGAAAATGTCTCTATGTCTTGCGCTGCCCGGAATAGCTCCTCCACACTTCTAATGCCGGTCCACTCTCGTATATACGCAGCCAAGACATTTGTCTCCTACCAGGCCCTCGGCGACCCTCTATCTTGCCTTTCAATATTAAATGGAGCAAGTGATACTTCTCCCCTCGAAGTATATGACCCAGATATGAAATTTTCCTGATTTTTATTAATGTAAGCAGTTCTCTATTTGCTCTAGCCCGCCTGAGAATTTATGTGTTGGTGATCATGTTGGTCCATGGGACCTTGAGCATTCTCCGGTGAAGCCACATTTCAAAAGCCTCTAATCTGTTCATGGTATCTACTTTCAGGGTCCATGTTTCACATCCATAGAGCAAGACCGACCACACATAATATTTTAGCATTCTCTGCCTTAGTTTTAAGCTGATATTGTCATTGCAGAAGAGGGATTTTATTTAAATGAAAGCCGTTCTTGCTGCTTCAATGCTGCATCTAACCTCTACATCTGGGTCAAGAGTCTCCGTGAGAATACTGCCGAGGTATCTAAATCTTACCACCTTTTCGACATTGCAACTATTTAACTGTATTGATAATTTAACTGTGAGAACAAGTATAATTGCTGCTAAATTAAAACTAAATATTGTCCACCAAAATACACTTTATATATATATACATACTTGTCTGAAATCTCGGCAAATCAGTTGCAATTTTGAAAAGAACAGTTCAATTAATTTCTCATTGAAATATTATTATTAGAGATGCACAGCGTCAAATGATTGAAATTTTTGAAGGCCAACACTTTTCTGCGGGTTTTTTAAAAATAAATTAAAGGTTCTCCATAAAAAAATCGATTTCACCAATTTCAACACGTGTTCATGGCACGTGGGCGTTGATAATGATTTCGTAAACCCTTTTCACATTATATATCCAGTTACGTCAATAATTGAACCGAGTGAGTGTAACTGAGATTCTTTCAATTTCTTTCAACAACCTTCAGTAATGGGTTTCAGGTTCACAGTGTGAAATTTGACTCACACCTTTAGTGATTAAATTCTGTACCTATCTATCTACCGTATTTTAATAGCAGTACTAAATACTAATATGTTATATGAATATCAATTTCATACGCTGATGGGTACTGCTACACAAACCACTGATAGCTCCGTTGTAACCAACCTATAATAATAATAATAACAACGTTTTTATAAAACGGAGTTTTGGGGTGGATCACCTCACATAAATAACCTTAAATAACGTAAAATGTTGTATAACCCAACCAAAAAACTTTCAATGTTCAACGACCTCTGTAGTTGAGTGATTAATCTCCGGCAACGAATCTGGAGATCGCGGGTTCAAATACTAATTGAATCATTTGTTACGTTTCCCAATTTATTTATATCAAAAGAAGAGTGTATATTTGTGACACATTACAGGGTGGCAGATAGTTTCAGTATCACCCTGTTGGAAGACAACCATCCAGTTTCAAACGTTGCTTGATATGGCTTTAGACATGTTTGACGACCAGATCTGAATAGCTAGATTCTTCCCCATCCTATTCTCCCTATCTTCTTCTCCCCACTACCTTCAGCCTCATGACCCAATGGGGTACTTTCACAAATAACGAATACCGTTAAAAATGTGTGGAAGACTTAATGTTTATCTTTCGGATTCTGATAATTGTATTAAAAATGTGTAGTTATAATATTTTCATCCAAAATTATTAATCTGATAAATCGCACATTCCAAAACGGTTCCCACCGGCTACAACTTCATAATGACTTAGATAACGCCAATGTCTAATAAAACGGCTATCACGGACGATGTACCGCGTGACGTCAAATCCGCCGAAATCACGGATAAAAACGAACATGTCGTTTTGGTCGCGAATCGAAATTGGCACATTTTAAGCCCTTTTTCGAAAATGTATTCGTTAGCATAAATATAACATAAAAATTTAAAAATACCTTTATTATTTTAATTTGTTTTTGTAATAAACAAAACCGTGGAAATATCCTACTGGGGATGGCATAGACATAGACTCTCTGGCTTCAGAAGCTTGGAAGTTGTTGGGTTTCTTGTTGGCTACTTATACGAAAAAATGTAATAAAAAAAATCTCTCCAGTGCTTTTAATAGAAAGAGAGGTCACATCGGATCGCATGCCTATTGTACTATGGGAATGTGGGTAGGCACCACCCATTCTCAAAATAATAATATGTGTATGACATCCGGCCGATTTTAATATAACTGATGAGACCGCCTCGTCGGATAAAATATTCATCATCCGTCAGCCGATCCGATCCGCGTACCTGTGTGTAGGATCTTGGTAGGTGTGTACTGGGTAGGCAGGGGCCTGAGGGGGGGAGAGGAAGGGGCAACAGGTAGGAGGAGGTAAACTAAGTGAGGTTAGGCTAGTCGCACCACGGCTGGCAGGCAGGTACCATCTCGCGCAGGTGGAACAAAACGCGGGAAAGAAACGCGCCAAATCTCGAGTCAGACTTACGATCGTTCGAAAATCAAAAATATGTATAAAACGCTTAATTTAATTACGATGTGAAGTGTATTTAAAATTGTGAAGTCCAATTTAAAAATAAATAAAAAACTGTAATTGAAAAAAAAAACACGTTTTGTTTACAATAACATTAAAATTGTGTTTATGTTATTCGAATCAAACTTTTTAAAATTTACGATAGTGAGTGTGCACATTTAATTCATACGAATTTTTAATTTTAACGAAGTGTAAAGAATTATTTCATGGATTGGTTGAAACTGTGTTTCTTATTCTGATGAGATTAAAACAACAAGAACCGGTGAAACCGTTTCAAAACAAATCAACTCTCGTAAAAAGTGCACGATTTTAAAAACCTCCCGTAAACGGTACAACACGATAACTTTCTTACTCGAATAACGGAACTTTTAGTAGGAACATTGTATCTAGCTTTTACGTCAAAATTTACCATTTCAAAACACTTTGGGCTCTTAATGAGCAAGATATTATGATTTTAATATCACAATAAACAGAATTTACGAGTTTTAATATGTACGCAATAAAAACTTCACGCAACATCTAGCTATTTGAAATTTATGATGATGGCTTCAAGAAACATGTTGTAAATAATCTTAAATGAAACCCACGATACATCGAAAACAGACGACGAATTAATAATAATACATTTCCAATATATTACTAATAAAGAATTAGCATAATATATTATAATGTACACTCTGCTGCAACAATCAACAGTACTTTTGTTTTGACTGGTAGAGACAAACAGGTGCCTACAAAATTAACATAATACGAATCAAATAATAAGAAGATACTAAAGCGACATACGATACAAGTGCATAAATACATGCGGGTCACTGCTGTTTTATTAGTGAACCCCTATAACAATAAACAGGTACGCAAAGCATAGGTGCTGTGCACCTGTGTGCTGCTGATAAGGCCGGCGATTTGCATATCACAAATAACATAAACAACCCAGATACCAGCATAGAACTGGGTTTGTGATAGTGCATAACTATCTACCATTAGAGTTTCAAGGAAAGGAACAGGAAATAAAACAATGATAATTTGTTTTGGTTGATAAGTATTTCGTGTCAGAAAAAACTGGCGTAACAAAATACAAAGATGACACACATGCCCAATTAATCCCTGTGTTTGGCATTCCAAAATCGCAATCATAACACACCAGGATAAAATAAGGCTACTGTTTGATTGTAACCATCTACAATACGAAATAAAACTTATGGAAAGAAACACAACACTAAACGCCAAAAATTTGTTTAGGCTGATAAGTGTTTGTGTCAGAAAAAAAAGTATAGAAGGAATATGACATACATCAACAATTAATGCCCCGTGCTTAAATCCATTCAACGCCAGTGCTTCGTTTTCCAAAAGCACTTTTAACGTGTTTGATGTTTTAACTCCAGAATTATTTACCGAGTGAGTATTACTTTGACATTGTTCTATTGTGTTTGAGTGTTTGGTTGTTTGTTCTCACTGTTGTGTTTTATTGTTCACAAATCCACTGCTGTGTCATATTGTGTTCATCGTGCCTTCTTCAGAGTGACGTTTCTTCTATTGTAAGTATCTGCTTGAATTAGTTTATTTTAAGAGCACTCTGTGGCTTTGCATGTTTCCTGATTTTATGCATTTATTGCTTTTCTATTTTTTAATTGTTTTCACTGATTCCCTTTGATAAAATTAGTTTAATCTGTGCGCTTGATATATCAACTACATTGATAATTTTAATGTTGTAACTTCCTTTTTTTGTTTATAAAACATTTAAGTAAACCATTCATAAACCTACCGAAGAATGTATTGCTAGAAGCATTACTAATTGTCACTTTTCAAAGTTTTTTTCTACTGGTTGGGCGGGGTTTGATTAGGTTAGGTATGTCAGATTAGAAACACTAAGAAATCAACAGATACTTATCAATTAAGCACTACTTCAAATTCATTAACTATTTTTTAAGACCCAACATCCCTAACATTTCTAGGAGAAACTCTTCCTCATATTTCGCATATTTCTATTGAACTCGTTTCTCCTTTTATTTTAGGCAAAAAAACATTAACAAAGAAATACGTAACTAACTATAATATAACTAACTCTAAGAAAATCTTGAACCCTTATAAAACATTTTAAATGCTTTTACCAACTACGCGAGTGATATAATACGACTCAAAATATAATATTCGATATTTCGTACACCGTCTTATAAAGAAAAAAAGTAGTTTCAGGTATGTAAATTTCAATAGTCACGTGCATTTTCTCATAAAAACTAGTATTTTTGTATTAATTAATTAAACAAAACATTTTTTTTATCCATTAATAAAGCTTTGTTGTGCTATAAATAAAGCATTACATTGTGATAAAACCAGTTGGACCAGAAACAGTAGCCGTGTGACAGGTATGTTTCTACCTATTCTAACTCGTAGACTTTTTAGAATTTGTTTGTATTTTTCTCTGTTCCGACTGGAGTATTACCCTGGGGACTTAATTAGTCCTTCTGTTATTTATACCTGTTACAAGCGTTGTCGAGTCGTACGCGTTGTACACAATTTGTTAATAACAATTCTGTTTAATTGATTAGAAGTAGTCTCATGTTTTAAGTTGATTGTATACTGCCTTCTTTGATTTGTTAAACTAATTGGTTTGCCAGTAGAAAAAATAATCCCCGTGATTTGAGGGTCAAAAGAACTTCAACGAAATGAGAATAGATACTCATAATTTTATCCGTGTCGTGTTTTAAAAATATTGTTTGCTTTTGAATAAAATACCTACAGCTAAAGTCATTTCAAGCTACGTTACGATTTTGAATGGTGGCCCTTCACCAGGGTGTTGGAGAATCTACAACTCATCTAATTTTAATGTTTTATTTGATTTATTTTTAGCATCTCCTTTATCCTTGCCCGGGTTTTTCGAAATCAGATGAAGACAGTAATTTTCATCTTATTTTGAACGCCAAGTGTGCAAAATTCATCAAGAAATTTCAAAGTACTGCTTTAAGGGGTGGGAAAAGAGGATGGGGCGGTTTTTCGTAATTTCTATAGATATCCTTCATCTTGTCATCAATTTCGGAAATGAACTGTGGATTTGTTTAAAATACAACCCACAAATCCACAACTGGACACTCTTCTTTATTTTACATAAAACGTGTTTTTTACACTGTGTCCACACCTCAGCCTTGAGGAAAAAAATCCCTCACAGATCCCTTTCAGGATATTATGGGTAGAGTTTTTTTTGGGAAATTAAGGAGAGGAAGTTCTGGGAAGGAAAAGGGTATGAGGAGGGGTGTCTAGAAATCTGGTGGTCAATGTATTCAGGAGTGACGCGAATGTATGAATCCATTCCTCCCACTGCGGTGCAAGGCGAAGGGTCGAGAGAGTCCGGCTGGAGAACCGAAAACGTCTCCCACAACTAGTCTCTTTCGATCTGGCTCATCACGCAGTAGGGGCGCAAAACATCCCCCGCCAAGAATTAGACAAAAATGTCTTCCTCAACCCTCTTCCGATCCCCACCACAATGCAGTAGGTGGACAAAAATATCCGCCGCCAAGACCTAGACAAACCTCACCCCATGAAACCGGACAGTCGCCAAACGCAGCGAACCACATGGGATGACTAAAATGACAATAAATGATTTCCGATGAGGCGGAACCCATACACTCCCCCTAAATTGTGCTGACTATATTCGAAATTAGCCCTTTCTTAACTTCGAATCATAAATATTTGTATTGATATTAGTTCAGATCTGCCCTCATTAATTTAACAATATCCCTTCAGCGGTTAGTTTATAAGCCACACCGTATTAGAATAATTAGTCCTGTCCATTGTTCAAGTTTGACAAGCGTCTTGTCCAGTTGGCCTGTCGCTCTACGCGTTTATATCCCTTCAAACAACGAGCAAAAGGGCAAATGTGAATATATTAACATAATACATTATAGTGTACCACATTCTGCAATGCTACTGGTAGGTGATTGCATTTGAAACTAAAACTAAACTGAAAATAGACATTATGAACTGCATTCAATCTATCCACGTTTGACCTATTTAGAAGTAGGAGGTTTTTGCTGTTGACTAACAACAGCAGTGCCTAGTACCTACCTTTAACTTTTTAGATTGCACTTAAATCTAGATCTGTATCTGGATTGCCAGTAAAATATTTAATATTAACATAATCTTTCAAACCAGAGAGATGTAATAAATTGGCACAACCAAGATAAAGATTAAAGTTTTTTTTTTTTTACATGAGCTCCACACAGGAGTCATCTTTGGGGATGCTGTGTGGAGGGTTTTTTTTAAGGAAAGGAAGGAGAGGAGAGTTCTGGGAAGGAAAAGGGTTTAAGGGGTGGATAGGAATCTGGGGTTCAGTATGTCCTGGTCATCCGCCTTCAAGACCTAGACAAACCTCACCCCATGAACCCGGGCACCCCTGCTAAATCACCAAAGGTAGCGAATCACGTTAACGAAAGTTAACGAAATAAAACAGTTACTTTTTATAACCATGAAATTTATTTAATTCCTTACTACCGACCGGTTTCGCTTAACACAAATGTCATCAGGGTACCAAATTAAACTATTCAAAAATAAATTGTTGTGCTTATGTATGCATATAGAAGGACTTAAAATATGGTAACCCATTATATTCACATCTGTCTAGATTCTTACTGTGTTAGATTTTAATTTCAGCTATTTCACTGTGCCTTAATGTTTTGTTTCTTTCTATGTGTAGGTACGTAAGCACACACAACTTATTTTTTTATTACTTTAATTTTACTCCGGTGTTAAACGGTGTTATTTTTATTTATTTATTTTTTTATTTTTATTTTTATTTTTATTTTTATTTTTATTTTTATTTTTATTTTTATTTTTATTTTTATTTTTATTTTTATTTTTATTTTTATTTTTATTTTTATTTTTATTTTTATTTTTATTTTTATTTTTATTTTTATTTTTATTTTTATTTTTATTTTTATTTTTATTTTTATTTTTATTTTTTTTTTACGCACCAGATTTAAATGTCCGGGTTAAATTTCCCCCCCCAAAAAAAAAAAAAAAAAAAAAAAAAAAAAGAAGAAGGAAAAACTAAACCCTTTCATACACTTCCCCAAATGATCATCTAGTGAATCCACGTTATGCAATTGCACTATATAAGTATTATAAATACAAAACAATACAAGAACAACATGTCAACCCACTAGAGACCAAATGGGAATATAATTCACCGACTCCAGATATTTTCATATCAGAGGGTTCGGCTCTGTGGCATTTCTAATTGAACCTATAAATCCTACTGATCCCTCAATATAAATATTTAAAAAATCTTTTGTAATCCTACATGTATTTAAAATTACTGCTTTTTGCATTTTTATATACAAATTCTTTGACAAATCTAATATGCTTAAATTTTGAATCAGATTCCTAGGTATTATGCCAGTGGCCGAAATAACAAATGGTAATATTTTTATAGTCCGAGAACGCCAAATTCTTTTAATCTCATTTCCTAAATCTGTGTATTTTCTAATTTTTTCAGAAACAGTTTTTTGAATATTACAGGAATTTGGAATAGCTACATCAATGATATAAGTTATTTTTTTAATTTTGTCATGTAAAACTATATCAGGTCTATTATGACTAATTGTTCTGTCTGTTAGTATAGTTTTATCATAATATATTTTATAAAATTAATTTTCTATAAATGAATTTGGTTCAAATTCATAATAAGGTACTACATTACGGCAATCAATCAAGTTATGTTTAATTACCAAACTTTGGTGAATTATTTTTAAAACCTGATTGTGCCTAAATGTATACTCGGAAGGCGCTAATATAGAACATCCCGATATAATATGTTCTATAGTTTCGGGAAAAGCCAAACATTTTCTACATAAATCATCAATTTGATTTATATCTTTGATTATATGCTTTCTATAATTTTTAGTATTAATGACTCTATCTTGAATGGCAAGCATAAATCCTTCTATTTCTGCGCTCAACTCTCCAATACTCAACCATTTGTTTGACGAAAGTTTGTCAACATACGTTTGGTTGAGATAATTGAAGTGTTTTGCGTGAATAATTTTATTTGACCAGGAATCTAATAATTCCTGGTTAGTATTTATAAGAATGTTGGCATTCTCGTCATATAAATTTAAAGGTGTAATATTTCTATCTGCCTTGCAAATTATTTTGTGCATTTCTGAGCTATTAGCTTTCCTATGGAAAAAATTTCTAAGCATTTCTACCTGATTGTGTTTCAAAGATGTTATTTTGACTACACCTCTACCTCCTAAATTTCTAGGTAAATTAATTCGTTCTATAGCTGAATTTGGATGATGGCAATTAAATTTTGTTAACGTAGTTCTAATTAATCGTTCTAAACTATCTAAATCTGTATTGGACCATTTAATTATGCCAAATGAGTACGTTAGTAGAGGTATTGCCCAAGTATTTATTGCTTTTACTAAATTTTTAGCAGATAGATTGCATTTTAAAATTTTTCTGATCCTAGTTTGAAATTTAATCCTAATATCATTTTTAATACTAGTGTGATCTAATCTATTCGATTGCGGGTATCCTAAATATTTATAAACCTCATCCCCTTTCATACTTTGAATTTTGAAATTTCTAAATATACCCTCGTCTCCATCTACAATTTTGCCTTTCTCTATATGGATAGTTTTACATTTATCTTATTTTATCTTATTTTTATTTTTATTTTTATTTTTATTTTTATTTTTATTTTTATTTTTATTTTTATTTTTATTTTTATTTTTATTTTTATTTTTATTTTTATTTTTATTTTTTTTTTACGCACCAGATTTAAATGTCCGGGTTAAATTTCCCCCCCCAAAAAAAAAAAAAAAAAAAAAAAAAAAAGAAGAGGGAAAAACTAAACCCTTTCATACACTTCCCCAAATGATCATCTAGTGAATCCACGTTATGCAATTGCACTATATAAGTATTATAAATACAAAACAATACAAGAACAACATGTCAACCCACTAGAGACCAAATGGGAATATAATTCACCGACTCCAGATATTTTCATATCAGAGGGTTCGGCTCTGTGGCATTTCTAATTGAACCTATAAATCCTACTGATCCCTCAATATAAATATTTAAAAAATCTTTTGTAATCCTACATGTATTTAAAATTACTGCTTTTTGCATTTTTATATACAAATTCTTTGACAAATCTAATATGCTTAAATTTTGAATCAGATTCCTAGGTATTATGCCAGTGGCCGAAATAACAAATGGTAATATTTTTATAGTCCGAGAACGCCAAATTCTTTTAATCTCATTTCCTAAATCTGTGTATTTTCTAATTTTTTCAGAAACAGTTTTTTGAATATTACAGGAATTTGGAATAGCTACATCAATGATATAAGTTATTTTTTTAATTTTGTCATGTAAAACTATATCAGGTCTATTATGACTAATTGTTCTGTCTGTTAGTATAGTTTTATCATAATATATTTTATAAAATTAATTTTCTATAAATGAATTTGGTTCAAATTCATAATAAGGTACTACATTACGGCAATCAATCAAGTTATGTTTAATTACCAAACTTTGGTGAATTATTTTTAAAACCTGATTGTGCCTAAATGTATACTCGGAAGGCGCTAATATAGAACATCCCGATATAATATGTTCTATAGTTTCGGGAAAAGCCAAACATTTTCTACATAAATCATCAATTTGATTTATATCTTTGATTATATGCTTTCTATAATTTTTAGTATTAATGACTCTATCTTGAATGGCAAGCATAAATCCTTCTATTTCTGCGCTCAACTCTCTAATACTCAACCATTTGTTTGACGAAAGTTTGTCAACATACGTTTGGTTGAGATAATTGAAGTGTTTTGCGTGAATAATTTTATTTGACCAGGAATCTAATAATTCCTGGTTAGTATTTATAAGAATGTTGGCATTCTCGTCATATAAATTTAAAGGTGTAATATTTCTATCTGCCTTGCAAATTATTTTGTGCATTTCTGAGCTATTAGCTTTCCTATGGAAAAAATTTCTAAGCATTTCTACCTGATTGTGTTTCAAAGATGTTATTTTGACTACACCTCTACCTCCTAAATTTCTAGGTAAATTAATTCGTTCTATAGCTGAATTTGGATGATGGCAATTAAATTTTGTTAACGTAGTTCTAATTAATCGTTCTAAACTATCTAAATCTGTATTGGACCATTTAATTATGCCAAATGAGTACGTTAGTAGAGGTATTGCCCAAGTATTTATTGCTTTTACTAAATTTTTAGCAGATAGATTGCATTTTAAAATTTTTCTGATCCTAGTTTGAAATTTAATCCTAATATCATTTTTAATACTAGTGTGATCTAATCTATTCGATTGCGGGTATCCTAAATATTTATAAACCTCATCCCCTTTCATACTTTGAATTTTGAAATTTCTAAATATACCCTCGTCTCCATCTACAATTTTGCCTTTCTCTATATGGATAGTTTTACATTTATCTTATTTTATCTTATTTTTATTTTTATTTTTATTTTTATTTTTATTTTTATTTTTATTTTTATTTTTATTTTTATTTTTATTTTTATTTTTATTTTTATTTTTATTTTTATTTTTATTTTTATTTTTATTTTTATTTTTATTTTTATTTTTATTTTTATTTTTATTTTTATTTTTATTTTTATTTTTATTTTTATTTTTATTTTTATTTTTATTTTTATTTTTATTTTTATTTTTATTTTTATTTTTATTTTTATTTTTATTTTTATTTTTATTTTTATTTTTATTTTTATTTTTATTTTTATTTTTATTTTTATTTTTATTTTTATTTTTATTTTTATTTTTATTTTTATTTTTATTTTTATTTTTATTTTTATTTTTATTTTTATTTTTATTTTTATTTTTATTTTTATTTTTATTTTTATTTTTATTTTTATTTTTATTTTTATTTTTATTTTTATTTTTATTTTTATTTAACGCACCAGATTTAAATGTCCGGGTTAAATTTTCCCCCCAAAAAAAAAAAAAAAAAAAGAAGGAAAAACTAAACCCTTTCATACACTTCCCCAAATGATCATCTAGTGAATCCACGTTATGCAATTGCACTGTATAAGTATTATAAATACAAAACAATACAAGAACAACATGTCAACCTACTAGAGACCAAATGGGAATATAATTCACCGACTCCAGATATTTTCATATCAGAGGGTTCGGCTCTGTGGCATTTCTAATTGAACCTATAAATCCTACTGATCCCTCAATATAAATATTTAAAAAATCTTTTGTAATCCTACATGTATTTAAAATTACTGCTTTTTGCATTTTTATATACAAATTCTTTGACAAATCTAATATGCTTAAATTTTGAATCAGATTCCTAGGTATTATGCCAGTGGCCGAAATAACAAATGGTAATATTTTTATAGTCCGAGAATGCCAAATTCTTTTAATCTCATTTCCTAAATCTGTGTATTTTCTAATTTTTTCAGAAACAGTTTTTTGAATATTACAGGAATTTGGAATAGCTACATCAATGATATAAGTTATTTTTTTAATTTTGTCATGTAAAACTATATCAGGTCTATTATGACTAATTGTTCTGTCTGTTAGTATAGTTTTATCATAATATATTTTATAAAATTCATTTTCTATAAATGAATTTGGTTCATATTCATAATAAGGTACTACATTACGGCAATCAATCAAGTTATGTTTAATTACCAAACTTTGGTGAATTATTTTTAAAACCTGATTGTGCCTAAATGTATACTCGGAAGGCGCTAATATAGAACATCCCGATATAATATGTTCTATAGTTTCGGGAAAAGCCAAACATTTTCTACATAAATCATCAATTTGATTTATATCTTTGATTATATGCTTTCTATAATTTTTAGTATTAATGACTCTATCTTGAATGGCAAGCATAAATCCTTCTATTTCTGCGCTCAACTCTCCAATACTCAACCATTTGTTTGACGAAAGTTTGTCAACATACGTTTGGTTGAGATAATTGAAGTGTTTTGCGTGAATAATTTTATTTGACCAGGAATCTAATAATTCCTGGTTAGTATTTATAAGAATGTTGGCATTCTCGTCATATAAATTTAAAGGTGTAATATTTCTATCTGCCTTGCAAATTATTTTGTGCATTTCTGAGCTATTAGCTTTCCTATGGAAAAAATTTCTAAGCATTTCTACCTGATTGTGTTTCAAAGATGTTATTTTGACTACACCTCTACCTCCTAAATTTCTAGGTAAATTAATTCGTTCTATAGCTGAATTTGGATGATGGCAATTAAATTTTGTTAACGTAGTTCTAATTAATCGTTCTAAACTATCTAAATCTGTATTGGACCATTTAATTATGCCAAATGAGTACGTTAGTAGAGGTATTGCCCAAGTATTTATTGCTTTTACTAAATTTTTTTTTTTACTAAATTTTATTTTTATTTTTATTTAACGCACCAGATTTAAATGTCCGGGTTAAATTTTCCCCCCAAAAAAAAAAAAAAAAAAAAAAAAAAAAAAAAAAAAAAAAAAAAAAAAAAAAAAAAGAAGGAAAAACTAAACCCTTTCATACACTTCCCCAAATGATCATCTAGTGAATCCACGTTATGCAATTGCACTATATAGGTATTATAAATACAAAACAATACAAGAACAACATGTCAACCTACTAGAGACCAAATGGGAATATAATTCACCGACTCCAGATATTTTCATATCAGAGGGTTCGGCTCTGTGGCATTTCTAATTGAACCTATAAATCCTACTGATCCCTCAATATAAATATTTAAAAAATCTTTTGTAATCCTACATGTATTTAAAATTACTGCTTTTTGCATTTTTATATACAAATTCTTTGACAAATCTAATATGCTTAAATTTTGAATCAGATTCCTAGGTATTATGCCAGTGGCCGAAATAACAAATGGTAATATTTTTATAGTCCGAGAATGCCAAATTCTTTTAATCTCATTTCCTAAATCTGTGTATTTTCTAATTTTTTCAGAAACAGTTTTTTGAATATTACAGGAATTTGGAATAGCTACATCAATGATATAAGTTATTTTTTTAATTTTGTCATGTAAAACTATATCAGGTCTATTATGACTAATTGTTCTGTCTGTTAGTATAGTTTTATCATAATATATTTTATAAAATTCATTTTCTATAAATGAATTTGGTTCATATTCATAATAAGGTACTACATTACGGCAATCAATCAAGTTATGTTTAATTACCAAACTTTGGTGAATTATTTTTAAAACCTGATTGTGCCTAAATGTATACTCGGAAGGCGCTAATATAGAACATCCCGATATAATATGTTCTATAGTTTCGGGAAAAGCCAAACATTTTCTACATAAATCATCAATTTGATTTATATCTTTGATTATATGCTTTCTATAATTTTTAGTATTAATGACTCTATCTTGAATGGCAAGCATAAATCCTTCTATTTCTGCGCTCAACTCTCCAATACTCAACCATTTGTTTGACGAAAGTTTGTCAACATACGTTTGGTTGAGATAATTGAAGTGTGTTGCGTGAATAATTTTATTTGACCAGGAATCTAATAATTCCTGGTTAGTATTTATAAGAATGTTGGCATTCTCGTCATATAAATTTAAAGGTGTAATATTTCTATCTGCCTTGCAAATTATTTTGTGCATTTCTGAGCTATTAGCTTTCCTATGGAAAAAATTTCTAAGCATTTCTACCTGATTGTGTTTCAAAGATGTTATTTTGACTACACCTCTACCTCCTAAATTTCTAGGTAAATTAATTCGTTCTATAGCTGAATTTGGATGATGGCAATTAAATTTTGTTAACGTAGTTCTAATTAATCGTTCTAAACTATCTAAATCTGTATTGGACCATTTAATTATGCCAAATGAGTACGTTAGTAGAGGTATTGCCCAAGTATTTATTGCTTTTACTAAATTTTTAGCAGATAGATTGCATTTTAAAATTTTTCTGATCCTAGTTTGAAATTTAATCCTAATATCATTTTTAATACTAGTGTGATCTAATCTATTCGATTGCGGGTATCCTAAATATTTATAATATTTATTTTTATTTTTATTTTTATTTTTATTTTTATTTTTATTTTTATTTATATTTTTATTTTTATTTTTATTTTTATTTTTATTTTTATTTTTATTTTTATTTTTATTTTTATTTTTATTTTTATTTTTATTTTTATTTTTATTTTTATTTTTATTTTTATTTTTATTTTTATTTTTATTTTTATTTTTATTTTTATTTTTATTTTTATTTTTTTCTTTTCTTTTATATTTGTTTATGTAATATGGCAGACTGGGATTGCACTACCCTCCCAGTCCTGCTGGAATAAAAACTTAAATAAAAAACCTAAATAAATAAATAAATAAACGAAACCAGTCGGTGGTAATAAATGAAATAAATTTTGTGGTTATGAACAAAGCAATTGTATAATTTCATTAAAATAATCAAACCACAAAGAAGTTGCTTTCTACAACAACAACAAAAAATACTTAAGTTAATTGTTTAGTTTTTGAAAGGCAACGAGATTCACAAATCCTATAATTATAATACCCCGTGAATTTTCACGGATCAGCGCTAGTTCATTATTAAAAATCACTAATCTGTGTGTATGAAGCTTCAAAAACTCTCGAGTGCTGAGCTCTGGCGAGATGAACTTTGCACAGCTTCTGTATGAAATTTCAATATCATTAAGCTAACTAAAAACTTGTTCAGCTTGCGACATCAATTTTACCTAGATCCGAAAAGATTTAAAAAAATAAGACATATAATATCAATAAAATGTTTATATATATTTATTATATATTTAATATCAATCATCATCATCACTATTGGCTCTACAACCCCTGGTGGGTCTTGGCCTCCTCAAGAGTCTTCCTCCACTCATCTCGTTTTTGTGCCAGCTCTTTCCAGTTTGGAAGCTCCAAGATAGATATGTCTTTGAGGATGTTGTCGCTCCATCTTAGTCTTGGCCTTCCCAAGTATAATATGATATCAATATCTTTGATTTATATCCTAATATCAATATATAATAAATAGATTTAAAAAATAAGACACTTTATTTTTGTGCCTTCATTTAAAATTTCGATCGAGGACGATTAATAAAAGTCGCAAATATGTTCAGATATTAAAAAAAACTCGACAAGAAGATAAACACAAATACAAAATAGAACATTATTGATAAATGAAACAATTTTACTTTGTTTGAACCACTTATATATTTGAGTAAAGCCGACCGGTTTCGGAAAGACCGTTCCTTCTTCAGAGATGTTAATTATTGCTTATAATAATTGTTACCCTTTGTGCTATGCATAAAAATCTTGTCTTAAACGTTAGTTTAAGAAAAATATTTATTTAAAAATAATAATTAATATTTGACAAGTTTAAGTATTTCCCCAATAAATGAAGACATAATTTGTCTCGACGCCACCTAGCGAGGGATTTTAACACTAACAATGTCTCTCTCGCAAAAATAAAGTTAGTTGAAACACTAGCATATATTGAATCATTTGGCGGGTACAAGATAAGCCGCCATAGCTCAATTGGGAGAGCAGCTGACCGGCAATCAGAAGGACACGGGTTCGTGTCCCGTTGGCGTCATGTATCTTTTCTCGGAAGATTTTTCAATGTGGATGATTTTCTGATAATTATTGCTTATACAGCGCTCTTGAGGCGATTTTTCGCAAAAACAGCGCTATATAAGTTGTCCAAATTTATTATTATTATTATTATAATATTTGTTAAAATTGTTTCATTTATCTATAAGAGATAACCAAAAAGTTATAGCTACATTCAAAAGTATAGAAAATTATTTACTGCCTAGTGTTCTTTTGGTAATAAAGTTAAATTTAAACTCAAATTAATAAATAACGTTGTATTAACCACTTAATTATTTACAAAAACCGACATGTTTCGTCAGCAAAGCTGACTTCCTCAGGGTTTTGACAGAACTAATTTTTAAAAATAGACATAAATAGGTAATAGAGAAAAATTATAGACATAAACAATAATAAAATTTAAAAGAAAATAATGTGTAAGGGACGAGGGGCAATATAGAACAATAATTTTTTTTTATTTTTTTTTTAATTTAAAAGGGGAATAGATTTAATAATGGGTCATTTAAAAACAATTTTTGATTATTAATAATATTTAAATTTGCATTAACGCTCTTTCTAATCTCTAAAATTTCTAATTTATCTAACTGAAAGCCATTGACATTACAATGTATTAATTCTATTCCACTGTTAAAATTAAAGGTATGACTAGTTTCTATTAAATGGTTGGCAAACTCCGAGAAACTATTATTATTTAAAGCTTTCATATGCTCTTTAATCCTTATTTCAAAGTTTCTCGAAGTTTTACCTATATAAAAGAAATCACAATCATTACATTTCAATTTATAAATTTCATATAATTCCCTTACACATTATTTTCTTTTAAATTTTATTATTGTTTTATTTATGTCTATTTTTAAAAATTAGTTCTGTCAAAACCCTGAGGAAGTCAGCTTTGCTGACGAAACATGTCGGTTTTTGTAAATAATTAAGTGGTTAATACAACGTTATTTATTAATTTGAATTTAAAATGTTACCACAAAATAATTTTGCACTAGTAGAAGAAGTGATTAAATTTAAACGCACTGTAGTAAAACAATTGTTGATAAGTTCTACGTCGTAATTAAGAAAGCGTTTCCTATCGTTTGTTTCAAGCCACAAGCAGTAGACACCGAATAATGTAAATTTTATTACAAACAGTAATGATTTGTTCAATGCTGAGTGACACGGCTATTTGTTTAGTTGCCAAAGGCTCTACTTTTAATAATCACTTACCGTATTTCCCCAGGCTGTGTTATAAACAACCTGCTTTAAATATAAAGCACTTTTGTTTTTTAATTACTCTGCAAGAATTTGATCTCATATGCAAATGATCTGAGGAAATACATAAGCAATGCCTAATGACGATAGTAGGCCTTCGATAACAAGGAATTTAATGACCTCATATATCAGAAACTTTCGGTTTTTAACGGATTTTGACTGACAGCTAATACTATCGAGGTCGTGCTTTCCTCTTCTTCAGGACAATCCACACCCTTCACTAGTTAACAAAATACTTAAAATTGCACAATAACATTGACGAGTGCAAGCTATGGGCGATTTACACAATGCCTTTTTTCACACCAATCCCCACATAGAAACTAAATTTAGGCACATATGAAAAACCTTTGCTCTACAGTGTATTAAGTACCAATAAAAGTATTTTTTGTTAATATGAATAAGGTTTTTTCATTTCTTAAAATATTTATGTCGGGGGGTGGGTGGGGTCCATGGAATTATTTGAATTGTGAAAGTGGTTCGTGACTGCAAACATTTAATAAACCTGCTCTACACGATCATCATTTTCAATTTTATTTATTTATTTATTACATAAGATACATTTATACAGCAAATATAACATAATAATAATATTTCCAAATAACTGTAAATATTAAAATGTATACAAGTGTTACTATGTTTTGTTTGTCTATATTAGTTCCTAGCTAGGCAGATTGCCCGTTCTAAGGAACCAAATGCTGGTGAAAAATTCCAAAAATGTATTCTGTACTATTATATCTATGATTTTATCCAGATAGTTGCCACTAGAGAAAAAAAAAAGATTTTTGGATGGTATTAAACGGTTAAAAAATGTTAAACATCTTAAACATGAAACCATAATTTACACCACTGCAATACCGGTATGCTTCAAGTATATTTGGAATCACATTTTGTGTGATATTGTGACAATAATTATTGAATATAATGTAGCGTGAGCCCAAATACGAATCCGCTGGTTGAACTCCTTTGTAAACAATTACTTAAATATTAATACCTACTTATGTTAAGCCTACTTATATCTTTCTAGCTCTGTTTAACATTTTATGTACCATATACTTATGATACTGCATACTTGTTATAATGCTCCTGTACAATTTATTTTATAATGTAAAAGCCATCAAGGCGTAAACAAACAAATAAATAAATAATCTGTTATTTGCCTTCGCACTAGACCTAAAATTCACGACCCGAACAGTAGTACACATTCGTAATCAATAGTCAACATAATATGATATAGTATTTTTATCAATATTTTAAATATTAAACAATGATTAATATTAATGACAGACGACAGATTGATGTCAAATATTTTCTGCCATCCTAAACTGTACGAAAATCGATACCAGAATAGAAAACATACTTCTTTATTAAACCCAAATCCACATGAAAAAATAACCTTTAAGGAAACTGAACGAAAAGTGCTTCAAGATGACATTCGTCCTGTCATTTTTTAAGAAATGGTGTTTTATGAAAGCAAATCTTTTGGTTTAGAGAATTAATTTTAAAAGTCTTCGAATGATGTGGGTTTTTGGGTTTCAAATATTCTCTTGTCATCTCTGTCACGTTTAAAGCATTTCGACTGACATCCTGCTTAGAATGATATATTTCCTGGAATTTTGTCTATGACGTCGAAGATCCATAATTTATTCAGGCTTCTTACGAATCAATCATATATTAGAAATCGTCTGAAGGCGTTGATAATAATGCTGTGTAGTAACTTCCCGACTTCGCCAGAGACTCAGAAATCTTTTTACTTATTAAACAACCAAATAAGTGTAACATTATTTTTCAGCACTTCAATATTTTGTTATGTTTTAGTAGAAATTACTTAAAACAGATTATAATACTATATAGGTAGGAATATAGCATACTTATAAAGAAGTCTTTTTTAATAAAAAAATTCTCTCCCACCTTTCAATTCCCCGCTTTAAGTTGTAAATGAAAGCTGTGCTAATCGCAAATTCTCGAAAGAAGCTTCCAAAAAATACTTAGGTAGATATCTATCCAAAATTAGTAGGCTTCCATTAAAGTATTTATTTGATGTGCCTCTTGGGAACTGTTGAAGGGGGCATTCTTCCATTTTACGTGTTTTTTATTGTTTAAACACAATTCAGAATATGTTAGGCCCTATTTATGCATCATGTGCTTACGTATTATGGCCAACGGCTGTGGCTGCACAGGATGTGGTTTAGTGAGGTCCACTACTTCCAAGGGAGAGAGAACCCTGGCGGTTTAATCGTTGGTTCCACCACAAGGTGCTTGTTTTTCACGACCAAAGCCTGCCACTGAGTTCGTCATGAGTGTCATGACTCTTCAGAAGAGTGTCATGATAGGACTAGAGTTTCGCCTACAGCACAAAAGGGTCTCTTTTCCGTAAAAAGACCATCCACAGGGCATCCCCAAAGACGACATAGTATGGAGCAACTGGATGGCCTTCGTGGTCGAGGGGTAACTCCGTGATTCACAATACAAAGGTCGCGGGATCGAATTTCGGCGTTTGCAAATAAATTTTATTTGATTGCTTTGTGTTATTTAACAATTAATTAATTAAAAAATGATATATGGTGTATTTGCGGCACGTTTCAGACCGGAAGATACACTCAATATCTTCCTGGTGTGAGACCACCATTCAGAACCCCAAACGTTACTTGAAACGGCCTTAGCCGTATTTGGGGATGCCATAGTCTCGCTGGCTCCAGACGGGAGCAGCTGGGACCCTTGTAAAGTATCCACATAAAAAACTGCATTTTTTTTTAAATTCTTGTAACAGGTTGCACTCATCCTTCGCATTTACTTTATATATTGGCATTGACTGCATAAAAAAGGTTCTCTCTTTGGCAAAGTTTTCCGAAACAAACTCCCAGTTGGGAACTCCAAAGCTCACCATTCTCGAACTTTGGCTACTTCATTATGTTACTTAGTAATATTACTGTGTAATATTAGCTCAGCGACAGTCGGCACTCTTCCATGCCATTCCTTCCCCTGTTAATTGATTACGTGTTAACCAACAAACTCTTTACCTGTTATCAACTCCTAGCACCGTTTATTTTTATTTTGACGTAAGTGAGACAAACAAATTTTTAGCTTTATAGCTATGTTAAAATAGAATCTACCTACTTACCTCGAGGTGTATTCGAGATGCGGCCAAACAGGCAATAGAGGTGTGTTCCTACCTGCGTCAGGTGAATGGTTTATCCAATCTGATCGAAAAAAATAGTCTTATTCTTACTGCACATTGATGCATTATGCAATATAAAATACAATTGAATTGGGTCACGATGTACATTGGTAGGCAATTGCCAGGCTATAATTTGTAAATGGCAACACATTGTGAATAATCTTATTACTTATTTTTTATTTTTGTAACAACTTATTCAGTAAGTCGATAAAGTTCAATCATTTGAATTATTTTTGACTCACAACAAAGAAAAAAATCCTTTTTATCCATAGACATATGAATATATATAGACCTGCCCTTAGTGATAAAAGCGTATTATTTCTCCCTCCCCATACCGGTTCCATGGAGCCGGCTGGGCATACGAGAGCCTCACTTGAATCTAAAAAATGTGACGTCATCATTCTTGTCCGGACCAGCGTCGAGCTCACATCGTACATTTTACGAAATAATACGGCAAAAATGATAGCTTGTGCTATACATTATACCCTAAAATATGTCGATCACAACGAATGTGGGCGGTTCTCCAGTGAGCTCGTAGCTAGTTACAGGGGTAAGGAAATTATGAAACATTTGTAAAAGTGTCTTAACTAAATACGGCAACAAAATATTCGTCTGTGAAAAATGGCGAACTTTACCTTGCCGCATTTGGATTTCGCAAATATGTTAATAACGTGGCGAGCAATTCGCGCTCCCATGTAAAAAGGTCTATTCATGCAAAAGCAGATTTTGCTTTTAAGAACTAAATGGTGATATTATAATGCGAGATGCTTGTATACTATCAGATTGATTTTTTAACGAATCGCAGTCATCTTTCCCCTCTTCGCCCCCCCATAGTTTGGTTTTACCCCTCATCTCTATCTTCTCGTCTATTAAATTTGGATGTCTATGTTTTTATCGGATTCCTACAGTAAAGCAATATTATTTTTGAATATTCTCTTACTCACTGGAAAAACAACGCGTATTTTTTTACGTTAAATATAATTAGGGAACCCTTGTAATTTGGTTCTTTCTAAATAATTATTAAATGATCACGTAGGCAGGTGTTTACCATTTACGTCACAAGTTTTTTTTTAGATTCATTTCCATCCGTGTTGTAATAATCCATTTTAATATCGACTGCGGTTTGGTAAAACCCTTCAAGCCACAAAATGGAAACTTTACCGGAGACCATGAAAATGAATTATAAAAAAAACCGTAAAACTAAATAAAAGTTAATTTTTTGTGTGAAAGTATTATTTGTTTTTGTTAAAGTAAAATATTGCAATTCCAAATTATGAAAGATTTGAGTGTTGAGAATTTCATCTACTAGTATCAAAAACATCTAAACCTGCAAAAAATATTTTAACATACTTTGACGACCATTCCACATGAAACCACTGAAAAGTAACTTTCCCAAAAATGTTGCTTGAAGGGTGTTGAAAAAAAACAGTCGAAATTAAAAACGCTTCTTTAACTTCAAAATTTGATAAATTTTTCAAATTCTGTTCGTTTTTAAAATTTACACAAATATTCGCCAATCCTTTTGGCAACTCGATTTAAACAAACACAATTTCACAATTTACAATTCTCTAAAACTTTTTCACACCTCATAATATATAGATTAACAACATGGATAGCCAGGTACTTCCCAACCTTCCTCTCCCCCACCTCCTTCCCCTCCCCACTACCTTCAGCCTCACAACATACCCCAATTGGGGATGCCATAGTCTCACTGGCTCCAGACGGGAGCAGTTGAGATTCTTGTGCGGTATTCACTGTAAAAAAAAAATATATATATATGGATACATGTGGGAATTTTCGTATACTAAAATTTCCATATATTATATTAATTGACAAAACGTAAGTTTAAACTGAAAGCGTATAGGTAACTGATATTTTAAGTAATTTAATTTCTAAACTTTCTCGTGATCATCTTTCACGAAAGAAGAGCAAGGTTCTTATTTTTTTATTTGTCATAATGATATCATAAAAAAGGTATGAAGTCACCATTACCTGAAAACACAAACAGAGTTCCATATTACGTCATTCTTACTCTCTTTATCAGATTTTAAATCGTGTCAGATTTATTTTACGAACGAAATAATCGCAGCATCTCACTTTAAAAGAGTGTCCGGGTTTAAGATGAATCTTTTCTAATTAAAGCAGGTACCGTAGATATATTAATCCCTTCTTTTAAATGAGGGTTCAGCATCCTAAATCGACTTTCTGAGAAGGTTTTGCTTGTATATATTTTAGATGAAAACAAAAAAAGTACAAGAAAAAAAATACACCCTAGTTGTTCGGATCAAAGAATCGTTCAAGGGAAGATTCATAAAATTGTTCAATTTCCGCAATAGACTGGTGTAGAAAATATCGATTGTTATAGTTGTTGATACTCGTTGTTAGTGATGTTTGTGGGTTATCTTTAAATATATAATATGTAATATTCATATTCGATAGTCTGAAAACGAAGTAGATGCAGAAAATCTCGATAGTCATAGTTGTTGATACTCGTTGTTACCGCTGATTTGTGGGTTATTTTACCGCAAGCACATTAAATATGTGCATATTTGAATTCATATACAATAGTCTGAAAACGAAGTAGATGTAGAAAATCTCGAGAGTCGTAGTTGTCGATACTCGTTGTTTCGGGTTGTTTGTGGGTTATTTTACCGCAAGCACATTAAATTTATACATATATATATATATATATATATATCTATTCATATTCGATGGCCTGAAAACGGAGTAGGTACATAACATAGTTATGAGATAAGGATTACGTTAATTTGATTTATATAGTTAGAAAGCGAAATATTTATTTAACCACATTTTTTTTTTAATTACAGAGTTAGGTAAAAGACTATTTTAAACAGTACCGTAGTTTACTTAGCGACAGCACTCGTAATTTGGTGGTCGCGCGCCCAGGCCTGTACTCTAGCAGGGGTGGTCAGAGGGGATAGTCTGCCAAATAATTGTTTCTCGTAATAATACGCCTCATTACATGAATCGAATCTTGATTTGACTCTCTTAATCGTGGATTTCTTTGTACATATTATTGCAAGATTCTTCCCGAACTCTGATAGTCTCTCGGAATCGATAATATTAGGTACATTCAATTGGTAAATACCTTGATTTGAGGTTTTACTCATTGAGTTAATAAAAAAATATGTTTCCTAGAAACTTTAAAAAAACTTAACTAGAAAAAACCAAACTTCAAACACTTTAACTAGAAAAGAACGTTACTAGAAAAGTCAATAGATGTCGCATATTAAAATAAAAAAAATGTATATTTTTTCCCAGGAAACTATCGATAAAGAGTAGCCAATACAAATATGTGTTAAAAAATGAAGATAATATTGGTGGTTCTTAGTCGACGCATGACACAGTTAAATATGACCTAAAGGAATAGGATCGAATTAGCTCTATGGTACATTCACAGAATTGCCTTCAATGAATAAATAAAATGTTTATATTCAGTACGTAATCAAAAATTGAATCCGAAATATTTAATATTATTTTACAAATTTTATACGAGATGATTAATGCCTCAATCAAATATACATTTTCCCAAACAGTTTTAAAATGCTATAAATTTATTCAGTGCATTTTTTGAACACAACAAATGGAATATCTTAATTAAATACCATACGGAAGTAGTCACCTACTTTCTACATTATTCAAGTAAAAAAAATACGAAGAACAAAGAAATTATTGTGCTAAGTGAACGACATCTGAAAGACAATGGAATCTGACTGACTTAATAATCGTATTGCAACTAGAAATGCTAATTGTCAGCGTACCATTTCGACAATAATGACGTAAAATGGGTTAAAGTATAACTTGAATTTAATTGGAGAATTACAATTAATTGTGCCTGTACCTCTAATAAAATTATGGAATAGACTTTGACCGGATCTGATATAAAACTTTGTTAATGATCATTGTTATTTTTTGTCACACATTAATAATTTTTTTAGTTTTAATAGCGTTGTTTTGTGAGCCTAAGGGCGATTCAAAATTAATCAAATAACCCAAGTAACTAAATCAAAGATGCCCATATGTTATGTGTACATTTTAAGCGACATTTTCCGCTTTGCGTGGTGGCAGTAGGAGATTTCCGGATGTCGTCATGTCAAAAAAATAATAATTAAACGAAATAAGATGTTATTTTTGTGACCTTTTTCTATGATTTTTTTTGGTGTTTTATTTCAAAAATTTGTGTTATAAAGAAAATATGTAACATAAAATTTTTTTAGTCCGCACCAGGAAATCCTAATGCCAACTAGATTTTGAATAAGGTTTTCTGTGACTTCTATGGTTTAACTTCATTATTATGGTAGGATATTTTCAGCAACTACTACGAAGATTTTAAGTTCTCTTTCTGATAATTGTTTTAATTTATTTGAAATTGAGTAGAAATTTGTTGCACCGTTGCTGGAATAACTTTTCAACTAAAAATGAAGAAAGAAAAAAAAAATTGTAAAGAAGAATTATTTGGAAAACTGTGTTTCTTATTACTGAAATAATACAAATAACTGTATCTTTCACATATTCAAATTAATAAAAATCACTAATGTTAATAAATTCATGTAACCTCATATTTTTCCCTGAATTAATCTCTAAGGTCACAAATAATAACCCAACATTACATTACCTTGAAATAATGAAAGCTTTGTTTCTTATTACTGAAAGAACACAAATAACTGTACCTTTTGGATAATGAAATTAATATAAATTGTAAATATTAGTAAATCCAAATAACTTTATCTTTTACAGAATTAAATTAATATAAATCATGAATGTTAGTAAACACAAGAAACCTCATATTTTTTCACAAATAAATCTGTAAACTTACAAATATCCCAAGAGATGCCACATTTCCTTGAAATGAAAGCTTTGTTTCTCATTACTGAAATAACACAAATAACTTATCTTTTACAGAATCAAATTAATAAAAATCATAAATGTTAGTAAATCCAAGTAACCTCATATTTTATCACTAATAACTCTTTAAGGTCACAAATATCCCAACAGATGCCACATTACCTTGAAATGACGCAACTAGCAGTCGGATTACCACAAAAAGACGTAGGTTAGAAGATAAAAGGCGATATGGATCCATCAATCAGGGTTATTATTCAAATGTGACACTTATTGCCTTCTTTATAAGGCGTATTTTGATTGACAGCAAGGCTGGCACATAAATAGGTAAGTGATACCAGCGCCGATCACGATCTCGACCCAATAACTCCATAAACCATACTTTATACACCATAAGTTATACTTCATACACCATAAGCTATAAGACATGCTCCATATTATTACATCACGAAGTCGGCCAGGTGGATGTCAGATATTATCACAATACTACTCGAATAAAGCTCCATATTGAATGATATTGAGAGAAATAATCTTAGATATTTTAACGATATACGAGTAGCTATGTTGTAGGTTATATGTACCTGACTTGATTTCTCAACTTATTAATTGAATCACAGACTTTTAAAAGATACTTTACAGATACATTTTTCATCTAAAAATTTGACATAAAAATAGCGTCTACTGTACACAACGATATCTACGATATAAAATCAAGTCTAATCTAAATCTAAATCAGATGATTTTTAAAACAACCGTAATCCTGGACGACTCCAGATACTAATATCTACAGCCTGTATGTCGGACGAATATCTACAGCTTATATGTTGGACTAATTTCTATGAACTTATGAGTGAGGACTAATATCTACAGAGCTAAGGTCGGACGAATATCTATGACGGTCCCAGTGGTGACTAATATCTATGGAGCGTAGGTTGAACTAATATCTACAGAGGGCAGCTGAGCAAGAGGTTGTACGGAAAAGCATAAATTACTTCAATTACGTAATAACTAACCTAACCTAACCTATCCTAACCTAACCTAACCTAACCTAACCTAACCTAACCAACCTAACCCAACCTCTGCCAGTGCTGTAGATATTCGTTCACACTTTGGTTCTCATAGATATTAGTCAGCAGTTTGAGCTGTAGATATTCGTCCTCACCTTGGTTCTCATAGATATTAGTCCGATTTGTTCAGTTTTTGGAATTCCTGTAGGTATTAGTAGACGCCTCCATCCAGGACTAAGGATCCTTTAACAATCAATTTTTTTTTTATTTATTTCATTATCTACGGTGCATTTTTGTCTTTGAATCTCATACGTGCCCATTTCTAAAGCCCATCCACAGGTGATGACAAATAAACAAGGGCCTCCGACTACAAATAATTATGCCGCCACGTAAGGGGCCGAAGACCGAAAGGTCTCCCGGCCAAGGGGAAACATTAAATATCGGGGAACAATTGATAATATTGTCCCTGAATATTGAGGGAACATCTCTCTCAAAGGTGGACTTTTTAGTAAAAACACTCAACGACAAAAACATTGATATCCTGCTTCTCCAGGAAACCCATATCGCAGAACAAGGAAATAAAAGTTTGTTAAAATATTTTAAACCATCAGCACTCCTTTTACTATGATATGACGGAAAAATAATTAAATTGATTTTTTACATTAAAGAAAGGTGTAACAGAAAATTAATGTTTTATCTGAGAATATGCTTTTATGGACTTACGTAGAAAGCTTTTAAAAATCAGTGATCAAATTGTTGTTTTATTGCTGCGTTACTTGTTTTTGAACGCTTCGTAATTCTTACTCCAGAATGACAAAGTTATGTCAAAAGCGTTGAAATTTTTATGATTTTTTTTTTTCTGTGAAATCAACAATTTAATTGTTGCGATTCAGATGTCAATGCGACAAATTAAACAAACTTTTCCTTGGCAAATCTTATTCCTAGTTTCTTCATTATAACCACACAAAGTGTTAAAAACAGAACGAGAGTAATTATGACATATTTTTTACACATTTTTTTAAACTATCTACTGTAAATATTTTCAAAGTCCTCCTCAGTAATGTTGGCTTTTGTTAATTTTGATCAGTATAAAGTTTATTTTTTGTTACAACTGTTTGCTAAAGTTTAGGCCAAAATCTTCGAATAAATTCATAAGAGGGTATAATCAGAGAAAACCGGAAATATATCATTTTAAAATCAAATTTTAGACGTATTTACTCTTTTCCATACAAAAATTTAAATTGATTTCGAAAGATTGTTCTTTTATCTAGCATGCTTTGAATTTTGAGATAAAATGTTTATTTTTAGTATTATAAGGTTGTTGGCAGATTTGATAAAAAAATAAACGAAAAATCTTATTTTTCAAGACATATTTCATACCATGTAATTATACATTATTGTAAATCAATACGTTATCTAGTAAACTTATGTTTCAAAATTTTAATTTTAGTTCAAATAAAATCATTTAAAAAAATATCCGAACATTTATTTATGGCGAAAATTTCTCTATTTTGTTTATCTATTTACGGTCTTACAAATTAATATATTTAGAATTTTTAACATTGCTATTTTGCTTAGAAATTATTGAAAAATGATAAATACTTACGATCAAAAATAATTACAAAAAGTACATAATTTTAATAGTTTTATCATCACGCCTTTCAGCATTTTTGGATGTAGGTATAAATTAAAGCAAATTTGGAATGAAATAAAATCGATATTGAGTTATAATTTAAAAAAGCTGGTACGGAGAATATTAAATCTTTCTCATTGGAACCGCCCTGTACGATCGTAAGAACATCTTTCGACGAAATGTTGATTTTCGGCCGCTGGCTGGTTAGTGGTTAAAGGCCCACAAGGGCCGACTTTTGGAAAAATAATTAACTATACACTTTTCTGTTTAATTTGGGTTTGGTTGGGTTAGGTTAGGTTGGGTTAGGTTAGGTTGAGTTAGGTTGAATCTATAATTTTTGCCATGTAAATGCCAAACTGTATTAAGTGGCACTAGATTGGAGAAAAATGAAAAATGTTTAAAATCTCCACGTGAATACGAAAGTCTTGGAGCTTGGAAGAGCCTAGTTTCTGCGCATATATTGCATTAGCTGGTTCATCGTGATTTCTAAACTCTATATTCATCACATAATGGCCTCAATGGACCTCAAACATACATATCTGATGGAGGCGTGATGCACTAAATACAAAGGATAAATATTATTGTAAGCATGCCTGTCATTGGAGAGGAATAAAATAGGTAATCTTTATACATTTTGAATTAATTAAATAAATACTTTCTGCAATGTCTATTTTTTTAATGCGAATATCGCATAAGTGCGTCAACTGCTCCCATCCGTTAGGAGCCAGTGAGACTATGGCATCCCCAATTTGGGTAAGTTGTGAGGTTGAAGGTAGTGGTGAGGGCAAGGAAATGGGAGAGAGGAAGGTGGGGAAGTACTAGACTCAGAGCTGGTCATCAAACACAGCTTAAGCCATTTGAAGCAACGTTTCAATTCTGAATAGTGGTCTTACACAGTGCAACAAGTAGGTAAATTTATATTAACTGGATCCAAGAGTTCGCAAAACTAAAAAAGAAGCAATAGTCGCTTATCTTGTATTCAAGATATTTAATAAAAAGTGTAGTTCATTTGTATTATTTTCGGGAATATTCAATTTAGCACTGTTACTTACTCGTATCAATTTAGAAGGCGATATGGGTATCACCGCCCCGGGAACCATTTATTGGATAACCAACACTTCTGCCATAGTTCACCCCGGGTGCACTACATTTGGTGACTTAGTAGGCGTGCCCGGGTTCATTGTCCACGTTTTGCCGATGCGTCTGCCCACCTGCCGTGTGGTGCGCAGGATGGAGAGAGACTGGTTGAGGGAGGTCTTTTTCGGTTCCAGCCGGAATCTCTCGACCCATCGCCTTGCACCGCGATTGGAGGGATGGATTGATACATCTATTACTCCTGCACAACTGACCCCCAGAATCCTACCCACCCCTCATACCTATTTCCTTCCCAGAATTTCCTCTCCTTCCTTCCCTTTAAAAAACTCCCCACATAGCATCACCTCAGATGACAAAGACCCTGAGGGAAATAATTTTCCTCAAGGTCTCCTATGTGAAGCTAACGTAAAAAAACAAATAAAATTTAGTATTTGACAAGTGAAAGCAATTATGTAAAATTCATATAATTTACCGAATTGTCCAAGAAGAAATTATGAATTACCGCTTAAAGAAAAATGCGAACGTGTTACCATTTACCAGTTAACTGGTATTCCCGTCCCTAGACCCTAATAGGTACCTACCTATTGCACACTATTATAGAGTACAGCCTAAGTCAATGAACGCCATTGTTCTGACATCTATGTGTGTATGTATGTACATTAGTACGAAAAAACTGGGAGATTTTTCAAGTAAAAAGTGGTTTCTACTAGGCAATTTATCGTTATGTTTGTTTCCTCAGGTCCTTATCTGACTTAGCTTTCCTTTAGTCGTATAAAAATAAATTGCTAGAAGCAACGACATTTTTGCAGTCATATGAACTCGATAGTTGTGAGTAAAAAACGAAATTCATTCAAATGAAGAATTTAAAGACGAAGTCTTTAAAGTTATTTATGGATAGAAAGCAACTTTGACCGGTCAGTGGTTGAGTGGGCATAGCGCTTGGGTCCCACCCGAGTGTCGCGTGTTCGATTCCTCGGCTGGCTTAGTCCTCCATCACAACACAAGCAACATTTTCAGCTTTCTGTGGTGGTAGTAAGAGATTTTCAAACATTGTTGGGTTATTCGTAACCCGGGAATGTTTGTCTTTCTTTAAAAAAAAAACCTCTCTACACCACAATAAGGCAGTTGGAAAATTATTCGGGTCCCACGATACTGCAGGGCTTCGAATTCTTTTCCAAGGGCCAGATCCTCATCAGCTTCGGGTTACCGGAGGCCTAGTATGGACGATCGATAAAACCCTATTTCAATATGATTTTGACCATCTACGTCATCAATGGTCAGTTATCAATATTTGCGAGCACGGTCAACGTTTGTTAACAGATATTGCGACCGACGATTAATAAACTTTAGCGCGGCCTCCATAGTATCGGTATTCGGTAAACTATTAATTTAAACATATTTTTAATAATGTCGTTCGTTATGCCATATTACTGGCTTAATTTAATAAATGGATTGAACTAACGAAGCTCTTAGAATTAAAAGAAGGCCTAAACGCGATCCATAGACTTAAATAAAACATTTGATGCACTCGATTTATTCCGTTCGATCTTTAAGAAGCGAAAATGATTGAAATACGATTAAAGACCTCATCAATTAATTAACTGCCGTTTTGTGTCTAAAAGTAAATTCAGACTGCCAGTGCATATTTAGGTTAGAATGTTGTGAATAGTTTTATAAGAAAGAAAAAGTTAATCAAGGGAAACTATCATAGATAATCTTGGCGATAATATATATTTTTTAAATAAATGAAACAATTTAACTTTGTTTGAACCACTTTTATATTTGAGTAAATCCGGCCGATTTTAGAACGACCGTTCCTTCTTCAGGGCAAATGTATACTGATTTGACAGTTTTAAAATATGGATGAGAAAAATGTATTATTATGGTAGGGATGGAGTCGTTGCTAGATATTAATGAAGAGTGGGTGGGTAGGGGAACATATCCATGATTGGGCTATAAGACTATTTTTTTTTTTTGTTGATAATAGATTCATTATTTTTAAGGGTTTTTTTTATTTCCAAGTTATCTAAACGTTTTCCTTTATGATTAATATGAAGAATATTTATATCCGTATTTTTTTCAAAACTATGGTTATTTTCAATTTCAATGAGTTAGCCAACTCAGAATAGTATATTAAAATATAAGTGGATAAACAGGTCTTTAAAACACGCGCGATTTTTCGAGCACGACGGCGTAGCTGAGTGCTCGAAATAAAGCAAGTGTTTTAAAGACCAGTTATCCACGAATACTTTACGCTATTTTTTTTATTGGTACACTTTGAAAACATAAATATTGATATTATTATTAAAAATTTGGAAATAAGAACTATTAATGAATTCGTGATGTGACATCACAATATCTTGTTGTCATGGAAATGAAAAACACAAACATTAATTTGCAATCTGTCACATAAGATTAATAGTTGACATCACAGTTTTTACTAGTTATTGTGTGTTGTAAAATGAGTTCTAACATTGATAATTTAAATACCAAAGCAGAATCGCGGTTAATACCTGAAAAATCCAAAGATGTTTATAAAAAAGAATATGAAAGGTTCATAACATGGATGGAGGAGCAAAACGTAGTAGATGTAGATGAACGAGTTGTGCTTTGTTGATGTTGCCATGGTAACTTTAAAAAACGCGCGTTCCGTAAAGTGCGATTTAAACACGCTAGAGCGTACTTTAAATGAGTAAAAAAGGGCACCAATAAAAATAAATTATTATTATTAAGACACCTTAAATGTTCTTTGATTCTGATTTCAAAATTACGAGTTGTTTTTCCAATATAAAACTTAAGTGGTTTATTTTTCTTTTTAAGTTGTTCCTTACACGCCTTCACAAATTTCTAATGAAAATTAAATTTGTGGTATTAAACGCATACATTTTGTTTGAAGTAATTATTTTTTTATTTTATTTAAATTCCACTCAAGCGAAACTTCATTATTCGTATTCATAATGTAAACCAATTTTTGGGAAAGGTTGATCTAAAATAGTAATTTTACGCTGAGCTTCGCCAGTGAAAATCACAAAACTACAAAACACTCTATACACCCCACACATCAACACTGATATAAAAAAAAAAAAAAACAGTATACCTCGATGGTCCCCTCTGCCAGTGCGGTGTGGAGGAGGAGACTCTTGACCATGTCTTCTTCAATCGTAAAAATCATTCTTCCTTCAAAAGCATATATTATATCGTTTGCTTATCAAAATCCCTCTCTATTCTCCCCTCTGTATTTCGTATTTGCTGTCTCCCAACAATTCTCGCGTTTCTTCAGTTCTATATAAGTTCATAGACTTGAATGACTTCAATATTTGATTTGTCCTTTCCCCTTATAGATTATCCTTAAAATTATAACTTATCTCTCTTAACTTTATCAGCACAAAGCACTCTCTTTAGGGTGAATTGCCTATATCAATAAAAAAAAAAATTTACCTGATCATATTTATTAAATCAGGAATCTTCGCAATTCGACATAAAGCAGAATCAATCTGAGATAAGCCAATAAATAGTGGCTGATCTCTCAATAGCTCTATTGAGATACTCTGAGGAATAACATCCCATTAAGAAATCAATAGAAATATTGTTGGCTTATCTGCGAACAATTTGTATCCGCGCGAAGAATCGATGGCAGTCCATTACTCGCGTCAAGTTTTCACATTTTCACAATATTCCTTTGATGGTAACGCGAGGTAAACCCGTAAGGCCAGTCCCAGTCGAGTTGAAGGAACTGACGATGGCGTCTCCGGTAATGATCCCTGCCTGGAAATGTTTTTATCTAGTGATTACTTGCTGTTGTCATTGCTATTTGCGCCGTCGCGCGTCGCACAGTGGCGTATATTGACGATCTGGAGCGACACCGCTCTCGGCGGTCAACTATTTAGTCATTCATTGTCGCTTTAATTGTTGAAGTGAAAACTTTTTTAGTACCGCTGTGATTTGAAATTCGATGAAACGGAAGCGAGCGACACTAAAAAGAGACAAACACAAAATTTACAGAATTTAGCCAGCGAGAGAACGAGATAACAATAAAATATTTATTTATTTCACGAGCACTCGGTTCTAACAAAATCCGATAAATACACGATCCCACACAAGTCTCCTTTGGTCTAGTGATGTTAAATCACCCGATGAACCTTAGCGGCTGGACATTCAGCGGACCAAGGATCGAATCCTAGGAAATACAAAAAATTTTTTTTTTTGTAAATTCCTTGCAGAACTTGATAATAACATTATTAAATTTAATTTTGAATAAATTTAAAAAAAATAAATGGCGTTCCACGAATTAAACACAAAAACAATTAATATATTAATCACTTGGTTTCCCTCTCCGGTAAAATTAACATTTTTTGACTTACAACGCTTTTCTTTGGGGTGTGCGTTATATATTTAATGCTAAATAAACACACAAAAAAAAACTTGAAAATACCACCACGTTAATGTGAGCTCCGTATGTCTCTGTTCCGCAACTCCTTACATCTCCTAATGAAATAAATTTCAGTGACATTTTAAATTTTAGTGGTTAATTAAAGTGTGAAAACAATAATTTCGGGAACATGCTGACCAGACCAGACTGCAACGATGCGCCAGAGCTATTCCGTCACTGTGCGTCGGATAGGTGGAGTGTGCTTGTTGAGTAGGGATTAACTCAACATCTGGGGATCACTCTCGCCTTTTATAATATATTATTTTTTGTCTGTTTTCGGCTTTTGCAACCTGCTAGCACTTCATAGGAACATGTTATACCAATCCTTCAGGAACCCACACAATGTATAAATTCATCGTACTGTGTTACTTCTTGGCTCGTACTAGCAATACCTACATAACTTGATTTTAAATACTATCATATCTTTTATATTTTTCTACACTATTTTACATTTCGTACTTTTTTATGTTTTACACTTTTTTATATTTGAACTTAGTTGTTTCGTAATAATTGTTACTAATACTTCTTGTATTCATACTACTTAGGGCAACATACATTACGCTGGATACATGAAAATGAATCACGTAAACAGCTGAAATATAATAAAAACTTATTTTTTAAAGATAGTCCCAAGAAAAACAAATAAATTCCCGGGTTACAAATAACCTAACAATATTTGATTATCTCCTATTACCATCAGTAGGGGTATATTTTAATATTATTAAACGACTTCGAAAAGGAGGAGGTTCTCAATTCGACTGTATTTTTTTTTTTTTTTATGTTTGTTACCTCAGAACTTTCGACTGGGTGAACCGATATTGAAGATTCTTTTTTTTAAACGACTTCGAAAAGGAGGAGGTTCTCAATTCGACTGTATTTTTTTTTTTTTTTTTTTTTAATGTTTGTTACCTCAGAACTTTCGACTGGGTGAACCGATTTTGATGATTCTTTTTTTATTTGAAAGCTGGTGCTTTCCATGTGGTCCCATTTTAATTTGGTCCAGTTCTGACAATGGCATTCATGAGAAAATCATATAAGTCTTTAATTTGCATCAAGTATGTGCGCGACAAATGGACGAATAACTCAATATCACGCCAACCGATTTCGATGATTCTTTTTTTATTGGAAAGGATGTACTTCAAGGGTAGTTTGATGAGAGTTTGGTTAGGTTCTGATTATGGGATCCATGACAAAGTAACGGAACTCTCCAATTTTGAAGAACAAATTTACGATACTCGGCCGATTCTTAATCGAATTAGTTAGTGTACTTCAGATTCACTAAAAATCAAAAAATAAACAAAAATTTTAACAAAACAAAAAAAAGACTTAAAAAAATGCACTAAAAAGTAAAAAAAATAATTTCGTATTCTTCTACAACTTTATAATCAACTTACCTTTTCTACTCATCAATATGTAGGTACGATTGTTATTTTTGGAGTCGGTGTCGGCGGAAGAGGAGCTGTCAAGTGAACACGCCGGGCCGCGGGTACCTTGGTTGACACCGATTGAGCCATGAAGAAACTCATTGTATACGGAGAGGTCGAAATGTAAACGGAATTAATAATAGTCAGTACATTGGAGGAAATATTGTCTTACACTACGGTTCTTTGGACATAGACGGGGCGGTTTTTCCAAACTATTTAGAATTTTTTGAAACTTTCGATGCTATGGGTGTGAATGAATACATGCGAACTTGTCCTCTTTTAAATGATTTGCCTGTACCTAAATATGTTTTATTTTTGAGGTAAATGAGTTCATGTATTGCTATTCAATTATACTAGGCTAATCTTGTTTGCACTTGGCAACAATAGGTGTTTCGCAATTCGCAAATTATGAAGCAAATATTTAAAACATTTGATTAAAGAAGTGATTGTTGAGTTGTTATTAAGATTTTGAAATACATAAGATCAATAAAAATCAAACCTTTAAAATAAAGGTGTATTTATTTAGTGAAAATCTAGCACGCAAAGTAGTACAGTATTTATTGAATTTGTTCTTACCAATTATTCATGGAGCAAATGGAAATATGTTTGGTTCTCTTAATATTAAGCATATTTATTGGAACGTGTGACATCTGTTTTGCCTTCTAAAGATATGGCAAAGCATAAAAATTAGTTAAACGAGGAAATATTAAAAATATGTATATATGAATGTAGTAAAAAAATTATAAGTAAAGGACTTAAAACTCCCAAAAAATCTGTGATTTTGTTAAATTTAACAAATCTGTTACTGCTGTGTCATAGTTTTTTTAATTAAAAAATAAATCATTTTAAATATCAGTTACGTTTTGAGATCCGTAAAATAGGTAGTTTATTTAAGATATTGAAATTAACATACTAGTAAAATCACATGTAAATTACACAAAATCTGGGGTAAAGCTTTTGAATACAGTTCCAATCTCTGTAATATTAGGTAAAAAAGCATTAGTTAATAGTTATTGATTTTTTATTTATTATTTGGGCACGATGTGAACATTTGTTATCGGGTTATAACCTAATTATTATAATTTGTTGTTTTCTTTAATGCATGTTATGTTATTAACCTGTTAATGCTCCTAATAAAATAAAATAAATAAAATAATTAATTTTACAGCTTATTTAAAACAAGACAGTTAAAAATCTACATAACTTTAATTCTGGAATATCCACAAACAAAATTATAATAGAGAAAAAAACGTAAGAATTATTATGTGTCCTAATATATAAAATAAATAATGCAAAAAAGAATTAACATTTAAAACAATAACTCACATTTAAACACCAAGCATACCCGATACGACAAGCAATCCATTGGCTACATTTGGGGGCAAACATAGACATATGAATATATATATAGACCTGCCCTAAGTGATAAAAGCGTATTATTTCCCCCTCTCCATACCGATTCCATGGAACCGGCTGGGCTTACGAGAGCCTCGCTTGAATTTAAAAAATGTGACGTCATCATTCTTGTCCGGACCAGCGTCGAGCTCTCATCGTACATTTTACGAAATAACACGGCAAAATGGTAGCTTGTGCTATACATTATGCCCTAAAATATGTCGATCATAACGAATGTGGGCGGTTCTCCAGTGTGCTCGGCGCAGGTTACAGGGGTAAGTAAATTATGAAACATTTGTAAAAGTGTCTTAATTAAATACGGCAACAAAATATTCGTCTGGAAAAGTGGCGAACTTTACTTTGCCGTATTTGGACTTCGCAAATATGTTAATAACGTGGCGAGCAATTCGCGCTACCATGTAAAAAGGTCTATTCATTCGAAAGCAGATTTTGCTTTTAAGAACTAAATGGTAGTATTATAATACGGGATGCCTATATACTGTCGGATTGATTTTTTAACGAATCACAGTCATCTTTCCCCTCTTCGTCCCCCCATAGTTTGGTTTTACCCCTCATCTGTATCTGCTCGTCTATTAAATTTGGATGTCGATGGGGGCAAATTATACAATTGACTTTTAGTTGATATTAAAAAATAAAAAAGACTAAATATATTTAAAAAAAACTTCTTCCTTCTGAAATCAAATGATTCAAATAAAAAATTTCTATAATATTGAAATTTATTTATTTAAGTAGGTAAATAAGCACTTTGTTAAATGAGTGAAATATAGTCTTACAGGATAATATTACATTACATTGCTAACGGTAACGGAATTATCTAGAAATCATGTATTTATTCGGATATCATGTTATTTTCTCGACCATTCAATACCTGCGAAGTACATGTTCTAGTAGATACTCATCTCCATTACAAACTGCTTAAAATATTAGAAACCTTCTATAAATTAGTCATATTGCGCCCACGATAATATTCTTGAATCGTTGGAATAAGGCAATTCAAACTTCTCCATAAACCTCCATTGACACCTACAGGCAACTTCATAAAGAGCTCAACAAAGAACCCTATCTTTCTTTTCTTTTATCAACCTTTTGACCGTAATTGGTTTCATCTGCAGACTGGTAATATTGGGTAACGGGTGTGTTAAACAGGTGTATAAAAGTTTTAAATTGTATTATAAATCATTAAAATGGAATTCCACAATAATTTTCATATCAAAAGTAGAAATATCTACCAATCGCTGAATGAACACTGGTGTGCCTGATGGGCACTCTTAATTAAATTCGTTCAAGTAATGGGCATTTCAACACAGCATAGGGTGGCAATTTTATATTAAATTTGTTCTTGCGGGGTTAGAATACAACCTCAGGTTTCAGATTCAAGAAACTTACAACTCTGCCATCACGGAGGCCGCATATAATTGGATTCTGTCATTTTATCAAACTTCGAGGTTGTGAACATACAAAGTATCAAGTCATCAATGTATCTGTCTGTACCACGCAGAGATCAGTATCACATAATGATCTGATGGAATCTGACGCGATGGCGCAGGTATTTCCCGGCGCATAATGTACATATTTTATTATTTAGTCGCCATGATGCGTGGAAGCCTCTTTTGTCTCAACTGGCCTTCGTTTCGTTCTGGCGGCGAAACCGCTTCCGGTTTCCGTTCATTATCTGAACACATGACGTGGCCCCTCTTCCGGTATCTGAATGGTAATGCAGAGGTAACCGTGCGGATAATTTAACACGGGTTCTGATATTTAAAACCGTTAACTTTAACCCCTCCACAAAATTACACAATCAGAGAATAATTCGAATCATAAAATACAACAAAATATTGTCATGATTGCTCGTTTTATGAAATTGATAATGAACCCAAGGTAAATTTCTGGATGTAGTATTGAACTGGTATAATTTGCATATCTATGAGAATTCGTACGATTTTGTTCGTATATACTCATTATTATCATTCTGTCTTATATAAAACAAAAAACAATCTTGTTCACTGCTGGGAAAACAACTAGATGCAAATATAAACTGGAAAGAACATGTATCCAAAATAGTAGCCAAAATCAGTAGCTTTTCTTTTGTTCTAGGTACACTGAGAAATATATTAAACATCGAATCGGTAATGGCCGCATATTATGGTTATGTATATTCAATAATAAAATACGGAATTATCTTTTGGGGAAACTCAGTAAACGCCAAAGATGTTTTTATCATCCAAAAAAGATGTATAAGAAAAATGACAAACTCTGCTAATCGGGATTCATGTAGACCTATATTTAAAATTTTGAAAATTCTTACAGTCACCGACATATATATAATGGAGTTATGCATGTTAGTGCGATCATCTCCAGAAAAGTTTCCACAAAAAAACTCTACACATAAACACGCTACAAGGTTTACAGAAAATTTATTTATTATATATAAAGTCACCGACATATATATAATAGAGTTATGCATGTTAGTGCGATCATCTCCAGAAAAGTTTCCACAAAAAAACTCTACACATAAACACGCTACAAGGTTTACAGAAAATTTATTAATACCAAAAGCAAACAAAACAATTTTCCAAAAAGGACCCTTTTACATGGCCATTAAAGTATACAACAACCTTCCACATGATATTAAACAAATACAAGATACACTCAGATTTAAGTCATCACTAAAAACATTCCTTCTGAACAGGTCTCATTACACATTAAGTGAATACCTCACATAGGTACAACTGTTTTTATATTTATGTCTATATAATAAATTAAAACAAATTCACTTTGTATTACACCACTTTTATATTTATATTTAATTTGTGTTCAAATCTGTACAACATGTTAGGTTAAGAGGGCATTACCAGAGAAAGCCGGAAATACGTCATTTTCAAAAAAGTTTTTAGACGTATTGACTCTTTTCCACAAAAAATTATAAATGGATTTCGAAAGATTGTTCTTTTATCTAGCATAGTTATGTAATAAATTTTTAGAATTTTTTTTAATTTTTAGTATAATTAGGTTATTCCATAGGTCGTTGGCAGATTTGTTAAATTTTCAAAAAAGTTTTTGTATTATACCACACCCATTTCAAATAATGTAATCATGGAGTAAAATAAATCAATACATTATCTAGCAAAGTTATGTATTAGAATTTTAATTTTAGTTTCAATAAAATCATTAAAAAATATGTACGTACATGTGTTTCTTGACGAAAATTGGTCCATTTGTGTATTTATTTGCGCACTTACAAACTAATATATTTCAGAATTTTTTAATATTCTTATTAAAATTAGTCATTATTGAAAAATGATAAATACTTATAATTAAAAAATAACTACAAAAAGTACACTATTTTAATAGTTTTATCATCACGCCTTTCAGCATTTTTGGATGAAGGTATAAATTAAAGCTAATTAGGATTGAAATAAATTCGATATTGAGTTATAATTTAAAAAAGCTGGTACGGAGAATAATCAATCTTTCTCATTGTAACCGCCCTGCACGATAGGAAGAACAACTTTCGACGAAATGTGGATTTTCGTCCGCTGGCTGGTTAAACGCTCTTAACTGGAAGAAATAATATATAGGTACCTATAAGTTATACCTTTTGAACTTAATGTAAATTTTGTACAATAAATGATTTTGATTTTGATTTTGATTTTATACGTACTCCGTTATATCTTTCGTACATATAGATATTTGTTCCATAACAAAATATATTAATGACTAATGACATTCTATTCTCGTAGATATTTCGGTATCAAATAATGCTCTCCCGACGCCTTTTCGACGCAGTAGAGAAGTGAAATTTACTTCCATCGGATTCAATAAACAAAAAAAAGTAGATTATGCACATGGCACTAGATTTAGTAAAAATGAGGGTTTGTCAGTTCCGAAAATTATAAATAAATACGGGCAACGGACATTCACTTATCTTGTCCCTACCATATTTAGTAAGATGCCAGTGAACATAAAAGTCGAATCAAATTGCACCACCGATCTCAAAAAAAGTTAAAAAAATGGCTAATAGATCAAATCTTTTTTAGATTCATTTTGTTTTAACCTTATATATAAATATGACTTTGAATAATCACGAAACATGTTGATAGTATAAAATATAAAAAATAAAGTGATGTAAACTAAGTTATTTTCTTTTAATAAATAAATAATGACATCACAAAGTAATAACCTTTTAGAAGAAGTTTTCTTCGAAAAATTGAATAATTTGCCTGTATCTGTCTTTATATTTTATGCCTTTGTAGTTTAATCGTAGTTACTTAAAAGTTATTCATCTGTAGGTATATATTCTGTATATTATGGTTATATTTGTGCTTTAGTGTTATGTTAATATTTTTCAATTGACCTGCTGACAAACTGCTTTGGAATTTATATGAATAATCTGAGAACTGTCGTAAAATTCAAGCAAACTTCATATAAACAATTGCGAGTGCAGTATAATAATGCAAACAGAATGGTGTTTAGGTTTACGCGTTACTGCAGCGCTTCGATGATGTTTGTGGGAGGCCTCATCTACAGCTTCGCATCCCTCTTGAGGCACACGAGGAAAAACTCAGTGAGAGTACCAACTCCATCTTGGGGGAAATCTTTTAGCATGAGTAGTAGATCTTTCAAAATAAACAGAAAGTATAGCTTAAAGCAAACATCCTATTTCTCGTAGGTAGTCCTATTGACAAGAAGTAGAGTACACATAATATAACAGTGTTTAATTAATTGAAGAGAAATTTAATGTCAATTAAGGAGTAATGTCATATTTCTAAAAAGAATTTTGGGAATGGTCGCGATTGGATGAAACTTGTTACTTTTTTGTGAATAGTGCACAAGAGTCCCAACCGTCTGGAGGGTGTGAGACTTTGGCATCCCGGATATGCTGTGAGGCTGAAGGAAGTGTTAAGATGAATATATACGTGAAATCCTATTTAGATACTATTTTGATTAATCTTTACGACGAATCGGCTTACAGTATTAACATCAAAAAATATGCTACGGATAAATTGAAGCTTTAACTACTTTATCTATGTATTGGAATTACAATAAAATTATTATTTACGTAACAAAAAATATAAGCGTAAACCACTAAAAAAAATATTTTCTCATGACTGAACTATGAAGTAATGTAAGTAACAATTTTTAAAAAATACCCCTTTACGGCTAAGACTATTTTTGACTTTATCTATGTTCTATCTTTTTTCGTTCTTATAAAATTATGCACAAAATAAATAAAAACCACTTTTTCGCTTACTAGCCTCGTGTAAAAAGACGCTCGATTTTTAAATTTTGCAGGCATGAGATTCGACATATTTCTAGCGTTTATATTCCTCTTAAGGGGTAGGAGAAAAAGCAAGGCTAAATCCATTTCAAGCCACTCATCATTTCTGAATGGTGGTCTTATATACACCAGAGCCAGAGGTACTGAGAGTATCATCCACTGTGGAGCGAGCCGAAAATATACCTTATATTATTTGAAATGATTAAATTGTGAAACAAAACAATTCAATCAAATAAAATTTATTTGCCGGGATTTTAACCAGCGATATTCGAATTGACAGTCGAGAGCCTTACCCCTCGACCACGGAGGGCGTTACTACGAGTCCTTACACAACATGGCATCGTTTATATTATTATTATTTGACGTGCAATTAATTTGTTTTATTTTATTTAAGTGCAATAAATCTGCCAATATATAAAATTGGTGTCCTTTTATAGGTGTGTATTTGCTTGAAGCAATAATATTACGAAAGCTCATGCAAAGTTCTTCTTAAGCCGCCGCTACCCGAATTTCTACGGATTTCTAACATATCTCCCTTAAACATTTGAAGTTTTTAAGCTCTTAAAAAAACATATGTTATTTTTTAAGATAATATCTAGATGCGTTCCACGTCGAAACACAAATTATATGAAATTCTCTAGATAGAAAAAAATCGCTAAGTATGCTCCGAAAATAATTATGTTAAACACGTTTGTTTCAGTTATTTCACAAGTTATGGTTATGAAAAAATTCACAATGTTTCTAAAAACAAAATTACTTGTGTTTATTTGATGAATTGGCAGGTTTATCGAAGTTTTTGAGACTGAGCATCACTGACTTTGACAGTTGAATTCGCGGTAAAATGCGACACTCATATTCCACAGATAATTCATTTTAAAATATTCTAGTGTTACCAGGTGAATAAAACTTTTGGCGGTATCGAGAGTACTGCTGGCGCAAGCGATTCTGACCTTGTTCTTGATACATTTTCCTTATACATAAGGGTCAAAATCGCATATAAATTTATTTTTTTTGAACATTTTTGCCGATATCATCGCCGATCGAACGACCTAGAACCGGATGATACTTAAGACGCCTTCCACGAGATTTTTGCTCTATTTTAAACGAATCGTGTTTTATTAATCATTTTCACAATTTTATCGCTTTAAATATTAGCGCGCTCCTCTAACATTCATAATTACATATCTCTCCATCTTCTTCTTTTAGAGCGCGGATGCGGCGCCTTAAACCAAGATTTTTTATTCTTTTATTAACATATTGTTTTACATTCTCAGTTCACATGGATGGATTGGGCAATAAACCATAAATTATGTAAGCTCCTATCTCCGCTGAATTAACCTTTAACACGTTTGTATTCTGTACCGGCTGGCGAAACAAACAATGAGTTAATACTGAGATTAGCACTAATAAAAAATGAAGTGCATGTTTTGCAAGAACCCGATGGCGGAAAGATTGATTGTTCAATTTATTTATTTATTTATTCAAGAATTGTTGATTACAATGCGACACCTCCTTTAGCTGGTCGCGAAATAAATTGCATGCAGTAAAAAGAAATTTGCATACAGTAAAAAATGCACGCAATACTTAGTAGAACTTGCTGATAATGATTTTCGAGAATCTTGTTATATGTTTTACATCATTCACATGAATAATATTAAAATGTAATAAAAAAACTAAGTGTACGGCATAAAGAAATAATACGGATACATGTGTCATGTCTACGTTTACTTTTAATTTCGTAGACACTCCCAAACTCCACCTGACCCCAAAGTATCGTTTTAAAAGTACAAACAAAATGTATAATTTTATAACTTTTTTTATATGAATACCTCACAAGAGTCCCAGCTACTCCTGTCTGGAGCCAGCAAATCTATTGTATCCCCAATTGGGGTATATTGTGAGGCTGAAGGTAGTGGGGAAGGAAAGGAGATAGGGAAGAGGAAGGTAGGGAAGTACCTGGCAGATCTGGTCACCAAACACGACTAAAGCCATTTCAAGCAACATTTCAATTTTGATTGATGGTCTTACACCAGGGTGATACTAAGAGTATCTTCCGCTCTGGAACGTGCTGCAAATATGCTACATATTGGACATGATTTTAGATTATTACCGCCAAAAGTATTTTTGTTATTTGTTTTTGGGGTGTTATGCCGTGTTGCGCTACCTCCTCCTTTAGCCAACCTTTCGGACAGCTTTACAGTGTCCATCATCAGGGCAGATGTGTAAATGTTAGTGGTGAAATGTGTGCTTTGAAGCAATACCGTGTTGCCAGCTCCAATCCACTGCGAGCTGGCATTATAGTATACTTGAAGACGGTTTTCTGCATTTAGCTTTAGTGTAGCCGAAACGTTGGCTAAAGGAGGAGGTAGCGCATCACGGCATAACACCCCAAAAACAAATAATAAAAATGCTACATATTATTTTTAATGAATTAGACGTGAAATAACACTAATTAATCAAATAAAATTTATTTGCCACGTCGGGATTCGATTCAGCGACCTTCAGATCGCGAGTCAAAAGCCTTATCGCCACGCCGCGCCGGTTGTCATACGGAGCCTCGAAAATGACGTTGCAAACTGAACAAAGTATAGGTAGTTGATGCAAAAAATCGGTGACCGGACAACTCAGAATCAAGCAATTTCAACACTTTCTTTAAAAGTAATTAACTTTTAATGACTTTTCAAAGAGATGGTGAAATACCACTTCGTTGAGATGGCTGTATTTCCCTGTATTTTTGGAATCCAAAATACAGGGAATTTAAAAATAAAACTGTTCACATTTCTATTAATTCAGCCATCAAGACTTCACAAAACAACTAAAAACACGGCCAAAAGTATTTTCGTTATTTGTTTTGGGGGTGTTTTGCCGTGTTGCGTTACGTCATTCTTTAGCCAACGTTTCGGACAGCGTTGCCAGATGTGTACATCTACCGCATCTGCCATAATGATGGACACTGCAACGATGTCCGAAACGTGGGCTAAAAAGGAGGTAGCGCAACACGGCATAACACCCCAAAAACAAAATTAAATAACGAAAAAACTAAAAACACATTTGTGAAAAATAAGCTTAAATATTCAATAACAACGAAAATGCACCCTTAAGAAAATTAGCAAAGTTGTTCAATGATTTTTCGATGTTTAAATTTCAATTATAAAAAATAGAGTTAAGATTTTCGATGAAGAGAATTAAAAATACAATAATTAAATCCACATTAAAAATACTTTAACATCTGGCTGAATAATAATGACCCGTTTCTATACGGAGGCTGATTAACGATACAATTTCGTTGTGAATTATGTAATTATTTACATTGAATAAAAAATAATTTTAACATAATTGTCAGTTGTATAAGGAGAAATTGAAAAAAATTAGGAATGTTTTTTGAAATGTCTTACAAATTAATAGCCCATCGCCATGTTCAACAAAGAATGGTGGCATATAATGATACGACATCCCTCGAAAAAATACTCCATTAACATTCTGACAAGTATAAAAAAGGTATCAGGTACTTATCCGGGATAGCTAGGACTACGGCCCCAACCACCATGACTACACAGAACTGGTAGAGCTGCTACCAGATTGGTACAGATCTGGTACAACATTGCCGAGACTGTGTGTTGTGATCGGACATGGGAAATACTCCCATTGTGGTTACGTGTTGCTAGCATTGTTGAAGGGTGTGCAGCAGACCTGAACAGTGAGCTGGTGCAATAATATGCATGAAGGGATGAATCAAATACCTGGGAGTATCACGCCTAAGAATTATCCACACTCATAATAATCGTGATAGTATAAGAATTGAAATCTAAACTAGTGAATTTTAAAGAAGCGGAAGATAGGGACAAGTATCCTTTTTTACAATAGCTCCACAGGGGGCCCTGAGGGAAAAAAAATCTCTTTGGGGATGCTGTGTGGAGGATAGTTTTAGAGAAAGAAAAAAGAGGAAGTTCTAGAAAGAAAAAGGTGTAAGGGGTGGATAGGAATCTGGGGGTCAATGTGTCTAGGAGTGACGGACGTATGAATCCATCCCTCACATTGCAGTGCAAGGCGATGGATTGAGAGAGTCAAGCTGGAGAGGTTTAGGTTAGGTCTCCCTCAACCAATCTCTCCCGATCCGGCCCACCATGCAGTAGGTGGGCAAACGCATTGGCCGCCAAGACTTACAAAAACCTCACCCCATGATCCCGGACACCCCTGCAACCCACTCGGAGTTACCTATGGCATAGCTATAGACACTAAACATAGCCACACCATCAAAAAAGTTAGGTTCTCTGATACATCAGGATATGTGTATTCAAAAAGAGGATGCTGCAAGTTCAAACATCGAACAAGCACTCTGACTAAGGACTTTGTGACAAATAAGAGTCATGTTTGGTGCCACTTAGGGAGATTATTCTCCCCAAGAGATTGTATAGATTAGAAGCAAGACAAAGGATGCTTAAATAACGCTCCATGTGTCTATTTTCAACTGAGGCAATGTTGGTCTTGTGGTAGGAAAGAGCGTTGAAATTAAAGTTAAAAGAGAGATGATATTAACAACAAAAGCGAACCGCAGATTTAGAGAAACAGCCCATAGGGATCGACCAAATTATCTAGAAATTCTCGATGAAAGTCACGATGGCCACGATGAAGAAGAAGTAACAATTTGGCAACCTTTACAAAAATTCCCATTTGTTAAAACTTCTACATTTCTTGTTGAATACTGGGTATTTTTAAAGCAAAATACCATTTTCAGAAAGGACGGGACCTCGACGAGCCCCTTCGAGGACAGAACATAAAAAATAACCACAAATCTTGTAAATATTATTAAAACCACTTAATCTTACCGTCTTTAATTCAAAGGCCAAATTTACTTATTGAATCACGTGAAGGAAACTATAATTATTAATCGTTACAAAAATGGCTTGTCGAATGGTGAGTTAATTATTTGCCGTTACCAAAAACATTTACCCAAATACACTTTTAATTACTGCAAGTATATTTTTGGTAACGCAGGTAAATCTTGAATTTTTTTTAAAAAACAACCAACACACCCATTTTACTAATTTGGAACGACGGCAAGCAATGCTACTTTTTTATAAATTATGTCAACTTTTGCAGATGCTATTAAAAAAAACCACCTGCAAAATTCGGACCGTGCGAATAAGGTCTTGGAGAATTTTAAGGCGAGCTTTTTGTGCAGTTATAAACCAGTTTAAAAAATGATCGAAAGTGAAGCGATATTAATATGCAGTCACACGCACGCAATTACTATTCTCCACTGAGCTGAGATCTTGCTCAATCTGCTGCATAGTTTCCTTCAAATGACAACTTTCGTGTTGCGCCACCAACCGTCAAGAACAATATATAAGGTTCCCACATTATCCAGATTTCATTCAATCGCTTTGGAGCGGTGTTATTTGGATTTATTGCACCGTATTTCGCACGAAACTTCATGCCAGGGTGTCTTAGAGATCATGTGTTTTTGTTATGCGACGCTATTTCACATCTCTATGAGTACCTTTACACAGCATGCACCACACACTTTCCCACATTTTACATATAATATTATTCCATATTTATAAAGGTTTAAATCGTTCATTGTGGCGAAAATGACCCTTTGCAGATTCTAAAATTTTATGTGATTCTTCTTAGATATATATCGCATGAGGTTTTTAACTCAAATTTGAATTTAACGCATAAACCTAAATATCCTCGTGGTAGTAATAACCATCCATTATAAAAGATTTAAATGATCTGTCGGTGCGGCGCCATGAAAATATTGCTGTGTTCTAGGTTTAGAGGCCAGATAAAAAAACTTTTTTTTTGTATTTTGCATAAATCTCTCATCCCGAAATCATCATGCTAAATGAAGCCATTTCTGAAGAAAAGTAATGTCGCGATAGATTTTATGGACTTGTTTAAATTAATTTTGATAGTGTTATCATTGAAGCAACTAGGAAGTCATCTGAATTGTGGCTAACTTTGACTGAGCTTTTCAATACTGTGGTAACACCTTGATCGTCCAGTTGATTAGTTAGATATCTCCGAAAAATTGATATTTGAGCTGAGTAAGCAGTTGTATCTAAAAATGTACCCTCTATCCCGGACAATACTCAGATTACTCATAAACACCACCATATCAATTATAATGCAGAAAAACTTATAGTGAATTAAAAAAAATGTTAATGTTTTCTGGGACCCTAGTGGGATATTTCAAAATGTCATATTGATGTAACAGACCGTTTTATCTCCCGGTGTTATTTTATAGCACATTTAATATGTGAAAAACAGACACGTATAAAAACTCTTTGATTTATGGTGAGCATTCGAAAATCTCTTCTTCATTATCTCAAAACTTATTATTTGGAAATGTCTGACTAATCAACTGGACGGTCACTGCCTGAAAAAGTTTTTAAAAAACCTGTCTTTCAGACAAATGTTGTAATTCCTTATTTGAATTTTGCTTGGCGTATAATGAAGTAGGTAGATGTTTAAGTCTTCTTCTTAAGTCGGTTCCTCTTCGCTGATGGTTTTTATCCTTACTCTAATTTCCATGGTGGACAAGGCTCCTCCACTCTTCGTGGTTCTGCGCTATGTAGAGAGCTGCAGTCACGGACTACCTGATGCCAGTGATACTTGGTCACTCCAGCGCATTGGAGACCTTCCTCTGCTTCTTCTGCCTTCCACTACCATTGACTGTTAGTTTCTCCAAGTTGGAGTCCTTAGTTTGGCGAGCAACGTATCAAAAGTATCTTAAAATACTTTGTAGGCAGATAGTTGAAAGCCGATTGCGGATGCCTAGCTTTTCCAGATGGACACATTTGTTTGTCCTATTGTCATTTTTCTCCATCACTATCCACATTGTGAGGGAGTCTGTCGCTTTCTTTCATTTAAGTGTCAATAAACGAATCTCATGATTTCGGAGGACATTTTGGTTTTGATTTATTAAATGAGAGAAAGAAAAATTACTTATTTGATAGCAAAGTTCACAGAACTTCTAGTATCCACTAACAATAATAATAATGATAATAGCATTTACCAAAAAAGGCATCGAACAATACTGGTAAAATTTGCATAGAATTGCGTAATTTCAGCGTACAGCCGGTACAATGGTTTCCGCGAGGTGTTGTGCTCACGTTAGCCAACCGGCAATACACAATCTGTACAACAATGAGCTTTACGATAGGAATATCCTCCCACCGAAGTTGCGAAACAAGTGCGCGCACTGTACCTTCAATACACACCATACTATACCGAGGTGTACGCTCTCATTTCACAGTAATGGGTTCAACACGACATCACGAATTTCATCTCGATAGCAATACAATACCGACCAACTTGTTTAGGGAAATATATACTTCTTGATTTAATGATATCCAATATACGTATCTACTGATAATCTCGTGTGGTCTATTCCGACATGAAATAAAACTAAAGACGCCGGTGAATATAGGATTCTTCGATTACTAGGCTGTCAACTGTCCAATGTTTTGGGCGATTTGCGATCGGTACATTCACTTACTAGCAAGTAAGTAGGTGCACTTACCGATTGTTTCGATTAAAAAACCCTTAATCGTGTAAATTTTAATGGACAAGCATGGATTAATAAATGGCTTGCTACTTTTGGAGCACAGGCGGCAGGTGTCCTCGTTTTACCTTTAGAAGATGTTCTAGCGTCATTGATCCCTTCGACAACGATGCATAGTGGTAAAACACGCCAAACGCGCTCCCAACTTTTTAGCGGGTTCAAATACCGGCGTGCGCAACCAATTTTATTTTAGTATCTTTATGTTATTTCACAATTAATTAATTAAAAATTATGTATTATATATTTGCGATACGTTGCAGACTGGTATTGCCCTGGTGAAAGACCACCATTCAGAATCTAAAGGTTGCTTGAAATGGTTTTAGCCGAGTTTGGTAATCTGCTCTGAATAGCTAGGTATTTCGCCTTCTTCCACTTACCCATTTCCTTCCCTTCCTCATACTCTTCAGTCTCACAACCTAATTGGAGATTCCATAGCCTCACTGGCTCTAAATGGTTAGGAGAATTTGGGACTCTTGTGTTCTGCTCACATAAAAATTGAAGTCAGTGGCTGATTTGACATTGCGTTTGGGTCCCAATGTTGCGTGTTCGTTTCATCGGCTGACTAAGTCGTACATCTAAAACAATTAAGTACAAGCAACTGCTTCTCGTTTTTTTAACACTGTTATTTCATCTCAGCGATAATTGGAGAATCTGTCTTTGGAACGAGAAGCAAATATCGATGGTCCAGTTGATTAGGCAGATATGTATGTGTATAATAGTGTACCTTATATCTGGCAAAATACGCAGATTATTCATGAACAACACAGTCATGCCTCCCGGTGTTATTTTATACCATACGTAAAACACAGCACATGTAAATAAATAATGGTGGGCATCCGAATATTGCTTTCATCATTATCTGAAAACTTAGTATTTGGAGATGTCTGATTTATCAACTGGATGATTGATATACTACCTATACTTTCCCTTGGTTGTGCAAAAAACCCCCAACGTAGCATTTTTGATTCATTCATTATATCTCTGGGTAGGTATTGAATCAAGTACCTAACTTTCCTACCTCTTTACGAAGGAGGTCATTAGAAATTAAAAGTCTTTGTATTTTTATTGAGGTAATATTAAGGTGTGTTGTTTCCCATAACGAAATGATAGAAACAAATTGAAGGATGCCTAATAGCAAGGCCTTTATCGAAGAATTATAGAAAGAAAAATTCAAAAATAATTATTCAATGATATACACATCGCAGGCGGTTGGTTGCACCACCAAATATATGCAATTACTGCGCTAACATCAATGCTCGCAGGCTCCATCAATGAACCTAGCCTGAATAGCATCAGTGAATACAATAGCCTGATTTAACAGCGCGATAAAAGGCACGTAATTCGAAATGAATGTGGCCCCACCTAGAGAATAATACAAATAACCCTGATCTGCCGATGCCTGATGCGATAAAGCTGTAATTTTGTTACCTGTTACTTATTTACCTCTTGTCTATGGGCTGTAGTACGGGGTGTAACATTGCGGATTAGTTGCAAAAATCTGAATTAATCAGAAGAGCCATTCTATCTTTTGTGGATAAGGAAAAGATTCCATATGGAATCGGCTGCCAAAATTGAGTAATTTTCTATGACTTTTAAGTGCTTTTTGTAAGGGTGATGTGAGCCAACTCAGCTGTCGGCTGTCGCATATTTTAGTTTAGGTGATTATTTGTTGTCTTGACCCAGATGTAGAGGTTAAATGCAGAATTGACGCAGCAAGAACTGCGTTCATTAAAATGAAATTCCTCTTCTGCAATGACAATATCAGCTTAAAACTAAGGCAGAAAATGATAAAATGTTATGTGTGGTCGGTCTTGCTCTATGGATGTGAAACATGGACCTTGAAAGTAAATACCATGAACAGGTTAGAGGCTTTTGAAATGTGGCTTCACCGGAGAATGCTCAAGGTCCCATGGACCGACATGATCACCAATATAGAAATTCTCAGGCGGGCTAGAGCAGATAGAGAACTGCTTACATTAATAAAAATCAGAAAAATTTCATATCTGGGTCATATACTTCGAGGGGAGAAGTATCACTTGCTCCATTTAATATTGGAAGGCAAGATAGAGGTTCGCCGAGGGCCTGGTAGGAGACAAATGTCTTGGCTGCGTAATATACGAGATTGAACCGGCATTAGAAGTGTGGAGGAGCTATTCCGGGCAGTGCAAGACAGAGAGACATTTTCAATAGTGATCGCCAACGTCGGGGGGACCTGATACGGCACACAGAGAAGAAGAAGATTATTTGTTAATGTACGTTTTAAGTTCGGCGATGGCTGACATTCAGCCGATTCCGTATGAAATCTTTTCCGTATCCACAAAAGAAACAGAATTGCTACTCACAGTGTGAAGTACAAAAATAAATTATACTGTCATCGAATTTAACTAAATTATTGTCCTTATGAAATCGCTCCTAGAAAGTATCGTTGGATGTAAATGACCTAATGCTAACGTTGCTTCCAACTATTTGGTTGAAGTGAAAATACTGTATCTCCAATTGGGGTATTTTGTGTGGCTGAAGGTAGTAGAGGGGGATGGAGATGGGGAAGAGGAAGGTGAGGAAGTACCTGGGTATTCAAAATTGGTTACCAAACACTGTTAAAGATTTATCAAGCAATGTTTCAATTCTTAATGTTGGTCTTACACCAGGACTATTATGACAGTGTCTTCCACTCTGGAATTGTGTTATTTCAATCAAATAAAATTTATTTCCGCTCAACGGGATTTGAACCAGCGACCTTCGAATTGCTAGCCTTACTCGTCGACTGCGGAGGTCGTCAAAATGCTAGCAAGCATTATTTTCTTAGTCAAATAATAAAGAAATTATAACTTGTTCGAACCTACACAATTTTGTGTGACGGTGCAATAAGAAAAGTATGTTGATTTCAAAGTTAAGACCTCAATCAAAATATTTTCATGTGAATAACAATACATTGCAATAAATACGCGTTACGACTTCTACGTCATTTGATAAAGTATAGGTAACTCAGTTCTCAATACACGAACCTACAATTGCGTACTTTGTGTACTTTGTAATGTGTATAATATGACAATAATTTATTTTTCAAGAACGATTTTCTTTCCCACGCTCCCTGCGAAATATTTAATTTTATTAAACCAATAATAAAGTTATACAGAAAGGTGTGTAGAAAATACAAGGCAGTTATGTCTTTCTCATTGTTACACGCTGTATACAAAACAAGAGTGGCCTCAGAACAGAGCCTTGGGCAACACCAGTCTTCGTCGAAAGGTCAGAGGAATGACTTAATTGAATTCATAGAAGCCTCGATGATGACTGGAGAAAGTGTAACAAGTGAAACTGAATGGTAATCATCAGTTACACGAACCGTTATGCTCCGGGAGAATTCATTGCTATTTGGATTGCAATGGTTTAGCTGTTAAGCATTTGAGGAAGTCAATTTAAGTAGAACACTTCAAAAAAGAAAAAAAATACTTACCTACTACATTTTTTTTAAATCCATAGCTATTAAAACATATTTCACTAAAATTGACAATACTTGCGTAACTGCTGTTAACCTGCTCTAAATTAGATAGGTACGTTTAACGACATGCAAATTAAATAAATGAATGAATTAATGTATTTTCATAGGAATATTTAGATTTTGCTGGCTAAAATTGTTTTGTTGATCTTGGAAATTCAGATAGAAAAGTCGTGTTTTCCTCTTTATGGAGGAAGTTATAAAACAATAAATGCACGCTTGTAACGCACTGAGATCTGTTATTAACTTCATCCGAGATTGATTCAAAGTTTATTGAGATAGAACAGCAGTATATATATAATACCCTGACTCCTAACCTAAACTTATCAACACACGAGAATTGCTAGATAATATCGATGATATAACTTTAATATGCTTATTTGTTGAGTTTATTACAGGTATAACAAACATTTTTTTCTTGTTGTATAACGTATATTTTTACCCATTAATAACTTTGGTTGAGTGGCAGCTGCAAGGAAAACTTTATTCAAATTAAATGCTAAGAAAACATTTAAACATGACATGTGTCAAAATAAGCCGTGCATGTTGCCAAGTTAATTTATCAACTTCCATCACGATCGAGATACCGTCCATATATTGTATCGACGCCACCTCGTTGCATTATGCCACCGTAAGGCATATTATAACGACGCCACAAGTGCCTGCAATTATGTATTTTTTAATAAGACAACTTTTCACATTGTTACATGTAAGTGAGACTAATTTGGCAAATAATGACAAAGGAACTTCAGAATTGCACTCAGGATATAATTAGCAGTCAAAATGACAATGCATTGGCGATTTGAATGTTTTTATCTTACTAATATTATAAAGGCGAAAGTTTGTTTAGACATATGTTTGTTACTCTTTCACGCAAAAATTACTGAATGAATTTTAATGAAACTTTACAATAATATAGCTCATACTTCAGAATAACATATACGAGCTCTGGCATTATGAAATTTGTATTAAAGCAAAATTGCAAAAGGTGGCACGCGAGCTGTTTGAAAACTGAATGTATGGAAAGCGGAAGATTAAAGGGGAACCTGGGAGGGGGGGGGAACTCGAAAGGGTGAGGGGTACTCGGAAGGGGAATTCGCGGGAGGGGGAGGCAAATACTGGAGGGGGGAGGGGAACCTGGGAGGGGCGAGGAGAATCGGGAGGGGGGGGGGGTGGAGTGAGGAGAGGGAAGGTCGAGGATTCGGAGTGAGAACGCGAGAGGGGAGGGGGACGCGGGAAAGGAAGGGGAGGCAAAAGGGGTACGGGACGAATGGGAAAGGACACGTAGCTAGAAACAATTTCTTTTTTAAATGGCGTAACAACGCATGTCTTTGTAAATAATAAAATTAAAATAACATATTTGTGCTATTTACAAGATGGCCTCCGTGGTCGAAGGGTAAGGTTGTTGACTAATAATCCGGAGGTAGCGCGTTCAAATCCCGGCGTACGCACGTAATTTTTGATTGATTAATTCTGTGTTATTTCGCAATTAATTCATTAATATAATATATTCATGGTATATGTACTTGCGGCACGTTTCAGGGTGAAAGTTACTCTAACTATCGCCCACAATATAGACTCTAGGATTGGAACGTTACTTGAAATGGTTTTATCGTGTTTGGTAACTAGATCTGATTAGCCGGTACTTCCTAATCCCATTCCTTTCCCCACGACCTTCAGCCTCACAACAATTGGGGTTGCCATAGTCACTCTGGCTCCAGACGGTTGGGAGCAGTTGAGAATCTTATGCGAAATTTACATTTAAAAAATACTTACTTAGAATTGTACACTTGTGAATTTTAAAATGTTACGTGTAATAAGAGACTAAAATTATATTGAATATTAAAAAAAAGGTGTACTAAATATGTACCCTTGTCTTAGGATTGATTTAAAACAGGATTTGGAATGCATAGCGATGAATAAGTAGTTGAAATAACACAAACAAACAATAAACATGGACTGAGGGATCGTAGCCAAAAATTGTAAAAGGGCAAAAATTCACAATAAAATACTTCAAGCAAAACAACAATTTTCTGCCGCCGAGCATAAATTTTGGAAAACTCAAACGGTAGGTAGAATCTTTCGAATGTGTAAAAAAATGTGTTTCTTTTGCATCAACTATGTAAGAATTTTTAGACATTTTGTTTTGAAAAGTTTTATTTAAAACGTACGTAATCTTAATTTTATTATTTGTTACCGGTTTCAATACATCCGTGACATTTACTAGCGTTCTTATGTAAAACTAACTTAATAATTTTACAAGTACAGAAATGATTATATTTTATTAGGTGAGGGTAGTGGGAGTGGTAGGGGGGGGGGGGAGAGGGGAACTGTGGGAGGAGTCAAAATAACAAGGAAACATGGTCAACAAAAGTGAAGTACAGGGTGCTATTATTTTGCTTACTAAAAGTTTTGATTTTATTTGTTTTCGTTTATTTCTAAGGTTTCTATGGCGCACATATTTAAACTTGTATTACATTAATACGTATTTTAACTCCATGCGGGCGAAAACAAGGAACCCGATATAACTTTGAAAATTGTATGTACATTTGAATTTTTTTTAAATGGTACTTGCTACACTCCAGCTGTAAAGAAATTAAAGCCTACTTTGTTATAGGACTCCATAAATAGAATTTAAACTCGGAGTTGGGTCATTCAGAGACGTTTAATGTATAAAAATATACGTTTTTTTAAATTTAATTAAAAAAAAAAGTTTTCACTTCGGTACTAATTAAGCAAAAAAAAAAAAACAATTTGTTCTTCTCAAATGCCAAGGTATAAGTTTCTTTTTGAAAAAATATTCTTCCACACAAAAGACTAGGCGAAAAGAGGATTTCCCCATCTTGTATCACTTAAACATATATTTTTTATATTATTTATATGTTATATACGTATACATACAGTGGGGAACCTTACAAAGAGATTGGTGTACAATGGTTAGGATTTTAGATTTTCACGGCCAAAAGTATTTTCGTTATTTATTTTTATATGAGTTTATTTATTGTTCTGTTATACGTGGTGGAATTATATTGTATTAAATTGAAATTAAAACAATTTTTTAACTTACTTTTAAAATTTTTTTTTGACAATTCATTATTTTTAATTTATTAAATTATCGATTATTCTGCTATAGTGACCATTGTTGTATTATTATTTCATTTGATAATTTTTTCCCAATGTAAATATTATTTAATGTAATAACCAAAACATATGTACCTACTCTAATATTGTGTGCCTACCTACCAAATTTTATATAAATTCTCTAACAAAAGAATGTCAATTGCCAGCCTGAAGATGTCCATAATAGGATTAAACCGGTACTGGTTAAATAAATATGTGGAAATAAGTTAAAAAATTGTTTTAATTTCAATTTAATATTTATTTTTGGGGTATTACGCCGTGTTGTGCTAGCTCCATCTTTATCCAACGCTTTGGACAGCATTATAGTGTCTATCACGACTGCCCTAATGATGAACTCTGTAGCGCTGTCCGAAACGTTGGTGTACAATACTCAAATAAAAATATTTGGCAGCAATGCCTTTCCAGGCATTCAAGCAGGAATGGCATAAAATGAAGAACTACCCTTCCCGCTCAAAGTGTGTTATGATGTGGATGCATCATTACATATAAATTACTTTAATTTATTACTCGGATAGGCAGGTACCTTTATTTGAAGGATGGTAATAGTTTATTCGAGATACTCGGCAGGTTGGCAGACTGAGCGGAAACGGGTTTTGTTTTTGAAACGGCACTCTGGACGAGAGAGAACACGGGAGGACGCCGTGTTTTTCTCGGGCACAGTCACCTAGCGATTTAAGTTTTATAATGTAAAATATACCGGAACAATACGACTCCGCGTTGCAAAGAGATCCGTACCTTATGTGTAAATAACGGGATTAACCTAAAGATCCGAATTGTTCGGCCCGGAATTAACGAAGTTTTCGGTTCATCAATGGCCGTCGGCGCCTCGTGCGACGAGAATAAGTAATGCCGTTTATCTAGCTGATCTGGCGACTGGGAAAGTGCAATTGGCGAACATGGACTCCCGCTACACCTCGCAAGCCACGGCGAAGTTTATTTAATTAGTGTTCGGAGTTTTAACTTTAACATCCGCCGCCTACTGAGGCGTTCATATAAAAACCCGCGTACTTGATTTTGATACGCAGAACAGACCGTTCCGGTTCACCGCAACCCCGGATTCGTCGCCGACTCCGTCTGTCAACAAATCCCGTAGGCATCCATCTATTTGGGCTTGATGGCCTCGTAGGACGGGCATCATACTGCTGGCCAGGCTGGCGCAATACACCGGATCATTTCTCATCGTCCTGATGCTCCCAGGGGGGTTTGGCATCGCGACCTCAGCAGGATCACATCAGGACCACCTCTTGGATGCTGGACGAAGCACCAAGCTCCACTACGTGCATCATGCCTGCCCGCAGGCACTTAATCCGAATTAGCTAGTTTTCAAGGTCATGGTCGCAATACAGGGGTGAGTTTTCAGTAGTGTATTTTTTCCCTTGTAAAATTGGTTTATAATACCGTATTGTTTTAAATGTTCGATATTGTAAATATAGAAAATATTGATTCAAATCTCTTTGTTATTTCATATCGATACACTGTAGTTCCTAATGATGAGTAAAGAAGTGATTGTCATAGTGCCCACGCTCCCTGGGAAGAATTAAATGCTCTCCGTCGTTCTAGGAAGAAGGCGTAGTGAATTCAACTGTGGACATATTCTGTCTTGAACAGGATTTGGCGCTCTATTAATAGAAAAGTACGCAGTTGTATTCATCCCGTCTTCTTCCCTCTCAGCTAGCCACATCATATGGCTCCTTACGCCATTTTGCACGTAATAATTGCCGTTTCAACGTGAATTATAAGATATTCACATAACAAGTGTGTTAACTTCTAATTTCTGTGAACCACCCCTTCTTCAGATTAGAAAACTTTGACTTAAGTTGGGTATTTTGTTGTTTTGCTTGTTTGAGATTTTATGACCGGTAGCCAGGCCAATCCGTCTCTGATGGCTGCGAACTTCATGTGTAAGTAATGGCGTATTAAGTATTTACATTAAGCATCTTGCAGAAGCAAACCGGTTTGAGTAATGTATTCACACGGCGGCCGGCTATGTGTGTCACGCGAAAGTGTTACCATTGTGCCCAACCATCTAAATACAAAAAATATATATATATCGATGGCAATCATTTCGATTTCATTTGGAACGTGCCCATGGTTATTAGTTATTACAATAATCAAAATACAAGATGCTTGGAGATATGTTTTGAAATCAATATTGAATGAAAACTCAGCATGCACGTAGTTTCATAACGAAATACTTGGTAAAAAAGAAAGATTTTTAAATACATTAATGATCCTGATTTTTTTTCATATTAGCTCCGATTAGGAATATCATTTGGGGATGCTGTGTGGAGGGTCTTTTTAAGAAAAGGAAAGAGAGGAAATTCTGGAAGGAAAAAGTATGAGGGGTGAGTAGGTGGGTGGATTCGTTGTGTCCAGATCATCCGCCGCCAAGACGTTAAAAAAAATCCAGCGAACCACTAGGTTACTTACGGCAGAGGTGTTGGTTATCCAATAAATGGTTCCCAGGGCGGCGGTAACCATTCCCGCTTCCAAAATCATAGAGATTGAGACTACACAAAATGTTAACTTTTCCGGAATACTTACGAACAGATAACTCGAAAGAAAAATGATTACATTAACTAACTAACCATCCCGCCGTTTTTTTTCCAAAAGGGGCAGAGAAGATATAACGCCAAACATCTCAATCTTGGTACACCCACCTCATTTTATTCATATGCATCGTCGCATACGCACAATTTGGGAGGCGGGAATGGGTACCGCCGCCCCGGGAACCTTTATTGGATAACCAACACCTCTGCCATAGGGCACCCCAAGTGGTTCGCTACGTTTGGTGATTTAGCAGGGGTGCCCGGGTTCATGGGGTGAGATTTGTCTAGATCTTGGAGGCGGATGACCAGGACACACTGAACCCCAGATTCCTACCCACCCTTTAAACCCTTTTCCTTCCCAGAACTCTCCTCTCCTTCCTTTCCTTAAAAAAACTCTCCACACAGCATCCTCAAAGATGACATAGGCCTCGAGGGAAATTATTTTCCTCAGGGCCTCCTGTGTGGAGCTCATGTAAAAAAAATACTATTTTGTTATTCTAAATTATGACACGGCTTGTCTCAAATATTTTATTCATTTGATCGTGCCATGTCTTCCTAGGGGATCTCCGACTTAATCCGCCATTCATTATTCTCATTCTATATTCTCTATTCACTCCCATCTTCCTTCATTGGCTCTACGTGCTTAAACCATCTTAGCATCCCTTTCTGAATCTTAATCATTACGATCACATCCCATGCACTCTTTTCGATATACCCATTTTTACATGGTCGTCATGGTTTTAACTTGTATTTCAATATCTTTGCTTTTAACATAAATACCTCCGCCTCAAAGATCTCGTTAGTCCTTAAAAATCGTTTTCACGAATACAATTTATTTTGATGAAAATATCTTTGTATGGTTTAAAAGTAGCTTAGAGGTTCGCGAAGAAGTGTAGGTGTTTATATTTATCCTTGTCAACAGGATGTTAATGCAATCCTTTTGAAAACCAAACAATGCACCACGAGATGACAGATAATTTCAAGTAAAATAATGCATTTTGGTGGTTCATCTACCTCCTCACTTTGTTGCCAAACGAAGGTCAAAAGATCGTGTTCGTGCCATTTATTTTTAATTTTTACATATTTTAAACAATAAACGTTTTACATAATATTTTAAACAATAAACCGTAATATTACTGGACTAGATTTATTGATCAACTCAATGGTCCATAGAATAGGTAAATATTAAAAAAAAGACAAATTGGTTCACTCTTGGGAACAATTCATATAGGTCTCTAAGAAATTGTATCTGCCTTACTATTTTAGTGAGACATATGATCTAAAGGGTGTTAGAAAAAAAACACCACGCTTTAAATTTAATCCTAAAAGTTAACCACAAAAGAATTAAAATGTACACCTTTGTGAAACCAAAGATTACGATCGCAATTTGAAAAAAAATTATGAAACTTTGTGAATTTTTGATGAATTATTTTTACAAGAAAGTGAGGTAATGATAGCATTGATTTATTTATTTATTTACGCCCTTTTTCGGGGCTTTTACAAACATTACATATGACTAATAAGAAATATACAGAATTCATTGTACATAACTGAACTGTCTCAGTAACAATATTTTATATTTATTTAAACATAAGTTGAAGATGTCCACTGACTTGGTATAATTGTTTCCCTCCATTAGTGTGAGAGAGGTTTTAGGGTGGCACACCTGTTTCCGGCCATACAAGAGCGAGACAGGTGATCCCGCATATAAAAGGAGATGCAGGCCTCTCCTCACTCTCTTTTTCCAACCGCCAACACGTTAGTTAGGACGTATTTATAGCCATTACTTATAATAAATATCCATAACGCCAATACGCGCATTATTTATAAATAACCTCGCCTACACTCGAGTCTGTATTTAACAGTGGCGCAGCCTACGGTACACGATTCTGACAATACGGCAGATCGCGTAAAGAATCGACGCGCAAAAAAATTTGGCACAAAAATTTGGCAAAAATACGCGGTAACATTATTATTTCGGGTCGGTAAGAAAGGCCGGACCGAAATTATTCCAACACTTCACTGCAAGGAGTGAAGTGCAAGAAGACACTGGAGCCAGCCAGCTTTTCGGAAGGGGGAAGCACGGGAGGTCCAGCGTCAATCGGCATCTCTGAGGGTCAAGGATCGGAGATCCAGGTCGCAGGAGTGATCTGGGGTAGCCATCGGTGTTACTGTGTGACGGGTCTGGAAGGAGCCATCAATTCACAGGGTCAAGGAGCAGTTTCCGGAGCAGGGTCCAGGGAGCAGACGGCAGAAGAAGAAGCCTCATTGGGAAGTTTTTGTTTTTTCTGTTTTCTTTCTCTCTATTTGGGTACCTTCTGGGCATTGGGAACATGGAGTCTCGAGGATTGGAGTCCTTCAGTTTGCGTGACGGGAACTGGGAGAACTTCAAGGTCCGCCTCGGACAATTTCTCCTCGTGAATGATGAAAAGTTTGCATCGGATGATAAAAAAAGGGCTATTTTCCTGAATGCATTGAAAGATGATTGTTTTTCCTTATTGGTTAATTTGTGCATTCCTAAAAAGGTAACAGATATTAAGTTAGAAGATTTGATATCTAAACTTGATGAGTATTGTTGTTCAACGAAATGTTTTTTTGAAGAGAGATCTAAGTTTTACAGTGCTAAACAAAGAAATGACGAATCAATCCGTGAGTTTGCAGTGCGGTTAAAGTCTCTTTCTACTAATTGCAAATTTGGGAATAGTTTATCAGTAAATTTAAGGGATTTCTTTGTTTTGGGTTGTAAACCAGGAAAGGTAAGGGAAAAATTATTTCTCGAGGGTGAATTACACTCGTTCGAAAAATGTTTACAAGTCGCCGAGTGCATTGACCTCGTAGCTTCAACTCAAGCGCAGTCCCGAGTTGATAATACGGTTTACGCTAATGTACAGCTCAAGGCCGGTCGACTCTCTTTTAATAATTCGCGTGTGAAAGACAGAGACGTGAAGCGTTTCGGGCATAGCAACAGGGTACGGTCACAGTCGCCAGCGAACGCTGTGAAACAAAATTGTACCGTTTGTGGTCACAATAATCACATCGCGACGGAATGTAGATATAAAAATTATGTATGTAAAATTTGCAGTACGAAGGGTCATCTCGCAAAACAGTGCAAGCGTTCCTCAACACGTAAGAGTGTGAATACTTTGTTGTCGGACACAAAGTTGGGTGAAGTTAATAGTGTCGAACCATTTTTTATTGAAGTTTCACTAGACGGGATCAAGAGTAAATTCATGGTAGATTCTGGAGCATCTTGTTGCGTAATTTCCAAGGAGTGTTATTTCAGTAAATTCAGTAGAATCAAGCTAGTGCACGAAGACATTAGTCTACGGGGTTTTGACAATACGCTCGTGAAAGTGGTAGGTACAATTACGCCACAAGTGGAATTTAACGGTCAGTGTCACAATTTGAAATTTGTTGTTGTCACAAGTGCTTCGTTATCGATAGTGGGGCGTGATTTTATGAATCTTTTTAACGTCGGGATTAACGGAATCGTAAACAGTATAAAACAGAATACTTTGAAGCAGCGATTAGTAAAAAAATTCCCGGAAGTTTTTACGGATAAACTAGGAAAATTTAATAAGTACGAAGTGAATTTAACTTTAAAAGAGACCGCTATTCCGATATTTCGTAATCACAGAGTTATGCCGTTCGCTTTGAAAGAAAAAGTCGAAAGGGAGTTAGATAGTTTACTGTCAGACGGTATTATAGAACAAGTCCAGTTTAGTGAGTTTGCAAGTCCAATTGTTCCAGTAATTAAGAAAAACGGTAGTATTAGATTATGTGGTGATTATAAATCGACAGTGAATAATCAGTTATTAGTTGACAAATATCCATTACCTAGGATAGAGGAGCTATTAACGAAAGTAAATGGTGGGAAAGTTTTTGCAAAAATCGATCTTAAATCGGCGTATAGTCAATTTGTTTTAAAAAAGGAGTGTAGGCGTTTTACAACAATCAATACCCATTTAGGATTGTTTCAGTATAAGCGGTTAGTGTACGGGTTATCTCCCGCGCCAGCTATATTTGCAAAGGCAATGGCAAATTGTTTGTCAGGATTACAGAACATGACGTTTTATTTGGATGATATTATCGTGATAGGGGAAGACGAAGACGATTTAGAGAAAAACGTATGTGTCGTGTTAGAAAGGTTGAAACATTGTAATCTAACAGTGAATAGTGACAAGTGTGAATTCAATTTAAAAGTTATTGAGTTTTTAGGTTATAAAATAAGTGAACAAGGGATTCAACCGTGTGAACGGAATAAAGAAGCCATTTTAAATGCACCAGCACCTAGTGATTTAAATAATTTAAGAAGTTTATTAGGTATGATTAGTTATTATCGTAATTTTATTCCAAATATGGCAAATATATTGTCACCATTATACGAATTACTTAAAAAAGATGTTAAGTTTCAATGGGGTACGGAACAAGAAAATAGTTTTGCGATAATTAAAAGAATATTAACTTCGGATAGGATTTTAACGCATTTTGACGAAAATATACCTGTGAAACTTGTCACAGATGGTAGTTTTAATGGGGTAGCAGCAACATTACTTCATAGGTTTCAAAATGGCGTAGAAAGACCGATTGGGTTCGCAAGCAGAACTTTAACTAAAGCGGAAAAGAATTATTCTATTCTAGATATTGAAGCAACAGCAATTATTTTTGGAATTAAGAAGTTTTATCAATATTTGTACGGCAGAGAATTTATTTTAGCTGTGGATAATCAGCCGTTAGTGAGAATTTTAGGTGAAAATAAAGAAGTACCTAAGATTGCCGCGTCAAGGTTACAGAGATATGCTATTATGTTAGGTTCGTTTAATTTTAAAATTGAATATGTAAAATCGAAAAATAATTGTTCAGACTTTCTGAGCAGGTGTCCGATTGAAAAGGTTAGCTGTGAAGATGAGATAGAGTCTGATTACATTAATTATTTCGAGAATAATGGGTTTAATTTGTCTTTAGACGTGATAAAAAGCGAAACCGAAAAGGATGATGTGTTAGGTCAAGTAAAAAAATTTCTTATCGAAGGTTGGCCAGCATCAGTAAAAAAGGCACAAAGTGGTAACTTTATTAGAATTATTTGGGAAAAAAGGTTAGAATTGTCTTTGATAAATGGGTGTGTTTTATATCAACATAGGGTTGTTGTACCTGAGTCTTTAAGACAAGAGGTTTTAAAGATGTTACATAGATCTCATTTAGGGGTTTTTAAGACTAAAGGTATTGCAAAAAGCTTTGTCTGGTGGCCAAAAATTAATCAAGATTTGGAGAAAATAACGGAAAATTGTAGAGATTGTTTAGAAATTAAACCAGAATCACAAAAGAGTTCTTTAGCAGTGTGGCCATATGAACCTGAAGTATGGTTCAGGGTACATATTGATCATGGTAGTTTGTATAACAAAAATTTTTTAGTGGTGGTAGACTCTTCTTCAAAGTGGATTGAGTGTCTGGAAGTAAACAGTCTGTCTTCAAAAGAAAATATCGAAATACTTCATAGATTATTTTCGCAATTTGGTTTTCCAGCAACTTTAGTTAGTGATAATGGTACGTGTTTTTGTTCTGAGGATTTTGAAAATTTTTGTAAGAAAAATGGGATAGAACATATCACTAGTCCAGTCAATCACCCTAGTAGCAACGGGCAAGCTGAAGCTACAGTAAAGACTTGTAAAAATTTCCTTAAAAAAATTTGTAAACATAATGGATTTCCTTCAGATTATAAAGAAAAGTTAGGTAACTTTTTAGCAGACTATAGGAATACAGTTCACGCAACAACAGGATGTGAGCCATCTGTATTATTAATGGGTAGAAAAATTAGAACAGTATTTGACTCTCTGATTCCAAGGAAAATTGAGGATAGAACGGGTAGTTCAGGTTCTACTCGACGAAACAAAGTAATAAAAAAGGTTACTCAGAGCCAAAACAATCAGAAAAGACAATATAAGGGTAGAGTTAAATCAGGTTTTAATATAGGTCAGAAAGTAATGACTAGAGATTTCAGATCTCAGGGTAATAGGTTATGGGTCCCTGGGGTTATTGTGGATAAAAAGGTAGTAAAATATATTTCATAAAAATTAACAAGTCTAATATGGTGTGGAAAAGACATTTAGACCAGCTAAAGGAATTACATGTTTCATGGCAGGAGGAAGATAACCAGGAATTCGCGTCTGACACGTTGGAATTGTCGACGGACGAATTAGATCTCTCCGGTATGTTACGTAATAGAAGTGTCTCTAATTCTGTTTCTCCATGTTTCAGGTCTAACCCATGGCAAGGAAGGCTTCGGCCCAGGTGACAGCACTTCGCAGTCGAAATGGACAGAAATGGACAGAAGGGAAACAGAAAGAACAAAAACAAATGTTTTGTTAATTTTAAATGTAATGTGTTAATTTTAAATGTGAAATATGAAATATAAAATATATTGTATGAAATATGTAGCTATAGGTATCACTTATGTAGCCAGGATTCTCCCGTTTAAGTAGGGGAGGATGTGAGAGAGGTTTTAGGGTGGCACACCTGTTTCCGGCCATACAAGAGCGAGACAGGTGATCCCGCATATAAAAGGAGATGCAGGCCTCTCCTCACTCTCTTTTTCCAACCGCCAACACGTTAGTTAGGACGTATTTATAGCCATTACTTATAATAAATATCCATAACGCCAATACGCGCATTATTTATAAATAACCTCGCCTACACTCGAGTCTGTATTTAACAATTAGTATTCTTGGCAAAGAGGAATACATATGGTAGTTAGTCCCAGAATTTCTGCACTGAAATAAATCCTGACTTCTAGTATTATGTAGTGGAATCCGGAAGCTTATCAATTCTAGCAATACCGGACCATCAATTAAATCATTTAGAATTTTATATAGAAATACCAAGTCAGTGAAAATTCTTCTGTCGGACAATTTGAGCATATTCATATCATTTAAAATAGTGTTGCAGTTCAACATAATTGCTGGAATACCCATTTTAAAATTTATAAAACGTAAGAATTTGTTTTGTATTCTTTCAACAGCTTGTACATGTATACTATAATGTGGATTCCAGACGGGAGAATTGTACTCAAGTTGACTTCTAACATAGGCAAAATATAACAGTTTAATACACTTTATATTGTTAAAATTTCTAGTTGGCCTAGTTATATTGATGATACATTTGTCTAATAATTATATGTTTTTGGTTTAATTTATTTTTTTACCAGTACCAGAAAAAACGTAAAGTGAGCCATTTTCAAAACTTTATTATGTTTGCATTCAAATTTCTTTTTAAAAATACTGCACGTTAATTTCTAATGATAAATATTGATGGCGCATTTTATCCCCTTTCTAAAACAGTTTTTAGTTTTCAGATTCATTTAAAAATGTTGCATTTATTTGAATTTTATTGTAAAGTGGAAATATTTTGATTTTATGACGGAATATTGGCGAGGCCCGAGGCCAAAAATTATACCATACTAAAATAAAATACTTTATAAAATTTTGTTAATATTTTAGTAAAAATGTGCACAAAAGCAAATTAAATTGAAATATTAAGAATAGATTTGCATAAACACTTAATGCACATTAACGTAGGTCATAATTTGTGTTTAACGCTGACATTTGTATGAATTATATTAATTCTACCAGCATAATATTTAACATTTAAGATTACATACAAACATTAAAGTCATTTGGCATGTAATTGGTTTATATTTTATACCATTGAACAGTCTCATTAGCGTTAGCTTGTAAAAAGGCAAGCCTTATTAGCCGAAACCGGTGCGCCAAACGCTAAATGGTAAAGGATACGAGATTGCCTTACTCGTTACTTGTTAGTCTAATAATTATTCTTAACTATTTGAAAGCACTTGTAAACCAAACTAATTTATGAGCAGTTCTCCGTATCCGCTAGTAGTTACTGCGGTAAGAGGTATGACCGTAGACGTACATAGACTATTGTAAATCATAACAGTTTTCAATGTAATAACATCCGCCAACTCCTTATAAATAACGTGTAGACAGTATTTGTCATAAACCTATTGCATATTTTTACTCACCAGTTACAAGATACCGTACAAGATATACTTGAGTCATTTATGAACGGAACCAAACCACTCTTTCATGGATTTGTTCCAGCTTATCTATGTAGGTATTCAATTTGGTACGGAGTCCATACACCATAAGCTTAATTTACAGAGTCATTTACCTGCGCTTTTTTCTATAATTTTCCTTTCATATATCAGATTCTACTACGTACCAATTTTCTCTTTTCTTTTTTTTTTAGCCCCACACAGAAGGCCCAGAGAAAATAATTCCTTTCAAAGCATACGTCACCTTTATACAAGGATACTGCGGGGAGGGTCTTGCAATTGCAATTTTTAGAGCACAGGCGTCGGGTGGGAATGTTGGAATACTGTCCTTGTTCTACCAGCATTTAAATGGAAGATGCTCCGAAGAACACGCCAAACGCGTGCCCAACATATGCACACGGTTGACATCTTCTGTATAAATAAAAATGAATCGCCGAAATGTATGTACGCGCATAACTTCCAAACGACTGCACCAAATTTAATAATTATTTTTGTTTTGTGTTCGTCATTATCAGGACAAGGTTTGTATAAAACTACTGGTGAGCTCAGGCATTATGAAATTTGTATAAAAATGCAAAAGGTGGCACGCGAGCTGTTTGAAAACTGAATACACCGGGACTGAATGTATGGAATGTGGGAGTGGAGAGGGGGGAGGGGGAAGCAGGGAGGTTGAGGAGGGGGGAAGGGGAACATGGGAGGGGGGTTCGCGGGACTGGGGAAGGATGGAGTGTAGTGGAGAGAGGGAAGGTGGAGGAGGCGGAGTGGGAACGCGAGAGGAGAAGGGGACGCGGGAGAGGAAGGGGAGGCGGAAGGGAAATGGGACGAATGGGAAAGGACACCCTGGGAGAAACAATTTCTTTATTAAATGGCATAGCAACGCATGCCGGGTACCAGCTAGTTAGTAATAAAGGAACGGCTTCTTCGACTTGTTCTTGTGTTCATCAGCTTGGCCTTGGAAAGATTTGCCGACCTCTGTGTTTTCTCCTTCCTCTCTCAAAAAGACCCTTCGCACAGCACCTCAGATGACATAGGCCCTGAGGGAAATTATTTTCCTTGATCAGTCTTTCCCGATCCGGCCTGCAACGCAGTTGGCGGGCAGCGTAAAACCAAAGTAAACTTCACCCCATTTACCCGTCACCCCTGCTAAATCACCAAACGCAGCGAACCACTTGAGGTGACCTGTGGCAGAGGTGATGGTTATCCAAAAAATGGTTCCCGAGGCAGTGGTTACCATACCCGCCTCCCAAATTGAAGTTTCACCGGAAGAAAAACAGTCACTGTCGAAAGCAAAATCATATAGGAAATGACATGTGTTGCAAATTCATAAATGAATTGAAGGATGAAATAGAGGTCACTTTAAATTGAGATTTTATTATCTCCGCATACCCCTGCGGCGACAAATACAATCATTATGGTAGGTATTGAGTAATTTTTCTCAATAATTTATGCTTATAGTTAGTTTGATATGTAATTTCATACCTCGACCCCTTTCGTGTACTTAAATGCAAGTTTTAATATAATCCACAAAGTAACATTAATAATACATACTTATTACGGTTACGTCGATTGATACGGGTCTAGAGGCAGTGTTTTTTAATCCCGTAAGATGTATAGCTCCTATTGAAAAACTAATTTAAATTCAAATTGATATGTAAAGTGCATTTGCCGTTTGAAAAAAAAACACCACTGGGAAGTGAAAAAATATTGTATCATTGCACTTAGGAGTGCCGCGAAACGAGACCAGTAAAAAACAGATTATTAATCAAAATAAGTTGACATAACACGCAAAGATTGGCCTAGAGAGGAAAATAATATACCTGGAGCTGTTGTTAAATTGTGATTTTTTCTGTCTGTATAAATTTGATGCAATGACGGCCACTCTTCGATAAATATCAAGTACTTCTTTCTTGCTTCGTAGAAAATTATTGGTCGTTATCAATGAAGAGAAAAGCAGATAGAAGTGTGTTTATTTATTTACATTAACTCCACACACGTCGTCCTTGGAGATGCTGTGTGAAGGGTCTTTTTAGGGAAAGGAAGGGGAGGAAGTTCTGGGAATTAAAAGGGAATGAAAAGGGAATAGGGTGAGAGAATCTGGGGGTCAGTGTGTCCACGACTGCCGGACGTATGAATCCGCCCCTCCTGCTGCGATGCAAAGCGATGGTTCGGAAGAGTCTGGAGAACCAAAAAATCTTCCTCAACCATTCTCCCGATCAGATTCGCCACGCAGTAGGTAGCAAACGCATCCGCCGCTCAAACGTAGACACACCTCACCTATGAACCTGTGCACCACTATTAAATCACCACACGTAGTGAGCCACTTGGGAGTTACAGGGGTGTTGGTTATCAAATAAATGGTTTCCTTATTCGCGGCACCCATACCCTCCTTAGTTGGTGTGGGTATATCCGAAGTGAGGTCATTTTCCCTTACTTTGTGCGAAAAATAAAACTAAGTAAGTAACTAGTAATCCTCACCGAAAATTTGAGCACATTCATATAATTTAAAATAGTGTTGTAGTTCAACATAATTGCTGGAATACCCATTTTAAAATTCTGAAAACGTTAATTTTTTTTTGTTTTCAATTAACAAATTACCAATTTAACTGTTTTCCTCTTTGGTGTACCTGTAGATCTACAGTTGGTTGTCAAAACTAACACAGAAAGACACTTTTCATGTTGTTTTGGCTGCAAAAAAATACCTATGTACTCGTATCCACTTACTTACCGATCTGCTTTCGTAATAGTAATTTCATTGGATTTATTTATTGTAGATTGCTGCCTTCAGAGGCACGGGCACGGGCAGACACCTGCTTGATTAAAATGACAAGGATTTTATTTACTCCAGCGAAATGATTACGAATTTTATCTGTAGTAATTTGTTTCAATGCCGAACAACATTCCGTCTATGGGTACACAATCATGACGAATAATATAATTTTAACACTATCCTACTGCAGTGAAAAAAGCAAAAAAAAAATATATTTTTACATATTTATTTTTTTATTTTTTATTTTAGCATTAGAAATATAATTAAAAATATAATTTGCATACATGTTCATGTTCAAATATCTTAATACCACTCTTCCATGGAAGCATTAGCTTGTGTCTGGAAGAGTAGTGTACTTTTTTTAATGCTATATCATATTATAAGTACTTAAATTACATTGTGAAGGTAAAATACAATAAGTTGTCAGTTCCGTGTTATGTAATTATAAGTATTTATTTACTATCAAACAATTTTACTATTTGGACAATGTATCTAGAATTATTTAATTAGTTGTTTAAAACAAAACAAAATTTAATTTATTTGAACAGTGGAGTATCACTTGGAAACTGAGTTATAAGTTATTCTTAAGATTGGATAAGTCGGAAACTTTTTTTTTGAGATTATCTTTAAAATATTTTTTTAACAGTGTTTGTTAATTGGATTTTATTGTTAATTTTTCTAATTTCATCCGGTAGTCGATTGAAAAAAAAGGTAAAGATGGCTGAAATGCTGGATACTTTTGAAAGAAAAGTGCTGAGAAGAATATGTGGACCCGTGAAAGAGGGTGAACAGTGGCGCATCCGGCACAGAATTGTATGATATATATAATGCACCTAGCATCTCAACGCATATGAGACTCCTCAGGCTGAGATGGGCTGGGCATGAACAGAGAATGCCGGATACACGCGTCCCAAAAATAATTTTGACTGGACACCCAGGTGGAAAGAGAAAAGTGGGAAGACCCAGACTGAGGTGGGATGACGAAGTAAGAGGGGAGGCAGCACAGCTTCTCCAGGTACCAAATTGGAAGTCAGCCGCTGAGGGCAGGAGGAGTTAGAGGCGACTGTTGCAGGAGGCCAAAGCTCGATATGGGCTGTAGCGCCATCGAAGAAGAAGAAGAAGAAGAAGTCGATTGAAAAAAGTCTTCCTTGGTAAGTATAAATCATGGAATATAAATATAAATAATATAAATTAAAGTTTTTAAATCATGGAAGAAGAAGATAATACTAATGAATCTTAACTAAAAATGAAACAGAACAAGACCAATACAAATATACAGGAAGTGATGGCAACTGGGAAACGAACACAGGATCTCTGTTTTACTGGGACATCAGTAATTTTAATGGCATAATATTCATTGATGGGTTTAACAAATTTCTTCAGAAATCACAAATTCACTTTGTGACATCATTTTAATTATTAAAATACTCGTACGTAATAAAAATAAAACAACTTTTATAATAATATATGGTTTATTATATTATAACCAATGGTTTCATGATGTCACGAAACATGTCAATTATTTTGATGAAATAATGGTGACTACAAATTATTTTATTTTCATTTAATTAAAATGACGCCATGGCGTGAATTTGCAATTATTGAAGAATTTTTTTATTTATTGTAAAAAACATTTACTTAGTGGCTCGCTATAGTTAAGAGGGCATTACCAGAGAAAACCAGAAATATGTCATTTTCAAATCAGATTTTAGACGTATTGAATCTTTTCCACAAAAAATTATAAATGGATTTCGAAAGATTGTTCTTTTATCTAGCATTCGCATGTAATAAATTTTGAGAAATTTTTTAAATTTTTAGTATAATAAGGTTATTCCATAGGTCGTTTGCAGATTTGTTAAATTTTCAAAAAAGATTTTGTATTATACCACACCCATTTCAAATAATATAATCATGCAGTAAAATAAATCAATACATTATCTAGAAAACGCATGTTTTAGAATTTTAATTTTAGTTTCAATAAAATCATTAAAAAATATGTACGCACATGTGTTTCTTGACGAAAATTGGTCCATTTGTGTATTAGTTGCGCACTTACAAACTAATATATTTCAGATTTTTTTAACATTCTTATTAAATTTAGACATTATTGAAAAATGATAAATACTTATAATAAAAAAATAATTACAAAAAGTACATTATTTTAATAGTTTTATCATCACGCCTTTCAGCATTTTTGGATGAAGGTATAATTAAAGCTAATTTCGATTGAAATAAATTCAATATTGAGTTATAATTTAAAAAAGCTGGTACGGAGGATAATTAATTTTTCTCATTGTAACCGCCCTGCACGATCGTAAGAACAACTTTCGACGAAATGTGGATTTTCGTACGCTGGCTGGTTAAACGCTCTTAACAATATGAACACATACATTGGTTTTAGATCATTTATTTTGATTACACACAGTGTGTGCGGTAATAAAGCCGCATGTTGGCCAATTTGCGTTCAACCGCGAGCGTCCGCTGCCCAAAATGTGGCCAATTTGAATAGATATTTAAAACATTTGTTGGAATTATTTCAAAAGTTCCCGCACATCTTCGACTAATCACAAAAATAACTCAGTAGTTTATGAATTATTTGTTATTTGCTTTCCGCGAACCGAAATTATTGAAATATTTTTTCATATAAATCATGATCAATCGGTTTCCTTTTAATCAAATAAAACTTAATTTAATTTATCACAACAGCAGGTGGGCCTACTAATGTTCAAGCCTGTCTTTCTTACTGGGAGTAGGGACCTACTGCAGGTAGTGAAAATCTCGCTGTACTTTTTTGTAACGGCTCAACGAAAGTGAACGATGTCAGCATTTTTTCATTACAACAGTTACATTAGTGTTCCAAATATTGGAGCCTTCATAATTTGATATCTTGCAATGTACACAGCTTGTTAGTATCTACTAGATAATATGTGTCTACTGCGTGATCAAAATAGTTTAATTGAATCTGATTCTTGAAAAAAGAACTAGGAGATCAGATTCTATCGTTACTACGGGGCCTTGCCTGATTAAAATTTCGCCATTTATAACGTGAAATCGTTTAAAGTCTCACGCCATGATGCCGCCAGAGTTAGCGATGAAATGCTTTTATTGTCACCAAAAATTTAAAAACTTGTCATGGCCCAAGGGTTGTGGTGCTAAGTGGCATGTATATTCTTAAGATAGACCATTGTTTGTTGCTTGTTAGTGCGCTTACGTCATCGAGCGGAGAGGGGATCAGATAAGAGCCTCAAACTTCACTCTGCGTGAACAAAGAATTTGTCACAACTCCCCAACGAAAAGGGTTACGTTAGTTATTCGTGCGTCATCGGGTAGATCTTGAGGTGCTCTAAAAATTAATAGAAAAATATAAAATTTGACCAATGACGAACAAAGGCTTTTCACTCAAAAAGAAACTGATATGGAGATAGAGAGAACCACGGACATATGAATATATCTGGACCTGCCCTAAGTGATAAAAACGTATCATTTCCCCCTCCCCATGGAGCCGGCTAGAGCTCCGCCTTGGACCCAGCTCGCTCCATGGGGAGGGGAGAGAATCTAAAATATGTGACGTCATCATTCTTGTCCTGAACAGCGCGGAAGTAACATCCATACATTTTTCGAAATAACACGCCAAAAACGGTAGCTTGTGCTATACATTTACCCTCATATTATATGGACATAGCGAATGTGGGCGGTTCTCCAGTGTGCTCGTCGCTGGTTACTGGGGTACGTAAATTATGAAACATTTGTAAAAGTATCTTAACTAAACACGGCAACAAAATATTGCTATGTGAATTGGGGCGAATCTTTTCGGGGCGAGCATTTGGCCTTAGCAAATATGTTATTAACATGGCAAGCAATTCGAGCTCCCATGTAAAAAGGTCTATTCATTCACAGCAGATTTTGCTTTTAAGAACTAAATGGTGATATTAAAATGCGAGATGCCTATATACTGTCAGGTTGATTTTTTAACGAATCACAGTCATTTTTCCTCTCTTCGCCCCCCATAGTTTGGTTATACCCCTCATCTGTATGTTCTGGTCTATTGAATTCTGATGTCTATGGAGAGAACCCATTTTTTTGACATTTTTGAATTTCGCGCAGAGCAGTTGGATTGAATTTAAAAATGCAAGTTTTTTCTACTAGATATGTTTATTTACAGGCATAACATATTATGTTTCGCCTCCCGAGGGCTCTGTCTAAAATGAAATAAGAAACATAAATATTCGTTAATTATTTTTAAAAGCAAACAGATGTTCTACTTTATAATTAAAATTAATCGTTTCTCGCGAAGCTTGCGTTGATTGCTTTGTTATATTTTGAAACGAACTTCCTATAAGAGGCTTAGACAAGGCTCGTGGTTGGTATTATTCGAAGCTCTGTGAGAAAGATTGATTAGCGATACCATTGATTCATCACTTTATAACACCTTTACATCTCTGTTGAAAGGTGATGATTTTAGACTTCCCGTAAGCATTAATGTAGCATAATAACTTAACAAGAAGCAAGCTTGTAGGCAAAACATTAAATTGAAAGAGTGAATTACGAATAACAGATGTACAACAGCCTTAGATCATTAAGGATGCGCACAAATCAATCAAAAATTAATGATTTGAAAAAAACCAGAAAACTTTTGTTGTGCACGTCATTAAACTTACTTTTATAATGTAAAGTAGCAGACCCGGCCACACGTTGCTGTGGCTAACGAAACACAATGCCATTACCCAACCTTTATAAAATCCACACCACCCGATTGCCTGCTGCCCGCTGCCTGAATTGAATATTTGAATTTCTCGGCTTTTCCCTTATAAACCTTTCTCTTGAATCACTATCTATTGGTGAAAACCGCATGAAAATCCGATGCACATTTTAAAAGATTAATGCGCACATACATTTTGAGCGACTTCATTTTATACTATGTAATATTGTTATTTATACTACTAACAATTTTTTACAACTTTGATTGCTTTTTATAGCGTCGCGCTGTAAAGCGCGTTTTATTTTACTGGCTGGAGAACACCGAACACCGATAGACACGAGCGATCGCCACTAATTATACAATGCTTGCAATGCAAGACTGGATATTTGAAAAGGGAAAATAAAATACCTACTTACTCTAGGACATCTATTTTCTAATTTCTTCCATAAAACGAATTTCAACAGTGACTATAGTACGGCCCGCCAGCCGTTTTAAATCGCACAAAAATATGTTTTCTTTGAATTTCTCGGCTTTTCTCTAATATAATTTACATGTATTATATAAACATTCCTCTTCAATCATTCTATCTATTGGTGAAAACCGTATGAAAATCCGTTGCGTAGTTTAAAAGATTAACGCGCGCATACATTTTGAGCGACTTCATTTTATACTATGTAATGATGATGTCTATAGTGAGGCATGTTTATTTTTGGTTGGTTTCAATATGGGAGGCGGGTATTGGTACCGCCGGCCCAGGAACCATTTATTAGATAACCAACACCTCTGCCATAGGTCACCCTAAGTGGTTCACCATGTTTCGTGACTTAAAAAAGGGTGCCCGTTTTTAAGTTTGGGCAATTTTTTTTTTATTTTTATTAAATTAATTATTTAATAAAATATTATAAATTTATATACACTATTTACGAAATGTTTTGACTGACTAACTAGGAGGATTTCCTTTTAAGGACAGTCAAATTAGGATGAGTATGAACTTAAAGAAGACGTATATACAAAAACGAAGGAAAATTGAAGAAAACAATGTTGATTAATATAATAATTTTGCTATTTCGTTATCCATTCTTTGAAACTATGGTCAAAAACACCCTTGAGGTGAAAGACATTTAAATAAAAATAAAATGTTAAATATTTTGTATACATTGTTATTAATTTTAAACAGAAGAACCCCATTTTTGAAGTGAATACTTCTTGCAAATTTCACTTGTAGAGGTTTACCAATCCTTAAATAATCTTTCTAACAAAAAAGTACTGGAACTGATGGCATTCCAGAAATCTTGCTAAAAGAATGTAAATGTTCATTATCTAACCCAATTTGTATGTTGTACAATTTATCACTCTCAACCGGTACATTTGCTGACTCATGGAAAATTTCATTTATTCGACCCATTTTTAAGTCTGGAAACAAGTCAAATATCAATTATATCTAATATTCCAAAAATATTTGAGTCGATAATTACAAAGAAAATCACTCCTATTTTCAAAAATGTTCTGATCGAGGAACAGCATGGATTTAGATCAGCGAAATCTACAACAACTAATTTACTGTCCTTTATAAATACCATTCTTAAAGCCTTAGAAGACAACACTCAGGTTGATGTCCTCTACACTGACTTCTCCAAAGCCTTCGACAAAGTTAATCACCGTATTCTCATGGCCAAACATTATGCTATAGGTATTAGAGACCCATTGTTATCATTCTTTCACTCTTACTTGAGTAATAGAAAACAAAGGGTTAAAATAAATAACTTTGAATCCTTTAACATTGATGTAACTTCCGGCGCTCCGCAAGGAGCCCATTTGGCCCCGCTTCTTTTTAACCTTTTTATTAACGATATCATTAAAGTTTTTTCTAACACACGTTTTTGGCTTTTTGCCGATGACAATAAGATTCTTAAGATAATTAAATCCCATCTTGATTGTTTACTTTTTCAACTTGATATTGACTCATTTAATGATTGGTGCAAAATTAACTGCATGGAACTTAATGTTGATAAATGCAAAATTTTGTCCTTTTATAGAACTAAAAAACCTATTCAGTTTGATTATAAACTAAATAATGTTTGTCTCTCTACTGTCACATCTATCAAGGACCTTGGGGTCACTCTGGATTGTAAACTTTCTTTCCGGGATCACATTAATAACATCGTAAACAAATCACTTAAACTACTCGGCTTCATTCATAGAATTACCTCTGACTTTAAACATATAAATACACTTAAAACTCTTTACTGTTCGCTGGTCCGCCCTCACCTTGAATATGCTAGTGTCATTTGGTCTCCTTTTTATGCTGTCCACATTTGTTACATCGAATCTGTACAACATCGCTTCCTACGAGGAATTGCTTGGAGGTTAGGACTTGAAAGAGGAGAATACTCGTATGATGAAATTGAACAAACTTTAAACATTTCCTCTTTAGAAAAACGTAGAAAGGACTCTGATCTAATATGCATTTTCAAAATTATCAACAGTATTACTGACACACCTGCTTTGTTACAACTCATCCAGTTCAACATTCCTTCCCGTAGACTCCGAAATAATGAATTGCTGTTCCTCAATCAACATTCTACTAATTATGGATATCATTCTCCTTTATCCAGAATGTCGAGACTTGTCAACACAAATCAAAGCATTGAATTTTTTGGTGTAAGCCTAAATGACTTTCGGCAGTCGTTACGCAATGTGGTTTTTTAAAGTCTTTTTAAATCCATCTTCAAGCTACTTGTAGTTATCTTCTCTATGTACTTTTATATTATATGTATTTTGTCAATGCTCTTCATCTCCATCTCATCTTCATGTAATCTCCTTTCATTGTGATCTCTCTTTTTCTTTTCTGTTCGTGTTATTGTTATATTGTTAATTGGACTATTTGTCCGTAAATAAATAAATAAATAAATAAATTTAGCACCATTGTGATTTGAGAGAATGAGGTAGAATAATCTTTGTTCAGTGCTTCGTAGCTACCCCACTCTTGTCTGCCTTAGTTTTCTGAAGGTTTCATTTCTACCGCATGTGAACTGCACACTTGTATTTTTTCTTTTATATATCAATAATATTATAATTCAACTTATAAATATATTTAATTTATAAAAAAAATCCGATGTGTTATTATTATTATTATTATGCTGTTTTACCTTCTGAAGGAATTATCACAGTTTGATGATTCCTTCAGAGGGCGAAACAGCTGTTACACGTAATAATAATTACACAGCAGAACTTGTTTACAAATAAACTGTTTTTATAAATTGAATACCATATAAATATCATAGAATATACATTAGAGGTTGCCCACCACTTTCCCACGGCGTTCTAAGGAAACAGATGGTTTCCTCCTTCACCGTACACGTCAGGACTCTAATTTTTTATTTATAAAGAAGCTACTTTTTATTTAAAATGACTCTAGACCAGCGTTTCCCAAAAGGTGTTCCGCGGAACCCTGGGGTTCCGTAGAAGCATCACAGGGGTTCCGCGTTCCGTCCGGATTGTTGCAAAGATCATTGCAAGGAAGAAACACAAATGCTTTCACAGTAAACAAAAAAATCTCTTCTCTTAGAAAGAAACTTGTTTTCTGGATAGAATTGTTGAACAAAAACAGTACCAATTTTTTTCTCTTTTAAACGAGTTTCTGGAAAAAAAAAGTTGCAAGTAATCTCAGATATTAAAAATTTATTTGCGCATCATATAAGTGGTTTATACAAAGTTGAATTATTTCATTTTTCTATAATGGATAACCACAAAGTAGTAGCTATATTCAAAAATATAAAATATTTAAAAAAGCATTTACGAACATTTGATGCCCCTCAACAAATCTCTGGAAGAGTATTTTCCTGAAAAAAACCTGCAGGACATTGACTGGGTACAGAATCCATTCCTAGTTCACAGGAAACGTACAGCAACAGAGTATGAGACTTTGATAGATATCGAATATTCTTCTTCCTTACAACAAAAGTTTAATTCAGAAAAAAACTAATCTGGATGAGTTTTGGATTGGACTTAAACACGAATATCCCGAAGTCGTCGAGAAGGCTATCACAGTTTTGTTACCGTTTTTGACCACTTACCGGTATGAAACTGGTTTTTCGGCTTACGCTTACACAAAAAAACAAATACAGAAACCGACTGGATCTTCCTGATCTTCGTTATCAGCTGACTGACACAAATCCTGATTTCAATGCTATTTTAACAAAAAAATTAAAAAGATATCACTCTTCACATTAATGTAAGTTTTAGATCTTTCTTTTCAAGGTAAATATGAAAGTATTCAAACTACGATTGTATCTTTTTCTTATAAAAATAGGGTTCCGCCTAGAAAAGTATGATCGATAAGGGTTCCGGGGCGAAAAAAAATTGGGAAACGCTGCTCTAGACCCCCAATTTCCGGGCATACATTTTTAGCAGGCAGTATGCGAGTGCGTACATGTTGTTAGTTATTTATTTCACAGTATCACGTCTCAAAGACAAATTTAATGTTTCAAAGACCCAATCTTGTCTGATTACGTCTAAAAGGGATCGAAATGAAAATCTAGTCTCTTTCAACGGGAGCAATCTTCCGAACAGGCCCTCCATTAATATGCTTGGTGTAACCTGTAAGTGACCAGGTGGCCAAGTCTCTATCTTTTATTGTTTACTAACAGCCTGTTACTTAACATTAATTACGTCACAAAATTCCGCGTTACAAAATAATAGAGACTACAAAAAATAGCGTTAAGGTCAAAATACGTGTTTGTGACGTAATTAATGTTAAGTAACAGGCTGTTAGTAAACAATAAAAGATAGAGACTTGGCCCCCTGCTCAGGTATGGGGGCTCCATCGAAGCCAGAGTAAAGTTAGCCTCCCAGAAACTGGGCGTACTGTATAGGGCCCGCAGATACTTTAATAGTGCACAACTGCCAATCCTGTACAAATCGCAAGTGTGCCCCACGGTTGAATTTGGCAGCCACCTCTGATCTGGATCTCCAAAATACCTGAAAAATTCCCTCGACTCTGTGCAGAAACGGGCGGTCCGTATGATAGATTCTCCCATCTTAACAGACGGATTGCAATCTTTAGAGCACAGGCGTCGGGTGGGAACGCTATCCTTGTTCTACCGGTATTACAATGGAAGATGCTCCGAGAAACTAGCATCATTGATCCCTTCGGCACCGGTGCATAGTCGGGAAACACGCCAAACGCGTGCCCAACATTTGTACACGGTTGACATTTGTCACATGAGAACGGGTCGTTTCTTCGACTCGTTCTTATGTTGGGGAATGATTTGCCGGCCTCTGTGTTTCCTCCTTCCTACAACATGGGTCTCTTCAAGACCAATGTTCATTCCTTCCTCTCCTCAAAACGACCCTCCACACAGCATCCCAGACGACATAGATCCTGAGGGATTTTTTTTTCTCAAGGCCTCCTGTGTGGAGTTAATGTAAAAAAAAAATAAAATCTCAGCCACCTGATGTAGCTGAAATAATAGAATATACAAATGAAAAAAAAGGTAAATATTACAGCCACTTCATCTAACCACCGAGCGATCAGTGTGGGTTTCCTTGTAATAATTAAACTGTATGCCAGATCTTAAAGAATTTTCCAACAAGAATTTTTATCAACAAGAAAAAATCTCAGTGTTTTAATGCTGACGGAAAAAATGCACATTAAGAGCTCTGCTATAAAAGTTCGTGAGAAACAAAGTGAGATTGCAGCACAATGCCCACAATAAGACTGACTGTATGCATATTCCACATTCTCCGAGATCTTCATTTAAAAAGAATGTCGGAGAAATATGTTCATAAAACGATGCATTGTTGATAATGAAGAGTCGTTTGTAATATTGCTATCTCTGTAATTGTGATTTGTATAAAAAAATGATTCCATTATGATTGCTGATGGATGAAAAAGCCAAAAGACCTAGATTCATTCTTTAATCTTAAAGTGAAGTATTGAAATGTTAGATAAAATTTAATTTAATTCATTTAACGTACCACAGGTTATTTATCCCTTTACAGAAAAAGATTTCTTATTTAAACATTTGGAATGACTGTCATACGATTTTTTTTATGGATATTTAAAAGGTAATTAAATTAATCTACAATTTTTCCAAAGTGTAGAAATTTCATTCGACAGCACGATTGATCTTGTCTTTGTTATGCTATGATAGAACATCTGTTCTTTCATGTGGTATATCGAACAAGTCGCGCGACAACTACAGCTAAGTTTTCAGGTATGAATAAGCCACAGCATTCCAAGAGGAATGAAATATCAATAGAGTTAAGCATTATTGCGAGATTTGCAAAAGTCTGGTTTCCTGGCGAAATCTTTTCGGTCTTAAGCAAGGGGGGGCGCCACCCGACCGAGTTTCACCCCCCAAGATCAAAATTCTCTAGCCAACCCCCCCCCCCACCCCCCCCCCCCAATGGACCAATTTTTATGAAGTCGAGATTTGTGTTTTTCAACTTTAATGGGGGGGGGGGGGGGGGGGGGTGACACCACGTTATCCGCCCTATCCGTCCCAGGTGCAACCTATGCTAGCCTAAGTCACTGCTTGTGGTCAGTGGTGTAGGCTAGCATGGGTGGCACTCGGGACGGATAGCACAATGGGAGGGGCGTAATAGGATAGGGTAGGACGGGTTCAAGAAGTATTTACCACAACTAAACAAATAAACTGAATATCGTCCCAATGTTTTTATTTATTTATTACACGCCCTGATGGGCTTTTACATTATAATTCATAAGTTGAGTAACAAACAATGAAGAAAATATAATACAATTAGAAAAGAAAATACACAAAACAAATAATAAAATAAAAATACATATTATGTAAAAATGATAAGAAGTCTCATATTCAATATAAACAAAAATTGAAGAAATTATGTAAATCTATTTGTGCCTAGAAGAATAAAAGTGATAGAATATACAACGTTTATACTGATTAGTTTTAAGATGAAATATATCACCTAGATTAGAATATTTATTTCCGAGACTGTGAAGTCTCGGAAACGGAGAATTTTGATAAGAATTTTGATAATTTTGATTTAATAATTTTATACAGACTTCTCGCTCGACCAGGGACCGCCCGCGCGCTGGCTCGCTTATTGACCGGCGGACCATCGCGGTCCATCTTCTGGCCTCTTGCGGACCACAACTGGTCCGCGGACCACTGGTTGGGAAACCCTTGAATCTCAGATACGTAACATGCGTCGCATATAGATTATACCTGAGAATTTTGTTCTGAATTTGTTATGAAACAGTTATATTATACTATTTAGTTTTTCCTCCAGCCTACTTCTAAGGGAACAGGCTTATATAAAGCAGAAATCTGTTTGCGTTCCTATTATTAACACAACAATCTTATGTTATCTGAGGAATAAGGGTCTAAAGGTCCCATTTGATTGGTAATATCAGTTTTCCATCAAATCGGTATAGATCGCACTCATTGGGAGTATCAATTTGGTGGATACTATGCCTTCCCTTTTAATGGAAAGATAAAAGCGGTTCGAGTATTATTATTTATTACAAAATTACAACAAAAATATTTATGACACACTAGCTGGTACCCGGAATGCGTTGCTATGCCATTTAATAAAGATATTTTTTCTCCCTGCATGTCCTTTCCCATTCGCCCCTTTCCCCTTCCGCCTCCCCTTCCTCTCCCGTATCCCATTCTCCTCTTGCATTCCCATTCCGCCTCCTCTACCTTCCCTCTCTCCACTCCACCCCCCCCCCCCTCCATCCGTCACTCGAACCCCCCTCCTGAGTTCCCATCCCCCCTCCCAGGTTCCCCTCCCCCTTCATCCCGCGAACCACCTACCCGAGTTCCCCTCTCCCTCCCGCATACAATACATTAAGTTTTCAAACAGCTCGCGTGCCACCTATTGCAATTTTATTATACAAATTTCATAATGCCAGAGCTCACCAGCAGTTTTATACAAACCTTGTCCTGAGAATAAAGAATACAAAAAAAAAAAGAATTACCGGATTTGGTGCAGTCGTTCGTAAGTTATGCGCGTACATACATTTCGGAGATTCATTTTTATTTATAGTGTAGATGTAGATGTATATAGAGGTAGATAGAAGATTATACAATGAAAAGAAAATTATTTTTCACAAGAATACGAATTTAAAATGCAGTTCAAAGAAGAGTGTAGGTACATAGATTTTAAAACAGACTTGACACAGAAGAAAATTGAAGAATTTTTCATTTTTTTAGTTTTAGGTTAGGTTAGGTTAGGAATACGAGTATTTGCGATGCTATAAAGAGTAAATCCAAATTTGATGAAGTGAATGGATGACGACAAATGTATTTGATTCTGTGATCATGTTTTGTGCTGGTTTTTGTGCTGTGTCATTAATTAATGTGTGCATTTAATTTATACATTCGTCGTATTATATCCCAGTTTGTATTTGCAGCCTGCAATTAACACATGCATTTGTAAAAAAATCGTTATAAATAACTAAATATTTCTCTTTATTTAATAGCGTTGGTGGAATGGATATAATAACTTATCGCTCAATTTAATCGTTCGTGATACACAATAATAAATCATGCGATTCAGATACACGACAATCGCATAAATACTGTCCCCGTTTCAAATAAATAAAATAATAATAATCAATATTAATATTATGTTGTGTCACAACAGTTGCGCTAGAACGAGAAAGCTACCAGTTTGTGCATTCCGTTCACGTTTGTGTACACTGACGGATTAGAACCACATAAATGTTTTTTTTGGTCAATTAGTTCATTAAGGCCCCGCAACCGCTCAAAAAAAGAAGAAGATGGAGAGATATGTAAAAACGAATGTTAGAGGTGCGCGCTAATATTTAAAGTGATAAAATCGATGCGAAAATTGCGAAAATGTTTAATAAAACACGACTCGTTTAAAATAGAGCAAAAATCTCGTGGAACGTATCTTAAGTATCAATTTTTTCAAAACTATAACTTGTAAAATAACTGAAACAAACGAGATTATAATAATTTTTGGAGCATACTTTGCGATTTTTTTCTTTCGGAGGAATTTTATATAATTTGCGTTTCGGCATGGAACGCGTCTAGATATTATCTTCAAAAATAACATATATTTTTTTAAGAACTTAAAAACTTCAAATGTTTAAGGAAGGTTTGCAAGAAATCGGTAGAAATTCGGGTATAAATTTAATACGTTGTGTGAAAATTTTACAACCATTGCTTAGTTTGAAAAATATTTAAAAGATGTTCAAATTTGACTGCAATGGACTGATTTCGCAAATCACAGAATTACATGATGTACCTGACTTTCTTTAACCACTATTTGGCACTTTCTGACACTATTTGGCACTTTCTGACACTATTTGGAGTAAAAAAAGTAAATGAAATTTTGGACTCGGCTTCTTCGAGTTCCAAAATTTTGTCAAAAGTTGATATTTATATATTCTTTAATCGTTGAAAAGGACTTCATGGTCCAGGCGTAAGGCTCTCGACTAGCTATCCGAAGATCGCGGGTCGAATTCCGGCAAGCGCGAGTAAATTTTAATGGATCGATTTGTGCTATTTTCCATTTTAATCATTTAAAACTAATATTAAGCATATTTTTGGCACGCTCTATAGTGAGAGACGCCATTAGTGTCGCTTTGGTGTAAGACCAACTTTCAAAATTGTAAATTTGCTGAAATGGCTTTAGCCGTGTTTGAATAGCCAGGAGCTTCCCCACCGTCCTTTTTCCCAACTCCTTCCCCTCACAACTATATTCAGCTTCACAGCACACCTCAATTGGCGATGTCATAGTCTCACTGGCTCCAGACGGGAGCAGTTGGGACTCTAGTGCTATATTTTCATAAACTATATTTACATATCTTTCTTTAATCGTTCTTATAAAGTTTTTTCAATTCTATTTTCACAAGGCGAATTCTTTATCGCCCCTCTAGGTCAAATCTACTTGCAACACATCCAAAAACATATAACAAATATACATTTCATCGTTGCTATTTTTTTTAGTTTAACAGCACTATATTATCATATGCAAATAACTTCGCAGTAATAGCGTTATAGGTATCAAAATTAAACCGAAAGCGATTATCCATCGCGGCGAGTTTTTTTTCTATCGAAATGGGTTCCACATTGATTGAGTGTAAAATTACCATAAAGCCGTATATACACGTCAGCAAGGTGGAGTGACGTGTATACACGTAGTAGGTTGTGCGGGTGTTTTGTAATGATGAGGTTTTTGCGTGCCTGAGATTAGTTTCAACGGTAGTGTTGCTCCATTTTTTTACGTTTTATTTACGAGTCAAAGTTTATGAGGTTTTTTAAATTTTTATTATAACGTATTATGGTTTTTACGAGTGGCGTTTTTATTATTGAAAACGATGCAATTTTGTATGTAGGTACTCTTAAAAAGTTTATAACAAATCGACTAATTAATATAGTAAACAACGGAAACCCTGTTTTACTTCCTGCAAATATTTTGTTCTTACCACCTATATCAATGTAGTTTTTCGTAATACTGATGCAAATAATCTGAAAATTGAAAAAAATAATACATTATTATCTTCACAAAAGTTACTAGCTTTACTGGACAGTAAAGTTTGCCTGGAAAATTCGACGATAAAATACGCAAAAAAAATTCAGTTGAAATGTTTCAAATTTTTAACTGATTGCGTCTTCGACCAAGTATATCCTACGTCAATGGATAGCGTGTAGTATTTTTTTTACATTAGTTTCACAGAAAAAAAAATCCCTTGTGGCCTATGTCATCTTTGGGGACGCTATGTGGAGGGTTTTTGAGCTTTTAGGGAAATTGAGGAAAGAAAGTTCTGAGAAGGTAAACGGTGTGAGAGGTGGACTGAAATCTAAGGGTCAATGAATCCACTCCTTTTACTGCGGTGCAAGGCGATGGGTCGAGGTGGAGAGGTCAAAAGGTTTCCGTTAATCAGTCTCTCCAGATCTGGCCCGCCACGCAGTAGGTGAACAAACGCATCCGCCGCCAAGACCTAGGTAAACCTCACCGTATGAATCCGGGTCATTAAACTCACTGAACGTAGCAAACCACTAAGGGTAACCTGGGGTAGTGGCATTGGTTATCTAATAAATGGTTCCCGTGGCGACAGTACCCAGACCCACCTTCCAAAATAATCTATGGGTTGTAAATTCCAAAGAAAAAATTCTGTGCAAGTATTTATATATTTTTTGGAAAATGAATAGATTTTCCACACATTTCGCTAAAAATTAGATTGGTATCTTGTACTTTACATTTCACTGAAAATTAATTGTTCTGGTTTATTCTTAGTTGTTGACGACATCAAAGCCATAGCAGGTGGTACATGGACAAGAGTAGCTAATGAAATGGCGACAGTTGGTGGAGGCCTTTGTCAACTAGTGACATACAGACAGGGAGTCGATGCATGATTAGTGTTACAAATGTGAAAAGTTTTTTATAAATAATGTAATGTAATTTACTGTATGAATAAATTCTATTATCATTATTATTATGTTATTATTCATAGTAGACTCACTTGATGCCTAGCGAAAACCACGTGTAAATTTTAGCAGTTTCAAATAACTTTTAGATTTGTGTTAGTTAACTCAACTGCATTAGAAGGATAATCATAATTACACAGGTAATTTTCTTCTGATTTCATTTAAAAAATAATAATATTAGTTTGATCAGCGTAATTTCCCTACTATAATAATTAATTCATTTTCGTCTGAACTTTTAGAATCCCCCTCATTTTGTAGCGATTTTCTGGCAACCCTCATTTATCGCGCTCATAACCCGTGGCGCCTAGCCAAAACTAGCGGAGGATTAGTAAAGACAAAAAATAATAAATATATTTTATAATACGACCTATTTCTCAGATTCTAAATTTGAATGGAGCCTCATTATTTGAATTGTTTTAAGCGTGTCTGGCTTGTTGACTCGTAAACCCAGTTTTAATATTGATAACTTGAATAATCTTAATATATAAAAATTAATGTTTCTTTGTTTGTCCTTTATGCGCAACCTAAACCATTCATCCGATTGCGGTGAAACTTTAGTGTATCATTGTGCGCACTCCCGGAAAGGTTTCTAGCGTTATGAAATTATTTTCTATACCTTTTTTGTTATTTATTTTTGGGGTGTTATGCCATGTTGCGCTACCTCCTCCTTTAGCCAACGTTTCTGACAGCGTTACAGTGTCCATCATGAGGGTAGATATGTGACACAACACGGCATAACACCCCAAAAAGAAATAACAAAAATACTTTTGGCCGTGAAAATCTAAAATCATATCTATTACCTATACCGTTCATCCGATTGCGATGAAACTTTGGTTAGTTGTTAAGCGCATACCCACAAATGTTTCTATTTATAAAAGTGAGCTCTGGCGTTATGAATTAGAATATTGCAATAGGCGGCGCGCGAGTTTTTTGAAAAATGGGTGCATTTCATATATTTTAGCAGGGAGGGAATAGGGAGGGGAGGGAAAGGGGAGGCGGAAGAGGAACGGGAACGGGTTGAATGGGAAAGGACATGCAGGAAGAAAACATTTTTTTAGGTGGCATTGCAACGCTTGCCGGGAACTTACTAGTGTAGAATTAAAAAGAGGCAATGTTTAATTTTTCAAAAGTTAAATGAATAATTCAAATGACGGTACAAAATACCATTAAAATAGCCGCATTCAGACTTATTAGTCGATAAACTTGCAGCTGGAGGAAGGTAATCTTTTTATCATGGATCATTATAACGAAATTATCGTTACAGTAGGAACTACAATCCCAATCATTGAGATTACTTGAAAAACGTTCGGGAAAACTCCATTAAGTATGGAGGTTCGTCGACATGATAAGTTGCATTAGTTAAGCAATCTTAAAGTTTACAATCAATATTTAAGTGGACCTGACGTCCGTTCTATTGGAAACTATAATTTATTCTGAAGCTAAGAAACCCAACACTTCCATCTTTCCGTAACTGTTTGTGTATTAGACAAGAACGACGATAGTCGATATTCTTCTAAAGTACTACTTAATTGATATCTTTTGAGACACCTCAACACTAGATTTACTAACGACATCTATTGAAGGATGTTGAAACTACATAGGGATTTTTCGAGAAATAATCCCTAAGAAACCTCTATTAATATGTATTATCGGACAATATTTTAGTTTACTGCACGGTTCAGTGTTTAAATCATTTTATAAGAAGTTACATCAAAATTTTATAAAAATTTTATTGTATTCAATTTTTCGTAGTAAATAAAAAAATATTTTTCACATCAGCCTCTTCCGTAGGCCACCCTTACCTGTCATTTCGGTAGGGGCGTGTTTAGATCACGGAACCGCTGGCCGAGGGATCAATAACTCAACCCCGGGGCGCATGCGCACCCCATAACAACTAGCAACGGTGTTGCCAGTAGAGGAAACATTTTTTCCTATATATTGTTGAAAAATATTACCTAGAGTCACACAACTGCCTGTTATCATATCAACTTGTGATATAATTTTTCACAAGTTCCACGAATTTCTGCAGTCGTATAAGGGGTCGAGTATTGACTGGAATCCCTGCTGCAATAATATGTTTAATATGCAATAGCCGCAAAACGCATAGATATATATTAGATTAGTATGAAAATCATTGATATGAAAAGAAAAAATGAGTTATGAGTGCAAAAGAATTGTTTAATATGCAATAGCCGCAAAACGCATCGATACGTATTAGATTAGTAAAAGATTCGTATAGATTTTTAAAAGACATGTAAATATCCTATGTAAGTTATTTATGTATAATCTGTTAGAACATACATCATTGATATGAAAAGAAAAAAATGTGTTATGAGTGCAAGAAGAATTGTTTAATATGCAATAGCCGCAAAACGCATAGATATGTACTAGATAAATATATTAAGATTAGTATAGATTATTAAAAGACACGTAAATATCCTATGTTAATGTTAGTTATTTACGTCTGATCTGTTAGTACATAAATCATTGATATGAAAAGAAGAAAAAATGGTAAGTGTGCGAGTTAGTTAAATTTTAGCAAATCAAAAATTTGTCTTCGTTCGCACAATAAATATTTTAGTGTTATCAATTTTTTTGCAATCTGAAGACTTAGTCAATCCATATTGCTGTACAGTTAGGTGTCTCAGCAAGCAAAAAGAGAAAACGTTTCCTCTTATTTCATTCCGACGGTTCGTCAGCCCCAAAAAAAGGAATATTAAGTAGATACCGTTAAACTAAAGCTGACTGCGACATTTTTCACCCAAACGGCGTTATACAAGTTATACAAATATTATTTTTATTTTGTGACAAAACTACGCGACTTTCGATATCAAAAATACTCGTCGCCGAACAAGTGACGTTTGCGAGAATGAAGCTGGTGAGTAAGGTATTAGAAATCAACATTCAAAATCATAGTTTTTTTCGTCTTAGGATACCTACATATAAACAAAACTGAAAAAATTCTTACTTCACAGATGTAACAACCCGCATTATTGTTGGTCATAAACACGTGTTAAATTTATGTGTTCTCTTTTTGCGTGAATGCTCAATGGGTTTACATTTTTGTGATGGGATTGTTTATTGTATCAATTTAAAATCAAAATGATTGCGTACCTTAATAATGTGTGTCAAGGTAAACTCATAATACGTATACTCGTTTGTCCCACGCACTATTTTCTCACGTTGAGACATAAAAGTTTTTACTAATTTTCCTTTATGTTTTCTTACATATGAGAAAATTATTTTACAGCAACGGATAATGTGTCTCTATTTTGTAATGTTGTAATAAAGCTTTTGTTATGAAAGGATTAATTAAATAATGTAAAGACTACTGAGAAAACATTCTATTTGGTAACATTAATGGTAACTAACTATTCATGCAATCAATATTAATTTTAAAAAGATACAAAACTCGAAAAACAGTTAAGCTTTCTCTACCATTCAAAAAATTGCTTTTCTTCATTATTATAGGCATTAAATTACGATGTCTAGGATGTGGTCTATATAATGACTAGAAGAAAACTATCTGTTTCAACCGTTGCAATATCCATTTTACTATAATGTAGACGAAATGACAATCAATATTTTTCGTACAAACATTGTTTCATTAGCTAAGAGAACCTTTTGAAACTCGGTACATTATGGTTATTAACTAATACTAGCTGGTTCCCGGCAAGCGTTGCTATGCCATTAAATAAACTTTCCCTCTCAGGTTCCCCTCCCCCCTCCCAGGTTCCCCTCCCCCCTTCCGCGAACCCCATACCCTAGTTCCCCTCCCTCCTCCCCCCCTGTCCCCTCCCGCATTCCGTACATTCAGTCTTGGTACATTCAGCTTGCAAACAGCTCGCGTACCACCTAATTTTTTATCAAATTTCATAATGCCAGAGCTAATCAGTAGTTTTATACAAACCTTGTCCTGACAATAACGAATACAAAAAAATAAAGAATTATCCAAATAGGTGCAGTCATTCGGAAGTTATTATTTCGGCGATTCATTTTTATTTATATAGAGATAGATAGATTACAAAGTACAGGCCAATCAAAACTAAAAAGGAAACTTGCAAAATTCTTCTTTCAAGGAATATGCGAAAGGGTATTTTCGCATATTTCTTAATTAATTTACATTCGTATGTAGTTTATTAGCCTCTTTTATACAGGTTTTTGAAATAAATCTAATCAAGTATTTGATTCTACTGATCTTGCCCGAAGTGCATCCTCAATTAATAAATAATAATAAAATAAATAAATCAACGTTATCAAAACTAGCTAAGTCCTTCAACAACGCACAAGAGACATATTCTACTTAAAAAGTTGTATGTAGGAGTAATTCACATAAAATTTCAGGTTATTAGTAACTCGAAAACGTTGATGATTGATGGAGCTATCTGAAAATTGAAATTTGCGCTGTTGGAAAAAAAATAAATTAAGTGCGTTTTCCTTAAAACGGATTTATTTCTCAACCCTGGCAACACCCTTAAATTCATTCCCTCGGGGGGCTTGTGCGACTCAAAATATTCAGAGTTCAGTCTGTAAGCAGCCGGCGAGCAGACCACACCTGCACCCTCCACCCTCCTGACATGGTTCGCTGGACATTGTTGCCTGGCGAAGGGCGCCCGTCATTCTTGCTTGACCGAGGACGAGACCGCACTCTTGGGGACTATGGGACAGTGAGTAGCATACAGTCTGCAGAGGAGATAGATGGCACGCTTGTTTCACGTTTGAACTGTATATAAACCATGGCACCTAATCACATGTATTGTAAATTTTAAGCTTTTATGATGGACACTATCCCACTACAAGAAAGTGATCATTAAAAAGTGTTTTGTTAGCTTCTAAAACGATGGAAATGCAGATTAAAAAAAATGCATTCACGAAAACTCGAGTCATTTCAAATTTACAAAAATCGGTTTCATTTAAAAAAAAACGATGGAATCTAATAGTTCTAATTTAAATCTAATGGTATTATGTACACCATATTTCTGAATCCTTCAACTGAGGATTTTAACAGAATCTTTTGTGTCAAAAGAGTATTTTTTTAACATTTTAATCTTTCCCTCGAAATTCTTTTCCAACTAATTTACGCGCTGTAAAAAGTTAAACGATGCAATTTTGTGGATAAATCGAGGAAGCACATAAATCATTTCACAGTTTTACCTGTTTAATAAACGGTTAAAATATACGAAATAAAAGTTTAAATGATGCATTTTAATGGCGTTTTCATAAACAAATAATTGATTTTTAAATTCGTGATAAATGTTTAACAATAATGATTGATGCCAAAATAAAATGTCTTATAACTGTGATTGAATACATACATAAAACGATATCGAATTATTTTATTGTTAAACGTAGTCTAAAACTTGTAAATAAATTATTTATAATGTTATGGTGTGTTTTATTGTGCATTTTATGTGTTTTAAACGCTGTATTTAATGTTGCTTTTAGCTCATCGAATAACATTTAATAGTTTTTGATACCAATGAAAATATTTCTTACACGAAATAGACGTTCCTACTTTTTACAAAAAATCAATTTTTTTTAAAATTTTGGATTTCTAACTAATTTTTAAAAATACCTTAAGGATTATAAGTTCATCTTTCCACGATTTTTTAAATTATTTAATTACTTAAAATTAAATTTAATCATTTTTTTTTCAAGTTCTGCAAGTATTTTAGTATTTTTTTTAGTTCGAAAGCCGAAATAGCTGTAACTAAAATACGTACTAAAATACTCATTAAATTAAATTATTAAATTTAAGGTAATTTTAATTAAATTAAAAAAAAAATAAAAAAAGTTCTACGAATTAAACACAAAACAATTAATAATACAATTTTATTTTTGCAATTTTTTTTAATATATGTCAGAAGGTAATAATTATTTTATTCTTTTAACCAATATAATATGTCACTACATTTGGCTATTTTTTAAGACAGAAAGCTTTTATAATTGATACCTTTCCCAGACCACTCTATTGCACGCTGTACTTTTGTGGTTTGGCCTGCTCAACGCCTAGGCCTATTCAAGGCCTAGGCCAAGCCTAAAACATTTGCTATGTGTTTTAAAGCATAGGCTGTGTAATTTCACAAAATAAATGATAAACGTATTATTAAATTCACTAAATATTGACAATTTATATCAAAAGTTCCTTCTAATTAGAGGTTGTCAAGAATATTTTCAATGAACTCTACTCGAGGAGTTATTTCGTGGTTTTATTACAATTAATTACATGGCTTTGGATAGTAAGTTCAGCCAAAGACACTTAGCTTTGAATTTAATATTAAAAAATTAATTGAATTCTTGTACATTTATAATTTATTTTAGCATTAGCTACAAACGCGAGAACAATGATCAAACCTTTAACTTTACGATGCATAAATTTAATGATTAAATACCACGAATTTATTGGTTCTTGGAGGCATAAATTCTGAACTTTTCATATAAACCGTTATTTAAACTACACACATTTCCTTACTGCATTTTTTTCTTGTCTTATTGGTACCATTGATATATGTTTGTAAGTTCTGTCATAAAACTATATGCAAATAACTGTAACTCTACGTCACGCAATGAATTCCATGAAAAAATTCGTTCGTTTGTAAAAAAAACATTGGTAATAATATCTACTTGCAGAACTTAATAATAACATTATTAAATTTGATTTATTTTAAGTTAATAAAAAAGCTTTAAAAATCGTAACATTTTTATGTCAGGTAGTTATGCAAATATGAAGATTACTTTTAAGCGTCTATTAGTAATGAGAAATCAATTTTATTTTTTGCCAAGAATAACAAACAAATCAAAGAAGGTACGTTTTAAGATTTTCACGGCCAAAAGCACTTTCGTTATTTGTTTTTGGGGTGTTATGGGGGGGATGTAGACATCTACCGGATCTGCAGGATCTGCCCTGATGATGGACACTGCAACGATGTCCGAAATGTTGGCTAAAGAAGGAGGTAGCGCAACCCCCCAAAAACAAATAACGAAAATCAAAGAAGCTTCAACAATAGGTATTTACCTATATAAGATAAATCATAAGAAATCTATTAAAAAAATAAAGATTTCTAAGTATTTGAAATAATATTAGTTTACAGTGATGAACTTAATTGTTATCTTATCAAGTAAGAAGGTACCTATTAATACCTATTAAATATTGTCACAATATTGTTTTTTATTACAAATGTATGAATTTAAAAAAAGGCGCGAACAGGATTTGAAATCAGGTTTTTTTATGTAGGTACGTGATTTTAGGATCACATATCAATTAATAAAATCGAATTTTAATTAACAATAACATCTGAATTGTGATGGGACATTGACATCCATCTTCAATGACGCATTTTATTTTATCGATAACTTTGTAGCTTCACTTATCAATTCTCAAAATGCTGGGTCGCTGAATTTTAAGTAAGTTCGCTTATAAATTTTCTTTTCACTTTAGAAGTATTTTAACCCGGCTGGCCTACGTTATGCATCCAAAACGACATGGTTCTGGGAATGCTGAATTTTGCGTGCTTTGCCAATTTTAACACTCAAAGCGTGGCACCGCGTAGAATTTATGGAACAATTACGATGGTAATACTCGATACAACAAGCAATTCTCTATCCAACAATAAGTACTCAGGCGTCAGACCAGAGGTGACTTTGATAGGTCAGGCATTATGGAGATCAACTTTAATAATCAAAGTAATTATAATAATTGCATCAAATCTAATAATTATTTGCACAGAGTTGGACTGTTTTAAAAAGATCAAACATTTTCGGAATGATTTTTATTGAGCGTAGGCACTGTTTGAAAGAGGGTAAAATTTGATAATTTTACTTCAAAAAGAATTGTAAATGTCTAACAGAGTTTTTTTTACCGTACAAAGTATAAGTAAGGGGATGGAAAGAGGAAGGTGGGGAACTATCTGGCTAATACGGCAACGTTTCAATAAATGTGAATGGTGCTCTTTCACCAGGGTGATATTGAGGCTTTCTTCCGTTTTGTGACGTTCTTAAAGGTATATTATTTTTATTGAATTAATAGTGAAACGTCACAAATGAATGAAATATAATTTAAATGATAAATGAAACAATGTAACTTTGTTTGAACCATTTTATATTTGAGTAAATCCGGTTTCAGAACGACCGTTCCTTCTTCAGTGCAAATATATACCGATTTGACAGTTTTGAAATATGGATGGGAACAATGTATTATTATGGTAGGGGTGGAGTCGTTGCTAGGTATTAATGAAGAGTGGGTGGGTAGGGGAATATATCCATTAACATATTTGGTCGTTCTGAAACCGGTCGGATTTACTCAAATATAAAAGGGGTTCAAAAATTAAATTGTTTCATTTATCTATAATGGATAACCACAAAGTTTACATTCAAAAGTGAAATATAATTTACTTGCGTATGCCGGTATTTGAACCCGCCAACTAAGGATTGTAGCAAGGGTTCGGAATCAGTAAACTACTTAGACTCTCAGATTAATTGGTCATTGCAGGTTTTATTTTACGTAGTGTGAAAAGTTTATCAACAGCCAATTTCAATGTACTCTAGTAGATGGGAACCTATCTAAATTAAACCTAAATTGAATGAGAAATTTCCAAATAACATGCAAAAACTTTGCCTGTTATTTGGAAATTTTTTGCCTGGTTTTTTTTTTTATTTTCACAACCGTTAAATTTGAAAATCGTGTTTCTTTATCAATAAAATCACCTGAATTTCAAAAAATTTCAAATTAAAACCGGCCTAACAGAAAAATAAATTCCTTAGCTTTAATTCGTTCAATAAAGAACCTGCCAGTCCAAGCATTTAATTAACAAAAATCAATATCTGTCAAAGAAAATGAGTAGTTTTGTCTGATACCTTTTGGACGGATTCCATTAACATGAAGATAAGCAGGTTTGAGGCTTTTGATTTTGTTATTATTTACCACAGCGGAAATGCCTTGACTGGGTTGGATGACAGTTAGTTGATATATGAAAGTGATTTAATCATTCTAGGTGATTAAAAAAATCATCAAAGATCGACAGATGAGATTAAGATACGATGGTTCAACCCGTTCATAAACACGTGAGATTCATGACATTAAATTATAATAAAATTCGAATAAAGTCAACTTGCAACCTCAGAGAAAAGATTATTAATGTAAATTTACGTGATTTCCACACAAGAGTCTTGAATCCCCAATTTGGGATATGTTGTGAGGCTTAACTTGTTGGGGGCCGCTTGTGACCCGGTAAACACGCGAGTTATTTTAAGAAAAAATCACTTTTGAGATGCGATTTTGACCCTAATGTATAAAGAAAGTGTATGAAAAACTCGATTAGAATCGCTAGCTCTATTATCGCCCTTTACCATAGAAAAAGCTGCAATGCAGCCGGTCACTCCGAATAATTTATATGAATTATTTTCCGTCGGGCGGGATGTGCGCAGGTCTTGCGCATGCGCGAAAAAAATATATTTTGAACTACGATTTTTACCCTTCTATGTACAAAATTTGTATAAGAACACGGTCAGAAATGCTAGCGGCAACATTCCCTATGGTATGGGTAAAGATTTCATTCATTTTGTAGCCACAAAATATTTTAGAATAATTTTTATCTGTGGGCATCTCGAACTGTCATTGTGGCGGCCGCGTCACAAAATGCCAATGCGTGACCTCAAATAACATCATAAAACCTATCAATTTACGTAAATAACGCAAGTAATGTTATTTTGGTAAATAGTTTATTGTTGTAGAAATGTGTTTCAGTCAATAAAATATACGATAGGTAAAATTTAATCCACAAAACATTCAATTGAAGATCGTGAAATTTCCGTGTTGTTCTGACCAAAAGCCTGGCCCTCAACAAGTTAAGGAACTGTGCAGGAAAAATAGATCAGAATGAGGAGGTAACTGGGTATTATGGTTTACACGATGGACCATTTCAATTCTTAATAGTGTATTTCACCCTGAGTGATAATACTCAGAGTGTCAAACACTCCGGAACGTGCTGCAAACTTGCCATATATAATGTTCCATTATTTGCCTATGAAATAATATTTAATTAAATGAAGACAATATTAGCGAAACTTAATCGAAATCTGGAGACAGAAAAATCAGAAAAGATATTGGCTCCGCTGGGACTCGAACCCAGAACCCTTTTCTTACATGGAAACAGCTCTACCGATTAAGCTACGGAACCCATATTAATTCGGTCACTTTTAACTGTATCATACTTCGACTAAGAACTACCAACATTATCTTCATTTACTTAACGCACATATTATTGGCTGCTATCTTTATATATGATTACAAGATTCAACTCGAACTAAATGCAATCTAGATAGTGTCTGGATAAATTTTTTATCCATTTTATTTGTAATACGCGACATCTATTGACTTTTTCTGCAAGTCTAGGATGAATATTTATTATTAATTTTTTAAACTTTATGAGTAAAATCTCAAATTATAATATTTAATTAAATGAAGACAATATTAGCGAAACTCAATCTTAGCGAAATATTAGCTAAAATCAATAATATGTGTTAAGTAAATGAAGATAATGTTGGTAGTTCTTAGTCGAAGTATGATACAGTTAAAAGTGACCGAATTAATATGGGTTCCGTAGCTTAATCGGTAGAGCTGTTTCCATGTAAGAAAAGGGTTCTGGGTTCGAGTCCCAGCGGAGCCAATATCTTTTCTAATTTTTCTGTCTCCAGATTTCGATTGAGTTTCGCTAATATTGTCTTCATTTAATTAAATATTATAATTTGAGATTTTACTCATAAAGTTTAAAAAATTAATATTAGAAATAATATTTATACATGAAAATAATTATCGAAGAAGAAGATAACACTCATAAATATAAACAAAACGTGAAAGAGAATAAGACACATAAAAATTAAAAAAGGTAACGGTCGCAACTGGAATTCGAATCCGGGGCAACGCCTCTATCCATTCGGCCATTGAGACCTGATTCTTCCGTAATTATTGCCGATCTCAAATAATTCAATTAATGTAAGTAATTTAAAAAAAAATGTTTAAACACTCAATATTTAAAAAAAATATTAAAAAAGCATTTTGATTTAAGTTGGAACACAAATTTGTCGAACATAAATTTAAATTTTTCTCCTAAAAAACCAGTTTTACGATGTTTAAGTTTTGGTGTTATTTTTCATTATTTGAACACAATAGACCATCCAAGATTAATTTTTAATAATTTTTGTTAACTGAAAAAAAATGCCATTGTTGACTCTAAATTCATGCAAAATATGAATCCTTGAATGGCCTACTTATCACAATTTAAAACACAAATAAAGAAAATGATAACCGTACTAGATATTGCCGTCCATTTGAATTAAAAAGTATATTATTCAGTTTTGTTGGGTATTTTAGCCGCAAATCCAAATTTAAATTTTGTATGAGCCGATCTTCTTAAATTGAGATTTTTAAGTTTCTCAAAAACCATTCCAATAAAATTAATACAAACATTTTCAAATATAAATCAAAATTTATTAGCAGATAATTATTATTTAGCTGTACCGTGAATTAACATCGACTGGGCGTAATGCAAGTGTGGGTTAATTCAGTAAACCCATCAACAATAAACAAATCGTGCGTGTAATGTCAGTCAAGGTAAAAACCATTGCAGCAATAGGTACCGTAAAATGATATATCGCGGTTTCGGTTGAGTAACCGTCAGACTTGCGGCAGAAAGTTTCAAAGACATACCTACTACGTGTAAAATAGTTTTATTAGTATGATAGTTTGGTCTCTTCAATTTGATAACAACAACCCTTCAACAAACGATATCATGTTGTTTTTGTATAGTCAAATAATAAAGCACTTATGTTAGATTACTTGTTGTACATTGGTGAATTGCGTATAAATTAGTTCAGATGAACTTGCAATAAAGGTGAGATGATTTTAGTTGCTGGCTGTAAGGCATTTTGAAATGGAATGGTTGAATTTAAGGAAGAAATTGATCACAATAGTTTCAATGATTTGACACTTTTGCTTCTCGTGAAAGCATAGACAAAATGATACAAAGACAATTTTTATATATTTATATAAAAATGAAGATAAAATGTGACACAGACGTGAAATTGAGTCCAAATCACAGGTAGAAAATGAAGTTAAATATTATAAATAGGACGACACAATACTCAACAGTTTTAATTCACATTTTTTATATTAGCTCAACGCAGGTGGCTCTGAGGAAAATAATTTCCCACAGGGCTTTTATCATCCTTGGTGATGCCGTGTCTTTTTAAGGAAAGGAAAAGGTATGAAGGGTCATTCTGTCCATGTGTGACCGACGTATGAATCCATCCCTCTCATTACGATGCAGGACGATGGATCGAGAGAGTCTGGCTGAAGAGGTCAAAAGGTCTCCCTCAACCACTCTCTTATGATCCGGCCCGTCACGCTGTAGGAGGGTAGATGTTTCCACTATCAAGACCTGGTTAAACTCATCCCATGAATCTGGGCAATCTTGCTACGTTATCAAACGTAGCGTACCACTTGTGGTGACCTACGACAGAGTCATGATCCAATAAAAATGTTCACGTGCGGCGCGCCGCGGCGGTACGTTAGTTTAACATAGGAGGCCGTGAGGAAAAACATTGCCTGTCTAGAAGATGCTGTGAAAGGGCCTTTAAAAAGAAAGGAAGGAGAGAAAACTGTAGAAGAAAAGAATATATAATAGAAAACTAAAGGAAATAGGTTTGAGAGATTGGTAGGATGGTAGGAGAGAAAGGTCAAGTTGATCAGCAATGACGGACGTGTGAATTTTTTTTTTTTTTTATGTTTCTTTATTCTTTGTATTATTCATCTCTACAACTGCGTTCCGAGAGAGTCCTGCTGGAGAGGTCAAAAGATCTCCCTCAGTCAGCCTCTCCTGATCCGGCCTGCCACGAAGTTAGACAGACGCATCCGCCATCTAGATCTACCAAACGTCACTCCGCGAACCCAGGCACCCCTGTTAAGCTACCAAACGTGGAAAACAACTTGGATACAAACACTGAATAATATGGGTTTATCATGGAAGGAAATGATTACTGACTCTAATCTAGTAGGCAAATTATGGTTGGTCACAACGAAATAGCTCAGATACGAGAAAATCATTGTAATTAGCAGTCCAGAAAAAACTCCGGAAATTACACCGAAAAGTTTCATCGTGATACATAAAATATTACAACCACAAATATTATTAAATCAATATTGTTTATGTTTGTCGGCAAACAACTCTTTATGATTCTGTTATGAATATTGACAGCATAATACTCACTTTAGATCTGTTGATAAGATCCTTAAAACTGCAAGGTAATATACCTACCTGCCTAATAAAAAACTTATAATTGCAGTCGTGCAAAGTAAAGTATTATTTACCGAACGGAATATTTTTTTTTAGTTTGCAAATACTTGCTTCCCTTTTTATATCAGAACAACAGGACCTAGATTTATAAATCTATCTTTATAGATTTTTTTATAGAGAAACACGATTAAAATACATACTTCATTTTTTTAATGTGAATACAGCATAAGAGTCTCAAAGGATCCAAACTGCTCGGAGCTTGTGAGACCATGGCATCCCAAGTTGGAATATACACTTTATTTAGCCAAGTGCGCGAAACGAAACGGTTGGCGGTCCCTACGAAATGGGCTCAGATCGCGGGTTGCCCATCACTGTTCCACAATAAGGAACTCCAGTGAAAAATATTCCGGCTTTAAAAAAATATGTTCATATAGGCCAATAAACGCTGATTCTGAACATATAAGTTTTATTTTATAATATTAAACGCAAAAATATATTAAAAAGTCCATTTTTAATCGGGTCGTAAAAACACGCCGTCAAGGTGACGTCACTCTTCGACGTGTCGTGACGTCACCATAAAGTCATTATATGGGAATATATGATATGACAAAAGCCATCGTATTAATTTATTCATACTGTTTATAGAGATTTAGTTCTTGTGTTTATTGAAACATTATTTAAGCCTAAATAATGTTTAAAAAATTAATGTATCTTTTATTAGTTTATCCCTATTATTGAAAATATTCAAAAACTACTGAACAAAAAAAATAGTAATGCTATTTCTAGGGAGAATACTTCAAACAACGGAATTCAAAATGGCGGCAGTAGATCAGCTGATTGCCCGATTCTGTAGTAATGTCTCAGGAGTGATGACATCACACGATTCACCATACATACGGTGGTTTTCGGGGGTCTTGAAAAATTTAAACTTTGACAATTATTTTAACTATTAAAACTAACTCTAAAAATAAAATTAAAAATGCGGTTATTTAAGTTAGAAGGTCATTATTCTTTAAAAAAAATTAAACATTGGACTGGAGTTTTCTATTATCAAATACTGATAAAACAACTAATTTGCTAGCGATACTTGCGCCATCTACATCACTTCAAAAGACAATGCCAATTATTAATTAAAATACCTCTCCAGAAATACAAACAAATAAGGAGATACCAGTTTTTATACCAACAGCTAAACACAATACATATTGTCTTGAAGCAAAACACATCACAACAGATACATTTGTCATAACAAGCTCATTGAGTATATTCACGCTGTTGGTTTTTTGTCTCTCGACCGTTTATCTTGACCAATCGATTCACACAGTAGCTAGCCGACTGGCGTCACCGTTTTTCGTAGACATTTTTTTTTAAACTTGTAGGTATTGTTCTACGAGTTAATCGTACAAGTTTATTATCCTATTGCCTGAAGCGTATTCAAAGCACGTGACGATTTGCTGGGGCCATTGGATTATGTATTGTTTACTTGGAAGAAAGGATTAAAACACGCATTACGAAGTGCACTGATACATACTTGCTGGCAGTTTTATATTATTACTAGCTGGTTCCCGGCTTGCGTTGCAATGCCATATTCAAAGAAATAAATTATTTCTCCTTGCTTGTCCTTTCCCGTACGTCCCCGTTCCCACGTCCCGCCAACCCCCCTCCCGCGTTCCATATATTCAGTCCCAGTACATTCAGTTTTCAAACAGCTCGCGTGCCACCTATTACTACTTTTTTATTCGTAATTTATTTTTTCATATATTTTTTTTTTGTTACGTGAGCTCCACACAGGAGGCCCTGAGGAAAACAATTTCCCTCAGGGCCTATGTCATCTTTGGGGATGCTGTGTGGAGGGTTTTTTTAAGGAAAGGAAGGAGAGGAGAGTTCTGGGAAGGAAAAGGGTTTAAGGGGTGGGTAGGAATCTGGGGTACAGTGTGTCTTGGTCATCCGCCTCCAAGACCTAGACAAACCTCACCCCATGAACCCGGGCACCCCTGCTAAATCACCAAACGTAGCGAACCACTTGGGGTGACCTATGGCAGAGGTGTTGGTTATCCAATAAAGGTTCCCGGGGCGGCGGTACCCATTCCCGCCTCACAAATTGAAACCTCATATATTTCAAATATTCATTTTTGTATATTATAAGAACAATCAATCAAATTTGGTAAGTACCTAACGTAAGTACCTATTTTTTTTCAATTATTTCTGGCTTTTACCCTTCAAGGGTGTTCTAGGCCATCATTTAAAATTACTGAGAAAGGAAAGGGGAAATTATATATTAATTTTATTAGAATGAGCAAATTTCAGAATTATATGGAAGAAATATCTATAATAATTCTTGATTCGATTTAAAGTATTGGGCGAGTACTTCAAATAAATTCGTTACTTTAAATAGTTTCGAAAATTGAATTTTGATTTAGCAATCATTGTTTTGCAAAATGTTATTCTCAAATTTTGAGATTTTTGACAGTTTCGCAAGAGTTTTTGTCATGGGATTGTAATAATACAGAAACCTTCGCAGGGGTTAAACAAGGTATTTTGAAAGTTTCAAACATTTCCTGTGCTCATATACATCTTGTATAAATACATATACCCAAGCAAACACATTTTGATTTTTGTGATATATGGAAGATTAAAATCACGGGGTGTAACTTTACACCCCATTTAAAAATGACTTGCAAAAGTAAATCATGATGTACGCACATTTTGAATGTGTAACTAAAATGATCACCACATCATCGCCAAAAATACTAATTTCGGCTGTGGGTCCGTGAGTGATTGTTACTCTGGTTCAATTATCTCGAATTTGGTTTGAATTTAAATATGTATCATTTTTCGTAAAGTTCTTCAATTCCAGTGATTGGGATTAATTGATGTGTTCGGGAATCTACAATAAACCTTCAATAAAGATCTACAATAAAGATTCGTCGAGATCACATGTTACTTTATTTACGTTTTCGTGTGGTTTACAATTAATATTTAACTAGACAGAACGTCTGTTCTAATAGATGCTCTCAAGCAATAAAACTCGACACTGAAGGTGCCCAGCTGTCGATCGTATATCATCGGCTATTTTCGTAAATGTCGGGTATTAGACACGAACGGCGACAGTTACCACTCTACTTAGGTACACCTACTACTTAACTGACATCTTTCGAGATACCTCAAAACTACTTACAACTAGGTACCTGAATTAACAACATCTGTTGAATGACATTGAAACTACATACATAATCCTATTCACCATGTTTTTAAAATTGGAACTGATTATGTCAAGAATTCAGACGTGCGATAAAATATCAACCTATAACTGTCGTATATACGTAATTTATTTATTTCTATGTATTACAGTATTTACCTTTAACATTTTTCCATAATAGATAAATTTTGAAAACATTTTTACATAATATATTTTGCAATTTTATTATGTTGTGTGTAAGGTAGGTTTGTGAAGGTGAAACTGTGTATAGGTATTGTTGTATGTTTCGTGAACACCTCACTAGGAGAACCTGTGCTGAGGTGTTTACGTGTTTATTTATGATTATGTGTGACAAGTATTTATGTGTTGTAATAGAAAGTTTTATTTATTTTTTTATTTTAATAGTTATTGTACATTTAGAAGAGAAAAAAAAGTTTTTTTTGTGTATATAAAAAAAAATATATATAAACATACACATACATACACATCCATATACATACATGTACATGCACATATATATATATATACATATGTATACATACGAATACACATTCACATACACATATGTACACACATATACAAATTGTAAGTGTATGTATTGTAAGGGTTGCGTTGGATACTTGAAAAACTACTTAAATTTTAGGTTTATTTAATTTTATACTTTTTATAGTTTTATTATGTTTGGTTAGGAATAATAATGTTTTGTATAAAGTTAATATCTTGATTTTTAATCCAGTCAGTGATATGTTTTTTATGAATGTTTGTAGATGTATTTGCAGATAGTATTTTGGGCATGCAATTAAAAAGTTTGGTTGCATAATACTGAAAGTGTCTTTGTCCATGTGTGGTGTGTGTTATCGGTATATTCAGTGTTTTATTTGTTGAGGACCTGGTTTTTGTAATAAAAATAAATTAAAACAAACACTTTAAGAAAACACGCGGCTGAGAGTTCTGCTGATAATTTCATGTTAAAATTCAAAGACAATCGGTAAGGCCATAGACTTTAAGACTATTTTATCAACTATTTGATAGAATAAATTGCTGACCATGGAAATGTTTCAAATAATTACAATAAATGTTTTACGAGTGATAGGAAAATGTGGTCCAATTTTGAACAGCTGTCAATCGCAGAAAAATAGGTATAATCAGTGAATAATATAATTTTTTTATAGAAAATTTATTTTGTTGTAATTTTCAAAATTGGAAAACAGATATGTGAAGAAGTTAAGATTATATTGGCTTATTTGCAAGAATATTTGCACATTTATTAAGTTCGATCCTTCCAACCGCCAACCGTTCAACAAACCCAGTTTATGCTTTTGTTTTTTCTTTTAAATCTTTTTTTGACGTTTTGCTTCATCCGTATAACTAATAACTAGTTGAACGGCCGCAGAGGTCGGCGAATGCTATCTTTTATATAATGTATCTGCACTGACGGGCACGGGGAGTGGCCCGCCGCGCCGGCTACCGCGCACAATTACACCCGGGACACCGTGGGTGACCACGCCGCAGACCACCTGCCTTTATATTGTTCATTAAAGACAACTTCATTAAAATAATAAGCCGCCAGCGAATCGGCGGTTTGACGACTTAATAGCGCAGCTTTTCGGATCACTTTCTTTTGACTGCGTGAAAAACGATTTCTCGTTTTTTTAAGCAATCACTTTTTGTGTACATTTAGGTTGGGTTGTTTCCATGGACATATGAATATATCTGGACCTGCCCTAAGTGATAAAAGCGCATTATTTCCCCCTCCCCATACCGGTTCCATGGAGCCGGCTGGGGAGGGGGAGCCTCGCTTGAATCTAAAAAATGTGACGTCATCATTTTTGTCCTGACTCACATCGTACATTTTACCAACAAAAATTAGAGCTTGTGCTATACATTAAACCCTAATATATGTGAACGTAGCGAATGTGGGCGTTTCTCCAGTGAGCTCGTTGCTGGTTACAGGGGTAAATAAATTATGAAACATTTGTAAAAGTGTCTTAACTAAATACGGCAACAAAATATTCCTTTGTGAAAAAGGGCGAACTTTACTTTGCCGCATATGGACTTCGCAAATATGTTAATAATGTGGCGAGCAATTCGCGCTCCCGTGTAAAAAGGTTTATTCAATCAAAAGCAGATTTTGCTTTTAAGAACTAAATGGTGATATTATAATGCGAGATGCCTGTATACTGTCAGATTGATTTTTTAACGAATCACAGTCATCTTTCACCTCTTCGCCCCACATTGTTTGGTTTTTTCGAAATTGTTTTACCGAAATTCAAACGTAACATTGTTATAAATTTGGAAGGCGATATAGGTGCCGCTGCCCCGGGAACCATTTATTGGATAACAACACCTTTTCCATACGTCTCATCAAGAAGTTCGCTAGATTTGCTGACTTAGCAGGGGTGCCCGGATTTATGGGGTGAGGTTTGTCTATTAGGTCTTGACGCTGGATGGCCGAATCGGAAGGGACTAGTTGAGGGAGACAATTTGTCATTTTCGGCTGGATTTTCTTCACCCATCGCCTCCTAGCTGACTCCCATAAGTCATATCTTTTTCATTTCCTGATCATTCTCTCATTCCTTCACTTTAAGAAACCCTTCACACAACATCCCGAAAGACGATGTAGGCCCTGAGGGAAATTATTTTTCTTCAGGATCTTCTGTGTAGAGCTATTGTAAAAAAATATGGTAATTCATCGCCATTTTGTTTTTTTTTTCACAGCTCAGAAGTGTTTGTTAAATGCCGATTCTAAGTCTGTTTGTTTCGAACAAACTTTGATTAGCAGAAGACGACAACTTTAATGTTGTTAAACTTGTCAGTTTATCACAATTTGATAGAAAGATGAAACGTTACTAGAATCGGCGTTTAAAGGCAAGCGTCCACAGGTCCGCATTGATGGCATTCGGATTACCGAGCAGAAGGCTATTTGAAATCGGATTTTCAACATTAAGCATTTCGGATTTTCGTAACAAACTGTGTATTCGAGACAATTCAAAAGACAGCTGAGCGCGGGGGTTCGTTCACTGGATCGGCAATCCATATGACGTCATCGGCACGCATCGGAAAAGTTAGAATTTGCGTCGGAATTACCGACCGTCCGATGCGTGCGGTTCGTGCGAATGAGTAGACGCAATTGTACGACTAATTATAAAAATAACTCTAAAATCCGTTTGATGCGATTCGTCCGACGTGTACGATGTGTACGCTTACCTTACAGGTCCGCACCAGTCACAACGCACGCATGGCAAGCTTTCTCCCAGCCAATAACCAATCGATTCAAAACGTACAATAGTCTGAATCGATTGGTTATTGGCTGGGAGAATGCATGCCGTACGTGCGTTGCGGCCGGTGCGGACCAGTGGACGTTCACCTTTACAGAGACCTTACATTTGTAAAAAAGAAAATGGCGCTAAATGGTCATTTGATGACGACGTTACATTTAAATTTCTGTGAAACAAATGGCCGTTACTATTTTAGTATTAGTAAATTTAGCAGAATTTAAGAACAAATTATGGAACAATGTTGCGCAGTTATAGGTTTTTTCCACTAAATGGCGAAATAATAGTATGTTATAGAGTGTTTTTAATTTTCTTACGTTCCTTAGATCACGACTTGATGCTAAAATTGTTTTATGTTATACAATAAGTTTACAATGTCGGTTGGTGTGTCACGTTCTACTGTCATAAATTTCGTACAAGTGTTGCAATTTCTTATTGATAGAATCTAGTGAATCTAGTAATCTAGCTAGAACTTTAGTCTTCGGGAATTTAATTTAGATTTTTATAATTTTGTGCCTGTTTCATTCATATGCTAACTCGCATGGTCTTCTAATATAGGGTCGTTTGAAACACCTTCAGGTTTAGTTACCTGCTTCGAATAGCCCTCAGGCATCGCTTTGTATGATTTACCCCGCGTGAAAGGGTTATTACAATATATTAAACGTTTTACATCCATTTTTACAACAGAGAGTTGGAATTGGAAAACAGCAGACCTTTTACACAAAGGCAGATCAATTAAAAACACCTTTTAACTGTTGATTTCAATAAGAACATAAATTCAAGTTAATAAAATCAAGATAGGTAGCAGATCTGTTTAATCATATTAAATTGCGCTTTCCTGTTATTATGCACTAACATACTATAAACTTTCAATGAATAATTACCCACAGTAAACGCAGTACGCGTTTAAGTTATGTCTTTTAATTTACAGTAAAAAAGACAACTTAAGAAGTGTTGGATATCTTCCAAATAATATATAAGTTCGAGTGATTACTAGTTGGTTTTTAGTTATCGCAAATATTTACAATGAATATTAAACTGGGCAGACGTCCTTACTAAGCTAGACTTAACAGAGACGATGACAACAAGATTCGGTAAAATACCAATTTCTAAAATTTCTCGGCATTCCTGTTTTTCTTTTAAAACGGACTAAAACCAGGAAGGGCTCCATTATCTGGCAGCGCAACAATAAACACCATAAAAATTGGCCTCCGTATTGAAATATGATTCATAACACTGTCTTAATTTGTAAAATTGAAAAAAATTTCACTTTTCCGAAAAAATGGCCCGTTTTCGAAGAACTGTATCTTGGGAACCAATGGCTGTGTAGAGCTAGCCCTCATCTCAAATTGTTGCAAATTTAGTCTAATTTAAAAATATTTGCGGTAACTATACCGGTCAGACCCTTCCTTCACTGAGATATTGAGCAAAAACTGAAAAAAGGCCGAAAATTTCATGGTTTTTTGGGTACACCGCCGTTCGCACAGCACTTTGGAAATGACAAATCTGTTTTTTAATATTGGTTTAGGCCCTAACAACATATTATAAAAAGTTCAGAACGACTGGACCTTTTGCAAGCACGACCCATTTTCATGTTTAAATTGACTGGACTATATTGGCGCTATATATTCTAGGGCTATCATAATCCAAGGAGTAAATCCTATAAGGCAGATTTTGTAAAATAGTTATAGCGTTTCTCGTCAAATTTTCTGCTAATCTATCAAGTGAGTTATTCTGGGAGTGAATTTGGCCATGCCACTTGTTGGTGTAAAAAAAAACACATTTTCATTATTAAAAATAAAGTTTTAATTTTATTATTTTTTCTTTTTCAATATTTCACTAGCCATAAGATTTTTTTTTGTTTTTTTATTCATTGGACAAAGATATTATTCGTTATAGTCACCACTTAACTATCAATTAAGTTTTTATTTATTTTTCCTTACGGCTCCAGATATTAAGTACCTTACCGTAGGTAATTATAAATAATTTTAAAATATTTTCAACTTGTTTGGTGCAGAACCTATAATCTTTCGTCAGAAGCAAAGTTCTTACCGCTCTGCTACTGGTTAATAAACGAGTAAAGTAACTAGAAGCCTTCAGCATTCATCAGCATAATTGGCAGCCTGTCCCTATAATGCCTCCATAATCTCAGTGTAAACACTGTCTTTCAACTAATACTGGTTCAACTAGCGCTGGTCATTGATGGGGGACCAGAAAGCGGAGAGTTGAACGGTCAGAACATTAGCTATTGGTTCAGCATCAGGTACATTTTATTTGATAATTTTAATTATGGTTTAGTAAAAACAAATTCAACACTTTTCAATTGATAAACACACCTACAAATACAGTTAGTCTTTTTTCGCAACTTGCCAAATATATTCGATAAGCATTTTAATAAAATTAATGTTTCAACAACTACCTAAAATTAAAAGAAAAATGAGATTTAAATATTTAATAAAATTAATATGAATCGCTTTATGACTAAGATTATATAAAAAGTTACTTACATCTTACGCTTGTAATAGTTAGTGACTAAAACTAATTACAGGCATACATTATTTTCAATTTTTTATAAGAAAAAACTCTCTTTTATAACTTTTGAAGGTTATTCCCATCAACTTAATATATCATTGAAGAAGGAGATAACAATAATAATTCTGGTTAGACGAGAGTTCTGGGTTTGAGTCCCAGTTGCGACCATTGTCTTTTTATCTGTTCTCTATGTCTTGTTCTCTTTCATATATTCGTTTAGATTATTATTGTCATCTTCTTATTCAATGATACGTATTATTTTATTCATACGTACATGTTTTATTTCATACGTACAATTATTTCATATATTCCCTAAAATATTTTTTTTTGCATAAAATTAGAGACTTACACCTAACTTGCAACCATAGATAATGGAAAAAAGGGAAATGGGACATGGGCAATTAATATAAAGCCGCACATACAACGCGTGTCATCAAAATCGTTCTCTGTACCTTCTGAAAATCACATTTATGTTCAGCAACCCCGAAATTGATTCTGCCTGCACGCCAAGCACGATTGCTATATATTTTAATTTTTATTGATGTATTAGCAGTACCTATAAAGCATTATTTGATAATGTGAGTCTCACTGGGTGCTTACTCGTGCTAATCCCCATTTTCTAATATTATCTTCAAATATTTCATTGGCTCCGCGATGTTTGGTCACAGCTCGACGACAGTCGGCACGCTTCCATGCCGTATCTTCATTTGTTTCTATTATATATTCTTACATCTAAAAAACGTGGTAAATAAGATTCCATCCTTTAGAATTCATAATTTCAAGATTGATCTTTTATGCCAGAAACCCCAGAATCGGAATTTATGGGGTTTATCTTTGGCCAATAAACTGCTCAAAAGCCATAATAAATTAACATTTTATTTTACTAAGAATAACGAAAATAACTTCTAACGACTCTATCATTAAAAGACCACCACATAAAAATATTTCTCCAAACTGTTTTTTAATCAAAATGAAAAGCATAGAGAATCTTATTAAAAACGACACAAATACGATCACGTTTTATAAAAAAATGGCCTAAACGGCCAATTTAGAATCAATTGAAAGTGCATTAAGTTACTAATAATCCGTTGAACGTGCTACATCCTTTCTTCACAGAGAAGGAAACACAAGCAGGTATCAATAGTGATGGGTCATTCTTTTGGGAATATTCCAGAAACGGGGAATATTGCAGAAATTCCCAGCCTAATGATGAAATTCTCAGGCTCACCAATGGAGTTATCTCTCTCAATGAAATCTCCTATTATTGACAAACGTATCAAATTAATTAGAGCTTGCTGACGACAGAAATATATACTTTTTTGAAGAATACAGAATAGTACCGAAGATACTCATCAGCCGTTACAATTATTGCAACCGACTAGTAAGCGTGTGATGTCACGGTACATACAACATTAAACAATATGTTTTATTCTAGAATATGGATAGTGCAATCCCGCACGTAATGTTTTATTCCAGAATATGGGAGGATAGTGAAATCCCGCACGCCCCATAAAGCTAGCTATATATATTTTAAATTATGATTAATGAAAATACAGTAAAATCTAAGAAAATAAATAAGAAGAATAGACAAAAGTTAAGAAAAAATCACAGATCATGCAATAATAAATGGTCAATTATATAGGGCGTGGTCTTAAGTGAGCTCGGGCCCAGCACTCATCCAGGAGTGGTGCTTGGTGCTGGAAGGCTGCGTTCACCACCGTGTTTTCGAAGTCCATTAGCCGCATCTTGACGATGACAGCACTGTCATACGAATTGCGAATTGTACAGAAAGCTCACAACTCACAACAAAAATATGAAACAACGTCATTTACTACAAAAAAAAATTCTCGACTTTATTAGGGTCGGGGAATATTCCCGGATGCACATCACTAGGTACAATAAAGGTAATTGTTATTGAGGCTTACTGTAGAAATAACCACACGTCTGCCCGAAGGACTATCGGCTCCTGGCGTCCTTCAAATAAAAAGTGCGTCTTGGAAAAATTATTATTGACAAGTTCTGCGGTGTCTTTAGAATACTGGTTATTCCGAAGGTGAAGACGTGACGTCATATTACCCGTATGGTAGCTAACCGTAACTGAAACGAGAATACAAAATGAAACTTTATAATATAAATGTGTCAAACGGGCAATTTCGTGCGTAGTTTGTAACACAATATATTTACTAGAATATGCTAGTTTTATTGATTCTCATTCAGTTTATAGATTGGCTTTATGTCGTGTAACACTTGGAATCGATCCGCCTACAAAAATACTCCGTATGCAGATGACATTGAGTTTTAAATTACCGCTTAACACCATCCGTTTGTTTTGATTTATGCGTATTTAAATGTTGTACGATATTTTTCTAAATAACTTATTTTGCCAGATTACACAATAAAAGCATAACTGAAAGGCGTTCGTAAGTAGTAGATTTTGAATATTAGAGCAGTTTTTATAGGTCTGACACTTTTTTTGCTGTGCTTATAAAAATATTATTTTAAAGGCCAAGGAGTGTTACTTGCACTATTTCAATTAAAACATTTAAAATATTTCTAAACGATTAAATTTTCAAACCAAAAATACATAAATTTGCATTAGGTACTTCGATGTTCTTTGCTTTAAATAGTTCTGCAAGAATAATAAGGTGCGTCATATTGGACTATGATTTAAGACTCAAGGAAGTAGGAAGGAAAAGAGATGAAAATCGGAAGTTCAGAAAAAACCTAACTCTTCAGATCGGACTGATTAAACCATTTACCCTATTTTATTGGTCATTTATCAGTTGTGTAAAATATATCCGAATTGAAACATTGCTTGAAATGGCATTATCTTTGCTTAGTGACAAGATCTAAATAGCCACTTTGCCACCTTCTTCCCCTTGTCTCCTTCCCCTCCCAATTATCTCCAGCCTCACAAAATACTCCGATCGAGGGGTTGCCATAGTCTCATTTTCTCCAGACGGGAGCAGTTGAGACCCTTGTGCGAACCTAATAATTAAACAAGTATCGAAACATTAATCTTTATCAAATAAATTTTATGATTTCGCTTTGCTTATTATCCCAATTAACACAATCATACCTATTGATGCATCTCCCTTTAACGTAATACGTACTTTCATTCCTGTCTACTTTATTGACCTTACAATAATTGCACCAATCAGTCTATTATGGAAGCGTGTGCAGTGATCATCCGAGTGAACTCTCAGTGTCATAAAATCGTTTCTCACCAAAATAAAACGTCAAAAAAGTCCTTCATGTTATTTGTGAAAAATACCCAATAAAAACTTTATAGGTCAATAATAAATTGAAAAATGATACCAATCACTATAAAATATACTACAAACTATCCCGCAGTATATTGGAGCCACTTGCGCAGAGTCTATACTGACTATCCATCAGATATTATTATAGTTTCCCACTTCTATAGTCTGTCCGCTACACCTGTCTCCCTATAAGGGCAATACCTTCACTTTCATTGCAAGGGACCTACCTGTCCGGTACCGGCACACTGCCTACCAGCGGACATACTACATACTACATACATCGTGCAACTTTAATACAACTTGTATGTACGTTACACTTTACAGGTACAGGTGACTCTAGAAAAAGTTGACAATTTTTAAAGCGTGTTCTTTAAATGTATCGCAATTATTTTTTTTTTGGAAAATTTCGAGCAAATCTTAAAATGAAAGTGTATAATTAAAAATATTAATTTCGGTTATCTATGCGTCCTGCTTTGTTCATTGAACTTGAATTTGCTTTAAATTTATGCGCCATTTTCAAAATACGAAGTAATTGTGTGAAGAATTTAGTGAAGCAATTAACTCTCAAAAATACTAATGCGTGAAATATTAGTCCTGCTTGAAATCTGCTTCAATGAACTCAAATTCATTTTGATTTTAAATTCGAATGGTTGTTAATGTATGTATTTGTGTAACTTTTCCTGCAACAATTTTTTTTTTGTTTAGGCATGTCAGCGAGGCACGGAACTGGCAGAGAAGGATGAAAGTATACTGAAGGCTGTAGAAATGAGATCCCTAAGGCGTATGTGTAGTAAAACTATGTGTGATCGTGTGAGAAATGTGGAGATCCAAAATCGCAAACATTGCAAGGCTGATGTGTGATGAATGAGTTAAATTAAGAAAGGGAACCTCACATGATTAGGGCATGTGGAGCGAATGAACGAAGAATATATGACGAAAATGTGAATGGTAAAAGGTGCCCGAGGAACACATGGCACGATCAAGTGAATCACATAATTGAGTCGGGCCATGTCAAGAGTCAGAATAATAGAAGAGGATGTAGAAGATGGTTCCAAGCCAACTGAGAATAAAGTCAACTCAACACCTCCTTAAAAAGTGATTAAAAGCTTTGAAAAAATCATTTTAAATTAGCCGATAACCCTGACCTAACGTAACCTATATAACCAAAAAAAAAATATCACTCAAAATTACTTATCTGAGAGTGTTCTGAGTTGGTTTCATTCAGAGTTGTCCGGTCACCGTAGAAGATATATGAATGTGAAAGAGGCAAAGAGTGAGTGCCAAGATCGAATTATTTAGCGGTCCATCCTCTCTGCCTACCCCTGTGGGAATACAGCTTGATGATTAGTGAGTTAGTTACTTTTTTTATGTGTTACATAAAATTTCTTAATCAACTAATTTATTTTCCCGGTTAGTAGACAAATAATCGCGGGCATATCTGAGGAATAGGCCACTTGCATCACATTTTCTAAATTTTTTTTCGGTTTATGCAAATATTCTAAGAGATTCTGTATTTTTTTTTTTTAAATCGTATTTTTGAAACCCTGGCGATTTTTTGAAAATTTCAATCCGATAAATCAGGCCATTTTTTATAAACCGGAAAGACGGGACAAAATTTTGTAGGTGCGAAAAAACGATAATTTTATAGCCGAAAATCATAAAAAAAATGTTTTCCACAAGAATGGCACAGGAGAATAACGAGGCATCCCAAAAATATTACTTCTCATAAATATTTTTTTCCTTGATCCATCTTATTGATCATAAATCATTCAACGTCTGTATTACTAAATCCAATGTAATATACGTGTACTTGTAATTTATAATGATAATAAGAATATTATAAAATTTGATTTTATTAAAATCAACACCATTACCATCATACCTCTAAAACAGATGCAGACATCATAAATGTATGGGGTTCTCTTCACAACATCTGTCAAAAAGTCAAACCAAATGATGTTCGCAGAGAACAAACAATAAATCTAGTGAACGTTAAATGTCAAATTCAAAAATTCGTATGAAATCAAAGTTTTGCCATAAAAATAAAAATCATTGTAGAATTTCATAAAATTAATAGGAACATTTTCGGAGACGGGACATTTTCATGTAGTGACGTCCCAAATAATGGATTTATTTATTTAAAAATAAAAACTGTACATTTCTAAAAATTTTATCCACACGATTTTTTCCAAGTCGTTATGAAATCCATGCAAGTGGCCTATTAGTCGTTAATATTTTTATTCTGGGTACGTGTGTGCGCTAAGAATCACGTAGCTCAGCAAACTAATATATAAATCAATCAAATTTCTAGGCGTTTCATCCACACACTGTACAAACAAAACTCGTATCGTAAATGAAGAACTCGCTTCAGTAGCAGTAACCATAATAATTAATCTCCGGTACAAATAAAATATTAACCGTCGGCGGCGTATCATAATTATGAATACAAACTTATGAATACATTTACTTGAAAGAGATATACGGGTATTCATACACAGATAGGCAAGTACAGGAGAGGCTTGACACACCCATGAGAGATTATTTATAGGGTAAGGCAGTAAGGCATATCCCATGAATAAGGCGTTCGGTAAATCACTCATTGGCGTCGATACTGACGATATTACCAGCAATCAGGTGTGGTATTTCAACGATGAATATATAGTCGTATAAATTTAGACTCCAGATACTAATATCTACAGCCTGTATGTCTGACGAATATCTACAGCTCATATGTTGAACTAATATCTACGAACTTCAGAGTGTTGATTAATATCTACAGAGCTTAGGTTGAACTAATATCTACAGAGCATAGGTTGGACTAATCAGCTAAATGTGTCCAATAGTCCGATATTAGGGATTTTTACATACATACATACATAAATTAAGTTTTTTAAACTGCATACGCAATATTACGTTATTCCAATATGCTATACACAATTGCAAATCCAACTTCTGCCAGTGCTGTAGATATTCGTCAACACTTTGGTTCTCATAGATATTAATCAACAGTTTGAGCTGTAGATATTCGTCAACACTTTGATTCTCATAGATATTAGTTCGATTTTTTCAGTTTTTGGAATTCCTGTAGATATTAGTAGACGCCTCCTAAATTTATTGTTTAATTTGGACAGTTTTGGTATGGGAGGAAGGTATGGGTACCGATGCCCCGAAAGTATTTATTATATTCAACACCTCTGTCATAGGTTACTTTAAGTGGTTCGCTACGTTTGGTGAGTTAGCAGCGGCGCTCGTGGGTGGTGGGGTGAGGTTTTTACGGGTCTTAGCGGTGGACGTCAGCAGCTTGACAGACAGGATCGAGAGAGACTTGTTGAAGGAGAACTTTTGATCTCTCCAGCGGGACTCTTTCGGAATATGCTTCACTCCGCAGTGGGAGGGATGGATTCATACGTCCGTAACTCCAGGAGACACTGACCAGATTCCAACCCGACCCTCACTTTTTTTCATTCTAGAACTGCGTCTTCTTCCTTTTTCTCAAAAGACCCACCACACAGCATACTCAAAGATGACACAGGCTCAATTTGGGAGGCGGACATGGGTACCGCCACCCCGGGAACCATTTATTGGATAACGAACACCTCTTCCATAGGTTAGTGCTCACCTCACGTGGTTCGCTACGCTTGGCGACTTAGCAGGGGTGCCCGGGTTCATGGAGTGATATTTGTACGTTTCTTAGCGTCGGATGCGTCTGCCCACCAGTTGTGTGGCAGGCCGGATCGAAAGAAAATGGTTGGGGGAATCTCTTTGACTTCTCCAGTTGTACTCTCTAGGAACACTGCCTTATATCATAGTGGGAGGGATGTATTCATACGTCCGTCAGGAGACACTGACACTGTCCTGGAGACACTGACCCCCAGATTCCATCCCTCCCCTCACACTTTTTTCATTTCAGAACTGCGTCTCCTTCCTTTTCTCAAAAGACCCACCACACAGTATTCTCAAATATAACACAGGCTCTGAAGGGAATTTATATATTTTTTTCGGTATCTTACTACGGTTTTTTTATTAATTTATTTATCACCATCACTATTGGCTCTACAACCCCTGGTGTGTCTTGGCCTCCTCAAGAGTCTTCCTCCACTCATCTCGGTTTTGTGCCAGCTCTCTCCAGTTTGGAAGCTCCAAGATAGATATATCTTTGAGAACATGTCGCTCCATCTTAGTCTTGGTCTTCCCAGGCGCCTTCGCCCTATTGGTCTTGAATTTAGCAGGGACTTTGGTGCTTGATGCTCGGTCATTCTCTCCACATGACCCAGCCACCGAAGTCTTCCCAGTTTTATAAATTTTGCGACGTTTGGCTCCTTAAACAAAGTATAGGGCTCATTGTTATAACGTCTGCGCGAAAATCCATTTTCTAGAACCGGTCCGAAGATGCGCCTCAAAATTTTTCTTTCAAAAACGTCCAGTGCTCGCTTATTCCTTTTATAATTGTTGGATGATTTCTATAGAGCCATTTTCGTGAGAAAATCACCTCAAGGGCGCTTAGTGAGTACCCAAGTCTCAGCTGCGTACGAAAGTACTGGTCTAATAAGTGTTTTGTTTTTAAAATTTATTTATAAAGTATATGATATTTAATTATAAGTCTTTTACATAGAATTATAGAGTAATCACCATTATAAGCAACTGCAGGTTTCTTGAAGTCTTAAAGGTGTCTTGATTGGGATGGTAATTATTTTTGCTTCCTGCTGTTTTTCATTTCACAACGTTTCAGACGGCCTTTCAGTACGTTTAACGCTAGGTATAGATGCCACATCGATCCATGGTATCAAAGGCTTTCAAGATACTAGGCTTTGTACTTAGAACCTGCAAAGATTTAAAAAAAAAAGTAAAAACCATGAAAATGCTTTATTTTGCGTACGTACGCAGTTCTCTGGAGTACGCCTCTAAAATCTGGAACCCCAAGTATATATGTCACATAGAAAGGATTGAGAAAGTGCAAAACTGATTTCGACGATACCTTGATTTTTGTAGCTATCGTCCTCATCTGAGCCACGAAGAGTCAGCCGCGTTCTTCAGGATATCGTCCTCGGAAAGTCGAAGAAATTTGGCAGTCGTACTATTCTTTCAAAAAATAGCTACCTCTATGATAGATTGCCCGGAAATACTAGAAAGAATTCAACTAAAAGTGCCTATCAGACAAACCAGAAAAACCACGCATTAAACATTCCTCAATGCAACACTAACACTAAACAAAATACATTTATTCATCGCGCTTCACACACCTTTGACATTTCATACAGTGAATTCGACTTATTTATCACAATACCTTTCTTTACCTCTCTTTTATTTATCACTTTTTCAAACCTAAAATGAATAAATAACATTTACACATACATACTACTATATACACAGAAAAGATCCATCCATTTCCACTCCCTTCGACCATCCTATCCACATAACGTAATTTAACTATTTTTCTCGATTTTTCTTTATACCTGCTCACTAAATAATTAATATACTTCAGTTAAAACCTTATTGGTTAAATTCCTTTACATATTTCATCAAACATTACTAATAATTGTAACTGTAGGTTTTCCAAATAAAATAAAATAAAAATATAATGAAATGGGCAATACATACAGCAAAAAAATAGTACTTTTACTAATACGAAAAAGCGAGGAGCGACTACCAAAGACGAGTAAGTTAGAAATAGTTTCAATTCTCATCATCAGTTGAGATTTCAAGTAACTTAAATGAATTCTATTAAAGTTTTATCCCCTTCGGAGAATATTTAAAAGCAAACAGTATTGGAAACACTAAAGGATTCCGATACGTTTTTAGATTTTCACGGCCAAAAGTATTTTTTTGCGAGAGGTAGCGCAACACGGCATAATACCCCAAAAAAAATAACAAAAATAAAAGAATTCCATTAAAAATGTAAGTCCTATAAATAATTGTTTATCACAACTGGATTTGCAATTTTTCTCATTTAATTAAAGCAGAATTTTATTATTTTTTTAAAGGACCAATCTCAAAAGAAGTCTTAAATAGCATTTCAAGAAATATTATAGTGTATTTTTTTTTAATAATTTTCGGGGCATACTTTGCAATTTTTTTCTGTCGAGGGAATTTCATATATTTTTTTAATTATTTATTTTTATAAAGTATGTTTACATTAGATTTTTCGATGCCTGTCTCACTAGAATCTCACCTATGACGAGATAGGCAACAAAGACAAATTACTTTTTCACCTCTGCATATGTTTTTTTTACAATACATATCTTCAAAAATAAGACATCATTTTTTAAAAGCTTAAAACTCAAAGTGTTCTAGGACGTTATGTTAAATTTCGGTACACATTCTGTTCACAATAGTAAGTATTTTAGTTTTAATTAGTGTGACGTGTGATAGCTGTTTCGGCGTTCAATGCCATTGTCTAACGGTGATTATGCCACATTGAAACGACTTACGAGTATTTATGTATATATCATAATTTTATTTAGTCCTAGTTAGAGAGTGCCAAAGAAATCATTATTTATTTAAAAAAAAACTAAAATTATTTCTAATCATGTGGAAATATCCTTTCCTTGGGAAGCTCTTCGCAGTATTTTCTCAGACAGCCTGGCATCTCCAGCTGGTCGGCTGGACAGGATATCATTTTTTAGTCTTTCATATTCACTGATCCGGAAGTTGCACATTCACCTGATGCGCAACTCAGACGCGCATTTGCAATATGGTTCGTCGAGGAAGTGACCACAGAAATATGATCGATCATCGGGTTGAATTTCGACACTTATGAGAATTACATTTATGAGAAGATTAGTGGCAAAAGGAGAGTTGATATTTATTTTGATATACTGGGGAATTTCGGCCTCTTTAGGGGTGGAGAATTTAATATATTATATAATAAAACGAATATAAAACTTTATTTCACTTAATTTTGTTTGACCGTAACCGGTTTCAACTCGTTAGAGCCATCTTCAGACTGGTACAAATAATTCTTAGTCTACGGTTTATATATATTGGGGAGGGGGAGAGGGGTGGTCAACAAGGATTTTATATTTGTTGGTAAAATATTTTGGTAATTCCAGTAAGCTAATTACTTTGGGTTTGTAGCTCACTTCAATGATTGTTAATTATGAATAATTAATTGAGTCCCAGAGGTGTCAATATGTTTTTCTGATTTTTCTGTTTCCAGATTTTCGATTGAGTTTCGTTTATATTGTCTTCATTTATTTAAATATTACAATTTGAGGTTTTACTCATAAAGTTAAAATAAAAAATAAAATATTCATCCTAGACTGCAGAAGAGTCTATAGATGTCGCATATTAAATAAAATAGATAAAGATTTATCCAGACACTATCTAGAGAGCATTTAGTTCGGGTTTGAATCTTGCAATCATACATAAAGATAGTTGCCAATAATATATGCGTTGAAGAAAATGAAGATAGTGTAGGTGGTTCTTAGTCGAAGTATGGTACAGTTAAACATGACCGAATTTCATATCGACACCGTGGCACAGTGGTTAGCGCGTTTGCCCGGAAAGCAAGAGGTCATGGGTTCGAGTCCCAGAGGTGTCAATATGTTTTTCTGATTTTTCTGTTTCCAGATTTTCGATTGAGTTTCGTTTATATTGTCTTCATTTATTTAAATAATTATTATTATATTATTATACCTTACAAGTAATATCAGTTACTAATGACCTAATTTTATTGTTAAATCGTTATTATATTTATGAAGTATGATATATTACTTTTTTATTGCTTTTTGAAGAGATATACGTTTACATTGGAGTGGGAATGGTCTAAACTAAATACATATTTTAATATCGAAATTATTATAAAAATTATTCGGGATACTTTTATGAGATAACTTTTACAAAAGCTTATAAATAAGATTTTTTACATTTTATTTACAATGTCGCGGGCAGTGAGAGAAAAGGTGAAAAGTATTTTTCTTTGTGGATACGACTGTCTGAAAAGGTGAGTTTTAAGTTTACCTCCAAATTCCGCCGTTGTTGTCGATTGTTTCGAAAATGGTTTTACTTGTACGTTCTAAGAAGATACCAGTCTTATTTTGGTAGACAAACAAATCAAACTTTTTGGGTATTTTTCAAAGATATTGAAATATGGACTATATTTTGTTTCTTATATTTTATGTTACCTGTATTTTGTTAACGCTTATATTTTATGTAACCTTTATTTCGTTTTTAAAAAATATTATGTTACTTGTATTGTGTATTTTGTAAACCCATTCTTTTCACTGTAATTAAAAAAAAGTACTGCATTCTATGTAAAAGCCCTATGGGTGTTTAAATAAATAAATAAAAATAAATAAGTAGATGTGCTATCTGCAGTTTTTACTAGGTGGGACTGCGCTTCCGGGTGTCGCCGATATTTTTTACCAATTAACAAATAAACTAAATGAAGGAATAAACCAAACGAACGTTAAACTAAGTGAACGAATTTTTTCCGTATTCAAACTATATTGTTAACCAATACTAATGCACATCTTCAAAAAATCAACGAAATGAACAAATTATTTTTGTATTCAAACTACTCTAATTAGGGCGTAGTCCGCCGACAGTTGCACGGATACCATAGCATATCTCTTTTGAATTTGAATATCTTTGGTATTTTTGATTCTTCCGTATCAGGTTGACAAAATTATTATTATTATTTATTGATTGGCGATTATTGTTGGCCATCGTTATGGACAGGATATCGACGGCCGGGCAAGCATCAAACCTCAATCCGAGCCTGGGAAACTGAATGCATTACTCCGCCACTATGGCCTTACGCGTGTACATAAGTAGTAAATAATATGTACACTTACCCGGAAACTGCGCCTTTAAAAGGATCTTATTATAGAAGAATGTTGTGGGAAAATAGCGAAGCCTATTAGCTTTACCGGAAAAAGGGATTCTGGATTCCAACTTGCTAAGGTTTTTACTTCTTTCGTGTCCATATTCCTAAGTTTTTTTTTTCATTTCAATCATTACATGTCATAAGGATTTTTAAGAATTCATGATTCCTATCTGACGACCAAAGTAGTAAAACAGTTACCCACTCGCTGTGAACTTGGTTTCAAACAAGTCACGATATTTATAATTACATTGACATTAGCAATTAGTACACCGATTGTAAAACCGTAGTTAGAAGGAACAAATACGTATATTTAGCAGATGCCAGGTGTCTTAAAATCCACGGCTTTACTCCTATCCAAATTAATTTTTTTTACTATAGTCTGTTTCCTCATAATTTTCGTGTTATCAATCACTATTGTGATGTATGGTATAAAAACATCTGTGTTAGGTAGGTATATGGTAATGCGCGTTTTCATCCCGCGACAAAATATCTCCGACAAAATATCCTCCGACAAAATATCCTACGGACAAAACATCCCCCAACAAAATATCTACAAAAACCTAACCTAACCTAACAAAAAAATGGGACAAAAATAGAAACAGACATCCTGTACAGACAATAAATTATTGTTCAAAAATAGTAAAATGGGACAAAAGTGACACATATAACAATAATAATAATTTATTGTCTTTACAGAACGTCTTTATTATTTTTGTCCCATTTTTTGTTAGGTTAGGTTAGGTTATATTAGATATTTTGTTGGGGGATGTTTTGTCCGTAGTACCTATACTTTGTCGGTAGATATTTTGTCGCGGGATTAAAAATCGAGGAAACGTGGTATTTAGAATTATGCATGTAATTTCAACATCATTCAACGGATGTCGTTAGTATTTTTTTTTCACATGAGCTCCACACAGGAGGCCCTGAGGAAAATAATTTCCCTCAGGGCCTATGACATCTTTAGGGATACTATGTGAAAGGTTTTTTAAGTAAAGGAAGGAGAGGAGAGTTCTGGGAATGAAAAGGGTTGTTTAAGGGGTGGGTAAGAATCTGGGGTTCAGTATGTCCTGGTCATCTGCCTCCAAGACCTAGACAAACCTCACCCCGTGAACCCGGGCACCACTGCTAAATTACCAAACGTAGCGAAACACTTGGGGTGACCTATGGCAGAGGTGTTGGTTATCCAATAAAGGTTCCCGGGGCGGCGGTACCCATTCTCGCCCCCCAAATTGAGTATAATAGTTATATGTAGTTTTTAAGTGTCTCAATAGTTGTCAGTTAAGTAGTACCCTAGAAAAGTATCGCTTCCTATATGGACATTGCGATATCTAAAGACAACTTGTAATTTTGATAAACCTCGATATTTGTTTAAGTTTTCTGAACATATTTCAAGTAATCTCAATCACTGGGATTGAAGGATTGAAGTACATCACAGTACTCTTGAGGTTTATCTAAATTTTAATAATTATAATTTAAAACCCACACAAGAAGTCCCGAGAATAATTGATCAAAAATCCCCAGGACCCAAGTCATATTTGGGGATGCAGTACTGATGCTGTTTTGAGAGTCTTTTTGAGAAGAATAAGGAGAAATCTGGTGTATGATGGTTCACTGCCTCCGAGAATTCTAAACCTGAAACTTAGCTGTTTGCAAGCAGCAATCAAAATTAATATTATACGAATAGATGTACAGTACACAGCAAGAACGAAGTAAGACAAATCAGTCACGATTAAGGCTAAATCCGTTTCTCAGAACTTCAAATGTGGGCCAGAACATCACCATAATTATAATTTTGGTTTACTCACCAAGAGTAAGTTATAAGAGGAAAAAATGTGCATCAATATTGAGTAGGTCTTGGGTTTTGATCGATACCTCCCTTCAGGCGGAATGAGGAAAAAACGTTTCTCAGAACGAATCATTCAAATTTAAGTTCTGCCATCAATTCCGAAGAAAAGGTTCTTGGCACAGCCTTTTTTTCAGGGTCAAAATAAGCCAGTACAAACAGATAGTTGGACCAAAAAATATTGAATTTGTTATTAGATTTAGTCATTAAAAATCTGAAATTCACAACGTCATGTTTTGTCGTAGTTTTTTAACATTATCGTAAAAATGCAATCTTCCGCTCGTTAAAAATATATATGCTAAAGTGTTGTTTGAATTGGCGTGAGGAATATATTATTAGAAATAATTATCAAATTATGACATTTATTTTGGTCGGTATTATAATTTCTTGATACCGTTTTTGCATATAATTAATTTGAAACGACTTCTGTTAAATATAAAATCGATGGAATATTTTACTTCTCTTACGGTATTTGAACTTTTTTTTTCAATAATGTTAGAATGATGTAGGCTCTGATAGATTTTTTCTCCAGAGCCTCCATTGTGATGCTAATGTTAAAACAACACATAAAAAGAGAGGTATTGTTTTTAATATTTTTTATCTGAATACCTCATAAGAGTCCCAGCCGCTCTCATCTGAAGCCAGTGAGATTATGATATCCCCAATTGGGGTATGTTGTGAGGATGAAGGTAGTGGGGACAGGATGGAGTTGGGGAAGAGGAATGTGGGGTACCCGGCTATTCAAATCTGGTCAACAAAAACGGCTAAAGCAATAAACGTTTCAATTTTGAATGGTAGTTTTACACCAGGGCGACACTAGAGTATCTTTTATTTAGGAACGTGCCGCAAATATACAACATTTTATTTTTAATGAATTATTTGTGAAACAACACAAATTAATCAAATAAAATTTATTTGCCCACGCCGGGATTCGATCCCGCAACTTTCAGATTGCGAGTCAAGAGCCTGAACCCTAGACCTCGCCGGCTGTCATTTGGCTGTCCATACAATAAAATAAAAACAAAAACATCGGTGAAAGAACCTCCCTACTAGAAACACCACAAAAAACATATCAAACAAACTAATCACAAAATGGTGTTGAAAAAACATATCAACATATCAAACAAACTAATCACAAAATGGTGTTGAAAAAAAGGGTTCCATGCCAGCTCAGAATGAAACCAACTCAGAAACACCTCAGAAAGGCCATTAAAGGCTATTAAAAAAATATTTTTAAAATAGCCGGTAAAACTAACCTAACTTAACCTATTTAACCAATATTTTTATATTTTTTAATCATCACTCTTAATGACCTTTCTGAGGTGCTTCTGAGTTGGTTTCATTCTGAATTGTCCGGTCACCGAAAAGAAGTCTAGCAATGAAACAATTTCATAGAAAGTGCATAGTTATTTCACCGTTTTACTAATAGTTATCCATGAGTTTAAATCGTTTGCACTACATACTCTCTGGCAAAGGCCAAAAACTCTCTCACATTAAAAATATCAAACTGCAGACAGAAACACATTAGAATTACTCTTCGTCTTCTAACTTTTGAGCTGTTTCTTGGAACAATGGATAAGATTCCGTCACATGTCACAGAGTGTCTTCCCACCCGGCTGTACAGCGCTAATCACCTGCCGACGTTTCCAAACAATAGTCGAACCCTTGCTCAGATCTCGTGGGAAAAAAACTAGCCCGTGGCAATAATATGCCAAAGGTGGATAGTAAGTTACGCAATATGCATCTTAAGCCCAGATTAAATGGGCCTGGTTTTCTGTTGGAATCATATTATTTATAATTTATTTAAACAAGTTTCGAATAATTTGTAATATGTACCTACTCGTACTAACGAGAGGAAATTTTTTTTTTGAGCTACTTAAGATAATTTTTCAAATTGGGTTAGGTTCTGATTTGTTTGTTTTTTGGTAACATCAAAAACTCTCAATAAAAAATGTGGAAGAAACACAGAAAAAAAAAATTTACGGTCGCAACTGGGAAAAGTAACTTTTTTATTTATTTTCTGTGTCTGTCCCTTTATTTTATTTTTCATTGAAAGTTGTTTATAACTATATACAGGTTTCAATAAGTTATAGAATTAAATAGGTTTGTTGATGAAATTCAGCTTATAATCAACTTTTTTAACTCATCTCTGGGTCGGCGAGCTATTTTATATGTGTAATTTATAAATAGCTATTTAATCTGACTCTCATTTCTTCAGAAAATTCATAATGAAAAATCCATTAACTAATAACTAACCGTCACCCCGTTTCTAAAAGGGTAAGCAGAGGAGACGGACCGCCAAACAATTCGGTCTTATACACAGATGTCCGGGGGTAAAGTGCATTAACTTCGGGAGGTGATTTTACATGATAGTACAAGTAAAAAAGAAAAATTTTTTTTTTAGAAATTCCAACTTTTAGGGGTAGTTTTGAGGTAAAAAGATAAAATTAGTTCGGCGTGTGCGGCCAGATTTATTATTTTCCGCTGTTACGATACGGGCCAATCACAACCGAGTCGGGCGCCCGGCAGCCTCTCAGCAAGTAAGATCGTACCTCAAACTAAGAATTTTTAGTAGGTACGTCTTTTTGGATGGGAAAAAATGTTGGAATTACGGAAAAAGTTGTTAATCTTTTTTACTCCTACCATCATGTAGAATTACCTCCCGAAGTTAATGCACTTTACCCCTGGACACCGTGCACATACCATACAACGTCTCAAACATACCCTTCTGTTATTCTGACTCTTGACATGGCCCGACTCAATAAATTAGAAATATCAATGAAACTGAAAATTAACAGGAAACGTCGTATTGTTCTTTCCTGAATTAATTATTTATTCTTAAACTTGCCTAGGCCCGTAAATTATATTGAACCGATAAATTTATTTGTATAAATAAAATTTAAAAAAAGCAACAGTTGAGATTTGAACACCGATCAACTGCTTAGGAGGCATCTATGCTGACTATTATTTATTTATTTATTTATTATATTTTGCAGAAACAAACAGTACATAATTACATAGTGGAAAATAGTTCCAAAGTTATAGAATTTAACACAATAATTGGTACCAATGTTTTTATGTGATAAATTATACATTTTACCTAAATAAGTTAGTAAATTATTGAAGGAGAGGGGTGTGTGTGAGTGTTTGTATGTGTGTGTATACGCTTGTATGTGTGTGGATGTGTGTGGATGTGTGTGGATGTGTGTGGATCTGTGTGGATGTGTGTGGATGTGTGTGGATGTGTGTGGATGTGTGTGGATGTGTGTGTTATGGGTGCGAATTCAGTGTGCTAGAAATGTTTTTCTTAAATAGAGCGAGGGAATCAAAAAATATATCGGCATTTATGGTTTTTGGAATTGAGTTGAATCTTTGAAGGATGCGGGAAATGGGGGAGTTGGCTGCAGCGTTCGTATTATTACTGGTTGTGTAAAAAAGGTTGGTTGGCGAGTTCTTTTAGATGGGATGTTAAAATTTATTTGGGATAGAAGTTCTGGGCAGTTTATTTCGTTATGTATTATTTTATGGAGAGATGTCATGTCAGCTACCGTTCGCCCGGATTTCAGCGATTGGAGAGTGCAGATATAATTATTGTTGTTTTTGTAACCGAGATACTTAGTAAATTTATTTTGTATGCGCTCTATATTATTGACGTCTTGGGTATTTGGGATTCCAGACAAATTCCAGAACATTTGAAAGAATCAATGACTAAAATGTTACAAACCCACATCACACCCAAAATTAAATTGTATAATAAGAAAAAAAGCACTAAAATTCAATCGAAGTCGAAACCTACTTACTTCGTAACTTCTGATAATTAAATGGAGAAACATAAGTTAAAGTATAAATGAAGACATTTTACAAAGTGCATAATTTATTTATATTATTCGTTCGTATAAATTGCGCCTTGGTCTGGCGCCATCGATTATTTTGTCCCTATTCAATTGTATCGGTGAAATCTATTAGACGGTACCTACTATGAGAATGGAGCGGAGAAAGAGTTGTAAAAAGGCAGATGAGACACGAAAGGGGCATGAGACTTGGGAGGTGTGTTCGCTGCCAGGTTAGATTGAAACATATTGTTATTAACTATTCAAGCCGACCTATTGAATTCCTTTTGAATCGAAGTGACATGAATCAATTTTGTCATATGGCGATATAATAAAAAAATTGAAGTCACTACATAGATAATACACTATATTTCTTGGGCATTAACTATGTAACAATACTTGAACATTTTGTTTTGAAGAGTTTTAAATATATTTTTTCACATTTATCAAATATTTTGTGGGGTACACATAAGTATAATAATGACAATAAAATAACTTTATATTTCACTTTAATATATTTTAATTTCACATGTACATTTGTTACTTAGTTTTTGTTTATCTGCTACGCACAGTAGGTGAACAGATGCATCCTCCGCGAATCCCTGTTATGTCAACAAACGTGGTGAAACACTTAGGGGTCATAAATGCATGCAACAAATGCGTATTAGGTTCAATTCCTCTGCAAGCTAAGTCCTCCATCATTACACACACCACGTCTTTTCAAATATTGTCGGGTTATTCGTTACATATCTTATATATAGAAATCTCCTGTCACGGTGTTTGTGGTCGCACTCCTCCGAAACGGCTTGACCGATTTTTATGAAATTTTTTATGTGTATTTGGTAGGTATGAGAATAGGTTTTAAAGTATACTTCATACCGCTAGATGATTAGGATATCCCTATGCAGAAAAAAAAAAATTGACAATTTTATTTTGATTTTTTTTTATTTGGCATTAAAAATACCTAAAACCATAAATTTTCACCCTCTTACCCCCACTTACCACTCCTACCCTCATTTTTAATCGCGATTTTATTATTTTTGTATGAACAAATTTAGCCGTCTTTTGTATTTCAAACAGAACGAAATTATTTATGTTGTTGAATGACAGATGGCGCTACGTTCGCCTCATAGAACTTTCATCCACACATGCGCAAAACATTCACGAGAAGCGTCGCGTCATTTTTATATTTCATTCGGTATCGTAATCTCGCGTGGGCAATCCGACCCATATAGATATATTTGTGTTGGCTAAAGACGAACTGACAAAAAATACCGTACACTCAATTGCTCTTCACAATTCATATTGATTTTCTTTATTTCGTTGCGGTCATCGTCTACAGCGCTCTTTCTGTCATAAATCCCATCCCCACACACTTACAGTAAATTCGTTTTTTTTTTTTAATTTAACAACCAAAATATTCACTAGAAGTAATTTGTATGGCAGAACAACGTTTGTCGGGTCACCTAGTGTTGTATAAAAAATACGCCAAAAACACACTATTTTCTAGCAAAAACCAATCTTTCTTTGTCGGCAAATTAGCAAGCTTACTAACACCATAATTTGGAGCAAAGTATCATTCGATGACTGAATTAAATTAAGGAACAAATTAATTCTGATAAAGCTTAGAGACTAATCCGTATTTTAAATGCCTCTAGTACGACATCAATGGGTATTATGTATCGCTTATTTTTAATATTAACATATCCTGGCTTCAAAGTTAATCAGAACTTTTGTCAAAGTTCAACAATCTGCCGTAGTTTTATAGAAAACACCACGTTTGCGTTATAAATTAATGTAATTTGATTCATGCCTGCCAAAAAACAGAATTAATGATTGTTACGTGTTGTGGCGTCGCTTGGCAACCGCACAGCGTCAGAACCAAGGTAAAAACACGCCCAATATTCAAATTGAGAAAAAGCACCCCCTATTTTAAGCAACCAAATATTTTGCATAACGTGGGGTAAAAAATGACAAGTTAAATATAAAAAAAAATAATTTTCATTACATAAGAGGAAGGGATTCTCAACATCGTCCTCGTAAGAGATAGCTGTTAAAAAACTATGCATGAAATGCCTGTACATGGTTTTACTTATTTACCTTTCAATCATCTTGTAATAATTTCGTTATTTGTTTTTGGGGTGTTATGCCGTGTTGCGCTACCTCCGTCTTTAGCCAACGTTTCGGACAGCGTTGCAGTGTCCATCATCAGGGCAGATCCGGTAGAAATGTAGTTGTTAGTGGTGAAATGAGTGCTTATTTACTTGGAAGCGATATCGTGGTGGCTGAAGAAGGAGGTAGCGCAACATGGCATAACACCCCAAAAACAAATAACGAAAATACTTTTGGCCGTAAAAATCTAAAAACGTATCTTGTAATACTCGCATTTTTAGTGAAAGGGGTGATTTTAAATAGATTTCAAGTCAAGACATTTACAAATGGCTTACCTTTGAAGGATCATAATTCATTTTTTAATACTTCACATGCAAACCCATGTTTTATAGAAAATTTAAATCCTAACGACCTTCGTTATCTGTCATTTAGAATATAATAAGTCGGAGGCAGTTCACCTATACTTACAACTTTCAACATGCCGCCGGGTTTATTTCTCTCCCTAAAATGGCGGCCAGCTTCCGGTCGAGTATTTCCTGCTTTTAATGTTTCCTTTTCCCCAATAAACTGCCCCGAACACAAGATGGCGATCAGAGACCACGTGATCAGCCCAGGGGGGCGAAATTGTAATAGGGGAGGGGGCGGTAATATAACAGGGGTTAAATCAGACGCTAAGTAATTAAAAACATCAGCCTTTTGTAGTTCGTTAGATTTTTAGTAAGTGATTGTTATTTGTCTTCAAGTTTTTCGACTAAAACTAAATTCAAATTTTCTATCAAATGGGTTCAATTGACAATGATTGTAAGCGGTTAAAGACAACCAAAACCTTTATTATTGATGCAAGGATTAATTTGATGAAAATACAGAATATTTTAAATTATCTGCAACTATTTACTTTGAGGCTCCGCAACCGGGCCCGAAAAGAAGAAGATGGAGAGATACGACATTACGAATGTTAGAGGAGAGCGCTAACATTTACAGCGACAAATTCGATGCGAAAATTGCGAAAATGTTTAATAAAACACGACTCCTTTAAAGTAGAGCAAAAATCTCGCAGGCATTGTCTTAAACAGCATTTAAATAAACACTGAGATTTTTTACATATAACTTGTAAAATAACTGAAAAAAACTTGTTTATAATAATTTTTGGAGCATACTTTGCGATTTTTTTCTATCGAGGGAATTTTATATAATTTGCGTTTCGGCGCGGGCAATGTCTCGATATTATCTTCAAGAACGACATATATTTTTTTAAGAACTCCAAAAATTTACGTGTTTAAGGGAGATATGTAAGAAATCGGTAGTAATTCGGGTAGCGAGCCCTTAAGTAAAAACAATTACGACAACAAAATACGAGTACATGATCTTGTTCAGATAAATTTGAGTAATTGAGATGTTCATGTTCGCAGTTAGATTGACATAATAGTATGTATGAGACGATGCATGACTAGAAATGAAGCAAGAAGTATCTACCAATAAAACTTTGGTTGGCATTCTATCCTCCCTGATGTAAAAATAATCATTTTGAGTTCTAAGAGTGTGGATGCCAGAATTTCACAAATAAGAGGAAATAAATTAGAATCACTCAAAGAAAATTGATAGTACCATTTTCACTTCCCCATCGATCAGCCCTAGCCTCTTCAGGTTAAAAATTTGACTTACATAATAGTTCAACCGACCCAAGCCACGAATTTCCTCCATTCCACAAATTATCATAAAAATGCCATAAATTACAGTCGGAATTTTGCATGGCGATGGCGCCCAAATCGTAGTTCATATAGAGCTAGGGACTAACCATGCGTCATAGTTTATTTCAGGCTACAGGGGGAGGGGGTGTCGAGAGAATCGGGGGCGCAGGAGTGTGAGGGGGTAGAAGCAGTTAGCCGGTAAGGGGTAGCCTAATAATAATTTGGTAGCGATTTGCCACGGCAGGTGAGGGTAAAAAATCTTCGCGTGCGGGAACAGTACCAATGAGGGTGGTTTGGTGGCTGGTGGAGGTTATAGCCATGGTTCAAACAGGGTGGGTTTTAAAGCACTCCTCAAGTTGGGTTCTTGCTGATCAGTTGTTCGTTGGCCATCGTGGGAGTTTTACATCTCTGATCAAGATGCAGTGGTTTGGAATAATTCTACGGTTTACGTGGCGCAAGAAGTAAGATAAACTTACCTTTTTTAACATTATTTACTCAATACTATTTACGAATCATTTTAATTCTGCAAGATTCTCTTGATCAAAAATAACTATAAGATGAAGCCTCTACAAACAGTTCTGAAAGTCAAATCTGGTTGATATCAAAAATATTTTTTAATTATTTAATAGTTGTGTGTAGTAACTAACGTAATAATTTTTTTATCTTATTGTCATCAAAGACAATAAGGTTTTTAGAAAGTTATGTTAAAATTGCCATTCAAAAATAAATAAAATAACACCACGTGAGAGTCCCAACTGCTCCCGTCTGGAGGCAGTGAGACTATGGCATACCAATTTGGAGTGTGTTGTAAGATGGATGATAGTGGGGAGAGGAAGGTTAGAGGAATGTGGAAAAGTACCTGGCTATTCAGATCTGGTCAACAAACACGACTAAAGCCATTTCAAGCAACGTTGCAATTTTATACGGTGGTCATTCACCAGGGCGATACTGAGAGTTTCTTCCACTTTACACTACATCACGATGAAATCACTATTTTTATAAATCTGTACTGCCTAATTTGTACTCATGGGATGTATTATTTAGATAATATTATAATACGAATATATTATTATTTTTTTGGATACCAAATTAATGAATATGATAAAATTAACCTAATAGGTTATCTACATTTAAAAAGATGTGTTTTATAATATATTCAATAAAGTGGTGTTCAAACAAAAAAAATATTTTATTAAAATTAAACAATTTATTTCAAATTATTACAAAGCAGAAAATTGTTAAGGTATTCTATTGCTGTTTTTAACGAAAAATAACCATATTGTGGTATTCATATTGACATGCTTTATCGAATGATTCGTGAGTTTGTTGGGACAGTGTTTTATTATTCAGTGTTTGCTCTGAAACGAGGTTAACAATCGGAATTATCAACGCAAAGGATATCCGCTTGAATATTTAATACTTACATATATGTGGCAACACGTATATTGCTTACAATGAACACGGGTAATGATTCCCATCAACATTTTATGTATTTTCCACAGCAATAATGTTTGTTTTGTTGTTTACTATAATTTTGCTAATAACAAAAAACTAGATGGTACATTACCTTGATTTAACTGTGACTACCTATGAAAAACCAAACTTAATCACCTGAAAAAATCTAAAAAATAACTTCCATTTATAAATAAAATAGGCCTTCATTGAGTAATTAAGATCCTAGGCTATGAATCCAAAGGTCGCGGATTCAAATCCCTGGCCAGCCTGGTTTAAAGTGAGGCACTATGTACAGTGGTACGTCTCTGGCTAGAGTGATTTGTATTTTTGGTGAAATTGATAGGACGAGACAATATAAATTTAAGACATAGGATACAGTAGATCCGCCTTAGTTCTATAATTTCAGTGTCGTGAAATAACTGATTGGTGGGATTCGTCTTGGTCTCTGGTACATTACCTTAATGATGGACTTCTGTGCAATTTCTAATGGTTTTATATGGTTATTGTATGTTCCTCCCCATACGATAATTACATATTATTATAAACGATCCTGTCGATAGTTTTCCACTTTTTTGCTCATATTTAGAGCATTTCTTCCTCTTTTTGGCATTTTATATTTATTACTTTTTGAACTTTTAAAAAATATTTTAGATATTTTTAAGATATTCTACTTTTTAGTACTACACTGTTACATTTTTATATTGTTAGTTAAGTATACAAATTTTAATAAATAAATAAAAATTTTAATTTCACAATTTATCAATTTAAAATACTGTATAGTAAATGTGCAGCAATTTAATTTGCATTGTAGATACTTTTAGTATGGCTCTGGTGAAATTCCAACATTCAGAATAGAAACGTTGCTTGAAATAACTTTAGTCGAATTTAGTGATCCGATCTAAATAGACAGGCACTTCCCCACCTTCCTTTCTCTCCCCAATATATTCAGTCTCAAAATACATCCGAATAGGGGATACGATGGTCTCACTGGCTTCGGACTGTTAGGAGTTGGGACTCTTTTGCGATACTCACATAAAAACAAAAATAAATGCTTACCTTTAAAACATTATTTTTTTAATCTACGCAGATATAGATGGCTAGTAATAATAGCATAATTTTATTTACTGAAGTCAGTGTGGATGATTGTAAAAGTGATTGAAAGAAATAAAGAACCCTATATCTTCATTTTATTTTATTTGTAGGTGTACAATTAAAGGTGTGTTAAATTATAATAATGCTTTCTTACTATCACAAGACTTACGATCGTTTCTTTATTTGTTTCAGACATAAAGACAAACATACTGGATGAATCCAGTTCTACTGAAATGAAACTGGTAAGTTAAACATACTTAACATATTATCCACTGGAGTGATTACGGTCGAAAAATTGACCTTTTTTTATTTTTCTGCGATTGATCGCGGTCCAAAATTGGATCAAATTTTCCTACCATTCGTAAAACATTTATTGTAATTATTTAAAACCATTTCCCCGGCCAGCCATTTTAAAATGCTTTATCTATCATGACCATAGATGTCGCAAATCCGAACTTCGTAGACTATTTTAGAACGATATTAAAATATATTTTTTAATATTTTATTTACGTCCCTTTTCCGTAAATATGCACCTTTCATTATCAAGTACACCACAGGCAACATACAGAAATCGAAATATTCTGTGTTGACTCGAATAAGTACCCCTCACGGCAGTATCAAAGTAACAACCCGCAGGATTTTTTTTATAAATCCTACAAATATGAGATAAACTTTAAAATATGGCTAAATTCATTGGCTATACAGCACTATAAAAAGTTTTTATGTTTCTATGTTAAAATTCGAAGGTATGATTTTTTTTAATGTTGGCGAAAAATTTTAAAAATGATTTTCAGAGAAATCGAGATAAATTGATGACTCCAGTGAATTTATAAAGCAAACCCAAATTCTATATAAAGTGAAGAAACATCTCGTAGCAAACCCCATAAATTTGAAAACGTACCATTATAGCATCTGCAAAGACATTTTGAGATTGATAGTGTAACGCGATTTTTTTTGTCAAGAACATAACTTCAAGATTTTTTTAAAATAAGCAAACAATGTTTTTTTACATTTTTCTCCAGGTTTTTAATATTTTACTGCTTTACAATATTGCTTGTAATTTGCTTCATAAAAAAACAAATGGTTATTACAAAATTAAAACGATTTTGGAAGGTTTTTACGGCCATGCGAGCATATCGTTACGGTGTAATAGCCTTTAACGTAGAATTTACGTTTCTTCGGTGCCTTAAGTACCGTTGCTTTGGGTAGATAAAGCCGGTGGGTAACCCAGTATAAAGTAGCTATGGTTTTGGTTTATATGAACCGATCGCGTGTCTTGAAGCAACTTCGCCTGAGTTTTCCAAGTAAGCTATAAGCTGTTAATGTCCTAAGTTTTTTCCACGATAAGAACAAAACGTTTTGCCTGCGGTTCTAACGATCGCTTTCAACAAAGCTGATGTCAAATATTAGGGAAGGTTTTAACGGGGTTTTCTCCCTTGTAATGATTTATTTATGCATTATACATTAAATCACACACGTAGAAGGAGCGACAACGAAAGTTTTTTTTGTTAATTAACAGAAGCTTGTATAACAGTGGTATATCTTCTCAGCTGTACCCGACTCGACTCCCAAATTACTACGCATCGTTGCGCATTGTTTGAAATTACTTTAGCCATATTCAGTGATCCAAACTAAATATCCAACTACTTTCCCATCTTATTCCCCTCTTCACTCGCTTCAGCCTCATAATATTCCCAATAGATTTCGAATAGCTAGCATTCACACTTTAAAAGCAGGTTAAAATATTTTGGTAAAAAGCAGTCACTTTGTGGTTTTAGGTATTTAATGAAATAAAACAATTATTTATTTGTAACCACGATTAAACCATCAGTTTAATTTTATACCCTGAAGATGTTTGTGTTAAGCGAAACCGGTTGGTATTAAATAATTAAATAAATAAATCGAGGTTACAAACGTGCTTTTACTCCGTTAAGGTTAAAATACATAGAAACGAAAAGACAAGAAACTTTAAATAATTTGAGAAAATCCTCAAATAGTTATATTTAATTAATTGAATACAGTATTAGCGAAACTCAATCGAAAATCTGGAGACAGAAAAATCAGAAAAAGATATTGGCACCTCTGGTACTCGAACACAGGACCTTCTGCTTACATGGCATATAAAGTTAGCAGCCAATAATATGTGCGTTAAGAAATTGAAGATAATGTTGGTAGTTCTTAGTCGAAGTATGATACAGTTAAAAGTGACCGATTTGGATATAGACACCTTAGCTCAGTTGGCAGAGCATTTGCCATGTAAGCAGAAGGTCCTGGGTTCGAGTCCCAGAGGTGCCAATATATTTATTTGATTTTTCTGTCTTCATCTTAATATTGTCTTCATTTAATTAAATACTACAATTTGAACTTATTGAAAAAATGTACATACGGCGCGGCGCAGCTAAGATTTGCGTTATAATGGGGTTGAGTAAAGAATTATATGTAGGTATACCCACAGTCCTGTCATTTGCAATGAAGTCCGTAAATATAAAAAAATATATATCCGTATCTCCTGTTAAATCTACTCGACTACACCATCTTTTCCACTGTGACAACTATAACAGTAACCTTTCACATAACTAGTGAACTTCTGAAAACTGCCATTACATATTTATACTTTATGACACAAAATCAAACCAAAAATTATTGGTTCTGAATGCGTCTAAAATGATATTTTGCAAATTTAAGTTCATCATCATTAATCATTTTTGCAATGCTTACCTAACAAATGTAACTATTATTTATACTTTAACATTGTTAGAAATAACGTATTTAGTAACACATAAAAAAGCCTGGTTATTAATTTTATTAGTTAAGGGGGGAGTCTGGTCTAGTCTCCTAAACATCGACTTTTTTTCCAAAAAATCTTCCTATACATGTGAATAATACATTCCCAAATATATAGTATCAAATTCGACCTTTAAATATAGTTAGTAGGGTGCGCGCCAAGCAGGTAGAACGGAAAAAAGAGCGGCCCGATTACAAACGAAAACTTTCAACGCGTTTTTCTCAAAATCTCGTTTTTCAAGTTGGTTGGAATCGTAACTCATAGATTTTTCATCCGATTTACTTCATTCAAAGTTTAAATTATAGAAAATTAAATTTATATGCGGATGAACCTCGACCTACGAAAAATTCATTTTCTTAAGGCGTAATTTTATTGGCTGCTTTCTTTATGTACGATTGTGAGGTTCTTCCAGAACTAAATTCTAATCTAGTTAGTGTTTCGGAAAAACATATATATTAAACGAAAATGGCGGCTACGATAGATGCCGACATACATCATTTTCATTGTTATCAATAGATATTATTCAGTAGCATTGGAAACGGTCCGGCGTTGCGGCCGTCTTGGCCATCATTTTTATACAAACGTTTGGACAGAATGTTCGGTATGGATTTTTTTAATCTTTTTATAGTAATATCTTACAAGACTCTCAGCTGCTCCCGTCTGGAGCCAGTGAGACTATGACATCCTCAATTGGGGTATGTTGTGAGGCTGAAAGTAGTAAGGAGGGGAAAAAGATGAGAAGAGGAAGGTGGTGAAGTACCTGGCTATTCAGATCTGGTCACCAAACACGGCTAACGCCATTTCAAGCAACGTTTCAATTCTGAATGGTGGTCTTACACCAGGGTGATAATGAGAGTATCTTCCATGTAGAACGTGCCGGAAATATACTAAATATTATTTTAAATGAATTAATTGTGAACACAAAATTATTGAAATAAAACTTATTTGCCCACGCCGGGATTCGATCCCGCGACTTTCGGATTGCGAGGCAAGACTCTTACCGCTAGACCACGCCGGCCGTCTTGGCCATTTGGATCAGTATTCCAGTAAGTCTTTCTCTTAGGTATTTTGTTTAATCATTGATTAAACGTTACAATTTTAGATTTTACTCATTAAATTATTCCAAAAATATTTTATTATATAACAATGAACTTACGAATTTTAGTTTGAAATGTCGATGAATCCGTTATAATACCACATCTTTAATAATATTTTATATAATTTTTATAAAGTAACGAAGTAAAGTTTGGGTGTCCTTTAGAAGGGCGTGGAAATCAGTCCTAGGAAAACAATCTCGCAAGTATGTTTAGCTTTCATTAATAATGCAGGGAATTTATCAAGGGTTGCTTCGGACTGTCCATAGCCAGTAGGTACCTACCAGTACCTTAATGACACAAGGCGCAAACACCGCGAGCTTTAGTCGCTATCATTAAACCAGTGAAGTGAAAACGGTCGAACAATTGCGAACAATTTATAAAGAAAAATTAATCAAATAAATAAAAATCTATCTGTAGTTAAGGGAGTTTAAAATAGACATGTTCAAATGTAACCTTGCCTTTGTGAGGAAAAAATATAAGTTAATAGTTCAAAATGTATAAGTTAAACTAAAATCAATTATGTCAAGTGAAAAGACGGAAACTAGAAGCGGGAGCACCGTTGTGATTTGAAACTCCATGAAACGAAAAATAACGACACTAAAAAGAAACAAACTCATTCATCTTTAAGAATTTACCCTGCGAGAGAATGATAGTATATCGGTCTCCTCTTTTGTGCGGTGCTTCCTTTAATATCTTGTCTACTTTAGTTTTCTGAAGGTTTCACTTCTACCGCGTGTGAAATGCACACTCTGAGATTTTGTATGTAATTCGTAAGAATTATTAATTTGAATGTAGTCCATTATATTTACATACATATATTGTATCTTAAAAAATGTAAAATAGGGGCCTCAGCACGGCTAAGCACCCAATGAGACTCACATTACCAAATTGTACCTATTTATGAAAAAATAAATAAAAATACGGCATCCATACAAAATTTCAACAGCTCATAATATAACCCTATTTGATATTTTTTCCATCATTTTGCAATTTTTGGGCAGAGAATTGGCGCATTGCTAGTCCATCCAAGGAAGCCTGCTATGCCTCAATATAAAGGACTATTCCATCAAACCGTGGTTTCAACAATTTCCCCATTTTTTCAAAAAAGATATTTCCTCACTTATTCGAATGAGAATTGGACATTATTTCGTTCCTTCTCACCTTTTTTTAAAATTCACGGCATTGATTCCCCAGATTGTACATTCTCTTATCTAGAAGGGGAATTTTGAATCTCATATTTTTGGTTGTCCGTCTCTAAAAAAAATAGCCTCTCTTCTATCAAGCGTTATCTAAAAATTCCTCCCCTCTATTCAACATATCATCTCTTTTAATGCTGAACTCGACTCCAATCTTTCTTATAATTTTTAAATTTTCCCATTTGAATGGAACACCCTTGAAGGGTGAGAGCCAGAAACAAATGAAAAAAACTGCAACAATATTGTAAAAAATTGTGTTTCATAAAGGTATACAGTATACCCGATATGTGTAACGCGGAGAAGTATTTAATATAGTATTTACCCTTTTCTACATTGATAGATGCAACACCAATTCCAACCAAAATGAATTTATGCAAAAGGCATGTAACTATTAATTAAATTTGCACGTTTAGAAACACTTGCTGACATATTCACTGCTAGTTACTTTCGCTACAGAATTTGTTTGTATAACATTCTACGTGCGAATAATACTTAACACATATTCATGATGATTAATTTAATTGTACCTAATATTTATAAATTACCTGCGTGGCAACTTTCCCTTATCCCTGTCCTCCCCTTACCCGTCCCAATCCAAATAACTGTTTTGCACCCTATTTTCTTTTCAGTTATAATCGCATTTATGTTATTGTTGTGTTTTTATATTTAGGTTTATCACTTGTTACTGTTACACCTGTATTACTGTACACCTACACCTGTACACCTGTATTAAACATATATTTTTTTTAATTACTGCTTTGTCCTGTTTTTTTTCTTAAATATTCTTGTTTACATTCTGCTACTTTTATGTTTCTAAATACCTATCTGTGAACATTAATAATTGGTCTGTTTTTTGTTATGCTCTTATGTTATTAAGACTGTTTATGTTCCTTAAATAAATAAAAAAATAAATACACACATATTTATCAGGGTTTTACCTTACTCGTAAAAACTTTTTACCTTACCCGTAAGAATATTTTTGATATGTTTATTTATTAGGTGTATATATAATATAATGTATACATATTGATGTGCTAACCTTATATGTTTTAATCAAAATACTTTTACCCGATGCCACGTCGTGTAAATGGGCATTTAAAAAATTGGCGTAATTAATGACGCTTTTCTTAAGAAAACTTTTCGTTGAGCAACTCCATTAAAAATCATGTTAAATAACTTAAATTTACGAGTGTAATTCTTCACGTTGTATTTTTAAGTCCACCACGAATGATTAATCACTCTCAACTTATCGACCTCCACTATCAAAAAGCATACCCTAGTAACTAAACTTCTATCTTTGAGAACCTTTGGCTCTAGACCTGTCTGCAGTGTTTACCAGGTAGTACCGGGTAGGGGAGGGGAAGGAGATAGTGGCAGGTGGGGGGTGAGGGTGGGGGGTTGGGGTGGGAACGACGCCGCACCGTTGCCACGGAGACGACGCCCAAACAAACCGACGTCGCACGCGACCAACTAAAGCGTTGACTTAACTCCGACATTTCAGCACCGTGTACATAATATTTGAACATACTTTGCGAAGGGGTTTAATGTTTAAAATAATCCACGTGAAATGACTGACAACTTTGGGCGACGTAGGCGGCAGGGAATACTTAATGTACTCAACTTTATAATCTGATCTTATTTTTTTTTAAATTTTCTCCAATTGCATTGTTGAAGCGTGTACAAAAAAACGTTTGTGAAAAAAACAGTGGTTACGTTATTCACGATTCTGTTAAACGCATTGATAAAAAAATAGCTCACTATAATTGCAAGCCAGTAACATACTATCAACATACGACGCACTGCATTACGAGAGTATGATGACCTGTTATGTTTCATATTTGAGACGTATTTCGCGATGTAGCAGGGAAATTTCTCTCTGTTGTAATCAACTCCGAGTGAATGCTGTGCATTTATTTACGTTTTTTTACGTGATTAAGTTCTGTATAATTTTTACATTTAAGAAGATCTAAATGAGATGTATAAAAGATGAATAGAATGTTTTCTTAGTCCTCCTCAGCAGGAGAGCTTTACCTGTGGCAGACTAGGTTGAATGGAGGGTTTTCAGCGACCTACGCTTTAACATCGAGGTTTGAGTTAGATATTTTCGGTAACATCTATGATGATGCTTTTTTAAATCCATGTAGTTCAATTTGAGAGGCGGGTATCGGTTCCGCCGCCCCGAGAACCATTTATTAGATTACCAACAACTTGATCATACTCGTAGATAAGTGGTTCGCTACGTTTAACGACTAAGCAACGGTGCCCGAGTTCGTGGGGTGAGGTTTGTTGGGATTTAGTTGATGGATGCGTCTGCCCACCAACTGCGTGGCAAGCCAGATCGGAAAAGACTGGCTGATGAAGATCTTTTGACCTCTCTAACCGGATTCAAATGTCTGTCACTCCTGGACACACTAACCCCCACCGCTCATACCTTTTACCTTCCCAGAACTTCCTCAATTTTTTTTCTAAAAGATCCTACACACAGCACACTTAAAGATAACAAAGACCCTGATGGGAATTATTTTCTTGCGGACCTCTTGTATGCAGCTAATGTTAAAAAATTCGTGAGTAATTTTTCTGATAATTTCCCTACCCAAAATGTTGTGGACTTAACGTAATTATTAACTATTATTATGATGGGTGGGATTTCGTTATATTAATATTGTTATAATTTGTCTTTCATTGCTAATAATTATTGTCCACATATATAATGTCTTTCCGCTGGCATTTTGAGAAATTGTTCAATCAAGATATCCAAATATCGTTCATATCGTGTGTAGGTTCCCTTCAAAGCTTGTAAAAATAAATTATGGTAACTTCTCACTACTTCTCTGAAGAAGCTCATTTTGGTTATATGAAGACTTCAGAGCACACTATTATCTATGCTCTTTAGTTCAAAAACCGGAACTCAATTTTAATAAATTTCCCAACTAAAGGTCCCAACTCTGAGAAATTCATATAAATTCATCAATCATTTTTCCATTATTAATCGTACTTTTGTGATTCATTTCTTTAACGATAAACCTGCCACGTTACACATCCGTTCTCCAGAGAGGAAATATACGTGGAAACTATATGGGTAGCAACTGAATACATTGAAGACTGGAGTTAGATCGATATCAACCGGATTACCGATTGAATCACGCAGTGGGGTTAGAATTAATGTTAGGGGAACCTTAAATCGGTGAATAGGAAAGAAAATAAAGTATAATGAGAGACCACACAGACTAATGGAGTGTTGAACTGACCCCTGAGGGAGCGAGGCTGTTATTAGAAATGTAAATCCGTTTCCTTACCACGAATTTTCTCCGAAATAAACCGATTTTGTGAAAATTGGATTCGGTGGAAATTTACATAATGACTACTGGCATTGATGTTATAGTGAGGTTGAATTTTGTTTCTTTTGATCATGGTGGTATTTGCTGTTTCTTTTCTTTTTTTAATGCGTTGTAGGAAAAAGCGGGATAAGAGTAAAGACTGTTTTACTTACCTATTCCTATTGGCATATATTTACTAATATTCTTAAAATCCTTGCACTGATTACTTATTTTGAACTTTATTTCCCAACCAATTCTTCACGTTGATTGGGCACGGTTTTAACTTGTTCTGAGATATAATTTGTTCACCAATTTCCTGATTTGGAGGTTGAATTTTATGTAAAGTATTTTATTCTATTAAATTTTAAACAAAATATTTAATTGAACATGTATTAACCATTTTAAAACAAACCTAAACGTGCAGATAGATCCAAATTCAAATAGCTAGGAAATAATTTTCTGTGAGCCAGTGGGCTAAGATTGAAAAATATGACATTATTGACGTTGTTGTAGCTGAAAATGTTTTTTTTTTATTATTTCAACTTTTTGTATGAAGCTATTCTGAAAAGGAAATGTGGATGCGGTGCATCCCTCGACTGAAAGAATCATGAAGATCTTCATATAAGAAGTTGAAATTTTGAAAAAAAAAAACAACGTCAATAACGTCATATTTTCCAATCCTAGCGCTCTATCTCACTGAAAACTTACGGACAACCACTGGTTCTAACTACATTTTTCTAATACCATTCCAAATTATGGCCACTTACCATTTAAATATTTTACTTTAAAATACGTTAAACTAAATCACTTTATACAGTTTTCAACCCCAAAATCAGAAATTGATTAATAGATTATAAATAATTGTCTTTACAAACTTTGACACTTCAGAACATGTTAAAGCGAGGTTAGAACCCTAAACAACCAAAGAAACGAACTAAACTGCGTCAACAATGACAACTGTCAAATGCAAACAAAATAACGATTGCAAAAGGTTCGAAGTGATGTTAGATTCCAAAGTAAATGGAATCATGAAAAACTAACTAACTAACTAACTAACTAACCATCACGCCGTTTCCCCGCAGGGGTAGGCAGAGAGGACGGACCGCCAAACATCTTGGTCTTGGCACACATTCCTTGCCTCGTTTACATTCATACAACGTCTCATACATTCTCTTCTATTATTCTGACTCTTGACATGGCCCGACTCAAGTATCTGATTCACTTGGTCGTGCCATGTCTTTCTTGGGCGTCCTCGACTTCTTCTACCATTCACATTTGCGTCATATATTCTCCTTACACTCCTTTCCTCGTTCATTCGCTCTACATGCCCAAACCATCGGAGCGTTCCTTTCTTGATCTTACTCATCACGCTTACATCAGCCTTGCATTCTTTGCGGATTTCCACATTTCTCACACGATCATACATGGTTTTACCACACATACGCCTCAGGGATCTCATTTCTACAGCGTTCAGTCTTTTTTCAGCGTTCGAAAAACTTAGTGTTAAAACAATGTCATGCATGTAAGTATGGAGTTACAACATGGATGGCTCCGAAAATTATTTTGGTTATAGAAATGGTTTTGCATTTAAAGGTCATTTTTGAAAAAAAATGTTGTTAGAGCCTTGACAATTACATCAACAATTTCTCAAAGATGTATAAATTAATATAGGGTAAAGGCCGTATGGCTTCAGCCTTTGCATAACACACTCTTGTTTTTATTTGGTTAGTAATGTCAAGCTATGTCTTTTTGGGGCATCCCGGGCATCTTAAATTCTTTAGCGATATCTATTATTTTTCCAAAATCTCGTTTCTCTACTTACTGCTCTACATTTTCATTTTCAAAACAATATGCAAACCATTATAGAGTATCTTATCAAACAGTATTAATAGGGTAGCGTGAGCGTAGTTGAATTTCAGAACCCGACTTCGAGTGCATGTCTGACGCCACGTAAACGCGCCGCGCCATAAATAACATATGTGTAAGTGGAATTTCAAACAAATTTGTAATTTGGTTTCGAATTCAAATTCAAGAATTCGTCAAAAGATGGCGCTCCTTCCGTTAGCAGGTCGCATGTGGACGTGCCCCCCTAGGTATAAGTGCTACGAATCAGTGAATTTGTAGTATCTCTCCGGATATGGAAAGATTGACGGTAGTTATTAGTTGTATCACGCGGCTACATATTACATGTGATGTCATTGCCCGTCCCGGTTATTGTCCCGGTGACTAGCTACCACTGGATGACAGTGGATCCGAGGAACGACTATTTTTGGAACCAGTTCCCGTCTGGAGCCAGTAGCTCCCGTCTATATGAGGTTGAAAGTTGTAGAGAGGGGAAGAAGATAGGAAGAAAAGGTGGGAAAAAAACTAGCTATTCAGATCTGGTCACCGATAAAGACACGGATAAAGCCATTTATAGCAACGTTTCAATTCTAAATGGTGGTCTTAAATCAGGGCGATACCGAGAGTATGTTCCACCATGAAATGTGCCGCATATATACGATATATATTATTTTTAGTTGATATATTGTGTTCAATCAGATGGTAAATCCATGAAGAAGTGTATCGAACAGTATTAATACGGTAACATCTGCGTGGTTGAATTTTCAGAACCCAGCATCGAGTGCATGTCTGACGCCACGCCATACGCGCCGCGCCTCAAATACTATCTGTGTACGTGAAATTTCACACAAAGCTACTGTAATAATTCGGTTTCGAATTTAAATTCGTCACAAGATGTCGCTACTTCCGTCAGCAGGTTGGATGGTGACGTCTCCCTCCTAGGAGATAACTGCTACGAATTTGTGAATATGTAGTATCTCTCCGGATATGGAAAGGTTGACGGTAATACATTTTGCATCAAGCGGCTATATATTTCATATGACGTCATTGCTCTGTCTCGGAAACTTAGTCCCGGTGACTAGCTACAATGGATGTCAGTGGATCCGAGGAACGGGCTATTTTTGGAACCAGTTCCTATTGCATTCAGAAAATGGTCACCAATACTAACTGGACAAAGCCGAACCAAAAGCCGCCAGCAATAAAAAATTTAACAGCAAGTTAATAATTAATGTCTTGAATTTGTAAAAATAAGCAAATGGGTTATTATGTTGGGCATACCAAGAACCTTAACAAATCTTTCTTTGACTTTAATTAACGAATAAATCGTTTAGCGGTTCGAAATGAAACCATTTACAAATTCAATTACAGAATAATTCAAAGTTTGTAAAGTTGGCATGTTTGTTTGGTTTTCGGGATTGACTACCCCCTCAACCCCTTAGCCTCGTACGAGCAAACAACCCTGTATTGTATAGTTCCATGGCGGTACAATGGAAGACAACGGTACGGAAAATGAATAGTCGATTTCTCGGACCGTACGGTACCACCTGAAATAAATTGATGAAATAACACATTTTTATTGTTATTTTCCAAAAGTTATGACGAGTCACCTTCTAAAAAGTTGCCCTACACGTACATAATATTCCAAGGTACCTGATTTGAGAATGTTCATTTACATGCTTTGTACAGGGCATTTTATTACTAATTTACGTTTTTACTCATGTAATCAAGTGCGTGAGAAATAGTGATGTCGTTTTTGCGCGTAATAATCTTTAGGAAATTCATAAAGTTGCCTTCGTGGTCGAGTGGTTACCATCCTAGGTTACGAATCCGTAGGTCGCGGCTTTGTTCAAGAGTGGTAGACAGTATAAGAATCAACATGGTTAAAGATTACCATTCGAAATTAAACATTATTTGAATAGGACTTAGTCGTGTTTGATGACTGTATATTTAGATACAGGTACTTCCCCAGGTATTTCCCCACCTTCCTCCTCCCCTTCTCCTTTCGTTCCGCACTCGTGCTCATGACGTACACCAATTGGGGATCTCATATTTTCACTTGATCCAGACGGTTGGGAGCAATTGGAACTGTTCTGCGATACTCATATTAAAAATGACAGGGAGCGCCACGGTGACCTTTGATAGATCTGTCAATTATCAGTTCCCTGAAAATGTGACGTTTTATTCAACTAATCCTTAAGGCTCTGCAACCGGGCTCGAAAAGAAGAAGATGGAGAGATACGAAATTATGAATGTTAGAGGAGAGCGCTAACATTTACAGCTACAAAATCGATGCGAAAATTGCGAAAATGTTTAATAAAACACGACTCGTTTAAAATAAAGCAAAAGTCTTGCGGACATTGTCTTAAACAACATTTAAAGAAACTTGTGATTTTTTTCATACATATAACTTGTAAAATAACTGAAACAAACGTGTGTATAATAATTTTTGGAGCATACTTTGCGATTTTTTTCTATCCAGGGAATTTTATATTATTTGCGTTCCGGGGCGGGCAATGTCTAGATATTATCTTCATGAATAACATATATTTTTTTACGAGCTTTAAAACTTACCGTGTTTAAGGGAGATATGTAAGAAATGGGAAGAAATTCGGGTTGCGGGGATTGCGGGCCCTTAATGAATTGCAAAGAGTCAAAGATCCCTATCCTTTGGGATAGGGAGTTTCAAAGAATTTGAACAATTCATCAAATATTTTAAGTTAATTTTCGCGTTCTGTGAAAGTTTTACATAAGTTTTTGGATTATTTCAGTGTTATGAAGCAATTTGCCTATACTTAAATATCAACAGAACTTAAATAGAACTTACACAGAACGTGAAAATTAACTCAAAATATTTGGTGAATTGTTCCAATTTTTTGAAACAATCCGTCCTTAGAGTTTCCAATGATTCTATCTAAATATTCCAATTGTCCAAAGCCAGTCTAAATGGCATCTCATCTTATCAGGAAATTAAGTAATTGTAATATAAGGGATAAATAAGGTGAAGAGGAAGATTTGGAAGTACCTGGCTGATCAGTTCAGGGGGCCTAGTCACTAATTTTTGTAAACCTCCGTTTCATGAAGTTACGGGTTTAGCTACGTCACATACCCGTATTTTGACAGATTCGCCAACTTAAATAACAACAACAACGGGTATGTGACGTAGCTAAACCCGTAACTTCATGAAACGGAGGTTTACAAAAATTAGTGACTAGGCCCACTGGTCACTGAAGTTTGCAAAACCAATTTAAGAAACGTTTGGAGTCTAAATGGTGGTCACTCATCAAAGTGAAATTGAGAATATATTATTCCACGCCCATGTTACAAAACTTTTAAGAAATACGTGAAATAGGCGCCGCAATTAAAATATCTACTAAAACCTAACCTAACATAACTCAACTTAACCTAACCTAACTTAACCTAACGTTATTTTATATTTTGCTATTTTTGAACGATAATTTATTGTCTTTACAGGTCGTCTAAATTATTTTGTCCCATTTTACTATTTTACTGTCTTTATTGTTTTTGTCAGGTTAGGTGAAGTTAGGTTAGTTTTTAGTAGATACTTTGTTGGGGGATGTTTTGTCCGTAGGATAGTTTGTCGGGGATATTTTTTCAGGAGGAAAAGTCGCGGAACCCACTTTAACTAAAGAAGTCATTTGATTTCATGCGATTGAACGAAATATTTTAATTTCTCTGTATTTTAGTGAAATTTCTCAACATGTTTGATAGATCTTAATGGAGAAAAATTGTTTAAAGTTATATAAAATATGCATGAAAAACAAATTCGTACTCATGGTTTTTGCAAATAAATATTCAACAAACAGAGATATATAAAATAACAAAAAACACAAGAACGCAAAACTACACAAGCAATCTAAAGAAAACACTGATCCTTCATTTATCATAGCCTTGAAAGGCGACATCGTTATTAAAACGAAGAAACATCGTAATACAATATTTGCTTTAATAATTTATATTCAAACATGTAAAAACGCCTTTCTTTTGATGGAAGCTAAAACTGATTGCGTTTCCATTACTGGCAATAATATATGTTGTATATCGTGTAAGGGATTTTCTATAGAAAAGAAGTGTTACCATAATGAGGAATAGAATTATAATTCGAAGAACGGCCTTTTTTCTTCTTGGAGTATTTCAAATCAATATCGTAGAAATCGGATTTTCCCTGAATATTTATAGTTTGTTTCATCCTTGTACCGCGAAACTTCAGTTAAATAATTTAAACTAAGAAACATGAGAAAATTTTGGTATAAAAAAAGAGAAACGCTTTCTTTAAGTATGAATTCCAGACAAGAGGTTCAATAGTTTTCCTCTGGGTATACGTCATCTTTAGGGATATTGTGAAGATTTTTTTTTTAATTTGCGTTCTATTGACACCTCCCTCTCTTCCGGGTGTTTTGTGAATACGCGTTAACGCCAATTATTTATGTAACTTTTATTAGTAAAAATTAAATTTAGCAAATAAAAATGGTCAATTCATCAAAATTTCCTATAAAATTCACTCCCCTAATTTTTCTTTACTAACTAACAAGGGATAACGCCATTTCCGCTCAGTGGGCAGGCAGAGAGGACGAACTGCAAAACAACTCGGTCTTGGGATACACTTCTTGCCTCATTAACATTTATAAATCACATCTAGCGGATCTGCCCTGATGATGGACACTGCAACGCTGTCCGAAATGTTGGTTAAAGAAGGAGGTAGCGCAACACCCCAAAAATATATAACGAAAATACTTTTGGCCGTGAAAATCTAAAAACGTATCATTTATAAATCACCTCATTTTTCTTGATACATGGAAATGCGTGAGTGTAATATTTGTATGCACGTAATAACCAACATTAATATCGAATTCATATTGAAATTTGTAGAAATTAAAATGTGGCAAGTCACCTAAGTGCCGAATTTAGCTTCGTGATGGAAATTATTTCTGTAATCTCAAATTTGGTCACACTATAATAAAGAAAACGCAATGCTATTATTAATCATGATACATTCAAAGCACTTCTTTCTTTCGCTTTAATCCAAAACGTGTTAAATTGTAATATATAACGGGATGTAAAATAACGACAAAATATTATTAACATGAACATTTTGCTTTTACATGAATAATGTTTAAGTACCTTATAATTATTTTTGACGAATCGTTCTCCCGATTCGTTCCAAAGGTGATTTCATTAATGGCGACACGCAGCCTTAAATGTATAACATGAAAGCACAGAAAAAGCTCTATAATAAGTCACCAACTTCACACGAAAAGCTCCCCACTAGACTACTTTAACAACAATGCAGGTTAAATAGAACCACTCTCCAAAGCTTCCTGTACGCGTTTGAAGCTCCGCCAATTTATAACGAATTTATTAATAATGCACTTAGATGGAGTTGTGATCATTTTATGCAACCGAGCCTTTTCAGACCTGGATACAATAAAGTATACATACGAAGTCGCTTAAGTAGGAGTTTATTATCTAGAAGATATTTTCCCCAAGAACAAACTAACGCCACTTAAATTCAGTCAATTAAATGAATTAAGGCCAAACAAGTTACAGTAGTAGTTAGATCATAATAATAATAATTGGATAATTTGTTAGCGCCGTTTTTGCGAAAAATCACCTCAAGGACGCTGTACGATTTATTATAATTTCTTATGGTCGTATAATTGTATTATTTACAAAATTCTGATAAACACACTTTTTTAGAAAGCTTGCAGAAGATACGATGTTGCACGTGGAGGTCACTATAGTACTTAAAACAATTGACAGCGCACGATTTTACATTTGTCATCCCGTATTACTGTTGATATTACATTTATGAGAAGATTCGTGTCAAAAGTAGATATTTGTATTGAAGGACTGGAGAAATTCGGACTCTTTGGGTGTGGAGAATTTTTATGAAATTACCTTAACAAGCTTACAAGTTCATATTTGCTGAAAATTTTACCCATTTGGTTATTTACAATTTCACAGGCTGTAAAGATGAAGGTTTAACCTAACGAGTATTTAATTTTATGGATAAGTTTAGCTCTAAATTCTGCCGAGTCTGTGACCATTCTTAAATCGTGTGGCAGTCCATTCTAGGTTATATGCACTGACACTCCGAAAGCACGCTCACCGAACTTACAGCTTACGACGCTGCTGACTTGAGGGTTTACTGTAGAGAATTGGAATTTGAACAGGTTAAAGGTATTTACATAAGTCCAACTAGTGTGAGAAACATCTGCCCTGACGGTGGACACTGTAACACTGTCCGAAACGTTCGCTAAAGAAGGAGATAGCGCAACAATTCTGCCTGTCACAATGTGACAGACAGAATTGCCAGGCTTTTGAAAAAAGAAAGCATCAAGACTGTCTTCGGAACCACAACAAAAATACGAGACTTTTTGAGGTCTGCAAATACCAAGTTTCCTCTGGAAAAAGATGGAATGTATAAACGCTGTTCTGGATATGACAAGGTTTATGTAGGCTAAACAGAGCGGACGATCTCCAAAAGGATATCAGAACACTTTCGTGCCTGTAAACTTGGCTACCCTGACAAATCGGCGACACTTAATAGAAACCGGCCATTACTTTGGATTTGTCCCTGAGGTCCTGGGAAGACCTAAAACTCATAGAGCACGCCTGATTACGGAGGCAATTGAAATTCACAAAAATCCTATAAATATTAATAGAGACGATGGAGTTAAGCTTAATAGTTCTTGGTATCCGGTAATTGACGGCTACATCAAGGCTGAACGCAAAAAAGAGATTGAAGTATATTGTAGCGCCAGCTCGTAGAGGAGTGGAGCTGGCGATACGGTATCGCTCCTAAGTAGATAAGTACAAACATCACCCCTAAACATCACATCTGCCCTGATGATGGGCACTGTAACGCTGTCCGAAACGTTGGCTAAAGAATGAGGTAGCGCAACACGGCACAATATCCCAAAAACTAATAACAAAAATACTTTTGGCCGTGAAAATCTAAAATCGTATCTAAGGACGTATAATGTTTTACCTACCAAGTGTTACCATTAGATTGGTTTCATGAAATTTGCTGAAACAAAACCTACAAGTTACTACCTACGATAAAAAAATTAAAAGTGTGCAATTCATACGCGGTAGAAGTGAAACCTTAAGAAAACTAAAGTAGACAAGAGTGGGGAGGAGCGAAGCACCGCAAGTCTCATTCTCTTGCAGGTTGAATCCTATAGATATATGTTTTTCTCGTTTTACAATCGCTTTTTCTTTTTCGTCGAATTTCAAATCACAATGATGCTAAAGTTGTTTTCACTTTAAAAAAATTAAACTTCAGTGTAATGTTGGTTAGCTTTTACAAAACTCCATACTTAAGGCATAACTTTAGGGTCACGTGATTGATTATGATTAGCTCACTCAAGATTTGAACCCAGATTGGATTTCTTAATGACAGTGCGTGACTTTAGGACCCGCGATATGCTACTCGGTACTTTAGACCTTTTTGTCGGCGTCCACACTTTTTATTATTATATTTCGTGTACGATAATAGGGCTCACTTAATCTATTCATTCTACACATTATTCACCTTAAGGCCGGCCTTGTGAAAGTGAGAATAATTTGATAGATTTGTTAGAACGTGGTGCAGTAATTGGTTCTTGAATAGGCAAATTTTGACTGATTACTTTTACTATGATAAATCATGACCCCTTGAAAGGCCTTATCCTTTTCAGACATTGTGTGTATTTGAAAACACGTAGATAAAAATAAATAAATGAATTAAGATGAAGCCATACTAAATAATGCAAAATCATACAAAATCATATGTTTTTGTTTTGAAAATTTGATTGCTTAGAAGTATTATAGATGCTTCAATTAAATATTGTGTGTAGAACATACCTTGGCCCTTAAAAATATCGGTCAGTTTTTTTATAAGTCTTTTAATAAGCCTAGAAAAAAATTAAGTATAAGGTGTATAAAAAACACTTTCAAGTCCAAACTCTCTTATTTATAAACCCCTTTTCGGGTATGGTTTTATTGTTTAATGTGGCAAATTCAGTTCTTTTTATAATAATCGCAAAAAAATGATACTTACCCGAAGTTCACAAAAAATAAAATATGCATTTTCGCGTTGTCATTTTACAATACGGCCGGCAGTAGACGAATTTGGATATTCAATGGGAACTCCATGCCGTCCACTGAAGGGATACATAACGTGTCACGCCCGTTTTTTTATCAGTTCGCCCCCGGACGTAGCGGGAAACGGTCGTTAGGCTCCGCGTCGCTTTGTTCCGTGAGATCAATTTTAATATTCTGTTTTATTACAATAATCAATGCGTAAAAAATTAGTTAATGTTTTTTACATGCCTTTACGAAATCAACCTGTAAAAAAATTCTAATATACCTTGTCCAACCTTTCCAAAAGCTTTTTCTCAAGTATTTTTAAACTCCTCCCATAAAAGGGCGTGAATTCCGATTTCGATTATTTCCTGGACTATTATTAATTCATTCATTTAAAACACATACGCACAGGTGTCAGGTGGGATTGCTGACCTTCTACCAGCGTTTCAATGGAAGATACTCCGAGAAATTTAGGATATTCGGGAAGCATGCCAAACACGCCCACAGCATAATGTGACATTTGTCGCATGAGAACGGGTCGATTCTACTCGTTAGTGAATTCAACAGCGCGGTTGTGGAACGATTTGCAGGTCTCTGTGTTTTCTCCCTTCTAGTCTCTTCAAGACCCATGTTCACTCCTTCCTCTCCTAAAAAAGTCCCTTCACATACCATTTTCAAAGATGACATAGGCCCTGAGGAATTTCATTTCATCATCAGGCCCTTTCCTCAGTGCCTCCTGCTGTGGAGTTATTGTAAAAAAATTGTCAGATTTTTTCCTCAATGTCTAGTCTAAAGCATATAAAAATTGGCGGTTATGGTTTTCGAATTTCTGGTATAACTCGGTTTGTTTTAATTGGATTTAGCTACTATTTCAGACGATAAACATACTTATATTTTAACAGGTGAGTTTTGTGTATATTATCCAATATTCTTTTCAAATTTTTTTCTGTGATGTAAGGTTTGAATGCATTTTTTCACAGTATATATATTTGTCACTTAACGTGAAACACGCCCTCGGTGATCTACTTTTACTACAAACGAAAGTAGCAATAACTTCGAAATTATTTTAAAAAAATCACCAAAAGAAAATTAATAATTTTGGATGACTGGCAATTTATTTTATTTTGTCATGCTTGAGTTTATAATTCAATACATTTAAAGCCATATCAAAGGATTTAACCGCTTTACTTCGAAAGACATCCATGCGTACACGACTTGTAAAAATATTTTTGTAGACTTGTTTGTCAATGCGTCTACCAAAACACGCAACAGAATTCAACTATAACAAACAAATGAACGCCAAAACAATTTAGTCAAGGTGAGCCGAGACATTTTAACACGACAAAGGGGTACCTACCTGTTAATTAAATCGCGGTATATCTAATTATGTCGCAAGGCTAAAACGACAAGTTATAAAATTCATATGTTAAAATCTTTCTCCTCACGTTTGCCATGGTATAAAAAAGCAGCAAATTATACGCACAAGGTATAGTTAACAATTTCTCAACATCCATTGGCTCGTTGAGCAAATTATGAACAGTTCGTTTTCATCTGTTTATAAGTGTAAAAAATTTGCAATGATTTCAACACATCACGCTTTTATTAATCATAACATTATTTTTTATTTTAACTGCAGGTTATGAAACAATAAAGAATTACGATAACCTTTCAATAAAATGAGAATTTGGAGAAAGGTGTTTGATTTAATGCCAAAGACGAAGGTCAGATTGAGGAATTATTATTTTTTTGTTATTGGCCAATAATAATTGGAAATAATTGCTGCTAAGTTTGTTTGCGGGTATCCGACCAATTAATTGAAGTGACGTAAACCACAAATTGGTCTAAATTGCACTGTTCAGCAGCTGCAATTTTAAAATTAAATGCCCTAACACAGAGGTTCCCAAAGTGGGACAGAGATCAGGGGTGCTGCGAGGGGCCCCTGATGTCTCTACTAAAAATCAAAATTGACATGAACGAATACAAACATTTTATGGAATGGAAAATCACCCGCGTGGCCGGTCCGCGCTCTAGGAACAGATTCAGGATTCATGTTCAGGGAAGTCGCATCGTCAAAGTTTCTCGCTAACGCTCCCAGCTTAGGCCAGTGAGTGATTCTTGTTCTTACAGCTGTACCTACTCACATTTTCTAAAAATGGATAGATTTTTAATAAACAAAACCAAAAATCAGTATCCGATTCTAAATGCAAAAGCTGTAAGGGTCAATGAGAGTAGCTGTATCAAGCCTTATTCCCCGGTTTAAAAATTGTGCAGCTGTGCAGCGAGCTGCAGGCTCACCCATCGCACTAAACGGTTTTTATAATTATATTGTAATTATATTTTCTTTGTAAGTTTTCCTACCAATAAATGTACTTATTCATTTTAAATACGAGTTGTATTATTCAGTGGAGTAGGTAAAAAATTGATCTGGGGGGGTGGGGGGTGGCTAGAGAATTGTGCTCTTGGGGGTGACACTCGGTCCCGGGGTACCACAGATAGACATTATATATGACCGGGGTGCCGTGAGAAAATTCAAATTTTTCTAAGGGTGCAGCGACTTGGAAAAGTTTGGGAACCCCTGCCCTAACGTGATAATTTTCATTTTGCTTGCTTGGCTGTGGACATTATAATATATCATAGAGAATGACAAAAGTAATAAAAATAATAAAATAAATTGTATTAAAACATTTAAAAATAATTATTTTACATTGTTAGCATATTTTTTCATTTCATCGCCGATTAATCGATTGAAATGTAGTTTTCATATAACCTATGATAACCAACACCCCAATCATAGGTTTGGTGATTTAGCCGGGTTGAGAGATACTGATTGAGGGAGATCTAACCCAAACCTCTCAAACTGTACTCTCTCGACCGATCGCCTTGCAGCGCAACGGGAGGGATTGATTCATACGTCCGTCACTCCTGGACGCATTGACCCCCTCATGTATTTTCCTTCCCAGAACTTCTTCAGAATCTTCTTCTTCCTTTCCCTATAAAGACTCTACAGACACCATCTCCAAATATGAAACAGGCACTATAAGATTTTTTTTCTTTCGGGCCTCCCGTGTGAAGGTAACATTTAAAAAAACAGTTTAATTAACCCGTCTAATCACAGGAGACCCAAGTTGTCCCAAAACATCATATGCCGTTATAATAACAGGAGACCCAGATTGTCCCAGAGCGACAGTGCATTATTAAAAGTTAGATATCTCTCTTCCTATCATGCGAATATTTGTGATTTCTTTTATGTTAGAAACGGAATAAAATAATGCTTCTCATTGTCTTAGAATTATATGAGCTAGGTTTTTCAGATACTTTACAAACCCGATCAAAAGTGACAGTTTAATTTTTCGCCAATTTGTGACGTATCACACATTTAATTTTAAAATAAAATTGTATGAAAGTGATAAAAAGTGAGGTGACAGTTTTATTACAAATTTTATTTAGAAAAGGAGTCTGTATTTTAAATTTTAAGTTTATTCTATTTTAATTACTTTAATTCGAATATTCGCAGGTATGCATTTTTTAGCCAATTTAAATTTCCAATATTAAAATTTTAATACTTAGAAACAAAAATATTGATTTCTAATAAACACACCGGAAAGATTATTTTATTTAAATTTTAGAACAATTTTTGTTTTTGCAATAGCGTTAAAAAAAACCAATAAATAGGAACATTTAAAATGCATGGGAAGAACCAGGAATTTTGCGCACAAACCTTGATAGGCAAAATTTGACAGAAAATAATTTTCTCATTATTCGAAGGGTTAAAAAAAAAAACATTAACAATATTAATACTATATTAGTAGGCACCATAATTTATTCTTTATATACTTTAATTGTATCCTTTACATTACCTACCTCACTAGGTGAAACCTGTTCTGAAGTAGGTACAGTACAGTATAGTACAGGAATGTACAGTAAAAAGATATTAATGCAATGTTATTAACATAGAGAATATTAAATTTAGATAAAATGTGTGAAGGAGAAGAATTTAGTAAAACTTAGACTGGTTGAAGGAAATCTAACTTAGACCTATCCAGCTGTAGTCTCTCGACGAGCAGGGGGGATAGATTCATACGTCCGTCACTCCTGTACACATTGAACACCAGATCCCAGCCCTCATACCCTTTTCCCAGAACATGCTTTTCCTAAAAAGACACAGCATCCCCGTAGATGGCATGGGCCCTTAGGGATTTTTTTTACTCAGGTCCTATCGTGTGGAGCTAATGTAAAAAATTACGTAAGTATGGCATTCATTTCATATCTACCATTCATGAAATAGTGTCACATAGCGTAAGCCTCAATGATCTCAACTCTAACACATTCAATCTAATTTTCTTCATTCTCAACCAAATCCATTCCTAACTGACTCACTGCCTCACATTATAGCTGGCGTCGGACAGATATAGGTACTTACGGTATCTTGCTCTCATGAAGTTAAATACAAATACTATAAAAAAAAATACTTTACAAATAAGTATTAAGTGTCCTAAAAAGTAATACAAATATTGATGCAACAAATAAAGTCAATTCTCAAATTACCAGTCAACAGATTAAATCTTAAATTCTCACTTCTTTAAAAATTTTATTACATTCAGTTTAAGATGATCGCTTTTTTACCGCAATTTAACTCTGTTAGCACATCGTTATATCATTTATCAATATCGTTAACACGATACGATCCTCTTGCAAACTGGGTCATTAAAATCTCGTGTTCATTTTTAATAAATAAATAACCCATATTATTAGTTTTACATTTATATTCAAGCGCACTTATTTCTTATTTAAATCTGGATTCCAACACATATCACGAGGAACAGGTCCATTGAGATTGCTACCGTATTATGTGAAGGACCCGGTATTCAATAAATATCATAGTCGGTAACTGGAAAATCGTGTTTTTCTTATTAGGAAGTTTATTATGCTATAAATTCTCTATTAAGCGATTCTAGTTAGTTCATGATTGATTTGATGACGTTTTAATGTCAGAGTGCCTACGATACTTTGCAAATAAAGGCACTACGTTATATTCCGAAATGTTGGCTAACAATTCATGAAAGATTTCGTGCAACACAATGGCTCCTTTGGCTCCGGGTCTAAGGGTCGTGGATTCAAAACAGGCAAAGAAAAATATAGATTTTCATAACATATAGAATGAGCATCAGCTCGCCTGGTGAAAGATTTGCTTGCCTCTATATTTTCCTCCATACTAGAACATGAGATTGTGCAAGACTCCATGTTCACTCTTCAAAAAGAACCTTCACACACACTTCCTCGAAAATGACATAGGCCCTGAGGGAAAGGCTTCCCTTGTGGAGTAAAAATCGTAAAAAAGCACCTAATGCAATGTAAGATACTCCTAGTATCGTCCTGGTGAGAGATCACTGTTCAGAATCCAAACTTGCTTGAAATAGATGTAACTGTGTTTAGACCTGAATAACCAGGTAGGTACTTCCCCACCTTCCTCTTTTTCCGCACTCCATTTAAATTAGACTACCACAAAAGGACAAAGTCAATACGCAAAATAGTTTACTTTATAAAGGGATGAAGTAGGTATTTTAATTCGCTACCGGAAACCATAAAGTCTGCACCAATTGATAGATTCAAGATGTATTGTAGGAGTCCGATAAATAAGAGAAAATATAGCAAGCATCTGAGTTATAATATTAATTAATAACTTGGGAACCTTGATGCACAAAGTAAAAATAATTTATTTTTATTTTTATTATTAACTTTATGAGTAAAACCTCAAATTGTAATATTTAATTAAACGAAGACAATATAAGCGAAAGTCAGTCGAAAATCTGAGAACAGAAAAATCAGAAAAAGATATTGACACCATGTCCCAGCGGTGTCAATATCTTTTTCTGATTTTTCTGTTCTCAGATTTTCGACTGACTTTCGCTTATATTGTCTTCGTTTAATTAAATATAAAAATAAAATGTTAAACACACAAATGTTTGAAAAAAATAACTGACTTTGGCAAGTTATGACTTATTTGCGGCTATCAAAACAGTACATTTTCTGAGAATGCAGCTTTCTATAAGCATCCAAGAAAACCTACTACAAGAAACACAAAATTCTTGGATCACATTAATATTTTAAACCACATTTTAAACGGCATGAAGTTTTTGACATTGTTTCTATCACGATTGGTTAAAATTAATCGGTTTGTTTTTGTATAATAATTTTTTCAATCGAGTAATTTAATATTACGTAGTACCTATACAAAAAACAGCTTAACAGGAAGCAAAACTCAAAATCGTTTCGGGAAATTTAACCACGAGTTTTACCGATGGCATTTAAAGAGTGCAATTCAAACAAAAACGTGACTTGTTATGGGCATCTCAGGTAATTATGTATCTTGAGTGACCTTGTAATATGAACGTTAACAACCATATGACAAGTAGTGCGCTAAGATATCTTTTAATTTAATCGGTAAAATAACCAGACTTGCATCTGATATGTATGCAACCAGATACGCATCAAAAAATATGTGCAATGGGTGCTATGCACGCGGGCGTAAGCAGTAGGGGCAGCCTTCTAAACGCGCCTCTTCGTAACGGCCGTCATTTAAATGGGCAGTTTTCTAAACTGACTTATGCGTCGATGACACTGAGCGAGTTTACAAGCTACTATCTACTAAGTTTGACTGCGGGTAAATCGGCGAGTGAGATTGTCATGATGACACACAAAACTGTCCACTCGCTCAGCAACGTAGGAAACTGAGGTCGCTGCTAGCGCCAGTAACAAGAATAATGACGCCTGCGTGAACTAATTCTGTGATGTTTGACAGTCGAAATCAGCTGTTTATCGGCAGCCATCTTGAAAAACATAAATAAACCAATCACGAGTAAGCGAGGGGCAAGTAAAGTTGACGACCGTTCAACTTTTTTCGTAGATTGTCAATAATCTGCTAGTTAGCAAGTAACACGATGACATTGAGTGAGTTTACTAACAGATAGTGAATTTCCCAGATAGTAGCTAGTAAACTCCCTCAGTGTCATCGACGCTTTAGTTAGCTTTCATTAATATCAGATAAATTATTGAATGAACTAAAACAATAACTTAGTTTGTAACCACGATTTATTTAATATTTATAATACCGACCGGTTTCGCTTTACTCAAGCGTCTCAGGGAATAAAAATTTTATATCCTGAAAATGTTTGAGTAAAGCAAAACCCGTCGGTATTATAAAAATTAAATAAATCGTGGTTACAAACTAAGTTATTGTTTTATTTCATTTAATATGTCAAACATATAAAAAAAAAAAGATAAATTATTATACACACGCCAAATGAAGATTTTATTTTAATCATAAGACCTTTGAGGCGTTTTACGAAACAATGTACCTAAATCATTATTATAAATCATTATTATTAAACAAAAAAAAATATCTCAATAAAGTTAAAAGTTACAACAACACGTATATAATTTTGGCGTTAATATATTAAAATGTCTTTCTAGGAAAAAATCTTGAAAAAATCGCTTTTTTCGGCGTCCTGACTACGTAAACTACTACTTCAACATTTGCAGTTTTCAAGCTCTCAAAAAATCTGTTATTTTTTAAGATAATCTGTATGCATTTGTGAGGTTTGTCAAGGTTTTGGCGGCCGATGGGTCCGCCCACCTGCTGCGTTGCGGGCCGGATCGATAGAGGCTGGTTGAGAGAGGTATTTTGACCTCTCCAGTCAGAATCCCTCGACCTATCGCCTTACACCGCAGCACACTGACCCACAGATTACTACCCACCCCTTTTACCTATTTCCTTACCAAAACTTCCTCTCCTTATTACCCAGAACAATATAATATAGTAAACACGTAAAATCATTAATAAACCTGATTGTGACAAGGGCCTATTATTCTCGAAGAGCCCCAGTACAACAATTAGTGTTTGCCCCGAGAAAGGACATAGATTACAAAGGTATACAAGGAAAATATATAATTTATTCTTTCATGCATGCGGGTGCACCCCTAGCGGTGGCCCTGCACTCCACTCTTATGTTTACGATTATAGTTTTTATTACCGTTATTATAATTCGCCTAGAGTTTCCACGTTTTGATTGGGCAGGATCAGGTTACTATTTATGGTGCAGTCATTTCCTCATGATTATTGCACCATAACCTTGTTATTTAAAGCCCATGACCCAAAACGTATGTAGGTACACTGTCTTCTGCCATAAAATATACACTGTAATAATAGTACAGCGAACATAATACTACCAATCAATTATAAACAACATTAAAGCTCTTATTTTTTAACGATATGTTTTCAATTCACTTTCAGTTTCGACAAATTTAAAAAAAATATATATTTTATTTTAGGAGAAAACACAAATACAGGGAGAACACAATTAACAATACAATACTTATAAAACATTGTAAAATATTTTTTTCATGCATTTAAAAGAATAAAAATATTTTAAAAATATAAAATCTCGACTCATACAGGATGTAAGCAATTCTTGAGCAAATTTGGAATATAAAAGGTAGATGTCGTTTTGATCTCCGATGATTCTTTTTTCGCCACTGATCCCATCCCTACACGTCGCGATGGAATCATGTGATATGCGCGCTGTTTCGTGTGTAACCGTGCTGCTGGAATGAGACGGAGTGCTTATCTAGGCTATACTCGACTACCGAGTTCCGACGTGTGATGGAAAAATGATCTCTACATCAATACATATTATAAATTAAAATCCCCGCGTCGTCGCGATAAACTCGAAAACTACTGAACGGATTTTCATGCAGTTTTCACCAATAGATAGAGCGTTTCGTGAGGAACGTTCAGGTATGTAATTTGTCAAGGATTTGTGTAAATTGGTTGAAACATAACGATAATTGTTAGAAGTGTCGGAAAAAGTCATAGTTCATCGAAAACGCTGCCTAATCCTTTTAGGATATAACAAAACAATGCATGGTGGGATATTCCTCTTTTACAGATCTACAAAAAAGTCCGCGAAGACATGTATCTATCTTTTACGGATAGCTTACTATACCCATTCTATCTTCTAAAAAAAATGGTCACGTACATTGCGGTAATTTAGACGGATTCAGTGTTAATCCTTATTAACTTAAATACGTTAGTTACCATAAGCATTTCATGCACATTACGTATTATAAATTAAAGTCCTCCGCGGCATCTGTCTGTCTCTTCGCGATAAACTCAAAGACGGCGGTAGTTATAAAGGTTGAATAACCATCCAGTAGATGACGTTGTGTTTTATTAGCCACAGCAACGCGTGGCCGGGTCAGCTAGTTGTTTTTAATTGAAACAAATATCACCATACAGTAAAATGACTAAATTTTTAGTTTAAATATGCTCAGGAATTGATGGTTAAAATTCTTCGGGAACGTGCTGTCATATCCTGTATGAATAAACCTTTACAAATATTTACATGTTTTTAATGAAGGGAAAACGACTGTTAGATACACATTAAATGAAAATAAAAGTTCACTTTTTTTTAAAGAATGACAAACATTCCCGGGTTACGAATATTTGAAAAGCTTCTGCTACCACCACAGTAAGCGGAAAATGATGCTTTTGTCATGATGAAGGACTCGAACATTCAGCCCCCGGGTGGGACCCAAACGATGCCAACTCAGCCACTGACCGGTCTGTGGCTGAGTTGACATGTTTAAATAGTACATCGGAATCGCTTTGGTTTTTGTTTTTAAAAACAGCTTTCAATGTTCTACTTAAAGTACCTACCGCATGAATTCAAACAATCTATGACGTAGGTACCTGCCTATAATGTAACTTTGACAAAAAAATTATTTTAATTTGTCGTTTTCTAAATTGGAAGAGTTGCTTTTGTAATTTTTTTTGACAATTCTGCATGATTGCAATTGACGGCCGGCGTGGTCGAGAGGCAAGGCTTTTGACTCGCAATCCGAAGATCACGGGATCGAATCCCGGCGTGGGCAAACAAAATTTTATTTGATTGGTTTGTGTTATTTCACAATTAATTCATTAAAAATAATATATGGATATTTGCGGAACGTTCCAGAGTGGAAGATACTCTCAGTATCGCTCTGGTGTAAAACCACCATTCAGAATTGAAACGTTGCTTGAAATGGCTTTAGCTGTATTTGGTGACCAGATCTGAATAGCGAGGTACATCCCCTCCTTCAACTTTCCCCTCTCCTTCACCTCCCCTCACTTCAGCCTCAAAACATACCCCAATTGGGTATGCCATAGTCTCACTAGCTCCAAACGGGATCAGCTGGGATTGTGGTGAGGTATTCGTATAAAAAAAGAAATTTTCCTTGTTTTAAATTGTTCGTTAAATAAACTTTCAGCTTCACAAATCCTAAAATTATGAAAAACCCATGATTTTTACGGGTCCACAGTAATAAAATAAAACAGCGTCAATTGAATTGAATTCCACAATAATACTCGTGTATCTTGTATTAACCGTGGCAAATATACCTACTCTTATGGATTGTTTCTCGGTATGAATTTCTAATTGATGTGTTTTTCCAACTTCTTGATTAACCCCTAAAGGGATAATTAATAGGGAACCACTGAATGATGACAGACCTGTCTCACCTTAAACAGTGTTACCAATATCCATATACGACTGCTTTATGGGAACATCTACTGTTAGTAAGAAAAAGATAAAATGTTAATTTTATGGACGGCCATCAGTCTTGCTGCATACTTGAGAAGAAAAACCATCGCTTGAGGTGGAAAAATATCTTACGGCCATAATCCGAATTGAGAAAAGTGAACGGTTCCTTGGGAAATATACGTATAAATAAAGCTTTAAAAGGTTTTCTGTTTTCTGCTCAGGCTGTGACTCAGTTAGCGCAAGGTTGCAGTTTAGATTCACGTTGATATACAGCCTTATTCTTGAGACAAGCGTTTTATGAAGATGAAGTTATAAATTTAACATAGGACTTCGTCTTGCAATTTTCCGAGCCATTTTTGCCACAGTTTTGCCCTCCTGCACAGTGTTATACTCCAGTTTGAACGACTTACAACTGTGGTCTTAAAAACATGGTGTAAAAATTGCAATTTTGTACATACGTCATGTTGACGCAACTGTGTATATCTCCCTTCCTCCATATCCAATGACCTATCCATTTCTGACAGTGTGTGGCCAATTTAACTAACTGTGATATTTGCAACAATTCATAATGGTAAAATCAGTCTTTTAAAGAAGCCCGTGCAATGATCCGCTCGTGATCTCTCAGTGAGTTCAATATCGACTCAATTATGAAATCTGGGCAGTGACTAGCCGATACTACCTCGGTGGTATAAGTTCGATTCTCTTATGTGTGTTTGTGCAGTATAAATATGACCAGTATCCCCTAAAATAAGTAAGTCAGTCTGTAACAATATCCCAATCTTTACCAACTCTCAATGGTTGTGTCAACGTGAAACGCATTTAAAATGATTGGTTATAGTCCACAGATTGTTTTGCAGTCAATATATCTGCGAATACCTACACATCATTTTTCATCTAGTTTTGTGTCCTCTTTTGGTTGGTTTAATTATAAAAACTTTTTAATTTTTAGTCTATCAAATTCTGATTTTAGGAGCAGTTAATAATGTTAAATTGTTCTCCCAAGAAATATCACTTAAGCTCATAAATACATATTAAACCGAACTTTTAGATATACAATTTATGCTTTAGTTTTGGGTGTCATGAAATAGACAGTTTATGCTCTCGTTGGGTGTCATGATATGTAAACTTTTATTAAAATATCGATATATTAACAGATTTTAAAACAAACTGCATTTGTGCACATGCAATAATTAAACCAAATGGATTTTATCATTATTTCGAAAACTGATAACGTATTATTTCAATTAAAAAAATATGGACACAGTTACAATTTTTTTTAAAATTCTAAATGTCTAGCATTTATATGCATTCACAAACACATATGTGCGTGAAGCCAACAGACGAACTTACGAAGGAAATAACTTAACAGTAGCGACAGATAAGTTTATACATCTAAATTAAGTTTGCACATATCTATATATTACGCCGCTATTTATTGGATAACCAACACCTCTGCCATAGGTCACCCCGAGTGGTTTGCTACGGTTGGTTACTTAACAGGGGTACCCGGGTTCACGTGGTCAGGTTTATCCGGGTCTTGGCGGCGGTGTGTCTGCCCACCAGATAGGCAGGCCGGATCGGTAGATGCTGGTTGAGGGAGACTTTGTTACCTGTCAAGCAGAACTCTTTCGGAACATTTCTTGCACTGCAATAGGAGGGATGGATTCACACGTCCGTCACACCTGGGCCGTCATCCTTTAAAAGACCCTCCACACAGCATTCCCAAAAATGACATATGCCCTGTGGGAAAATACTTTCCTCAGGGCCTCCTGTGTGGAACTCTTGTAAAAAAAAAATTGTCACACGGACGAGAACTCGTATTTTTATGTCAACAGTGGCAAGTGGCCAGTCAACACACCTTTGAAAAGTGAAAAAAAAACGAGTGTGATAGATAGACCACACGACTCAAATAAAACTTCTTTAGCTCCATCTATATGATAGGAAAAGAGAAAGAAAATGTGCGTGCGCACTGCTCTCTCTTGCTCCTACAGTGTGATACCGACAGTAGGCCTGCACTGTGTCTTAGATGTACGAAAGGTAACTAACTATGAGAGAAAGAGAGAAAGAAAATGTCTGATCGCACCTCTCTCTCTCTTGCCCTTACAGTAATATACGAAACGTAACTCTCTCTCTTTCTGTCTTCACTAACTTATATCTCGCTCTCGCCACACATTCACCAGTTTACTCTCCAAGTCAAGCGTGCGTAAAGATGTTTTATTTCAAAAAACTAGGTCGGATTAGTTACTTTGGGATGAGTTGGGAGTTTTTTTTTCATCGATCGTAATGACTTTAAATTACTTTTCAAAGTTGTGTTGAGTTGTCATGGAACCAAATAAAGCGGGAGCAAGCCAAGGAACTTGACAACATCAAAGGTGTTTCAAACTACACCATAAAAGATGATTGTTGTACTGCTTGTTGACTGTTGAACATTGTACAATCACCTAGACAGTTTTAATGTGCACTTACTGCGGCCGGCGGTGACTGATTATTCCTTCGTCAATTATTAATAAATGTCAACACTTAACGGGCCGAAGATTGAAGTATCTCTCGTTCACAGAACATCACCCGGGGCGCCGCAGAACTGACTCCGGTTTTGCTACACTTAGCAGCGTCACTCTGTCTTTCCTCAAACGTTGGAAGAATATTAAAATCAACGTTCCCTGAGCAAAATTACGAATCTGCAAATATGTTGATGCTTATCATGAAATATGCTGATAATTTAATTTATAATATTAAACTTTTTTTTACATTTTTTTTATTTTATTTTTATGTTGATGAATAAAATTTTTATACCGTTTTAAAAAAGTGGCGTTTTTGATTTGCTGCCAAAACGACACGTTCGTTTTTAATCGCGAATTTGGCGGCGTTGACGTCACGCCGGCCAATGTCAGCGATAGCCGTCTTACCCGACTTTGGCGTTTTCTATGTCATAATAACGTTGTAGCCAGTTGGAATCGTTTCGGAATGTGCGGTTTTAGATCTTTTTTAAAACAATAGTTACGAAAAAAAACTAAAAAGGTAGATATTTTTGGTGCGACGATCTGAATCAAAAAAAAACTTTGTAATATCTTCCTAAATTTATGTTTTGGTTTAGAAGGTGGGTTTGGGTAACTGGTGCGCTGCTTTTGGTGTTTTAGCAAAAGTGCTCGGGTTCATGGGGCGAGGTTTGTCTGGATCTTGGCGACAAAATGCGTTTGCCCATCTATTGCTTGGCGGGCCGGATCGGGAGAAACTGGTGAAGAGAGACTTTATTATCTCTCCATCCGAACTCTTTCGACCCTATGCCTTGCACCGCAGTGACGCATTAATACAACGGCCCCCAGATTCCTACCCACCCCTTGTACCTTTTTTCTTCTCAGAACTTCCTCTCCTTTCTTTCCATAAAAAGTCCCCTCCACACAGCATCTCTAAAGATAACATAGGTCCTGGGGGATTTTTTTTCCTGATGGCCTCTTTTGTAGAATAGATATAAAAAAATACCTATATGCGACAAATGCAAACACAATTTAAGTGTAATCGTAATTCTTTTTTGGATTATTATGCTATTTCAGAGTTCCTCCTTCTTTAGTCAACGTTTCGGAAAGCGTTACAGTGAACATCATCAGGACACATGGTTATGTACCCATGTGAAATGACACTGGGTTCAGCGAGTTAATCTATTAAATTAATTTGTTAAATTAATGTTATTTTCGGCGTTTAGTTTTAATGTAGCCATCCATTATCGAATACCAAGCCACTTCGTCAATCCGCACATCTTCCCTGTCGATAGTCACAGTAACGATCTATATAACGTAACGATCTATGTAACGATATATATAGAATAAAGAAGGGGGATCTCAACGTGGTAACATAACCCAAAAATTAATCACGATAATCCTTTTGGTCAAAAATGCAAAAATGACAAAACAATTTTATTAAAAGTCATTCTGCGGTCAAAAGCAAAAAGGCATTTTTTTTAAATTTACTTTGGTCACATTCTGTTGTACTTTTTACTACAGAAGGGTGACATGCTTGAAAGGTAGCGTATATCAGACTGTGACAATTGAAAACTACCATCTGCCTTCTTGCTTATGATGGCAGAATTGCAGCCAAAAAGTTTCAAAAGCAACAATGCCTTTTTAATAGAAAACACTTTGTTAAGTGCTTATCAATAAGCTGTCACAAATATTTTAATGATATAGGTAGGAACCTACCTATATCATTAAAATATTTTTATTTGTAATCAGCACTTCGCTGTGGTAATTTGATGCTCGCATAAAGAGCTCACTCACAGTTTGTTTATAAATACATTCAAAAATCGATAAACAAGAATAGCTCATATTTCACCGTATCAAATATGGTTTAAATGATCACGGTTTGAATAAACAAATACGCGTACACACACTTAAATATGTATTTTTTCTATCATTAAAGAAAAAGATAATACTAATAAATCTAAACAAAAATACGAACAAGACAGAGAACAATAAAATCTATCTCCTTCTTCAATGATATATTTATTACGTTCAAGGGAATAACCTTTAAAAATTATGAAGATGATGTGTTAATTAATTTTGAGCATATATTTCTATTTTTGTTATTAGTTTTTGGGAAATTATGCCGTGTTGCGCTACCTCCTTCTTTAGCCAACGTTTCGGACAGCGTAACAGTGTCCATCACCAGGGCATATGTGTAATAGTTAGGGATGATGTTTGTACTTATCTACTTAGGAGCGATACCGTGTCGCCAGCTCCACTCCTCTACGAGCTGGCGCTACAGTATACTTCAATATGTTTTTTTGCGTTTAGCCTTGATGTAGCCGTCAATTACCGGATACCAAGAACTATTGAGCTTAGCTCCGTCGTCTCTATTAATATTCATAGGATTTTTGTGAATTTCAATTGCCTCCGTAATCAGGCGTGCTCTATGAGTTTTGGGTCTTCCCAGGACCTCGGGGACAAATCCAAAGTAATGGCCGGTTTCGATTAAGTGCTCGGCGATTGCCGATTTGTCAGGGTGGCCAAGTTTACAGGCACGAAAGTGTTCTGATATCCTTTTATATATATTTCCATTCCAAATTTCTTCTCAAGTATAACATATTTTCCATGAAAATTTTATGTTTTTAAGTTCTTAAAAAATTATACGTAATTTTTTTAATATATTATTTATACGTTTGTTGAGTCGAAATAGTAATCATACGAAATTCCGTTGGTAGAAAAAAATCGCTAATAAAGCTCCGAAACTTTGATAAAACATGTTTGGTTGTGTTTTTTAACATAATAAGGGTACGAAAAAAAATGACAGTGTTTCTTTAAATGCTACTTAAGACATTTGCTGAAATATTTTCACAATTTTCGCTAAATCTTTTTCTTTTTACATGAGCTCCACACAGGAGGCCCTGGGGAAAATAATTTCCCTCAGGGCTTATGTCATCTTTGGGGATGCTGTGTGGAGGGTTTTTTTTTTAAGGAAAGGAAGGAGAGGAGAGTTCTGGGAAGGAAAGGGGTTTAAGGTGTGGGTAAGAATCTGGGGTTCAGTGTGCCCTGGTCATCCACCTCCACCTCATGAACCTCAAACAAACCTCACCCCATGAACCCGGATAACCCGGGACCCGAATAATTGTTAAGCTGGGAACATACTAGGCCCACGCAACGCTACGCGACGTAGGTAGACGTCATCATTTCCATATCTAGACTACTTACCATCCTTACATTTTCTATGGAAACGGGTGCTTTAGAATCACACTAGCCCCACGCAACGCAAACCGACGCCCCCTACGCTACGCGGATCTGCCGAAGCCAGATCGGCGTGGGCCATGTGGAAGGTGGAGGGGGTATGGTCATGCCTACTACGAGATGATTTTACATCTTTTTGGTGTTATCTGAGCATCTAACGTTGTTTCGCTATATCTATGGTTGTTTTTTGACAGATATTATTCAAAAATGGATGACGACAGCTCATTGAAGTTTTTCTTTTTTTAAAATCAATTACAGGATTATAGAGATTCTGCATACGCAGTGCTACTTAGGAAGAAATTTCAGCCATTCATGGCATGATTTTCAATATTATACCCCTATAATGAATGTCAATCAAACTTTAGACACACTGCCAGTCTTTCTCTGATCCCAATTGACTTTCGAAGACGTGTGTTTTCTTTTTTTATGTCATATTCAATTATGCTGTGAAGCTCTTCAAATACCACTTTACTCATACGGAAGTATACGAAGAATCGTCCGTCATCAGATTCTAGTTCCTTTACTAAAGTATGGAACTCTCCAAACATTTGTCTTTGTTTGTTAATGTTGTGGACCCAAATACTTCTCACTTTTTTCTTTTTACGAGAATATTGATTTAATAATAATAATCGTAGCAAATCATCTTCAAATTCGCTTTCAAGACATGGCAAAGCGGTCGTCTGCTGAGAAGAGAATCACATAAACATAACCTAAAAAATAAATGTCAAATGTGTCGAATCAAACGCGCACAACCAGAGACCCCTTGTCACGTGGTCACAGCGACGCGTACGTACGTCGGCCAGTGTGAACGGGACAGGAACGTTGCGTCTGCTCAGTATGATCCTTGCTTTATCGTTTTTGAATAAAAGCGCGCTTTCTCCAACATTCGTATTCAAACCACGTTCTGCTTCTTTTTGAACACCTACTACGGAGCCTTAAATAAACTTGAAATTTTTTTGTATACTTATCTTTCTAAATTTTAAGAATGTTAAAACAAGAAAGCTTTTACCGTTTACGGATACTTAATCTGTCGTAGGTATATGCAAAGCTAAAGGTAAATTATAGAAGGCTACAATGAATTCTCAGTGATAAAACCCAACATTAATTTGCTTCATTGTATCACCGATCAAGCCTAATCCCGTTAATTTCAAAGCTCAAATCTGAATAATTTATTACATGAATTGTATGGCTAACTAACTGACGGATAAGCTCGCCTTTCATTGAGCGGCTATCCGCTACATAAAATGTGGAGGCGTGTGTTAGTTAGATGCAGGTTAGCCTTAGGAAGGCTTACTTATCACCCGCTGACCGGACAATCGCTAAACAGTACCGGGCCTATTAAATTCATACTAGCCTACTAGGAGCGCCGTTATAGGCAGGTGCTATATGAACTGGTGAACTGTTGGATAATTTTGTTATGCAAGTGGGGCGGTTTTAAAATACACGTTTAAATTTAATGATAATAAAAATATCCTTGTTAAATATCGAAGTTTTTATTCGAGTTGAAATTGTTCAAATTGCTTTCGTATTTTAAATTGTTTTTGAAGTGAAACTTCTATAGCCCCGCTATGATTTGGATTTCGGATGAAACGGAAATGACGATTACTGTACCTGCGATGCATTACCTTTGATTATGATGTCACTTTTAAAGGCACGCGATATGAAACGGAAATTACGCTGGTCTGCGCTCATTGGTCGCTTTGATTATAACCTCACTTTTAAAGTATAGGTTGAGATTATTTTGGTAAAGTTTCGCTTCTACCGCGTGTAAATTCCACTCGACTTTTTTTAAATTTTAATTTAAAAGTTTTTCTCTAAAAATAATTAATTTACCCTTTATGGAGGACTGTACACCATTGGCGCTAACCAAAAACCGTCCAAAGAAGCGAAGCTAGCATTCCACAATGGAGTGCTGGTACCTATCCTGTTGTATGGCAGCAAGGCATAGAACTAGCAGAGGAAGGATGAAAGTAGACTGAATGTTGTAGAAATAAGATCCCTGAGGCGTACGTGTGGTAAACTATGATGATCTTGTGAGAAATTAGGAGATTCGAAAAGAATGCTTACTGAGTAAGAAATGGATGGTTTGGGCACATAGAGCTAATAAACGAAGTAAGGAATGTAATGCAGAATATGTGACGCAGATGTGAATGGTATAAGAAGTCGGGGACGCCCGAGGAAGATATGTCAATCAGATAGATGGGTCGGGCTATTTCAAGAGTCAGAAAAATACAAGAAGAGTATGTATGGGATGATGTAAGAATATAAATGAGGCGAGGAGTGTATGCCAAGACCGAGTTGTTTGGCGGTACATTCTCTCTGCCTACCCCTGCGGGGAACCAGTACGATGATTAGTTAGTTGGAAAAACGTCGATAAAATTTATTGTGTTGAAATTGTACCGCTCTCATATTTTATACCTTCAAAAGTTTATTTGCTTTTATATTATTATATTGTATTTAACTTTATTTATTTATTTATTTTATTTATTTATTTATTTATTATCGATACAAAAGAAAGTACAAATTATAATTTGAAAAGCTTTGCCTGTCCAACTAGGAAAGTTTCCCGTTCCAGGACAGACAAATTGACATGTTTAGTTCATATTAATATTATTCCTGAAATGTAGATACATAATTACGTAACAAATACAAAAAATAAATCATTTTTCTCTGAAACTAAGCTGTGTAATAAAGAAAATGTATATAATATATATAAATATAAGTACGCATACATTTTTTGTGACAAAGTAGAAAAGGTAATCTGGTAGCATACCTATATTATAATCGGATTTACCGAATTAACCTGGTAATATTTCATACATTCAGATTTACAGAGTATGAGATAAGTAAGTTGATAGTATTGAAAAGTGTAACATATACCTGATAACATGATGGAGGAATTACAAAAGATTTACATCATTAATATACTATACTTATACAAAATTAAACTTTCAAAAATTCCCCGCAAAAACAATATAAAATACGATCTCCGTGAATAAGTTAAGTGACTAGTTAAGTGATAGCTAATAATGTATAATTTTTTTTTTCAAAATTATTATTTTTAAACCAAAGATTTATTATTGATTCTCTAACTGGTAGCCCTGAAAAGCAGAACTAATTAGCAGTACCTGTAGTCATTTCAAACTTCAGTCATTTCAACTGAAGGTAACAATAATATCATTACTAAGCTAGTCCATTTTAGCCAATTCCTAGGATCCAACAATATGTACAAATAAAAGTAAAGTAGGTATATTATACTTGATGTTGAGAATTTTTCTAAGAATTCACCTTTATTTACTTATGATTATTCTGCATAAAAATGTGTATTTTGAATGAACTCATATTCTTTTTTTTTTTGTAAAACATATTTGTATCCTATAACTAAATACTAGTTGTTATCATACATATGTACTTTGTTTAATATACATTATTATCATTGTAATAAACCTCCTATGTACCACTGTGTATCATGTATCACCGGATTGTAATAGCCATTTTATGGCGTTGAAATAAATAAATAAATAAACCATACGTTTAGATTAATAATAAAAAGGACATTAAAAATTTTTACTTTCCCGGACTGTGAATTAACAAGAAGATTTGTTATTCTAAAAAAAATATTTTTTTCTTGTAGCATAGCAATGATGCTACCTAAAAAAACATTTGAATTTCTCCTACCAGTAGATGGGAACCCAACGCTTTTGACAATTCGGCTACTAATATCTTATAACGTCACATTACCTGACAAATCGAGATTCTTCCGAGATTTTAATATCTGAGAAGGAAGTTAAAGGTTGGGAAGTAGCATTTTTTTTTAAATACAATTAGAGACCCAATTGCTTCAGTGAGTCAGTGAAATTATGGCATCCCACAATATTTGGGGTGAATGTTGTGTCTTAAAATAGTGGGGAGGGGAATGAAATGGGGGAGAAGACTTTAGAAAATAGGTAGCTAACTATTCAAATCCGGTCGCCAAACACGGCTAAAGGCATTTCAAGCAACGTTTCGATTCTGAATGGTGGATTTTTAAAAGGACGATGGTGAGAATATCTCTATTTAAAATCAATGATTCAAAGTGGTTGTTTTTTTTTAAGTATGAGTCCCGTAGCATTTTTATGTGGGTAGAAATATGTGTGTTTCTCTCCATATCTCTCTTACAAAGCGCTTTGCATTTCCAACCTTTGTGTTTTGCCCATGTTGCGTTGCATTCTCCGGTGTTATCAGCGAACAGCCGCCTCCCGAGGCTGATTGACGCAATAGGCGTACCTTTCTTGATCTTATTCTTAATGAGGCTTTCCGCGAAAGGTTATCTGTATAACGGTAACGAGCCGCCTACCTTAACAACTCTTACCCAAAGGCTGGAAAAATTATCTTGTATGATAATTTCTCTACAATAATTATTACACTACGAACCTTGTGAAATGTGTCTGCCCGCAGCTAGTGAGCTATAATACCCCGATCGGGAAAAAATATGTAAAAAAATAAAATAAGAAATAATTGGGAAGAACTTAGCTATTATCGTCTAGTGTCTAGTACCTACCTAACTAAGAATAATCTAGTAATTAAATGTTGAATGTATCTCAGTATTGCTCTGGTAAACGACAATCATGCAGAATAGAAACGAAGCTTGAAATGGGTTTATTCGTGTTTTGTGACCAGATCTGAACAGCCAGACACTTCCCTACATTTCACTTCCCCTCTCCATTTAGACAGGTAATTTAAAAAAAAAAACTTGATTTGGCAAGTCGGAACTCTTGTGTGGCTATCAAAATAGTGATTTTTTTAAATACGTCTTTTTGCAAACATCTAGAAAAACTTGTCTATTGCAACAAATTTAACCTAACATTTCTCTTTCCGACCTACTTCCCTCCACAGTTTCTATAGCCTCATAACTTACCCTAATTGAGGACTCAAAAACTTTTTTTAAAACGTAAAATATATAAAAAAAAATTTAAACCCTTTGAATATGTGCTGTGCCCAAAGATATTGAAATATAAGTAGATGTGCTATCTGCTGTTTTTACTATGTGGGTCTGCGCTTCCGGGTGTCGCCGATATTGTTTACCAATTAACAAATAAACTAAAAGAACAAATAATTAACGAATAAACCAAACGAACGTTAAACTAAATGAACGAATTCTTTCCTTATTCAAAATATATTGTTAACCAATATTAATGCACATTTTCAAAAAATCAACGAAATGAACAAATTCTTTTTGTATGAAAACTACGCTAATTAGCGCGTAGTCCGGCGACAGTTGCGCGGACACCATAGCATATCTCTTCTGTATTTGAATATCTTTGGCTGTGCCTATGGATCAAATCTATAGAAATAAAATAGAGAGAATTAATTCCCAACCATTATCTTCCTCATCTCCTTCTCTTTACTTCTCCCTTTAGCCTCAAACATGTTTGGATCCCAAACGCTTTGGGTCCCACCCAGGCGTCGCATGTTCGATTCCTCGGCTTCGATTCCTCCATCACGCACAAACAATATTTTCCGCTCACTGTGGTGATAGTAGGAGATTTAAAAATATTTTCAAGTTATTCGTAACCCGGGAATATTTGTCTTATTTTGAAAAAATAAAAAATAAGATTAAACAATAAGGATTTCACCGATTTTACCGTTCTGCCATGATGGCAATAAAAGCAGCCTTTTCTTAATTCCAGGGCTTTAAGTTTAGCGAATTCGGCTCTCAAAAACATGAGGACGTTTAAAAGCGCGGCCTTTTGACCTCTCTCTTCTGGCAGAAAAGCCTTAATCCGTGGTCCATAAATCATCCTCCGTAACTGTTACGATGATGCTCACATGATGAATGGTTAAATTAATATAATACTGCCATCGTATTAACATATTGTGGTGTGTTTTGGTTATAGATTTGACAGGACCACCTCGGGAAGTGGACAGGAGACCAGAAACAAGTGAAGATTAATGGTGAGTTTCTTTTTGAATTATTTAAACAAGTTATTAGACGTTATAAATTTGTGAAATAAAAACGTTACTACTTTGTTCCACTAATTTGACATAAGTAGAATAATGTTAAAAGGCTTTTAAATCATACTATTTCTATGGCAAACATCACGTTTTAAAAGTGTTCAAATTTAAAAAAAATCTTAAATCGGTTTTAAATTTATGTTATTTATTTGCGGGTTGTTCTTTATGTGGTCTTTAAATGAGTGAAAGTATAAAATAATTAAAATGTGTCTGAAGTAAGAATACCTTCTTACTTTAGACACATTTTACTAAACATTTCTTTTGCTGCATTTCGCACCCGTCAAAGGCCAGGAAAAACACGGAAATTTCCTAACAAAACACCATTTGAATTTTGAATTGAATGTTTTGTGGATTAATTTTAAGCTATCGTATATTTTATTGACCGAAACACATTCCTAGAACCAATTCCTAGAACCTATGTACCAAAATAACATTACTTGCGTTAATTACGTAAATTGATAGGTTTTACGATGTTTTCGTCAAGTAACATGAATCGACTTTGACAGAAAGATTCGCGGCAAATTCGACATTTTGATGCCACAGATAAAATCATTTAAAAATGTTCTGGGGTTGCCAGGTGAATGAAATTTTGCCTATAACATGGGTAAATGTTGGCGCAAGCGATTCTTATTTGGTCTTTTATACCAATTCTGTACATAGAAGGGTCAAAACCGCAGACAAACATATTTTTTTCGATTTTTTTTTCGCGCGCATGCGCACAAACCGCGCATGGATTCGCGTCTCCGGCCAATAAGAGGAGATATCATCAGGATGACGGTTTTTCCCCTGAAAATGTAAAACTCGATCAGTAGGTTCACTTGAGAGTAATAAAGCCGCAAAACCGCTGTGACAGTGAGTTGTAGAATCAGGAAAATCTTTAAAGGTTTTCTATAAACATAATAATTACTAGTTACTAACAGGAGCTTTTTAGATAGAAGAAAAAGGTAATATAGCATTGAAGAAGAAGATAACACTAATAATCTAAATAAAAATATATAAGAGAACAAGATGTAAAAAAAAATAAAAAGATAACATTCGCAAATGGGACTCGAACCCAGAACCTCTCGTCTTACCGGGACAAACGCCTTACCAATTCGCCTACTGCTATCTCTTTTTTAAACGTTATATTTGTCAGTCTCATGTTTCAAATTTCAGAAAACAATAGTGTCATCGACTGATTTTTTTTTTTGTATTATTCGCAACTACATTTTTCATTGGAAATAATGGTTTGTAACCTAGATAGTGTCTCGGATAAATATATTTGATTTTATTTACATGGAATACCTATTGACCTTTTTATAAAAGTCTATTCAATTTTTATTCAAATAACTCACATTTTATAAATTTTGAAGGTTATGCCCATCAATTTAATATATCACTGAAAAAAATAACAATGATATATAATCATTCATCTTTCATATTTTCGTTTAGATTTTATGTGTTCACTTATTCTTATGTATTGATGATATATTATATGGATGGGAGTAACCTTCAAAAGTTGTAAAAAAGTGTTGTTCTAATAAAAATAGAAGAAAAGATATCCAAACCGTGTGTACCATTTTTGTTTAATTGTTCAATGAGATACAGATTTTAAAATACATGACTAACTAACTAACTAACCATCACGCCGTTTCCCCGCAGGGGTAGGCAGAGAGGACGGACCGCCAAACAACTCGGTCTTGGCACACACTCTTTGCCTCACTCACATTCATACATCGTCTCATACATACTCTTCTATTATTCTGACTTTTGACATGGCCCGTCTCAAGTATCTGATTCACTTGATCGTGCCATGTCTTCCTCGGGCATCCCCGACTTCTTCTATCATTCACATTTGCATCATATATTCTTTTTACACTACTTTCTTCGCTCATTCGCTCTACGTGCCCAAACCATCTGAGGGTCCCTTTCTTAATTTTGCTCATTATACTTACATCAGCCTTACATTCTTTGCGGATATCCACATTTCTAACACGATCATACATGGTTTTACCACACATACGTCTCAGGGATCTCATTTCAACAGCATTCAGTTTACTTTCATCCTTCCTCTGCCAGTTCCATGCCTCACTGCCATACATCAGGGTAGGTACCAGGACTCCATTGTGGACTGCTAGCTTCGCTTTTTTTGACAGTTTTTTATTAGCGCCAACAGCATTCAGTCCTCCATTAATGGAGTTACCGGCATTTACCCTTCTTTCGATATCTCTATCAGCCTTCCCATCTCTCGTAAACATACTACCTAGATAAACAAACAAATCTTATGTTTATCAAATATGTATACAAATGTTTATCAAATATGTTATATTTGATATACAAATGTTTATCAAATATGTTATATTTGATATACAAATGTTTATCAAATATGTTATATTTGATATACAAATGTTTATCTTAAAATACATAAAGTGTTGAAACTGTGAATCTATTCATATTTGGTATAAATTCAGCTAAAATCCGATGTTATTTAATTGGTTATATAAATTGACCTAAATACGAAGGCTTAAAGCGCGTGTAAAACAAATAATAATTAATCTAAATTAATTAACATCGTAACTTAAGCATTATTTTTAACAGCCGATTAATTCTAATAGTAGGTTATTTCATTGGGGATATCTTTGGGAGTTTGTCTTAAGAGGAAATCGGCAGCGTTTTGTCTAAACAAACGTATTCCAAATTTCTCTCTGGATTTTGACAACAACGCAAATATTTTATATTGTTGTATAGATATAGACCCCATACGTGTCGGTACTTGTTGGTTTTTTTGATAAATTACTTCTTACAAGAGTTATCCTTAAAAAAATCGTGCAAATTGCCTGGTTTGTACACCATCAACAGACGTTCAGTATACTTACGTTCAGTATACATACAATGTACAGTATTTTTTTCTAATACAGTTAGTAAAAAAAAATTAAATCTGTCCAGTTTTGAAAGAGAAAAACTGTGTATATAAAAACTCGATTTTGATTATTATCAGCATGAGGTTCATTTGTCCCTTTCGCTTAGTATTTAGGGGAGTAAGAGCCACAGTGACAGCAACTGTTTGATAAAATACCTATCCCCTATTACCCTACGATGAATATATACGTGAAATCATATTTAGACACTATTTTGATTAATCTTTACGACGAATCGGCTAGTATGAACATCATAAAATATGCTACGGATAAATTGAAGCTTTTACTAGCTTTTCTATGTATTGGAATTACAATAAAATTATTATTTACGGAACAAAAAATATAAGCGTAAACCACAAAAAAAATGTTTTTTCATGACTTAACTATGAAGTAACATAAGAAACAATTTTTAAAAAACACCCCTTTATGGCTAAGACTATTTTTGAGGTTTTCTATGTTCTAACTTTTTTCGTTCTTATAAAATTATGCACAAAATAAATAAAAAACACTTTTTCGCTTACTATCCTCGTGCAAAAAGACGCCCGATTTTAAAATTTTGCAGGCATGAGATTCGAAATATTTCTAGCGTTTATATTCCTCTTAATGAATTTGCTCCACAAGCACGTCGATTATAATATGATATAATAGATAGAAAGTGATAAGTATATCTGAAATAGCTAATTGATAAATCGAGAAATAAATTATTCTCGTTTACATTATCATTTTAAACGGCAGTTAATCTGTTGAATCATGAAAATACTGTTTGAATTATGCATTTTATTTGAGATACACCAGTTAAGAAAACAGTACATAATATTAAAAATACGTAACTGTTCTGTCGAGTGTCCTAATGAGTCATCTATACGAGTCTCAAGACTGACTACCTTAAGAGGCACTCGGTGAGAAGGGTCCTCTGTCAGGTAGCAATAATACTTACGAGGATATGCAACGCTATAATACCTACATGGTTTTCTTTGGCGTAAGTGTCAAGGCTTTTATTACTCTATTTAAACAAATTGCACAAATTTCTTTACAAAGAAAGACAAATACTCAAGGATTAAATAATAACTTGACTATATTTTAAACTCTCCTACAACCATCATTATAAGCATTGGAGGACCCACCACATACCCGCCCTGGTATGGGTAACAGATGGTTACCCCTTCAAGGCTCTTGCAAGGGCTTTAATTTTTTTGGTAAAAACGACTCTACATTGGATAACGAAACCAGACCTCCAATGTCCCTGCATACATTGTTAGTAAGCAGTATTGGCGGGAAATACAGATACAATATGAGTTAGTATGACAAAATATAGAAGAGACAATGAAACAGGTTGGTGAAAGTCCACAAGATACCAAGCGCTGGGTGATTGTATCCAGCGTATCCAGCGTATCCTACAAGCACCTGTTTGGGAGGAAGACACAGTAGATAAGTAATAAGGGCATGGCAAACGGTTAGGAGTCCTTTCCAATCGATTGGCAGTCCCAGCAAGAATGCGCATGACGTTCGGTCTAGTAGTGATCATTATAAGCAGAAGATGTTGCTTGTGCATTGATGCAGGATATAGCCAATAGAGGAATAAAATATTCCACTATTTTGGGGGCGGGTATGAGTACCGCTGCCCCAAGAACCATTTATTGGATAACCAATACCGCTGTCATAGGTCACTCCAAGTGGTTCTTTACGTTTATTGATTTAGCAGGAGTGCCCGGATTCAGAGGGGTGAGGTATATCTAGATTTTGGAGACGAATGTCTTTGCCCACCAATAATGACAACTAAAGTAAGATTTCGTGATTTTTAAAGGGTATGCGTTTTTATTCATTTTCAAGAAAGCGTTATTTACTAACTGACAAGACTCACTAAAAATTATTCCGTGATTTTTCATAGGTCTTCGCTAGAATTATCTAAATCATATTAAAACACATTACTTAATGCTGTGGGTCACGTAGAACGCTTGGGAGATATTACATAAAAATAGAAAAATATGCTTTCTCAGGGCCAATATTTCACAGATTTTCAATTGTAGCATTGAATTAAATTACCATTCAGCGCCATTCTGTTTTTTTGACATTTGAAAGGTCTTCGTTAAACGCCAATTTTAGGCCCGTTTCAGCTTTCTATCAATTTGTGACAAGCCGGCAATTTTAACATGAAAATTGTTCTCTTTTGTCGATCATAATTTATTCTAAAACTGAAACGGACTTGCAATCGGCATTTAACGAAGGATTTTTCAACTGTCGAAAAACGCTAAACTAAACAACTGTTTAAGAGGAAAATAAACGCTAGAAATATTTCGAATTTCATGCCTGCAAAATTTTAAAATCGGGCGTCTTTTTGCACGAGGCTAGTAAGCGAAAAAGTGGTTTTTATTTATTTTGTGCATAATTTTATAAGAACAAAAAAAAGTAAGAACATGGAAAACCTCAAAAATAGTCTTAGCCATAAAAAGGTATTTAAAAAAAAAAATTTCTTGTATTACTTCATAGTTAAGTCACGAAAAAACTTTTTTTTTTGGTGGTTTACGCTTATATTTTTTGTTACGTAAATAATAATTTTATTGTAATTCCAATACATAGAAAAGCTAGTAAAAGCTTCGATTTGTCCGTAGCATATTTTTTGATGTTCATACTGTAAGCCGATTCGTCGTAAAGATTAATCAAAATAGTATCTAAATAGGATTTCACGTATATATTCATCTTAAAGGGCGCTGAGTGGCCATTTGATGACAATGTTACCTTTGAACTTCTGTGAAATAACTTCGTTATTCCAAATTTAGATTAGTGTGAAAACAACCGGTAATGACCAACATTTTTTGACCTGAATTAATGGTTGATACTTCAATAAATTCACTTTCGATGTTCTGCGAAATAATTTACATTAAAGTGTATATGACTGGTAAATGCTTTGCAATATTCAAATGAACGCTACGTATAAAAAAATATTAAATTGTTTCCATGCAAATAAGTTACACTGAAAGCGATGCTATCATCGCAATTACGTAATATCGCTAAAATATCTACCCATGGTGTGGAAAGGCTATCTCCCGGTGAAATTACAATATTATTTGCCAACATAATAGAAAATTATGGTGCAATTATTAACATGAACGATCTCTGCATTGTGCAAGTTGTGTGGGTCTCATCTGAACTTTACTTACTATTATAATGGTTAATCGTGCAATTTGGTCAATATTATGCATCATGGTGCTGCATTAACCAGTGGCGGTTCGTGGTCATCCATAATGGGATTTCTATCAGAGTTTAAGGCTCCTCTAAGGTAGTAAGCGTTCAAAAAGGAGAGGAAGATAGTTTGAAAGGGAGATATGAAAATACGAATGTTAGAGGGAGCGCATTAATAAACTAAACTATTTTTTTCATTTGCCCGCGTACAGAACCAACCTTAGAAAAAATTCTCCAATCCCCCGCATATGCGCGCAATATAACACGCAATTTAACAATATCGATATTCTAAATAATACTCTTGTGAAATACCGATACGAAGTCAAGCGTACGACGACAAATGTTAATTAAATTAATGCACAGCTATAGAAAAGGTACAGCATGAGCATCTCCTGTCCCCATCTCATCTTCCCCTGCCTCTTGCCCTTTCCTATTCCTTCTTCCTTCTAATATGCTTACATTTATATATTTTTGTTAATTTCATTTTCATGTAATGGTTATAACCAATTAACATTTTGTATTATATCATAGTAACCATTAGCATAAGAAACTGTTGTGGCTTACCTCATTTTTAACCGCTTCATTTTTAACATCCTGTATTAAACTGCTGTTTGTTTCTTATAATAAATAAATAAATAAAACGATAACACTTAACCGAAAATTTGGAAAACATTTAATAAAAGAAGACCCTTTTAAAATAGTATTAAAATCTCTGTTTGCGTTAATTTTTAAGATACATCGTGAATATTTTCATACCCATAACACGTTAAATAACGGAACTAAATGTATTTTTAATAATTTTCTGAGATTATTTTGCGATTTTTTTCTATCGAGGGAATTTTATATAATTAACATTTCGTCTATGCAAATGTATAGATATTATCTTAAAAAATAACTTGTGCCTTTTTGGAAACTTCAAAATTAAGAGTGTTCAAGAGAAATATATTATAAATTAGTAGAAATTCGGAATGCGGGTGCTTAAAGAGAGAGAGAGAGAAAATTGAAAGCCGTCACGGGACGTCTGACAGATGTGAAGCATTGATAGTGGAGAGAGGAGAGCGAATAGCGTCGCGACGCGTCGTTGCGTCACGCCGCGGAAAGATTCGACAAATTACCAGGTTTGCGGAATGAAGGTTCATTCCGTGCATAGCGTCGTCCCGTCTTGTCATTTTATCACACCAAAAATCATCATTTAAAAATTGTTTAGACTTGCAAATAGCTAACACAAATATTACACACCATATTCGTGAAGCAAGTTATGTAGGAGCACCGCCCTCCAAATTATAAATATTTAAACTCTAGAGATGTGTACCTTTCAACAAACGAAAAATAATGTTTATCTTATCGAGTTTTCCATAAGCGTGGTTTTTTTCATTACATGTAAGACATATTTGGCGTGTTCGTTGTAGCTATCTTTAGGAGTACACTCCTCACACACACCTTAGAGAAAACCGCCACTGGCAGAAATGCTCCCGTATTATTATATTACAGAAATGCTTTTATGATTCTACAGCAAAACAGCATTGATCGGATAATTATCGTGTTCCTAATAAGCGACGTTGTAGCCACATTGTAGGCCAACGCGGAAATTACAGAAACGCAGAACAGGTGTAAAGTTCTTCGTATTGTGGTTTAGAATCGTGTTCCCGAGTTATGGACATGTCGTGTATTGATTGAGATATAAATCATTGTCATTGCTGCCATATGCACTGCTGATTATTCAGTCACTGCCGAGCAGATACCGATTTAGCTGATGGAGGACTTAATTAAAACCATTAACAATTCTTGCACAATCAACTACTTGTGTGTAAAACATAATGTTTACTGTTTGCATTAGCTACTCAAGTAAACCACATTTCTCGAATATATGAATAAGTTTAGTGGTTACTGTGACCACTGGGATTTTTTAAATTATAATATTCAATTATCAAAGAAAGCAACCACTTTGCGGCTTGACATTATGTATATGAAAAAGTTCTTTGTTTAACACCGCTTTTGATTTACACACATCTTGTTTGGTTGATTTCAACCTTCAGTAAACGTATAAACTTAAATATAGTATAAAGGTAGATTATAAGGTTAAAAAAGAGAAATCATGTTAGAGAGGAAGAGACCATCAGAGAAAGGCTTTTTAGTTTATGTGTTTATTGTTCTGACAAAGGTTGAGATCAACCGAAACCGGTCGACGTGCATAAATCAAATGAAGTGGTTTTAAACAACAACAAAAAATTGTTTGTATAACATTTAAATTAGAATCTATGTTTAGTGATTGTCTTTAATTTTTATTTATTGTGTTTAATATAAAGGAAAATAATTTTTAAGTGTCATTATTTTCTTATTTATCCCTTGTTGGCATTAAAGGGTAACACTGAGAAGCGAATCGCTTTTGAAAAGGCCACGATTCAACAGATATAAAACGTTCCTTGAAACTAATTTTACTAAGTTTTCCCAGACCCCTTTTCTAGTTCACCCAATTTTTCTTCGCCCTAACATCAACTTTCAAATGGGGTTGAGTTAGTTTCACAAGCTCCAGATAATTCGGAACTCCTGTATGATTTCTCATACAATTTATAAGTACTTATCATTTAAATTAAAAAAGCCAAAAATCAAACCAATAATTATTATTTATCACAAAACATTCCATATTGACTAATTTAGTTAGACGAAAAATATTCATTCTAGCTGTGGAGATAGAGCAATAATTATGAACGTTTAAAAATAATTCCTTAATAATAATAGGTGTCAAAAATAGGATTTTTTCAGTTTCGCTACAAGGGTTGGGTTGACACAACTATGTATATGTACCTTCCTCCATCCAACCTAGCTTCCTTGCCTATCCTATCTGAGAATGTGTGACGAAATTACCTACGTATTATATATTGGAACAATAACTTCAAGGAGCAGCGAGTCTATTTAAGAAATCCGTGCAGTTATCGACTCCTATGATATCTCGGTCACTTTAAAATCGATTCGTGTGGAGACCTATGCAATGATCAGCTAAGTGATTCATCGGTACCATAATATCACAAGAACGTGCTGTGGGAAATTAAGGTGAGTTAGATACTCTTCCAGTATCAACTATTCACGTATTCCCATAGTTGTGTCATTTTGAAAACCCAGCATTTTATGATTGCAGTCCATTGATTTTCGCAGTCAATGTATCGGCGACTACAGGTTGATTTACTGTCAACCCTTACCTTTGTCGTTATAAACAGGAAACAAATAATATTAAACCCTCCTATTATAAGGTTCCTATCAGAATTAATGATTTAAATTTTCATTGCAAAACATCGCGTAGCATTCGCGCACCTCATCGATACGATTCAAAAAGATATTGATTCAAGATTCAACCTTTTATACTCGGAATATTGGACATAGTATCACGCCCCATAATAGGCCCGACACCTCGTGGGGTCACTTCTCATGCAAAGCGCATCGCCGACACTCAGCGAGACTGACAAAGATACTGAACATAAGACAGTGGACACTTTGAACAGTGAATGCTCGTATGTTTATGTTGATGAGGCGTTGATCTTCGACGAATTTCTGTCACCCAGGATGTACGTAAATTTTTTATTCAAAGCCAAATGATTTGTGCAGACATGTTAGAAGAATTATTTGACAATGTTGTACAGCTGCTGGCTGCAAGTCGTATTGTGTCTTGGGTGTGAGACAGAGATAAAAAACTAGTTTGGACTTTTGATAGTTGAATTATTTGGTCTAGAATAATAAATCTAAGGTGAAATCAAACAATTGACCACTTGTCTGGTTCATCGATACAAAAACAAAATAACGTGACTTGAAAACAGAAGCTATTGAATTTCATCAGTACTCAAGGAATAAATATTTTTTTAACTTTCCATATCCGATGTTAAATATGTTTCTCCTCATTATAGTCCTACTGCATAGAATTTGGGGGAACTTAAAATAATTGCAATATTTAGAACATAAACGACTTTTCATGTTTCGTTTTAAATACAACATTACGTGACCCGAGTGGTTTAAATGGGTTTATGATGTTATGTCGACATATTTAGCATTAATAAAGTTGCGTTTGAAAGAAATGCTCCATTACTATGTAGTAGTGTAGTTTGTATAGCTACTGTTTATTTTATGTAATTCACAATAACAAATGTATTTAAAAACACAATAAAATTAACAATTTAGTAATGTTTTTAAAACATTCCATTGAATTGAATGTTATAATTGAAATATAATCTCTTGGATATAATATAATATTTTGGATTTTTATAATATAATCTTTTGAATTTGGATAATATAATCTTTTGGATTTGTTTTAATGTGAATACTTCACAAGATTTCCAATACTATAGAGCCAACGCGACTACAGAATCTTAAAATTTGGATGAGTTGTTGTTGAAATTAGGATATTGTGTCAGGTTGGAATGCACACATTTTATACCATAACGTAATACATTTACCTCACTATGGTAAGCAATCCATTGGTTACTAGGGGGGCGGGGCAGTTTATATAATTTCTCTCCAGACATCGTCATAATGAAAAAAAGATTAAGTAGATTTTTTAGTCATTTAATCTTCGAAATATGGAAGTGAAAAACATTGTAATGTTATATATTTATGTGTAATGTAATGTAAATGTTATTACTCAAGTTATTTCTAGATAAATAAGTAAAAATGTAATTTTTTTTTCTAAAAATAAAAACCAACAAACAAACAATGCTGTGTTTGTTCTACTGGTTTTTCAATGGAAGGAGCTCAAAAATAACTTCGCTTCGTTCGACAGTGTAAAATTAGACATTTATAATCTGAAAAAGTCGAAGACGTAAAAACTAAACTAGACACCAATTTTTAACAAAAAGTGTTTTTGAACTGTTTATGAAACAAAATAAAATGTTAGAAGACACGTTAATAATTATAGTAGTTGGTAAGGCTTTCTTATAATTAACTCAATAAAATTTTATATTTCACGGCCAAACGTATTTTCGTTATTTATTTTTGGGTTGTCATGCCGTGTTGCGCTATCTCCTTTTTCGTGTGATTGTGGGCACAGCATTACAGTGTCCATAATCACACGATGCCCTGATGATGGAAACTGTAACGCTGTCCGAAAAATTGGCTAAAGAAGGAGAAGAAGAATAACACCCCGAAAATAAATTTCGAAAATCAATTAAATATCATTTACTTTCTCGCCTTTAAACGATCGAACTAATAATTTTAGGACTAGTGTTAAATGATGGGTATATATGAAATGTATTTTATATGCACGACGCTATAGAATTCCGTTACGGCGACAGAAGTCAAAGTAAATTCAAAGTTAGGATAATATTTGTTTAAGATTCGAGGCGTGTTCCGTAAGAGAGCTACTCGGGGACGAAGCAATAGAAGTGTTTGCCCACCAACTTAGAATCGGGACTCGAAACTGAACAACTTTATATTATTATCATATTTTACTATATTGGTTATTGAACCTTTCTATTTTGGTCAAATATATAACATAAACGGTGACCGGATAAACGAAATTAAATCATCTCAACACCTCCTTTGAAAATTCATTAAAAGTGACAGTAAAAATATTTTTAAAAAATGGTTAAATATGTCACTCTAGGTAAGGTTGGGTTTTAATAGGTTTTTAGGTTTGAGGGAGATGTCGATTCAGACGGTAGCCGATGGTTCCACCTCTTCCTCACACTCGATAAATGCTGGCGTCCCTCAGGGATCGGTTCTGTCTCCGACTTTGTTTTTGTTGCACATCAATGACCTTTTGTCATATGCACCATTACGCGGATGACAGTCAGTCCACCAAGGCTTTTTGTTTGACAAGCCCCCAAAAGGCTCACAAACTCCAACGGGTCGAAGGCCTTTGAAGCAAAGATTGGACGGTTACTTCGAAAATGATTTCTCTTGGGGTAAATATAATCTCGTTGAATTTAATATTTCAAAGACCCAATCTGGTCTGATTACATTTAAAAGAGATCGAAATGAAAATCTAGTCTCCTTCAACCTTCAACGGAAGCAATCTTCCGAACAGGCCCTCCATTGATAGGCTTTGTGTAACCCTAAGTGACCAGCTCAGATATGGGGGCTCCATCGAAGCCAGAGTAAGCTTAGCCTCTCAAAAACTGGGCGCGCTGTACAGGGCCTGCAGATACTTTAATAGTACACAACTGCTAACCCTGTACAAATCACAAGTGCGCCCCACGGTTGAATTTGGCAGTCACCTCTGGTCGCTTGTCACCTCTAGTTCTTGTGTTCAACAGCTCGGCTGTGGAATGATTTGCCGGCCTTGAATCTGAGTTGGCATGGAACCATACAAACAGAATAAGAGAGAGGGAACACCCGTATTAGAATTTAAAAGATTATTATATCATACATGTTTAATAATTTGAAATTTAATACCAAAAGGGGGAATATTTCAAACTAAATCTCTAATCTGAGATATTATGTAACTAAAACTAATAAACTTCAAAATACCACCCAGAGTAACAAGGCTTAACGACTTATTCCACATTAGCCGGACGCGTACAAATGCTGGTGTCAGGGATCCAATCAGAAGAATGTGCGAATCGTTTAATCTAAATCAAAACCTCAAGGATTCCGACCTATTTTTTGATACGCGCAGTACTTTTAGTAGAAAATTAAAGGCTGTTTTCCTACAAAGTACAATAACTTAGACATTACTTGGTTTATAATTTTAACTACCTTTCTTTTTTTAAATTTCTGTATGACATTATTTTTTATCTATATATATATATATATATTTGGTCTTACTATCAAAATTTTTCCAAAAACAATTTGTAAACTTTTATAAGGATATTGCGCATTTTTTTTTCATTTCTCTATTTGTAAAATAATATTTACTTATGTATATACATACGTCTTTTCCGTATTTAAAGGTTAAAATATTTGTATGTTTTTATCTGCTGTTAATGTTAATTCGTGAGAAATAATTTGGATGCAGGTGAATTCTCTATTAATTGTTTTGCATATTCTTGTCAATTGACATCTGTATCTGTTTTTTCTCCTTAATAAAAAAAAAAAAAAAAAAAAAAAAAAAAAAAAAAAAAAAAAAAAAAAAAAAAAACATAGTACTGTGTTATCTAGGCTTGACGGGTATATTTAGAACAAAGATCATAGTTCAATAATTTCTTAATTCTAGCATACTATTTTTAAACAAATCTTCAATTTAAAACCGGTTATGTAAATTTAAATGCATCAAAATACATTAAAAAAAACATTCCATTCTGCAATCTTTAATCAGAAAACCAAATATTTTTGTATAGTTGTGTAATAATTCTGCAGTTTATTACCCATTATTTTGTTTAATAGATAATGGTTTCTTTGACCATAAATATTATGCAAAGGAGTGCTAGCATTCAAATGCTCAGTCCATAACTTTTTATGGGAAATTCGTTACCTTTTTGTGATTTTTCAAAGTTAATAAATTCAACGATAATTGCACCTAGAATATTTATGTGCATTTTATTAAGTATGTTACTACTTCAATATGATAATTCGCCGTTTGGCTGTACATTATTTAGCATTATTTTCTAACGTAGAAACTAATAAGAGTTTATCTGTTTATGTCCACACAAATCGTGAAACTACTTCAATCAATTTTATGTGCGTTCAAATCGATTACTGACGATTATAAATTTAATTAAAACCCATAACCCTGTCGAGTTGAAACTATGATATAAACAATATGTTTCTCTCAATTGCAAAATGGTTTGAATACTAAGTTAATTTATTATTCTTGGTCATTACAAAGAGTTTATAGGCTGCGCGCAATGCAGTTTGTTAATGGATTTTACAGTTTTATACAAGTTGTAAATGCAATAATAGTTTGTAGGATAATTAAAATAATGACTAGCAAATTCTTGGACGGTGTAAAATATACGTAGAGCACCATGTTGATCAAAGAAAAACCCAGCTGGTACCCGGCATGCATTGCTATGCCATTCAAAGAAATAAATTGATTCTCCCTGCATGTCCTTTCCCGTGAATCCCCGTTCCCTTCCACCTTCCTCCTCCATCGTCTTCCCTCTCTGCAAACCCCACCTTCCCCTTGCCTTTCCTCCCTGCCGCAATAATATATGAAATACACAAATTTTCATTTATGCAAATTTCATAACGCCAGAACTTACCATTATATACAGCCTATGTTACTCGATGATAATGTAGATTTCGGTGAAAGAATTTTTCAAATCGGTTCAGTAGTTTCGGAGCCTATTCGATGCAAACAAACAATCAAATCTTTCCTCTTTATAGTATTAGTAGATATGAAGGTGTGGTTAAATTGTTGATGTATTTTCTTCTGATATATTCATAATAATACGCAATAGTAAGTAATACAATCCTATTTTATCTTAACTTAATTTAAACACGGAATTTACTTACTTAATAATTAAGTGATAAGATATTATTTATTGTTAAAATCACATATTTTACTGCAAGAAGTTGGTCATGATTGATTGTTATAATGGGTAATATTAGATCTCGCTTATAAATAGTAGTACAAGGTTCACAGGCTTAGGCGAAGGGAGGGTGCACTCATTCCCAGCATTACTTATTATTCCGACCTCCGTAGTCCAGTGGGTAAGACTCTTGACTCACAATCCGGAGGTCGCGGGTTCGAACCTGGCATGCGCAAATAAATTTTATTTGATTAATTTGTGTTATTTCACAATTAATTCATTTAAAATAATATACAGTATATTTGCGGCATGTTCCAGAGTGGAAGATACTATCAGTATCGCCCTGGTGTAAGACCACCATTCAGAATTGAAACGTTGCTTGAAAATGGCTTTAGCCGTGTTTGGTGACCAGATCTGAATAGCCAGGTATTTCCCAACCTTCCTCTTCACCACCTCCTTCCCCTCCCCACTACCTTCAGCCTCACAACATACCCCAATTGGGGATGCCTTGGGGTACGATCAGGTATAAAGCGGGTTTCGGTTTTCAGATTAACGGCGTTCAGTGCCCTGTTCCACCGGCGTCAGTTGACGCCGAGATGTGGACAAACAGAACGCGCATAAAACTTGCACTACCTGCGCGGTAGCATGACAGCAGCTGTCAGTTTTTACGAACTGTCGAGTTCGTAAACGACGATTATTTACTCTTGGAGAATCCTTTCTTAAAATTAAGGAATAAAACAATGGTATTTGGTAATTGGTATCTTTAAATATGAAAAAAAAAACCTCAGGAGAACATGATAATATGTTAAGTACGTGCCTGAAAGAAATTCACTTGTGACATTTGAGGTTATTTCAAAATTTTATCTTTTTGATTTCATTCCATCACTTGTCAACAACATTTCTTGTGGTATGGAATTATTTCTTTTATCCCAGATTGGCGATTGATTGAAAATAGCGGCAATTAACAGGTCGCTCATTTTGATATCAGATTCTGACCGGCGTCACCGGCGAGCAGGAATTAAGAATTCATTCCGGTAAAGCTTATCGGCGCCGCCTCGCGCGGACATAAATCTGAACCTGCCTTCACTATGTTCGGCCTGATACGTTGACATACAAACATTCTTGTCAGCACGCCTGCGCCAGTCGGCCGCCCATGCGCCGACTAATCAGAAAACCGAAACCCGCTTTGTACCTGATCGTACCCATAGTCTCACTGGCTCCAGACGGGAGCAGTTGAGATTCTTGTGCGGTATTCACTGTAAAAAAAAAAAAAAATTACTTCGCCACCGGCTAGCCAGCTTCTGGAGCAGGACACGGAGGTCAAACAACATCATTGTCGTGGCTGCATCCGGGTGGCTCAGTTCCCCACTAAATGAGTGATGGATGCAAATGATGAGGCGACCTCCCTGATGGGCGATAAAAAAATAAATAAACAACAAATATTTCTTTTTTTAATTTTAAATTTCTGTTTAATTTTTGTTTAATTTAATTTTATTTTGTTTTTAATTTTGTGATTAATTTTTATTATTATTATTTATGTTCGAATTTTATATTCATTTTTTGTTTTTTTGTTTTCGTTAGGTACCTAACCTAATACGCTACCATATTTTATTTCTTTTAGATTTTTATTTGCTCTTTAAAATATATTATACTATCGTTGGGATTGCACTACCCTCCCAGCCCTGCTGGAATAAAAACTTAAATAAAATAAAAAAAATAAAGCAACAATTAATAGCTTATTTAGGATTGAAATATAGATGTAAATTCACTCTAAGATTCTAAATTTGTTCACATGTCGCGATATTGTCACAAGTAGATAGATTTAAAAAAAAATGTCGAGTAAATGGCGTTCAATGTAAGCAATGTAACAAAGTAAATAAATATTTAACGTAAGATTTTTCAGTATTTATTTATACAGGGTTATCACAAAAGATGTTCTCAGTTACCAATCCAGTTATAAAAATTAGGTTAATATACCAACAGATATACAGGGTGTCAGGGGGTAAAGTGCATTAACTTCGGGAGGTGATTCTACATGACAAAAGTGAGTGAGTAAAAAAGATTAACAACTTTTTCCGAAATTCCAACATTTTTTTTTTCCCATAAAAATCCTTAGTGTGAGTGAGGTACGATCTTACTTGCTGAGAGCCTGCCGTGCGCCCGACTCGATTGTGATTGACCCGTATCGTAACAGCGGAAAATAATAAATCTGGCCGCACACGCCGGACTAATTTTATCTTATACCTCAAAACTACCCCTAAAATTTGGAATTTCTAAAAAAGTTATTTATCTTTTGTACTTGTACTATCATGTAGAATCACCTCCCGAAGTTAATGCACTTTACTCCCGAACACCCTGTATAAAACCTACTCAGTCAAAAGATATAAAATATCAACCAAAAATGATATTCATTAAAATTACAAATAATACTAATACAGGCAAGATTCACAAGAGACACAAAGAGAGACACAAGTAATTCAAAATATAATTAGCTCATGAATTGTTACATGTTTTTTAACAAAAAATGTCTACTGCAGCACACTATTTCTTAATTTGTAGCTGATACATTTTGGACAGTGAACTAAAATTGGTTAAACATATATATTAAATGTATTCAGATGAAACTTAAACAATAAGAATTGGCTACGTTTATTTCAATATTTCTAAGACATAATGTAGTCTCGAAGACCGCGAATTATTTTATGATAACATATTAGATCAATATAATTTGCGTTTTATGTGTGTTTTATCTTCCTGAAAATTCGTTGTTCCAACAAGAGGAAATAATTGGCAGCTTTGAACCTTGGCACTGGGAGAATTCACAGGAGTTATTATGCCCGTGGATTTCCTGCTGCCTCAGTTCAAGGCTGGCCCATCCATCATCAGCAATCAGCAGTCATCAGTCATCAGTCATCAGCCATCCTCCAACAGCCAACAGCAGTCAGCACTCTTCAGCCATCAGGATCCAGCTATACCAAGTAATCAAGAATTACTAATCCCTGGTTTTCAGGTGTCAGAGGTTGCGAAGGAAGTAATCCATCAGAAGCAACTTGAAAGTGATATTGAATTAAACACTGGAAGCCATTATCCATTTAAACTGTCATGGGTATATTGTAATTCGCCTAAAGATTGTGCGAGGTGATTGTTTATCGTCTAGGCACTTAATTAGTATAATGTGGTAATCCTTCCCTCGTTGCTGGTTATTATTATATCATTATCTTTCTTACTTATACTATTAGAGATTGTTTTTGGCCATGAGATTTATTTCATACAAATGATCTCAACGATTGGTAAAGAGAAAAACCTGCAATTATAAAAAATAACAAATGAAAATTAAAATGTACTAAAGCAAACACGTGTCAATTTGAATGAGATATTCTTAAAGATGTATTAAATTTTAAGAGCATAATAACAGTAAAATTAGTTTTTTGATATTTCCAAAAATACGAATTTATGAGCTTTCAAAATGAACTTGGGTAAATAAATAAATAAATAAAATAAATAAGTGTTTATTCCAGTATGTGGGGAGGAGAGTGCAATCCCACACATTCCATAAGGGTATAATATACACATACATGTACAAAGTATTTGAAAGGAAAAAAAGAAAAAGAAGGTGGATATGAATGTACACGAAACAAAAAAAGATAATAAGCTAATAGTAGTAAAAGGAAAACAAAAGAAATAATAATATTAAGCTTTCAGGATTCTGTGAGCACGTAAGGAGCCAGTATTTTTCTCCAGTGTGCATCAATACTGGATGATGGACTGAGATGGGCTTCCATGACGAGGATGTTTCCAGAGCTGGTTATCCTTTCCCTCATTCTTGCCACCCTGGATCTAATAAGGGCTGCAAAGCCAGGAACTCGCCCCTCCGTGAACATCCGGGAAGCGCTGCAATATCTGGGGAGACCAAACATTATGCGGAAGGCATTGTTATACTGAACCCGAAGTCTTTCTATACTACTCTTCTTGTAGTTTGCCCAGAGTTCACACGTATACAGTGTTGCGCAGAAGGAAAGGAAGAGCGTCCTTTTTACAGCAGTACTGCAAAGGCGGAATCTTCTACTGAGCATGTTTGCTTTTACACTGAGAGCTCTTCTTTGCCTATCAATGTCGTCATCGTCCATCAGATTACTGGTGATTATGTGTCCAAGGTATTTAGTTCCTTCAGTCACCTGCAGGTTCACACCATTCAGGGTAGCTGGAGGAATATTGCAATGAAACGTATGCAATGGTGTGTAAGAGAAACGTGCAATTTATTGATTATTCTAATGAAAGTGCTCAGCGCATGTACCGTGATTTCACAAGTTTTTCGGCAGGCCGCAAATATCAACATTTTGGAAACTTATATCTTCGGTACTCTTAGGTATATTTTCCAAAAAATCAAAAAGTTCTATTCTCAGCATGCTCTAAAACTCTAAAATAATATGATACATTTGTAAAACATTAAAATTCTTTGTAGGAGTCTCTAGTTCATTCTAGCCAAATAAGTTCCAATTTTGAAAATGATGATATAGAGTTCATTGAACCAGAGTTACACACAGATGTCAGATTTCATTTTGGGAGGCCAGTATGGGTACCGCCGCCCCGTAAACCATTTATTGGATAACCAACACCCCTGCCATAGGTCACCCCAAGTGGTTCGCTACATTTGGTGACTTAGCAGGGGTGCCCGGGTTCTTAAGGTGAGGTTTGTCCGGGTTTTGGTGGCGGATACGTCTGCCCACCAGCTACATGGCAGGCCGTATCGGGAGAGAATGGTTAAGGGAGTCCCTTTGACTTCTCGAGCCGTACTATCTTGGAACATCGCCTTATTTCCTTCCCAGAACTTCCTCTCCTTTCTTTCCTTAAAAAAACCTTCCACATAGCATCCCCTAAGATGACATAGGCCCCGAAGGGAATTATTTTTCTCAGGGCCTCCTTTGTGGAGTTAATGTAAAAAAAAGCCTAGTGAGGTAGTTAAAAAAATTGCAAAAAATCTGTAACATATAAAAAAAAATTATGAAATAATAAAAGACAAAAAATAAATTAAAAAATAGCTATGTTATCACTGAATTTTGCTGTAAATTTATTACAGATTATTGGGTTTGGCAAAGCATAATTGCTTTGAATTGCAAACAACCCTTTTCAAGATTGTAAGTGGATTCTACCAGGAATGCTTGATTATTCGATGAAGTTCTGACGAAACGTTCAGGAGTGAATTATCTATTAGCCACAATGAACTTCTCTTCTTCTAAGAACTGAGCGGGTGTCATCCATATGATTAGCTGACCCTAGAAAACGACATAATTTCATGGAATTAGATATCACACTACGTCTGGGATTTCTATAATTCAGAACTTACGAAGCATTACGAGAGCGCTAACATTTACAGTGACAAAATCGATGCGAAAATTGCGAAAATGTTTAAAAAAACACGACTCGTTTAAAATAGAGCAAAAATCTCGCGGACATTATCTTTAACAGCATTTAAAGAAACACTGTGAATTTTTTCATACATATAACTTGTGAAATAACTGAAACAAACGTGTTTATAGTAATTTTTGGAGCATACTTTGCGATTTTTTTCTATCGAGGGAATTTTATATAATTTGCGTTTCGGTATTGGCAATGGGTAGATATTATCTTCAAGAATAACATATATTTTTTAAGAGCTTTAAAACTTACCGTGTTTAAGGGAAATATGTAAGAAATCAGTAGAAATTCGTGTTGCGGGCAAAATTGCGGAAAAAATAAAAAATACATAATTCAAAGAAATCTACAAAACCAATACGCGTAAACGAGATATTATATAAAGTAGAATAAAGAATAATGCAAAAAGTGCTTTGTGGGCTTGTTTCATGATCCAAATATGGGCCATATTTGGTCCTATATTTTGGCAGGCGGATGCGGGTACCGCCGATCCTTGAACCGTTTATTGGATAACCAACACCTCTGCCCATAGGTCACCCCAATGGTTTACTGGGTTTGGCGTCTTAACGGGGGTGCTCGGGATTATGAGAAGAGGTTTGTTCGGGACTTGGCAGCGGATGTGTCTGCCCACCAACTGCGTGGAAGTTCAAATTGGGGGAGACTGGTTGAGCAGCAAGACTCCAACTTAGCCAACTCAGAATGAAACCAACTCAGACACACCTCATAAAGGTCATTCAAAGCTATGAAAAAATAATTTTAAAATAACCGGTAACCCTAACTAACTTAACCTATTTAACCAATTTTTTATATATTTTTATCATCACTCTTAATGACCTTTCTGAGGTGATTCTGAGTTGTCCGGTCACCGTCGTGCACCGCAGTGGGAGAAATGAATTCATAATATGTCCATCTCTCCTAGATACAATGACCTTCGGAATTCTACCTGCCCATCGTACCTTTTTCTTTCCTAGATCTTCATATCCTTCCTTTCATAAAAAATACCCTCCACTCAGCTTCCCCAACGATGACGTAGGCCCTGAGCAGAATTATTTTTCTCGGGGCCTCCTGTGTGGAGCTAATGTAAAAAAAACTGTGCTTTCGAATTTCAAATGAGATGGAGATCCACGATTTCAGGCGAGTGCAAGTGAGACGGAACGCTGGGTGGTATGTTTCAAATTTGTATGGAAGGCACTTCTAGTGTTGTGTTATTTATTATATGTTATACAAGTACAAATTCTGTCCTTATATAGCCATGTAACGACAGCTACATCAATGGAAAATAAGCAAATACTTATGTAACACAGTGTTATAAATTAACCGCGCTATCTCAACATAGGTTCTGTGTGCTTACGTAATGCTTGTTCACATGATTAACTATGGTAAATGCTGAAAAGCCTTTATGAAGTCATAACATTGATTGAACCAAATGCTCAAGTCTAACCCATGAGATTTTACAGCCTGTTAATTATGTTGTTAGCGATTGAATTTTCCATTGTAAGTGATTTATGTAATAACAATATTTATGGATAAACATAATCTGTAAATAATTATTTGTTTAATTCTTCTAATTTTGATACTGACAATTTATGGTGGAATTTCGTTACAATAATATACACACATACCTAAAACTTATTTCCACTTAATTCATTTTTTTAACGTAACCGGTTTCAGCATGTTATAGCCATTTTCGGACTGGTACAAATAATTCTCAATTTAAATTTTATATACGTATCGTATAACGTATGAGGAAGAGGGTAGTCTACAAGGATTTTATTCAATTGATATGATTTTTCCATTTTTGTTGCCATGTCTTCTTTGACGATTGGATTTTAATTATTGGCTATTAGGTTCAGGTTTATAAATTTCTTTAATGTTGCCTCCCTCTCCCATTAATCTGTGCCGTCAATATCAGCCACCTCCCGTCTGGAATCCTAAAATACCGCAACGAACCCTCAAATCTGTGCAGAAACGGGCAATGAATTTGATAGATTCATCTATCTTAACAAATGAATTGTAATCTTTAGAGCATGAGCAAAGGCGTCGGGTGGGTATGCTAACATTGATCTACCGGTATTTCAATGGAAGATGCTCTTAGTAACTAGAGTCACTTATTCGTTGCGGACCGAAATACAGTCGGGAAACACGCCAAACGCGCGCTTAACATTTGTACGTGATTGACGTTTGTCATATGAGAAAGGGTAGCATCTACGCCTTGTTTTCGAGTTCAATAGCTCGACTGTGGAATGATTTGCTGGCCTCTGTCTTTCCTCCCTCCTTCAACATGGGTCTCTTCAAGATCCAGGTTCACTTTTTTTTCCACAAAAGTCCTTCCATACAGCAATAGACATAGGCCCTGAGGGAAATTAGTTTCGACCTCCTGTGTCAATTGTACAACAGAAAATAGCTCTACTCCGTCATTATAATATTCAAGTAATTTCATAGGCGATGGGGAATGTCCTTCATAAAAATACGAGGAGCCAAAAAGGTTTTTATAAGGATCAATTCTAACTTTTAAAACACATCCATGACAGATGTATTAAAAAATATTATGAGAGCTTGTCCTAACAACTTATTCGTACGTCCAAGATTACGTGAGTCGATTGTATTAGCAAGTATTCGCATAACATCAGGAAATAAGTGGTAAGTATACCTACTTTCGTACTAAAAATACGCTTTTAAACGGTTTTTCTTAATCATACTCAATGTACATTCTTAATCATAACTTAATGTACATAATTTAAAAAGAAAAACGGAGCATTCAGATTTTAATGAATTATCAAAAATTCCCCGAAGTTTTTATAAATGATGATTCTGAGATTGTACCCGGAATAGATCACAAAATTATCTTAAACCCTTTGTGTTGACACACAGCGTACACACATATTAAGTTGAACGTGACAGGAAGGCATGGCTCGATCAATTGAATAAGATACTAATAATAGAGATGTGTTTCTAAGACAATGAATGAACGAGAATAGCGCTAGGATCCCATCCAAAAACTTTATTGTGTTAAATTCAAATTTTAGAAACTAACCACTTTAACTCTACGTTGCTCCTTAATTGCAGAAAAAATACTTTTATTTTTTCTGAATACCGCTCAGGAATTCTAATTGTCGACTATGGCGTGCCTAAATGCCGACTACGGCATGCGTAATTGTCGTTTATGACATGCCTAACTGCCGACTACGGCGTGCCTAATTGTTTACTACTGCGTGACTAATTACCGACTATGGCATGACTATCTGCCGACTACGGCATGCTGATTCCAACCATGGCATAAATAATTGTCGACTATGGCATGCCTAATTGTCGACTTTTACCAATGCATGCCTAATTTCCGCTTGACTACCTTCCGACTACGGCATGCTGATTCCAACCATGGCATAAATAATTGTCGACTATGGCATGCCTAATTGTCGACTTTTTACCAATGCATGCCTAATTTCCGCATGACTAACTTCCGACTACGGCATGCTGATTCCAACTAAGGCATAAATAATAATTGTCGGCTTTGGCATGCCTAATTGCTGATTTATACGTGCCTAATTGTGGCATGCCTATTTTTTTACTATTGCATGCCTAATTACCGACTATTGCACGCTTAATTACCAACAACGGCATGCTGTGATTATGTTGTGATTTTAAAGAATAGGGAGTGGGAGGAGATGAAGAGGAGGGATTTGAAAGTTCCTGGCTGTGCAGATTTGGTCACTAAACAAATGGAAAGTCATATCTAGCAACGTTTCTATTTTGATAATTATTGATATACAAATATGCTTATAAACTACTCCAACGAAAACAGTCACTCCGAAAGCGATTAGCAAGGTCATAAATAAAATAATGTACTCAGAATAATTATAGTATTTTAAACGCTGTTATGTTAAGGGAATGGATAAAAAAATGTTACATTAACCAAAGAGAATTCTTTCTAAACAGTTCAGTTGTGAAAGTACCAAGAAAAACCGTGATATATTTTTAAACCCGATATCGATTGTTGACATTCCCTCACGTGTTCTTCTGTTCTCCTGACGGGTATATTTAGAGTCCAGACTTCCCTATAACCCGTCAAAGCAAAACCTTGTTCATTAATAATTCTTATCGCCATATTTACCATCGCCTTAATCGACATGTCCGTCACGCGCCTCCCCGCCTTCTCGGTACCAAACACAACCTCCATACGTCTCGTGTTCATCGGACATGGACATGTGGAAAGACACGTAATTACATGGAGTACCATGCGACTCCCTCCTTGGCTCTATGACATCGTTGGTGAAAGCTTTGAAGACCGCAATTCAACAAATAACTGGGTGCAAATGGAAATAAGGATAAAAATATGCCCAAAGGCATGATAGCTATAACAACAGATATCGCGGGTTCAAACGTGAACTTTGGCAACTTAAATGTTAAATTGTTTTAAATAGTGTTTAAATATTACGATTTTTTTGTTCCGCTAAAAAACTCTGGTCAAAGGCAGTAGGTACACCGTGTTTTCCCTAAACCGACTGTAAATTATATATGAGTGTGTCATGGGGCCGACTGTCGGGGGATCGTACGTCGTGGAACCTCCCATAAGACCCTAGTATATATATTAGAGACACTACTGAAAACCTGCTGCAGTGCACCCCACGGTTGAATTTGGCTGCCACCTCTAGTCTGGAGCCCCAAAAATACCGGAATAAAACCATCGACTGTGCGGAAATGGGCGGTCCGTCTGATAGATTCTCCTAATTTAACAAACGGATCGTAATCTTTAGAGCACAGGCGTCGCGTCGGGTGGAAATGCTATTCTTGTTCTACCGGTACTTCAATGGAAGATGCTCGGAGGACCTAGCGTCATTGATCCCTTTAGCACCAGTGCACAGTCGGGAAAAACGCCAAACGCGTGCCCAACATATGTACACGGTTGATTTTTGTCACATGAGTACGGGTCGCTTCTTCGACTCGTTCTTGTGTTCAACAACTCGGCTGTGGAACGATTTTTCAGGCCTTTGTGTTTCCTCCTTCCTACAACTTGGGTCTCTTCAAGACCAATACTTATTCCTTCCTCTCCTCAAAAAGACCCTCCACAAAGCATCTCAGATGATATTGGCCCTGAGGGAAATTATTTTTCTCAGGGCCTCCTGTGTGAAGCTAATGTAAAAAAATAATCAGGAGAAATCCAAAATGCATATCTGAGCAGTGACCAGTTTGTCAATAGAATCAATGAAATTTAATAAAAAAACATAATTATCAGTTATTATATCTAACAATCTATTGTCAAATAATTTTTTTTTTTTTATCTGTTTTTATTGAAGTTTTTTAATGTTTTCCTTTTACTTCTTCGGTATACCGGCCTCTGTGTTTCCTCCTTCCTACTCTCTTCAAGACCAATGTTCACTCATTTCTCTCCTCAAAAAGACCCTCTACACGGCAACTCAGGTGACATAGGCCCTGAGGGAAGATATTTTGCTCAGAGCCTCCTTTGTGGAGTCAATGGAAAAAAATCTATATTATGTTTATAATAGGTAGGTACCTATAACTATTATGGTGTGACACTCTGTATAGCATAATCGAAATAACTAATAGGTGACGCCATGCAAGGATTATTTTATATCAAGCGTGTTTACTCGACAGCAGGCAATATTCGTATCAGCGTAATAATATAACACAATAATGTCAAACCATATGAAAACGTGTTGGGCAATCAAATATTTATACGTGCCATGTTTTTAGCTTCTGGTGCTTACGTTCAGGGAAAACTCGTAAAACGGAATTCAAACATATCAATAATTTCGTTGAAATTCAGAGTGTTAGGATGGTTATTGATAAAAATAAAAAACAACTAAAAAATATTGAGTCTTTTTTTGTAACGATTAGAGTATATAATTAAGAAAATATTTGTACCTAAAACCTACACATTCGAATTCATAACATTTACACAAAGCTGCTCCATGCAGTCTGGAGCCAGTGAGACTACGGCATCCATAATCGGGGTATGTTGTGGGGGAAGATGGGTAAGAGGTAAGAGGACGGTGGGGAAGTACCTGGGTATTCAGATCTGGTCACCAAACACGGTTAAAACATTTCTAGCAACATTTCAATTCATTCCCTCATAAATAAAAATTCATCACTCTTTTGTAGATATCAAACATCTTATCAAATAATTAGCGTGGACCCGTAAAAAATCACGGGATATTATAATTTCAATTTTGAAAAAGAGAATTAGAATAATTAAATATTTTTGAAAAAACATTTTTTTGAAGACACATTTGAAGCATTTTTTATACCAAAAACATGATTTGGTGACGAGGACCCCATTGGGCGCTTACCCGTGCTGAGCCCCCCATTTTACAATTGTATGATATTTTTTTTTTTTTACGTTAACTCCACGCAGGAGGTCCTGAGGAAAATAATTTCCCTCATGGCCTATGTCATCTGGGATGCTGTGTGGAGGGTCTTTTTGGGGAGAGGAAGGAATGAACATTGGTCTTGAAGAGACCCATGTTGTAGGAAGGAGGAAACATAGAGGCCGGCAAATCATTCCACAGCCGAGCTGTTGAACACAAGAACGAGTCGAAGAAACGATCCGTTCTCATGTGGCAAATGTCAACCGTGTACAAATGTTGGGCACGCGTTTGGCGTGTTTCCCGACTATGTAGGTACGTACACGAATATAGGTACAATATAACAGTTGTTTAAACAAAATGAACTGTATAATATATATCATAGATAGATATTTCAGCGCTTTTCCGATCCTTAACACAATCAGTTCTAATTTTGAAATTGACACTTTTGACAAATTAACAGCAAATTTGAGTTTATTACAAATTAGACAGCCAAAATTATTCTTGTCGTTTGAAAAAATTTGGGTTATTTGTACATGTTTTAATTGGCATCTCAAAGATCCATGGTTGGCGGAGGAAATTTTGTTGAAATTTTTATAAATTTCGATCAGTAAAAGCTAACGCAAACTTCATAGCGTCAGAGCTCACCATTTAAGACATGTAGAAGGTACTTATAAACAATTTATTTCTGTTTTCAAGTTATGTTGTGAAAGAAATCTGTACTATGAACTTAAACAATGTTAGAATGTTTTTTAAGGTTCTGTGTATATCATATGTAATTAGGCTATTTCTTGAAAGAAAAAACATTTTGGTAGATTTCAATTTTTTTTTAACGTGGGGTAAATTATATGTTTACGTAATTATTTTCAGAAAGTACAGTACCTAACTATAAAAAGCGTAATAAATCACTGAAAATGAGTAAGAACGTAAATTGAAGTAGTAAGATTTGCATTTTTCGGCGATTATTTGGTTAAAAAGCGATTTATTCGTAGAAGCGAGTCCCAAAAGAAAAAAAAACGATTTCCACATAACATGGCTACCGTTTAATTTCTAGTAATAAATTTTCATCATCAGGGAAAACTTGCGAATAAAAGATTAAAGAACGCATTAAAATATAAAATACCCCCTGCGAAGGCTTGAAAACCTGTACAATCCATAAACTAAACACCCCTTTCGTCAAGTTTCATAGAGATTGTATCTGTTGTTGGTTGTGGTTGCTAGGCAACCCTTATCAGATTTAGTAAGCACATAATTACCACCCCGTTGGGGGGAACCACCCCAGCGTACACAGAACCACCCAGTCTCATAGTATAAGGGTTGGTTATTTTACAACGTAGTTAACGGCCGAGGAAAGTAAAGAAAAGTTAATCGTTATGGGACTGATTTGAAATCTTTGACATAAAAGCAAATGCAGAACTGTTCGTGTTCAGATTATTATGACCAGCGTTTTATTCAAATGCTTTTTATTTACGTAAAAAGTCGCGGGATTTTAAAATAATTGTAGTGTTGGTAATTGCATGTTAGCTACAAAGCGCAGACCTTTGAAAAATCTCTAGAATCAAATGTCAAGAATAATACTAAGAAATTTAATGAAAAAGAAATTAAAATAATTTTCAGGTTAAAAAAATATTTCATTACAGGTAGGCACTTTATCGTTTTCTGAATTATTGACCCAATGTGTTCCAATTTTGAAATTGATTGTCAAATTTAAACAAATTCGAGTTGATTAAACCATAGTTACAATCACAAATGGATGAACAGCCGAAATTGGTTTGTTTGATTACGATTTGTATTAAATATGAAAGACTTAGCAATTCTAAATACTTGTAATTTTAAATGTTGTGATTCGGTATGTTTATATTACAACTTTTGGTTTGGGTCTCCACAAAATACACAGCATTGGAAAAAATATTTTAAGGGGCATATAAAATAAATAAGGAAGGGAAATGCGAACTATAAGCATTGGTGACATTGGAGAATCGCGGTGCACCTATCTTATCAGATTTTGTTATAATACCAACACCGCCTAATACTTAATGCTGACTTTTTTTAACCAGTGAAATCATTAGCTAGTGGATAGACAATTTAGTTAGTTGGTTTACTTAGTTACTATCGATGACGTTGGAAATAATATTTTTTATTGGTTATTGAAAAAAAAACAACAACAAATAATGTCTCAGAAGACTAAAAGTTTATTTATATTTTTAACCCAATTAATGTCAGGAATCACTGGTCACACAAGTAAGTCAAGTACGTTTCTTTAAAACCATGTAAATTAATTTGTGAAGTGGTGTATTATAAAGCGTATTAATCATTTAATACCTGATGTCGCACCTCAAAATTTTACTTCCTTTGAAAATTTTTGGTTTAGATTTATATCACCAATGAAAATAAAAGTCAGAATAGTTACAATGTTCGTACACACGTAACAATCGATCGTATTGGTCTCTTCAAACGCGAGCCTAATACATGCACGATTTTAATTAAAAATAATTTTATGCTTTTATGGAAAACGGTTAGTGAACTACGTATAAACGATACAAAGTAGTCAACAATGAGGTGTTGGGTTCGGTTTATCTACAATATTCCTCTAGAAAATCGAACAAGGTTTAAGTGGTGGTTTTAGGATCAGATCTCCGCATCTCGATTCCGGTTCCCGTTTCCGTTTTGTTGTTCTACTACCACTTCCTCTGGCTCTCGGGCTCCCCCGGGACAGGTTTACCTCTCACTGAAGAGTACACATATAAAGATATTATGTATAGTGTGATGGGGTATCGTAAAATGGGGTGACTTTGATTAACACACCTCTGCCATAGGTTACCCCAAGTAGTTTGCTGCGTTTGGTAACTTAGCAAGGGTGCCCGGCTTCATGTGGTGAGGTTGTTCTAGGACTTGGCGGCGGATACATCTGCCCCCTTTTTTCGTGGCGAGCCGGATCGAGAGAAACTGGTTGAAGGAGGCCTTTCGACCTCTCCAGCCGGTGTCTCTCGACTCATACCCTTGCATCGCAGTTGGAGGGATGGATACATACGTCCGTCACTCTTAGACACACTGACTATTAGATTTCTACACACCCTTCATTCCTTTTTCTTTCCCAAAACATCCTCTCCTCCCTTTCCTTAAAAGATCCCCAAAATGACACAGGCGCTGAGGGAAATTATTTTCTTTAGGGCTTTCTGTTCAAAGTTAATTTAAAAAAAAAAACATTTTGTCGGAAAATTCAATCATATTTTTTGCCCACGTTTGCTATCGAAATATATATATTTTTAAAAATCTGCGTATCATTGTGGAGGATCACAAAAAAACAGGGTGATCAAAATCACCTATCGGAATGGAGCGACTCTGTTGTAGGCACCATTTTGTAAGCTTATTTCAAGATACACCAATCCCAGACAAAAAGAAAAAATTACTAGTTCGTATTCAAGTATCGTTATACGAGTATCCTATAATTATATTATAATATTACGTTTTACAATATAACTGATACGAAACTGTTATAATCATTGACGAATTTATAATACGTATTTTTATTTTTCTCAATCGGAATATATCAAAAAAATATTTTCACAATTCATCCATCAATATATTTAGAAACCAACTATTTTGACACTTATTTTCGAAGCGATATTGTTTGTTCGCAAAAAAATCATTAAAAAGATGGTAGATAATGGTAAGTCACCTCTTAATCCAAAAGTCGCCCCATATTACGTTACAGTATATATAGGTATGTCTGGGTGCAGGGCGCGGGGTATACAGTTTACAATATAAAGGTAGTATAATTGAGACGGACCTGGGCGGGCGGTGATTACAGGGCGCTTGGTTTATGATGCATCACGCTACACGGATACTTTAGCATACTCAGATATACACACACACACACTGACCAACATATTAAACAGAAGCGGACTTTCAAATATAACAAACAATATTGTTTTCCTGATAATATTTGCTTGCTTCAAGTAAATATTGGTCTCAAAAGTACGGCAAAGAAAACCAGATACCAAGATTTTCGCAAACTATTTTTCATCAATCTTTACCACAAAATAAGCATACATTATGAATATTTAAAAAATATGCTTTGCATATAATTTTTTTTTTATATATTTACGCTTGAATAAAATTAAAAAAATATTGTTAATTATTTTATAAAAAATGTAAGTGCATACTTAAAAAAAATATCAATTAGAAATACACTAATGCGAATAAGAAAAAAATATTTTTCTTAAAAAATTATTCAAAATATAAATAAAAATTACATTTGTGCTAAAATCTACTTTTTCTAGGCTCCGTTTGCCAAGCGATCTTTACACCTATTACCAGTATAGGCGTACTAAGAATATACACTTTTGGCTTGATATAAAAAACACATTTTTAAAAAGTTAGGACTTAACAGAAGAAGAAGTGGTTGTGTTGTTTTTTTTAAATAAAGCACCCTTTGAGAAATTAAATCCATCGTTTTTATTCAATTTATGTTTTCAATGCAAGTTTAGTCATAGAAGTGTCAATTTTTAGCCAGCGTGGGCTTTTTATAGTTAAATTCCTTTGTAGGTATATTGAGAAAGGATGAAGTTCAAAAAATGATCACACAACAGCGACATCTGAAATTACTGGCGCCGTCTTTGGTCTAAATGAATAAACTTGTTGATAATAATTATCACTATTTTTAATCCATAATTGGTCTGAAACTTAACTAGAAATCAAAACATACATAATAATATATTATTTTCACGATCCAAATAATGAAAACTGAGGTGTGGTAGGTTTAACCTTTCCGACTTTTTTGATCGAAATCTTTTGTAATATTGGAGATAAAAATGCTTAAACGTATTTTTTTTAAGTTTGAATTTGCCTATAAAATATTATTAAAATATTTTATTTTTATATAACCCGTTAGCCCCCCGAGTCAGTGCGCCCCTGTGAGCTATCCACCAGTGCGTGCCTCCTGCCGCCGACGCTGAACAAAAACAGTGTGATGTTTAGATGGTTCTTTTCCCGAGATATCGGCAGTGGCGCCTCGTATCGCTACCAACTACCTACTACCCACCACCTTACACTCCTAAACACGTCTAAACACGTGTTGTAGTCTTCTTTTTCTATCATATCCTCACTGCAGGATCGTGTAGATACGGACCTCCCGATACTAGATCGAACAATCACTTCGTTGATGTAATTCTAAGTGACCAGCTCCGGACCTATCGAAGCCAGTGTCATGCTAGCTTCTCAGAAGCTGGGCGTACTGTACAGTATAGGGCCAGCATATACTGCAGGTAGTTCACAACTACCGACCCTGTACAAATTGCAAGTTCACTCCACTGTTGAATTTCGCAACCTCTGGAACCCCAAGGTACTTGAAAAAAACTTTCGTGCTTTGGACCACACGACTAAAGTAAAACTACAAGACAAACCTCGCCCAATGAACACATGTATCCCTGGTAAGTTGCCAAACGTAGCGAACGGGGAGACCTGTGACCCAGGGGTGACAAATGACATTGGGGTGAAATATGACCATGGGGTGACCTACGACCTTTGGGTGACCATCCTTATCCTTATCCTTATCACTCCCCAAGTCAAGCGTGCGTAAAGGCCCGACCGTTCGCCTAGCAATCGATCACCGTTCGCATCGATTACCGTTCGCATGACATTTTTCGTAACAATCACCACTTTTCAAAATTCACATTCACCAGCTTACCCCTCAAGTCGAGTGTGTGTAAAGAAGTTTTACTTCAAAAACAATGACTGTGTGTAAAAGGGCGGTCCGTTTGATAGATTCCCCTATCTTAACAAACGTGTTGCAATCTTTAGAGCATAGGCGTCACGGGGTGAGAATGCTGCCCTTGTTCTACAAACATTCCAATGGAATATTAGACACCGGTGCATAGTCGGGAAACACGCCAAACATGCGCACAACATTGGTTCACAGTTGACATTTTTCACATGAGAACAAATCAGTTCTACGAAACTTCTTAAATCGAACATCTCGGCTTTGGCAGGTCAAGCAAAATCATACGGACACGGTTGTATTCACAATATACACAAAAATGATCTTGATAAGTAATACTTTTTGGCTCAGTCAATATTAGATTTTAACTAGGCAGTGCGTGTTCTAAGAACCTATTCAGATTCAAAATTATAGTTTATTAGTCGTATTTATTTGATATAAATATTATTTTAAGGTACGAATGGAGCCAGGAATATGTATCAAAACCAAGTTGGTTGATAGTCCGTCTTACAGATAATACACAATAGAGTAATAATGAAGAGAGAACAAAATACTATCAGATAACATGTTTTACAATTTTTATGAATCTGTCATGCCTAAATTTATCATACATTTAACTATTATTTGACCGAAGGAAAACAATTCACAAATTTTAAAAGAAAGGGAATTTTAATATTTATCTTTTCGGTCTGTGTTACATCAAAGTGGATTCATGTTTAAAATGTATCCATCCAAGCCTGCAAACATATGCTTACATTTTACAGCACGTAACGAGATCATCTCATTTGAAGTACTCCGTTATGAATTTTAAACTCAGTAACTGTACATACTAAATGACGTAATTTTCTTATACGTATTTTTTTAATAAACCTCTGATATCTTCTTCTTTCAAATGATTTATTCACTGATCCAATTCAAATTCGATAATTTGCTGAATTTAGAAATCAGAAACCTACAATTTGTTATTTTCCTGATAGGTCAACAATTATTATGCTTTGCTCGTTTCGGGCAATTTGTGAAATCGGGGCTCCTTCGATAGTTTTGGGTTCACAACACATCACGATCACGCGATGTTTGAAGTTGTATGGCAACAGTGGCAACCACAGAGAAACGTTAAGAACTGTTTGCGGCTTTGTCTGTTTGTCCGAAGTACGGCCAATTTATCTTCCCTCGGATGAAATCGGTCAAATATTTTCGGTTGTCGAAATTCTGTCTTTTGCAGAAAATAAATTTCATTAATATCTCTGGGGCCCAAGCTTTGAAAAGTATTATGAAATTTGGTGACATTTTAATGTTTATTTGTTTACTCTTTTGATACGCCCATTTTTACATGGGGCTGTTTTATGGGGTACATTTAAACGTTTACAATTTTTTACACGTGGATTAGTAAGAAACAATGGTCGAAAAAAAATCCTACATTAACAGTGGTTTACAACGGGTTAAATTCAAACATTATAAATACCGTTAACAATGTTTGGAATATTTGAAGTTTATTTTTCTGATTCTGACCATTTCATTCTATAATATTTTCGTTCATAATTAATGATTTGAAAAACAGCACATTCTGAAACGTTTCCTACCGGCTACAAAGTCAAAGTCATTATGACATAGAAAACGCCACCAACTTTGCACAGCGTGACGTCAACGCCGCCGAATTCACGAATAAAAACGAACTCGGCGTTTTGGCGGCAAATCGAAAATGACACATTTTAATTGGTTGTAGAAAATTTATTCACCAACATAAAAATACATTAATCACCGTAATTTTTTATTAATTTTTTTTAGTTATAAAAAAGTAAAATACTCTATTTAAAAAATAAAATAAAAAATAATAATAAATTGAAAAATATCCGAAATAATATTTTGACATAAAACAAATGTTTAAGTATTATGTACGGGTAGATCGAATTTGTTACCAAGTTTGCTAAAAATGTCGAGATCATTTGTAAACTTTGTAAGCGAGAAATTGACGAATTTGCTACATAATCTGTTCGTTCATGGTGATGACTGATGACCTTGAAGTAGGTCCTCATGCGTATTGTGTCGAGTAAGTACTCTTAATTTGACTAGACTCAGAATTTGCAACAGTCGCTATTTCACACTTGTCGAGATCTTTCATTCAGTTTTGTTTGGCAACTGATAATTGAAAGAAAACGCTTTTTGCGCCAATTTAAATGATCTTTTGACTGAATGTTAAAGGCAGACCAATGAATTTGTAAAGAATATAGACATTTGAAAATTTTTGATCAATTACACCAAAAGTAAGGAAAAATAGTGCTTAATTAGGGCACACTACACGCCAACAACCCAGCATCAATCCGCTTATTTCTTCAGTGCCTTCAATGTAGCGTTTCGGCACGTTCAATGAAAGTGGGAAAGCGCCTCAAGGGGTAATTTAAAGGAGTATAAAAACTTTCATCGGCCCCTTTGTGGAGCGAGCCTTTCAATCTAGGTAGGTATATATTTACAATAATTATAACGATGTTATCTACTTACTGAAGTCGAATTACTTCTCGTTAATTTTTTACGTGATATGGCTTTAATAGAACCCCCAATATAGTTCTTATCACTGCTAATTTTGTGATAAACTTACTGCATCATAAGTTAGTAGAACGAATGGATGAAAATTTATGTGAATTTATGATGCAAGTGCATGACAATAGAAGTTGGCAACACTCCAGGAAGACTTGATATTCTTACGATTGAAAAAATTGCGATATTGATCGATTTTTATATTATTTTTAAGTTGACGAATGTATTTTCTGTAACGGTTTACCATATTGCATGGTTTACCATTTACAATATTGCATGTCCGTTTTTGTTTCGTGAATACGACGTTGTTGACTGTTGACGTCACAAAGACTAACGTCGGTGACTAGCCAACTGCGTTATCTACGTCATAATGACTTTATAGCCAGCTTAAGACGTTTAGGAATGCTCAGTTTTAGATCGTTTTTGAAATTATTAAATTTTCACATTTTTCGTAGTGAAAACTTCTTTAGCACCGTTGTGATTTGAAACTCGATGAAACGAAAAAGCGACACTAAAAAGAGACAAACACGTAATCTATAGGATTTAACCTGCGAGAGTATGAGATAGAATAATCGGTCTCCTCTTTGTACGGTGCTTCCTAACCTACTCTTTAGTTTTCTGAAGGTTTCACTTCTACCGCGTATAAACTGCACACACCTATTTTTTATTTGTGTGTTAGTCAAAATTATTAAAAAATAATATTTAATTCTGTAATATAAAATTAAAAAAAAAAATGATATAACAAAGGATTTTCATGTCTTAAATTAAAATTACAAATAACTGATTTACGTTGGGGTACAAATTTGGTGTACTTAAAATTATATTTCTAGCCGATAAAACAGCTTTTGTTATATATTTTTGTATAATATATTTAATTTTAGTAACAGAATTGTTGGCGAGATTATTTTTTTTAATAATTACAGTTAACTCACGAAAACTTTGCCAAAGTTGCCTTTAAAATCGTTAAAAATCGAATTCTTTAATTGTCTATCTTACTAATATTATAAAAAAGCGAAAGTTTGTATGGGTGTATTTGTGTTTGTTACTTAATGAAACTTTAAAATAATATAGCTCATACATCAGAATAACATAAAGGTTATACTTTATAAAGCTAGCCATCGATTCAGGGAGACACAATATATTTCTTTGAATATATGGCATTGCAACGTATGCCGGGAACCAGCTAGTATTACATAATTCAAAACACAAACAAATATAACAGCTCAAATCCTAACTGGATATTTGGAACAACTTTTGATTGAAAAATATTCAGGCTTGTCGAGTATTCTGGCCTCAAATCCAAAGTTAGTTTTGAATTTAAAAAGGCTGCGCAGCCGTTCATTTAAGACGGTATTGACCAAACACGAGTTTACCAGTGAACGTTCTACTTTTTGTTACTAAATGTGACTGAAGCAGATGGTTTGTCTCTTCAGCACAAGTTACGACATTATTGTTTCGACAATCATTTCTTTTTGCACGTTTAGCTCCACGACACACGAACACGATGAATTTCAGCACGTACCATCTCATGTTCAGTGCACATATTTTTGCACACAAATCCACGTAAGTGCGTTTATCTTTTTTGTACGTTTATCACTGCATGGGCCAATGAAACTATGTCAACTACATTTTGGGAATGTTGTGACTAAGTCTGCCATCATTGCAGAAAAAAAATATATGTGTGAGGTTTATAACGGACTACCAACATTTCTTAGGGTCGTGATCTCTACTCCGACTTCGTTTGATAAGGCTTCTCCTCTCCTCGTGTTCAAAAAGTTCTCCGCTGCAAGGAGAGCCAAGGACACCGGATGCAAGTGATACTTAGGCCTAAACTACACGAGCGGTTCTCCCGCTGCGGGAAACCGCAGCAGACACAATTTACTATGAGCGTTGTATGGCGCAAACTACACGAGCGGTTCTCCCGCCGCGGGAGCTCGCGGGAGAAATTCGCCCGCAACATGCAGCGGGTCTCCCGCCGCGGGAAACCGCAAGTTAAAACTACACGGGCGGTTTCCCGCGATTGCATCATTTCGTGCGAGAGAATGTTGTTGATCGGTAGGATCGGGCGGTTTCCCGCGGCGGTAGAACCGCTCGTGTGGCTTGGCAGAAAACCGCCACCCGTGCAGTTTGATATGTGCTGCCAGCTTTCTCGTGCGGTTTCCCGCAGCGGGAGAACCGCTCGTGTAGCTTAGGCCTTAGTCATTTTAACGCATCGGTGACCTTCCTATGCTTCTTCTGACTATGAATTTCTCCAAGTTGGTCCTCAGTTTGGAGAGCAATGTGTCCAAAGTATCTTAAAATGCGTTGTAGGCATTACATTCTATAAGTACAGTATTAAAATACAACGATGCGTTATTTCAACATAAAATTTAGTTGGTAAGTTCTTAAGCCTAATACATAAAAGAGGATGACATGGATTAAGAGATATTATTTGCACTGTTTCTTGAAACCTTCGAAGTTGGTATAGAATATATCAAAAGACATGTTTTTTAGATGCCCTGTGTTCTGCCATGTATTGTGTACAATAGATCTTGGTGCCGCCTCTTTTTTTTTTTTTTTTTTATTCCAATTAAAGAAAATTATTTTTTCACTCATTTAACTAGAAATAATTATACACGTTAATAATAATAATAAGCCTATATATTTCTTGTTTTACAATAGTTGGTGTTATAATATTACAATAAACTCAAATTTGATTTATATTAGTAAGTTAGCTTAGATTATGTTAGTAATATAAGTATATGTTTTAAAAATATTTATGTGTTAACAGGAACCCCGGTTTGGGTAAAGACCTCCTGCAAAGATGCCCATTTTTGTCGGTCTTGTGGTATGGAGTACCAGTTTATGCCAGTTGATCCTCTCAGATCGTCTTCCCAGCGGGCTAAGGATCTCCCCTTCCCCGCATTATACACATTAAGATAGACTAAATAGTTTATCGAGAATAAATATTAATATTTTTTTTTTTAATTTACCCAGCTTATTTTTGTTTTTAATGTCGTTTGGGAGGCAATTATATAAGTCGCCCTCCTCGTAACTAACGGATTGTTTACCATAGTTAGTGTCGATGGTGTTTAAATGTATGTTGTCGTGTAAAGTGTTTGTGTACTTGGACGTTTTAATGAATTCTGTGTTTGTGTGTACGAGTTTATTGTTTATTTTGTATATAAGGAGACATGTATTGTATTCATATAGTTTTCTTAGTGTTAATAGTTTTGTTTACATATATAATCTTTTTGTGGATGTTCTGGGCTTGTAGTTAAATAGATTTTTGATTACTTTGTTTTGTATTACCTTTAATTCATTTATGTATGTTTCACATGCATTTCGCCAGATTTCAAACAAATAATTTAAATGTGAGTGTACGAGACTATAATATAAACCTCTTTTTAATTTATTTGGCAACAGATATGATAGCCGGCCAATTACGCTAATTAAGGGGATAATTTTGTCTTTAATACCTCTAGCATTAGATATTTGGTATAAACAACTTGTAGCATTCCAGGAAATGTGGACACACTATGAAATTATTCGTAATTGTATACCCTGATCGTAGGATAAATTCAAGTATTGTCGGGTTATTCGCCAATAAAAGTTCGTCACAAATAAGGCGAAGAAGAAGAGAAAGTAGAGAAGAAAATAGTTGGAAAGAACCTAACAGGTTCTTCTGATGTATGTAAGCATAATAAATAAATTAGCTATTTTTAATATACGCTTCTCTTATAAATTATAATCTTTAACCACCGCGATACAGAAAACATTTACCACCCTTTTGAAATGGTTTCAGCCGTATTTAGTGATCAGATATAAAAATACAAATATCTTCCAACCTTCCCCTTGACCATTTACTGCCGCTGCCCACTCGATTGAGCCTCATAACATACCTTAATTGAAGATGCCAAAAGTTTCACTAACTCTAGACAGCCGGAACTCTTGGGAGGTGTTCGCATAAAAGCACTCCAGAATGAAGCACAGATATGCAGATAAAAAATATTAATCATTGAAGGTAAATGTATTTTGCGGCATAACAGTATTTTGACCCAGTGACCTCTGGGCATAAAGCCAAAACTCTACCCTCTGCAACGAGAAAGGTGAAACTGTGACATCAAAATGTATTTTCCTACATGCAGTTATTTTTCCTCAATTTAATGAACGACTTTCCTCAAGCAATAAAGTCAACATATCTTATGCACTCTCCTAATCAACAAATTGGCAACATGGCCGGCCGTAAAGGGGGGAACAAATCATCACCGTGGATAAATCCTTTCAACCGATTACACCCCCTCCCCTGGCGGCTACAACCTTCCGACCCCCTCCCACCACCCCCGCCATAAAATCCCGATAAACCTGCGCCATACGCCACTAAATCTCGGCAAATTAAAATGCAGACCAGGAATCAAAAACGGAGATTAATTTAGTGGTGGCAAACAATGGGCAGTTGCAACGCAAGCGTAAAAGCAATGTTTCGTTGTAATTGACGATAAATGAAGAATTATGGAGCAATACCTTATTTTTGTCAAGTTATTCTGTTTATTTTTATTACTTTATTTTTTTATGTAATTGTACTAACAGAATCTAGCATTGCCAAGTAAAATGTCTTCATATTCTGTTTAATATCCGAGAACGTTCAGGTAAATCATTTAATACACACGCTTGTTTCCCTTAGTTACATGGTGGTGTAATAGATGTATCAAACATATTTTAATTTAATTAAATTTTTGCTGTGTTAAGTCGGCCATACACACTACAGTCTACCGGAGAGGTCTACTCTCCGGTGGACCGTAGCGTATGTGGGAATAGACTTATACAGTTTTTTAACCTGCGCAGGCGACCGGTGCAGAATCGAAAATCAAATCTTTTGGGTGAGACCGTTCGGTGCAATCGATGCCGTCGCAAGGAGAACTGAAGACTGCTCCGGTACACCGGAACGTCCCCATACACGCTACTGACGTGCGGTTGACCTGCGCAGGCAGACCTACACAGGTGACCTCTCCGGTAGACCGTAGCGTGTATGGCTTACATTAGGAAGCTGAAGAATGAAACAGAAAAATTAAAAATAACTAGATACGTCAAATCGAAACGTGATTCAAAATTTAAACGGAATTGATAAACGTCGCTTCGCCCCCAGTATATGAAGGCTTTTGTGGGGTGAGAGGGGACAGAGAGCGAGTGTTACAAACTAGTTAAAAAAAGCTTTTTGAAACGATCGATGTTGAGAAATACATTCAAAAAATTTTTTTTGAAAGCCAGCCAATTAACTTAACAACAAATCAAATGGCGAACATTTCACTCCAATGTAAGGTTTTAAGTTTTTAGTTAAGTGTTGATAAATACTTATACTTTCTTCTAACCTACAAGTTATTATGCACGATTCAATACATATTAAAGTGTTTTTTACGCACAATTACACCGTGGTAAAAATTTCAGTTAGAAGCTTATCGGGTTCATAATACCAGTATACTAAAAAAATTCAAGGCAATTTATTTTCACTGGCAACCGATAATTTGGTATTTAGAAACTTCTAAGAGATTTATTGCAGCATTTAAAAAAATTCATGGAAGTAAAGGTAAGGATTTTGAGAACCAAAAACCACCCTCACAACATGGGCGATCAAATCGCCTGTTATCTAGTCCGTATCACTGCATCAATTTGAGCACAGGCCTTCACATCCCTTACGCTTTCCATCCCTTTCCGGTTCGCCCTTCCAACCAGCGGATCCGATAAGAATGGGCTGATGACGTCAATCCAGACCGTGGGGTGGGGAAGGCTCTAAACCGTGGTACAATATAGCCTTCGTTTAGGGGAGGAGGCAGCAATCTACCTGTCGAGGTGGGGCCGTGAAAAATGACCCTTGCAGTCGAACACTTTCACAATCTAAGTCATCGATGATTTATTGGGATGTGATAATAGACTGTCAGGGTTTAGTCGTTGCGTAGAACGCTTTTAGCTTTCTATTTCTTGCCGATATAAAAGCTGAAAACTTTTTACCCTTTTTGAGGAATAACGGATATTAGAGGTCAAGCTTTTAATACCTACCAGAACAGACTGTTTCGCGATGTAAAAAGGATACCTAATCTGCTAATTTTGTTTGTGTTTTATGAGGATGCCGTGCAAGAGTGCTAATTTCCCGCGATACAAGTTAAATAATGGCATCCAAGATAAAGCGTAAAGCTGGAAGGGATGAGAAGGGGAAAGAGATGGGGAAGAGAAAGTTTGGGATTACCTAGCTTCTTGGCTCGACAAGGGAAGAGTCCACGTAGGTGACCTTAGATATACTAGGATCCCCAAGGCCTCTATTTTTTAATGGTTCAATTTTCGTCCCACGAGTAACTACGGAAATAAAAGGTCCACTGCAGCAGAACCCCGAGTGCTGGGGTAAGGTCTAAATACTCCGAGATGAGATCCTCTTTCTTGGAGGCGCCGATCCAGAACCTCTTCCATGGAGGCGTCTACTAATATCTACAGGAATTCCAAAAACAGAAAAAAAGGAACTAATATCTATGAGATTCAAAGTGTTGACGAATATCTACAGCGCAAACTGTTAACTAATATCTATGAGAACCAAAGTGTTGACGAATATCTACAGCTCAAACTGCTGACTAATATCTATGAGAACCAAAGTGTTAACGAATATCTACAGCACTGACAGAGGTTGGATTTGCAATTATGTATAGCATATTGGAATAACGTAATATTGCGTATGCAGTTTAAAAAACTTAATTTATGTGAGTATGTATGTAAAAATCTCTAATATCGGACTATTGGGCACATTTAGCTGATTAGTCCAACCTACGCTCTGTAGATATTAGTCAACACTGGGACCGTCATAGATATTCGTCCGACCTTAGCTCTGTAGGTATTAGTCAACACTCAGAAGTTCGTAGATTTTAGTCCAACATATGAGCTGTAGATATTCATCCGACATACAGGCTGTAGATATTAGTATCTGGAGTCACTACCATAGCCTCATATCCAGAATCATTCCAGCGTAAGCACGGCAGCTCACATCTTAACTTTGGATGGCTCTGGATTGCGCATCGTTTTTCCACTCCCTGAGTGATAGGTTTGCCATGCTACCCTACGTTCGATTGAGGCTTGTGGATATGTAAAAAAATATCTGAATAATAACTTAAATCATTCTAACTTACATCATATGTCGGAAGAACTGCGGAATGCTGTTTTTCGTAATCATTTCTTCGTTTCGAAATAATGCTCGCACTTCTCGAAATGCTCTATTAATCACATGTCATATAACATTTTATAAGAACGAACATAATATATATAAAGATTTAACGCTTAGATATAATAATGATCTAATACCAGTACAATAAGGTATTATTAATGGTACTATAACGATTCAAACTAGCGTATTAATACCACCATGATTACTTGAATATTCCGTTAAAGCCTGCATAGAAGCCAAGAGAATAACTTAGAATCCCCTTCATATTCATACACGAACGTAATGATACATCATACAAAATCAAACGTCAATGATTGATTGATAGAGTCGTGGACAAGTACAGTAAATATGTTACCCATAATTTTCTGAACAAGACTGTTCTACAATAATAACAATTTGTAAGTAAAGTAGTTAGACATAAGTGTATACTTCAACTCCTGACTACATTTTAGTTGTCTGCTGCTTGTCTGGTTGATGGACGACGCGTTTTTGAATATTTGATGAGTGCGACATGCTTTTTAAAAGCAATTGCCCATAAAACACGAGCAAGTGGGCTATTGTTACCTAATTGGTTTCTGTTGTTAAAAAAATGGTTCGTTTGTATTGAGCGATTGAATTTTTTTTTGACTAATGACGGAATTCGTTTCAATGTGAAGACTTAATCATTAATCGATATAAGCGGAGTGAAATATTTGAATAATATGAAAGCAAACTCCGTTGGTCTTACGAAAAATCTGAAAGCCATGCAAAGTCGATGTAAACGTAATAACTCAGAAAAAGAACGGGTCGCATAGATGGTTTTATCATGTAGAGATTTTGGACGAAGATAAGAGTGTGAAAAGATAACTTGGCGTGCAAGTGAATGGAGAAAGATTTTGAGGATGCTCAGATCGCAGTCAAGAAACAAAAATATTTCGCCGGAGCCAGCGCGATCATGACGTTACCAATATTTGTGATATATTGTGTTAGTGAGACTGAAGGGAGTAGGAAGGGGAAAGGGAAGATTGATATTCAGGTTTTTTTTATGTGAATACCGCCCAAGAGTTCCAACTGTTCCCGTCTGGAGCCAGTGAGAATATTGCACCACCAATTGTGGTGTATGTTGTTTATTGTTATCTATGTCTTAATACAATCCTAATATATACAATACCTAAAAATAACACATCTATACCAAATCAATCACATATCTTCGCAATTTAATTTTAAATGCCTTTATGCTCTCTTCCAATTTTATTTCTTCTGGTACTTCTCCAAATATCTTCTATGCTCCGTACATCAATGACTTTTGTCTCTGTGTTTTTTTCTGAAGGGGAGTCTTAGTTCATTTCTTTTCCTCGTCTCATGTGTATGTTTGCTTTGTAGTTTATCAATTTTTCTTAGGAATTCAATAGACGTATGGCCGTTGATTATTTTGTAGATTAACAATATATGTAGTATTGAAGTTAAATAATTTGTTTAAATGACAAGATATTTAACTCCTTCAACATTTTCTTGACTGAAGTATATCTACCATTTTTTCTATTTTTTGTATGAGGCTGAAGGTGCAGGAAAAATAGATGGGAAAGAGGAAGGTAGGGAAATACCTAGATATTCAAATTTGGTCACCAATCACGACTAAAGCTAATTCAAGCAACCGTTCAATTCTGAATGGTGATCTTACACCAGGGCCATAACGAGAGTACTTCTCACTCTGGAACGTGCCGCAAATATATACTATATATATAAATAAAATATATTTATGCACGCCGGGATTTGACCCCGCGACCTTCCAATTGCTATTTGTTTATGGGGTGTTTCGCCGTGTTAAGCTACCTCCTTCTTTATCCAACGTTTTGAACAGCGTTACTGACTGTGTTCATCATCAGGGCAGATGTGTGAATGATGTGCCTGATGATGGACACTGTAACGCTGTCTAAAAAAAGGAGGTAGAGTCGATGGCTAAAAAAGGAGGTAGCGCACCACGGCATAACACACCAAAAACAAATTACAAAAATACTTTTGGCCGTGAAAATCCAAAATCATATCCTTCGAATTGCTAGTTGAGAGCGTTACCTCTCGACCACGGCGACCGCCAGGTCTGTTTACTAAAGCCGTTTTAAGCATCAATGTTTCGATTCCAAATGGTGGTCTTTCACTAGGACGATACTGAGAGTTTCTAACTTTTCTATCTGTCTATATCTATCTGTTACATATCTGTTTCTTCGATCCAATTCTCTAATATCTTCAGTTTTAATGGTTTCTTATTGCTCAGTTTTTTGTACATATAACGCAACATTCCATAGTAGAACTGAAAAAGTGTAGAAGTGAAAATTCCACCCATAAAGAGATTAAACGATTTATTCTGTAGTGCCAATAAATCTTCTTCACCGCTGATTTGCAACGTGCCAACATAAAACAAGAACTCTGGGAAAAAGCGTGAATACTTTCAGTGTAATTGACTCTAAATGCCTCTGGAGGTCTAGATTCGTTCAAACTTAAATGTAGATTCGTTCTTTCAAAAAAATTAGAGTCCTTGCGAGAGCCTTGAAGGAGTAACCATCTGTTACTTATACCAGGGCGGGTAAGTGGTGGATACCTCCACTGACTCTAAATGAGACATACTAACAGATTTTCTGACAAGATAATATCAATTACAGTCAGAATTTATTAAGAAAATACCCACGTAACAACAGTTAACAGTTAACACTGAACGTTTAAAATACTTAGAGGAAAGTAACCAAATATGGAATAGGTACAATTTTGTTTTTTACGTATAAAAAAATACAAATATTTAAAATCAAAAACTTTTAGTCGTTATTACAATCAGTCATACATTTGCTCATTACATAGTATGGTTGCGCATGGTTTGGGCATGTACAGTGAATGAATGAGTAAGGAGAATATATGACGCACATGTGAATGGTAGAAGAAGTCGAGGACGCCCAAGAAAGATATTTTTTTTTTTTATTTATATAATACATGAGTTATCGAAAGTACATATAGTTTTTTGTGATATTTCACCCTCCATGCTAGGGATGACCCTGTGTTATGGCGGGTGAAGTTTACAGTTTGCGGATATACATTCATTAGTATAGGTTGAAATTTTTCACTAATTGATACTATGCACACAAATTCTCCTACAATAAGAGAGTTTATGTAGTTATATTGGATTACAAGAATGAGGTGAAGAAGTTAAATAATTATTGGAAAAGATAAGTTATTATTAGTATATTAAGGAATTATTGATATATAGTTCACAGAATCAGTCTTATACATATAATGCTGCTTAGATAGTAAATAAGGATATATTACTTTTTGCATGCTCTTAATACTATACACACAGATCTTCTATAATAAGAAAATGATATACTTATAGTTAGATTGGGTTACAAGAAGAAGATGGAGAAGTTAGAGAATTATTGTAAAATAAGAAATTGGAGGAGTTGTTATGGCACGACCAAATGAATCAGATACTTGAGTCAGGCCATGTCAAGAGTCAAAATAATAGGATAGCATGTACGAGACGATGTATGAATGTAAACGAGGCAAGGAGTGTGTGCCAAGACCGAGTTGTTTGGCAGTCCGTCATCTCTGTCTACCCCTGCCGGGAAACGGCGTGATGGTTAGTTAATTTAGTTAGTTAGTAAACAGATCTGTCTATTCTTTTTTCTCTTTTTTAAAAAGAATGTCAAACATTCCCGGGTTACGAATAATCTGAAAATATTTGAAAATATCCTACTACCACCACAGTAAACAAAAAATGTTGCTTGTGTCACGATGGAGGACTTCGAGGCCGAGGAATCGAATACGGGACACCTGAGTGAGACCCAAACGCGATGCTAACTCAGCCACTGCAAAAGCTTTTTTTTGTAACTAATTACACTTACATACGCATACATTTGTAGATATTTCGTAAGCATAATTATAGGCATTCGAATTCAGCAATTTCCCCGAAACATTTTTTAAATTACTTACGCACAAAACAATACATTTTCGTAAGTTTCCCATCATAGGACCTAACTACATAACATGACGTGGGTAGTGCCTATGTACTAATATAAAGCGTAAGCTGGGGTATTTTAAGATTTCTTTCAGTCCGTAGTATCACAGGTTGGCGTGTCCCGCGACCATTACCGGTGGCGTTCCCCGCCCTTAGAATACCCCGCCGCCTTGAACCACCCGAAAGGGAAAAAGGGGTTGGCGCCGGTAATGAGACGGAAATATTGCTGTGCCAAACCACGAACATGAAATTAAGATGGCGGACTTTTACACAAAATGTAAATTCGCTCAAATTATTTTGGTCATTATTTAAAATGTATTTTGTTGTTTCAAATTGAAAAATTATGCGTTCGTGTACCGGTACACAAATTTCAGCAAAGCCGCAATAGAAGTAGGCAGACAAATAATACCAAAATTATGTAATGGAAAACTTTTAAAATCTGAACATTCCTGACATTAGGCGCTTTTAATATTTCCACGTTTACGGAACGGCGACGGTACAATTAGGCAATAATGCTGCAGCTCTTTCTTACACATTAAATAATAATGGTGAGACAAAATATGAGGCACAAATGCACGTTTGTCTGTTTCCTCCAAAATAAAGAAGTAGAACTTTGGAGAAGCAGACATACGTAGATTACGTGTCTTATCTTTTGTCACCATTATTTAATATGTAAGAAAGAGTAGCAGTATTAATGTTTTTATTTATTTGTTTATTTATAAATTACATGATAACACGTTAAAACATTTTCATTTATATGATACATTACATCATCATACTAGGCGGCTGCCTGTTTCATGATGACCAATGGAATATAGTTACTTTGTGGTGTCTAGTGTGAACAAATGGAATAAATATATAAACCTGTTGAAAATTGGAAAAAATTTAGTAGAAAGTTTTTAATGAGAATTAATAAATTTTTTAGAAACTAGAAAATAGAAAAGAAAAGAGAAAAGTTATGCTCAAGATTATAAGATCATATTCAAAAACATAATTCTTGTTTATAGTTTTATACGTGTGCATGCATGCGTTCATGTGCAAAAACATGTACACATACATATACCCTGACACACGTATCCATACGCGTACACAAGCATGCGTATACATGACACACATACATACATACGCACATACATACATTTACGTATACATACAAATTAACACATATATATAGACAGTTGTGATAATTTGTGACAATTATGATGAAGAATGTATGTTTATTGCCTTTTTGTACCATCGCCGTTCCATAAACGTGAGAATATTAAAGGCGCCTATTCTGTCAACGCATAGCCTAACCTAACCTAACCCATTAAAAAAATTTAAAAAAAAAACATTACTTTTAATGACTTTTCAAATGAGTTGTTGAGCTGAATTCATTCTGAGTTGTTCTATAACCATTTTTACGTAGCATAACAGTCCGTTACCTAACTAAGCATCGTTCGGTATCTCCACAGAGGTAGGCAGAAATAAAAGAACGCCACACCCGAATCACACCTTCCTCCATCATTTACAACCAGATGTTAACCAAGATACAGGCTTCGTCCTATCGAAGTATTTTATGTATTTTTTCTTCTTAATTCATATAAGTTTTTGTACAAATTTTAGACATGCTTTTCGACTACCACACTAGGCACATCCCCGTATCATAATGCAATCGAAATATGTGAATATTATATAAAAATTAGTGTATGTAAACAATACAATTGAATTTGGGAGGCAGGAATGGGTACTGCCGCTTCGGAAACCATTTATTTGATAACCAACAACTTTTCCATAGGTCACCCCTATTGGTTCACGTTTGGCGTCTTTTCAGGGGTGTTCATGTTATAGGTCTTGGCGGTGGATTACCTGGACACACTGAACCCAACAATCATATCCATCCCTCACACCTTTTCCTTCCCAGATATTCCTCTTCCTCCTTTTCTTAAAATACCCTCCACACAGGGGAATTATTTTCCTTTTAGGGAAAGACCCCGGAGGGAATTATTTTTCTCAAGTTGTAAGGCTGAAGGTAATACAGTGGGAGAAAACGTGGAAGAGGAAATGTGGCTATTCAAATCTGGTCACCAAACGCGACAAAAGCCGTTTCAAACATCATTTCATTTCCAAATTTCCACTTTCACCAGGGCAATACTGAAACTATCTACCACACTGGGACGTGCCGTAAATATACTATAAATTATTTTAAACGAATGAATTTTGAAAACGCAAAATAATCAAATAAAATTTACTTGCGCACCTCCGAATTCGAACACCTCCAGATTCGTAGCCAACAACAACGGAGGCCGCCAATCAATATGACGTGTGGCCATCTATTCTAGTGTCTGTATCTATTTTATTCGAACTTATGTTGATATTTTTGTTGTTTGGGGTATTATGCCGTGTTAATTACAGAGGCAATTGAAATTCATAAAAATCCTATTATCATTAATAGAGACGATGGAGCTAAGTTCAATAGTTCTTGGTATCCGGTAATTGACGGCTACACCAAAGCTAAATGCAGAAAACCATCTTCAAGTATACTGTAATTCCAGCTCGCAGTGGAGTGGAGCTGGCAACACGGTATTGTTTCGAAGTACTTAAGCACACATACCACTAACATTTACACATCTGCCCTGATGATGGACACTGTAACGCTGTCCGAAACGTTGGCTAAAGGAGGAGGTAGCTTAACACGGCATAATACCCCAAAAACATACAACAAAAATACTTTTGGCCATGAAAATCTAAAATCATATCTTATGTTGATATTATTTATAAAATTAGCTCTTTAAACATTGTCGTATTTTTTTATACTCATTAGTCAAATATAATGCACAACTAAGAAAATAAACAATGTTTTATATTTTTTTCTGCGTATCGTGAAAACATTCGAGTGACACTAATCGATAACATGTAACGGTACCTAATTAATATCAATGCATGGTTTTTTATATCTCTCTTATAATCTATGATTTATTATGATGCAGTTATTCTGCTAGCAAAAAACTTCCAACCGTATAATAAAAAAAAATTGCTGTCTTGATTTTAATTTGTTGGACTTTGACTTTTTTTATTCTTACAGAGTTTATAAATATATTGTAATAATGATTTCCGTGATGGGTTCATTTGTGAATGACTAATTTACGAAAATAATAAGTGTGTAAAGTAAGAAAAAATTCACATCAGATTCGTGGAATCTTTTGAAAAGGGAAGATTCTATGTAATCAGTATGCAAATGTGATTATTTTTTAAGTTTGTAAAATATTGTAGTGCCTACTTATTACCATCTTGACCACAAACATACTGTAGTTAGTGATTAGAAACTTAATACTAATAATTTAACAATTTGTTTTAAGTCATTTGTTTGGGGAAATATAAAAAAAAAACCCACAAAAAAACAAACTTAAATATTTCAACTTTTTTTTGCTTTGGCTCAGGATTGAACCTCCCTCCCCTGAGACTAGCACGTAACTGGTGTGAACTTTTAAAATATCTTTTAGAACTTAAAAATAGTTAAATTTTGACTGAGGATCATACCTACCTTCCTCCCAGAGATTTACTTCGTATATTAATTGCAATAATTTTTTAAAAATATAATGTCATCCAATTCCAGAGAAATATGTTTATATCCGCGTGATTGCAACCAAAATTTCATGAATTGCATTGTCATCGACAGCGAGTTTATCTACCAAGTTTTATCTCGATCGGATTTCGGGAAGTAGTCCGATATTAAATTTCATTCATTCGTTCAATAAAATGAAATCGAAATTCAAATAGAAAAATGTATTTAAAAAATTATGATTCCTCGACTTATTTTGGACAGTTTGGTAAATTGATATTTTGAAGCTTCTTGTTCGAGTTGAAAATTTAACAAAAAACAACGTAATTGGAAATGATTTGAGATTTTCACGCCCAAAATTTTTTTCAAGATTTCTTTTGGGGTTTTATACCGTATTTTGCTGCCTCCTTCTTGGCCAATGTTTCAGAGAGCGTCACAGTGTCGCCCTGATGATGGACACTGTAAAGCTGTCCGAAACGTTGGCTAAAGAAGGAGGTAGTGCAACACGGCATAATACACCAAAAATAAATCACGATAATACTTTTGGCCTTAAAAATCCCAAATAATATCATTGTTATTATTGATTATTATTATAGGTATGGATTACGTTGTTTCTTTAAAAGGACATATTACTTTGGTCCGACAATTCCCACTTATAATAATTTATTAAGGATTATCAAAATTTTATTTACTTCCATATTGAAATTTTTTGTAGTTTATATCATATACAATATAGATGCTGTGTTTTGTTGTGTAGTTTTTGAATTTCCAACATCGTTAGTGGTTGTATACTCGTACATAATTCATCACCGGTTAGCGCAAAAACCTAGGTGTGGCATTTTGTCATAAAAATAAAAATGGTGCTTGCGATTTTGACACTGGAAGGTGCCGCAGAATGAGGTCGACGTGGGACGAATAAAGATATACTGTTGATGATTCCGTCGTCACCTCTCCCTCTTTCTCGTTAACGACACGTGTCGCGGAATGAGAGGATGGAACGCAGTCCTCAGCGGTAGGACCAGAGTCGTATAAATATGCTGCTGCGTGGAATACACTGAAGTGATAAAATATGATAGAAATGTGATTTGGGAGTGTCAGTGTGCCGGAAGAAAGCTTATTTTTCCTCACTTTTTATGAAAATAATCATACATTTTCAAATTGTATCGAAGGGGGTGGCGAAGGAAAGGAGATGGGAAAGAGTAGGGTTGGGAAGTACCTGGTTAATTAGATGTGGTCTGCAAAGAGGGCTAAAGTCGTTTCGTTTCTGAATGGTGTTCTATAAGGCGATGCAGTGCGAAATAATGCAAAACTATATACGTTATTGAAATACTGCCAGTAGAATTCATCTTGGCGTTGGATTTTTTATAAGTAATTTTGTAAGCCAAAAAAAAAATTTACAGGTCTTTGAAAAATGCTTCGAAGTGCGAATTCTCTTGCTTGCAAATCCCTTTTCGGATCTAGTTTTATCGTATGTTGTGGAATATTATTTTTTTTAAATTATGATGTGAAAGCATTTTAATTTTTGTGCCTGAACTTCACAAAATAAAATAAATATTCATCAAAATGATATGAATATAAATCAAAAGAGGCGGCTGGTGTGAGGCAAAGCATAAAGTAAAATTACATTTTAGATTCATCTTTACTACAAACGAGTTCATATTATGAATACAAAAAAATATGCTTAGGATAAATTGAAGCTTTTCCTGTAACTTCGCTTGAACAGGATAAAAATAAAAATGATTAAAACTTTAAAAAAAATATAAGCGTAAACTATTGAAAAAACATATTTATTAATTAGAAATATATGAACGCATGTAAAAAAAAACTTTAAAAAAATAAAATATTATGGTTAAAATTATCTATGACAATTTCCCTTGATTAACTTTTTTCTCACTTATAAAATTTATCACAAAATAAATTAAAACCAACTTTCCGTTTGAAATCGAGCCTTTCTAGACTACATTTTCCAAACGATTTGTATGCCTTTTACCTATCTTAGTTGGGGAATAAGGCACACTTAGAATATTCACATTTTTTTTAAATTTCACATTGAGACTTCCTCCACAGTGGAAGGGCGTGCAAGTTTTCGCCCGATTCCGAATGGGTGGATCAAATACTTTATTGAATAGAACTATTTAATTTTTCACACTTCTAGGAAATATCATCGGTTCAGTGTTGTTGGAATCGGATATTTTATAGCAGAAGGATCTCAAACGAGTCTGTAATGATTGTAGGTGTGAAATGCTATTATTTGAGAAGGCAATGACTCGGTTACTAAATAAATAAAACGTTTCGTAATGATTGTGAGTAAATATAAACACGTATATAACATAGAGCTCATAATTGAAATGAATTATTTCATATAATGTGTGAGCACGTAACGTAATCGCTTAATAGCTTCACAGAGCGGTAAGCTGGTCGACTCTGAACCTAGAGGTCAGTTCGGAGTTCAAAGCACAATTAACAAAGATAAATAATTTAAATGTAATATTAAACTATTTTTATTCACATGCAGAATTTAAGTAATTTCGTATTATGATACTAGCTGGTCCCGGCATGCGTTGCTATGCCATTTAATAAAGAAATTGTTTCTCCCTGAGTGTCCTTTCCCATTCGTCCCGTTCCCCTTCCGCCTCCCCTTCTTCTCCTGCGTCCTCTTCCCCTCTCGCGTTCCCATTCCGTCACCTCCACCTTCCCTCTCCCCACTCCACTTCCCCCCCCCTTTCCCCGTCCCACGAACCCCCCTCCCGAGTTCCCATCCCCCCTCCCAGGTCCCCCTCCCCCCTCCCACGTTCCCCTCCCCCTCCCTCCCTCGCGCTTTCTATACATTCAGTTTTCAAACCTCGCATGCCACCAATAGCAATTTTTTTATACAAATTTCATAATGCCAGAGCTCACCTGAAGTTTTGTAAAAACCTTGTCCTGACAATAACGAACATACAAAAAAAAATCCAATTTGGTGCAGTCGTTCGAAAATTATGCGCTTAGCAACACATTCAGCGATTCATTTTTATATTATAGATTAGCACCTTGAGTTTGTTACCGTATCCTTCAGGTAAGAGATCTCAGATCACAATTTCGATTAGAAACATTTTAACTTATGTTTTTAGTTATCCTTTTTAAATGTGAATACCGCACAGCTGACCCAACTGCTCCTGTAGTCGCAGATAAATTGCGAATCAATTGGTCTGTAATCAAAAATTAGATTTAATGAAAAAAAATGCCGTTTCAATATGACACAATTATGGGGATGTGTGAACGTGAATACTGGAAGGGAATCTGACTCACCTGGATTTCCCACAGCGCGTTCTTGTTATGTTATTATGGCAGCGAATCACTTGGCTGAGCACATACACAAATCTCTGTTTGAATCGATATTAAAGAACCGAGGTATCAAGGAAGTGATAACTGCACTAGTTCATTTAACATACTGATTGTTCCACAATGCCACGGGTGGGTAATATTGGCACATAGGATTTTGGCATTTTCAGACAGGATAGGTTTTGAAAGAGGTTGGGACGAAGGAAGGTCTATATATACGTAGTTAAGTTAACCCGTTTGGAGCCAGTGAAACTGGTATCCCGAATTGGGGTATGTTGAGAAGCTGAAGGGAGTGGAAGAGGAATATCTAGTCACCAAACACGACTAAAGCTATTTCAAACATCGAGTCTAGATAGATCATACCACACACTCCACAAAACTTGTTTTTTTTTATGAAGACGGTGAAACGGATCTCTCAGCGGCAGCACCATAAAAGTCGATAATTAATGCGTGAGAAAAAGAAGGCGATGTAATGAGTAATAGAGAGAAGAGATGTACTTAATGTGTACAAGTAAATGCGAGCTGCTGACCTTTGTATGCGCCAGAAGTCCCTTGGAGCGGATCGGCCACCTGACCTTTGGAAAGGTGGATCGCTAGAATATTAAAGGGAGGACAAGGAGAGAATAGGGATGCTACCCTAGACCTTTACGCCCCTACCTAGGGCTGCTAAATATTGTATATCATTTTGCAATAATCAACAACACTCCAGTGCCTTGCAGTTTGCAACACTAGCAACATGCGCAATGACGGAATAAAAGGGAAATATCAAATACGGCTATGATCTATGACAGGATTGACCGGACAAACAAATTCACAGAGAGACGAAATGTGAAACAAAACAGTACCTACTTCGCTAGTTCAGTCAACTATTCTTAGACCAGAGTAAGAAAGTCTTCAAGAATTTTTGGGCAAAAGAAGTTAATGTTATTGAAAATAGCTAGTATTTTCCACTGAGTTTTTTAAGAGAGTTAGGAAAACCTTTGGTTAGAGAGCTGTATTGTAATAGGGAAGAAATACTAACGCTGGCAATTCGTTTCAATGGTAGGTTGTTGATGATAATGACGATTCGTAAAAACAGGTAACCGGACAACTCAGAATGAAATCAACTCCAAACCTCGTTTGAAAAATCATGGTTAAATAGGTTACTGTTATAGGTTATTTTTAATTATTTTTTTTTAAACTTTTAATGACTTTTCAAAGAGGCATTGAGTTGACTTGATTGGTTGAGTTGAGTTGATTTGAGTTGAGTTGAGTTGATCTGAGTTGGCATGGAACTGTAAAAACAATATGTTCTTATGTGGAAATTTTCAATCGTACATGTGTGCAGGGCACTCGTTTGACCTGACTTCGGGAATCAACAATGCCTCAAGGCTTGTTCTGAGAGAGAGAGCGAAATTGATATCAAAATAGACATAGTACCCCTTGCCTTCTGTTTTATAAATGAATCATGTATGGAGGCCGGTGTGGGTACCGCCGCCCTGAGAACCATTGATTGGGTAAACCAAACCTCTGCCATTAGTCATCCCAAATGGTTTTCTACTTTTGGTTGCCCTTGTTTGTCCAGGTTATTGGTATGTGATCCAGCGAGGTCTTGACTTGACTTGTAACTTCTATTTTCTTATGTTTATTTCTATCTGTTCTCTTTGTATAATACATATACCATCCTCTACTTATAGTTTAGATTTTTATTCTAATTTCATGTAACTTATTTTATAAATTGTACGCAAGTCCATTAATAAATAAAATAAATAAGATATCTCTTAAAAAAGATTGATTTTTTCAAATAAAGCAGTAACTTTTTCACTTACTTGCTTCAGATCTTAGATATCTTCCAAACCTAACATAGTAAGATGCATTCTTCCTCTTTGGTTCTCAAATTTGAATATTGAACTCTCTGTGCAGAACTTTTAGTATTTGATTTTATCATGTTATTAGGGAATGTACCCATACTACGTGACCTGTTCAGGAGGGGGGTCTTCAAAATACCACGCTTGGTACAAATGAGCGGCGGGGGGCTTAGGTTTTTAGTCACCGGGGGGGGTTAAAAATTGCAAAATGTTGGTCACGTAGTATGGGTACGTTCCCTTAAGACTCACCACATATCACTCCATGTATTTGTGTTTTTCAATGAAAATGTGCTTAGTTACTATCGGGATGTCGATTATCCAGTTCCTATCTCTCCACATCTACATCATTTTGCTGGATAAGTATTTGAAATCTTGGAACAATGGCAAGAAAAATAGTGCAGATTCGATTGCATTTGTTTTGAAAACAGAATAAGTTTTTCTTTCTGTAATCTCCTGTATAGGTTAAAAAGGGAATTTTATCATCTTGGTAGTACACAATATCGTTTTAATAATAATAATAGAAGTTTATTCCAGAATGTATGCAGGGGAATGCAATACATTCCATATTTTGAAATAACAAAAAAAGATAAATAATAAGTTAAGGTAAAAAGTAAATAACAACACACAAATTAAATAAAACAAACGAACAAGCATGAGAAATGAAACTGAAAAGAAATGATGTACATATCAAACACTAAAATGAACGTAAATAGCCGTTTACGGAGGGTATTTCATCGTCCCCCGTCTCCAGAGGGCCATCAGGGGAGATTCCATCCAGGCAGTCATGGCGGTGATGATTGCATTCGTCGAATGGCGCAGTCTGCGCCATAAACTTCCCATGCGGTGGCGGAGAAGTGCACGGAAAGTATGTACTCGTCCTTCCAGGAACATTTCCGTAGCACAGCAGTATCTCGGTAGGCGGAAAAGTTGGCGATAAGCGTTATTGTAAGCAACCTTTAACTTATGCCATTGGGTTGCAGTGTAGTCAACCCACAGTTCTGATGTGTACAGCGAGGTACAGAGAGCGTTGAACAGTATTCTTTTTACTTTGGGGCTGCAGGAGTAAAAACGAACAAAATAAGTTTTGAACTCATTCGATTTGTTGTGGCGGTAATTACTATTATTGAATATATATATTGTGATTGTCTTGTGTATTCCTTCGCAGAGATACAGTGGTAGGTGATTGGTCATCCCATTCCCTTCCATACTTTGTTTTTTCCCGCACATACTAACACCGAATTCCAGCAAACTGAAGCTGTAATTCCTACGCAGTTTTGAACACAACACCATGCACCAAAGATATTATGGGATAATATTAAGCTACCACGATTGAATAAATAATAATGTGTATAATGCTCACATCAAACATACTCGTGTGCGCATGATATATTTATAAATTAAAGTTAGTACCTTTGGGGCAGTGTCTGTTCGCTGAAGGAAACACAAAGACCCGTTATTTTTCTAAGCGAGGTTCCTTCACCTCACATTACGGCGTGCATTACCATGGGATGGCCGCCGCTTCAATTATTATCATTAGTCGATTCATTCATTGGAATATTTACTTCCACACAGACTACCTGATACCTGTGTTGCTGTGTTACCTGTTAGCAGTTAGCGGGTACCGGGACATGCTTACAACTCAAATAATGGAGCAATTTAAGCGATCAACAGCCGAAAAAAGCTTTGAGATTGAAAAAATATGTTTTAAAATTCTCTCTGTAGAAGATTGGTCGGAAGTTTGATTACGGTTGCTCACGGACATATCTATGCGGTTGCTTCATTTAAGATCGCTGATAGAGGTGTGTTCTGAATTGTTCCTGTGTCGAATCAAGGCTCTGTAGTGAGGGCTCAAAATGAAGAAGAAGGGGAGCTACGTAAATATGAATGTTAGAGGGAGCGCGCTAATACTATAATACAATATGCGAAAAATTTTAAAATCTTCTATCTTCTATCTATCTATCTTTTTCTTCTATCTTCTATCTTCTATATAAATAAAAATGAATCGCCGAAATGTATGTACGCGCATAACTTCCGAACGGCTGCACCAAATTGGATAATTCTTTTTTTTGTGTTCCCTATTGTCAGAACAAGGTTTGTACAAAACTACTGGCCAATTTGCAATAGGTGGCACGCGAGCTGTTTGAAAACTGAATGTACTGGGACTGAATGTACAGTGGAATCTGGGAGGGGGGAAGGGTAGAGGGGAATGGAGTGGGAAGAGGGAAGGTGGAGGAAGCGGAGTGGGAACGCGAGATAGGAAGGGGACGCGCGAGAGGAAGGGGAACGGGACGAATAGGAAAGGACACGCAGGTAGAAGCAATTTCTTTATTAAATGGCATAGCAACGCATGCCGGGAACCAGCTAGTATTTAATAAAACACCAATCGTTAATACAGCAAAAATCTCGTGGGAAATGTCTTAAATAGCATTTAAAGGAACGCTGTAATTTTTTTAATGCTTATAAATTGTAAAATAACAGAAAAAAGGTGTTTATAATAATTTTCGGAGCTTACTTTGCGATTTTTTTCTACGGAGAGAATTTCATATAATTACCGTTTCGGTGCGGCAAAATAACATGTATTTTTTTTAGAAACTTAAAGAGAAGTATGTTAAAAAATGTTAGAAATTTGGAATGCCGTCTTAAACTCAATTTTCTTGTACTTCTGTTAAAATTCATCAAAAAAATTAAATAACGAAATTGTTTCTTGAACGGATTATAAATTTCATTGGCCTGTCTGGGACCTAGGAGTCGAGTTGGCGACATCAGTTTCCTTTCAAATCAGTAAAGATTACACTTCATAGGATTTACCTATCAGTGGTTAGCTACATTTGAGTCGTAAGTTCTAAATCATAGACATGATTAGAAAATGAAAAACGTGAAAACTTGTGCAAAAAAAGTTGGACAAATTCATGACTTCAGAGTTCGTCTTTCAGAGTTATTATTGAGACACATAAATGTGTTGTGCTTTTCAAATTACGTTCTGTTTTGTTTAAAAAATCTAATTAATTTTAAATTTCCGGGCTTTACCTGCAGGGCAAAAATGCGACTCGCATAACTTCATTTAATAAAGTAGAAATGACAAAGAAACTGTGAACAACTTAGCACTTAACTGTCTCATTGTCTGATTCCTTCATTCAAATAACACATCACCAGTGCGGGAACAGTTAGAGTCATTAAACTGATTGACTACTATCAGCACTACTAGGAAACTTCTTAATCATAAGACCAACAATTCACTCAAGAACGATAAATATGTTCTTGAAAAGAATATAACTAGGTAAAAAAATAACTTGGATATGTTAGTCATATACAGTACTGTACAGGGCCCGCAGATACTTTAATAGTACACAACTGCTAACCCTGTACAAATCGCAAGTGCGCCCCACGGTTGAATTTGGCAGCCATCTCTGGTCTGGAGCTCCAAAATACCTAAAAAAAACCCTTGACTCTGTGCAGAAACGGGCTGTCCGTTTGATAGATTCTCCCGGAGGCGTCTACTAATATCTACAGGAATTCCAAAAACTGAAAAAATCGAACTAATATCTATGGGAATCAAAGTGTTGACGAATATCTACAGCTCAAACTGTTGATTAATATCTATGAGAACCAAAGTGTTGACGAATATCTACAGTACTGTCAGAGGTTGGAGTTGCAATTATGTATAGCATATTGGAATAACGTAATATTGCGTATGCAGTTTAAAAAACTTAATTTATATAAGTATGTATGTAAAAATCCCTAATATCGGACTATTGGACACATTTAGCTGATTAGTCCAACCTACGCTCTGTAGATATTAGTTCAACCTACGCTCTGTAGATATTAATCAACACTCTGAAGTTCGTAGATATTAGTTCAACATATGAGCTGTAGATATTCGTCAAACATACGGGCTGTAGATATTAGTATCTGGAGTCATTCTCCCATCTTAACAGACGGACTGCAATCTTTAGAGCACAGGCGTCAGGTGGGAATCCTGTCCTTGTTCTACCGGTATTACAATGGAAGATGCTCCGAGGAACTAGCGTCATTGATCCCCTCGGCACCGGTACATAGTCGGGAAACACGCCAAACACGCGCCCAACATTTGTACACGGTTGACATTAGTCACATGAGAACGGTTCGTTTCTATGACTCGTTCTTGAATTCAACGGCTCGGCTGTGGAACGATTTGCCGGCCTCTGTGTTTCCTCCCTCCTACAACATGGGTCTCTTCAAGACCCGTGTTCACTCCTTCCTTTCCTCAAAAAGACCCTCCACACAGCATCTTCAAAGATGACATAGGCCCTGAGGGAAGTTAATTTCCTCAGGGCCTCCCAGGGTGGAATTAATGTAAAAAAAAATATCAACTAAATAACTTGGATATGTTAGTCATATCAACTAACTATTTGTTGCAATGCATGTCAGAGTAAAATAACGACTTTGGGCTACGACAATGGTTTTTGTTTGTGTCAAGAATGGTCAACTGTACACCGTGAAAACCGTAACCGTAACTTACATACCGTGAAATTATATCTCAGGATTTTGCAAATACTATAAATATTAATTTGAACTTTGAATAGATTAAAGACTTGAATAATTACATTTCAATTTTTGCATCAGAAATTTTCGGAGGTTTCTTGAGCTTGTCTTGTTGAAGAGGCTTGAAAAGACCTACCTAGCGAGCTAATGCTAAGATTGGAAAATACCACATTATTGATGTTGTTGTAACTGAAAATGATTTTTTTTTTCAAAATTTCAACCTTTTGTATGAAGCTGTACTAAAATGTGGATGCGGAGCATCCCAAAACTAAAATAATCCTGAAAATCTTTAAACAAAATATTGAAATTTTGAAAAAAAATTAAATTAATTTTCAGCCACAACAACGTCAATAACGTCGTATTTTTCAATCTTAGCACTTTAGCTCACTGAAAACTCACGGACCGCCACTGCTACCTAGATCACAGGATATTTTTTTTTAAATTTGCTCATAAGGCTTATTTCAGACAATATTATTTCAGAGAACCTTAGGTACAAAAAGCACTTTGAATGATTTTTTAACGCAGCTTGTTATCGGCTACTCTTAGCTGACTTAAAGGTTGCTTTGAATTTAAGTGTCATATTTTTTTTAACTCATCGTTTGAAGGACTCAGACAGGCTATAAATAAAGTACCTACCTGTAATAGAGTATTTGTAACAGAAAATAATTTTATTTGCCATTTTCAAAATTACAGCTGATTTATTGAGAATTCAGACTATCCCTTGGTTTTTCAAAGGTATGCATTAATTTAATTACATTACATAATATCGTGTATTTTCACAAACAATATGATAATACTTGGTCGATGCCATAATGTCATTATTGGTTGAGAGGCGGGTACGGGTACCGCCGCGTCGGGAACCATTTATTGGATAACCAACACCTCTGCCGTAGGTCACCCCAAGTGGTTCGCTACGTTTGGTCACTTAACAGGGATGGAAGGGTTCATAGAGTGAGGTTTGTCTGGGTCTTGACGGCGGATGCATCTGCCCACCAGCTGCGTGGCAGGCTGGACCGGGAGAGACTGGTTGAGGGAGATCTTGTGACCTCTCAAGCAGAACTCTTTTGGAACATCGCCTTGCACTACAGTGCGAGGGATGGATTCATACGTACATACCTTATCCTTGCCAGAACTTTCCCTCACATTTCCTTTAAAAGACCTTCCACACAGCATTCCCAAAGATGGCACAGGCCCTGAGGGAAAATATTTTCCTCAGGTCCTCCTCTGTGGAGCTATTATAAAAAAAATTAAAGCGTAGTCCTTCTGCTCCCTAATAAACGTTTAGTACCTACTAACTTTTAAACAACTCATAACCAACAATAATGTACGGTAAATGGTTGTTTATCAGTTGTGTTTTTTTTTTTAAATAGGCAATTAATCCTAAAAAGTGTGCTTTGTGAGTGTAAAATTTAAAATACGTTTATTAGTAAGAGGGTTAGTATGTACCATTGGTACTAATACAATACAGTATTCACAGAACGGACGCACATCGCATCGTTGCTTTGGGGCTTTGACCTCTTCCTTTGTTAAAACTTTGACCAAACTGCGTTACGGGAAGCTAGCAACGATCGCTCACTCGTATAAAAAATAATAATACCACATTACGTACATAGGTACTTCAGACAGTGATTCACTATCACTAGTACATTGTTCTGGAAACTGCAGCCGACCATCATGCAGTACAACTGACTCATGCTAATCTAATAATCCAAATAAATCTAGTAATCAATTTAAGTTTAGTAAACAACAAAATTAAACCTAGTAATCAAATTGAGTGTAGTAAACGAAGTATTGAAATTAATTCTAGTAACTAATAAATGTATGATTCATTGTACACAACTTTCAAAGAGGCTACATGTCAAAATCTTCAATCTTATAAAAAATATATCTAAACTTTGCTGAAAAACACTGAAACAGATATTAGAGTGGATGAATATTATATTGGTTGCTATATTTTTGTCTTTTAAGAGCCTAGCAGGACAATCGGTTTTATCGAAATTGGCTAAAATAGTTTAATTTTTTGTCGCTTGTGTCGCCCTCATCGCTTTTTAACTCAATTCTATCAAAATTTATTGTAAATGGTTACTAAAAATGGATTTGATAATAGTATCCGCTCGTAAAAATCCGGAGTTACACGATCATTCCCGATCACAAATTAAATATTGGCATATTATATCTTGGCCGGTCGTTTTTAACGTTGGATTTCTATTTTTACCCATAACGTGGGAAAATTTCCCTTAAGATTCCCTATTTCGAAGAAAGGTAATTAAAAAAATATTATTTGAACAACTTTTTAAAAACTGTCGGAAATTCACTATGCAACTGGTATGATTTTAGAAGCAAATCGTGAGTGATTTCAAAGTACATCGATTTACGTAGTTTTTAAAAATAATTTTACATCATTATTTGCGTATTTAATAAAAAAATATAAATGTAGGGGTATAGGATGATATGTTTCCTCTAACAAAATATTTTTCAATATTTTTTTTCTTTTCGTATATGACGACAGATGGAAAAAAATCAGTGGTACATTGACGATTTTTTGAAAACTGATCTTTTATAAACAGTTATAAAGTAAGAAAATATATATTTTTTTAATATTTAATATTAGCTTGAGGCATCGAAAATGCATGTATCTAAAAAAAAATAATAACAAACTTTTTTTTTGAGGTGCTGTTATCGACACAGATGACTTCGAAAATACGCAAAAATACGAAAAAAACATTAAATATTGAAAAATCCCCCGCGGGCTCTTCATTGCACTTGTAACATTCATCCTTCATAAAACTTTCACAAATGCAATAATAACCGTGCAGACTTATTGTGCTCTAGTTTTATTTTTATACTAGTTTTAATTGCATTTATAAAGTTACTCGTATTAAATATTTTAATTTACATTATGATACTTTAATCTCCACTTTAACCATAGAAACACAATAAAAATCAATACAATAGAAAAACAAAGGCAATTGTGGGATTTCTTTTGTTCTTACATTTATTATAATAAGTTTTTTTGAAGTAAAACTTCTTTACGCACGCTTGACTTGGGGAGTAAGCTGGTGATCACGTGACGAGAGCGTTACGAAAAGCGAGGTGAACGGTAGTTGAGAGGGAGATATAAGTTAGTGAAGATAGAAAGAGAGAGAGTTACGTTTCGTATTACTGTAGGGGCGAGAGAAAGGTGCGAGTACACATTTTCTTTCACTCTTTCTCTCATAGCCAGTTACGTTTCGTATATCTAAGACACAGTGCAGGCCTATTGTCTGTATCACACTGTAGGAGCAAGAGAGAGCAGTGCGCGCGCACATTTTCTTTCTCTCTTCCTATCATATAGTTGGAGCTAAAGAAGTTTCACTTCAGTTGTGCGGTCTAAAGCACACTCGTTATTCAATACAAGTATTGTATTGCATCAAAAAATTTACATGAAAAAAATTTAAATTAGACAATCAAATTAAATTCATTAATAGAATCAATAAAAGTGAACAATCAAATTAATTAAAGAAACTCCTTTGTTAATAAAACAAAATATCTTACATTTTCTACAACAGCCAGAGGGCAGCCGTCGGAGGACTTAAATCTCAAATTACACTCATGCCAAGGAATTTATCAACAAAATCAAGGCTTATCATGCCTCTGCCCCACTATAGCACACTCCAAAAGCATAAAATATTTTGGAATTGAAATTGATGATAATCTCCGATGGAACTCACAAATTGACGTAATTACAAAAAAACTAACCAGGTACATATACTTCTTTAGAAACATTCGTAATATCCTCAACGATATTAAAAAAGTATACTATGCTTTGTCTCATCACAAATAGAGTACGGTATAACTGGATGGGGGTTTGCCTTGAGCACTCACACAGAGCGACTCAATATAGCCCAAAAAGGAGTACTAAAGACAATACTGAAAGTTCCGCTTAGAACTCCGACGGAAGAAATATTTAATAACTTTCAAGTCTTCAATGTACAGAAACTTTATTTAAAAAATATTTTATTTAAACTGAAAAAAAAACATATATGAATACTCCACTGCCCAACATAAATACTCAACCAGGGCAGTAAGCAATAACATCCTGGTTACTCCCAGTTTGAACACATCTTTTGGACAGAGAAATAATAAATTCCATGCTATGAAATTATACAATGCTCTACCAGATCAAATCAAAAATATAAAGGAAATGAATATATTTAAAACAAAAGTAAAAACATGGCTGAGAGATCAAAGTGATAGTAAAATTACAAACATCATGAAGACGATATAAAGACTATCCATAACCAAATACAAATATTTTAAAAAACTACAGGCCACCTCAGAACAGGAAATCCTAGTGAGGAGGTCTGTGGAAAAAAAAAGAATCTATACTTATACTATACATTATACATACATGTACAAACCTTGCTATTGAAACTAATAATAAATAATTAAAATAAAATAAATTAAATCCGCTATTCAAATTATATCTAGTAATCAAATTAAGATTAATAATAACATTTATTCGAGGAATCAGATATGGCCTAGTTGCCAAATTAAGCAATAAAATAATCTAAGTAATTTTGCAGTTAAATTAAATGCAGTAATTTATTAAAAGTCGGTAACCAAATTAAGTTTAGTATAAAATAAAATCTAGTAATGAAATTAAATGTGGTACTCAAATTAAATGTGGTAATCAAAATAAATCTAGTAGTCAAATGAAATCTAGTAATCATGTTAAATCTAGTTGTAAATCAAATTATATTTTAGTATCTACCGTTTAAAAAATGTAATTATTTTAAAATGTCCCCATTTTACTAGATAATACATTATTTTCAAAGCATAGACTTAAAACCACAAATAATCCTCAAGTTAAATATTCCAATACCTCAAAAACATATAATAAAACCGATTTTTTAAAACTAAATGATAGTTTACATAATAAAAAATGGGAAGAACTTGTAGAAAATAATACAATTAATAGAGCATGGTCACTTTTTATACAATGTATTCAAGACGAATTTAATAATAATACTGTCGTCACCGAAAAAAGTTCTCCAACTAAACTTAAATTTCTAAAACCGTGGATATCAAAGGGACTTTTAACAAGTTTCAGTAAAAGAGACACACTTCATAAACAATGTAAATCAAACCCATATGATATCTATCGTATAAATTTCTATAAACGATACAGAAACTTATGCACACGGCTTGCACGCATATCGAAAGAAATATATTATAAAAATAAATTAGTTAAATGCAACAAGGACCCCAAAAAAATATGGCAAATTCTAAAAGAAATATCCCACACAACTACAATGAAGAACGAAGCCATAACTAAGATTAAAATAGATAAAGAAATTATTAAGATATCAGATCAACCACAAAAAGTTTGTAATTATGTAAACAATTATTTCGCTAATGTAGGCAAGGTCTTAGCGAGTAAAATCACAACAAACTACGATACCTCTAAATCCGCAAACCACCACACACACACAGGTATTGCTCCATTTAAAATACCATACATTACCCGAAAAGAAACACTTAAACTTATAAATGACCTAAAAAATACAAACTCACAAGGCAGTGACAGAATTTCACCGATAACACTAAAAATATTAAACTCCGCACTTCATATCCCCCTAACTATACTCATAAATCGGTCCATTAAAGAAGGCATTTTCCCAACAATTTTAAAAACGGGCAAAGTGATTCCAATCCACAAAAACGGAAACAAGGAAGAAATAAATAACTACAGACCAATTACAATTTTAAACACACTTTCAAAAATTCTTGAGAAACATATCAAAAACAATCTGTTAACTTTTCTTAACAAAAATAATATACTATCACCCAATCAATATGGATTCAGGGAAAATATGAGTACCTCACATGCGATAGCCTCTGTAACAGACTTCCTCAAAACAAATATAGACCAGGGCAAAAAATGCCTTGGAATATTCCTAGATCTGGCAAAAGCGTTTGACACAATTCATCATCAAAACCTATTTGATAAACTAAAAAACATCGGAATCACAGGAATAGAACTCAAATTAGTTGAAAGCTATATGGGAAATCGCACACAGTATACCTCTATAGAAAACACATGTAGTGACAAGGAACAAGTATCCTACGGAGTACCCCAAGGCAGCGTACTTGGTCCAATCCTATTCCTTATATATATTAATGACCTGTGTCACCTCCAAATAGACAGAGAAATTATAAGTTTTGCTGATGATACTGTGTTACTCTTTAAGGCCAAAGACTGGAAAACATTAACCCCAAAAACAGAACTTGGTTTAAATATTACTAAAAAATGGCTCGACTCTAACTTATTAACTTTAAATATAGATAAAACAAAATTCATAACTTTCAGCATAAATTCGAGAGGCCAACCCTCCAATAACATCCACCTTAAAATACATTCCTGTCAATCAACCATTGATATATCAACACAAACTCCATGCGACTGTCCCCCAATTATACAAACGGAAAATATTAAATATCTTGGTATATACTTCGACCGTTATATAAAATGGGATAAACATATAGATTCGGTAATAGGAAAACTAAACAAGTTGATTTACTTTTTTAAAAACTTGAGAAATATTTTAAACATATGTGATATAAAAAATATATACCTCGCACTTGCACAATCCATAATGGAATACGGCATTATTGCCTGGGGCTGTGCCAGTAAAAAATACATTAATACACTGTTTAAAGCTCAGAAAACCCTAATAAAAGTAATACTTAAGTTACCAATACTAACACCCACATCAATCATATTCGAAAAATTCCCAGTGATGAAAATTCAAAAATTACATTCAAAACAAATACTAACTTTCCTTTACAAGAACTTATCCACATTTAACATTTCACAAAACTCTCGCAATACTAGAACAAGACATGCTCTCCAACTACAAATACCAAAAACAAACACATCCTTTGGACAAAAACACTACAGATACCAGGCTATAAAACTATACAATTCTCTTCCTACACAATATAAAACAACTAATATTATTGAATACAAAAAAAAAACATAAGAAACTGGCTACAATCTTTCTAACTTTTAATTTATAATTTGTGTCGAATTGAAGTCGATTTTATAATTTATTTTTTATTGTTTCTCTTTTTTATATTAGCTATTAACACTCTTTTGTTTTACTATTCACAAATTATAATTTAATCTGAAAAATGTCCTCCACAACACAGGTGAACTCCTAGTGTGGAGGACAATATATTATACCTTTGTAATGTAAATGTACTAAGAATAAATAAATAAATAAAAATAAATAAAATAAAAATAATGCATCATTGACGCATTGATCGGAGAAATGCATTCTTCAAATCAAACCTTTACTTAATTCAAACGTAATACTCGTAGTTCTATAAATCTACTCATAATTACTTTAAAATTTAAAATAAATTTTAATTTATATGCATGCATTCATGAAAATTCAGTAACATAAATCTATTCAACCATTTAAATGTACATTTATCTTTATCAATTTAATGTAAGGCGCTTATTATAATCTAAATACTTCCATTAAATTGTCAGAGTCATATCAGTGTTGATAACTGAAATCACACTTCTCGCAAATCGATTTATAAAGTCTAACAATTTAACATAAATTTCAAATCCCCTTGATTAATAGATACAGGTAGTCTGTCCACTTAACAGTCAACTGTGAAAACTTTATTTGTTAAGCAACCTGCGAAACGGAGTCAGGAAAAGCGATAACAATTTAATTTGATAATTTTTGGTATCGTTCTGCATAAAATTGCATTATAGTAATGAATAGCAACATTTATTAGAAATTTTCGAAGAACTCACAAATTTTATTAACTTTTATATTTAATGTCCTGTATTTTTTATTCACTCGTTCAACACAAACAGAGAGGGTAGGCAGAGAGGACGGACCTCCAAACAACTCGGTCTTGGCACACACTATTTGTCTCACTCACATTCATACATCATCTCATACATACTCTTCTATGATTCTGACTTTTGACATGACCTGACTCAAGTATCTGATTCACTTGATCGTGCCAAATCTTCCTCAGGTGTCCCCGACTTCTTCTACCATACACATTGGCGTCATATATTCATCTTACACTATTTTCTTCGTTCATTCGCTCTACATGCCCATTCCATCTGAGGGTCCCTTTCTTAATCTTACTCATTATTCGGATCTCCATATTTCTCACACAATTAAAAATGGTTTTACCACACCTCATGTCTCACTGCCATACATCAGGGTAGGTACCAGGACTTCATTGTGGACTGCTATCTTCGCTTCTTTTGACAGTTTTTTTTTTATTAGCGCCAAGTGCATTCAGTCCTCCATTAATGGAGTTTCCTGCATTTACCCTTCTTTCAATATCTCTATCAGCTTTCCCATCTCTCGTAAACATACTACCCAGATATCCCAGATACACAAACTCATCCAACTGCTCCAAGTATATGTTTTTGTACCCTCTCTTTCATGACTTTAGACTTACTTACATTCATCATTACTCATTCTTCACACTCATTCGTTCATCCTAGACATGCGAGACTGTAGATCTTCCATAGTGTTAGAAATCAGCACCGCATTATCAGCATACAATAGGCAGTTGAAAGAAAATGTAATATTTTCAATGTGTACAATATTAATCGTATTTTAGATACACAAATCTGTTTTCTAAAAGTCATTACCTGCTAGTTAACTTTCAAATATAATTAACTTGCAAATTATTCTGGTAAATGCTGAAAATTGTGTGATTTTTGGAGACCTGATTTTATTGCCTGTCATTTCTTGCTAAATAACTAATAAAAAGCATGTGATGAACCAAATTATTATGTTTCATCCGCCCACCAGTGTAATGTAATAAAGCTTAATCACATGTTCAATTAAGAGTTTATCTCAATCTAACTGCTAGCCCTCACCTACGTAATTTTCCATAGATGGACATGCAAAAAACATTAAATATAATTATTGTTCAAGTTATTCACAAAACGCTGGTTATGTATCAACTCCCACAACAATTTTGGGACTCTTCCTTTATGGATGGTTAAATATTGTTTAGATGAGTAAAATGCTGTTGTTAAATATATCATCTCTTTGATCTCATTTACGGATTGGTAAAGCTTTTGGCTCTGGATTGACAAGTCAAAAATTCAAATTGACCAAATTGACTAAATGAAAAATTCTGTTACAATTTCAATTCGACCAGACTTCACGTGTTTTGAAGCGAGGTGCGAAGTCTACCTATGAATTATATTCCCCTGGATTCAGCTGAGTAACGTTGTAATTGGTACAAGGTACAACTCATGATTAGATCTGAATGGTGCAGTATTCTTATTCTAATGTTCAACAAAATTTTTTTTTTTGGCAATTTGTCCAACAACTTCCATTTTACCTTCATATTTGTTTATAATATTTAGAGTGCATGCCTACGTTTACGTGCGTAATATTTGTCGTTTGAGATATCTTTTCAAAAGCTACTATCTTTCGTGTAAATGATTCGTACTTTAGCTATCAATGACAAATTTAGCACTCATTAATATTTTAATTCGACCTATCAAAGATAGATAATTATCAGACATCACTTTAAGGCGTGTCCTCCGAACCTTATAATTATTACCTCTCTGCAACACGCTTTGATTTATGAACATTTTTTCACCAAAAGATCGTTAATGCTCGTGTTATCTCTGATGGTCTTACGTTTGCTAGAAAATAAAATGAAATCAATGAAAACCATATGTTGTCAGTGGGGCACTAACCTAAGCTTTAACATACTCGCACCAGATAATTCAAATGAGCGTTAATCTTTTCGGGTTTACTTTGTTAATTTTATAAAGAAATACGATAAGGTTAAAACTTTTGTTGAATGACTTTGTATTAAAATTTGTCCACATGTAAGAGTTTATAAGACTAAACTCTTTAAATTCATAGTTATCATTTACATTTATGAATGTCTAATTAACTTTTGAGCTCTCTCACTCTCTGAGTTCAACACTCTCTTCTTTTAAACAATTGATGTTATCGCTAATGTACAGAAGAAACAACAGAGGTCCTAGATAAGATCCTTGGGGAACTTCTGTCAGTTTGAAAAACATTAAGAGTTAACTAAGACCTACCTACGTTCGGAATTAATATTGTGAGAACATGCAAGCGTTAAAATAATAGTAATGCTCTATTAAAAGACTGAATGCTGGAGTTTGTGGTACGCCACTGATCTTCTTGAGTCACTTTTTCAACAGCTATATATAAATATAGTATAATACAACGGCCCCATATCCAAGATAATAAAAAGAAAAGATTGTTGTTCCGCAAGCCAAATGAACAGCGGACGTAAGAAATTAGTGGAAAAAACGTGTTTCTAGGTCATTACGTTTCTTAGATTATATTGTACGTTTAACTGTCAACCAAGATGAATGGCTAATGATCCGAGCAAGAGGTCAGGGGCTCCAAAATGTAGGTGAATCTGAACCTTCACAAGTGTGATGCCATAAATTATTTAAAAACACGTTTATGATGGTTCAAACACTTAACATTAGAGAATTATTTGAAAGAGGATGGGCGAGATTTTAATCCTTACACACCTAGAAGATGCCTAATACATTTTCGGCTAAGTTAGGTAATAATTTTGTTCAGATATTTAAAGAAAATAAATAGTGAATGTTAAATTGTGAAATTGAATTTTAACGTTTCCATTTTCTAATTTTCTGCTATCATTTGTTCCCACAATGATTATTAGAAGTAACTTGTGAATATTTGTTGTGAAATAAATAACGGTATAATCTTGGGTCACATCGCATTGACTGAAAACAGACAATTATTTTTTCAATTAGGTATATAGTATTTCATATTAGCAAACAAATATGGGCATGATGCATTGATTTTGAAATAGTTTTAACCCTAGAAAGATAAATCATATTTCGATGTACGGTAAAGACAATCATACGTAAAATATACGCAAGAGTTTTAACTAGCTGTAATATTTTATTTTGTTAATTGATTTGAATAAACCAATCGTTACTATATTTTTACAAACATAAAAAATACAACAATTTGTGAATATATATTTATTTGTTTTACGAAAAAAACGAAACCTGAAACTTCTTCAATAATCAACAAAACTTCGAATCACTTATTTCTTACTAATAATCAGCCAATTTGACTAATGTGCTAAATAAATAAGATATATATTTAATAATAACATATAGTTATATAAAAAATCAATCAGATGCAGCTTTGGAACGTATCTAATTCCAACGAGAGAGCAATAATTTTAACACTCATTCGTAAAAAAAAATGTATACTATCTTTCCAGGGTTAAAGGGGCATAAGTGCGCAGATTCTGTAATTTTCGAATTTAAATCTATTAGTTTTGTTCTTACAACGTTCACGTTTCAAATATAAATTATTGACTGATTCAAAAGACTTTAAAACTAGATACAAAGTGCATACAAAGATATTTTAAAAGGTAACTAAAATAAGTAAGATGTTCACTGAATAAAAGCAAGTTTTTTAAAGGGTGTCTGTTCCAAGTGAATGCATGATACATCATTTAATTTAAATATAATATAAGGAAAAAAACTAAAATAAATTTAGGCAATCAGGTGAATGCTTCAGAATATAGAAAAACCTTCTTTGGTAGCCGACAGTTGAAGAACCTCTTCAATTAGAAGTGGTTTCTTGTTTGAAAAAAAAAAAAACAAAGAAATGTCTCGGAGGTGTAAAGAACTTTTATATAAACACTTCATCAACTTTTTTCATACGATTTGTTCCCACGCAAGTGACACCTGCAAAAAACTGTAATAAAATAATACTATTATTTTACTACCTCCAGTAGGTACCAAAAGATGTTTTTGTACAACTCTTGCGATGAAATGACGAACGTTTCGACAATTTTATTTTAGACCGGTTAGAAAAAATGGCACGCGCATTACAAATTGAAATTATACACGATTTTTTAAAATAATGACGCCATGTGACAAAAAAACATGAAGTTGAATAAAATACTTCTAATTTGGTGGTAAGAGGAGATTAGTCTCTGTTTTTTAGCGCTTTAGAGGAGAGATCGCTAACTAATCCCCTGATAGTCAGTTGGGTAGGAAACACGTTTAGCAGTTGTATGAACCGTGTTCGGAACCAAAGGCGCCAAGGAGTTAAGCCAAAAAACCAAAAATAACCTAACACAGCGGGTACCGCGCGTTTTCATCCCGCGACAAAATATCCCTCGACATAATATCCCAAGGACAAAATATCCTATTGACAAAACATCCTCCAACAAAATATCTGCTAAAACCTAACCTAACCTAATAAAACATTATTTTACATTTTACTATTTTTGAACAGTAATTTATTGTCTTTACATGTTGAATATATTATTTTTGTCCCATTTTTTGTATGGTTAGAGTTGGGTTAGGTTAGATTAGGTTATGTTAGGTTAGGTTTTAGTAGATATTTTGTCAAGGGATGTTTTTTCCATAGGATATTTTGTCGGAGAATGTTTTGTCCATAGGAATCGTTTATCGGGGGTATTTTGTGAAGTATATTATTATGTGAAGTACGATAATATATCTTCACAGCGGTGTATTTTGTCGGGGGTATTTTGTTGCGGGGTGAAAAGGCGCGGAAACACACAGTGCCCTTGAGGTTTTTACTAGCGCCAGGCGCCGTTGGCTCAGGGCTGGCCCTGCACTTGCCGATATGGTAATGAATTATTGTCAACCCCTTTTGACCAAGAGTTTGCTTAGTGAAAAGGACTAAGAATTTACAGTAAGAAACTCTCTTTAGATATCACCGTATTGAAACACATGCATCGGTAATCAAAATGTTACTATAAAAGTACATAACCTAACCCAACCTTCCTCTTCCCTATCTCTTTCCCCCCCCACATTCCCTTAGTAGCTTAGCTTCACAACATATCCCAATCGGCAATGTCATAGTCTCACGGGTGCGCCACTTGTGCGCTATTCAAACAAAAACAATGAAAATGTATACCATTGCTCGTGTCAAGGCATATCAGGGGCAGAAAAAAGTAGGAACTAGGTACCTGACCCCCTAACACGGTCGATTGATAGGGTATCTTTCGGTAACGTCTGTTCGTTTAGCATGACTGCAGATTGCCGACGAATAAGTAACAGTTCACAAAGACTAGGTGTTCTTAATATATTCGATGTCAACTGTTGTTTGTACGTTAGCGATCTGCAGTTGTCCTAGGCAACGATGAGAAGTCACCAAAAGTTTTCTTATCAATCCTTATCGATCGACCGTGCTAGGGCGCCTGTTAGCCAATGAGGTTCTGTTATGACTTATGACGTTGTGTTATTAGTAAGTCACAACGCTGACTACAGTAGGTACATGCCTTGGAAAGCGACGGATTTTGATCGAGCAACTTCAGTTTGCAAATGGCGGCGATTGTTGTTGATGCTCGTTGTTACTGCTGATTTGAGTGTTGTTTTACCGCAAACATAATTATTTAATAATAAACATAGTGATTAGACTATGTATTTTGGAAAGCGAAGTCGGCCCTGGTTAGTTAGGTCAGATATGACGTCTATTATTAAAGAGACGGCATGAGAAAACCAAAAGAAGAAAAGGCTATAAAACAATGTTTTTGGACAGTCCAATGTCTCTGCTTTATCACATGTTACTTGAGATCAAATTAAATTGTGTTAATTACAACACGTTGACCAATATTCAGCCATGCCAATTCAAATTAGGCATATTTTACAATTCTTAATAATAATATTTGGCTAATTTATACAGCGCCGTTTATGTGAAAAATCACCTCAAGGGTGCTCTTCTCATACCCTGTCCGTTCAACGTACGTTGGCAATCTTGTTGGCTGTGCGGACTTTGTTTATTGCGGCTCGGAACAGCTCTTCAGTAGACTGACCAAACCACTGTCTCAGGTTTTTCAGCCATGATGTTCTCCTTCTTCCAGGGCCCCGTCTTCCGGCAATCTTTCCCTGCATTATGAAATGCAAGATCTCGTACTTCTCTGGATGTCTCATCACATGTCCTAGATATTGAATTTTTCGGATTTTTATTGTTTTAATAACTTTTTTTGTTTAATTATCCGAACCATAACATCTTCACTCGTAACTCTGTCCATCCAGCTTATCTTGAGTAGATATTCTTCTGTAGATTTACATCTCTAAATAGTTCAATTTTACAGTTATAAAGAAATAAACGGTCATTGTAGTAGGTAGATTAGGTACCTACTCGTCACGGAGCCTTGTTTTAAGGTTCTATGGAAGCTCTGTGGAGGTTCTGTGGATGGATCGATGGGTATACCGCAGTGCTGGCTCGGGGCCCGGCACGCCATCACTATTTATGTTCACAGGGTGGGACAAACCTACATCACTCACTAACAAATACAGCGGAATATGGTGGAAATCTGTGACTTGACTAGTTCAGTGTTTAATTTTGGTTCAATATTCGTCACGAAGGGGGTATCATAAGGACGTTTTTGTGAGGTTCACAAACTTGACGACAATGGCTTAGATTTAGAGCATTGGTATCAATGTAATGTCCATAAACTACTGAACAAAGATATATCTTATTTAGTTTTATCGTTACTGATTTGAAATAAAATGGATGCCGTAAGTGCTACTGCGCGATTTCATCAAAATATTCCCGACAAAATATCCTACGAACAAAACATCGCTCAACAAAATATCTACTGAAACTTAACTTAACCTAACCTAACCTTACAAAAAAATTCGAGTGCAGTTAACACGCGGTAGATGCTTTTTTAAACTTTACCAAAACAATCTCAACCATGCATTGAAGAACCAAGGAGCCTTAAAAAGTGAGATTATATCGACTACCACAACACAGGCATGTGCCTAGTATGGTGGTCGAAAAATCCCCAATTCATGTACCAAACAATTCAAAGAATAAAGAAACTTAAAAAAAAAAAATTAAAGCGGCCAATGAGCGCAGACCAGCGTCATTTCCGTTTTATATCTCAACCAATAAGATCCCTGATAGGAGTTTGATGCTTCTCAGGTGTTGTATGCTTCATTTCCGTTTCATCCTAATTCCAAATCAAAACGGGGCGATAGAAATTTCGCTTCAAAAATGGGACAATCATCCTGTAAATTCTAATTACGACAATAAATTATTGTTAAAAAATAGAAAAATGTGACAGAAATAAAACAGATAACAATAATTTATTATATAGGAAGTCTGTTTTATGTTTGTCCCATTTTTTGTTAGATTAAGTTAGGTTGGGTTCGGTTTTAGTAGGTTTTATTAGTTTTGTTGGGGGATATTTTGTACGTAGGATATTTTGTCGGAGGTTATTTTGTCGGGGATATTTTGTTGCAGAACCGTCGCAAGGTTACACAAGACCTTTCGTCTCAGAAGCCCCAGGTAAACATTGATTAGTTACGTTTTAGGCGCACTATACTTTCACCGATTTCGTGACGCGCCATTTTGACGAACACAAATAATACCTAATCGCTTTCCGCGAAAACTCTAAGCGGTGGAGCTTTGTATTGAAATTATAATATAATAATATATGTATACATCATTATGCGGTTTAGTGCAGTGAAACACGCGATTTATTCATATAGACCGTACACTGCGCATACGAGTAGGTACCTTCCTGCCTGCCGATAGAAGAGGGGACCAACTCAATCGCAATCCAAAATGGCAATTGATTTTCTAGTGTAACTAGCTGACCCGGCAACGCGTTGTTGTGGCTAACGAAACACAACGCCAACCTTTATAATCACGATAAATTAACTCACACCGGCATCTGTTAATTTGCACATAAATCAAATCAACACGCTTGCCAGCCCGCTCGTCCACCACATACAGATTATATATTTCATCTAATTTACACAAAACCTTGAAAAATTATATACCTAAACCTTCCTCATGAATCACTCTATCTATTGGTGAAAACCGCATGAAAATCCGTTCAGTAGTTTTTTAGTTTATCGTGAACATACAGATAGACGCAGCGGAGGACTTCAATTTATAATATGTAGACTAGCAAGAACCTGGCATGCGTTGCAATGCGATTCAAAGAAAGAAAGTGTTTGTATTTTATTTCTGTTTATTGAAGTGTTTTTGCATACACGATATTTTTTTGGTTTTTCCGTCTGGTCAGGCCACATACAGCTGTCCGTGTGAGAAGTATGGATTTTCAAAAGTGCTCTACCCCTCCCTTGTCCTCCCCACCCCCCTCCCCTGCGTGTCCTTTCTCACGCGACCCCTTCCCCTTCCCCTTCCCCTCCCGCGTCACAATTCTACCTTCACAAACCCCTCCCCCTCCGTCCTTCCCGCCCTGCCGCTAACCTATAAAAAAATACACATACTTCTCGTAGCTGTCCTTGTGAGAAGCGTGGCTTTTCCAAATTTACCCCTGCTTTCCCCTACCGCTACTATGTCTTCATTTCAGCTCCTCCCTTTGAACCTCCCTAATCACTTACCCCTCCGTCGCTCTTCCTCTGCGTGCCCTTTCCCACGAGTCTCCGTTCCCCTCCCGCGACCTCTTCCCCTCCTGGGTTCCCCTTCTACCTTCCCCGCCATCACCAATCCTTGTCGCCCCTCCCGTGAACCCCCCTCTCTTTCCCCGTAATGATATATTACATTGATGGGTAAAACCTTCAAAAATTATTATAACAAGAGTTAATCCAATAAAAAATCATTGCTTTTATTTGTCTTTATCTGTTTCGTAATATGTTTTCAATGAGCGTTTTTGACATTACCTTCTTCAATGATACTAACCACACTTAAGCAGCACTAGCACAAATAAAGGCATTCGGGATATACCTAGACTTGAATGGTTGTTCACTTAAATAAATTTACAAATTAATTTCGGTACGTAGCGTTTCTGAAAACTGTGAGTAGTTTCAGCAAGATCTATAGTTCCTAACAGAAAAGACGTTAATACTTGAAAATAGCTGCGTTTCTGCAGAAATTCGTCAGATAAACCTTTTGTAAATTTCATGATGCCAAACCCATCGTTTTATAGTTTTTAATGCTAAGTATTTCTCTGATTCTATCTGGCAGAGCTAGATTATGATTTGGAGCCCTCATTACAAGCTCTTAACTCAGAAATTTCAAAATGTGAGTTAGTACACTATGGTTTATGACAATCTAATTCATAGTGGCCTCAAAGGCAGCCAAGCTTCAAGTAAACTCCTTGATCCATCACCACCAACGGAGCATGAACCTTACCGAAGCGACTATTGCGGAAGAAGTGAATCAACTTTACATTTTCAAAGAATCAGACTTGCTGTCTGAAGTGGTATTGAAGTGGTGGTGCATGATAGATTTATTTTATTAGACATTGTAAAAGTGAGACACTACTTTAGTTGTGAAGACGTTTCTACCGTAAACATGATCGAGTAAATTCAGTAAATTATATGATTTAAATAAATGAAGACAATATAAGCGAAACTCAATCGAAAATCTGGAAACAGAAAAATCAGAAAAACATATTGACACCTCTGGGACTCGAACCCAGGACCTCTTGCTTTCCGGGCTTTTTTTTTTTTTTAAGCAAGAGGTCCTGGGTTCGAGTCCCAGAGGTGTCAATATGTTTTTCTGATTTTTCTGTTTCCAGATTTTCGATTGAGTTTCGCTTATATTGTCTTCATTTATTTAAATATTACAATTTGAGGTTTTACTCATAAAGTTAAAATAAAAAATAATATTATTCTTACGATGAAAAGAACATTGGGTTCAATATTGTGTCACTTCTGTTCTGGTGATGAACACTTGAAGGCTGTCTAAAACGTTCGATAAACGGAACACGGTTTATTACCTACTTAAAAAATGCAAGTTCACACGCGGCAAAAGTGAAACCTTCAGAAAACTAAAGTGGACACGAGTGGGAAGGCTACAAAGCACCGGACAAAGAGGAGACCGATTATTCTATCTCATTCTCTCGTAGTCTAAATCCTATAGATGTATGAGTTTGTCTCTTTTTAGTGTCGGTTTTTCGTTTCATCGAATTTCAAATCACAACGGTGCAAAAGAAGTTTTCACTCCAAAAATCAATCATTATAATCTATAAAACATGTCTAAAACGTTAATATAAATCAACAAACACGGTTTTAAGATTTCAAAGCAGTAGGTTAGGTTAAGAGAAAATTAAAACTACAGGTAGGTATTTAAAAAACATTTATGCACTTTATCTCCTCTCAAGAGGCACTGAAAAAAATAATTGTCATCTTTGGGGATGCTGAGTGGAGGGTTTTTTTAAGAAAAGGAAGGAGAGGAAGTTTTGGAAATGAAAAATAACCTAGTACCTACCGATAATAATTATTTATCTTCTTCATAAACCTTCTTTTCTGGCGATGCGATTGTCGTTCACGTACGAAGCGGAACGCACAGATCTGCACGTCACAGATCATTCCGATTCTCGCGAACAAATCCATTGGACAACCGAAAAGAAAATCCGATAGTAATGTGATATATGTCGATCTAAAAAGAAACTTACGTCGCGTTTCAACTCCTAGAACCCAGACAGGTCGATGAAATCGATTACGATGAATTGCAGTGGATGCCTACCTACATAATATATGAAAAATTTTGATAAGTGTTTGGGGAAGTTTAACTTTCATCAAACGTTCACGCCACACGCCCACTACATCTATCTATCGGTTTATATATCTCTTCAATGGTATTAAATATAATCTTCTCTGTTGAAACTTAAACAAAAGATTTGAAGGTCCTGCCCAAATGAATTGTGGTTGTGCTTACTTGTTTATCCCTGTGTAGCCTTTGAGTGTAGCATTTTTGGATTTTAAAGTTATTTTATTTGGTTTTTAACGATTTTTTTCTCCCTTTTCCAGGTGCGGCGCGATGGAAGCTACTTGCCGGGAGGTGCGGGCGGAGCGATCCGACCGCCCGTTCGAGCGGTCCACTGACCGCGCCCGCAACCGCGCCGTCAACCGCCCGCCTGACCGCGCGTCCGACCGCACACCGGACCGCAGGCTCAATCGCGGTGGAGATCGGTCATCGGAACGCGTACCAACCAATAGAAACGCTGAAACAAAAACCAACCGAGGAAAAGACAGATCAAGAGATCGCTTAGAAACCAATGAAAGGATTGTGGGAGACTGCGTATATGAGGCAAGAGCTCTAGCACATAGAACCATCGGTTTCAAAGAAGGGTTCGACCGTGTTCCAACACTGTATACTGAAGGTTATGAACTTGCAGAAACAAGGACTTCTGGACATAGAAGCATAGGTCTTAAAGAGAGGTTAAATGATCGTGTTCCACAACTGTACAGTGAAGGTTTAGATGCAACAGGACACAGACCAATAGGAATCAAAGACCAGCTGGTTCCAGATCTTTACAGGAATGAAGTTTCAGATGAGAGTGGAGAAGATGATTGCGAGCAGGCTGGAGAAGAAGTGTGCGTTTGGGTGGATGACCGCCAGTTGTGGGTGAGCGGGGTGTTAGCGGGCACGACGTGCTCAGAGCTCGTGCGCGCGTTGTTACCTCACCAGCCCGGTCATGCACGCTCGAGTGAGGCAGACTGGGTGATCACTGAGAGATGGAGGAGTATGGAACAGCCGCTGGATGGAGACGCGACTATCTTGGATATTTGGAACGCATGGGGAGATGCCCAAAGCGAGGTAAGCATCATAAACCAAGTTCGTTAAGATCTATTCCCCCCTAGCATGGTCGATCGATATAGATTTTATCGAACATGTCGGTAACTTGTCATCGCTCCTGAGCAGGACTGCAGGCCGCTAACGAACAACAATAATTCATGTTAAATAAATTAGGAACCCTTAGTCGTTGTGAACTGTTATTTGTTCGTTAACGGCCTGCAGTCGTGCTCGGGCGCGATGACAAGTTACCGACATCTTCGATAAAACCTATATCGATCGACCATGCTAGGACCCGTATCATGAATTTATCAATCTGCATTAGACATTCGGCCAAGGGCGTAGCTAAAGTATTCACATAGGAGGGGTCCGACCCTAAGGGGGTGGTTCGAAAAAGGGGAGGGGGAGGTACATTAGATAAAAGAGGCGTAAGGGTCGACCGAGACAGGTTTTTCGTTCTCGGCCGAGACCGAGAATGGATAAATTGAAAAAAAAAATGAAAATGCGCTATTTTTGCATAATATAGTATATTTAAGAATATAATCATAATTTGTTTTAAGTCGCCCGCGCCGCATCCGCGCTCAAAAAGAAGAAGATAGAGAGATATATTATTACGAATGGTAGAGGAGCGCGCTAATATTTAAACCGATAAAATCGATGCGAAAATATTTAATAAAACATGACTCATTTAAAATAAGCAACAATCTCGTGGAAGGTATCTTAAGAGGAATATAAACGGTAGAAATATTTCGAATCTCATGCCTGCAAAATTTTAAAACCGAACGTCTTATTTGCACAAGGCAAGTAAGCGAAAAAGTGGTTTTTATTTATTTTGTGCATAATTTTATAAGAACGAAAAAAGTTAGAACATGGAAAACCTCAAAAATAGTCTTAACCATGAAGGGGTATTTAAAAAAAATTGTTTCTTGTATTACTTCATAGTTAAGTCATGAAAAAATATTTTTTTGGTGGTTTACGCTTATATTTTTTGTTACGTAAATAATAATTTTATTGTAATTCCAATATATAGAAAAGCTAGTAAAAGCTCCGATTTATCCGTAGCATATTTTTTGATGTTCATACTGTAAGCCGATTCGTCGTAAAGATTAATCAAAATAGTATCTAAATAGGATTTCACGTATAACTTCATCTTAAGTATCATTTAAAGAAACATTGTGAATATTTTAAAATTTGTAAAATAACTTAAACAAACATGTTTAAAATAATTTTCGGAGCATACTCTGCGATTTTTTTCTATCGAGGGAATTGTAAATAATTTGCGTTTCATCTTTAAAAATAACCTTTTTTTTAAGAGCTTAAAAACTTCAAATGTTTAAGGGAGATAAGGGAGAAATCGGTAGAAATTCGGGTAGCGACGGCTTAGATAGTTTTAATAATCAAAATTTAACAAAATGATGTTGTAGCTCGTATAAAGCAATTTTTTTGCATTTTCACCATTGGAGGTTGCCCACCACTTTCCCACGGCGTTCTAAGGAAACAGATGGTTTCCTCCTTCACCGTACTCGTCAGGACTCTAATTTTTTTTATTTCAAAGAAGCTACTTTTTATTTAAATGACTCTAGACCCCCAATGTCCGGGCATACATTATTAGCAGGCAGTATGCGAGTGCGTACATGTTGTTAGTTATTTATTTCACAGTATCACGTCTCATCTCCGCCACCTGATTTAGCTGTAATAAAAGTTTGTTAAAATGCAGAAAATTAAAAAAAAAAATTACATAATTTGATGAGATTGTTTAACTTAACCAAAGCAGCTGGGCTACAGTCACCCGGCAGTCCCGCCGAGGATAAGCGGAGCCATCAGTCCAGTCGCAAGCAAGACTCGGTGTCCGCGCCCCTAAGCTGGCTCCCAAGTTGGAGTCCCAACCAATTGTTTGTTTACAAAAGTAGTGAAATAAAAGAACGGCGCGGCGCAGCGGCGGTAATCAAAACCCACCTCGCTGCCAGCCGACCAATCACAATCGACCGGTCCCTCACGCACTGACATCCCGTTATCCTATACCGTACCTACTTACAACGGTCTCGGTTATGGCCGAGAATCTCGGCAATTTTTCGCCGAGAACCAAGACAGAGTTCTCGGTAGAATTTGTAGCCGAGAATGCCGAGACCGAGACCGAGATCTCAGTCGACCCTTAGAGACGGTGCAAATAATGTTGCTGCAATTTTCCGGAATGGTAGGTATCTAGTCTACAGAAATATTTTCAATTTTCTATTTGGGAAGCGGGTATTGGTACTGTCCTACCGGGAACCATTTATTGGATAATCAACACCCCTTCCATAGGTCACCCCGAGTGGTTCGCTACATTTAGCTGGGTTCGCTGGGTGCGTGATTACTTATTAGTTAAAAAAGGAATATTCCGTATTATCCGTGCATTGAACTTCGACAACACAAACGTTCCGTATTTTCCGTGAGGTGGACTATATTCACTTTTACCAAAAAATGATAATAATAAAAAACTATTAAAAAATATAATGTTTATATTACACTTAGATACTTTTTATGGTTTTTAAGTGTTTTTTGTATTTATTTTATTAGTAAGGCTGTTTGCGTTTTTTTGCCCATCCATTATAATGTGCGTGTATGCGCACACTTCCATTTTTTATATTATAATCACGTTTGGAGGATGCCTCGTACTGAACACGGGTGGAAAGGGAATCGACTTTACAAACTAATTGAACACGGGTTTGGAAGGTGAAATAGCGTTACAAACCCTTGTTGATTTCGGGGCATGGTTGCCTCCTTTTGAACACTGAAAAGGAAATACGCTGCCTGGGTTCATGGAGGGAGGTTTTTCTAGGTCTTGGCTGCGGATGCATTTGCCCACACACTGCGCGTTTGCCCCACCCTCGCTGGCCGATGCACGATATCTGGGATTGTCGACGGAGTCACGTTTTCAAATTTACATTACTTCATTGGATGGTTTTTCCTTCTTCCGTTCATACTTACTCTTTTTATTCATAGAGCCAGCACGAATATGTTGCAGAAGCCTACTTTTTTTCAGTATCTTCTCTAGATTTTTATTTTTCCCCACCCTAAATCAAAACCTGGCTACGCCCATGCACGGAGTCACTCCTAGACAGGGCTGGGCAAAATACATGCTTTGCTGTAATTGAAATACAAATTACAAAATACTTTTTCGCATGTATTTAAAATACGAAATACAAAATACTTTCAAGTTGTGTATTTGAAATACAAAATACAAAATACAGTATTTTAACCATTTTATTCTTTCAAATACAAAATACAAATTACAAAATACAAAATACATTTGGTTTTGGTAGAACCTTTGGTTGCAATAAATTGTCGTAAATGCCCTTATCTAAGGGTGCGTTTCCATAGAAGCAATGTTGAGCAGAGTGAAACAGAGACGTGCAAAAATTGACCAATCATATTGCTCAAAAGACACATCTCATCTCCGCTTCACTTCACGCTCCGCTTAAAATTTGTGGTAAAGGACTCAGGTGTTAGGTAATATAATAATAATATATTATTATTATAACACGACATTTGTATAGCGCTATTTTGTGTTATTTCTAGTGACCGACCGAAGGTTCGGTTTCGGTTTCGTCAAGGTTCAGTAAAAAAATCTAGTTTCGGCATCAGTTTCGGTTTCGGCAGAAAATCTGCCGAACCTTCGGCCGCACCGAAACTCTGCATTTGTGAATTATCGCGTGCCGTTTGACTGACTTCGGGTGAGTTCGTGGCTCGTGTGTCATCCACCATCATCAACTGAGTTCGCTGGCCGGTCCGGCGTGCTTGTATTGTGAGTTTATGTAATCACAAACTTCAATTATTTTTATTTATTTCATTCTAATTTTAATTTTATTTAACAAGTGTAAATAAAAATTAAAATCTAGTCTCCTTCAACGGAAGCGATCTTCCGAATAGTCCCTCCTTTGATGTGCTTGGTGTAAGGCCCTCCGTTCATGGAGATACTTACAATCTACGTAATTGTGATGAAACCACAAGTACCCTGTTGATATACATACTACTTTTTAATGCTAGTCTCCGTACACGGCGCTATCCAAAATATACTATAAAGTCACATGAGAACGGGTCGTTTCTATGATTCATTCTTGAGTTCAACAGCTCGGCTGTGGAACCCGGCCTCTATGTTTCCTCCCTCCTTCCTCTCCCCAAAAAGACCCTCCATACAGCATCTTCAAATATGACATACGCCCTGAGGGAAATTATTTTCCTCAGGGTCTCTCATGTGGAGTTAATGTAAAAAAATGTTGTGATTGTAAACGCAATTAAAATTATAATACTCAATTTATGAGGTCCTTACTTTATAGTGAATAAAAGTGTAAAAAATAGGCCGAATTTCAGTAAACAATAGATTTTTAAAATGTCTAAAAAAGTTTCGGTTTCGGTTTCGGCCGAAACTGAGACAGATATCGAATATTCGGTTTCGTTTTCGGTAGAAAATCCTGTTTCGGTCGGACACTAGTTATTTTACTTCAAGTGCGCTCTACTGTAATTAACTTAAAAATAGTTTAGTATTCAGTCAAATTATTCCTATAGTGCTTGATCTAATACTATGACACAAAAATGTACAATACAAAGCCATGACAAGCATTACATAATATGATACAAATATGATAGAAAATGTACAATAACAGTGCTATTATAGCACAGGACGTGTTGCCAACTCTAAATATTAACACACATAACATATAGCTCTGGATTCTAGCGTTTTTAGTCTACGTATTATCTATGTCAGTTTATTTTTCATTATCATTATTAAGATCGCTAAATGTATTTGAAAATGTATTTTGAAGCCATAAGTATTTGAAATACAAATTACAAAATACCTCAGCCCCAGGTAATTGAAATACCAATTACAAAATACATTTTTAGGAAGTAATTGAAATACAAATACAAAATACGTATTTGTATTTCAAATACGTATTTCAATTACAAGTATTTCAAATACTGCCCAGCCCTGCTCCTAGACACACTGACCCATAGATTTCTACTCATCCGTCATATGCATAACGGAGTTACCATGAGTTTCTAACAAATTAACTGAGTGTTCTTCCTGCTTTTACTTGACAGGAAAATTCACCACTGAGTAGGTACGAAGGTATTATTTCTTAATTTAATGTCAGTTTCTGCGTTTAACTGGCGGACTATTAAAAGATGGAACGTGTGCGTTGTGTGTCGTTATAGAATTTCTTTAAATTCGTCATGTCCAGTTGACAACGCGAAAACACGCCGGGCCTAGTTATTGTACGCGACACGCAATTGCCTTATTTGCTGGCGGGTTCGTGACAACTTGCAGTAAACGCCACAATATTATATGCCTAGAGAGCATAAAACATCATTTTATGTTTTTCCACAACCCCCCTCGTATTATTCAAGTAGCTAGAGACCGCAAACTAACGTCATATTCGTGGTTTCGTGATGATACTTTTTTTTATGGAAATTGAGATCCATGAAGAAGAAACAACTACGATTTCTTGACGAAAAGTTTTATAATTTGTTATATTTATTGGTTTAGGATGACATTATAGCAATAAAAAAAATGTTTATTCCATCTGTTTTTTTTTTTTTTACAGTGAATGCCGCACAAGAATCTCAACTGCTCCCGTCTGGAGCCAGTGAGACTATGGCATCCCCAATTGGGGTATGTTGTGAGGCTGAAGGTAGTAGGGAGGGGAAGGAGGTGGGGAAGAGGAAGGTTGGGAAGTACCTGGCTATTCAGATCTGATCACCAAACACGGCTAAAGCCATTTTCAAGCAACGTTTCAATTCTGAATGGTGGTCGTACACCAGGGCAATACTGATAGTATCATCCACTCTGGAACATGCCGCAAATATACTATATATTATTTTAAATTAATTAATTGTGAAACAACACAAATTAATCAAATAAAATTTATTTGCGCATGCCGGGTTCGAGCCCGTGACCTCCGGATTGTGAGTCAAGAGTCTTACCTACTGGACTACGGAGGTCGTCTGTTGGTCCATTGTGGAAATAAAGTCACTTCCCGACATCCGACCGAGCTGAAACTCGGCATTATTTCAAAAGGTGGCACTCAACACACCCACGCATATCTCTGAAATTGACTATCGTTCGATGTTCGATATGGTGGAAAGTCCAAACTGTTTCACTACTTACAAAAATGGATGTATCTAGGTATTTCAGTAAAAAAAAACTTTTTTTACGGTTTGATTTCTTGAAGTGAAACTTCTTTAGTGCCGTTAGTGATTTGAAAATTCGGATGAAACGGAAATGCGTCACTGAATTTTGGTATTTGATAAACTGCGTATTTGGCGGGTCCTCCGTTTTAATATAATGCGGTAAATTCGTGCGTCGGCGCGGGCCTTCGATAGCGCAGTGGGCAAGTTGCTAGACATGTCTCAGCGGCCAGAGAGACAGACGGTTCAGAAGGTTCGAATCCTACGAAATCCAAAAAATAAACATTTTTATTTTTGTGAAATCAATATCCAATATTCAAACCGCTTTCAAATAAACAGGCAAAAGAAAAGAAAGCGACATTTAGTGACTTTCTAGTTTTCATTTATACCGCGTGTGAATTAAACACACTGATTTTTTGTTTTTATTATCAAGTTTTTGAGGAATTCCATTTTAAATTACGAGTATATTAAGGAATAGGTAAGTATTAAATAGAAAAACGACTGAAAAATTTTTTTTTCAGTTTTTTCCTGATCCTGAGATAATTGCATCTTGCAGTCGTTTGAAGGTACCTCACTAAAGTTACGTGATTTATTGAAGTAAAACTTCTTTACGCACGCTTGACTTGGGGAGTAAGCTGGTGAATGCGTGACGAGAGCGTTATGAAAAGTGTGTGATCGGGCGAGGCGAACGGAAGTTGAGAGGGAGATATAAGTTATTGAAGTTTTACTTCAGTCGTGTGGCTAAAGCACACTCGTTTTTTTATTTAATTTAATACATATTTTTTATTGTGAAATACAGTACATAAATTTTAAAAAAATACATTTTGGACCTACGCTGTAGGTACTTACTGAATTAAAGAATTACATTCCTGAATTCGGGATTTTCCCCTGCGTCCCTTGCTAAAAAAACCGTATCTCACTCAAAAGAACGCATTTTTAGTGACCAGAAAAAACCATGGAGGTATAAATGAAGACACGGTGAAAACTATCTGGCAGCACTGGATACAAGAGACAGAAATTACTGGTAGCACAGACACTGTGAAGTATTCAACAACTAAGGGGGCGTTCAAGTATTACGTAAAGCTATTTTTGAAGATTTTTGACCCCCCCTCTCCCCATGTAACGCACAGTAACGTTTTACAAGACACCCCCCCCCCCCCCCGAGTGCGTTACGTAATACTTGAACGGCTCCTTAATAGAGATGGGCAATTTTACCAACATAAAAAATACAATCCAAATTATATAGGTACCTACCCTTGTAAGCCTAGTAAAATTTGTCTATTTAGGTACTACCCCATAGATAAAACGGTAACCGGTAGAAACAGAAAATACCTAGTAAAATAATAGGTAAGGGAACGTACCCATACAACGTGACCAACTTTTTGTAATTTTTAACCCCCCCCCCCCCCGGTGACCAAAAACCTATGGAGCCCGCCGCTCATTTGTACCAAGCGTGGTATTTTGAAGACCCCCCCCCCCTCCCGAACAGGTCACGTAGTATGGGTACGTTCCCTAAGGTTAGGTTAGATTAGTTTTTTCATCACTTATCGAGTTAAGTGTTCTGTTTTTATTTATTTATTTACAAGGATATTTAAAATGTCAAATCGTCATCAAATCGATAAAATGGCTCCTTTTCCAATAAGTTTTAAAAAACCGGCTCCCTTTCCACTGAACCATGGGGCCGTTCAAGTATTACGTAACGCACTTGGGGGGGGGTCTTGTGAAATGTTACTGCGCGTTACGAGGGTGGGGGGGATGGGGGGTTCGAACAACACGTTACGTAACATGTTTTTCTTTATTTAGATTAAAAACTAAAATCAAAAAAAATAAAATCTTCCAAGTTGGTTTTATTTATTACCGCAAAAGCGATTAAAACAAGAAAAAAGGGAATTTAAGTGACTTTCCAATACTCTGCGCAACTTAATTGTGACTTTCAGGTAAAAATTGTCACTTGGGCGTTACGTAACGTTTAGGGGGGGGGGAGGGGGATCAAAAATCTTCAAAAATTGCGCTACGTAATACTTGAACGCCCCCCATACTGTCGAGATTCTTCTTCGTAACAAAATCTGATTGAATATTGCTTCGGCAGGCAGCTCGCTACTAGTAACTACATATTGCTGTTGCAGCAGTTCTAACCGTGCATTCTCTTGTTTCCAGATCCGCTTCACCCTCCGCTATGTGGACAGCTCGGGAGACTCGGGCCGTGGCAGTCCACCCTCGCCTCGCGGGCGGGAGAGGCGCCGTTCAGCCACCCACCGTCGCCGCCCTCGTCCCCAACAGCTGTTCCCACAACTTCTGCGCGCACAGGGCGACACCCTGACCCTGCAGGCCGACAGGTTGAGGTAACTACTTACCTAACACTTACTCTACTAAGAGATCTGATTCCCCTTCTGCTGCATGGAAAACTCTAATGACTCAACAATTGTTAATCAACAGAGCCCTTGCGGGCAAAACAATACAAACTCATCATGGCAAATTATGACAGGATGTACCGCTGCTAGTTCTACTGTACCTTTTCCCTCCTTTTTACCAGAGCTCTCAGTTATAGGACCGTAGATCCGGCGCAACGTTGTGGCTCTGTATTGTTCTACTTCTACACTTAGCTTCATCCTGACACCATGAAGCCTGCGACGCTTGATCTAAAAAAAACATAATACGAAGACCTGTAATAAAATTAGTCACAATTGATTTCATTTGCACCTCTGCAAATTTGTTTTTTAGAAAACTGCCAATGCTTGAGCGTGGTGTGTGGACAAGGCTATTAGATTCACTTCAATGACACTGTTAAGTTTGGTTTTTTGTGGCAGAAGATCTTCAATAAAGACAATATTTCTTCACTGGCGAATTCCAACTTATTTATTAACTTATAATCACATGTTACAATAATACTATTTTTCCCGACCCGACAAAACACTAAACTGGTCTTTGATTCTAGCTGTTTTCAAGAGATAAGAAGCCCATTTTTCTAAAGAACCCATTATTTATAACCAAAGAAACTACATACACTAAAACAAAATAACCAACAATTGACATACCTATGTAAGACTGTGATATACAGAAATCTGTTTTATCAACTATCACTTCAAGAGTGCAACTATGTCGTTGTAAGTAGGAAATCTGCACTAATAAACTAGCTTCGAAATGTCACGCTAGAGGTCAGTAACCTTCACATTGGTACAGAATTCCCAATGCGGACAATGTCTCCCTGCTGGAGATATCCAGGGGAACGTTGGTTTTCTTGGACGAAACAGGAGACATTAAAGAGCAGTAATGGAACAATAAATGCTTCAAATAATTTGATCAGTTAAAAAATTTCTCTCTGTTCAAAGATTCAAAGTTACCAATACCCATTTTCCCTGCTCCACATTTAGAATTTTTTTTACAATGTTGTTAATGAATATATTTTGTTACAGGGAGCAAGACAGGCAGATCAGTCACCTCGAAGAGCAGACTCACAAAACTCGGATGGCTAAACACGGCCCCAACTACCTCCTCGAGAGCTACCTCCGTGACATCGCCCGCAACAACAACGAACTTGCCAATAGTGACGACAGAAGAGACGAACTTGCCGGAATCAGCGAACTAAACAACATAGCACAGTATGACCACAAGAACAGGGAAGCCACGGAGATCAACGATAGCGGAACTGTTCAAACAGGCGAAGGCTTAGATAACCACGCAAGAAGTAGTGAAGCAACGGACAGTCCAGCTGCCAATAGTGACAGCGGAGTTGGAGTAAGTGGAAGCCCTCCTCGTGCTAACAAACGTAGGTCCAGAGGACGTCACCTCCTCAGAGAACATTACCTTACTAAAGAACTAACAGATATCTGTCAGATTAATGCCAACAGAATCGTACAAACCAAATCAGACGACAATTCAGAAACATCAACAGACGAATTGAGCAGGATACAACAACAGATAGACATCTTAGAAAAACTGACAATCGTCAACAAAAGATTACAAAGAGAAGAAGAACTGATTGTTAGGTTAGGTGTGAAGCTCAGAAGATATCTCTGCGAAGATGAGATAAGCTACATCGACAGTCAAGATCAAATAGTTTCAATGCTGAACACGTTAAGATCCCAGATGGACAACAGTTCAAAAGAAATAGAAAATGCAGCAATCGAAATGGAGCGAGCAGATTACCAATTGGAGAAGAGAAAGAATCTTTTAGACATCTTAGCTAAAGAAATGGAGGATGTGGACTTGGAAAGCCAAACGCTCGAAGTTCAAAATACCATCGGGGAGAGTGAACAAATGTTCACTGATGTGCAATACGTCACCATGCAGACGCCTTATGAAGACAATGCTTTATGTAACTTACCTTTAGACATAAGTAAAACCCAATTTGTAAATGTTAACTACAATATTAATAATGTACCAAATTATCCCCTGGATACATTAGTATGACAACTTGTTTTATATTCTTAAAAGTCAAACCAAATTGACTTCCATGACTGTTGACTGTCTTCCATTAAAAACAGAAAAGTTTAATAATAAATTAGTTGTTAGTTCTAAAAGTAACGGTGTTCCAGAAAATTTGTGGAAGACTTGGAGAAAAATTAATTATTTCTTTTACAAAACCAAACTAAATATATATATGTATTATTATCTTTCAGTAGCTCTTATTCATTGATAGGGATTTCATTACAAAGAGTGACTTGGGTAGCTAGCAAATGAAATAAGGCTAGAGAAAATAATATCCCAGCATTTAAAGGTACATTTCAACAGCAAATATAATCTTTTCGACTGTGTGAAAATTATTCCATTTTATTGTTCATTTCCATAATTTGTCAAAAAAGTGGAAAACTTTAACCTCGTAACAAAGTTCGACTCTTTTAAGCGGGGTCCAGAGCTCTTCATTTGTCTCAATTTGTCTTGATAAAATCATTGACAGTCTCACAACAAGTCAATGATTTTATCAAGCTTGTCAATGTTTCGAGTTTAGTTGTGCTTCCCGTGTTCGACGGAAAACATTTCCAAAACACTTCATCCCGGGTGAAACGGGAAGCAGGCGGGAGCCGGCGGGGGGGTATAATTCATTTAATTGACAGGAGCCGCGCGGTGTGGTCGTATTTATGGAAGAACAAACCGAACGACTTTTTGAGGTTATGTGTAATGTATAATGAGCGAGCTTAAATAATCACGAGTTTAAAATATTATTATACTTACGTATAATATTATAATAAATATATTTGATAATATAATTATAATATAGTAACAAATATTAACATAATTATTCGGTATCGAGAAACGCCTGAAATATTCTCCGCGCCGCGCGGGAACGTGGATGCGTAACATGTCTTTGTACAGTAATGTACAGTGCCCTTGAAATGATTTTACACAAAAACGCAAATTTCATACACAGCCATACATTGTTATTATGTACTTTATTATTATGTTATGTAGGTACTACTTGTCAAATTGTGTTCACCATGCCAACTTGAATAATCAGGAAAGATTTCTGACTAATATCGATTACGGCACGACCTAAAGGTACGAATTTAGAGTGCGTAAATATTTACGTCAAAAACAGAATAATTATAAATATTTGATATTATATTATAATTTTATTATCAAATATATTTATTATAATATTATACGTAGTATAATAATATTTTAAACTCGTGAATATGCCTGCTCATTGCACATAACCACAAAAGTCGGCCGTTCCGTTAATTCTCCCCACACGACCGCATTTCGCGGCATCTGTCAAAAAATGAATCCCCCCCCCGCCTGCCTTCCCGCTTCACCCGGGATGGAGTGTTTGGGAAATGTTTTCCGTCGAACATGGAAAGCACAACTAAACTCGAAACAACAAAAGTTGAGAATATTTATTGACAAACTTGATAAATTCATTGACTTGTGACAAATGACGAGCTCTGGACCCCGCTTTAAGTCGGGTCCATAGCTTCGACATTTGCCTTGACAGTCCCATAACAACATTCAATGTTTGTAATTAACATCGTAAATATTGTCAACTTTTGTTGTGTTTCGAGCTTTCCATGTTCGACGGAAAACATTTCCTGAACATTCCATCCCGGGTGAAGCGGGAAGGCAGGCGGGGGCCGGCGGGGGGGGGAGGGGGGGGAATAATTCATTTTTTGACAGATGCCGCGCAATGCGGTCGTGTATGGAGAATTAACAGAATGGCCTTTTGTGGTTATGTGCAATGAGCGGGCACAATCACGAGTTTAAAATATTATTATACCTAAATAGAAATTTTGATAATAAAATTATGATATAATATCAAATATTTATAATTATCCTGTTTTTGATGTAAATATTTACGCACTCTAAATTCTTAATAGTAACTTTAGGTCATGCAATAATCGATATTAGTCGGAAATCTTTCCTGATAAATAAATATCTATGTTTTCTCCCTGATGCATCTCATTTTCATTAGAACCATTTTAACATTGATATAAACGCCAAAAATGTCAAACGTCAAGTGCTCATTGCAGCGTCAACATGTCCTTATCGCAGACCACAAGCCAAATTGTGTGTGATAGCGAGAACTTCCGCACCAATCTTTCAACCGTGTTTTAACAAACGGAGGAGACGGAAAACAAAAAATGTTGATGTGATGTTTGATGGACTTTCACGGCAAATCGCGACAAATGTTTGAGCTCTGGACCTGCCTTTAAAAAAACATGACATTTTGTCAGGGCATTTAGTTTCACCATTCCACAAAAGTTTCACAACTTAATTGCCACATGTAATATTACGCAGATAGATCAACATATTATTGTTAATTTGTTGTCATTTGAAAGAAAATCGATATACATAGCTCATCAGTCTCATGACTCATGAGTCTTTTCGTACAATCTCAAAGACCCATGTTCTGTAGTCTTTATCAATGACTTGTTCACAAATAACTTCTTACTTTTACTATTTTTGAACCTCTTTAATTATAGATTAGGTACATATTTTATTCTTATGAAGTTATGTATAAAACGAAAAGTACAACGAAATAATGTTTAAAATGGTGCTCTCTTTACGAATATAAACATATTTTTTTACATTAACGTTGATAATAAAATTAAGAATGAATTGAAAATAAATACTTGATACATAAACAACGATTTTACATGATTTATACATTTGTACATTAGGTAGATATTATAAATACTCATTTTTGTATAATGTAAATAGATGTTAATAAATAAAAGATATTTTTACAAAGTTAGAAAGGCTTTTTTATTTTATTCAATTTATAGAATAATTACAAATTGACAATATTTCAGCAACAAATCAGACAGAAATAATATATTGTATTAGTTGATGAACAGGTTAAAATAATAGTGCACAGGTTTATTGAAATGCCAGCATTTTTATACTCTTTTTTTTCCATGGCCGACAGTGGTAAATAAAATAAAAATATTTTGTGAAAAATAAAAATTCACAGAAATATTTTTTATCAGTTCACTACTGCCGGCCATGGACGGTCTTTGAATTTCACAAAAAGGGGAAAAGGTTTCAAAATGTGTTTGGACAACTCAAAAAGTGAGTAGTGGAGGCGTATTATCAAAGGATTAGTGGTAAAATCCACTGGGAGTTCAGAAGTTGGAGAGGGTAAGGAATTCGACTGATCTGAGTGATGTCCAAGTCTGTCTTCTTCAGGACTTATTCTGTGTCCATTGCCACCTGGAATAAATAATGGGAATATTGTACAACAAATAGAAAAATGGGAGATTTGTAGATGAGGTTATGATTTACGATCAGTGCAGCTGAATTGCAAAAAATCCATACAAGTAACTTTGAAAGAATGTATTACATTTTATTATAATATAATGCATGGTGAACATTGACAAACTGCATTGAAAGCGTTACCAATATTATTAAAGAGGTAACTTAGTATGTTTCATGATAGCAAGCATTTATGAAATGTCAATTATAGTCAATAATAAATAATTATTATGATTCAAATCAAATAAATTTTTAAAATAAGATCAAAATATTTGGGTACAATTATAATGCCATCTGCAGAAACTTTACTCAACTAATTTTCTCCATCCAAGATTCTCACCGTGCAAATAAACATGTTTCACATAATAGGCGACAGATGGCAGTAAAAACACAAAAAGCATCATCTTCTAGGCAGAAAGAAACTTCATTCACCATCGATTAAAATCCCATGAATGTTCGTTTCTTAATTAATGGTATGCTGAAATTGCTTGCTACTTCGTTTGTGAGACAATCTAACCTAGAAATAGAGCATCAAGAGGGGATGTTAGGTTCTGTTACCTGCGGCACTGGTTCGCGCCGTTCCTTGGGTTCGTCCCCCCCCTCCCCCGTGTGGGAGGTGGGCACTGTGTGGGTGGCCGGGGGGCCCCTCCTCTCCTCTCCCTCCACCAGTGTCAGGTACTTGCCGGTCTCCTCCTCATCCAGCATCAGGAAAGGATGGTTCTTGCCCACAATACCGATAGAGATGTTCTAAAAAAAAAATAAAATCAGTATAGTTTGCAAACAAAATGAAGAAATATAAATAAAATTACCTCTACATATTATAAATTAAAGTCCTCCGCCGCTTCTGCTGTCTGTCTGACTGTTCGCGATAAACTCAAAAACAAGTGAACGGATTTTCATGCGGTTTTCACCAATAGATAGAATGATTCATGAGGAAGGTTTAGGTATATAATTTCAATTCAATTTATTCATTTGTAAAACATAACAAAATTAAAATTTCAAAGCGTTTTAAAAGCAAGAAAATATTAAGATTCAAACAGATTTAACCTGTTGAGGTCCCGGCTTTTTCCAGAAAAACACGGAAATTTCACGATATTCAATTGAATGTTTTGTGGATTAAATTTAACCTATCGTATATTTTATTGACTGAAACACATTCCTAGAACAATAAACTATTTACCAAAATAACATTACTTGCGTAATTACGTAAATTGATAGGTTTTATGATGTTTTATTCGAGGTACACGCATGTCACGCATCGGCAATGTGACGCGGCCGCCAAAATGACAGTTGGAGATGCCCACAGACAAAAATTATTTTTAAATATTGTGTGGCTACTAAGCGAATGAAATCTTTACCCATACCATAGGGAATGTTGGCGGCAGTGATTCTAACACTTCCTTTACAGATTTTGTACATAGAAGGGTCAAAATAGTAGAAAAAAGATTTTTTTTTTTCGCGCATGCGCAGAATCTTTTTACATCCCGGACTACGGAAAATTTAATATAAATTATTCGAAGTGACTTGTCTCATTGCGGGTTTCTCTATGGTAAAGTACGATAATAGAGCAAGCGTTTCTGACATTGTTCTTCATACACTTTCTGTATACATAAGGGTCAAAATTGCATTTCAAAGTGCCGCGCCACCTCGCGGACACCGGTGTCCGAACGGCCCACAACGAGTTAAGCAATGAATGAATTTAACCACTCATTTGCCGCTCGTGCGCAGGCGTGTCGTGTGAATTACACGCGATTTTGACCCTTATGTATAAAGAAAGTGTATGAAGAACACGGTCAGAATCGCTTGCTCTATTATCGCTCTTTACTATAGAGAAAACCGCAATTCGCTTGGTCACTCCATATAATTTATATTAATGATTTACCGGAGCGCGGGAACGTGCGCAGTTCTTGCGCATGCGCGGGAAAAATTCTTTGGTCTTCAACTTTGACCTTTCTATGTACGAAATTTCTCAAGGACGCTGTCAGAATCGCCGGACATTGGGTGTCATGGCTGCTGCTTTTTGCGAACGCTAATTGGTTACAACCAACCCCATTTACTCCCAGCATTCAACGAGTTAAGCAACATTAATGAAGCACAATCATACTAACACCAACAAAGCTTGTCGTTTGAATTGTGCTTTATTGATGTTACACATATCGATATTCAAAGTGATTCTATTTAATAACAAGAGAGCTATTCCGACTGGCATAACCATTGGCATGTTAGTTCTGCAAGCCGGGAGATAAAACAGTCTATGCTGTCGGTGACGGAGAACCATCGGGAACATAAAAACTAATGCTCTCTATGATAGCCAAGTTTTCGAACCTTCCACGAATCAGTCTGAAGAAATGTGTTACAATGAGCACATCCCTTCTGACCCGTGGATGGTTCATACCAAGCATGCCCGAGAGAAAGTGGGTAGGGTAGAGCCGCGGGTAGCAGCCATACTCCCTCAGAAATTTCTTCTGAACCCTCTCCAACATGAGGGAATACTTCACTTGGTGTGGGCTCCGAACCACCGACCCACTCTCAAGCCTACTCCTAACCAAAGCATTGTATAGTACTGTGAGAACCCGGGTGTCTCTGAAGTTTCTCGCAGAGCGTAGGATAAAACCGACCATTCTCAGTGAAGTACTACACGTCATTACATCATTTAATTTGTCAAGGCTTTGTGTAAATTGGTTGAATTATATAATATATAAAGGCGGACGAGCTGGCTGGCAAGCGGGCGGTGTGGATTTGATTTGTACGTAAATCTAGAGTTTTATGCCGAGGTTGATGAAATTTTACACAAGTGACTTTCAAAACAAGAGGAAGGTCACTGTCTACATTTGATTTCGAAAACTCTCTGTAAAGCCCAGGCATCGCCGGGAACCATCTAGTAATAAATAAAATTAAGGTTTCTCACATTAAAACTTAATATAATGTAGTATTTCACCAATTTGGGAGGCGGGGATGGATTTCGCGGCCACGGGAAAAATTACACCTCTGCCATTGGTCACCCCAAGTGGTTTGCTACATTTGGTGACTTAACAGAGGCGTCCGGGTTCATGAGGTGAGGTTTGTCCGGGTCTTGGTGGCAGATGTATTACCCGCCTGCAAAATGGTGGGCTGGATCGAAAGAGACTGGTTGAGGGAGGTCTTTTGACCTCTCGAGGTGGACTCTCTCGACCCATCGGTTCGCACCGCAGTTGGATTCATATGTCCATCGCCACTGGACACACTGACCCCCAGATTCTCACCCACCCCTCATACCTTTTTCATTCTCGTAACTTCCTCTCCTTCCTTTCCTTAAAAAGACCCTCCACACAGCATCCCCTAATATAGGACTTTAGGGAAATTATTTTCCTCAGGGTCTTCTGTGGGAGCTATCGTAAAAATAAAACCTGTCGAAAATTAATCCAATCCATAATAAATAAATAAAATAGGTAGAAAAATTGGCTAACTCATCTATTATATTTTATAACGTCAGAGTTTCGAGTACAGTGTAGCAAACTCGGACTTTATAAACAAATCATATTGAAATGGATAGTTCTTTTGACAGTTTAACGAGAGGATATTGATACTTGGCATGTGAGAATGGGTGGCTTACACGACACGTTCTAGGGTTCAACAGCTCGCCTGCGGAATGTTTTTCTAATGTGAGATTGTGATTGTCTCCCGAGTTTGACATTTCAAAAATTTGAATGTTTTTAACTTTTATAATAACAACAAGCTGATGAACAAACCTTAGTATTGAGTTCCATCTCGTTGGGCAAAGTGTCGCGGATGGCGCGGAGTCCGTGCGCCACAAGGGCGGCCAGATCGCAGGTGGGAAGCTCGTTCAGCTGACGCTCCAGGTAAGTTCGGGCCGACTGCGAACGAGCGCCGATAGCCATGGCGCGGCAGTCAAAGTAGTTAGCCGACGGGCATGTTTGGAAGATGTGCGGGCCGTTGTCCTGTACCAAATAAACACAAATTTGTATAATTGATTTATTTTATTTTAAATGCACATTTACAGTTATACATAACCAATAATAAACATACATTTAGTTGAACAACATCTATGCCAGGGGACAGGTAATTTAGAAACAGAATCATTTTTCCGAGCGGCATTACTAATAATAATAATATAAGTTTATTCCAGAATGTATGCAGGGGAAGTGCAATGCAATACATTCCATAATGTAAAATAACAAAAAAAGATAAATAATAAGTTAAGGTAAAAATTAAATAACAACACATAAATTAAATTAAATAAACGAATAAGCAAGAAAAATTAAAATGAGAAAAAAAATAAATTATGTATGTATCAAACACTAAAATGAATGTAAATAGCCGTTTACGGAGGGTATTTCATCGTCTCCCGTCTCCAGAGGGTCATCAGGGGAGATTCCATCCAGGCAGTTATGGCGGTGATGATCGCATTCTTCGAATGGCGCAGTCTGCGCCATAAACTTCCCATGCGGTGGCGGAGAAGTGCACGGAAAGTATGTACTCGTCCCTCCAGGAACATTTCCGTAGCACTGCAGTATCTCGGTAGGCGGAATAGTTGGCGATAAGCGTTATTGTAAGCAACCTTTAACTTATGCCATTGGGTTGCGGTGTAGTCAACCCACAGTTCTGATGTGTACAACGAGGTGTACTAATGATAAGTTACTTCTGCATCTCGGAACAACAAAAGTTCTGTGTCTGCGCACTCTTGTAAAGTTGTGGGGAACTTAAAACTCAATTTTTTGTGTTACATCGGGAATACAGATATTACCGTTTAGAAGATTATATGCTTTTGTCAGCAAGGCAGTTTTCCTTCGATCGGCGAGGCTATTAATACCCAGCATGCCTGACAAAAAGGCTGATGGATAAAACCAGAGTAATATCCGAAGTCTCTAAGACATAATTATTTCAGAAATTTATTTCGTTCTTTAAAAAAGTTAAATCCACTGGTCCCCATACTACTGAGCTGCTTTCCAAAATGCTACGTACTAAATTATAGTTTAGCACACTAACACGGTCGAGCTGCAAAAATTGCTTGGCACAAATCCTATAACCACTAAAGCGACGACGCGATTTAAAACTTTTTCCTTCGATTGCTCGTGATTTTTTAAATATTTTTCATCCACGTTAAAAAAAATCATACCTCCGAATTTTAATATGGAGACATACAAATTGTTACGTTACGGAATTGTTTCCCGTGCGAGCTAATAGCGAATTGACCCCTTGCACAGGCCCTCCGCCCCTCTCCCCGCACCGCGCGGCGCTCGTGCCAAGCGCCGAGCGGCTCCCCGTCCCCATTCCTTCGCCGGCCTTCGGCAGAATAACTGTGTTCCCCGTGATTCGCGCTAGGCGCTCTCCGTAAACGCTCACGATGTTTTACTTTAATTGTGTATTGTGCTTAAAGAGGTTTACGCCTACCCAGAATCCTGTCTGCCGACCGCCTATCTCCTGCTTGTGAGTACCAATGAACCTTGCTACCCCTCTGTGTGCTAAGAACTGACATTTAAATTCACTAAACACGTGTAGAGAGAGTTGAGAGAAGCTTCCCCCGTTATGATAGAATTAATTAGAGATAGCCAAATACTCATGTGTGTAGTGCCGATGCTGGCCTTTTGTAGAACCCTGCTCACCTTTAATTGAATAAAACCCTTTTTCGTGCATAACAACTGTGTTCTGATTGAGGAAGGAGACCTGGAGATTTTGAGGAAAGGAAGGGGAGTAGGAATTAACAAGCGAACCACAGACACTCGCCCTGGGTTTAAGAGGGACCTTGCTCGCGCCGGCTGTGCAGAGCTAGCCGCCGGCTTGTTTATTGCATGTCCTTTCCAGGTTTTGGGTTTAGCGTTGGCCGCAAGTAGCGCCAATGCTAGCAAAATTAATTATAGTTATAGCCAATGAATTCACCTATCTTTTGTCGATTATCACATATTCGTAGGATTTATAAAAAAAATATTATAAAATCGTAAGCTTTGGTCCAAAAAAAAAATGAAGTCTAATTTTGGACCGCTGAATCACAGAAAAATAAAAGCGGTCCGTTTTTTTTTACCTTAGTCCTCGAGTGGATAATAGAAAATAATAGAAGCAGAGAGAGATATGGCATTGTAGCACACCGACTGTGGTCCAGCTACAACGAAACTGCATGGACTGTCAGAGTAGCGGAGCAAAGAAACAAAGGCAGAGCGCCATTGTGCAAATATTGGCAACACACATTGAAAGCGTTGTTTCATAATTTGTATATGTATGTATTTTCAATTTTTATTCATGGTCCATTTTTTTATGATCCTTCGTCTACATTGTTTCTATTATCCATAGTTAATAAGACAGTGTGCTGAAGTAGATATTTTCCGTTAATTTATACAGATTCAGAAACAATGTCCTGCTTTGCTCAAAAATATGCAACAATTGTTGAGTTATTAATTATATGCATGAATAAATATTCATACGATGAATGAGCATAACCTCAAATTACATGAATGTCAAAATACTTTTCCACAATGTTCCTGCCCGTCTTTAACTCGTTGTGGGCCGTTCGGACACCGGTGTCCGCGAGGTGGCGCGGCATTTTGAAATGCAATTTTGACCCTTATGTATACAGAAAGTGTATGAAGAACAATGTCAGAAACGCTTGCTCTATTATCGTACTTTACCATAGAGAAAACCGCAATGAGACAAGTCACTTCGAATAATTTATATTAAATTTTCCGTAGTCCGGGATGTAAAAAGATTCTGCGCATGCGCGAAAAAAAATATGTTGTTTCTACTATTTTGGACCCTTCTATGTACAAAATCTGTAAATAAAGTGTCAGAATCGCTGGCGCCAACATTCCCTATGGTATGGGTAAAGACTTCATTCACCCTGTAGCCACAAAATATTTTAAAATAACTTTTTTGTCTGTGGGCATCTCCAACTGTCATTTTGGCGGCCGCGTCACATTGCCGATGCGTGACATGCGTGTACCTCGAATAAAACATCATAAAACCTATCAATTTACGTAATTACGCAAGTAATGTTATTTTGGTAAATAGTTTATTGTTCTAGGAATGTGTTTCAGTCAATAAAATATACGATAGGTTAAATTTAATCCACAAAACATTCAATTGAAGATCGTGAAATTTCCGTGTTTTTCTGGAAAAACCTGGCCCACAACGGGTTAACCCAAACAAAAAGCATTAAATATCTTGGGATTGAAATTGATGAAAAACTACAACGGAATTCACACATTGATCTTACCTCAAAAAAGCTAACAAAACTCATCTACTTCTTCAAAAAATTACGAAACATCTTGTCAATGAGGGATTTAAAGAGAGTATATTATGCTTTATGCCGCTCTCGACTGGAATATGGAGTAATAGGATGGGGCGCAGCAGCATCTAATCACATAAAACAACTTAAGGTAACTCAGAATTGCATCATAAAGACCATACTGAAGGTCCCCATAAGGACGTCAACAACAGAAATTTTTAAACAGTTTGATGTTCCAAGCATACAGAAAATCTACGCCAAAAACATTCTAGTACATCACCACAAAAATTATTCAGAGGCAGACACCTCACATGCTCATAAAACCAGAGCCAAACAAACAGACATACTTAATATACCAAAGTGTAACTCTTCATTTGGACAAAGAAGTTCAGAATTTTTAGCAGTAAAGTTATATAACAAACTCCCACTTAGTACCAAACAAATTAAAACAAAAAAATAGCTACATTAAGGACATTAAATGTTGGCTGAAGGAACTATCGGAAAATGAACTTACATGTATACTTAAAACATCGTCATAGAAGTTTCTGGAAAACCTTATCCAAACAATAAGTTAAACCATAGAAGTCGCTGAAAACTTATCCAAAGCATAGTCCCCCTCAGCACAGGATCTCCTAGTGAGGAGGACTACGAATATATTTTCTATTTTTTATACCTAACATGTTTCATATAAAAATGTAAAAAACAATAAATGTATTGTTACTAAATAAAAAATAAAAAATAAAAAAAATATTACGTATTACTTGTATCCCTCTCTTGCCTATCTCTTGAGTGAGTTTTTTTTGACATTAGTGAATTTTTATATAATTTTGTAATTTTATGTACCTATTTATATAATAACAGTACATACAACTGGATTGTTCTCACATTAGTGAGGAATATCTATAAAAACCCAGTAGAAATAAATCAATATAAAATTACATAATATAAAACTTGGCAGACAAGAAAGAGCTTCCACAGTGTTAATATCTGCAGCTCGAGAAAGAATTTTTTCTCTGAATTTTGTTATGTAAACTGGCAAACAGATTGGCTTTTATGATTCAATTAAAACACCAATGTAAAGCAGTACTCTGTCGGTGATTGACTCACAAAAGAAACTATGAACACTAGGTTGATAACTTACGTCATATCCGCAGACCAGTAGACCCACTCCGAGGGGGCGCTTGTCATAGCGCTGCGTGCAGATCTGCATCTTGTTGCCTACGGCGGTGATGAGACGCGACACTGCCATCGGCGCATCGTGCGAATAGCGGTGGTTTAGGCATTCTGTACGCATGTAGCGGCTGAGGACAAAACAAATGTCAAATGATCAAACAAAAACAAAAAATGCTCTAAGCAGAACAGACCAGCGAAATTGAGAGAAGATTTTGATAGGCTGCCTTCAGCAAACTTGGAAATATCCTAAAAAACAAGAAGATATTTCTCCAAACATATACCAATAAACACTTCAACTAAATTAAACTTCCTGGATTAGCATTAGGAGTGAAAACACGGATTGTAACCAAAAACATAGTGGCAAAAATGGCCACAAAATAAAGTCATGCTAGGCATCTTCCCTGGGAGATCATCACAATCATCCAATCATCGAACCTCAATTGGATTTATAATAATAATTGTATTTGTATGATTTGTATAAAGCCGTTTTCATAAAAAATCACCTCAAGGGCGCTGTCTGTTTATACTCAAATAAATATTTATTTTGTTTTCCAACCACTTTATTAAAGTCGAGCACCAGATTTAAATGTCCGGGTTAAATTTTCCCCACAGGAAAAACTAAACCCTTTCACACACTTCCCAAATGATCATCTAATGCAGCGATTCTTAACCTCGGGTCGCGACCCAAATTCGGGTCGCCAGAGGTATTGGGTTGGGTCGCGGAAATCGCGTATTGATAGCTCGATCGATGTCAATAGTCACAATTATTACTGAATAATGAAATAATTTTACTTTGTATAAACCACTTATTTGATGTGCAAATCCGACCGGTTTGCACATCAAACAAAACCGGTCGGATTTGCACATCAAATAAGTGGTTTATACAAAGTAAAATTATTTCATTATTCTATAATGGATAACCACAAAGTAATAGCTACATTCAAAAATACAATTATTACTACTCACAGAACAAGGACTAAAGGCTGTGTTACTGCCATCTATTGTCCTTTCACGTTCTTCATGGCAACCGTATTTTCGTGGAGACCATGCCTATTTTTTTAGAACATTTGAGAAAACTTGAAAATGAAATGGAAAGATATATTCCTCAAAATGTCCATATCGTGAAATTCTATGAAATAATAGTTGGGTAAGAAATTTATTTGAAGTAGATGTAATGGGCGTTGAAAACGATTCTGCTGGATTACAAGAAGAATTGCTCGAAATGCAAGGTGATGCACTTTTAAAAGAGAGATTTGCCAGAACAAGTCTCACAAAATTTTGGGCACAATTATCTGGGAAGCCTGTTCTGAGCAATGAATCTGAAAAAGCCCTGCTACCTTTCCAACTACTTATTTATGTGAAGCAAGATTTTCATGCCTTGCTGTTATGAAGAATAAATACAGGAATAGGTTGGACCCTCAGCATGACATGCGGTGTGCACTTTCTATAAACCTAACTCCACGTATACATGATCTTTGCTCAAAAATACAACACCAGGGTAGTCACTAATTATTTTGTTGTAAATTTTTTAACTGTTTTAATGCTGAATTGTCTGATTTTAATACAGAACATTTAAATAAAGTTGTTTAGTTCTAATTTTACAACTACAACCTATAAATTTTATAGGATGTAGTTGTAATTTTATAGTATAAAATTACATAATATATCATTTTAGTACCTGTCACTGGAAAATAAAATAAAAAAATTGATTAGGGTCGCGTACTTCAAATATATTCGTACTTTGGGTCGCCAGCCAAAAAGGTTAAGAACCACTGATCTAATGAATCCGCGCTATGAAATTGCACTATATAAGTATTATAAATACAAAACAATACAAGAACAACATGTCAACCTACCAGAGACCAAATGGGAAAATAATTCACCGACTCCAGATTTCAAATATAAAACTAAAATATATGAGTATTTTTCTATTTTTTTTTTATAGGTAATTAGTTAAAAAGTAAGGTGAGCCATTTTTAAAACTTTTTATGTTTGCGTTCAAAATTTTAATGAGTGTTTAAAAATTATACGTTAATTCTAATAATAAAATTAGAAAGCGTATTTTCAAAAACAGTTTTTAGTTGTTGGATACATTCAGAAATATTCCATATATTTGGAATTTATTGTTGGAATTTATTGGAAATTTTCTGACCTTCTGACAGAATAGCCCTGAGGTCTGAGAGGTTAAGCTTCTTCAGAACAGTATTTATAAAATATGTACATTATTTACATTACATGTAAAAGATGGCGCAAAAGTCAACGTAAGATGTTTTTATTTTTGCAAATGGTGTCTTGTCAAGAAATTGACAAATTTGGTTGTATCAACCAGTGAAGTTTCCGCTAATAACAGGTGACTGTAGAAACCACAACGTCTCCACACAGTCTCACCGGATTGGCGAACTTGGTTGGGAAAGAGAAACAGAAATAACACAATATTACCTCAGCATCCTCGCGTCGGCCGTAAGCCCCGCAAAGGAGATTCCGATATGCGTGTCAATAGGCACGATCTTGTTCTGGTGCGTGCTGAGCTCGCCAGCTGCGCGGTTCAGTGCGATGATGACGGCGTACTCTGTGGACTTGAGGCCAACCGTGGCCGAGCCCAGCTTCACAGCCTCCATGGCATACTCCACCTGATGCAGGCGACCCTGGGGACTCCATACCGTAACGTCGCTGTCGTATTGATTGCGGAACTGGAAATTGTAAATAATTTATTTATTAATCTAAACGCACTTTATACGAGGAAGAACAAGATTGCTGTTTGAAAAAATTGATATGCACCGTCTCTTACTGTCCAATACTGTGGGAAATCGCAATTGAAGTGATTTTTCACAAATACGCTCTCCGATGGTGCTACAGCCCATATCGAGCTTTGGTCTCCCAAAAATTCGCCTCCAACTCCTCCTGTCCTCAGCGGCTGACTTCCAGTTTGTTACCTGGAGAAGCTGTGCTGCATCCCCTCTTACCTCGTCTTGCGACTTTTCTCTTTCCACCTGGGTGTCCAGTCATAATTCTTTTTGGGACGCGTGTGGCCGGCATTCTTGTACATGCCCAGCCCATCTCAACCTAAGGAGTCTCATATGGGCTGAGATACTGAGTGCCTGATATATATCATACAGTTCTTTGTTGTGCAGGATGCGCCACTGTTCCCCCTCTTTCACGGGTCCACATATTCTTCTAAACACTTTTCTTTCAAAAGTATCCAGCATTTCAGCCATCATTATATATGGTTACTTTGGTTTTCCTGTGGATGCTACGTGACTTAAACACTGGCAGCAAAGAGAAGTATGTTTTGTTGGCTGCTGATTTCTGCTGGATCCCATTGTTCTAGTTATTGTTATTATCTAATACAGCACTACACAATTCGTACAAATACCATTATTATAATTTAACCTTGTTCATTTATATCGACGGTCCCGAAGAACAATGTCGGATCTGACAAAATTTGAAAATCGTTCTGTTGGCATAATTATTGACTTATAAAGGCCTATCCGCACACAACAGTGCTGGCACGTGACCGACAGTTCCGTACCGTAAAGTACCGTGACGTGCTATTCGTACATGTCAGTACCGACACGACGCGACGACGCGCGCAGTGATTAGTTGGCACTCTAGACTCTGCGTAGCAGTTTCATGTGCGAAAATGCCTCGATATTCAAGATCGCAATTAGCAACGATTGCTTTAATATTAGATGAAGACGAAATGTATGTGAGAAGAAGGCATTGGGTTCATAATGCGTGGAGGAAAAGAGAAGAAGAAGGAGAGTTCACCACCCTATATAAACATCTGATAGATGATGAATCAAAGTTTTTTTGAGTATTTCAGGATGTCAAAACATTGTTTTGACATACTTTTATCTAAACTAAAATTATTATATTTATAATTAAATTATAATAAAAAATTATTATAATTTATCTCTTTTTACGCCCAATATTGTTCCACATGTTTGCTTTAAAATTAATGTCCATGTATTTTCTATGTGAAAGGTGATAAATTGCATGATATACACGGACCAATTCAATCAACTTTTCGTCGTCCTTCTTGAAACACTGCGACCGTCTCAGGCAAAATATTGTCCGCTAGAAATTCACGCCGGATCACGGCGAGCGTCGGCGCAGCACTGACATCACTGAACGTCACTGTCACTGACGAGTACGGATAGCGTCGTACAAAATGTATGCCACAATATTATTTTTCACTGACACTGATGGATACGTTACTGATCGGCACGTGTCGGCACTGTGCCGGCACTGTTGTGTGCGGATAGGCCTTTATGTTACTATATTATGCTACTCGCGTCAACGCAAGAAAAACATCCCAGTTTTCAAGTAGTTTAACGGCTACGCCAGGTTTGTGTAACATGGTTTGTGACCATTATTAATTCTGTTTTTCATAATTATTACGCGCCTTATTATATATCACACAAAGTTGGCTACAATCGTATCAACCTTCGTTTATAGCAAGTCTGAGATACCAACATAATAGTAACAAAATGGCGTAGTATAAGTTCACGAAGTGTCATTTTATTCATTCTTTAAACGGCTGTATCTCCTTCAATTTTGCCAAGCGCACCTTAATTTCTTTTTTATTCAACTTTTCCACACTTTTCTCATCTAAAAAGTGCATTTTTATTAAAATCCCCCACATTGGCGGGATCTGCATTTCACCCGGAACCTTGTTATTCCTTTGGGGTCGATCATCTGTCAATGACAGATAATTCTGGTCTTCTCTCTAATTATTTGTCAACAAAAAACATATAAAGGTATATTTTAAAGAAAATTGACAAAATATTTACAATAATTTGATACGTAACGATCCTGAAGCAAATTCTTTCAGCTTCACAATTCTTGCAATAATTAAAACATCCCGTAATTTTTTTACGGGTTTGCGCTAATGTAAATAAATAATTTTAAAGAAACGATGTGCTCCAAATATAAACTCAGGAATCGCGTCGGCTAAGCCCACTGTACACATAAGAGATTTTTTGTGCTTGATTTTTTCCTCGCTACTCCTGGCAAGCTAATGGATTTCGTATTATCATCCCTTTTATGTAAGTATCATTACTTTTTTTTGACATTATGCTACCAAATACTTATAAAAGAAATGCGCGCGAAGTTTTTAGTTTAATATTTTTTAAATACCTTATAGAACAAAACAAATTATGGTAATTGTTCGGAACAAACGTCAACGGTTAATACGCACTTTTTTTGATAAAACTTTTAGATTCTTCTTAATTACCGTAAAAGACAACTATTTGCATTGGGGGAGGTTGAAAATGTTACATTTTTAATTTTATTTACGTAAATTGAAAATTTGCTTTCACACTGTCAAATCACTCTGTTTGCAGTTCGGAACAAACGTCAACGGTTAATACGCACGTTTTTTTGATAAAACTTTTAAAATGAAGATAATATACACAAGCCCGCTACACAAACCCTGCTTTGCCAGACAAACCATTCAAAAACGTAGGCTGTTTTTTAAAGTAAAGATAACATACACAACCGCGTTACATAACCGTTAACGATTGTTCCGAATATTTACCCAAATTATAAAAATGTATTTATGTTAGAATAGAGTTGCATTTTTAGTTCTTAGATTGAATCTTGAGCAAGATTTTTTGTGCTTTTTAAGGAAAGAAGGGAGAGGAAGTTCTGGGAAGGAAAAAGGTACGAAGGGTGGGTATGAACAAAGGAGTGACGGATGTATGAATCCATTCCTCCCGCTGAAGCGCAAGACGATGGGTTGAGAGAGACCAGCTGGAGAGATCAAAGGTTCTCCCCAAACGGGCCTTTTCCATTCCGGCTCACCACGCAGCTAATGGGCAGACACTTCTGCCGCCAAGACCTAAACATCCTCACCCAATGAACACAGCACCCCTACAAAGCCACCAAACATAGCAAACCACTACGGCAGAGTTGCTGGTTATCCAATAAATGGTTCGTACCCGCTTCCCAAATTTAAAAAGTTTACAACATAAAAGTTAGCGACAACAAAAATTCCTAAAAGACATGTTCACTTCAACGTTTTGGTAAACTACCATAATTATTATGCAGATAATGCCGAAACAACAAAAAAGCAGACTTTTCAAATATGTATTTTTTTAAGTCTCGTTGATAATTCAATTTACCAAAACAAGCATTTTGTGATATATTGAAAATGTACTAATGAACCTCCGTAAAGTTAGTATAGGTTAGGAGTGACTTGGCATAATTGACAACAACTAGTCGATTTAAAAACCCCTTTTACATAAAAGAAACAACACTTAAGAAAATATTCATTATTAGTTTACGTACCATGTTGAGAGTTTAGAGAAAAACGCTACGACACTAAAAATATAAACGTTTTCACAATTTTGTAGAAACCGGCAAAGATTTCAATAATGACAAACGAAAACTATATTTGATTTTCTCTATGGCGAATGGCGAGTGGCGAGCAGGGTTGCCAATACATATGTTGTAAAATACCCACAACAGATGTTCAAATACCCCACAATTTCCGTAACTTCCTTTACCTTCAAAATGAAAGAAAATTCTTTTGATCTCAGAATTTATTTTTTAATTCATTTTCGGATTTTCTCTTTCGTTCAAGTGTTAAAAATACAACTTTATTATAAATTTGCTGCCAAAAAAACGAAATTAAGGTTCATTCTATATGGCAATTGTAAGCAGGTCAATCAAAAAATATCCAGAATCCCGGCAAAATCACCCACAAAAAGGTTCTTCTCAAAACACCCAATTCTGGAAAAATGTTAAAATTTCAAAAAATTTGGGGGCTAATTTGGCAACCGCGACGAGGGTGGCGTGCTATCAAAAGTGCTGCTAGTACAAAAAAAAAAACATTTTCTGTTTTACAAACATCTTTTTGTTTGTTTTTAATGTTCACCCAAGGTTCGTAGGAATTAACAAAGTTAGTTCATTCAGGCACTTTTCGGAAAATACAAACTCATCTGACTTTTTACTTCATTACTCCAGTAAAAAATGTAAATGAAATTTTGGACTACGGTGACTCTTTTTTTTTCAAAATTTTTTTCTTCAAAATCAAAAAAAAAAATTCTTCCGCATGTCACTGGTCACTCAGCCGAGTAATTGCCCAACCTCTTTCCCGCCCCCAACTGTTCAACACCTACTATATTTTTTATGTTTTTGAAGAAAAAACAACAAAAATGGGCCCTGAGGAAAATAATTTCCCTCAGGGCCTGTTATCTTTGATGATGCTGTGTGAAGGAACTTTTTGAGGAGAGGAACGACTGAACATGGGTCTTGAAGAGACCCATGAAACACAGAGGTCGGCAAATCGTTCCCCAGCCGAGCGGTGAACTCAAGAACGAGTTGCAGAAACGACCTGCTCTCATGTGACAAATATCATCTATCAAACGGACCGCCCGTTTCTACACAGAATCGATGGTTTTTCAGGTATTTTGGGGCTCCAGACCAGAGGTGGCTGCCAAATTCAACTGTGGGGCGCAATTTCAGTTTGTATAGGGTTGGCAGTTGTGAACTATCAAAGTATCTACGGGCCCTGTACCTACACTACGCCCAGCTTCTGAGAGGCTAACTTAACTCTGGCTTCGATGGAGCATGGAGCCCCCGTATCAGAGGTCACTTCGAGTTACACCAAGCATATAAATGGAGGACCTGTTCCGTTGATGGAGACTAGCTTTTCATTTCGATCTCTTTTAGACGTAATCAGGCATGATTGGGTCTTTGAAACATTAAATTCGACGAGATTGTTTTTCCCCAAGAGAAAACACTAAAAAATGAATCGGTGCACACGACAAGAGGTCATCGACTTTGTGTAAATGTGTATTTTTATTTTTATTTTTTAAAATACATTAAAAAAATATGGTCTGCTTTAGGTTATCATACTTATTTTACAACTTTGTGTAAATGTGTATTTTTTAATACCATTTGAATCTTTTTACTTAATAAGTTGATGAAATAATAACGATTTGAGTTTTTGTTATTAATTTTTTGTACGTAAAAACGATTTATTTTATTTTATTTTGAAAACCAACAGTTGTAATATTTTATAACGTGTAATAATATGTATAAATTGTATACGTATAAATTATTCAACCGATAAAATGTTTTCACTGATGTAATAACAGATATTGGCTGTGGTGGGTGATAGGAACCTATAAACTAGAGATGCCACGAATATTCGGCTACTATTCGGTATTCGGCCTATTCGGCTACTTTTCTTACTATTCGGTATTCGGCCGAATATAGCAAACCATTCGGCCGAATAACGAATATCAAATCATGAAAAAGAACACATAATAAATAAAATATTACCCACTAATTATTTTTTGACAAAAACTCGGCTGATTTAATACTTTAAATCTACCAGTGGCAAGGACGTAGCTAGGATTTTGTTAAGGGGGGGCAGGTGTAGACAAACCAAGAATATATCTAAGGTAAATGCTGTGCACGAGTAACGGGACAGGTTACGTTAAAAATGACAAAATAATACCTACTGGGAGGGGGGGGGGGTGGCTAGAGAATTTCAGAAACAGGCTATTTTCGTCTATGAAAAGACCGCCAGGCACAAAATTCTCCCCGATTCGGGACATCCACGGGGAGCTATAGAGCTACGAAAATATAAATAACACCGTTTTCAATATTTTTGTGACAATATCCTTAGTAGTGTCACCTCCCTGTCGGGTGGCACCTTTGCCCCTCCCCCCCCTCGCTAAGCTACTGCGTTCAAACGGTTTTCAGTCATAGTTGATCTCAGGCATTTTTTAACACGACGCAGTGTAGAAAAGGACCTCTCTATGTTACTTGTAGTGCAAGGTTGTGCCAAGGAAATAGGTATTGCTTTTTTTGTTGTGAGAAAGAAAATGTTCGCCTCCTTGAACACTTCAGTAAAATCTCGTTTTTCGAGATCTTTTCTGGTCTTACCCTTGTTCTGCCATTTTTATACCATAGTTCGGCTTCTTGATTAAAATTAAGTAAATCGTAGTATAAAACTTTGTGTTTTTTCTTTAAAATCAATTAACGACTTATTCAACATTGTACTGGGATGTAGCGACATTAATCCGAAAGCAGGCAAATTTTGGTCACCAAAACGCTGATTCAAAGCAGATATTAGAGAATCTAAATAAGGAATGATAATCGATCGCTTCCAAAAATTGCATGGAGTCTCGGCAAGGTAATTGGACCGATGTTATTGGCAAGACGCAATGCGTGGGACTTATATCAGTTCCAAAGGCAGCTGCAGTTCTAATTGAAATATCTAAAATATTTTGGCTCTCTATGTCTACGTTGCTTCGATGATCATTTATAACAGAAATTATGCCTTTAATATGACTCATACATGCGTACATATTGACAGTTTCTGATCGTAAAGCATTGGCAATAGGTTCCAATATGCCTGAGTAGGTACTTGGCTATCAGTTGAACACATATAATGAAAACTTATTTAATAACCATGATAATCATGATCAACTAAAAAGGTAATAATAAAAATTAAATTGATTCTCACAAACAATAGGCTACCGACGAAAACTTTACGGTTTGTTAGCATTCCTGCAACTCTAGGGGGGGGGGCAGCTGCCCCCCCTGCCCGTACCTCGCTACGCCCTTGAATTCAGTGGTAAGTTATGATGAATGAAAACATTTTTTTGAAATGACGAATGAAAACAATTTGGTCACAAACAAATTATACCTGCTTCCGAAAAAAGGAAGCAATACTGCTGTAACTACCACTACCCAAGAAAATACTTTTGAGGATTTTGAAGTGTGTACATCAGTTCAAAAACGTATCGTTGACAAAACGGCTAATTTTTCCAACGTTGTACAGTTCTTATTTATCGTCGTGGAGTCACGGGATCCAGATAGATCGCCTTAGAAAAAAAAACCCTTCAAAATGGTGCTTATAAAGTATTTTAGTAGGTAGTGGCGGTTACAGCAGTATTGCTTTCATGCGACGATATACACTGCTACTGGGAGATGATAAATAAATCATAGCAAATTCTGCTTCTGGCCGATTTAGGCGAACAGTTTTGATGTAAAAATCAATTTCATTTGCAATTGAACTTTTCTGTTCCACGAACTAAATGTCGCCGATTATTCGGCTGCCGAACTTTGGCCGAGAACCTAGCCGAATATTCGCTATTCGGTATTCGGCAAAATCACTATTCGTGGAATCTCTACTATAAACATTCCAACACTCACGTATTACTCAATTTTATTATCCGATCTTAACATATTTTCATTTGGTATTAGGCGTTGTTATTTTTTGTTCGTCGAAACGTTCGGAATCTTTTTAACATACCAACAATACATTTTGATTTATTTGAGTGAGTCCTGATCGTGTTCAGTTATTCCCTTATGGAACATTTTCCAAGTTTAGTATTAACCCTATGCAAGATATCTGTGGTTTACCCAAAGCCCAAAGGTCATGTCATCATATGAGGTGGTAGAGGATGGAGATTTTTTTTTGAAAATTCAGTAAAGGTGTAAGAGGGAAATAATTTAAAAAATATATATATATTTTTATGGACACATATTTTTAAAATTTCGATAATTTTTTTTTTTTGAAAAGCAGTTTGTTCAGTTCCTTATAAAGCAAAACAATAATAACACCAACCATTTTGGTGTTCGGCCTGAAACTGCCATTTACTAAATAAACAAGTTTTTTCGAGTAGCCATTTTGAATTTGGGAGACGAGTCTGGGTAGCGCTGCCCCAGGATAACCAACACCCCTGCCATGGGTCACCACAAGTGTTTCGCTACGTTTGTTGACTTAACAGGGGTGCCCGGTTTCATGGGGTGATGTTTGTCAAGGGATGCGTTAGGCCACCTAGAGACTGGTTTAGGGAGACCTTTTGACCTCTCCAGCCGGACTCTTTCGACTATACCGCAGTGGGAGAGACGAATTTTTACATCCGTCACTCCTGGACACATTGACCCACTCCTCACACCCTTTTCCTTTCCAGATCTTCTTTTCCCCGAAAACACCCTCTACACAGATGACGTAGGCCCTGACAAAGCCCAATTTTAGATAATATGATAATTATGTTCTGTTTCTTCTTCCTTACACCCTCTCTTAACCTTTATTAACGATTGCGATGCGTGTGACAATTGTGTTTTTAAAGCGTCTGTATTTTCATAAGAAAATTATGGTTTGATCTTGATGCGTGGCATACATTGCGTACGCGGGCCTAAGTGTGACCTCACCTTCATATTCACGCGATCTCAGCGGCTAATTGAATGATTCGTATAGTGCTCAAAGTCGCTGTATTAGGTGTTATCAGCGTCTTGACTCCTTGGCGCCTTGGCAAGTCGGCGCCCGGAGCAGACTGCTCCAATTTCACCTGCGCAGGTCCGGCCCTGTACTTTATACTTACCAAGAAAATAAAATGCTTAGCTATATTTAAAAATCAAATGGTGTGAACGTGAGGAATGTAATAAAAGAGGTCGATAGGTGTTGATTGCCCCAATACATTTATTTATCATTAATAATATCTAATCTGTAATTGAAACTCTATTAATTGTACAGTGACGTAAGAAGTGGTACATACAGTTCTTTATAATAACATTTTAATACTGTGTCTCAGTTAAGTATAGAATTTATATAAATATAATACATGGCTATTGGCTACTCCTTTATTTTACAATCTCTCTTTCCCATTAATTAACCTAATTTTATAATTTATATAGTTTTATTATTAATTATAAAAAAGATATATAATTTCAAACATGGAGATCAAATTTCTGTTAAAAAAATTATAACAATAATATATATGTATATGTAACACACCTTCATGCTAAAATATTATTTGTTTGTAGATAATATAATAATTGGTAGTGATAATGACATAAAAAAACAGTAATTTAAATCTACGCCAAATTCCTACCAGCCAAATAAGAATTTGGCAGAGATTTTTTAATAATTTGTAATGCAGAGTAAAAAGTGATTGTGCACAAATAAAAGTGACGTAAACAAAGTTATTTGTCTTTTCATTAAAATAAATAATGCCATCACAAAGTGAAAACCTTTCCGAAGAACTTTTCTTCGAAAAATTAAAAAAAATACTTTTATAAGTAGGTAATTCATAGTTTTTTGTCCAACCCATTAATCCTTACAAATACAAAATTGAGATCTTGAAATCAAATAAAAATTTTATTGTATCAAAATAGTGAAGGAGTTTTTGGAATGTAGTTTTTTATGCTTACTGATGTGGAAAACATTTTATTCCTTTTGAATTATAGTGTAAAAAAGATACAGGTACATTATGGAACTTGAGTGAATGGAGTGGTATGAAAAAACTCAAGCATAAAGGTACAATAAATCTGAAATAAAATCTAAAAGTACAGGATGTCCTCTGCGGGAGCTTGTCTATAATTCAGGTTTTATTTCAGCGGGGTGTGTTTCTTATTTTACGACGCGTTTTAACTTTGGGATGTTCGACGTCACACCATCCTGCCGGTAATACAATTCTCGAAGATGTTTCGAGCCTTCTCAGTTATTGTATACATTGACGAATATTATGTAAATGGTGGCAGAGTGAAATAAAGTGATACAAATGAATGCTTTTATGGCGCGAACTGATCAAAATAAGTCCGCGGAGATATGGATCAACTTTGGTTTAAAAACATCCCCCTTTCCACTGGTTATATAATATAGCTCATAGTATAAAAGTCTAATAATTGGGCGTCAGGGAGAGTTGGTAATAATGTATTTATTTGGACCACTGGCTAGTTTAAGTGTGATCGAACTATTCGTAATGTCAGTATTTCGTGAAACTTTTAATTGAAAGCGAAAATTTCTATATTCTTGACAGATTACTTACCAGGTTAAGAGAGCAGACTCAAAGAAATGGCTTTAATTTAGATGGTTGTGAAGGCGCCGTATCCCAGCTCAAAAAGAAGAAGATGGAGAGATACGCCATTAAGAGTGTTGGTGAGAGCGCGCTATTATTTAAAACGTTAAAATTTAAGTGAAAATTGTGAAAATGTTCAATAAAACACGACTAGTTTAAAATAAAGCAAAAATATTGTGGGGAACATCTAAAATAGCATTTAAAGAAACACTATGACTTTTTTTTATAATATATCTTCCAAAATAAATGAAATGAACGTGTTCATAATAATTTTCAGGGCATACTTTGCAATTTTTTTCTATCGATGGAATTTCATATAATTTGCGGTTCGGCGTGGAATACGTCAAGATATTATCTTTAAAAATAACATATATTTTTTTAAGAGCTAAAAACTTCAAATGTTTAAGGGAGTTGTGTAAAAAAATCGGTAGAAATTCGGTTTAGCGGTGGCTGACAAGTCGGATATTATATATTTTTATGATCATTCGTGTGAAATTCCATTATAATAATCGGTACACATGCCTTAAAAACTTTATTTTAATTATGCCTTAATGAACCATTCTGACAATGAATGAGTCTGTCAACGAACGAGGCATGAAAGTATTATCGTTATTCATTTTTGGGGTGTTATGCCATGTTGCGCTACCTCTTTCATTGGCCAACGTTTCGGACTTCGTTACAGTATCCATCATCAGGGCAGATGTGTGATCTGCATCTGCCCTGATGATAGACACCGCCAAGGATTGATGATAAACACTGCAGACACCTGCCCTGATGATGGACACTGTTACGCTGTCCAAAACCTTGGCTAAAGAAGAAGGTAGCGCATCATGGCCTAACACCCCAAAAATGAATAACGATAATACTTTTGACCGTTAAAATCTAAAATTATATCAGCTTGAAAGTGGATCAGTTTGAAAGTAAACCAAAATGACCTGTCCAAAAGCGACCAAAACTGAAAGCGAACCTGATCGAAAATGGACTAATCTGAAATTTCCACAGTCTGTAAATGATGACAGACTGGTGATAGTGTAGTCTGAAATGAATAGATTTAAAAAGTATACATTTGAAATGGAAAAATGGTTATAAATTATTGGACGAGACTGAAAACGAACCAATTGAAGAATGGACTAATCTGAAATTTCCATGGCCTGAAAATAATAACAGACTGGTGATTGGTGATAGACTACAGTCTGGGGTGGATCAGTTTGAAAGTGAACCAAATATTAAGTGTCCGAAATTGAACAATACTGAAAACGAACCGGATTGAAATTGAACTAATTTGAAATTTACATGGTCTGTAAAGAATTACAGGCCGGTGATAGACTATAGTCTGAAATGACCAGATTTAAAAAGGATACTTATGAAATAGAAAAATGATTAGAAATTATTGGACCAGACTGAAAACGAACCAACTGAAGAATCAAAGTTACAAAGGTTTATAAATGTAAGTCCTTTAATTAGAAGTATAAACATAAAACATCTCGTCCGGATGAAGATAACGTTGTTACTGAAACATGTTGACATTGATAATGCTATAGTGGTTTAAAAAAAGTGATTTGATTTTCGTTTCAGAAATATAAAAGCCTACTAGGCCGGTTCGCTCCTGGCGGTTGAAGGACATTAAAGTTATACGCTTCCCTCCTTATCCCTACAAAGATTTAGTGCGATGCTCCATTAACTCGTAAGATTGCCGTGTAATGAGCCCTTTGAAAGAAGATGGTGATGAATTTAACCCTTAAATAGGTTATTAAACCCATTAACACCACAATATCCTGTTGCTTGTCACCCTTCAAAACCTACCACCAACCCACAAACAACTTAAACTTTTCGATAAAACTCGAGTCGCAACAAAAATTAACGTTATTATTTAAAAAAAAATTGAAAACGAAAAAGAACGAATTTTCTGTGATCAAATTAATGAAAATTAAATAACGGCGAAGAATTTTCTCTTTCTAGAATAATGCGTTAACTTCTTGGCCAAGTTTCAGTTTTAAGATGAAATTTACCGACCATTTCACTTTAAGATAACAGCGCTGGTGTAAATAATTTTGCACGTTTATCTGTTTAAACTATTAAGGTTGAATTGAATTAGCTTTAACTGAAAGGTGAAAGAAAATGAACAGTTGTCTTCGGGAAGAAGAATTGAAATTGATATAAAGTTGCTATAAAAATTTAAGCAAATGCTTAGTCTATACCGCTCCATTCAACTTTTCCTTCATCGGGACGACTATACATTAATCATATAAATTGTCTTGCATGAATTGTTTTAGAATGTGTAACAACTGACTTCCTGACGAATAAGGAGTTCTTTTGAAACTGATTGTTTAAACTTTAAACGTTACAGAACAGTTTTCAAAGAGTAAGCACAATTTTAAATCAATCTTTTTACAAATAATAGGCAATTAAAAGTTTTTTTCATTGTTTCATATTTATTTTGTTATTTTAGGTATTTATTTATTTAAAAATTGTTTCGGACTACTGTACCCGGAAGACCTTTGAAAATCGTATTTAATTTAATTTTTTTTTTTATAATTTGAGAATAAATTGTGGACAACTAACTGTGCGTGGTAAAGGGTTTTAGTTAGGGCTTGTTTGACATTTGACCATTTATAATATAAGATCAGTTAAGATGAGCGTAAAAATGCGGAAAACATGACATAATATTGACGAAACTACACTAGAACTTTAGTATGAGGATGTATAACCGACGAGATAGGATATTTATATACCTTGTAGAGGGGAATTTTACCAGGGAAGCAGAGAACAGAAGAGAAACGTTGAACAGTGTGAGTTTATGAAATATTTAATGAAATAACTCGGCGGGAGTTGTAGTAAGTGACGAATTTACGAGGTCTAAGGAAATCAATTTATATCTAGTCGAGAATGGATGGTGACAACTGATTATGAAACGACCATTATATTATTCTGATTTCCGGGTAAAATCTATTTAATTTTCATAGCGGTTTATACGAATATTTTATAGGAGTTATTTTCGAAATGGGCGAGCTTATTACTTTTATAATATGTGAATTCCACCGATAAGTTCATATATAACGCGTTTGATTTCACTAAACATCTTCAAAATGAAGATAGGATATGCGAGTATTAAAATATAATTGTTTTTAATTTATTTGTTAGTAGCTGACATCTAATGGATGGTTACCCAACCTTTATAATCACGACAAATTAACTAACACCGCCATCTGTTAATTTGCATACCAACCCGCTCGTCCATCATGTACAGACATTCTCCTTTATATATTATATATTTCAATCAATTTACCCAAAACCTTGACAAATTATATGCCAGATCCTTCCTCATTAATCGTTCTTTCTATTGGTGAATACCGCATGAAAATCCGTTCAGTAGTTTTCGAGTTTATCGCAAACATGCAGACAGACGCAGCGGAGGACTTTAATTTATAATATGTAGAGATTTTCCAAGAGTTGAAGACGGATTTATCCACTTATTTGGCACTCGAATTAAAATTATTAAATAAAACGAGAATTAGATTAAATTTCTGTGTTGAAATATATCATAATAACAGCCTGTAGATTAAACAAAAATTATGTTCTATTAAATAACTTTCACATTTAAGTGGGCAAGTGTTTACGTCTTTCAAGAATTGTGGATATAATTTTGTTTAATGAGAAAATAATAATTAGGCAGATTTTACGGATAAATTCATTTTTATTATGTACGTTTAACAGTTTTTAATATATAAAAAAATGTTTTCAGCAAGAGCACATTCTTTGGAAATTCCAAATTATTAATCTTGTCGGTATTTGGACAGATATAATTAAATGAGCAATGTTTAATTACGTAGAAAATGAGTCATACCAAAGACGTAAGGTCCTGTAAAAGAAAATAAGATACTTTATTTATAAATTTTACGATAGATAATATAGATATTAAAATAATTTTTGCTTTTGTTATGTTCTTATAATATTGTAAAATAAATATTAAAAATAGACAAATATATGAAATACTGATAGTTACAATGATAATTTGTTTGGTAGTGAAATGTTAATCTCTTTTTGGAAAATAGTTTCTGAAAAATAGAAGGATTATAAGCGTAAATATCCCAAAATATTTTTGGACGTTTTAGAGTAGGTAAGCTTAGGTTATTTCAACTTTTGTAATATTTTATGACAGTGAAATCGACGGTCAGATTTATTCTGAATTTTTGGCATTTAAAATCGGCCTGTTTCAGCCTTTGATCAAATCGCGATCATCTGACAAGCAGACCATCCCGCATGTGGTACTTTTAGATCGTAGTTAACTCTTTGAAACATAGATGGCATTAGAAGCACATTAATCGAACCATCGATGTTGAAGGAATCTATAATATAAAGATATATTCCTACCGCGTTTTAATAAAAACATTGACCTACTGGCTGGCGTTATACGGAAACCGTTCAAATTTCATAAATTCAATATGGTTCTTATCGTCGTTTAGATGGTCATCAGATATGACAGAGTTGAAAATACCTCATCCAAAGTTTGTTGATTAAAATTAATTGTAATCAGTAATTATAAGACAAATAAAAACTTCGGAATAGTTATAAACTAACCATTCATGAAAGAATTTAAAGATTAGGAATATTAATATTATAAATAACGTCATTTATACATTTTCAAAGACATAATAATACTTGCATCGTAACGAGGAGCACGCCATTTTTGAAATAAATAATTTATGGTAATTTAGTTAAAATACTTTGATATATAGGACTTCAGTGAAAATAACATTTTGTTAATGCCGAGTGACCACTGAAGGATGCACTCCAACCGGCTGAAGGGTCCTGAGTTTCACGAATTGTTGCATTTTGAGGTTCCTTCAGAGTGGACGAGCCTGACTCCTTTTACATCAGATTTGTTATCCATATCCGCATTAGTCCCAATTCCTTGTTCTGCTTTCTTCACCAGGGATCTCTTCTTTCTAGATTCTTCTGGGAACAGAACGTCAAAAGCGTCGCCGTCTTGGTTGTCCATATTGCTTCCTCCCATACGCATGTAGTTCTCATCGATGAACATCTTTAGTTTCTCATTGGCTTCTTTGTCGTTCATTTCAGCGCTGTCTTGTATGTCATCTTCTTCGTCTTCGTAGTTCTTTTGCAGCAAGGATCGTCCTAGCCTCATGAAGTTGTCGTTCTTCCTGTCGGCGTAGTTGACTGCTTTAGGTTCTGGAGGGTCCTTGGCAGACCTTTCTACCCTGACGTAAGAGTCTGATGCAATTGTGGGGATTTGTTCTTCTTCGTTAAGTTCTTCGAAGTTAGGGTCTGTTTCGTAGTTGGCAAAGTCCTCGTCAGATCGTCCAAACCTCATCAAATTGTTGTTTGCACGTCCAAATCTCATCAAATTGTTGTTTGCACGCCCAAATCTCATCAGATTGTTATTGGCTCTTCCGAAACGCATCAAGTTGCTGTTTGCACGTCCAAACCTCATGAGATTGTTGCCTCCCCTTCCGAACCTCATAAGGTTATTGTTAGCTCTTCCGAACCTCATCAGATTGTTGTTTGCCCTACCGAATCGCATCAGGTTACCGCTGCTTCTGCCGAATCTCATCAAGTTTCCTGGTGATCTGCCGAATCTCATGAAGTCTGAATTCTTGGCTCTGCCGAGGCGCATGAATCCTGATTGTTTGCTGCGACCGAATCGCATCAGATTTCCACCGCTCATCTTTACTCTGGCTTCTGTCGGCATGTCGGGATCGGAGCGTCCAAATCTGTTGACAAACAACATGATTTTTTATCGTTCCAAAATGGTTCCAGATCAAATACACGGAAATCAGATAGTAATAAGATGAGGGGAACAGGTTTATGTCTGTATCACACTTCTCTTCCTCAAATGTCCTCCTAAAATTATAAATCATTCTAATTTTTTTACTGGTACCGAATGTCTGGGTAATACCGTTCTCCGCAACATGCTTTTCCTTCAGTAAGTACGTCGGTTGTTCAAAAAATGACGGGAATTTTTAAAATTTTCAGGTTTTGAGAGTCCAATTGTCCAAAACTTTTTTTTTGTTATGTTGGTATACATGCCCCTGAAGTATGATAAAATTTTCAGCTGTATTCATTGCTTCGTTTATCTGTGGCAGCCGCTAAGGTTAGATGTATTTTTATGAGCTCGGCGATTTTTGTTTTTTTTTTTTAAATGGATCAAAGAATTTGTATCAAATTTTGAGCAAAAAAATGAAACATAATTTTTTTGACAATCAGACCCTCCAAACCCGCAAAATTTAAAAATTCCTGTTTCTTTTTGAACAACCGTCGCATATTATTACAGTAGAGGTAAAAAGATTGAAAAGATGGGTCCCCAACCTGAATAGGACAAGACGGGTAAGAAGATGCGATGAGATCATCAAATCGCAAAATTTTAAAGCTCTTCCTATAAAGGAGTGACTTATTAAGAATCTAGTTAGGTAAAATACCAACCTCATGAATGTTTTATCAAGTGCACTCCTTCTTCTGGCAGCGATCTCGCTGATGGACCTCTTGACTATCTGACTTCCCTCTCCCTCCCCGGAGTAAGGCTGTTCCTCGTCCAGCAGAGGGTTGTCCTTGGAGGGGAGCTCCTCGCCAGGCAGCTCCTTGACGCAGAACACGAGTGGGGACACCAGAAGGAGCAAGCAGAGCCGCATGATGGTCTGGAACAAACGAACAATATCCATTGTTAGAGCTAATCGAAGATATATTTTCAAATTGCGTAGGTATCCTTTTACGTTAGCATTCACATAATGGAATTTTGGGCATGTTGTATGGATGATATTTTTAAGAAAAGGAAGGAGAGGAGGTTATGGGAAGAAAAGAGGTATTGAGGGGTTGGTAGGAATCCGGCTGGACAGGTCAAAGTGTCTCCATCCGGTCACGCTACACGCAGTAGGTAGGCACTGAACTCAAGGGTCACCCCTGCTAAGTCACCAAACGTAGCGAACCATTTGGGATGACCAATGGTAGAATTGTTGGTGTTTGTAAGTTGGTAACAATTGAATGGTTCCTTGGGCGGCCGTACCCATTCCCATTTCCCAAATTGAAAACTGTGACGGTAATATTACCGACGAATGAAAGTATCGAAGTCTACCCACGAAAACAATATATGAGTATATATATTTTTGTTGTTTAAATTATAACACTGTTACAGTAATAAACATAACACCCGCTCCGCAGGTTTTTACTGCTAGGCCCTGCGGGCGGCTTTTGGTTCGGCTACGCTCAGTTAGTGTTTTGGGGACCATTTTATAGATCCAATACCAACTGATTCCAAAAACAGCCTGTTCCTCAGATCCACTGTAGCCAGTCACCGGGACAAAGTAATAGAGACAGAGCATTGACGTCATATGTAATATATAGCCACTTGATACAATATGTATTACCGTCGATCTTTCATATCCGGAGAGATAACACATATTTACAAAAGCGTAGCAGTTATATCTAGGGGGAAACGTCCCCGTCCGACCGCTGACGGAAGTAGCGACATCTTGAGTCAAATTCTTGAATTCCAAACCGAATTATAACAGTAGCTTTGAGTGAAATTCCACGTACACGATTGTTATTTGTGACGCGGCGCGTATGGCGTGGCGTCCAACGTGCACTTGTAGCTGGGTTCTGAAATTCAACCACGCAGACGCTACGTTATTAATTAATACTGTTCGATTCAAAGGCATAAAAAAAACTTATTTTTTTACGGAACATTTTATTTATTTATTTTATTTTGAAAACATTACATATTACATTGTTATAATGATCTTTGGCTGTCCAACAGGCAATTTGCCCGTTTTAGAACAGTCAAAATGAACATCTTATGCTCTTACTTAGACGTCTTGTAATCGATGCAATGTGGTAGTCACTTTCCCTACTTCTCCATCTTTCTCTTCCTCTTACTCATCTACTTCCCTCCCCATTCCCACCAGTCTTTCAATATACCCCGTTTGGGGATGCCATATTCCCATAGACTCCCGGAAATTGGCACATCTTGTGTGATATTCAAATAAAAATGTATGATTTATGCTGTGTGAATTCTAATCTTTCAACCTTTCTATTGACTAGATCATCCATAATGCCATTTTAGACTACTCAGAAATGTAGTATGAGTTTGTTTTCCCACGGGAATAATAATGCACAGCGTGATGATGGTACAAAAAACGAAATGAAACGTATTCCCCAAAAGTCGTCGCGACCAAATTCTGAATTTCCCCAGAGAAATAAATTCTACTAGCATAAAATATTTAATCGTTGAAATCTCTGCACCATGGACTTTACATTTTTTGTTTGTTAGACCCTTGTCACAGTAGCGATACATTTTGGCTGACCGATGATGCGAGAGCGTCCAGATAATTAATAAAATTAATAAAAAGAGGGTGACCGGCCAACTCAGAATGAAACCAACTCAGAACCACCTCAGAAAGTTCATTAAGAGTGATGATACAAAAATATAAAAAAAATGGTTAAATAGGTTAAGTTAGGTTAGGGTTACCGGCTATTTTAAAATGATTTTTCATAGCTTGTCCTTTCTGAGGTGGTTCTGAGTTGGTTTCATTCTGAGTTGGCATGGAACTAAAAAAAGAGACACTATCTTAATATTGAACATAAATAATGGTAGTTTTCTACTATAACACATTTTTAATAAAAAAAAGTTTATTTGTTCATATTATGAACTCTTGTGATGTGAAATGTAATTTAAAATAAGTAATTTAAAATAGTAAACACCACTTTTTTATTTTTAAATACTTAATGCCGACCGGGTTTTGATACAACCATAGCTTCTGCAAGGCAGTATAATACGCTAATAAAATTCTTAAATCTACAAGTTTAGTAACATAAGTAAACACATTGTGTGTTTAACGATGGGTTGCAAAAACTCCACTGGAGCGCAGCCCAGTATTATATTAACCTGAAGAAGCCACTGTAACCGCGAAAAACGGCCGGCATTAAGTATTTAAAAATTTAAAGTAGTGCTTATTAAGTTATTGTTAAATTATTTTAAAAAAATCAGAGTGCATAATTCACATGCGGTAGAAATAAAACTAGAAGTCGCTAGATGTTGCTTTCTTTTCTTTTGCCTGTTTATCTTAGAGCGGTATGAAGATTGGATATTGATTTCACAAAAATAAAAATGTTTTTTTTTGGATTTCGTAGGATTCGAACCTCCGTTCGCTTGATGTCTGTCCATCTGACCACTTATACTTATCAGGCGCCTTGCCCACTGCGCTTTCGAAGGCCTTCACCAAAGCGCAAATTTACCGCATTGTATTAGAACCACGTATTTGTGTAGAACTGAGTTGTGACGCACTTCCGTTTCATCCGAATTTCAACTAACTAACTAACGGCGCTAAAGACGTTTCACTTAAAAAAGTTTACATAGAAACAAACTTAAAACACACTTGTTAACATTCAGCGTGAACTTCAAAGCTAGCTAACATAAATAATGAATTTGGGACAAAAACCTTTATTTTGATTTAGCGGGAAATATAACTCGAAAAGAAGCGAAAAAAAGATTTATTTATTTATATTTTCTTCATTTTAATTTAAGGAAAATAAAATACTATCTATTAAATATAATCGCCGTGTTTCAAAACTAATGGTCTCTTCATCAGGATACAACGTAAACTATTGTGTTGATCAAAGTCTAGGGATGAGCAAAAGTCAGTCAAGGCTTCTCAAAAGAGCCCTTTATCTTTAAATTGCATACATAAAACATCATCTGTTTTATTTTCCCCCTGTATGGTGATTTATTTTACAACGGTTTCCACTTCCTAGGCCTCCTGTGGCATTATAAATACGCCTTACCATACTCTCAACTTATCCACGAGTTACTATCATGGTAAACAGTTTTAAAGCGTTGTTAAACCGTAGATAAACTAAAGTGAAAAAACGGTAGTTTTATTTTGATTGTATAAGTATATCTGAATAAGTTATATTCCTGCAAATTTAAGGCAAAAATCGTACACCATAATAATATTAATTACTGCTAACAAAGAATTCCTCGACGCTAATTTATTTAAGATGTTTTGACTACGAGGCCTCACACAGGCCAATGAAACTGATTTTTAAACGACTTCGAAAAAGAGGAGGTTCTCAATTCGACTGTATTTTTTTTAAACAACTTCAAAAAGGAGGAGGTTCTCAATTCAACCGTATTTTTTTATTTTATTTTTTATTTTGTTATCTCAGAACTTTCGACTTAGTGAACCGATATTGATGATTCTTTTTTATTTGAAAGCTGGTGCTTTCCGTGTGGTCCCATTTTAATTTGGTCCAGTTCCGACAATGGCATCCACGAGAAAACCATATAAGTCTTAAATTTGCATTAAGTATGTGCGCGACAAATGGACGAATAACTCAATATCACGCCAACCGATTTCGATGATTCTTTTTTTATTGGAAAGGATGTACTTCAAGGGTAGTTTAATGAGAGTTTGGTAAGGTTCTGATTATCGGATCCATGACAAAATAACGGAACTCTTCAATTCTTAGGAGCAAATTAAAGAAACTCGGCCGAATCTCTTAATTTGACCCTCACGTCGTTATGGTCAAATTATGTCTTTCTCATATGAGCAGCACGTTTAGTAGGTCTACCTATATTTAGACAAATTAGTAAGTGTACTTCAGATTCACTAAAAATCAAAAAATAAACAAAAATTTTAACAAAACAAAAAACGACTTAAAAAAATGCACTAAAAAGTAAAAAAAAAATCGTATTCTTCTAGAACTTCATAATCAACTTATTTTTTCTACTCATCAATATGTAGGTACGGTTGTTATTTTTGGAGTCGGTGTCAGCAAAGGTAACCGGCCCGACGAGTTCACTTGACAGCTCCCCTCACGCCGCGGCCCGCTCTCGCCTCGTCAAGTCGCTTGTGCGACACAAGCACATCTCACCTATAACTATGTATGTAGTTACAAACCTACCTTGACTGACACCGACTCCAAAAATATCAATCGTACCTACATATTGATGAGTAGAAAAAATAAGTTGATTATGAAGTTCTAGAAGAATACGAAATTATTTTTTTACTTTTTAGTGCATTTTTTGAAGTCGTTTTTTGTTTTGTTAAAATTTTTGTTTTTTCTATTCAAGAAATGTTTCTGGTACACATTTGAAAAAGTTTGATCAAATAGAATTTTAAAAGTTAAGGTTTTTATAAAAAAATGTAATTGTGCATAACTGACTGCCTTCATTTTCTATATATATGAACAGTGGGTAACAGAAATACAATGATGTGTTATTTTAACACAAGAGTTAATATAAATATATTTTTTTAAATTATTAAAGAGGCTTTGTGTACACGTCTCGTGAAACCGTAATTGGGAGGCGGTTATGGGTACCGCCGGCAAGGGAACCATTTATTGGATAACCAACACCTCTGCAGTAGGTCACCCCAAGTGGTTCGCTTCGTTGGGCGGGATGGTCGGGTTCATGGGGTGATGTTTGCCTTGGCTTCCTCTCCTTCCTTTCCATAAAAAAGATCCTAAACACAGCATCCCCTAAGCTGACGCCGGTTCTCTTGGAAATTGTTTAGGGCCTCCTGTGTAACGCTAACTAAAAAAAACCTTCAAGGATTGTGTTGAAGATATCAAGATCAAGAGACATGTATCGTTGTTTAGCAGCACCCCCTGTCGTGCTGTACTGAGTCAATACACCTATTACCCATGTGGTACGAAAAGCAGATCGTGGTGACGCCCTAAGCAGTAGTTGTTTGGTATAAACAACTTGTAGCAGCAATCCACGAAGTATGGACTTTCTATCAAATTATTCATTATTTTATTCGCTGTTACTGCTAGGTCCCCAAACTAGGTTGATAAACTCAGTAGGTACACCGTGTTCCACGCTCACGACGCGAAAATTTCGGAGGGTGATTATGGATGGAGAAAGAAATTTCAGACGAAATGGTACAAGTTACGATTATTGTCGAGTGTTGCAAAATTTAACTTCATTTTCTACCTGTCTACCATTTTTTCTTTACTTTCTACCATTTTATATTTAAATTCATCCTGCTTCATTTCCGTCCACGGACTCTTTTACTTCCAATTTCACGTCTAAGCAAAGATATTCAAATACAAAAGAGATATGCTATGGTGTCCGCGCAAATGTCAGCGGACTACGACTTAATTAGGGAGTTTGCATACAAAAAAAAATTGTTCATTTCATTGATTTTTTAAGGTGTGCATTAGTATTGGTTAACAATATAGTTTGAATACGGAAAGAATTCGATCATTTAGTTTAACGTTCGATTGGTTTATTCGTTAATTATCCGTTATTTTAGTTTATTTGTTAATTAGTAAACAATATCGGCGACACCCGGAAGCGCAGTCCCACCTAGTGAAAACTGCAGATAGCACATCTACTTATATTTCAATATCTTTGCGTCTAAGTCATATTTAATAACTTAATTTAATAATTTCATTGTTGTACTTCAAAGTTGTCTTCGTATAATTTTGTCTATGCTTTCACTAGAAGCAAAGAGTCAAGTTATTGAAAAATGTTGTTGTCAATTCCTTGCCTCAATTCAATCATTCCATTTTTAAAAGCCTTACAGCCAGCATCTAAAATCATCTCACAATCTCACCTTTATTGTAAGTTCATCTGAACTAATTTATTCCCAATTCTTCAATACACAAGTAACCTAACACAAGTGTTTTATTATTCGAGTATAACTTCCAAACAATACTGTCCGTCAACCCCTTGTTTGGAAAACAAGAGAAGTCAACATTGGAGCTCGATTTACGTCTGACTCCAGACATCTAGAGACCTACAATAGTCCAGTCAAGGAAGTTGTAGAGTGCGTGAGCAGAGACCTAAGCGATTCCTTCAAAAACTTGTTCACGGTGGTTAGGTTGCGAACATACTAAAAGTCTTAACGTCTAGATGTATTTAGTGTAACGAAATGTATTAAAATTATCATGAGATAATTATCATTATAATTGTAAAATATAATTTTAAATTTTTCAAGTAATATGATTTTTGTCTAGAGCTTTAAAGTGTGGTCACACATATTATTACGAGAACGAACAAAAGTTGTGTCAGTAATAAGATAGAAAAAGGTTTTTCTGAAAATGACAACATCTTACGAAAAAACTTAAAATTGCTGTAAATATTAACTGGTTGGAGATTAAGTTGCATATGAATACGTATTCTAAAAGTGAATTAAATTCTTTACAACTTTTTAAAATAAATTTCTTTCTTTGATGGATATTTTTGACGATATTTGATGAAAAATGTGAGGTAAAATATTTTTTTTTTCGAAAATATCTACATTTGTGGAGAGTGTAACTCAAAAACGGCTGGGATTTCGAAAATTATGTATAAAATAAAAGTTGTAGATAATTTTATGATCTTTTACTTATTTAAAAAAAATTTTCCTCGGCGACGCACCGTTTTCGAGATATAAGCGGAAATCTAAAAATTGGGACCTTCCCCCCCTCCCCCCTAACTCACCACCAAGACGTCAGAGCTTTTACACACCCTAAGAACCCCGAAAAAATGTTTCCGAAGGAATTGCTTAGGTCCCCGCTCACGCATCTACACCTCCTTTTGGACCATACATTGCCTGGACTACAGGGGACCGCACAACCATATTGTTTGATCCATTTTATCCTACATCTAAGTAAAGAATAATCATTATCAAACTTCAGGCAAATCATATCCACTTCGATGAGTTTGTATCTTTAATGGTTCACACAGCATGAAATTATGCATTATAACTAGAACCACTATGAAACTGCAAACTAAGTTAATCTTTACACGTAATTGTTGTCGTAAAGGCGCTTCCTTTGAAATCATTTGATGGTAATTTGCACACGTGCCACTGCTATCATTAAAACTTAAAGTTAAATGTCAACTAGTTAAGTTATTAAGATGTTAGGTGCAGTAGAATGGTACTCGACTAATTCTCGCTGAAGTCCATAAACGATGCAGCCGATTTACATTAAATGTTGCAAATTACAAGCTAAAAGCGTTCGCGATGGTTCCATTTAATGCTCACTATTCACATGAAGATATTACACGTGGGCCAGTTGTTAATAAATTAAATGTTCAGATACGAACTAGCAATCAAATTATAACACAGTTTCTTTAAAATGCTTCGTTTTTTGTCACTATTTCTTGTTTTTCTTCGTTTCACTGGTTTCGTTTTCAATATAAAAGTGCAGGTTCCAGGGCCGTAGCTAGAGTTAAATTTAAGATAGGGCAGCGTTAATTACAGGTAGGGCGCAAGTAAAATGATCTGATCTAGATCGGGCGGGGGGGGGGGGGGGGGGGGGGGGGGGGGGTTACTAATTAAATCTGTGGACACGCAAGCAGATTCACCCTTAATTTAAATCAGTTTTGTGATTAGAATATAAATTTCCAGTTGTGGATTCATCTGCTGACACATTTTGAATTGGAGGTTATCCACCACATACCCTCCTGGTGTAAGTAACAGAAGGTTACTTTTTAACAAGGACTCTTATTTTTTTATAGAACGACCCTTCATTTATAATTAACTAAAACTAGACTCCTATTGTCCCTGCATACGTTATTAGCGAGCAGTATGCAAGTGTTTGATCTGATGACAAACCGTTTATTATGGAGAAGGCCCGAAGATATCGATCTAGGGATTGGTTTATTTATGACTCAACCGTTGAATAACATCCCCAAACTGTTTGGGAATTCCTTCTAAGCAGTGATTTGCAAAAGCCTCTCACCACTTACTTCAATTCCATCTATGGGCAGAATAAAGAATTCATATAATATGATTATTTGGTTAATTCGAAGCTGTTTAGTTAGATGTCGCTACGCTACACTAATAGGTAGTATTTTTTTTATCATGTCAAACAATGAACAACAGTTTACTAGTATATTATCATAGTCGATGGTATTTCTTAAGGTAGGGCACAGGTATTTTAAGGTAGGGCATTGCCCCCTAATGCCCCCCCCTAGCTACGGCCCTGGCAGGTTCTTATCACAAAATTGGTAACATGACCAAACAAAATGTAATCCAATCTTGAAAAATTTCTTTATTTTGAGGGAGATTTTATATCATAACAGTTTCCCTTCATGAGAAGGTTACTAGATATTGAAATATGGGATACTGGATAATATTATTTAGGTTCGTTTTACAAAATACTAACAAAGGAGCCATGAAAATCTTGGGATAATTATAAAATTGTAGGATTGATAATTGCATATTAGCAAAATTGCAGACTCTTAAAAATCGTGAATTTTCATTTACCTACCAAGATATTAACCTTAAGAAATTTAAACGAAATAAAGATATTTAAATAAATGAAGACAATATAAGCGAAACTCAATCGAAAATCTGGAAACAGAAAAACATATTGTCACCTCTGGGACTCGAACCCAGGACCTCTTGTTTTCCGGGCAAACGCGCTAACCACTGCGCCACGGTGTCGATATGAAATTTGGTCATGTTTAACTGTACCTTTACTTCGACTAAGAACCACCTACATTATCTTCATTTTCTTTAACGCATATATTATTGGCAACTATCTTTATGTATTGAAATAAAGATACATTTCAAATTGTTCTACTTTCCAATCTTGCTTCACTACAGATTAGCCAGCTTCTATGGCAGGACTCGGAAGTCAACCATCGTCATGGTCGTGGTCCAAGGCGATGGTTCGAGAGAGTCCGGCTGGAGAGTTCAATCGTTCTCCCTCAATAAGTCTCACCTGATCAAAGTATCCGCTGCGAAGATTTAGACAAACCTCAACCAATGAACCCGGGCACCCCTGCTAAGACACCAAACGTAGCGAACCGCTTGGGATGACCTGTGGCAGGGATGGTGGTTTTTCAATAAATGTTTCCAGGGACGACAGTACCCATACCAGCCTGCCAAATTCAATAAAAATAATTTCTAAAAAAAAATGTTTAGGGGTATTTTATCGCTAGACTGAATTCTTGACACATAAGTTCCAATTTTTAAAATGATACTTAAATTCAGAGTAAATCCGAGTTCATTGAAAAAGTGTTTTAATAATCACCGACAGGAGGACATAAATTTGGGAGAGCGGAAATGGGTATCGCTCCCCCCGGGAACCTTTATTTGAATCAACACCTCTGCCATAGGTCACCCCTAGTGGTTCGCTACGTTTGGTGTGAGGTGTGGGTGCCCGGGTTCATGGGGTGAGGTTTGTCAAGTCTTGGAGGCGGATGACCAGGACACACTGTACCCTAGATTCCTACCCACTCCTTAAACCCTTTTCCTTCCCAGAACTCTCCTCTCATTAATTTCCTTAAAAAAATCCTCCAAACATCATCCCCAAAGATGACATTGGCCTCCTGTGTGGAGCTCATGTTAAAAAAAAGACGGGCCCACAACGAAGTGAAGTTCGATATTACAGTATTTAAAATTATGCTCCAATTTCAAGATCATTCACCGGGGTTACCCCAAGGCCGCGCAGCGAGTCCGTCACTGGTTTAGAACGATTCTGCGGTGTGTCTTGTGTTATGTTATCTTATGTTATGTTGTATTGTGTGTTAAGTTATCTTGTGTCGTGTGGTGTAGAGGAAGTATCACGTTGAAGCTTTGCCTCCCCGGTACGGGTTTGATGCGCCCGTTTCCTCTCTGAGGCGAGAGGTAGCACAGTCGGGTGTCTTTATAATTAACATGTGAACTCAGGTACACTAACGGTGGCGCCCTGGCTAAATGCCTACCTACAAGTCCGTTGGAAACAGAATGTGCTGTATAATTTCTCAATTCCCACACCACGATGACACTCTTTGGTTAAGCACTGCAATATATATATATTTTTTATTTTTATTCTTTGCTGAGTTACCGTGAGCACTTAGGCCATAGGCTGTTGGCTGTAATCCCTGTTTCCCTTGGTCACATCATAACTTCAGAACGACTTTACCTATTTCATTCATACTTTTTTAAAGTTTTCTAATACTTTGTAGAAGGTTTTTACGTTAAGATAAATTAAGAAAATTGCGCAGAAAATTGAATAATTTCAGAAAACTTAACGACTATTTTAACTTCGCACGTTTGACAGTTCGCGCGTTTGACTAAATTGAATTTAGCAGGCTTTTTTTATTTATATTTTTACCAAAAGATTTCAATGGATTGGTCTATGGATTTTTTAAATTATATCTACATATTTTAAATAGGTACATATGTTAGGCGCCAAATTTGATTGATTCTTCTTATAATACACAAAATTAATATTTGAAATATACGAAAAATGAAAAATTGAATTAAGAAATTGCAATAGGTGGCACGCGAGCTGTTTGAAAACTGAGTGTACTGGGACTGAATATTTGCGGTTTGGCGACGACGGGGACGGGGAGCGGGCGGGGAAGGTGGAAGGGGAACGCGGGAGGGTAAGGGATGCGGGAGGGAATGTGGGAGGGGAACATGGACGCACGGGAAAAGATATGCAGGGAGAAACAATTTATTTCTTTGAATATGGCATAGCAACGCATGCCGGGAACCAGCTAGTTCAAAATAAAATAAAATGGTTCTTTGCCTGTTATCTTTTTTTTTTTTTACATGAGCTCCACACAGGAGGCCCTGAGGAAAATAATTTCCCTCAGGGCCTATGTCATCTTTGAGGATGCTGTGTGGAGGTTTTTTTTAAGGAAAGGAAGGAGAGGAGAGTTCTGGGAAGGAAAACGGTTTAAGGGGTGGGTAGGAATCTGGGGTTCAGTATGTCCTAGTCATCCGCCTCCAAGACCTAGACAAACCTCACCCCATGAACCCGGGCACCCCTGCTAAATCACCAAACGTAGCGAACCACTTGGGGTAACCTATGGCAGAGGTGTTGGTTATCCAATAAAGGTTCCCGGGGCGGCGGTACCCATTCCCGCCTCCCAAATTGAATATCTATCTGTGGGTATTATTTTTTTTTTCTCTGGGCCTCCTGTGTTAATGTAAAAAAAGACTTCGCTACGTTCAGTCAACTGAATAATTTGAATCAATTACCAAATTGGAGTTTTCAACATATTTCGTTAGCCTTTGTTAAATATTCCTGCTTCTGAGAGAATGTAAAGTGGAAGCGAGTATTAGTTGCAATACGTACTTAATAGTCAATTGATGTTATCGCCAAGATAATTTCATTATTCAGTGGACGTTCGAACACAATACCCTCGACTCGATAGCAACTTACTGAATGCCAATATTCTTACTTTGTATTTTGAGCAACTGACAAAATTAAAGCCAAAATACAAAGTGAACGTTCTAGTAAACATTTTTACAAAATTGAATTAAATAGAAATTCGATTGGTATAGTTTTGAAATGTATTAGGGCCAGTTATTTCATGTTATTTTTTAAGTTAGTGACAGATCTACACAAGTTCTGTTATTATACCAATATGGGTCAGTTGCTTCGCATACTTGAAATAAAAATGAAACTCTAATAGAACATTCACAGAACTTGCAAATTAACTTCGAAGTTTGATGAATTGCTCAAGTTCTGTGAAACAACTGGGCTATAGTATAATGTGTAATATGTATTATAAAGGTTCCTACATTACGCTGATGTTTGTGACTAGCAAAATTGAACGAGAGTCTTTTCAATTTTTCTAAATCACTCGACAATTATTGTGACTTGGGGGGTAAGCTGGTGAATGCGTTACGAAAAGTGTGATGTTACGAAAAGTGTGATGCGAACGGTAATCGATGCGGCCGGTGATCGGGATGTTCTTTTATAAGTTAGTGAAGTTTCACTTCAGTCATGTGGTCTAAAGCACACTCGTTTTTTTTTTTGTAAACTGATTGTGTTATAAACTGCGACCGGATATGAACATTAAAGAGATAAAAGATAATTGAAGAAGAAGATGATAAATAAAATTAATGAATCTAAACGAAAATATGAAAAAAGAACAAGACATATAAAAATAAAAATTAACTGTCGCAACTGGGACTCGAACCCATGATCTCTTGTCTTATCGGGACGAACGCTGCAGATACCTCTTATTTCACTTTTGTCAATCTCATATTATTTCAAATTCAAAATTAACAATATTGTCTTCGCATAATTTTTTCCTACATATTTTTGGCTGCTACCTTTTTAAATAATAACAAATGTTCGAAGACCTGGTTTGTAACTTAGATAGTGTCTCGATTAAACATAAGTATCCGATTTCATTGCCTGCCAATATGGCAATGGCAATGGTAATCTATCTATCTATCTATCTATCTATCTATCTATCTATCTATCTATCTATCTATCTATCTATCTATCTATCTATCTATCTATCTATCTATATATCTATCTATCTATCTATCTATCTATCTATCTATCTATCTATCTATCTATCTATCTATCTATCTATCTATCTATCTATCTATCTATCTATCTATCTATCTATCTATCTATCTATCTATCTATCTATCTATCTATCTATCTATCTATCTATCTATCTATCTATCTATCTATCTATCTATATATCTATCTATCTATCTATCTATCTATCTATCTATCTATCTATCTATCTATCTATCTATCTATCTATCTATCTATCTATCTATCTATCTATCTATCTATCTATCTATCTAGCTATCTATCTATCTATCTATCTATCTATCTATCTATCTATCTATCTATCTATCTATCTATCTATCTATCTATCTATCTATCTATCTATCTATCTATCTATCTATCTATCTATCTATCTATCTATATATCTATCTATCTATCTATCTATCTATCTATCTATCTATCTATCTATCTATCTATCTATCTATCTATCTATCTATCTATATAAATAAAAATGAATCGTCGAAATGTATGTACGCGCATAACTTCCGAACGACTGCACCAAATTGGATAATTCTTTTTTTGTATGTTCGTTATTGTCAGGACAAGGTTTATATGAAACTACTGGTGAGTTCTGGTATTACGAAATTTGTATAAAAAAACTGCAATAGGTGTCACGCAAGCTGTTTTAAAACTGAATGTACCGGGAATGTATGGAATGTTGGAGGGGGAGGGGAACTCGGGTAGAGGATTCGCAGGACGGGGGAGGGGAACCAGGGAGGGGGGAGGGGAAATCGGGAAGGGGGTTCACGGGATGGGGGAATGGGGGGAGTGAAGTGGGGAGAGAGAAGGTGGGGAAAGCGGAGTGCGAACGCAAGAGGGGAAGGGGACGCGAGAAAGGAAGGGGAGGCGGAAGGGAAACGGGACGAATGGGAAAGGACACGCAGAGATAAACAATTTCTTTATTAAATGGCATAGCAACGCATGCCGGGTACCAGCTAGTGATATAATAATTATAAGTTTACCTGAAAATCTTAAAGTATAAATTCCAGCTTTTATTTTAGCTGGCAGACTAAGAGATACATTGTCATTTAGTCATAAAAAGTTAATATTTTATTTATTTACGAATGAGCGTGTTCTTCTGTCATTAAATATTGCTTGGTTTTCATACAAAATAAGACTAATGTAATATAATATCTAATGGTACCGCTACATGCTTGCGACAAACGGCTTGCCGCAAGCTCAGGCAAGCTCTGGCAAACGAATGGCTGGCTTCCACACACTTGCGAGCGCGCCAGTGTGTTCGGAGCATCCAAGCGCGGCGGACGTCTATTTAGGCTATGCTATGTTTGCGTTAATCTATTTTTATTTTGGTTCCATGCCAACTCAGAATGAAACCAACTGAGAAACACCTCAGAAAGATCATTAAAAGCTATGAAAAATAATTTTAAAATTGCCGGTAACCTTAACCTAACTTAATCAATTTTTTTATCATGACCTTTCTGAGTTGGTTTCATTCTGAGTTGGCCGGTCACCTTTATTTTAACGTGAAACAAAAAACAATGGAAAATGTATTTTTTATACCATTGAACCATTGAGGAAGATAATACTAATAAAAATATGAAAAAGAACAAGACACAGAAAAATATAATGTCTAGTTTACATGCGGTAGAAGTGAAACCTTCAGAAAACTAAGGTAGAAAAGAGTGGGGAGGCTACGAAGCACCGCACAAAGAGGAGACATAATCTCGCAGGCTAAATCCTATAGATTTTTGTCTCTTTTTAGTGCCACTTTTTCGTTTCATCGAGTTTCAAATCACAACGGTGCCAAAGAAGTTTTCGCTTCCAAAGGTAGTGATCGCAATTGGGACCCGAACTCGAGGATCACTTGTCTTGTATTATAAAAAAAAGTTATTCTAACAAAAATCGTATATTTTTATTGTAATAATATTGTATAAATCATCAATAAAATATTATTTATTTATTTTGACATTTTAGGTAAGTCCAGTCGCAATAAATTACGTAAGTGCATTAAATTTATGTACTTATACATTTTAATAAGTCAGGCTCGCCTCATACGCCATTCATATTCATAATATGTCTCGTAATATTAAATATTGTCATAGACCGCACGGAGCAAAAACGGCGTGCATTCACCGCCAGCTCGGAAGTTCCACTGAGTGCGACCGAGCGCTTGCCGCTTGTGGCCAAATTATCCGACCTCGCCGGATCGGTGGCAAGCTCTCGCAAGCTCTTGCAAGCCTACGCAAACGCGCGCTCCAGACGTTGGGACTTGTTGACGCTTGCCGAGGCTCGCCAAGCATTTGGACCCCGCTTAAGATTGTCAAAGAACATATTGTATTTGCTTCCTATGAATAGTACCTAATGTTCGCCAAAGCACGTCCTTGCTTTAGAATTGGATGCCCAATAAATTTAGGAAATGTACTTTGGCTATCTCATTCTTTGTCCTACTAAGCTTTCAGCGGTTTCGTTTCTGTTGAAAAGTATAAATTGCCAAAATACAGTTGCAAATAATATTATCTCCGTGGTACAACGCACCAAGAATAAATTTTATTTATGAGCTTCATCTAATTAATGGGGGATGAAGGTGGAATACTTTAGTAGCCGTTTTTTCCATTTAACGAGTTATTTAATTCTAAGTAGGGAACAAATTATATTTAAATATTTATAACATCATTCCAAATTTTTTTAAAACAAAATTCAACCCATGACCATGAAAACTAACTAAATGAACTTACTATAACAGTCCATATCTGTTATTTTTTTTATAAAACATTTTTATAATTATTATTTTTATAGGTTACATAAAATATAATGTACATTTACATGATATAATAATTTTCGTATATGTTCATGTTCCAATAGCTTAATACCACTTTTCCATGGAAGCATTAGCTTGTGTCTGGAAGAGCAGTGTACATTTTTTAATGCTATTATATAAGTAAATTACAATTTGAAGATAAAAAACAATAATTTGTAAGTTCGGTATTATAAGTATTTATCAAACAATTTTGCTATTTGAATTATATATCTAGAAATGTTGTGATTAGTTGTTAAAAACAAAACAAAAATTTTATTTATTTGAAGAATGGAGTATTACTTAGAAACTGAGTTATAAGTTATTCTATGGTTAAATTAGTCAGAATCTTTTTTTTTGTAGATTATCTTTAAAATATTTTTTCACAGAGTTTATTAAATGGATTTTATCGTTAATGTTTCTAATTTCTTCCGGTAGTCGATTGAAAAAAGTTTTATATTTATTTTAATTTTTATATGTTACTAGCAGACCCGGCCACACGTTGCTGTGGCTAATGAAACACAACGCCATTACCCAACCTTTATAAAATCCACACCACCCGCTTGCCAGCTTCTCGCTGCCTGAATTGAACATTTGAATTTATCTGCTTTTCTCTGCTACAATAAGCATGTATTATACATACAAATCTTCCTCTTGAATCACTCTATCTATTGGTGAAAACCGCTTGAAAATCCGTTGCGTAGTTTAAAAGATCTATGCGCACATACATTTTGAGCTACTTCAATTTATACTATGTAATAATGATGATTGATAAATACCTTACATTTCTTTTCGTTATTATTTGCAATATTTTATTATTTGGCTACTAAAATGATTTTATACGGGTGTAACAGCACTTAACCGAAGGATTTTTACAATCGATTCCTTATCCTATTTGGATTAAAAAATGTAGATGTCAGTTTGCCGTATAATGATTTTTTTAAACATTAAAAATATTTTAAATATAATTTAAACTGCAGCCAGTTTGTAATATCTGGACCAGGAGAACAAGTAAAACTTTTGAGGCAGACAGTGGGTCATCGTAGATTAAAGTACAATAAACGAATAATCCCTTGACTGTGTACAGAAACCGGCGCGGCGGTCCGTTTGATAGATTTCTCTGTCTTAACAAAAAGATTGCAATTAGAGCTCAGGCTTTAGGTGAGAATGTCGTACTTTTGTTCATTGGAATTTGAGTGGAAGATGCTCCAAGGAACTCATTTATCCCTTCGGCACGGGTGCATAGTTGGGAAACACGCCAAATGCACGTCCAACATTTATGCACGTTTGACATTTGTCACGTGAGAACGTTTATTCGAGTTGGTCTCATGTGACAGATTCTTGAGTTTGACACCTCGGCTGTGGAACGATTTGTCGGTCTCTGTATTTCCTCCCTCCTTCTTCTCTCTTCAGGTCTCTTCAAGACCCATGTTCACTCCTTCCAAACCTCAAAAACATCCTCGGCACATGATCCCCAAAGCTGATATAGGCCCTGAGTGAAATTATTTTCTTTGGAACCTTCAGTGTAGAGTTAATGCAATAAAATAATGAATCAATGTAAATCTCAATTTCTCAACTTGGGTACCGCCGCCCCGGGAACTATTTATTGAATATCCATCACCCCTTCCATGGGTCACCTCAAGTAGTACGCTACGTTTAGTGACTTAGCAAGGGTGCCCGGGTTTATGGGGGTGTGTTTTGGCGGCGGATGCGTTTGCCCATCTACTGCGTGGCGGGCCGGATCGAGAGAGACTGGTTGATGGAGACCTAATTTAGACCTATCCAGCCGGACTCTCTCGACCCATCGCCTTGCACCGCAGAAGGAGGGATGGATTCCTACTTCAGAAGTTCCTCTCCCTCCTTTCCCAAAAAATACCCTCCACACAGCATCCCCAAAGTTAATGCAAAAAATAATTAATCAATGTAAATCTCAATTTCTCAAGTTGGGTACCGCCGCCCCGGGAACTATTTATGGAATATCCATCACCCCTTCCATGGGTCACCTCAAGTAGTACGCTACGTTTAGTGATTTAGCAAGGGTGCCCGGGTTTATGGGGTGTGATTTGGCGGCGAATGCGTTTGCCCACCTACTGCGTGGCGGGCCGGATCGAGAGAGACTGGTTGAGGGAGACCTAATTTAGACCTATCCAGCTGGACTCTCTCGACCCATCGCCTTGCACCGCAGACGGAGGGATGGATTCCTACTTCAGAACTTCCTCTCCCTCCTTTCCCTAAAAAAATCCTCCACATAGCATCCCGAAAGATGATCCTCCATCCTGTGTGGAGCTATGGTAAAAAAATATACTTATATACGTATATGTATATAATTCGCTACCTATAACTATTAATTTGAAAATGAATAATGTATACATGTACCCGCCTCACTAATACGTAATATTTAAATAACGAACGTTCATAAGTTGAGGTTTCTCATAACCCGCCTCACTAGGCAAGCCTGTGTTGTGCCAGTATTTTTGCAAATTAATTTATAATACACATGAACTTACCTACACTGTTATTAAATTATATTCACTCTATAGTTTTGTTGCATTAACTTCGAAATTGGGGAGCGCACCGGTAAAGGCCTGTTATCATTACTTTAGATTAAAAATTTTACGTAATCTATTTAGAATAATTTTTGCGTTATATCTGCCGAACGTCAAACACATTATAAAGATAAGTTCGAGTCTGTAATTAGAGGTGGCCTAAGAATAAATTTTATAATAGTTTTCTTTGCCGATGATTCGGTCTAGTGCAGACGCAGTACCACCCCCCCCCATGCTATGATACCATACTCAATAATTTATTGACAGACTGCAAAATAAATCAATTTGAAGTTTTGTAATTCCAGAAAGTTTCGTATCTTTCTGATAAAGTGCATGGTATTTTAGTAGGAAGTTGTTACGTTAAAAAAATAGGTAACGACACTGATAAATATTGCAAGTTTCGCAAATGAAGAATTAAACGCCCGCTTTCACAATAGTCCACATCCTCGCCCTTTAATAAGGGGCATACAACTTTTTGCAATACGGTATAATTTCTACTGCTAAAACTTTGTGTTGCGCTTTTGAGTGCTTTTTGTTACGTTTTGCTTATCACGTTTACAACTTTCCAATTAGAGCGACAAAAGTTTTTCTATTCGCTTACTTAGTTTGAATGCAATTTTAAGAATGAAAATAATGTTGTTGCTTAAAATAATTTAATATAAAAGTGATAAGAACTTAGGTGTGTGCAGAAATAAGTCATGGATATTATTTAAGAAGGCATTCTACTAAAAATACTATCGAAGATTACTCAACGTTTTTAACCCCTTTTCCTATGAGGAGGAAAGAATCTTGAAAACACAAAAGAATGTAAATAATAATGATAAATCTCAAACACAAAATTCATACATGGATAGCCAATAAAAGTAATATCTAAAGCGGGCTAATACTCACAATTTCTACAATATATTTTTTGTAATTTATTAACGCCTTCTTTAGGGGATTTTACTTTTATCATCAATCATCATCATTACATAGTATAAAATGTATGTGCGCATAGATCTTTTAAACCACGCAACGGATTTTCATTCAGTTTACACCAATAGATAGAGTGATTCAAGAGGAAGGTTTATATGTATAATAATGCTTATTATAGTAGAGAAAAGCCGAGAAATTCAAATATTCAATTCAGGCAGCGGCAGCGGGCAGCTGGCAAGCTAGTGGTTCGGATTTTATAAAGGTTGGGTAATGGCGTTGTGGTTCGTTAGCCACAGCAACGTGTGGCCGGGTCTGCTAGTGAATACTATAAAGTGTACAGGATTTATTGTACAAAACTGAACTGTCTCAATAACAATTTTTTTTTTTTTTGGGAGGTGGGTATGGGAACCGCCTTCCCGGTAACCATTTATTGGAACCACAACATCTCTACCAATATGCTGTCTAGACGCTTACACATTTGCAGTACAAACGTCAAAAGAATACTAATTCAACGCGTTCTGCAAATATCTGTATAAGTCAGAACAGTGGGTAGATTACACTGCATCCCAATGGCTTAATTAAAAGTCGCTTACTACTTATATTTATTATCTCAATAAAATTTTCCGCCTACCGTGATACTGCAGCACATTCCTGGATGGACGAGTAGGTATAATAGAAATCTGCGTGTATTCTTCTTTGCCCAGAATACTAATAGAGGGTAATAATTATACCAAGATAGTAGACATTTTTTTTAACATTAGATACCTGAGGTGAATTTGTTTCCAAGTGTGTGAAAGCGAGGAATAGATGCACGTATGTGGTGGTTGATCCCGGAATTAAGGAAGGATCATACTGAGCAGACGCAACGCCACGCAACGCGACGCAACGTTCCTGTCCCGTTCACACTGGCCGACGTACGTACGCGTCGCTGTGACCACGTGACAAGGGGTCTCTGGTTGTGCGCAGGCGCGTTTGATTTGACACATTTGACATTTATTTTTTAGGTTATGTTTATGTGATTCTCTTCTCAGCAGATGACAGCTTTGCCATGTCTTGAAAGTGAATTTGAAGATGATTTGCTACGATTATTATTATTAAATCAATATTCTCGTAAAAAGAAAAAAGTGAGAAGTATTTGGGTCCACAACATTAACAAACAAAGACAAATGTTTGGAGAGTTCCATACTTTAATAAAGGAACTAGAATCTGATGACGGACGATTCTTCATGTACTTCCATATGAGTAAAGTGTTATTTGAAGAGCTTCACAGCATAATTGAATATGACATAAAAAAAGAAAACACGAAAGTCCATTCGGATCAGAGAAAGACTGGCAGTGTGTCTATGTCATGTTTGATTGTCATTCATTATAGGGGTATAATATTGAAAGTCATGCCATGAATGGATGAAATTTTCTCCCAAGCTGCACTGCGTGTATGCAGAATCTCTATAATCCTGTAATTTGATTTTATAAATAACTTCGTGCCGTCCAGTTTCAATGAACTGTTCGTCATCCATTTTTAAATAATATCTGTCAAAAAAACAACCACAGATGTTGCGAAACATAACGTTAGATGCTCAGATAACACCAAAAAGATGTAAAATCATCTCGTAGTAGGCGTGACCATACCCCCTCCACCTTCCACATGGCCCACGCCGATCTGGCTGTGGCAGATCAACGTCGCGTAGGGGGCGTCGGTTTGCGTTGCGTGGAGCTAGTCTGATTCTAAAGCATCCGTTTCCATAGAAAATGTGGGATGGTAAGCAGTCCAGATATGGAAATGGTGACGTCTACCCACGTGGCGTGGCGTTGCGTGGGCTCAGTGTGGTCTTACCTTTATTGTTGCAGAATAATATACTTTGCCCAGTTTCTTTATTTGATACTTTGAAGTCGATGATATAATAATAATGAAAATGAAATGATGTAGACTTATCTTTAACTTTTAGAGCATTGCTTCAAAGATGTACACCTCTCAATAGACAGCCACTTTGACCTAGAAAATCTACAAAAAAAAAAATTGCTCAAACGATGCCCAAATGGCTCACACACTCAAATTTTCTACATTATATAATATATTATTCCTTGAAGATCTTTAAAACGTAATTCGATAATTACGAATTAGATTATTGCGTTCAAATTAGTACAAAATCTCAAAAATCATTCTGGGCCATCTGTTTCAACAGAAAGTTAAATCGTGAGCTAAATTTAAAATTTAACTGTCAGTTAAAGTAACAGGTAGGTTATTAAATAAGACCACGTTCTGTTTCAAGTGTATTTTTGCTAAAGTGATAGTTATAAGTATGTGCAGTCTAAAAAACAGATTATGTAACAACAAAGCACCGTATATTGGTGCGGTCACACCGAAAACTAAATTTCAATACCACAACAATTGCCAAAATATCACGCTGTATTTTATTTCGCGTCGTTGTAGGATCTGACAGCTTTGTTCCTATAAAAAAGGTTTTTCTGAGAATTTTAAATAAAAAAAAAAACAGAGTACCTATGTAATTCACACATGGTAGAAACGAAACCTTCAGAAAACTAAATTAGACAGGGAGGCTATGAAGCACCGCACAAAGAGGAGACCTATAGGCTACGAAGCATCGCACAAAGAGTAGACCGATTGTACTATCTCATTCTCTCGCAGGCTAAATCCTAGATGTACCTATGTGTTTGTCTCGTGTCGCTATTTTTCGTTTCATCGAGTTTCAAATCACAACGGTGCTAAAGAAGTTTTCACTTCAAAAATGACGACTTATTATAATTTACCATACCTACGATATAACACGGAAAAAAATATAATTTACCTTCCAGTAGTTGTAATATCTCATTTATTTATTTATTGAAAAAAATAAGAAGTACATGAGAAACATAAGCTGCATATCTCACTAGGGCATTCCTGTATCGAGATATGCAGTTTTACATTGTAATTTAAACAAAAAACATACATAAATATGAACTAAATAAAAATATAATTATAAACCTACAAAAAAATATAACAATAAGCAAATTAAAGATAACATAACAATAAGCAAATTAGATACTATAACAATAAGCAAATTAAAAAGTACATAATAATATATAAGTTAAGTTATTAAATTTGGATTGTATGAAATATAGCTGAATTCCAGAATGATTTATGATACAAGCGACAACATGGGTAATCCAAAACCATCACTCTCAGTTATTATACATATTTTGACCATTTTCTTGAATAAATGTAATGTACCAATAGTTTTTATTTTTTCATTGAGCATATTATAAAGCAACGGAGCTTTATATGAAAAACTTCTTTGTCCAAAGGATGTTTTGGTATGTACCGGCTGATACATTAAAGAAGAGCCCAATCTAGTGATGCGCACTTGTTGAGATCTTTTCGCAGTGATAATGTTGTTGAAAAATTTACAGAGAGCCTGTATTATGTACAACTGCCTTATTGTCATAATTTTGCTTTCGCTATATAGAATTGAATTTGATGTGTCACAAATTTTATGAGATATTTTAACATGCGATTCCGCACCAAAAATTCGGGATCGTCCCAAATAACGATATTATTAACACGGGGTCGAAATGTTTTTGGTTTTCGCTGCAAGATTATAGGATAAGGAATTCATCGTCACTATAATCATCTTCTATAATATTATTCAGATTAATAATCAATATTGAAGCTCGAAATTTATTACCTTACCTCCACCAGAACTGTCAAATAAGTCAAAATGGCGGAGTAACTATAGAGATAACTATCGGTTTTCGGAAAGTAAAAGCAAGAGTTAAAATTGACATAAAAGAGGCGATTGATTGAAGCGGAGCTTAACTTGAGCCATTTCTTTTACTCTTACTTTTAAAAGCGTTGAAACAGGCAGCCCTTAATGATCCACAAAATTTTGTTTAAATCTTTAGAATCCATTTACTGATTCAATATTTATTTAAGTGGTTCACCGTTTCGTAGAAATAGTTCATTAAGTATTTAGTTTCCTTCTCCGTAATACACAATTTATTTGAACTGAGGGAAGATTTCAAATAATAACCGTGTAACACAATACTTTGCGTGCAATTTGTTTGCAAAGAAAACCACATAACAGTCCGGAGTAGTTCTCGGTAACTTTATAATTAGTGTAAATTAATACAAAAGCTTTGATGCACATTTTGTACAGTGAAAAAATGTTTTATAATTTGTTTTATAATGCATGTTTTTAGTAGCTATATTATAACAATTTCTTTAGATGTATACGTATATGTCAATTATTATATTTTCTATGAAAATTCTATTAAAAAACTGCTTAATTATTAGAGTTTAATATTATTGGAAAATAATAAATTGATGTTAGTATAGGAAACATTTTCATGCAGAAAATTTCTTAAGAAACAAATTCTCAAAATATTACGGAGGTGGTTAAAAGTGAATAATAAAATAAAATACTTCTGGAATTCACAGATAATGCAATAATTGTAAATCGCTATGGCTACGGAAACGCAATATCGAGGTCTTCAATAGTCAACAAGCCATAATTATTGAGGGGAATTTGTTTAAAAACTACATATTGTTTTCTTTAAAAATTCTCTTCGTATTCAGTTAGCAGATGCTATTAATATTTGTACTCCCAATTTGAACGTTGATACAGTATTTCTAATCAATCATTGATATTTCAACAACACTCCGAGTACATGAAACCGGCAGACTAAGAAAATGAAAAGTTAATAGTCTCAACTGGAACTCGGACACAGGTCTGCTTCTAGTCTTACCAAGAATTGTTGTTGATATTATCTTCGTCGATGTTTAAATAATATCTACAATAAGGTAGGTTCAATAAGAAATCTGTAATACAATTTTTGATATTTATTTTACACTTAGGTACCGAATATGTCAATAGATGTCCCATTTATAGTCTGTCAAAAAAGAGTATAAAATATAAAAACTGGAACTACTAAATTTGTAGACTGGCAACACCAATTTAACTGTCAAATATTTTTTTGAAGTGCAATGACACTGAATGTATAGAACACAGTAAACCACATTTTAAAAAACATTTTTCCTTCATGACAAATTTAATAAAAAGGTGATTTATAAAGCGATTTGCTTTAACATAAATTTGAATTTAACAATAGATAGAAAGGAAGAATCACTAATGGTGAGTTTAGTTACACTACTTTTAGATCTAAATGAGTTAAATATATTCAGATCTAAAATTAGAGATATGATCTAAAGCCCAGGCAACACTAGGTACTTTATCTAGTATTAAATATATGTGAGCAATTTCTAAACTATGCTTTATATTTTATTACATTATAGTTATTCTCCATTATGTTAATACAAAAATTGCAAAGGTATAATAATACTATACCTATATGCAATTCTAATTTAGAGATCGGCGGGTATCTACACTGCAATGAAAAAATATTTTTTCCACTATTATGACTTTTAAATTAAAAAAAAATGTAGGTTACACAGCTTTACGTTAACACCATGAGTTATGTGTTTAGTATTGCCATTTGATCAACAGTGGCGCCCTCATATATTTTCTACTCTTATTTGACAAACTGTAAATAAAATCGTATAGGTGTATCCGAGACACTATCTAGCTTTTTAATATATTCGTGTAGAACTATGCTATAACACCAAAAAGATAGCAGCCAAAAATATGGGAAATAATTTAAGATAATGTTAGTAATTAAAAATATAATGGTAGGAGATTGGTAAAAAATAATCGAATGGAATAAGGTGACAGTTGGTAGAGTGCCAGTCGGAAAGGACATGGGTTCGAGTTCCAGTTGCGAGCGTTACTTTTTTATTTTCTGTGTCTGTCTATTTTATTGGGATTAATGATGATTAAATACTACCCTGAGGCTTAAGCTTCAATAATTTATCCGAAATAAAAAAAAATTAAAAATATATGTAATCGAAGTAACCGAACGTAATGATTGCTTTTTTATTCGAAGTTCAGGGTCATTATTTTCCTTGGCACTGATTAATAGGCAAAATATTTAACCTCCTCCCTGAAAATTCTGATAAGTTAGCAAATAAACATGAGATTAAAGACCTAAAAATAACTTCAGGAATTAGTTCACATTTGATCAAGTTTTGGCAGTTAAGGTTCGCCTAATCACCGAAGAAAAACGCTTTGTAAAAATACATTGCGCTATTGTGCGTGTATTGGGTTTCTTCCAAAGTTATGATTACAACGATTTATAACTGTACTTGAATAATTATTTTGTTTGGGTATACATAAGAGAAAGTGGTATAATTTATGTTATAAATTGACTAGAAAACTGGGCGAAAATAAGCATTTAGAAAACGATACCCCATAATTCAAACACCTGTGTTCGATAATTATGTTCTACGAATGATCATATTTGGAGCGCAAACGTAGACACCCCATAGAAATTTGAAACTTTTTTTGTTTTTAAAACTGAGCGAAAACTAAGGGAAGTAAAAATTGCATAACGCGGAAAACCTAGCGTAAGATTACTAAAATCGAATTTTTCACAGAGAATATTTGACTGAGCGTTACTAAGGACTGTTGTTTCAAAATATTAGAACACTTTTTCACATAAAATCTCTGAAGTTAATTTTAACGTTCTGTGTAAATTCCATCCAAGTTCTGTTTTTATATCATTATAGGCCAGCAGCTTCATAAAACTGAAACAATCGCAGAACTTGAATAGAACTTTTACAGAACGCGAAAATTAAATTAAAAAATTTGATGAGTGGTTCAAATTTTTTGAAAAAAACCCACCTTAAGCCAACGCCGAAATACATATTATAATGTTTATACCGAAGTCACTATAAAAGTGAGTGACCATTGCTTCAGAAAATTTTATCCCAAAAATATCTGAAATTTGAAACCGCTATACAAAATATTCGTTGTGGAACCAAGAGTAACTAAAAGTATTAATTAAAATTATTTTATGAAAGCGAATTTTTTTGTCATTTAGGTACGTAACAGAAAGTTATTTGTGGCTAGGAATAAATAATCGTTGAAAGTTTCATTGATGAGTGCATGTTACACAAAGCTTTTAACGCGATTGCTAAAATTCTCTCGTTGGCTAACTAAACGCACCTATGTATGTCTAATAGCCCTTGAAAGCTTTTACGTGATGTCGAACGTCTATTTTGGATTTTGAAAATGACGCATTTGACTATGTGGGCCAAGGATAAGGGCTCCGTAGTACAATGAGCATCGTATTTTTCACTTACGTGTATATAATATATGGTTTTTAAATGGATCTTTTCAAGAATATAATGACATTTTCTCTGACGGTTTTTGAATCTACTTGCACTGCAAGCCTAGGTGTTTATTTTCAAGGTTTTTGGACCTTACGAAAATGGTTTGTAGCTGTAATAAGGAAAATTAGAAAAAAAATTAAATACGCAGTTAATAAATTTAAATTTAACATGATCTCAAATACCAAAATACATTTCTGGACGTAAGACATATCGGTAATAACTCCCACACGAGAATTTCTGACGTCATAAAATTTATTCAGTTTTTTTATTTTTCTATTTAGGTAAAAGGATTTTTTTTCTTTTCCATTGTGAGTTAAAGACGACATTTTAAACAATAAATTGTTTAAGGCCCGGTAGTAACCGCTCAAAAAGAAGAAGGGGAGATGTTAGAGGGAACGCGCTAATATTAAAACCGATAATATTTAAGCGAAAATGGTGAAAATGTTTAATAAAACACGACTCGTTTAAAATAGCGCAAAAATTTCCTGAGAAATGTCAAAGAGTATTTAGAGAAACACTATGAAATTTTGCATACGTATAACTTGTAAAATAACAGAAAAAAACGTTATAAAATTATTTTCGGAGCACACTTTGCGATTTTTTCTATCGAGGGAATTTCATATAATTACGGTTTCGGTATGGCAAATATTGACTTAAAAAATAACATGTATTTTACAGAAACCTAAAAACAAGTGTTTTTGTTTGTATGTTTTTTATATGAATACCGCACAAGAGTCTCCAACTGCTCCCGTCTCTATCCAGTGAGACTATGGCATCCCCAATTGGGGTATGTGGTGAGGGTGAAAGTAGTGGGAGGAGGAAGGAGATGAGGAAGAGGAAGGTGGGGAAATACCTGGCTCTTCAGATCAGGTCACCAAATACGTCTAAGGCCATTTCAAGCAACGTTTCAATTCTGAATGGTGGTCTTACACCAGGGCGATACTGAGAGTATCTTCCACTCTGTTAAAGAGAAATATATTATAAAACGCAAGAAATTTGGAATGCCGCAGCTTAAATATGAAAAAAAAAATTATGTGCCTAAATCCTAGGCGAAGTCGGGTAGTTTTAGCAAAAGTTCACAAAAATAATTCACAATGGCAGCGTTTGTATTCAGAAAACGTTAAAAATACTAATAATTAATGATAATTAAAAACCTGATTAATTTTACTTTAAACCACACTCTTTTAAAACAAAGTAAACCGTTTCCAGAAAAACTGTACGAGATTAAAGGGTATGCTTAAAATTAGCATTGTAGATTTCCTTCTCTTATATGCTAATTTCTGTCAGAAAGCTATCTATTGAAATGTAGATTGTGGGAGTTGAATTTTTGTTGCAATAAACGTACATTTTAATGGTAGATCAGATATTGGAAAACCATTTTAAATCCGGATTTCTTTTACATATTACATTTTACAAGGCAAACTTTGCACTTAAATTCCTCGGAAGTGTATGAGTGATGAATGGAGGTGATAAAGTGTTCCACACACGATATTTCAGCTTTCGTTTAATATTATTACGTGCGAGGTTTCTGCATAAGTGATCTATCGAAGGGCCGTGGGCTTTCCGTCTATGGGGCAGCTAAATAGCTCATAGACACGACTGGAATGGAGTTGAATTACCTACACATTACATGTCACGTATCTATGTGTGTAGGCCAGTAAACATGTAGTTAATAGATGATTATTTTTAATTGGTAATTGTCTTGGTCAACGGCTTCAAAATATTTGTAAACAAGTTTATATTAAGAGCGTTTATCAGCCAGCGGCCGAAAATCCACATTTCGTCGAAAGTTGTTCTTACGATCGTGCAGGGATAAGAATAAGGAATAAGAAAGATTATTTATTCTCGGTACCAGCTTTTTAAAATTATAACTCAATATCGATTTTATTTCATTCCAAATTTGCTTTAATTTATACCTACATCCAAAAATGCTGAAAGGCGTGATGATAAAACTATTAAAATAATGTACTTTTTGTAACGCACATTTTTCAATAATGTCTAAGTTAGATAAGAATGTTAAAAAAATCTGAAATATATTAGTTTGTAAGTTCGCAAATAAATACACAAACGGACCAATTTTCGCCAAGGAACACATGTACGTATATATTTTTTATTGATTTTATTTAAACTAAAATTAAAATTCTTAAACATGCGATACTCGGATAATTTATTGATCTATTTGACTGCATGATTATATGATTTGAAATGGGTGTGGTATAATACAAAATCTTTTTTGACAATTTAATAAATCTGCCAACGACCTATGGTATAACCTTATTTTACTAAAAATAAACCCTTTTTCTCCAAATTTAAAACATGCGAATGCTATATAAAAGAACAATCTTTCGAAATCCATTTATATTTTTTTGTGGAACAGAGTCAATACGTCTGAAATCTGATTTTAAAATGACATATTTCTGGTTTTCTCTGGTTATTCCCTCTTAAAGTAATGGATTGTACATATTTAAAAAAAATTAAGCGTCGCGGATAAGGGATGTACTGCGCTTCCGGAGTTCCGGGTTCATTAGGCAGTAATTCGGTAGACTTCGCCCCCTCCCTTATGTGAATGCCGAACAAGAGTCCCAACTGCTCCCAACTGTCTCCAGACAGTGAGATTATGGCATCCCTAGTTGGGGTATGTCGTGAGTCGTGATGCTAAAGATATTGGAGATGGGAAGAAGAAGGGGAAGATAAATGTGGGGAAATATACCAGGCTATTCAGATCTGGTCTCTAAATCCATTTCAACCAACGTTTCAAATCTGAATGGCCGTCTTTCACCAGGACGATACTGATAGTAGTTTTCATTCTGGTATGCACTATTAGATGTAAATTATTTTGAGTGGATTAATTAAAAAAATTAATTAATGAAATAAAATTTACTTGAACCTGCAACCTTTAGATTGCTGGTCGAGACCCCTTGACCACGCAGGCCGTGGTATGTAAGCTTACCGCCAATAGCTCCATTCTACGCTTTCCATCGGTCTCACATTTAATAGAAAAAGAAATTGCAATGAAATTATCAAGGCTAGAAATGTAATGTTCGCTAGAAACAATGAATTGAGTGTCTGAATTTTTTTCGAATGAATTAAAATTAAATTCTAAATAAAATAAACTTTATACCTTTGGGTAGGTATCTACATCAAATTATTTGCAGAAAGAAGTTAAATGGTTTCGACTCAAATGTTTATACTTTATTGAGTATAAACATTTGACAAATAAAGAGATTTAGGTACCTATACAAAAACACAGCGTTTCTTCAAAAACAGTTAAAAACATTTCGTCTCATTATTTTTAGTTTTGAAAATACTGGTTTGGGAGGTTAATTGTGATTACTGTGATTAATTTTAAGCCTCAATTACGTTGAGCGAGTTTACAAGCTACTATCTACTATGTTTAAAAGCGGATGAATCGGCGAGTGATATTGTCATGATGACACACAAAACTGTCCACTCGCTCAGTAGCGAACCACCTAACGACGCCTGCGTGAACTAATTCTGTCAGATGTTTGACAGTTGAAATCAGCTGTTTATTGGCCGCCATATTGAAAACATAAATAAACCAATCACGGGTAAGCGAGTAGCAAGTAAAGTTGACGACCTTTCAACTTTTTTCGTAGATAGTCAACAATCTACTAGTTAGCAAGTAATACAATTACACTAAGCAAGTTTACTAACAGATAGTGAATTTTCCAGATAGTAGCTTGTAAACTCGCTCAATGTAATTGAGGCATTAGGGATCACGCCGTGTTGCGCTTCTAACCATGTTTTGGACAGCGTTGTAGTATTCGTCGTCAGGGCTGATTTGTAGATTGTGGAGACGTGTGTATGTAGAAGTGATACTGTGTTGCAAGTATCAATACGCGGGGCTTTCTGCGTTCAGTCTGGTATAACCAAAATCTCAAATCGTATCGTCCTGGAATAATTTTGTTTTATTTTCAGAAAGTATTTGCGTTGTATTTAATTTGTCATTTTTGACAATCAACACTTTCGGGCAACCAAATATTTAAAAGATGGACGTCTCCAAAGCGTTTACAAGTGTTTCGGAAGAAAATAACACACTTTTTAATGTTTTCTAGGTATATTCGCCCTTCTCGCAAAACCGGCCGTAAAAGCCCCTGATTGCTTTCTTCCCAACTTTCTCCACAATCCAATTATCTTCTTTCTCTAACTCTCTGTTTATCCTCAAAGATTCCACAGCCTTAAAAACCTTAAACGCTCCTGAAACGAAACGGCTAGTTAGTTAATTATTGAGGTGGGTGGAACTAACATAGTGTTCTAAGAGAACTGATACAATCAACTTGTTACTTACCTGGAAATGGCAAACACGAAAATAATAAAGAAAGTCAATCGGGAACGATTCATATTCATCAAAGGAATTTATTATGTAGGACTTAAGATGTACTTATTCTAGAAAGAGTTTTGTTTGTGTGAATAATTTTTCTGGTAATGTCGATTTTGCATATTTTTGTTAGTTTCGTAATTTACTCCACTTTGTTACATTGCTCAGGAACTCGACGTTGAACACTAAATTTGTTGTTTCTTTATTTATTATGCGTCCAAAGGACTTTTACATTTAGTAATTAGTAACTACATATAGTCTGTCAAATAAGAGTAGAAAATATAAAAAAATGGAACTACAAAATTTTTATGCTGGCAACACCAATTTACCTGTCAAATATTATTTTAAAGTGCAATGACACTGAAAATACAGAACACCGTATTCACATTTAAAAAAACTTTTTTTTTTCTAATTAAATTTAAAATCGAAGAAGCACTTTTGTGAAGGTACCCACTTAATGACATAATTTTGATTAAATTGCGTTTTAAAAAGTGATGGCTTTCGTTAAATTTAATATTAATTTGAATTTAACAGTAGGTAGTACGGAAGAATCAGTAATGGTGAGTTTAGTTACTACTACTTTTAGATCTGAATGAGTTAATTAATATTCAGATCTAAAATTAGAGACATGATTTAAATCCCGGGCAGCGCTAGTAGGTACTAAAGCTAATATTTAATAAATGTGAGCAATTTCTAAAGTGTGCTTTAAATTTTATTATCAATATTCTTCATTACGTTAACATAAAATTGCTAACGTATGATAATAATATACTAATGCAATTCTAATTTTGAGATCAATGGGTATCCGTATTGCGGTGAAAAATTATTTTTTTCACTTTTATGCCTTTTTAATTTTTAATAAAAATGTTGGTTACATAGCTTTAGATTACCACCATGATTATATTTTTAGTATTGCCATTTGAATAACAGTGGCGCCCTCATATATTTTCTACTCTTATTTGACAAGATAAATATAATGTTTAAGAGGGCATTACCAGGGAAAACCAGAAATATGTCATTTTCAAATCAGATTTTAGACGTATTGACTCTTTTCCAGAAAAAAATATAAATGGTTTTCGAAAGATTGTTCTTTTATCTAGCATTCGCATGTAATAAATTTTGAGAATTTTTTTTAATTATTAGTATAATAAGGATATTCCATAGGTCGTTGGCTGATTTGTTAAATTTTCAAAAAAGATTTTGTATTATACCACACCCATTTCAAATAATATAATCATGCAGTAAAATAAATCAATACTAGCAAACGCATGTTTTAGAATTTTAATTTTAGTTTCACGTACATGTGTTTCTTGACGAAAATTGGTCCATTTGTGTATTTATTTGAGCACTTACAAACTAATATATTTCAGATTTTTTTTAACATTCTTATTAAATTTAGACATTATTGAAAAATGATAATTACAAAGAGTACATTATTTTAATAGTTTTATCAACACGCCTTTCAGCATTTTTGGATGAAGGTATAAATTAAAGCTAATTTGGATTGAAATAAATTCGATATTGAGTTATAATTTTAAAAAGCTGGTACGGAGAATAATTAATCTTTCTCATTGTAACCGCCCTGCACGATCGTAAGAACAACTTTCGACGAAATGTGGATTTTCATCCGCTGGCTGGTTAAACGCTCTTAACGTGAAGAAAAAAAATAATTACCATAAAATTAAATTGATAAAAAAATTTGTATAACTAACAAAAATATCTATAAATTTAGTTATTAAGTAGGTTTACAGAAAAGTGACTAAAGGTTTGGGAGAGGGGTTGGAATAAGAGTTTTGTATGGTCCAAAAAAATCACCAAATAAACGTTAAATGTGCCAACGTCACTTATGTATTGATTTCCCATATTGTGAAACCGCGCTGTATCGGGGAATGAGCAATGTAGTTGTGCTTGCTAATAAGGTAATAAGTAATGCAAAATCATGAGATTTTGGTTTGAAAATTAGATCGCTTAAATTTTTTTCACATGCTTTGATTAAATACTGCGAGTAGAGCACATGAAATTGTCTTTGAAATAATTGAGCATTTTTTTATTAGTCTTTTATAAGCTTAGAAAAAAAATATAATTCCTACAAAAACTGTTTTAATATAACGGGAATTTAAACCCTGTTGCCATCTACATAACAGTGATGCCGAAAGTGAAAACAAATATCGATATATCGATACATCAATATATTTTTATATATTGATATATTTGTGTCCAGGAGTGACGGACGTGGGAATCCATTTCTCCCACTGCGGTGCATGGCGATGTTCCGAGAGAGTACGGTTGTAGAAGTCAAAGGGACGCCCCCAACCATTCTCTCCGGATCCGGCCTGCCAGGCAGCTGGTGGGCAGACGCATCCACCGCCAAAATAGGACAAACCTTACCCCGCGAACCACTTACAGTGATTTTTTTGTTTTGAAAAGTTTTCATTTTCGATGTACATTTGTTACTTTAATTTTAATTTTTTTTTGCGACCGGTTTCGACACGTCCATTAACGAGCTAACTTAAAACTAACTTAAAAATTCTATACAAGTACACAATTAATTAGGCGGGGGTAGTGGGAGGAGGGAATTTGGTGGAGGGGGAGAACGGTGGGAGGAGTCAAAATTACATGGAAACATCGTAGGCAGAGGTGATTTACATGGTGCTATTATTTTATTAACTAAATTAATTTTAGATTTAATTTTTTTGTTAATTTTTAAAGTTTCTAACGCGCACAAATTAAAATATGAATTTACATTGCAATGTTTAAACTTAGTTTTTTCTTTTTTGAAGCTATGACCTGTCTCTATGAGATGGTTACTTATAGTGACCTATGGCAGAGGCGTTGGTTATCCAACAAATGATTCCCGGGGCGGCGGTACCCATACCAGACTCCCAAATTGATAATTCATAGTAAAATTCTATTTCATTATGATTTTTTATGGATAAAAACACCATAACCATCTTTTAAAGTGTGATAAAGTTATTAAAGTATTTTTATTCAATAAAAAATCATAATTTTATTATAAGCACGATTTAATTTATTTCTCAAAAATCAAAAAAAGTCATGAATATTAAGAAAAAAAATATTTATTGCTAGTTTCATTGTTGTAATAATTTATCTGTTTTCTTGGGTAGGTACTGGATACGTGAAACGCGAGCTTCTTCTTTACGCTATAATACAGGGTGGTCGTGAGGCCAGGTATCCAATGGCCGCTGTTTTCCCTCCGGAGCGATACTTCGCGGTTATAAAGGCTGGCTGTAACCAAAGCGGGCTTAATGGTGTTGCTCATTATTGTTAATTTCATAAAATTCATCTTCCCTTAGTAACTTGGTAAGATTCTGATATTAATTGTTCGCATAAAATGCGACAGTTTACGTGTTTTTGGCTTCAACGAAGATAATGTCAAATTTGACCTTCAGGTGAAAAATTATGGGACATTAAACAAGACATGAGAACGTATGGTTCACAAAAAGCAGACGATAATGTTACGATTATGAAACTACCGTTTGTGTTTACCTAAACTCAAAATCTAGAGGCATAATTTTGAATTGCGATATTTAAAGATTTCAATAGTTTGATCAAAATCAAGAGTTTAAATGTGAACGTAAAAGTTCACTCGACAGCATCTCTATGGAAGAGATAAGTCCGTAGAAGGGTGCAGTGGGGTTTTCCGTGTGCCTAAAATAGGGTCAAATTTTTCTTACTTCGTGTGAAGTTGATCAAATTACTAGATATCATAATTCACTATCACTATCTAAATCTTTCTTGAACGGAAAATCATTCGTAATATTACAATACTAATTTAAATGGGTAGGTGAGGAAAAGAGCAAAGGAACCAAGCTAGACAGATATAGTAAGTTAGTAAGCAAGCTAGTCGGATATGGTATATAACAACAACTCTGTAAATTGCCAGCTCAACACTGGCGTTTCACACCTAGTGAGATGGTCAATACGTCTTTACGTAAATAAATGTAATATTAAAATAATTAAACAAATAATAGATAAATTAATTTAATGAATTTAATTAATTTATCGTAATTACTATGTATCTATAATTAACGTCATCCTAGAGCTAGAGCCTAGAGAGTAGTTTGAAAAGTTACTCGTAGATGGCAATAGATAGTAGTTTTATAGACGGCACATAGCTGTCGGTAATGCAGGGATTGAGAGCATAATGACAGCTCAGTGGTTGAGTAGGCATTGCCTTTGGGTCCTTACCAAGGCGTTTCGTGTTCGATTCCTCGGCTGGCAAGGTCCTCCATCACGACTCAAGCAATATTTTCGGCTTACTGTGGTGTTAGTAGGAGATTTTCAAATATTGTCTGGTTATTCGTAACCCGGTAATGTTTGTCTATTTAAAAAAAAAATAATAAAATACTGTTGCAATCTAAGGTCGAGGTCCAGATTAATTCCTACCGCTTGCTAGATGAGCCATCGGAGCTCATTGCATACAGCAAAAATAAAGTTCCAAAGTGTTTTGTTGACAATAGCATTTTTTACAAACGTAATTCAATTATTAATGTGCATAAACCATGCTCTCACGAGAAGCGACAAGTTAGATTTCTACTAATTTAAGATGACTAAGGTTCCAAAGATTTTTCCCGATCTCTAAGTTACGATGAAGCCTATTTAGTTGAGGATTCCTGAACCTTACAAATAATATTACATTACAAGAGAATGCATTATATGACGATTCTTCAAACGTTTTGTTTCCAGAAGAACTGGAGTTACGTATTCTATGATATTCCATCATGAAATATTATAACATCTAAATTTAAATAGTCGTAAAAGCTTAGAGTCTTGTAGTCTTTATGGTGATTTATTCAAAGTATTGCATTGGAGGACATTATATTATCTCCCATAACTCTAAATATGAAAACTTGGTCTCCGGAGAATAATTATTTGAGATCTCATATTTTTCTTTATATATTATAGGTGTAATAAAACCTTCACCGTGTTTCATATTGTAATGCATTCTATTTATCTTATAGGTTTGAATTAATATTATTTATTGCATATCACTAAATCGTACGTCCAACCAAAACTCTTGATCGGTGAGCTATTGCGTTATGAAAATTAAATTTTTACATAACTAACTGTGTGAAGTATTTTCAGCCTGCAGTTTTCTTATACCCGCAGCTACAGAACTTAATATTACCATAACCATTTGACTGATTAACTTTTGATTGTTTTTTTTTTGTGATGTATGACATTTTTATATTCACGAGAATAATCTAAATGTCTTAATAAAAGCAAAATTATCTACGAGGCTTTTTCCTGTTGCTGTATATGATACGTACCGTATTTTGTATGTAAGTATTTTATTTTAAAACATTATGCTCCTTATTTGTATTTTAAAGTTTACCGTAGACGCACCCATATAATTTGAAAATCTATAAAACAGAAAACTGCCAAACAGTCCACCCAGTTAAGTTTTGCCACTTGTTTAAATAATTATTTTTATTGAGGAAGAAGATAACACTAATAATCTAAACGAAAATATGAAAGAGAAGAAGACACTACCTTTTTCATTGGAAACAATCGTTCTAAGAACTAGACGAAAGGTCCTGGGTCCCAGTTGCGACCATTATCTTTTTCTTTTTTTCTGTGTAATTTTAATATCTATCCTGACAAAGAAAACATTGTTTTGAAACATGTCGATAATGTTAAAATAATATAGTGATGTGTATAAAGTTGTTTGTTTTCATTAAATCGATTATGATGCCACAAAGTGTATATGCGAAGTTTGAAGAAGTAAACCTTTAGCTATGTTTGCATTTAAAATTAGTTGCATATATTATGTCCGTTTGTAAAATCAAAATCTGAAAGAGCCTCTCGTCCGTTTTTTAAAAGAGTTTTTCATTTTGAGATACGTTTAAAAAACAGAGGATCTTTTTGAAATAGTATATTTGTGTAATATTTAATTACATGATATTATTTTGTTTAGGCGCGAGGGGTAAAGTAAATGTGAACCTAGAATTATTAAATAATTATTGTTGGATGATTTTTATAGCGCCATTTTCGTGAGAAAATCACCTCAAGGGCTCTTTAATTCCCGTTAGTAATGTTTTGTAAATACAGTTTTGAAAAAAATTATATATTTGATACGTGCAGAGTCCCAGCTGACCTAAGAAACTAAGTGTGTCATTCCCATGATATTGACTTATATTTCAATATCGTTGGGTTTGATGCTGATGTTTTATTATTATTATTATTAGATCATTATATAGATACCTGAGTGAATAATAAAAATGTTTATTTCTCAGAATTGAAAGTCGGTAGATGGCATTTGTTCCTGTCACCCCGTTTTCATCGCTGCATTATATCCGCAATGGAGTTTAATCGCTAGCTTCAAATAAAAATAATAATAGGTAACCGAAACGGAAGCGATATACTCATGTCGAAACAGGATGATTCAAAACAAAACTTAGGTAATTTTTAATAAGTCAATTATAATATTTTGTGAAATGCTCTGGTTTCATGTAGTTTAATAACGATGTATGAGATTTTAATCCTCTTAATAATTCCCTAAATAAGATATCTTAACCACAATTTAACTAGTGTATTGAAGAACACAGAAGGTGAAGAATTTTTGAAGTGATACTTGTTCAGCCCCGTTGAGATTTGAAATTCGGATGAAACGGAAATGACGCATTACATCACCTGCGAAGCATTAAGCTGCGCTAATAGGCCGCTTTGATTATGATGTAACTTTTCAAGGCTCCTATTGGTTGAGATATGAAAAGGAAATGACGCTAGGTCTGCGCTCATTGGCCGCTTTGATTATGACCTCACTTTTCAAAGATCCTATTGGTTGAGATTGTTTTGGTAATGTTTCGCTTCTGCCGCGTATGAACTACACTCGATTTTTTTTCTTGAATATTTCAATCTCTCAAGCTCTTAACGTCTTCGATCAGAGGGACACATCTCCTTTTGTGGGTTCTCCATGAATGTTACAATAAATGAGTCAACTGCCGTATAAAAATCAGGAATCGTTCAGTTTCCAAGGAGTCATATATTGTACACCCTGGCTGGCACCCGGCGTGCGTTGCAATGCCATAAATTGATTCTCCCTGCATATCCGTCCTTTCCCGTGCGTCCTCGTTCCCTTCCACCTTCCCCGCCTTCCCCTCCCTCTCTTCCCTCTCCGCGAACCCTGCCTTTTCTCCCTGCCGCGAAAATATATATACAAATTTCCTCTCACTTTCGAATTTATGATATTAGTTAGGATGTCAACCATTTGACCCCGGACAACATTATTATGAGAGAAAATAACTTTTTCACTTGGAGCTATGAATCAGAAATCGGTAAATAGATTGTGAGAGATCGTCTTTGCAAACTTTGACACCTCGTATCACAGAACTAGGTTAGAATTCTGTCCAACCAGAAAAAAAAATAAAAGTTAAAATTCTGTCCAGCTACTCGACGCTGAATTCCTTAGGGTCGTCGGGTATTTCCCCCCAATCTCCCATTTACTTTTTTGAGGCATCACCGAGGAACCGGCTAAGGGGCGCGGAAGCTGAGTGTGATTCACGACTAGACCGAACGTCATGCGCATTCTTGCTGGGACTGCCAATCGATTGGAGAGGACTCCCAACCGTTTTTTTATTTTATTTTTAATTTTTTTTTATTTTTATTTTTTTTATTTCATACATTTTTTATTAGAAACAGATATTTGTTTTTTTTGGCTACCACACTAGGCTAAGCCCGTGTTGTGGTAGTCGTACATTTAATATTTTAACATTTCAAAAAATATTAAGAAATACAACTAAAGAGAAAAAAAAGATCATATTTTAAAAAAAAGTAGAAATAAAAATGAAAATTCAAATTCAAATTTTGAAATACAAAAATTAATAATAAAGATTAAATGTTAAGAACTCAAGTGTTCTGTATAAATTAAAACATTTAAGTATATAAATCAAAATTAAAAACATAAATAAATTTAGTGAAAAACTAAGAGAAAAAAATAACAACATTTTACAGAAAAATAGAAATATAAATAGAAATTAAAATTTTGGAATGCAAAAATTAATAATTAAAATGTAGTGTTAGAACTCATGAATTCTTTAAAGTACGTTCGTCCCCTTTCAAAAATCCAACGTGTTATATATTTTAGGAGCGATGAACCAGAATTGTCGTTGAGCGAATGAGGTGTTAGTTTTTGGGACCACGCAACCCAGGTTTGATGAAAAGCGGATGTGTGCTTGATGTTGTGGAGCTCTTGAGTTTGCCATGCCCTTATTACTTATCTACTGTGTCTTCCTCCCAAACAGGTGCTTGTAGGATACGCTGGATACAATCATCCAGCGCTTGCCACCTCGCGGACTTTCACCAACCTGTCCCATCGTCTTGTCTATATTTTGTCATACTAACACATATTGTATCTGTATTTCCCGCTAAGCACTTGCATACTGCTTACTAACAATGTATGCAGGGACATTGGAGGTCTAGTTTCGTTATCAAATGTAGAGTCGTTTTTACCAAAAAATTAGAGTCCTTGCAAGAGCCTTGAAGGGGTAACCATCTGTTACCTATACCAGGGCGGGTAAGGGGTGGGTCCTCCAATGTCCATCCAGAATGACGAAGTAACGACGTGCGGCCTATAAAGCTTCCTATGCAGTCTATGCATAAAATACATATTATGTTTTGCCTATTGTACTGGTACACCCCCTATTCCTGCAGTGTGTTGCATCTCTGATGTACAATGCGCAAGAGAGTACACACTAATTTGGTGCACTTTCCTTGTCCCATCTTCTTAGAAGGCTCGCAACTTCCGCACTCAATTCAATATTCCACTGAGAGATATGTCTTTTTCAATTTCCTCTCAGAAAAATTCCGTGCAAACGTACACATGTATAGTACACACTCTCAGACAGACTTTTGCGAAGAATGGTTTTTGGAATATTATTTTCTATGGTTTCAAATGGAATATAAGTTAAAAATCTTCTTATATAAAAAAATGAATAGCTGAATGTGTTGCTAAGCGCAAACTTTCGAACGACTGCACCAAATTGGATAATTTTTTTTTTTGTGTGTCCGTTATTGTCGTTATTGAGGAGGGGAGGGGGGAGGGGGGAGGGGTATTTAATTTAATTAAATAAGAGTTAAAACGCAGTGCATAAATAAATACCATGAATTTAAATACTTATTTGATAAATTTCTAATATTAAATTCTAAACACCAATAATTACATTCGGGTTTTATACTTGTTTTGGGTATGTAGGTACATGATTTGAATTCGCTTACTAATCTAATTCAAAGAATTTTCACTGAAAAACGTACAAAAGTGCAAATCTAGTTACAGATTTTTTTACGAAGATAGGTTAAAGTTTAAGTTGAACCATGCAAATCTCTTATTTTAAATTGTATTTTAACATTAGCTTCAGGCTGGATGCCCTGAGAAAAAATAATTCCTCTCAGCGCCTACGTCATCTCTGGGGACGTTGTTTGGAAGGTATTTTTAAGGAAAGGAAGGTCTGGGAAGGAAAAAGGTGTGATGGGTGGGTAGGGATTGGGGTCGGTCTGTCCAGGAGTGACGGACGTATCAATCTATCCCTCCCGTCGGTGAGGTAAGAATCTATCCCGATGGGTCGAGAGAGTTCAGCTGTCGAGCTAAGAAGGTCTCCCTCAATTTGTACCTCCAAATCCGGCCCACCACACAGAAGATCAGACGCATCCGCCACCAAGACCCTGACAATACCTACCCTGGAACTTGGACAACCCTGCTAAGTCACCAAACGTAGCGGAACACTTGGGGTGATCTATGGCAGAGGTGTTGGCTATCCACAAATCGTTCCTAACCTAAACTAACCGGTCTCTAACCATGGCAAAAGTTATACAAAATTTCTGTCTGGGATGAAGTGCAAACATTTAATTCGAAATAACATAATAACCACGTATTTTTAATCAAATTTCATTGGAAAACGTCAAGATAAGAACTTGCAAACTCTGGGTGCAGAGCCAAATAGCTTACCTCTCCGCCACGAATGTCATCAATGGTCCAGTATGGATGGATAACTTTCTGTTGGATGTATTTCTAGAGTTGATTTCAGTATTGACGTATTTCATTCGCGGCCGAATAAACTAATTGATGGAATACGTAGGCAAAACAATATGGGATACCCGCGGACTCCATTACCTTTTCCTATGCCAGGCTAAGGTAATAGAATAACTTGTCAATATTAAATGATGGATGACGGTATATTAGTAGCCATTACATATATTATGTTATGTTGTATACTCAATGTCCATTTTACATTTGGGATTCTACGAAAACCATTGTTGGCACTTTGAGGTTATTTTTTCTGTCTAATGGGAGTGCTTTATGTGGAAAATCGATGTTTATTTGACGGAAATGTGTTTTGATGTCATGGAAATATTGTAAAGAAAATTATGAAGATTAAATTTAACAAAAAATGTAGTGACTTGTAATCAATCAATAAGATAAGCACTATAGACTACTCGCAGTTGATCATGGCAATAAGACAACGGTTTTTTACTTGACCAGTTCTTCATGAAATGGAACATCATATTATCTTTTATTGGGTGAGGATTGTTTAGGTCTTGGCGGCGGATCTGGAGAGCTTGATTGAGGGAAACTTTTTGACTTCTCCAGCAGAACTCACTGGATTGTTCCATGACAGTTGATCCACCGACAATTGTCCGTCCCTCCGGCATATAACTAGCAGACCCGGCCACACGTTGCTGTGGCTAACGAAACACAACGCCATTACCCAACCTTTATAAAATCCACACCACCCGCTTGAATATTTGAATTTCTCGACTTTTTTCTACTATTATAAGCATGTTTTTATACATATAAACCTTCCTCTTGAATCACTCTATCTATTGGTGAAAACCGCATGAATATCCGTTGCGTAGTTTAAAAGATCTATGCGCACATACATTATGAGCGACTTCATCGAATAAAATAATTCAAATCAAATACCTACTTACTCTAGGACATCTATTTTTCAATTTATTCCGTAGAACGAATTTCAAAAGTGACTATAGTACGACCCACCAGCCGTTTTAAATCGCACAAAAATATGTTTTCTTTGAATTTCTCGGCTTTCCCTAATATAATTTACATGTATTATACATATAAACATTCCTCTTCAATCACTCTATCTATTGGTGAAAACCGTATGAAAATCCGTTGCGTTGTTTGAAAGATTAACGCGCACATACATTTTGAGCGACTTCATTTTATACTATGTAATAATAATAATAATAATAATAATAATGATAATAATGATGCGGTCGGTTTATGAAAAAAAGGTATACCTAATTACACAAAATATAACTTAGTTACTCCGAAGGGACGTGCAGAGAGGATGTACAAAGTATAAAACATATTTTCATCAAACCATCAAGGACAAATTCTACTTGTCTAAATACTGTGTACACCAGCGCACAAGTACAAAAAATCAACACTGCATATAAATTCATTTGATATTCATACCAACTTATTATTAAGAGTTTTTTAGAAGTCGATTTCGCTTTTGAAATTGGTGAATAATGCAAAAAAAAAGTTATAGTAAATATCATTTCGGGGGTCAATTGTCGAACTTGTTGAACTTTATGATAGCAGGCTACTCCATGGATGTTTTAATCGGTCAATAGCCAGATTCTTTCCAAACTTTCTCTTGCCATCTCCTGCCCTCCGCCTCTACGTTTAGTCTCACAATATACTCCAATTGTAGATACCATAGACCCACTGGCTCCGGGCATTTGAGAGCATTTAGTACTTTTGTGAGGTACTCAAATAATCCTTCTGTATAAAAATGAATGTTTCTTTGATTATCCCGTTTGCGTTTCTTTACCATTTATCCGATTGTGATGAAACTTTGGTGGGTAGTTGAGCACACGCTCGCGATGGTTTCTACATATAATAGTGAGCTCTAGCGTTATGAAATTTGTATACAATTATACAATTGGTGGAACACGAGTTGTTTGAAAAATGTGTATTTCATGAATTTTAGCGACAGAGAGGGAAGAAGGGTACGGGAGGGAAATCCAGGAGCGATGAGTTCGATGGACGGGGGAACGAGTCGAGGGGAAGCGTGAGAAGGTGGAAGAGGAGGGGAGCGGGTGCGGGAACGAGGATGCATGGGAAAGGACACGCAGGGAAAAGACGGAGGGAGGACGAGGGAGAGGCAGAGGGAGGGATGGCAAAGAAGACGTAGTAGTGGAACCTACAGAAAACTAAAGTAGACAAGAGTGGGGCGATTACGAAGCACCGCACAAAGATGAGTCTGATTATACTTTCTCATTCTCTCACAGGCTAAATAACGTAGATGTATGGGTTTGACTCTTTTTAGTGTCGATATTTTTCGTTTCAATGAGTATCAAATCACAACGGTGCTAAAGAAGTTTTCATTTCAATATTGTGTATCAAAAAGCACTTCGATAAACACTCAACCCTTTTTTTTTCTATAAGTGGCATTGCAACACACGCATTGACGGTACTCGCTATTTAATAACAAAAAAGGTCAGAGATAAACCGATTTGGTTAAAAAAAACAATAACTTTACAAAAATAATACAAAAGTTTTTATAGTTTATCGTAACACAATGCATTTTGGGTCAAATTGACATTTTCAATCCGATTATTCTTCCAACACTTAGTGTGAGATGTCAAGTGACACATTAGACAGCTGTTGTCTGTTTTTCCTCAAGTGAGAGATACAAAGATACTTGAGAGAAAGGGGGAGGGAATGTCTGAGGGACAATGCGCACTTATTGCCGGTGCCAGAGGGTCTGGAGATATGTTTTGATTTATTTTCTTTCTATTCAACTTTTCACAGAGAGGTTCGTGAAAAACAGTTGAAATGCCAGCTGAAAGTAAGATATGCCAAAGATTTTAAGATATGTGAGGTTTAAAAAAGTATTCGGTTGATCGAATGACTACAAAATCGAGGTTCTGTTAGGATGTTAATAAGTCTAAAGAATATAGTTTTTTTGAGCCGAAAAACTTTTGCTTGCACCCAAAATTTACCAAAGCTCTATTATTAGTTAGGAAAAATAATCGACATTCTTAATTAACGAGCCCTTGTCCGGAAAAATGTTGCATCCAGCAATATTCTTGTTCCGAGAAAAATCGAAAAAACGAAACCAGTTGTGTTTCATAACATTTTGTATTTAAGAGGGCATTACCAGAGAAAACCGGAAATACGTCATTTTCAAAAACGATTTTAGACGTATTGACTTTTTTTCACAAAAAAAAAAATAAATGGATTTCGAAAGATTTTTCTTTTATCTAGCATTCGCATGTAATAAATTTTGAGAATTTTTTTTTAATTTTTAGTATAATAAGGTTATTCCATAGGTCGTTGGGAGATTTATTAAATTTTCAAAAAAGATTTTGTATTATACCACACCCATTTCAAATAATATAATCATGCAGTAAAATAAATCAATACATTATCTAGAAAACGCATGTTTTAGAATTTTAATTTTGGTTTCAATAAAATCATTAAAAAATATGTACGTACATGTGTTTCTTGACGATAATTGGTCCATTTGTGTATTTATTTGCGCACTTACAAACTAATATATTTCAGATTTTTTTAACATTCTTATTAAATTTAGACATTATTGAAAAATGATAAATAATTATAATCAAAAAATAATTACAAAAAGTACATTATTTTAATAGTTTTATCATCACGCCTTTCAGCATTTTTGGATGAAGGTATAAATTAAATTACTTCTTCAAACTTTGCAAATTTATTTTGTGGCATCATTTTTCATATAATGAATAACTGATTACTTTGTATAAAACCACTATTTTTAAAACAATATCAACGTGTTTCGACAACAATGTTGTCTTCATCAGGATATTTATTATAATAATAATAATAATAAATAAATAATAAATAAATAATAAGAAAGCATATAATCAAAGATATAAATCAAATTGATGATTTATGTAGAAAATGTTTGGCTTTTCCCGAAACTATAGAACATATTATATCGGGATGTTCTATATTAGCGCCTTCCGAGTATACATTTAGGCACAATCAGGTTTTAAAAATAATTCACCAAAGTTTGGTAATTAAACATAACTTGATTGATTGCCGTAATGTAGTACCTTATTATGAATATGAACCAAATTCATTTATAGAAAATGAATTTTATAAAATATATTATGATAAAACTATACTAACAGACAGAACAATTAGTCATAATAGACCTGATATAGTTTTACATGACAAAATTAAAAAAATAACTTATATCATTGATGTAGCTATTCCAAATTCCTGTAATATTCAAAAAACTGTTTCTGAAAAAATTAGAAAATACACAGATTTAGGAAATGAGATTAAAAGAATTTGGCATTCTCGGACTATAAAAATATTACCATTTGTTATTTCGGCCACTGGCATAATACCTAGGAATCTGATTCAAAATTTAAGCATATTAGATTTGTCACAGAATTTGTATATAAAAATGCAAAAAGCAGTAATTTTAAATACATGTAGGATTACAAAAGATTTTTTAAATATTTATATTGAGGGATCAGTAGGATTTATAGGTTCAATTAGAAATGCCACAGAGCCGAACCCTCTGATATGAAAATATCTGGAGTCGGTGAATTATATTCCCATTTGGTCTCTAGTAGGTTGACATGTTGTTCTTGTATTGTTTTGTATTTATAATACTTATATAGTGCAATTGCATAACGTGGATTCACTAGATGATCATTTGGGGAAGTGTATGAAAGGGTTTAGTTTTTCCTTCTTTTTTTTTTTTTTTTTTTTTTTTTTTTGGGGGAAAATTTAACCCGGACATTTAAATCTGGTGCGTAAAAATTACTATGTAATAATTTATAGTAACATATCCTGATGAAGACAACATTGTTGTCGAAATATGTTGATATTGTTTTAAAAATAGTGGTTTTATACAAAGTAATCAGTTATTCATTATATGTATAAATTAAAGCTAATTTGGATTAAAATAAATTTGATATTGAGTTATAATTTAAAAAAGCTGGTACGGAGAATAATTAATCTTTCTCATTGTAACCGCCCTGCACGATCGTAAGAACAACTTTCGACGAAATGTGGATTTTCGTCCGCTGGCTGGTTAAACGCTCTTAAAATACATAAAACATACAATTCTTATGAATTTTAAATGAAAAGTCCTCTAAAAGGGCAATTAAATTAGACTTAATTGCCTTTTTTGTTTAATTGTTTTAATTCTTTTTTCTGTGTCTTGTTATCTTATATTTTCGTTTAGATTATTATTATTATCTTCTTTTTGAATTAAATTAGAGTTTATTACTAGAATTTACACTGAATTTGTGAAATAATATTGTATAAAAAATTTCACACACAACGTTATTCCACAAAATGTTTTTTTTTTTACTCTTCGTACCTTACAGGGAGCAACATACTTTTCTAACACAAATGTACACGTGTAATTAATGTGTTTGAGCTTAAAAAGCAAAAAAAAACGATATGAATAGATGAAACCATTTACGTTCTAGATACTGTCTTGAGATCAACATACAACATTATTCCACAAAACTGTTTCTACGGCTAAAAAGCAGGCTTAATAATATTTTTTCTGAAAAAATTTTACTTTCCTCCATTCTTAACTCTTTGGCTTTGAAGACTTTATTATTTCCTCTATTTATTTCCATAATTTAAACCGTGCGCCTTGATTTCGATAAATGGCATTATACAACATTCTTCCACAAAACAAACTTTAAAAGGCTGCCACAGGCCTAAAAAGTTTTTTTATTAACATAATTCCTTCCTTAAAAGATGCATATCATTATTCCATCAATAACTCAACATTGATAGTTTTGTTGAAGAATTCAACATTACTCCGGGCAAGTGCTCAAGTAGAGTAGAGCCGGGAAAAATCAAGGCGTATTAAAAATGTACGATTTATGAAGCTCAAATTAATTATAAAATATTCGCCTCAGGATCTTTGCACATAAAAAAAAACTATTTTAGAAAAGACCAGAAATTTGCCCTTCAAATGAACTTAGTAAATTTTTAAAATCAGTGACACAGATTTAACGATACAGATTTAGATCAGTCAATTTTTGACGGCGGATGTGTCTGCCCACATATTGCGTGGTGGGTGGGCTGGGAGGAGGACTGGTTGAGGGTGAGCTTAACCTCTCCAGCATGAATCTTCGATTCTTCAATACCTCATCTGAGTTGACATATATGAGTTATTCCGAAAAACGAACAATTTAACCAACACCTCTACCATAGGTCACCCCAAGTGGTTCGCTACGTTTGGTGATTTAGCAGGGGTGCCCGGGTTCATGGGGTGAGGTTTGTATGGGTCTAGGAGGCGGATGACCAGGACACACTGAACCCCAGATTCCTACCCACCCCTTAAACCCTTTTCCTTCCTAGAACTTTCCTCTCCTTCCTTTCCTTAAAAAAACCCTCCTCATAGCGTCCCCAAAGATGACATAGGCCCTGATGGAAATTATTTTCCTCAGGGCCTCCTGTGTGGAGATCATGTAAAAAAAATGAGACTAAGGGATTAAGTCACCTCACAAAGTTCCCCGTCGTTGAAATTTAAGCGAAAGGAAATGCACAATTCAAATATAAAATTATTATTAAAAACAAAATAATTTGTTACCTATTACATATATGGTTTGGTTCCCACAATAGGCCTCTTGGGTCACATTTAAAAAAAAAAATATACCGGTTTAGGCAAATATTCTAAGACATTCTGTATTTTTTTAAATCGTATTTTTGAAACCCTGGGGATTTTTTGAAAATTTCAATAAGTAAAATCGGACCATTTTTTATAAACCGGAAAGACGGGACATAATTTTATGGGTGCGAAAAAACGATACTTATACAGCCGAAAATCATTTAAAAAAAATAACGTTTTCCACACGAATGGCACAGGAGAATAACGAGACATACCAAAAATATTACATCTCATAAATATTTTTTTCCTTGATCCATCTTATTGATCATAAATCATTATAATGTACAACGTCCATATTACTAAATCCAATGTAATGTACTTGTAAATTATAATAATAAAAAGAATATTATTTATTTATTTATTTATTTATTAACGCCCTTTTTCGGGGCTTTTACATATGAATAGTAAGAAATACACAGTATTTATTGTACATAACTGAACTGTCTTCGTAACAATATTTTATATTTGTTTAAAGATAAATTGAAGATGTCCACTGACTTGGTATAATTGTTTCCCTCCATTAGTATTCTGGGCAAAGAGGAATACATATGATAGTTAGTTCCAGAATTACTGCACTGAAATAAATCCTGACTTCTAGTATTACGTATTGGAATCCGGAAGCTTATCAATTCGAGCAATATCGGACTGTCAACTAAATCATTTAGAATTTTATACAGAAATACCAAGTCAGTGAAAGTTCTTCTGTCTGACAATTTCAGCATATTCATATCATTCAAAATAGTATTGTAGTTCAACATAACTGCTGGAATACCCATTTTAAAATTAAGAAAACGTAAGAATTTGTTTTGTATTCTTTCAACAGCTTGTACATGTATATTGTAATATGGGTTCCATATTTATATAATTTGATTTAGTTAAAATCAGCACCATAACCATTATACCTCTAAAACACGTACAGACAACATAAAATGTACGGGGTTCTCTTCATAACATCTATCAAAAAGTCAAACCAAATGATAAGTTCGCAAAGAACAAACAATAAATCAAGTGATGAAATCCATGCAAGTGACCTATCAGTTCTAATTTTGAAAATTAAACATTCATTACGCAAGAATACGCAGCAATATTTTATATCACGCACATCATCACAGAAAATCGAAAATAATATGTTTAATAATTGATTAACGATAACTAACACAAATTGTAAAAAATATGTATTTCCTGTGTAAATAAAATATGTCGTTAATATAACAACTCCGATGAGTAAACTTGGAATAAATAGATATTTGTAAGTATGTGAAATTATTAAAGAATTTTTTCATTACAGCTAAAATGCGAAATTTGAAAATGTAAGCATTTTTTAATTGAAGAGTAGATAGCAAACAGAAATAACTTTGAGTTGATAGATTGTGAGTTTTTGATTTCCGTAGTATTGAAAAGCAATTTAATTAAAATCAGTTCCTGTCAAAAAAATGTATTGGATTTTCTCTGGATAATGCTGCATTTTTCTATTGCGTAGATTTTTACCAGTATTTATTATAATTTAATTTTAAATACTTTTAAATGCTTTCCGTGATCGTATAAGGTCATATAGGCAATGCTCTGTTTTCATTCTCTGTAAAAAAAAAAGGTTTTTCTTCTTACTAAATACATAAAAATGTAAGTCTTTTAATTTCATAATTATGATTTCGAAATAGTACTTATAGAAATGTAAATTATTTCATAAAATTGTACCAAATATTGTTAATCTGTTATCCCTTTCCAAATGTACACTCTTTTTTGATCCACAAGCCACGATCCACGGTTGACATTTGTCAAACGAGAACGGGTCGTTTCTATGATTAGTTTTGAGTTCTACTGTGGAACGATTTGTCCGTCTCTTTGTTTCCTCTCTACTACAACAAGGGTCTCTTCATGACCCATGTTCACTCCTTCCTCTCCTTTAAAAGACCCTCCACACGGCATCCATCCAAAGAATAGGCCCTGAAGTGAATTATTTTCCTCAGGGCCTCCTGTGTGGAGTTAATGTTAAAAAAAAACAAACAAATGCTTCTAATGGAAGATCAGTATAAATTGCAAGATAAAAAATTGTATATTTGTACAAATAGATAAACGGAGTGTTGTAGAATTTTTTAATGCGTTCTCTATGTATAAGGGATGTCCACAATGGAGTGCTGGTACCTACCCTGATGAACTGGCAGAGGAAGGATGAAAGCAAACTGAATGCTGTTGAAATCAGATCCCTCAGGCGTTGTGTGGTAAAATCACGTATGATCATGTAAGAAATGTGGACATCGGCAAATAATTCAAAGCTGTTGTAAGCGTAGTGTTTAAAATTAAGAAAGGGACATTCAGATGGTTTGGGCATGTAGAGCGAATGAACGAAGAAAGTAGTACAAGAAGAATATACGACGCAAATGTGAATGGTAGAAGAAGTCGGGGACGCTCGAGGAACACATGGCACGATCAAGTGAATCAGGGGGCCTAGTCACTAATTTTTGTAAACCTCCGTTTCATGAAGTTACGGGTTTAGCTACGTCACATACCCGTATTTTGACAGATTCGCCAACTTAAATAACAACAACAACGGGTATGTGACGTAGCTAAACCCGTAACTTCATGAAACGGAGGTTTACAAAAAATAGTGACTAGGCCCACAGATACTTGATTAGGGCCAGGTTAGCGAGATCTCGTTCTCGCGATCTCTCGGCCTTTTTAGCGAGATTGATCTCGGACGAAAAAAGGGCGAGATCTCGCGAGTTTAACGAGATTGCACTCGAGCATAAAAACGTCTTATTCGAAGCGCGGAAATAAGAAGCCGTTTAGCAGTCGATTCTTTGGACATTTTGTGCTTCTTAAGGAACTTCTTAACTCTATTTTCTTAACTTTTTAACTTATCTTCTTAACTCTATTTTCAAAATAATTCGTAATAATGGCTTGTGATTTGAACTGAACAAATCTTTCATTTGATTGGTATATTTTGTTAATTAATCTGTAATATCTAATGGATCTACTGAGGAGATATAGTTTTATTTTGATAATAATATCTCAGTTTAATAGTCAACTCAACTTAGATAATAAGTTTAATTTTTTTTGACTTCTCGTTGTTTTGTTTGTTATAAAGGAACTGTTTTATTACGAAAAGATTTTTGCTTGACATTAGAAGAGAAGACTGGTTGTTTCTTTCATCTGATAGATACGTACGTCAAAGTTTACTACTTAGAAGTTTATTAATAAATTATAGACAGCCTGTTGGAAAATTCGTGAAAATAAATTTGTATCTTAAAATACTTATAATTTTTATAATTTTTTTCCTAATTTATTCAAATATTATGATTATTAGCAAAAAAACACACAAAACTGCCAATCTCGCGAGATCTCGAAATTGGCGAGATCTCGCAGTATTGTTATTCATAAACTCGCGAGATATCGCTTGAGCTCCAATCTCGCGAGATTTGCGTTCCCTAGGCCAGGTCAAGAGTCAGAATAATAGAAGAGTATGTACGAGACGATGTATGAATGTGCATGAGGCAAAGAGTTTGTGTCAAGTCTGAGTTGTTTGGCCGTTCATCTCTCTGCCTACCCCTGCGGGGAAACGGCATGGTGGTTAGTTAGTTTCTCTGTGTATGTTTATCGAATTTGGTAGAAATGAGATTTTGAAAATAATTTGGTTGAATAAATATACATTATTTTACAGCTAACCTACCTAACCTAGAAGTGAACAGAAGAAGGTGATTTATTAGCAGACAGCAGTCACTTAAAACGCCCCTCGGATAACGTAAGATTTGACCCATTTACCAACAAATTGCTCCGTGTCATTATTTGTTTCGATGACATGAGGTTTTTTGTAGTAACGAAGACGTGTGTACATTTTATTCCAGGCGGGCTTTACGAGCTGGGGTCAAACAAATCTTCATCATTCGTTTACAAAGGGCACACTTTTTCATATTTTTATAACTAGTAAAAGTTTGTAATACTGTCGTACAAAAACAACAAAAAAAGATTTATATACATCACAAAAAAATGCAAAAATTTCAACCTTTGTAAATACGATTACAAAATATACCTACGCCATTTGAATGAATCCTACTGATTTCATATTATTGAAATAAATTTCTGTTCCAAATATTTCATGTTTTGTCACTATAATTTATTAGTGGTCTAGATATAACCCCACACATTTTTTCTTCACTATGTTATTTTGTATCCCGTGGACTTAAAATATACATAAATATAATATTTTATAATGTTTAAAAATATAATATTTTCTTCCACACCTTATGAGTGATCTACCGAGGTTCATCTATGGTATTTTCTGACCTACCTATTCATAGTACATAATATCTGTAAAAATATATCAATAAATGTTTTTTAAAGAGAGGCAAACATTTCCGAGTTACGAATAACCCGACAATATTTGAAAAACTCCTACTACCACCACAGTAAGCGGAAAGTATTCCTTTTGTCTTGATGGAGGACCTGGCCAGTAGAGGAATTGAACACAGGACTCCTGAGTGAGACCCAAACTCGATGCAACTCAGCCGCTGAGACTGTGATTTCGTACAAGGCAATTTTCAAAGACAGATTCCCATAAGAGAAAAGATTATGTAACAATTTTATCAGAAACATTAGTACCAAATTTTAAAACAATGTTCAAACTGATATTTTTTGTATTTTTATAATATTTAACTGTCTTTAATAAAACATAGAAAAATAGAAAAAAATCTGAATAGGGACACTCTAATTACCTAGCGGTGTGAAATATACTTTACGGCCTATTCTCATACCTGCCAAATGCACATACAAATTTTCATAAAAATAGGTCCAGCCGTTTCGGAGGAGTTCGACCACAAACACCGTGATAAGAGATTTTTATAGATATAGAAATATATATCTTTAGAAACTGTAAACTACTTTGTAGTCAAACCTGATGTCAATTTCTGTGAATCGTCTAAATTGAAACCAATTTATCGGCACCGTGGTTGAATTCCTTTTAAATTCTATGAAATAGGTTACACGGGTTACGGATGTTGTAGAAAAATCCTAACAAGTAAAACGTAAATTAGGTTTTCGAGGTCGAGACGAAAAATTGTTCTATTTAAAACTCTGTAAAATGTCAGCCAATTATTGACTGCGTTTCCCCAGATAAGTGAACATTCCAAAAGGGAGCATTCTTCCCTTGTTATTTCTTATGGATTTCCAATTCTTCTATTTCCTGCTGTTCTGTTTTTGGTCTAACGTCTAGGGTAAGTTGGTATACTCTGCCACGTGATGCACTGAACTTAAACTATATTTCTATTCGTTACCATTTCCTGGAATTTATACAGCATCATTCCAGGAAATGCGATATATTTAACCAAGAAACGGTAGGGATTCCGCGAAGTCTTAGATTTGTTGAAAAATTTCTAATGAACAGCAAGAACAGAAAAATCAGGAAAATCCAAGACGTTTAGAGTTCAAAAATAACAATAATTGTTGAATATAATTTTACTTCATTAGTTTTTTCGAGGTACTCTTTAATATGAATCTATCCGAAGTGAATCTATCAGTGGCTTTCGGTTCATTGTAGGCTGCATTCGTTTGACATGCACTTCTGGAGCAAACAGATTCTGAGGCGGAAGTAAGAAAGATTAGTTATGAATTATCTGCAATTGACCAAGGGTACTGAAGTAGCGGAATGGGACGCCTGGAGGCAATTTGTTTAGGTTTAGGTCACCGAATCTAAATACTGACTGGGATGAAAATTTTGACTACATTCAAAACTTAAAGCAATGCAAATCATTTTTTTAAATAAATGTAAATGTATGAAGTTTTTAAAAATGGGCCTGAAAAAAAATTGTCAAATAGTTGGTAAGCAGAAATGATATATGAGACCTACATGCCGTAACTTTAAAGCTAATAAATTATTTATTGTTATTAAGTTTATTTTGTAGAACTCCATTTTAATTTTTAATTTATTTTATATATTTAATAATATTATTATTCAATGTATAAAAACAGTTTATTATAAACAAGTTATGCTTCTGCTTCGTAATTATTATTATGAGTTACAGCTGTTTCGCCCTCTGAAGGCATTATCAAACTGTGGTTGTTACCACCTACAGACGATGTATTTATATCATTTCTAGACAGGTACTTATGATGACAAAATGAATAGCTTTTAATTATTATTACTTGTGCCCCTAAATTTCTAAGTAAAATGATTGAAATATTAATGGTTAAGTTTCCCAATTACTGGATTGTTTAAATTTGACTGAGGGTCGTTAATTATTCCATAAAATAAACCCTTGATGATTCATCAGGATTTACCTTAGGGAAAATACCCATACTACGTGACCAACTTTTTGCAATTTTTAACCCCCCCCCCCCCCCCCCGGTGACCAAAAACCTAAGCCCGCCGCCGCTCATTTGTACCAAGCGTGACATTTTGAAACCCCCCCCCCCCCCTAAACGTGTCACGTAGTATGGGTACGTTCCCTTATAATACAATTGATATTTGAAATGGTCATCATTCTCTTGGATAACCCACTATGAATCATGTATTTACTTAATAGCACAGTTAGGTATTTGGACTGGATTTAAATATATCTAAAAGTGGCGAGCGAATTATATTTGTTTTAAAAACAAAAACAAAAAAAAACTAATAAATTATCTATGTATTCATCTGAAGCCTTAAAAACTCTTATGAAAAGTTAACTGTGACGTCATGAAATTTGAATTACCTTTTCTGTTTGGATTTTCTATGTCAACGCGACTGCTTTCAGATAGCAAAGTCATTTCATCATGATCTACAGAGCCTTTAAATGTTCATTCGACTGTTGGGATCATAAGACAAAATATGATGAAAATGTGAGTAGCGCATCGTCTGGAGCCTGAGACTATGTTGTGAGGCTGAAGATAGTGGGGAGAGATGAAGGTAGGAATGTACCTGGATATCTTTTTATGTGAATACCTCACAAGAGTTTCAGCTGCCCAGGAGCTAGTGAGACTATGGCATCCCCAATTGAGGTATTTTGTGAGGCTGGAGGTAGTGGAGACGGGAAGGAGATGGTGAAGAGGAAGTTAGGGGGAAGTACCTGGCTATTCAGATCTGGTCACCAAACACGGCTAAAGCCATTTCAAGCAATGTTTCAATTCTGAGTGGTATTTACACCAGGACGATACTGAAAGTATCTTCTACTCTATTCAGATATGACCACCAATCATCGCTAAAGCCGTTTCAAGCAATGTTTCGATTCAGAATTATGGTATTTCACCAGGGCGATATTCAAAGTATCTGCCATATTGCATCAATTGCTCGATAAGCATAATTCAAAACCTTGAATAAAATACCAGTTATTTATAAAATGGATCACAAAAAGATACATCTCTGACGAAAAGATATTAATTTGGCGACATTTTACTAAAATTATCTTAAAATAAAAGATATAAAAACTATTGAATAAGCCATCAATAAAATATACATATTATATAAAAATCAAAATATGCTTGTTTTGGGTGTATGAGTATATGAGTTGTTTATGCGTTGCTAAACCATTAATCTGATTGCGATGAAACTTTGGGGATTTGATGTGCGCATGCCCGCGATGGTTTCTACGTACAATAGTGAGCTTCGGCGTCGTGAAATTATCCGATTGCGATGAAACTTTGGGGATTTGATGTGTGCATGCCCGCGATGGTTTCTACATATAATAGTGAGTTCTGGCATCATGAAATTATGCATTACTAACCATTAATCCGATTGCGATGAAACTTTGGGGATTTGATGTGCACATGCCCGCAATGGTTTCTAAATATAATAGTGAGCTCTGGCATTATGAAATTTGTATTAAAAAAATTGCAATAGGTGGCACGCGAGCTATTTGAAAACTGAATGTACCGGGACTGAATGTATAGAATACTGGAGGAGGGTTCGCGTGAGGGTAAGGGGACGCAGGAGAGGAAGGGAAACGGGACGAATGGGAAAAGACACGCAAAAAGAAACAATTTTTTTATTAAGTGGCATAGCAACGCACGCCGGGAAATCGTTAGTTTTGAATAATTATTACGTGATGATAAATCCAATAATTCATACCACTAATGAGACAAAAAAGGGTCACATGTCAATAAAGCTAGTTTATCGCTTTATTAATGGCTTTTAAAGGGCAAGAATATTATCTGTGTTTAAATCTGTATTTCTCTCGCTTCGGTAAGGGACGTCAGCTTACGTAAGATAAGTGTTGTGGGGATTTTAAAAAGACATAATTCAGCGGAAAAACGGAAGACGTTTTTCTTTTATTGACCTGGTTATTGATGTTTTTGCTCGCTTTGATTGTGAGCTGAATTTTAATGTATCGTTTTGTGGTAAAACGTTGAGTGGGAAGAGAATGATTAAGGAGCATTTTCACAAAAGAGAAATCCCTAAAAAACTCTTCCATCAAAAAGTTTTAAGTTAATAATCAATCGGGATAAATATTTTATGATGTTCTTTAAACGAACTTTCAATTAACCGTCCATTGTCATTGATAAAGATAAGTAATACTTAATTGTCATTTAACGAAAAGAATGTCAAAGGAAAAAAATTACAACGCATACAAATTTCTACCAGGTGGACACTTTACTTTGTAATTAACAGTTAGGTACTCGTGCTTCATCTTATTTACGAGTATTTATTACACCATCAAATAAAGGGACCTCCTAGGTAAGTATGGTCCTGTTTTCATTAATTTTTAGGCAGCATCGCGTTCATTGGTCAAAATATTGTATATACATTTTCGTATCGGTGATCAAAGAACCGGTGTATGCAATTTTTAGCCATAAGTTGTTTTTAATTGTTTGTCTAGCTTGTAGTTTTTTTTTAGATTTTAGAAATGTATTATAAGTTTGTACAGCGCCCTTGAGGTAATTTTTCACAAAAACGGCGCTATAAAAATCTTTTTTTTTAAACGCACCAGATTTAAATGTCCCGGTAAAATTTTCCCCAAAGGAAAAACTGAACCCTTTCACACACTTCCTCAAATGGTCATCTAGTCAATCCACGCTGTGCAATTGCACTATATAAGTATAATAAATACAAGAACAACATGTCAACCTACCAGAGACCAAATGGGAAAAAAATAATAATTATTATTATTATTCGTAATAATCTATACGTACACAAATTTAGGTTCCGCACGTTTGTGTTCGCAAATCTCGGAAAGTAATCGGTGGATTTGACTCAATTTTTTTACGGAACATTTCATTTTAGCAGATTAGTGATTCGGTAAGCTCTGGCTTTATGAAATTTGTAAATGGTTTGAAAATGAGAAGGCAAGAGGGAGATGGCAATGAGGGAGGTGGGGTTCGCAAGAGGGGCAACGAGAGAGGGGGAAGGCTGGGAAGGTGGAAGGGGAACGCGAAAGGGAAACGAGGACGCATGGGAATGGACATGCAGGGAGAAACAATTTATTTCTTTGAATGGTTTTGCAATGCACGCCGGGTACCAGCCAGCATATATACAAAACTACATTTTTTTTTTTACATTAGCTCCACATAGGTGACCCGGAGGAAAATATATTTTATCAAAGAAAGCAAAAACTTTGTAGCTTGACATTTTTTATTTTTGCATTAACTCCACGCAGGAGGCCCTGAGAAAAATAATTTTCCTCAGGGCCTATGTCATCTTTGAAGATGCTGTGTGGAGGGTCTTTTTGAGAAAAGGAAGGAGTGAACATGGGTCTTGTACGAGGGAGAAAACACAGAGGCCTGACACGACAGAACGAAACAAGTTCTTCGTTTAAAACCACTTTATTTTGAGTTATATTTCGTCGACCGGTTTCGGTTGAACATTAATGAACATAACCTTTGTCGGCTCAACAAACATATAAACTTGTAAAAAACATATAAAGTTTATGTTTATTGTCCTTTGTTTTGTGTGTTCGTTATTGTCAGGTTTGTACAGGGTGGACCTTAACTGTGTTCGCGGTTTGTTTCGTTATTTTTTCAACAATGCGTGGAGCGAGCGCGGTTGGGGGGGTATCGTTAGACGCGTTATTTTGTGGAATTTTTAGTCGCCATGGAGCCGTTCACGGGAGGGAAGGGCACGTTTTGTGTTCGTGCATATTACATAAACAATTATTCCGTGGCGATTTCGAGTCGAATGTACCGTGCTCATTTCGGTATACGAGACATTAATCAAGCACCAAGCGCAAAATCTATTCGGAAATGGATCAAAATGGTTGAGACAACCGGCTCAACAGTAAAAACAATTAAAGAAGGCCGCCCGAAGTCAGCGAGGATACGAGAAGTTATTCAGCGTGTTAGTGAATCAGTGAGGGAAAATCCACAACAAACTAGTCGCAAGAGAAGCCAAGCCTTATCCATCAAGAGGAGCACTTTACAAAGAATTTTACGCCACGATTTACATCTAAAAGCTTATAAAATTTAGCTGACGCAATAGTTGAAGCCGAATGATACCGATCTTCGACTTAATTTTGCCAATGTGATGCTGGAACGTTTTGACAATTTTTTCAACATAATGTTCAGCGATGAGGTCAATTTCCATATCAATGGCCGTGTTAATAAACAAAATTGCCGGTATTGACACAGAAGCATCAACGTCCCTTGCATAGCTCGAAGGTCGTTGTGTGGGCTGCAATATCAGGTAGGGTTATCATTGGCCAATATTTCTTTGAAAACGAAAGGAGAGTTGCTATGACACTGAAATCTAAGAATTATTGCCAGATGCTTCAGGAGTTCTTGGTCCCAGCTCTTCAAGATTTTCAAGGCCACAATTCCAGGAGCTGGTTTCAGCGGGACGGCCGGCGCCACCTGTCATACTGCTAAACTGTTCATAGACCGTTTGAAGGAGATGTTCCCCGGAAAACTCATTTCACGAGAAGGACACATTGAGTGGCCCCCACGGAGCCCAGATCTCAGCCCGTGTGATTTTTTTTCTGGGGATACTTAAAATCAAGAGTCTATGAAGACAATCCGACAACAATAAATCAGTTAAAACAAAACACTGTACGGGAAATTAACGCCATCCCACGGGCAACTTGTCAATGAGTTTTTGAGAATTTTCGAATCCGCCTTAGACAACGTCAATAGGCTGATGGATCTCACTTGGACAATATAATTTTTCAAACTTAATGTCATTAAAATTTCCATTTATTGTAGCTTTTGAAAATATTAATAAAAACATATATAAGTTCTACCATTATTTATTTATTGTTAATTGAAACTAGGTATAGAGTTAAGGGCCACCCTGTATATGACTTCTGGTGGTCTCTGGCATTACGAAATTTATATAAAAAATGCAATAGGTGGCACGTGAGCTGTTTGAAAGCTGAACGTATGGAATGCGGGAGGAGGAAGGGGTGGTAATTCAGGTAGGGGGTTCGCCCTAGAGGGTAAACTGGGAGGGGGGAGGGGAACTCAGGAGGGGGGGTTTGCGGGGCGGGAAGGTGGAGGAGGCGGAGTGGAAACGCGGGAGAGGAAGTGGATGCGGAAGGGGAATGGGACGAATGGGAAAGGACACGCAGGGAGTTAAAATTTCTTTATTAAATGACATAGCAACGCATGCCGGGAACCAGCTAGTATTGATTAAACAAGAAGTAAGAGATGTACGTATTGTATCAAGTTCACGCGTTTAATTTATTGATTTCATGTTTTTGCATCTGCTATTGGTGGAAAGGTAATTTGGATCATGAGAAGGTTATCGAGGCTTTCTATTCGGGCGACTCTGTAACGGAAATGGGGACGTGAAGGTTCTACGGGGAACAGACAATTGTCTGGTGACGTCATGTATTTACAGCCATTTGGAGAAACTTTTCATTTGAAACGGGTGCTTGTCAAACGGTTACAACATTTTAAATAATTATGATTTTAGTTTTCTCCATTAATCATAAATAATATACTGTCTGAATAAGTCTGTAGTATTTTCTGTTTTCTAAAGAATGGAGTGTGAAAGGTGGTCTAAGGGGAAGGTGGGGGACTTGAGGGGGGGGGGGGGGGAATATTTTATTGTGTTTGGTGGGGGAATTTATGTATAATTATTTTTTTTACATTAACTCCACACAGGAGGCCCAGAGGAAAATAACTTCCCTCAGGGCCTATGTCATCTTTGAAGATGCTGTGTGGAGGGTCTTTTTGAGGAAAGGAAGGAGTGAACACGGGTCTTGAAGAGACCTATGTTGTAGGAGGGAGGAAATACAGAGGCCGGCAAATCGTTCCACAGCCGCGCCGTTGAACTCAAGAATGAGTCATAGAAACGACCCGTTCTCATGTGACTAATTTCAACCGTGTACAAATGTTGGGCGCGTGTTTGGCGTGTTTCCCGACTATGCACCGGTGCCGAGGGGATCAATGACGGTAGTTCCTCGGAGCATCTACCATGGTAATACCGGTAGAACAAGGACAGCATTCCCATCTGACGCCTGTGCTCTAAAGATTGCAGTCCGTCTGTTGAGATGGGAGAATCTATCAAACGGACCGCCCGTTTCTGCACAGAGTCAAGGGTTTTTTTTTTTTTAATAAGATGATAAAATAACAATGTAGAGATGTTAACATAGATGGCTGTATTTTGTCCAATTTGAAAACACCCTTGAGCGTCCGCTGGCCAAAATGAGGCCAAATTGAAGAGATTTTTTTTAACATTTATGGAAATTATTTCTAAACTCCCGCGCGTAAGAATTTTCGATTCATCTCAAAGCCTCTTCTGAATGATGTGATATTGACATTCCGCGAACTGAAATTATTGAAATAATTCTTCTTACGAGTGCAAACCATTGATCACGTGTTTAGATATATATTTAAAAAAAAAATTATATACGAATTAAAATTTATGTCTGTGATTGTCAAATCGGCCATGTATAATACACATAATTCATAATATTGAATATTGCTTCAAGTATATAACACAAACGCCAATTAAAAAATATATAATAGATGCGCTGAATATAAGCGTAGGTATATAAATTTTAACGAACTCTTAATAATATTTTTATGAATCCTAAAAATTCGCAATAGACGGTCAAATTTAGGTGTATTAAATAACTCTCTGACACAACCAGCAGTTTATTGTGTCTTAATATTACAATTTGAAGGTATTTTTTTTTAAATAGCGGTAAATTTTAAACTGAACGCTTAAAAATTACTGAGCGCTCAAGACCGAAATTGATCATCCAGTGGAACGCTCCAGTTTTGAGTGTTTGATTTGATATTCTAATATCTTGCGTATAAACTCAGTTGAGTAATTTAACTGTTTTTTCCTTAAAAAAATGAATTTTCTCTTACATTTTATGTATTAAAGCACATTGAATCATGTAAAAACGGTTTTAATAGATTACGTTTATGGTTTTTTAAGATTACCTTAATAAAAATAATAATATTAATGTTTTTTATAGCACCATTTTTGTGAAAAATCACCTCGAGGGCGCTTAGTTATTAGTTATTAAATCAATTATTAAAATATTTTCATTTATATCTATGTAATATAAAAAAATCAAAATATGTTTGTATGTGTGATTCTTATGCGTTGCTAAACCATTCATCCGAGTGCGATGAAACTTTGGGGATTGAATGTGCGCATGCCCGCGGCTGTTTCTATGTCATCATTGCTAACAACGCGCTGGTAAACCGTTCATCAGATTGCGACGAAACTTTGGTGATTTGTTTTGAGCACGTCTGCGAATGTGTCTTTAAATACCGATGAGCTCTGGCATTATGAAATTTGTACAAAAAAATGCGATAGGTGTCACGCGAGATGTTTGAAAACTGAATGTATCGGGACTGTATGTATGGAATGCGGGAGAGGGGAGGGGAACGCGGGAGGGGGGTTCGCGGGACGGTCGAAGTGGGAGGGGGGAGAGGGAAGGCAGAGAAGGCGGAATGTGAACGCCTGAGGGGAATGGGACGCAGGAGGGGAAGGGGAGGCGGAAGAGGAACGGGACGACTGGAAAAGGACACGCAGGGAGAAACAATTAATTTATTATTTATTTATTAGTGTCATTGCAACGTATCCGGGAACTCTCTAGTTAAAAATAAAACGAATTTATTTTTTTAAAGTACGACAATAGAATTCGGTATTTACATATTTATCGAAAGCAATAATTTACTCACTACGAGTCATATATGAAATAAACCATAAAACTGTCTAAGAAGTGTAATAATAATGAAGGAACGTAAGACAGTAAGAAAAAATACATACACCGAGAAGTCCTGCGATATGTAATAGACGTTAAAGAGTTTATTACAAAATATTCCATCTTTTTAAGAAATCGATAATCCTCCAGATTGGGAAGGCCTTGAACGAAATGCAAGTCAGTGGTTTTATCTTAAAATGGTCCACCATCCGCCTGGCGCGCGGCCAAAACGCGTAGGTGCTCCAGATAAACGCGTGAATTCCATTTTACTACTAAACACTTTTTACATCTCCGTAATGCGATTTTTTTAAGTTTTCCATTTCACCCTACTGGGCAGAAAATTCATTCAGACATTGACTCATCGAGAGGCTTTTTAAAGCAAGTTTAACGGACGATATTATTGTTGTTACGAAAGTCGTTAAAAAAATAGAGCCTATTTCTGAATATCACAACGTAAATTTAAAAGTTAGATGGTTTATAATTGATGGTCTGGATCTGTGATAGGTACGAGTGAATGTACACTTCGATTCGGCAAAACATATTCAGATGAACATATAACGAGATAAATAGAGGAACATAACAACGAAGCAAAGAATGGAGGGTTACCTCGAGAGTGTTTTCTCTTGGGGTAAAAATAATTTCGTTGAATTCAACGTTTCAAAGACCCAATCATGTCTGATTACGTCTAAAAGGGATCGAAATGAAAAGAAAATCTAGTCTCCTTCAACGGAAGCAATCATCCGAACAGTCCCTCCATGGATAAGCTTGGTGTAGATCTTAGCTCAGATATGGGTGCTCCATCGAAGCCAGAGTAAAGTTAGCCTCTCAAAAATTGGGCGTACTTTTCAGGGCCCGCAGGTACGTTAATAGTACACAAATGCTAAACCGGTACAAATCGCAAGTGCGCCCCACGGTTGAATTTGGCAGCCAATTCTGGTCTGGAGCTCCAAAATACCTGCCAAATTCCCTCGACTCTGTGCAGAAACGGGAGGTGCGTTTGATAGATTCTCCCATCTTAAAAGACGGATTACAGTCTTTAAAGCACAGGCGTCGCGTCAGGTGGAATGCTATCCATGTTCTACCAGTATTTCAATGAAAGATGCTCCGAGGAACTATCGTCATTGATCCCTTCGGCATGGTGCATAGTGGCCAACATATGTACACGGTCGCTTCTTCGACTCATTCTTGTGTTCAACAGCTCGGCTGTGGAACGATTTTCCGGCCTCTGTGTTTCCTCCTTCCTTCAACATGGGTCTTCAAGACCAATGTTCATTCCTTCCTCTCCTCAAAAAGACCCTCTTCACAGCATCTCAGATGACATAGGCTCCGAGAGAAATTATTTTCCTCAGGACCTCCTGTGTGGAGTTAATGTAAAAAAATACATATATGCTAACAGGTGACCCGGCAGTTGATCTAAAAGTTAACATTTGAATATAAAATTATAATTTTTGTGCTTTTTTCACCTATTTCAAACGTAAAAGATATTCAGTTCGACTTCAAAAATACCCTTAATAAAAAGTTGGCATGAATATCAAAGGAATTTATACACAGTGTGCATTTTTTTGTACTTTTGTACAGTAAATAGAGAAGCAGATTTTTCCTTGCTGCATTTGGATGAAAACAATGTTTTATTCTTTTGTTATTCGACGGTACATCCTCTCCGCACACCCCGACGGGGTCACTTAGTTATATTGTGTGTAATTAGGTAGAATGTATTTTTCCTAAAGCGACAGCACTTTGTTTGTAAGTACGCGTACTTTGTTCCCCGGCGTACTTTGTTTGTAAGTACGCCGGGGACCAATTGTAGACGGATCAACTGTCATGGAACCCTGCTAACAATGGTGTGAATATAGCACGTCATATCTCAGCTGTTTCGCCTTCCAAGCAGCGGAAAACCCGTTTACAGACAATCTATTATTTTATATTACACTTGAACAGACTCATGCAAAATCACGGGGTATGATAAACGCAGGGTTTATGAAGCTGAAAGTGTAAAGAAAATATTTGCTTAAGGATCACATATGGCCTATCAAAAACCAATTTTCAAAATTTTCTTTATGATAATACAATTAATTACTTTGTTGACAAAGTAGAGATACATAAGAAATTCACCTTTCAAATGAATATCGTTAGTAAACTCGAAAAATATTTTAATAAAAGGAATAAAAGTAAACTAATTTTCCGATTAAAGGTAGTATGTACTCGTAGTCCTATTTTATCGCTTGTCTAAATTCACACAATCATTAGTTCCAATTTAGAAAATTTCGTAGCAAATTTGAGTTCATTACGCAAGAATTTTTCGCAGCACAATCAAAATCTTACTAATATTATAAAGGCGAAAGTTTGTACGGATGTATGTTTGTTACTCTTTCACGCAAAAACTACTGAATGGATTTTAAAGAAACTTTACAATAATATAGCTCATACATCAGAATAAGTTATTAGAGCTTTAGCATTATGATATTTGATTAAAAAAATTGCAAAAGGTGGCACGCGAGCTGTTTGAAAACTGAATGCACCGGGAATGAATGTATAAAATGCGGGAGGGGATAGAGGAACCCTGGAGGGGGGAGGGGAACTCGGGAGGGGAATTAACGGGAGGGGAAAGCGAATACGACAGGGGAGGAAGGGGAAGTGGAAAGTAAATTGGACGAATGGGAATGGACACGCAGGTAGAAACAATTTATTTATTAAATGGCAAAGCAACGCATGCCGAGAAAAAGCTAGTGTTTAATAAATTTAAAATATTTCTATACACGGTGCCCGAATACTCACAGTACAAGCAGAAAAGTGATGTATCTACGTCACGTTTACGGTAAAACTTTTTTTGATTTGCGTCCGAAGTTAGTATTTTTAGGTAAAATATGAAAAAATTGGTAAGCCTCGATGACACACGGCGAGTTACAAGCTACTATCTACTAAGTTTTAAAAGCGGGTAAATCGGCGAGTGAGATTGTCATGATGACACACAAAACTGTCCACTCGCTCAGAAGCGTAGGAAACTGAGGCCGCTGCTAGCGCCAGTAACAAGAATAACGACGCCTGCGTGAACTAATTCTTCAGATATTTGATAGTCGAAATCAGCTGTTTATCGGAAACCATGTTGGAAACATAAATAAACCAATCACGAGCAAGCGTGTAGGCGAGTAAAGTTGACGGCCTTTCAACTTTTTTTCGTAGATTGTCAACAATCTGCTAGTCGCTTCTAGTTAGCAAGTAACACGATGACACTGGGCGAGTTTACTAACAGATAGTGAATTTTCCAGATAGTAGCTTGTAAACTCGCCGTGTGTCATCGAGGCTGTAGCTACGGATAGCATTGTCTTTTAAAATGCTTCGAATGCGTTTTTTCTAATAGATTTTAACTTGACATTGCAGCGCAGAGAGAAGATTTTAGCGGGATGGGAAGGATCGAAGATTGCGGTCATCGGACAGCCGCGAGCCAGGGATTCTACCAGGGAAAACATTTTTTTAAAAACCTGGCTGAAACTCTAGCTGGTATTTTTGAAGTGTTATTTTAAAACACAATAATCTTAGATTTCGTAGATAAATATTTGAAGAATAATCCTATACTTTTATATCGTAAAAATCTGCGGTATCAGCCAAACTCAGAATGTGAAATCGTATACTTAACAGTGATTTTGGTTGAATTTATAAGCATGTGTTTGATACACCTGGGCGATTACTTTGCGATACGCTTCCCTTTAGCTCACCCATCATGTGTACAAGACCTTAGGAATTCGGAGAAGGATTTAAGAGGAGCAATTTTTCGAAAAAATTCTTGGCAACCACTGACCCGGAATAAACCATTTCGACGGAAAATCTTCAAAGGGAAACTAGTCGCCACATTTAAAAAAAAACGAAGGGATGTAAAATGTACAGTGCTTCAAAATTTTAAGCAAAGATTGAAAAAATATTCAGGAAAAACAACAAATTGTTGCTAAAATATTTATTGTTAATTATCAACACCCAAAAATATCAATTCACATAATAACTAAGTAAAAACACATTTATTGATGCATTTATTTGACGTCCGTTTCGCGTATAACTGTTTTGAATTTTATTTCTTATATTTGTTATAATTCTTATGACTTATAATTCTTATTTTTCTTAAAATTCTTGGGACTCTTATAATTTTTAAATTCTCATGATCCTAATAAAATTATTAAAAATAATAATTAAAAATTTAATGACTCTGATAATTCTTGTGTCCATATTATAAATTAAAGTCCAGTTCGCGATAAACTCAAAAACTACCGAACGGTTTTCTCCAACAGATAGAGTGATTCATGAGGAAGGTTTAGGTATATAAATTGTCAAGGTTTTGTGTAAATTGTTTGAAATATGAGAACGCCTGTATATGGTGGACGAGCGGGCTGGCAAGCGGGCGGTGTGGATTTGATTTGTATGCAAATTAACAGATGGCTGTGTGAGTTAATTTATCGTGTTTATAAAGTTTGGGTAACCATCCAGTAGATGGAGTTGTGTTTCGTTAGCCACAGCAACGGTATTTCTAAAACCTATACCGGTTCTGTCGTTTTTCCGCTGGTTCGTCAATTTACATTTTCAATATCAAAATTTAAATATTTAAAAATAAAATTATTCATTTCTCATTAACGTATTGGAAAGATTACTCTCCGAATGCTGGACTATGTACAACTCCTACTCTAGGCAATTCGAAACAGCAGAAATGCGAATGCTTAGATCGTCGGCAGAAGTATCACTAAAAGATCAGATCAAAAGTTCACGCATTCGTGGTAGCCTGGGTGTCACAGACATAAATAGTAAGCTGAAGGAACGACAGTTGAGATGGTATGTGCACATAAGACGGAGACCATCAGACCACACAGTAAGGCAGGCATTGTCTATGGAGCTGCATCGACAGTCATCCAGAGGAAGATCGAAGAACTCCTGGATGACTCAATGCTCCAAAATTCTTCAGAGAAACGGCCTGGATGAAGGCGATACTCAGAACAGAAGAAATTACAACCTGAGAACGAGAAGAGCCGACCCCAACAGCCTACCTAGGCTATAAGTTAGGACAGCGCAAGGAAGAAGATATTGGAAAGATTATTTTATCCAGATTTTAGAACAATGTTTGTTTATGCAAAGTGATAAAAATAACCAATATAAAGGGGTATTTACAATACGTGGGAATAATATAAAAAATTAAATATTTAGAAACAAAATTATTAATTTCTAATATGCACATTGGAAAGATTATTTTATCTAGATTTCAGAACAATTTTTGTTTTTGCAAAGTCATAAAAATAACCAACATAAAGGTGTATTTAAAATGTAAATTGTCACTACCGCGGCTGAACCGCTATAGGTTTTGGAAATATGCGACCGGGTCAGCTAATAATTCTTATAAATCTCCTCAGGAAGTATACGAGTATTATTATATAATTTTATAGATATTTATGTAAACAAATAAGATATTAATTCAAAGCGATAGTTTGATTCATATAACGTTTAATATTAGGCCACAAGTATAGGTAAACAAAACGATCTTTTATATTGGTGCGTATGTATTCACTTCCACAGTAATGCCCTTGACAAACATTACTGAGAAACAACATTTTGTTTTTAACAAGAAAGGTAAAAACTGTGCACATGTTTTGTTACATAAATTTTGTTTACATATCTTATTATTTCTCTCACATTGTTCAATTGTGAGAGACATTTGTTCGTGTCCCGAATACGATTTTTGTACTGTAAGAAATCCGAATTTTCGATTCTTCTTGCTCTTCTTGCGATACTAAATAAGTTCATTTAAACAGACTGCTATATAAGGAAATTATTATTATGCAATTACTTTACAAGAAATGCAATTTATCACCTAACTTTTCCAGGGAACTTTATCCATTGGAGAGAAGAAAATTATTGTTAACGACGATACTGAAGTGCATTCAATTCGATAAACTAGACGTTTCCTTGATAATAAAATGCTAAACGTACAAACTATCCGAAGTTGATTTTTCATTCGATTCGTTTGACTGAATTGTAGTCAAAAATTATTCGATCATCAGATTCGTGGAATTCCTCCGATGAAGCCAGAACTTGGAGCATTCATCAGAACTCTAAATATCTCGAAACGGATGATTCAGAATATTCCAATACAAAGGAAAACTCAGGCGGGAAGTTTTTGCTCCGAGCTTTGCAGATCACATTACTATGAATAAAATTACAGCAAAAAGCTCATTTTCAAAGGCTTTAGAAAAGAATAAAGTACCTGCTTTTTAGATATTCATGTTCTCATACACAGATCTTGGATATGAGGTAGGTACAATCTTGGATAGACAAAATACGTAATTGTTACTTCAGAACACAAAAATGTAATAATAATTTCTTCATCGTTATATTTTTGTCTTTAGGTACTTATTGGACTAATCTTATTTCATCCGTTTCAGAATACTTTGTTTTCTGATGAAGAAATATTCGGTTTTAGAAAATGATGATAATTTTTGTTAAAAATACTGGCGTACACTATGTTGGTTTCTTTATTTTCTTTACTTATACAAATTGTAAAAATGTCAAAATAAAAAGTTTATACTATAGTTTATATTATATAATAACTATCGAACAGTAATCTCTGGCGTCATGAAATTTGCAATGCTTTTGAATAAATCACATTTTTTAACGCTTCCATTTCAAGATTGGTTTTCTCAGAAAATCTGTGAGTCTCGTTAACGGCTCTCCTCACGACACTGCACGCAGGGACTCAGCCGCAGAGAGTCCCTGCATGCGTCTCGTTCTAGCGGCAGTTTAACAAACGAGACAGCGCTACTTCGATCAAACCCATGCTCTCTGCAGGCAGTGTCGTGTGGAGAGCCCATTAAACTCTCGAGCGGTGAGTTCTGCCGTAATGAAATCTGCACAGTTTTCTTGTCTGATATGTCTTATATAATGATGTGACTATCTACCGCTCTTAAACAAATTTATGTAATGAGCTTAAAATATTTATTAAGCTAGGTAATATTTATTATTTCAGCATTAGTTCAAACCTCCGTATTATGGTGGATTTATTTTTGGCAACACGGCATAATAACTCAAAATTAAATAATCGGGGTATTACTACGTAAAATAATATGTCTTTAATAATTTCGCTTTCTTTAAACATAACCTCACATTTTTCATTCAAACCCCCTCTCACGTTCCCGCATTCAACCTATAGAAAGTAAAACCGATATTCCCTTTTACTCAAAATGAACATAAAAAAAATTGCATTCGATCTGCATACTAAACTCCATTTGACCAAAATTTCGAGATATTCCCTTTTTTCCGAAAGCCACGAACTTATTGTATCCCTTTGTGTCTTTTGTGTATCTTGCCTCTCTTTGCATTATTTTGTACAATGTTATACAGATATTTTATGTCCTTTTGACTGAGTAGATTATTGTAATTTTTTTTTTCAGGTTCTCCATAAAACAGTTATACACCAAATTATTACGGAGAAGATTACAAAAATTAAGAGGAAAAAAAGGCCAAGGGGGCAGTTTCACTATGTTGAGACGTATGTCAAAAGATAGTTACAGAACTCTCTATAGATAACATTGAAGATGTCAATGCTCAATGCAGAATCGTTAAGCAGTTGAATAGCTCTTTCTGAAAGGAAGAAGTTCTCGCTTTCGGAGCTTAAAAAAGTGTGTGGGATCTCCCACGAGTATACGCGTTAGGGACATATAGGTTAATCTCCTTCAACATAAGTGGATTCAGTACAGTACCGGAGATCAGCTTAAAAAAATGTTTCCCCAAAAATATGAATTTTATGTACCTAATTGTATATTAATTGAATAGTGTAAATCCAAAAGAACCTTCTATAATAAAATAATTAGACACCTTTCTGTGAAATATGTGATTTTTATTTTTTTTATCAGTTGAAACAAACATCATATCAAAATTCCAAAACCTTGTTTTAATGAAATATCTTGTCTTGTAAAATGCAAAAGTTGCGGGTGTTGTGATTAATGATTAAATATTTACATTCCCCGGGGGCCACGAGACAAGGCGCGTCGCCACTGGAAGAGAGGGCGATAAATACGAATTAACAGGGGCGCAACAACGTGGATGGGGGGGCTTAACGAAATAAAGAAGACGGGCCCGTCGTCTAAATATCACTCGACATAATAGGTTACATTGCAAAAGTAGTCTTAGCACTGTTTAGAAAAGAAAATCCTACTAATATTATAAAGGCGAAAGTTTGCATTGATGTATGTTTGTTACTCTTTCACGCGAAAACTACTGAATGGATTTTAATGAAACTTTACAATAATATAGCTAATACATCAGAATAGGCTATGGGCTATAGCTTAGAGCTCTGGCATTATAAAATTTATATACAAAAATTTTACGCGAGCTGTTTGAAAAATGAATGTAAAGGGGTATGGTGGGGGAGTGAGGGGGGATAGGATGTAGTGGCAGGGCGGGGGGAGGAAGGGGGAGGGCGGAGGGTGGAGGGGGAGAGTGAGGGGTGAGTGGGGATTTGTGGGGGAGGGGTGGGGAAGGGGTGAGAGGGGGGGGGAAGAGAAGGAGGGGGGGATTGGAGTGGGGATAGGGAAGGTGGAGGAGGCGCTGTGGGTATCCCCCTAATACTATGCGAGCGAAGCCGAGGGCAAAAGCTAGTATATTCATAATCTATTTATGTCAGGTTTCACTGCCCGATTTAGTCAGATTTCAAAATAAAACTTTTTTCTTATCGAATTCTTGAAATTTTTTTCGCTAAAGCAGCGGCAAATTGATTTTTGAAAGTTGGTCACCACGAGTTTACAATAAAATATGAGTAAAAGCCGTATATTATAGTTCAACATTTGGGTGTGAGAAGGTATCGTAAGAAAAGTTTTTTTTCTTTAATTGTTTTATCATCCAACATACTGGCAATATGCATCACCTAAATCATAGGACCTCAACCTTATTTTGCCCACCGCCCCCTTTGAGATTTTTTTTTTTCTAGAGCCCTTAATTTTTTTTTACTAATTGATAAAAAATATGTTATACGAGTATTATTTGTAACACCTTTTTGATCAGCAAGCTAAAAAACGAATTGTTTTGTATTTTAACAACCCCTTCCTTCTTGTATTCATGATATAGAATCAATTCTTCATAATAATAATACACGAAAAATTGTTATGATAAAATATTATCGTCGCCTCAGTTCTTAATTGTCCAACGACCATTTTAGTTTTTGTTCAATCTCCACTTTAAAACTAAAAAGAAAGTATAAAAAGGATAGTTAATCACTTAATTAAGAATTATTTAAACTTATGAGACCTTTGCCTTTACGGAAATAGTTTTATCTTAAACACCTATCATAATGTTTCATTGAAATAATGAAAGAAAACCTTCACCTCCTGTCAAATTTTCAAATGGTCGTTTGGACAATTAAGAACTAAGGCGACGAATTTGTTAATATAACTCGCAGTTTATTTTATCATAGATTTAGGCAAGCAGGTACCTAATTTCAAGAGGTGATTGAATAAGATTTTAAAAAAAATAATAAATAAAATATTTTTGAATATTGGAAGCTAAATAATTCAATTATTTTTTAAATAAGGTATTTAGTACTTGAAAATTTGCTTGCAGTTTCACTAATTAGCATAGAGCCCGAGGTGGTGGACTATATACTGAAGTCGAACGTGATTCTTATTTTAGAAGTTGTTTCGTGCGTTAATTTTAAAAATGATTGCTTGATTAACCTAATAGGTCATTATATTATCAGATGGCCGCGACCAGTATTATTCGTAGCGCCGTTAAAGTTTTATTATACATTATTAATGAGACCGAAATAACCGCAGTTTTTTTACAAAGGATTTAATTATCCTCTATTTGCCGAGTAACAAGGCAATACAATAAATTATGGAAGATCATTTTCTTACAAGGAGTCTAGCCTGACGAAAAGATGATGGAAAGATAGACTCGCCTGGATTTGCAATTATTCCATGGTTGGAGCGAGTTATTAAAGCAAAACTGTTTCAGCCGTCTTCAGTTCAAGGTAAATTGACAGATTCTACATCGGGAACAGAAGCTTCCTGAGAAAACGAGAGGCCCGAGATTTATTTTAGATAGATAGATAATTGAATTTTGGTCGACCCAGGGGGGTGAGTTTAAATACTTTATTTATGTTTTAATGTACTATTTATGTTATAAATATGTACAAATAAATCTATTATTATGTAACGTAATTATTTTCTTGGTAGTTATTCAGTAGGTACCTACTTGCTCGGAAGGAGTATTATTAATTTCGGGTGCCGTTGAAACGATTGATAACAAATTCAAATTGCCGGAACGTTGTTCGTTTGTTTTTTTGGTTTGAAAAAAAAACGATTATAAGGGGACGTCATGAGATAACGATGGATTGGTCGGAAGTTTTATTTTGTAAGGAGTTTTGATACTCCTAAATGATTGTGTAAATTTGCAATATTATGCGTGTAACAGACGTGATGCCTTTACGATGAGACTGTTAAATAGTACCGGGTCGCGGTACACGCAGGATGTTGATTGTTTTTTCGAGGCGAGGAAAACTTTTATTGTGATGATCACGAGATATCGAGTTACCTATGTAATATTACAATCTAATGGAAGTGTTTATGATGTCTGTGTGCCTGGTACCTAAGGTTGGTGTTCTTGTGCTTAGAACTGAGATTCTTGTGCCACGTACAATCCAATATCACCGAGGAAAACTTTAATGAAGATTGCAGGCGCTTCTAAAATGACATCAACAATCTAGAACTGCGGGTTATATCCTTTCAATGCTCAAAGATGGCCATTGGACGCATTGTGATTAGCGGGCCTTTGTGGATGGACTGGAACCTTGGATGCTTCACGGTGTCATGGGCTTGCGAAGCGGCAGCTCTGGGGCTCTTCTCCAGCTATCTGGAGCCCTTGTCGCTGAGGTTAGAAGAGGTGCGCCATTTTAACTATGGCAAGCTACGAATGATCATTTGGAGTGGATTCTACTAAAATAACTGAATTATCTCTCTCGCTCTCTCTCTACATTTTTTTGAGTTTACAAAGGTATTTATGTAGATTATGTTTTTGCTTGTCAATAATAACAAGTACATTTTGTTTAATGTGAGTTCTTTTATTTACATCAGATAGTAGCTTTCTTTTATCCCACGCAGGACCCTGAGATGATGATGAGAGCTCATGCAAACGGAATTTCTCTGCTAACTGAGAAAGATGCGTGTCAATTATTATTCCTTATCAATACTGTCTATCATTTTAAGTTCTTTTATATTAACCTTAAAGTTTGAACTCCCAAATCCCAAAGAGAGGATTATTGCTTTCCCATCTGCTAGCCTGGTTAATCAACCAGTGGCGCCCTTTTAAAAATAAAGCTGGCAGATTTTATTACACTTTTTCAACATACACCTGTAATTTATTATTTATGTGTTAACTTCCGTATGCATTATATTTAGGAACAAGATGATAATAATATATAATAAAAAATAAAAGATTTCAGATCATCCAATTAAATATAGATCTGCATGTAATGGAATCTTTCAGTTCAATTTTCATTCACTTGGCGAACTACCGTAATATGTGAATTTACAATGATTACAATACATATACTTAATAACAAAAATTAATATTGCTATTTTGCTTTATTAGTAAGTGATTAGCGTGTTTTTTTGTCTTTTTAGACCATATTTTTTTTCCTGTCCACGCCCTCACGATTCAACGCCCCCCAATTTTCTCTGGGCCTTCTACTGCCTTCCTGAAAGTCTCAAACGCCCAGAAGACCATTGAGAACCTTTGATCTAAATGATTCGTTCGAAATACATTAGTCGATAACCTGAGAAGGTTTTTCTCAGAAAAAATAACAATCTTTGTTTTTTGTTTCTCGAAAAATTAATTTTTACTGACTTTAACCCAAAAGCCACGGAAGTGATTCATAATATTATAAATATCGTCAACAATTCTTATATATTTTTTTTGAACCCGTATAAATTATATTGGATAAGTGTGCATTTTCGCGCAGTGAATATTGAATAAGTGTGATATTTTAATATATTATGAGTTTTAATTTAATATTGTAGAAAGAACTCGTTCCGTACCTATTTGTTTTGAATCTGCTTCATAGTTTTTGAAATACCTTGTATCGTTATTGGTACTTAAAATTTTGAGAAGGTTTCGTGTGACCCAAATAAAACTTTGAGAAAAGCATTGCCTTAAATCTAACCCGCACAGTCTGGATCGGAAAATGTCCACAAAATATGCATAAATATTTATTTCAAGGAGCATCAGAATTTTATGTCCGTTTTATTCTATAGGTATGTGTAATAACTGATTTTAAAAAGTGATAGTTTCAGGGATAGAAAAAATTTTAAACCAAACTAACGATGTAATTTTAGATTATCCGACATTATATTTTATTTAAACGACTTTTTTATGGTTACCCAAGTAATATATCACTGAAGAAGAAAATACTAATAAATCCAACATGAAACAGAACAAAACATAGAAAAATAAAAAATATATAAAATTAATTGAAGATAATATTTACCATACGCAATAATGATTCGCCTGAAACACTTATCGACATTGAAAAAATCTCCCGAGAAAAGATACATGCCGCCGACGGGACTCGAACCCGCGTCCTTCTGATATCCGGTCAACTGCTCTAAAACCATTGAGCTACGTCGTCTCACCTCCTACCCGCCAAATAATTCAATATATACTAGTGTTTCATTCAACAATTATTTCTTATTACATTTTTCCATCTGAAAACAACCAACTTTATTTTTTTATCGAGTCCCGTCTTTTCTCGGAAGATTTTTTCAATGTAGATGAGTGTTTCTGGCGAATAATTATTGCTTGTAATAATTGTTACCCTTTGTATTATGCATGAAAATCTTGTCTTAAACATTAGTTAATCAATTAAAAAATAATAATGAGATAATATTGTTAATTCTGAATTTGAGATATGAGATCGAAAATAATGATGTAAAATAAAATAATATTACAACTCAAATAAATAAAAATACGCTTTGTTTTCTGATAAAAGTAAACATGCCATATTGTGGAGGCAGGTAACAATTTTAATTAAAGTGCTGATGACCATTAACTAAAGGGTGAGGGTTGAATTTCAAGCGACTGCAAGGGTCGTTATGTACACAAATTACCTTGAATCCACCGGAGTCATAAGACAAAGTTTTGTAGGTCTTTTGGAGTCAGAGTAACCTTTTCATCGAATGGGGTCATTACCGAAAAGGTTCGCGTCTCCGCTAGTCCGCCCGACGGCGACATCTATTAACTGATTATTATCAAATCAAGTGCAAGTTAAGGGTGGGTACTTAATGTTTCCGGGTGAACAATTCTTTTCGGTTGGGATTTCATTGCTAGTAGGTACTTACATAAATACTAAATGAGATTGCGAAACACGATTGCAATTTTTAAGTTAAGTAAACATAAAAGGCAAGGTAGATATTGCATATTTATATCTGTAGTGAAATAAATATTAATCTTTATATGTGATATATTTTTTACGAGAATGTAGAACAAGAGTCCCATCTGCTAGCGGACAATGTTGACGTTTTTATAATTTAGTGATTGAACGCTCGTAGGACTTTTACAAACACAATCCATGTCGAAAATGCGCAAACAGTATACAATTTGGGAGGCGGGTATTGGATAACCAACACCTCTGCCGTAGGTCACCCCAAGTGATTCGCTACGTTTGGTGACTTAGCAGGGGTGCCCGGGATCATGGGGTGAGGTTTGTCCGGGTCTTGGCGGCGGATGCATCTGCCCACCAGTTGCATGGCAGGCCTGATAGGGAGAAAATGGTTGAGGGAGTCCCTTTGACTTCTCCAGCCGTACTCTCTCGGAACATCCCCTTGCACCGCAGTTGGGGGGATGGATTCGTACGTCCATCACTCCTGGACACACTGACCTCCAGATTCTTACCCACCTCTAATATACTTTTCTTTCCCAGAACGTCCACTCTTTTCTATCCTAAAAAGACCCTTCACACAGCATCCCGAAGGATGACATAGGCCCTGAGGTGAATTATTTTCCTCGGGGCCTCCTGTGCGAGCTAATGTAAAAAAACTGAAATACACACCAGTACAATCTATCTACTATCATTTTACAAACAAAATACAGAAACAAAGAAATATTTTTTCTTTGAAGTATTGGCAGTTCGATGAAATTGCGCTAGTGGTGAATGCTGTGGAAAATATGGCAATAGTTATTAATATAAAAATTATAAGAATGTTATTAATAGTCCTTCGGATAGAGGGCAGCGAAAGTTATAGATTACGAATTAACTGTAGTATATATAAAATTGGAATAAAGATGTTATGGTTTGGATGAATAAAGAAAAAGAAGTTATTAAAACTATAAAAATCCGAAGACTTCAATATCTTGGACATGTGATGAAAGATTGCCGGAAGACGGGGCCCTGGAAGCAGGAGAACCTCATGGCTGAACAACCTGAAACAGTGGTTTGGCCAGTCCACGGTAGAGCTATTCCGGGCCGCAGTAAACAAAGTCTGTATAGCCAACATGATAGCCAACCTTTGTTTAACGGACAGGGTACGAGAAGAAGAAGAATCGTGCATGTTGGCAAGGAGAAGAAGCATATATCAATTGCAGGTTGTCTCAACTTATATATTTCAACTTATATTTATATATAACTCAACATATCTCAACAATATTGAACATTTCTAAGAAACACCTTTGTAATTTCTCCAAACGATGTAAGTTACAAGTGAATAGGAGACCACACAAGAGATGCATATTCTAACTGCGATCTCACAAGAGAGCAGTAAAGTATTGAATCAATATTATGAAAAGTCCTGGCCCCCTAGCACAGACGATCGATAAGGTTTGATTTTCAGTAACTTCTCTTCCTTCCTAGCGTGACTGCAGATCGAAGATGTAACAGTAGTTTACGATAACTAAGTGTTCTCAATATATTCTATATCAACTGTTGTTTGTATGTTAGCGATCTGCAGTTGTCCTAGGGAACGGTTAGAAGTAACAGAAGTTATTCTATCAATCCTTATCGTTCGACCGTGCTAGGGGGCCAGTAAGTTGTGTATTACGAAACCTAAAATTTGTACGGCCTTATTGGAAATTATTTCGCAGTGACCAAAGTGACGCAGTGTTCCATCAGAAAATAAACAATGTTACGGCGTAAAAATACGAAATACATATAATACTTTTGTTTCGGTGATAGCCTCGCATTGTTTTCGGAGAGTAACGATGAACTAAAAAAACACTTTCTACGAGCCCATATATCAATTTCATCTTATCCGTTACACTATTCCTTCATCCGTCCTTGTGTCAATTATTTGAATACGTTTTCCTAAAACTAAAAAATAAAAGAATTTATTTTCTTGTTAAAGGTGGAATAAGCCTTCTTTCTAAAATTTGCAAAGTAGGTATTATTAGAATGGTAGGTTCCTGAGTTGGCCGGGCGTGTTAAAACAAGGTTCCTGAATTAAATTTAGCACTAAAAATTTATTAAAAAAATTCTGATATCACGAATATATTGTCTTTTATTTTTTTGTCCCCTTTGCTACAGTGCTATTATAAGCTGACGGTGATATAAGCATAAACTAACGCTATATCTTTATACTTTAATCAACCACACCCACTATAACGATAGTTGGCATGTCAAACACGAAAGCGCAATCCTTTTTCGCTAACTTGTAACACTGTACATTATCATTATGTATACCCCTATTTCTGTAAGTACATTAAAATATATTTTTTAAAATTAAATTAAAAGACTTTTAGCCTAGCAGTCGAAAAATTCCAACTCAATTTACTCGAAAACGAAAGCCCAAATCAAAAAAATGTGTACCACAAAATCGCCCCAAATTTTATGTACCTGAATAGATTCACAAGTCTCCCGCTTGTATTACGAGTTTCTGGACACAATGCATTTTATTTTCTGTAGGTACATAAGTATATTGGTTTTTAAAACAATAGAAGTGGTTGTACTTTGTAATTAAGAATTTAATTAATTTTGAAATATAAAAATCCGAAACCGGGTAGCGTATTTACAAAACCTATACCGATTCAGTCACGGTAGCGACAATTTACATTTTAAATATACCTCTATATTGGTTATTTTTTATCACATTGCAAAAACAAAAATTGTTCTAAAATCTAGACAAAATAATCTTTCTGCTGTGTATATTAGAAATTAATAATTTTATTTCTAAATATTTAAATTTTAATATTATTCCCATATATTGTAAATACACCTCTATATTGATAAATTTTTATCACTTTGCAAAAACAAAAATTGTTCTAATATCTAGATAAAATAATCTTTCCAAAATGTATATTAGAAATTAATAATTTTATTTCTAAACATTTAAATTTTGATATTGAAAATTTAAAGCGACTGAAACGGTATAGGTTTTGGAAATACGCCACCGGGTACAACTCTGACGCCGCGCCATATAAAAATCACCTGTGAACGTGAAGTTTATGACAAAGCTACTATCGTAATAGAACCGAATGAAGGCAAGCAGCTAATAAAGCCAAAAGATGGCGCTACTTATGTTAACATCCAGCATGAGGGACGTCGGCTGGCAGCGTGAGTACTCTTGGATTAGCATTTTCATGATTCTCAACCTGGCGAAGTCGAACCGAATTTTAACTGCTATTGGTTAATATTGTCTTCAATGATAAAATTATTAAATATTGCTCTCATTAAGTATTTATGATTGGCGTTTGACCTGCTTTAAATTTCCATCAACTCAAATATTGAGTTTGATTTTCGAACAGTTGACTGAAGTCAACCTTATTGCTGATAAACTAAGCTGTTTTCGCTGAGTGTACTATTAACTATGGAACAGTAAACATTGTTCAAGTATTTCGTTAATTGTGTAAGGAGCCTTGAGTTCTATTGTGTACACGCCGTAATAAAGTACTCCTAGACTTCGAATAACGTTGATCGTAGTCAGTCTGAATGGAAGATTTATTGTAAAATACAAATGGTACGTACTCCCGAGGGTCGTATTAATATTCAAGACCAAATAAAAATATTTTTACGTCATCAATCAACGTTATTCAAGAATTTATCAAATACTAAAATTTCTGATATAATTGATGTAAAATCATTCAACAATGAAGGCAAGATTAATGATAAAATAAATAAATATATATACTTTTTTTAATATGCGGGCGTAAAGACTAAATTCTTTTGTGAAATATTTTTGAACTTCTTCGAATTTGAAGAACGCCTTTCAATAGCCGTCAACCCACTCCTCTTCCCTATTGGCCTCTTTTTGTCTTTCTGCCTCCGACATACCTCGATTTGGCGTGCCATAGTCTCAATAGCTCCGGGCTTTTGGGACTGTTGTGCGGTATTAATTTAAATGATAGAAACACAGTGATAGTACTTACCTACAAACGTCGGTTAATATCGAATGCACTTAAGATATTGAAACTTTTTTTTTGGTAAGATATGTTTTAATATAAGGGCCCGCAACCCCAATTTCTACCGATTTCTTACATATCTCGTTTTAAAGATCTTAAAAAAATATATGTTATTCTTGAAGATAATATCTAGACATTGCCTGCGCCGAAACGCAAATTATATAAAATTCCCTCGATAAAAAAAATCGCAAAATATGCTCCAAAAATTATTATAAACACGTTTGTTTCAGTTATTTTACAAATTATAGGTATGAAAAAATTCACAGTGTTTCTTTACATCCTGCTTAAGAAAATGTCTATGAGGTTTTTGCTCTAATTTAAACGAGTCGTGTTTTATTAAACATTTTCGCAATTTTCGCATCGATTTTGTCGCCGTAAATGTTAGCGCTCTCCTCTAACATTCGTAATTTCGTATCTCTCCATCTTCTTCTTTTCGAGCATGGTTGCGGAGCCTTAAGTTTGATGTTTTATGGCTGGTAATTGAACCTTTAATTGCCATGAAAATAGGTGCTGTTTATTCAGTGGCGTAGCTAGCCTGGGTGGCCATAGCGTTAAAGAAATCCATATTATTGGAGGTAGGAAACACAGAAGCCGGCAAATAATTCCACAGCCGAGCTATTGAACTCATGACCTGGTCATAGAAACGACCCTTTCTCATTAGAAAATTGTCAACTGTGTATAAAAAAATGTTGATCGATGATGCTAGTTCCTTGGAGGATCTTCCATTGAACTACTAGTAGAATGAGGATAGCATTCCCACCCAAAGCCTGTGCTCTAAAAATTGTAATCCGTCTGTTAAGATGGGAGAATTCATAAAATGAACCTCCCTTTTCTGCAGTCACAGGTTTTGGTTTTTTCAGTTTTTTGGTAGCTAGACCCAATCTTGTCTGATTACGTCTAAAAGGGATCGAAATGAAAATCTAGTCTCTTTCAACGAAAGCAATCTTCCGAACAGGCCCTCCATTGATATGCTTGGTGTAATCCTAAGTGACCAGCTCAGGTATGGGGCTCCATCGAAGCCAGAGTAAAGTTAGCCTCCCAAAAACTGGGCGTACTGTACAGGGCCCGCAGATACTTTAATAGTACACAACTGCTAACCCTGTACAAATCACAAGTGCGCCCCACGGTTGAATTTGGCAGCCACCTCTGGTCTGGAGCTCCAAAATACCTGAAAAATACCCTCGACTCTGTGCAGAAACGGGCGGTCCGTTTGATAGATTCTCCCATCTTAACAGACGGATTGCAATCTTTAGAGCACAGGCGTCAGGTGGGAATGCTAATGCGAATAGTATTACAATGAAAGATGCTCCGAGGAACTAGCATCATTGATCCCTTCGGCACCGGTGCATAGTCGGGAAACACGCCAAACGCGTACCCAACATTTGTACACTGTTGACATTTGTCACATGAGAACAGGGCGTTTCTTCGACTCGTTCTTGTGTTCAACAGCTCGGCTGTGGAATGATTTGCCGGCCTCTGAGTTTCCTCCTTCTTACAACATGGGTCTCTTCAAGACCAATGTTCATTCCTTCCTCTCCTAAAAAAGACCCTCCACACAGCATCCCAGATGACATAGGCCCTGAGGGAAATTATTTTCCTCAGGGCCTCCTGTGTGGAGTTAATGTAAAAAAAAGCTGTCTAATTCAACCGTGGGGCGTACAGGGTTACATATATTTTTTATGCTTTTCTTGCGGGCATTTTAGGGGAAAACCTTCACATGGAAAAGCATCACAAGAATATGCTCGCAGCTTTTTTTTTAATTCCTGCTTCAAATAGGTACACCTATCCTCAAAGCACACTCATTTTAAAAAGCTCGATTTCAGGAAGGAGGCATTCACTTTCCTCAAATCAAAAGTTAAACTAATTCATCCAATACGTCACACTCCAAGAGCATAGAGATTGAAACACTCTCAGGAAAAAATATCAGTATTCGAGGGTACCATCACTGACGAGGTAAACAGGTAGAAATGTGATGTGGGTTAATCAGTGTTCCAGAAAAATATCATTTTTTCTCAACTTCTGGGGAAATTGACCAAATATTTTCGAAGTGAAACTTCTCCGTTGTGATTTGGAATTAGGATGAAATGAAAATGATGCATAACAGCGCTTGCGAAGCTTTATACTCCTATCAAGGCTCCTATTGGTTGAGATATAAAACGGAAATGACGCTAGGTCTGCGCTCATTGGCAGCTTTGATTATGACCTCACTTTTCAAGGATCTTTGGTTCTTCATAGTTTGAGATTGTTTTGGTAAAGTTTCCCTTGTACCCTTCTCTGCAGAGACATTCGTAATTTAGTAAGTTCTGGGACCTGTATTCTCCTGTAAATGTAGGATTCTTATCGAAAAGACTTAGGTTCTTAAAAAACACTGACTGTCCGTAATTAATAATAACACTTCTGAGGATAAACGTCCTTCTAGACTGAAAGCTACTTTTGATCTGCCGTAGCTGCCGAACTTGGTCACCTTCGGCACAACTCGGCAATGGGGCCATGTGATCCGAAGAACCCATAGACAACTATAGTAATGTAGGAAATCGATCACAGACCAACATGATACATTACAATTCCATTGGTGATGTACTGTGCCTGTCTCACTAGGAAATCCTGCGTTGAGATCAGGCGCCGTTTATAATACAATCAGTTTACAACAAGTATAAAACAACACTACATTTCACTTAAAATAAAATAAAATCATCGTGGTATTATTGGAAATAAATCGTTGATGCTTGATCTGCCTAGACGGATGATGTACCGATTGTTTTATTACAAAATATCAAATATTTCTTTGGTCAAAAGTTATTTCAGCGAAAGGGATAAGTATGAGATTCTGTTCTTTGATTCGGGTATCACGTTTAGATTAGACACATTATTAAAAGCAGTTCTGTATTTGAAGAGGTATACTAGTATGTTTTTAGCGTAAAATGTCCAAAACTCAAATTTCGTCCAAGCTACTTGTGATCTTTAGAATAATTTCTATAATTAGTTTCTGAGCTTTAAAGAACGGATAGACCCAAGAAATTAATACGCGTTTTAAGGGAAAAAAACATATGTAGATATAAACAGTACTCACCAAAGCAGTATACATATTTAAACAAAATGGGAAAAAATAATTTTTGAAAATGTATAGCAAAGAAAAATGAAATAAGTGCAAATTGTTTGAGCTTAGCAGCTAAATAAACCTCTGTACATATTATTTTAAAAATTAAAGCGAGAAAAAATCAAAAAGAGAAATGAGGAAAAATAAATAACGATGAAATAAAATATTTAGATTGAAGTTGTATTTTTTTATAAAAATACATTTTTCTTTTGTATAAAAGAAAAAAATATTAATTTCGTTAAATAGAATTTGAAATGTATTAAATAATTTGGAGACATTAGTTATCTTTCAATTCGAAAAAGACACTTCTTTATTTTATCTGTTCTGTGTGTAAGATGGAAGGGGTGTTATGTGATGGATTTTTCTTAAGATACGAAGCCAGCAAATAATTTATTATTTATGTATTTTGGAAATGGGATATATTATATCCTCGAGCGTACCAGATTGATTACAAGATTTTCCAGAAATCAATATACATTTTCTAATTTGTGTTTTCTCTGTGGCTTTTAACGGTCAAACGGTCAAACCTTTAACGGTCATAACGTATTAAAAACGAAAATTTTATTAATTTATTTGCTTCCTCATTGCGAATGAACTGAATTTAGATAACCTTTATATTAAAATGTTTGATGAAGAAATTCTGCGTCACCGTGATTATATTTAAAAATAGAAAGCGTTATATAATTAAACAATACGGTATTTCGGTTGTTTTTTTGTCTGTAACTCTGGTTTAATGAACTTTAGAACTTGGATGTGCTTTGAATTTTAGTGTCACATTAAAAAAATTAGAACTGATTGAACGAATGATTGATATTAGCGATAAAATCGGCACCGATATTATTTTTATATTAATTTCCGATAATGTCCTAATTTTTTAATTTTTTCTTTTTCAATATTTTCAATTTGTTCATCCGAAGGGTAAAATTAGGAAAATAATTTCCCTCTGAGTCTGTGTCATCTTTGGGGATGCTGTCCGAAGTGTCTTTTAAAGGAGAGGAGGCTCTGGGAAGGAAAAGGTATGAGGGGTGGGTAAGAATCTGCGAGTCAGTGGGTCCATGAGTGACGGACGTACGAATCCATCCCTCCTACTGCGGTGCAAGGTGCAAGGAGGGACCAACTGGAGAGGCCAAATGCTCCCCCTCAACCAGCCTCTCTCGATCCTTACTGAGTAAATAGGCAAAAGCATTCACCGTCAAGACCTCACCCTCTAAACCAGAGGACCCCTGCTAAGTTACCAAACGCAACGAACCACTTGGGGTGACCTACGGCGGAGGTTTTGGGTGTAGCAATACTTAACCGTACCTACTTTTTACATTCCTATCCCTCTCAGAATATTTCGCAACGCCATATTATATTTCAGTTAGAAATCTTGTTAGGTATCGCATAAATTAATAAAAATATGTATAACGTGAATGCATCCAGTCAATTTCCCTTTCATCCTTTGAATACATTATGGTTTACAGTCTTACATCCCATATTATACTTATTAGATTTACCCTCAAAGAAAAATTTTAAGTACCTAGCCCACCTTGTGGGGAGAAGGTAACGTATTACGTTAGGAAGCAATCCGAGGCCTTCGTACATTGACTCATTCAGAATTCTGCGAAAACACACAGTACTTTGCATATTCCACTCAAATTGTTTGGGGCGGCAAGAAGATATACGAAGTGTAAAGTGTGTACAGAATATAACTGGTCGACTTACTAGGAAATATATCTTACCAATATTATAACGAAAGTTTGTATGGATGTATGTGTGTTTGTCACTTGGAAGTGTTGGAAGAATTCGGTCAAAAATTTCTAAAAAAACTGCAATCACCATTTACAATTCAGTTATTGCTCCACACTTAAACTACTGCTCGAGTATACTTTTCCTATGTAACGAAAGAGAATAAAATAAGTTACAAATTCTCCAAAACAGGGCAATAAGAATAATACTTCGACGAAATAGATTTTCAAAAATAATTAAAATTCTTCCTCTGTTAAAGGAACTAAATTGGTTAACCGTGAAATAGATGCTGACCTTGAACACGATGGTATTTATCCACAAAATACTTCTCAAATAAAATTGTATACAACAAGGACATTCACAGATATAACACAAGGACGTGCAAGGAAATTAGGCTACAAAAAAAGGACAAAGCGAATTTGCAGAACAGTTTACTGTATTTGGGAATGAAGTTATATAACACACTACCAGAAACTTTAAAGTCCACACCAATTGGAAAGTTCAAGATGTATTGTAGGAGCTACATAAAACTTGAAAAAATATAGTGAATATGAAATATTATAATTAATTAGAAATTTGTAAACTTAAATGTACAAATTATTATTATTATTTCTCCTTCACGCAAAAACTACGGAATGGATTTTAATGAAACTTTACAATAATATAGTTCATTCATCAGAACAACATATAGGCTATGTATATATCGTGAGCTCTGGCGTTATGAAATTTGTATAAACGAAAATGTGTGTATTATATATATTTTAGCGGTAGGAAGGATAGGCAGGGCGAAGGTGAACGGGGGACGTGGGGTTCGCAAAGAGGGAAGAGACGAGGGAGAGGGAAAGCGGGGAAGGTGGAAGGGAACAGGGACGCACGGGAAAGAACATGCAGGGAGAATCAATTTATTTCTTTGAATGGCATTGCAACGCATGCCGGGAACTAGCTAGTAATATTATAAAGTTCAGCTCAGTGGGTAGAGCACTTGTCATGTAAGCCAAGGGTCCTGGGTTCAAATCCGAGAGGTGCCAATATATTTTTCTGATTTTTCTGTATCCAGATTTTCGATTGAATTTCGCTTTGTCTTCATTTAATTAAATATAATAATTTGAGTTTTTACTCATAAAGTTAAAAATAAAAATAAACTAAAATTATCAGCTGAAGAGCTGTATTCTAAATCCAGAAACTTGTCTACACCTAAAGTAAGAGAAGGAAAAGTATCAATTTACCTGCAAAACAATCAATTTCTAGGAAGCGTTGTGTATTTGGTGGCGTTTAGCGTAAAATTCTATTTAAAGCAGACCCTATTAGGATTCCAATATGTGTGGTACAGGAGTTTGCTGACCTTCAACCGTGTAACTCCTACGAACTAAGGCATTTGTCATATATTTTAGGGCAGCCGTGGAAACTTAATTACGAGGGATGTTATAGTTACCAAGGATATATCTAGGCGCCCCATGATTCTACAATCTGCATGGTATTAATAAATTGTACTGCGAGATGTTTAGCATAATGCTAATTATTTTACAGGGGATTAAGACGTGTTCAAAGCAATACCCAAGCAGTATTGAGATCATGGATAATATATTTTGTTTAAACATTTACACTGTAGTCAAATTCTAATAATAAATGATCGTTGGATTACTATAACACTACTTTAAATAATTATAAGTTGGTATATTTATACAAATTTTATCCAACATAGCAAACACAAAACAACGTATAAATCAAATTTTGATAGATATTGAGGTAAAATGTGTATGATTCAAACAGTGTTAGAAACAGAGAACACCACGCTTTCAATTTGCATAGAAAAAAATATTAATTCTACGACAAAACATTTAGTATTTAAATACGGTAAGTGGTTAAAATTTTTAATTAAAAGTTCGTTGGACTTAAATAATGTTACGCATAACGCAGTAATATTTATCATTACCAACCAACTTGCCACTATCACCGACAGCCGAAATTCGTATGTTTAATTTTATTCGCAACATCATGTAGTCCACTCCTTTTATGTGTCAAATCTCTTCAAATAACTTATTCTATCAAATATTTATATGGAATTAGTTTTTAGAAATGTTTTGATTTTGAAATTGTTTATTTTACGGACAAAAACGTTAAAGTTAAAATAGGTCCTTACATATGAAATCGGCGTTTTGTATGGGAGGAACATAAAGCCGATTTTTTTTTTAATATAATGTATTTATTTAATCAAAGTATATACCATTGCTATCTATGCACTTTTGCCATCTCATAGGTAGTTCATCGATCCCTTTACTAAAAAAACCATTCGGACGGGAACCAATAAAATCTTTGAAGGCGCTTTGGACTGCCCCATCGGAGTTGAATTTTTCCCTTGCAAGAAGTTATCCAAATTTCTAAAAAAATGGTAATCTGTTGGGGCAAGGTCAGGAGAGTAGGTACGGTGGATGTCTTACTTTCCAATTGAAGCTCCTCTAATTTGGTAGTCGTCTGTTGTGCAGTGCGTGGTCTGGCGTTCTAACGCGCGTTTGTTGATTTGCTTCACTCAATTCGTGAGGTACCTACCCACCTTTAAAGCTTTTTCACCTTCCCAATTTGCTTCAAGTGGATCAAAACAGTTTTATCACTAACACCGCAGCCTGCAGCTAACTTGGACGTGGTTTGCGATGGATCCGCTTCCACAATAGCCTTCAATTCTTCATTATCAACTTTGGTCTCCGGCTGTCCACGGGGCTTGTCCTGCAGGTCGAAATTTCCAGAACGAAAACGTTGGAACCAAAAACGCACTGTGTTTTCTTTTGCGGCACCGTCGCCATACACATCATTAATCCTTCGAGCCGTTTCTGCAGCACTGGTGCCACGTACTCGTAAATGATGCAATATTTCAAGTTTTCCATTTTGTAAACTAAATGACGCAAAGAAAAAAAACAATTAAGGAAAAAACAAATGAATTATAATTTTCAAAACACAAATACATGAGTAAATAGCTGTATAAATTTGAATTTGGAATTCCTAACCAAAGAGAATATATTTGAGATTAAAGTTGCCAGTACGGCAAAACGCCAATTTCATATGATGTAAGGACCTAATAAATAAATAAAAAAAGAATTATAAATAAAGTAAAAATAAACCAATTGTGTGATGTGCCCGGGTTCATGGGTTGAGTTTATTCTAGGTCTTGGCGGCGGATGCTTTTGTCCACCTACTGCGTGGAGGGCCGAATCAGTGGATTCTTTGAGGGAGACCACAGATATTGAAATATAAGTAGATGTGCTATCTACAGTTTTAACCAGGTGGGACTGCTCTTCCGGGTGCGCCGATATTGTGTACCAATTAACAAATATACTAAATGAACGAATAATTAACGATTAAACCAAACGAACGTTAAACTAAATGAACGAATTCTTTCCGTATTCAAACTATATTGTTGACCAATACTAATGCACATCTTCAAAAAATCAACGAAATGAACAAATTATTTTTGTATGCAAACTACTCTAATTAGGGCATAGTCCGCGATATCTCTTTTGTATTTGAATATCTTTGAGGGAGACCTACTGACCTCTCCAGCCGGACTCTCTCAACTCATCGCCTTGCACCGCAGTGGGAGGGGTAGATTCATACGTTCGTCAATCCTGGACACATTCCACCAATCATACCTTTTCCCTCCTGTGTGGAGATAATGTAAAAAAAATAACGAATTTGATTTTTAAAGTTTTTTTTTTTTTTAAATAAAATTTACCACAATCGTTTCAAGTATTTTGATACAATGATGTGCCAATATTTAGCATGCTGTTTGAAGCTCAGTAAGCCTCAATGTAAAGCCTACATAAAAATTAAAGAATTATACTTTTCCAGTACCTACATACAATTTTAAAATAATCTTCTCGGTAAAAGAGAGCACGAAAATTCAAATTTATGCAAACACGGCCCTACTGTTTGAAATCATATGCCAAGGTTACGAAATTTTAACTAACCCCTAAACCGACTTACTTAGAGATGTTTAAAAAATCATGTTAAACATGCACGCACGAAGCAATAGGCCTTTTCATGTGTTATTTTTTCTGAGTTTTATTTAGTGTTTTTGGCAGAAATTTCAGTTGAATAATGTAAGGGATCATCATAAATATTTCAGTCCAATAAACTTGATGGGCCAACTTTTCGTTGGTCGTAAAAATAGTGCAAAACTTAATGTCCAAATATACAGAAATTCAAGGTCTAACGATAAAAACATTTTGTCTGAAAAATATACTTTAACTTTGGCGATTGTTAAGACCTCGCATTCCGAATTTCTAACTGACATATTTATAACATACCAACTGATAGATAACCAAGTGTTGTGTCGATAAATTAACTCACACCGCCATCTGTTAGAAACTTATGGGACATTCAAATAATTACTAATAATATTGTGGTCAATATACTTAATTAATATTGTGTTCAATAATCGAGATAAAAACTATCATATCGTTTAAGTTGGACCAAATTACACACAGTTAGCCAAATTTCATTAAAATCGATTGTTTCGGAGTTTATCTCGAACGCGAGATATAGGTATATATATAAAGATGTTCTTTTAAAAATCTTTTAAATTATTTTATAAGATAATCTCTATTCAGATTCCGAATTAAAGAAATTATTGCTTCAAATTCACCTCGATAGAAAAAAAAATTGCAAGTATGATCAGGAAATTATAAAAAAACAAAAGGTGCTAAAATCCTTCATAAAAATGGTCATGATAACCTTTTAAATAATTTGGAAGCACTAGAAATAAAAAAAACAGTAAAACCAATACAGAAATGCCCTAGTGAGATGTGCAGCTTATGTTCTTTTATGTATTTCTTATTTTTCAATAAATAAATTAATACCATTTCCTTGTACTGATGTAAATTTACCCTTACTGTTTGTTTTATTTTTAACTTGTTGTCTCCCTATGTTTATATATGAGCACAATATTTAGTATTTCTTGTTTAGTATTAATTTGCACCCAGCTTAAGCTTGAGCAAAGCGAAACCGGTCGGTAAATAAAATAATTTACACAAAATAAGATATCACATGTCGAGAGATTGTTGCTCTGTGTAAGATACCTAAATTTAAATACTTGCTTTGGACTTAAAATTATAGACGGAAACAGTAGTGAAAATTTCAGGATGTCAGAGCTTGCATTTAGAGAGTTTTTTGGCGGGTTCTGGGCCCAGATTTTCTGCTTTTTTATTAAGATTCATCTCACACTGAAGTACATGCAAAGGTATTCTGCAAAATAACCGACCACGATACAGAGTACAGAGCTTTTTAATTTTCTTCAATAAGTATAGGAGAATATTAAATTCAGCCTTTATATTTTTTTGTGTATTCAAACCTATTTTCTGCCTTATGGTTGTAAAGATACCCAATGCTGGATATTGTAATAAAAGAATTTTTTAATTGAGTAAAATATGGTAAACACGGTTTATAATGAACTTTAACAATGGAACCTTGTACGCATGGTTTAAAAAGCAAAGAGGGAAGAAATTAAACGAACAGTTCGTCTTTTCAAGTACCTTCCTAATCCCACGGTGAATAAACCACAAAGAAAGCGTCTATTTGTGGGGTTATGCCTGAAAATGTTGAAAATGTAACCAGATATCTAAGCAATGTTCCAGACATTTTCCTATTATTTCTGATATTCCGTTTAATTAGATGTAGGTACAAATCGACTTTTTTTACTCATATATTTTCTGATTGGCTGAAGGATGTGACAGACCAGAAACGAATAGGACAAATTTATGATTAATTTAAAAAAATCATAGACGAAGATAACATCAATCGCGCTCAAAGCAAATAAGTAACATAAAAAAGGTAACGGTCGCTACTGGTCTAGAAACCAAATTCGGGTTTTCAATCATTTCCGGGACTGGCACTCTACCACATTGTTTGAGACCAGTTTAAAAAAAATTATCTCGTACCAAAGAAATATTGAAGATAAAGACTCGGTGGGACTGGAAAGTAATTGTTTGTAATATCTTTGATAAACCTTTAAAAATCATTTTGATTGTTTATACTGTCTAAGTTTTACCTTCAAAATATTTTTACCGGAAGTTTTATTTGGACAAAATATAAAATGTGTTTTTAAACTTCGGGTTGCGGGGGAGACCGTTTTAATTTATTAAAAATTCCGAATTATTCAATAATTTTAACATAATTTTTAACACGATAAAAAAATAAAACTTCTTTCAAAGCCGAACTTTCTGATAAAAAACTGTTTCTGTAGCCTTTGTTAAAGCTTTAACATAAATCTAAATTTATTATTTTTTGTACATAATTTCAAACTGTATTTAATACTTTGTTATTAGATGTTTTTGAATGTCATATTATGCCAATGCCTTCAGGCAAAATTAAGAAATCATTTTTGAACCACTTTTTTACATTAGCTCCAGACAGGAGGCCCTTGGGAAAAAAATTCCCTTGGGTCCTATGTCCTATGTCATCTTTTAGGATGCCGCGTGGAGGGTTTTTTAGGGAAATGAATTAAGGAAATTCTGGAAAGGAAAAAGGTATGAGAGGTCGGTAGGAATCGGGGGTTAATGTGTCCAGGAGTGACGGGCATATGAATCCATACCTCCCATTGCGGTGTACGATGAGGAATTGAGAGTCCGGATGAATAGGTCAAAAGGTATCCCTCAACCAGTCTCTCCCGATTCGGCGTACCTAGACGAACCTCATCCCATGAACCCGGACCAATGGCAGGGATCTGCCCTGATGATGGACACTGCAACGCTGTCCGAAACGTTGGCTAAAGAAGGAGGTAGCGCAACACGGCATAACACCCCAAAAACAAATAACGAAAATGGCAGGGATGTTGGTTAACCAATAAGTGGTTACCAGTTGTAGAAAAACTGCTTTTTTTAAGTAATCATTTATTCCATGTGTGTACAATTTATTGTTGGGTTTTGCTCACTGAACTAGGTCCTAGCGTAACCCCCTCCCTACCTACAAGATTGTTCAATAGGCTCTCGAATTCTTTTCCACAAAAATACCCTTCACAAACTTTTTGATAGAGGGTGATCAAAATAGGGCTTATGACAAGCAAATTTGGCCTATTTGTATATCTGCTAATAAGGTATATTTGCGGGAATTTGTGATTTATAGTCGCTAACTGAGATAATTATCCTTTTCTTTCTCCTAGAATAGAGCCCCTTTCTTCGAGACACTACCCGGAGCGCAGGAGTCGGGGGCGATCAAATATTAGTTTAATTATACGGGGACATCTCTCCCCAAGATTGCAAACAGTGGCCAAAAGGAAATTATAAATTAACCGCGCAAATCCAACGCAGATTGTATTATCCACGACCCTTCGGCTTAAGAGCTAACAGAATAACAGAAGTGATTCGGTTAATATTTACCCACATATAGGCAAATGTTAATAGTTAATTAACCAGATCATTTCTGCGACTCTGGTAGTATGTATTGCCTATATTAGGAGGAATTAGAAATAAAAAAACACACCATTTTATTTTGTTGTTTTCCATTTCATCCGTATTACAGAAGTGGCTGGGTTGAGCCGCAGTGTTCCGAAGTTATACCGTTTTATAACATATTTCTCTTGTCTCTTGAACACTAATTAATTTTCTATCATGTATATCACATATAAGTAAATATACATATTCACGTCGAAACGGTAATTACATGAAATTATCTCGATGTAAAAAAATCGCATAGCTTTTTTTCTATTATTTTACAAGTGATACGGATAAAAAAATTCACCGTGTTTCTTTAAATGCTATTAAGGACATTCCCAAGAGGTTCTTGCTCTATTTTAAACGAGTCGTGTTTTATTCAACATTATCGTTTTTAATATTGGCTCGTTCCCTCTAACATTCGGTTAACATAAATATCTCCCCTTCTTCATCTTTTTGAGCGCTTACTACCGGGCTTTAATAATTTTTAAGAAATGATTTAAAAGGAAAACTCACATATTAATAAAAAAAATTACGTCTAATTATGGATAAGATAATCGCAGAGATAATTATTTAATGTGAGATTTAATGCAACGAAAACAAAAAATGTAGAGACAAAATGAATGTATTTCTCCATTTTTTTTAGTTAAGTAAAATAATTTTACCGTATAAAACAATTTTCTGACCCATTCCCATGCTCGCTCATGCTCGATGTTTAATGTACAGGTATATGAATAAAATTTATCTGCCTTAAAATGCGAACTGGCGACACCTATGTGGGATTTTTTTGATATAATTAATATATTATAAGTACATACACACATAAACGTATATATTTTTGTATTTCTAGAGTTTTTTAATCTTTTATCTAATTAATTGTGTTGTTCTTTTTTTTTACTATTTATGAGAAAAAAATATCGTTATAAATATATCCAATCCATGTATTAAATTAATATTAATTTATTTATACGTAATTAATGAATAAATAAATAAAATTTAAAAAATTTCACATTCAAAATAAAAACAATATTATTGACTGAGCTTTATATTTCATCTGTCTGTAATCTTTTTCGCGTGTTCCGTATTCTGTCAATCGTGTCAAGATGGTAGCCATTTTTTTAGATAATACCTTTTTACTCCGCCAGAGCGCATGAGCGTTACGAGCTGTCAAATCGGAACACTAAAATTTGTAATTTATATTATCTTTCTTTAGCTGTAGAATATCAAGAAAAGCGGCTACCACTAATTTTACTTTAGTACAAACGAAAAAAAATTCAATTGTGATTGATTTGAAGGTCGCTAAATAATTTATTAACACTTTTCTTGCTCGTCATTGTAAAACTTTTTAATAACATCAACAATAGGATGGATTGTCACATTATTTATGGAATTATTAGCGACAGATTAACGTATAATGGCCGATGATTGATTAAAGAATTAGCAGGCGATATTTATCCCCATCTTACGTCAAAAGATTGTCAAATTACGTATTGTTGAGAATTTTTCGTTGGGAGTATCCGCGAACAATCTTCATTCAACGCTGAAGGTTGAAAATGGAATTTACAAAGAATTTTTAATGTTATCAAAATAATACGGATTTATTCCATGAAAGGTTATTTCTGTGCACACATTTTCAGTATCGTCGGTTCACAATACTAAATATAGAAACAGTGACTATATAATCCTTTTAATTAATTTTCTAATTAATGTAAATACGAAAAGCAAGATAAAAAAGTATTACTGATTCCGTAATATTCGTCCTATTGTTTACTTTTACTTTATTTATTTCTAAACATATGTAAAATGCTTTCGAATTTTTCCACAGAGTGAGTGTGTGTTATAGGTAAAACACTTTAAGTTGGAAGCAATAAAAATGATTAGTATTGATGTATTGGTCTATCTGTGTGAATGTCAAGCGACGCCCACAAATCCGATAAGGTTCTCTGTCTTGCTTATGCCCACTTATTGTAACTAGTTAGAAGAGAGGCAACGACACCCTTTTGAGGCTGTACTTACAGGATGTTCTATTCTATTCATTCGGTTCGTAATTTGATTTAAACATACGTGCACCTACATTTCGCAAGTGACAAATAATGACAAATTTATAAATTTGAAATAATAAATAGTGTTTGTAACGTGCGCAAGTTTAATATTTATTACGATATCATGGAGTCCTGTTACGAAACGGAACGTGGCTAATCACTGAATGGACCAAATCATGAAATTTTATTCCGTATGTTTAATTATTTTACTTATTCATTATGAAAAAAAGACGGTGGTCAACTTTTAAGCATAAATGACTTGTATGATTTGACGTCTAAGGCAACTGGAGTATCACAGACTAGTACCTATTTGTGTTAGTAATCTGTTATATTTTAGATAATATACGTATAGATATTTGCTGATGATGACTGGTACATAATTAAATAATTAGTGTTGCTGATGATTGCGAACACATAATTATAAAAAATAAATAACCCATAAGCAGCCAAATTTGTAAGCCCAGGTTTTGGAAATCACACTTCATTTCAACATTAGGTTCTTAGTTTAGGTAAACCAAGTAATTCATGCGTATTGAGTTTTAAACGAAACTTTACAAATGTCAAATCCGTAAAAAATGGCGGCAATGGAGATGTTTTACATGGGAAATTTTTAACTTTGAATGAAAACCGAATTTAAATGCAAGTTTAACAGTAGTTTACTTTTCAAAATCTATACCTATTAAACGTGTAGCGGCATGTGGCGGCTTGTCGGTTATTTACTTTATAAGATATTAAATAAGTATGAATATAATAATAAAATAATCTTTTTAAATAACATAATATTTTTTTAACCTTGTTGTTATTTATGAATACCCCTTTGAATTCAATCCTAAAGATTATCGCATTTAGTTAATAAACTTATTTTTCTTCCTAAACCTTCAGTATTTCTATAAAAATGTTGTAAAACAACATTAGTTTTATGTTACCGATTTAAACACGCTTTGGATTCGAATTCTCAATTGTGAAATAATTATTAATTGCTTTTTGTTAAAAGCCCAAAACGAAACACGCTGTATGAAAGTTTTGCATCTGTGTGAGTACTGTGATGAAGTCAACTTAACTTGAGAGACCTATACAATGAAGATGAAAACCAACGGAAGTGTTGTAAGCATGTTCGTGTTCGTACCTACTCCCAAAGTAAGCTAATTTTTGCCTTACTTCTTTGTGAAAACGATACACATTATATCAAAGTTCTTTTATGAACAAATAATTTCAAAAGCAGTCAATCGATCTATCTGATGCGATCAACGAGAATCGGGGTCAGATGTTTTAATTTGCTACAAACTCACCAAACCACAATACACATTTTTGAGATGCAAATTTGAAAGCTATATATGATACATTACATTTAAAATACAGTTTTAAATTTTTATCTACCGGTAACTAATTTAAAAAAATTAAAGCATTCAAATATAACTAGCAGTTAAAAGCCCGAAAGTTTTTGCAACTAGGCCCTGCGGGCGGCTTTTGGTTTGGCTTCGCCCAGTTAGTAACCATTTTATAATTCAGGTAGGAACTGGTTCGAAAAATAGCCCGTTCCTCGGATCCACTGTCATCCAGTTATAGCTTGTCACCGGGACAGACAATGAAATCATATGTAATATACTTAGAGCCGATTGATACAATTATTCACAACTAAGTATTACCGTCAATCTTTCCATATCCGAAGAGATACTCAAATTCACAAATTTGTAATACTTACACCTGCCAGGGGCACGTCCCCATTCGACTTGCTAACGGAAGCGGCGGCATCTTTTGACGAATTCTTGAATTAGAAACCGAATTACAATGGCAGCTTTGTTTTAAATTTCACATACACGGATGTCATTTGTGGCGCGGCGAGTGTGGCGTGGCGTCAGACATGCACTCGAAGCCGGGTTCCGAAATTCAACCGCGCAGACGTTACCCTATTAATAACGTTCGATTATGTATCTAGCTTTCAAATTTAGAAACTCAAAACTTATGCACGTGAGTTGGTGACTTTTGGTTGAATGGCGACATATTGGTCTTAATAAAACAGTTTTTTTCAAATCCCGACACATTTGCGCCATAGTACATAAAATATTTTACATTTAGATTACTTAGTGACTTTAGGTAAGTAATAACAGGCTGCTCCAGCTTTGAAATTTTGGTGTTCAATGTGCATTTACTCTAAAACGGAATCACTTTAAAATATGTATAGCATGTTGTGATATGGGAACCTGTTGCATCCTCCATCAATCATAGAATACCCTCTCATGCGATAAATCCATTTCGAGAACTGGATGAGATTTCCTTGTACGTCTGAAGAGAGTGTTAGGATGAAACGGGAGAATCAATCCAGATGTGGATCTCGTGATACTGGAGCCTCCTTACAAAGGATGCTAAATTTCCTTTCTTCCCTTTGCTTTGCTTTGGAAGATTTACTAGTGACGTGTCGTGCTTTAAGCTGGGGAATTTCACTAGTGCATGAATATCAGCTATTACTAGTCCGAAAAACACGTTTTTTATTTCGTTTCTAGCACCTTTTCTAGCTCGGGATTTATCGGTTTGGTAGTGCACGTAAAAAGTTATTTAATAAAAAGTGTGCAATACCTGATTCGTTTTACTAAAAGCGGAAATAAATTCAGTGACCTACAGGAGGTCTACCATGGTCGATTGATAAAACCTCATATCAATACGATATTGACCTAATTCGTCATCTATAAAAAATAAGTTATCAATATTTGCATTCACGGTCAATAATTGGTAAGAGATCTTCCAACCGATGATTGATAAATTTTAGCACAGAATCTATACTATCAGATACGCATTTATTTGGATAATTTCATTCGTTAAAATTACTGGCTTACTAATGAACGGAGTTCAACTAATGAAGCTCTTAGAATTGAAGGCAGAAAAAATTCAACTATTAAGACGCGATTAATTTATTCCGTTCGATTTTTGAAAAACTAAAGTGGTTGAAACATGATTAAAGACCTGATTAACTAAATAACTCACGTTTAGTTTCAAAAGTAAATGTGGACTCTCAATGCATAAGGTTAGTATTTCAATTCAATATTTTCAATTTATTAATATTAGTACTGAAAGAAAAATTATGTTTAATTAAATGAAGACAACATAAGCGAAACTCAATCGAAAATCTGGAAACAGAAAAATCAGAAAAAGATATTGACACCTCTGGGACCAATATCTTTATATCTATATCTCAATATCTTTTTCTGATTTTTTCTGTTTCCAGATTTTTGATTGAGTTTCGCATATATTGTCTTCATTTAATTAAATATTATATTTGAGGTTTTACTCATAAAGTTAAAAATTAAAAAAAAAAAAAAATTAAAAAAAAAAAAATTATGTGTTGAACACTTCCGTCTTGGTCACTCTGTCGCAAATCTCCTTTGATTTATCAACTAAAACACTTTTTGGAACATAGTTATTAAAATAAGTGGATGCGTCATTGTTGTCGGAAAAGTACCGGATACTTGTCGATGGTAGAGAAGTCTATCGGTTATTGTTGTAGAAAACGGAAGGAGCGAGAGCTAAAGACCTTCTAAAAAGAACGTTGCAAAGTACCTAAAGTACCAATTGAATGCATTTTTAGAAAGCATAAAAACGAAAGTTGAGGACTCTACCCAATTGCCAAAAAATGTTAAATCGTGTGGAAAGATGGCTGCAAAATGTTAAAGATGGCTGCAGATGAAGATTAATCGTGAGACAAAAATAGTATTACGGGTATGCCGAAGTGGCGGTCTTTATTTAAGGTTAAAGGTTTTAATTAACCGATGGGGGTTCATCGTTTTGTATTAATTTCCGGGTTCGGACCTGAGTTTTAAAGTGATGGAAAAACCGCGTGATTGGGGGTTATCTGTAGAATCAACTCAACAATTGCTTCACTGATGTGGGCGAACCAAGGAGAGAAGATGTGAGTTTTAACCTGGCTGGCGAGACGGCGAATTTATGGACCACCTAGACCTAGAAGACGGGGTACCTTTACTAACCAATTGCAACTTAACTGACCAACTACAGCTTTTTGGAGACTCTTTGTGGGATTCTCCTAGTAGAAGAATCTCTACATTTCACAGCTCTCTAAGAGCAATTCAATTTGATCATACTGCGAGGAGACGCCAAGGGAGTTAGAAGCCAACCCGGGGACCGGAAATTGAAAAGATATTAAATTTAAATAATTACACTCCTCCTCTTTTCTCTTCACACTTCTTAACTAATTAATAAAGAATCAAAGATAAGATTGAAATTGTAATAATAAGAAGGGTTATCTGTTATAAGAAATGATTTTATTTTTCACTTTCAATGGCATCCAGAATCACGTTCACCACACTTGCCTCACAGTACACAGAGAAGGGAAAATTTTGTGATTTCTTACTGACTGAGCTGAAGAAAAAGGTAGGTGTTCTAACCACATTTTGTTGAAAAAGAGGCAACCTTCTAAAAAGAACCTTGTAAAGTACCTAGCCAAGTAGATTTTTTTTTTTTTTTTTTATTTTTTTATTTTATTTACATATGCATATATATTACAATACATTACAATGTGATCATTTGTCTGTCCAACTGGGCAGAATACCCGTTTCAGGACAGCCAAATTGTATATTTAGTTCATAATATTCTTAACAAAGAAATAGTTTCATTCAAGATATCACGGGAATTTGCTTCTGTCGAGACAACTTTTGAGAACACTAAGAATTGTATATAATTAAGGGATGGTTTCGTTATGTCTTTAAAAGAATCACCAAGATGTGATTTTTTTCAAGGTCAATTTGGAGAACATAAATAAATGCATTCAGAGTGAATGCATTTATTAATGTTCTATGAGTGTTTTCTTTAGTGAGATCACAAGTAGGAGACTCTTTCCAGGCCATTTTAGAGAACATTTACAATTGCATAATCAGGATTTACACATTATTTATAAACCAATATTTGACATATGAATTCCCAATGTAAGATATTACACATATATGCATTTTTAGAAAGCACATAAACGAATGTCGGGGTTTTTTTTTACCGAATAGTTCAAAACTGCTAAATCATACGCAGGATCAGATATTATGATAAGAAGACAATTCCAATATTTCTATTGCGTAATGAGGAGTGAAATGGATTTTAAGCATAGAAAAATAATATAACACTAGAAATGCCTTTCACACAAATTGCAAACAATCCCCAGCGTCCCGTCTCGCTCACACTCGCCTAGAACCGTTGATCTCCATCCCATTTAAATTTCGAAAGCACAGTTTTGTATGGATATATGGGCTCAAATTGCGCCTATAATTGTATTCCGAAACACGCCCACAGGGAACTTCTTGCGTTATTCTGAAAACTATGGTTTTATGATTTCTGGTCTGGCCTGATGATGGACAGTGCTTCAAATGTACGTTTTAGAGTGGCAGATACACTCAGTATCGCCCCGATGGAAGACCACCACTCATACCATGTTTGGTGATGATTTTGGTTGGTGATCTGAATGGCAAGGTAATTCCTAACCTTCTTCTCCCACATATCCTTATCTTTCCCACTCCATTCAGCCTTGCAATTTACTCCAAATGTGGGTGCCGTGGTTTACTATTTCTCTGAACATTGTCAACACTGGGACTCTTGTACGGTATTCCCTTCAAAAAAGGAATACACTTCATATCAGGTCCACTTCCACTGTCAATTATTTCGAGTAGACTTGCCATTACCCCCACTATTTCTTTGGTAAAGTATACATCGAATAAGGTAAAGTAAATCGAATTAAAGTACCCGCCAAAGGTCAACATAATATGATTTATGTACTTATTCGAAACTTCGGAAACTAAGTTAAAGTGCTCTGGTTATTGAATTGTTTGAACGAATAATTCTTATTCGCAGATTTTACCCTGAAAACTATAAGTCAACCACTAAAATACGTTGTCAACTTTGTATGTGGATGTTGTTAACCTTTGTATACCTACTCGCGCCCAACGCCAAAACATTGTATACTCGCGCACGGTCTCACGGACCGAGATTTCATCTCGTCTGTGTTATTTTAATTATATACTTTTTAAGCATTATTGGTATTCATTATACAGAATGGGGTAAAATTGAATAAAAAGAAATTTATATATATATATATATATTAAATTTAACTTTATTTTGTAGAAACAGACTTTTAACTCAGCCTCTAAAAAAGAATATAATTTGTTTTACTCTAACTTTAATAAAAAAAAAACTTTTTCATATCTTAATTAAAAAAGAAAAAACGAGCGTGCTTTAGACCACACGACTGTAGTAAATCTTCACTAACTTATATCTCCCTCTGAACTTCCGTTCGCCTCGCCCGACCGTTTTCATAACGCTCTTGTCGTGCATTCACCAGCTTACTCCCCAAGTCAAGCGTGCCTAAAGAAGTTTTACTTCAATAAACTGAAATCTAATGAATGAAAATATCAAGAATAATAAAATATTATAAAAATAAGAATTAATCATTATTCGGATTTATAGGTAGTACCTAATTTATACTTACCTAAAATACCGATAATCGTAAATAAATAACATACGTCCACTCAGTACCAATGCGCGCGCCGCACTAAACAATGCCTAACAACAAATTAAAAGCTACTAAAAACATCAAAGTCCCATTGTTAATTTTTGAGAAAACAACGAATTATTGATTTGTCGGTCTGAGAGACCAACGCGCGAGTATAGGAAGGTTAAGAATAATGAACCTACTTTTGCAATCTCAGAGAACATTTTAAAACGAGATTTCTCTAAAAAAGAACTAAATAGCTATCTGGTTATAAAATAATAATAATAATATTTGGCTAATTTATATAGCGCCGTTTTTGTAAAAATCACCTCAAGAGCGCGAAATTATGTCTAAAGCTGTGGTTCAGTACTAACTGGGTTTCCAAGAAGAACAGCGGAATGGTGTTCGATATTTGTGAGAAAGATTCGAAGATCATTTTTTTGAAAAATGTGAACACCAATTTCATCAAAGGCAACGCCAATTACAACGTTTGTGCATCTGGGACGGCTCCACTGGGTACGCAACAAGGGCGAAGACTATCAATAAAGACGTTTCCTTATAACAATCTTAGGGGATGGTGGAGTATTGGGAGATCTAATCTTAGTTAATTGAGTGGAATAGAATACCATACCAATAGAATACCATCACGAAAATTTGTAATGCTACAAAGAACAAAATGTTAATTGTTCAGGAAAGATTTGTTTTTTACTTTTTCAAAAACACGTAGATCATTTTGCAGATCGAAAGAGAAAAAAAAACAAGAAAATGATATATTTAACTCATTTTTGGATTTATTGTCCTCTATAGCATTTCAAATTTCCGCTATCGATGGTCTTCCTTAACCAGTCTCTCAAATCCAGCCCACAAAAAGAATCCGCCGCACAGACCAAGAAAATCCTCATCCCGTGAACCCGGGTACCCCTGGTAAGTCATCAAACGTAGCGAACCTTTTGGGGGTGATCTATGGCAGAGGCGTTGGTTATGCAAAGAATGGTTGCCTCCCAAATTTAATCGAACTCTAAGAATCAAATCAAAGGCTAAGAAAACATGGACAAATTCTTATCCAAAATTAATAAATCTTCCAATTCACCTAACAATTTTCTCAAACATCACAAGAGTAGAAGGCTTTGTTTTATGTGGCGGTTAGCCGCGGGATTACCCGAGAAACTAGAGGTTTTTCTTCTCATAAAAAAGTTGTAAGTTACCGCAGCTTCCCACAGAGGTTAAGTCAAACAAAAGAAAGATTATGCAGTCAATTTGCTGGAAACTTGTGACGGGTAGTTAACCTTTGTGCTGCGGTCGCAAACGCAACTAAATTATGTACCACTACAAGAAATCTGAATACCTTTCTTGACTTCGAGAAGTTCTTTTCTTTTTTATCAACTTTTAGAGAAAACTGTATTTCTGCGGCACAAAGAGAAAATCTTTTTTCAAATGGTAGAATGAGTCCCATAACTTTGAGATAATAATACTATGTTGCCGTAATTAGGGAATGTGTGAGGTGGAATGATATGGAAAATAGTAGAGACAAGTGATTGAGAACTATTTATTATATTTACTATTTATTGTTACCAAGATTAATTTTAAGACCTCAATTTTTTTTTAACAGGAAGTTTAGAGATGTACTTGACAGACAAACCAGTGATTCCTGACAATATTTGGAGTAAAAATGTAATTTTTTTTTTCTCCCTCGACATACATTTGTTTTTTTGTGGGCCATCTTACCTGGGCCATCTTATTGGCCGACTAGTAGCCAATTTCAACGAAATGTGTATTTGTCTGCGTATGTGTATGTGAGTTCCACCAGTGAGTAATAGAATTCATCCGCCTAGTTTCAACTCGACCGGATGTTGGGAAGTGTGTTAACTTCCACTTCCAAGATTTGATTTTATTTATTCACGAAAGCAAAATCGAAATTTAATTAAATGCATTAAAAAAAACATGACACAAAAAAGTTAATGATATTATTTATTAAAAAGAAAAAACAAGATATGCTTAGTAGGTACACCTGTACCTAGGTCAAGTGCAATGTTATGGAATTGTTTCGCAAAAAGTTATGTTAAACATACTACATAGTTAATAGTTAATACGAGACGAATGTGAATAGTAGAAAAAGCTGAGGACACCTGAAGAAGACATGGTACGATCAAGTGAACCAAAAATTTGAGTCACACAATGTGAAGAGTCAGACAAAGAGAAAGAAGGAAGAGTCAGAAAAACAATGTAAGAGACAATTATATGAATATGGAAGAAGCAAAGAGTGAGTGCCAAGACAAAGTTGTTTGGCGGTCCATTATCTCCGCCTACCCCTGCGGGGAAATGGCCTGAAGGTTATTTAGTCAACAAGTTAGTAAAGCATTAATTGAAAACAGTTTTATTTACTTTGCGGAGAACAATTAATTTGTGGTAAATCGTGGGAATTAAAATTCAAGTATAATTATAAAAATTTGCGGTATTTGTTTATTTTTATTATTTCGTTGGAAATATTAAAAAATTAAAATAATTCGTCCATCTTAGTAAATCCAACACACATCCGATGTTTAAAAATAAAGTACAAATTCGTATAAGTAACCAGATTTTTTTATGATGTAGATATTGTTAATTTGAATTTTGCTTTTGCCCATTGTATTTATAAACTTTTTTCCTAAACCAATATCAAAATGATATTATAATATTGCGTGATCGTTAAAAGCTTAACAACACTAAAATAATTGTACAAATCGGATTCTAATAGGTCAATAGTGAAACCTTTATACAAATAATTAAAAACCTTAAAATCCCCTGGTGTAATTACTGAAGACGTTAAAATTGAAGAAAGATGTGACATTAAAAGAACTTTTGAACATATTTCAGATCGGATAATCGGATAATATCTACTAGAATTAAAAAGCTTAATTGAAATGTCACCATAAAAATACTTTCCTAAAAGGAACATTACCAGATGCCACATTATAGTTAAAAAAGAAAAACAAAGTATGCAATTTTCACGTGGAGGTACGAAGCACCGAATAAAGTGGAGACCAATTATACTGTCTCATTCTCTCGCAGGATAATCCAATAGATGTATGTGTTTGTATCATTTTAATGTCACTATTTTTCGTTTTGATCGAGTTTCAAATCACAACGGTGCTAAAGAAGTTTTCCCTTAAAAATTAGAGTGCGCAGCTCACACGCGGTTGAAGTGAAACCTTCAGTAAACTAATGTAGACAACAGGAGCAGACTACGAAGCGCCGCACAAAGAGGAGACCGATATCATTCTCTTGCAAACTTAATCCTGTTGGTCTCTTTTTAGTGTCCCTATTTTACGTTCCATCGAGTTTCAAATCACAACGGTGCTAAAGAAGTTTTCATTTCAAAAATCCTGTTTACTAGAATCGTTTTAAGAGAGATTTTTATAGCATTTAAAGATTTACAGATCAGTAAATTGTTACACAACATTATTTATATATTGAAACCGAATCTTCGGTAGCTGTCTCAGTTTCGGCCGAGACCGAAACCGAAACCGAATTTTTTTTAGACATGTTTCAAAGCTATTGCTTACTGAAATTTGGCTTATTTTTTTCACTTATACAAACAGTTTAACTTGTGTTAAATGAAATAAAAAAAGTATAATTGAAGTACCTACGTGAAAAATTTTTCCTTTTTTTGATTTTACTAAAAATTAAAAAACATGTTACGATCTACTACAAAAATTTGTTGATAATCAAAACTTTTTTCAATACAATTCAATTATTTATTAATTATTAAAACATTACAAAATAAAATTCAATAAAGAAGTTTTCCCTCAAAAATTAGAGTGCGCAGCTCACACGCGGTAGAAGTGAAACCTTCAGTAAACTAATGTAGACAAGAGGGGCGGGCTACGAAGCGCCGCACAAAGAGGAGACCGATCTCATTCTCTTGCAAACTTAATCCTGTTGGCCTCTTTTTAGTGCCCCTATTTTTAGGGACACTAAAAAGAGCATTAGTTTCTATGTTCCCGATGGTTATCTCCGTCACAGACATATGTTTAATATCAATGAAGCACAGTTCAGACAACAAGCTTTGTTGTTGGAAGTATGATTGTGCTTCATTGAAGTATAAATTGCTTAAATCTGTTTAAATCTTAAATCTTATTCTTTATCTCTTTTGAAACGCGTTGAAATTTTATTTTGTAATGTTTTAAAAATTAATAAATAATTAAATTGAATTATTTACATTATAAAAGAAGGACCTCATCAATTGAGTATTTTAATTAAAAAATGCGCTTACGATCACAACATTCTTACGACTAATTTTACCATTTATTGAGATCCTTTGCAGAGTTTCTAAAAAATCAGAGAATTCAGAGAAAATCTGTCGAAACTGAAACTGATACCGAAACTAGATTTTTTTGCCGAAACTTGCCGAAACCGAAACCGAAACCGAACCTTCGGTCGGTCACTAGTATATATTATACTAGTATATATATATATATACAATATTATATTGTATCTGAATCTGTAAACCAAGGACAAAGCACATGAAAGAAAGTAACTAATACATGAATGGAAAGAAGAACTAAATATAATAGTTTGTAAGTGCGCAAATTAATACACTAACGGACCAATTTTGTCAAAAAACACATGTACGTATATATTTTTTTATGATTTTATTTAAACTAAAATTAAAATTCTAAAACATGCGACACCCAAATAATATTTTGATTTATTTTACTGCATGATTATATGATTTGAAATATGTGTGGTATGATACAAAATCTTTTTTGAAAATTTAAAAAATCTGCCAACGACCTATGGTATAACCTTATTATACTAAAAATAAACTGTTTCTGTCTCCAGATTTTTTCTGTCTCCTACTTTTTCTGTCTCCAGATTTCGATTGAGTTTCGCTAATATTGTCTTCATTTAATTAAATATTATAATTTGAGATTTTACTCATAAAGTTTAAAAAATTAATAATAAATATTCATCCTAGACTTGCAGAAAAAGTCAATAGATGTCGCGTATTACAAATAAAATGGATAAAATTTATCCAGACACTATCTAGATTGCATTTAGTTCGAGTTGAATCTTGTAATCATATATAAAGATAGCAGCCAATAATATGTGCGTTAAGTAAATGAAGATAATGTTGGTAGTTCTTAGTCGAAGTATGATACAGTTAAAAGTGACCGAATTAATATGGGTTCCGTAGTTTAATCGGTAGAGCTGTTTCCATGTAAGAAAAGGGTTCTGGGTTCGAGTCCCAGCGGAGCCAATATCTTTTCTGATTTTTCTGTCTCCAGATTTCGATTGAGTTTCGCTAATATTTTCTTCATTTAATTAAATACTAAAAATAAACATTTTTTCTTAAAATTTAAAACATGCGAATGCTAGATAAAAGAACAATCTTTCGAAATCCATTTATAATTTTTTGTGGAAAAGAGTCAATACGTCTAAAATCTGATTTAAAAATGACATATTTCTGGTTTTCTCTGGTAATACCCTCATAATAATTAACCCTTGTTATTCTGGAACGTTTTACGCTTTAGTTCCTCGATAACTAAACCAGAGCTAGACAGCGGAGGCTTTTAGTTTGTTTATTGTAGCTATACTGCACTGTACAACTCTATTCAATATTGTACTATATTACACTGTTCTATTCCACTCTGATAACGTCTTTCTACATTCTGAATCAAATGCAGCGGATTCTATCGACAAGACTCAGTTTGCTCCATTTTCCGTCAAAAACCTCGACTTCATCCGAAGTTTATCAATTTCCACACTTTTTATATTTTTCCAATAGCTTCAATTTTTCTTTGTGTATTCTTTCTTCCAAGACCTCGTATTATCATGTATTTAGTTTTAAATTCCTGTATCTACATGATAAAATGAATATAAAACGAAACTCTTCCAAAAATATTGGCCCTAAATTGTGATCGACAAGTCTTTATCCTTTCTACTGTATGTATGAAAACCAGTATTGTATTAGTAGGGGATTATTAAAATGTATTTTTGAACAAAGAAATTCATTTTTTCTCAATCCTATTTTTGTTAGATTTTTCGGAATCTGGCGCCGCCATATAGTAAAAAAACATCATTAATTGGGGCGAAAAATAATGTTATGTGTCCGGCTAAAAAAATATTACAATCAATAAATTAATATATTATTTACAGAATGATGAAGGGCTTCATTGGCTTCCAGCAACAATTTAATCGTTTAACAACAATTTAACTGTTTAACCGTTTAACAACAATTTAACCGTTTAACAACAATTTAACTGTTTAACAACAATTTAACTTAATATATTATTATATTATTTATTCAATATTATTCAATAAATTAATATATTATTTACAGAATGATGAAGGGCTTCATTGGCTTCCAGCAACAATTTAATCGTTTAACAACAATTTAACTGTTTAACCGTTTAACAACAATTTAACCGTTTAACAACAATTTAACTGTTTAACAACAATTTAACTGTTTAACAACAATTTAACCGTTTAACAACAATTTAACCGTTTTACAACAATTTAACCGTTCAACAACAATTTAACCGTTTTACAACAATTTAACCGTTTAGCAACAATTTAACCGTTTGACAACAATTTAACCGTTTAACAACAATTTAACCGTTTGACAACAATTTAATCATTTACCAACAATTTAACCGTTAAACAACAATTTAACCGTTTAACAACAATTTAACCGTTTAACAACAATTTAACTGTTTAACAACAATTTAACTGTTTAACAACAATTTAACCGTTTAACAACAATTTAACCGTTTTACAACAATTTAACCGTTCAACAACAATTTAACCGTTTTACAACAATTTAACCGTTTAATAACAATTTAACCGTTTGACAACAATTTAATCATTTACCAACAATTTAACCGTTAAACAACAATTTAATCGGCTACTACAATTTCACTCTTCCATAATATCGCGTGGAATGTTAAAAAAATAACTAACTAACTAACCATCATGCCCTGTCCCCGTATTGGTAGGCAGACAGGACGAACTACCAAACAACTCGGTCTTTGCCACATTCATACATCGTCTCATACACACACTCTTCTATTATTCTGACTCTTGACATGGCCCGACTCAAGCATCTGATTCACTTAATCGTGCCATATTTTCCTCGTAAATCCCCGATATCTTCTTCCAATCACATATTCTCCTTACACTCCTCTCTTCCTTCATTCACTCTATATGGCCAAACTTTTTATTGAAAACACGCTTGACGAGAAAAATTATATTATTTATGTATTTTTTCTTTCTATTTTCCACCCCCCGAACTCCATACAACACCTTTATACTCACATGTTTATTTTACCTACATTTATAGAAAACTAAGCCATTGGTAGTACGTAGGGAATGCAATCTCGACTCGAGACTTAGAATTTCGGGATCTCGTTAATTAAAAGAAAATATTATTTGAAGGAAAACAAAAACCTTTATGCTTTAATATTAGTTACTAAATAATTAACAGTTTTTTAAATTATAATAATCAAGCTTAAGGCGATCAGAAAGTAATTACGGGTGATTTTGATAGTAACGTGTGTTAAGGGTACCTGCTAAGCTATTTGCTTCCGACTCACCCATTCAATGATTTTGTGTCAATTTTGTGGATTGACATCATATGGACGTGTAAACCTTTTGTAGACTCGGATGTGGTTTTGAGAACAGCTTCAAATAACGTGTATTGAGCAGTCAAATTATTAACTGCTTTCTTGAAGTATCTCCATACCGGCGAACGATTTCTAAACTCAACATACACTTGATCTGGATTATCTTTCGACATTTTAAGGTATTAACAACGTAAAAATCCAAAAATTATGTTTATTTTACTCACATAAACAATGAAAAATGCATAATTTAAGAAAAAGTAATGACATGACCATAACTGCATAACTAAAACAAACGAATTCCTGCCTGCACGCACGCAAGTAGAAGTGTGGACCCCGAGTGGACGTGTGTAGCGTCGCTGACTACTGCCGTCCAACCCCGACGATCTCGTACGGGATCCGTCATATTATGCTTCGGGATTGTTTCCGAAATATGTCACGAGATCTCGAGAGATCGAGATCCCGCGAGATCGGGATTGCATTCCCTAGTAGTATGTCAAAACTTCAGTGCAGATCCGGCTGAAAATCAAAAGTTCCGAAAGCCTGGGTGATTTACAAACTTCAAAGTTTCGTAGGTAGGGACACATATAGAAATAAAAAGGAGATTTTTCACTTTATAACACAAATATGAAGCTAAAAAACACATAAAACAAACTCTATCCCACAAAATCGAGGTATTATTTATCTACAATGGTAAAGCATTTTTTTTTTAAATATAAGTACATTTTTTTAAATTTCTGATCAATTTCGAAGTAAATGTTTCTGTCAATAATATTATCACAACAGTAACGAGGTGTGTACAGCGTATTTTACAATGGACACTTTAAAATAATTGAAAAGCAATTTCGTGTTTGAGGAATACTTTACGCCATCAAAAAACTGTCAGAAACACACGTGGATTTAATAAAATCTTTCCTACTGTTTTTGGTCGAAATATAACCAAATGTCGGAATAATGAACTATTCAAACGCGCGAAGGGTTTTCTGTAATATTGACAATGTAAACAATGACAATGCGGTAATGCGCGCTCCACATGCTTTTCTGTCCTATTCAAAGAGGATCAATGCAAAATGAACTGTAATCAAAAAACTTGGTTGGACAAAAAATGTATTGTAATAGTTACAAAATAATATCAAAAGTGAATGTTTTCAATTGCGAGCTGAATAAATTAATACAAAAGTTCATAGAAGAGTGTTTTTCGGATATGTTATTTATTTATTTATTTTTATTTTGTAGAAACAAACAGTACATTATTACATAATGAAAATAGTTACAAAGTTATAGAATTAATTCAAAAATTGGTACCAATGACATGTCGCTGTTATATACTTATGTATCGACTAAAGTAACTAAAGCACCGATTTTCGATATTTACTACTATGACTTTCCAAAAGTGGGTGAAATTTTCTCAGAAATACGAGAAATTTACCTTGCCAATTGCCAAAAATTATCTAGTGCAGTCTCGTTATGCACTTCAATCGAACATTCTGGAACAATTCTGTCTAGTCTAAATTTAATTGGTCACACCTATGAATTGAATCCAGGACCTTACCATTACTGGGGCTCCATTATAACCACTGAGCTAATTCGAACCCATCTCCAAATTTTCGTTCGAGGGTCTCTAATGTTGTCTTGAATGATTAAGTTTTAATATATTTCAAAACCATTCATGATTCTTTATTATGGTTACCTTGTTACTTGTTATATGTGGATAGCAACCTATTAAACAGTTTTAAGTATCTCAACTTCAGTTTTAACATATTTTATTTCTTCTCGCAATTTTTGTTTTTCACAAATGCAATATGTTAACTGAAATTATGTATAATTTTTTTTTATTAAAATAAATTTTAACTACTTCTCGATGCCTGCAAACTTCAATAAATTCCAGACTTACTAAAAATAATTAATGCATTTTCCAATATCAATTTAATTGTCTTTTAAGTCGTTAATCCGTATTTTCCCATAAAATCGTCTTAATACTGTGGATAGTCAGTCAATTTTAATAATGCCTTTCCTAAAACTGTGCTTTTCAATAATATAAAGGGGTATTTCACCATCCACTTGATAGATTATATCAGCGTTTCCTAAAAGGTGTTCCGCGGAACCCTGGGGTTCCGTAGAAGCATCACAAGGGTTCCGCGTTCCGTCCGGATTGTTGCAAGGATCATTGCAAGGAAGAAACACAAATACTTTTAGAGTAAACGACAAAATCTCTTCTCTTAGAAAGAAACTTGTCTTCTGGGTAGAATGTGTTGAACACAAACAGTACCAATATTTTTCTCTTTTAAACGAGTTTCTGGGAAAAAATGAGTTGCAAGTAACCTCAGATATTGAAAAATGCATTTACGAACATTTGATGGTCCTCAACAAATCTCTGGAAGAGTATTTTCCTAATAAAAACCTGCAGGCCATTGACTGGGTACAGAATCAATTCCTAGTTCACAGGAAACCGTCGACTCTTACAGCAACAGAGTACGGACTTTGATAGATATCAAATGTTCTTCTTCTTTACAACAAAAGTTTAATTCAGAAAAACTAATCTAGATGAGTTTTGGATTGGACTTGAAAACAAATATCCAGAAGTCGTCGAGAAGGTTTTCATCACAGTTTTGTTACCATCTGTGATCACAAAAAACAAATACAGAAACAGACTGGATGCAGCTCGTATTCAGCTACATAAAGCTGACATAAAGCCTGATTTCAATGCTATTTTAACAAAAAATGTAAAAAGATAGCACTCTTCACATTAAAGTAAGTTTTACACAAAACTTTTGATCTTTCTTTTCAAGGATATTATTCAAACTACAAGTTTATCTTTTTCTTATAAAAATAGGGTTCCGCCTAGAAAAGTATGATCGATAAGGGTTCCGGGGCGAAAAAAAATTGGGAAACGCTGGATTATATTATCCATAGAATAACGAATATTTTCGATTAACGATTTATTTAATTACTAACGAGTACCTGGCACGCGTTGCAATATCAATCAAAGAAAGAAAGTGTTCCCCCCCCTCCCATCTTGCGTCTCCCACACCTTCTACCGCTTTCTGTGTGAAATAAGCACATTTGTCAAGAAACTTGCGCTCCAACTATTTTGAAAATTTTATGCAATTTTCATAAAACTGAAGCTCACCATTATATTACCATTATATACCATGGTTTCCGGCATGCGTTGCTATGCCAATCAAGAAATAAATTGATTCTCCCTGTATGTCCTTTCCCGTGCGTCCCCGTTTTCTTCAACCTTCCCTGATCCTTCCTTCCTCCCTCGTCTCTTCCCTCTCCGCGAACTCCACTTCCCCCTTCCCCTTCCCCCTGCCTTTCCTACCTGCCACTAAAATATATGAAATACACACATTTTCATTTATACAAATTTCATAACGCCAGAACCCATTATATATATCCTTTATGTTATGCTGATAAACTTATGAGCTACATTATTGTAAAGTTTTTTAAAATCCATTTACTGGTTTTTGCGTGGAAGAGTAACAAATACACTCACATCCATACAAACTTTCGCGTTTATAATATTAGTTGAATGTGTAGTATACGGCGGATTTAACCGCAAAAGATATCTACAGAATCACCCTTCAACTCTGAAATAATTCTTCTGTCAGAGCGCAATATTAGATGCAATCGATTCATTAAACTTACGTAATTGATGTTTTCAATTGTAATTTCGAACTTAAACTTTATGTACCTAAGAAGTTTGTGCTGAATTCGTTCCATATTGTTAGTCTGAACTTTATACAAACGAGACCAAATAGGTGAATTATACTCCACATAACTTCTAACTAATTACTAATGAAATATAGAGTGTTCTCATACAATCCAAGGCCTTGAAATCAATTAAAGGTTTGCAAATGAAGCCAAGCATCTTAGTACGAAGGTTTCATTGAATACTTGACAGTGATGTTAATTTAAACGTATTAATGATAATATGACAGTGAGATTTGGAAACTCATATTACTTGACATTTCTGGATGTTCAAAAATAATAGATTTTATTCACGCCATTGATTTAGTTGATCTAAATAATAAATATAATTAAAAATATATTATATGTATATTTTTTTCATAAAAAGCGATTATTTTGTAGTTAGGCATTTTATTATTTTTATTGAAACAAACACTTACCCCCACTTTAAATTTTACCAAACTGATAAAGAACTATTTTCATATGGTAAACGGTTGTTTACCAGTCGTGTAAAATAAAGTAAAAAATACTTTTATTTGTAAGACCCATAGTATTTTACCACGAATATTTATTGTTTTATAAACCGACCAGTTTATCTTAAACTAAGTTTCTTCGGGTTATTAATAATAACTAAATAGTAATTATATAGTTATCGATTATATATAGGTAGAAAGAAAGTGGGAGAAAGAATGTCACTTAATAGAGAACGTATATCTTTTTTTGCAATAAGGACAGATATGTAGGATCCTATATTAATTGCTATAATATTCACAGAATTTGAATAATTCTTCAATTATTAATTAATTTTCCAGGCCTGCAAAAGTTTAATTCCTGTTCTGTTTTTACATCATTTTTGACCAATTGTTTCGCGCAACTGAAATACTAACAGAACATAAATATAACCTTTACAGAGTGTAAAATTAACTGCGAAACAAATTCTTCCTGGGGATAGTTGTTTCAAAAAAATTTAACAAATCATCTAATTTGTTAAGTTAATTTTCACATTCTGTGATAATTCTTTTGAAGTTCTGTGATTATTTCAGTTTTATGAAGCAACTGGCCTATATTGAAATAAAAACAGAACTTGAAAAGAACTAACACGGAAAGTGAAAATTACCTTTAAAAATTAGACGAATTGTGAAATTTTTTAAATTTTTTTTCCTTGGTTTATTATTATTTTATTTTTTTTAAATCTGTCAAATGTAATTCAAATATTTTTTTTAACTTTTTCTTTGCATTACATTACACCGCAGTTTTGTTTTCATTTAAAAAAATTAAAAAGAGTCCCATCTAAAAGCCCCGAAAAAGGGCGTTAATCAATAAATAAATCTGCTATTCTAGTGGGACTATGAAATTTCCATTGAGCGTAATATGGTAGGAATAAATTAATTAATTTCAGCGAGACGGAAATGATGAAGGTTGGGAGTGCGTTAAATTATTCACCCAATTGACACACCAAATATAGCGGAGTAGCATGTTAAATTCTGTAACCCCTTAGGCTAATTTGTTCTCATACAGGTCTCATAGAACTCGTTGTGCATCCCTTACTATCATGGGAAACATAATCTAAATCTAAATTGTTTTAGAAAGTGAAAACACCAAGCTTTATATTCAAATCTAAAAGTCTCCACAAAACAATTAAAATGAACAACTTTGTGAAATCCAAGTTTTCGACCGCATTTTGAAAACAAATTATAAAACTTAAGGAATCTTTTTTAAATTATTTTTATACAAAAAAATGAGGTGACGATGACGTTTGTTATACTTTGTCTAATAAAATATGTACTCTTTCTGAAAAAACATAATGCGAACAATTTTTAAAACCTTTTTACCGAAAGCAAAACTTTACCAAAACAATCTACCAACAAATACTTGAAAAGTGAGGTCACAATCAAAGCGACCAATGAGCGCAGACCTAGCGTAATTTCCGTTTCATATCTCAACCAATAGGAGCCTTTAAAAGTGACATCTTAAACAAAGCGGCCAATGAGCGCAATTGATGCGTCGCAGGTGCAGTAATCGTCATTTCCGTTTCATCCGAAATCTTAATTACAGCGGGGCTATAGAAGTTTCACTACAAAAAATTTTCAACAACTAAACGTTTATTTCGAATTAGAAAATTAGAACCGTATTTTATCACCCTTAAAAAATGATTTTTAATTTTTGGATACGTTCAGAAAAATTCTACTTACTTATTTGGAACTTCTGACAAAAAACGCCTGCGGTTGAGGGGTTAAACACGTAGTTTTGTCACGTAATCGTTTTGTACGATATAACACTCATAATAATATTATTATGACTACATTCGTTCCTTTCTCGAATTAGCCAAAACTCGCTTGCATTTTGTTCGTAACATTTAGCATAATTCCTCCAGTTTTCCAGCAACTATTACTGTTGTAAGCACAACCTAAATGCTCCCAGGGGCAGAACGTCATAAAAGTTTAGATTTACAACCGAACTGAATTCTCCATGGATAGTATTTATACTAGCGCGTGATATAGCGTTGTGCCGGTGACGCTAGGCAATTATTATAATGTCGGAAGTTGTTACGTGTAGGAGGCCGTACACCGCGAGGTGTTGTATGCAGTTTTACATGAAAAATGTAATTTCGATTGGGAAACTTCCAGAAGTATGTGTAGAAAAAATCTTCCTTTGTTGTTGTAACTTTAGTATTGTTTATTAGTAAGTTGCGCAATCTCTTGAGTCGACAAGCGAACAATTTACTTTTTTTTGGAATGACTGAGTATTGAACCATCCTAGCCAGGGACTGACAAAATGAGTGAACACCTAAGCCAAATCCTAATACGACGGTATCGACATTCAGAGGTGGCTCTAGGGGTCCAGAAGTGAAAGGTCATTTAAAAAATATTATATTACAATATCAGATTAAATACGATAATATTCATTTCACGTGGGTACCTCACAAGTTTGATTGTCAAATAACATTATTTAATATAGTAGATTATTTCATGCGACAATCGTGTAATATGCAAAATCAACGTACGTTTATTAAACCATCTCTATCAGACGCATAATTTCATCATGCTCTCTCCCTCACGGCAATGACCCAAACTGTCTTCAGAATCCGAAAACCTTTTTATTCAGCGACATAGTTCCATCTCTTTTATTGTATGGCGCGATAAGAGACAGAAACATGATATTGCGATATTTTGTAAATTGACCCAGCCAATCATGGTGCGTTCAAATGAAAGTTTTTATTTAAGACGTTAGATGTCACCTTGCCGCTGCCGGCTATCTCATGATTTCTGGATTTCAAATACAAGTTGTATACAATAATACAAGTTGTTTTGATTTGCATAATCATCTTAAAATTATTTTAATAAATTCTTTGATAATGGATCTTTTACCGCTTTGCCACAAAGTTGGATCAAAATATCCCAATTATAACGAGCTTCTTACAAAGTTTTTTTCTTTCATAGAAATATTTGAATTGGTTTTTGTTGGAAAAGCATCAGGCAACTAGCACAAAGCTCGGCAGTACACAAGTCATGATGTCTTCAATAGAAATAAAGACACCTCCGCGTCTTTCTCCATGGATGATGAATGTCATGAAGAATGATTCTATGAATGAAGAATGTCATAAAAGAATACGAAGAAAAAATGTACAATTTGCTGAGAGTTGTAACTTTTTTTGAAAGACCTATCAACATAATTAAATCTTGGTATACTTTTCCTGCATTCGACGACGAGAGTAAGCGATAAAAAATACTAGATACGATATTTGAAAAACTGACTTCGAAGAAAAGAGCATTGTTAACGATGCCAGACGAGAATATTTAATGGTCCTACCTAAAAATCTAGGCTTTTTCACTGTGGGGATGTTACAAATGTATAATAAAACCTAATGAGATTACATAACATTGAATTTACTTCGACGGCCTCCGAGTTCGCGGAATAAGGCTTTCTACTACGAATCCGGAAGCCGCGATTTCAAATCCCGGAGTGCAAGTAAATTTTGTTTAATTAATTTGTGATGCTTAACACTTAATTAATTTAAAATCATTTTTAAGTTCTATATTTTTCAAAACATTGTTCGAAACTGTCAAATTAGTATAAGCTTTCCCTGAAGAAGGAACGTTTGTTCCGAAACCGGTAGGATTTACGCATTATGTAAGTGGTTTATACAAAGTTGTATTGTTTCATTTTTCTATATTTTCCGCTTGTTTAAGGAGCTAAACGTCGGAAAATTTATAAAACCGGGAAGACTTCGGTGGCTGGGTCATGTGGAGAGAATGACCGAGCATCAAGCACCAAAGTCCCTGCTGAACTCAAGACCAATAGGGCGAAGGAGCCTGGGAAGACCAAGACTAAGATGGAGCGACAACGTCCTCAAAGACATATCTGTCTTGGAGCTTCTAAACTGGAGAGAGCTGGCACAAAACCGAGATGAGTGGAGGAAGACTCTTGAGGAGGCCAAGACCCACCAGGGGTTGTAGAGCCAATAGTGATGATGATGATGATATTTTCCGCACTTTGCAGAGTGAAAGATGCCCTCAATATCGCCCTGGTGAAAAACCACCTTTAGCCATGTTTGTTGGCCAGATAAGAATAATCAAGTACTGTTCTCACCTTGTTATTCCCCATCCCCTCCCCTCACCACAAAGCCTCACAGCCTCACAGCAAGACCCCAATAATTGGGGTTGCCATAGTCTCACTGCCTCCAGACGGTTGAGAATAGTTTCCAGTAACACGGACTCGCGTAAAAGCATTCACTTAAAAATTATTTAAATGCCTTCGTTTTCATACCCTACAATTTTAAGATTCGCTTAAGATACTAAAAATGTAGGTTTGATTAAATTTTCAATGGCAGAGTCTTACCGCAAACGATCCGATATCCCATCAGGGTTAATGGTGTGATTCAATATCAATAAGTTATTTATAAAAATTGAGTTTTTTGAACTAGCAGTGAAATAGTGTCCTATATACAATGATAAGTTAAAAAAAATAATCACTTTTAAGGGCCCGCAACCCGAATTTCTACCGATTTCTTACATATCTCCTTTAAACGTGTTAAGTTATAAAGCTCTTAACAATTATATGTTATATTCTTGAAGATAATATCTAGACATTGCCCACGCCGAAACGCAAATTATATAAAATTCCATCGATAGAAGAAAATCGCAAAGTATGTTCCAAAAATTATTACAAACTCGTTTGTTTCAGTTACTTTACAAGTTATTTGTATGAAAAAATTCACAGTGTTTCTTTAAATGCTGTTTAAGTCAACGCCCGCGAGATTTTTGCTCTATTTTAAACGAGTCGTGTTTTATTAAACATTTTCGCAATTTTCGCATCGATCTTGTCGCTGTAAATGTAAGCCATCTCCTCTAACATTCGTAATTTCGTAACTCTCCATCTTCTTCTTTTCGGGCCCGGTTGCGGAGTCTTAATACTAATTATATATATCATTGTAATGTTACACAACGGAAGTGTTCAAGTTAATGAAAATCTTAAACAATATCTCATATACGAGTTTATACTTTGTGGTCACGAATTATTATTTTTCTTAAATATCTTCATCTACTTTTTAAATTGTCATCCAAAGCCTACAAATGTCATCCAAGGAATTTGCGTGCCTGTTAGGAGTGCAGATCCACTTTTTTATTACGTGCTGCAGTTTGCAGGCCGTAGATTACTCGGATAAAAATAAACCTCTGGTGGAGAGGCAACCAGCGGTAGAAGGTATCATTTAGATGAACCTTTTAAAAATTGTATGAAACGGAATATTAGGTCCTTACATATGAAATTGCCTTTTTGCCGTACTGGCAACTTTGATCTCAAATATCTTCTCTTTGGTTAGGAATTCTAAATTAAAATTTATACACCTATATACTCATGTATTTGTGTTTGAAAATTATAATTCATTTGTTTTTTCCTTAATTGTTTTTTTTCTTTGCGTCACTTAGTTTACAAAATGTAAAACTTGAAATATCGCGTTATTTACGAGTACAAGTTCCACCGTGGCACCAGTGCTGCAGAAACGGATCGAAGGATTAATGATGTGTATGGCGACGGTGTCGCAAAAGAAAACACATTGCGTTTTTGTTTCAACGTTTTCGTTCTGGAAATTTCGACCTGCAGAACAAGCCCCGTGGACGGCCGGAGACCTAAGTTGATAATGAAGAATTGAAGACTATTGTGTAAGCGGATCCATCGCAAACCACGTCCGAGTTAGATGCAGGCTGCGGCGTTAGTGATAAAACTGTTTTAATTCACTTGAAGCAAATTAGGAAGGTGAAAAGGCTTGAAAGGTGGGTACCTCACGAATTGAGTGAAGCAAATCAACAAACGCGCGTTAGAACGCTAGACCACACACTGCACAACAGACGGCTACCAAATTAGAGGAGCTTCAATTGGAATGTATAAGATATCCACCGTACTCTCCGGACCTTGCCCCAACAGATTACCATTTTTTTAGAAATTTGGATAACTTCTTGCAAGGGAAAAAATTCAACTCCGATGGGGCAGTCCAAACCGCCTTCAAAGGTTTTATTGATTCCCGTCCGAATGGTTTTTTTTAGTAAAGGGATCGATGAACTACCTGTGAGATGGCAAAAGTGCATAGATAGCAATGGTACATACTTTGATTAAATAAACATATTATATTAAAAAAAAATCGACTTTATGTTCCTCCCATACAAAACGCCAATTTCATATGTAAGGACCTAATATTTCTGTGAACAAGGCTAGCGGTGAAAATAGAATCGAAATTGTCAACTTCTCCGTACTTCCCGGAATTCAGGAAATTTATCTTAAGTTTCAGGTAAAGACAATTGATCAGCAAATCACTGAGCTGGAAGAATTGTATTAATAATTTGGTAAACAGACCACAAAGAGCAAAACAAATACAGCAGTTCAAGCTGACAAAGTGATTTTAACGAATTTGACTTTAATATTAATTTAATAAGTCAGATAAAATCAATGGTATTAATTATAAAGTGTAGGAGTACAATATTCGCTTTGATGTGGTTATCAGTTAAATTTTTGCCATTACAAAACTTTAATGTTCTTTCTATTTATACGATTATTCAAAATAATTTTGAAAAAACACCCTTCTGGTATAATAGAATTTCTATTGAAATTTTACACTACCTAATGTTCATTTTCCTACCCTCATACAAGCATCGAAACCTCTTCTCGTTGTCTCTTCAAATCATACATGATGTATATATTAATTCTTATTTTTATTTCTATTATCCTTAAAATATTATTATTTTTTACTTTTATTTTCATTTGTTATTCTATTTTTTTTTTATATATGCAAGATTCACCTACTTTAACTCCTTTTCTGTATGTGATCATGTACCTAATACTAGCATGAATATTTTCCTTAATATGTATGCTATATGTTTGTACATTCATCTACTTAATATTTTATCACTTCTTCTAATAGTGCAAAATTATTTTGTGGTCACATTTTAAACTCAAATTAATAGATAACTTTGTATTAACCACTTAATTATTTACAAAAACCGACATGTTTCGTCAGCAAAGCTGACTTCTTCAGGGTTTTGACAGAACTAATTTTAAAAATAGACATACATAGGTAATAGAGAAAAATAATAGAAATAAACAATAATAAAATTTTAAAGAAAATAATGTGTAGGAGACGAGGGGCAATATAGAACAATAACAGTGGAATAGAATTAATACGTTGTAATTTCAATGGCATTCAGTTGGATAAATTAGAAATTTTAGAGATTAGAAAGAGTGTTAATGCAAATTTAAATAATATTAACCCATTCATGACGAACTATTTTTTTCTCGAATTTCGTGCTGAAATTTCACAGGGGGGTTGGTTTTGGAGGTAGAAAACGGACATTTTTTTCAGAATTTAAAAAAATGGTTTCTTCACCCCCCAGGAAGCTAGAGAAGGGTGAGTTCCATATGGCACTTTCGGCAAATAACTAGTCGGAAATTTATTCCCTGAAGGCCCCACGAGGGAAGAAAGCTTCATCTCTCCTCTCCACTCCTAAGTTCCCCGAAGACTCCACAACGGAGAGTTCTCCTCCCTTTGGTTCCTTAAAGGCCTTACAAGGGAAGAGTCCACTCCACCTTGGTTCCCCGAGGACCACAGGAGGGAAGAGGACTTCATCTTCACTCCTCCGTGGTTCCCTAAAGGCCTCACCAGGGAAGAGCTCACAGAGGTGGCCTCATTTCTCCTCTTCATTCCTACGTGGTTTCCTGAAGGCCCCACATGGGATCTCTCCACTTCACTCCTCCTTGGCTCCCCGAAGGCCCCACACCAGAAGAGTGCACTTCCCCTTGGTTACCTGAAGGACCCATAAGAGGAGAGGTCATGGAGTTGACCTCAGCTCTCCTCTCTACGGCTTCTCCTCCTAGTTTCTCCTGCAGGCCCCGTGAAAAAAGTCCAGAGAGGTGGCCTCAGCACTCCTAATTTTCCCAAAGGCCCCTAGTTTTTGAATGGTCCAATGAAATCTTTGAAAATTACATTTTATGTATAGTGAGATCTGTCGAAAGATCCATATGGAACCAAAAATCAAAACCTTTAATTCACAATACTCATTTTAATATAATAATGATTATTTTTCTAACAAAATGTTTGTAAACAGGCAGAGAATTTCATTCTCTACAAATCATATTCAGTTTTGGAGAAAAAATTCAAATCTACTATATAAATTTAATGGATTACTTACTTCACTTGTTTTGATATTTTGAAAAAATTGCACCTTTTTTCTAACTCAATAAAGACACGTCTGTCCACGTCGACACACACAAACGAACTGAACGCAACCAAGACAAACGTGTTCATACATGCCTGTAGACTATATTAAACTGTATTTGGCACTGCTATTTCAACATATCGGCATGATGTGACTAAATGAATGCCAATACTTTTTCGAGTTTAATATGGAACCTTCGTCATGAATGGGTTAATAATCAAAAATTGTTTTTAATGACCCATTATTAAATCTATTCCCCTTTTAAATTTTTAATTGTTTTATATTTTCCTCGGCTCCTACACATTATTTACTTTCAAATTTTATTATTGTTTATGTCTATTATTTTTCTCTATTACCTATGTATGTCTATTTTTAAAATTAGTTCTGTCAAAACCCTGAAGAAGTCAGCTTTTTTGACGAAACATGTCGGTTTTTGTAAATAATTAAGTGGTTAATACAAAGTTATCTATTAATTTGAATTTAATATTTTATACTTAATATAACATCTTATGAATGTCGACTACCATAATACGGGCATTTGCCTAGCTTGGTAGTCAAAAACCATGTAAAACAAACCTGTAACAAACAAAATGAATAAAGAAAATTAAAAAAAAAAAAAAAGTTTTGATTTCACGAGGAAGGTAATTTTTTCCTTTTTATTCCTTTCCTCGATTGTTTATTTGTTTTTTTTTGTACAAAATTTCATTTGCCAGATAAATATGAAAAAAAAACACCTGGTGAAAATCTCGTATTACGCAAGGGGGGGTCGATCGAGTCTCTTAACATTCCTATTTCTATTTCTAGTAACACTAACTCATCAGTCACTACCTACTGTTTTAATCGCAAAAGGCCCATCTTCACCCAGCAGTCATACATTAAGTAATGCCAAAGTAATTTCGATATTTTTAGAGGTAGTAAGAGATCGAGAGTAATGCAAATATACTCGTATGTAGCGCTTTTCAGTAAAACGGACCTTTTACAGTCGCAATTATAACTAGTTTTTTTTTTAAATGCAGACCGAATAGTTCTTATTTATTTTGAATTTCATGCCCAGCTGAGCTTTAACATGTTTTTTTTTTATTTATCAAAGAACATCTAAACGAGCGTAACAAAATCAAAAACAAAACCAAAAACAAAACCAAAATCAAGAACAAAATCTAACACAAAATGAAAAACGAAATAAAATATTCCACCATGCAAGATGGAAAAACAGTGGCCTGGGAAAAGTACAATAAATAGACGAAGTAAGTCAAAGCCGAGCTAGGTACTCGTAGTTTGTTCAATTAAATTTGTTGTTCTTCTTTCCGATATAAATTCCACTACGACTTGTTTATATTTAGTGAATGCGTTAAATATGTCAACAACATCTTTATAGTCATACCCAAATTTTGTATACGGTGAACGGGGATGTACAATTGTGATTCTGTGTTGGAGTTGACATAATAGAACGGTAAATTCTGCCTCGGTAGGTTATATGGCAATAGGATAACGATTTTCTAGGATTACCCAAACTATAGAGTACCTACGTGATGTAAAAAAAACCTAGATATCGCAAAAAGATCTCCTTTGGGGGTAGTAAATTACCCCTCTTCGGAGTGGAAGGGTTACCACATATGTATTAATAATATTAATATGCCATATTGTTAGGTAATGTGTATTGTTTTCAGTTATAGAGTGTTGGAAATTTGAAACTATGCATTACGGAGTGTTAACACTCATGAAAAGTGACTGCTTAAACATGTCAACGATAATTTATAACATACAACCCATTAAAATTTAATGGCATGATAGATGTCTTAGTGATGTTATGTTGTAGGCTTGTGAAATTACTAACATTTCAAAAATCCGCCATTTGAGTAAGATTTAGTATTCGAACGGATAATTCCTTACCCATATGAATTAAAAAAGAAATAATTGATGTAAATATTTAGGTAAAGTCAGGGATTTTCAGTAAGGGTGTTGTGATGTTGATTATTTTGCTTAATGACATTAAAAGAGCTTTACCTAAAAAGAAATACATAGATACCAATTTTCAATTTGGGAGGTTTGAATGGGTACCGCCGCCCCGGGAACCATTTATTGGATTACCAACACCTCTACCACAGTACACCTCAAGTGGTTCGCTACGTTTGATAACTTAGCAGGGGTGTACGGGTTCATTGGGGTTTGTCTAGGACTTGGAGGCGGATGCGTCTGCCTGCGAAATCCTGATTGAGTGAGATCTTTTGATCTCTCTAGCCGGACTCTATCGAACCGTTTCTTTATAACGCAGTGGGAAGGTTGGATTCATGCATTCGCCTCTCCTGGACACACTAACTCCCAGATTCCTACCCACTCCTAATATTATTTTCCTTCCCACTTTGTTTTTTCCTTTCCTTAAAAAGACCCTCCACGCAGCATCCCCAAAGATGACATAGGCCGTGGGGGAATTTATTTTTCTCAGGGCCTCCTGTGTTGAGCTAATGTAAAATAAAAAAAAAACCCTCAGGACTAGACAAAAAAATTTCATGTCATCAAATATTCCGCTTGACATTCAATTTCAAACAGAATGCTGCCCACGGCAGTCATTCTGCTACCCACGGCAGTCATTCTGTTCCGAAAAGTTCCGAAGTTTAAATACCGGTTGCGCAATTGACATTTCTGAAAACAATAGGTAATGTTTTTGACTACCTCCGTAGTCCAGTGGCTAAGACTCTTGACTCACATTCCGGAGGTCGCGGGTTCGAACCCGGCATGCGCAAATAAATTTTATTTGATTAATTTGTGTTATTTCACAATTAATTCATTTAAAATAATATATAGTATATTTGCGGCATGTTCCAGAGTGGAAGATATTATTAGTATCGCCCTGGTGTAAGACCACCATTCAGAATTGAAACGTTGCTTGAAAATGGCTTTAGCCGTGTTTAGTGACCAGATCTTAATAGCCAGGTACTTCCCAACCTTCCTCTTCCCCACCTCCTACCCCTCCCCGCTACCTTCAGCCTCACAACATACCCCAATTGGGGATGCCATAGTCTCACTGGCTCCAGACGGGAGCAGTTGAGATTCTTGTGCGGTATTCACTGTAAAAAAAAAAAAAATAATAATAATAAAAAAAAGCTAATTCGTGTATCAACAATATAATAAATTTATGTATAAAATACCTCTGTTTTCATCACTAAAACATCTACCGAAAAAGCCTTTTAAGCCCACCTGTCAATATTCTTTACGAAACAATTTGATTTGAAAATATGCGCTAGTAAAATAAACTTCAACCACAAGCTGTCTGAAAAAGGAACACGAACAAATCTAAAAAAAGATGCGTCACAAGTGTCAAAACTTTTATGAACAATTTTACAAATACTTCTCAACGTTTCAAATATTTACGGAGATAATAATAGGAACAAAAGGATTTACTGGGGTGGTTTCACTGAATACAAAAAAACATCAGAACTGATATCTGTAGGTATCGATTTGAAAGAAAACTGATGTCGGTAATTTACTTCAGACATTTCGACTCGCGGGTCTCGAACAGGCCAATGAAAATGACCGGTTGTTTCGTATCGATCGTCCAGTTGATTAGTAAATCACCTCCAAATACTAAGTTTTGAGATAATGAAGAAAGCAATATTCAAATGATCACCATAAATCTTTTCTTTCAGCAGAGATAGGGAAAATTTGAGCTTACTTCTGGCCAACGGACATGTCCTATCGTGTACTCAATAAACATGACCCTAGACACTATGCTCCATTTCATGTATTGTTTCTCTCACTAATTGTATGTACATTTTTTTCTTTGATTTGAATGCAGCGTTTGAAGAATGTAACTTGAACTTTAAGCAAACATTTAATTTTATTATCATTGCTTCCTTTAAAAGCAAATATAAAACAGCAGCTATGTAAAAATCCTTAAGGCTCTGCGACCGGGTTCGAAAAGAAGAAGATGGAGAGATATGAAATTACGAATGTTAGAGGAGAGCGCTAACATTAACAGCGACAAAATCGATGCGAAAATTGCGAAAATGTTTAATAAAACACGACTCGTTTAAAATAGAGCAAAAATCTCGCGGGCATTATCTTAAACAGCATTTGAAGAAACACTGTAATTTTTTTCATACATATAACTTTCATAACTGAAACAAAGGTGTTTATAATAATTTTTGGAGCATACTTTGCGATTTTTTTCTGTCGAGGGAATTTTATATAATTTGCGTTTCGGCACGGGCAAAGTCTAGATATTATCTTCAAGAATAACATATATTTTTTTAAGAGCTTTAAAACTTACCGTGTTTACGGGAAATATGTAATAAATCGGTAGAATTCCGGGTTGCGGGCCCTTAAGGGGAACGAACGCGCGGCCCATTTCTGCCCGTTTCATACAAATCTTAGATTTGGATTTGAGATCAAAATACCCGATCATACTGAAAAATTATTTATGTTATCAAAAGGTATATCAAATATCTAGTCAGTATGTGAGCTACTTTATTTATTTTTGATTTAAATTATAAGATATACGCCATTAAAGATTTTAAGGTTTCTGTATTTTAGAGGCGATTTGGGCAATTATTTGTGAGTAAATGAAAACCAATAAAAAATTATTTTACTACATTTATCATTTAAATATGATGAAATATAAAAAAATCATTTTGATGGGTGTAAATACTGTAAATTAAAAATACAAATTACCTATTTACGGCGGAATAAAATATAGTCGTTTATATATTAAAATTACTACCCAAAAAAAGCATTGTTAAGATTTTTTTATATTATTTTTCATTGTATTTTTAAAATAACAATGGTAAAATAATTTTTTTATGTTTTTCTTTTTCTCACAAAAAATTGCCTAAGTTACCTCCAAAATCATGAAACACTAACATCTTTAATGGCCACTATCTTATGATTTAAACCAAAAATAAAGTAGCGGTTGTGTAACGAACTCTAGAACTTGGATTTGCTTTGAATTTGACTAAGAACTGATATATTGAAAAATGTTAAAAAGATGTTATACTTAAAATGATATGATGTTGTAATTTTACAAGTATACTAACGGTGTTCATTATGAAAGGCAATGATCCTGCAAATGAGGAGGCAATTTTTTTTATTAAATACCTTTAGCTTCACAATTCTAAAATTAACTTAAATTCTTTATAATTTTGTACATACATATTTTTAAATAATCATGACTTTCAACAACTTTTTGGACATCGTTACAGTGTCCATCATCAAAGCAGATGTGTAATCGACGTGTAAATGTTGGCTAAAATAGGGTAGGTAGCGCAACACGGCTCAATACTCCAAAAATAAATCAAGAAAATTCTTTTGACCTTGAAGATCTCAAATCATATGAAATATATTTAAATGTTAACGTTTAATGGGGTGGTTCACACCTATGAAACTTTATGTTCTTCTCTTGTCGCTAAGGGCTGAAAACAAAGAAAAAACAAGCTTCAGAGTTAAGGTGTTAGCAGTTTTATCACCCCTGATTGTCCGTAAAAAGACACTTGTGGAACAAAAACCCGATTTATTGGCGAGGAAAACGAATTTACGAGCGATATATGTAATATTTTTAGGGGCTTTTCTTCATCTGTATTGAGGTCGGCCCTTATCACGCAGTTACTTCTTAAATGACTTTACCTAAAATAAACATAACAATGTACTGCCAAAAAAATACAACATGAATTTTGTAACCATAGTAAAAATCGTCATAATACGTCGCTTGACTACGGTATAAAAACATTTAGGTATAATTTTTTAAACAGCTTATTTTTAAAGCATAAAATTTTCGTGTATAAAGCTTTTTTTTAACCCGTCTGCTTGGTTCAATATATTCACACCTCACGATCCGGAAGCCTCAGTTTCGCGCGAAAATTCTGAAACCGTCACTTTGGATCGAGATTGTAAAATATCTGTGCAAGATAGCTTTCATATTTCAAAGACAATACGAAACATTATTTCATTATCTTTCCGGTTAAAAGAAAAAATACATATGTTTGCGTGAGAGAAAGAGAGATATATAACTTTTAAAATGTAAGGTCGGTCGGGACGTTTTTGGTCTTATGAAAGTATAGCGCGATTACGTATTTTGGGATGTATTTATTTTAAACAAGCAGACGGGTTAAATGAGCTCCACACAGGAGACCCTGAGGACAATAATTTCCATCTTTGATGCTGTGTGGAGGGTTTTTTTTAAGGAAAGGAAGGAGAAGAGAGTTCTGGGAAGGAAAAGGAATTAAGGGGTTGGTAGAAATCTGGGGTTCAGTGTGTCCCGGTCATCCGCCTCCAAGACCTAGACAAACCTCACTCCATGAACCCGGGCACCCCTGCTAAATCTCAGAAGTGAGAAGAACTCTTAAGTGTTAAGTTCTGGCATCCTGTAATTTGCACAGCTTTCGTTGCTTGAATGTCTTGGTCAAGGGACTAATTTCAAGTCGCAAACGTTATTTTATGTGAATACCGTACAAGTCTCAACTGCTCCCAACCACTTGGAGCCAGTGAGGCAATGGCAACCCCAATTGGGATATATTGTGAGGCTGAAGGTAAGTGGGGAGGGGAAGGAGATGGGGAGAGGAAGCCGGGAAGTACCTGTCTATTCAAATCTGATTACCAAACATGGCTAAAGCCATTTTAAGCGAAGTTTCAATTCGTAATGGTGGTCTTACACCAGGGCGATACTGAGAGTAACGTTTACCCTAAAAAGTACCGCAAATATACTTTATATTATTTAAAATTATTAAATTGCGAAAACACAAACCTACCAAATAAAATTTACTTCCGCTCGCCGGGATTTGAACCTGCGACCTCCAGATCGCTTGTCGAGAGCCTTGCATTCGACCACGGAGAGCAATGAAGATTTTAAATATATTTATTGAATAAATATAATTTTCACTGGCAGAAATTTTAACGTATTAATTGATTCCACCAAAAAAATTTACTTTCTTGTATAATAAAAATATATAGCACTTTATAGTTTTTTTACAATAATTACGTTGATAATTGGAACCTCTACTATTAGCACACGACTGAAATGATATTTAACCTGAAAATCATTGCATCATCGTCGAAATTTAAAAAAAGGAAAAGTTGTGCAAATTCCATAATGCCTGAACTTACCGTGTTAAGGTTTTCTTGCTTCACCATCTAAATTATCGATTTTGATCAAGAGGATTGTTCTTTTAAATTAAAAAAATATGTTTTTGTTTTTATTTGTTTAATTTTCCTTTCTTTCGATTCTCTCCAGTATCACACCAGATCGTGTGACAGCATTTTTAGAATAAAAAACCTTTTGTCATGGCATGAAAGAATGTCACTTAGCATTTCTTTCCCATAAAATTCTTTACATTTCTCAGTGGCATTTTTACTTTGCCATGGATATTGATGTAATCCGAGGAAGATTGTTTCGTAAGGTGGGTGCGAACAAATGCCTATAAATACCATGAAAACCCCTTGCTTTTTGTTCGGAATATATTAATTTATCATTTACAAATAAAGGACAATATTTCTTAATAGACTTGAAATCTCAGATGTCTTTGTCTGATTTCAGATGAGTTTTGTTTAAAAGGGGTGGAAAACATTATTTCTTAGACAAACTCCTTTAATAATATAAACAGGTATTGTTTGGTTTTTAAATAAGAATATCCTTAGTTCTTATCGGGGTTTATTTATTCAGTTCCTTCCTCTCTCTATCAAAAATAATGCAAGAAAAATAGTGCAAATTCGAGCGCATTTGTTTTGAAAACAGAAGAAGAATTAGAACTACCCTGGAAGCAGTGTTTGGAAGAAGAAGCTTTGTTAGTGTTTTTCGCAATAATCGCGATGGAACCATATAACTATATCGTGGTTGCGTTGTAGATTGTACTCCTTTGCAGGTATAGAGTGGTAAGTGATTGGCCATCCCCTTTTTCTTGCAGACCTTGCTTTTTCCAAAACTATAAATGCTATCACTCAATTCCAACAAAAACCCTTTTGTCTAAATTATTTTCAGTCCATTACAAGGGCGTCTGTAAGTAATTCGTTAGCAGTTTCGGATGCAACAGGTATTTCGGTTTATATGGTGGCCAAATATCATGTTCGTATACATTTTTCAAGAATCTAATTAAAACAAACAGAAGTTAATTGACGGCCTTCGTGGTCGAGAAATAAAGCTCTCAACTTCGAATCCCGGGGTGCTCAAACAAATTTAATTTAATTTCATAGTGTTATTTTCACTTTTAATTTTTATAAAATAATGCGTGGTATATTTGAGGAGGGTTTCAGAGAGATAAATACTCTCAGTATCGCATGGTGGTCACCACTAAATAAATAAATTAAAAGTTTCTTGAAATGGCTCTCGCCGTGTTGCGTGACCATATCTAAAGTGCTAGAAACTTTTCCAACTTCCTCTTTACCATCTCCTTCCCGCACCCATACTATTCAGCCTAACAACGTACCCCAATTGGGGATACCAAAGTCTCACAGGCTCCGGTTAGCAGAAGGCAGCTGGGGCAGATGTGCGGTATTAACATATAACAAAATTATATGTATGTATATATATAACATATTACATTGTAAAAAAAATAATAAGTGGTAATATTAATCGAATAAATTCAAGAATATTGAAAACATTCTTTATTTCGAATAACCTTGCAAGGGGGCATCCATTGATAACGTTAATTGTTTTTTTTTTCAATTTATTCTCTTCCTCACCTCCCCCCTTGGTGAGATTAAGTGAGATTTGGCGGGACCCCCCCCCCCCTCACTACAGTTGTTAAAGTACTATATTTATTTTCATAAAGAAAAAAATGTTACAACTTTGCAAAATGGAGCAATTTAATAATTTCTTTTATTATCTCTACCTCTATATATAAAAATCTCGCGTCACGATGTTTGTTCGTGATGAACTCCGAAACTACTTAACTGATTTTGATGAAATTTGGCTTACTGCGTGTAATTTGGTCCAATTTAAAAGATAGGATGGTTTTCATCTTTCACGGCAGACCGACCACCATACACATTAAGGCTGGTACTGCCAGATGACGAGAGAGGTATCCCACCCGACACAAGCGTTCTTCATATCACAATACTTGTTTTAGCAGCCGCCTTTTATGTTTTTCTGTTATCTTTTTTAATTAGTTTATCCCTGACTTGCTTTTTATTATTCGCATTTTGTATATTATTATACTTGCATACTGCTTCCTAACACCGTATGCAGGGACACTGGAGGTCTAGATTCGTTCAAACTTAAATGTAGATTCACCTCCACTGGACCTCTCCCCTTATTATGAGCTCATGTAATTAATGTATGCCCCCAAGGTTGTTTTCTTACCTGTAATAAACGAAACGGAAAATGTGTACGCGCATCAAAAATTCCTGTGTTGGATTAATGCGTTTGCATTATTTTCGGTGTGTATTTTCAGCTGGCAACTGCCAACGTCATCTCTCTCTGAGGTATGAAACATGGAAATGTATTTCGATTATCACAGAATACTTGAAAAACAATTATTGTTTTTTTTACATTAACTCCATAAGTTGCTGCCTAAGCTTAATTTTTTTATGTGAACACCGCACAAGAGTTTCAACCGCTCCCGACCGCCTGGAGCCAGTGAGTCGATGGCACCCCGATTGGGATATGTTGTGAGGCTGAAGGTAGGGGTGAGGAGAAGGCGATGGGAAAAAAGAAGGTGGGGGAGTACCTCTTTATTCAAATCTGGTCACCAAACACGGTTAAAGCCATTTTAAGCAATGCTTCAATTTTGAACGGTGGACTAACACCAGGGCTTTATTGAGAATGTCTTCCACTCTGGAACGTGCCGCAAATATATATTTTATATTATTTTTTAATTTAAAATGTAAAATAACATAAATCAATTTATTGAGAATGTCTTCCACTCTGGAACGTGCCGCAAATATATATTTTATATTATTTTTTAATTTAAAATGTAAAATAACATAAATCAATTTATTGAGAATGTCTTCCACTCTGGAACGTGCCGCAAATATATATTTTATATTATTTTTTAATTTAAAATGTAAAATAACATAAATCAATTTATTGAGAATGTCTTCCACTCTGGAACGTGCCGCAAATATATATTTTATATTATTTTTTAATTTAAAATGTAAAATAACATAAATCAATCATATAATTTACTTATGCACACTGGGATTTGAACTTGATAGGAAAGAGATGTCTATAAAAGATTTTTTTTAAATTACTAATTTGTTGGACGTTTTTAGGAAATTTGTAATAACAATTAAAAAGTGTGGGAATGTAAAAAAATAAAAACGTGGAGGTCGAATTTTGTAAATTTCCCACTTGGATCACCAAATTAATCTTACATTTATTTAGAAATAAACTCTTCTTTCTAACCTCTCTCGAAACAACGCAAACTCACAACGCCTGGATGAAAACCTTCGGATTTGTTGACTCAGCTACTAAACTAACTGGTAAATTACACGGTTCTAGAGTAATTATAGCTTAACATTTTTTTGTTGATGACGGTAAAACCAAAACTGAACGCTGAAAGCCACATTAATTTCTTTAACGTTTACACTGAAATACCACCCCTGATAGGTTAACACAATCGAAACGGTATCACTACAAACAAAAACACTTCGACATAATCTTCATATCTGCCCTGATGATGGACACTGCAATTTATCTTAATTTATTTTATTTATTAACAGAAACAAACAGCACATTGGATACTTTGGTTAAAAAAAATTGCAATAATTAAGTATAATTCATGATGGGTACCTGTTATGTGTTTCATTGTATTGTCTTATTTATGGTATGCGTATTAAGTCATTACCGGGTGATGTATGTAGTGGGAAGGTATGTGTGTAATGCTGTAAACTAGGCTTGTTGAAAAAGTATCGATATATCGAAATATCGATATTTTTAATTCAATAAATCGATATTTTTAGCCGATATACTTTGATCCGATATATCGATATAAAATATCCAATATCGAAAATTGTATCAAAAACGATATTTTTTTAAATTTATGTATTTAAAGTCACTAGTATCCAAAACCGTATAGGAACGAACGGAAAAAAAGTAACTGTATTGGGTCATGACATCTGGCGGTTGAAATTTTAACTATCAATAGCTTACAAATCTATTGTCTTTGCATTAGTATTTGTGATCACTGATCACCAATACTATCTCATGTGTGTAGGTACATACATAGAAATGTATGATATTTTTCGCCATTTTTTTCTAAGACACTCCTTTGTGTTGGTTCCCAATTGTCTATGATTATTGACTATACCTTGTTCCAAACACGAAGTACTTTATGACAGATTAATACGCCAATAGAATATTACTATAATAGTAGTAGTCCCAGTTTACATCTAACTTAGAAGACAGCTTTTTAGTTTTTGATATTTTTGTAATTATTACGTAATAAAAATGAATAGTGATAAAAATACCTTCATTTTTATTGAGATTTTTGTACATTAAAAAAGCATATTGTGTACAAAATTTACTATTGATAATATTGAGCTGAATACACTATTATTTTAAAAACGCAAAATCTCTTGAAAATTTGACCGATACATCGATATATCGATATTTTTTTTCACTTTCGGCATCCCTACTGTAAACCCAAAATAGAATCACGATAAGGTTGTTCAGGGATGCAGTTTGTACGGCTAATATTTATTTAATCGATTAAAGTCAACAGTCGATAGGAGAGGAGAACATAAAAAGATTAAAAAAAATATATGTAAATTCAGTTATTCATCTCACAATTAACGTAAGTAACGAAAAATTAAAAAAAAAAATATTGTTGTCAGCTTTTTAGATAAGTAATGCGATTGATTGAATATCATGTTATTTACTATGGGAAACATAAAAAGAAAGCTTTCCCAGCGGCAATGACAAAGTCAACAATTTTATGTAAAAGCTTCTCCACCGCATTTCATTCCAGAAAGTGGTATTGGGCAGTTCTTGAAGGTATCGCCTACTTCTTTCAATATAATACAGTAGGTACCTACATACTTTACGATTTTCACGGCCAAAAGAATAATTTATTTTTGGGTTATTATGCCGTGTTAGCTACTTCCTTTTTAGCCAACGTTTCGGACAGCATTAGAGTGTCCATCTTCAGGGCAGATGTATGCTCGAAGATTGCGGTGAAGTGTGTGAAACATCGGCATGTGTTGTTCTCCATAGAGAGAAAAAAATGGCCTTATTTGTAAACGCCCGGGGTCTCAAAAGTTTCGTACGATCTGAAATGGCCGGAAGTTTTGAAAAAAAAAATAGATTTCGTGATTTGGAAAAAAAATAAAACAAAAGGTCCATATTTCATATTTTGTACCAAACATAATTTTTATTCCATAACTGCACTACAAAGAACGAAAAAAAAAATTTTTTTTAAACATATGTGATTGATGTGTGTTAAAAATATAAAAGGGGAAAATAACACTTTTTCTGGATAAAATCAGCAAAATAAAATCATTTTTGTTGACTTACTTGTATTCATAAACTTGATTTTTTTTTTCATTTTTGTCAGCTATACGCAGTTTTTAATAACTAACTAATGTTAAAAGGTAAAATTATTTAAAAAAATATATTTTCTGATTTTCAATGCATTTTAGGGGGCTAAAAATCATTTTAAAAAAAATAAATTTAAATGCAGTTCTCATTTTCTTTGTAAGACGCAACTTTTGAGACCCCGGGCGTTACTGAATTCAAAAGTTGAAATAATTGACACACCCTAGTGCACATGTACGTAGATGCGACACCATGTCGCCAACTCGAACCTTTAAGAGTTGGTAGTGCAATATAATTTATAATATAAACTTTAGAGGACTGCATTCGACTCCAATCAGACATTGATAGAATTGTTGACTGGAGTAAACGGAATCAGATTGAATTCAATATCTCTAAATGTTTCATTCTTTCTTTCACTAGAGTTTGTCATACCTGGTTTTACCGGTATACTATGAGGGCTCTAAATTTAAAACGTGTCTCCACTATGAAAGATCTTGGTATTTTGTTTGATAGTAGGTTAACTTTTCATGCTCATATCATAATGACGTGTCTTCACTGAGAATGTTGGGTTTCGTCCTACGCACTGCGAGAAACTTCAGAGACACCCGGGTTCTCACAGTACTATACAATGCTTTGGTCAGGAGTAGGCTTGAGAGTGGGTCGGTGGTTTGGAGCCCACACCAAGTGAAGTATTCCCTCATGTTGGAGAGGGTTCAGAAGAAATTTCTGAGATTTCTTTACCTGAGGAAGTATGGCTACTATCCGTGGCTCCTTGGACCCGACCTGTGGAACATCTCCTTTGACGACTCCTCCAGGTTACCCTTGCCTGAAGGATGTATCGCTGTCGACTACGCTGATGATAAGTTGTATCTGGTCGCTGGGGACAGCAGAAAGGAAGTGGAGAGTAAAGGCAGTGAAGGTTTGCAGATGTTCCTTGACTGGGGTGAAAGAAACAAGATGACCTTCGCTCCCCACAAGACCAAGGGCCTCCTGATGAAGGGCTCTCTCAGTAGAGCAAGAAATCCTACCATCAGAATGGGAGATTCTAACATCCGCTTTTTTGAAACAGTGAAATATTTAGGAGTTACTCTAGATCGATCGTCCTCTTTTCTGGCTCACGTCAAAGAAGTATCCAGCAAGGCCCAGGCTCTCTTCTTGAAGCTGAGGAGACTCTCCACAGCTGAGTGGGGATTGCGTAATCCGGCTCTGCGAACGCTATATAGGTGCGTGTACGTGGCGCAAGTCTCGTATGCCGCCTCTGTGTGGGAGCACCGCCTGGACAATTCGCTGATTCTCTTAGCTCTCAGGCGAGGCCAACGAACCCCCTTGCTGGCACTCTCTGGTGCGTATAGAACCGTTGCTTCGGACGCTTTACCCGTTTTGGCTGGCATTTTGCCACTCGATCTGGAAATCAGGGAAGTGCTCACTAAGCAGAAATTAACCAGAGGAACCCCGGCCACTCACCTAGGCGTTGTTCTGACACCGGGCGGGCCGGGGACTCTCCCTGGGCTGCTTCGTCAAATGAGGGATCTGTCGCTCCAAGAGTGGCAGGTCCGTTGGGATAGAACGAATAAGGGAAGATGGACTTTCTCCTTCTTCCCATCAGTTAAAGTCAGAATGGAAGGGGTCTTTCTCAAGCTGGACCACCACATCACCCAGCTTCTATCCGGCCACGGGGAATTCAGGGGGAGACTTCACGCCCTCTCCCTGTCCCCTCACCCCAACTGCGCCTGCGGGTGCACGAACCAGTCGGCGGAGCACATTCTGTGGCAGTGTGAGATAATGACGGACGCAAGAGAGGAAATGCTCGATGGTTTGGACGTACCTATCAGACCAGTGTGGAACACTGATCTGGTATCGAACAAGAAGAACTTCGAGTGCCTGAGGAAGTTTACAAGGACCTGGGTTGAGAGATGGCCTGAGCTTAGAGTCGCTGATTAGTAGATTTTGACACCAGGTGTACTTGTTCCTGACTTATCACGGACTTTCTTTGCTTCTTCTCTACGACCAATATTGCCCAGGATGTACAGTATTTATGTTTTCTTTCATGTTTATTTGTTTTTCATGCCCTGCGTCATTGAACGCTCATGTTTTTATTTCAGGTACTTGGTTTAATGCCTTACACTTTTATATTATTTTGTAACATATACTTTAGTTATGATTACTTTTTTAGTTTTTTTAGAAACGATTATTTTTTTTTAGTTATGATTACCGCGTAGAACTGAACTCAGTTGTTTGTTCTGTGCCGTCCTTCTCCCCATATAAGGGGTTGGACCCTGGACCGAGTCCCCGCCTACTGACCATGGACGGTCTTATGGAACTGGTGGAGTTGCACCTGTCTGCCGCGCCACCCCCCGTGACATGAAGAGGCTGGGAAGAAGGCTGAACGGCATCCGAAAGCTGTCCGTCCCGCCTCCGGCGACCCGACGCTTTTCTCCCTAGGGTCTTCTTCTATGATTTCCAGTTACTTTCGTCTAGGCACCACCGGCTAGCTGGCTTAAGGACGACGCCGCCGGTTATCGGGAGGCCGGACAATTAGCCTTCTTCATTCTCTCGGGAACTGCCGATAGTCAGGTTGCGGTGACACCAGTTCTACTCTGTATATATACATTATTTTTCTTTTGTTTATTTTTTCTTTTATGTACAGTGCCCGGTGCTGCCCACCGGATTGTGTGTGGTCTTTCGCTGTCATGAGCTGAACTCATGACGGCTGCTGTCATTTTAGATTAGTTTATTTTTTATTTTTTGTTGATGTTACTAACAACTTGTTTGACTGTCCATGAGGCTCACTGCTTTTGCATTGACACCTCCATGGGCTTTAGAATTGTAGAGATTGACCATTACAGTACAGTCCTGTAGGCGCGTCCGCATACCGCTACCTAACACAGTATGAGGGGACATTGAAGGTCTAGATTCGTTACATTAAATGTAGAGTCGTTTATTCAAAAAAAATTAGATTCTTGCGAGAACTCCGAAGGGGCGACCATAAGTTGCCTATACCGGGGTGGGACAGTGGTGGGTACTTCAATATCCGTGGCTCTACCCTACCCACTTTCTCTTGGGCATGCTTGGTGTGAACCTTCTACGGGTCAGAAGGGATGCGCAAAACTCGGCTATCATGGAGAGCATTAGTTTCTATGTTCCCGATGGTTATCTCCGTCATCGACAGCATAGACTGTTTTATCTCCCGGCTTACAGAACTAACTTGCCAATGGTTATGCCAGTCGGGAGAGCTGTCTTGTTGTTAAATAGAATCACTTCGGATATCGATATGTTTAATATCAATGAAGCACAATTCAGACAAAAAGCTTTGTTGTTGTTAGTGTGATTGTGCTTCATTGAAATACAACGTGTCCGGAAACTCGTAGTACAAGCGGGAAACTGGTGAATCTACATCACGTAGAGAACCCAAAAAACTTATTTTTTTCGATCTAAGCATTTCGATTTTAATATTTTTTTTTTCTATTTTTCCATTTTTTCGGCAACTAAAGGGTTAAAAAAATTTTTGTGCCCGGTTTACCCTTCGTTGCATTTTATAAGACATTACACAGCTGAAATCAACCCCCTAGTGAAAATTTTTTTCAAATTTAACCTAAAAAATTCCAACTTCGGACCCGATTTACTCGAAAACGAAAGCTCAAATCAAAAAAAGTTAAACCACAAAATCGACTCCAACTGTGATGTGGATTCTCCAGTTTCCCGCTTGTACTACGAGTTTCCGGACACCTTGTATAAATTACTTAAACCTGTTTAAATTTTAAATTTTAAATTAATACTCTTTTAAAACGCATTGAAATTTTATTTTGTAATGTTTTAAAATTAATAAAGAATTGAATTGAATTGAATTGAATAATGGTTTTAACCATTTTTTTAATATTTGAAACATTGAAAATTATTCTGTAATACCAGCTTTTAGATGTTAGAGATGGCAGTAGCCGCAATCTTCGATTACTGATGTACACTGCGATGCTGTCCGAAACGTTGATTAAAAAGGGAAGTATCGCAACACGGCAAAATAACCCAAAAATACGGTAATGTAATGTGCTTATTTATGTATTTTTATATCTACGTCAGACGTAAAAGCCCTATTGACGTTTAAATAAATAAATAATTTAATATAACTTTAGCGATTTAATACAATTACTGAAACTAACTAAATTGTTGTAATAAAGAAAATTGTGCAACATCATTAGATATTATTTAAAATTTAAAATCATTAAATGACGTTTAGACAGCTCAATCCGAATGAGTATGATTATTAATCGCACAGCCAATAAATACAATACGTTTACATGAGTACATAAATACAATTCATGTTAAATTGCATGTAGTTGCTTCTCGAACTAATTATAAAAATAATATTTTTGAAGAAGAAGTTAACACTAATAAATCTAAACGAAAATATGAAAGAGAACAAGTCACAGGAAAATAGAAAAAGATAATGGTTGCAACTTGGACTCGAATCCAGGATCTGTCTTCTAACCGGGACATGCGCTTTTACCAATTCAGCCATTGCCACCTTCCAACAAAAAGGTTCAAAATTGTCAATCTCATATTTTGAAATTTTAGAATTAACAATATTATCTTTTTCGTTATATGTTTTTGGGGTGTTGTGCCGTGTTGCGCTACCTCCTTCTTTAGCCAACGTTTCGGACATCGTTGCAGTGTCCATCATCAGGGCAGATCCGGCAGATCCACATCTACCGGATCTGCCGGATCTGCCCTGATGATGGACACTGCAACGATGTCCGAAACGTTGGCTAAAGAAGGAGGTAGCGCAACACGGCACAACACCCCAAAAACATATAACGAAAATGCTTCTGGCCGTGAAAATCTTAAAACTTATCTAATATTATCTTTGTTCATATGAAGCGGATACTTTGTGATGTGACATTATTAATTTAAAATAAAACAATAACTTTGTAAACACCACTTTTATTTTTATACTTTATGCCGACCGGGTTTCGCTACAACCGTAGCTTCATCAGGGCAGTATAATCTCTACTAACATTAGGTTTCGTTTGTGTTATAATATATAATTTACCAAAAATGGGCTGGACTCGTCAATTACTAATTTTTCCATATCGTAGGCAACTACCTTTTTTCATTGGAAACAATCATTCTAAGAACTGGTTTGTAAGCTAGATAGCGTCACGGATAAATATATCTGATTTTTTAAAGGTCAATATGTTCCATATAAATAAAATCGGACTGTCATATTTATTAATCTCATATTTTCAAATTTTAGAATTAACAATATTATCTTCGATTAATTTTTCCATACCATAGCCTTCTAGAACCCTTTTCATTGGAAACAATAGTTCTAAGAACTGGTTTGTAACCTAGATAGCGTCTCGGATAAATATATCCAATTTTATTTATAAGGAACATATATTGACCTTTTATTAAAGTCTAAATGAGTTGCGGCCATTATCTTTTTCTATATTTCTGTGTCTTGTTCCCTGTCATATTTTCGTTTAGATTATTGGTGTTTTCTTCTTCTTCAATAATACGAGCATATTACATTGATGAAAATAACTTTCAAAACAGTTGGGAAAAAAACAGTTTCAGTCTGATTCCCCGTATCGGTTTATTATGGTGTTATTGTTATTTATAAGAATACTTGCAAGGTTACCCTGCTTCGCTCAAGACAACATTCGAGAGTGTTCTGGAATGTTTTACAATGATGTTCCCTATTCCCTATTACCGAACACTCCACGACATCCTCCGCCACTCCTTGCAGAACTTTCTAGAGCTATATCGAAGAACCTTTTAGAACTTTCCGAAAGACTGTTCTAGAAATTTCAAGATGGCGAAACTTCCAGCCCTTATATCTTCAAAAGCACGCCCTTTAGGTAAAAAAGGGAACCGTCATCCTGGAGGGTGGATAGAGATCTACTACACCATATAACTCCCTTGATTGTACCGGTTTTTTTAAACTTTCTTTTAAAATATATATATTGATTATGTACCTACTTACGTTTTTAATAGTTTTTCACATACGTCCGACGGCTTCATAAATAAATAATATGTAGGTATCTGTGATTCACAAATTGGGTGATATCGCCCTTTCCAGGGCGCTGAAAGGATCCAGGTGGCTGTAGGCCTTAATGGACTTAAGGGGAGTACTTAAAGGTAGAAAAAGGGGGCGGCAACGAAAATAAAACATAACGAAAGAAAGTAGGTAGTAAAAGGTTAGGCATTATCGTAAGAATCAAGCATATCATTCTTGATTGGTTTTCTAAGCTGCTACCAAAACCACCCAGATCACAAGGCCGGAACACTTAATCAAATCGACCCCTTTAAGAACCACCAAATAATATTGTAATATTTTTTTACAATTTTTAAACATTTAAATAGTAAAAAAAAAATTTTTCACGTTTATTTTATTTTAATACAAATAAAATCGAATGACAGGTTTTTACATAAACTTTAAATTGTAACAAAAAACGAAGGGTCCGGTACCCGTGATAAAATATTTACAAAATTTTGAATATAGCAAATATTAAAATATTTATTGTCTTAAACTTTTTTTATATCATTTTAGTTTGTTAGGAAAAAAACCAGTTTAGATATTTTATTATGAGAACACAAACAAATGAAAATATATAAAGTAACTAATAAACTACGTAGTAAATTTCATTGCATAATGAAAATTGAAAATTTATCCTCACTACACCAATATAAACCTACAAATAAAGTTATCTTTATAAAATGAATGGCTGGCAGCTGGATGCCTGATGTACAGGATTCATAGCAATAACATGATAACTTGCAATATGATTTTTAAAATTATTCAGTGTTAGCTAAGATAAATATTTTTAAATTTTCTTTAATTACACGAAAATATGTCCATATCATTAAAATTTTTATTACACGGGTTACACGCTCTCAACATAAAAGCGTTTTGTCAGAGAGTAGTAGAATATTTATGAAAATGAAAAAAGTGATTTTTTTTATTTCATCTTTAAATAAATAACAATATAAAAATGAAAGTATTTGGAGGTTCTAAAAACATGGCCGATTTAATTCAATGTCCCGGTCTTGTGATTTGGGTGGTTTCGCTGTATTAAAATTATAATTCGAACTAATGTGAATAAATTGCCGTTTTATGGAAAAATCATCTCAACGGCGCAGTACAAAATTACTTCCTAGGGTCTGTCTAATTATGTACAACGGATACATTAAACTTACTTCTGGCAGGTCACTTAAAAATTGTGTACATAAACACAGTTTTATTATAAAATTTAAACTATGACACGCAGAGGACACAACAAAACTATTATTATTTTATTTTTTGGTTACTCTCCTGTGCTAATGATATTATATTAAACAGAAGATAAGTGAAATTTCTATTGTTCAATTCTAGGACAGAAGAATTTTTTATTAACCATTTATATTGCAATTATATGAAAAAGTGAGTTTCAAGTTCTGCTTCAACCTCTGATTTCTGTGATGTCTATGATTCGCAGTATATTACAAGCTTTAGGTCCTGACCTTCCGAAAACACCCGAAACACAGAACATAGAATTTGGTGTGCACTTTGGTTCTTTTAAACTTCCTGATGACGTATGCATATAATTATGTATCGTTTAATCGGGAAAATAGCTGTAAAATATCAAAGCAAAAATGTTTTGCACCTTAATTAATGTTTTGTTTAACAATTAAATAATTTTACAAAATGATGCAGGGAACCAATGAAGATGGAAACTCTGATAGGTAAATCAAACGATCTCCTACCGAGAACTCTCCAACAAATCTCTGTCATAAACCCTCGTTATCGCATTTGTTGAAGATTACATCTTCAGGAAAATTAGTAATGATAATTAATACTCTAATGACAATAGCATTGACAATATAAAATATAAAATTAACCCTATTATTATAAGCTTTTTGGAAAATATTTGGTACTTTTGGAATACCGATTTACTTGTCAATTTAAAAGATAAGAATATAGTAGTACCGGGAAATTCAATAAAAAGAGGAATTTTTCAAGGAGACTCATTGAGTCCTTTTTGGTTTTGCTTAGCATTGAATCCTCTATCTAAAATGTTAATTAAAAACAAGTTTGGAATAAAAATTAAGGGTAATACAAAAGAGAGTAGTATAATTTCGCATTTATTATTAATGGATGATATAAAATTATTTTCGAATTCTGAACCAAATTTAGAGAAAATGGTGAAGATAGTTTAAATTATTTCAGATGAAATTAAAATGACTTTTGGTTTAGATAAATGTAGAACGATCCATATAGAGAAAGGCAAAATTGTAGATGGAGACGAGGGTATATTTAGAAATTTCAAAATTGAAAGTATGAAAGGGAATGAGGTTTATAAATATTTAGGATACCCGCAATCGAATAGATTAGATCATACTAATATTCAAAAATGATAATAGGATTAAATTTCAAACTGAGTTTAGAAATTTTTTAAAATGCAAACTCTCTGCTAAAAATTTACTAAAGGCAATAAATACTTGGGCTATACTTCTATCAACGTACTCATTTGGCACAATTAAATGGTGTGATACAGATTTAGATAGCTTAGGACGATTAATTAGAACTACATTAATAACCACGTTTAATGACCATCATCCAAATTCATATATAGAACGAATTAATTTACCTAGAAATTCAGAAGGTAGAGGTATACTCAAAATAACTTCTTTAAAACACAATCAGGTAGAAATGCTATTTTCCATAGAAAAGCTAATAGCTCAGAAATGTGCAAAATAATTTACGTGGCAGATAGAAATATTACACCTTTAAATTTATATGATGAGAAGCCAACATTCTTATAAATGCCAACCAGGAATTATTTGATTACTGGTCAAATAAAATTATTCTCGCAAAACACTTATTCAATTATCTCAACTAAACGTATGTTGACAAACTTTCGTCAAACAAATGGTTGAGTATTGGAGAGTTGAGCGCAGACATAGAAGGATTTATGCTTGCCATTCAGGATAGAGCCATTAATACTAAAAATTGTAGGAAGCGTGTAATCAAAGATATTAATCAAATTGATGATTTATGCAGAAAATGTTTAACTTTTCCGGAAACTATAGAATATGTTATATTGTGATGTTCTGTATTAGCGCTGTCCGAGTATACATTTAGGCAAAATTAGGTTTTAAAAATAAATCTTTAAAATTAATAAATAGAATTGAAAAGCGTTGCCTTATTATTTGAGTGATACATTGAAATTTCAAAGCTCCGTTACTGGGTGCCAATAACTTTGTGAGCTCAGAAGCTTTGTTCTAGAAATTTCTAACAATGCATTCGTTTTTAAAGAGACAAAAAAGCGCTTTTTTATGTTCTGTAGTTTAAATGGCCTCTTTTTAACATGAACATGGTGAGGCTGTTGGGGATTTTACAAAGGCTTTGTTCTAAAATTTTCAATGTTAGTGACGCTTTAGATATCATTACAGGTTATTCTATAAATTGGGGTCAATAACAGTGCAGAAGGTTTGCATTTTATATGAAGGCCTACAGGCTAAATGAACAAGTTCCGCGATTCTATGATACCTCTGTAATATTCAGTGTTCCAGGAACGGAAGTAATAATTTCCTGCCCACCTTGGCGGCCTACTTCACCGCTTCTGGACTAGGTAGTATAACACGGCCACATCGACAACTAAGCAGAATTGATACGACAAAGTAAGCCGTCGATATATGTAGTTAAAAATTATGTGAGTATGCTTAAATTTTTGTACGGGAGGATTATCACTGACTTGGTATTTCTGTATAAAATTCTAAATGTGCACTCAATAGTTCCGAAATGCTTGCATAGATAAGCTTTCGGATTCCACTACGTTTTTTTTAAAATTTTTATTTTATTTAGTAACTATATATATAATATTTTTTACATTTTTATATGAAACGTGTTAGTTAGATGTATATATAAAATAGAAAATATATTCGTAGACCTCCTCACTAGGAGATCCTGTGCTGAGGGGGACTATGCTTTGGATAAGTTTTTCAGCGACTTCTATTGTTTAACTTCAATGTTTGAATAAGGTTTTCCAGAAACTTCTATGACGATGTTTTAAGTATACTAGTAAGTTCATTTTCCGATAGTTCCTTCAGCCAACATTTAATGTCCTTAATGTAACTATTTTTTGTTTTAATTTGTTTGATACTAAGTGGGAGTTTGTTATATAACTTTACTGCTAAAAATTCAGAACTTCTTTGACCAAATGAAGAGTTATACTTTGGTATATTAAGTATGTCTGTACGTAAAACTAGAAGTCGGGTTTTATTTCAATGCAGAAATTCTGGAAATAACTGCCAATTTATTCCTCATTGCCAGAGTAGGTACTAATGGAGGGAAATAAATAGACCATTTCAGTGGACATCACATTCAACATATCACTAAATAAATACAAAATTTTCTTGCAGAAGCAGTTCAGTCACGAAACGTATATTGTATGTAAAAGTTCCAAAAAAGGGGATTAATAATTAAATAAATAATATCTTCATCACGTCCTTTGCTTTAACTAATACTAGCTGACCCGGCCACGCGTTGGTATGGCTAACGAAACACAATCTACTTGATGGTTAATATTTATAAACAAGTGTTTTTTTTTTCGATAAATTAACTCAAACCGCCATCTGTTAAATTGCATACAAATCAAATTCACACCGCCTGCTTGCCAGCCCGCTCGTTCACTACATACAGACAATCTCCTTTATATATTACATAACTCAACCAACTTACACAAAACCTTGACAAATTATATACCAAAACCTTCCTCGCGAATCACTCTATCTATTGATGAAAATCGCATGAAAATCCGTTTAGTAGTTTTTGAGTTGAGATGGACACGGCGGAGGACTTTAATTTATAATGTGTAAAAATAATTTAGAAAATTTTATCAACATTGCGGGAAAAATTTCTCGAAAGAAGCAAGTAGCAGATCTGTTTATCGTTATGAAACGTTACAAGAAAATGAGTTCGTTTTGCAAAACTGATTTAATGAATTATTTTTAAGTTTTTATCGTTTTATTCTTACCAATAAGCGCCCTCGGGGCAACCAGGTTCTGATTACCATTTGCATGAAAATGAGATATTAAGTTTCAAAGTTCGAATCACGATTAAAATAATGAAAACCAAAATTTATGCAAGTGAAATGGATTACGTACTGCATCACAAGGTTCCAACCATCCTTTGGGTATTAGAAATCTATGCAAAAAATGTCATAAAACTTTTTTTCTTCCAAAATCAGCTGAATGAAACAGCAATCATTTAAAACTAGCAGTTCAAAAACTCGCTCCGCAGGTTTTGCTGCTAGGCCTGCTGCCCCTGTAGGCAGCTTTGGTTTGGTTTCGCCCAGTTAGTGTTGGTGACCATTTTATAAATCCAATAGGAAATAGTTCCAAAAATAGCTCGTTTCTGAGATCTACTGTCATGCAGTGTAGCTAGTCACCGGAACAAAGTAACCAAGACAGACGTCATAGTAAAGTATAGCCGCTTGATACAACTATGTATTACCGTCTATCTTTCCATTTCAGGAGAGATACTACATATTTACAAATTCGTAGCAGTTGTATCTAGTTTTATACCGAATTCTTTAATTAGAAACCGAATTACAACGCTAGCTTTGTTTGAAGTTCCGCGTACACAGATGTTATTTGAGGCGCGGCGCGAATGGCGTGGCGTCAAATATGCACTCGAAGCCGTTCTGAAATTCAACCACGCAGACGCAAGCCCATTAATATTATTCGATAGTTCTTTTGGCTAAATGACATTATTTTAGTTCAATATACCATGTTCTTAAATTACATCCGATAATTCAATTGGAATATATTAAACGTTTTGCCCGTGAGATGGCAATATGCCGTATCTCCAAAAAGCTAGTTTTGAAGGAAATGAAATAAAACTTTTTTGGACATTTTGTTACTTTTCTCGCAAATAATTAGTAACAATTTCAAATTTGGTGAAAGGTTAGATTGACCTTTCCTTTAAAATGTTGTCAAATATATATACAAAATATGATGTATTTTGAAATTCATGATAAGTGTGTTTTTTTACATTTCGGTCACCAAATTTTCATTTGTTAATACTATTAGTTTGCCAGGAAAATGATAAAACGTAAAAAAAAAGTTATTCATCTCAAATTTAGGTATGTGGAGATACAGCCTATTGCCACATCACGCGACAAGGATTTGGCACGAATAGCTGCCGATACGAGAGGCCAACAGGCTGTATCTTAATAATAATAATAATAATAAAACGTTTATTTGTTATAGAGAATACATCAGTACAAAGAAGCTTTGACTGTCCAACTAGGAAGGTCTCCCGTTCTAGGACAGTCAAATGACAAACATTTTGATAGGCGTAAATTTAATTTAGAAATGACCAATTTGGGACACAAATCAACAAATCATCGCCAAAAAACTTTATCTTATTTACTAAAGTTCAGGCATAAATATATTTTATTATTTATAATGTATGCATAATTTAATTATTTACTAATTTAGTTATTATTAATTATTTATAATTATGCACAAGTGTCCTTTACGTACATGTTTTTTTTCAATATAGAAAAAAGAAAGAAATGTAAAATTATAAGTTTACTTGTAAATAAACCAAAAGAAAAATAATACATATTACCAAAATAAAAATAATACATTCTACCAAAAGAAAAATAATACATATTACCAAAATAAAAATAATACATTCTACCAAAAGAAAAATAGTACATAAGAAAAATAATACCTATTAATTATAAATAAACCAAAAGAAAAATAATACATATTAATACAAAGTTATTGAAAGCAGTGAAGAAGAAGCAAACAGGAAATACTTGTATATGGTGACCTTGTTAAAAAACGTACTAAGAGGCATACAAAAAATATCAGAATCGTTAGCATAAAAGGTTTTCAAAAATGTTTAAAGTGTTTTCCAATCGTACTTTAAAGAACTTAATCAGCCATTACAATAAACTCATTATCTCAAACATTCTTTCTCTCTTACGGCAATGGGGTTGTAACTTGTAACAGTTTTTTTTTTAATGCCATATATATTTTCGAGCTTCTGACTCACACAATGTTGTCATTTTTGCCTCATCTGTTTTTAAACTATAATATTACCATTATAATCTCTAATGATCTTTGTATAAAAATTCATTGTTCTGGCAGAATACTGTATTTTAAGATGAAAACTTATGTAATTATAGACGTGTTTTTTTTTGCAGTTACATCATCTTCCACTTTGAAAAATACCACAATAACAAATAAAAGTAAGTTTATACAATGTAACTCGAAGAATGAAATTGATTGAACGCTGTTCAGGCAAAATGCTGTATCTACAGATAAGGCTTATTGCCATAAGAAGGTCAATGTTCAATGTTTTCGAAAATATAATTTTTATCATTGAAGAAGAAGATAACAATAATAATCTAAACGAAAATATGAAAGAGAACAAGAAACAGAAAACAGAAAAAAGACAATGGTCGCAACTGGGACTCGAACGACCTCTCATCTAACCGGGACGTACACGTTAACCAATTTCGTTATTGCTACGTTCTGTCAAGCCGTCATAATAGTCAATCTCATATTTAAAATTTTAGAATTAACAATATTATCTTCGACAAACTATATAATTTTTAATTTTCTCAGTTTTACGCAGTTTGGCAGATGGAACCTTATTGTCTCAATCTCGATGCTCCAATCATGAATATTTTACGTATCGCCTAAAGTACCAAGTTGCCCGTAAATCTGAAAATGTAACCTTACTGTTCTAGAGAATAAAATATAGTGTATTTTAAATTTACCTAAGTTGCTCGTAAATTGCAAATGAAACCTTGTTATAAAAAATAAATGTAAGTGACTCAAAATAAACTCCGATGCCACACTATTGTAAATTATATTCTGCGGTTGTTTCATCGGTGTCTTACGCTACCACACAAGGAAGAAAAAATACCTCTTCCTCCCTTAAAGGGGCTTTTTAGTTTTAAACCCCGGTTCTGAGTAATTCTGCCCGAGTCACCCAACCTTTTAAAAGTACGATAGAATCAAATGATAATGTGCAATATTCCATGAAAATTACATTCATTAAGTTTTATGTGAAATGAAAATTAGAACCATTTTCGGTGAAACTGATAAAATTTTAATGAAAAAATGTAATTCTTTACTAAACTAGGTAATTTTCAATGAAAATTGTTCTTCTTTGTGAAATCGATTGAAACCATCAATTTGAGCCTCAATGGACATAATAATTGAATATTTCTGAATCAATAAATATATTTTGAAAGCTCACTTTCGGCATTTTCTCATTCATAATTATTGTAGGTAGAATTTGAAAAGAATTAATTACGATAAACTTTATTAATTAATTACTTACAATAAGTCAATCACAGAAAGTTGTGATTTGTAAATATGTATTGCTTATCTGTACGTTAAGCCTTTTGTAAAGCCGTAATTAGTTTAACCGTAGGGTTTTTCTGATTTCGTTTGAAGGTTGGCTGGTTAATTGGAAATTCTTCTTAAAGCTACGTAAGTACGCTCATATGTGGGTTTTTACAGAAAGTTTTTTAAACAAAATATATTGACAATTTTATTAATAGCTCTCCAAAAAACTAGGTGTTTCGCAAGAATTTTATAAAAGATATTTCAACTCTAGGAAAAAGATAAAATTTAAACGTATCATTATTATCGGCTAATTGAAAAGATTCTGAAAACAATTTTTTAAAAGATATATTTTTTTTTAATTAATAAAAATGTTTGATGTATCTTTTGTTGCGTTGAAATAATGTCATTATTGAATGCATTTAAATAATATCCACACAAAAATTTCTTAAAAGAGAAATCTAAATGAATTACTCATACAAATATATTGTTTTTTATTCTTATTTTTAATTTTTACATGTTGTTTTCACTCTACAGATTATTTAAATATTAACGAGCACTTCGTTCTTAAGCATAAGCACTAGCTTACAGAAACTGTTAATTCATGTAATATATTATGTAAAATAAAAAAAATTAAAATTACTTTAAAAAAATATGTATAATACATTATAATAATAAAATGATTTTTAAGACTATATTACTAAATCCAATGTAATATACTTGTACTAGTAAATTATAATAATAATAAGAATATAATATAATTTGATTTTGTTATTTTGCTATTGTTTGAAAATGTTGAAATTAAAACACCTTGTAGGGGTACATATTTCGTCATTTTATCATAATTATAAACTGCCGCAGATCGGCAAAACATTTTTAGTTTCGAACAATTTATTAGGTATATTTTTGTGTATTTTTGCTTTTCTATTTATTACCGTCTTAAATTTGAATGTCATTATTTTATTGGTCAATGACAAAAATATTCTTAACACTGTTGCATGTGAATTTATAAAGACTGCTAATAGATAAAGTAATGATTATCAGTAATAAACTAAATAAATACAAATTAGCTATTATGAGCGCATTTGAGGTGATTTCCTCTCTTATTGGCGCTATAAAAAGTTGACCTTCTTGTGTGTATAAATATATACTTATAAATGTTACAGGAATTCGACAAATTGACAATATATTCAGTTAAGTTCTATAAATTTTCTATTTCTATTCTTCTCTCTAATAAGTATTGTTAATTGTGAAATACAAAAGAGCTTTTGAAAAATATTTAGTGTAATTACTTAATTTATTGTAGTACCTATTGCAGAATTTATTTTGTTTTTTTAACCATGAGAACCTATATTAACTGGAGAAATTATAAATTTTACTAAAACTTTCTTAAAAAACTTATTTTTCAAGTTATAACATTCCATAAAAAAGTTCTCATAAAAACATTGTGTCTATTCTTAGCTAATTGTCTACAGACATTATGGACTATTCTCGACAAAATAGGGACAAATTATTGTCATTCAAAGTTTTATCAACACATTAAGTAGATTGAAACAAAAAAACAAACTCACCATATTTCTTCCCGCCCCTCGTGGAAACCGGCACAGTTTAATATTTAATAACAATACAAATTCAATTTAACAAAACTTTGAAACTTATTTTTTTTAGTTTTTCAATGTTTAATATATTATTTGTCAGCTCAAGTGTTGATAAAGTTCGGTAAGTTACTTGTCCAGCACTTGTGTTGCTGAATAGCTGAAACTACTTGTTAGATGGTTTCAGAGCTTGCGGGATGCGTCGCGGCGCCTGTTCTCGGTGCTCTGTGAGATGGGCGCCGCGACGGAGGCTTTTATGCTCGGCGATCTGCGATCCGCGCGTCGATGGTGCCTCCCCCAGCCTCTCGCAGACTCTGTCACGTGATTCATCAGCGAGGCGTACACTTACACTTTTTTTTCATTGACTGCAAAATTCGGCAAGTTGACAAAAATGTTTTTACTGTGAACTTATCTCGATATTTTTCATGTGTCTCCATAATTTACGAATTGTTTTTTTTCTTTTCTATTCATGTTTTGTACGTATTCACAGAACGACAAATTCGTGGTTGGTAATAAATATTTTTTGGGGAAATAATTTTTGCTGTTTGTCGCGTTACACAATAATAAAGACGGCCGGCGTAGTCCAGTGGTAAGGCTCTTGACTAACACTCCGAAGGTCGCGGGATCGAATCCCTGCGTGGCAATTAAATTATATTTGATTAATTTGTGTTATTTCACAATTTATTAATTTAAAATAATATATAGTATATTTGCGGCACGTTCCAGAGTGGAAGATACCCTCAGTATCGCCCTGGTGTAAGACCACCATTCAGAATTGAAACGTTGCTTGAAATGGCGTTAGCCGTGTTTGGTGACCAGATCTGAATAGCCAGGTACTTCCCCACCGCTCTTCCCCATCTCCTTCCCTTCCCGATTACCTTCAGCCTCACAACATACCCCAATTGGGGATGCCATAGTCCCACTGGCTCCAGACGGGAGCAGTTGGGACTCTTGTGCGGTATTCACGTAAAAAAAAAAGTTTTGTTCACGTGAAGCAGATAATTTGTGATATGATATTATAATTTAAAATAAAACAATAACTTTGTAAACACCACTTTTATTTTTTATACTATGTAACATGTATTATAGATAATATATGATTTAAAACCAAATGGGCTGGACTCCTCAAGTGAAGGAGGAAGTGTAGATGGAGATTTGGGAAGGGAAAGGAAATTTTCTTTGTCAAAAGGGAACAATCTTAGTATTTGACTTTTATTAATTTTTTTTTGATTATTAATTACTTTATCGAATTTATGGTCAGTTTCAATCAGGTGGTTTGTAAATTCCGAGAAGCCAGTAGGTACTGCGAAACTTAATTTTAGTACAGTACTATATTGCCCTGAAGAAGCTTAGGTTGTAGCGAAACCCGGTCGGCATCTTTACATAGTATAAAATGAAGTCGCTCAAAATATATGTGCGCATAGATCTTTTAAACTACGTAACGGATTTTCATGCGGTTTTTACCAATAGATAGAGTGATTCAAGAGGAAGGTTTATATGTATAATACATGCTTATTATAGTAGAGAAACGCCGAGAAATTCAAATATTCAATTCAGGCAGTGGGCTGGTGTGGATTTTATAAAGGTCTGGTAATGGCGTTGTGTTTCGTTAGCCACAGCAACGTGTGACCGGGTCTGCTAGTAAAGTATAAAAAGTAAAAAAAGAAAGTGGTGTTTACAAAGTTATTGTTTAATTTTTTGAATAAATTATGACTTCAAACCCAAATTAAATTGGGTGTATTTCAGCGTTATTTAATTAAAACGCTATAAACTCTTTTAGGATATAATTCACTGTTGACATTTTTATAAACTTTGAACGCGTTACATCTTCCCCTTGCAGTGCAAAGAAATGGTCATGAAAAATCCGGTTAAGAACTTACCTAGTCATCAAATGAATCGGGTTATAATTTTAACTGAAATTCGTAAAAGCTAAAGTTTTACATATTATTATTTTATTTTATTTCTGCCCTTATACGTTACATAATTTGACTTGCTTTAATATACTGTAAGATTTTAATTTATTGCCGCCCCGGGAATCATTTATTGGATAAAAATGTTGGGATTTATAATAAGGCTAACTAGAAACTTTAACAATATAAAGTGTATTAAACGGTTATATTTTGCATATGTTAGAAGTCAACTTGAATTCAATTCTCCCATCTGGAACCCATATTACAATATACATGTACAAGCTGTTGAAAGAATACAAAACAAATTCTTACGTTTTCTTAATTTTAAAATAAGTATTCCAGCAATTATGTTGAACTACAATACTATATTGAATGATATTAACTAACTACCATACGTATTCCTCTTTGCCCAGAATATTAATGGAGGGAAGCAATTATACCAAGTCAGTGGACATCTTCAATTTATCTTTAAACAAATATAAAATATTGTTACGGAGGCAGTTCAGTTATGTAAAATAAATACTGTATATTTCTTACTATTCATATGAAAAAGCCCCGAAAAGGGGCGTTAATATATAAATAAATAAATAAAATAACCAATACCCCTGCTATTGGTTACCCCAAGCTCGCTACGTTTGATGATATAGCAAGGGTACCCAGGATGAAGGTTTGAGGTTTGCCCAGATCTTGGCGGTGGATGCCGCATGGCAGGTCGAATCGGGAGGGATTGGTAGACTTCCTCAGGGCCTATTTCATCTTTGGGGATGCTGTTTGGAGGGTTTTTTTAATCAAAAATAAAGAGAGGAGAAGTTCTGGGAAGGAAAAAATGTATGCGGGGTTGGTAATAATCTGGATCTGGACTAGGGATGCAAGGTTTTTAAAAATATCGATATATTGATGTCGATATATATCAAATTAAGTCGATATTCATATATCGATACTTATTTTTTTAAAAGCTTATAGAATTCTAATGTAGTTTTAGTTATATCAAACGTGTATCAATTATGAATGCATATATTTTTTATACTTACCTATGTGAATAATCACAAAATTTGGATAGGTATATGAAATGTGATTTTTTTTCGTATATTTATTTTAAAAAAATAATTCCAGTATTTTGTACCAGCTATCGAACTTAAAAATAGTAACTTTGACAGTCTGCTTCCTTGTAGCCGGTTTCTGCTTTGAGCTATAGTAGAAAGACGTTCAGAAGGCATACTTATTGCCACAATTGGTAGATGACTCATTGCCACTTTGAAATGTTTGGGATATACACCTTACATCTCTTGCCGTGTTTCAAGAATGTTGTTAATTTTATAGGAGTATACGTATTTACAGGAGCAGAAAGATAACGTAAGCTCGTCATCACCGTCAGTTTTTTTCTTATTTTTTGCATGTGAGCCAAAGATTTAACCGATATTGCGATACGATATATTGAGTTTTTCGATACTGATATACCGATATCGGCGTATAGTCGATATCGATATATATCGATATTTTTAGGGGTCGGTGTATCGATATTTATCGGTTTTCCGATATATCGTTGCATCCCTAGTCTAGACATATTAATCCATCCCACCCAATGCGGTGCAAGGTAAAGGATCGAGAGTGTCTGGCTGGAGAAGTTAAAAGGTCTCCTCACAGGAAAACACATCCGTCGTCAAGACCTAGACAAATTTCACCCTATGAAGACACTTCTGCTAAGTCATCAAAAGTATCGAACCACTTGGGGTGACCTATAGTGTATCCAATAAATGGTTCCCGGGGCGGCGGCCTTTTCATCTCACCAGCAGGACTTTCAAACATCGCCTTTCGTGGAAATGGGATGGATGGATTCATAATTCTCAATTTGGGAGGCGGGAATGGGTACCGCTGCCCCGGGAACCTTTATTGGATAACCAACACCTCTGCTATAGGTCACCCCGAGTGGTTCGCTACGTTTGGTGATTTAGCAGGGGTAACCGGGTTCATGGGGTGAGGTTTGTCTAGGTCTTGGAGGAGGATGACCAGGACGCGTATTTCCCATCCCTAACGCGGTTGAGTCACTCTAGCGACTGAGCCGCGTTAGGGATTGGAAGGCGTAAATCGCCTTACAAACACTACCGCATTTCAGTCGCGCTAGTGACTGAACCGCGTTAGGGATTGTTATGCATAAATCACCTTACAAAAGCTATACCGATTCAGTCAGGTTAGCAGGGAGGATGGACAGCGTTTTTTTAGTTAGCATTTTTTTTACATTGAAAATTTATTTTAAGTTAAAAAAAAACGCGGGTTTTTTTTAACTGAGGGTGACGACCGTAATTATAGAAGGGTAAGCAGAGAGGATGAGCTTAGCCTATATATTTATTAAAATATATAGGCTAAGCAGAGAGGATGGACCACGTTCATTTTTTACTTAACTTTTTTTTTTACATAGAAAATTTATATTTTTAGTAAAAAAAAACGCGCGTTTTTTTGACGGTGAATTACGGTCGTCACCCTCAGTTAAAAAAAAAACCCGCGTTTTTTTTAACTTAAAATAAATTTTCAATGTAAAAAAAATGCTAACTAAAAAAACGCTGTCCATCCTCTCTGCTAACCTCTCTATAATTACGGTCGTCGCCCTCACAGAAACTGATAGAGCAACGAAGCGCGTAGGTGACTGAATCGGTGTAGCTTTTGTAAGGTGATTTATGCATAACAATCCCTAGCGCGGTTCAGTCACTAGCGCGACTGAAATGCGGTAGTGTTTGTAAGGCGATTTACGCCTTCCAATCCCTAACGCGGCTCAGTCGCTAGAGTGACTCAACCGAGTTAGGGATTGGAAATACGCGACCAGGACACACTGAACCCCAGATTTCTACCCACCCCTTAAATACTTTCCTTCCCAGAACTCTCCTCTCCTACCTTTCTTTAAAAAAACCTCCACACAGCATCCCCAAAGATGAAATAGGTCCTGAGGGAAATTGTTTTCCTCACGGCCTCCTGTGTGGAGCTCATGTAAAAAAATAAAAATATGTCCGTCATATCTGGAGACATTCACCACAAACCCGTCATATCTTTTCCTTCGCAGAACTTCCTCTCCTTCCTTTCCTGAAAAGGCGCTCCACACAGCATTTCCAAAAATGACATAGGACCCGAGGGGAATTATTTTCATCTGGACCTAATGGAGCCTATATGGAGCAATGTAAAAAAGTTTTGTTTTACAGATAAGTTTTTTGACAACCCGCCTCAGAGCATCTTACAAACAGGCCTCCTAGCACGGTCGATCATAACGATTGCTAGGATAACTTTCGGTAACTTGTCATCGTTCCCTAGCACAACTGCAGATAGCTAACGTACAAACAACAGTTGACGTCGAATATTTTAAAAATACACAGTCATTGTGAAATGTTTCTTATTCGTTGGCGATCTGGAGTCATGCAAAGGAACCATGCGAAGTTACCGAAATTTATCCTATCGATTCTTATCGTGAATCAAATATGGGAGCTTTTATAAACAAAAAATCAGAGTGTGCAATTTACACGCAGTAGAAGTGCAACTTTCAAAAAACTAAAGGAGAAAAGTGTGTGGAGGCCACGAAGCACCGCACAAAGAGGAGACCGATGTACTATCTAAATCCTGTAGATGTATGTGTTGTCTCTTTTGGTATCGCTATTTTTCGTTTCATCGAGTTTCAAATCACACCGGTGCTAAAGAAGTTTCACTTTAAAAAATTCACTTAAAAAACAAACGACAAAACAAAAACACCGATATGAAAAATGATTGTTGAAAAACATTACTAAAATTAGTTATTGGTAGAATAAAATTTAGGAGGCGGGTATGCGTACCGCCGCCCCGGGAACCATTTATTGGATAATCAACACCTCTGCCATAGGTCTCCCCAAGTGGTTTGTCTACTTTTGGTGACTTAGACCTGGTGACAAGCGCCCTTGAGGTGATTTTTCACAAAAACGGCGCTATACAAATTATCCTATTATTATTAGCAGAAGTGCCCGGGTTCATGGGGTGAGATTTGACTACGTGGCAGGCCGGATCGGGAGAAACTGGTTGAAGGAACCTTTTGACCTTTCCAGTCGGACTGTCTCGATCCAAAAGACAAGTGATGTGCAACAGCATCCCCAAAGATTAAATAGACTGGTCGGTGGCTGAGTTGTCATCGCGTTTGGGTCCCACCCAAGCATCCGTGTTCGATTCCTCGACTGGCTAAGTCCTCACGACTCAAGCAACATTTTCGGCTTACTGTGGTAATAGTAGGAGATTTTCAAATATGGTTATTCGTAACACGGGAATGTTTGTCTTTCTTTATAAACGAAAGGCCCTGAGGGCAGGGCCGGATTAAATATGTCGGGGCCCTTGGCCGATGCAGGCCGGGCCAGATCGAGAGAAACTGGGTGAGGGAGGCTTTTCGACCTTTCCGGCCGGAATCTCTCGACCCATCGCCTTGCACCGCAGTTGGAGGGATGGATTAATACTAACCCCCAGAATCCTATCCATTCCTCGTACCTTCCCAGAACTTCCTATCGTTCCGGTCTTTAAAAAGACCCTCCACACAGCATGACATAAGCCCGGAGGTAAATTATTTTCCTCTGTATGGAGCTAAAATGTAAAAAAAATGTGTATTAAGTTTTTTTATTATTTTATCTAATACAAACATTTTATCTTCGTTAAGAAACAAGATTTTGTTTTATTTGTTTGTGATTGTGGAGTTCATTCACGATGAAAAAAAAGTTAATTTTCTACCCGCTTCGTAATTGCGTGACGTGTTTCCGTATATGAGATTTTTGTAGTCGTTTTGCTAAAAACTGATTTTCTTGTTCTTCCATTGAATGTCGGCTATAATCTTGGTAATTACATGGTTTTCTTTAGGTTATCGCGTAGAAAGATACAGTTATAAAATAAGTCATGAAGATTATAAAAGATACAAATAACCAACTGAAGCACAGAATATTTCGAAATACAATATATAATCCATTAATTAATTAATGTTCCCTTATCTTTGAGTAATTTTAAAATATAATTAAATGCTATAAAACAAATTGCAATCAATAACGGTTATACTTCAAAATTAATAGAAAATATGTTAAACAAAAAAATTTAGAAAAAGTATTTTAAGATCTTTTGTTTATCCACACGATGTTGACAATGATAATAATTGTGAGAAAAATTATATTTTAAATAATAATAATAACACTTCAAATTTAATAATTAAAAACATGCCAGATAATATCCAACCAGCTTTTTATACAAATAACAAATTAAAAAATTATATAATAAATAATAAGGATAAATATGATTTCTTCAACAAATCTGGGGTTTATAAATTAATTTGTAATGATTGTTACTTTTTTACATAGGAAAAACTTCTAGCAATTTTAACATTAATGTTAAGGAACGTATTAAATGTTTAAATAATAATTATTATTCAGAATTTACAAACTATATTTTGGAAACTAGTCATTCTTTTGATATTAATAAAGGACTTAAAATTTTACATACGGACGTGACAATTGATAATTTAGAAATTTACAAAAAAGTTGATAGTAAATTAAATATTATAAATGACCAAACATTTTTTTTAAATAGCCATCTTTTAACATAAACATAATTATAGGGGGGGGGGCTCATCTGTCACAGAATCAATAATGAAATCTTTCGGTTCAATTTTCATCCACTTCCGAAGGATGTTAATTTTCACACTCGTGATAAAAATTATTAAAATACGTACAATAAGAAAAAAGTTTACTCTGCTTTATTAGTACGTGATTAGCGTGTTTTTTGTCTCTTTTAGAACATTTTTTTTACCTGCCTACGCTTTCACAGTGCCATCTCAACGCCCAATAATTTTCTCTGGGTCTTCTCCTGCCCCCTTAAAAGTCTCAAACGCCCGCAAGGGGGCGTTATCATACACGTTGAGAACCTATTGTCTACTTAGATCATAGGTCCTCAACGTGGGCGATAACGTTTCAGACCTTCAGGGGGGCGGTAGAAAACCAAGAGAAAATTGGGGGGCGTTTCAGATTTTCAGGGAGGCGGTAGAAGACCCAGAGAAACCCATCCCATCCCATCCTATCTTGCCCCATCTCATGCTAGAAATAAAAATATTCTCTAAGTGGGCGGTGGGCAAAAAAAGGTTGAGAATCTATCAGCTAGATCAATTCAGATATTATGTTGTTTTCGACCATACCTAGCATGAAAGATATTGTCGATGACGAATCACGAACCGGACATTTTTCTATTGATATTGGAAGTAAACTTTGTTTGTTTTCTTAGAAGTTCTTAAAAATAACTGCAACCATTTATGTAACTGCAGAAAGTGGGTGGTGCATGGAACTGAACAACGCATTGTACCCAGAAAGCATTCAGATTTGAGGCAGATGCGGTGTGTCATGAGTCATGACCAAGTTCACAAATTGCTTCCTATTTCCTGCGGATATTCTTGTAACCTGCTTTTATTGCTGTAATTTATTGGGTCGCGAAGACACTTACTACCTACATACAAACTTTCTTGGACCAAATGCAGTTTTTCGTTATGAATTTATTGTAGGTGTAATTGAATCGAATTATAAGAGTAAACTCTGTTATAATATTTGTTAATTCAAATTTTTTTAACGCGGTTTGAGAATGCCGCACAAGAATCCCAAGCGTCCAGAGCTAGTGGAACTATGGCGTCCCTAAATGTAGTATTTTGTAAGGCTAAGGGGGAGTGAGGAGGGGAAATGAGAAGGGAAGAGGGGGGTTAAGAAGTACTTGGCTAGTCAAATCTGATCACGAAACCGTCTAAAACCATTTTATTTCATTGGAAATAATTTACTTCGTTTAAACCACTATTATGTATAAGTATCCTCAGGTTTCATATCCAAAGTTTCCTTCGTCAGGACATAAAGTTTACAGTATATATTTAATACATGTAAATATACAAAAAGTTTACAGTATTTAATACATGTAAATTTACATAAAGTTTGGTGACCCGACAATTCGTCCTGCGACAATTCATCCGGCGACAGTTCATCCTGCGACAGTTCATCCGGCCGACAGTTCATCTTGCCGACAGTTCATCCTGCCGACAGTTCATCCCGCCGACAATTCATCCGGTGACAATTCATCCTGCCTGATCATTTAAAATGTATTTTATTAAGTAAGTATGCAAAGAGGATATACGGCCGTACAACCAAAATCGATATACTTATATCTTTTTTTTTTACATTAACTCCACACAGGAGGCCCTGAGGAAAATAATTTCCCTCAGGGTCTATGTCATCTGGGATGCTGTGGAAGGCATCTTGAGTGGAAATCCGCTGTAAAAATATTTTTAATAACAATAATTTCGACTCTCCGATGAAGCATGCGTGAATAACAAAATACGACATACTTATACTTATAGGTTAGGTTAGGTTAGGTTGAATTGTCAGGATGAATTGTCGCCGGATGAATTGTCGGCGGGATGAACTGTCGGCTGGATGAACTGTCGGCAGGATGAACTGTCGGCCAGATGAACTGTCGCAGGATGAACTGTCATGGAACCATAAAGTTTATAGTATTCAATACATATCTACCATATATATTTATAATTTTAGGAAGTTGCTTACGTAATTCAAATAAAATGATGCTACAAAATGAATTTACAATATTTTTTTAAGAAACGTTTTATTTCGCAAACAAAAAGCTCCCTGGCTGATGGAAACTTTTTTATTCGATGTAGTCGATGCAGATGGGCACGCGAAAGCGATACGGAACGGCCGGGGTTTGGAGCATCCATCGTTTTCCGGACGAGCTGTATTTCAATTCTATAAATTATATAATATATATTAGATAACATTAAACGTCGAACTACCACAACTGCCTGAACATAGGTACATTGTAAAAAGAAAAATGAAAAAAATCTGCATTTAAAATGAAGAGATCATTTCAGGAATGTTTCGTTTCTGAATAGTGGTCTTTCACTAGGGCAATACTGGAAGTATCTACTTTTTGACGCGAGCTGAAAAATATGAATAGATTTTTTTTGCAGTTCAATGTTTGTCACTAGAGATTTGGTTGCTTCAGGAAAGAGATTTCTGATTTATAGTGATCATAAAATCTATAAGTTTCTTGATGCACAAAATTTATCGAAAAATTTCACCTTCGACAAACGATATGTCTATATTAAACAACACGTGGTCTAGGCGTTGGATGCGTTTACCCATCTACTGCTTGGCGGGCCGGATCGAGAGCGACTGATTGAGGGAGACCTAACCTTTTTCAATTTGGGAGGCGGGTTGGGTACCGCCACCCCGGGAACCATTTATTGGATTACCAACACCTCTGCCATAAGTCACCCCAAGTGGTTCATTTAGTGACTTAGCTGCTGCGTGGCAGGCCGGATGGAAAGAGACCGGTTAAGAGAGGCCTTTTGACCTTTCCAGTCCTACTCTCTCGACCCATCGCCTTGCACCGCAGTTGGAGGGATGGATTCAAACGTCCGTCACTCCTGGACAGACTGACTCCCAGATTCCTACCCACCCCTCATACCTTTTTCTTTCCCAGAACTTCCTATCCTTCCCTATCTTAAAAAGACCCTCCACACAGCATCCTCTAAGATGACATAGGCCCTGAGGGAAATTATTTTCGTCAGGGCCTCCTGTGTGGAGCTAATATAAAAAAAGACCTCTCCAGCCGGGCTCTGTAGACTCATCGCCTTGCACCGCAGTGGGAGGTATGGATTCATACGTCCGTCACTACTGGACGTATTGACCCCCAGATTCCTATCCTCCCCTCATACATTTGTTATTCCATGAACCTTTCCTTTTAAAATGCTTTCTATCCAGCATCCCCAAAGACAGCATAGACCTTGAGGGATTTTTTTTCTTCTTCCGTGTGAAGGTACAAAAAAAATGTACCTATTCATTGTTACCAATAACTTCTTAAAAGGGCCCGCAACCCGGATTTGTATCGATTTATTACATATTTCCCTTAAGCACGGTAAGTTTTAAAGCTCTTAAAAAATATATGTTATTCTTGAAGATAATATCTAGACTTTGCCCGCGCCGAAACGCAAATTATATAAAATTCCCTCGATAGAAAAAAATCGCAAAGTATGCTCCAAAAATTATTGTTAATACGTTTGTGTCAGTTATTTTACGAAAAGTAAAGAAAAGTATTAAGTTATATGTATGAAAAAATTCACAGTGTTTTTTTAAATGTTGTTTAAGATAATGCCCGCGAGATTTTTGCTCTATTTTAAACGAGTCGTGTTTTATTAAACATTTTCGCAATTTTCGCATCGATTTTGTCGCTGTAAATATTAGCGCTCTCCTCTAACATTCGTAATTTCGTATCTTACCATCTTCCTCTTTTCGGGCCCGGTTGCAGAGCCTTAACCATTCTCTTATCTAATATACAAATTTGTTGATTTGCATTGCATAAACCGTCCAGAATTTCCATACCATTTGATTAGGTTCGCCATAGCTATTTTCATAATTCCAATCCAGCTATTAGAGCATAGTGCAAAAGCTAGAAATGTAGAAAGTTATTATATCACCTGTTATTTAATTAAGATATCAGGTCCGATGATTTTTTTTACAAGTATTCCTTTCCTAACTTAATAAACGTTTTCAAAAACATTAAATGACAGATATTATCTATTGGTAATAAATCAAACTTTATCGGAAGTCAATAAATTAAAACAGAACTTACAAACTTTTATCGCGTCCACCGAGTCATTGCTTCACTAATCGATTCTTACGCCATTTTATTGTATTTACTCCTAATTACCGATATTGCTTGCGTATTACTAGAACAATTTTGACGACCTCCGTGGTCGAGGGGTAAGGCTGTTGACTAGCAGTCTGAATCAATTCCTGTGATTTCACAATTAATTTTTTAATTTTTTTTTATTTTTATTTAGTAACTATATATATAATATTTTTTACATTTTTATATGAAACAATGTTAGTTAGATGTGTATATAAAATATAAAATATATTCGTAGTCCTCCTCACTAGGAGATCCTGTGCTGAGGGGGACTATGCTTTAGATAAGTTTTTCAGCGACTTCTATGGTTTAACTTCATTGTATGGATAAGGTTTTCCAGAAACTTCTATGACGATGTTTTAAGTATACTAGTAAGTTAATTTTCCGGTAGTTCCTTCAGCCAACATTTAATGTCCTTAATGTAGCTATTTTTTGTTTTAATTTGTTTGATACTAAGGGAGTTTAAATTACACATAATTTATAGTATATCTGCGGCATGTTCCATAGTGGAAAATACTCTCAGTATCTCCCTGGTGCACGACCACCATTCACAATTGGTAAGTTGCTTAAAATGGCTTCCTCTTCCCAATCTCCTTCCCCTCCCCACTACCTTCCTCCTCACAACAAATCACTGGCTTTGGGATTTTTGTTCGCTATCCACATAAAAAATAATCAAAATTAGATATACTAAAAGGGCTTACAAAATATTGATAAACGAAAAATTGGACAAGGTTTGGTATATGGAAGGCGGGAATGGGTACCGCCGCACCGGGAACCTTTATTGGATAACCAACACCTCTGCCATAGGTCACCCCAAGTGATTCGCTACGTTTGGTGATTTAGCAGGGGTGCCGGGTTCATGGGGTGAGGTTTGTCTAGGTCTTGGAGGCGGATGACCAGGACACACTGAACCCCAGATTCCTACCAACCCCTTAAACCATCTTCCTTCCCAGAACTCTCCCCTCCTTCCTTTCCTTTAAAAAACCCTCCACACAGCATACCCAAAGATGACATAGGCCCTGAGGGAAATTATTTTCCTCAGGGCCTCCTGTGTGGAGCTCATGTAAAAAAATATATATATATTCTGGATAAATTGTTCAAACAGTTTCAAAAAGTTTAAAATTCTTTCCTGAAAATAAATTTCAATAGCCTGTCACTTCGAAAAAGTCAATTTGAAGTTCACATTCTGATAATCTAACAATTTCTGATTTTGAGGTTCAATCTTGTGTAAAGTATATATTTAACCAACCCGACCCATAAACTAGTTTTAACAATAATATAACATTACCAGACATGTGCATGACGTATGAGGCGTACCTGACTTATTAAAGCAAAATATTTCATTAGAACGTAGCCCTATATTGGAACATCGTTAGGAAAATGTAGTTAGAACGTTATGAATTATGTAATGAATTATTACACCATAGCTTGTAGTATATGGTTCTATCCGCACGTTTAGGTATGTTCTAAAATATTAAGCATCCGTTCGATTTAAATACTTTCCTTTAAAAGATTCAACCTCAAAATCATAAAATCGATAAATAGATAATGAGATAGTCTTTGCAAATGTTAACACTTTATATTTATTTAATTGATCTATCAAATATTTATTTATTTATTTAAACGCCATATCATGGCTTTTACATTGAAGTGAGTACATGGTATTATAAGTATACAGTGGTACACAGGAGATTATCAATAATAACAAAGTAGAAATGAACATTTAACAAAGTAGCAAGTATTTAGGTGAAGGATACTATTATGTGTTACTAAACTACTGTTACTATACAAAAAAAAATAATATCAATGTTATAATAACAGAGAACATAAAATTTAGATAGGATTATTTAGAATAAAAAAGATGTACCTAAACAAAGGGGACTTGTCAACAAGTTGTCAACAGTATTTATAAGCACTAAATAGAGTAAATTTGTATTGAGTTTATTGTTACCTTCAAAGTTATCTTTGTTTGAAATTATTAAGCAGGTATTGCTAATTAGCTAACTGTTTCAGGGCTGTGAGTTAAATATTTAATAATAGTTTTGGTTTAAAAAAAAATAAATCATTTTTAATAAAATAATACATTTAAAAGCTATCTCTCTTCAGTCTGTTAGTAAAGATATCTGAAGTAAGTACCTAGTTGAGAATCTACAGTAAAATATTTATTTATTATGAATTTCCCGCTCGGCTGGGCTTTTACACGTTAGTTTTTTTATTTATTACAAAGAACATCTAAGTTAAGCACAACAGAATCAAAGCAAAATCAAAAACAAAATCAAAAGCAAAATATTAGACAAAATCAAAAACAACATCTAAAGCAAAAACAAAGTAAAAAACGAAATAACATCGAAACTAAATACTCCGCCATGCAAGATGGAAAAATGTAATACTAGGAAAATTACAATACATTGGTAAGGTCTCGTAGGTCGATGCTGAGCTACGTAGTTTGTTCGGTTAATTAAATTAAATTTGATGTTCTTCTTTTCAATATAAATTGGGTAATGACTTGTTTATATTTGGTGAATGGTGTGTTGAATATGTCAACAACATCTTTATAGTCATTACCCAAATTTTGTATGCGGCGAGCGGGGGTATACAACTGTGATTCTGTGTTGGAGTTATCACAATAGAACGGTAGATATTGCCTCGATGTTGGTTTACGAGGTATATGAAAAGAAATCAAGTATAATAGTTCATGGCTATCAATTATTGAATTTATGATTTTATATAAACATGTTAGGTCATTAACTATTCTACGTTCTGATAATTTTAATAAATTGAGTTGGCATAGTAGATAATCATAGTTGACACAATCCCTTGTAATACCCATTCTAAAATTAATAAATCTTAAGAATTTATTTTGCATTCTTTCTATCGTGAGCGAATGACTAGCGTAACTAGGTGCCCATACTGTAGAGTTGTACTCAATTTGACTCCTAACCAAAGACATGTACAATTTTTTAAAGGTTTGAATATTTTTAAATTGACTGCAAATTCTTATTACAAATCCCAACATTTTCAAAGCTTTATTTGATGTAATTTCAATATGGTTAATAAAATTCAGTTTTTGATCAAAGTTTACACCCAAATCATTCACCTCGGTTACAGCTGTTAGCATTACATCATTGATGGAGTATTCGTAAGTTATTGGATTTTTTATTCTATGAAATCTCATAATTAGACATTTACTTATATTTAGTTGTAGATAGTTCTCTTGGCACCAAACAAAAAGTTTAAACAAGTTATTTGACAATGTTTGGCAGTCATTGATATTTCTTATGGCTTTGAATATTTTCATATCGTCCGCAAACATTAAAACTTGGACATCGTTAAAAATAGAAAGAACATCATTCACAAATATCAAAAATAAAATTGGTCCCAAATGTGATCCTTGGGGAACACCGCTGGTAGCGATAAATTTATATGAAGTAAAACCATCAATTTTAACGGCCAATTGCCTGTTACTTAAATAACTGTTAAACCACATGTATAAATACCCTGTTATTCCTAATTTATGTAGTTTTTTTAACAGCAAGTCATGGTTAACACTGTCGAATGCTTTGCTGAAATCAGTATAGACTGAATCAACTTGCAACTTCTTAGACATGGATTCGGATATAAAGTTTTGGTAAATTAAAAGATTGGACAAAGTAGATTTTCCAGAAGTGAAACCATGTTGGTTAGGTGAAATTACTGGCTTGATACAGTGAATGATTTTATTTAAAATAAGTTTCTCAAACAATTTTGGAATAGTTGATAAAAGGCAGATCGGTCTGTAATTGCTCACCTCATTTTTGTCTCCTTTTTTAAATATCGGGGTGAGGAAACTGTATTTCCATTTTTCAGGAAAGTGTCCTGTTTGTAATGACTGGTTGAAAAGAAAATGTAGTGGATATGCAAGAGTGGTAGCGCAATTCTTTAATAAAACAGGTGGGATATTATCAGGACCACCGCTCTTACTTTGATCCAGTTGTTTTAGCTGAGTCAGTACATCTTTATATTCAATTATTACATTGGCTAAATTTAAGTTATGATCTGGGGAAAAACTAGGCGAGTAATCGTTGACTATTATTGAGTCACGGACATATACACTTTTAAAGAAGTCGGCAAATAGGTTAGCTACGTTTTGAGAGTCGTTGGCTATTTTTCTTTCATAGCACATATTGGAGGGTATGCTAATATCATCATTTTTCAAAGACTTTGTGTAATTCCAAAATTGTTTTGTGTCTCCTTTAATTGACATTTCTACCTTATTTATGTAATTGTTGTAACAAATTTTTGACATATTTTTGCAATCTTTTCTTATTTTACTGAACTCAATATAATTTGATAGGGATCTCTCTTCTTTATATTTTATGTGTAGAACTTTTTTTTTAGCTATTAATTGGATTAATTCCTTATTAAACCAGAATTCCTTATTATATCTCAGAACCAGGTAATAAAAGCGTTAAAGAAGTTAGATACATTTTAGATTGCTGTCCAACCAAAGTATTATTTCATTTTATTCTTCTGATAAGGTACCCACGACCAATGATGACCTTAAATATAATATTTTATAAAATATATGTAAACATAAAATAAATGTATAGGAATTTTCATCGACTTAAAGAAAGCATTTGACAGCATTTCCCATGAAAAACTTGCTTTAAAATTAAAAGAAAACGGCATTGACCGCACAGCCCTCAAATGGATAGTAAGCTACTCTACAGAGAGACCTCAAATAGTAAAATTAAATCAATCGTTTAGTACACCTCTCATAAGTAAATTTGGCATCCCTCAAGGTACCGTCCTTGGACCATTATTATTTCTAATATGCGTGAATGACATTTTCCAACAGGAAATTAAAGGTGAATTAATCTCTTATGCTGATGACACTGTATAGTTAATAAAAGGTCAAACATGGGAACTAGTTAACGAAATGGCAAATGAAGATATTAATATCTTAAAATCATGGTTTGATGATAACTTACTCACACTTAATGCTAAAAAAACAACATATGTCTTATTTTCCTCGCAGAAAATACCTGATCATAAAGTTAATATTGTAATCCATGACGAAAAATGTGATCATGTATTCTGTAAATAACATAATCCTATTTGTACCGTAATTAACTCTTCTTCCGAAATTAAATATCTCGGTGTGATCATAGATCAAAACCTGAAATGGAATAACCACATTTCAGAGCTAGTGAAGGGAATGAGGAAATGTGTATATATATTTGTTAGGTTAAGAAATATTTTAAATATATAAATAATGAAAATGTGTACCATGCCTTTGTTCATTCTTCACTTATCTACGGAATATAGGTTGGGGAGGATCTTACAAAAAAAATCTAAACTCAGTAAAAGTTTCGCAAAGAATCATCAGAATGCGATCATCACCGCAATGACTGCCTGGATGGAATCTCCCCTGATGACCCTCTGGAGACGGGAGACGATGAAATACCCTTCGTAAACGGCTATTTACATTCATTTTAGTGTTTACATACATAATTTTTTGTTTTTTCTCAGTTTCATTTATGTGTTGTTATTTACTTTTTACCTTAACTTATTATTTATCTTTTTTTGGTATTTTACATTATGGAATATATTGCATTGCACTTCCCCTGCATACATTTTGGAATAAACTTATATTATTATTTTACGCACCAGATTTAAATGTCCGGGTTAAATTTTCCCCACAGGAAAAACTAAACCCTTTCACACACTTCCCCAAATGATCATCTAGTCAACCCACGCTATGCAATTGCACTATATAAGTATTATAAATACAAAATAATACAAGAACAACATGTCAACCTACTAGAGATCAAATGGGAATATAATTCACCGACTCCAGATATTTTCATATCAGATGGTTCGGCTCTGTGGCATTTCTAATTGATCCTATAAATCCTACTGATCCCTCAATAAAAATATTTAAAAAATCTTTTGTAATCCTACATGTATTTAAAATTACTGATTTTTGCATTACATGTAGGTATATAAAATTACTGATTTTTGCATTTTAATAAATTATTATTATTATTATTAAAGTAATATTTAAAAAAAATCTACCTTCTCAACAGAATCACTTTTTAAATTGTTTCCAGTACCAAATGTCGATGACATTTCAAGCAAGCTTCCATTATAAAAATGTGTAAAGAAAAAAATAACACAGAATATCAAGAATTTTACAAACTAATGAGAAATGGAAACCAATTTATTACATCTAATTTTAAAACAACTCAAATGCAAAATCATTATATTTTCCAAGCCATAAAAAACTATAATAACCTCCCTTCCGAATTACGCTATATCATCAACCAATCAAAACAAATAAATAAAATAAAACAATTTTTGAAAAAAAACTTACTCAAGTAAGAATCGTGGCTCCCTTATCAGGCACAAGAGCCCCTCTTTTCTGATGAGGTATACAGGACCAAAAGCGACCTTTAATTTAATATTTTGTAAAATATAATATGTGTATATATGTAACGCATATTTTTTATATTACAATAAAAAGAAAAAAAAATAATGAAAAAAATATGTTAATATTTTTTTTATTGTTATTAAAGAAACTTCTATGGACTTTCTACTCAGTGCAGAATGCAGTTACTAAGTTACTTACATAGTTTATTTACGACCCGGTGGTAAGCATTCAAAAAGAAAAAGAAAGGGAGATACGTAAATAAGAATGTAGGAGGGAGCGCGCTAATATTAAAAAAAACGATAATAATTAATTGAAAATGGGGAAAATATTTTATAAAACAGGCCTCGTTTAAATCAGAGCAAAAATCTCTCAACAAACGCTTACGTTGCATTTTTTTCATGTTATAATTGACGGCATCCGTTATCCCGTGGTAAGACTCTCGATTCACAATCCGAACCCGGCGCGGCGTGCGCAAATAAATTTTATTTGATTAATTTGTGGTATTTCATAATTAATTAATTAAAAATAATATACAGTCGATATATTTGCGGCACATTCCAGAGTGGAAGATACTCTCAGTAACGCCCTGGTGTAAGACCACCATTCAGAATTGAAACATTGCTTGAAATGGCTTTAGCTGTGTTTAGTGACCAGGTTGAACACCCAGGCACTTCCCTCACCTTACTCTTCCCCATCTACTTCCTTTCCCCACTACCTTCAGCCTCACAACATACTTAAATCGGGGATGCTATAGTCTCACTGGCTCCAGACAAGAGCAGTTGCGACTCTTGTGCGGTATTCATATAAAAAATAATAATAATAAAAAAAATCTAATCAGAGAATTTCATTTAATTACCGTTTTGTCTCTACAATAGCACGGATATTATCTTAAAAAAATAACGTTTATTTTATTACGTAATTAAAAATTGAAAATGTTCAAGAGAAATATGTTATACATAGGTAGAATGCGGAATGCGGGGGCACAATATTATCATTTCGGGTATTTTAAACTCCGAATTCCATTTTTTTCTGTTTTAAAACATATTACTCTTGAATATTTTAAGATTTTAAGTTTCTAAAAAATATATGTTATTTTTGAAGAAAATATCTGTACATTTGCTACGCCAAAACGGTAATTATATGAAATTCCTTAAAAACATGGTAATTAAAAAAAAGAGGTAATTGTATGAAAAAAATCGCACAGTATTATGCTCCGAAAATTATTATGCGAGTACCTATACAATGTTTTTTCTGTTATTTCATAAGTTACTAGCTTTTTCCCGCGGCTTCGCTCGCATGGTGTAAGGGGGGTTCCCACTCCACCTCCTCCACCTCCCCCCTCCCCCCTCTCACCCCCTCCCTCCCCTTCCCCCCTCCCCACTCCCCCCTCCCCCATCTCTCCCTCCCTCCCGCTTTCCATACATTCAGTTTTCAAACCTCGCGTGCTACCAATAGCAATTTTTTTATACAAATTTCATAATGCCAGAGCTCACCGGAAGTTTTATAAAAACCTTATCCTGACAATAACGAACACACAAAAAAAAGAATTGAGGGAGCGGTCCGTATCGGTAAAGACGGGAGATAAATGAAAGGCGTGCAGTCAAGGTATGAGTCAGTCTTTATTGTAGCTACGTAGCGAGGTCGAAGCGGAGCGGAGTGACAGAGGTACAGTGAGTGATGCTGCTGCGTGGTGAGTGAAGATGAAGGTCAGGAGACTACGGCGGTGAAGATCACAGGTCTTCAGGAAGCCGGCGTGTTGCCCTACACCATGGCGGTGTAGACGTGACCTTGGTCCAGGCGGTCGACCGTCGTCGCGTTGACGATGGTATGGCGGCTGCGTGTGTCTTTGAGTCGACACACACACGTGACGCAGGAAGGAACCTTGAGAGGCGATGAGGATGATCTCTGGCAGCGGAACGCGGTGGGTTCGGAATGCCAGAGAACGGGTTGCACCTATATAAACAGCAAGCGCGTGCTTGGTAGTTGATAGGTCGGGTGACATCTCATGTCGAGGCGCGTATGGGCCGGACAGCGGATGGTGTTGAAGAAGAATCCTCGAAGGTGTTGGAAATGTTCCTGGAGTCACACTGGATATGCGTTAAATCACTTGCTGCGAGAGCGATATCAGCCCGCGTGGGCTGAATAATGCGTAGCGACACTGTATCACCGCCCGATGTGTAAATGTCGAACCATGAATGAGAACTAGACTTAAGACTGAGCCGTATGCGGCTCGCACTTGCTTTTATACTCTGCCGGCCCGGCAAGTAGTTTCGATGACGGTAGGTAACGCCGGGTGAATTCACGTAAAGGCGAGATATCACCCGAACTTTCTGCGGGCACTTGAACGGTACAGCCGTACGTTCTAGTTCTTTCGCGTAGGTGGCGGAATTATTTCTCGGTAGGTAGACATGTGCCAGCGGGCGCGCGGTACCTAGCTGTAGATACTTCGTAGATTGTTTCTAGTACGTTCGCCTGGAGTCCAGTGGCGGAGCGATTAATTCGGCACAAGTGGCCGCCACAGAATTATCCAATTTGGTGCAGTCGTTCGAAAGTTTTGCGCTTAGCAACACATTCAGCGATTCATTTTTATATATAAGAAGATATGTTATATTCATGAAAAAAATCAGAGTTTCTTTAAATGGTATTTAAGAGATTTCCCACGAGATTTCTGTCCTGTTTTAAACGAGTCGTGTTGTATTAAACATTTTCACAATTAACGCTTAATTTTTATCGTTTTAAATATTACCGCATTCCTCTAACCGGGCTTAGAGGAAACGATAGAAAAAATATCTTTTAACCCGACCTTAAATACTGCTGCTTAGTTTCATGCGTTAGTCTACTTTAAAACTAAATTATAAATACAAAGAAAATTATACTGCTTGCTTTGAAAAGTCTTAATAATGCATAGGTAATTTATTGCAGAACGAGACGTGGTAGGAAAACGTAGATCTTTCTGTACATACTACTTTGTATGTACCACCTGAGAGAATCATAGTTCCACAGTACACACGCTTTACATTTTTAATCAACGGACTTATTACATGTTCCTGAGATTAGTTTCAGAGATGTTGCCAAATCAGATGCTGCGCGGATTTACCTACAATGTGCACTATTTCTTAACACGTTCTTCTGAACACCTTCTGCATTTAACTAAATTTATTCTGAATGTATGAACAATTTATTGTCGTAATAAAGTTTTAAATATAAATTTGCATTCTAGAATAAACCCTAAAAATATACCAAGGAACGGTAAATTAGAGTTTTAACGTTAACTTCCTTTTATATAGAAATAATTAATACGGTTACTTCACGAATTTACACCGGAATTGAATTTCACGCGCTTAACTCTAGAAAGATATAATCTACGTCTTTGCTACGTAGCGAGACGTACTCGTAAGTTTTCATGTTATTTAGTTCAGTTTTTATCTCAGTTAGCTCAGTTGCCGAACAGGGCTTGCGCGGGGCAACTCTGTCACCACGGTAAGTATAATAATTATGGAGTTATACATACACCTAACATTCGAACGACGTATGATTAACTTTTGCGTAACTTTCGGACTTCTTATAAATGTGATTTAGCAAAAAATAATTTGAGTTTTTTTTTATTATTTTTAAGTAAAACGACTGATTAGCATTTAAAATAATACATTGTTTTTCATTTAAAAAAATGCTATTTAAAATTATTTTGTTATTTTTTTAATTACGTGTATTTTTTATAATTATTTTGTTTTTATTTAAAGTACAAACCCTAAACTAATTATTCAACTACCTTTAAACTGTGTTAGTATGATAATATATCAAATATACAATAAACCTTTCAGACATATCATATCTTTAACATAGGTCAAAATAAGATTATATTTCTTGGATTAAGTTCCAGTGTCAATTTCAGTATTACACTTGGACGAAATAAAATTTGGAAAGAACTACACGTCAAAAGAACGTAGCATAACTTTTTCAAATATTAAATTTATTTAGCACGCAATAAACACTCAATTTTAATCCTACATTTAAAAGACATACATTATTTTTATATGAAGCGGACGCTTTGTGATGTAAAACATTACAATTTTGAACAAAACGGTGACTACGTTCACACCGCTTTTATTTTTTTTTGCCTCTTTTGCCGATTAGTATACTGCCCTCCACCAGGTCGTCGTAAAGGTGTACATTTTAATTCTTTTATGGTTAATTTTTGTTTTTAATTCTTTTATGGTTAATTTTTGTTTATATGGTTAATTTTTGTTTATGGTTAGTTTTTGTTTTAATTCTTTTATGGTTAATTTTTGTTTATATGGTTAATTTTTGTTTATGGTTAGTTTTTGTTTTAATTCTTTTATGGTTAATTTTTGTTTATATGGTTAATTTTTGTTTATGGTTAGTTTTTGTTTTAATTCTTTTATGGTTAATTTTTGTTTATACCCAGAGTAACTGGAAATATGTTCTCTTTGCTCTGGGGCAACCTGTTCGTCAAATATACATATCGAAACCTTCCATGCGCCCTTTCTTAGGGCTGTCTGTTTCAACGTTCGCTAAAGTAAAAGTAAAACAAAACGCCGTTACTATAGTTAAATTTCAGTAAAATGCGTTTTTCAATCAATTTGACTGATTGTTTTACGTTACTTTTAACTTTTGTACTTACTTTCCGAAAACCGATAGTTACTCTAGAGTTACTCCGCCATATTGGCATATTTGACAGTTCTGGTCAAAGTGTAGCGGTAAGAACCGCTAAGACACTATAATGCTCAATGGATTCGACCTGTGTGGTTGGCAGCATTACAAGCCATCTGTATTCCGAGGTTGGTGCCCATGCTTCGCAAGTTCGAGAGCGCCGCGGAGAGAGTAGTACTTCAGTTTGATTCCAGGCGACTTGTGAGACGGCCGACGGCATGTGGATCCTGACAGAAACTCGACGGGCAGAAGATCTCACAGATTCACAGACCTCATGGGAATTATCAATCACGTATCGTTATTATGTTTTCATTGGTTTTCTCATACATAATTTAACATACTATTTGTCGTTTAATAGTTCTAGGGCAATTTTAATAAACGACTGGCGCCTTCCATCTTTCAATTTTAGAAGCAACTTATGATACAATATGCACTGTTTTCTTGGAGCAGTCACCATACCCTGAGATAATCATTTAATTTATTTAGAGTCTCTTTTGTTGATCAAACCTTGTATTTATGATTAAATATTATATTCCCTTTATAGCCTTTAATTTCATTTAGTATTGATTACCATATTCACATGTCTTACCTACCCTGAGCTTAGCATTACCTTACTACAAGATTTAACTTTCATAACCTCAATATTCCATTCTGACAGTAAGATGTCGATTCACACATTTAAATACCACGAGGTTAACCAAATACGTTTAATTACGTTATATATTTTGGCACCAACGTGACGTAAAACGTTTCAGTGGCGACCCAACGTGCTTTGAACTATTTTATCATATTTTGTTTCGTTTAAAATATATTATTTTGTGGGTATACATTTTTTTTTTGACGGTGGAATTCTGTGAGGTCATCTGCGTTTCTAGATGGATTTACATGTAAGTCTTTTTGAACATTTATTGTTAATTTATTATTGCATATTCTCTTTGTCAGCCTGGATCAAACTCATTATTTTATTCAATTCCCTTTGAAACTTTTATTGTAGCCGTGAATAATTAATTAATGCTCAAATATTGTTCGCTTCTCGCAGATTAATTATGACAAACTTTGTAACCACTATTTGACTATTTGAATCTTAATTGTTCGTTGAATTTGAACGATCTATTTGATCATATTCCTTGTTGTGTTCAATATATAAAATACAAAAATCGTCTAATTATTTTTTCCGATTTTTTTTTCAGAAAATGTAGGTACTTTTAGCCTCAGTTTGTCACAATGTAGCATTCATGGCTTCAGGAATCACATGGCGTTAATCTGGGATTATAGGTTATAATGCTGAGTACAATTTAAATTGGACCACAATAATAATTAAATTATTATGGCCAGCATTTTTCTAATGATAAGCGGTGGAAATCATTTTAGACGTCAGTTTCTTCACGCAGATCTGCGGAGGTATTGCTGGGACCAGTTCTTCGCAACAAGCGGGTTTAATTTTTTTTTTTCATTTATTTTATTACTAGTGGATATAATTGTATTGACAGATTTTGACTTTTGGGAAGTTTTTAAATCATTAATTCTGTTATTATCTTCTTTTGGTAATTTTTTTAAATTATTAGATCCGTTTTGCAGTTGATGGTTTTTCAAATTTGATGAGCTGACATGAAGATCGATGTTTTAGCTCATTCCTTTTGACAAATCTATCGTTTAGTTAATGGGGATTTAAAATCTTTTTGGTTTAATTATCGATATATATCTAATTTTATTGGGGGTTGATAAACTTTTCCTATATTCTGATAGCAGTGTATCTGTACAGTATGCTGTAGAATCACAATATATTAAACTTTATCAGCGTAGATTCGTTCATTTTGTTAGCATCGGATGACATTTTTGATATGTGTCTCGATTGAAAATTGCTGGTTTTAATCGGGATTTACAGATCACAATGATTACTTTGATCTCTCAAATATTTAGTTTTATTGTTCTGTTGGATTTATATAATTGGGTCATTTTCTTAAATTTTTTTTTAACTTCAGATCTTTTGCACATTTAACTTTGTTCTCAGGTTTTCTACTAAAAATGGGCATACGTATTGATTTCATCGGGATTTTTCATATGTACGTTTCAGGAGTTTAATTTACGGTTCATTCTGGGATTGTTATTACATCCTTTTAGGGTTCTACATGTGATAACATATTGTTAGTTCGTGCTGTGTTTTTTCTCTTAGTACGGATTTTACAAAAATTTTTTTTTTATTTTTTTTACTGGAATTTTTTTTTCTCATAGTGACATCTGTGGTCAGTTAGTAGTACTTTCTAGCATTGAGTTGTGAGGCCTCGCTTATTAAAAGCATAGTAATATTCAGGTTACATAGTTTGACGATAGATGTCAGTAGTGGCATTTCTGAATTAATATAAATATAAATCGAACAATTTTTGTCATGATTTACTGCGATACTTAAATTGGTTTTTGCGTGATATCAGATAAAATTTGAGCGCACATCAAATTACACTCCCATAAGTACCATGTCTCTTTTGAGGGATTATTTTATTGATTTATTAATTGTTATTAAATATTTTATTTGATAAATACAGCGTTGGTTTGTTCCGTCACAAATAAATGCTCATATTTTTCAATTGTGTTCGTGTACGTTTTGTCTGTCTGTAATTTGTCTTGTGTTCGTAATACATAGTCAGGTTGTTTTCTCGGGGTGGTGTAGTAAGTACCTGCATAAAACAGGTCATTCTTGCGGTGGTACCATATAACTGGTGTCGCAGTTTAATATTCTGATCAGGTATTACCTCGTCAGGTTTTCGCGGAAAATGCGAACGTTTAGCACATGAATATACACATGGGGCGTGGCTACGCTTATTTTATTGATCAATATTTGGAAGTTGGTTTCATATCATCTCTTCGGAGGATTTTTAAATGATGTGTAAACAGACTCTTGGTTATTGTTGATTTTGATGATAAGATTTGCATATTTTATCTGGTTCTGGTTAGTTCTGGATAATGGGAACAATTCATTTCCCATCTCCTCGGAGGTTTTAGCGGAATGACAGTTTGGCATAGGGCCTTAGGTGGTGTTTTAACACAAGTGGCACATCGTAATTGGTGTATTGAGATTACATTAAATGGTGATAAATTTCACTGCAATTCTATCTCTTTGAGGATTTACACGAGATTATGTGTACGTATTTAGTATTTATGTCTTGTGGTTGTTTAGGTTTAACAGATATATTTTTATGCGTGTTAATTAATTGTTCAGGAAAATATTTCGGAAGATAGTATAATTTTTTTCTACAAATTTATCTTTCACATTATAAACGGGGTCATTTTACAATGAAGATATTTTTACATTATTTTTTATAAGAATTTTAAATAGTAATAAAAGATATTTCTTTTGTTTTAAAATAACAATTAACTTTCATTAATTTTCTACGTTGAGTGTTATGTGTTCACTTTGTTCCTGATCTCTGTTTCAGTTTGATTTTATGAGTTCATATTTGATTATTAATTTTGATCTTTTTACTGCACTTCGACCATGATTATCTTTTTACATTTGGAATTAGAGAGACAAAATTTTTTTTTTAAGTCTGAAGTTAGACATTGTTAAATATTTAATAAATTTGGAATTATTTTCTGGGCGAATTCAGCGACATCTATGTTCTCAAATTATAATCAACACTATATTCTTGGGAAATGATTTAATATTTATTGATATAAATTTTACTTGCTGTTTTTGTGAAGTCTAATTGAATATAATCATATTGGCATTTTTCATTTTTGAATTTGATCAATTAATATTTATAATTTGAATATTGCGTTGTGCTTCTGTGGTGATTAACATTATAACATACATAGAATTAAATGATGCATTCCATATGTTTTTCAAAGGTTATTTATAATATGGTCAGGGTGACTTTTTGCCTTTTAGGATCTCAGTCGATGAAGTTTTTAGTACTTTGGCACTGTTTTAATGTAATATAATATTTTAAAGTTTCTTTTTTTAATTAGATTTTGTTTTGAGAAAACCAATTTTAGGCAGGTTCAGTTTTAGGGAACGACAAGAAACTGGATTATTTGGGTCTCACAATCTGGACTACATCTTCAACTATTCGAACTACTTCACATCGGAAGTTCATCATCTTACTCGGATGGAGCATTTCATTGCAGTTTTCTGATCTCCACTCTATATGGAACTTCTTGCACTTTCTGTCACTCAAGGATTTTCTTCAGCTTTCACAAGATGCAGTCTTGACCATCATACATCTTCATTCATATTGGGCGGCAGAGCTAGCAGCGCGGGAAAATTTTCATCACCTACACAGAACCTCACTTAATGACTTTTTTTCTGCTCCAGTTTGGATTATTAATCATAAACGCAAATCAAGATCCAATTAGTGCGGCGATGTACGCAGACGGAGGAATGGTCTGATTTCGGCGTTTTTTTCCATCTCTACCTTGGGCCATCTTGGGTCATCAGTTATTGAATGCATCATAATAGGAGAGATGCTGCATAGTTTGACGCGACTTTCTTTTCATCGCTTTACATTGAAGTCATGCCTACAGTATGGCAGTACGGTGGTCACCGCTTCCTCCATGAAGTACATTATATGGATTGGGAGTACTTCTATCACCAGGATCCTTCCGGCTAACAATCATTATATTTTTGCGTCTTCCAAGACTAACATTTACGACCAAGGCTCACATAGTATGCAGTTCTCTTCAGGAAGTGACACATGGACCTCATGATTTCCAGGAGGAAATATTTTCTCTTTGGTGGAGGGGTAATGTAGCGGTAAGAACCGCTAAGACACTATAATGCTCAATGGATTCGACCTGTGTGGTTGGCAGCATTACAAGCCATCTGTATTCCGAGGTTGGTGCCCATGCTTCGCAAGTTCGAGAGCGCCGCGGAGAGAGTAGTACTTCAGTTTGATTCCAGGCGACTTGTGAGACGGCCGACGGCATGTGGATCCTGACAGAAACTCGACGGGCAGAAGATCTCACAGATTCACAGACCTCATGGGAATTATCAATCACGTATCGTTATTATGTTTTCATTGGTTTTCTCATACATAATTTAACATACTATTTGTCGTTTAATAGTTCTAGGGCAATTTTAATAAACGACTGGCGCCTTCCATCTTTCAATTTTAGAAGCAACTTATGATACAATATGCACTGTTTTCTTGGAGCAGTCACCATACCCTGAGATAATCATTTAATTTATTTAGAGTCTCTTTTGTTGATCAAACCTTGTATTTATGATTAAATATTATATTCCCTTTATAGCCTTTAATTTCATTTAGTATTGATTACCATATTCACATGTCTTACCTACCCTGAGCTTAGCATTACCTTACTACAAGATTTAACTTTCATAACCTCAATATTCCATTCTGACAGTAAGATGTCGATTCACACATTTAAATACCACGAGGTTAACCAAATACGTTTAATTACGTTATATATTTTGGCACCAACGTGACGTAAAACGTTTCAAAAGTAATGTACGGAAATGGGTGTTTCAACATTGATTACTAATATACTAATCAGTAATCATGGTAAATATTATAGAAGAGGATGATAATGACGATGAATTCCTCATCCAATATGTCTTGCAACGAAACCAAAACATTTCGTCCCCGCGTCAATAATATGCGGCACCGCATGTCGAAAAAATCTTGCTATTGAACAGACTCAATTCTGATATCGATATATTTAGCGTTACCTTTTAAAGACAAGCTCTAAATGAATGTATCACAAATTTTACAAGATCTTCAATTCAATATACCTATTGTATCATAAACATTACAAAAATATAACATGAGTAGTACGGTAGTACGTTAGATTCATTTCGCGTATCGGCATTAGCGAGTGAAGCTGCCTTTAAGACAAGCTCTATTAATATCGCTAGTATAGTTTGTACACTACTTACGTTTAATGTAATACTCTTACAAACGGATTTTAAAAACGCTATAATGTATGTTTTTCTAATATTTTCGATAGCATAAATAAATTGAATTGAAGATCTCGTAAAATATGCGACACTTCAAATTCAAGGAGATATCACAATTACTGGAAAGTAAATTACATTCATATTGTATATTATATGTATAATAGGTCGTCATTATTTGTAAATATTCATACAAATACTTTTATCGGAACAAAGCCGTCAGATCCTACGACCCGAAACAGAATATTAACGGATATTTTGACAGTTGTTCTGATTTAGTTTACGGTGTTGCCGCATCAAAAAATATTTCGATGCATTTTGTCACGTAATTCCGCGGAATATTCTGCTTTTTAGACTGGCCACACTGACAACTATTACTTATGCGAAAATATACTTGAAACAGCGTGCGGTCCTATTTAACGTCCTCGTTACTTTAACTGACAGTTAAAATTTAACTTTAGGACACGATTTAGCTTTCTAGCTTTCTGTTGAAATAGACGGCCCCTAATCTTGTTCAATGCGAATTGCTTTCTTTCGGCAACTCCACATTTATAACACATTATACGTGGTTTTACAACACATATTTTTTAAATTTTTATTTTTTTTTTAATTATTTACCAAGATAAGCACAAAAACATTTTTTGTTTTTTTTTACAGTTTGAAGTATAATAAATATTTTTTGTTTTTGTTTTTTGGTAAACACCACCTCACTAGGCTGAGCCTGTTCCGAGGTGGCAGGAATTTAGTCAAATTTTGATTACTTAATCTTGTAAGAAAAGAATAATATATATTTTTTTAATTTATATATGAAAAGATAAATAGAATGAAAGAAGGTGAGAAACATAAAAAATATTCATACAATTAATAAGAAATATAAAAATTTAAAATGATTATATAAGAATACTAAGAAATTCAGAAATAATAACAAGAAAAAGAGAAAGATACAGTTTAGTGTGTTGTTATATGGTATAACAACAGTATACAACGCCTTTGTTGAATATCCACGTATGAATTTTGTGCTTTAGATTAGCATTTTTAGTCACATAAATATCTTTAATATCTTTTTCAATTAAATTAAAAAAATTTGGAGATAAATTACGGTAATGTCTTTGTCCATAGGTAGTATTTGTCTTTGGAGTCATGTGTTGATGTCTGTGTCTTGTGTCGTAATTGTGTTGTGCAGTATGAGTGTTTAGTTTGTCCCTTTGGTAATGTATAATTATAATTTTGATGTACAGTTGTTGTATGTTCAATACAGCAAAGTCCTTAAATAACTGTATTGTCGGGAATCTATAAGGTTTTTTTGTAATAACTTTAATTAAGGCTTTTTGTGCTTTGTCGAGAGAGTCCATATTAGTTTTAGCAGCACAACCCCAACCAATCATACCGTGAGTGATAATTGATTGGGCTAGTGCGTAGTATATCGTTTTTAGAGTCTTCATTGGCATTATGTTTCGTATGTTTTAAAAAAAAATATTAGTTTTCTAACTTTACCCGCTGTTTTATTTATTTGTTGATTACCTGAGTCCGAGTTGGTGGATTACATTGACAGCTTTTTTTGGATGTGCAATCATGTATGGTTAAGTTTTCATCAATCTTGGTTGTCGTCTGGGATCTATACTAAATGTCATGTACTTTGTTTTGTCAGTATTTAGTGTCAGCAGGTTGTATACCCAAGAGATCTCATTTTCACAGCTTTTCACCAAAATCACCTCTTAAAATACATTTTAATTTGCAGCATTTTATTGTAACTCGACCCTTAGATGGAGAAAAATATCAAACCTTTTGAGCTTACGACTTGCAGTGTATTTAGCTGACCTGTTAAAGTTGCTTGCAGTTTTATAAAAACTATTCTTTTGTCAAATACCAATTTTCACGTTATTACTAGGAAAGGTTGGCGAAGTTGTTTTCTTACGTGAATTTTTCTTCCTTCGACTGGTGGGGGTTCGTGCAGGACATTTGGTCTGCGAGCCTCTCTGGCCTCGGGCGACTATGTGAATTCCTACTTACTACTTACATATATACTCATTATGGAGTGAGAAATCAGATTATCTCCCAGATAACATGGATTAGAAACAATACGGTACGTTGTAGTGCTTTTTATTTTTCATTAGTATATTAGAGACCCAAACAGGACATTATATTTAACACGCTCATGTTTCAAAAATTGTTGATAATGAATAAAAATGTATCTAGACTAATACGTCTGCTGCGTTCATGTTATTACGCAAAAAAATTGTGTAAAATTATTTTAACTAGAAGTATATTAAATTTACATATTACCTACGGTATTCGGTGAGTGACAGTACTGCGACGGCCGGCCAATAAATACACACGGTCACAAAGCAGGTAAATAACTTCATCCAAGGTATTTTACGCCACGCTTTCAGCGAACACTAGCCATTATTAATACGCCTGACCTTGGCTCTCCAGCGCCACTACACTGTATACATTCAATAAACATACACCCAATTTGGGAGGCGGGAATGGGTACCGCCGCCCCGAGAATCATTTTTTTATAACAAACACATCTGTCATACGTTACAAGTTACCCTACGGTATTCCTGCAAATCACCACTACGTTTGGTGACGAGGGGTGCCCAGGTTCATAGGGTGAGATTTGTCCGGGTCTCGGCGGATGCCTCTGCCCACCAGCTGCTTAGCAAGCAGGATCGAGAGAAAAAGGTTGCGAGAGTCCTTTTGACTTCTCTAGCCATACTCTCTCGGAGTATCGAATAGATAAATACGTCCGTCACTCCTGGATACACTACCCGCAGATTCCTACCCACCCCTGATACACTTTTCCTTCCCAGAATTTCCTCTCATTCGTTTCCTAAAAAAAGCCTCCACATAGCATTCCCAAAGATGACATAGGCCCTGAGGGGAATTATTTTCCCCAGGGCCTCCTGTGTGGTGCTAATGTAAAAAAATATGTAGGATATATATTGTGGGAAAAATCACTGAAGACAATAAAAATAAAATAAATACGAACATATTAACGAAGTCAATTAGATCTGCTGAAGCCATAATAAAACCAAAAAGTGGCACGTTAATATAAACTCCAAGTAACTAGATATAATGTCATCTGTCTGTTTTTTTTTTACTTTCGTGTGAATATTATTTGATAAGGGTAGCAAATTAGATTAATACTCTATTTATGATGTGTCAAGAGCAGAAATAGTTTTTTTTGGTTATTAAGTTTAGTTTATGGTACTTGTTATCATTTGGTATTTAGCAGAAGGACCTCAAGGAAAAACATCTGGTTTCAATGGAGGAATTCCTTTGTTTTATTCACAAGCACATTTGTTACAATAATTTGTCCCGACCCGACAAAACACTAAATTTGGTCACTTTGACCACTTGCTAGACAATGCTAGCTGTTTATAGGAGATCCACGAATTAAGAGAGAGTTAAACTAGAAAAGCAGACTATTTATAAGAATGTTTTTTCCAACACAATCAAAATAAACAACACTTTCGTGTCACCATAACACATTATACGATATAAAAACCAGAGATCTACTTTACCGTCTAACATCTCGTTTTAGTTTAGTCTTACGTCGCTAATCTGTAAAATGCAATATCAACTAACAATATGCTACAAAAATATGCCGCTAGATGGCAGTAGTCTTCACTCTTTTTAACATACTGCCCGGCGGGGAATGAGAAAAAACAATAAGTTTTTTTGAAATTAAAATCAAACTACAAATTCCTAAATCTACACACAATATACTAAAAATTTACAAGATGTGTAACTATCTAAGTTTGAAGGGTCCGGGAACCTAACCAACAATTAAAATAACCTAAAAAATTTATAAATTTCTAAAAAATCGTGCAAAAAATTAAATAATAAAATAATAAAATCACAACATTAATAATAATTTTGTAAAATTGACAAATCAGTAATGTCTCATTGTCTCTATGAAGAATTTTCACTTCAATTATATATATTTTTTTTTTTTAACTAACACCAATTCACAAATAGCAACACATTGTTAGTTCGCTGTTGACTGATTATCAGTTCATTAACTTTCACTGGCATGGCACTGCCAAAAAACCGAATGAACACTTCACCGGGTAGACTACTCGGCCATCTTGTCCAGGGTGGTCATCGTTTTAGAAAAGTACATCAGCATGTACTTCTGTATGTCATCATTTGGGTAGATCATCATAAATTAAGGGGCGGCCGTGCCCTGGTAAGCAGATAGTACCATTAGATCTGCAGCGAGGATGATCATCTCGCGGTTGTTGACTTGAAGCCCCAGTGGCTTCAGGCTAGATACAGTGGTGTCAACAACACCAATACCGATGCTCCATAATTATTGATGTGGTTTGGTTGCATCGGTTCAGCCCTAATTGCAGTTAGGCTGTGACCTTGGGAAGGTCAGTGGTTTGCCGGGTCGGGAAATTTGGATCCAAGTTTGATTCTATTGGCATAAAACATATTTTCGTGATGGGTCTCACAAAAGTGCCTTGTGCTGTTTTGAGGGTAACTACCCTCACTACTCCATCCGGGCCTGGATGAGTAGTTACTATGCGCGCCATCTTCCATAATGCAGGAGGCAGATTGTCTTCCATCAGGATTACCAGATCGTCCTTCTTTATGGCCTTTTGGTTGTTGGCCTGCCATTTGGTCCGTTTTTGCAGCTCAGCAAGGTAATCTCGTTTCCATCTGAACCAGAAATTTTGAATTAGAGCGTTTAATTTTTGATATTTGCTTAGTCTGTTCTCCGGGAGCTCGCGGACATCCAACTCGGGAATAACCGAAGCATCCCTGCCCATGAGGAAATGGTTGGGAGTTAGAGGGAGAAGGTCATCTACATCATCAGACAGGGAAGTTAAGGGACGGGAGTTCAAACAAGCCTCTATCTGACAAAGCAAAGTATACAATAATTCAAACTGCAATGGGTTATTTTTAGTAATTCTATATAAATGAAACTTGGTGGACTTGACGGCGGCCTCCCACAGCCCCCCGTGGTTCGGCGCCCTAGGCGGTATGAAACTCCAAGATATTCCCTTATCAGCTAAAAACCTATGGATTTTGTCATTGTTCAATCTTAGACTGGCATATAGTTCTTTGAGCTTATTGGAAGCTCCTCTGAAGGTGGTTGCATTGTCAGAAAATATTTTTTCCGGTTGACCCCTACGGGCAATGAACCTCTTTAAACAATTTAAAAAAGCATCGCTTGATAAATCTGTTACGAGTTCCAAATGAACCGCTTTGGTAGAAAAACAAACAAATATGCAAAGATACGATTTAAGGAGCGGAGATTTTCTCAGCGCTCCAGCCTTCGTGTCTATCCGTCCGGCATAGTCGACGTCCATGACAGAGAACGGTCGACTGGGAGTGATTCTCTCAACTGGAATGTTTCCCAGGATCTGCCGGCAAACCTGAAGTCGGTATCTAAAACATACAACACACTTATGTAGGATACGCTTAACATTGTTTCTCCCAAATATCTGCCAATATAAATAAGTAGCTAATTTTAATCTTCCACTTGCACAAATTAAAACTTCCATTAAACAGAGATTGAGAGTTTTCAATCTACTGCCATACGTTTTATCCTTCGGGTTACAACAATTATTTATAAATCTTAACGCTTGAGCGACTACTCCTTTCAATTTGGTTAGCGATAAGAATTTTTCGAAAATATCCCATTCTTGAATATCAGTTACTAGTAGTACATTTTTACTTTTTATTTCCGGGGGATCCAAACATGACATCTTGGATACTGGCCAAGTGCTGACATCTTCCGTCAACCAGCTTGGCCCCTTCCACGATATTGAAATGCTGACTAACCTTTCAGCTGTGGTACCTCGGGACAGTATATCCTCTGCATTTTTTGACGATGATACGTGCCGCCACTGCGTTGGATCAAAGGTGGAAGCTATGCACAATAATAATTGACGCTTACTCTTAGTTTTACCTGACGGCTTTGTAATTTCATACGACGGGTAATCTAATTCATTATTCCAAATTAATCCAAGTATTTTTTCATTCTTGGAATTGTCAGTGATCATTTTTTCACAATTTCCCTGTTTGGCAATTTCACCTTGGCTCCGCCCAGATGACAATTCCAAAATATTTGATCTCCACTTCCTCAGGGTCATCCCTGCGGACAGCAAGATATCACTTATTTGTTTCTTCAACTTGAAACAAACTTCCAAGTCATCCCCTCCAGTCAAGAGATCGTCCATATAAAAATCATTTTCTATGACTTGACTTGCTACTGGGAAATTAACTTGATTATCCATACCGATTTGTAGAAGACATCTCGTTGCTAGGAAGGAGGAAGGTCCCAACCCATATGTCTTCAATTTATAATGTCGGAGTTCCTCTTCTTGTGATTCGCGCCATACAATCTTCTGAAGGCTGCGATCCTCTGCGCATACGTTGATTTGACGGTACATTTTTTCGATGTCCGCAGTCATGACGTATCGATGTATTCTGAAACGTAATAAATGGCTGTATAAGTCCTTTTGAATGACAGCTCCCACCATCAGAGCATCGTTCAGGGATATTCCGGTCGACGTCTTTGCCGAACCATCAAACACTACACGCACCTTCGTCGTGGTGCTAGCTTCTTTTATGACCGCGTGATGCGGCAAAAAATAGGATTGCTCATCCCCTCTCCATTTATCACATAACTCCATATGACCTAGTTGCTCATATTCTTGCATAAATTGTACATATTGCAATTTCAATTCAGGATTTATTAAAAATTTCTTTTCTAAATGCTTAAATCTTTTTTCCGCTGTCTTTAACGAGTCACCAAGTTGACTCACACACGGGCGGCGTGGCAGACTTACAACGTATCTACCATCGCTCTCTCTAGAGTGCGTGGCGACGAAATCCGCTTCACACGCCTTCTCCTCGTGATTTTGAAATCTCGCAGGATTCACCTCCTCCATTTTCCAAAAATTTTCTATTTGATTGGATAATGTGTTTATTGATAAACTACAAAATTGCGGTACTGGCCTTTTTTTCTGATGAATGTTGATCGGGCCCGATATAACCCAGCCTAATTCAGTCCTCTGAAGAGTAGGTCCGGTATCCAATCTCAGCCGATCATCTTGTAGTATATCCCAAAAGCTCTCAGCGCCTAACAGGATATCAATAGGCGCCGCTACGTTGAAATTTGGGTCAGCCATTTGTAATCCCGGCGGCAGCTTAACATCTTTTCTGGCCACTGTTGCTTGAGGTAGGTTTGTGGTTATTTCCTGCAATATTAGACAAGTGATATTTTGATTATAATTTGTCCTCAGAGATTTCATTTTTATCGCAACACGTTTCTTTATATGGGTAACATTGTTGTGTATACCTAACACAGGCTTGTTTATATTTTCGCATCTCAAATTTAACTTCATTGCGAACTTTTCGCACATAAAATTGGCTTGAGCTCCAGAGTCAATTAGGACTCTTGCCTCATACACTTTATTATTGTGACCTACTACCCCAATACTAGCAGTCGACAGTAAAATTGTTTTTTCAGCCTTCGCTAAAGCTGAATGGTTTGATACTGAAACTCGTTCAGCATCCATTTGGCAGTCACCTCTGGGGTGATCTTCACCTTTATTCATGGAGTCATCGCTCGGATGCATCTCCCTGTGCAATAACGTATTGTGGCTCTCGCTATCACAATGCTTGCATTTTAAATTAATTTTGCAATATGGGGCCGTATGTCCTAACCTCAAACATTTGAAGCAGGCACGGTACCTCCTTATTGCGTTGGCTCTTTCTCCTGAATTTAATTTTAAAATTTTTTTACAAAAATATATTTTATGCCCTTTGTCATTACAACAAATACAATTATTGTGGATAGCAGCTAAAAATACCGATTCCTTTTTGGGATTATTGTTGCTACCACTTGCTTTCGGGTAGGTAGGAATTTTTTTAGAATCTGAATTTAACATTAATTCCAAAACTTGCGCACGCGAGGTCAAACATTTGAGAAATTCCTGTAATGTAGGTAGCTCATCCTGCAATGGGTTTTGTTCCCAATGCTTTCTAGAATTTGCATCCAATTTATTAGAAATTACGTATATAATTAAAGCATCCCATTGTTCGATTTTCAAGCCTAAATTTTGCAACGCTTTTAAATTTACATTAGTTTCATCAATCAGATAACGCATGGCTACTGGATCCTCATGTTTCATCTCTTTAAGTTGAAACAGAGCTTGGATGTGTCTTTGTACGGTAGTTCGCAAATTTGCAAACCTCTGCTGCAACAATTCAAAAGCCGATATATAATTCAGGTCTGACACCTCGAAATTGGCGATGATCTTTGCTGCATTCCCCTTTAAACAGGATTGCAGATAATAAAACTTCTGTACATTACTTAAGGCAGTATTGTTATGAACTAGTGTCTTAAATGTTTCTAGAAAATTAATCCAATTTTTTGGGTCGCCGTTGAATTCTCGTAACTGAAGGTTGGGTAACTTGATTTCTAATTTGGGAGTCTCTACAGACTGAATTGCTCCTTTAGCAGTCGCCAAGGTTGAATAATATTGATTTTCAAAATTCTCCCTTTGCAAATTATTATCAATTTCGTTGGAATCCGGAAGACTTTCGATTTGTTCCTGGACCTCTTCGAAATAATCAATTATTTTTTCAATTCTCGCATAGCGAATTTTAATTTCGTTAACTGATAATGCGTTTAATGAATCCGCAAATCTCGTGAGTTTACCTTTCAACACTCCGCGTTTGTTAATCAACGATTTTAAATTATCCATTTTTTATACGTTTAACAATAATTCAACACAACAAATGCTAAAAATGTTCCTTAAAAAATAATTTCTTTGCAATAATCGCGTAGAAAACAGTAGTAACCAATTCAAGCTATGAACAATGACAGAATCTAACAATAATCATCTTCTAAAACAATTAACCTAAAATAATTTGCATGACTTGCATTTTACACTGCGGGTAGTTAGTTTTTTGTTTTTAAATAAGTACATCGACACACAAAAAATAGCACTTGTTTGAACAGGAATTCACGGAATAGAAGGAAATAATGGGCAGGGATTCTTATATTTGTAGTCGTTCCTTTTTCTTCATGTTTTCATCTTTCCATCTCTCTGGATTTTTGGATAGCTCGCTGGTTCATTTTATTGTTTCCTTTTAATGCCTTAATCCGATCGTAAGGTAGATGCGGCTGGAGGACCATGTTATCATTTGGTATTTAGCAGAAGGACCATTTTATTTTTTAATAATTAACAGTAATAAGTTTTTTATCATAAGTACCTATCTAGAAATAATATAAATATATCTTATGTATTAATCTTATCCGAACGAAGAAAACTTGGTTTCCAAAATATGTTAAAATATTGATGAGATATATAAAGTTAAAGCTTTTACAAAGTTATTTGTTTTCATTTAACTCTAGAAAGATAATCTTTGTCTTAGAGACGTAAGCAATACACAAGAATTGCTGCCTTTTTATTTCACAACAATTAGCTCAGTTGCCGAGCAGAGTTTGCGCGGGGCGGCTCTGTCACCGCAGTAAGTACAATAATTACGGAGAAATACATACACCATACGTCCGAAAGACGTATGATTACCTTATGTGTAACGTTAAGTCTTGTTCGTATAAATGTGATTTAGCGAACAAAAAATAATTATTTTTAAGTATAACGACTGATTAGCATTTAAACTTTCATAACAAGAAAAAAATACGATTTATAAATAAAATGAAACATTATTTTTCATTTAAAAAAAGACTTAATATTTTATAGTAGATTTGTAAGATGTTTACAGAACTTTGTTTTTTTTTTAATTACAATATATTTTTTTTATAATTATTTTGGTTTTATTTAAAGTACAAAATCCTAAACCAATTATTTAACTACCTTTAAACTGTGAAAGGATGATAATATGTGAAATATACACTTTTAAACTTCAGTACGTCTTTAAGACGTATCATATCTTTAACGTAGGTAAAAATAAGATTATTTTTCTAGGGTTAATTAAAAATGACACCACAAAGTATATATGCAAAATTTGAAGAAGTAATAATATTTTATATATAAAAGAAGCAGAAATAGATAATTATTTACAAGATCTATCGCCACCACTTGTAAAATGGGCAAAGTTTAAGACGATCTTATTAAATGCATCCGACTCTCCTACATACATTAGTTTTACAAGTTATGGAGCTTTTGCCAAATGAGAAAGGTAATCAAGTGTTCAGATGATGAAAACGGGTTTCCCTGAAAGCTGTTTTAAACGAAGCGACTAGCTCGTTCTACGAAATATTTCAGACTGACAACTGAGCTGAGCTTGTTTGGGAAAAACGTAACTTATCTACTAAGAATCGGTTGGGGTATACCCGCTTTTAAGGTGAATAAGATATAAAAGTGATTCATGGAAAATACAAGGAATTTTAACGGCTTTTTCTGCATTATTATTTTAATTATACAGTTCGCAAAATTAAGCAAATATTTCATTGTAATCAAGTTTCCGAGAAACGTCAAAAACATGGCAGATTTTCAGAATTAGAACATTATGTTTCTGAGGCTTAATGAAATATGCAGTCTGCGTCAAAATTGTAAATCTTTCAGGAATGTAGATTGTTTATTGATTTCTTGGCGTAAAAAAAAAACAAAAATAGTATTTTGCTTTCTATGCCAGATAAATCGTTTAAGAGTGCATTACCAGAGAAAACCAGAAATATGTCATTTTCAAATCAGATTTTAGACGTATTGACTCTTTTCCACAAAAAATTATAAATGGATTTCGAAAGATTGTTCTTTTAGCCAGCATTCGCATGTAATAAATTTTGAGAAAAATGTTTAATTTTTAGTATAGTAAGGTTATTCCATAGGTCGTTGGCAGATTTGTTAAATTTTCAAAAAAGATATTGTAGTATACCACACCCATTTCAAATAATATAATCATGCAGTAAAATAAATCAATACATTATCTAGCAAACGCATGTTTTAGAATTTTAATTTGTTTCAATAAAATCATTAAAAAATATGTACGTACATGTGTTTCTCGACGAAAATTGGTCCATTTGTGTATTTATTTGCACACCCTAAAAAATAATTTATTTCAGATTTTTTTTAACATTCTTATTAAATTTAGACATTATTGAAAAATGATAAATATTTATAATCAAAAAATAATTACAAATAGTACATTATTTTAATAGTTTTATCATCACGCCTTTCAGCATTTTTGGATGAGGGTATAAATTAAAGCCAATTTGGATTGAAATAAATTCGATGTTGAGTTATAATTTAAAAAGCTGGTACGGAGAATAATTAATCATTCTCATTGTAACCGCCCTGCATTATCGTAAGAACAGCTTTTGACGAAATGTGGATTTTCGTCCGCTGGCTGGTTAAACGCTCTTAATTATTCTAGATGTTTTAGAGGGATTATATAAAATAAATAAGGGACGATATAGAATACTAAAAATATTAAAAAAAAACTTAATAACATTCACGCCGTTTACCAGCAGAGGTAGGCAGAGAGAACGGATCGCCAAATAACTCAAAAATTTTGCATGCAACATAAAAGGTTTTAAAAAAATGACTCACTTTACATTTTTTCGAACTAAAACGACTGATAACGAAAAAAATTAAAACACGTACATATTTTATTAGACTAATGCATTACAAACGTTTTTCTCACCACGCTTTTTTATCGTTGCATACAAAAATAATAAATAAAAAATTCACAAAAATTTTTTTTTCAAATTGGGATCAGAAATCTAATATATAAAATTCTCGTGTCACGGTGTTTGTTACCACACTCCTCCGAAACGGCTGGACCAATTTTGATGAAATTTTGTGGGCTTATCTGGTAGGTCTGAGAATCGACCAACATCTATTTTTCATACCCCTAAAAGTAAAGGGTGTTCCACTCCGAAGAAAATTATTTTCCCCATACATTTTGTATGGTTTTTCAATTTCATGCCTATTCGTGTCCAGTTACTTTATGTTATTTAGAAATATGGAATGTATTCCATTACACTACCCCTGCTTATATTCTGGAAAAATTAATTTCATTATTATTATTACTTATTGACAAATCACAGAAATTTACACTGTAAGATCACTATTTAGTCTGTAAAAATGAAATGTGCTTTCGAAATCTGCTTACTTATTATTTTTACAAAAGACCGTAAATTACTTGCTGCGTAAAAAAAACTGATCCACATTTCCAAAATTGAATACTTTGTTACACTATTTAACACTTTTACAAAAATGTCTTAGATAATTTTAGATGACAAAATGATTTTAGATTTTCATGGCAAAAGTATTTTCGTTATTTATTTTTGGAGTCTTATGCCGAGTTGGGCTACCTTCTTCTTTAGCCGACGTTTCGGACAGCGTTACGGTGTCCATCTTCAGGGAAGGTGTGTAATTAATAGTGGTGAAATGTGTTCTTTTGTACCTAGAATAAGTACATTTACAAATGTGTTGTAATTTACCCAACTCATTGATTTGAAGGTGGTACGGATTTTTACCTCTTTTACGAAAATTCAATCCTGCGCAGATGGGCAGCGTCGCAAACCGTGAGCCTTATTTTAGCGATGGTTGCGCAGGGTTTTGATTATTTCAATGTGACATATCATGTTAGGGTAATTCTATCAATTTGAATGTCTATGGTCCAGAAGCAAAGTCCACCGATACTTCGTATAACAGAAATTGCCAACCGTAACCGTTCCCGGCCAAACAAAGTGTTCTACGAAATTTTGAAGTGCCCTTTTTAGTGCTTTTCATGAGTTTTTTTAATGTCTATCATTTTATCTTAAATGGGTTAACGTTAGATTTGTTTGAGCAAAAAATACTTTTAAAACCTTGCCTTTTCGAATTAGATTTAAAATTACTGTGGTACTCACTTATGTGTAATCTTATTCCTCCCCAATCTTTGTGAAATTGTTGGTTCTTTGCGAAGTGAGTTATTATGTTTGCAATCATGTGACATTAATCTTTTTTTATTATTTAAGTAACGGAAAACACATAATTACATACAATTTTAGAGAAAAATAAAATACACAGAAAAAAATAGTTACAGACAATAATTTTGTTGTCCTGTAGAATTCTTGTCGTCTGGACGAAACCGGTAAGCAACAATTTGGGAGACAAGTATGGGTACCGCCGCCCCGGGAACCATTTATTTGATAACCAATAACCTTGCCATAGGTCACCCGAAGTGGTCTGCTAAGTTTGGTGACTTCTCAGGGATGCCCGGGTTCATAGAGTGAGGTTTGTCTAGGTCTTGGCGGCACATGTATTTGCCCACTTATTGCGAGGCGGGCCGGATCTATCTCGGATACATGTAAAAGTATGCCCTCTATCTGATTTAATACTCAAATTACTTAAACACCACCAAATCAATGATAATGCAGAAAAACTTGTAGTTATTTTTTTATTTTTTTTTTTTTATTTTTTTTTTATAATGAAAAGATACATGATTTTTGAAATTCTACGCCAATGAAGAGTACTAGCTCTTGAGCTTGGCGTAGGAGTTATTTTACAGCTAGTTCATTTTTATAACATACATTTTACTTACATTTTCCAATAAATATAAACCATATATAAATATAATATATAAACTACTATTTTTCACTTTTATAACATACATTTTACTTAGTATATACAATAAATATAAACTATGTTGTGATGTTAATTTTTGATATGCTAGGAATTGAAGTTATAACATTTTGATTGGTGTTGTTATGGTTGTTGATTTTTTTTAAAGATTAATTTGACCTTTTTCTTGAATGTTACGAAATCTGTTATTTTTTTAATTTCTTCGGGAAGATTATTAAAATATTTTATGCCTTTGTAAATATAATTGTTGTGTTGAAAATAGGGGAATTTGGAAGTTAAATTTATGCCTTAATGATGAGTTGAGTTTAAATTTTTTAGTTACATTTTCTTTGAATATTTGTAGTATTGAATCTTTTTTGTAGAGGTCTTCAATTTTTGGTACTTCGAAAATTTTGAACAATGATGCTGAAGGGAATGTTGGTGGTTTTTTTTAAATTACTTTAATAATTAGTTTTTGTACCACTTTTACAGGACTTATAATTTTTTCATATGCACCTCCCCATCCAATGATTCCATACTGAATTAGTGATTGGACTAGTGCATAATAGACTTTTTTTAGGTTGTTTAATTTGAGAATATTTCTTAATCTAATGAATATATAGATACATTTCCTAATGCGTTAAACAAGTTCACATATGTGTCTGTTCCATTTCATATGTTGGTCTACAAATACACCCAGGTACTTTATTTCAGTTGCATGGTTTAATATGGTACATGAATTATTACAGAAATCTTTGTTACTTTTTGTGTTGTGTATAGTTATATTAATGTTGGGATAAGTTTTGGATTTATTTATTGAGAAAGGGATATAAACTGTTTTTTTTGCATTGATTGTAAGAAGGTTTGTATCGAACCAGGTTTTTAGGATATGGATGTCATTATTTGCATTTTCGTTTACAATTTTCCAGTCACTACCCTTAATTATGATAATCGTGTCGTCCGCATAAGATATAATGGTTCCACTGAGGTTTTGTTTAAAAATGTCGTTTACGTACATGATAAAAAGTAATGGTCCCAAAACAGTACCTTGCGGTATCCCAAAATCACTTGTGAGTGGTAGACTTGGTGTGTGATTAATTTTTACAATTTGTGTTCTTTTGTGAAGATAACTTTTTAGCCAATTTAGTGCTCTGTCATTAAAACCCACAACCTTTAATTTTTGTATTAATTTGACATGTGATATACTGTCGAAAGCTTTTTGGAGATCTACAAAAATACCGACACATTTTAATGATTTGTCTAAAGCGTCTTGTATAGTACTAGATAATTTAGCAATGGCGTCTTTTGTGCTTTTGTTTTCCATGAATCCAAACTGGTTTTTGTGAATTATGTTATTGATCTTAATGAAATGAGTTATTCTTTTTTTAGCAATTTTTTCAAATATTTTTGCAATGTTTGATAGTAATGAAATAGGACGGTAATTTTGGTTCTTCCGGATTGCCGGTTTTAAATATTGGTACAATTACGGATTGTTTGTACATGGACGGAAATATTCCGGTTTGAAAACTTGTATTGATTATATGAGTTAATGGTTTTGATACTTGTGATTTTATACATTTCAGTGTTTGTATTGTAATCCCATCAAAACCTGGGGAAGAACCACCTTTCATACTTGTAATGATTTGTTTGATTTCTTCTTTTGTTGTTGGTTGAAATAGTTCAAAGGTATACTCATTATTTACTGTAGTGTTTGGGTCATTTGGGGTCAGGTCTTGTTGGATTTTGCTAGCCAGGTTTTTTCCTACATTAGCAAAAAAGTTGTTGAATACATTTGCGGCTTCTAAGGGTTTATCTTTACAGCAAATTTTTGAATCATTATGTCTTATTGTGTTGATTGTTTTATTTTTGAATTGTTTTTTATCTATAATTTCATTTATGATGGACCAAGTCTTTTTACTATCATTTTCAGCAGTTCAAGTTTTTGTTTGTAGTAGTCATCCTTTATGTTTTTTATAAGATATGTAAGTTTTTTTTTATAAGCTTTGAAATGTTTTTGTAATGTTATGTTTTCCGGTTGTTTTGTATATTGTCTGTAGAGTGTTTCTTTGTGTCTAATTGAGATGATTAATCCTTGGGTTATCCATGGTTTGATTGGCTTAAATTTTGAGGATGGTTTTTGAGATGTGTTATTCCTACAAGCGTTTATGTGTAAACTCAGTTTTTTATCATTTATTTTGCAGCATTCTTCTACATCGTTACATTTATATATTTCTAGCCAGTCTTTTTCGTTACTTAATATTTTGGTGAGAGAATTTATATTAATACTATGTTTGTATTTATCAGTATTATTAACCGGAGTTGTGGTTGGTAATGAGAGGTTTTGATGTTTGTAGTCGTATTTAAATATACATGCATAATGATCCGTTACAGTTGTTTTTATTACGGCAGATGATATATTTTGTATATCTTTGGTATTGGTAAATATATGATCGATACAAGATGGTCGTTGTCCAATAACGTTTCGGGTATATGAATTTATACATGAAATGTAATTTAATTCTGCTAACATATTTAGATAGTTATCTTTATCGTTAGAGTAGTAATCATTAGCAATATTCAGATTAATATCTCCGATGATTATTGTTCTTTTGTTTTTATGATGTTGTAACATATTTTTTAATTCTTCTATGTATGTGGTTAGAACAGAAGAGTGTGTCCGATAAATAGTAATGATATTAAATGATTTATTCATAAAATTTATCTCCAAGTTTAATAAATTAACATTGTTCACCATTATTTCATCTACACTTGTGACAGTATAAATATTAGATACAAATATGGCAACGCCGCTATTTCTGTTAATTTTATATTTTGTGGCGTAGTACGAGTAACCCGGTATATTATAATTAATTTCGCTCGATGAATGCGTCTCTGATAATATTATACAATCTATTCTATTTAATTGTATAACAAAAAAAAATGTTTTCTGGGTTACTAGAAGAAAATTTCAAAATTTCCTACAAAAATCCCGGACCGTTTTGCCTCCCGGTGTTATTTTATCGCAAATTTTATACGTAATACACAGCCACCTGAAAATAATGTTTAATTTGTGGTGAGCAATCGAATGTTGTTTTTAAGAAGAAGAAGCTAACACTAACAATCTAAACCATAGATTCTCCACCTGTTTTTGCCCACCGCCCACTTTGAGAATATTTTTATTTCTAGCGCCCCCTGACTCGTGAACCCGAAACAGCAAACGGTGGTGGCATAATAAGACACAACGACAGGGTTACACTTGCCACAACGGAGGGGGCGTAACGGGATGCCACGACGGAGGAGGCGTATTGGAATAGGGCAAGATAGGATGGGGTGGTATGGGTTACCGCCCCCCTAAAAGTCTGATACACCCCTTAATTTTCTCTTGGTCTTCTACCGCACCCCTGAAGGTCTGAAACGCCCCCAAGGGGGCGTTATCGCCCACGTTGAGAACCTATGATCTAAAATCTGAACGAACATATGAAAAATAAAAAAAAAGTGAAAATAATGGTCGCAACTGGGACTCGATCCCAGAACCTCTCGTCTAACCGGGAGAGGTTCTGGGTTCGAGTCCCAGTTGCGACCATTATTTTCACTTTTTTTATTTTCCCAGTCTTGTTCTCTTTCATAATATGTTCGATTAGATTTTTATTAGTGTTATCTTGTTCTTCAGTGATATTTTACATTGCTTGGAAAACTTGGAAAAGTTATAAAAAGAGAGTTGTTCTTATAAAAAAATTTAATACTGCTTACCTCATTATCTCAAAACTTAGTATTTGGAGATGTCTGACTAATCAACTGGACGTTCGACATGTTAAAATAATTTCTCTCAGTTCCTTTTGTCTGGGGTTAATGTAAAAAAATGTTATTTACCCAACATTTCAGCAACATTCATTCAGACAACATTGAAAAATTTCAAAGGAAGTTTCTAAGGTTTATAAACTATAAATTGCATATTCCTATACTAAACATTGATTACAATTACCTCCTGGATAAAACGTCTCTATTGAAACTTTCAGAAAGAAGAATAATCACAGATTTAATACTATTACATAAAATACTGCATTACAAAATCGACTGTCCTGAATTACCTACTTCAATTTATGGTATCCATGTTATTATCCATGTTCCCAAAAAATCATGTCGACATTTATTACCCTTCTACTTCAATAACACCAGGACATTAGCTTATCAAAATTCTCCGTTTCCGAGACTTCACAGTCTCGGAAATAAATATTCTAATCTAGGTGATATATTTCATCAATCAGTATAAATGTTGTATATTTTATCACTTTGAGACTTCTTATCATTTTTACATAACGTGTATTTTTATTTTATTATTCGTTTTGTTGTTATAATTTATTTATTTATTTATTTGAGACACAAACAGGATATTTATAAAACATTTTTGTGGGTAATATACAGGGTGTTAAGGGACTTGCTTGACTTACTTTAACCAGTGATTCCTGACATTATTTGGAGTAAAAAATGTAAATGAAATTTTGGTCTCCGGTGACTTTTTTTGACAACTTTTTTTTTTTCAAAAATTTTTCTTCGAAATCAAACAAAAAAAAAATTTCTTCCACGTGTCATCACTGGTCACTCAGCCGGGTGTCCGACGAACCCCTTACCCCGCCTCCAACTGTTCAACAACTACCATTTTTTATGTTTTTGTAGAAAAAAAAAAATCATCAAAAATGTCACCGGAGACCAAAATTTCATTTACATTTTTTACTCCAAATAATGTTAGGAATCACTGGTTAATAAAGTAAGTCAAGTACGTCCCTTAACACCCTGTATAATAAATTGAAAAACAAATATAAATATCCCTAGACTAATGTGTCTGCAGTAATCACATTTGAATTTTTACAGAAACAAACACATGAAAAACAATGCAAGTATTATTTATACATAACTCAAAAAACTTAAATGCAAAATTGAAATACAACATAGGATTAAAATATCCAGTATTATTGGTAAAAATTTCAGTCCAGAATATGTTAAGGTTTCCGGTAGATTTGGGCCTGGCGTATAACTTGATTTGGTTGACTAAGTTACTGTCTACACGATTATTCACAATTTTATATAGCATTAAGAGGTCATTTATGTTTCGTCTTTTAACCAGACTTTCTAATTTGTAATGTGTAAATCTTTGTTCGTACCCGTCTAGAAGATGGTAGACACCTGATCGGTAAGACAAAATCCGTGTAAATTGTCTTTGGACTGATTCGAGTCTAGATATCTGTGTAATATAATGTGGATTCAGGGCTGGGTAAAATACATGCTTTGCTGTAATTGAAATACAAATTACAAAATACTTTTACTAATGTATTTAAAATACAAAATACAAAATACTTTCAAGTCGTGTATTTGAAATACAAAATACAGTATTTTAACCATTTTTTAATTTCAAATACAAAATACAAAATACATTTGGTTTTGGTAGAATCTTTGGTTGCAATAAATTGTCGTATGTGCCCTTACCTATTATAAGAACAAGCAATCAAATCTGGTACCTAACATAGGTACCTATTTAAAATATCTATAGTAAAAAAGCCATAGACAATTCGTTTGTTACAAAAAAAACAACGGCCTGCTAAATTCAATTTTATAAACGCACGAACTGTCAAAAGTGCGAAGTTAAAATAGTCATCAAGTTTTCTGAAATTATCCAATTTTCTGCGTAATTTTCTTAATTTTTCTTTCCTTAAGAACCTTCTGGAAAGTGTAAGAAAGCTTAAAACAAAATGAATAATATACCAAGATATATAATAATATATAATATAATATGACCAAGGGAAACCAGAATTCATTTTTATATACATAGATGACATTTGTATAGCGCAGTTTTGTGTTATTTCACTTCAAGTGCGCTCTACAGTAATTAACTTAAAAATAATCTAGTATTCAGTCAAATTATTCCTATAGTGCTTGATCTAATACTATGATACAAAAATGTACTATACAAAGCAATGATAAGTTTAATATAATTTGATACAAAATGTACAATAACAGTGCTATTATAGCACATGACAATAATAATAACTAGCATGACATAAAAAAATGTACAGTACATTATAAAGCAATGATAAGAAAACTACAAATAATCATTAGTTATAGCACAGGACAATAGGACAATAGTACAGGATTCTAGCGTTTTTACTCTACGTATTATCTATGTTAGATTATTTTTCACTGTCATTTTTAAGATCGCTTAATGTATTTGAAAATGTATTTTGAAGCCATAAGTATTTGAAATACAAATTACAAAATACCTCAGCAGCAGGTAATTGAAATACCAATTACAAAATACATTGTTAGGAAGTAATTGAAATACAAATACAAAATACGTATTTGTATTTCAAATACGTATTTCAAATACAAGTAATTCAAATACTGCCCAGCCCTGTGTGGATTCCAGACTGTTGACCCGTACTCAAGAACACTTCGGATTAAGGAATTGAATAGAATTATTAGGCTATTAGAATTCTTAAACAGTTTGGTTGATCTTACAATAAAACCAAGTAATTTATTTGATTTACTCACAATGTATTCAATGTGTTGATTGTTACATTGTATTGTGTATTTTCTTTTCTCATTGTATTATATTTTCTTCATTGTTTGATACTCAACTTATAAACTACTCGTATAATGTAAAAGCCCATCAGGGCGTGTAATAAATAAATAAATAAAAAGTTAGTTTCTAGACCCCTGACTTGGAGCAGATTGTGGGCGTTGTAAAACAGAGATTTAGTGCAATTAATCAACTCGGATAATATAATAATCCAGTTCGGTATCGTGTTCAACGGCGAGATGCGTGGTCTAATGGCAGGGTAGAGTTACACCATCCCAACATTGGGGCGGAGAAGGTCCAGTGTTACGCGTAATTATTACATATTCGGGACACTTGGGCGAATCTAATCAGAAGCCATCTGAACCCGTATATTATCTCCACTCTGGTCCGAAAACAGTTTGATTTATCGCTGTGTTTGGGAATATTATGACGTACCTACATTATTTAATTTATTCAGTTAATAGCGGAGACATACATGTAAATACATATTTTTGCGTGTGAATTTTACGGGAAAATACCTTCTATTTATATAAAACTAGCTGGTTCCCGGCATGCGTTGCCATGCCATTTAATAAATAAATTGTATCTCCCTGCGTGTCCTTTCCCATTCGTGCTGTTCCCCTTCCGCCTCCCCTTCCTCTCCTGCGTCCCCTTCCCCCTTGCGTCCTACTCCACTTTGCCTCTCCACACTCCACTCCCCCCCTTCCCCCGACCCGCGAACTCCCCTCCCAGTCCCGGTTATTCAGTTTTCAAAGAGCTCGCGTGCCACCTATTGCAATTTTTTAAATACAAATTTCATAATGCCAGAGCTCACCAGTAGTTTTATACAAACCTTGTCCTGACGATAACGAACACACAAAAAAAAGAATTATCCAATTTGGTGCAGTCATCCGGAAGTTATGCGCGCACAAACATTTCGGCGATTCATTTTTATTTATATAGAAGATAGAAGATAGATAGATAGTGTCTGTGGCAGACAACGGGCGGGCATCGTGGACATGATTTGAATAAAAATCTACGGTTTTATTCAGAGGCTGATGTTTTTAATGTAAACACCGCACGAGAGTCACCGCTGCTCCCAACCGCCTGGAGTCAGTGAGGTTACCCCCAATTGGATACGTTGTGAGGCTGAAGGTAAGTGGGGAGGGGAAGGAGATGGGGAAGAGGTATTTGGTTAAATACCTGGCTATTCAGATCTAGTCACCAAACACCGCTAAAGTAATTGCAAGCAACGTTTCAATACCGAATGGTGGTCTTTCACCAGGGCGATACTGAGAGTATCTTTAACTCTTGAACGTGCTGCAAATACATCTTATATTATTTTCAAATTATTAAATTGTGAAATACCACAAATTCATAATAAAACTACCGTTTTGACTTAAATGTTTATAGCCTGTGCAACGCCGGAGAGTTCAGCTAATATATTTATATTATTAATCAATTATTTTACGTAGAAAAAGGAGAAAGTACACAATGTCTAAAAATAAAAAGTTAACTAAAATTATTTGTTTTTTAAGCATAGAGAAAAAATAATCATCATCATCATCATCATCATCTGTGGCTCTACAACCCAGGTCGGGTCTTGGCCTCCAGCAGAGCCTGCCTCCATGACTGTCGGTGTTGTGCTGCGTTGCGCCAGTTTCGGATGCCGATGGTGCTTGCATCCTTCACCACTCCATCCAGCCATCGAAGCTTTGGTCTTCCAACTCTTCTCCGACCCCCAGGTGCACCATCCATAATTCGCTTTGGAATATCTCCTTCGCTCATTCTCTGGATATGTCCAGCCCACCTGAGTCTTCCAGTTTTGATTTCCTTGGAGATATTAGGGTCCTCGTAAAGATCGTATAGCTCCTGGTTGTATCTGATACGCCATTCTCCATTATCACAGACTGGGCCGTAAATCCTTCGCAGCACCTTCCTTTCAAAACTTTCTAGGGCTCCTTCATCACCCTTACTGATTGTCCAGCATTCCGAACCATACATAAGAACAGGTCGTATAAGGGTCTTGTTAAGCAGGACTTTAGTTCTTCTGGAAAGGTGGCGAGATTTCATATGCTTCTCTAGCCCAAAGTAGTATCGATTTGCAGCTACTATTCTTCTTTTGATTTCGCTGGATACATTGTTGTCATTTGTCACCATAGTACCGAGATATACAAACTCGTTGACAGTTTCAAATGTATAATTATCTATCTGTATACTTGGTGGTTTCTGGCGTCCATGTACGGGCATATATTTTGTCTTCCCCTCGTTGATGACCAATCCCATGTTCCTTGCCGACGTAGCTAAGCTTTTAAACGCCGATTTTAGTTCATATTCTGAGCGTGCGATGATATCTATATCGTCAGCATAAGCAAGGAGCTGAACAGACTTGTTAAAGATATGGCCTGTGGTTTGTATACCTGCATTTCGGATGGCCTTTTCCAGCGCTAAATTGAATAAAATGCAGGCAAGTGCATCTCCTTGTCTTAGTCCATTGAAGGTCTTTAGGGTGTCTGACAGATCCTGTTGTATTCTGACTCGGCACTCAACATTAGACATTGTGAGCCTTACTAAGTTTACCAGTTTTCTTGGGATATTAAATTCATCCAAGGCTCTGTACAGTCTTTCTCTATTTACCGTGTCATAGGCAGCCTTAAAGTCTATGAAGAGATGGTATGTATCAACATTAAATTCTATTGTTTTTTCCAGTATCTGTCTCAGTGAAAAGATTTGATCAGTTGTAGATTTCCCCTTACGGAACCCAGTTTGATATTGGCCAATTATGCCATCCGAATATTTCATAAGCCTACCACACAGTACATTTGATAGGATCTTGTATGAGATATTCAGCAGCGTTATGCCCCTATAGTTAGAGCAGTTCATAGGGTCTCCTTTCTTGTGAAGAGGGCAAATTATTCCACAGTTCCATTCACTTGGCAGAGTCTCAGAGCACCAGATGGATTTAATGATATTATATATATGGACTTGAAGGTTCTCTCCGCCATATTTGAATAACTCTGCAGAAATTGTGAAATACCACAAATTCATAATAAAACTACCGTTTTGACTTAAATGTTTATAGCCTGTGCAACGCCGGAAAGTTCAGCTAATATATTTATATTATTAATCAATTATTTTACATAGAAAAGGGAGAAAGTACACAATGTCTATAAATAAAAAGTTAACTAAAATTATTTGTTTTTTAAGCATAGAGAAAAAATAATAAAACCAAAAATTGTGTAATGTAGAAGAATTTGTAAAAGTACGATAAAAGTATAACCGAAGTACTCGTACCTACGTCGAAGTTTTTTTTATAGCAAAAGAGCCTTTAGGTTTCTACCAAAAGTTCTGCATTCTATTCTTGTTTTGTAGATTTAAACAGGAAGATGCACTTTATCAGAATTGTTTATATTGTTGCGTACTTTTCAATTTATGGTCCTAAATTTCAATGTTGTTATTTTATCTGTCAATGATGTAAATATGTGAATTTAGGATTTTTTATAACGTTAAGGCTCTGCAACCGGGCTCGAAAAGAAGAAGATGGAGAGATGCGAAATTACAAATGTTAGAGGAGAGCGCTAACATTTACGGCGACAAAATCGATGCGAAATGTTTGATAAAACACGACTCATTTAAAATAGAGCAAAAATCTCATTGTCTTAAACAGCCTTTTTAATGAAACACTGTGAATTTTTTCATACATATAACTTGTAAAATAACTGAAACAAACGTGTTTATAATAATTTTTTGATCATTCTTTGCGATTTTTTTCTATCGAGAGAATTTTATATAATTTGTGTTTTGGCGCGGGCAATGTCTAGATATTATCTTCAAGAATAATATATATTATTTTAAAAGCTTCAAAACTTACCGTGTTTAAGGGAGATATGTAAGAAATCGGTAGAAATTCGGGTTGCGGGCCCTTAATAAATAAAATTCTTTCCGGATCTCCACATTGTTGTAATTGATCAAAAATGGATTGACCCGTGACCCGACAACTCAAAAACACGCAATTTCATCATCTTGAAAAGTAATTGAAAGTGATGAAAAAATTTGGTTTATTTTATACCATTAGATTAAGGTCATGGACTATTTTTAAATATTTAAAAGACTTTTTGAAGGGGTGTTGAAATGATCATTTGTTGAGTTGTCGTGAAACCAGGTTGACCACACGCGCAGAGGTCTCTCCATAGACTAAAATAAAGCTTTTATTATGATTCTTCTCAAAACTCGTAAGGGTCATAAGTTAACTTTTAAATACGATGTAGGCCTCATCCAAACAGGAACTCATTAAAAAATCGTTCTTGTATTTCTAAATCTAAACTCAACTCTCTTTTCACTGTTGTGAACTTTACTTTTATGCAATGTAAATAATATAATCGCTTTTTTAATACTCCTGTTATTTACTTCCATTCCGAATCTAAATTTATTTGTACCAATATTCTGCATATTGACCGACCAAATACTCCGCGAGTATTTGAAAAACGTCAGTCGTTCATTATTACTTATTGAAAAATATATTTTTATTTTGTGTTGTCCACGGAAAGTAAATAATAATTCTGGGCTATAAATAAAAAGCTACATCATTTTTTTATATTAGCTCCACACAGGAGGCAGTGAGAAAAACAATTTCCCTCAAAGCCTACGTCATCTTTGGGGATGCTGTATAGAGGGTATTTTTAGCAAGGAAGTAGAGGAAGATCTGGGCAAGAAAAATGTATGAGGGGTGGGTAGGAATCTGGGGATCAGTGTGTCAGTGACGGACGCACGAATCCATTCCTCCCACTGCGATGTCGAAAGAATCCTGCTGGAGAAATCAAAAGGTCTCTCTCAACGAGTCTCATACGGAGTATTGAATCGATGATCTTTAGGATTCCACCGTTCCATCATTGAGGTCCTAGAACTGCTTTTAAGCCTATTTTAAGATTAAGTAAAATACTTTTAGCTGCAAATATAGCCAATAGAAAGCCAGCAAAAGTTTGAGCATATATAAAAAAAACTTAATGCGCGTATGACTGTGTAAAATGTTTATTTTCGGTCTGAAGTAATATTTTGGCGCCCTGACAAATTCTGGTGGGTTGCGAATTGCGTGGGAGATCATGGTTAAAAATGGAAATTCGTCTGTACTACGGGTGTAAAATAGAAATCAGACTATGTACGTACCTACTAGTATTCAGTGCAATTCATTTATCCAATATAGAAGTTTGGGACGTCACTGGTAATAATGTCATGATTTAGAGATATGTATATATACACAGAGGAAAGGTAAAATAGCATAGAAAGATTAGCATAAAAAGTATGACGTTGATGGATCAAAATTTTAAAGCTGGTAGGGGTAGCGGATTCTTCTATAGTGCTTTAGCTGCTAACCATGTACAAATCTCACGCCCAACTATTGAATTTGGGGGCCATCTCTGGACTGGAGCCCAAAATACTGGTAAACGTACTTGATTCTGTACAGATGAGGGTGGCTCCTTTGATTGACAATCCGTTGTTAACAGAACGATAGCAATTATGGGAATGCTGTTTTTGTTCGACGTGTATTTTAATGACAGCCTTGATCTCCGATGCGCCGGTGCACATTGGTGAACTGGTAGTTTCTTCGACTAGTTCTGTGTAAGTCGGCTCTTATGTGGAAAGAGATAAAGGCATCTGTTTTCCTCCTTCATATAATTTATTTTTTTTATTTTTTTTATTTTAAATGCACATTTACAGTTATACGTAACCAATAATAAACATACATTTTATTTTATTAAATAATAATAGCGTTTTAGAATTGATGAATATTTAGTTTAAAAATATCTATATGAGGGGGCAGGAAATTTAGTAACAGAATCATTTTTCCGAGCGGCATTACTAATGGTAAGTTAGTTCTGCATCTCGGAACAACAAAAGTTCTGTGTCTGCGCGCTCTTGTGAAGTTGTCGGGGACATAAAACTCAATTTTTCGTAATATATCGGGAATACAGATGTTACCGTTTAAAAATTTATATGCTGTTGTCAGCAAAGCAGTTTTCCTTCTTTCGGCGAGGCTGTTAATACCCAGCATGGCGGACAAAAAGGTGATGGATATAACCAGGGATAATATCCGAAGTCTCTAAGATATAAATATCTCAGAAACTTCTTTTGCACTTTCTCAATCATTTGAGAGTATGTTAAATCCTCTGGTCCCCATATTACTGAACCACTTTCCAAAATGCTACGTACTAAACTATAGTATAGCAAACGAATCGCGGCTGAGCTGCAAAAGTGTCTGGAGTTGCTTAGCACAAATCCTAGCATTCTTAGAGCTTTGCTGCATATCGTCTCTATGTGGACGTGAAATGTTAGGTGCGCATCAAATGTGATTCCCAAATCTCTCAAAATAACAATGTGTTGAAGAGACGAATAAGACATTATGTAGTTATGGTAAATCGTTTTGTTCGCCTTGGTGTAGCACATGATAGAGTAGACCTCTTCAAGACCCGCATTAAATTCCTTCCTAAAAACCCCTCTAACAACGCTGCCCAACCACCGGGTGGTGACCTAGTTCCCCTGTCTTTCTACTTTACGGACAGGGGTGCTCTTTGGAAACGTCTCATAAAAAAAGTACTGACATTTATAATTAATCTACGAGCATGTTAAAACTTATTATAAGTACACATTTCTACTTGAGTCTCATTCTTACAGTAACTTCAAAGAACCTTTCTAATCCGAAAGATAGTTTCTCAGAATCTACAAGTATGTATATAAAAATAAATACCTGTTTCCCTTGGTCACGCCATAACTTCAGAACAATTATACCTATTTCACTTATCTTTTTTTAAAGTTTTCTAAAACTTTGTAGAAGGTTCTTACGGAAAGAAATATTTTAAAAATTGCGCAGAAAATTGGATAATTTCAGAAAACTTAACGACTATTTTAACTTCGCACGTTTGACAGTTCGCGCGTTTGATAAAATTGAATTTAGCAGCCAGCTGTTTTTTTTTGTAACAAAAGAATTATCTATGGATGAAATTATAGGTATTTTAAATAGAAGAATATTTGTAATATATGCAAAATGAAAATTTGAATAAAAAAATTGTAATAATTGGCACGCGAGCTGTTTGAAAACTGAATGTACTGGGACTGAATGTATGGAATGCGGGAGGGGGGGGGGTAGCGGGACGGGGGAGCGGAAGAGTGGTGAGGATAGGCGGGGAAGGTGGAAGGTGAACGCGGGAGGAGAAGGGGAACTGGGGGGAACGGGGACGCACGGGAAAGGACGTGCAGAGAGAAACAATTTATTTCTTTGAATATGGCATTGCAACGCATGCCGGGAACCAGCTAGTCTAATAATAAATATTCAAAATCAAATTTTTTCAAACCGGAATTTGAATGTTTATCTTGCTTTAATTTCTTCGAATTTCAGAAAAAAACACACATGTCCGCGTATATGCTGGATTGCCATTTGATAATTGCTCTTTGATAGGAAGCATTGTCGTCGATAGCGAATCTATCTGCCGAGTCAAACCTCGATCAGATGTCGGGAAATGGGTTAATTTCTACTTTCAAGATTCTACGTCATCACACATTCATTCAATCAAGAAAACCAAAGTGGCATTCAAATGAGTATTTGATTGCTTTCATTTAACAATAATTTTTGAACAGTTTTCAACAAAAATAAAATCGATAAATTAAAATAATCGTGTTTATTTTAAAGTTAAATTTATTCATCGATCAACAATATAATAACAGATGCGTGCTTAACTGTCAATAAATTAACGCTCGTGTAGTTGCATAAAAATATTCGGCATTTTATTTTTTTATTACTGTCTGCGCGTGTTCAAATATTGAAAAATATCTAGAAATGCAATCGAAATACGCACTCCGATTAAAATGCAGATTGTAATCATTTTGGTAAAGCTTAGATTATATTGAATCTGTAAAGACAATTTAGCGACTCTCAAACTAAAAATTGAAACAGAAAAATCAGAAAAAGTTACAATCATATCTAGGAATTGAAGAACTTTATCCTTGGCGAGGTGATGCTCTACCACTAAGCTAATGGGACCCTATCCCCTTTCAACTCTCGTCGCTAATTAATATAGTCTTCAGTGATAAGTAGTGTTTGAAATTACAATTTGAGATTTTACTCATTAAGTTGAAATCAATACTAATACTCAATATATGTCGCAATAAAAATTAAATTGTGTAAATTTATCTAAGACACTATCTAGGTATCATTTAAATCGAGTTGAATCTTGCAATCCTATTAATATTATAAAGGCGAAAGTTTGTATGGATGTATGGATGTATGGATGTATGGATGTATGGATGTATGGATGTATGGATGTATGGATGTATGGATGTATGGATGTATGGATGTATGGATGTATGGATGTATGGATGTATGGATGTATGGATGTATGGATGTATGGATGTATGGATGTATGGATGTATGGATGTATGGATGTATGGATGTATGGATGTATGGATGTATGGATGTATGGATGTATGGATGCATGGAAGTATGGATGTATGGATGTATGGATGTATGGATGTATGGTTGTATGGATGTATGGATGTATAAATGTATGGATGTATGGATGTATGGATGTATGGATGCATGGAAGTATGGATGTATGGATGTATGGATGTATGGATGTATGGTTGTATGGATGTATGGATGTATGGATGTATGGATGCATGGATGTATGGATGCATGGATGGATGGATGTATGGATGTATGGATGTATGGATGTATGGATGTATGGATGTATGGATGTATGGATGTATGGATGTATGGATGTATGGATGTATGGATGTATAGATGTATGGATGTATGGATGTATGGATGTATGGATGTATGGATGTATGGATGTATGGATGTATGGATGTATTAATGTATGGATGTATGGATGTATGGATGTATGGATGTATGGATGTATGGATGTATGGATGTATGGATGTATGGATGTATGGATGTATGGATGTATGGATGTATGGATGTATGGATGTATGGATGTATGGATGTATGGATGTATGGATGTATGGATGTATGGATGTATGGATGTATGGATGTATGGATGTATCGATGTATGGATGTATGGATGTATGGATGTATGGATGTATGGATGTATGGATGTATGGATGTATGGATGTATGGATGTATGGATGTATGGATGTATGGATGTATGGATGTATGGATGTATGGATGTATGGATGTATGGATGTATGGATGTATGGATGTATGGATGTATGGATGTATGAATGTATGTATGTTTATTACTCTTTCACTCAAAAACTACTGAATGGATTTTAAAAATTCTTTCATTAATAAAAAGCTACATTATTTGCGAGTACTATAGGCTATATATATATTGGTAAGCTCTGGCGTTATGAAGTAATTTATTATACGTTTATTGTCCAGACGAAAAACAAAGCGTTGCTAAGTAATTGTTTGACGTGCGCTGTCATTTTGTATTTATTAGGTTACTATGGAGATCCCTTTGATAGTTAAATTTACTGCGCGTGTTTGATTGTTACGTTTTAATGAGTGGCACGCGAGCTGTTTGAAAAATGAATGTAACGGGCATAGGGGAGGAGGGGGGGGGGGGCGAGTTTGCAAAAGCTGGTCATTCATAAATATAGCAGCAAATAAAAATACGCATTAAGAAAATGAAGAAAATATTGGTTGTTTTTAGTCGAAGAATGACAAGTTAAATATGACCGATTGAATTCTTAGACGTTACCATATCTTTTTCTGATTTTCTGTTTCAAGTTTTCGTTCGAGAGTCGCTAATATTGTCTTTGGTGATGAAATATTACAGATGACAGTTTGAGGTTTTTCTCACTAAGTTAAAGTAAAATATAAAAGCATAAATTAAATCTAGAAGTCCAATATTTAGTTGTAAAAAAAGAATTACAAAAGAATTAAGTGTACCTAAAGCGTCGATGACATTGGGCGAGTTTACAAGCTACTATCTGGGAAATTCACCATCTGTCAGTAAACTCGCTCAGTTTAATCGTGTTACTTGCTAACTAGCAGATTGTTGACAATCGACGAAAAAAGTTGAAAGGTCGTCAACTTGCTACTCGCTTACTCCTGATTGGTTTATTTATGCGTTCAAAATGGCTGCCAACAAACAGCTGATTTCGACTTATGTCTACAAACATCTGACATCAGTTTTCTACAAAAATGTTCGCTAGTGAGCGAGTGGACAGTTTTGTGTGTCATCGTGACAATCTCACTCGCCGATTCACCCGCTTTTAAACTTAGTAGATAGTAGCTTGTAAACTCGCTTAATGTAATTGAGGCTTAATCAATAATTTAATGATTTTTCAAAGATGTCATTCCCATCCCCCGCACTATAGGTTTGTTAAAAATTAGTGAGTGCATTACAATTAGATTGTTAACATTTTTTTGTCAAGTTTTCTCAATGAGTTATTTGAATGACATTTATCACCTTAGTTTACAGTGTAAAGTGAAACGAGAAATTAAATCCAGGAAAGAAATTCATTGGTTTGAGAGTAGAGCAAAATAGCGTTGTTGTCATAATGATAACTAGCACTAATTAACATAACTGCCGCAGGATTTTCGCTGCCAGGACTTTTTGGCCTTCGCCGAATTTAGTGGTTAGTCGGTTATCTAGAGTGTTACCCCATTTTACAACAACACCAATGAGAATGAATGCAAAAATACTTATTTATAAATACCTCTATTATTATCTATTTGGTCATTTGGACAATCCTTTGTCGAATTGCGCAATTTCAGGGTTCAAAATCTAATCGTTGAATACAGTTGGTGGTGCAGAGTCTAAGTATAGCGATTACTTTGTTTAAACTCTCGCTCCCACAGCTCCCAAGCTCCCACATATACGTCTCGGAACACCTTACGTTTCGTGCGAAACACTTGTGGTTCCTTGCACGTAAGGCTACACGGGAAAACTTATTTAAATTCGCCTGGACCCGTGGAGGGCAAGTGTACGTCCGCAAAGAAATTGGGACACCAGTCATTATTATCAATGACAAAAACAAACACCTCTTATCTCCCTCACTCAATAACTTGTAAAAAAACTGTAACTATTGTACTTATGTTTATATATTTTTTATTTTACCCAAGAATCATTAACATCACTATTTTATCTATTAAACTCAACCTATTATATGAAAGGGCACAGGTATATGGCGACAGGGGAATTTAAATTATTTAATTTGTATTTTTCTAGTTTTCTTTTATATCTTTACACAAACACTACATTTAGTTTTAACATTAACAAATATAAATCTTGTACTATGTATCTTCAATTCGTAGTTACAATATATACCTGTTATAATTATATAAAATACTTGCAACAACTAAATCCTTATAGCACTTGTGTACTTTACATGCTTGTACTTATGTTTTATATTCTTATGTTTTATACTCCTTATATGCTTATGCTTTATATGCTCGTGATATCTACTCGCAACAACTATATGCATACCTTGTATACTTATGCTTGTGTTATACATGTTAAATATCCGCAACAACCAAATACATATATCACTGGTATACTTTATATGCTTATGCTTATGTTTTATAGGACAGATCATTTGTGAATAACTATAGACCAATATCCTTACTGAGTCCTATTTCAAAAAAATTGAAAAAACAGTTAAACGAAGACTCTACATTACTCTACAAGTTTCTCGAAGATAATAAAATCCTGTCAAGTAATCAATACGGCTTCCGCAAAGGTCGTAGTGCCTCAGACGCAATTGCAAATTTCACTAAACTAATTTCTGATAAACTCGATAAAAGTCGTAAACCCCTCGCTGTATTCTTGGATCTAGCTAAAGCCTTTGATACTGTATCTCACTGCATACTTCTGAAAAAACTCCTGCAGGAATAAAAGGCACTTCCCTTAAATGGTTTGAGAGCTATCTAACAAACAGGTCCCAGTCAACTATTATCAACTCGGCTAAAGAGTCTAGAAGTACAAGTTTACCAATCACATATGGCGTACCCCAAGGCAGTGTTCTAGGCCCACTGCTCTTTCTAATATACATTAACACGTTATGCAATCTGAATACTGGTGGCACTATTATATCTTTTGCCGATGACACGGTTATCATATTTGATGACGAAGATTTGAATTCAACCTTTGAAAAAGCAAATTATGGCATGAACATAGTAAAAACCTGGTTGGATTCTAACCTTCTAACTCTAAATATAGATAAAACAAAATACCTACTTTTTTCCATACGTAAACCAAAAATCCTCCAAAACTGCCAAAAACTTACCATACATACATGTTCACAGAACCTTAACACGCCTACATCACCTCACAAAAACTGCTCATGCGATAACCTAAAAATATCAAATGAAATTAAGTACTTGGGAGTTATTATAGATGATCAACTACGATGGGAGGCACACATAAATTCTACAACAAAAAGGCTTCGCGAGCTATGTTACATCTTCTATTCTTAATCTACAAACACTAAGATGTATTTACTTTGCACTTTTTCAATCAATTGCTACATTTGGTATTGTAGGATGGGGAGGCTGTGCAACATCAATTCTTCATCCCTTGGTCTTAATACAAAAACTATTGCTAAGGATAATATTCAAATGTAATCCATCACACCCATCAGAACCACTCTTTAAAAAATTCACAGTATTAGACATTCGACAATTATACATAAAGACGATTCTCATATGCATATGGAAAAAGGATTTGATGGAAAAAACACAACAAAAAATTCACACCCGGTACTCATCTCAACTAAAATGCATAATTCCTCCAACAAAAACAGCCTTCGCACAGCGCCAGTTCTCTTACATTGCGCCCAAAATTTTCAATTCGCTGAGTATTGATACCAGGAAATCGAAAACTGACGATCAATATACCACAAGTGTTCAGAACTGGTTAATTATAAAGATACTTGATTTAACTTGAACTTAGTTAACTTAACTTAACTTGACTTAACTTAATTGACTTAACTTAACCTGACTTAACTTAACACTTTCTGCCAAAACAGGGATACATGTCTAATTTTATTATAAAGGTCAACATTTGCCTAAACCGTTTCTGTTACTGCTATTTGTATAATATAGTATGTTATATTAGGTACTTCATTTATTTGGAGGAAACATCATTTTTAAAAATCATTTTATTTTATTTTTAAACCTAACATTTATTTGTACAAAAATTGGTGTAAAATAATGTACCTACCAATATAACCACGCACATTTAGATTCTCAACATAACAAAAATCCTTTCTCATATGCTTACCATACCAACTCTTATTTTATATGTTTATAATTACATACCTTTGTATTCTTTCATTATATGATTTCTATGTTTTATACTTTTCATATTATTTAATATTCTACTATATTTTTCCTAACTCTTTTATATTACTCTAGAGCAATTTACATTCTTTTATATTCTTTTGTATTATTTAATGTTATATAATTTTATGTATATAATTTCTTAATTCTTTCACATTCTTCATATTTCATAAGAATGCACCTACTGTATAGAAAATCGACCACCACAACACGGGCATGTGCCTAGCATGGTGGTCGAAAAGTCCCCTATGTGTGTAATGAAAAATTTAATGAATAAAAAAACTTAAAAAAAAAAAAAACTTAAAAAAAAAAAAACCACGATTTATTTTTTTAATACCGACTGGTTTCGCTTGGTACGGTCCCCGTGGATATGATATGGTAAACCATTATGTATACATCTGTATCTTTCTCTCTATTACTGTTAAAATTAATTTCATACATTCTCACTGATCCTTTATTTTATGTTTTCTCTTTCTGTATGTATGTATGTATAGGCTCACACGATGTATTTTTTGATCAGTTTAATTTTATACCCTGATGATGCTTATGATATGGAGCCATTAATTTATTACGTAAGACGAATTTTGCTGGTTTTCGATCCCCTCCCCCCCTATTATAAGAAAAATAAGAATAGGCCGACCGCCCCCTCCCCCCTCTTCCAACCCCGTTTAATATTTATTACTTAAGAATTTAAAGGAAAAAATGAATACACTTTGGTTTGTTTTAATGTTTATTTTTAAAAGTAACAATTTTTTACTTACAAATGTACTGATAATTTTAACTTTGCGCATTTTTGTGATCTTACGTAAGATCTATCGATACTATCTCCCACCCCCTTGTAAGAAAAAATAAGACATGGTCGACCCCTTCCCCCCTAAATCGTCTTACGTAATAAATGAATGGCCCCTATGTGAAACCGGTTGGTATTAAAAAAAATCGTGGTTATAAACAAAGTAATTGTTTTATTTCATTAAATTTGTCAAACCACAAGGTGACTGCTTTCTACCAAAAATAAAAATGTTATTAAGAGGGCATTACCAGATAAAACCAGAAACATGTCATTTTCAAATCAGATTTTAGACGTATTGACTCTTTTCCACAAAAAATTATAAATGGATTTCGAAACATTGTTCTTTTATCTAGCATTCGTATGTAATAAATTTTGAGAATTTTTTTTAATTTTTAGTGTAATAAGGTTATTCCATAGGTCGTTGGCAGATTTGTTCAATTTTCAAAAAAGTTTTTGTATTATACCACACCCATTTCAAATAATATAATCATGCAGTGAAATAAATCAATACATTATCTAGCAAACGTATGTTTTAGAATTTTAATTTTAGTTTCAAAAAAATCATTAAAAAATATGTACATGTGTTTCTTGACGAAAATTGGTCCGTTTGTGTATTTATTTGCGCACTTACAAACTAATATATTTCAGATTTTTTTAACATTCTTATTAAATTTAGACATTATTGAAAAATGATAAATACTTATAATCAAAAAATAACTACAAAAAGTACATTATTTTAATAGTTTTATCATCACGCCTTTCAGCATTTTTGGATGAAGGTATAAATTAAAGCTAATTTGGATTGAAATGAATTCGATATTGAGTTATAATTTTAAAAAGCTGGTACGGAGAATAATTAATCTTTCTCATTGTAACCGCCCTGCACGATCGTAAGAACAACTTTCGACGAAATGTGGATTTTCGTCCGCTGGCTGGTTAAACGCTCTTAATGGTTTGTTGGTAGATATTTTTAAAATCATGGGTTGATAACATGAAAGGATTTATTTTTCACATTTCACTAAAACACTGGTAAATGAAATTCACGTTCTAATTAGGGAATAATTTATTTTACCGGATACTGTAATTTATTTTTGTGTGTAAATTTTGATTATAGGTGTTTTTTGCGATACCTGTCTTACTATCCCACTCACCTCTGTCGAGTTAGACCTAGGAGGTACATAAAAAGATGGGTTATGAAGGTAAAGGTAGGTTTAAATAGCTATTTTTATGAAGAATGAACTTTAATGAACTATCCCGGCAAATAAAATATTTTCTCCTATTTTTGCAACGGAGAATCTCAGGAATTTAAAAAAATATATATTTAGATTAAAGAGTAGGAACTAACCCAAATACATGTTTTCTGAATCTGCCCGTCTGTTATTATAACCTTGTATGAAATAATACCTATCATCACAAATGAAATAATGTATTTATTTATCATCAATATTTTACTCATGCAGGTAAAACAAATAACGAACAAAATAAACAACTACAAATAACTATAAACAATACGTACCTTAGTAAATCCCATGTTCCATTTCCCATGTAGGTATCTGGTAGGGTCCACCATGAGTGTAAAATAATATATTTTCTTCAAATACATCCAACCTATTTTGTGGCACCATTTTAATGCAATGTGTAATCTATTAAATCTACACGCTTGCTTGCTTGCTTGAATGTATGTATTGTGTTTCTTTTGCGTTGCTAAACCATTCATTCGATTGCAATGAAACTTTGAGGATTTGATGAGAGAATGCCCGCGATGGTTTCTATATTATATAATAGTGAGCTCTAGCGTCATGAAATTATGCATTGCTAAACCATTCATCCGATTTACATGAAATTTTGGGGATTTGATTTGTGCCTGCTTGCGATGGCTTTTATATATGAATAATGAGCTCTGGCGTCATGAAATTATGCGTTGCTAAACCATGCATCCTGTATAGTGGTGAGAAATAACGTTATGAAATTATTTCGTGAACTATTCATCCGATTGCGATGAATCTTTGGTGAGTTGTTGTGAGCACGCCCGCGAACGTTTCTACATATAAAATATACTGGTGAGCTCTGGCATTATGAAATTTGTGTAACATGTTTGTAATACGTAGAATGTCCTGGAACGCATGCAATAACCGCGGGAGGAGGGAGGGGAAGTCGAGAGGGGGGAAAGGAAAGGCGGAGAAGGCGGAGTGGAAACGCGTGACGGGACGGGGATGCCGGAGAGGAAGAAGAGGTGGAAGGGGAACGGGACGAGTGAGAAAGGACACGCAGGAAGAAACAATTTCTTTATTAAGGGGCATTGCATCGCATGTCAGGAACTCGCAGGTTTGGAATAAAAATATATTGTTAGAGGGTTTTTCGATTAGCGGCTCAGATGCATTGGAAAAATTGACGGACCAAAAAAAATATCATTGGGCAGCAAGATGACATTTTTTTTACTCCAAATATGCTCAGGAATCGCTGGTTAAAATGTGTATTTGGGTATTTCCTGTTTATATATATGTATAGGTATTTAAAAAATAAAGAAGTTATTATTTGGAGTTATTACGCGGAGCACTTACCTACTACAGACTACAGTTAATCTTAATTATGTTAAAACTGTTTGGGTGTGATTACGAACTGTTGCTTAAGGGCCCGCAACCCGGATTTGTACCGATTTATTACATATTTCCCTTAAACACGGTAAGTTTTAAAGCTCTTAAAAAAAACATATGTTATTCTTAAAGATAATATCTAGACATTGCCCGCGCCGAAACGCAAATTATACCTATAAAATTCCCTCGATAGAAAAAAATCGCAAAGTATGCTCCAAAAATTATTATAAACACGTTTGTTTCAGTTATTTTACAAGTTATATGTATGAAAAAATTCACTGTGTTTCTTTAAATGCTGTTTAAGATAATGCCCGCGAGATTTTTGCTCTATTTTAAACGAGTCGTGTTTTATTAAACATTTTCGCAATTTTCGCATCGATTTTGTCGCTGTAAATGTTAGCGCTCTCCTCTAACAGTCGTAATTTCGGATCTCTCCATCTTCTTCTTTTCGATCCCGGTTGCAGAGCCTTAACTAATAATTATTGCAGTTTTATATTTTGGTGGCAAATGTAAACCGGGTACAAACTTTTTTTGATTAATTAGTGTTATTTCACAATTAATTAATTAAAAATAAGATATACCTAGTTGTTTAAAAAGTGAAGGCTACTGCCATCTAGCGGCGTATATTTGTAGCTTGACTGTTTGGATCACAGATTACAGACTAGCGCCATAGAGCCGCACTGTTTTTAAGTGCTAGACGATAAAGCAGATTTCTTGAATCTGTATCGTATTTATAGATTAACAATGGTGGTTTGTTTTTTGTTGGTGTGTGAAAATGTGTGGTTATAAATAGGACAATTTTTAGTTAAAAACTCTCTCTTAATTCGTGGATCTCCTGTAAACAGCTAGCATTATCTAGCAAGTGATCGACTGACCAAAGTCAGTGTTTTGTCGGGTCGGGAACAAAAAAGTATTGTAACATGTGTTGTGAAAAAACGAGAAGAATTCCGCCTTGAAGAAGATGTTTTCATTTTAAAGTCCTTCTGCCAAATACCAATTTATAACACTAGTATATTTGCGTCACGTTCCAGAGTGGAAAATACTCTCAGTATCGCCCTGTGGTAAGACCACCATTCAGAAATGAAACGTTTGCCAGGTACTTCCCCGTCTTTCTCTTTTCACCATCTCCTTCCCCTCGTCACTGCCTTCATTGGGGATGCCATAGTCTCACTAGCTCCAGACGGGAGCAGTTGGAACTCTTGTGAGGTATTCACAAAAAAATAAAAAAATAAAACTTACCCCATGCACCCCGACACTAAGTCACCAAACGTGGTGCACCACTTGGCATGACCTACGGCAGCGGTGTTGGTTATCCAATAAAGGATTACCCATATCAGCGGTACCCATTCCCGCCTCCCAAATTGAAATTATTAAGAAATTGAAATAATTTTTTTTTTGTTTTTAATGATTACAATGGCATTAAACTGACTTAATCCCTTTCTGTATTGGGTTGTACAGTGGTTTCCTCCCACAGTATTGTATGAAGACTTATATCCTGCTTCTCGGTAGACCATTGTTGTCCACTATTGTCCTTTATCATGCTCAACGTCCGATAACGGTCACAAATCATGATTTATGAACTTTCCCTTAGAGAATCTCAACAAAAACACTGTCTCGCAGCATAAGAAATGTTGATACTGGAAACATGTTATACCAATAGTAGCATATTATACCGTGTGTACCATGGATCGGAAGCATGATTTAAAAAAAAAAAAATTACTTCATATAGTTTTTTAAATGTTTTATCATTTGACGATCAAATGAACATGCAAAAGCTTCGTAGATCTACTTTCTGAGGGCCCGGGCCTATCATGTCGGAAGGTCAAAATATATAGTTCTGCTATGAAATAAAATCCAAATAAATGGAGAATGCATCCGAAAACTAAAAACTTTTTTTTGAAAGGTGATAAAATGCTCTTTCAAATTTTATAATTCGAAATCTATATATATAAAAATCTCGTGTCACGGTCTTTGTATTCGCACCCCTCCAAAACGGCTCAACCGATTTTTATGAAATTTTGTATGCATATTTGTTAGGTATGAGAATAGGTCGTAAAGTATATTTCATACCGCTAGGTGATTAAGGTGTCTCTATCTATAATTTTTTTCTATTTTTTTTAAAGAATTTTTTTTTGTGTATTTTTTTTGCATGAAAAAATTCTTATAACCTCAAATTTTCACCCTCCTACCTTCACCCTCCCATTTTTTAACCGCGGTTTTAGTATTTTTCGTATTTCAAAGAAAACGAAATTTTTTATGTTGTTGAATGACAGATGGCGCTACGTCCGCCTCATCGTACTTTCATCCACGAGACGACGAGAAGAGTCGCGTTTTGACATTTCATTGGGGATTTGTTATGTATCATTACGTTATTGTTATATATTGTTGTGTTGGTGTTTTTTGTTTTTATCGGCGGTCATCGTCTACATGTCCATTCCTCTTTCTGTCATAGATCCCATCCCCACACACTTATAATACATTCGTTATTTTTTATTTAACAACCAAAATATTCACTAGAAATAATTTATACAGCAGAACAACGTTTTCCGGGTCAGCTAGTAAACATATAATTTTTGAAATATAAGAATTTTGAATGAAAATATAAGAAAGTTTTGAAAATGGCTCACCTTATGTCTTATCTAACTAAAATTACAGATAATAAAAAAAATTGTATCCGACCGAAACAGGACTTTCTACCGAAACCGAAACCGAATCTTCGGTAGCTGTCTCAGTTTCGGCCGAAACCGAAACCGAAACGTTTTTAGGCATGTTAAAAATCTATTGTTTATTGAAATATGGCTTATTTTTTACACTTATACAAACAGCTAACATGTGTAAAATGAAATTAAAAAAAAACAATAATTGAAGTATGTGAAAAAAAATATATTGATATTACTAAAAATTAACAAACATGTTAATAACTACTTCTTGGAACAAAAATTGTCAATAATCAACACTTATTTACATTATAAATCTAGGATCTCATTAATTGAGTAGGATTTAATTTAAATTGCATTTACAATCATAAAATTCTTAAGACTAAATTAACCATTTATTGAGATCTTTTGCAAAGTTTCGGTGGGGCCGAAGGTTCGGCAGAAAATCTGCCGAAACCGAAACTGACGCCGAAACTAGATTTTTTTGCCGAAACTTGCCGAAATCGAAACCGAAACCGAAAACGAACCTTCGGTCGGTCACTAGTCAAAATATACGGTTCTGCTTTGAAATAAAATCCAAATAATTGGAATATTTCTGAATGCATCCGTAAACTCAAAACCTTTTTTGAAAGTAACTACTACTATAATTTCAAGACACTCTATTTATGTACCTTCTTGAAACCGTAACAAAAAATCAACTTGTAGGTGTCACTTTGTTTCTACAATATTTTCAAAGATACATTAATTATATTTTTAAACTTTCACTTTGAAATTTACATTTTTTACTTGTACCGCCAACTTATTGGTGTAATTTAGCACTTCGGTTAATATTACTCACGCACAGGCAGTGCCTTAGTGGGTTCCCGTGATCTACTTTTGTCTTATATATATATTTTTTTACTTTTTTACACTATTTTTATCTTGTGTTATGTTATATATATTTAGAAAATGTGTAAAAATTACCTTTGAAATGTATCAATATATAATGGGAAAAAATAGAGGAAGAAAAAGGTGATGAAATGTACTTTCAAATTTTATAATTCGAAATAAACAAATAATTTTTGAAATATAAGAATTCTGGATGGAAACATAAGAAAGTTTTGAAAATGGCTCACCTTACGTCTTGTGTAAGTAAAATTACAGATAATGAAAAAATATTAAAAAAAACACATTTTATTTTATTAGGCAAAATATTATAAATGTTATCTTCAACTTACTTTTTTGTCATTTCAGATTAAAAAAAAATTTTTTTTTTTTAACTTGATTTTTGAAACTTTAATTTCACAAAGGTGTACGTTGTAATTATATTGCGGTTAACTTTTATATTTGAATACAATGCATGGTGTTTTTTTCTTTTCTAACACCGTTTAGATTATATTTCTAACCATGATAGGAAGGGAGACACAAGCATTTCTGTGAGACCTATATGAGTTGTTCCGTAAACCGAACAAATTAGCCTGAGGGTTAATTTTTTGGAATTCTGTTATAATTAGTTTATTTTTACTTTATTTATACTTCCTCGGCGCCAATATCATCTTTAGGGATGCTGGGTAGAGTGTATTTTTAGGGACAGGAAGGAGAGAAAGTTCTGGTAAGGAAAAAGGTATGAGGGGTGGGTAGTAATATAAAGGTGATTGTGTCCAGGAGTGACAGACGTATGAATCCATCCCTCCCACTGTGGTGCAAGGCGATGGGGAGAGAGTCTGGCTGGAAAGGCCTAGGTATAGGTCTCCTTCAACCAATCTCTCCCGATCCGACCCACCACGCAGTGGTGGATAAACGCATTTATCACCAAGGCCTAGACAAACCTCACCCCATGAAACCGGGCACTCCTGCTAAGTAACCAAACGTACTAAACGACTACGGCAGGGGTGTTGACCATCCAATAAATGGTTCTGGGAACGGCGGTACCCAAATCCGAAATTGAGATTTATTTTATTTTCATAATAGATTATAGCTGTGTGTTTTCAATCTTATTATTATTTTTAAAAGTTCTGCCACATGTCTACCAGTAACAGCTGTATCGCCATCCGAAGCCGGGGCTAGTTAAAAGCCTAACTAGCTAAAGTTGGCTTAGGTTTTTTAAGGCTCAAGGTGGTAGTCTTTTTAAAATTTTGTAATCGGGATGAAGAGGCGCAGGTTGTCAACCACTGATATTATTTCATACACGTACATGAATAACGAACTATGTACAATCATTGGTATTGTAAATTATACATTAATGGTCCAGAATCTTATTTTTTATCTCTGAAAAGGGACCTACAAAAGGTAGAATCACTTCTAACTAATGCATACTTGGATATCCGTTTTTTCCAAAGTTTATACTTATAAATTGTGCGTAGGTACCGGATGACCAAAATAGGTACCCAGGGACATCTCTTCGCTGATCTAAAGGTAGCCTTGACAGAATAATAGTTGAGAGGAGTCGCCTGGTTACCGGAAATTTAAAATGATCATGGACATATGAATATATCTGGACCTGCCCTAAGTGATAAAAGCGTATTATTTCCCCCTCCACATACCAGTTCCATGGAGCCGGCTGGGCTTACGAGAGCCTCGCTTGAATCTAAAAAATGTGACGTCATCATTCTTGTCCTGACAAGCGCCGAGCTCACATCGTACATTTTACGAAATAACACCTCAAAAATGAGAGTTTGTGACATGTGCTATACATGCTATACCCTAAATATGTGGACATAGCGAATGTGGGCGGTACTCCAGTGAGCTCGTCGCTGGTTACAGGGGTAAGTAAATTATGAAACATTTCTAAAAGTATCTTTTTTTTTTTTTTTTTACATTAACTCCACACAGGAGGCCCTGAGGAAAATAATTTCCCTCAGGGCCTATGTCATCTGGGATGCTGTGTGGAGGGTCTTTTTGAGGAGAGGAAGGAATGAACATTGGTCTTGAAGAGACCCATGTTGTAGGAAGGAGGAAACACAGAGGCCGGCAAATCATTCCACAGCCGAGCTGTTGAACACAAGAACGAGTCGAAGAAACGACCCGTTCTCATGTGACAAATGTCAACCGTGTACAAATGTTGGGCACGCGTTTGGCGTGTTTCCCGACTATGCACCGGTGCCGAAGGGATCAATGATGCTAGTTCCTCGGAGCATCTTCCATTGTAATACCGGTAGAACAAGGATAGCATTCCCACCCGACGCCTGTGCTCTAAAGATTGCAATCCGTCTGTTAAGATGGGAGAATCTATCAAACGGACCGCCCGTTTCTGCAAAGAGTCGAGGGTATTTTTCAGGTATTTTGGAGCTCCAGACCAGAGATGGCTGCCAAATTCAACCGTGGGGCGTACTTGTGATTTGTACAAGGTTAGCAGTTGTGTACTATTAAAGTATCTGCGGGCCCTGTACAGTACGCCCAGTTTTTGGGAGGCTAGCTTTACTCTGGCTTCAATGGAGCCCCCATACCTGAGCTGGTCACTTAGGGTTACACCAAGCATATCAATGGAGGGCCTGTTCGGAAGATTGCTTCCGTTGAAAGAGACTAGATTTTCATTTCGATCCCTTTTGGACGTAATCAGACAAGATTGGGTCTTTGAAACATTAAATTCAACGAGATTATTTTTACCCCAAGAGAAAACACTCTCGAGGTAGCCGTCCATTCTTTGCTTCAAAGCCCTACGAGCTGTTGGAGTTTGTGAGCCCTTTGGGGGCTTGTCAAACAAAAAGCTATCATGAACTGTACTGTCATCCGCATAACAGTGAATTGGTGCACATGACAAAAGGTCGTTGATGTGCAACAAAAACAAAGTTGGAGACAGAACCGATCCCTGCGGGACGCCAGCATTTATCGAGTGTGAGGAAGAGGTGAAACCATCGACTACCGTCTGAATCGACCTCCCCCTCAAGAAGTCGGCAATCCACGTACACAAGGATGCGGGAAGTCCGTAAGAAAGCAGTTTGTTGACAAGTCCTCGGTGCCAAATCCGGTCAAAGGCCTTGGAGATGTCCAGTGCAACCGTTTGGGTCTCACCGAAACGTTCCAGGCATCGCCCCCAAACATGCGTCACATACGCGAGAAGATCACCGCACGAGCGGTTCCGCCGGAATCCGTATTGACGGTCGTTGATAATTTTGTTCTTCTCGAGGTATGTGAGCAGTTTGTCGTTGATCACACGTTCCATCACCTTAGACAGAACTGATGTGATCGCTATGGGGCGGTAGTTGGCCGGGTTGGAGCGGTCACCCTTCTTTGGAATAGGATGGATAACCGCTTTTTTCCAACCAGAGGGCACAGAGCCAGTCTTCAGGGACAGTTTAAAAAGCTTCGTCAAAATTGGAGCTAATTCTGCAGCGCACCTCTGCAATACCAATCTTGCAATCTTAACTAAATACGGCAACAAAATATTCCTCTGTGAAAATCAGCGAACTTTATTTTGTCGCATTTGAACTTTGCAAATATGTTAATAACGTGGCGAGTAATTTTGCAGATTTTGCTTTTAAGAACTAAATGGTGATATTATAATGCGAGATGCCTATATGCTGTCAGATTGATTTTTTAACGAATCACAGTAATCTTTCCCCTCTTCACCCCCCATAGTTTGGTTTTACCCCTCATCTGTATCTTCTCGTCTATTACATTTGGAAGTCTATGAAAATGATGTAATTATTTTAAAGTTTATGAAAAGTATACGAGACGTATCTTCGTGATTAATTTTTGGGTTATAAATGCCGTGTTGCGCTTCCTTCTTTTCTTTAGCCAATGCAAACTGAAATGACTGCCCTCGGAAGATTAACGCGCCCGAAACCATTGATATATCCCGAAACGGTATCAATTCGACCAACAACATACACTTCAATACAATCTACAGATCTGACCTGATGATGGACACTGTAATGTTGTCCCAAACGTTGGCTAAGAAGGAGGAAATGCAGTACGGCATGAGAAGCCAAAAATTAAGCACGATAATACTTTAGGCCGTGAAAATCTCAAATCCTATATAAGCCATTTGCATTTCCTAAGAAATCCTTGTACAGAGACGTATTCTAATTTAAGAAGGGACCTAACAACACACCCTTAGAACTGTATGTGGTGCAAAAGTATAATGTGTTCTTGGGAGACATCCTGAGAAACAGCATTTAGTCGTATTTAAACCCACTTATTAATCATTAATGACGTGGTCGAGGGGTAAGGTTCTCGACTAGAAATCCAAAGGTTGCGGGCTCAAATCCCGGCGTTCGCAAATAACTTTTATTTGTATTTTTGAATGTAGCTATTACTTTGTGGTTATCCATTATAGAATAATGAAATAATTTTACTTTGTATAAACCACTTATTTGATGTGCAAAATTTCAAAAAATAAATATCTATACAATTCTAATAATATTAATGATAAAGAATGGCGTAAAATTTTGTATATTAATAATTTTTCAGTTCAATGTTGCAAAAATCTTCCTTCTAATATTAAACCAGCGTTTTATACAAGAAATAATATCGGTAATTTTTTGAGAAATACTAAAGATAAAGACCATAAATTAACTAATTCCGGAATATATAAACTCAAATGCAATGATTGTCCCTCATTTTATATTGGAAAAACCACTAACACGTAAAATAGATTTCTGTGCCTTCAATAACGAGTTTAATATTGTTTTCCCTGCACCCCCCCACCCAATACATCCGTATGTTATGATCGAGTTGCATAGCCCGTAATATATATTTTTTAAGTAGTGTGTTTTTAAAATTTCCCGCAATGAAATAAATATATGAATAAGTGTACGCACTCTTTTTGCTACATTTTCTATTTGGTATTTCCATTTTAGGTTATTGTCAACTATAACGCCTAGATATTTGATAAATTTAACACACTCAAGAGTTTCACATTTACACGGAGAGTTACTATTTCCGAGGGTACAATTAATTTTATGTATTATGAGGTGGTGAAGTGTTTTGGGTTGTCCTGCAATAGTAGCGCTGAATGTTAGATATTTGGTTTTTGATATGTTTAATGTAAGCAAATTACTGTCCAGCCACTGTTTAACTATGTTAATACCGATGTTCGCAAGGTGGTGCGTTTCTTTCCAATCCTCTCCTTCAAATAACATGACGGTGTCATCTGCGAACGTAATGATTTTCCCACCTATATGTTGATTACATAGTTCGTTGATATATATAATAAAGAGAAGGGGCCCTAGTGTACTTCCTTGTGGCACTCCAAAGTTATTTTCTATTGAAGTACTAGTAGCCTCATTAATTTTTGTTTGCTGGAATCTCTTAGAAATATAACTTTGTATCCATTGAAAACTTTTTCCTGTTATCCCTATATTTTGCAGTCTCTGTAAAAGTATTTTATGTGATATTGTATCGAAAGCCTTGGCCAGGTCCAGGAACAGGGCAATGGTTTTCTTGCCACGGTTCATATTTCCTGCAATAGTTTCCGTGAGACATGCGATGGCATCATCTGTTCCTTTACCAGATCGAAAACCGTATTGGTTTGGGCTTAGAATTTTGTTATGCTCCACATATTCACTCAACCTTGATTTGAAAATCTTTTCAATAACTTTAGATATTGCGCTTAACAGTGATATTGGCCTATAGTTTTCTATAAGAAATTTTGGTCCACTTTTGTGAATTGGGATAATTATTGATCTTTTTAAATGATCAGGAAATATTCCCGAAGCAAAGCTTAAGTTGTAGATATATGCAAGCGGTGTAGAAATCTGAGATTTAATTTTTTTTAATATGTATGTATTTAGACTATCTGGACCCTTTGCATGTGTAGTTTTAAGACTGTTGATTATTTTTATGATCTCTTCTGTAGTAGTTGGTTTAATTTCAAATGAGCAACTTGGATCGTTTGTTTTAATTGCCGACGCTAAACTGTCTTCCGTTTTCTGGGTATTTTTAAAAATATTATTCGCTAGCTTAGAGCCCACAGATGCAAAATATCGATTAGTATGACATGCAATTGTTTGAGGGTCAGTTATAGTCAAATTTCCGATTTTTAATTCATTTATAGGTGTACCTGTATTTCGTTTAGTTTTTGTTATGTCTCTAACAACGTTCCACAAATTTTTGCTGGAATTGTCCTTATCGATTAAAGATTTATAGTAACGCTCTTTACATTTGCGAATGACGTTTTTACATACGTTTCGGTATCGGTAATAGTTTTGCTGTTTAGTAATATTCAATGGGTCCTGTTTTGCTATTTTATGAAGATGGTTCCTTTTATGTATAGATTTAACAATGCCGTTACTAATCCACGGGGTGAGTTGTAGTTTACTGTGTGGAATGTGTTTTATTGTTGAGTGTTTCGTAATGTATGCATTGATTTCATTGATGAAATAGTTTAGAGCATTGTTAACTTCAGTTTCTTTATAAATAAATTCCCAATTTTTTTTACCAAGATCATTTAATAAAGCCTCAAAGTCTATAACCAATTTATTTTTATTTTTTATTTTTTTGTGCATTGAGTTTGGGATACTGATTGCAATGGTGTAGTGGTCAGTAATTGTATTATGCATAACAAATGCAATTGAGTTTGTTATTTTTCTAGAGAATATATGATCCAAGCACGAGCTTGAAGTACCTTGTACCCTAGTTGGGGAATTAATATTAGAGATAAAGTTACTTTCCGACATAGCACATAAAAAGTCATCACACTGTCTATGCTTTACTTCACCTATTGTATTTATATTCATGTCCCCGATTAGCAAGTATCGCGGAATATTCTTAGTTTTTTTTATCTCTACAATGAGACTCTCCAGAAAAGCTTGGATGTCATTGAACGATGGTGATCTGTAGATAGCTAATATACCTAAAGTCTTATTTATGTTGATTTTTAAGCAATTACATTGGCTTATGTGTATTTCTTGAACTTGAGAATTTAATGTGACGTCAATATAAACTACCACTCCGCTATTTTGGTTAATATGTGTAGTTGTATGGTATTCATTATAGCCTGCAATTTGTTTGGCTGTATAAGATTCACTTAATCTGCATTCTGTGAAAATTATTACATGAAACTTTACAACAGTTTTTATTTCTTCCATAAATATAAGAAAGTCATCCAAATTTTCCATAGTTCTAATATTCTGATGTATAATATTAAATTTATTAGATCCCCATTCGAATTGCATAATTTTATCTTTATCTTGGCAGATTATTTCAGTAATCGGCATTATGATACTATTGATTTCATTATGCTCTTTTATTATCATTATAATTAAAATTTATGTATACTGTAAATATCACAAGGTAATTTGGACTCATTATTATAAGATAATAAAATATGGTATATCAATGCAAGTGAATACATGGATTGCATGGACAATCCTGTGTGAGTACTTGCAAATGCAGAAGGAATTAAATTTAAGGGTAAAATTGCTATGTGGTAAGATAATTGTAAGGTAGAGTGGAGTATTAAAGGATACAGTTTGTCGCCTATTTCTGGAGCAGTATCTTCCTCTTTTGCATTAGTATTGGCCATTTGTTTGTTTTCCTCTGGTTTCGTCCTATTCAGTCACAGTGTAAGAAGGGTATTTTCTGATGTGATGAGTATAGCTCTCGATTCAGGGGTTTGACGTATATACACTCGTCCCGTTTTTATACAGTAAATATTAAAAAAATAACATTAAAACAAATAAGTACCTAACGTAAATAGTAAAAATCAACCAAAAAAGTCTGTTAAACATGTGAAGGAAACCAAAACTCACATAGTTATTATTCTTCAGAATATTTACAATAAAATTATTCTATCTTCTATCTTCTATCTTCTATCTTCTATCTTCTATCTTCTATCTTCTATCTTCTATCTTCTATATCGGTAATTTTTTGAGAAATACTAAAGATAAAGACCATAAATTAACTAATTCCGGAATATATAAACTCAAATGCAATGATTGTCCCTCATTTTATATTGGAAAAACCACTCGTAATTTTGAAATCAGAATCAAAGAACATTTAAGGTGTCTTAATAATAATAATTTTTCTGAGTTTGCTAACCATATCATTGAAAATAACCATAGTTTTGAAAAAAATACAGGGATAAATATTCTTCATATTAAGTAAAGGAAAACGTTTAAAAATCCCTTAAAAATAATGAATCTATTATCAACAAACAAAAAATATTGTCATATAGCCCAATCATGGATTTGTTCCCCTACCCACCCACTCTACACTAATACCTACCTACCCAATCTACATTATTATCTAGCAACAGCTCCACCCCTACCATAATAAAACATTGTTCGAAACTGTCAAATTAGTATAAGCTTTCCCTGACGAAGGAACGTTTGTTCCGAAACCGGTCGGATTTGCACATCAAATAAGTGGTTTATACAAAGTAAAATTATTTCATTATTCTAACTTTTATTTGATTGACTTGTATTATTTCACAATTTTATCTTTTAAAATAATATATGGTATATTTGCAGCACGTTATAGAGTGGAAGATACCAATATCGCCCTAGTTTAATACGACCATAAGAAATAAAACGTTGCTTCAAATGGTTTTAGCCGTATTTCGTGACCAGATCTGAATAGCTAGGTACTTCCCCACCTTCCTCTGACCCATCTCCTACTCCTTCCCACTAACTTCAGTCTCACAACATACCCCATGGGTAGGGAGCATGGGTACGATTCATGTGCGGTATTCATATTTTATGTGTGTGGGTTTTCGCATTTAATAATGTGGTCTAAGTTCGAGTAACTTGACTTTAATTCGTAAATTAGGCTTATCACGAAAACATCAATAGAATAACTTCTGTTTTTTTTAAGTAAAAAGTGGTGATGTGTTACGAAAAGTGGTGATGTGTTACGAAAAGTGTGATATAACGAAAAGTGTGATGTCACGAAAAGTGAGAAGCAAACGGTAATCGATGCGAACGGTGATCGATGGCGAGGCGAACGGTCGGGTCTTTACGCACGCTTGACTTGGGGAGTGATAAGGATAAGGATGGTTACCCGAAGTTCGTAGGTCACCCCAAGGTCGTAGGTCACCCCAAGATCGTTAGTCACCCCAAGGTCGTAGGTCACCCCAAGGTCGTAGGTCACCCCACAGTCGTAGGTCACCCCAGGGTCATAGGTCACCCCATGGTTATAGGTCACCCCATGGTCATATGTCACCCCAATGTCATAAGTCACTCTAATGTCAATGTCATATGTTCTTACTATAAGTTAGCAAATTTTACTTCAGTCGTATGGTCTAAAGCACACTAGTATTTATTTATTTGAAAGATTATCACTTTAGGTTCATATAATATGCGTATATGTTTCATATTTGACTATTCAAAAAGTTTTCACTGCTTTTTTTAAGGATCAAAGAATGACAATTTTCAGAGCCGCTAGAATATATTATTATGAAATTCGCGGTACACAAGCCATGCATCTGTGTGTGTGTGAGTAGGTACTGCGTTCATGTGAACTTTGTAAGCACCATTTTTTTAAATATTTGATACATTCGTCTGTTTTTATAACTGTGGAAATAGATTATTTCGTTATTATTAACCATTCCGACTGTCAACATAATAAATGTCGTTGTTTAACCAGGTAAATATAAGAAAAATAACCAGATTGTTATTCCAGACAGCAGACTTAGCATGTTCTAACCTAACCTAACCCACAGTGCGAATTTTGGCTAAGAATATGTTGGCAGGGAAAGTTTTGATCCGGAAAAAAATTGGTAGGGAACATTTTAACTGGGAACTTTTTAACTGGGGACATTTGAACTGGGGACATTTTAACTGGGAACATTTTGTCGGGAAACGTTATTACCGGCTACGGTTTAGAACCAAAACATTTACCGCAGATCTAGTGTGCGAATATTAATATGTACAAATATTTTTAGAAGTTAATCGGAAAGTTAACTAAATAAAGTTTCTTAAAGTTTAGTAGTACGGTGATACTAAAGAAGAAACACGTGAAAAAGTAAGTCTCAGTTTAAAATCACGTTCCAAAATTAAATTGCATGTAGGTAGTACAATATTTTTATTTAGAATTTTTTGATTAACTGGTGCATTTCTGTTGTGATACCAAAATATCTCGGCTCTTTCCAATTTCCCAAGGGCTACCTTCAGCCCGGTGCAGTCTTCCTAAATAGGTTCTACTCAGGTAACATTTCATCTCCAGATTTTACACAAGTAACGTTTCGGAAACCTACAGTATACAGGGTACGACAGGATGTACCCGACTGAAATTAACCAACGATTCCTAAGCTGATTTCGTCGGTTAGTACCACTGCACGAGCGACAATTTAAGTTTTATAAATTGTTAAATATTGTCAGGTTGTTCATTACTCGGGAATGTTCGTTTTTATTATAATAATACAAATTTGAGGTAAAAAAGCATTTTTACACGCCATTTTGCTTTAAGATCTAAAATGACATTTTTCTGTTTGTTTTACATTAGCTCCACACAGGAGGAAAATAATTTCTTTCAGGGCCCATGTCATTTTTGGGGATGCTGTGTGGAGGGTCTTTTTAGGAAAGGAAGGAGAGGGAATTCTGGGAAGGAAAAGGGTATTAGGGTTGGGTAGGAATCTGGGGGTCAGTGTGTTCAGGAGAGACGGACGTATAAATCCATTTAGCAGGGGTGCCCGGGTTCATGGGGTGAGGTTTGTCTAGGTCTTGGAGGTGGATGACCAGGACACACTGAACTCCAGATTCCTACCCACCCCTTAAACCATTTTCCTTCCCAACTCTCCTCTCCTTCCTTTCCTTAAAAAAAGCCCTCCACACAGCATCCCCAAAGATGACATAGGCTCTGAGGGAAATTATTTTCCTCAGGGCCTCCTGTGTGGAGCTCATGTAAAGAAAAAAATCCCTCCCACTGTCGTGCAAGGCCATGTGAGACTGGAGAAGTCAAAGGGACATCCTCTACCATTCTCTCCCGATCCATGCAGCTGGGGGGCAGACGCATCCGCCGCCAAGACCCCGGACAAACCTCACCACATGAACCCGGGCACCCCTGGGGTGACCTATGGTAGAAGTGTTGTTTATCCAATAAATGGTTCCCGAGGCGGCGGTACCCATACCCGCCTCCCAATTAATAATACCAAGTGGTCGCCCTGCCCCATTTGAAAGGCACAGAGAGTGTCTTTATTAGTGGATTGAGCAAATGTTCTAACCAGTGGCGATGCAGAAAGATTTTTTTGGTTTTTACTAGAAAAATAAGTAACCTTATTGCAAAATCATGATGACAATAAGCAATTTTTCTCCAAATGTACTCAAGAAACGCTGGTTCAATTCTGTACCGTCACACCCTGTATAGTGTATCTACAGTACAATACAAAGGAATTTAGTAGAAACATGATGGGGTTGTAAGTAACAACCCTTAATGAGAAAACATCTACTTGATGGATTAATGTTTTGAACTCTTTTTATTTTATTTTGAAGAGGGTTTGATATCTATTTTCTAGAAATACGAAAAATATGCTACCTTGAAAGGTTACATCTTAGAGAAACCTTTTTTTTTTGATTTGTGAAATTTGAAATGCATATGTGTAGCTACCTGCGCTGTGAGAAGTACTTACTTAAGAATTCAAATTCAAGCAATTCAAATTCCAATTCTTTTGAACAGCAAGCTGAAACAAATTGTACTGTTTATTATTTTTTTTGACTGTCACACTCCATATGTTGATAACATTGTGAAAATTTTAATGGCACATAAAAAACTATCAACCGATGATTCTAGAGTTTTCTTTTAACTGTGTTTACGTAGCACGTTCAATTGCTACATTGGTGACACCGACGTTCACATTAGTGACCACGAAGTTTACATTTGTGAATCCGACAGTGAACACGACGCGTGCAAGTACGTCTACCGCGAGCACGTCGCGCACTAAATAAACTCTTCGGTGATAAATTTCGCGCACCAATCATCATCATCATGTCCCTCACGAGCGGTACATCCGAGGAAATGGGTAAACCCATCAATCAGCCACTACTAACACGGATGGAGCGGTTGATGCAGCCTCTCCAACAAGAGCTCGCTACTTTGAGGCGCGAAGTTTCGACACTACGCTCTGGCCAGCATAGGAGGAGCGCCACCCCGCATCGTTGGAGCAATCGTTCCCGCAGTCGGTCCAGAGGTCGTCAGCCCGAGGGAACATGCTGGTACCACTGGAAGTATGGGACGAAGGCAAGCAAGTGCACCAAACCCTGCAACTTCCAGCAGGAAAACGCGCGGGGCCCAAACTGATGGCGACCAGCACCAGCCCCAACCAAGTCAGTCGCCTTTTTGTTACCGACAGGGTAACCCGTACCCAATTTCTTATAGACACCGGCGCAGATCTCTGCGTTTTCCCACGACGCCTTGTCCAGGGACGCCCCACTAAAGCGACATACGAACTGGCAGCAGCAAATGGCAGCACAATCGCTACTTATGGCAGCCTAACGCTCAACCTGGATCTGGGATTGCGACGCGACTTTACTTGGAGCTTCGTCATTGCAGACGTCTCCAGGCCAATCATCGGGGCAGACTTTCTCGCCAAGTACGAGCTACTGGTGGATGTCCGAAATAAACGGCTGCTGGACCAAGTGACGAATTTGACCATCACGGGAAAACGAAGCGACAACAAGATCGTTTCCATTAAGACGGTCACAGGAACGTCCCCGTATCATAAGCTTCTTCAACAGTTTCCTGACATCACTCGCCCTGACGGCGCCAGGAGGGAAGTTCGTCACGCAACACTGCACCATATTAACACCACGCCAGGACCTCCAACAGTCGAACGCCCACGACGCCTTGCTCCTGACAAGTTAAAACGCACCAAGAAGGAGTTCGAGGCCATGGTCCGTCTCGGAATCGCTCGACCTTCCGAGAGCTCTTGGGCATCTCCCTTGCACATGGTACCCAAGAAGGACAACCAGTGGAGACCATGTGGCGATTATAGAAGATTGAACGCCAGAACTATTCCGGACAGATACCCCGTACGCCACATCCAAGATTTTGCACAGGCACTGAGCGGCACCAAGATCTTCTCAACGATTGATCTGGTGCGGGCATATAATCAAATCCCTGTGGCTCCCGAGGACATTCCGAAAACAACAATCACTACGCCATTCGGACTCTTCGAATTTCCGGTGATGTCTTTCGGTCTCCGCAACGCAGCCCAGACCTTCCAACGCTTCATGGACGAGGTTACCAGAGGCTTAGATTTCTGTTACGCCTACATAGACGACATCCTTATTGCCTCAACGTCAGAGGAAGAGCACCTAGCCCACCTCAAGATATTATTCCAGCGCCTGCAGGAATATGGTGTTGTCATCAACACCGCCAAATGCCATTTCGGCCTGACTAAGGTCAAATTCCTAGGATACTCGGTGTCCGACGCTGGCACTTCACCCCTCCCAGATAAAGTGGAGGCCATCAACAACTACAGCCAACCAGCTTCCATCAAGGATCTCCGCCGTTTCCTGGGAGCAATAAATTTTTACAGAAGATTCATTCCCAACGCCGCGAGGACACAAGCTCCACTCAATGACCTCCTAAAAGGGAACCAAAAAGGCAAACAACTCGTGTCTTGGACTGCCGAAACAGTAGAAGCTTTCAGCAAGTGCAAGGAAGCTCTGGCCTAGGCAACCCTGCTCGTTCACCCGAAGTGCGACGCCCCACTCTCTATCGTCAGCGACGCGTCTGATACTACAGCCGGTGCCGCACTCCACCAATTCGTCGCAGGTCACTGGGAGCCTCTAGCATTCTTTTCGAAGAAGTTTTCGGCAGCTGAAAAGAAATATGGCGCATACGACAGAGAACTACTAGCCATCTATCTCGCTGTGAAATACTTTCGCCACATGGTGGAAGGCAGGTCGTTCACCATATTTACAGACCATAAGCCTATCACGTTCGCCTACCAACAAAAAGCAGACAAATGCTCACCAAGGCAATTCCGCCATCTGGACTATATCAGCCAGTTCACAACTGACATCCGACACGTCTCCGGAAAAGACAACATCGTCGCGGATGCTCTCTCCAGGGTCGAGACGATAGATACTCCTCTGGACTACGCAGCGCTGGCAGCTGACCAGATGTGCGACCCTGAACTGGAACAACACTTGCAAGGAAGTTCTAGCCTACAACTTAAAAAGATTAATATTCCGGGTACTGACGCGCATCTCTACTGTGACGTCTCAACTACCATAGCCAGACCCTTCGTCACGAAGAAGTTCAGACCTGCGGCATTCAATGCGGTCCATCAGCTGGCTCATCCTGGAATTAAGGCCACGGTTAAGCTCATAACTCAACGTTATGTCTGGCCGGCCATTAAAGCTGAGACTATTAAGCTCGCACGCAATTGCCTTCAATGCCAACGAAGCAAGATTACACGGCACGTGTCAGCACCCCTGGGAGCCTTTCCCAGACCCTCCGCTAGATTCGAGCACGTCCACATCGACATAATCGTCATGCCTTCTTCAGAAGGATGCCGATACTGTCTCACGTGCGTAGACAGATTCACGAGATGGCCAGAGGCATTCCCGATCCCAAACCAAGAGGCTGAAACAGTGGCGCGTGCCTTCTACAAGGGCTGGATAACAAGATTCGGCACTCCACTCCGCATTACTACGGACCAAGGGAGACAATTTGAGTCGAGGCTGTTCAGGCAGTTGAATTTCCTGGCAGGCACGACGCAAATCCATACAACTGCATACCACCCCGCAGAAAATGGCATGGTGGAACGATTTCATCGTCAACTGAAAGCAGCGATCAAGTGCCATCAGAATAACCGTTGGACGGAAACACTTCCCACCGTACTCATGGGAATCAGAGCAGCTTGGAGAGATGACCTCGCGACAACCTCAGCCGAGCTAGTATACGGCGAGCCGCTCCGCTTACCCGGCGAATTTCTATGTACAGCACGACCTAATGTTAACGACGACACCGGAAGCTTCCTCAAGGAACTACGGAAACATTTCAACGAGCTGAGACCAGTTGAAGGTACCCGCCATGGTTATGGACATCGTTTCGTCTTCAAAAATCTTCCCACAGCTTCTCACGTCTTTCTGAGGGACGACACAGTCAAGAGCCCGCTTCAACAACCCTACAGTGGCCCTCATAAAGTCGTTCGTCGGCACGAACGAACATATACCATACTGGTAAAAGGGAAGGAAATCACCGTGAGCATCGACCGCCTCAAACCAGCATACGTTGCTCAAGATCTTGAGAGTTTCACATCACACTCGCAAACCGCATCAGAGTCACCAGCCGCCACATCACAACCAACCCTTCCGTTGTTCGATGGCAGTAAGGATCGGACACACACAACCACTCGTTCTGGAAGGCGGGTTCGATTTCCCGATCACCTCGGTATCTGACTATTCCTCTTTCCACCGCAGCCATGTCTGCGTTGTCTGGGGAGGGAGTACTGTAGCTACCTGCGCTGTGAGAAGTACTTACTTAAGAATTCAAATTCAAGCAATTTTTTTTTTTTTTTTTAATAATAAAACGTTTATTTGTTATAGAGAATACATCAATACAAAGAAGCTTTGACTGTCCAACTAGGAAGGTCTCCCGTTCTAGGACAGTCAAATGACAAACATTTTGATAGGCGTAAATTTAATTTAGAAATTACCAATTTGGGACACAAATCAACAAATCATCGCCAAAAAACTTTATCTTATTTACTAAAGTTCAGGCAAAAATATTTAATTATTTATAATGTATGCATAATTTAATTATTTACTAATTTAGTTATTATTAATTATTTATAATTATGCACAAGTGTCCTTTACGTACATGTTTTTTTTTCAATATAGAAAAAAGAAAGAAATGTAAAATTATAAGTTTACTTGTAAATAAACCAAAAGAAAAATAATACATATTACCAAAATAAAAATAATACATTCTACCAAAAGAAAAATAATACATAAGAAAAATAATACCTATTAATTATAAATAAACCAAAAGAAAAATAATACATATTAATACAAAGTTATTGAAAGCAGTGAAGAAGAAGCAAACAGAAAATACTTGTATATGGTGACCTTGTTAAAAAAAAAACGTACTGCTAAATTGTTTAATTAGTACAGCTTTATACTTCAGTAAAGGCATACAAAAAATATCAGAATCGTTAGCATAAAAGGTTTTCAAAAATGTTTAAAGTGTTTTCCAATCGTACTTTAAAGAACTTATCAGCCATTACAATAAACTAAATCCGAAAGAAGCCTCGTAAGCAAAACATCTTACACAAATGCAGACTCTCAATTAATTTTACAAAAGATTCTCAATTAATTTGTTCCAGCAAGAAAAGTGGCAGAACCATCAGATAAGCTACCATGTGACAGAGTTGAATGAGTAAATTTTTTGGTTTTTTGTTAAAATTAGTTTTGTTATTTTTGAATTCAAGAAGAATAATATACAGGTAGACAGTAAGAAAAAAAACAAAAGACATTAATTTGGAAAAAAATAGAGGCGCTGTAATATATAATTATCAGATAATATTTTTTAGTAATATTTCAGACTCCGTCCTGCCCAAATCTAGTAACCATTTTGTAATTTTTTGGCTGAAGGATGAAACTTTACACAATTTTAGTTGAGAAGGGATTTTGTTATACAATTTCGGTCCCAGGTATGAGAATATCATTTGGTAAGCCGCTGTGTTGCTTGTTGGAATAGAAAGGTCATTTCTGCCCTTACTTCTGGTTTGATGTTTGTGTTCGACTTTTTTCATTTTATATTTATTTTTATGAGCATAAATTATTATCTTTTTAATGTAACACTGTCGAACATCTAGTACATTAAATTCCCTGAAGAGAGCGTCGCTCGAATATCTGAAAGGTTTCTTCATTATAACACGTAAAATAGATTTCTGTGCCTTCAATAACGAGTTTAATATTGTTTTCCCTGCACCCCCCCACCCAATACATCCGTATGTTATGATCGAGTTGCATAGCCCGTAATATATATTTTTTAAGTAGTGTGTTTTTAAAATTTCCCGCAATGAAATAAATATATGAATAAGTGTACGCACTCTTTTTGCTACATTTTCTATTTGGTATTTCCATTTTAGGTTATTGTCAACTATAACGCCTAGATATTTGATAAATTTAACACACTCAAGAGTTTCACATTTACACGGAGAGTTACTATTTCCGAGGGTACAATTAATTTTATGTATTATGAGGTGGTGAAGTGTTTTGGGTTGTCCTGCAATAGTAGCGCTGAATGTTAGATATTTGGTTTTTGATATGTTTAATGTAAGCAAATTACTGTCCAGCCACTGTTTAACTATGTTAATACCGATGTTCGCAAGGTGGTGCGTTTCTTTCCAATCCTCTCCTTCAAATAACATGACGGTGTCATCTGCGAACGTAATGATTTTCCCACCTATATGTTGATTACATAGTTCGTTGATATATATAATAAAGAGAAGGGGCCCTAGTGTACTTCCTTGTGGCACTCCAAAGTTATTTTCTATTGAAGTACTAGTAGCCTCATTAATTTTTGTTTGCTGGAATCTCTTAGAAATATAACTTTGTATCCATTGAAAACTTTTTCCTGTTATCCCTATATTTTGCAGTCTCTGTAAAAGTATTTTATGTGATATTGTATCGAAAGCCTTGGCCAGGTCCAGGAACAGGGCAATGGTTTTCTTGCCACGGTTCATATTTCCTGCAATAGTTTCCGTGAGACATGCGATGGCATCATCTGTTCCTTTACCAGATCGAAAACCGTATTGGTTTGGGCTTAGAATTTTGTTATGCTCCACATATTCACTCAACCTTGATTTGAAAATCTTTTCAATAACTTTAGATATTGCGCTTAACAGTGATATTGGCCTATAGTTTTCTATAAGAAATTTTGGTCCACTTTTGTGAATTGGGATAATTATTGATCTTTTTAAATGATCAGGAAATATTCCCGAAGCAAAGCTTAAGTTGTAGATATATGCAAGCGGTGTAGAAATCTGAGATTTAATTTTTTTTAATATGTATGTATTTAGACTATCTGGACCCTTTGCATGTGTAGTTTTAAGACTGTTGATTATTTTTATGATCTCTTCTGTAGTAGTTGGTTTAATTTCAAATGAGCAACTTGGATCGTTTGTTTTAATTGCCGACGCTAAACTGTCTTCCGTTTTCTGGGTATTTTTAAAAATATTATTCGCTAGCTTAGAGCCCACAGATGCAAAATATCGATTAGTATGACATGCAATTGTTTGAGGGTCAGTTATAGTCAAATTTCCGATTTTTAATTCATTTATAGGTGTACCTGTATTTCGTTTAGTTTTTGTTATGTCTCTAACAACGTTCCACAAATTTTTGCTGGAATTGTCCTTATCGATTAAAGATTTATAGTAACGCTCTTTACATTTGCGAATGACGTTTTTACATACGTTTCGGTATCGGTAATAGTTTTGCTGTTTAGTAATATTCAATGGGTCCTGTTTTGCTATTTTATGAAGATGGTTCCTTTTATGTATAGATTTAACAATGCCGTTACTAATCCACGGGGTGAGTTGTAGTTTACTGTGTGGAATGTGTTTTATTGTTGAGTGTTTCGTAATGTATGCATTGATTTCATTGATGAAATAGTTTAGAGCATTGTTAACTTCAGTTTCTTTATAAATAAATTCCCAATTTTTTTTACCAAGATCATTTAATAAAGCCTCAAAGTCTATAACCAATTTATTTTTATTTTTTATTTTTTTGTGCATTGAGTTTGGGATACTGATTGCAATGGTGTAGTGGTCAGTAATTGTATTATGCATAACAAATGCAATTGAGTTTGTTATTTTTCTAGAGAATATATGATCCAAGCACGAGCTTGAAGTACCTTGTACCCTAGTTGGGGAATTAATATTAGAGATAAAGTTACTTTCCGACATAGCACATAAAAAGTCATCACACTGTCTATGCTTTACTTCACCTATTGTATTTATATTCATGTCCCCGATTAGCAAGTATCGCGGAATATTCTTAGTTTTTTTTATCTCTACAATGAGACTCTCCAGAAAAGCTTGGATGTCATTGAACGATGGTGATCTGTAGATAGCTAATATACCTAAAGTCTTATTTATGTTGATTTTTAAGCAATTACATTGGCTTATGTGTATTTCTTGAACTTGAGAATTTAATGTGACGTCAATATAAACTACCACTCCGCTATTTTGGTTAATATGTGTAGTTGTATGGTATTCATTATAGCCTGCAATTTGTTTGGCTGTATAAGATTCACTTAATCTGCATTCTGTGAAAATTATTACATGAAACTTTACAACAGTTTTTATTTCTTCCATAAATATAAGAAAGTCATCCAAATTTTCCATAGTTCTAATATTCTGATGTATAATATTAAATTTATTAGATCCCCATTCGAATTGCATAATTTTATCTTTATCTTGGCAGATTATTTCAGTAATCGGCATTATGATACTATTGATTTCATTATGCTCTTTTATTATCATTATAATTAAAATTTATGTATACTGTAAATATCACAAGGTAATTTGGACTCATTATTATAAGATAATAAAATATGGTATATCAATGCAAGTGAATACATGGATTGCATGGACAATCCTGTGTGAGTACTTGCAAATGCAGAAGGAATTAAATTTAAGGGTAAAATTGCTATGTGGTAAGATAATTGTAAGGTAGAGTGGAGTATTAAAGGATACAGTTTGTCGCCTATTTCTGGAGCAGTATCTTCCTCTTTTGCATTAGTATTGGCCATTTGTTTGTTTTCCTCTGGTTTCGTCCTATTCAGTCACAGTGTAAGAAGGGTATTTTCTGATGTGATGAGTATAGCTCTCGATTCAGGGGTTTGACGTATATACACTCGTCCCGTTTTTATCCATACGTATGCGAGTTTTTTCTCTGTTGCCGTCTTCTTCGCTAGGTAGAATAATCTTTTATTTGTAGATGTTAGGTGCTCCGAAATAAATACAGGGGTTCGAGGTCCGGAAAGGCCAATGGAGCTGGTGTTAAGTTTATCTTCCCTCGATACTGCATTCATGTTGTACTTTTTTGTACAGTTTAAAAAATCGTTTCTTAAATGTACATGTTTGAACCTTACGATTATTGGTCTGGTTTTTGTTGGCGTGGTTCTGCCCGGAGCTCTAAAAGTGGTCTCGATGTCATTTTTGGTGGTGGTTGTGTTGATCTCTTTGCTAATGTTGAATAGTATATTTTGTATATTTTCACCTTCAATTTCTGGTACTCCTCTTATTTCAATATCGAAATTTTTTTGTTGTCTTTCTTGTTCTTCGATTTTGGCCTCAAGTGTTATTAGTTTAACTTCCAGTTCAGAATTTTTTTTTTGGATCATATCAATATTTTTCATTTTTTCCATTGTTTTTTTCAAATTCTCCTCAAAACCTTCCATTTTTGTGTTCAAAAAAGTTATTGAGGTCTTAAATTCTTTAAACTCATTAAATAATTCTGCCACTTTAGACTGCATGTTCTTAAAACCTAGTAGTTCTGTTTTAATAATGCGGAGTTCATCCATAATTAGTTGTTGTTCAAATTCAAATTCCAATTCTTTTGAACAGCAAGCTGAAACAAATTGTACTGTTTATTATTTTTTTTGACTGTCACACTCCATATGTTGATAACATTGTGAAAATTTTAATGGCACATAAAAAACTATCAACCGATGATTCTAGAGTTTTCTTTTAACTGTGTTTACGTAGCACGTTCAATTGCTACATATGTTTTATTTTCAATACCGCCTTTTAGGGCAGATGTACGAATGTTAATTGTTAAAGTATAATATAGAATCTAGTTAAAGTATAGAAAAATCTAGGCCCTCCATCGAAATGCTTGGTGTAACCATAAGTGACCAGCTCAGGTATGGAGGCTCCATCGAAGCCAGAGTAAAGTTAGCCTCCCAAAAACTGGGCGTACTGTACAGGGCCCGAAGATACTTTAATAGTACACAACTGCTAACCCTGTACAAATCACAAGTGCGCCCCACGGTTGAATTTGGCAGCCACCTCTGGTCTGGAGCTCCAAAATACCTGAAAAATACCCTCGACTCTGTGCAGAAACGAGCGGTCCGTTTGATAGATTCTCCCATCTTAACAGACGGATTGCAATCTTTAGAGCACAGGCGTCGGGTGGGAATGCTATCCTTGTTCTACCGGTATTACAATGGAAGATGCTCCGAGGAACTAGCATCATTGATCCCTTCGGCACCGGTGCATAGTCGGGAAACACGCCAAACACGTGCCCAACATTTGTACACGGTTGGCATTTGGCACATGAGAACGGGTCATTTTTTCGACTCATTCTTGTGTTCAACAGCTCGGCTGTGGAATGATTTGCCGGCCTCTGTGTTTCCTCCTTCCTACAACATGGGTCTCTTCAAGACCAATGTTCATTCCTTTCTCTCCTCAAAAAGACCCTCTACACAGCATCCCAGATGACATAGGCCCTGAGGGAAATTATTTTCCTCAGGGCCTCCCGTGTGGAGTTAACGTAAAAAAAATAGAAGCACTTTTAATTAAAAAAAATAAGAGAAGAACGAAACGAATAAATACAGTACAATAAATAAGTAGCAAATAGAAAATAGGTACGGGTTAGGTACCTACAGTAAATATTAAAAAAATAACATTAAAACAAATAAGTACCTAACGTAAATAGTAAAAATCAACCAAAAAAGTCTGTTAAACATGTGAAGGAAACCAAAACTCACATAGTTATTATTCTTCAGAATATTTACAATAAAATTATTCTATCTTCTATCTTCTATCTTCTATCTTCTATCTTCTATCTTCTATCTTCTATCTTCTATCTTCTATCTTCTATCTTCTATCTTCTATCTTCTATCTTCTATCTTCTATCTTCTATCTTCTATCTTCTATCTTCTATCTTCTATCTTCTATCTTCTATCTTCTATCTTCTATCTTCTATCTTCTATCTTCTATCTTCTATCTTCTATCTTCTATCTTCTATCTTCTATCTTCTATCTTCTATCTTCTATCTTCTATCTTCTATCTTCTATCTTCTATCTTCTATCTTCTATCTTCTATCTTCTATCTTCTATCTTCTATCTTCTATCTTCTATCTTCTATCTTCTATCTTCTATCTTCTATCTTCTATCTTCTATCTTCTATCTTCTATCTTCTATCTTCTATCTTCTATCTTCTATCTTCCATCTTCCATCTTCAGGTATGTAATTTGTCAAGGATTTGTGTAAATTGGTTGAAACATAACGATAACTGTTATAAGTGTCGGAAAAAGTCATACCGCCCGGTAGCTTTCATCGAAAACGCTGCCTAATCCTTTTGGGATATAACAAAACAATGCATGGTGGGATATTCCTCTTTTATAGATGGACAAAAAGGTCCGCGAAGGGGTATATCTATATTTTACGGATAGCTTACTATACCCATTCTATCTTCTAAAAAAACGGTCACGTACATTGTGGTTATTGAAAAGTTAATTAGACGGATACAGTATTAATCCTTGTTAACTTAAATACATTAGTTACCTCAATGATTTCATGCACATTATTACAATCTTTCACACCATTTCTACGCATTATAAATTAAAGTCCTCCGCGGCATCTGTCTGTCTCTTCGCGTTAAACTCAAAGACGGCGGTGGTTATAAAGATTGGATAACCATCCATTAGATGACGTTGTGTTTTATTAGCCACAGCAACGCGTGGCCGGGTCAGCTAGTACAAAATAAACAACAAAATTTGTCCATTAGTTCCAGTTTAAAAATATTTCCCTTCCCAATACCTACTTATACCCCTCTCTCCCCTAGCCTCCCGACAAAATTGATGTTCTCTCTCCCTCTTCTATTTTATCTCTAAATATCCACTGTAACTCTGTAATGTGTTTAATATGTTTTATACACCCTTGATGAAGGTTCAGGTAGAAACGAAACCGTTTGGTTAAAGAAAAATAATAAAGTGGTATTCAAACAAAGTTATTTTATTGTAATAATTATAATTATATCTACCACAAAGTTTTTACTAAGTGTGAAAAATGTTATAGTGAATCAGCGATAAACCAATTTTTATTACGATTGACTGAAGGATTGAATTTTAAGGCCTTCTAAGGAAATAGTTCAACAATTCAACCTTCTAAACCCTAACAAGAACCACCAAATAGTAAAATGAAATATGTAGACTGGCGTTACTTTACACCACAAAGCTTCGTGACTTCGGCGCTAATATTCTGGAGTTTATTTAAATTTATCGCCGTAGATTTACGCGGAAAAATCGGGTTTTCCAAGACGTTTATCTAGCTACTACATATTTCTCTAGACCATTCTGTCCGAACGCGTTGAAATGGTTTGCGCTAGAGCAGGTTTATACTGATGTGTTTGATTTGAAAACTGTTAAAACTATTCAATTTTTTAAAGGATAATTTATTGAAGCTTATAAGTCTCTATAATTGCACAGGTTAAATAGTATCAAAGTGCACACAATAAATGACAAATTTGTGCAATCGTGAAAATTTTCTCATACATTCTTCTTGGCGGTAGAAATAAAGATCTGCGGAGTCTGCCCAAAATAATGTGATGGAACACCCCTCCAGGATTAATCCTCGTTATTTTCTTTACTTTTTACGTTTCTACTAAAATTACTCCTTATCTCACTTAAAACCCGTCTGCTTGTTTAGGAATAAATACATCCCAAAACACGTAATCGCGTTATACTTTCATTAGACCAAAAACGTCCCGAGCAACCTTACATTTTAAAAGCTATATATCTCTCTTCCTCTCGTGCAAACGTATGTATTTTTCTTTTTACCGGAAATAGATCAAAACAATGCTTCTTATTGTCTTTGAAATATAAAATCTATCTTGCATAGATAATTTACAATATGTTGATTATATCGACATGAAATGTAATAAAATAATACTTATTAAACATCACACAAATCTATCATGAGATCACGTCCGTTATCTCGATAACGATCCCACAAAAGATATAGAAACGCTCGGCATAGTGATTAATAATTCTAATTAAACACTACACTAGAGGACACACAACGACGAGGATTAGATACCTTTTAAAGAACATTAAAATTCATAACCACAACATATTAATATGATAATTTAAAAACAAATGAGGCAAAAATTACAACATTTTGTGAGTCAGAAGTCTCGATAATATAAATTCGAAAAACAATATTTTCCTATTCGATTAACCTTACTCTAACCAATAGAAAAACTTAATACATTCATCATCATCATCACTATTGGCTCTACAACCCCCGGTGGGTCTTGGCCTCTTCAAGAGGTTTTGAGCCAGCTCTCTCCAGTTTAGAAGCTCCAAGATAGATATTTCTTTGAGGACATTGTCGCTCCATCTTAGTCTTGGTCTTCCCAGGCTCCTTCGCCCTATTGGCCTTGAGTTCAGCAATAATACATACTTTATACATTACTTAATTAATATCGTATAAATATATTGGTATGTACACATGATTTTAAAAATGTGTTTTATTTTTAAAGCATTGCCGGCTTTCGAATAACCTGATAAGATTCGAAAAACTCCGACTACCATCATTACAATTGAAAATGTTGTTTTCCGAATGATGGGGGATTTCACCAGCAGAGCAATTGATTTGAACCCGATGCTTTTATCCACACAGCTACTGACCTATTATTGTTCATCCAATAGTATCTGTTTTATGAAGTTAAAATATCATTACTTAAACCTACTAATACCAATATGGTAGGTTTTAATATAGAAAATATCTTGCATCCTCCTTGTTGAATTTCTTGATGGTGTGTTGATGCTAATTTGGGATAAAATGTTTGGTTGATCAACTGATGCATGTATAATTTTGTGAAAAAACAATAAATCGGAAAGCTACCGTCTGGCTGTCAGAGAGTGTAGTTTGTAGTGTAAAATTCGATTGTTATACGTTCCAAATTGATCAGATAAACCTTCACGATAAGCAATTACACGGGTTAATTTTCTTTGTATGCATTCGATTCTATAATTGTGAATCCCATAATTGGGAGACCAAATAGTGGATCCATATTCGAGAATACTTCGCATAATTGATTTTTATAATGTTAAAGTTAATTCTGCACTTTTAAAGTAATTTGAGATTCTTAGAAATTGAAACATTGGTTAGGTAATTTGTTTAATTGGGAGATAACCAGAAAACCATTAAATGAGATATTTGTTTTAGCTGATGGCACACCCGGTGAACGTTATACCACTGGCGTAATGCGAGATATTATTTAGTTGTTTATTCAACCATATTTGGCCATCATCTTCTAAGTGTTTGTGACGTCATATTGTTCGGTGTTAGTAAATGTTTTCTCACTGATTTATTCCCAAGGGCGAGGCTACTTCAATATTATTCTAAGACATGAGATCGCTTACAATCTTCGGACATAATAAAAATAAAACAAAAAGTATTTTTAACACTAATTGAAAAAATCCTCTTTGAAGACTTTTATTGATTTAATAAATGTCAGCCAACCAGGTTTCATCAGAGCTTTTAATATTTGGGTGTTTTGTAACGCGCCGTTTTCGTGTAAAATCACAACTAATAGTGACTTTACATCTAAATTGTATCAGACGAGTACTGGGTGTCTTTTAAAAGTGGACTAAATTTGCTCTAATTTGAAACTAATACGGTCCCGACGAATTAAGTAATATAGTTTGGATTTTTTACAAAGATCTGGACATCTTTTTTATTCAAAGAGAAAAAATCAGTACTTCCCCAAGTGATGCAAGGTAACTCCACTTTTGAATGTTAAATTTACAGTATTATTTGTTTAACGACGTATTTGTTTTATTTTGATGTGAATACAACGCAGTAGTTGAACTTTCAAGAGCCAGTTGGGTAGCGTCACCTTCAATTTTGTGTTGTGCAGCGAGCATAAACATTATTGAACACAGATGAACAAGGTAGATGAATGTAGAATAGAAAAAAATATGTATGAAATCTAAGGGAGGGGAAGTGAGAGGGCGTTGGTTAGAGATGGGTCGGGGGGATTCCGGAAGCCTTTTGCTATAAATTAAAATTTTCCGGAAACCTGCTGTTAAATAATGCCTTCATCAATAAATATTTGACGCAAACCAGCCGTGTGTAAAAACGTATGTGGTTTATGATACCTACGGAATTTGCTTATGGATGAAGACTTGATTTTTGTAAAGTACGTCATATACTAGAAGATTTTTTGTTGTGTTATCATTAGATGCTGTTGTTGATATCTAGATACAAAATATAAAAAAATATATATCGCTAAGCCGTCATCTTTCACTATGGCGTTTTTGAAAGTTTTTTCACGTTTAAACGAAGCACAAATATAAATATACCTTTTTTTGCTTGAACGACCGCATTAATTTGTCATTTGCATTTCGCATTATTAGCAAATTGCAACAGGATTTTGAGCCTTAGAAATTTTATATGCGCATGCCGAATAAGAATCTCTACTGAAATGAAATGGCTTATGATATCCCCGATTTGAGTCACCAAACTATGGTTAAAACCATTTCAAGCGATGTTTCGATTGTGAATGGTGGTCTTTTACCGATGCGGTACTGAAAGTGTATTTGGACATTTTTTTATTGTCATATGTGTACGTAAATGTAGCAATTGAACGTGCTACGTAAACACAGTTAAAAGAAAGCTCTAGAATCATCGGTTGATAGTTTTTTATGTGCCATTAAAATTTTCACAATGTTATCAACATATGGAGTGTGACAGTTAAAAAAATAATCAACAGTACAATTTGTTTCAGCTTGCTGTTCAAAAGAATTGGAATTTGAATTGCTTGAATTTGAATTCTTAAGTAAGTACTTCTCACAGCGCAGGTAGCTACAGTACTCCCTCCCCAGACAACGCAGACATGGCTGCGGTGGAAAGAGGAATAGTCAGATACCGAGGTGATCGGGAAATCGAACCCGCCTTCCAGAACGAGTGGTTGTGTGTGTCCGATCCTTACTGCCATCGAACAACGGAAGGGTTGGTTGTGATGTGGCGGCTGGTGACTCTGATGCGGTTTGCGAGTGTGATGTGAAACTCTCAAGATCTTGAGCAACGTATGCTGGTTTGAGGCGGTCGATGCTCACGGTGATTTCCTTTCCTTTTACCAGTATGGTATATGTTCGTTCGTGCCGACGAACGACTTTATGAGGGCCACTGTAGGGTTGTTGAGGCGGGCTCTTGACTGTGTCGTCCCTCAGAAAGACGTGAGAAGCTGTGGGAAGATTTTGGAAGACGAAACGATGTCCATAACCATGGCGGGTACCTTCAACTGGTCTCAGCTCGTTGAAATGTTTCCGTAGTTCCTTGAGGAAGCTTCCGGTGTCGTCGTTAACATTAGCTCGTGCTGTACATAGAAATTCGCCGGGTAAGCGGAGCGGCTCGCCGTATACTAGCTCGGCTGAGGTTGTCGCGAGGTCATCTCTCCAAGCTGCTCTGATTCCCATGAGTACGGTGGGAAGTGTTTCCGTCCAACGGTTATTCTGATGGCACTTGATCGCTGCTTTCAGTTGACGATGAAATCGTTCCACCATGCCATTTGCTGCGGGGTGGTATGCAGTTGTATGGATTTGCGTCGTGCCTGCCAGGAAATTTAACTGCCTGAACAGCCTCGACTCAAATTGTCTCCCTTGGTCCGTAGTAATGCGGAGTGGAGTGCCGAATCTTGTTATCCAGCCCTTGTAGAAAGCACGCGCCACTGTTTCAGCCTCTTGGTCTGGGATCGGGAATGCCTCTGGCCATCTCGTGAATCTGTCTACGCACGTGAGACAGTATCGGCATCCTTCTGAAGAAGGCATGACGATTATGTCGATGTGGACGTGCTCGAATCTAGCGGAGGGTCTGGGAAAGGCTCCCAGGGGTGCTGACACGTGCCGTGTAATCTTGCTTCGTTGGCATTGAAGGCAATTGCGTGCGAGCTTAATAGTCTCAGCTTTAATGGCCGGCCAGACATAACGTTGAGTTATGAGCTTAACCGTGGCCTTAATTCCAGGGTGAGCCAGCTGATGGACCGCATTGAATGCCGCAGGTCTGAACTTCTTCGTGACGAAGGGTCTGGCTATGGTAGTTGAGACGTCACAGTAGAGATGCGCGTCAGTACCCGGAATATTAATCTTTTTAAGTTGTAGGCTAGAACTTCCTTGCAAGTGTTGTTCCAGTTCAGGGTCGCACATCTGGTCAGCTGCCAGCGCTGCGTAGTCCAGAGGAGTATCTATCGTCTCGACCCTGGAGAGAGCATCCGCGACGATGTTGTCTTTTCCGGAGACGTGTCGGATGTCAGTTGTGAACTGGCTGATATAGTCCAGATGGCGGAATTGCCTTGGTGAGCATTTGTCTGCTTTTTGTTGGTAGGCGAACGTGATAGGCTTATGGTCTGTAAATATGGTGAACGACCTGCCTTCCACCATGTGGCGAAAGTATTTCACAGCGAGATAGATGGCTAGTAGTTCTCTGTCGTATGCGCCATATTTCTTTTCAGCTGCCGAAAACTTCTTCGAAAAGAATGCTAGAGGCTCCCAGTGACCTGCGACGAATTGGTGGAGTGCGGCACCGGCTGTAGTATCAGACGCGTCGCTGACGATAGAGAGTGGGGCGTCGCACTTCGGGTGAACGAGCAGGGTTGCCTGGGCCAGAGCTTCCTTGCACTTGCTGAAAGCTTCTACTGTTTCGGCAGTCCAAGACACGAGTTGTTTGCCTTTTTGGTTCCCTTTTAGGAGGTCATTGAGTGGAGCTTGTGTCCTCGCGGCGTTGGGAATGAATCTTCTGTAAAAATTTATTGCTCCCAGGAAACGGCGGAGATCCTTGATGGAAGCTGGTTGGCTGTAGTTGTTGATGGCCTCCACTTTATCTGGGAGGGGTGAAGTGCCAGCGTCGGACACCGAGTATCCTAGGAATTTGACCTTAGTCAGGCCGAAATGGCATTTGGCGGTGTTGATGACAACACCATATTCCTGCAGGCGCTGGAATAATATCTTGAGATGGGCTAGGTGCTCTTCCTCTGACGTTGAGGCAATAAGGATGTCGTCTATGTAGGCGTAACAGAAATCTAAGCCTCTGGTAACCTCTTCCATGAAGCGTTGGAAGGTCTGGGCTGCGTTGCGGAGGCCGAAAGACATCACCGGAAATTCGAAGAGTCCGAATGGCGTAGTGATTGCTGTTTTCGGAATGTCCTCGGGAGCCACAGGGATTTGATTATATGCCCGCACCAGATCAATCGTTGAGAAGATCTTGGTGCCGCTCAGTGCCTGTGCAAAATCTTGGATGTGGCGTACGGGGTATCTGTCCGGAATAGTTCTGGCGTTCAATCTTCTATAATCGCCACATGGTCTCCACTGGTCGTCCTTCTTGGGTACCATGTGCAAGGGAGATGCCCAAGAGCTCTCGGAAGGTCGAGCGATTCCGAGACGGACCATGGCCTCGAACTCCTTCTTGGCGCGTTTTAACTTGTCAGGAGCAAGGCGTCGTGGGCGTTCGACTGTTGGAGGTCCTGGCGTGGTGTTAATATGGTGCAGTGTTGCGTGACGAACTTCCCTCCTGGCGCCGTCAGGGCGAGTGATGTCAGGAAACTGTTGAAGAAGCTTATGATACGGGGATGTTCCTGTGACCGTCTTAATGGAAGCGATCTTGTTGTCGCTTCGTTTTCCCGTGATGGTCAAATTCGTCACCTGGTCCAGCAGCCGTTTATTTCGGACATCCACCAGTAGCTCGTACTTGGCGAGAAAGTCTGCCCCGATGATTGGCCTGGAGACGTCTGCAATGACGAAGCTCCAAGTAAAGTCGCGTCGCAATCCCAGATCCAGGTTGAGCGTTAGGCTGCCATAAGTAGCGATTGTGCTGCCATTTGCTGCTGCCAGTTCGTATGTCGCTTTAGTGGGGCGTCCCTGGACAAGGCGTCGTGGGAAAACGCAGAGATCTGCGCCGGTGTCTATAAGAAATTGGGTACGGGTTACCCTGTCGGTAACAAAAAGGCGACTGACTTGGTTGGGGCTGGTGCTGGTCGCCATCAGTTTGGGCCCCGCGCGTTTTCCTGCTGGAAGTTGCAGGGTTTGGTGCACTTGCTTGCCTTCGTCCCATACTTCCAGTGGTACCAGCATGTTCCCTCGGGCTGACGACCTCTGGACCGACTGCGGGAACGATTGCTCCAACGATGCGGGGTGGCGCTCCTCCTATGCTGGCCAGAGCGTAGTGTCGAAACTTCGCGCCTCAAAGTAGCGAGCTCTTGTTGGAGAGGCTGCATCAACCGCTCCATCCGTGTTAGTAGTGGCTGATTGATGGGTTTACCCATTTCCTCGGATGTACCGCTCGTGAGGGACATGATGATGATGATTGGTGCGCGAAATTTATCACCGAAGAGTTTATTTCGTGCGCGACGTGCTCGCGGTAGACGTACTTGCACGCGTCGTGTTCACTGTCGGATTCACAAATGTAAACTTCGTGGTCACTAATGTGAACGTCGGTGTCACCAATGTAGCAATTGAACGTGCTACGTAAACACAGTTAAAAGAAAGCTCTAGAATCATCGGTTGATAGTTTTTTATGTGCCATTAAAATTTTCACAATGTTATCAACATATGGAGTGTGACAGTTAAAAAAATAATCAACAGTACAATTTGTTTCAGCTTGCTGTTCAAAAGAATTGGAATTTGAATTGCTTGAATTTGAATTCTTAAGTAAGTACTTCTCACAGCGCAGGTAGCTACAGTACTGGTGACCCCGACGTGATCACCAATGTAGCAATTGAACGTGCTACGTAAACACAGTTAAAAGAAAGCTCTAGAATCATCGGTTGATTTTTTTTTATGTGCCATTAAAATTTTCACAATGTTATCAACATATGGAGTGTGACAGTTAAAAAAATAATCAACAGTACAATTTGTTTCAGCTTGCTGTTCAAAAGAATTGGAATTTGAATTGCTTGAATTTGAATTCTTAAGTAAGTACTTCTCACAGCGCAGGTAGCTACATAAATATTCTGCAAAAGTTTTCGGGCTCATGACGGTATTTATCACACAAAGAATTAGAGTCACACATCCTATATATCCAAAAAATTGGGCAGTATCGTGTGTTGGGTAGGAAAAGGAATGTACGGGATCAAGGGCTATCGAGTTTTGGAATATACAAGGCTGGAAATTATCGCCATGGTGAACAAACTCATTCATTTTTTAAATATTGCAAATTTGAAATTTTGAAATTTTGAAATATTTAAATTTAGGTTTGCAATGGCTTCGTCCTTGAGTTAATTTTGAGGGTCATATTTATTCAGCTTTCCTTAGCATTTGAGGGTGATAAATTTTGCATGCCAAACAGCAAATTTTATAACAATACTATCTGACCCGACAAATGTTGTTCTGCCATATAAATTATTTGTAGTGAACATTTTGGTAGTTAAATAAAAAAAATGTATGTATTATAAATGTGTGGGGAAGGGATCTATGTCATAAAGAGGAATTGAGCGCTGTAGACGATGACTGCCGAAAAAACAAAAAAACACCAACCATTAATTTTCTCAATTCACTGTATTTCATAGTAATGGACATATTCATTGTTTGATCTCATAAAAGTTAAATATAAAGTGAAAAAAGTAATACATTTTTTATCTTGAAGTAGGAAAATGAAATAAATGAAATCAATATTAATTTCGAAGAGCAATTGAGTGTACGATATTTTTTGTCAGTCCGTCTTTAGCCAACACAAATAAGCTCGATGGTTTGCCCACGCGAGAACATGATGCCGAATGAAATATCAAAATGACGCGACGCTTCTCATGAATGTCTTGCGCATGTGTGAATGAAAGTTCGATGAGGTGGACGTAGCGCCATCTGTCATTCAACAATATAAATAATTTCGTATTGTTTGAAATACGAACGACGACGGTTAAATTTGTTCAAGCTAAAATCGCGTTTAAAAAATGGGAGGGTGGTGGTAGAAGGATTAAAATTTGGGGTAATAGGTATTTTTTGATGCCAAAAAAAATACTAAAAAAAATAGTCAATATAATAGAAAAAAATTTCTGGTTAGGGACACCCTAATTACGTAGCGGTGTGAAATTTACTTTAAAATCCATTCTCATACCTTTCAAATATACATTAAAAAAATCATAAAAATCGGTCAAGTCGTTTCGGAGCAGTGTGACCACAAACACCGTGACACGAGATTTTTTATATATAAGATGAGATTGATATCTTTGTGGCTTTAGCCATATTTAGTAGGATGAGTAAAAGGATGTGAATAGTCAAATACTTCCTTGCTCTTCTCAACCTCCTTCTCTTCCGCTCTTCCTTCAGTCACATAACATTTTACAAATTGGGGATTATTGCCTGCGGGCAGTATTTACACAGAAAAATCGGAATTAATTTTTTCATTTTTTGATGCAAAGTTTTAAACCTGTGACCTCTGGATCCATATACGAAAAGTTTATGGTTCGATTTTTGTGGGCTCGTCCGTCGGAGTGAAAATATTTATTTTCAACGAACTAAAGGATTTTTCTCATGAAACCTTTTTGTTTCAATGATTGACTAAGGGAAATTTAAACCTTGTGACTTGTGACGTCACTAGGATAAAGCATGATGACGTAACGCGATGACAGCAATAAAAACTATGATTTATTAGACACATCCAATTATGTAGTGGTCTGGCGAAAACTAAACGAGACTGTTCATATTTTATCTATGAAAGAAGCATTAGCTGACAGACTTTCTGTCACAGCAAAAAAAACCGTCGTGGTGTTGATCATTCGTGGTTGAGATGTTGATTGATGAGTCGGTAGCTCTTTGTATCATATACATCTGGAAGAGAGACGGCTGTTATAAGCTTTCATATTCTCGCAATTTTGTTTTGCCTTTACTGGAATAGGATTGGAGATTTTGTATTGTGATCTAAGTGAAAATTCTAAATTAAAATTCTTACTCATGATCCTTCTGGCGACCAGTTTTAGACATAGGCCTATCATAAATTACTTCCTTTTTGAAGATTTTTGGTATTTCTCACTCATCAGAAATTGGAAATTATTTATTTTTCCAGCGTGAATATATTTTAAAATCGAACTTTCTTGATTGTTTAATGTAAAATGCTTTGTATGGCGTGACTTGCAGAAGGCAAACTGCGCGCATTGGTAAAATTCAACTGTGCATTGATCTGGAAGTTAACTGAATGGAAGATAATGTCGGGGACATCTCAGAAAGACAAGGAACAATAGAGGTAGTAAAATACTTGAGAACGTATAATCATGTAAATAAAACAATGTATGAGACGAGTATTTATGAATTTTGATGTTGCAAGAAATTTGTCCAAGACAAATGATGGGTCTTTTCATCGTCTCTGCCTAACCTTGAGGAGAAATGGCGTAATGGTTAGTTAACTAAACATGTTTTGGCATAATCACTTTTTCACGGGTTTAAAGGGTTGGTATTGTAAAAGCCTTTATTCTTGTTAATTGTTTGTCTTCCGAGAAAAAATCTTACGCGGTCTTGTCATTAGGCGGACGGTTATTCTTAAAATAACAATATGATGGCTAAGCGACATTAAAGACCCTTTAATAGGGCTCCCAACCTCCCGAAAGAGGGCGGACAGATCGAGGATAGTTTCCTAGGGATGATTTCAAAGATATTGTAAAGTTTACACTCTTTGCATAGAAAAACACACAAAAGTTTGACATAAAAAATATCATAAAAAATATTTTTGACCTGGTATCGCAAAGAAATTTGGTTGATTGAATATATAAGGAAATATTTTATGGGTTTATAGCTTTTTTTTCACAGAATGACGGTATTGTTCGAATACTTTATTTTCCAGGCAGATGAAATCTTATAAATTACCAATGTCAAGAATAATTCAACAATGTCTAAAGAGATGTTTGTAAAAAGTTAATGTGACGATGCTATAATTAGATGAAATTGAACTAATTAATGTTTCATTTTATTAATTATGTTTGCAAACCCCCGATCGGTTTCAAAAGCAACAATTCTTCGGGAGGGTAAAAGGTCAAACTTTAACTAAAACAGTATTTTCTTTCCTCGTGACAAAGAAAGGGTCATTTTGAAACCGATTTTACTTTTACATAATTGAATAATATTTTTTTACATTAACTCCACTATGGGGTGATAGCAGGGGTTTTGGTTGTAAAATAAATAGGTACCCGACTCCAGATACTAATATAAACAGCCTGTATGTTGGTCTAATATCTATGAACTTCAGAGTGAGGACTAATATCTACAGAGCTAAGGTCGGACGAATATCTATGAGGGTCACAGTGGTGACTAATAAATATCTATGGAGCGTAGGTTGGACTAATATCTACATAGGGCAGATGAGCAAGAAGTTGTACGGAAAAGCATAAATTACTTCAATTACGTAATTACTAATTACGTAAAGGCTTAAACGTTTAAAATACGTACATGAAGTTTTTGCATAATATTACGTATTTTGCTGTTTACGAGGACAATTATTTATTGAACAAACATGGATAAAGAAAAATAATTTATTGAACATACAAAGATATTTATTTATTTCAAAATACACGGCACCACAACCTAACCTAACCTAACTGACATAGTAATAGTCATGGTAACAGACTAAATAATTTAGAAGCACTCGAAATAAAGAAAGCTGCTAAAACATAAACCCAAATCCTTAATAATCAGCAGTGTCCAATAGTCCGATATTAGGGATTCTTACATACACATACATAAATTAAGTTTTTTAAACTGCTTTCGCAATATTACGTTATTCCAATATGCTATACATAATTGCAAATCCAACCTCTGCCATGGCTGTAGATATTCGTCCACACTTTGGTTCTCATAGATATTGGTCCGATTTGTTCAGTTTTTGGAATTCCTGTAGATATTAGTAGACGCCTCCCCCATACCCGCCTCCCAAATTGAGATACCATAGCAAAATCCGATAAAAAATCTAACCACAAAGTGATTGCTATCTGTGAAAGTTTATGGAAAAGTTTTTATTTTTCTAAATATTTAAGATTTAGCTGAGTTTTTTGACTAGCTCCTTGTCAAATTAAGGTTGTGGCAATGAATATTTTTTCAATGACAAGACCTCCAAGAAAGTTAAGTTAAAATAGTTAAACAGCTTTTCCGAATCGTGGCCTGGCATAATGTCGAACTTTTTGAATGTTTGTGTACTGAGGGAATAAAAACTGTTTCCTTAGTTTTGGCTTTTATATCTTGATAGTGTCACGGTGAAGAATCAACTTTATTTTACAGATTGCTTCCAAATTGCTCAAATGTTTGTTAAGAAAACTATTAAACTTTATTATCATTATAAAATGTGACATTTATTTTTGTACTAGCTGATCCGGCCACGCGTTGCTGTGGATAATAAAACACAACGTCATCTGCTGGATGGTTATCCAACCTTTATAACCACCGCCGTCTTTGAGTTAAGTTAACCAATTGAAGTCCAGACTGCTGTCCAGAAACACGAAGATATTAGTGTACAAAACACTTATCAGACCAGTACTTACGTACGCAGCTGAGACTTGGGTACTAACTAAGAGGAATGAGCGAGCACTGGACGTTTTTGAAATAAAAATTTTGAGGCGCATCTTCGGACCGGTTCTAGAAAATGGATTTTGGCGCAGACGTTATAACAATGAGCTCTATACTTTGTTTAAGGAGCTAAACGTCGCAAAATTTATAAAATTGGGAAGACTTCGGAGGCTGGGTCATGTGGAGAGAATGACCGAGCATCAAGCACAAAAGTCCCTGCTGAACTCAAGACCAATAGGGCGAAGGAGCCTGGGAAGGCCAAGACTAAGATGGAGCGACAACGTCCTCAAAGACATATATATCTTGGAGCTTCCAAACTGGAGAGAGCTGGTACAAAACTGAGATGAGTGGAGGAAGACTCTTGAGGAGGCCAAGACCCACCAGGGGTTGTAGAGCCAATAGTGATGATGATGATGATGACGTCTATGAGTTAATCGCGAAGAGACAGACAGATGCCGCGGAGGACTTTAATTTATAATACGTAGAGATGGTGTGAAAGATTACAATAATGTGCATGAAATGCTTGAGGTAACTAACGTATTTAAATTAATAAGGATTAATACTGTATCCGTCTTAATAACTTTTCAATTACCGTAATGTACGTGACCATTTTTTTAGAAGATAGAATGGGTATGGTAAGCTATCCTTAGAAGATATATATATGCCTTCCCGGACTTTTTTTTAGATCTATAAAAGAGGAATATCCCACCATGTATTATTTTGTTATATCCCAAATGGATTAGGCAGCGTTTTCGTTGAAAGCTACCAGGCGGCTCGATTTTTTCCGACACTTCTAACAATTATCGTGATGTTTCAACCAATTTACACAAATCCTTGACAAATTACTTTATTACAAATTACCTTCCTCACGAAACACTCTATCTATTGGTGAAAACCGCATGAAAATCCGTTCAGTAGTTTTCGAGTTTATCGCGAACAGACAGACAGACAGACAGATGACGCGGGGGACTTTAATTTATAATATATAGAGATTATGAATAACTTTACTTTTTCTATTGGGATTAGAGTCCTTTCGCGTTGATTTGGCACCAAATTTTTAATTTATTGGTTGGGTTGCTGGAAAAAAAGTGCTAGAGAAAAATACTCAGGACTTTATGGATAGCCAGGCGTAATATATTGTATGTGTCATTTCTGGAAGAGTTATACATCTACAATAGGCTTTCAACTATCTGCCTACAACGTAACGAACCAAAACGCTTACAACGTATTAAGATATTTTGGACATATTGCTCGCCTAACTGAGGACTCCACATGGAGAAACTCATAATCACTGGCAAAGTGCAAGGCAGAAGAAGCAGAGGAAGGTCCCCAATACGCTGGAGTGACCAAGTATCACTGGCGTCCAGTACGTCCGCAGTCCGAGAAGTGCAGCAGCCTTGTCCACCGTGGAAATTGGAGTACCTAGGGGTCATGATCCTCACAAATGAGGAACCGACTTGAAGAAGTATAAATTTATTTGTTCTTAGAGCTCCTGACGATTTGATTTAATCTTTATAACAACTCAAACGTTTTGCATTTTATTTTAATATTTACAATTTGTGAAGATGATGGCTTTAGTACTCAGGATCACATTGCCTTTCAAAAATAAATATTGCCACTTTTCTTTCAATTTTATTATTTTTTAAAAAGAAAGACAAACATTCTCTTATTACGAATAACCTGACATCATTTTGAAAACATCTACTACCACCTCAGAAAGCGGAAAATGTTGCTTGCGTCGTAATAGAGTGTCGTAACAGCCGAGGCATCTAACACATGATGCCTGAGTGGAACCCAAACGCGATGTCAGTTCAGCCACTAACCGGACAATTTATAATATAATTTATTTGTTTGTTGTCAAATTATTGAGATGTCAGAAATTGTAAAAGAAATAAAATATTTTACAAAATGTTGATACGGAACAGAAGCAAATGAAAGTGGATATCGACATAAAAATAAAGCTTTTCAATATATTAAAAATTCACCATCACATTTCAAGAGTTTCTGATCAATTCATCAGGTCACGGGTCAGTGCGGGAGTTAACACGAGTGGGCCCGCTGAGTAAGAAGTTTATTCTGGCTCTATACATACAATCTACGTAGTGTGTAGTAGGCAGTAGGTGGGTGGGTGGGGGGATTCATGCGGGGTAGAGAGATAAGGAGGAGGATGGGAAGACGCTTGGACGTCGCGGCGCCAAACGACGCCAACGCAGTTCTTAAAGGTGCTGTGGAGAAAGGCGGCAAGTATTCCTTTTGACTAAAGGTCATTGTAATTTTTATTAATTGCTTAGGGGATTACTTTGCGGTTTTGACAGTTCTTTGTGGTTTAATGCAAACGCTTCGTGTCATTAATGGATAGTTAAAAGATAATAAAGGCTTAACTTCCTATTTAACATATTTATTTAATTTTAGAATCTTTTAAAAGAAATTGTTTAAATTTTTGTATTATTTTCAACTCTACCATCACCGAACTTTGATGGAAAAGTAATTATAAAATACATTATGTTGACTTTTTTTACACATGTAATGTCATAAAATCGACGTGTTGAGGTTTTTAATTTGAAAAAAATACGGGTAACCCAAAATGGTTATTCATTTCATTTGAGGTTATTCATTGCCGGGAGAACAATATTTCATTGAAGAAGAACAACAATAATAATCTAAACGAAAATCCGAAAGAGAACAAGACACAGAAAAATAGAAAAAGATAATGGTTGCAATTGGGACTCGTCTAACCGGGACTTGCTCATTTAACAATTCTGCCATTGCCACATTTTGTCAAACCGTCATATTTGTCAATCTCATATTTCGATTTAACAATATTATCTTCAATTTATTTTTTTCCATATCGAAGGCAACTTCCCTTTTTATTGGAAATAATAATTCTCAGAATTGATTTATAACCTAGAAAGCATCTCGGATAAATATATCCGATTTTATTTATATGAAACTATTAACCTTTTTATAAAAGTCTAAACTTTTGAAGGTTATTTCCATTAATAGAATATATTTTATTATTAATATTAAAATTATATTAATAATATAATATATTATTACATTATATATAACAATAATAATCTATAGTCGAACAGATACCAAGTGCACTCCCAAAATTTCACACGGGGATTAACGTACAGTAAAATCTTCGAAAAACCCAAACTCGAAAGACACTCTACCATTATATTATTAATATTTATATTTTTCATTTCTTATAACTTATTCGACCCTCTAAAATCCGATTTTCGGAATTACATAAAACTGGATTCTAAAAACAATATTTTAGACGATTCCTAATTATACGCTGCGAAACAAAATTTAGAAATTCCAATGGCGGTTATTCCCGCTAATTAGACGACTAAATCCTTTGGAAATTCCATTGTTGTTAATATCATGCTACTATAACAGCAAAAAATTAATGTTTCTACATTTAGTAATAATAATTAGTAGTGTTTTCATAAGATGAAAAACCAATCCATTACTTTGTTTTGGATTAAATCTACTTTATTACTGTCATTTTGACTCCGTTTATTTAATCGGTGTGACTGTAATTACATATTGTGTGATATATTATCAGTGAAACAAGGTTATCGAAAACCTTGTGCATGCTGCTATAGATATGGTTTCTATTGAGGATCGGAAAAATTGTGTAATTCATGGAGAAAATAAGGATTTAATATATTTAAATAACTCCAAAATAAGGATTTCATCAAAAAGACACACGTGACAATTACTCAGATACGGACAGTGACGAGAATTATGTGTGAAATTTCAATTATTTGTTTGATACATATTTTTGTTAAAGGAATGTGTTTAACCTACGAGCAATCATCTATTTCGTGTTTTACCTACGTGTTGAAATATTTAGCTATAGGTTTTAACAATTAATTAACCAATTTTTTTTGCATCAATCTTAAGTTTGTTATTCTACATTTTTCCGTTAACTGTAAAATGTATTTTTTTTAATCTCTACATATTATAAATTAAAGTCCTTCGACGCGTCTGTCTATCTGTTCGGGATAAATTAAAAAAATCTACTGAACGGATTTTCATGCGGTTTTCACCAATAGATAGATTCATGAGGAAGATTTAGGTTTATAATTTGTCAAGGTTTTGTGTAAATTGGTTGAAATATATAATATATAAAGGAGAATGTCTACATGTGGTGAACGAGCGGGTCGGCAGCGGTCGGTGTGGATTTGATTTGTATGCAAATTAACAGTTGGCGGTATATGGCGTTCTGTTTCGTTAGCCACAGAAACGCGTGTCCGGGGCAGCTAGTTACAAATAAAAATTTACCGATGTAACGTGTACATATATTGTATTGTAAAAAGTATGTTGTTTTATGTTGATGTGCACAATTAAGTGTTTTTTGTCTTTAAAAAAATAAATATGTAAAATCTTAGCCGGAGGGTATTTAAATTTAAATGTACATAAATTGGTTACCGCTTTATTAATTAGTATCAGATAAAACCTGTTTAAGAATTTTCTTGATTCTGAAATATACAGGGTGTAACAGGACGTACCCTAGGGATTTTAACCAGCGATTCGTTAGCATATTTGGAGTAAAAAATGTAAATGAAATTTTTGTCTCCGGTGACTTTTTTGATGACATTTTTTTTATTTTTTTTTTCAAATTCAAGCAAAAAAAATTCTTCCGCTTGTTATCATTGGTCACTCAGCCGAGTAACCGATAAACCCCTCAACCCGCCTCCAACCGTCCAACATCAACCATTTTTTTATGTTTTTGTAGAAAAAATAAATAAAAAAAACATCAAAAATATCACCGAAGACCAAAATTTTATTAACATTTTTTACTCCAAATAATGTCAGGAATCCATGGTGAAAATCCCTCGGGTACGTCCTGTTACACCGGTATATGTAATATGAGTTACCGGATCACTTGTAGGTATTTTTAAACACCTGTGCATTTTATTTAATCCTTAAATTCAGACTTCAAGACACTTGAATTCAGTCCCGAAGATAGTAAAAACATTTTGTTTAATAAAATTAATTTTAAGTCGTGAACCTTCTCGTGTTACTTTACCTGTACATTTTATTACTGACTATGGACTTTGACCGTGCATTTAGTTTCTGTTTGAGTATAATGATATGTTACATTGATGAGAATAACCTTCAAAAGTTAAGAAAGTTTTTCTTGTAAAAAAATAGAACATTTAATTGCTAACATTACAAAAGGGACTAATCGCGATGTGATAAATACAGATTTGTCTGCTAATACTGATCTTGAATCGTCAGATTTCCGATTTCCCGCCCTCCATTGAACAATAATCTCCAACGAATCTCATTTTAATTACGCTGCTATTCAAAATTTAATGTAAGATTTATTCACGTCCAATCAACAGATATATTCACTATTCCGTTGTGGAATTTCTAAAACAATCGAAACCAACATACATTTTCACTATTCAGGTGTGGTATTCCTAAAACAATCGAAATAACAAGTGTATTCAGTATTCAGGTGTGGTATTCCTAAAACAATCGAAATCAACAAGTATATTCAGTATTCAGGTGTGGTATTCCTAAAACAATCTAAACCAACAAGTATATTCGGTATTCAGGTATAGTATTCCTAAAACAATCGAAACCAACAAGTATATTAAAAACAATTAACAACAATTACGTCACGAGACATAAACATCAATACATGATTCCGAAGACAAATACTACATATGGACAAAGACATTATCAGAATCTGGCTCCAAACATTTTTAATTTAATTGAAAAAGATGTTAAAGATATCCACATGACAAAAAATGCAAATCTAAAACACAAAATTCATAAGTGGATAATCAACAAAGGTATTGCATACTGCGAACTTGAACAATACAAAAACACACTCAACGCCTGTATTTTTTCTCTTATACTCACAATTATTTTTGTGTTTCTAATTTGTTTCTTTCATATTTTTTTCTATTTTTCCATTTTTCTTGTCTCTTTTCTTTTTCATTTCTTTTATTGTTCTTTTATTCTATTATTCTATTTAAATTAAAATATTTTGATTTTTATCTTATTTTTCTTCCAAGATTAAGATATCAAAATTAGTTTAAATTCCTGCCACCTCGGAACAGGCTCAGCCTAGTGAGGTGGTATATACCAAAAAAAATGTATATTGTATTTTGATATATTATTTAATATATTATATGGTAATATCTTGGTTAATAAATAATAAAAAAAAATATTCAGTATTCTGGTGTGGTATTCCTAAAACAATCGAAACCAACAGACATTTTCTATATTCCTAAAACAATCGAAACAATATATGTGTACATTCACTATTCATGTGTGGTATACCTAAAACAATCGAAACGCATTAAACATTCTCGAATTTTAATCTTGATTCATTGGAATTTATTATCTAATGAAAATAAGACTTGCTTCTTTTGATTTGAAACCGAATATTCTATTCATTCTGGAAAGGGATATGTTTGTACGCTTCATTCAAAAAAGCGATCCACTATTTTTCTCATCATTATACGAGAATCGATTGCTAAATATTGAATAACTGACCAATGAGAGGGAAGTGGAGGGAGGTACAGTTTGGATGAGATAAGTAGTCGATTATTTATTACGACTGGGTTCCACCATCAATAGAGATGCTAAAAATAACCTTACAATAACATGATAAAAGCGTTAAATATTTATTTACGTATTTAATACAAAGTTACCATTATTTAAGAAACACTTGAACGATATTTTTATGTAGTACGAGTACATTTTAATCACATAGCACATTGCATTTTTTTGTCAATTTTTTATTTATCTACAATATAAAAACCTGTTGCCGTTTTCTTTTCTTTTTTATGTAGGTAAGGGAACGTACCCATACTACGTGACCAACTTTTTGCAATTTTTAACCCCCCCCCCCCCCCCCCCCGGTGACCAAAATCCTAAGCAACCCGCCGCTCATTTGTATGGAGCGTGACATTTTGAAGACCCCCCCCCCCCCCCTAAACGTGTCACGTAGTATGGGTACGTTCCCTAAGTACTGTGACATCTGATTTGAGTTGTCTAGAATTGTTTTTATGTACATTTTGTAAATACACAATGTATACTATTTTATGCCATCTGCAACTTTAAAAACTTTCTCTTGTATTGTAATGCATTATTTTTACTAAAATGTACCTTTATACCTTCCATTCATGTGATGTTTACTTTTTCAAGTTCATCTTTTTTATTGTTCAACTTTGTCTCTGTATTATAAACTTATGTGTAAAGCCCATCAGGGCGTTGATATATTAATAAATAATAAATAAATAAATAAAATAAATAAATTTACGAATATCATGTGTGGTGCTGGATGAGCCACTTGTTTAAAAAATAGTGTATGTAAGTATTTATAATGTTTTACTCAGTAATCAACCTAACTACAGTTTATCAAGTTGATGATAACACCATTTTTATATAAGAAGGGAGATTTTTTGCAACAATGGACGGAAAACAACCATATCTTGTTTCGAAATCTTCTATCTTCTATCTTCTTCTTCTATCTTCTATCTTCTCTTCTATATAAATAAAAATGAATCGCCGAAATGTATGTACGAGCATAACTTCCGAACGACTGCACCAAATTGGATAATTCTTTTTTTGTTGTATTTTTTATGGTCAAGGTTTGTATAAAAATACTGGTGAGCTCTGGCATTATGAAATTTGTATTAAAAAATTGCAATAGGTGGCACTCGAGCTGTTTGAAAACTGAATGCACCGGGACTGAATGAATGGAATGCGGGAGGGAGGAACTCGGGAGGAGGGTCCGCGGGACTGGGGAAGCGGGCAAGGGGAGTGGGGTGAGGGAAGGCGGTGTGGGAACGCGAGAGGGTAAAGGGGAGGCGAAAGTAGAACAGGACGAATGGGAAAGGACACGCAGGGAGAAATAATTTCTTTATTAAATGGTATAGCAGCGCATGCCGGGAACCAGCTAGTATATTATAATATATTTTATATAATATATTATAAAGTGATAGTTGCCTATGATATGAAAATAAATTAGTTGAAGATAATATTGTTAATTCTAAAAATTTGAAATATGATATTGAGTATTATTTATTTATTTATTTATTTTGACGCCATAAAATGGCTATTACAATCCGGTGATACATGATACACAGTGGTACATAGGAGGGTAATTACAATGATAATAATGTACATTAAACAAAGTACATATGTATGATAACAACTAGTATTTAGTTATAGGATACAAATATGTTTTACAACAATAAAAAAAAATATGAGCTCGTACAAAATACACATTTTTATGCAAAATAAACATAAGTAAATAAAGGTGAATTCTTAGAAAAATTCTCAACATCATATACCTACTTTATTTTTATTGTACATATTGTCGGATTCTAGGAATTGGCTAAAATGGACTAGCTTAGTAATGATATTATTGTTACCTTCAGATGAAATGACTGAAGTTTGAAATGACTGAAGTTTGAAATGACTACAGGTACTGCTAATTAGTTATGCTTTTCAGGGCTGCCAGTTAGAGAATCAATAATTAATCTTTGGTTTAAAAATAATAATTTTGAAAAAAAATTATACATTATTAGCTATCACTTAACTAGTCTCTCTGATAATTAATATAAATGAAGCAAGCGGTATGGAATACATATTAGAGTATGATATAGACGCCGTGCAGACGAACACTATTATACCTAACATTAATTATTATCATTGAGGTATGATATTATAGCCTTCTTATAACTATATTCGGTGCAGTTGAACACATCTACTACTTCTGAGAAAGCATTGCCAACTGCATGCAATCTAGGTATAAACGAGTATCGTGGGTGGTTTGTATATTTATGCGAGTATCTAAATGACTCAGTCCTGATATTTTTGTTGCAATTAAAAAGAATTTTGGATCGAGTAGTTCTAGTAGGTATGTGGAAGGTAATTAGGTTTAATAAATCAGGACCGTCTATAATACCATTAACAATTTTAAAAACAAAAGTCATGTCGGAAATAAGTCTACTATCTGAAAGTTTGAGTAAGTTTAATTCTTTCATTAAGTGATTGTAATTTATTGATTCTATTGGTAGACCAAGTTTATAGTTAATGAATCTTAAAAATTTATGCTGAATTTTTTCTATGGAATCGGAGTGGATTTTGAAGTGTGGGGACCAAATAGAAGAATTATATTCGACTTGACTTCGAACTAGAGAGGAATATAGGATTTTTAATGTTGAAATATTTTGAAAGTCTCTGCCATTTCGAAGAATGAAACCTAGCATTTTTAATCCTTTATTGACGGTTTGACATTAGGGGGCAATGGCGGAATTGGTAAACGCACGTCCCGGATAGACGAGAGGTTCTGGGTTCGAGTTCCAGTTGCGACCATTGTCTTTTTCTGTGTCTTGTTCTCATTCATATTTTCGTTTAGATTATTATTATTATCATCTTCTTCAATGGTATATTACATTGATGGGAATAACCTTCAAAATTTATAAAAAGAGAGTTTTTCATATAAAAAATTAAAAAAAGTAATTCAACAAAATAATAGACTGAAAAATGTGATGTAGATTTACCAATTTCGGGACACCGTGTATTTGCATATGGAAGACGTTAGCACTGTCACAAACTATAACTTCTGAAACTTGATACGGTTTTTATTAAATCACAGCGTGTCAATGTCAAGGTCAGGAATCAACTCTCCTCCATCTTATACTTCTCCTTCCCCACCCACTTTCCTTCCGTCGGCAAACATATTAAGGCTTAACATTTGCAATAGATCCCACGTAATTGAGTTGCTCCTTGTGTGGCTGGGGTTTCATTACAACCTTTTTTGACCTTACACGTGTATACCGGTTCCATGACAGTAGATCCCTTGATAGTTATACAATATGCAATATAGATATACAATATGCAGTCGGTCTATGAAAAATACGGTATACCTACGTATCTTAATCTTTTTAATATATAAAACAAAATCGGGTTAGTTACACTTTTTATAACTCGAGAACGGCTGTACCGATTTTGATGATTGGATTTTTCTCCGCTCCGGATAACAGAATCACTAATAAAACATCGCAAGAATTAACGAAAAAGAAAGTTATGAAGAAAATTAATTTTTTCTTACATTTTGTATGGAACGAATTCTCATATTTTGAAAGAACTGCAGCAATATTGTGATAGGTATAATCAGGTATAATATCAAACTGCGCGTGAATTCCAAATATTCCTTTGTTTTTAATCATATAATGGTGCCCCTCTTTCTGACACACTAAATGTCAACAGTCGAAAAAGAGACAAACGGTGAACGTATGTCTGCAACCCATTCAAAGGAAAAACACAATAATTATAATAAATCTCTGAAATGAAACGCATTTTGTTTTACATAAGTTCCACACAGGTTTTCCTGAGGAAAATAATTTCTCTCAGGACCTATGTCATCTTAGGGGATGCTGTGTGGAGGGTCTTTTTTAAGGAAGAGGAGGATAGGAAGTTCTGGGAAGGAAAAAAGAATGAGGGGTGGGTAGGAATCTGGGGGTCAGTGTGTCCGGGAGTGACGGACGTATGAATCCAACCCTCCAACTGCGGTGTAAGGCAATGGGTCAAGAGAGTCCGGCTGGAAAGGTCAAAAGGTCTTCCTCAACCAGTATCTCTCGATCCGTCCCGCCACGCAGCAGGTGGGCAGACGCATCCGCCGCAAAAACCCGGACAAACTTCACCCAATGAACCCGGACACCCCTGCTAAATCACCAAACTTAGCGGACCACTTGGAGTAACCTATGGCAAAGGTGTTGGTTATCCAATAAATGGAAAAACGGCGGCACCCGCACCCGCCTCCCAAATTCCCGTAATTAAGTGGAAAAGTAAGAAAATCACAAACGAAAAAATCCGTGCACAATGACACCTCTGATACTGACAAAAACAAAACACGGACAGCTGTGCATCGATAATTGCGTCATTGTGTAATTTAAAATTTAATAAAAAAACTGAATTTATATCTACAGTTACTGATTCTGAGGCGGTACGAAATTCGGCGGGTCAGCTAGTCTAGTAGGTATATAAAACAAAGTCGGGTTAGTTACACCAATTATAACTCAAGAACGGCTGGACCGATTTTTATGATCTTTGATTTGTTGGATTTGTCTTGGCCCCAAATAGCAGAACAACTGTTAAAACATCGGAAAAATTCACGAAAAAAAAGTAATTAAGAAATTTATTTTCCTCATACATTTTGTATGGAACGAATTCTCGTCTTTTGAAAGAGCTGCAGCAATATTGTTATAAGTAGGTATAATATTGAATAGTGAGAGAATTCCGCAAATTCAAAAACGTCAAATGTCAATGCGCTGATTGTTTTGCTTTTGTTCAACATATAATGCTGCCCCTCTTTCTTATACACTAAATGTCAATAGTCGAAAATGAGACAAACGGTGAAGTATGTCTGCACCCCTCCAAAGAAAAAATTCAATAATTATAAAGGTAAGACCACACTGAGCCCACGCAACGCCACGCCACGTGGGTAGACGTCACCATTTCCATATCTGGACTGCTCACCATCCACACATTTTCTATGGAAACGGGTGCTTTAGAAACATACTAGCCCCACGCAATGCAAACCGACGCCCCCTACGCTACGCGGACCTGCCGCAGCCAGATCGGCGTGGGCCAAGTGGAAGGTGGAGGGGGTATGGTCACGCCTACTACGAGATGATTTTACATCTTTTCGGTGTTATCTAAGCATTTAATATTTCGTTATATCTGTGGTTGTTTTTGTTTGACAGATGACAGATATTATAAAAATGGCTGAAGAGCGCTTCATCGAAACTGTGCGACAATATGAAGTTATTTACAACATTAAAGCTCACGAATACAGAGATTCCGCTGTACGCAATGCAGCTTGGGAGAAAATCATTTATGGCAAGATCGGTAAAACACCTTTTTAACTGAATCATTTATTTTATGTGCAACGATTGCAATCGTATTTAGATCTAGATTAGAATGTCTATTTACGAGTATATTGTAGCTATACATATATGCTTTAATTAAATGTTATGATATTTGTAGCTAGATATTACTATACTTACAGGTTTTAGTGCAATTCTGACTGTTTGCAGAGTTTGTAAAGGTAGTGAGTGCTTTTCAGAGCAAAGCTGGTGTTATTTTGTTAATATTTTTTATTTATTAAAAGCAGGTGCAAAGATTTTCAATTGCAATTCACATATGATGAAATGATAAAATTTATGGAATATATGATAAATTTGCAACAACATTTGCGAGTGAAATACAAAACATAAGACACAATATATGTATAGGTTTAGATATTTTCATTTTGGGAATGATGCCTGCCTCTTCTCACCATACTTATTTGCCACGGTACTGCCCCGTCCTGGGATACAAAGTACTCTTTAAACTTTTCCCTCACATGGTAAGCACGTTGAGTATGGTTTCTCCTTATTCCATCCAATGGAATTAGAGTATTTTGCAGTTCTATGGGTACATTTTGTTCGTTGCTTAGCTCGAATGTGGTGCCCAAGTAATTATGAAGGCAGCATGCTGCCAGAACTATTTTGTCCACCATTGCTAGTTGAACTTGTAATGGACCCTGAAATACGCGCCACCTAACTCTTAATATGCCAAATGCATTTTCCACTATCCTTCTGGCTCGAGACAGCCGATAGTTGAAAATTTTATTTGGTTCATTATTTAGCAAGGCGTTTTTGTTGTATGGTCTCAGTAAATAAGACTTCAGCGGAAACGCTTCATCACCTACTATAACGTATGGTAAGGGTTCCGATCCTGTTATCAGTGGTGTCGTCATCCTCGTCTTCCTCTTCCGCCTCTTCGGAGGCAGCCTGTCCGTACTCGCCGCCGGACTCGACGAACTTGATGAGCCCCTCCAGCGTGCGCTCTCCGTTGTACTCCACCACCTTGTTCTCCTTGGTGTACAGCTTGATAGTGGGGAAGGAAGTGATCTTGGTGTGCTCCAGCTCGTTGACGGTGGAGTCCATCTTGGCGATCACCACGGCGCTGTTGGAGGCGTAGTTCTCTCCCAGGTTGTCGTAGATGGGTGCCAGCTGCTTGCAGTGACCGCACCATGGGGCGTAGAACTCGACGAGGACATTGGTGGACTCGTCGAAGACGACGGCATCGAAGTTGGAAGAGGACAGAGTCCAGACGGGCGTCTTGTTCCAGTCCTCGGGCAGCTCCTGGCTCAGGAGGTGCTGCTTCAGCTTACCGGCGAGGAAGTCTGATACGAAGGCCTCAACATTCTCCGCGGTGAGTTCTGGGTTCTCAGGCTTGTACTTGGACATATCTTCCTCCAGGCCGATCAGTCGCATGGAAGGAACCTCTTCCTTCTTCATTCCAAAGAATTCCATGATTCTCTGGTGATCATCTTCATCGGTGTCGATGGTGACGAACAGGACCTTTCCACGGAAGTTCTTGGCCGAAGCCTTGACAGCGTCCACATACTTGAAGTCTCCATCCTTCTTGGACAGGAATACGAGAAGGTGGTTCTTGATTTCTCCTCCGAAGATCTTGGAAGCAGTCTCGTGGGTGAAGTCAACCACGAGGGGCAGAGCTTCTGAGGCAACCCACTTCTTGAGGTCGGCTTCCACTACTTCTCCTTCGTAGGTGGTCTTGCCTTCATCGAACTTCTTGAAGAGGATGACGCTGCCGCACTTTGCCTCGAACTCTTTGTAGACCTCCTCGCTGGAGGTGATGGCGAACACCTGGTCGTCCATAGCGCTGGCCACGGCGAGGAAGGCCTTGGCGGCGTCTGACTCGCGATCCTTGAAGAAGCCGACGGTGGCCACGTTGACCGACTCCACGAAATCCTTGGCTTCCTGAGCGCTGGTCAGCTCCTTCGCGGGGGGGCCCGTCTTCTTCAGCAGCCATGCTACGATGTCGTCGGCCTGTCTGCCTCCATTGTACTCAGTGGGGTTGCCGTTCCTGAAGAACTTGAGAGTGGGGTAGCCCCTGACTCCGAACTGCTCAGCGAGTTCCTGCTCCTGAGTGGCGTCAACCTTGGCCAGCTTGATGGGAGAATCCTGTCCTGCGAGCTGGGTGGCGGCCTTGGCGTATTCGGGGGCCAAGCTCTTGCAATGTCCGCACCAGGGTGCGTAAAATTCAACTAAAACGAAGTCATTGTCGGCGATAACACTAGGGAAGTTCTCTTTTGTCAAAACCAGGACATTTTCTTCCGATTTGATTTCAACTTCGCTGTAGGCCGCGTTGAATACGGCCAACATTAAACAAACAGACGACAGGAAATACATTTTGAAAATACGCCAATACACCAAGCCGACCTAACTATTCACCACAAAACCCGGCAGCATTTATTTCTTTTCACATGGTTTATTATAGATTTCACTAAGCTATGCTAGACGAGGTTTTATCGAGATACCTGTTTATTATTTTCATTATTTTTATCATTTTTGTTTGCTTTTCTTCTTTTTTCTCCAGCTTCATATTCCAAGGAACACTATCGATTCAACTAACATAATCGACTCTGTTTTTTTTTTATTATTTTGTTTAGGTTTCTTTGTTCCTCTTTTTCTTTTTAGTCTCACAATGCTACTTTGCTTCGCTCAGAAGGCTGAACTGAACTGCATCTATCTGTTTTGTTATGTTTCTTTTTCCCCTTCTGGGGGTGCGCTAGACCTCGTCCTTGCATCAACAGGAGTCAGTCGACGATGGCACGGTGCCCTCTAAAATTAATTGCGCCACCCCCAGCAAAATGTGCAGGCTTTAGGTTTGGGGGGGCGACCTTGGCTCTCCTTCGCCTTGCCTCCGGCTACTCGACGCTGAATTCCTTAGGGTCGTCGGGTATTTCCCCCCAATCTCCCATTTACTTTTCTTTGAGGCATCACCGAGGAACCGGCTAAGGGGCGCGGAAGCTGAGTGTGGTTCACGACTAGACCGAACGTCATGCGCATTCTTGCTGGGACTGCCAATCGATTAGAGAGGACTCCCAACCGTTTGCCATACCTTTATTACTTATCTACTGTGTCTTCCTCCCAATCAGGTGCTTGTAGGATACGCTGGATACAATCACCCAGCGCTTGCCACCTCGTGGACTTTCACCAACCTGTCCCATTGTCTTGCCTATTTTTGTTATACTAACACATATTGTATCTGTATTTCCCGCTAAGCACTTGCATACTGCTTGCTAACAACGTATGCAGGGACATTGGAGGTTTAGTTTCGTTATCAAATGTAGAGTCGTTTTTACCAAAAAAATTAGAGTCCTTGCAAGAGCCTTGAAGGGGTAACCATCTGTTACCTATACCAGGGCGGGTATGTGGTGGGTCCTCCAATGTTATCAGTGGTTGATCTGGTGGTACGTTCAACTTATTCTGGTCTAATAATTTACCTAGTGAAGATTTTTCGAAAATTCCTCCATCACTGTTTCTTCCATATGAGCCAACGTCTACTGTTATAAATTTATAATTAGCATCTACTAAGGCCATTAATACTATGGAATTCTGGCCTTTATAATGCCAGTAATCTGAACCACCATTTATTGGACACTTAATATTGATGTGTTTACCATCTAGAGCTCCAATGCAACTAGGGAAATTCCAGAAGTTTTTGAAGTCATTTGCTATTTTTTCCCACATTTCTGTGGTTGGCTGGGGCATTACCTTCGGTCCAAGATGTTTCCAAAGAGCTTCACAAACTTCTTTGACTATATTGTTTACAGTGGAAAATCCTATGCGATAGCTGAATCCTACAGACCGAAATGAATTTCCTGTAGCCAAAAATCTGTAAGTAATAAAAAAAATTATTGTTTCAGTTGACCAGTGTAAAGACGATTGGAGTAAGTTACCCAATTGTTATAATAATGCCATTAAAAGGCGCATAAAGAAAAGTGGCCAAGCGGGGAAGGTGTTGGCGCCTTGGCGATTTGAGGAACAGATGTCGTTTTTGAAGCCATATTTGGAAGGACGTCCCACCACAGGCAATCTTGATGCAACGTCTGCCACTGATTTGTCAGACGTTTCATCTCCTGAAAGCCACGATCAAACCATGACGCCCACGACCAGTAGGGCTTATAAAAGGAAAGCGAGTCCTGATAGGACTGTGGTGGAGATTATGGGAATGATGCAAAAATCCCAGGAGATGAGGGATAAAAAACAAGATCTGGACGAAATAGATCACTTTTTTCTGGGCATTTGTAAGACGGTAAAAAAACTACCAAAAATAGACCAATTGAAAATAAAATCAATCATTAATTCGGCCGTGCACGAAGCCGAGCTCAAGCAGCTGGAGGGGGAAGAACAAGAGCGTAACTATCGCTACGACCACACTTATAATGTTGATCTGGAATAAAAATATTTGATATTTTTATTTATTCATTCATAATTGTCAACATTTTAAGTGTGGTCTCTGTTGTTCCTCCTCCAGCTGCTGAGCTCAGCTCACGGCCGGATAAAGATTTGTTAGTTTTTTACCGTCTTACAGAAAAAGGTGATAGGTATATGTCGTCCAGATCTTATACTTAGATACTGTAACTAATATAATAATTATTTATTATTAATTTTTTAAACTTTATGAGTAAAATCTCAAATTATAATATTTAATTAAGTGAAGACAATATTAGCGAAACTCAATCGAAATCTGGAGACAGAAAAATCAGAAAAGATATTGGCTCCGCGGTAGAGCTGTTTCCATGTAAGAAAAGGGTTCTGGGTTCGAGTCCCAGCGGAGCCAATATCTTTTCTGATTTTTCTGTCTCCAGATTTCGATTGAGTTTCGCTAATATTGTCTTCACTTAATTAAATAATATAATAATTTTTCATGCTTGTTGTACTCAGGGCTAGGCAGTATTTGAAATACTTGTAATTGAAATACGTATTTGAAATACAAATACGTATTTTGTATTTGTATTTCAATTACTTCCTGAAAATGTATTTTGTAATTGGTATTTCAATTACCTGCTGCTGAGGTATTTTGTAATTTGTATTTCAAATACTTATGGCTTCAAAATACATTTTAAAATACATTTTAAAATACACATACTGTACATTTTTTTTACGTCACGCTAGTTATTATTATTATCCTGTGCTATAATAGCACTGTTATTGTACATTTTGTATCATATTATATTATACTTGTCATTGCTTTGTATTATACATTTTTGTATCGTAGTATTAGATCAAGCACTATAGGAAGAATTTGACTGAATACTAGATTATTTTTAAGTTAATTACTGTAGACCGTACTTGAAGTGAAATAACACAAAAGTGCGCTATACAAATGTCATCCATTAATATATAAAGAATGAATCCTTGTTTCCCTTGGTCACGCCATAACTTTAGAATGACTTTACCTATTTCATTCATTTTTTAAGTTTTCTAATACTTTATAGAAGGTTCTTACGGAAAGAAAAATTAAGAAAATTACGCAGAACATTGGATAATTTCAGAAAACTTAACGACTATTTTAAATACACTATACATTATATTATTATTTTTTATACACTACTTGAAAGTATTTTGTATTTCGTATTTTAAATACATGCGAAAAAGTATTTTGTAATTTGTATTTTAATTACAGCAAGGCATGTATTTTGCCCAGCCCTGGTTGTACTGTTATTATTTATTATACTTACATTCTGTAACTAATATAGCAATCTTTTTCTTTATTTGTTTTTGGGGTGTTATGCCGTGTTGCGCTACCTCCTTCTTCAGCCAACGTTTCGGACAGCGTTGCAGTGTCCATCATCAGGGCAGATCCGGTAGATGTGACACATCTACCGGATCTGCCCTGATGGACACTGCAACGCTATCCGAAACGTTGGCTGAAGAAGGAGGTAGCGCAACACGGCATGAACACCCCAAAAACAAATAACGAAAATACTTTTGGCCGTGAAAACCTTAAAACGTATCCAATATAGAAATCTTTTCATACTTGTTGTACTGTTATTATACTTACATACTGTAACTAATACAATAATATTTTAATACTCTTTGTACTGTTATACTTACATACTGTATTTAAGTATAATGTAATAATGTAAAAGCCCAATAGGGCATTAATAAATACTTTAATAAATAACTACTTTCAATATTATACCCCCATAATGAATGCCAATCAAACCTTAGACACACTGCCAGTCTTTCTCTGGTCCCAATTGACTTTCGAAGATGTGTGTTTTCTTTTTTTATGTCATATTCAATTATGCTGTGAAGCTCTTCAAATACCACTTTACTCATACGGAAGTACATGAAGAATCGTTCGTCATCAGATTCTAGTTCCTTTACTAAAGTATGGAACTCTCCAAACATTTCTCGGTAAATTTTGGGGATCGCTGGCAACGTTTAATACGCACTTTGTTTTGAAAAAATCTTTTGATTCACCTTAATTACATTAAAAGACAACTATTTGCATTGGGGGAATTGGAAAATATTTTTGTGTAACATGGTTTGTGATACAAAAGAAAGTGCCCCTTTATAACGCCTACTCGCGTCAAGGCAAGAAAAACATCCCAGTTTTCAACTAGTTTAGCGGCTACGCAAGGTTTGTGTAACATGGTTTGTGATTCTGGCGTACAATCTCACAAGACGAAAGCTTATTTTAATTTTACGTAATGAAATATTTTCCACTTACCCCAATGCAAATAGATGCCTTTTAATGTAATTAAGGTGAATCAAAAGGTTTTTTCAAAAAAAGTGCATATTAACCGTTGCCAGCGATCCCCAAAAATTAATCATTTCTCTTTGTTTGTTAATGTTGTGGACCCAAATACTTCTTTCCACTTTTTTATTTTTCTTTTTACGAGAATATTGATGTAATAATAATAATCGTAGCAAATCATCTTCAAATTCGCTTTCAGAAGACATGGCAAAACTGTCGTCTGCTGAGAAAAGAATCACACATAAATAATGGAATCACATAAACCATAACCTAAAAAATAAATGTCAAATGTGTCAAATCAAACGCGCCTGCGCACAACCAGAGACCCCTTGTCACGTGGTCACAGCGACGCGTACGTACGTCTGGCCAGTGTGAACGGTACAGGAACGTTGCGTGGCGTTGCGTCTGCTCAGTATGATCCTTGCTTAATAAATCTCCCTCACACGTACAAAGAAAATGAAACGCAATACCCGTAAGCAAGTGGAAAAATAAGAAAATTAAATCCGTACACAACGCCATCTCTGATACTGACAAAAACAAAACACGGACAGTTGTGTAATTTTAACAGTTATTAATTCTGAGGCCATAAGAAGTTCGTCGGGTCAGCTAGTATAATATATATTTTCATAAAATATACTTTTATTTCAAATTCATTAAGGGCCCGCTACCCGACTTTCTACCGATTTCTTACATATCTTCCTTAAACACGTTAAGTTTTAAAGCTCCTAAAAAAATATATGTTAATCATGAAGATAATTTCTGGACATTGCCCGCGCCGAAACGCAAATTATATATAATTCCCTCGATGGAAAAAAAGCGCAAAGTATGCTCCAAAAATTATTATAAACACGTTTGTTACAGTTATTTTACAAGTTATATGCATGAAAAAATTCACAGTGTTTCTTTAAATGCTGTTTAAGGCAATGCCCGCGAGATTTTTGCTCTATTTTAAACGAGTCGTGTTTTATTAAACATTTTCGCAATTTCCGCATCGATTTTGTCGCTGTAAATGTAAACGCTCTACTCTAACATTCGTAATTTCGTATCTCTCCATCTTCTTCTTTTTAAGACCGGTTGCGGAGCCTTAAGCATAAAACTACTTATCTATACACTCTACGTACCAGCGTATAAGTACAAAAAATCGATAATGTAAACAAATTCGTTTGATGACCTTACGAACTCATTATTGAAGCTATTTTTTAAGTCAATTTTAGATTTGAAATTGGTAAATAATGCACTTCTTCTTCTTTGTGTGCCGTATCTGGTCCCTCCGACGTTGGCGATCACTATTGAAAATGTCTCTCTGTCTTGCGCTGCCCGGAATAGCTCCTCCACACTTCTAATGCCAGTCCACTCTCGTATATTACGCAGCCAAGACATTTGTCTCCAATATTAAATGGAGCAAGTGATACTTCTCCCCTCGAAGTATATGACCCAGATATGAAATTTTCCTGATTTTTATTAATGTAAGCAGTTCTCTATCTGCTCTAGCCCGCCTGAGAATTTCTATGTTGGTGATCATGTCGGTCCATGGGACCTTGAGCATTCTCCGGTGAAGCCACATTTCAAAAGCCTCTAACCTGTTCATGGTATTTACTTTCAAGGTCCATGTTTCACATCCATAGAGCAAGACCGACCACACATAACATTTTAGCATTCTCTGCCTTAGTTTTAAGCTGATATTGTCATTGCAGACGAGGGATTTCATTTTAATGAACGCAGTTAATAAGCTAGCTGGTACTAGCTGGGGATGCGACGCCAACACGCTCAGAACGGCATCCATTGCCCTGGTTTTCTCAGCATTGAAGTACCCACCACTGTCCCACCCCGGTATAGGCGACTTATGGTCGCCCCTTCGGAGTTCTCGCAAGAATCTAATTTTTTTGAATAAACGACTCTACATTTAATAAAACGAATCTAGACCTTCAATGCCCCTACATACTTTGTTAGGTGGCGGAAATATAGGATCGCCTACAGTCTGTACTGTAATGGTCAAAAAGGACTAATCTACAGGTGTTAGTGAGCATAAAAAATGTAATAAAGAAAAAAAAAAACCAAAAAGTAGTTATTATATAATAATCAGAGGGAGACCACACACTCCAGGACTGCAGGCAACTGCGTATAAATAAGAAAAGGATAAGTTGTAAACAAAGCAATAACATTTAGTAAAGGCGAAAAAAATAGTGATGACCGTCATGACCATCCTGTGCCCGGCAGTCCCCCAGAGAATGTGTAAGGTTATTAGTCCGACGTCATGGCACCCAGTGGAGTCATCCTTTAGCCAGCTATCCGGTGGTGCCTAGAAGAAGTAAATGGACTACGATACGAAGACCCTAGGGAAAAAGAGCGTCGGGTAGCTGGAGGAGGGACGGACAAACCTCCGGATGCCACTCTATCTTTCCTCTAACCTTATCATGTCAGGGGGGGTGGCGCGGGCACTGGAAGGAGATAACAGAGGTAAGTTACAAAAAAAAGGTAGACCTATAAAAAATATGATAGGGACAAGGCCCAAAGTCCAACCCCTTTAATGGGGAAGTGGACAAGACATAACAAACAACGGAGTTCTGTTCTAGTTGTTATCAGGAACTGAAAAGAACATGGAAATCAAAATAAACAAACTAAAAAAATGCAAAAACATGAGAGAGTAGAGGAAAAAAAAATAAAATATATATATATATATATATATATATATATATATATATAAAATCATGATGCACGCAGGCGTGTCAATTCACGCATTATGTTACACTGTAAATGAAAAAGAAAAACATAAAGCAGTGTAAATAACAAGTAAGTGTAAATAAACAACAGAAAATAATAAGAAAAAGAAAGAAACAGAAAATGTAAAAAAAACCAGGCAGATAGGGTTGAAGGAGTAAATGTGGGGTAATCCGTGGATATCAGGAGACAAGTACACCTGGTCACTAAATCTTTTAATCAGCGACTCTAAGATCAGGCCATCTCTCCACCCAGATTCTTGTAAACTTCTTCAAGCACTCGAAATTCGTCTTATTCGAAACCAGATCAGTGTTCCACACTGGTCTGATGGGTACGTCCAAACCATCTAGCATTTGACCTCTGGCATCCGTCATTATTTCACACTGCCACAGGATATGCTCAGCCGACTGGTTCGTGCTCCCACAGGCACAATTGGGGTGAGGGGACAGGGAGAGGGTGTGAAGTCTCCCCCTGAATTCCCCATGGCCAGATAATAATTGAGTGATGTGGTGGTCTAACTTGAGGAAGACCGCTTCCATTCTGAGTTTAACTGATGGGAAGAAGGAGAAAGTCCATCTTCCCAAATTCGATCTATCCCACCGGGCCTGCCACTCTTGGAGTGACAGGTCTCTCATTTGTCGAAGCAGCCCAGGGAGAGTCCCCGGCCCGCCCGGAGTTAGAGTGACTCCTAGGTGAGTGGCAGGGGTTCCTCTGGTTAACCTCTGCTTAGTAAGCACTTCCCTGATTTCCAGATCGATTGGCAAAATGCCAGCCAAAACAGGCAAAGCGTCCGAAGCCACGGTTCTATACGCCCCGGATAGTGCCAACAAGGGAGTTCGTTGGCCCCGCTTGAGAGCCAAGAGTATAAGCGAGTTACCCAAGCGATGCTCCCAGACAGACGCAGCATACGAAACTTGCGCCACGTATACGCATCTGTACAGAGTGCGCATGGCTGGGCTACGCAAACCCCACTCAGCTGTGGAGAGTCTCCTAAGCTTCAAGAAGAGGGCCTGAGCCTTGCCGGATACATCCTTGACGTGAGCCAGAAAAGAGGACGATCGATCTAGTGTGACGCCTAAGTATTTCACCGTTTCACGAAATTTGACACTAGAGTCCCCCATTTTGATGACGGGATTTCTTTCTCTACTGAGAAAGCCCTTCATCAGGAGGCCCTGGGTCTTGTGGGGAGCGAATGTCATCTTGTTTCTCTTACCCCAATCGAGGAACATGTTCAAACCTTCACTGCCTTTGCTCTCAACTTCCTTTCTACTGTCCCCAGCGACCAAATACGTCTTGTCATCAGCGTAGTCGACAGAGATGCATCCTTCAGGCAAGGGTAACCTGGAGGAGTCGTCAAAGTTGATGTTCCACAGGTCAGGTCCGAGAATGGAGCCCTGCGGGCATCCAATGTCAGCTTCCCTCTCGATCAAAAAATCTCCAAAGCTGATCGTGATCGTGCGATCAGAAAGGTAGTCGTCGATTGACTGGAACAGAAGTTTGGAGCACTGCCTGGTTTTCACCTTTGTACGCATCATTGCCCACCACGCGTGATCGAAGGCACCAGTTATGTCGAGGAAGATCGCTACTACATACCTCTTTGGACAAGCCTTCACCCAATCAAGCACATACGACAGGGCATGCACCGTAGATCTACCGGGGACGAAGCCGAACTGCAGGTCACTGGCCGGTGACAGGGTTTGCCGAAGTCGCTCTCGTAGCAGTTTCTCCAAGATTTTGCCAAGTACAGGGAGGAGGGTAATTGGCCTATACGCCTTGGTTTTCTCAGCAGCTGAATACTGTGCTCCAGTATGGGCCAGAAGCGCCCACACTTCCATGGTCGACGTTCAGCTTAATGCCACAATGCGAACCATCAGCGGAACCTTAAAATCGACTCCTCTTCCTTGGCTCCCCGTACTTGCAAATATAACCCCACCAAATATCAGGCGAGAGATTGCAACACTGAGGGAATACAAGAAGGCGCTGCAAAAAAGCGAAATACCCTTGCACGATGATGTCGTTTCTCACCCGGCATGCCGCTTAAAGTCTCGAAAACCCTTCTGGACGGAAGGAGAAAGACTCCAGCCAGACTCGCCCCAGAAGATAGGTAGAAGCTTGAGTGGCAATCAGCCAACGTCAAAAACGCCGATCTCGTGCAAGACCCCACTGAGAGACAGCCTGGGTTCTCATTGCCTCGCAAACTCTGGACTGCCATCAATAGGATAAGGTGCTCCCATAGCCGTTGTGCTCACATGATGCATAGATGGGGCCTTAAAGAGTCGGCGACGTGTGAATGCGGTGCGGTGCAGACCACCGAACATGTGGTCAACGAATGCCCGCTCCATTCATTCCCCGGCGGGATTGATGAGGTCCACAGGGCAACGCCTGAGGCCCTAGACTGGCTCGCAGACCTAGATGTCCCCCTCTGACCCCCCACCATACGAAAGAAGAAGAAGTTCTTGCTGCTTCAATTCTACATTTAACCTCTACATCTGGGTCAAGAGTCTCCGTGAGAATAATGCCGAGGTATCTAAATCTTTCCACCTTTTCGACATTGCAACCATTTAACTGTATCACTGATTCAGAGTGATCTAGTCGTCCAAATGTCATCCATTTAGTTTTATTGACGTTGACTGTTAGGCCCAGTTGCTCACCAGCATTATTAACAAGATTTAATATGTCTTGGAGGTCATCGATACAGTCAGCTAGTAATACAGTATCATCTGCGTATCTTATGTTATTAATGACAACTCCGTTGATCTTCAGACCTTTCTCAGAATTACTTAGACAATTATTAAAGACATAGTTGGAATAGAGATTAAACAATAGTGGCGACAGGATACAGCCTTGCTGTACTCCACGCTGAATGGAAATTGCATTAGATCTCTCATTCCCATGCCTTATTTCTGCTGTTTGGATCCAATACAGGTTTTTAATGAAATTCTGGTATTTGGTGTCAACGTTACAATCCGCAAGCATTTGCATTAGGTCAGCATGTTTTACCCTGTCAAATGGCTTTTCGTAGTCAATAAAACAGGCAAAGACTTCCTTTCTTTGGTCACGACACTTTACACTTCACTTCACAGTACGTCGATAGACAATAATGCTTCACGCGTCCCAAACGCATTTCTGAAGCCAAACTGAGTGTCATCCAAGTCCTGCTCGCACTTATTGCGTATCCTGGCATGTATTATTTTAAGAAATAATTTAAGGACATGACTCATCAGGCTTATTAATCGGTAGTCACTGCACTTCTTAGGGTATTGTTTTTTAGGCAATGTCACGAAGGTTGATTTTAGCCAATCTTGGGGTATATTCCCTGTGTCATATATAGAGTTAAATAACCTCAACAGGTAGTCAACATTTTCATCATTAAAGAGCTTCAACACCTCAACTGGAATATCGTCTGGTCCGCACGCTTTTCTATTGTCTGTAGTCTTTATCGCATGAAGAATTTCTGATTTTAAGATCGATGGTCCATGCAATTGATCATTAGGAATATTAATGTTAGGTCTAATATCTTTGAATGTATCATGAATATACTTTTCCCATGTTTGTAAAATATCTTTTTTCACTTCTTCTACTAGTGCAAAATTATTTTGTGGTAACATTTTAAATTCAAATTAATAAATAACGTTGTATTAACCACTTAATTATTTAAAAACCGACATGTTTCGTCAGCAAAGCTGACTTCCTCAGGGTTTTGACAGAACTAATTTTTAAAAATAGACATAAATAGGTAATAGAGAAAAATAATAGACATAAACAATAATAAAATTTGAAAGAAAATACTGTGTAAGGGACGAGGGGCAATATAGAACAATTAAAAATTATTTTTTTTTTTTTTTTTTTAATTTAAAAGGGGAATAGATTTAATAATGGGTCATTTAAAAACAATTTTTGATTATTAATAATATTTAAATTTGCATTAACGCTCTTTCTAATCTCTAAAATTTCTAATTTATCTAACTGAAAGCCATTGACATTACAATGTATTAATTCTATTCCACTGTTAAAATTAAAATTGGTTAATACAACGTTATTTATTAATTTGAATATCTTTTTTATCCAATATTAATTTATTGGAATCGTCAACTAAACATGATGGAGTAATTCTTCTAGAAGTGCCCCTAATTTCCTTCAATTTTTTGTGAAGTTTGAATGCATTGTGACTACGACTGTACGACTCTAGTTCTTCACACTGTGACTTCATCCATTCTTCGTTGGCTTTTTTAATTTCACGTCTAATCGTTCTTTGTAAGTTTTTATATTGTGTCTCATTATGTTTGTGTTTACCTCTCTCATCCATTAAGTTCAGAATGTGGTCAGTCATCCAATTCTTTTTTCTAATTTGCTTATCAGCTTTCAAATTTGTACCACAGGTTTCACGTATAACTGACTTAAGGTTATCCCATTGCGCTTGTATTTCTATCGATGAATCACAAGGGAGTAGCCTAATATTATCGTTCAAAGTCTGAGATATCCTATTTCTGACCACTTCTTCGTGGAGTTTCGAGATATCCATTTTAATTTTGTTTTTGGGCTTTTTTATTTGTTTTAGGCGTAAAACAATATCGGCAGTTAACAAAACATGGTCAATAATGCACAAAGAATTAAAATTTTATACCATATATCATCTCGGGGGGGCGACTGTCGGGGGGGGGGGGCAGGGATCAACTGCCGGTCACCGTGTATCAATTGCGTCGTCAGAAATAACAAACACTACAGGTATATTAATGAAGTCTGCTCTAAGGATCTAGCAGCATTGATAACCAGTGCACAGCTATCCAAGTGACACCCGTTCACAGTTGATGTTGGCTTCATGAGAAAAGGTCGTTTCTTCGACTCGTTTTTGTGAGTCGGCTTGCTTATGGATCGAGCGGGTGACGACATAGTTTCTCTGCCTTTGCACCTCACATACTGGGGTGCTTTTGTGAAGTACATTAAAAAAACCCAATATCAAAGAAATGTGGATACGCCTTGGAAAAGATGTCAAAGAATTGAATGCAATCCATTGTTTCGATGTGTTAATTTAGCGTGAATTACGCATTAAGTTCAAAATTAACTATTTTCTTGTCAAAAGTTTTACACCTTTAAAAAGGTAAGTTTTTTTACGCAATTAGATAAAGGATTTTTTTAAATTTTCTTACAAACTCAGCCAAAACCTTTGTTTTATAAAGAAATAGCCCTCGTTTACCAATTCAACAATCACCGTGAAACCAAGGTGCCAAATGATTGAAAAGTTGGTTAAAAATTCTTATTAATATGCTCACCATGTTTAAAATATTAATTGCTATAATCATTAAGTTATGTATTATTTTATTCCAATAAATAAATAAAATAAAAAATTTATAATTTTCATCTTCAACTCCTGAAAGGTCCTTCAGCAACAACTTTCTGATCACTGAAGGGATAAATCAAAAGAAGGGTGTTGTGGGCATGTCCGTGTGCCCGAAATAAGCAAAAAAAATCCTTACTTTCGTTAAAAATTTGTTAAAAAATGTTCATATATCGCTTTTTTATTGAGCGGATAAACAAATTCGATGGCTGTGTTCACATTGCAGTGCACAGCGCACCGAGCCGTTTCTACACTTGTTATTTAGCCATTTTGACTACTAGGAAACCGGACGGCCATACAAATGTCTTCCATACAAACGTATTCCCCAATTTCCTTGCTGGATTTTGACTTTTTTGAATTTTTGCTTTTTTGATAAGTTACTTCTTATGGTAGTTAGGTCCTCCAAAAATAGACAAAGTATTTTTAAAAAAGCAAAACGTACAGACGTAGAGCGTTTCGTTAATTACGACCACCACAACACGGGCATGTGCCTAGCATGGTGGTCGAAAAATCCCCAATTTATGTAAAAAAATTGTTCAATGAATAAAGAAAACTTTAAAAAAGATATATATATATATTAAAAATCTTAAAAATTGTTCCCTTTTTGGAGGGGGAAAATGAGGGATACAAAACTTCTATTTTGATGATTTTATTTAAGTATTATCAAGTGCAATTATCCCTTTCGCTCAGAATTTGAGGAAGTAAAAGCGACAATCTCAGCAACTCTTTGGTAAAATATCTATTGTTAAAATTTCTCGTCGACCGGTTTAAATTCCTCTTACAGCGACACAAGAAGCGAATAATGTGGGTTTTGCTCGGGGCTCGTATTTTAACTATTTCCGACAAACTATCTTATCTATTTTTTCTGACCGATACCCACGGATGTAAGTTATTTATCTTTACAATTAACAAAAAAGTACCTTACCATTGTAATATTTGACGTAAAACGGTTTTAAATCATCATTAAACGTTTTTCAACTATAAAATTAGCGGTAAACACCGAATTTTATTTTTCTAGGCGATGAATTAATAACTTCCCTAGATTTTCGTTTAGAGACATTTGAGATTTTAGTAATACGTTTAACAGAATTATTAAAAATGAACCCCGCGAAAGTTCAATTTCCTAGACCTGCTAGGGCGAATTCAACCGTATACCGGAACCGCGCGTCATTTATTTTTGTATACGCCTTCTTAACTTATGTTTTTAAGATTTCGATTTTATTTTTATATTTCAAAAAATGAGTCTGATCAGTCAATCATTCAAATTTATGTTATGAAATGACACCAAACCTACCTACAGTCAACAATCATAAAGATTTAAAAAAATTAATTTAATATTTAATTTGTGGAAATCAACATATACGAAGAAACGGAAATCACGATATCAATCACCCATAAAACAACCTACAGTCCGCCTCGGAACAGAAATCCCTGGTGAGGAGGACTGTGAGTAAACACTTTACATTGTAATTTTTTAAATAGTTGTTAATAAAAGGTCAATTTCAGTACTACCGTTTTATTGCGGTAATACTACGACCAGGGCCCAATTCAATATACCACTACAGAATCCAAAACTTGGGCAATATGTATTCGCACATCGATGTGTGGAATATGTCGCTGATACAATATAAACATGAAATAATTAAATCATTTATCCATGATACAAGTATCCACTAAGGAAGTTCTTAGGAAAATTTATTAAACTTCATCGACAAATTTACAAAACATATCAAAAACCTATCGTATTAATACATCTTAGTAATTAAATGTATGAATCATAGAAATGTTATAAATCTTCACAACCTGTAGTACTATTTAATTATTTTTAGAACTTTTTTTTTTCTTTTTTCATTACAAATTTAAATCTATTATTTTGTTTTTAAAAATTAAAAAAATAAATAAAAGTCAGGACGTAACCACTGATCTGCTTGGGCTATATGAGTCGACAGGTCTTATGTTGTCTTTGTGAAATCAGAAAACATTTCTAGTGATTATTGGCACAGTGTTTCAGACCCACTTGAAAATAATCCACGCCTTTATTCTTTCAAATTTATATTATTACTACGCGATGCAAGAAAGTTTATGAATGGAGAAAATAATGCCTGGCCTGTCTTCAATCCTGCTAAAAGCCTTTCACATTAAAAGGGAACCTCCGTGACCAGAATACCAACAGGTCTTTTCTATTGTCAGAATAATCAGTCGGAATTACTGTTTTGGATCGCACTCTCCACAAAGCTGCTAGGTGAATTTTTATTTTATCTCTCCCAAATAAATAATACACGATCATTTCGCAGCCTCCCATCCCTCCTGGCAACGACTGAGATCTGAGATCTTAATTAATTAACTGCGGGAACATTATTTGTCTAAGCAGAACAATGTAAATCTAAAAATTCTTTTGTATTTCTTGTTTATTAGATCCAGCGAAGACAAGCCGGCGAAATTTTAATGAGTTCCGGCAAATAAATTAGATCTGGTTATGGTATTATTAAGATTTTTATAGCGAAAGATATTCGTAATAGCTTCCTAGTGAGAGATCCCCATTCTATATTAAGAGAAGTTAAATTTCATCAGCTATGTTTATTAACTAGACCTGAATAGGCATGGTTTCACTGGCGTCGCGCACCAGAATCAGTGAAACAAATTTTAAAAATGTGATAATCAAACATCGGATTGCAATATCGGAATGCCAAAATAAGAATGCAAATATGAACGAAGAATGTCAAAATAAACAACAACAGTACCAACGTATACAAAATTTTTAAAATTATTTTTAATTTAATTGCCGGCAACCCAGGCTTAAATTCAGATAAAATATGATGATAATGCTAGGAAGTAACCTAACTCACAAGACGGTATTTTGAGATGAGTAAAGATTCAAAGAAATTAAATATTATTAAAAAAAGGAAAGGGAGTTCCTGAAATTTTGCACAAAATTAAATTGAAAATATAAAAGTAAGTACTTATATGAAGAGAAAAAAAGAGTCAAAACTATAAAAAGACTTACTTGTATTAATTTGTAGAATTCCATTCTAGTTTTTATTTTTTTTTATTATATAATCTATAATATTAATATTAAATTAGTAAAAACAGTTTATTTTTAAACAAGTTCTGCCGTGTAATTATTATTACGCGTGACAGCTGTTTCGCCTTCTGAAGGCATTATTGACATTACAGACAGTTTGATAATGCCTTCAGAAGGCGAAATAAGTACACAGCAGAACTTGTTTAAAAATAAACTTTTTTTTAATTTAATTATAATATTATTGATTATTTAATAAAAAATAAAAAAAAATTAAAAAGACTAACTTGTACACTGTACAGTACATTTACATTAAAAGGATTTTTTTAAAATTGTTAAAAGGTTATAATAAAGTGGAAAAATTCCCGGTTCACATATTTTGTTCACAAAAATTAAAACTTTGGTGAGTACTTTAAAAATACATCAGATACGTGTATAAATGCTAGCATCCAAATCTAAGTTAATCTAAATAAATATATAAATATACGTAAAGACATAAACTTTATTAAATAAAAAAGAAAGAATAAATCTCTTTGCATGTAAATAAAATATTAACGGATTATAAGAGAGGAGAAATTTTTATTTACGATTTTTTGAGAATTGGCGATTATTGTGAGATTGCCAGTAACTTGCCGCATGTCCTTTGTTGTGTAGTAACCGTGTATTGAATTTCTTTTTTATATATCCATTTTAGGTTATTTGAGTAATATGAGAAGTGGTTTCTTTTAGGTATACCTATTTTTTTTTACATGAGCTCCACACAGGATGCCCATAGGAAAATAATTTCCCTCAGGGCCTATGTCATCTTTGGGGATGCTGTCTGGAGGGTTTGTTTAAAGGAAAGGAAGGAGAGGAGAGTTCTGGGAAGGAAAAGGGTTTAAGGGGTGGGTAGAAATATTGGGTTCAGTGTGTCCAGGTCATCCGCCTCCAAGACCTAGACAAACCTCACCCCAAGGACGCGGGCACCCCTGCTAAATCACCAAACGTAGCGAACCACTTGGGGTGACCTGTGGCAGAGGTGTTGGTTATCCAATAAAGGTTCCCGGGGCGGCGGTACCCATTCCCGCCTCCCAAATTGAAAATATATGTTCAAACCTATGTTGAAAATGAGAGGTGGAAGGTAGGACTCGTGCTTTCTGGCAAAAGTTGAAAACTGACCTTCCTCTTTCACTTATCCTTTCCCTCCCCAAAACATACGGGGAGGGAAAGGATAAGTTACAATTCTCAATTTGGTGGGCGGGTATGGGTACCGCTGCCCCGGGAATCATTTATTGGATAACCAACACCTCTGCCATCGGTCACTCCAAGTGGTACGCTATGTTTGGTGACTTAACAGGGGTGCCCGGATTCATGGGGTGAGGTTTGTCCGGGTCTTGGCGGCGGATGCGTCTGCACACCAGCTGTATGGCAGGCCGAATCGGGAGTGAATAGTTGAGGGAATCCCTTTGACTTCTCCAGGCGTACTCTCTCCGAACATAGCCTTGCACTGCAATGGGAAGGATGGATTCATACGTCCGTCGCTCCTGGACACACTGACCCCCAGATTCCTATCCACCCCGAATACCCCTTATCTTCCCAGAACTTCCTCTTCTTGCTTTCCTAAAAAGACCCTCCACGCAGCATCCCCAAAGATGATATAGGCTGAGGGGAATTATTTTCCTTAGTGCCTCCCGAGAAACTAAAGTAAAAAAAAAACGTAAGTACTCCATTTAAAGAGGACTTAGTACTACTGGTTCTGTGCAGTTTGAACTCTTGTACGGGATTCACATTAAAAAAATCAAAATTAAATTTATATCAAGGAAACTGCAGAGCTTTTAAAGACGTGTATTTTATAATATATATTTAACTTTAGCACATCGCAGGTGTTAGAAATTAATTTGAAGACTGTTGACGGGAAATAAACACTGAAATATTTCCCAAGCGTTATATCATAATTACTGATTATTATAGTCGTGTTATGTAGGTGTGGGTGTTCTAAATATAAAGAAGGGAAATTAATAATGAACCAAAGACCGAAAATAATATCTTTAAATTTAAATTGAGACAAATATTCCTGAAAACAATGAAAACCCTTTTAAAAATTCTCGAAGGGCGGACGTAGTGCATAATGCTACGGACACACTTGCTCGTTAGAAGCCAAAGCGCATGCTACCTAGTAGCATGCGTATGTCAGTGACGTTGCTAGTATTGAGCATGAGCCAAATGAGCATACTCATTGGATTATCGGGTGGAAGGGGAAGCCTCTAAGCATGTGTGAACAGGCTAGCTTACGACCATGCTCATTTCAAAAATGTAAAAAAGCCCGCTGGATGACGAAAAAAACCTTGTTTTCCGTGATTTATTATGGTAATCACAAATATGTTTGGAACACAGGGTCACTAAAATACCCACAATAGATTTCCGAATTCCCCATAAGTTCCTTTACCCCCAAAATGAAACCACCTTATTAGATTTGTTGACTACTTGAACCCAAATCAACCGTTTATTTTCTTTCGTCAGAAGTTTCTTAAATAATTGCGTGGCAGTAAAATTAAAGCAATAAAATTATTTTGTTTAGTTAATGTGCTCATTTATGAGCATTCTCTTAAGTGTTAATGAGCAAGTGTACCTATCAGTACCAAAATGGTTGGCTTACACTACAACACTAGGCACTCGGCATTCTTAAAGGGGTTGTCCATTAATCACGTGATGTTTTTTAGCAACTTTTTAACCCCCCCCCCCCCCTGGTGATGTGTGGCGAGGTTTTACACTACACTTCCCCCCCCTACCCAAAATCACGTGTATTTTTTTAGTTCAAAGTATATTGAAATTTTCAGAGTATTATCTTTAAATACAGGTGTAATCTGATTAAATTTTGGAAAATTAAACATCCTGATAAAAATTTCCAGACAGATAATAAGGTTGCAGGTTCTTTTTGACTGGCATTTGGTTTAGAAATCGTGCGTTCGACGAAAAATAAATACACGTGATATCTCATTATATCCCCCCCCCTCACTGTGATTTTTTTCTGAATCCACCCCCCCCCCCCCCCCCCCTTTCGTGCCTCGTGATGATTGTATCAAATGTATTCAAAACATCTGGCAAATTTTAGAAAAAGCTCGTATGTCACGTGCACAATGGGTAAATGATAATGACACAGAGGTACCTCGCAATAATTTGGCCCTGAAGATAGAGAGGTACATACCTCTGACTCTACGAAACATTATATTGTTAGAATGAATTATCTATCCATAGGTGAATTTTGGATTCCGCTCCTATGAAAGGATTTTCAGCCGGCGGATTTATAAAGAGTTTAAGTGGCGCGCTGTTCAAAATGATGTTACACCATAATTCATTTTTGTCCTTCTCGTCTTTGCTACTTTTTGGGAGTTCACTGCACATTCGCTCTTTAGAGCAAACCAGTAAACCAGTAAACCGCTACTGATTCCATGTGACTGCAAACAAAATACGTGCGAAGCCGGGCAATAGCGCTTGTAGTAGGTACGCTTCAATAATTTGTACCTACATAATTATTACGTAGATATTAATGTACATACACATTATTATGTACTCACAGTAACTACATATAAACATATATCAAAATTTGAACTCTAGTATACCCACCGGTTCGAAAGTTGGACATAATTTGTACAGAATTACAAGCACACACAGCCTTGAGTAAATACGATTTTACGTCAACTTGTGAGGCTTCGTTACCTTAGTTATTTTGTTACCGTTGGGAATATTTTTGTGAAATCTAATTCGGCTTTTCGATATCCACAACTAAATGATAGATACATATATTTTTTAATTAAATAAAAATATTATGAATATATGTATGCTATCCAATCACCATGCTTTTCCTCCGCGGGGTTAGGCAGATAAGACGAAACGCAGTACAAATCTGTCTTGGCCCATATTCAATATTTCGTCGACAATCATTTTACCTCTTCCAGCGACTTTATTCGCCTCTTTCTTAGTCATCCCCGATTCGTTCTTCCATCTGCTTGCACATCAGGTATTCTTACATACTTTCTCAGTCTTTCTGCACTACGCATTTATTTATTTGCGGTAAAGTATCTTTAAGTACCCAAAATAAATAATTAAAAAAAAATGACAAAACAATTACACAGTGTAAACAGTGAAGACGTGGCCCTAGAAGAAGGAGAACCTCATGGCTGAAAAACCTGAGACAGTGGTTTGGCCAGTCTACCGTAGAGCTGGGGCCGCAGTAAACAAAGTCCGCATAGCCAACATGATAGCCAACGTCCGTTGAACGGAGAGGGCACCAGAAGAAGAAGAAACATATTTATATTATTCAAATAACAGTCAATGTAACAACATATTTACAATAAAATAAAATATAAACTAAGATCTTTAAAAAAAAAGGAATTTATTTTTTGTAAGACTCTCCGTGCTACTAAGGTCCTTACATATGAAATTGGCGTTTTGTATCGGAGGAACATAAAGTCAATTTTTTTTTAATATAATATATTTATTTAATCCGTTTCTGCAGCACTGGTGCCACGGTGGAACTCGTACTCGTAAATAACGCGATATTTCAAGTTTTCCATTTTGTAAACTAAGTTACGCAAAGAAAAAAAACAATTAAGAAAAAAACGAATGAATTATAATTTTCGAAACACAAATACATGAGTAAATAGCTGTATAAATTTTAAATTTGGAATTCCTAACCAAAGAGAAGATATTTGAGATCAAAGTTGCCAGTACGGCAAAACGCCAATTTCATATGTAAGGACCTAATATTTGCTATGTATGCATATTGGTAAACTAATTTGCGTATTGGTATTATAATGGAGTTTATAAACGAATTTGAATTGACAATATTAATGAAATGAAAGATATTTTTGGTTCGCGTTACCTGAAACATGTAACAATCAATAAAATGACAATTGACATCGTACGACTTATCGAGCGTTCTTTTCTTTATCGTTTTTTTGTTCGTAAGTTTCTAAATCACAAGTATATTTTCATTTTCTTTCAAACATTATCATTTTTCTCCTAGTGGTAGTCAACGTTTAGAGATGTTTTACATTAACTCCACACAGGAGGCCCTGAAGAAAATAATTTCCTTATGCTAACTTTGGGAGGGGGGGTATTTTAAGGAAATAAAGGAGAGGAGGGTCTAAAGAAGGAAAAAAATCAGTGAGTCCAGGAGTGACAAACGTATAAATCCATCCCACACGCCGGGGTGTAAGAAATTGGTCGAGAGGTGAAAGATCAACCGACCTCTCCCAATCCGACCCGCCACGCAACTGTGAGATGAATATGTACCAATACAAATCTCACCGCCCGGGCGCCCATTCTAAGGCCCTTTGTACATGGAGATAATTAGACGAAATATCCCCCGAAAAAATATCCCCTAACAAAATATCTACTAAAATCTAACCGAACCTCACCTATCAAAAAAATGGGAGCAAAATAATACAGAAATCTAGTAAACCTCTGTTGACCTCCGAAACAAATTAAACATTCAAATCATGTTCGGACGGACATTTCTGTCAAACGAGTAGTTACATGCGAATGCAATAATTCGAGTAGCGCGCTACCAGCACTGTCCGTAGCGTGCGTCCGACGCCAACCTGAAGTTGACGCCTAGCGTCGTGTACATAAATATGCCAAACCACCCACGTCGTGTACGAACAATAGCAAAATAGTACGGCGGTTACTCACGAGCGGGGGGGTATGCTACGCCCACGAAACTCCAGTCGCTTGCAAGTATCTCAATGCACGAATGGCTATAGTCAACAACTCTGTGCAGAAACGGGAGGTCCGTTTGAAACATCCCCCTACTCAACAAAGAATTTCAATCATTAGAGCACAGGCGTCGCGTCGCATCGAAATGTTGTCTTTATTCTAAAGATATATCAAGGGAAAATGCTCCAAGTAACTAATATCATTGATTCCTTCAGCAGCGGGGCATAATCAGAAAATAAGCGCCCAGCATTTGTACACGATTGACATTTTTTTATTTATTAGTTTTTGGGGTATTATGCCGTGTTGAGCTACCTCCTTCTTTAGCCAACGTTTCGGACAGCGTTGCAGTGTCCATATGATGGACACTGCAACGCTGTCCCACACATCTGCCCTGATGATGGTCACTGCAACGCTGTCCGAAACGTTGGCTAAAGAAGGAGGTAGCGCAAAACGGCATAATACCCCAAAAACTAATAACAAAATAATTTTTGGCCGTGAGAATCTAAAATCGTATCTGACGATTGACATTTGTTCCATGAGAACGGGTCGCTTCTACGTCTTGTTCTTGAGTTCAATAGCTTGGCTGTGGAATGATTTGCCGGCCCCTGTGATTCCTCCCTCTTACAACATTCAAGACCCGGGTTCACCCTTCCACAAAAAGACCCCCCACATAGCTTCCCCAAAGACGACCTAATCTTAAGAGAAATTATTTTCCTCTGAGCCTCCTGTGTGGAGTTAATTTTAAGATAAAAATTATTAAACCACTTTATAAATACAAAATGTAAGTACTAACCATAGTTTAGTAACCGGATGAGCGATTCTGTATGTTTTGTGGATACGGAAAAGATTCCATACGGAATCGGCTGTCAAATTTGTGTGATTTTCTATGGCTGTCAATTGCTTTTTCAATGGTTGATGTCAACTATCGCCGATTTTAACTAATTTGAAACACGAAAAATGTATACATGATTATTTATTCATTTAATATACGTTCAAAGTTATATACCGAATTTCATTGTATCTACAGAATTACATTGTATCACATCCTAGTTGCGAATAATACATCTAATAATTGAACCTCATATTTTTATATTACTTGCGTGGCAACTTTCCCTTATCCCTCTCCTCCCCTTACCCGTCCCAACCCAAATACCTATTTCGCAATCTATTAAGTATAGCTATAATCACATTTATTTTATTGTTGTGTATTATAGGTTTATCATTGTTGAAGTTACATTTGTAGGAATGAATACTTTTTTTTTTAAATTACTGCTTGGTTCAGTTTTATATTTTTTTCTTAAATATTCTCGTTTACATTCAGTTAGTTTTATACATGGACATATGAATATATCTGGACCTGCCCTAAGTGATAAAAGCGTATTATTTCCCCCTCCCCATAACGGTTCCATGGAGCCAGCTCGAGAGCCTCGCTTGAATCTAAAAAATGTGACGTCATCATTCTTGTCGTGAGCAGCGCCGAGGTCACATCGTACATTTCACGAACAAAAGTGAGAGCTTGTGCTATACATTATACCCTAATATATGAACGTAGCGAATGTGGGCGTTTCTCCAGTGAGCTCGTCGCTGGTTACAGGGGTAAGTAAATTATGAAACATTTGTAAAAGTGTCTTAACTAAATACGGCATCAAAATATTAAAATATTCCCGTGTGAAAAAGGGCGAACTTTCCTTTACCGCATTTGGACTACGCAAATATGATAATAACGTGGCGGGTAATTCGCGCTCCCATGTAAAAAGGTATATTCATTCAAAAGCAGATTTTGCTTTTATGAACTAAATGGTGATATTATAATGCGAGATGCCTATATACTGTCAGATTGATTTTTTAACGAATCACAGTCATCTTTCCCCTCTTCACCCTCCATAGTTTGGTTTTACCCCTCATCTGTATCTTCTGGTCTATTAAATTTGGATGTCTGTGGTTTTATATTTCTATATACCTACCTACGAACATTAATAATTGTTTTTTTTTCATCTCCTTATGTATGTATATTATATTGATAAGACTATTTATATTCCTCAGATAAATAAATAAATACCATGGATTTGAAATTTGCACAAAACAGAATCTTAGTTTGGGCGAAGTAAGTAATTCAATTCATCATGCGTACATAGATTGAACGAAACTTCGCAAATATCAAATCGATTGTAAACAACTTAAAAAGTACATTAAATAAATAAATAATCATGTATACGTTTTAGTACGATCTAAACTAAGTGTTTTAGTACGCTCTAAACTAACAGCCTTACTAAAAAAAAACCACAGCACGCCCGATTACCCGCGTTGCTGCAGCAACATGAATAAAACAAAAATACACTAAAACAAGATAACATTACTAATAAGGTTTTTTTCTTAAAATGTATTTTATAAGTTTGGCAACAACGTAATTTTTCATACTGGACATAATTTAATTGTTTGTTTTCCTACAGAACCGCTAGATGGCAGCGCCTTCGCATTCGTCATTCGCGTTAAAACCGCCAAAAAAAACTCACTTCGCTGGTGTGTGTGAAATATTACACAAATATGATCGTAATATCTATTAATATGACTAATTCACTATTACATTCGCATAATTGATATATTTACCGTGTTTTTTGTGGTTTTTAATAAGTTTTAGTCAAGTTATAATAACCATAATCATACTTTGAAAATTGAAATGTCAATAAGTATTTTATGTGAAACATGAAAATTCAAATTTACATCTAAAGTATTTTATTTTATGTGAATTTCATAAAAGTGATGTTTTTTTAATATTAATATCTAATACATGTGTACCTAAACGTATCAATGAAATTAACGTTTTAAAGTTGCAAGAAATCTGTTATAAAAATCGGTATTATTTTTTTAGGTTAGTTTTTTGGCAATAAAAAAACTTTGAAATTTTTTATTATTTTTTTATTGTATTCACGAGGAAAAAGTAAGGTGGCAGTTTCGTTCCAAATTCATTATATAAAAGGTCAGTATTTTTTTAATTTTGTTTTTTTATAAATTTCTGTACACTTTCATAAAATATGTTTTAGTAAAAAAAAATCCATTTTTTTTCGCGTTTGAATCTTAATATATGGCAGTTTTTAAAAACTAAAGTATATTTCAATTACACAAATCTAAAAGGTAATTTTATCTAGTTTTCATAAATGGTATTTGTTTTTAAGACACCTTCAAAAATAAGAAATATATAGAGCATTCAAAATACTTTGCAAAAATTTCAAATTTCGTTCAAAGATCATAGATAAAACAGAGATAAACTACCCCCTCAGGCCGTGTAAACAATGTGTATTTTTACCATGAACAATTTTTTAATTAGTAATGTTTTCACATCCGCGGCCGTTTGTCAATTGAATAAAATTTTCACTGGGTTTTTTAGTAAGGCTGTAAGTGTTTTAGTACGTTTTAAACTAAAATATGCAGTAGCTAACATCTGACATCGGCTCACGTCACCTACAGAAAAAGCAATTGAAAGTCATAGAAAATCACACAAATTTGTCAGCCGATTCCTACACGGGATCTTTCCCTGTCCACAAAAGGTACGGAATCGCTCAGATTTGAATTTCCAGGAAGTTTTTAACCGTAATCCCCTTCTTTGGAGAAAAATTTAATAGAAGAAGTCCTGGATGCCGAAGGAAGACACAGCAAGGTCAAAAGAATAAAATAACATCCGACAAAATTATTCATCACAGCATTGTGTATTGTATTTTACATTTCCCTAATAAAGTAGTTACTAAATACTTCGCGTTTCACTGAATACATGTCCATCCACACATTTCCATCACATAAGTCCATGTACAGGGTAAATGATATGGTAGGTCCAATCCCCTCGTATGAGATTATAAGGATTAACTCTGTGGATTAAAGGTTTATTACTTGTAAAGCATTCGCAAAATTAAAATAAAGATTAATTCCTACCTGTTTTTTCGTTTTATATTATTATTTTTATGTTCATACCTGCATAAATTAGGTACCGCGCATTTTCATCCCGCCACAAAATATCCCCGACAAAATATCCTCCGGCGAAATATCCTCCGGCAAAATATCCCTCGACATAATATCCTAAGGACAAAATATCCTCCGACAAAATATCCCTCAACATAATATCCCAAGGACAAAATATCCTCCAGCAAAATATCCCTCGAAATAATATCCAAAGGAAAAAATATCCTCCGGCAAAATATTCCCCGACATAATATTCCAAGGACAAAATATCCTCCGACAAAATATCCCTAGACATAATATCCCAATGACAAAAATATCTTCCTTCTAAATATCCCTCGACATAATATCCCAAGGACAAAATATCTTCCGGTAAAATATCCCTCGACATAATATTCCAAGGACAAAACGTCCTCCGGCAAAATATCCCTCGACATAATATCCCAATGACAAAAATATCTTCCTTCTAAATATCCCTCGACATAATATCCCAAGGACAAAATATCCTCCGGCAAAATATCCCTAGACATAATATCCCAATGACAAAAATATCTTCCTTCTAAATATCCCTCGACATAATATCCCAAGGACAAAATATCCTCCGGCAAAATATCCCTCGACATAATATTCCAAGGACAAAACGTCCTCCGGCAAAATATCCCTCGACATAATATCCCAATGACAAAAATATCTTCCTTCTAAATATCCCTCGACATAATATCCCAAGGACAAAATATCCTCCGGCAAAATATCCCTCGACATAATATTCCAAGGACAAAACGTCCTCCGGCAAAATATCCCTCGACATAATATCCCAAGGACAAAATATCCTCCGGCAAATTATCCCACGACATAATATCCCAAGAAAAATATCCTCCGGCAAAATATCCCTCGACATAATATTCCAAGGACAAAACGTCCTCCGGCAAAATATCCCTCGACATAATATCCCAAGGACAAAATATCCTCCGGCAAATTATCCCACGACATAATATCCCAAGAAAAATATCCTCCGGCAAAATATCCCTCGACACAATATCCCAAGGACAAAATATCGTCCGGCAAAATATCCCTCGACATAATATCCCAATGACAAAAATATCTTCCTTCTAAATATCCCTCGACATAATATCCCAAGGGCAAAATATCTTCCGGTAAAATATCCCTCGACATAACATCCCAAGGACAAAATATCCTCCGGCAAAATATCCCTCGACATAATATTCCAAGGACAAAACGTCCTCCGGCAAAATATCCCTCGACATAATATCCCAAGGACAAAATATCCTCCGGCAAATTATCCCACGACATAATATCCCAAGAAAAATATCCTCCGGCAAAATATCCCTCGACACAATATCCCAAGGACAAAATATCGTCCGGCAAAATATCCCTCGACATAATATCCCAATGACAAAAATATCTTCCTTCTAAATATCCCTCGACATAATATCCCAAGGGCAAAATATCTTCCGGTAAAATATCCCTCGACATAACATCCCAAGGACAAAATATCCTCCGGCAAAATATCCCTCGACATAATATTCCAAGGACAAAACGTCCTCCGGCAAAATATCCCTCGACATAATATCCCAAGGACAAAATATCCTCCGGCAAATTATCCCACGACATAATATCCCAAGAAAAATATCCTCCGGCAAAATATCCCTCGACACAATATCCCAAGGACAAAATATCGTCCGGCAAAATATCCCTCGACATAATATCCCAATGACAAAATATCCTCCGGCAAAATATCCCTCGACACAATATCCCAAGGACAAAATATCGTCCGGCAAAATATCCCTCGACATAATATCCCAAGGACAAAATATCCTCCGGCAAAATATCCCTCGACATAATATCCCAAGGACAAAATATCCTCCGGCAAAATATCCCTCGACATAATATCCCAAGGACAAAATATCCTCCGGCAAAATATCCCTCGACATAATATCCCAAGGACAAAATATCCTCCGGCAAAATATCCCTCGACATAATATCCCTAGGACAAAATATCCTCCGACAAAATATCCCCGACATAATATCCCAAGGACAAAATATCCTACGAACAAAACATCTCCCGCAAAGACAGCAAGAACTTACAATTTCAATTTAAATTTTAAATATTTTAGCCGAATGGTTTTGTTGGGTTAGATTAGGTTAGGTTAAGTTAGTTTAGGTTAGGTAAGATTAGGTTAGGTTAGATTAGATTAGGTTAGGTTAGGTCAGGTTTTGTTGGGTTAGGTTAGGTTAGGTTATGTTAGGTTAGGATATTTTGTCGGGGATATTTTGTTGAGGGATGTTTTGTCGGGGATATTTTGTTGAGGGATGTTTTGTCAGGGATATTTTGGTGGGGGATGTTTTATGAACCATAGATGAACCATAAATAAACTCGGGCCAGTAAAAAAAAAATACACCACATATAATATTTTGCGGAAGAACGAATACTAAGTGAACTAAAAATGTAACTTTAGCGGAATATTGGACTGGATTGGAGGATTGTTCATCTACATATATTATTGAAGTGAAAACTTCTTTAGCATCGTTGTGAATTGAAACTCGATGTAACGAAAAATAACGACACCAAAAAGAGACAAAAACACATTCATATATAGGATTTAGCCTGCGAGAGAATGAGATAGTATAATCGGTCTCTTCTTTGTGTGGTGTTTCGTAGTTTTCCCACTCTTGCCTACTTTAGTTTACTGAAAGTTTCACTTCTACCGCGTGTGAACTGCACACTCTGATTTTTACTAACGCAGACCCATGTAAATTCAAGAAATAATGTGAATATTTATGACTAATCAGTTCCAATTTTTAAAATCTAAACGTTACTTTAACCCACGTAGGAGGCCCTCGAGTATATATGGTTCATCTTTAATAAATAAGTCAGGTACGCCTCATAAGTCATGCATATGTCTGATAATGTTTTATTATCCTGAAAATAAAGCAAATGGGTCCGAATGGTTTTAATTAAATTAATCTTAATATATTACCGAAATTCACAAGAAACCTTGAACCTTAGATTTATCAAAGATAGATTTACCATAAAGATGAAGCCATGCGAAATAATTCACAATCATCCGTTTTTTGTTTGAAATTTTTATCGCTCACAAATGTTATAGATGCTTCAATTAAATACTTCGAATAGAACTCGTCTTGACCTTAAAAATAATCGAGTATTTTTTAACTAAGACTTCTTGTAAGTCTGCAAAAAAATTAAATATCCCTACCTAAAATATTTTCAAGTGCAAAATCTCCTACTAATTAACCCTTTTTTGGGTAAAGATTTATTGTAGAATATGGCAAATTAAGTTCTTTAGAAAGTGATCGGAAAGCATTTTAAGCGCGTTTAACCAGCCAGCGGCCGAAAATCCACATTTCGTCGAAAATTGTTCTTACAATCGTGCAGGGCTGTTACAATGAGAAAGATTAATTATTCACCGTACCAGCTTTTTTAAATTATTAATCAATATCGATTTTATTTCATTCCAAAATTTGCTTCAATTTATACCTACATCAAAAAATGCTGAAAGGCGTGATGATAAAACTATTAAAATAATGCACTTTTTGTAATTATTTTTTGATTATAAGTATTTATAATTTTTCAATAATGTCTAAGTTAAATATGAATATTAAAAAAATCTGAAATATATTAGTTTTAAGTGGGCAAATAAATACACAAACCGACCAATTTTCGTCAAGAAACACATTTTCGTATATATTTTTTAATGATTTTATTTAAACTAAAATTAAAATTCTAAAACATGCGATACCCAGATAATGTATTGCTATATTTTACTGCATGATTATATGATTTGAAATGGGTGTGGTATAATACAAAATCTTTTTTGAAAATTTAACAAATCTAACGGGAACGTATGCGCGGCCTATTTCTGCACGTTTCATACAAATCTTACATTTGGATTTGAAATCAAAATACCCAACCAAATTGAAAAATTATTTTTGTAATCAAAAGGTATATCAAATATCTAGTTAGGATGTGAGCTACTTTATTTATTTTTGCTTTAAATTAAAAGATATAGGCCATTAAAGATTTGAATGTTTCGGGATTTTAGAGGCGATTTGGGCTATTATTTGTGAGTAAATGAAAAACAATAAATAAATATATTTTACTATATTTATCATATAAATATGATGAAATATAAAATAAATAAATAAATTATTAAAAAAACAATTATGATGGGTGTAAATCAAAAATACAAATTACTTATTTACGGCGGAATAAAAATAGTCGTTTATAAATTAAAATAACTACCCAAAAAATTCATTTTTAAGATTTTTTTACTTTTAATTTTATTTTTCATTGTACTTTTAAGATAAATATAGTAAAATAATTTTTTTGTATATTTTTCTTTTACTCACAAATAATTGCCTAAGTTGCGTCCAAAATAATGAAACACTAAAATCTTTAATGGCCCCTATCTTATAATTTAAAGCAAAAATAAATAAAGTAGCTCACATCCGTACTAGATATTTGATATACCTTTTGATTACAAAAATAATTTTTCAGTTTGGTTGGTTATTTTGATCTGAAATCCAAATCTAAGATTTGTATGAAACGTGCAGAAGTGGGCCGCGCATGCGTTCCCCTTAATGTTTTTTACAACCTGTGAAAATTAACTCTCAAATAGATTCTCCAATCTTTCCAAAAAAAATCGTCTCTAGAATTTTTATATCCCTCCCAAAAAGAGGCGGGAATTTCGAATTCGAATTTTTCAAGGGCTAGAAGATCACCATCAGTCCGAGGCCTTATCGAGACCGCTTTTGTTACCTCGCGCCATCCTAGCGCCCCGCTGCGAGCGACACACTCCGGCACTTAAATATTCGGAGCCATGCAATCCCAGGGTCCCAGACCAATTTGGTGACTAGGAATAAGTTTGCTTGTAACGAAATCTATGACAATTAAAAAAAATCGGGACAATTTTCCCATGATGGTCGTCAAACAGACGACATGATAGACGCCTGTTACATAAAATGAGGCACATGTTTTTTTTTCAATTACAATGAATATAAACAGTTGATTAAATTCAGGTAACACAAAATATGAGAAACCAATTGTACTTTATAAAATATAAGAGTTGACACAAAGTAGGTAACATATAGAATGTAAGTAAAGTAAAAACAACTTGACTGAAGAAATTAGCGTGTTTCAATACCGAGTTGTCAGGCGCTCCGCATACCCCTGGATAGAAAGGGCGTGATGGTAAGTCAGTTAGTTTTTACTTCTTCAAACTTAGCAAAATTGTGGTGTCATTTTTAATTAAATAAAAACAAATAACTTTGTAAAAATCACTACGAGTACATAATCAATATTATCGACATGTTTCGAAAGTAAGTTTTCTTCGTCAGGATAAGATTAATATTAAGCAACATAGTAAATAATAACATTTAATCACAGGAGACTATATTTGTCCCAACGCACATAGGTCTTATATAAAACGCTGTAACTCCCTTACTATCATAGTTAGAAATATGTTCTAATCGGGTTAGAAAGGAAAACACCACGCTTTTTATTCCAATCTAAAAAATAACCACCAAAAAAGTAAAATGTATCTAGACTTTTATGTACACAAAGTTTTGAATCGCAAATTGAAAAAAAAAATGAATCTTCGGGAATTTTTTATAAATTATTTTTACAAAGAGCGAAAACCCTTCTGGACGGAAGGAGAAAGACTCCTTCAAACACCTCTCACCCCAGAAGATAGGTGAAAGCTTGAGTCGCAATCAGCCAACGTCAAAAACGCCCATCTCGTTCAAGACCCCACTGAGAGACAGCCTGGGTCCTCATTGCCTAGCAAACTCTAGACTGCCATCAATAGGATAAGGTGCTCCCATAGCCGCTGTGCTGAGATGATGCATAGATGGGGCCTTAAAGAGTCGACGATGTGTGAATGCGGTGCGGAGCAGAGCACCGAACATGTGGTCGACGAATGCCCGCTCCATTCATTCCCCGGTGGGATTGATGAGGTCCACAGGGCAACGCCTGAGGCCCTAAACTGATGTAGATAGACCTAGATGTCCCCCTCTGACCCCCCCACCATACGAAAGAAAAAAACATAGAGCGACAAAAAAGTGAGGTTACAATATGTGTTTGTTGTACATTTGTCTAATAAAATATATATTTGTTTTTTTTTATTATTATTATCAGTAACTTTAGTTAGAAAAAACGTAAGGTGTGCCATTTTTAAAACTTTTTATGTTTGGATGCAAAAATTTTACATTTAAAAAAATATGTTTATTTCGAATTCTATAATTTGAAAGCGTATTTCATCACCTTTCTAAAACAGTTTTTGGTTTTTGAATGTGCTCAGAAATATTCCAAATATTTGCATTTTATTGAAAAGCGAAAATATTTTAACCATCTGAAAAAAATGCCAAATTTTTTAAGGGTTAAAACTTGATTTTCGAAATATGTTGATAATTTTGATTAAGATTTTTACAAAGTTATTTGTTTTCATTTAGTTTTTGGTTTTTTTATGTAAAATTTGACGACAATTCGATTTGAAACGAGTGTGTTCCAGATATGATTTTAGGTTTTCACGGCCAAAAATTTTATGGTTATTTCCTTTTGGGGTATTATGCCGTGTTGCGCTACCTCCTCCTTTAGCCAACGTTTCGGACAGCGTTACAGTGTCCATCATCAGGGCAGATGTCCTGATGATGGACACATCTGCCCTGATGATGGACACTGTAACGCTGTCCGAAACGTTGGCTAAAGGAGGAGGTAGCGCAACACGGCATAATACCCCAAAAGGAAATAACCATAAGAGTGTGTTCCAGTTTCTGGTATTAGGTAATGTGTGTTGCGCCTGTATTGGTCCCCGGGGAGCCGAATGAAGAGGGGGGTATTTTTAGGGAACAGTTTGAATTAATAGGATTATCAAGGGATGGACTGAGCAGATGTCTATGAGAATTATTTTTATCATTAGCAGACTTACATAGCAGGAAACTACTGAGAGAGAAAAAGCATCAACAATTTGTTTTAAACGGTAAGTAAATATTATAATCTAAATATAAAAAATCAAAACATTATGCTTGCTTGGGTAAATATATTTGTATGAGTGTGTGAGATGTTTATGTATTGCTATATTAAGCTTAGGAAATGTTTGAATCTTTCAAAAAATATTCTTCAAACCCCCGCGAAGATTTCTGGATTATTACAACCACATGACAATACTTCTGATAAGTTTTTTAATCATTACAAAAACTCTAGCGAAACTGTCAAAAATCTCAAAAATTGAGAATGACATTTTGCAAAACAATGATTGTTAATTCTAAATTCGATTTTCGAAACTCTTTAAATTAACGAATTTATTTGAAGTATTCGCCTAATACTTTAAATTGAATCAAGAATTACAGATATTTTAAATATGCAGATACCTATACATGGACCTTGAAAGTAAATGCCATGAACAGGTTAGAGGCTTTTGAAATGTATCTTCACCGGAGAATGCTCAAGGTCCCATGGACCGACATGATCACCAACATAGAAATTTTCAGGCGGGCTAGAGCAGATAGAGAATTGCTTACATTAATAAAAATCAGGAAAATTTCATATCTGGGTCATATACTTCGAGGGAAGAAGTATCACTTGCTCCATTTAATATTGAAAGGCAAGATAGAGGGTCGCCGAGGGCCTGGTATGAGACAAATGTCTTGGCTGCGTAATATACGAGAGTGAACCGGCATTAGAAGTGTGGAGGAGCTATTCCGGACAGCGCAAGACAGAGAGACATTTTCAAGAGTGATCGCCAACGTCGGAGGGACCTGATACGGCACACAAAGAAGAAGAAGAAGATACCTATGTTAGGTACCAAATTTGATTGATTGTTCTTTTAATATACAAAAATGAATATTTGTTATATATTAAAAATTTAGTTTTGAATTAAAAAATTGTAATAGTGGCACGCGAGCAGTTTGAAAACTGAATGTACTGGGACTGAATGTATGGAACGCGGAAGGGGGATTAGTGGGACAGGAGAGCGAAAGAGGGGAGAGGGAAGGCGGGGAAGGTTTAAGGGGAATGTGGGAGGGTAATGGGACGCAGGAGGGGAACATGGGACATGCAGAGAGAAACAATTTATTTTTTAGAATATGGAATTGCAACGCATGCCGGGAACCAGCTAGTGATTGATAAAAAATAAACATATAAAATGCTAAATACCAATGACATGGTTATATTTGTTAAATCGATCCTCCAAACATAAACAAACAACATCGACAAAGATCGCCAGACAACACTAGAAGAATCACCCATAGAAAAAGCCCATAGCATATTTATTATAGGCAGGTAAAGGCACTGTGAAATCTTTAGAAATCAGTTGGAGGAGGCGTCGCGACGTCCGACGGCCGCAGCGCGACGCCCTCGCCCGATTCCGGCCCTGCAGGAGAAGGCACGCCATGTCTGCTGACATAACCAACAACTTGCCGGGCTTCTTTTCCTTCGAGGGTTACCAGAGAGTCACAGAAAACGGATTTGGATTCAATATACAAAAATGTAAAGTAATTATTTACTGACAAGTTGACTTTGGCATATTGAGAAGAGAAAAAATTAACATGTAGGTATATCTATCTATTTTTATCAATAAAAAGAAGAGTGTCTGTGGCATGTGGCGTCTATTTGATTTGTATACAAATCGACAGTTTTATTCTGAGGTTGGTGAAATTTTACACACTTGACTTTCAAAATAACCAAACTTTCACTGTCTATGTCAGACACTGTGTGATGTCGAAAATCTTTGCGGTAATCGCGGCAAACCCGGAGACTTTAGCTGGTAAAATATATTTTATTAGATATATATACATTTTTTTTTTTTTACATGAATACCGCACAAGAGCCCCAACTGCTCCCGTCTGTAGCCAGTGAGACTATGGCATCCCCAAAATGGGGTATGTTGTGAGGCTAAAGGTAGTGGGGAGGTAAGGAGGTAGGGGAGAGGACGGTGGGGAGTACCTGGCTATTCAGATCTGGTCACCGAGCGAACACGGCTAAAGCCATTTCAGGCAACGCTTCAATTCTGAATGGTGGTCTTACACCAGGGCGATACTGAGAGTATCTTCCACTCTGGAACGTGTCGCAAATATACTACATATTATTTTAAATGAATAAATTGTGAAATACACAAATTAATCAAATAAAATTTATTTGCCACGCCGGGATTCGATCCCGCGACCTTCGGAATGGGAGTCAAGCGCCTTTCCGCTGCACTACACCGGCTGTCACATATGATTTGATTCTCAAGATAGACACTGTAGAGTTGTCCTCAACAAGGTACCGCAACACGGCATAAAATACATCTTTTTATATGTGTTGTAAGAATCAATAACTTCCTAATTTAAGACAAAATTGCCATCATTGTTTCAAGATTTTTAAAAATCGTTTAAATGACGACCTCACTGTAAGATAGTATATAAGTTCCATGGGTCTAGGCTTAGAGTCAATGTAATCTCTTCCGTTTCACTTTAATTCTCTGGGTCTTCATTTCCTATATTAGCGGTTGGATCTCTTGCCAAGTGGAACAAAAAGTTTTTAAATATTAAATAGCTGCTCCATGATCTATCGCACCATTTACCTCTTGGCTAAGTAACTAAACCCATTCCGAATGAAAATAATAAATCAGCAAAAATAAATTTAATTCTACAGCATGGTCGCAAGCACGTTTTATCGGCAGTGGAGCAAAACACCTGTACATATTATTATAATATACTATTATATCTCCCACCCCTAGCTCTCTCCCCTCTACCCTCACAGTACACCAGCACACCAGCCTCTAGGGGCAGCCACCCCGCAGACTAATGATATTAGATTCTGTTTCCAACAGACGGAACCATTCTTGCAATCTGCTATCATTACCTGGCAATCATCGACGGAACAGTGCGGACGCTGGTCAAAATCATGGACAAACTACCCTTTAAGTTCAATCAAAACGTCAAACATTGAAAAATAAAACATTCAACTTTTTAAAAAACTCTTTAAAAAATGTAAAGCTTTTTTTAAAATTCATCACTTGCGGATTTGATTCCTCATTTGTGTTTTAAACTGTTACAAGGGCAAGAAATATTTTTTTAAATTCGGTTCGGGGATAAGGTGAGTTTTAAGTGTCTTTAATATTTTTTGTGTTTTCTAGATATTAACTACGTAACAATTTGTAGATATTTTGTTTTGAAGAGTTTTGTTTTCAATGCACATTTGTTACTTAAATTTTAATTTTTCTGCTAAAGGTTCGACACATCCATGTCATTCACTAGCAAACTTAAAACTAACTATTTTTTTTAATAAAGTCTAATAATTTCTGTACTTACATAAATTTTTAAGTTAGTTTTAAGTTTGCTGGTGAATGACACAGATGTGTCGTAATCGGTAGCAGAAAAAGTCAAAATTAAATGACAAATGTACATAAAAAGTAAAACTCTTCAAACAAAAGATCTTTGATATTGATTGCTACAGTGTTTTTGGCTCTTTTTTGAAACACAATATTATAAAATATATCATTCTACATTATTATTTTTAATTATAAAACTAACGTTTTTAAGACAAGATTTTTTATGCATAGCACAAAGGGTAACAATTATTATAAGCAATAATTATCAGCCTGAAACACTCATCCACATTGAAAAATCTTCCGAGAAAAGATACATGACGCCAACGGGACTTGAACCCGTGTCCTCTCGATTGCCGGTCGATTGCTCTTGACCACTGAGCTATGGCGGCTTATCTCGTACCCGCCAAATGATTCAATATATGCTAGTGTTTCATTCAACAATTACTGCTTATTATATTTTTTCCACCTGAAAACAACCAACTTTATTTTTTGCGAGAGAAACATTGTAAGTGTTAAGTCCCTCGCTAGGTGGCGTCGAGACAAATTATGTCTTCATTTTATTGGGGAAATACTTAAACTTGTCAAATATTAATTATTATTTTTAATTATAAAACTAACGTTTTTAAGACAAGATTTTTTATGCATAGCACAAAGGGTAACAATTATTATAAGCAATAATTATCAGCCTGAAACACTCATCCACGTTGAAAAATCTTCCGAGAAAAGATACATGACGCCAACGGGACTTGAACCCGTGTCCTCTCGATTGAAAAAAAAAAAAAAAGTTGGTTGTTTTCAGGTGGAAAAAATATAATAAGCAGTAATTGTTGAATGAAACACTAGCATATATTGAATCATTTGGCGGGTACGAGATAAGCCGCCATAGCTCAGTGGTCAAGAGCAATCGACCGGCAATCGAGAGGACACGGGTTCAAGTCCCGTTGGCGTCATGTATCTTTTCTCGGAAGATTTTTCAATGTGGATGAGTGTTTCAGGCTGATAATTATTGCTTATAATAATTGTTACCCTTTGTGCTATGCATAAAAAATCTTGTCTTAAAAACGTTAGTTTTATAATTAAAAATAATAATTAATTTTTGACAAGTTTAAGTATTTCCCCAATAAAATGAAGACATAATTTGTCTCGACGCCACCTAGCGAGGGACTTAATACTTACAATGTTTCTCTCGCAAAAAATAAAGTTGGTTGTTTTCAGGTGGAAAAAATATAATAAGCAGTAATTGTTGAATGAAACACTAGCATATATTGAATCATTTGGCGGGTACGAGATAAGCCGCCATAGCTCAGTGGTCAAGAGCAATCGACCGGCAATCGAGAGGACACGGGTTCAAGTCCCGTTGGCGTCATGTATCTTTTCTCGGAAGATTTTTCAATGTGGATGAGTGTTTCAGGCTGATAATTATTGCTTATAATAATTGTTACCCTTTGTGCTATGCATAAAAAATCTTGTCTTAAAAACGTTAGTTTTATAATTAAAAATAATAATTAATATTTGACAAGTTTAAGTATTTCCCCAATAAAATGAAGACATAATTTGTCTCGACGCCACCTAGCGAGGGACTTAATACTTACAATGTTTCTCTCGCAAAAAATAAAGTTGGTTGTTTTCAGGTGGAAAAAATATAATAAGCAGTAATTGTTGAATGAAACACTAGCATATATTGAATCATTTGGCGGGTACGAAATAAGCCGCCATAGCTCAGTGGTCAAGAGCAATCGACCGGCAATCGAGAGGACACGGGTTCAAGTCCCGTTGGCGTCATGTATCTTTTCTCGGAAGATTTTTCAATGTGGATGAGTGTTTCAGGCTGATAATTATTGCTTATAATAATTGTTACCCTTTGTGCTATGCATAAAAAATCTTGTCTTAAAAACGTTAGTTTTATAATTAAAAATAATAATTAATATTTGACAAGTTTAAGTATTTCCCCAATAAAATGAAGACATAATTTGTCTCGACGCCACCTAGCGAGGGACTTAACACTTACAATGTTTCTCTCGCAAAAAATAAAGTTGGTTGTTTTCAGGTGGAAAAAATATAATAAGCAGTAATTGTTGAATGAAACACTAGCATATATTGAATCATTTGGCGGGTACGAGATAAGCCGCCATAGCTCAGTGGTCAAGAGCAATCGACCGGCAATCGAGAGGACACGGGTTCAAGTCCCGTTGGCGTCATGTATCTTTTCTCGGAAGATTTTTCAATGTGGATGAGTGTTTCAGGCTGATAATTATTGCTTATAATAATTGTTATCATTCTACATACACACTTTGTTCATCTTGGACACGAGAGAACGTAGATCGTAGAGAAAACGTAGTTTTAGTTTGTGCATACAATTTAACAGTTAAAATCGTAATTTTTTCCCTTGCAATGATTAAAAACATATTATTTTTTTAAAAAGTTACACATTTTGTGTAAGTTGAATTTGCATATTAGTATTATACTAGCGTAGACTCGTGAAAAATCGCGGGATATTATAATTGTACGATTTGTGAATCTGGAAATTTGTGTAATGAAAATATGAAAACAAGGACAAATTAATTTATTGCCAAAATTTTCTTGAGTGTTTTTTTCTTGTTTTTTAACATTCTACTCCACACAGGAAGCCCCGGGTAAAATAATTTCAGGGCCTGTATCATCTTTGTGCGAAAGGTCTTTTTAGAAAAGGATGGAGTGAAAGTTCTGGGAAGGAAAAAGGTATGAGTGGTGGATAAGAATCCAGGGGTCAGTATCTCCAGGAGTTACGGATTTATGAATCCATCCCACCCAAGTTGCAAGGCGATTTTCCGGGAGAGTCCTGATGGAGAGGTCAAAAAGTCTCCCTCCACTAGTCTCTCCCGATCCAGCCTACCATGCAGCTGGTTGGCAGATGCATCCACCACCAAGACCCGGACAAACTTCACTACATGAACCCGGACACTCCTGCTAAGTCACCAAACACAGCGAACAACTTGGGTGACCCGTGGCAGAGGTGTTACTAATCCAATAAAGGGCTCCCAGGGCGGTGGTACCCATACCCGCCTCCCAATTTAACTGTAAGACAATAAGCAGAAGCAAAGCTATTCAATGTGAAGTAATGCAAATCAAGTGGTTTAGTTTAATAATTAGATCGATTAGAAATATTAGAGATACTTTAAATATTTTTTTCCATTCAATGGGTTACACCAAGCAACGTTTTGAGATTAGAGTTTCTAACTGTTAGTTGATTTGAGATTCTTTAGAAGCAAAATGAAAAGGTTGTATTCTCATTTTTTTTAATGTTAACCCAACAGACCTCGACCATATTCTGGCAGTAGGTCAGAATATTGCCTGTGGGCAAAAAAATTCAAATAAATGGAATATTTGTGAACATATCCGAAAACTAAAAACTGTTTTTGAGAGGTGATAAAATATTTTTTCAATTTTTATTATTAAAAATAACCATTAAACATAAAAATTTTGAATGCAAACTTTAAAACGTTTTAAAATGGCTCACTTTGTGGTTAACTTTTAGATTTGAATATATAGCGTGGTGTTGTCTCTTTCCAATACCGATTGGATCATACTTCTCACTATGGGGCCATTCAAGTATTACGCAAGCACTACCGGGAGGCGGGGGGGGGGGTTTGCTTTTGCTTATTTTTGATGACATGAGGGGTGGGGTCATAAGTCAGCAGGATCAATATTTATTTTTTTGCTTTTACGGATTTTCTTTAGTCGATTTTGGTTTGAACACATATGGCAACCCTACTTTTCTATGCTCGAAAACGAAACGCATTTCCGGGGATTCCCGAAAATAATGTACGTTTACCCGCTTAGAACTGAGTGTGAGAGTTACCGCGCGCTATTCACTGGTCTAAATTTCTGCCGGCAATCGGTTAACGTGTTGTAAGTTAATGTTTGTTTTACCAATTGATCCACTTTTGCCAAAGTTGAATGGTTTAAAATGTCGTTTCAAATAGACAAATCTAAGTTATACCAAAAATTATTCGAAAGGTTCAAAAAATCCTAAAGTCCTCTATTCCAAGCCTATTCCTTATTTCTAGAGTTATAACTGCTGCTCATGAATCAACATAAAGTGTATTAAACTGTTATACTTTGCCTATGGTAAAGTCAACTTGAGTACAATTCTCCCGTCTGGAACCCACATTATAGTATGCATGTACAATTGTACAAGCTGTTGAAACAATACAAAACAAATTCTTACGTTTTCTAAATTTTAAAATGGGCATTCCAGCAATTATGTTGAACTACAACACTATTTTAAATGATATGAATATGCTCAAATTATCAGACAGAAGAATTCTCACTGACTTGGTAGTTCTATATAAAATTCTAAATGATTTAGTTGATAGTCCGGTATTGCTTGAATTGATAAGCTTCCGGATTCCACAACGTATTACTAGAAGTCAGGATTTATTTCTGTGCAGAAATTCTGGGACTAACTACCATATGTATTCCTCTTTGCCCAGAATACTTATGGAGGGAAACAATTATACCAAGTCATTGGACATCTTCAATTTATGTTTAAACAAATATAAAACATTGTTACTGAGACAGTTCAGTTATGTACAATGAATGCTGTGTTTTCTTACTATTCATATTTAATGTAAAAGCCCCGAAAAAGGGCGTTAACAAATAAAAAAATAAATAAAGTAACCAAAACACATTTAATGCATCTACCAATGTTTACATAAGCATGGGAGGGGGGGGGTTAATATTGCAAAAAATCAGCTTACGTAACATTTGAACGGCCCCTATGATAGTAATGGAGATTCACCATTTCTATTAGACCTATACGAGTTGTTCCGAAAAACGAAAAAATTAGACGTGATATTTTTTCCAGATGTCTGTTGGCTAGAAGTCCCTGGGGGCCATGAAGGTTACGGAGTCCCGCGAGGAGCTGCTGGGCTCGGGCACGGAGAGTGCGCGCGCGTCCCAGCACGACCTGCGTGCCGTCACCGAGCACGTGCTCACTGCGCAGGAAAAGGCTTTCCTGCTGAACGCCGAGAGGGGAGACTGCGCAACCGTCCGGAGGTGAGTCAACTCACTCAAACAACAAACGGTTGGAGATACTGCCGCGGAGAACGACAGTTAAAAAATATCATGGTAAATGGCTTTAGCCATATTGGGGTTGCTAGAATCAAGGGAGATTTTTCTACATTAGGATCACAGAGGAGGCCCTGGGGAAAATAATTCCCTTCAGGGCCTCCTGTGTTCCCAGCTACACTTCAAACTCGCAACTCTCATAGGATCCACAGCTTTGACAGTCAATGCAATTTGATCAATTTGTAGCACAGCGACAGTCAGACTTCAACGCTATACAACGTGTCCGGAAACTCGTAGTACAAGCGGGAAACTGGTGAATCTACATCACGTAGAGAACCCAAAAAACTTATTTTTTTCGATCTAAGCATTTCGATTTTAATATTATTTTTTTTCTATTTTTCCATTTTTTCGGCAACTAGAGGTTTAAAAAAATTTTTGAGCCCGGTTTACCCTTCGTTGCATTTTATAAGACATTACACAGCTGAAATTAACCCCCTAGTGAAAAAATTTTTCAAATTTAACCTAAAAAATTCCAACTTCGGACCCGATTTACTCGAAAACGAAAGCTCAAATCAAAAAAAGTTAAACCACAAAATCGACTCCAAATGTGATGTGGATTCTCCAGTTTCCCGCTTGTACTACGAGTTTCCGGACACCTTGTATTTCTCTCCTTTTCTATTATCTATGGCAGGGTTTCCCAACCTTTATTTCGCCGAGCCTCCCCGAACCAAAAAAAAATATTTTCAAGCCCCCCTTACGGGTCGTCCATTAATCACGTGAGGCTCGAAAGGGGGGGGGTTCGGAAAAAAATCATGAAATATTATATTATATCACGTGTATTTATTATACCTGCATTTAAAGATAATATTCTGAAAAATTCAATGTACCTTGTACAAAAAAAGTAACACATTTTTTTGTATTAACTAAATTATTTATTTGAATTTCAAATAGTTACTAAACAGATACAATATATTTATTTATTATCGACCTTTCATAGAAGAGTAGGTACACTTTTAATCATTAATTACTTTCACATTTACATTTCTTAGTTTTCTTTTAATTTTACATATTATTCTATTATTATTTTTTATTTATTTAAATTATATTTTTATAATCAGATAATGACGAACAACTTTCAAAGTAATTTTAGAACAAATAAATAAAAACTTTTAAAGTACTGATGAGATACTTGAGCTTGCATGCTCTGTACCAGTTGGTCGATTCTGGGTTCAGTCTTTGCTATAGCTATGGTTAAAACCTATTACACCCCCCCCCCCCCCCCCCGTGACATTTCTCTACGCCCCCCTAGGGGGTATGTAATCCGTACAGTTATGGATACTGCCGTAGAAAGTACATGCATACAATCAACAGATGTGTTTTAAGAAATAATATTAATATAAAATATATTAGTAAACACTGATTTAATATATTGATTTAAAATCAGAGTCTTAGATATTCGACAGGTATTCTAATGCTGAAGTCACAAGGTTCACTCGGATGAAGGTTTACTCGATGAAATGTTCCATTCTCGTTTCACTGAGTGTTCAGACGGTTCCTTCGAAGGAAGAGTTCACTCGACATTCTCGCTACGAAGTCGTCGAGCGTAGTCGCAGCGCGCATTGGAATTCGTCCGGCGCTGACGGCTAAGTTCGGGAATATTTACGATTTCAATTGACATTTCCGATAACGTCGAACTAAATTACGAGAAATTGGCGATTCTTGTAAACAGTAAATAAATTTCGGCACCATAAAATGAACATATGGTTAAATAATAACCTGAAAACTGATATCTACCAGTATTTTTGCACCATGAAAATATTTTTATTCCAAAATAGGCCTCGGCTTGCAATAAAATCAATATAAATGGAATATTTATTAACGTATTCAAAAACTAAAAACTGTTTTGGAAAGGTGATGAAATATGCTTTCAAAATTTATTATTAGAAATAACCACGTAATTTTTTAAATAGAATAATTTTTAATGTAAACTTTTAAAAGTTTAAAAAATGGCTCTACTTGCTTTTATTCTAACTAAAAATACTGGTAACAAAAAAAATATAAAAACACGCACTTATTTTGTTAGACAAATAAATTATAAACGTTTCTGTCACCTCACTTTTTTGTCGTTTCATATAAAAATAATTCATAAAAATTTCACAATGTTTCATAATTTTTTTTTCAAATTCGATCAGAAACTTTGGTTCCATAGAAGTGTACATTCGTATTATTTTGTGATTAATTGTTATATTGAATATATAGAGCATTATTTTCTCTTTCCAATACCGTTTAGATCATATTTTTCACTATGATAGTAAGGGAGAAAGAACGATTTCTATGAGACGTGTAGGAGTTATTTCGAATAGCGAACTAAACGGAGCATTTTGACGTTTAAGCCGCTCCGGCTACTCGTCCTCACGCCAGAACATTTCGGCCGACTGATTTGCGAGTGAAAGACTGTTCACTTGAGTGTTCACACACATCATTCGCGTCACGTGGTGTTAAATTCCGGTAGCGAGTGAACAGTGCCGAAGGAAGCATTCCAACATTGTTGGAATGCTTCATTCGGCACTGTCTCTATTCACTTTCGTGTTCACACGGTTCATTTCGAGGGAAAGAGGCGGAATGAAATCACGAAATGAACGATAAATGAATGGTGTGAATGGGCTATAAGATAAGCATATGTTATATATGCCAAAATAATCTACTGGTGGCCCCACAACATCAAGCACACACACGCTTCTTAGCAAACCTGGGTTGCGTGGTCCCTAAAACTCAAACTTCTTTCGCTCAACGACAATTCTGGTATATCGCTCCTAAAATGTATAATGCTTTGAGTGTCGATATAAAGTCACATAATTCTAAATCTCTCTTTAAATCCCGTATCAATCATTGGATATTTGAAAAGAGAAGAGATTTCTTCAAACAACACATGAGAGCTTAATATTACAATAAAAAACAAATAATATTAAAATTAATTAAAAAAATATTACAAATTTTATTAATCAATTACTTTAACTTAATATTGCATTTTAAAAAAATCAAACAAAAAATTACTTTCTCTAACACTCTTTCCAATTTCTTTCATAGAACGAATATCAAAAATGACTACAAACATGTACTCTCGTGCAGAAGATTACTTACCAAATTTTATTTCTATTTTTATTTCAAGAAGAATAATGCTCACCAATGTTTATTTCAATCTTCTTTAAATTTTCTTTATTTCTTAGATAACTTGCAATTCTTATATTTTTATATGTTTTTAGTTTTATTTATCCCTAAACATGTTATTTTTTTCTTTTCTCTTCTTATATTTTTATTATCTGTTTATATAAAATTATATTACATGTATGACTACCACAACACGGGCAATAGCCTAGTATGGTAGTCAAAAATGGCCAAAAATGTAACATTTAATCATTCATGAAATAATAAAAAATTAAAATTAATTAAAATTAATAGTTAAAATTAATTACATTTTAATGTATTCTCTTTTTTGGAATTGAGAATTGAAGGGGTGAATGAATCTGTGATTTTACATGAGTAACGTTTTATGTAGGTTGATTTTTAGCCGTGACCTGGTAAGTCCCGTTTTTGATCCGACATTTTGGAGAATCATACATCATTCTTAATCGTGGCATTTACCCAGATGACGAACACTCAAACTGAAATCATTTTCCTCGTCAAATTAATTTAAAATTCAAGCGAAAAACAATAAAGGTTTTTATGAAAATTATGTAAAATGCGCATACCTAATTAATTAAATATTCTGCCTCGGATCTTCATTCTCTGAAATTAGACATAGGACTCGAATTAAAAGCTTCAATTTGGTTTTTTTTCCGAACAAATTGATATTCCGTCCACATAACAAAGATCGCAAAATGTTTCGTTCTAATTCAACAGAGACATGTTGAAAATTCTGATGAAATATCATAAACATAAAACGACAAGTTCGTACAATAAATAAATCTCTGCTGTGGTACTAATCCAGACGTATTTGGAAGTCCTTGAAATGACCGCAAAAATTATACAACAAAAACTATCTTCTGTGTACGGATAGATTTTTTGAATTGTCAGCAATTTGTGATTGGTATTAAAAAATATATCCACGTTTTATTTCAGTCACTCATAGTAGTCAGTTATTTTTACTGCCGGCTGAAGGCTACATAAATTTTTTACTCGTAGTGCGGAAGTTATTTCTGCTATGAGGTTGATACCTCCCTATTTATATTTTTGTCATCATATTGCAAAATCATCGATATACCTAAGCATTGCGTGCATATGGTAAGCACAGTGGATAAATTGCAATATTGGTGTGATTTACATTATGGCCCAGTCAACTAGGCAGATACGTCCCAGACTACGTCCCACCTAATTAATTAATTTAATTTTTTCGTTAGTTCTTACAAAATATCAATTTCTGAAGATGAGAGAAGAAATCAAAGCTAAGAACCAGTAATTTTTTAACCATGTCAGTTTTCAATCTATCGTGCCTAAATTTATTATTGGCCATTTAGCTATTTTTGGATCGAAGGGCAACAATTTACAGTTTCAGATTTGAAGGGATTTTATTAAATATTTTTGGTCCCGGGTAGGAGGTTCGAGAGCACTTTAAATAGATCGCTAATTCGGTCATAGGTAATTTCAGCCATTAAGAGGAAACCCGGATTTTTTTCACACAATTCCCCAATTTCTTCTATGGATTTTGATTTTATCGACCAATAGAGTGTCAGTTTTTTTGATAAGTTTTTTCTTATAGGAGTTAGGACCCTCCAAAAATCATTACAATTGTCTGGTTTGAATATTTTTGGATTGCCTTGGGATACACCTGTTAAAGATATTTACTGTCACGCACTTGTATTGCCATTTAAGATTGTTCACATTGAGATAACAAACACCATCTTAAATATTATTCAGTGCAATACCCACACAAATATGAAACTGAACTATAACAACGACGTTCACCAATATAATACATGACAACACAACCAACTACAATATATATATCAAAAATACACTAAACAAAGTTCGGACTGAAATCATTAGAATACATTGCCTACACTAACTACAACAAATTGCCTGAAGATTTAAGACAGGTATATATTGCCTCTAACAAATCTCGAAAAGATATATTGAAATCCTATTTTTTTCAAATGTTATTTGGAAAACGAGTCATAAATAGGTACAAACTCTGTTCTGATAGCTGTCCTGATTATTTCCAAGTACCTTACGTAACTTTGTACATCCAGATATGATGGGCGCAGTTTATATCTTTTTTAAATCTCGTCCTGTATGTATTTTGTATGTAAACATCTTGTATTAGGTCTGTACATATATTTTTGAGCCTTTTATTGCTTTTATTTTCCTGATTTTGTTTTTTTATGCATTTCTATAGTCCATCATGGAGGATACTTTATTTTAACTTTTTGACACCAACAGTACATAAATCAAATGAGTGGTTCTAAAAATTCATAAAATTTTATAAGACATATTTCTGTGAAATATTTGTAAAGTGATTCTTCATATATGTTGTGTCTGTATGTTGCTTCTATTTATTGTGTCTGCATATTGGGTTGGGTTGGGTTTAACTTTTCAAAAGTACCAATTGGCGATCCCGAGTTTTTGATAACTCATGGGAGTGCAACTTCGTTGTATGTATTATTTAATAGAAATAAAAAAAAAAATAATATTAAAAAAATGTATTTATAAAAAATTGTTTTTTTTTACAATAGCTCCACACAGGAGACCCTGAGGAATATAATTTCCCTCAGGGCCTATGTCATCTTAGGAGATGCTGAGTGGAGGGTCTTTTTAAGGAAGGCAAGGATAGGAAGTTTTGAGAAGGAAAAGGGTATGAGGGGTAGGAATCTAAGAATCAGTGTGTCCATCCGTCCAACTGCTGTGCAAGGCGATGGGTCGAGAGATTCCTTCTGGAAAGGTCAAGTCAATCTCACAGACGTAGAATGTTTTCTTCTAGTTGGTAAAAAAATCTTACACCTACATCGGTTCAGTTTTGGAGGAAGAAAATGGGGAATACAAAACCATATTTTTGATAATTTTATTTAGGTGTTATCAGTCTGAGGTGCACTTGTCCCTTTGCTCAGATCTAGGAAGGGGGTAGAGATTTTTGATAAATACATACATAATATGCAATCAGCGAAGTGCGGTTAATAATTATAATTAGTTAATAATTTAATGGACTCCTTAGTATTGTCTTGTGGGTGATCAGTTTTTTTTTTGTTGTTGCTGTTAGGTAACTTTTGTGTTATTTTTTGGTAAATTAACCTTACCGAGCTTACTAAATACAATTTTGACAAATTTAATTTGTTTACGTCAAATAATCTCTAAAAAAATCCCATGTGGCAGACAGACAGACACGTTTCGTTCCTTATTGCCGATTTGAGTATGGAACACTAAAAACAATTAAAACTAATATTTTTTAAAGTAAGAGTAATAAGTATATTATAAGTAATACGTTTTGAAAGTTATAACCATCGTAACATAATCTTCATCAACGGTCAAATATCATTTGTTCAATTCCCTCTTCTGGTCACTATTTACCGCACTATTAACTTTTTTTATAGAATCCTTACCAATAAGGCTGTACTGCGGGTTCCAAATTGGCGAGGCATATTCCAGTGTACTTCTGACTTCTGACTAATGCAAAATATAACATTATTACTGTACGCGGGTTACTGAACACTTTACTATTATACGAAGAACAAAACAAAGCATTTTATTTGACCTGTGAACGATTGAGTCGATCATAATATGTTCCGTTTTGTTTGGCCGTTTTCATTTGTGTTTTTATTTTTTTAGTGGATGTACACAATTGTCATCTATTTAGTGAATATACATAATCGTAACATAATCTTCATCATCGGTCAAATATCATTTGTTCAATTCCCTCTTCCGGCCACCTTTTACTACAGGTACTATTAACTTATTTTATAGAATCCTTACCAATAAGGCCATCCGACCTTGTCGCTAAAAAAAATTGTTTTCATGAATGAATAGTCGACCTGTAATCTTATTTCTTTTCATATCGGGTTTCATTTTAATGGAACATGTCTTATAATCTATGCGTTCATAAATGTCACTAATTTAATTATTTTAGTAAAGAACTCTTTTTGCAATTTAGTTTAGTATTATTTTTTTATTTTATTTATTAAATTGAAACAAACAGTACCTACATTGGTTAAAGTGATGAGAATAAATACAGATATAATATTTCATGGTGGTTACCTGTGATATTATATTTCTTTGTTGTGTCTTATTTATGGTATTAATATTTAGTAATCGTGTGGGTATGTGTGTGGTGGGTAGGTGTGTGTGTATGTGAGTTTGTTTGTAGATGTGAGAAGTGGTGATGTGTGAAGGGATATGGATGTGCATTAGGGATGTCGATATTTATTAAAATATCAATATCGATATTTATTAAAATATCAATATCGACGTCGATATTTCTAAGAAAAAATATCGATATATCGATACATCGGTCAAATTTTCAAAAGATTTTGCGTTTTTAAAATAATAGTATATTCAGCTCAATATTATCCATAGTAATTTTTATACATAATGTACATTATTTTTATGTACAAAAATGGTATAGTCAGTAATAATAGACAATTGGGAACATAGGAGTGGCTTAGAAAAAATGGCAGAAAATAGCATACTTTTCCATGTACGTTCCTACACATATGAGATAGTATTAGTGATCACAAATACTAATGCAAAGACAATAGATTTGTAAGCTATTAATAGTTAAAATTTCAACCGCCAGATGTCATGACATGACCCAATACAGTAACTTTTTTTCCGTTCGTTCCTATACGGTTTTGGATTCTAGCGATTTTAGCTACATAAATAAATAAAAAATATATAGTTTTTTGTACAATTTTCGATGATGGATATTTTGTATCGATATATCGGATCAAAATATATCGGCTAAAATAACGATGTATTGAATTAAAAATATCGATACTTCTATATATCGATACTTTTTCAACAAGCCTAATGTGCATTGAATAGTTTATATTATTGACATGATGCTCTTTTTAAATTTAGGCAGTGAATTGGAGAAAATATCGATGTTACTATTTAGGCAAATATTATAATAATTATTGAATGTGTGAAGAGCGCGGTTAATTGGCAAATTAGTTGCAGCATTTGTTTTGTAATAAGGCGTGTGGAATATTTCCTTATGGCGTGTAGGTCTTTGGGGTATGTTAAAATTAATTATGGAAAGAAGTTCGGTACAGTTGATGTTATTATTTAAAATTTTGTGAATAAATGTTAAATCAGCTATTTCTCGCCTTTTTTGCAAAGTTTGAAATGTACGTTCAAAGTTATTGTTGAATTTGAAGGTAAAATATTTTATAAATTTGCTTTGACTATGTTCTATGCTATCTATGCGTACTTTGTATTGCGGGTTCCAAATTAGCGAGGCATATTCCTGTGTACTTCTGACTAATGCAAAATATAACATTATTACTGCACGCGGGTTAATGAACACTTTACTTATACGAAGAACAAAACCAAACATTTTATTTGACCGATCATAATGTATGTTCCGTTTTGTTTGGCCGTTTACATTTTGTTTTTTAATGGATGTACATTACTATATTTTAACACAACGCAATCAAACACCAAGTAAACTTGGCACACTGACACACAAAAGAGATAGCCTTGTCATATTATGAACCCCCATGACTACCATTCTGAAATCTCTATAGATTGTTAAATTTACATAAAATTTTATTATTATTGAAATTTACCGCATCTTGGAAACGCATCGTAAATTTTATTTTAATTCATACATTAAAGTTGAGAGAACGTCCAAAATGCATTCACGGTAAAGCCAGTAATGACAGTAAATTAACTCGCAGTAAATCTGGTTAGCTGCAAGCACATCCTGGAGATATACGAGTGTAATGGACCATAACTCACTTAGGACAGATAAATAATATGATATTTTCATGACCTTGGAGATTTACAAACAACTTTAGGGCAAAAACTAGAAAAAGATAACTTTTTGGTTAACTGGTGGTTGTACCAACCAAAAAAACGAATTGCTTTAGACCACACAAGTGAAGTAAAATTCTTTAGCTCCATCTATATAATAGGAAGAGAGAAAGAAAATGTGCGCGCGCACGGCTCTCTTGCTCCTACAGTGTGATACAGACAATAGGCCTGCACTGTGTAACGTAACTGGCTTTGAGAGCAAGAGAGAAAGAAAATGTGAGCTTGCACCTCTCTCTCTTGCCCCTACAGTAATATACGAAGCGTACTCCCTCTCAACTACCGTTCGCTTCGCTTTTGGTAACTCTCTCGTCACGCATTCGCCAGCTTACTCCCCAAGTCAAGCGTGCGTAAAGAAGTTTTACTTCAAAAATATAATAACATATTTGTAACAAATATAATAACATTATTATTTTTCCTTTGCGTTCTCCACACACGGGAGGCCCTAGGGGAAATAATTTCTGCTGTGCTTGATGCAGTGCGGAGAGTATTTTTTAGGGAAGGAAGGTGAGGAAGTTCTACGAAGGAAAAAGTTATGACGGATGGGAAGGGATCGGGGGGGTCTGTATATCCCAGAAGAATCCATCCCTCCCACTACGATGCTTAGCGTTGGGGTTAATGTAGTCCGGTTGGAGAGGTCAAAGCTGGTGGGCAGATGCATTCGCCACCAAGACTTGGACAAACCTCACCCCATGAATTCGGTCACTCCTGCCACCAAACGTAGAGCCTATCGTAGAGGTGTTAATTATCAACTGAATGGTTCCCGGAGTGGTGGTACGCCTCCCAAATTGAATCATAGTATGAATTGTCGTATCACTGTATTCCAATAAATTACTTACCAAAGTTGTCACCCTGCACCACCTAGGCGTAATAAATAAATAATAGTCCTTCCAGTAACCGATTATTGAAGATTTATAATTCCATATACTATGGACAATTTTCATTAGTGGCAAAGTTTGCGATTATTTGACTAACCTACGAAATTTAAATCGAAGTTACGACCCCTCTTTTCAAAAACGTACCTTTCACAGTAGCGGGCATGAAATATCTTATGGGTATTACTAATAAAGTTATTTCAAATTTTACACAACTGATAAACAAGCATTAGGTTAGGGAACGTACCCTTACTACGTGACCTGTTCAGGGGGGTCTTCAAAATACCACGCTTGGTACAAATGAGCGGCGGGTTGCTTAGGTTTTTGGTAACCGGTTTGTTACACTCCGATTTGACGATTATTGCAAATAGATCATAACAACATTATTTATTACCGACTGAGAGAGAAATCTGTTGGATTCTTTGACTAATCTAATGTAGGTATTATCATCTCTTTTTTCAGCCCGACTCCACTTAGCGACCAAAGTCAAAAATTTTCGCTTTGTGCGATCGCCATTTTCATCTCTATTTTCATATTTTTAATGATTTCAGTTGGCATCTTGAAATCGTAGATATGAAAATAGAGATGAAAATAGCGATCGCGTAAAGCGAAAATTTTTACTTTGGACTCTACGTGGAATCGGGCGGAAAAAGAGATGGTGTAAAACGGCCTACAATACACAACATCTGTTTTCAGTCCGATTCCAATTTCCAATAGTGACTAAAGCATTGACCTATTGATCGAAGGACCAAAATCAACATTTTTCGCTTTACGCGATCGCTATTTTCCTCTCTATTTTCATATCTACGATTTCAATTGTCATCACTGCAAACAAAACATGAACCATACTGTTTGCTGTGAAGCCAACTGAAATCGTAGATATGAAAATAGAGATGAAAATAGCGACTGTGTAAAGCGAAAATTTTACTTTGGAATCTAAGTGGAATCGGGCTGAAAAAAGATGTATGCGATCGCTATTTTCATCTCTATTTTCATATCTACTATTTCAGTTGGCATCACAGCAAACAGCATGGTTCATGTGTTGTTTGCAGTGATGACAATTGAAACCGTAGATATGAAAATAGAGATGAAAATAGCGATCGCGTAGAGCGAAAAATGTTGAATTTTGTGTCTAATTGGAATCGGGCTGAAAAAAGTTGTCGTGTTTAACGGCCATAAGGGGTGAGTAGGAATCTGGGGTTCAGTGTGTCCTGGTCATCCACCTCCAAGACCTAGGCAAACCTCACCCCATGAACCCGGGCACCCCTGCTAAATCACCAAACGTAGCGAACCACTTGGGGTGATCTATGGCAGAGGAGTTGGTTATCCAATAAAGGTTCCCGGGACGGCGGTACCCATTCCCGCCTCCCAAATTGTAAACTCCTCAAATTTGTATTGTAGTAATTAAGTCAAACGAAGGGTAGGTGTCGGTTAAATTCCGAACCTAAAACTTTTGAGTTTTCACTCCACAGAAGGCAATGAAAGTTAGTGTACAAGCATATTGCTTTTTAAACAGGGGCGAAAGGGGGTATTTTTTTTTTACAATAACTCCACACAGGAGGCCGTCAGGGCCTATGTCATCTTTGAAGATGCTGTGTGGAGGGTCTTTTTGAGGAAAGGAAGGAGTGAACACACATAAAGGAAGGAGTGAACATGTTGTAGGAGGGAGGAAACACAGAGGCCGGCAAATCGTTCCACAGCCAAGCCGTTGAACTCAAGAACGAGTCATAGACCCGTTCTCATGTGACTAATGTCAACCGTGTACAAATGTTAGGCGCGTGTTTGGCGTGTTTCCCGACTATGCACCGGTGCCGAGGGGATCAATGACGCTAGTTCCTCGGAGCATCTTCCATTGTAATACCGGTAGAACAAGGACAGCATTTCCACCTGACGCCTGTGCTCTAAAGATTGCAGTCCGTCTGTTAAGATGGGAGAATCTATCAAACGGACCGCCCGTTTCTGCACAGAGTCAAGGGTTTTTTTTAGGTATTTTGGAGCTTCAGACCAGAGGTGACTGCCAAATTCAACCGTGGGGCGCACTTGCGATTTGTACACCGGTTAGCAGTTGTGAACTATTAAAGTATCTGCGGGCCCTGTACAGTACGCCCAGTTTCTGAGAGGCTAACTTAACTCTGATTTCGATGGAGCCCCGTACCTGAGCAGCCTGAGCTGGTCACTTAGAGTTACACCAATATAATATTATTAATTCTAAAACGTGGTTATAATCACAAGATTTCAGTACAACAAAACCATTGCAAAAACACATTATAGTAACCATAAATGTTTTCAAATCGTAACAAAAAATTTCCAATTTTTTCGTTGAGCAGGTGAACATGATGTATCGTCTACTGTCTACCGCCCGATCGATGCCCTAAAGCGGTAGGCAGTGGAATTAGCCGGTCACAAGGGTGAAATCTGGGAAGCCCCGGAAGAGCGGAAAAGCCTATAAGACTATGATTAGCTGTTGGACAATTTTCATGTAGCGACATGTGGACAAGCGATTTGTGAAAAATGTTGACCGGGTATTAGGTAAAAATTATTGTTTTTTAATTATGAAAATTTCCTTCCTTAAAATTTGGCCTCCGTGGTCGAGGGGTAGGACTCTAGACTCGTAATACGAAGGTCGCCAGATCGTATCCCGGCGGCGTATTTCCAAAACCTATACCGGTTCAATCGCTATACATTTTCAATATCAAAATTTAAATGTTTAGAAATAAAATTATTTATTTCTAATATACACATTGGAAAGGTTGTTTTATCGAGATTTTAGAACAATTTTTGTTTTTGCAATGTGATAAAAAATAACCAATATAGAGGTATATTTAAAGTGTAAATCGGTATGGGTTTTGGAAATACGCATCCCGGCGTGGGGAAATAAATTTTATTTGATTAATAAATTTATGTTATTTCACAATTAATTCATTTAAAATTATATATATTGTATTTGCAGCTTGTTCTAGAGTGGAAGCTACTCTCAGTATCGCCCGGGTGTAAGACCACCATTTATAATTGAAACGTCGCTTGAAATAGCTTTAGCCTTGTTCGGTGACTAGATCTGAATAGCCAGGTACTTCCCTACCTTCCACTTCCAGCCTCACAACATACAACATAATCAAATGTTATTGAAAAGTTTTAGTTTGCCGTGGCAAAAGATACAAAGTGACTTGTGTTACGATTTTTAATCAACTTTAAAAAAATAAATAATGTGTTCAGTCAATCTTAAAGTAATTATTTTTATGAGCGCTTATTCTACATCCTTTATTATTTAAAAAAAAACCTTTTATTCGTTTTTAGGCAAAGTTTGAACTAAACATATTGAAATTTGATACGGTTAGTTCATGACGATAAATAAATCTAACCACATTCTTTGGGAATGTAAGTTCTCTTTTTTTCATTTATGTGAATTCTGTACAAGAGTCCCAACTGCTCCATGCTATAATAATAATAATAATAAAACGTTTATTTGTATTATTTATTTAGATTCCTGGTCAAATAAAATTATTCACGCAAAACACTTCAATTATCTCAACCAAACGTATGTTGACAAACTTTCGTCAAACAAATGGTTGAGTATTGGAGAGTTGAGCGCAGAAATAGAAGGATTTATGCTTGCCATTCAAGATAGAGTCATTAATACTAAAAATTATAGAAAGCATATAATCAAAGATATAAATCAAATTGATGATTTATGTAGAAAATGTTTGGCTTTTCCCGAAACTATAGAACATATTATATCGGGATGTTCTATATTAGCGCCTTCCGAGTATACATTTAGGCACAATCAGGTTTTAAAAATAATTCACCAAAGTTTGGTAATTAAACATAACTTGATTGACTGCCGTAATATAGTACCATATTATGAATATGAACCAAATTCATTTTTAGAAAATGAATTTTATAAAATATATTATGATAAAACTATACTAACAGACAGAACAATTAGTCATAATAGACCTGATATAGTTTTACATGACAAAATTAAAAAAATAACTTATATCATTGATGTAGCTATTCCAAATTCCTGTAATATTCAAAAAACTATTTCTGAAAAAGTAAGAAAATACACAGATTTAGGAAATGAGATTAAAAGAATTTGGCATTCTCGGACTATAAAAATATTGCCATTTGTTATTTCGGCCACTGGCATAATACCTAGGAATCTGATTCAAAATTTAAGCATATTAGATTTGTCAAAGAATTTGTATATAAAAATGCAAAAATCAGTCATTTTAAATACATGTAGGATTACAAAGGATTTTTTAAATATTTATATTGAGGGATCGGTAGGATTTATAGGTTCAATTAGAAATGCCACAGAGCCGAACCCTCTGATATGAAAATATCTGGAGTCGGTGAATTATATTCCCATTTGGTCTCTAGTAGGTTGACATGTTGTTCTTGTATTGTTTTGTATTTATAATACTTATATAGTGCAATTGCATAGCGTGGGTTGACTAGATGATCATTTGGGGAAGTGTGTGAAAGGGTTTAGTTTTTCCTTCTTTTTTTCCTTTTTTTTTTTTGGGGGAAAATTTAACCCGGACATTTAAATCTGGTGCATAAAATAGAGAATACATCAGTTCAAAGAAGCTTTGACTGTCCAACTAGGAAGGTCTCCCGTTCTAGGACAGAACGGGATAGTGATACTAATTTTGTTTTGTTGTAAGGATGAATGGTATGGGGAGAGAAAGGAGATGGGAAGAGGAAGGCGGAGAAGTGGTTTCAAATAGAATTGTCTTCAAGGTACAACATGGAAAAGTAATGTTTGTTGATTAAGACATTTTAATATTAAAAACTAAATGTATGAGTACCTAAGTATAATATGTTTTTTCTCTCAAATCTTGTACAATAATACATTGGAAATAATCACTATAATATGTTGTAACAGGAATCTATATAATATTTTACCTATATTATGTTTAGGGCAATAGCTTATAAGCTTTAGGTCATAACTATATATAAAATTAACTATTTTTTGTGATTCTTTTCTGAAATAAAAATCATTCCACAAGTTACCCCGTATCACCAATTTGACCTGCATTTCAATCTGCAAAAACATTATGTATGCTGTCACACTTTTTTCGATTATTTTATTTATTTGTGAATAAAAAAATATTTGGCCTCATTTACAGAAAAAAAATCGTTGAACATTTTTAATCTAAGTTATATAAAATATAATATAAAATCAACCGTTTGTGTGTTATCCAGTTTACTCGAGGAATACCCCGACCAGCCGACGGTATTAGAGATCAATTGCGTTGATCCTCTCAATAGATCTGCCCTCATAGCCGCCATTGAGAATGAGAACATCGAGCTCATCAGACTTCTTCTTGAAGCTGGAATCAAAGTTAAGGTAAATTAAACATAAAGGAAGATTAAAATATAATATTGTGTGGTTCTATGGATGACTAAGGTCTTCTTCTTAAGTCTATTCCTGATTGGTAGGGAACGTGACCCCTACTCCAATTTCCATTTTTTTTTCAAAGGCGTATGTTTTCTAAGTATGTCAGGTGTACCGCAAGGCTTCCATATAGAGTCATCGTTATTTAAACTTTCATATTTTTTAATGGACATTCGATTCAATGCCTCCGGGTGTTTGGCGAATTTCATTGAAGTACATAATTAATTTATAAATTCGTATGCAAATAGTATTATTAGTACTTATCAGCAATTTGAGACCAAAATAATAATGAAGATCTAAGGTTTTGACTCACCTATTTTAATAGTTAATTTTATTTCAGGATGCTCTCCTTCACACCTTTGGCGAATTTCATTGAAGTAGATAATTAATTTATAAATTCGTATGCAAATAGTATTATTAGTAATCAGCAATTTGAAACCAAAATAATAATGAAGATCTAAGGTTTTGACTGACCTATTTTAAGAGTTAATTTTATTTCAGGATGCTCTCCTTCACAGTATCAAGGAAGAGTATGTCGAAGCCGTGGAGCTTCTCCTACAGTGGGAGGAAGAACATCATATACCAGGAGATCCTTATGTAAGTTTAGTGATATCAAAGGCTAAAACATCTCTTTTTCCTAATTATGTCAGGTGTACCGCAAGGCTTCCATATAGAGCCAGCGTTATTTAAACTTTAATGTATATATTAGGTAATGAATATTTTATTCAGTACTTCTCCGTGTGTTTGACATGTTACATTGAAGTAGATATTTTGAAAAAATCATGGGCAAATGGTATTATTAATTCTCAGCAAGGCATTAATTCTCAGTCTAAGGGGGTAAAACGATTATGGTTTGATTTTTCAAATACTGCTTCTACTGATTTGTCTGAAAAAAATCAAAACAATGACTGGACTAAAGCTATTATTGACGTTTTACTCTACTAGCACTCAAGAAATTATCAATAATTCCTGCAGTCTATTTAAAAAAAATTTTTCGACTCCAATTGATTTTTCAATGTTTGAATTTGGTATATTTTTAGGCCCTGAGTGAAATTATTTTCCTCAGGGCCTCCTGTGTGAAGTTAATGTGAAAAAATATATATATTTTGAATTTGCAGAGTTGGGAAGCAGTAGATAGATCTTGCTCCACTTTTACCCCCGATATCACACCACTGATTCTAGCAGCGCACAGAAACCACTATGAGATTCTCAAGATCCTCCTGGACAGAGGAGCCACCCTGCCGATGCCCCACGACGTAAGGTAAAGTGTTAGTGACCATCTTGCCATATAATTTATGTAAGTATGTAAAAGTCAGTATCTCTTCATTAATTTTCCGTACTTAGTATAAGGTACTTTGAGGATCTTCATATTACCAATTTTTCATATCCCTTGACATAAAATCTAAAATTCTCTCATTTTGTGACACGACATTGGTTCCTACTGTTTTTTGTTTTCTTTGTTTTCCTTCATACATAATTCCTTCCACCAAGCTTCAATGTTGTTTTGTCCTGTTGTTTGGTGTCTGTATATAGCTGAAAATTCATGTAGTAAATCCGATTAGGAAAAAGGATGCCAAGTTCATGAAGCCAAAGTTCAGAACGATCTTGCTGCTTCAGCATACGGATTACATCAACCTGGGTTTCGAAAGTAAGTTTCGAGCCTTTTCGTTTATTACCAAAAATACTCCAGTTTATAAAGATTTCAAAATGATAATTACTGTTATTATTTCAAATGTTCTGATCTAACTTTGCCATGCTTTATTTAGGGTTGTCTGGTAAAGTTTATCCATTTAAGCCAAAATGGATATATACGTCCAAATGAACAAATAGACAAAATATTTTCGAAAATATGCGCTTTTCCTGTCCATAAATCGATAATTGACTGGTTAGACGAATTGGACAATGTAAAAATAAAAATAAATAAATAATGTACACAGTCAAATGACAAATAGTCCAGGATAAATATGAATATAGACGAAGTCAAAATGGGTAATTGTCCAAATGATCCAAATTTATTCCTAATGGTAAATGTACAAATAGACAAAATAAACTTCCGAAACCGACTTTCCAGCTCAAAAATCCTTTTTACTTATTCACATTACATTATTTTACTTATTCACATTGCATTAAAAATTGATAAGTTGAGTAATTATGCAACTTAATTAGTTCATGGATAAAATACCTAAATAGAAGAAGTTAAAATGAATACATGTAAAAATTAACAAAATGAACTTAAAAATGTAATTGACACACAGTGAAAGAAAACCTTTCTATGTTCTGGGTGTAATTTTTGTTTTGTTGTGCTTCCAGCAGGTCGCCAAGTTTCATCGCAGGCCGAAAGTTTTCCCACCTCTGATTTAATTTTGCCAGTGTCAAAGTTCTGTTTTCTTGAGGTTTTCTTGCATCTCTCTATCAATGCTAGCATTAAACTCTTGGCGAACTTTTCTTCTATCAATAATTCCAGGTGTGGCTGCGATGAATGCGTAGTATCCAGCGCACGCGACTCCTTGCGCCACTCCCAAGCGAGAATCAACGCTTACCGTGCCCTCACTGCGCCTTCCCTCATCGCCCTCTCATCTCCTGACCCTGTGCTCACGGCTTTTCAACTGTCATGGGAGCTCAGGAGGCTGAGCCGCATGGAGACCGAGTTCAGGGCGGAGTACAATGTAAGTAACTGAAAGATTTAACGATGTTGATTAAGGCTGTTGATTTACTAGAATAAAATGCTCACATTTAAGTCTTACCTATTTGGTTGGGCAGAATGTGAAATTGTTATAGTATTATTATCCGTTTGTAGGAACTAAGAGCCCAATGCCAAGCCTTTGCTACAGCCTTATTAGACCATGCCAGGACTTCCAATGAACTAGAAATTATGCTCAACTACAACCCCGCGGACACGGACGTGTGGGACCCTGGAGAGAGGCAGACACTTGATAGGCTCAAACTGGCTATCAAATACAAACAGAAAATGGTAAAGATGTTATTTGGTTAGTTTTGATAGCTTTTACCTTGGTACATTCCTGATTTAATTACTCAATCAATGCGTTTGTTCACCTATCGATTTTTTGTAATCTTAACATTTTATTGGAATCTAACTGGATTTTACATTTACAGTTTATCGTCAAATGGCAGATAGAAGATAATTATCTATAAATTTGACATTTTAAAGTTCGTAGCCCACCCCAACGTCCAGCAACTTTTGGGTGCCATCTGGTACGAGGGTCTGCCCGGCTTCAGGCGCAAGAACATGATGGGCCAATTGGTGCAGGTGATGAAACTGGGTGCCATGTTCCCTGTCTACAGCTCCATCTACATGATGGCACCCAACTCCGAGTGGGGGCAGTTCATGAAAAAGCCGTTCGTCAAGTTTATATGTCACAGTACTTCTTATGCCTTCTTTCTATGTAAGTAAATACTTATCCAATGTTATTTTACCTTTCATATAATCTTCTTTTGCTTCTTTATTAGTCTTCCACTAATATAGATAATAGGTAATGAAAATTGCTTGGCAAACTTAGAAATGGTCAATTCAAAAAATTATAATTTTTAGTGGTTTTTATTTATTTTGTGAATAATTTTGTAAGAGAGGAAAAAATTAATCACGGGAAACTATCACAGATAATCTTTTATTTATTTAAGGAAAATCAACAGTTTACAATGGAAACTCGTAGTACAAGCGAGAAACTGGTCAATCCGCATCACATTCGGAGTCGATTCGTGATATAATTTTTTTGATTTGAGCTTTCGTTTTCGAGTAAATCGGGTTCGAAGTTGGAATTTTTTGGTCAAATTTGAAAAAATCGGTCACTAGAGGGTTAATATTAGATGTATAATGTCTTTTAAAATGCACCGAATGGTAAACCAGACTCGAATTTTTATTTAACCCATTAGTTACCGAAAAAATGGAAAAATCGTTAAAAAATAATATAAAAATCGAAATGCTCAGATCGAAAAAAATAAGTTTTTTGGGTTCTCTACGTGATGTAGATTCACTAGTTTCCCGCTTGTACTACGAGTTTCTGGACAAGTTGTATGTATAATTTACCTACCTATCTGAGAAACCAATCATAGATTTCCTAATCATACTATTATATATTACATCTCCTTCTTGGTGTGCCCTATCAGGTCCCTCCGACATTGGCGATCACTCTGGAAAATAATTATATAACATATTGCATCTTTAAAAGTTGTTTTTCTTATGTTACGCTAATATTTTTAATAAAGTAATTAACAATTTTAGTTAAATTCTATTCAAGCAAAACGATAGGAAAAATACTCTCCAAAAATTTATCCACAACACATTTTTTGATGTTCATATCGTAAACCGATTTGAAGTATAGATTAACAAAAGTAGCATTTTACATTAAGCTTTGTCATCTATATTTACTTTTAGTATACGACTCACCCTGATGAAGGCAGCCTTGTTCTCAAAACATCTAGATTTTGTATCTAACAAAGTGGTGTAAATAAAGGAATTCAAGTTTAATTCATCAAATATGTCATCACAAAGTAAAAACCTACCGTCAGAAAAACTATTCTTCGAAAAATTAAACATCCTCTTAAGTGTGTCCAGTTTGACCGACTGCAGACCCTAACTCATTCGAAGTCGGTTATCCTTTTTTGGTCGTCACCCCATCTTGTATGTGGGCGACTTTTGCTTCTTTTTCATAAACAATGAATCCATTCATATTAGGTCCTTACGTATGAAATTGGCGTTTTGTATGGGAGGAACATAAAGCCGATTTTTTTTTAAATATAATATATTTATTTAATCAAAGTATGTACCATTGCTATCTATGCACTTTTGCCATTTCATAGATAGTTCATCGATCCCTTTACTAAAAAAACCATTCGGACGGGAATCAATAAAATCTTTGATGGCGGTTTGGACTGCCCCATCGGAGTTGAATTTTTTCCCTTGCAAGAAGTTATCCAAATTTCGAAAAAATGGTAATCTGTTGGAGCAAGGTCCGGAGAGTACGGTGGATGTCTTAGACATTCCAATTGAAGCTCCTTTAATTTGGTAGCCGTCTGTTGTGCAGTGTGTGGTCTAGCGTTCTAACGCGCGTTTGTTGATTTGCTTCACTCAATTCGTGAGGTACCCACCTTTCAAGCTTTTTCACCTTCCCAATTTGCTTCAAGTGGATTAAAACAGTTTTGTCACTAACACCGCAGCCTGCAGCTAACTCGGACGTGGTTTGCGATGGATCCGCTTCCACAATAGCCTTCAATTCTTCATTATCAACTGTGGTCTCCGGCCGTCCACGGGGCTTGTTCTGCAGGTCGAAATTTCCAGAACGAAAACGTTGGAACCAAAAACGCACTGTTTTTTCTTTTGCGGCACCGTCGCCATACACATCATTAATCCTTAGAGCCGTTTCTGCAGCACTGGTGCCACGGTGGAACTCGTACTCGTAAATAACGCTATATTTCAAGTTTTCCATTTTGTAAACTAAGTGACGCAAAGAAAAAAAACAATTAAGGAAAAAACAAATGAATTCTAATTTTCGAAACACAAATACATGAGTAAAAAGCTGTATAAATTTGAATTTGGAATTCCTAACCAAAGAGAAGATATTTGAGATCAAATTTGCCAGTACGGCAAAACGCCAATTTCATATGTAAGCACCTAATATATAAATTCAGTTTACCAATCTGTTAAAAAAAAAAAAATTTTAAAAATCTCTGATTTCAGTACTCCTCGGCCTAGCATCTCAACGTGCTGAATACCTGGTGCTAGAGTGGTTTGGTAACCCTTGGATGCTCTCCATTCTCGAGGGTTGGAAGAAGCGAGAGCGAGGTGCTATGCCTGGTATCATAGAGTTTAGTGTAATCGTTTACATTATTAGTAAGTGTTCTTATCTAATAGCTATGTCCTAGTTTCTTCTCGCTTCCATTTTATATTGATGATAATCATTAAATCCCGATGATTAGTTGCAATGTACATTAATAAAAGTGACTAACATTATACTGAATTGTGTTCTGGGAAACCCCACAATAAGATCTACGACTACACAAGTTGGTTTATTTACTTTATCCTTAATAATATATATTATATTATTAATGTTTTCAATAATTTAACTGGCGCAGATGTCCTTTCTATAGAAGGCTCAATGTTATTCTGCGACGGGGCGCGCCACACGGTCAAAGCCCAGCCGTATCATATGCCTTCGGCTTTTACCGTAACCGTTCGTACGTTAGGCACATTCGTACGATAAACGATGCTCTTCTAAGGTACTACTAACTGACATATGTTGAGACACCACAAAACTACGTTTAACTAACTATACTAACGACATCTTCTGAAGGATATTGAAACTGCATACTAACCTATATAACTACAATAGAAAATTGGTTAAATTTTTGATTTGCCAAAAAGGGGGTAGAAGCAAAATACGACCAATTATCCCAAAAATATAACGGTTTATTTCACTGATATTTGTAAAAATAAATATTTATTTATCTTTCCAGGTCTTGTTTGGTCGGAAATCAGATCTCTCTGGAGTGGTGGAGTTTTAGAATACATAAATGACTTGTGGAATATAGTGGATTTTATAACAAATGTTTTTTACATTGCTTGGATAAGTTTACGTTTTGCCTCCTGGTACATTGTTCAGGTAAGTTGAATTTAATAAAATGAACATTTTCCTGATTCCCGCTTTGGTCAATTCAAACTTGAAGTCGTTTCTTGGTGGCTCTCATTTTGGTCAATCCATTCCTGGGGTCGTTTCTTGGTGGCTCTCATTTTGGTCAATCCATTCCTGGGGTCGTTTCTTGGTGGCTCTCATTTTGGTCAATCCATTCCTGAAGTCGTTTCTTGGTGGCTCTTATTTTGGTCAATTCATTCTTGAAGTCGTTTCTTGATGGCTCTCATTTTGGTCAATTCATTCTTGAAGTCGTTTCTTCGTTGCTCTCATTTTGGTCAATCCATTCCTGAAGTCGTTTCTTGGTGGCTCTCATTTTGGTTGGTTCATTCTTGAAGTCGTTTCTTGGTGGCTCTCATTTTGGTCAATCCATTCTTGAAGTCGTTTCTTGGTGGCCCTCATTTTGGTCAATCCATTCCTGAAGTCGTTTCTTGGTGGCTCTCATTTTGGTCAATCCATTCTTGAAGTCGGTTCTTGGTGGCTCTCATTTCGGTCAATTCATTCTTGAAGTCGGTTCTTGATGGCTCTCATTTTGGTCAATTCATTCTTGAAGTCGTTTCTTGATGGCTCTCATTTTGGTCAATCCATTCTTGAAGTCGGTTCTTGGTGGCTCTCATTTTGGTCAGTTCATTCTTGAAGTCGGTTCTTGGTGGCTCTCATTTTGGTCAGTTCATTCTTGAAGTCGGTTCTTGGTGGCTCTCATTTTGGTCAGTTCATTCTTGAAGTCGGTTCTTGGTGGCTCTCATTTTGGTCAGTTCATTCTTGAAGTCATTTCTTGAAGCCGATTTTTGGTGGCTCTCGTTTTGGTCAATTCATTCTTGAATCTGGTAGTTCTCTGCACATCTTTAACCCGTCTAAGGCAAATTCTGATTGTTTTACCAACCATGTGCACCATCTTATAATATTTAAAATTTCAGTACCATCACCAATTTTCAAAAACATTATGTAAAACTGAAAAAATAATGATTTCACCTCTACTAATATTATTGCATTTAAGGAAGGTTAACAAAATGAACATTTTCAGCGTGATGCAGGAAGAGGCCTCGACCCTTGGTACCCTCGAGAGCGTTGGGACCCTTACGATCCGATGTTACTCTCTGAGGGAGCTTTTGCGGCCGGGATGGTTTTTAGCTATATGAAATTGGTTCACATCTTCTCCATCAACCCCCATCTAGGGCCTCTGCAGGTTTCACTTGGGAGAATGATCATCGACATCATCAAATTCTTCTTCATCTACACGTTGGTGCTGTTTGCTTTTGGATGCGGTAAAGTATTGTACTATCATTTCTTTGATATTTTTTCTGTTTAAGTAAAATCATGTATTGGTTTCATATAGTGCTTTCACACAAACGAAGTATTGAAATCCGAAAGTCTAAACTTAAACTTTTGGTCGCACAGTTTACACCGCGCTGTGCAAGCGGGTTCCCCACAAAGCGTCGAACCATCCCTTTTTTTTATTTAATTTTTCTATTAAACTATGGAACACTCCTAAATTTGGTTGAGTGGGTAAATCCTAACAAAATTGTCTTTTTTTATTATTAATACTTGGTGCATTTGCATTGTAATAAAGTTTTAAATTGTTTTCATTTTACTAATTTAATGTGATTGTAACTTAGTGAAGAGATATTTATTAAATTTGGTCCCAAAATTATTTCAGAAAGCTTAGTGAAGTACTTAGTAAATTACCAAATCAATTGTATTGTGGTAACTCTTCAATTTAACAATTTTTTAAGGTTGCAAACATAAATGTAATATTTAATCATTGTAGAAGAAACCTACAAAATGAAACAGAACTATACACAGAAAATAGAAAGGTAAGGGTCGCAACTGAGAATCGTATCCAGGATCTCTGTTTTTCCAGGACAACGCCACTCGGCCATTTTTTTTATTTACTTCATTTTTTCGATCTCATTTTTCAAATTAAGAATTAACAATATTGCTATCTTTCTGTATTATTACAAAGTTCTACCGAATTTATTTGTAACCTACTCGTAGATAGTGTTTAATTGATTTAGCCATTATTTGATTTGATAGATTTGTATTGTTATTTCATTTGATTTATTTATTTATTTTAGAGCATACCTACATTGCAGTCATAGCATTGTTTTTCCTTTGTCTTCAATCAAAGTTAAAATCATTCTCGCGTTTTTGGCTGTATTTTGCCCAATTTGTATTTTGAAAAGTTATTTTAAAACATTTATTTGATTTATTTCAGTAGTTTCCGCGCATTGTATTCTTTGAAATTTCACTTTTCAACAAGAGATGTCTCGCATCCCTTCTGAATTATTTGTTATTGAATTTTCGCGAACTGACATTACTGAAAATTTTTTCATAAAATCAATAAAAATAATACATGTTTTAATTTATATTTTTATATGTGATTATCAACTAGGCTGTAGAAAAGATATATGTCATAATATTTAATATTCTCCAAATGGGTACTACTTAATATGCAGATTCATGGGTTTATAAATTTAACTGTATTTTATGTTTTTGAAAACCAAAAATATGAGATAAATGGTACAACAAAGGTGCATTCAATGGTGTCAAACACTGTAAGCAGTTGATATGTCTCCATATAAAAGTTCGGAGGAACGATTTTGTTGAATGAAGGCGGGAAATTTCCAAATTGGTAGCTCAGAAATTCCGGATGCTAGATGCGATTTTCAATTATTTACGCTAACACTCGTGTGGATAATGACATTATTTACTGTACTCCTCGAAAAGTGGCGGTTTAACATATTTTAATTATGGGTTTCTAGGTATGAACCAGTTGATGTGGTATTACGCAGACCTGGAGAAGAGCAAGTGCTTCCATCACCCCAATGGCTTACCGGACTTTGATGGACAGGAAAAGGCTTGCTCAATCTGGAGACGATATATCAAGTAAGACAATAAAAATATCCCCCCTGTCAAGCAATCACTTACAATAAATACAATAGACCGAGCTGATATGACACGAGATTTTTACGTACAGAAGTTAGCAGTTTGACATTGCTCGGCTTGGTTCAAAACTTCGGCTACAGAAGGAAGAAGCGCATCATAGCGTAATGCTCCAAAAATAATTCACAATAATAGACCGAGCGGTTTATTTACCTATTTATTTCTTTTACAGCTTATTTGAGACCTCCCAGTCTCTTTTCTGGGCATCTTTTGGACTGGTGGACCTGACGGCTTTCGATTTGACGGGCATCAAAAGCTTCACTAGATTTTGGGCTCTCTTGATGTTCGGTTCTTACAGTGTCATAAACATCATCGTGCTGCTCAACATGCTCATTGCCATGATGTCGAACTCCTATCAAATTATCTCTGTGAGTATTTTTATTACTAAAAACATCCGTGCTTCAGTTTGTGAGATTTTCCCTCCAGTAGCGCTAACATAAAGCAGTGAATCTATATGTGACAATTATTATTCAACGTGATCGTCAACATATCTTTCGATTTATGCTCAGTAGACACTGACACACTAGAAACGAATGTATTCTTAAAGCATATACTTCTATGTAGAATAAACCTAGACTATAGAATAGACCTCTCCGGACGTCGACTTGCCAAGGAGCCATCACGCCAAGGAGCTAATAATATTGGTAATACCTGACACCTCACAGCGCCTTTGAAGCCTTTACTAGCACCAGGCGCCACCGTTTGGCTCAGGTCTGGTCCTGTTGCCTAACATCGTATTTAGCCATTCTATTTAAATTTCATAATTATGATGAAACACAGTTTTGTGTTGGAAATTTAAGGCCTGATTTACCAAACTTTGGATCATGAAACACGCCCAAATCACATTTCTTGTGTTCGTCTTTATTCTATGTCCATGGGCATGAATTCATATTCATAGAACATTATAATCTTGATATACCGTATTTGTATGGTTTCACGGCTAGTTACAGAATGCTAGGAAGATTAAAAACTCACTTTCAAGTTGCAACTTCACGAGAGTTCTACGTTTGTACGGATAGTGTAACGGTATTCAAAATTTTCTTTAGCAGGGTTCAAAAAGTGTGTGTTTTAATTGTTCCTATACCAACCCTGTTAACCATATCCTTTTTAAATTCATCTAAGTATTTGAATTTCGATTTTGTTTTCTTGAATGACTAATTGCAAATCGTGGAAGTAGAAATTAACCCACTCCTCGATATCCCATCTCGTTGTCCATATGCCAACTTTTGGTGGCTCTCACACATATATATGTGAACCCGGGTTGCATGCCAAAGTTGACGAAATTTTGCGCACTACGAGGGAGCTCAGTGTTATGGTGAGGTTTCGAAAAACTATCTCACCCACTTTTTCCACCCCTTAAAGCAGAAAAATCTCGGGCGACCCCGGGTGCTCCAGCTAGTTATTTTTAAATATCACCGATTTAATTCGATTCTTTACTATTTTTATGTCTTTAGAAAATGAGAAAATCTGATTCTATTTGAATGAATTTACTCTTTTCAGGAAAGATCAGACGTAGAGTGGAAGTTTGCCAGAACCAATTTGTGGATGTCATATTTTGAAGATGGTGACACTGTCCCGCCTCCGTTCAACCTGATTCCAACACCTAAGAATATGTGCAAAATGCTAGTTTGGAGATCAAGAAGGAACACCAACTCTATTCTGGTTAGTTTTAATTCGTAATAACCAGATGGCACCATAACATGATGGCGCACGGCATGTTCATGTATAAGTAATGATTCTTGAAAACTGTTTCATAAAAAAAGTGTTTTAATTCATGACATCCTTCAGGCCTGTACCATGAACAATCCTTCACAAAATTATGAGTCTCATTTTCTTGGTGATTTTTTACCTCTCGCTGACTTTTTTACTTTTCTCTTCACTTGACGATTCTTTCTTTATTCGTTGATTTTTGTTGTCGCTATTGCTTGATTTACTTGTTTGGGTCTCTTTTGTTAAATTTTCTTCCATGTTTTGAATTATTAAACAAAATGACACTACTTTTTACTTCCAGAGAAAGTCTCATGAAAAAGCCCTCGTGCGACACGAGACAGTGATGCGACAGTTGGTCCGACGCTACGTTACAGCAGAGCAACGCAAGAGAGATGAGTTTGGTGTTACTGAAGATGACGTGATGGAAATCCGACAAGACATCAGTACTTTGAGATATGAACTCATCGACATCTTGCACAGGAATGGCATGCAGACACCGAGAGTTGATAAACACGATACTAATGGTACATGAACAGACATTTTGCAAAATATTATGGAGAAAGAAAGATTTATTTTTAATGTGTATTGGTTTGTAAGATACCTCTTGCAATAGGACCCTTGAACCACTGAAGAGTTTATGGCCACTTTTTTAGCAAATTTGCAAACAATCTCGAGAGTTTGCAGGCCAATTTGAATATTTTGAAATATTTATTGAAATAATTTCAAAAGTTCCCGCGTGTTCGGTACTTAGGTTAAACACAAAGGTAAGAGAACGTACCCATACTACATGACACGTTTAGGGGGGGGGGGGGGGGGGGGGTCTTCAAAATGTCACGCTCGGTACAAATGAGCGGCGGGTTGCTTAGGTTTTTGGTCACCGGGGGAGGGGGGGGGGTTAAAAATTGCAAAAAGTTGGTCACGTAGTATGGGTACGTTCCCTAACTAATGATGGGTTGTTTAAAATAATTTGAACAATTCATAAAAAATTTCATTCGGCATTCGCCTTTTATTTCTTCATTTGGGTTCAGCAGAAGGTTCCCAAAATATATGTAGGTGTTATCAATTTGACATGTTTTCCAGTTCCTGGTAAAAAGGGCCGTGTAATGGAGAGAAGACTGCTGAAGGACTTCCAGATTGGAATAGTGGAAGGAATTGTCAACGAAGTGCTGACGTCAGAACAGGAGCCAAAGGACGTATTCAGTCAAATAGCCAAAGCCATCGGCCGCCGATCTGTCAACAATGGGTAAGGATAAAAAAATTTGACGAAAATAGCTTTTTCAATTGCATTTTAAACGTCCAACACGATTACTATGAACACGAACATGATTACTATACGAGTACATTGATTGAAATAAAAGCTTTCTTACTGTGATAAATAAACCTGGTACCTACCTTTGCTCGATAATATAATTTTGCTGATATAATTTCGACGAATTTTGCCAGTAATTTTATATGATAATGTATCACAAGTATGCACAAAGTACGTATCATGAAGATTTTCTCTTTGAGATGCGCTACCGAAGTCTCCAGTAGAGAAAACAGGAAATTACAGCGTAAAAAAATAAAATAAAACGAAAACAAATTACTTTGTACCACTTACTTAATCAAAATAAATGATGCCACAGTGAATTTGCGAACATTGAAGAAGTAAAAAATTTGCTTACTTTGATGGGTAGATAGTCCACTGGCATTCTATGTTGTTTGTAACAAACGACTACTGTCAGGGGCGGCACCATGATCTACCGGATATTCCACTTGGTAGCACAAATTAGTTCTTATTTGTCCAATAGACCATTAAAAAAATTTACAGGAGGAGATGGTTTTCTTTCATTATTTCAATGAAACATTGTGATAGATGTAAGGTAAAGCTATTTCCGTAAAGGTAAAACTCTCATTAGTTTAAATAATTCTTAGTTAAGTGATTAACTATCATTTTTTTACTTACTTTATTTTTAATTTTATAATGGAGATTGAACAAAAACTAAAATGGTCTGTTGGACAAATAAGAACTGAGGCGACGATTGGGTATGGTATTATAAATATATAATTAACGAACATTCGTTTTATTTTTCCAGTAAAAACAGGGACTGGAACGCACTTGTCCGCAAAAACACGTCCAAGGGAGACCCTATCGGGACCAGGTCTGAAGCTCTTCTCCGTAGATCTCGCCAGTCTCTACGGCAGCATATTCTAGAAAATATCGATACAACGTCATCCATGGACACTGATAAGCTAGTCGGTAAGTTGGTCCACCTTTCTATGATAATGAAGTTTTATGCACCACTTTTATCTCAAAACACTCGACCAAACTCTGATAACAGACGCAGCCAGGCTCTTTGAAACTTTAGCTAAAGAACGAGGATGCGCAGCAAGGAAAGATATCCCAAAGATCAATCTAAAGTAATTGTGTTTATTTTGGACCTCACCTAGGTTTCTATCGTTATCTGCAATATTTTTGAAAACCTTGAATGTTTATCTACTTTCTAATGTAGGATTCATTTGGTTGTGATATATAATACACCACACTCACACCACACATGGGTTCCCGACTTTTTAAGGTTGGAAGCTACTTTTACCTTTTCAGGAGGATTGACTCCTAACAAGAATCATGAAAACTTTGGCCATTAAATATAGCAGAACAAATTTGTCTTACGAAAAGAATATAAATTTTTCAGCCACGATTGTAAATTGTTCATAAGGACACAGTTATTACTTTCAAAATTCAAAATCATAACTATTGAGAGCGGTAATATCCTCGACCAAGTATGCCCTGGTCGAAGTTCGCGATGGACCGGTTGGAAATCCTTGCTTTAGCGGCGGGCAAATAGAAACCCAATGTATGTTATATTTTCACAAAAATTATATGTATTTTAAACAAAATTATATGAAGAACTTTAATTTACTAATTTCGACAGCAATATCTAATAAGAATTATTTATCCCTTTTCAGAATACAATCCCAAGTTATCAGAAGTGACTCCCACAACGCGAGTGGCCTACGCCAAGTTCATGAAGAGGAAGTTGAAGTCCGACTTCAACATTCGCGAGGAGAGAGCCAAGAGGGGAGATTCCTCATCTTCCTTTGCCCTGGAAGACGAGGTATTTGAACCGAATACCGATCCGCCGGTGATTAGACTAAGACCAAAGTCAAAGAAAATGGCTGGCGATGAGCGAAAAGACAAAGACCCGGAAAAAGAAGAAGGTTTGTAATAATGTCACTCGTCCTCTTCTTTCGAAAAGTCTGCCAACGGCGCTCATGATTTCACGACTTCATAGTAAAGATATGGCATAGTTCATGGTTTTATATGGTCGGTGAAATCATGCCCGGTCCTACGTAGGCAATGCAGGCGCAATTGGATCTGTCCGCTCTACCAAGGCATCAATGAGCCAAGGCGCTGTTAATAACATAACACCTGACACAGCGCCCTTGTTTTTAATAACGCCAGTTTTGCATTACCTGTGACTTTACCCAAAAAAACTTTTTTTAGAATGACATTTGCACTGTCTCTCAATAATTATTGTATTAATTTTGGTCAAGTAGATCTTCTCTTACCATATTTTCAACTTGTAATTTTCACTTATTTGATTCTCATTTTTTGTTGCAAACAAAACGAGCATATAAGTTCAAAACCATTTCGAAGCTCAGTTGAAATTGATTGACCATCCACACTATAAATTAATACGAATACCGTATCTATCTTTGTTTTATAATTTTGATGTAATCATTTCAGAGCCAAGTGTAGATAAAAAGGACGAACCTGCGGAGAAATCTTGGATAGCTCCGGCTGTTGAAAAGGATTTCCGCAGTAGAACACCCATCCAGGAGATGTCTGACGAGGAACTGGATGTAAAGGAAGGAGCCAAAGACCTTAGGGTTCATGCGGACGTGGAAACGCAGCAACGTGATGACAGTAATTAAAATATTGCTACTACAATGAAACACCCTAAAATACTATTTAAATTTTTTGTTGAACAAATTTTGCGACCCGAACATGCACCAAATTTAAATGCTCTTTTTTTTAATTTTGGTTCAGCAAATAAATTAGGAACAAACAATTAGTTTTGTCATGTGATTTGCTACATAGCTCATTGCGGAAATGGCAACATTAGCCGGGTCGGAAATATTTGCCATTTAAAAAGTGAAGCAAATCTATATTGAGCAAGTGTGCTGCTTTATAAAACAGATTTATGGGATGCTATGTTTGAAGAATAATGTAGATTTTTAATGCACTAGTTTTTCAAATTTTTTTTTGTAAAATATTGTTTAAGAATCATTTTTTTTATTTCTTTGGTATTAAAACATTAACATTTTCTTACTGAGAAAAAAAAGAGAAGTGTTCGAAATAATAATTATTTGATTATTTTCAGTATCCGAGAGTGGATCGGCTGCTACTTCAGCTGTGACGAGACCCTTAAAATCCTGGTCTCGGGAGCCTTCGGAGGCAGGTTCTGACAGCACCCACCCCCCTAGTCCTCCCCCGGCTAGCAGAGGAACACCTAGCCCGTTGGTAACAACCCACCATCCAGAATCATACCCCACCAGCCCAAAATCCACTGACTCATACCCAAAGAGCGTCACATCAAAATCCCCAAGTCCAGAAACAACTGAAGAGAAACCAGAAATTGTGACTTCACCAAAATCTCATAAATCTGAGAGCGCATCTGAAGAATCTAAGCCCTCAGAACAGCATTCCCAGCCAGTTATTTCTCCTCCGTCTCCTAAGTCTTCTACGCCTTCAAGTCCAGAACCAGGAGCATCAACTAGTCCAGTGGTACCAGCTCCAATTCCAACAACAGTTCTTACTCCACCAGAAGCTGATACAAGCGTAAGGTCCTCTCCAATCCGATCTCTTACTCCGGGTAGAGGGAAGTCCAAAGCCACTGGAAAGCAAGTTTCTGGGTGGATTTAATGCTGTTGATATTTGTGTAGTTTTTATAAGTAGAAATATACCAAATAATAACAAAATAAAATAAGGCGTAAGGAATTGGTGGTAGATATACAGAGGCCGGAAGGAAAGATAACGTGGTAGGACTCTTCAAGGATTATTTATAACACTGGTGATGATGGTGAATGATGACATACCAAATCATTTATTTATTGTATTTAGATATAATTATTTTGTTGACTTTAAAATTTACATAAAGTTTAAATGTTTTCCTTCACAAAAATATTATGTTCTTGACTTTCAATAAAAAAATTGTCAAAATATATATACACATATTTTTTTAAATTAGCTCCACACAGGAGGCCCTGAGGAAAATAATTTCCCTCGGGGCCTATGTCATCTTTGGGGATGCTGTGTAGAGGGTTTTTTTATGGAAGGAAGGAGAGGAAATAAGTAAATAAAATGTTTTTAACTCATTGTGATGATTTTCTACATATTTTTTCTTTACGCCTAGCCCGCGCTAACAACATGTAATATAATCTTTTATAAAAAATACAAATTATGCCTACTTATTTTGAAATGTTTTGGTGGTCTTAATAATGCTACATTGTATGATTTACCCTTTAAAATAAAAGTTTTATGGATATTTCGAAAACACAATATTTTTATTTGCCTTTCTTCATTTGGTTCACTCTTATAAAATACTAGCTGGGGTACCCAGCTTCGCTCAGGGAGTTGATATGAGATTGAACTGACGTTCCAACCTAGGAGAGATCTTGCTTTATATACCCCTTCCTATGTGTAGTCCCCACCCCTACAAAAGTGGCTTCAAATGGTCCACAATATTCCAGAAAATTCCACAACATTCGAGTGTCCTAGAATGCTCTCAAATACTCTTGAATGTTCTGTACTGTTTTAGATATTTCTAGAAGGCGAAACTTCCAGCCTTTATATCTTCAAATGCACGCCCTTTAAGTAAAAACAGGAAACCTTTCTCATGGATGAGGGGTAGAGGGCTACCACACCATATAACTCCCTTCGTACCAGGACTCGTTTCTGAGTTTTTGCAGGACCCACATTTTTTACGCTTTCTTTTATAATATATAGGTATTGATTAATAAGCAGAACACAATTGGAAAATGTTTAATTAAATGTTGTTTAAAAACTCTCTACAAATTCAAAAAGCCAATAAATTGGTCCGATTTTGTTTTCATCCTATCCTATTAATATTATAAAGGCGAAAGTTTGTATGGATGTATGGATGTATGTATGTTACTCTTTCACACAAAAACTACTGAATGGACATTAAAAATTCTTTCACTAATAGAAAGCTACATAATTTGTGAGTACTATAGGCTGTATATATTGGTAAGCTCTGGCGTTATGAAATTAATTATCATACGTTTTCTGTCCCTAACAAAATCGAGTTATTTCAAACGTCAGAAGAAAAGGAAAACAAACGGTTGCAGTGAAAACTATGTTGGCGTCTTAGTTAATATCTATCTCTAAAATTGAATCAACGAAATGTGTGTGAGCGCATAACTTCCGAACGATTATACCAAATTGGAAAATTCTTTTTTTTTTGTATAAAACTAATGGTGAGCTCTGGCATTATGAAATTTGTATAAAAAATTGCGGTAGGTGGCACGCGAGCAGTTTGGAAACTGAATGTACTTGGAATTAATGAAGGTGGAGGGGGGTGGAATGGGGTGGGGGGAGAAGGGGGGGGGGGGAGGAGGCGGAGTGGGAGCCCCCTAATACCATGCGAGTGAAGCCGCGGGGAAAAAGCTAGTAGTGACTAAAATCTGAAACAATTTTTAATAATCACCATTTTAGTTTTTAGCAACTACGTATGAAATATTGGCAAATAGTTCGCAATGAGCCAATTAGAAATGGAAATATAATTTTTATATTTTGCATTTAAACACTGCTTTTAATGCTTGCTAAATAAGATGTCCAAAGTATGAGTACATGATAAAATTTCTGAGACGGCCATCTGATGATGATAAAAAAATCAAAATGGACCAGTGTCAAAATGGTTCTATGTAACTCAGAATCAACTCAACTCAACACCTCTTCAAAAGTCATTAAATAAATCACTCTGAAAAAAAAATTGAAATGCCCATGCCCATGACCTAAACTAACCAATTTAACCATTTTTATCATCACTTTTTCAAAGGAGGTGTTGATCAAAGGAGGTGTTGAGCTGGGTTCATTCTGAATTGTCCGGCCACCGTAAAAAATAATCTGTTCCTCAAATAATAGCGTGATATGCCCGCAACTAATGGCGCGTTCAGAACTGAAACTAAATTAAAATTCAAAACAAATTAAAAGAGCTACTGATGTTACGAGTTATACGAGGGTCAGTCAAGAAGTAATGCTTCCTATTTTTTTTGTACTTAAATAAAGTTGGTTAGTTAAGAGAAAATTTTGAATTTAGTGCAATTCCTCAAACCTTCTCTACAATCTGCAGCAGTAGTACATTTTTGCGTCAACAGGTGGCAGCACTGTAGTCGCTTGCAAAATGGCCGACATCAATGTCCATATCATAGACAATGTTCTGTGATTGATTCTTCACTGTAGTCTTTGAAACGTCCAGAAAAATGTGTACCGTGATGCAAGAGTGGACGTCAGCACTGCTAGACTATAGGTTCGTCGCTGTAACGAAGCTGAAGGACAAACACCGCTGGCTGATGGAGTGGAGCGGTAGACCGTCGGTTGCAGTGACTGCACACAGCATTGAGCGAGTTGATGACATCATTCGTGGCGACCCCAGGTAACTACAGATGTCGCATTCTCTCCCTCAGTAATTCAGTGTGAGGACGATTATTCGACAACTGATTATTCAACAAAAGTTTGTGCAAGGTGGGTACTAAGAAAGGTAACCGGTCAGAATTTTTTTTTTTTACATGAGCTCCACACAGGAGGCCTTGAGGAAAATAATTTCCCTCAGGGCCTATGTCATCTTTGGGGATGCTGTGTGGAGGGTTTTTTTGGGGAAAGGAAGGAGAGGAGAGTTCTGGGAAGGAAAAGGGTTTAAGGGGTGGGTAGAAATCTGGGGATCAGTGTGTCCTAGTCATCTGCCTCCAATACCTAGACAAACCTCACCCCATGAACCCGGGCTAAATCACCAAACGTAGCGAACCACTTGGGGGTGACCTATGGCAGAGGTGTTGGTTATCCAATAAAGGTTCCCGGGGCGGCGGTACCCAATCCCGCCTCCCAAATTGAAAAATAAGAATAAAGAAACAAGAAAACAATAGCCTCACAACATCTGCAGCGCTTGGTTTCTGGAGAAAATTGTGACCGGAGACGAAATATGGGTTCATTTTTTTTTAACCTGAATCAAAGAGGCAGTCAATGGAATGGCATCACACAAACTCTCCAAGGAAAAAAAATCCAAAACTGTGGAAAAGTTATGGCGAAGGTGTTCTGGATGTGACCGTTCTTTTTACAACAGTTTGTGATACAGTTTGATATAGTGTGATGGTTCGGAGAGCCTCGGCGGCTTCCTATGGAGGAAGGCAAATGGTGACTGTCTGGGTGGTGGTGACTCGGTCTCCTTGCTTGGCCCCTGTCGTAGGTCTTCGGAACAATTTCAATTCCTTCTTCTTCCACACTTCCACCTCTTGAGAAGGCAACGGGTCCTTGGCGCTGGTGTCGTCAATTTTAACACGTCGCTCCGACAAGATGCATAATTATCTAAATTTATTAATAAATTGACTACTCTTTCGTCGGCCTAAAGTATACATATTGAAGCCCTTGGCCCGCAGCGGCCTCGTGGGTCAAACCAAAAAGGTTTATTGCTTTTCGCCCAGCTCGGAAATTGCCGGTGTGGGGGTTTTATTGGTTTCACAATGCTTGTTTGTCCCATGCCGACTTTCCAAATTTTATTATGGTCCTTCCGCTGTATTCGTAAAACTGCATCTCGTCGCTATCTACAAATTTTACGACTGTTATCCTGTCTATTATATAACTGCACATTTTTGTCTTTTCGAGATATTCCAATTAGCGACATTATTTGGGAACCTTGCACGTGTTTTTTCATTTCTGTGAATTCTTGGCATTAAAATACCTGGTATATCAAGCGAACTATCCAGTAACAGCAGTCACACTGGGACAGGAATGTTGACCATCTCTAATCTGAATAGCTCATTATTATTTGAAGAAAAAAAAATGTTTGACAATGTTGATAAATTATATACCTATGCGTTTTCACCCCAAGTGGTTCGCTACGTTTGGTGATTTAGCAGGGGTGCCCGGGTTCATGGGGTGAGGTTGTCTAGGTCTTGGAGGCGGATGACCAGAACATACTGAACCCCAGATTCCTACCCACCCCTTAAACCCTTTTCCTTCCCAGAACTCTCCCCTCCTTTCTTTCATTAAAAAAACCCTCCACACAGCATCCCCAAAGATGACATAGGGGCCGTTCAAGTATTACGTAACGCACTTGGGGGGGAGGGGGGGTCTGGTGAAACGTTACGGCGCGTTACGGGGGGGGGGGGGTTCGAAGGACGCGTTACGTAACATGTTTTTCTTTTTTTAAATAAAAAAACTAAGGAATTAAAATCTTCCAAGTTGGCAAGCCTTTTCGTTTATGTTATACGGGTATTTCCTCGACTGTATTGTGCGTCATTTTTATTTTATTTTCGTTGTCAGTATTCGTTAGTATTTTAAACACGAAATACGCATAAACACAATTTGCTGTAGTCAGTGTTATTAATGTGAGTTTTTAGGAATTATAATGTCCTCCAAACCGGGAGATTCACATCATCAGCTGTTATTGGCCTATAAAGGTTCTCATGCTGACTTGCCAGCGCAGCGCAACCAAAAAATGCCAACCAAATTTGGAAGACAGCAAAAGAAAAATTAAAAATTTATGCAACATACGAATGATGTTATACGAGAGTTTTTAGTAAGAACAACGCTTTTTAGTTATTACACATAGGTTAGTTTACTGCTAAAATATAATAATATTACCTAAAGCTATGCATAGTTACACTCAGAACATGAAAAAGGTTTTCTTCACTTTGAATCGTTCTGTGGATTTTTTAATCTCCCTTTCGAGAACTTGAAAAACCACGCTGGGACAAAAAAATAGTTTTGTCTGCTGAAGGTAAACATGTGATTTTTCGTGCCTCTTTGTAGAACACGAATAGTTGCAGTAGAAACATGTAAGTGGTTTTGTAGCACTGTGAGTCAGCAAATGATTTCTAATAAGTTCCTTTGTACAACATGAATAATTGCAGTCGGGACATGAAAAAGGTTTTGGTCCAGTGTGGGTAAACATGTGAATTTTTGGATACCGTTTTGTAGCACCTGAATAGTCGCACTTCGGACAAGTAAAAGGTTTTTCATCACTGTGAATTAGCAAGTGCCGTTTTAGTTTTTTTTTCGAGCAGAAGAATAGTTGCAGTCAGGACATGAAATGGGTTTTTCACCACTGTGAGTAAACATGTGATTTTTTTTATAACTCTGAATAGTTACAATCGGAACATGAAAAATGCCTTTCTCCACAAAGAGTAGAGTCAGCAAAAGAATTCTTGGATATCCCTTTTAAGAACACAAATAGTTGCAGTCAGGACATGTAAAAGGTTTTCTCTTCTGTAAATCGCACGGTGGATTTATGAGTTGTCCTTTTGAGAACTTGTATAACTGCATTCCGGACAGGAAAATAGTTTTTGTCCACTGTGCGTTAACATGTGATTTTTGGTGACTCTTTTTAGAACATGAATAGTGCAGTAGAAACATGTAAAAGGTTTTATATCACTTTGAGTTAGCAAATGATTTCTAAGAAGTTCCTTTGCACTACATGAATAATTGCAGTCGGGACATGAAAAAGGTTTTTGTCCAGTGTGGTTCAACACGTGAACTTTTGGATACCGTTGTGTAGCGCATGAATAGTCGCAATTGGGACAAGAAAAAGGTTTTTCGTCACTGTGAGTTAGCAAGTGACGTTTTCGTTATTTTTCTTCGAGAAGTAGAATAGTTGAAGAGTTGCAGTCAGAACATGAAAACTGTTTTACTACACTGTGAGTCAGCAAGTGACTTCTTAGATATCTCTTTAGAGGACACGAATAGTTGCAGTCAGGACATGAAAATGGTTTTTATCTTCTGTGAATCATACTGTTGATTTTTAAATCTTCCCTTTGAGAACTTGTATAACTGCATTCGGGACGTGGAAAAGGTTTAACTCCACTATGAGTCCGCTTGTGAATCATAGTGGAGTAAAGTGTTGCTCCACAGGGAAAACTTAGGGAAATTACTTTCCTCAGGGCTTCTCACTAAAGCTAATGTAAAAGAAAGTATGTGTTGTAAAACCATGTAGGTTTATTTTAGGTAAGGCAGTGTTAAATTGTGGAGATCTGGAAGGAATACAAGGCCGATAAAAATAATAATATTCTCAATTTTTTTCATAAATGACAATATGAATAAATAAATGTATATAATGTATCGCGAGTTAGAAATCTCTTGTTTTATTTATTACCGCAAACGCGATAAAATCAAGAAAAAGGGTATTTAAGCGACATTTCAGTTTGTTGCGCAACTTAATTGTGATTTTCAGGTAAAAATTGTTACTTGGGTGTTACGTAACGCTTAGGAGGGGGGGGGGGGGGTTGAACAGGAAAACGTTACGGCGCGTTACATGGGGGGAGGGGGGGTCAAAAATCTTCAAAAATTGCGTTACGTAATACTTGAACGCTCCCATAGGCCCTGAGGGAAATTATTTTCCTCAGGGCCTCCTGTGTGGAGCTCATGTAAAAAAAAAATTATTCATGATGACAATGGATAAAAAGTTCAAATACCTGATACATACCTATGTATGTATGTACGTAATAATCTAATGTTAGTTTTTCACCGGCGAGCGTTTTATTTTGATGAAAAAGAATCTATGCAGATTTTACTCTAAGAGTCCCTACGCAGTTCGACTTCTGACGTTTGTGCATAGAAAAAGAATGGTTTATTCGTTTTCGGGGGTTAGTGTTAGTCATAAATATACTAACCCCTAGATCGATCACTTGGGGCTTTTTCCTCCTAGCGGTTTCGTCACCAACTTAACCCCCCTCGCCCTTCCCGCACCTGCCAGCACTAATAGACTAAAGATAGAGGAAACTTATTTGTCTACCATAGACAATATAATCGCTCTCGACCTACTTCACTAGCCCAATAAATTATTTAAGAACAAAATTATTGGAATCAGAAAATGTTACATTAGACAAATGAAACACTCTGAGAACATCTTTAAATATGTTTATTTTCAGTAAAGACAATTGATAATAAATAACACATAAGACAATTGATAATAAAACATAACACAAAAACTAAGGTATCCTAACCGACCTAACCTCAAATTAATTTACGGACGAATGCTGAATGTTGATGTCCTGGTACTGGTTCTCATCCTGGTCATCTTGTAGATACTCCACTGACCAGCTCTCTTCACCTTCACCGTCAGACTCCCATTTGACATCGGAAATGTCTCCTTCCAGTGCAATAGTTATTTCTTCATGTGACAAACCTCTAACAGCCATCTATAAAAATGATAACAATAAGTTACATATAGTCTACCGGAAAACATTAAAATAAATTAATACATCTTGAAAGAATCAAATTAAAATACGTAAAACAATACAAAAGGCCAAAACAAGAAGATCTCCATTAAAAACATCCACCAATGCGCCATCACAGGATCATGAACGTTTTTAGCGAAAACAAAATGAAAAAGCAATGTTTTTGAATGGAAATCATATTTATCGATCAGATTAAACATCTGCATACAGTATAATAATTATTTTCAACAGAAAAATGCTATATTTTACCTTTTAATGTTATGCAGAAAACCAAGATGTCAAACCGTTTTGTCCAAGACGCCTGAAGACGCCATTTCCAAATATGTTGTGTTGCCAGTACGCGATTTGTTATATACCTTATAAAACATAAAACATATCTTTCTCAAGCGATACGCAAAATACGGGGCTGTTTGTTTCATAAAATCAAGAGATTTTAATTTTCATCCATCAAATGACCTGACGACCTCCGTAGTCCAGTGGGTAAGACTCTTGACTCACGATCCGGAGATTGGGGTTCGAACCCGGCATGCGTAAGTAAATTTTATTTGATTAATTTGTGTTATTTCACAATTAATTCATATAAAATAATATATATTATAGTATATTTACGGCATGTTCCAGAGTGGAAGATACTATCAGTATCGCCCTGGTGTAAGACCACCATTCAGAATTGAAATGTTGCTTGAAAATGGCTTTAGCCGTGTTTGGTGACCAGATCTGAATAGCCAGGTACTTCCCAACCCTCCTCTTCCCCACCTCCTTCCCCTCCTCACTACCTTCAGCCTCACAACATACATAATTTGGGGAATGCCATAGTCTCACTGGCTTCAGACGGAGCAGTTGGGATTCTTGTACGGTATTTACAGTAAAAAAAAAAATCATTTTCTTCAAGATCTTGTGATATATTTAGAAAATCAAAACCAAAACACATTGAAGCTGTATGGATCAGGTGTTCTCGGAAATTAAAAAAAAAAATTCTACAACTTCAAGAGTCCACCAATTTTTCCATTTGTGAAGGCACAAGTCGTTTCAGCAAGTTTTTGTACAATAAAAATAAATCCTCAAATAAGAAGTGTGCGAGTGCTCCGTGTATACGATGTAATAAAAATTTTAAAAAATGTATGGAATCACAAAACCCCCAAAAATACCACAAAAAATACTCCAAAACACCTATTAAACCAGTAAAAAAATCCCATCCCACTTATTTTACCCCTAAGTTGGCAACCCTGAGCGAGAGATGGCGAAAATCAAAATTACAAACCTATCTTTACAGCTCCATCTATGAAACTTTATCTATGAGTGGCAGCACTTTTACGTCACGGACCACGGTTGAAAAATTTGAACGAAGTTATACGCCCCTGGTGTTAGTATATTTATGCGTTTTCGTTTGTTGATAGTTGTATTATGGAAATGTCCCAAAAGTTTTTATTACAATAAAGAATACAAAAGTGTTCATTTTAAAATAATTACCATGACCCATAAGATAATATGGGGTCCTCAGCATGAAGCGAGGCTTGTAGACCTAGTGAAAGAAGCCGATCACGTTTGGAATAACAAAAATACAGACTTTTTCAATGCCCGCCTTAGGAACTCATCATTTCAGGATATTGCAGCAAAACTTGGCGGAGATTTTACTAGTAAATACGCTATTTTACTTCTTTTAACTTATAATTAACTATTATTATTCAGAGAGTGACCAGGAATTGAGTCGTCAACCTTGTAAATGACATTTTTGTTACCTTTTTACTTTTGATAAAACACCGCCAATTATGTTTATCTGACTTTACGGTCTACCCTAAATTCGATAACAAGTTATTGAAATGATAACTAAAACGAAATTAAATCAATAATTCACAATATTTTAATGTGTCAAATTGTATCTAAATACTGCTAACCTCAAATGTTAAAATTGTTGAAGCCTATTAAATTAATTGTTTTTATTTATGTTAGAAATTAAAGGGGTGTTCAGACATCTAATATAACCGCTAGCAGGTATCTGTTGAACCGCGAGCGCTTATGTTTCGTGCCGTTCACACGGCGCAGATAAATATTTCTTCCTATGGTAGGAGAGGGGGTCAGTTGAATTAGCGAGCGGCCACGGAGTGCGCATTTTTTGTACTGAATCTATGAACTTGACATCTGTCACCCACCGGTCTTGGCAGCTCCGTAATTAACCTGTTGAGGTCCCGGCTTTTTCCAGAAAAACACGGAAATTTCACGATCTTCAATTGAATGTTTTGTGGATTAAATTTAACCTATCGTATATTTTATTGACTGAAACACATTCCTAGAACAATAAACTATTTACCAAAATAACATTACTTGCGTAATTACGTAAATTGATAGGTTTTATGATGTTTTATTCGAGGTACACGCATGTCACGCATCGGCAAGTGACGCGGCCGCCAATTGGAGATGCCCACAGACAAAAATTATTTTTAAATATTGTGTGGCTACTAAGCGAATGAAATCTTTACCCATACCATAGGGAATGTTGGCGGCAGTGATTCTGACACTTCCTTTACCGATTTTGTACATAGAAGGGTCAAAATAGTAGAAAAAAGATTTTTTTTTTTCGCGCATGCGCAGAATCTTTTTACATCCCGGACTACGGAAAATTTAATATAAATTATTCGAAGTGACTTGTCTCATTGCGGGTTTCTCTATGGTAAAGTACGATAATAGAGCAAGCGTTTCTGACATTGTTCTTCATACACTTTCTGTATACATAAGGGTCAAAATTGCATTTCAAAGTGCCGCGCCACCTCGCGGACACCGGTGTCCGAACAACCCACAACGAGTTAAAATGACCCCCTCTCCTGTTTTCGTCGGAGTGGGGGGCGCTTAACTGTTGGCATATCGCCTCAGGAGCGGTTACGGCGTAAGATGTGCATTGTCTATTGTTGATGTGCGCATAAAGCGCTCAGGTGTGAATGGTCTGAAGGGATTGTATGGAGAGCGATATGTTTTATATTTATATGCTCAATGTGAACGAGCTCTAAATTGGAATTGAAACCGAAGTCAAATCTTTATGCCGTGTATACATATTCTTATGTTAACTTGTAATGTCGTGACTGCAATATTTGTCTTGTATTCATACTTTGACAGAATACACCATTTTCTTTATAACTTTTGTACTAGTTTTTTTTTAGGATTTTGCAAGTTTTTTGAATTATTGAAATTTTGCATTAGATTGGGCACAGTTCACATTACATTTTCAGACCGTTTTACCCGTAAATTATTATTTTTTTTAATGTGAACACTGCACAAGAGTCCCAACCGCTCCCAACCCTCTTGAGCTAGTGAGACGATGGCATCCTCGGGTGAAATGCAGATCCTGCCAAAGTTTGGAAATTTAATAAAAAGGCACTTTCTAGATGAGAAAAGTGTGGAGAAGCTGAATAAAAAAAAATTAATTTTACTTCGCGAACCGATACTACTACACTCCGCCCGCCATTTTGTCACTGTTATGTTATTATCTCAGACCTACAAACAAGAGCTAGATACGATTGTAGCCGACTTCGTGGGATAAATAATAAGGCGCGTAATTATGATAAACAGAATTAATAATATAATGTAAACGAACCTCTAATCAGGCACTGGAATGGAGACAAACCATTCAAATCCTGGGATGTTTTTTAAAATAAAGATAATATACACAAGCCCGCTACACAAACCCTGCGTAGCCAAACAAACCATTCAAAAACGTAGGCTGTTTTTTAAAGTAAAGATAACATACACAATCCCGTTAGACAAACCACTGCCTGAAGTGGCACGGGACTCGATCTCTCCGAAGTGTGCGTGTAAACGGCGCTATAGTATACATCGTATTATCCATGTATCCCACGAAGTCAGCTACAATCGTATCTTGCTCTTCTTTGTATCAGGGATACCAACATAACAGTGACAAAATGGCCGCCGGGTTGTCGTAGTGTCGGTTCGCGAAGTGAAATTTTACTTAATGCAATTGAAAATTAATTACTTATTAAAAAAAAAATTCTATTGCTATGCGCATTTTTTTTCACCTTCCAGATTAAAGTTCTCAACTTAAAACGCGGTGAAAACATGGTTTTTGGCAAAAAAACAAACTTTGGCAGGATCTGCATTCCTCCCGCATCCTCAGTTTGGGTATGTTGTGAGGCTGAAGGCAATGTGGAGAGGAAGGAGATAGTGAGGAGGAATGTGGGAAAGTACCTGGTTATTCAGATTTGGTCACCAAACACACCAAAATCCATTTCAAGCAATGTTTCAATTCTGAATGGTGGTCTAACATTAGGGCAATACTGGGAGTCTCTTCCAGTCTGGAAAGTGCCGCGAATGTACTAGAGGTGGGTAAGTTCTGCATTTTTCCGGAAGCCTCCGAGACTTGCTTCCTTTTAAAAGTACACGAGTTCTAGGAGCAGGTCCCGGGTCCGAGTTCTTAGGTGCGGACTGGGCACTGGGTATTGGGTATTGTTGCGGCGCACCGAAACGGGACGCACGGGTTCAAAGAACTCGGAACCAGGACCTACTCGTAGAACCCACACGAGAACTCAGAACCCCGGAGTCGGACAAGACCCGTGTAGGTACATTCAATGTATCTACACTGCACGGTCTTTTATTGAGAATTTAAATAAGTAAATTAATAAGCTGTAATGCTTTACTATAAACTATTATTTTATAATGCACGTCACCCGTTGATTAACGATACCAGATAAGACGCTCGAAGCGGTCACGCACGTGTGTGTCGATCAACGAACAGCGATCGAATGACCGCCCAGCGCCCAGCTCGTGAACGTGTCATAGTTGGCCGGCCGCGGGTAGCGGGGAGTGTCGGGAACTCACCGAGACCCGCGACTCATGAGTGGAATGGTGAGTGACGCCGGACCGTGGATCGCGGAGCAAGCCGGCGGCCACGGGGTGAGTCAGGTATCGTAGTTCGCGGCGTTCGCGCGAGTCCGGGAGTGGGCGGAATGAATGGATTGTGTCGCGATTCACGTAGCTTGGAACAAGGCGCTTGGGTTTAAAGGAACCCGGGACTTGTATTCGAGTGCGGTTTTCGCGCTTCGGCGTTGAGTTGCTCGGACCGCCGGATTACCGCCGGATTTATTTGGATGCGGAGAGTACTGGGACTGGGCCGGGTTCTCTGGGAGTAGTCGATTTGAAAAAGGAATGGGAGTAGGACCCGCTTCCCGCAAAGGAGCGGATCACATGAGCCCATTCCAGCTGAACTGACACATCGCTAGAATGTACTGTATATTAAATTGCAAAATAACACAAATTAATCAAATAAAATTTACTCGCACATGCCGGGATTTGAACCCGCGATCTTCAATTGCTAGCTGAGAGCCTTACCACTTGACCACAGAGACTGTCTTAATACAACTATTTAACAACAAGCCGCCATTTAATACAACTCTTTGCTTATTTCAATTAAATTGTGTTTTTCCAGCAAAATCTGTACAAGAACGCTGGACCAGCATAAAGAGCACCTATCGCAACAATTTGCGTAAAGTAGAGGTCACCAAGAAGACCTCCCACACCCCTGAGGACGTGTACCACCCCACCTGGCACCTCTGGACGCAGTGCCAGTTCATGGCCGGCCTGGAGTTCAAGGCCATAAAGCGGAAGCTGGAGAGAACGCAAGCTGTACCCATTGAGAATGTGAAGATTGAGTATGATGTAAGTTTCATTCTAATCACTGCTTGGTGTGCTACCCCACTTGGCAACTGTGAACCCAGTGCGAGTTCATGGCCGACCTGGAAACTTAAACATAAAAAAAATTGTAAAAAAATGGCTCATCTTACGTTTTTTCTAACTAACACAACTAAAAAAAATGCTTACATATTTTATTAGACAAATGTATTATAAAATATTACAAATGTACAACAACAACAACACAAACACCATAAAAATACACGAATGTTTAAATAACAACATCTGCAATTGTTATAGAAAAAACAGAACAAATAAAGTATCTAGGAATCGTAATTGTCTATGTTAAAATATTACAAGAGGAAAATTATAATTGAAGAAGATAACAATAATAATCTAAACGAAAATATGAAAGAGAACAAGACACAGAGAATAGAAAAAACAATGGTCGCAACTGGGACACAAACCCAGACCTCTTGTCTAACGTTGTCTTTTTCTGTTTTCTGTGTCTTGTTCTCTTTCATATTTTCGTTTAGATTATTATTGCTATCTTCTTCTTCAATTATATATTACGTTGATGGGAATAACCTTCAAAAGTTATAAAAGAGAGTTTTTCTTATAAAAAATGGAATATTATAAAGTTATATCTGAAAGAAAGTACAATACAAGCATTAATCTTTGTTAGGTTGCAAAATTGTATCTATATTCTTCCTTCCCATATCTATAATCCATATCTTAATGCTTATTTTGAAGTTGGTTATTTTTTTTTAATGGTTTTTATTGCAATAGGGGTAAATTAAATAATTTTATAGAGAGGTATTGCATATTTCTTTGTCCAAAAGTCGTTTTAGTTGTAGGTTGGTGGAATGTATGTTGTAATGTAGATCTTGTGAATCGGCCCGAGTTTTCTGTGTGAAGTTTTCCTGGTTTTTGAATGCGTACATTAGAATACCTTTTGTATATAATTGTTTCAGTAACATTAAATTCAGTGCAAAAAACAGTCTGTAGGAGTTCTGATGGGGACTCTAAATATAATTTTCAAAATTGCCCTTTGTGCTATGAGGACTGGTTTTATAGTGGAATTGCATGAGCTTCCCCTTCTGATAAGACCATATTGTAGATGAGATTGGGCTAATGCATAAGGATAGTGGATAATGAGGGAGACACAACGATTTCTATGAGACCTGTACGAGTTGTTCTGAAAACCGAACAAACAGACTTGGAGGTTTAACCATGTACAATGTGGCCTTAGAACAGGGTACCCCAGTAAGGACACATTCTTTTCTAAAAAATTGTAAAAAAAAATACATGTCACAATAATGTAATATATTCACTGTTTCAGAATGCAGATTCAGACTTCGAGCCTCTGTCAAAGAAGAAAGCCTCCACATCTGGCAGCAAGAAGAAGATGAAAAGAATAGATAAATCAGAGTGTGAACAACTTCTAGAGGAAGCTAGAAGTGTTCTAAAAGTTCTGGAAAACGATGAAAGACTAAACCCGACTGAAGCCTCAAAATTCACTCACATTAGCAAACACGTTGCAGAACGATTATCCAAAATGCGACCCTACGATGCGGAATGCGCCACAAAGAAAATTATGGATGTTCTCTCCCTATTTAGTGAATTTAACCCTGACAATCCAAACAGAAATGAGTATTAGATTGATATTTAAAAGTACAATGAAAGATTTTATTTCATATTTGATCATATCTTCGCTGGGTGCTTAATTTCTCCAATGCGATTTTTTTTTAAATTTTACAGGAGAGTGAAAAAGCAGCGCCCCCTAAATTCTAAAAATTTTAAAACGCCCCCCCAGACCTCCAAAACGCCCACAAGGGGGCTCTGGTGCCCCCGTTAAAAATCACTGACCTAAACTAACGTATCCTATTTAACCTTTTTTTTCTATCACTTTTATTGACATTTCAAAGTAGTGATGTATTATATGTAGTGATGTATTATATGATGCAAAGTAGTAGTGATTACAAGATACTCGATCCTCGTGCGTGTACCATACGCGCCTATCGTAAGTACCCCCCGTACGATTTTGCTGGTGCCCTACGCGGTGGACGTCGGTTTCCAATCAGTATCACGATACCGACAGTGCTGATCGCATGCGACGCGTCGCATCATTTGTGTCTGATACTTATTCGTTTGACGTTTGACAGAAATGGCGTCGGAACATGAAAGTAATGTTAGGTTTGTTCTGGAAGTTGAAAAAATGCATGTTTATATAACTATACTTTACCAGAATACGTAAGAAAGGATTTAGTGGAGAAGGCATGGATCGATGTTGGAAAAAAAGTCATATGACATCGCTTGACTGCGTGTTAACTCCACGGCAGCACGTGAAAAATGATCAAGTTCAGTATATTTCGGATAGCGCCATGTACGGAGACTAGCATTCTCTCTCTCTGGTTTCAATCCCAGGATTGGTTTGCAGCAATTTCATCTATTCGTTTCTTCCACTCTTCCCTGTCTTGTGCGGCTCTTTTGAATTCTGCATATGATGAGCAGCGCACGTCCACCAGCAGGTCCTCCAGGTACTCTCGGCGTGGGCGTCCCCTAGCGTTTGTCCCCTCGGTCATACCCTCCATTATGGCATGCAAGAGGCCTTCTTGTCTTATTGCATGGCCGATCCATCTTGCGCGCCTTTCGGACAAGGTCCTGAGCAGGTGCCTTCCTCCTTCGATCTTTGGAGAACCTCCTCATTTGTGATGTGGTCTCTCCAGGAAATTCCTAGTAGTCTTCTATAGGACCACATCTCAAAAGCCTCCAGTCTCCGTTTATCTCTTTCGGATAGGCACCATGTTTCGCAGCCGTACATCAAGATACTCCATACATAGGTCTTGATGAGGAGTATTCTCAGTTTTAGGTCTATATTATTTGATTCTATTATTTTCGACCTTTTATTGAATGCAAGCCTAGCCTGGTGTATACGGCTGTCGACCTCGCTCTTAGACCGACCGTCCCATGTTATTTTGCTTCCGAGGTAGACAAACTCCTTGGTGTTCTTTAGTGGAACTCCTGACATCTCTTACTCTCATCTGATGTTGGGTTCGGCCTACAGTCAGCAGCTTTGTTTTGTCTTTATTTATCTTCATGTTGTAATTGTTTTGAAGAATGCTTTGCATGGTTGTTAAGGCCTCTTGCAGTTCTTCTTCGCTTTCAGCAACCAAAGCAATATCGTCAGCAAACCTTATCATATCCACCTTTTGCCCGTGTATCTTTACACCTTTTCTGTGACTCATTCTCTCTCTCAAGTCATCAATCGCACTTTGTATATAAGCTTTAAAAAGAACAGGTGACAGAGAGCATCCCTGTCTCACCCCTTGTCTTATACTGGCTTCTTTTGTATCATTGTCACATCTAATTATAGCGGCTAGTATTAAAAAGTAGTATATCAGCAGGGTACTTGTGGTTTCGTCAGATTGTAAGTATCTCCATGAACGGAGGGCCTTAAACTTTTAAAAAGGGTAAAACAATTCACTGTTAAACCTAGCATTTTGAATTCAGTCTATCATCTCATTCAGCCTAATCAAGAACCTAATATGTATGTATTAGTTTTCATGGTAGCTATGTGCTACAATCTCAATACATATTCATTATCTACATCACAAGTTGTTTTCAATGATAATTATGTATTTTTAAATCTCATTATCTTCTAATCATGATGGCCTCCTTGGTCGAAGGGTAAGGTTCTCGACAGTAGAGTAGCGTGCCTTGGAGGGGCCCTGTATCAAAATTAGTTGGGGGGCCCTAATGAAGGATAAAGCTTTCTCACAAAAGAAACAAAAGGCCTCTGTAGCCCGGGGGCCCCATTCATTGATACGGCTGATACGGCGGTAGCTACGCTACTGGTTCTCGACTAGCGTTCTGGAGGTCGCGGGTTCAATTCACGGCATGCGCAGATAAATTTTAATTGAATGATTTGTGTTTTCACAATTTAAACATTTAAAATAATGTAAGGTTTATTTGCAGCACATTCCACATTGGAAGACAATCTCAGTATTGCCCTGAAGAGCAATTCTATATATTTTGTGGGTTCGTTATGAAATAACGGACGTGATCTATCAGATTTTTGTGATTCTTGCATATTTACTGTCATATATTTTAGTTTAGATTGTTTTAAACACGAATTCCTGCAAGTATGCATATTTATTCATTTAATGTACATTGTACTTAGAAAAGGCAAATAAATCACACAAATCTGACAGGAGATCATAGCCATTATCTCATAACAATCTCACAAAAGATATAGAATTGCTCAGCTGGTACCACCATTCAGAATTGAAATGTTGCTTGAAATGGCTTTAGCCGTGTTTGGTGACTAGATCTAAATAGTCAGGTATATTTACCCATCTCCTTCTCCTTACAACATAACCCTATTGGAGATGCCATAGTCTTACTGGCTCCAGTCTGGGGACTCTTGTGAAGTATTCACATTAAAAAATCATCACAATGTCAATAAATGAATTAATTATCGTAACATTTCTTATTCAGATAATTTATTATTATTGTACCTTGTCTGTAAATTTTATATTTTAATAAATGTAGGTATGTATGTATATATTTACATAAAGAAATTTGTTGCATTAAAAACAATGTGTAAATAATTTAAATCTATTGCTTCTGATAGACGACATTCTATAATAAATATTCTATATTGTTATGTGATCACTTGCTGATAAAATACTTGTAAAATGAGATCATGTATTTTTTTTTAACATATGTATTTGTTTACAGCCAAATTTTGTATTTCATATTTAAATGAAAAATACTGAAAAAAAATATTTGTCAAACATTTTAGTATAAAAGCTACTTGTAAAACATATCGACGGTCCCGAAGAACAATGTCGGATCTGCTAAAAATTGAAATTCATTCTGTTGGCTTATTTTGTTTATTTAAAAGTCTGTATTTTCGGAATTTTTAATGGAATGAAAAGAAATGCCGAATATCAAACAACACTATTTTTCTTCATCTCAAAAATAGTAAAAATTCAGAAACACAACTTTAAAAAGCTTTACTGCAAAACTACAAAATTTCACATCCGACATTGTTCTTCGGGACCGTCAATATGTTCTTGGTTCTGTAAATACTATTGAAAGCTTTTTATTTTAATATCACAGAATATGACTGATTGATCTAAAAATCATATATTTTTTAGTTATTTAACCCCTAGGGGCCGGAGCCCTGCAATTGCAGTAATGAAGAATCGAGCCTGTGCCCATTATAAAGCACTGCTATTGTAGTGTCGATCTTATACATTCATTTTGTTTTGGACATAACCTCTTAAGTCCGTTCCTCATTGCTGAGGATCGTGACCCCTACTCCAAATTTACATGGTGGACAAGGCTCATTCACTCCTTGCGGTTCTGCACTACATGGAGAGCTGCACTTGTGATGCTTAGTGACTCCAGCACATTGGTGACCTTCCTCTGCCTTCCACTTTGCCAGTGACTATGAGTTTGTCCAAGTTTGAGTCCTCAGTTTAGCAAGCAATGTGTCCAAAGTATCTTAAAATGTGTTGTGGGCAGATAATTGAAAGCCTATTGTGAATGCGTAGCTCTTCCAGAATTAACACATTTGTGCATGGAATCCTGAGCTTTCTTCTCCTGCATCATATTTCGAGGGCGTCTTTCTGCTTTCTTTCGTTGGCTCTGTTATCGCAATTCCTGCGTGTTGTTACTTTGAAACTGCCGTGAGGGGTACTTATTCGAGTCAACATAGAATATACTTCATAATAAAAGTGCATATCTATGGAAAAAGGACTTAATTTTAACCGTAAACAGCTGATCAAAAATGCAATGTGAAAAAAATATTTGAAAAAATAATTTTTAACATCGTTCTAAAATAGCTTATGAATTTCGGCTTTGCGACATCTATGCTCATAATGGATAAAGCATTTCAATAGCTTCGTTTTAAAATAAATGGCTGGCCGGGGAAATGTTTTAAATAATTACAATAAATGTTTTATGAATGGTAGGGAAAAATTTTGCACCGCTATCAATCGCAGAAAAATAAAAGTGGTCCATTTTTCGACCATAATCGCTCCAGTGCATTTGTAGTTTCTTGGCGGCCCCTATGGGTTAATCAACGATTAATCACATTTAGGATAGGACACAATGTATTAAATACCGTTAGTGGAATTTTGAAACGCTGTAAAGGACAATAAATCCAAAAATGAGTTAAATATGTCTTTTTCTCTTTCGATCTGCGTCATCAAAATATTTCTAGAAAAAATGTCTTTTACGACGTGTATTTTATGAGGATATTTTTTCATGAAAAATTAAATACTGTTTTTAAAGAAATTTACAGAAAATTTTATTCTGAAAGATCTATTCAATGTTATTTTATAATAAAAAAAATTCTTTTCGCTCTCCAGAACAATTGACATTTGGTCCTTTACAGCATTTCATAATATCCATTATCGATATTTTCAATTGTTTGTTGTTTGGCATATTTTTACTCCACATTGAACATAGAAAGGCCTAAAACTCATGTTCTAAATTCTAACATTGACAGCATTCAAGAACATTATCATCCATTCCATTTCAAGTTAATGAACTGTGAAACCGATGGTCTTGAGCGTTATTTCTGCAGCATTATGTATGCATTTATAAAAGATCTCTTTGAGACCTTTCTATGTTCTGTGATATCTAATAAAATTGTCCACCTCGGGAAAGCTGCAAATTTAAGATGATCTGTTTAATTCAAATGTTATTATACTTTTACAACTTCGAAATAAATGTACTTTATTGAGTACCTTCAAAACATTATCTTTTTTTACATTGTTTTCTGCTTAACCTCTTGAACGCCAGTGTATACTTAACCTTTAACTATGGATGTTACATTTTTATTGCACTACTATGGACGTACGGTTTCACAGACCGCTATCTTTAACTTTTTCCACGCGATCGTAACAACAGTTGATACGGCAAAAGCCATGCCTCACACGCGCCCGTATCAGCCCTTGTTAAGCTAACTTCGACTGCCGATATCACAGCGCTACTATGTCACAGTATTTTTCCCGCTCGCTAGGATCTTCGTGTAACTATCACGATGCTGACATCTTCAGGCATATTTCGAAAGTAAAATTGTATTTCGTAAAAAAACATCTATAATCAAGTGAATGTGTCCTCGTGCCTTTGAATGCTAAATAGTTCTCAATTTACTCCACAGATGGCGCTAGTAGTTTGCACAGGCGCATCTATGCGATTCCGATTGACCAAATTGGACAAGCGTCGATAACATTTATTATCGAGATCGAGCGTATTCGCACACGTTTGTTTATGTTGTGAAACTGTGATTTTGAATTTACATAAAAATTTTATTAATTTTAGTGTCATCAGAAGTTTTAGAACTTGTTTATACGAATTGATAATAATAAGTGATTGAGGTACCACTTGTGTCTATCAACGCAGTGTCCTGAGTACAAGCACGCGGATAAATGGCGCCGTCTTTAAGATAATATGGGTACGTTTTTTATAAACATCTAGGAGTGTTTACAGACGACGATTTGGTTTCAAATTGTAGATAATAATCTCATCTGTTTATATAGTATGATAAATCATGCCATAATGTGCTGTAATTTGACATAAAATTGGATGGATAGGTATTTGAAACATGACATATACATGTACCGCGTATGGGTATTGAAAAAACGGAGTAGTTCAACGCGGGGAAAAGGTTAAAGGTCGGAATCTATCTAGTTAAGTAAGTATTGTACCTAAAATTGTTTTTATTTATTTACGGACTTAACCAAATGTAAATAAAACAAGACATTTTAATTAAAATATATTTATTTTAAACTAATATCTAACCATTTAACAATCAAAGGCACTTTTCAGTCATTCTTACTCAAGATCACTTTGTAGGAACATTATCCAAGGAAAATTACTTTTTCATAAGTTTCACTAATTTTACAATAAAATATAAGGAATAAAAAATTTAACCTTAACTTCTTAAAACAAAACATAAAAATTTTGACAAAGGCCCAACTCGTGCATATTTATTGGCAGTCTTTGCATAATGGCTTAGAACATTGTAGGCATATTGGCTGTTTACAGCCTTCACAAATGTAAATCGACTTTCTTTTTATCTTTGTTAGGCATAGTTTACTTGCAGATGTACTAGATTGATCGTTTTCTGACATTTTTAATTAATAAATCTAGACCATGAGCTCAATTTATTACACAAACGTGGATACGCAGTCCCACAGACCGCAATCAAAATATAATGCGAAATTACTCACGCAAAATACAGCTGGCGACGTAACCTTCACCCTTGTCAGTCGTTTCGCCACTAAAATCGAAGCTACTGAGGCGGACAGACGCGTAAGGTATGCAGGAGGAGAGGGGCACGCGATTAACAAACTGCAAGCGGCCTGTGAGACCGCGCGTCATAGTTAAAGGTTAAGTCAAAACCAGTTGTGCGTACAAAGTGTAATGATAAAATTTCATTTTTATTTTAACTTTATGAGTAAAACCTCAAATTGTAATATTTAATTAAATGAAGTCAATGTAAGCGAAAGTCAGTCGAAAATCTGAGAACAGAAAAAGATATTGACACCTCTGGGACTTGAACCCAGGACCTCTTGCTTTCCTGTTTATATCTTTTTCTGTTCTCAGATTTTCGACTGACTTTCGCTTATATTGTCTTCATTTAATTAGATAAAATTTCAGTTGTTGGTTCTTTTGCGAACCCATTTCGTAGGAAACCATTATCCAGTGTGCTTTATATACCACTGTTTGTTTTTGCGCCTTAGTGGGTTCCGACATTATTGTTATGATTTTCAAAATATGTAAATATAAATTGTAAAATATGGGAAAAATAAAGGTGTTTAAAAAAAAAAAAAAAAAGTTCCAATTGCATGAAAGTTGCAGACTACGTGCTCCAAAGTTCGGAGGAAAACCATTTTCGTGTACTGTGTGCAATAATAATTAAAGCGAGAACTCGCACCTTAACTATATCAACTTTATTCACTTTAAGATAAACCTTTTTTTGTGTACACAGTTAAATTTCAGTTGCGGCTTCGTCTGCTGACGAATTTCGAAGGAAAACATTTTTGTTCAGAGTGAAATGTAAAATTCTAGTTACATATTTGCTACAAAATTCAGAGGAATACCACCTTCGTGTTCTAGGTGTGAAATTGCAGATATTACAATATATTATTATTTTTATACTATACATATTGTTGTATTATTTATTTCACATGTAATATTTGAATACAGGTATGAAATTCTAGCTGCATACTATGTGCTGCCAGTTTCCGAGGACACCATTTTCATGTTCTGGGTCTAGTTTTAATTAAGCAAGTTCCCACATATAGATTCAATCTTATTAAAACTTTCGAGATAAGCTATTAATTACACCACATACCGCAAAATTCGGAGGAAAATCATTTGCTTGTTCTGTGTGTAGCTATTATTTATACTTGTGAACTCTTATGCAGATTCACTCTTATGTTAAAACTGGTCTGGTGTTCTAAATTTAATGTAAAAATTCGAGATGTGACTCCTCTGAAAAAACTCAATAGAAATTATTCTCTCTTTATTTGTGCAATTTTACATGGGAAGGAAATTAAATTAAGCTAAGGGAAACGTACCCATACTACGTGACACATTTACGGGGGGGGGGGTCTTCAAAATACCACACTTGGTACAAATGAGCGGTGGGGGGCTTAGGTTTTTAGTCACCGGGGTGGGGGGGGGGGTTAAAAATTGCAAAAATTTGGTCATGTAGTATGGGTACGTTCCCTAATAGAAGACCCAAGAAGAATTATTGCTAAACTCTAAAATCATAATAATAATAATAATAGTTTATTCCAGATTATATGAATACAATAAAAAATTATTTTCATTCATCAGAACAGCTGTCACACCCTTCATTATTTTTGTTCAATGATTTATACTTATAATATGAAGCTATGGCATCATCTTTTCTGATTTTAGACTTTAGCAATTCTTCTTCTAAAGTCTTTCTGTTTTTATATTCATAATACAAAGCTATAGCATTATTTTTTCTAATTTTAGACTTCATTAATTCTTCTTCTAAGACCTTTCTCTTCGCTAAATTTAATTTTTCATTCACCGGACTCTTTAGGAGAGAAGAATTCCATTTACTATCTCTAACTTCGCTTGGTATCATTTCTGATGGATTAGGTACATTGTTTACTTCCATTTTACCCACAACTGTTTCGTGCACAGCGTCTGATCCTAATTCTGCATCAAACGCAAACCCACAATCTGAAAATTCTAAGTTTATGTGGTCGGTGTCATCATCGAAATTTCGAGGACCAACACAAGTCGGTAATTTGATAATGGTAATGATCTTGTCCAGTATTGGATCTGGTATTATCTCGGTTCCCTCTCCTTCGCCAGTAGCTCTAAAAAATAAGAAAACATTGTCACTTATAAATAATAATAAATCTCTCCTGATCTGAACTGCCGCGCAGTTGCGGACTCGCACGCTCGTAGGTTGTATGAAGCTGTTCACAATTACTGCCTTGTCGTTCCTACGTGAGCCCGCCTGCCTCAGTCACAAGAAATCATGCACGTAACAACTGCGCAAACATCTGATTTGTTGTCTTTTTAACGGAAGTGTGAACAGGGAATCCAATGTCCGTTTTTTTGTCATTCGATTTTCAAACAGAAGTGGGAAAGGGCGCTTATTGTTTTCAGTAGTCATGGAAGAGTAATAATGATAATAAGAATGTTTATTTGTCAATAGATCTTTACTTATTTAAATACTAGTTTATTTATTTAATTTTTTTCATTTGGATTAAGGATTTCTCCCGGAACGCAGCTTATTTTCACCAGTGCCTGTAAAATAATGTATATACTTATAAATTGAATCTCCCCTTGAACCTCGGGCTAATCAAGGGGGGGGGGGGAGGAGTGCCACTAGTTGCGAGATGTGACGGCTTCATGCAAAACCAAAGAACTCATGGAAAGGCTAAAATAAATGAAGTCAGTATTTACGGGTATATCTGTATACATAGTTTACATTCCACCGGCTTCGCAGAGAATTACTTCTCTAATTTTTTCTATAAGGTCATAGCTAGTTGGATTTTAATTTACACTCCTGTGCGAGTAACAAAGCAACTCAAACAGTATGTTATATTTTATGGAATGATTTCGAATGGCATAGAAAAACTTAATCATTAAAATAACGAACAGGTCACTGGACATTGTTATCTGTAATTTTGACTTAAGTGTTCAAATCCGTGTACTCACTTGTTAGTGAAGATTCCGACCATCTATCTTTATATATATAAATCACACTCAATGAAAGCAAAGCTTACTGTTGGAATTTATTAAATAACAACAATGGAAATGGTGTTAAGCGGGGGATAACTTGAATTCTCATGACTGGAAACCTTTATTGAAACTTAATGTTGTAGATTAGCAGAAGAATATTTTTATAGTGTAACTAGCTGACCCGACAAACGTTGTTCTGCCATATAAATTATTTCTAGTGAAATATTTTGTTTGTTAAATAAAAAATAACGAATGTATTGTAAGTGTGTGGGGATGGGATCTATGACAGAAAGAGGAATGGAGCACTGTAGACGATGACCGCCGATAAAAACAAAAAAACACCAACTAAAGTAGGAAAATGAAATAAAGAAAATCAATATGAATTTCGAAGAGCAATTGAGTGTACTTTTTTGTCAGTCCGTATTTAGCCAACACAAATATGTTCGATGGTTTGCCCACACGAGAACATGACACCGAATGAAATATCAAAATGAAGCGAAGCTTTTCGTGAATGTCTTGAGCATGTGTGGATGAAACTTCGATGAGGCAGACATAGCGCCATCTGTCATTCAACAACATAAATAATTTCGTTCTGTTTGAAATACGAAAGATGGCTAAATTTGTTCATACAAAAATACTAATATTGCGATAAAAAATGGAAGGGTGGGGGTGCTTAAAATTCGGGGTTGCAGGTATTTTTTGATGCCAAATAAAAAATTTTGTCAAAAAAACAGTTTTTTTTTCTGGATAGGGACACCCTAATCACCTAGCGGTTTGAAATATACTTTAAAACCTATTCTCAGACCTACCAAATATACATTAAAAATTTCATAAAAATCGGTCAAGCCGTTTCGGAGGAGTGCGACCACAAACACTGTGACACGAGATTTTTATATATAAGATTTATGAGCTTTCTGACATGTTTTTTGAGAGAAAGCATCTACCTTGCTGTGAAAGAAGATATCCTAAATGGCTTAATGGTGAGATTCTTAGGGACTTGAAAAGAATTACAAACTTCACAGAAACTGGAAGCGCACTGGATTGATAAGATATCGGGAAAAGATGTATTCCATGATCTAAAGTCAAACATTGCATAATATATAAGGACTACTGTAGAGACATACTATAGAGGCGCTACGCCTCACAAATATTTTCGAGATTCGTGTTCATCTCAGGCTTGCGGAGGTTAACGGGAGGGGTTGTTCGACACTTTCAGTCTTCTACCAGACGGAAACATGTGGTCCGAAGGGCACCAAAGAGATTGCAAAGCAGGGGTTTACAGACTTTTCAAGTAGAAGGCCGCGTACAACGACATCAAAGTTCATCAATTATATTATTCAACCTAGTTATTTTTTACAGTTGCAATGCCTACTTTTGGTAAACTTTCGAAATCACTGGTCAGGCTTAATACAAATATTTTTTTAGAAAAATCTTTAGATTCACCTTAATTACAAAAATTTCAATTACGAGTATGACATCGCGCAATTCGCGGCCGCGAGTTCTGGAACAAGTTGAACTTAGCTCTGAAGCCGGGTGTTGAACCATTCAAGGGACTTACAATGGACTACACACCGAGCACGAGCCGCCATGTAAGTATAACTGCAAAAACGAACATGTATTTTGACTGAGGGCACCGCGTAGTAAGGACTCAGACGTTCAACAGTCTGAATAGTCCATTCCATACATTGGATGAACACCTTTTACACGTGGTTTTGACCAGATGTGTATCGCGTAACGATGTAAGTATCCCGACAATAATGTAAGAATTCATTGCCTGAGGGCACCGCGTAATAAGGACTTGAACTTTCAACAGTCTGAATAGTCCGTTCCATACATTGTATGAATGCCCTTTGCATATGCTTTTGACCAGATGCGTACTGCGTAACGTGCTTTGGACATGATGGTTGTAAGTCAACTAAATTCATGAAATATTGAATAAGATGGGCCCCCTCCAAATCTGTTGAACCAATGTATTCGCTTACTGTCTCATCTATGTATATAATATATATCAATGGGGATTACATAAATAATATTGAAAATATAACTTTAAGAATGATCCAAAATCCTTCTGGAAAATTAAAATAAAAGTAAGATACACACACCTGTTTCGGGCATTTATTTCGGTTGCCCGCTTCTTTGCTGCTTTCTTCAAATTGTCCCATTTTAATTTTAATTGTGAGATATCTCTCCGATAGCCCCCCTTGTCAGCATTAAACCTTTGGGCCAATTTGTCCCAAGCTGCTTCCTTTGCCGTGTTTGTGACGGCATCAGTTTTCTTGGATGTTAATGCTGGCGATTTTTCAATTAAATTTAGCAAGTTGCATAGCTCTTCTGTCGTAAAATTCTTACTTTTAGTTTTTTTGTTCATGTTGATTTCTGAAAAATTGCAGTATAATCCTCATCATAACGAATTAGTTAGATTAAGGTGGCCATACACGTTAGGGTTTGCATGATGGTTATGACCGTACATGCTTAACCGACAGGCATAACCGAGTTTAATAGTGGACATGTTAGGGTTTGCATGTACAATTTTCTATAAACTCTCAGTCAAAGATAGTCGCAGCTACATGACGGTGTTTTGTAGGACATTTACCTAATCTGCTGTGCACTGTATCGCCAACAATGGACGCACAATGAAAACTGAGAACTGTGCATGCAAGCACGAGCGGGCTCCACTCATGCTCGGTTATGCATGCGTGCAAACATAACAGCAAACATAAGATATTTGCTAGGTTGCATGTACATGCATCGATAACTGTACAGTTTTATAACATACACACTAGGGTTTGCCTGTCAGTTATGCATGTAAGGTCATAACCATCATGCAAACCCTAACGTGTATGGCCACCTTTACTTCGGTAAACCACATAGGGTTCCATGCCAACTCAGAATCAAGTCAACACAACAACTTTTTGAAAAATCCTATGAAAAAAATTATTTAAAAATAGCCGTTAACCCTAACCTATTTAACCATTTTTTTGTTATCATCACTCTTTATGACCTTTCTGAGGTGGGTAATGAGTTGGTTTCATTCTGAGTTGGCCGGTCACCGAAAGAAATATGTCGACGGTCCCGAAGAACCATGTCGGATGTGCGATTTTATAGCTTTGAATTAGAACTGTTTAATTCGTTTCTGCACTTTTACTGTTAAAGAAAATGAATCGTGAATTATAGAATGAAAGAAAAATATTTATATACATTTCATTTCAACCAAAATTCAGACTTTATAAAAATAAGCCAACAGTGTGATTTCCAATTTTTAGCAGATCCGACATTGTGGTAATTAAGTTATGATAGGATATGATGTGGTAAATAAGTTATAAACTTAAAACTTACGGAATAACGCTCTCGAAAACGACGCACTTCTGACAGCTACAAGCATGTGTTACAAACATAAATAAACAAACATAAATAAACAAAAAAAATAAACCAATCCCGTAACCCGTTAAAAACATGTGGCTACACTACAAGCAGTGTTGCCAACAGCGCTTGGCCTTTAGAGAAAATTCACACACATTCTTTAGCGCCTTCCACACGCACACTTCGGAGCGACCGAGTCCCGCGACACTTCAGGCCGCCGCGCAGAAAAGTAAAGACCGATCGGTTTACAGCACAGTTCATTGTGAGACTTTTCTATGCGGCGGCCTGAAGTGGCGCGGGACTCGGTCGCTCCGAAGTGTGCGTGTGGAAGGCGCTTTTGATTGTCTTATGGTACGGCCACACTGAGGCCAACTTCCGACTTCAAACGTTCGGACGATTGTGTTGAGGCCGTTGAGGGGTACAGTCTGTCAAATAAGAGTAGAAAACATAGGAGGGCGCCACTGTTGATCAAATGGCAATACTAAACACATAACTGATGGTGTTAAAGTAAAGCTGTGTAACCTACATTTTTTGTATAAAATAAAATACACATAAAAGTGGGAAAAATATTTTTTTATTGCAATTTTGATACCTACCGATCTCAAAATTAGAATTGATATAGGTATATTATACCTTTTCAATTTTTGTTAATACAACGAGGAATAACGATATTATAGTAAAATAAAAAGCACAGTTGGAAATTGCTCACATTTATTTAATACTATCCCGGGTTTTAGATCATGTCTCTAATTTTAGATCTGAATATATTTAGCTCATTCCGACCTAAAAGTAGTGTAACTACTCACCATTAGTGATTCTTCCTTTTTAACTACCTACTGTTAAATTCAAATTTATGTTACATTAAATGAAAGCAAATCACATTATAAAACACCATTTAATCAAATTTATGAGATAACTTAACAACAGGGCTTCTTCAAATTAATTTTTTTTTCTTTAAGAACAAAAAAAAGGTTTTTTAGATGTGATTTACAGTGTTTTGTACATTCAGTGTCATTGCGATTTGAAAGAATATTTGACAGTTAAATTGGTGTTGCCAGCCTACAAATGTAGTAGTTCAATTTTTAATGGTACTTCCACACCAAAGCCAACCTTCCAACTCCGAACTTAGTTTGGAGTTGGAAGGTTGGCCGATCGTGCGGTGGCTGCGGCCAACCCTCCAACCCAGAATTCCAAACTCCAAAATGGCGGACATCGAACAGCTGTAGCTACGCTGTGTCTTACATCAGTTGTCGATAATTATTACGCACGTATAATTATATACTTTATACACGACATGTTTTCAAATAATTGTTATACCACTCTCCGTAATAATATTGTCATTTTAACAGTACGCGGCACGCGCGTCTTGATCGCCTGCCGTTCGCAGACTGATGTGTGGACAGCTGCGGCAGGCTGGTTCGTGTGAGTTGGCCGTCGGGATCGCCTCGAGGGCGATCCCAGGCCAACTCGAACTCCAACCTTTCAACTCGAATTTCCAACGCACGAACACTCCTCCACACGATCGTCTTACGTTTGAAGTTTTTTTTTTTTTTTTACATTAACTCCACACAGGAGGCCCTGAGGAAAATAATTTCCCTCAGGGTCTATGTCATCTGGGATGCTGTGTGGAGGGTCTTTTTGAGGAGAGGAAGGAATGAACATTGGTCTTGAAGAGACCCATGTTGTAGGAAGGAGGAAACACAGAGGCCGGCAAATCATTCCACAGCCGAGCTGTTGAACACAAGAACGAGTCGAAGAAACGACCCGTTCTCATGTGACATATGTCAACTGTGTACAAATGTTGGGCACGCGTTTGGCGTGTTTCCCGACTATGCACCGGTGCCGAAGGGATCAATGATGCTAGTTCCTCGGAGCATCTTCCATTGTAATACCGGTAGAACAAGGATAGCATTCCCACCCGACGCCTGTGCTCTAAAGATTGCAATCCGTCTGTTAAGATGGGAGAATCTATCAAACGGACCGCCCGTTTCTGCACAGAGTCGAGGGTATTTTTCAGGTATTTTGGAGCTCCAGACCAGAGGTGGCTGCCAAATTCAACCGTGGGGCGCACTTGCGATTTGTACAGGGTTAGCAGTTGTGTACTATTAAAGTATCTGCGGGCCCTGTACAGTACGCTCAGTTTTTGGGAGGCTAACTTTACTCTGGCTTCGATGGAGCCCCCATACCTGAGCTGGTCACTTAGGGTTACACCAAGCATATCAATGGAGGGCCTGTTCGGAAGATTGCTTCCGTTGAAAGAGACTAGATTTTCATTTCGATCCCTTTTAGACGTAATCATACAAGATTGGGTCTTTGAAACATTAAATTCAACGAGATTATTTTTACCCCAAGAGAAAACACTCTCGAGGTAACCGTCCATTCTTTGCTTCAAAGCCTTACGAGCTGTTGGAGTTTGTGAGCCCTTTGGGGGCTTGTCAAACAAAAAGCTATCATGAACTGTACTGTCATCCGCGTAACAATGAATTGGTGCACATGACAAAAGGTCGTTGATGTGCAACAAAAACAAAGTCGGAGACAGAATCGATCCCTGCGGGACGCCAGCATTTATCGAGTGTGAGGAAGAGGTGAAACCATCGACTACCGTCTGAATCGACCTCTTCCTCAAGAAGTCGGCAATCCACGTACACAAGGATGCGGGAAGTCCGTAAGAATGCAGTTTGTTGACAAGTCCTCGGTGCCAAACCCGGTCAAAGGCCTTGGAGATGTCCAGTGCAACCGTTTGGGTCTCACCGAAACGTTCCAGGCATCGCCCCCAAACATGCGTCACATACGCGAGAAGATCACCGCACGAGCGGTTCCGCCGGAATCCGTATTGACGGTCATTAATAATTTTGTTCTTCTCGAGGTATGTGAGCAGTTTGTCGTTGATCACACGTTCCATCACCTTAGACAGAACTGATGTGATCGCTATGGGGCGGTAGTCGGCCGGGTTGGAGCGGTCACCCTTCTTTGGAATAGGATGAATAACCGCTTTTTTCCAACCAGAGGGCACAGAGCCAGTCTTCAGGGACAGTTTAAAAAGCTTTGTCAAAATTGGAGCTATTTCTGCAGCGCACCTTTGCAGTACCAGGGCAGGTATTCCGTCAGGCCCACTAGCTTTATTAACATCAAGCCCTCGTAAAACATGGAGTACTTCCCGATGCCGGATCCTTAGCTTTTTCATACGAAAACCGCAGTGAGGAACCGACGTCGGGACAGCACCTTGGTCATCGAGGGTTGAGTTATCCGCAAACATTTTACCTAGTAAGTTAGCCTTTTCGGTGGCGGTGTTTGCTAGTGAGCCGTCAGGTCTGGTAAGAGGTGGCAGACTGGATTTGCAGAAATTGCGATCTATTGAGCCCGCAAGCGACCAGAATTGCCTGCTGCCATGCGGGCATGCAGTCAGCTTTCTGCTGATCTGCTGGTCGTGCTCGAATTTTGACCTATTTACAGGGCCGGATCTACGAAATCGGGCGCCCTGTGCAGTAGGTAACCGATGGCGCCCCCCCCCCCTACATTTTTATTTTGATTAAAAATTCGATCACCCCAATATTTTATTTTTTTAATTTAATTTTTTTTTTTACACTAATTTATCAAATAAAATCAAGACACATAAAGGGTGTAACTGTTCCAAGTGACCTGGCGGTAGCTCTCACACTCGTTTTTTTAAAGAGAGAATCGCCAGGAGCCCTATACTCTCTGAATCTATTGGGTAAACATAAAATTATGGTGCTATTTTAATTATTTTAGGAAAAACTCTTTTTGCAAGTTATGCTTTAAAATAATACAACGAATTGTTTGTTTGTGCCCGTACCATGATTTAAAATATAGGTTACGAGACAATGCGGGTGGTTTAGTTAAACTAGTCCATTAGACATTCTTGAGATTTTCTGCGTTTATGTATACACCCAACGCGAATATTAATAGAAAAAGCAAATACAAATACGTTCTCATGGCAACGTACAACACAAGAATAGCATCTACAGCTTCTAACTAATAAGAATATAACCTCAAATTTGTACCTTGCATTTGCCGTGTTGAGCGAACAAACACCAAATTGAGCGAACAAACACTAAACACTGACGTATGGTATCAACGGCTTACGAAAGACGCTTACACTGACACCGCAAAATAACAGATCCAACAAATCTAATAGATATTAATTATACATTTAACGAACTTTAAATAATATGTCAAATCAATGATCTGCAATGATCAAACTGTCAACACGTAACACGTTGCAACCTGCAAACCGTGCGATGTTTTTGTTAATGGAATTTAGAGAAGATTTCAAAAGAAAATGGTCTTTAATTACCTTCTCCTAGAGACTTAAATCGTACAAAATAAAACAATAGCGAGCGTACGCTAACTAAAATTGTCAGCATTTTGAAAGGCGATCGGTTTGTTTGTTCTCTTGAACAAAAACATCGCGCTGTGATTGGTTATTGAATTTGGATCGCACCCTGTAATGGTTGTAAATTAACAGAGAGTAATACTACATAAAAGAATGAATAAAACAGAATATTTATAGTTAATAAATAAAAGAGTTGAGACAACAATCAAATTATATTATTAATTAAATAAAATAGAACATGAGACTCTTAATAAAATAATATTATAATTCTTCAGGGGCGTGTTTAGTCCTTAGAAGAAGAAACTAAATAGTCTAATAAATGAATCGATAGTTTGTTATGACTTTAAAAATGATCTTAAGATGTTAAAATTATTATAAGGGCGCCAGTTCAAGTAGAACAAAATATTAAATGGTAAATCAATTGAAATTAAACTAACAGAAGTTATAAGCTCACAGTAATTAAGATTTCACCGAAGTATGTGCTTTCCCACGTTGAGACAGACCTCCGGACCCTCTGGCCGCTAGCTTGGAACTGCTGAAGGAAAATTTTCTTGTTCCTAGTATGTTTTTGGGCAACAAATGAAAATCTCGATTCATTTTGCTCATAGAATCATTTCAATTAGGAATTCAAATTTCAATTTGAATTGATACGTAGCAACCTACTTATTAGGTGATTATTAATGGGTGCTTACTTCGAGTGAATATTTGGCAAGTGTAAATCCAAACTGTTACAACCCATTCGTCGTAAAAGACGGTAAAAGGTATATGGAAAAATAGATCTTACGTTTAAACTAAATATATGGAATTTGTAAAAAAATTCTGTAACTGACTATAAATTTGTAAGCCGTAAACCAACCTGATGCGTGCGCATGACTGGTTTATTTATGCGTGCGCATTCTGTTTCTTTGGAAAGTGTTGCTAGAGCGTAATAATTATTTCGTACTATGGGTAATTTTGAAACGATTCAGGGAATATTATAACAAAATTTTAATACAATATTTATTTTCTCACGGCGCCCCTTCGGAGTTGGCGCCAGGTTTTTTACACGTTTTTGAACGTATGGCAGATCCGGCGCTGCCTATTTATGATTCTCTTGGTTTCCTTTGCCATTTTGTTGTAAGCTGTTCTGTCTTCGGATGTTCTAGATGTGTTGTAGGCTCGGTAAGCTGCGTTTTTTCGTCGCACTGCTTCAGCGCATTGTCGACTGAACCACGGCTTTGAGCCTACACCAGTTTCCTTAACAGTAGATTGGATGAAGCCATCCATCGCGGATGTGATGACTTCACCAATTTCCTGGGCACATCTTGAGGGATCCGAAGTCCGAAAACAGACAGCTGACCACGAAAAAGCATTAAAATGTGCCCGCAGACCGAACCAATCTGCTGACCTATAGTGCCACACTTTTCTCTTCAGCCTCTCGTTTGGTGGTCTGAAGTTTACAGGGATTGATGTCGTCACCAGGCAGTGGTCGGACGATCCTTAAGGCGCTGTGACTTCAATCCTGTAACCGTGTGGCACAGTAGTTAAAAATAGGTCTAACAGGTTGGAACGGTGAGTCTGGACATCAGGAACCCTTGTAGGCTCCTGAACCATTTGCTCCAATCCGTAGCAAAGGGCAAAGGATAACCGCTAAGGAACAACACCTCATTCTGACAGCTCCAATTTTTATTGCAAAATAAGTGACAATTAAGCAAAAAACACAACAAAAACACTAAAAAAAAAAAAAAAAAACCAGTGATTCGTTAAATACAGTGAGTTTATTTGGTAGTGGCAGTGCTAAATATTTAGAAATCTCGTCAAAAAAAAAAACGAAACAAGACATTATAAACCACAGACAATTTATGTGTTTTTGAAAAAAAAAAAAAAAAAAGTCATTTCTGTCATAGACAACACAACAAAATTATTAAAAAAAAAAAAAATTATATGGGGCATCTGTGAACAAACCATAGAATTTTAACTACAAGCAAAAAAAAAAAACGCGAACAACATGTCTAAATCTCGCAGTAAATTCTCCAGTGCGAAGAAAACCACATCCTCACCCCTATTAACTGGCACCATGGACTCACCGTCGGCGACACACCAATCTATGATTAATATAGACAGTGAGTCAATATTTGAATTTATCAATACGAAATTCGAGGAAATGAAGACAGTGATGCTCAATAAAATTGAAACAGAGCTGCAAGAAATAAAAACTTTCACGAACTTCATTAACGACAAATATGATGACATTATACAAAAACTGCAACAAATTATGGACATTCCAAACAAAGTCAACAAACTCAAGGAGGAACTGGCGGAAAAAGAAAACAGATTGGCTACGGTAGAAATCCACCTAGCGGATATAGAACAATCGGCCCTTTTGAAAAGTATAGAAATAAGCGGTCTAAAACTACAGGACGACACATCCCTAGCTCATGCTGTTGCGCGGATCGCTGAACTCGCAGGCGTTACGATTACCCCAGAGGACACCTACAAAATCACAAAACACAGACCAAATGATCAGAAAAAAATTACAATTAATTTTGCGGATATAACAAAAGCGGATACCATATTAGCAGCCAAACACAGTGACGCGATAAAAAAATTCAACGGGGAAGGAGCCCAATATGTTTACGTAAATGCGGCTCTAACGCAATACTATAAAAATCTGCACTGGAACACCAGAAAAAGAGCCCAAGAAAAAGACTATAAATATGTATGGATAAAATCCGGAAAAATACTTGTAAGAAAAACTAAGGACTCAAAAGTTATAGAAATAAAACACTTGAACGACATAACTAATAAACTGACATAAAAACTACTGTACACCAAATACAACCTCACATCATATACTTACACAAATACACACCAACATGGCTGATTACATGAAATATATAGACTCGAACAATCAACACTACTGTATAAGTACAAATGATTTTAATCTATGGACCAACATCACAAAAGAAAAAAATAGAATCAAAATATTGCACCAAAACATAAGATCGATCAATAAAAATTTTGACGAATTTATAATATACCTCCAACAGATTGACAATAATTTTGATGTCATTGTGCTGACAGAATGCTGGTTGAATGAAAACTATATCCCAAAAACAATCAAAAACTATCATACACACCACACAAATATACACAAAAACCAAAATGATGGTATAGTTACGTACATCAGTGATAAAAATAACATAAGCGTTCAGGAAATAAACATCATAGACTCCAACTGCTTACAGATTACATATGAAAAAGAAACATGTATCCTAGCTATGTACAGATCTCCATCCAAAAACAACATTACAAACTTCCTAACAGAACTTAACAATACATTAAATGACCTCAACAAATACAAAAATACCATCATCATAGGAGACCTTAACATAAACATTCTACAAAACGGACACCCACAAAACATAGAATACCTAACAATACTAGCACAGCATGGACTGGAGCCAACGATAAATGTCCCAACACGAGTAACACAAAACACTAAAAGCTGTATAGATCATATAATGATCAAGACAAAACTAAAAACCAAAACAGTAGTACTTGAAAGCACAATTACAGATCACTACATGAATATGATAGCAATAGACACCGAAAACACTAATTCGAACCAACATAAAATATTTACAAAAAAAATAATTGACTACTCAAACTTAAAAGAAAAATTACAAAAAATAAACTGGAATACAATATACCAAATAGATAATGTCGAAGAGGCCTGGAATAAATTTACAAATACGTTAACGCAAGAAATAAAAAATTACACTTCAATAAAACACATAAAACTTACACACAAAGCAAAAAAATTTAAACTATGGATAACACAAGGAATATTAAACTGTATTCGTAAACGAGACAAAATTCACAAACAAATTAAACACACACCGTATGACATGGAACAACTTAATTACTATAAAAGATATAGAAACATCTGCACGAAAATTATTAGAGTAGCTAAGGAGTTATACTACAGAGAAAAACTTAAAGAAAATAATAACCCGAAGGAAATATGGAGAATTTTAAAAGAAGTTACATACACACAAAAATACAAACAGAAAAATACTATTGAACATCTAAATATTAACTCAAACAAAATTGATGCCAAAACAAATACAGAATTTATGGCAAACCATGTCAATAACTTCTTCGCAACTATAGGGAAAGTTTTAGCGAACCGTAAAAAACATAGCACAAACAAAATAACACAAACAAACATTTCAAACATCAATTCTCAACCGACACAACACAGATTTATAATAAAAACAACTTCGGAAAAGGAAATTGACAAAATAATAAACACATTAAAAAACCGGATTGCTCCTGGATTAGATGAGATATCAACGGATTGCATTAAAATAATAAAAAATGAAATATTAAAACCTATAACACACTTAATCAACCTTAGCATAACACACGCCTTCTTTCCTAGTACTCTTAAAAAAGGACTGGTGATACCTATTTATAAATCCGGAGACAAAATGGAAATAACTAACTATAGGCCAATCACATTGTTAAACTCGCTATCAAAGATTTACGAAAGAGTATTAAAAATCCAAATTATAAAATACCTGGAAGAAAACAAATTAATCTCGGATAAACAATATGGATTTAGAGAAAAAAGAAGCACAAAAGAAGCTTTGGCAAGTACAATAGATTATATACATAGCAACTTAGATCAAGGGTATAAATGCATAGCGATATATCTAGATTTAGCTAAAGCGTTTGATTCAATCTGCCACAAAACACTTTTTAAAAAATTAGAAAATATGGGTATCAAAGATAAAGAACTCCAACTATTGAAAAGTTATATGAGCGACAGAACACAACAAGTCAAAATTAATAACCATACTAGCAAACCACTGCCGATTACATACGGAGTTCCACAAGGAAGCATACTAGGGCCCATTCTTTTCACCATTTATATAAATGAACTTTGCAGCATGGAAATAGACGGTGAAATAATCAGTTACGCAGACGACACAGTTTTACTCTTTAAAGCTAAGGATTGGAAAAATGTATATAACAAAGCAAATCTAGGAATCACGCAAGTGAAAACATGGCTGGACTCTAACACACTTACACTAAACATATCGAAAACAAAATTCTCAACGTACAGTATAACTAACACGGGACAGCCAAAAAAACGATACAAATACCATAAAAATACACGAATGCATTAACACAAACATCTGCGATTGCCCTCCTCTAGAAAAAACGGAACAAATAAAGTATCTAGGTATAGTAATTGACCATAACCTTAGATGGACACATCATATTAAACAAATCACAAATAAACTCCTCAGAACAATACACATTTTCCTAAACATAAGAAACATATATAAAATAAAACAAATGAAAACAATATATTTCGCACTTTGTCAATCAATAATAGAATATGGATTAATTGCTTGGGGAGGAGCAACAAACGCAGCTATCGCTCAAATAGAAATCGCACAGAAAACGATCTTAAAAGTAATACTTAAAAAACATAGACTAACCGATACAGATCAAATATATAAAAGTTGTGACGTACTAGATATACGCCAATTATATGTAAAAACACTACTGAACTACATTTTTGACCAAAAAAACACACTCCAACAAACCCCAAATATCACTAATAGACCAGTTAGACAAGCGTACAAAGAAAACATAAAAACTCCGACGGTAAACACTACCTTTGGAAAAAGACACCATAAATACCAAGCTATAAAAGCATTCAACAGTCTTTCACTTGAAACAAAAATTGAGGAAAATAAAAATAATTTCAGACACAAAATAAAAAAATGGATTAAAGAACAAAATAGACAATTTTACCAAAATTTCATAACATAAAAGAATAAAACGTATTCTCCCAACACACAAAACCAATATAAAACACGTAACACTCACAAACACATAAAACATAATATACGCCGATTTTCATTTAATTACTTAATTTTTTTAGTTTATTAATTTAAAATAATTTTAATTTTTGATCTCTATTTTTAGTTTAAAATTATCTTTATTTTAAATGATTTTTTTGTTTGTTTTATCACCAACTTTGTATATTTCTTTTTTTTCAAACTATAATGTATAAAGTATTATATTATAAAATGGGGGCCTCAGCACGGGTAAACAACCCAGTGAGGCCAACATTACTGGTTTGTACTATAAAAATTTGTAAAATAATACTGTATCAACAATAAAAAAAAAAAAAAAAAAAAAAAAAAAAAATCCGCTTGGCGTCCAGCCGAGTCTGTTGATCCTGAGAACTTCAACCAAGGTTCGTTATGAACATTGAAGTCCCCCAGGACCACAAACTCTGCCGTAGGGTAGCGGGGCAAGAGGTCATCAATAGTGTCGCTTAAATGTTTGAAGAGCTCGGACGTGTCTGATTCGCTAAGGTTCGGTGAGCGGTATAAACACGCGTAGAATCTTACCGTACTGGCAAGATTGACGCGTACCCACATTACGTCGAATCTGGAGTTTTCCAGATTCAACAGTCGCACACAGTTGACGTCAGCTCGACTATAGAGACAGACACCTCCTTTAGGTCTGAACTTGCTTGCGAGGGTGAAGCCCGGGCAGTCCAGATAGGAGGCGTCTACAGGCTCGGCTATCTGCGTTTCAGACAGGAATAGTAGGTTGGGGCGTTGAGTAAAAAGGTGGTGGTGGACGGAGTTTAAATTGGTATGCAGGCCGCGAATGTTGGTGTAATTCACCAACATTTTTGGCCTGCGCCAGGGTCTCCTACTAGTTGGAACGTTGGCCGCAGTGTGGGCGTGGGCTTACCATAATATTTTCTACTTTTAATTGACAGACGTTTTAGTTCGTGTGTTGGAAGTTCGGAGTTGGAAGTTGGCTTCGGTGTGGAAGTACCATATCTTTTTAATGCATGAAAATTTTTGATTAAGGAACTCCAGTGAAAAATATTGTGGCTTTAAAAAAATATGTTCATATAGACCAATAAACGCTGATTCTGAATATATAAGTTTTATTTAATAATATTAAACGCAGTTTTTTTTTTTAATATTAAAAAGTCCATTTTTAATCGGGTCGTAAAAACACGCCGTCAAGTTGGCATTATTGAAATTTTAGTGGTGTCGTCAGTGTTCGACGTGTCGTGTCGTCACCGTAAAGTCATTGTATGGGAATGTATGATATGACACAAGCCATCGTTTTATTCGTTTATTTACATACGGTTTGTAGAGATTTAATTGTTGTGTTTATCGAAATAAAGGTAGGTATCTCTTATTAGTTTATTTCTATTATTGAAAATATTCAAAAACTACTCCACAAAAAATGGTAATGCTACTTCTAGGGAGAATACTTCGAACAACGGAATTCAAAATGGCGGCAGTTGATCAGCTGATTTCCCGATCCTGTAGTAATTTTTTAGGAGTGATGACGTCACACATAGGGTGGTTTTCGGGGGGTCTTGAAAAATTAAAACTTTGACAATTATTTTAACTATTAAAACTAACTCTAAAAATAAAAATAAAAATGCAGTTATTTAAGTCAGAAGGTCATTATTCATTAAAAGAAAAGAAAAAAAAAGACCGGAGTTCTCTATTGAGAAATTACTGAAAATCGCTAAATACAAAAGTGTTGTTTACACATTATATCTTGAGTTTGTGAGACTATGGCAAGTCTAATTATAAAACGTCATTGAGGTACATAGGATATTGTGACGATACAATTTTACAATAATTAATCCAATTTTATTTTTTATCACAACAACTCTAGACAAGTACCTCAGTTGCCCTTGATGAGTTTGTGTGATGCAATTCCATTGACTGCCTGTTTGATTCAGGATCAAAAAAATGAATCCATATTTCGTCTCCGGCCACAATTTTTTCTAGAAACTAAACGCTGCAAGTGTTGTGAGGCTATTGTTTTTCTTGTTTCTTTACTCTGGCCTGTTAACTTTCTTGCACAAACTTTTGTTGAATAATAATCAGTCAAATTATCGCCATCACACTCCCTTCACTGGGGAAAGCATGCGATATCTAGGATCACCACGAATAATGTCATCAACTCGCTCAATGTTGCATGCAGTCACTTTTTCTACAACCAGCTTTTCGTCAACCAGCGGTTTTTGTCCTTCAGCTTCGTTACATTGATGAACCCATCGTCTAGCAGTGCTGACGTCCACTGTTGCATCATGGTACACATTTTTCAGTCTTTCGTGAATGCGAATGGGCTTTTCACCTTCTACTCAGTGAAGAATCAACCACACAACGCTGTCTAATACGAACATCGAAGTCGGCCATTTTACAAGCGACTGTAGTGCTGTCACATGTTGACGCAAAAAGTTACTACTGTAGCAGATTGTAGAAGAAGGTTTGAGGAATTGCACCAAATTCAAAATTTTCACTCAACTAACTTTATTTAAAGCGCCGCAACCGGGCTCAAAAAAAAGAAGGTGGAGAGACGAAGACGAAGATGAGAAGAAGATGAAATTATGAATGTTAGAGGAGCGCGCTGGTATTTAAATCGACAAAATCGATGCGAAAATTGTAAAAATGTTTAATAAAATACGACTCGTTTAAAATAGAGCAAAATGATCGTGGGGGTTGTCTTAAACAGCGTTTAAAGAAACACTGTGAATATTTCATACTTGTAAAATAACAGAAAAAACGTGATTATAATAATTTTTGGAGCATACTTTGCCATTTATTTCTATCGAGGGAATTTTATATAATTTGCGTTTCGGCGCGGGGAATGTCTAGATATTATCTTCAAGAATAACATATATTTTTTAGGAGATATGTAAGAAATCGATAGAAATTCGGGTAGTGGCGGCCCAAGTACAAAAAATAGGAGGCATTACTTTTTGACTGCCCCTAGTACTTTGTTGCCCTGTTTATAGTATTTCTCTTGCTTGAATATTTTTAAAATAAAGATGTTGTCTCGATATATTTGAAATCTTTTGTATTTAATCATTAGTATCCGGTTTATTTTAAAACAAAGGAAAGTACGGTGTTTAACCAAGGTGCCAATTTGCCCGATACCACCCGCCAAATTTGATAATGAAAATTTTGTAATTTTGAAATCAAAATTTTGGAAAACAGTGATAGTTATTGATTTTAAAAATTAGCATACCATGTATGCCATCTGACCTTTCCACCTATGATTAATTCATAAATCGTTTATATTGAAGCAATAACATAAATTTTGGAGGCGGGAATGGGTACCGCCGCCCCGGGAACCTTTATTGGATAACCAACACCTCTGCCATAGGTCACCCTAAGTGGTTCGCTACGTTTGGTGATTTAGCAGGGGTGCCCGGCTTCATGGGGCGAGATTTGTCTAGGTCTTGGAGGCGGATGACCAGGACACACTGAACCCCAGATTCCTACCCACCCCTTAAACTCTTTTCCTTCCCAGAACTCTCCTCTCCTTCCTTTCCTTAAAAAACCCTCCACACAGATGCTGTGCGGATATTATCGGACGTATAGTGATACGTCCGATATATCCGTACACCTCCCAATTAATACAATACATTTTAATAATTCCAAAGAAATAAAATGAAGTGTATCGTGTACATTGTTATTTTTAAGTAATTTAGCATGGCGGATAATAAAACAGCAAATAATTTCGAAGTTATTTTACTTCTCAAATATTTATTTTATATCTTGTAGTGGTTTACAAATACTTCCATTACAATACGGTAGGACTACAATATGCAGTCCAAAATTATCAAAATACACAATATACAATGTTTTTTTACAAAATAATACAAAGTAATATTAATAATAAGAAACAAACATGTTTTTAAACCTTTCTGAAAAAGGTGCTAAAGCACGCAAATTATTCTTAAACCTTAGCAGATTTTTATCTTTATTCTTATAAACAAAGGCAGTGACTTGTAGTCAAGCAGTAGACATTCGCAAAATCAAGCTTTATTTTAACTGGATTAGAACCAGTTTATGCTGTATCTTTTCTGGAATAAAACCAGATTACGCTTTATCTTTTCCTGGAATAAAAACCTAATTTTTTAATCTTTAATGTATATAACAAGATTATGCTTTATTTTATCTGGAATAGAACCAAATTTTAGCATTTCTGGAATGGAAGGAGATTATGTTAATGTTTCTGGAATACAACAAGATTACGTTTTATTTTACTGTTAAAAACTTATTTATTCACTCACATGTGAAAAGTGGTTAAAATGGCACACAAGTAATTTCATCATTATAAATAATTCAATAACATAATATTATTATTATTTTCAAGACAAGTGTTCACACCGTGCATTAATTTAATACACACTGTACCTTTGTTGTATAAAATTAAACTTGCATAGAAAAATATATTCAATAAAATTTTGCTGCTGCGCAAGTGGCAGTATTTTAAAACGAATTGAATTATATGTATTTTTTTAGGTAAGTATCTAAGTTATTTCTATCAAAATTAATTACAAATTTTTAAGACTTGTCACTGAAGCAAAATTATGATTCAAAGACTTCAGAATACTGGCCGCGATATTTAAACATTATTTACATCATGATCGAAGTTGCGGTGTGCATTTCACGACCGTATTTCTTACTGATCTCTTTCTGTATCCTACATACGCCGCCAAACTACTTAATACTACTAGGGCGAGGAGGCCACAACTAGCCATGAGGTACCCCGAAGTGAATATCGATGCAGCCGAGACATCCTGGCTGCCTGAATTCTCTGCACTTCTTTTTCCAATGTTGTGAATTTGCTGAACTGAAAGTAAAAAAAAAGTTGTTAAGTATTTTTTCCGACAAGATTGTAATCAACCTCTTGTAGGAGTAAATAGTAATGTACATTACGAGTATATATACTATGACTAGGGACTACTATGACATTTATTTGTTTTCACGGGGACCACAAGGTGTAATAATGATAAACTGTTAATCGCGTAATTAAATGCGTCCTTGCAATTGTCATCATTTTGCAATTCAATGTGCTCTTCTTGGACTTCTTCAGCTGCCTCTCCATCATTAATTAATACAAAAAGCGTTACGAATCAGCTTTCGGATACCTTTCGATTGGGTTTTTCTAGTAAATGAATAAATGTTTCATAGACCACATTTTAGATCTCGCCGACCACCTGTGGTCCACGGATCTAATGGGGCTCTCGCGGAAAAACAATAAGTATTAATCGGTTAAAAGTAATTATTTATGAAATGCTTACGTCTATTTATATCACTGTTGATTCTTGATTCAGCCAGTGCATTGATATTGTCGTACAGCTCATCACTGGAAACTTCCCGTACCACTTGCTCTATGATCTCCGAGCCTTCCGAGTTGTAATCTTCAATGTCGTTGTTTCTCGCTGCTGGGTAAGGTGGCAGATAAGTTGACGGAGGCTTTGTGCTGCTCGGGGCATAGATCTGGGGGCATTTGGGATCCCTGGAACCAGGGTAGCAGGAGCTCGGTGTCGGAGGAGCGGGACAACGAGGATCATTGGAACCGAGGAAGCACCTCGGCTTCTCCTGCGGGCATCTAGGATCATTTGATCCAGGGAAACATCTAGGCGGTTCAGGAGTAACTGGTTTGGGACATCTAGGATCATTTGAACCAGGGAAACATCTAGGCGGTTCAGGAGTAACTGGTTTGGGACATCTAGGATCATTTGAACCAGGGAAACACCTAGGCGGTTCAGGAGTAACTGGTTTGGGGCATCTAGGGTCATTGGATCCTGGGAAACACCTAGGTGGTTCAGGAGTGACTGGTTTGGGGCATCTAGGGTCATTGGATCCTGGGAAACACCTAGGCGGTTCAGGCGTAACTGGTTTGGGGCATCTAGGATCATTCGAACCAGGGAAACACCTAGGTGGTTCAGGAGTAACTGGTTTGGGGCATCTAGGATCATTGGATCCTGGGAAACACCTTGGTGGTTCGGGTGTGGTAACTGGTTTGGGGCATCTAGGGTCATTGGATCCGGGGAAACACCTCGGTGGTTCAGGGGTGGTGAAAGGTCTAGGGCACCTGGGGTCGCTTGAGCCTGGATAACACTGCAGTGATGTAGGAGAGGTGACGGGAGGAAGGTAAGTGGATGGCGTTTTAGTAGAAGACTGTGGAGGTTTTGGGCATCTGGGATCGTTAGATCCAGGGTAACACTGAAGTTGTGTTACTGGTGGTTGAGTTCTTGGGCAACGTTGATCATTGGATCCAGGGAAACACCTTAGTGGTTCCGGAGTAGTAACTGGTTTGGGGCATCTTGGATCATTAGATCCTGGGAAACATCTCGGTGGTTCAGGAGTGGTAACTGGTTTGGGGCACCTAGGGTCATTGGATCCAGGGAAGCATCTTGGTGGTTCAGGAGTAGTAACTGGTTTAGGGCATCTGGGGTCATTGGATCCAGGGAAACATCTAGGTGGTTCAGGAGTGGTAACTGGTTTGGGGCATCTAGGGTCATTGGATCCGGGGAAACACCTTGGTGGTTCAGGTGTGGTAACCGGTTTGGGGCATCTAGGATCGTTTGACCCTGGGAAGCACCGCGGGGGTTCAGGAGTGGTGAAAGGTCTAGGGCACCTGGGGTCGCTTGAGCCTGGATAACACTGCAGAGAAGTGGGAGAGGTGACGGGAGGAAGATAAGTGGATGGCGTTTTAGTAGAAGACTGTGGAGGTTTTGGGCATCTGGGATCGTTAGATCCAGGGAAACACCTTGGTGGTTCTGGAGTGGTAACTGGTTTGGGGCATCTTGGGTCATTGGACCCAGGGAAACACCTAGGTGGTTCAGGAGTGGTAACTGGTTTGGGGCATCTAGGGTCATTGGATCCGGGGAAACACCTAGGTGGTTCCGGAGTGGTAACTGGTTTAGGGCATCTTGGGTCATTGGATCCGGGGAAACACCTAGGTGGTTCCGGAGTCGTAACTGGTTTGGGGCATCTGGGGTCATTGGATCCAGGGAAACACCTAGGTGGTTCAGGAGTGGTAATTGGTTTGGGGCATCTCGGGTCATTGGATCCAGGGAAACACCTAGGTGGTTCAGGTGTGGTAACTGGTTTGGGGCATCTAGGGTCATTGGATCCGGGGAAACACCTTGGTGGTTCCGGAGTCGTAACTGGTTTGGGGCATCTAGGGTCATTGGATCCGGGGTAACACCTTGGTGGTTCCGGAGTCGTAACTGGTTTGGGGCATCTAGGGTCATTGGATCCGGGGAAACACCTAGGGGGTTCCGGAGTGGTAATTGGTTTGGGACATCTAGGGTCATTGGATCCGGGGAAACACCTTGGTGGTTCGGGTGTTGTAACAGGTCTGGGGCACCTTAGATCATTTGACCCGGGGAAACATTTTAATGGAGTGGGAGTAGTGACTGGTTTAGGACAACGTGGATCATTTGTGCCCGGGAAGCATTGCAGCGGGGGCTGGGAGGTCACAGGAGGAAGATAAGTGGATGGGGTTTTGGTCGATGATGGAGGAGGTTTCGGACAACGAGTATCTGGTGAACCTGGGTAGCAGCTCGGAGGACTGGGTGTGGTTACTGGCTTTGGACATCTTGGATCATTTGACCCAGGGTAACACTGCAGCTGTGTAACTGGTGGCTGGGTTTTTGGACAGCGAGGATCTGTTGATCCAGGATAGCAACGTGGTGGTTCAGGAGTTGTTACTGGCTTAGGGCACCTAGGATCGTTTGATCCTGGATAACACCTGGGAGGTTCTGGTGTAGTTACGGGTTTAGGGCAACTCGGATCATTTGATCCAGGATAGCACCTCGGAGGTTCAGGAGTTGTTACTGGTTTAGGGCATCTGGGATCGTTTGATCCTGGATAACACCTCGGAGGTTCAGGAGTTGTTACTGGTTTAGGACATCTGGGATCGTTTGAACCAGGATAACACCTTGGAGGTTCAGGTGTAGTGACGGGTTTTGGGCACCTCGGATCATTTGATCCAGGATAGCACCTTGGAGGTTCAGGAGTTGTAACTGGTTTAGGGCACCTGGGATCATTCGATCCTGGATAACACCTTGGAGGTTCAGGAGTGGTGACGGGTTTTGGGCACCTCGGATCATTTGATCCAGGATAGCACTGAAGTTGTGTTACTGGTGGTTGAGTTCTTGGGCAACGAGGATCAGTTGTACCAGGATAGCACCTTGGAGGTGCTGGAGTGGTTACTGGCTTAGGGCACCTGGGATCGTTTGATCCAGGGAAACACTTTGGTGGCGCAGGAGTTGTTTGCGGACATCTTCTGTCTGTTGATCCTGGGTAACATTGTAGTGGAGCTGGAGTGGTTACGGGAGGTAGATATGTGGATGGGGTTTTGGTCGATGACTGCGGAGGTTGTGGGCAGCGAGGATCAGGAGAACCTGGGTAACATTGAGGTTTGGTGACAGGTGGTTGGGTTCTTGGGCAGCGTGGATCGGTTGATCCTGGATAACACCTTGGGGGTTCAGGGGTAGTTACTGGTTTAGGACACCTGGGATCGTTTGATCCAGGGAAACACTTTGGAGGTGCGGGGGTAGTGACGGGTTTGGGGCATCTGGGATCATTAGATCCTGGGTAACACTGCAGTTGCGTGACCGGTGGCTGGGTTCTTGGACAGCGAGGATCAGTTGATCCAGGATAACACCTTGGAGGTGCAGGTGTGGTTACTGGCTTAGGGCATCTAGGATCGTTTGATCCTGGATAACACCTGGGAGGTTCAGGTGTAGTGACGGGTTTTGGGCACCTCGGATCATTTGATCCAGGATAGCACCTTGGAGGTTCAGGAGTAGTTACTGGTTTAGGGCACCTGGGATCGTTTGATCCTGGATAACACCTTGGAGGTTCAGGTGTAGTGACGGGTTTTGGGCACCTCGGATCGTTTGATCCAGGATAGCACCTTGGAGGTGCAGGAGTTGTTACTGGTTTAGGGCACCTGGGATCGTTTGATCCTGGATAACACTTTGGAGGTTCAGGTGTAGTTACGGGTTTTGGGCACCTCGGATCATTTGATCCAGGATAGCACCTTAGAGGTTCAGGAGTTGTAACTGGTTTAGGGCACCTGGGATCGTTTGATCCAGGATAGCACTGAAGTTGTGTTACTGGTGGTTGAGTTCTTGGGCAACGAGGATCAGTTGATCCAGGATAGCATCTTGGAGGTGCTGGAGTGGTTAATGGCTTAGGGCACCTGGGATCGTTAGATCCAGGGAAACACTTAGGTGGCGCAGGAGTTGTTTGCGGACATCTTCTGTCTGTTGATCCTGGGTAACATTGTGGTGGAGCTGGAGTGGTTATAGGAGGTAGATATGTGGATGGGGTTTTGGTCGATGACTGCGGAGGTTGTGGGCAGCGAGGATCAGGAGAACCTGGGTAACATTGAGGTTTGGTAACCGGTGGTTGGGTTCTTGGGCAGCTTGGATCGGTTGATCCTGGATAACACCTTGGGGGTTCAGGGGTTGTTACCGGTTTAGGACATCTTGGATCGTTTGATCCTGGGAAACACTTTAGTGGTGCGGGAGTAGTGACGGGTTTGGGGCACCTGGGGTCATTAGACCCTGGGTAACACTGCAGTTGCGTGACTGGTGGCTGGGTTCTTGGACAACGGGGATCAGTTGATCCAGGATAACACCTTGGAGGTGCAGGAGTTGTTAATGGTTTTGGGCACCTGGGATCATTTGATCCTGGATAACACCTCGGAGGTTCGGGAGTTGTTAGTGGTTTAGGGCACCTGGGATCGTTTGATCCCGGATAACACCTTGGAGGTTCAGGTGTAGTGACGGGTTTTGGGCACCTCGGATCATTAGATCCAGGATAGCACCTTGGAGGTTCAGGAGTTGTTATTGGTTTAGGGCATCTGGGATCGTTTGAACCAGGATAACACCTTGGAGGTTCAGGTGTGGTGACGGGTTTAGGGCACCTGGGATCGTTTGATCCTGGATAGCACCTTAGAGGTTCTGGAGTTGTTACTGGTTTAGGGCACCTGGGATCATTTGATCCTGGATAACACCTTGGAGGTTCAGGTGTGGTTACTGGTTTTGGGCACCTCTGATCATTTGATCCAGGATAGCACTGAAGTTGTGTTACTGGTGGTTGAGTTCTTGGGCATCGAGGATCAGTTGTACCAGGATAGCACCTTGGAGGTGCTGGAGTGGTTACTGGCTTAGGGCACCTCGGATCGTTTGATCCAGGGAAACACTTTGGTGGCGCAGGAGTTGTTTGCGGACATCTTCTGTCTGTTGATCCTGGGTAACATTGTAGTGGAGCTGGAGTGGTTAGGGGGGGAAGATATGTGGATGGGGTTTTGGTCGATGACTGTGGAGGTTGTGGGCAGCGAGGATCTGGAGAACCTGGGTAACATTGAGGTTTGGTAACCGGTGGTTGGGTTCTTGGGCAGCGTGGATCGGTTGATCCTGGATAACACCTTGGGGGTTCAGGGGTTGTTACCGGTTTAGGACATCTTGGATCGTTTGATCCTGGGAAACACTTTGGAGGTGCGGGAGTAGTTACGGGTTTGGGACATCTGGGGTCATTAGATCCTGGGTAACACTGCAGTTGCGTGACTGGTGGCTGGGTTCTTGGACAACGGGGATCAGTTGATCCAGGATAACACCTTGGAGGTGCAGGTGTGGTTACAGGCTTAGGGCACCTGGGATCGTTTGATCCCGGATAACACCTTGGAGGTTCTGGTGTAGTGCCGGGTTTTGGGCACCTCGGATCGTTTGATCCTGGATAGCACCTTGGAGGTTCAGGAGTTGTTACTGGTTTAGGGCACCTCGGATCGTTTGATCCTGGATAACACCTCGGAGGTTCAGGAGTTGTTACTGGTTTAGGGCACCTGGGATCGTTTGATCCTGGATAACACCTTGGAGGTTCAGGTGTAGTGACGGGTTTTGGGCACCTCGGATCATTAGATCCAGGATAGCACCTTGGAGGTTCAGGAGTTGTTATTGGTTTAGGGCATCTGGGATCGTTTGAACCCGGATAACACCTTGGAGGTTCAGGTGTGGTGACGGGTTTTGGGCACCTGGGATCGTTTGATCCTGGATAGCACCTTGGAGGTTCTGGAGTTGTTACTGGTTTAGGGCACCTGGGATCATTTGATCCTGGATAACACCTTGGAGGTTCAGGTGTGGTGACGGGTTTTGGGCACCTCGGATCATTTGATCCAGGATAGCACTGAAGTTGTGTTACTGGTGGTTGAGTTCTTGGGCAACGAGGATCAGTTGTACCAGGATAGCACCTTGGAGGTGCTGGAGTGGTTACTGGCTTAGGGCACCTGGGATCGTTTGATCCAGGGAAACACTTAGGTGGCGCAGGAGTTGTTTGCGGACATCTTCTGTCTGTTGATCCTGGGTAACATTGTAGTGGAGCTGGAGTGGTTATGGGAGGTAGATATGTGGATGGGGTTTTGGTCGATGACTGTGGAGGTTGTGGGCAGCGAGGATCAGGAGAACCTGGGTAACATTGAGGTTTGGTGACAGGTGGTTGGGTTCTTGGACAGCGTGGATCGTTTGATCCTGGATAGCACCTTGGGGGTTCAGGGGTAGTTACTGGTTTAGGACACCTGGGATCGTTTGATCCAGGGAAACACTTTGGAGGTGCGGGAGTAGTGACGGGTTTGGGGCATCTGGGATCATTAGACCCTGGGTAACACTGCAGTTGCGTGACCGGTGGCTGGGTTCTTGGACAGCGAGGATCAGTTGATCCAGGATAACACCTTGGAGGTGCAGGTGTGGTTACTGGCTTAGGGCATCTGGGATCGTTTGATCCTGGATAACACCTGGGAGGTTCTGGTGTAGTTACGGGTTTTGGGCACCTCGGATCATTTGATCCAGGATAGCACCTTGGAGGTTCAGGAGTAGTTACTGGTTTAGGGCACCTGGGATCGTTTGATCCTGGATAACACCTTGGAGGTTCAGGTGTAGTGACGGGTTTTGGGCACCTCGGATCATTTGATCCAGGATAGCACCTTGGTGGTTCAGGAGTTGTTACTGGTTTAGGGCACCTGGGATCGTTTGATCCTGGATAACATCTTTGAGGTTCAGGAGTAGTGACGGGTTTTGGGCACCTCGGATCATTTGATCCAGGATAGCACTGAAGCTGCGTAGATTGCGTAGGCGGCAGATAAGTTTGAGGAGTTTTTGTAGTCGAAGGTGGTGGTCGTGGACAACGTGGGTCCGGAGATCCTGGATAGCATTGAGGAGGAGCAGGAGTCGTTATTTTTGGGCACCTCTGGTCCGTTGATCCAGGAAAGCAACGTGGTGGAGCGGGTGTTGTTATCTGAGGACATCTTGAGTCTGTGGAACCAGGGAAGCACCGGGGTGGCGCTGGTGTTGTTATCTTAGGACACCTAGGATCTGTAGATCCTGGAAAACATTGTGGTGGAGCTGGGGTAGTAATTTTGGGACACCTAGAATCTGTTGAACCAGGGTAGCATCTTGGTGGAGCAGGTGTTGTAATTTTTGGGCACCTAGGATCAGATGATCCTGGATAACATTGTAAAGGTGCCGGTGTCGGTTTTGTTTGCGGACATCTACTATCAGTGGATCCTGGATAGCACTGAAGTGGTGTGGGAGAAGTCACAGGAGGAAGATAAGTCGATGGTGCTTTTGTAGATTGTGGAGGCTGTGGACACCTGGGATCATTTGAACCGGGGAAGCACCGCGGTGGGGCCGGTGTTGTTATTTTGGGACATCTTGGATCTGATGACCCTGGGTAGCATTGAGGAGGAGCAGGGGTAGTGGTTTGCGGACATCTGAAGTCTGTTGAGCCAGGGAAGCAGCGCAATGCAGGGGGTGTTGTGATTTGGGGACACCTTGAATCGGTCGAGCCTGGGAAGCATCTTGGTGGAGCGGGTGTTGTTATTTTAGGACATCTGGGATCAGTCGACCCTGGATAGCATCGAGGAGGAGCAGGCGTGGTGGTTTGGGGACATCTCGAGTCTGTTGAACCAGGGAAGCAACGTAAAGGAGGGGGTGTTGTGACTTGGGGACACCTTGAATCAGTCGAGCCTGGGAAGCATCTTGGTGGAGCGGGTGTCGTTATTTTAGGACACCTTGAATCAGTTGATCCTGGGTAGCATTGTGGTGGTGTAGGCTGTGGGCATCGAGGATCCGTTGATCCAGGGTAGCAATCTGGCCTGCGCGTGTTTTCGGTTACAAGCGTTGTCTCTTGATTTAAACAGGCTCCCTGACATTTTCCAGAGCAAATCTGTAAAATTAACCGGCCATTAATAAAATACCCACACGATAACAACTAATACGATACGCCATACTCAAATCAGTATCAATAATGAGATCCAGACAAAAATATTTTGAATTTTATATAAAACTGTTTGAAATATAAGTTCGTCAAAGTAAAATAAAATAAATTAATGCTCGACACTTTGAATGCAGCAACCAACAACTTTTCCTTCCTTTTCTTATTTCTTATACGAGAACTTCCTGAAGATAGTCCCTTGTTTGACGAATCAGTAAAAACCTAATTTTAAATTTATTAGATTAGTATCGCCTTGTTTACCTCGATGTTACAAGTCAGGAACACTTGCTCCCGATCGGGGAATTTAAAGGCGCTGATTTTATTCCAAGCAATCACAGTGGCACCAGAAGATCCAGTTTCCTTTGTTGTCTGCCAGGTTGACACCAACTTCTTTTTTCTGAAAAAGCAAATAAAATTCATAAGTCTTCTTGAAATTGACTGATCGATTGAACTAGCAACTCGCAACCCAGGCGTTGCGAATTCAATTCCTCGGCTGGCTAAGTCCTCTACTTCGACACAAGCAACGTTTTCCGCTTCGTGTGGTGGTAGGAAATTTTCAAATTAATAGAAATCAGGGAATGTTTGTTTTTCCTTTAAAAATATGTACACCGAAACGAATCGCCGAAAACCACATTATTTAACTAATTGTTATATGGAAATACTGGCTCAAAGAAGACTGACGCGTGCAACACGGTATCATTACAAAATAAAAATAAATCAGAGTGTGCAATTCACACGCAGTAGAAGCGAAACCTTCAGAAAACTAAAGTAGACAAGAGTGGGAATACAAAACTTTTTTTTTTATTAACGTGAAGGATGATTTTTCTCATATTTTTTTCGTCGAATTCCAGTGCACCTTTCCGATACATTTGGTCATCTTCTTAGTACTTGTGTTTTTTCTTCTGAGTCGCTAGATATCGCTTTCTTTTGTGATTTTTGCCTGTTTATTTTGGAATGGGTTGATGATTGGATATTGATTTTACAAAAATGTATACATATTATTTTTATTTCGTGGGATTCGATCCTTGGGTCACTAAATGTCTGGCCGCTGATGTTCATCAGGCGCCTTATACCGCTACGCCATAGAAGACTTGCGTGGGACCTTGGATTTATCGCACTATATGAGAACTGAGTACCCGTAAATTAAATAAATATTTTATTGCCATCTCATTCATCGCAGGTTTGTATCACACACAGCTATTAAAGATCGTTTGGCTGTGATAATGAAATAAGTGAAATGAACGCGTTTATAATAATTTTCAGAGCACACTTTGCGATTTTTTTCTACCGAGGGAATTTCATATAATTTGCGTTTCGGCATCGAGTACGTCCAGATATTATCTTCATAAACAACACATATTTTTTTAGGAGCTTAAAAACTTCAAATGTTTAAGGAAGATATGTAAGAAATCGGTATAAATTCGGGTAGCGGCGGCTTAAGGCAGACCCACGAAAATTGTACGATTAAAAAGTTGTTATTATCACGAGTTATGATTAAATATCCCAATGACCAATTAAGTCCATTTTTAGTGAAAAAAGTACATGCTGATTTCCAATGTACGATCCATAGACAATACCTGCCAGTGTTGCTATCGTAGGGTGATTTTTTAAATTAATTTTGTTATCAATATCGGTTTGGCTATCAACAAGCCCAACCTGCACGGAAAAAAACAGTATAAATACCAGCACTTAAGCTTATCGATCAGATGTTGTTAAGTTATCGATTTGATCGTGCTAGACCCCCTGAAGTAAGAAGAGACAACGTTGCCAACACTATTATTTACAAGATGTTCCACTTACTTGGGACAACCTTCTTTGTCGGTCAGTTGCAGTTTGTTAGTGCTTCGACTATCGTAGTCTTCAGCATCGTAAGCCCAGCAGTCCCTGATCCTCAGGTCATATTGCTGCTTGGGATCCTTTAGGTAGACGAGGATGGACATCTCTTCTCCAATCTTGATGGTGCCGGAGAGGGGTGAGATCTGAGGTAAGAATAAATCAACCTATTATTAATATTGTACCTAACAAATTTTTGTATCCCTACGTTTTAATAAATTCAAGTGGACGATAGAAGTGAAAAACTGAAACGGTTGAAAATTGGAATAAAAATACCATCAGATGGAAACTTGAAATCCGGAATTGAGAAAAATGAACAAGATTGTCAGCAAGCAGATGATACGAGATAATCTAAAGAGAACTGTCAGCCTTTGGAAATCTTGAAGCCGCAAAGAATCAACAAAACTGGAGACATTTTTTGGGAGGTCTATGTCATGGCCCACCGATACCCATCGATATATTAACTCTAGATATGGCGTGTCTTACAAATTCGGCCCATTAATCAGTAATTTCATAAGAAAACTTCCTAACTGATTCTGCCTCGCTCCGAAAGTACAATTCGACGGCGCCGGCGTGGTCCAGGGGTAAGGCTCTTGACTCGCAATTCGAAGGTCGCAAATAAATTTAATATTTTTAATTTGTGTTTTTTCACAATTATTTCATTTAACATAATATACGGTATATTTGCGGCACGTTCTAGAGTGGAAGATACTCTCAGTATCGCCCTGGTGTAAGACCACCATACAGAATTGAAACGTTGCTTGAAATGGCTTTAGCCGTGTTTAGTGACCAGATCTGAATAACCAGGTACTTCCCCATCTTCCTCTTCCCCTTCTCCTTCCCCTCCTCACTATCTTCAGCCTCGCAACATACCAAAATTGCGGATGCCGTAGTCCCACTCGCCCCAGAAGGGTGCAGTTGGGACTCTTGTGAGGTATTCACATTAAAATAATATTAATAATAATTTCATGGAGGAAAAATTTGGTCCTTACAGACCAAAACAATATAAAAAAGTGCTTCTTGCGATCTGCGAAATGATGCAATAACCCTGTAACCCAATTTTGGTTTCCAATAATTTTGGTTTCTGTGACATTTTCAACAACCACGCGCCCTGTCCAGACAGGGCTCAACATCTCATTTTCAAATATTATTTTACTTATATTAAAAGTGATATATTGTACATTGTACAGCTTCTACAGTAAACATTATTAGATTTTTCGTCTTCACGGTCACATCATAATCTCTTATTTATTCCTTTCACTAAAACAACGTTTGGTCAAAGGAACTTCACATACTTTGCAACAAAACTTTATAATACGCTTCCACTGACCATTAGACAGCACACTAATTACGTAAAATACAAATCAGATACATAATAGAAGTCTTGGATCACTAGCAAAGACAGATCATAATATATTATCAATATTTTTAGAACCTCCTAATGCATGCTTTCCCATTGGTACGATGATTGTCCTTGTGCTTTAACATTAAATGTAAATAACATTGTTGTTGTTATCCTTATTGAAGTAAAACATCTTTACGCACGCTTGATTTGGGGAGTAAGCTAGTGAATGCGTGACGAGAGCGTTATGAAAAGTGTAATCGGGCGAGGAAAACGGAAGTTGAGAGGGAGATATAAGTTAGTGAAGTTTTACTTCAGCCGTGTGGTTTTCTCGTTATTTTTTTGTGTTAAACTACTTATGCTAAAATGCGCCTGCTCTCAACACAGGAATTCCTAGTGAGACAGGCATAGCACAATCACCTATGTAACTTAATAAATAAAGATTATAATAAAAAAAAAAAATATATATATATATATTTTTTTTTAACTTACACTAGGGTAAACTCCCTTCTGTATATCCATCCAGCACTCCACACTGCCTTGCGCGGTCGGTACGTTCACAACTTCCAACATGTCGACCACGAATGGCTTGAACACCACCGTCTTGTCAGCATCGTCTCCATTGGAGCAAGAGATCTTCCTGGCGGTGTCCCAGATCTCCTGGACTGTATCATCAGCCTGGATGATGAGGACGTTATCAACGGTTCCGCAGGCTTTGCAAGAAGCCTTGGATCCACACCCCTTCAGGGGCACTGAGAAGGAGTAGCTATTCTGGTTTCCACCATAGGAGATGTATCTAAGAAAGAAAACAATGGATTTAAAATATTACACCAAAGATTCTGCTTATGTTTTGCTTTCGAATAGTATCAAAAAATTGTCCCGTTACTATCTGCTGATCTTCGTGTTCTATTTTGATTGCAACCATACGACAGAAAAAAACTATATTCTTCTTCACCATTCCTAGTTTTGATTTAGTAAAAAAATTATCTATTCAAGTCAATTTAGTCAAAAAATTAAGTCAAAATATTATTATTAGATCACTACTACACTCCAGCAAGGCTGAGGTCTTAGGTTCAATTCCTACAGGCGACCGAAGCTTTGTCTGATTTTTCAATTTCAAATTTTTTTTAAAAATTTTTTGATTAAAAATATTAAATTATTTAATCTTCGTAAATTCACTTTGTGGTGTCATTTTAATAAAATGACGCCACAAATAACTTTGTAAAACACCACTTTTTTGTCAAAATTATCTACATGTTTCAAAGTCAAAGGTTTCTTCGTAGTATAGACAGATGAGAACAATAGACAAAAACAAATAGAGAGTGGTATCTCTGTGTTTCCTCCTTCCTACAATATGAAGATTTTTAACACCAATCTTTATTCCTTCCTCTCCTCAAAATACCCTTCACAAATCATCTCAGATGACATTGGCCCTGAGAGAAATTATTTTCCTCGGGACCAGTTCATAAAAAACAATTACATAAAATTAAATATAATTTTATTTTATTTTTATATAGAATTTTTATACTTAATTGTTTTCATGATACTTTTAAGTAATTAATCACCACTCTCGTTTGTCTTGTTAATGTTAATCTTTATCCTGACGAAGAAACGTTTGGTTTTGAAACATCTAAATATTTTTAATTAAAAAGTTGTACTTTACAAAGTGATTTGTTTTCATTTAAATAAAAATATGAACCTTTCGTTATCAATGTGTAACATGCTTTTTCGGTACCTTTTGCCCAGAGACTTTTTGATTTTACAGACCTTTTAAGAGACACAAACAATAATTTCTGAAATAGTGCGGAACAGCGCCAGTGACATCTTAAGAGTTTTTACTGATCTATGGCAGTAGATAAAATATTCAATTTTTTGAAATTGGGTAAGGTAAGATATATCAAATTTAGTTTCGGTAATAAATTGATTACTCACTTGCACTTAGGGTCATTAAAGTAACCTTTGCTGTACACGACACCTCCAAAAGCTTCGGCGAAGTCGATTGTGACTTCCATAGATCTGTCTGTGCACTTGACATCGATGCTTTCGATGTGGGTGTGGCCAATGCTGTTGGCTTGTCTCAGCTGCCTGGTGCCCCTCATGAAGCTCACTGTCTCTTCGAGCTCATCCTCGATGGAGAACTTTGGCTCGGAGAGAATGGACCCTATTCCGGAGTTGACCTGCTCGGCTGTTGAAGGCTCGCTGGCTGCTGATGCAATCAGCTAGAAAAAAAGAAAGCAATAGTTAATATCAAAATTCATAAAAGAAATATAATGTGGAAAGTAGGAAAACTTTCTTGGAGCAGGAACTAGAGGTAGACGAAGACCAAGAAATCTGAAGTAAATTAAAGGGCACTAAACACTGATCCATTAAAAGTCGTAAACATTAGAAAGGAATGAGATGATACAAAATTAATGATTGTGTCTTTGAAACATAATGAAATATTATTGAGAGTGTATTTATATTGATAATCTAAAATAGCGGAGTATTTTTAAAAACCAAATTATTTCGCGATAACATGACGTTGTTCAGTGTTTTAGGTTTTAGACGTGATAAAAAATAATGACAAGTGCTTTGATTTGACCATATTTCAAAAATTATTTAATAACATCCACCAAAACTGTAGCCGTAATTTTTTTCAGCTGGATTTGACTAAAAATGGGAATACTAAGTCATTGTGAATTAATATTAGCGTTGTAAATTAGGTTGATTTACAGAATTTGAACAATTCATCAAATTTCAAAGCTAAAATTAAAGTTCTGTGAAAGCTCTGTTAAAGTTCTATTATAATCCAAGAACTGTGAAACAACTGGCCCACAATAAAACAATAATTGAACTTGAATAGAACTTTCACAGAACTTGAATTTTGACTATAAATTTGATAACCTTGTTCAAATTCTGTTAAAATGAATGGTGGGAAAATAACAATTTATCTAATTTCTCATCCGAGCTATACATTTTATTGTTGTCGTAACCCATATTCTATGACGGGATTTGAGTTCAGCGTTTAATATTAATATAATTTTAAAATATTTTTATTAAAATTGTATGAAAATAATTATCCTTGTTTAAACCAGCTTTTTAATAACAATTGTCTACATGTTTCAGAACCAAAGGTTCCTTCATCAGGATACAAACAAAACTTTTTAATTAATATATTGAATATGACTAAGTGGTTTCATGTAATTATTATAAGTAGTTGCAGGCCGTAGGTGTTCCTTGTTTCCATTAAATATTGAAGATTTAACTCACAGATGAAAACGCATTTCATTTGTGTAGTGTCCTTGATAGTCACCTAGTTTCAGTTGATATTAATAGATGCCGTAGGGCTTAAAGCTTCCATCAAATTTCGACAGATGTCCGCTAGAGAAGTAAATCCCAGCGCTGTACGTGTCGTAAACACGAACGCTGCCGATATTCACCAAAGGAGAGACCGAAAGGGCGCCTGCTCCGGTGAAGATGAAGTAAGATTTAATTCGTAGGCAGTTAAGAGTCGGTCGTGTGACCCAGAAGTATAATATTAAGTAAACACGTAAGATAAATAATAAACCAGATTGTAACTAAGGACATTTATTAACCCGGGCGTTTATTAACATCAAGAGTTATTTACAGATCACGTGCGCTACCGACTCACTAGACAATATCTAGATGAGCCGGGTAGCAGTATCTATCATTACATATATCAGTAAAGATAAAAGTAAATAAAAATACAAAAGATAATAAATAAATATACGAAGTACAAAGAAAAACTTAAATAAAAATACAAAAGATTAACTACATAAAATACTCTAAATATAAAATATTACGAATATATATAAACATAATTGAAAATTTTTTAGTGTGTATATATATAACTAAGACTTGACATATCTTAAAGAGCCCCAACACAATTTTATTAATGTCTGAATGAGGATAAGGCAGACATAATAATTTGCATAAAATCTTTCGGCATTTTTCTACCTAAAATGGACAGTATTTTATGTCATTTGTGATATTATACCTTTTATTTTTAAATGAAATAAAAGGTGTGGTTATGTTATAACTGATGGCAGAATGATGTCATACGAACAAGTTGTGTTCACCCAATTAATTCCCCGGATTACAAAAGTTCTTTTAAAGTTAATGTGTCATAAAATTATATGATTGTCGTTTAATTTAAATAAATAACCGATGACGTGTTTCCACTTCAACATTTTTACGTAAAAAATTAAACTTTGGTTTCGCAAGAGCTTTATTACGAATGCAGATAATTTCATTCAATTAAATCGGTATGACAAAAGTCCTGCAGTCGTCAAAATTTTCATGTTTTTTTTGAAAATCGATGTCTTGCTTTGAATCTTAAAATTTTTGTAAGTGTTCATTGAGATATATTTTTTTAATTACGCCTTTTAGATAATTATTAATAAATTTTGGCGAACATTAAAAAAAACTGCTTTACACCGGGTTTTATAGGTAACCATTTTTATGCTAACGGCAGTCCTGTCCAAGTAATAATTTTGTTACCCTTTAATTTTTTAGGATTATCGTTTAATCATTGTATATTATACCCTTATTATTTTTTTTAAATTGTTTAGATAATCGTAAAATGATACAAAGGAAACACTCAAATGAACGCCTATTATAATGTGGATACATCTGTAGGTATGATATCACATAGTTTTCCATAATCAAGCAGCGTAACTTTTGGGTAGTGTTTCTTTATTACGATCTAAGAAAAAAATTCGGCAAAAGGTTTTTAAACAAAACAATACAAGTTACTAAAAAAAGTAATAAAAAATATCCAGCATAATTATAGATTTTCTTTTGTGAATAATGCAAGTGTTAGGATAACAAAATGGCCACCCTTACATTTCAAATCTTAGTAGAACATCTGACCGAGTGGTAAGAAACAGTAATTATAAGGCGGGTTTAAATGAATGCTTTTTTAATCACAAAAATAAGAAATTTGTAATACTTTTATTTTGACACAAATGAAAAATAATATTTTTTTTTCATTCACCCCCAACGTATCGTTGCATGAGTATGGAACAATATCGAATTTAAAACCAATCAATAACTTCTGACTAAATCGTCAACTGGGAATGAACGTGGATCAATTTAGAATAATTTTTTAGATGAAATTTGGATATTTCTTATACGTGTGCTTCCAGGTGATTCGTTTATTTATCAACCATCGTATAAAAGTCAGAGGTCAGTTAATACAATTAAATGATTTGACACGACGTCAAGGATGACTGTTTTTTAGGCCTTACTCGCGTATTTAAAAAAAAAAACAAAGTGGATCCGCAATGTCCGCATACTTTATAAAAAAACATTATGTTGGCGAAAGGTCAAGTTATATCCACTTTACCAAATAAGTGTACAACTTAAGTATTTTGACCCGGAACTGAATAATATGCAAAAATTCTACATTATTATGTCATCCCAATCTATAATGACCGACTACGATACCAGCACGTCTTTTCACAGCAGGGGTTGGCGCGTCACACAACTGTTTCTTGGCACACACTCCTTGCTTCATTCTTTATCTCATCTTCAGCTGTGCCGACTTTTGACATGGTCCTACCAAATAATTTGATTCACTTGTTATTTATTTTTTAAAAGTACGTTTTGTGTGATAATCAAAACATCGTAAGTGACAATGATTAATATGCCTATCGCTAAATAGCCATACAAAACAACGTAACCGCCATTTATGAAATATCCATAAAGCAGCGCAAATTTAAGAATTTTATTAACATAAGGAGGATGTACCCAAAATATTATTCCTAAAATATGAGAGGAAAAAAAAGACTCCTGAAAAATTTCGATTTTGCCGGTTACGATCTTTTGGTGATAATGGCGCGTTAAAAATACGTTTGTACAATGGATCTACGTTATTACAATGAAAATTACTTTTTTATATGGTTTCATCATCATCATCATCTGTGGCTCTACAACCCAGGTCGGGTCTTGGCCTCCAGCAGAGCCTGCCTCCATGACTGTCGGTGTTGTGCTGCGTTGCGCCAGTTTCGGATGCCGATGGTGCTTGCATCCTTCACCACTCCATCCAGCCATCGAAGCTTTGGTCTTCCAACTCTTCTCCGACCCCCAGGTGCACCATCCATAATTCGCTTTGGAATATCTCCTTCGCTCATTCTCTGGATATGTCCAGCCCACCTGAGTCTTCCAGTTTTGATTTCCTTGGAGATATTAGGGTCCTCGTAAAGATCGTATAGCTCCTGGTTGTATCTGATACGCCATTCTCCATTATCACAGACTGGGCCGTAAATCCTTCGCAGCACCTTCCTTTTTTATATGGTTTAGTAAACCTAAATTAATTCACAATCTGCTCGTTCATAGATGGTGAAAATTTAATTATTTTAATAAAAAAATACTCTGCAAGTTATGTATGATGATAAATTGTTTGTTTGCGTTGATAATTACGCAATACGTATATGAATTATGAATAAATAGTTTTGTCCGTACGAAACCTCAATTCTTCCAAGAAATACATGCGAATAGAATATTGGATTGAATCACCGATACAGTATTGTATTTATTTGCCTTTCTTGGAAGAATTGAGTTTGTGTGCAAACAAAACGATTAAATCATATTTATATCGCGTATTACGGGCGCATCAATGTGCAGATGCATCCGCCGCTTAGACCTAGACAAACCTCACCCTTTGAACCCGGGCAACCCTGCTAAGTCACTAAAAGTACCGAACCACGGCAGAGGTGTTGGTTATCCAATGAATGGTTATCGGAGTGACTTTATTCCAAATTGAACTTTGCTTTACCTTTTGAATTCAGTAAGATTGAGAATTTTGGCCTCAAATCAGAAATTAAGTTTGTATAAAAAAATGACGCAGCCGTTCCCCTTGCAATGCAACATTTAAATGCGTTGATACCGTATTCACTTAACTATCTAAATTAAACCGACCGCAGACCGCAGTTAAGCTAAACGTAATTGTAATTTTCTTGGAAAACCAAAAGTGTTGAAATCTCTCACTCTATTAGGTAAATAATGGTAGAATTAATACAAAACAGGTGGTTTAGGCTCACCAAGGAGAAGCGTTTTCAACGGACATTTTCTTGGCAATACATCATCAGAACCTAATCTTTATTACCTTTGGTATTTAGCATTTATGGTCCAAGGAACGCATCATCTACCCAAGTAGCATATTTGACGTCACCACATTACTATGGTTAGCTTCTGTTTCGTATTGCGAAGATCTGCCGAGATAAATGGTTGTTAAATTAACGGAGAAGTACTCGTATAATGAGTATAGTCAAAAGTGAAAACATGACTGATTGCTCGTAAATTGCTTTTATATATATTTTGAGGTCAAAGCGTCAGCTTAAAGGATGGTGTCTTATCATTGACAGGTGATTATTGTTATGAATGAGCCTTTCGTAAAGGTTTAGATACCGTCAATTCGATACCACGTCTAAGCAGCACATCAGAATCAATACGCGGTAAAGAATTCAACATTCGAACTCTTATGAAAAACGGTTCTGTGACAACTCACAATCATGTAATTTCAACACCCTTTTGAAAAGTTATAAAAAGAAATAGAAAATTGGCCCGTAACCTGTTTAACCATTTTGTATAATATATTTTTTTCATCACTTTTAATGACTTTTCACAGGATGTGTAAAAGTTGCAAGACTCTGAGTTGTGCGGTCCAATTTACATAATTTCTGATTAAAATGTTCAAATATTATTATAAACAGCGTAATTATCCCAGACCTGTGAAAAATCACGAGGTATTACCTAATTCCAGTTTGAAAAAATACAATAAAAATAATTTTCGGTTAAAATACTATTCTTCACACAAACAGTTCCAATTTTGAAAACGTTGACACTTAAATTCAAAGAAAAATTGAGTTTATCGAAGGTGAACAATTTCACGCAGGAATAACGTACACCACAGACAACCAAAATTAGAATGATGAATTTAATTAGTGAATTGAAAATTTACCATTAGTTTTGCATATCTGCCGGACTTTTTTGACGGAAATAATAAACCAAAGTGTTATTCGTCGCATCAAAGATATGATAAAAAATGATTTAAAAAAATTAAGATAGATATCCTCTCTTCCACAAGCCTTATCTAAAATTGCCTCCCTTCCAATCAATATCTCATCTCTTCTAAGTCTAATTTTGAAATTTGCCCAATTAAATAATATTGAAGGGTGAAAACATTCGAAAAAAATTATAGGTATCTACTGCTCGCCTTTCGCGTATAAAATATGTATGGAAAAATATTTGAAAACCATGATTATGAAGAATAAACGTTTAAAAGTAATTGATTCAGTTACTCATAATGAAGTTTGATAAACGGAGTCGAAGATTTAGAAGAATTGCTTACCAACTTACCTATATGTAAATCAAGGCTATCATCGAGACGATAAACTATCCACTAAATATAGAAATGTTAATATTACATCCTATTATGTGAAGTACATTCAAATGAGATGCTATATTTATTCATTGACTCATCGGAACAGGATTCAATTGTACCACAGCAGTGTTCGTTGCACTGCAAACCAGTGGCGGTTTTCTCTAAAGTAATGCGTTTATTCATTGAACCCCCATACAAAAAAGAGAAGATAATTACATAAACTTGTATTATAATTTTACAGCACTTTAAACAGTACCTACGCCATTCAAATTCCGTGCTAAAAAGTCTCCACTTCCGAATAATACTGCCCGAGCCCGTTATGAATCCCAAATCCCAAAGGTGCGTTATGAATATCAGCTCTTATGGGCCTTCTGTCATATTTCTTAAGGTAAGCCCACACTGCGGCCAACGTTCCAACTTCAAACGTTTGGACGATCGTGTGGAGGGGTGTTCGTGCGTTGGAAGTTCGAGTTGGAAGGTTGGAGTTCGCGTTGGCCCGGGATCGCCTTCGAGGCGATCCCGACGGCCAACTCACACGAACCAGCCTGCCGCAACTGTCCACACCGTGCAGCGTACGATTAAAATGACTATATTATTACGGAGAGTAGTATAACAATTATTTGAAAACATGTCGTGTATATAAGTATATGATTATACGTACGTAATAATTGAAAAAGATACAGCGTAGCTACAGCTGTTTCATATCCGCCATTTTGGAGTACAGAATTCGGGGTTGGAGGGTTGGCCGCAGCGACCACACGATCGGCCAACCTTCCAACTCCGAACTAAGTTCGGAGTTGGAAGGTTGGCTTCAGTCTGGACGTAGCATTAGGTTCATACAAAACATGATAGTGGCGTCAGAGCGGTAGACCTGCAAATCTCGGAAATCTGCTGGCTGCTTGTCGTGCGGAGCACCTATGAAATATTTTGTACGGTATCGTATTTTGCAAGAATCATCAGATTTTTTTTTCTGTATTCTGTGTTACATTTTTTATACACAAAAACGAACAGTTTCTTTCGTAAATTGTGATATTTGTATTTAAAAATATTTTTGTAGCCTACTGCATTATGTATATGTTGCTAAGTCGTTAACCCTTGTGCAGTGAGCGGACGAAATTCCTTTAGATCCAGAAAAAAAATGTAAACTTGAAAAACTAGCATTGGATTTTTTTCGGTGACCCGTATAAATATTATAAATTTCTAATTATTTGTCCATTTTTACCAATTTCAAACCTATAATCGACTGAAAATACCTTTAATAAGATGATATTCACAGTGCCTATTTTTTTGTGTTTACACGCTGGTACATACATAGTATTTAAACAAGTAGTTTTTTTTCCTTGATGCATTTGAATGAAAATGTGTTTCATGCCTTTGTTATTCGGCGGTACATACTCTCTGCATACCCTTTCAGGACACATTTTGTGTAGTAGGTATACCGTATTTTCCCTAAACCGACTGCATATTGTATATAAGTAGGCAATTGTCAGCGAATGAACTGTGATGGAACCAATTTTTTCATGTACGAGAATCGAGAAATTTTATTCTTAATTTTTTAATATCCGATTGAATTCTCAGTGAGATTGATCACAATCGCACGTGCCTATGCATGATACATACACCATCCAACAGCCTTGAGGGTGCCTACAGCCTTGACCCCCGACCTCTGGCTCCTCTGACCTGCACCACAGAAGTTCTCATATATATCTCACAGGTTCCCATACTATAAAACGCATTGCGGTTTATACCGAACCTTTATGCCCCGGGCTGTAAAAATTTCAGCATTCATCAGACTTATTATTGTGAAGAATCCCGCGTGAAAGGATATTCATAAAAACATCGTGTAATAATAATTTTATAATATATATAGTTTTACATGACAAAATTAAAAAAATAACTTATATCATTGATGTAGCTATTCCAAATTCCTGTAATATTCAAAAAACTATTTCTGAAAAAATAAGAAAATACACAGATTTAGGAAATGAGATTAAAAGAATTTGGCATTCTCGGACTATAAAAATATTGCCATTTGTTATTTCGGCCACTGGCATAATACCTAGGAATCTGATTCAAAATTTAAGCATATTAGATTTGTCAAAGAATTTGTATAAAAAAATGCAAAAATCAGTCATTTTAAATACATGTAGGATTACAAAAGATTTTTTAAATATTTATATTGAGGGATCGGTAGGATTTATAGGTTTAATTAAAATTACACTAAGAACTGTATACTATGCTCTTGTTCAATCAATGCTTTCATATAACGTTATTTGTTGGGGTTCTTGCCATAAGACTACTCTAGAGCCTTTAAATATTGCACAAAAATTAATTTTAAAAATAATTTTCAAGAAAAGTTTTATGTATTCATCACAGATACTATATAGCGAAAGCAAAATTATGACAATAAGGCAGTTGTACATAATACAGGCTCTCTGTAAATTTTTCAACAACAATATCACTGCGAAAAGATCTCAACAAGTGCGCATCACTAGATTGGGCTCTTCTTTAATGTATCAGCCGGTACATACCAAAACATCCTTTGGACAAAGAAGTTTTTCATATAAAGCTCCGTTGCTTTATAATATGCTCAATGAAAAAATAAAAACTATTGGTACATTACATTTATTCAAGAAAATGGTCAAAATATGTATAATAACTGAGAGTGATGGTTTTGGATTACCCATGTTGTCGCTTGTACCATAAATCATTCTGGAATTCAGCTATATTTCATACAATCCAAATTTAATAACTTAACTTATATATTATTATGTACTTTTTAATTTGCTTATTGTTATAGTATCTAATTTGCTTATTGTTATGTTATCTTTAATTTGCTTATTGTTATATTTTTTTTATATGTTTATAATTATATTTTTATTTAGTTCATATGTATGTTTTTTGTTTAAATTACAATGTAAAACTGCATATCTCGATACAGGAATGCCCTAGTGAGATATGCAGCTTATGTTTCTCATGTACTTCTTATTTTTTTTCAATAAATAAATAAATAAATAAATAAATTAGAAATGCCACAGAGCCGAACCCTCTGATATGAAAATATCTGGAGTCGGTGAATTATATTCCCATTTGGTCTCTAGTAGGTTGACATGTTGTTCTTGTATTGTTTTGTATTTATAATACTTATATAGTGCAATTGCATAGCGTGGGTTGACTAGATGATCATTTGGGGAAGTGTGTGAAAGGGTTTAGTTTTTCCTTCTTTTTTTCCTTTTTTTTTTTTTTTTTTGGGGAAAATTTAACCCGGACATTTAAATCTCGTGACAGTAATTAATTGTGCAGTCTCTGGCTCTCGAGTCAAGGATCTTACTGGTCTACCACGGATCTCTTTATTCATATCTTCACATGTAAACCTTTTTTTAAACCTTACTATATTCAGATTTGTGAGAACTCTGTTTTCCTGCAGTTTTTTCAGTTACTACAGGGTAAGGATTACGAAGATGAAAGGGTTTCTAAAAAATAGGTACTACAGGAGTAAAAATGTTTTTTTTAAAGAGAATAACATTCTCAGGTCATGAATAAACCTGAAAACATTTTAATTAATTGTATTACCGTCATTAAGCGGGAAATTATTAGCGGAAAACGTTGCTTGCACAATGGAGGACAACTCAGCTAGCCTGAGCTAGCAGGGGATTGATCTAGCAATGACTGTATAGCTTTTGTTCACCCGGCTTCTAACCGGTCAATTGAGATAAAAATAACACCGATGTTTTAATTATTAAGATTTTGTGGAGAAAAATCTTTTAAAAGAAAGAATTTGTCAATCACCTTTAAATACGGGCCACAAACCAGATCTCCAGCAACCATCGCCTGGTCTACATCTCTCTCTTTGATTGCCTGCTCTACGTCGCTTTGACCCTGCCTCTACTCGCCTTCTTTCTGTTCGGACCATCGCCTCACCCTGGACCACGGACCAGCCTACCTGTCTCTGAACCAGATCCGACTTGTCAAAGGAAGGAGCCTTCAAAGGAGTAAGAAAAGCAGCGACGTGCGCCCCCGTGGATTGGGACCTACAGCATATTTACAGTACTTGTGTGTCTCACCCTGACTGGCACCAAATTTATTACTAATTTTAATTATTATTTGTTTAACATTAACTCCATACAGGGGACCATTAGAAAAGTATTTTCCTTCGAGGCCTGTATTATATTTGGGGTATGTTGTGTAGATGGTCTCTATGATGAAAGGAAAGATTTAAGTACAATTGCCATTTACTTACAATAACAAAAAAAAATCTGGGAGAGTAGGTACCTAATCACTAATCACTAATCACTGGACAATCGAAAACTGTTAAGTACCATGTTAGTTATTGGCCAACCCATTTGTACCAAATTTCGATGTAATTTGTAAGGTCACCCATCATGATTGCCAAGCAATTGACTATAAATGATATGAAGATGAAAAGTCCTTGACATTTGGATTCATAGAAGCATTACTTCAGCTATTTATTGTTACAACAGAGCAATTGTAAACATCGGAAAAAATCGTAATTAAGCCGGTTTGGCTGGTCAAAAGTCATGGGAATAGAAGTCGGACGGACCAGTGAACAAATAACTACTCTTCTCAAGATCAATTCCTATGTTAATTATGATGATTGTAAGAACTCGTCTTATTTTGTAATTGCGTGCTAATAAAATGTTTCCTATTGATGCAATCTGCAATCCTCGACCAATGCCGAAAAACAACTCAGGTTCAGCGTGATTTTACTCATGTTCAGCAACCAACGTAGTTTATTTTACAGTTTATCCGAGACACTATCTAGGTTATAAATAAATGCGTTAAAGATCTTAGAAATCATTCAAGAAGATAGCTGCCAAAATATATTTTCACTAGTGTCAAAATCCAGAGAGGAAATTGAGGAATACGTTTGTGTGGACAAAACGCCGCCCGGTTTTCTCCTCCGTTTGCGCGGACCGTTTCGGCCCGTGTCGTACAAATCTTTATTTTTGATTTGAGATCAAAATACCCAAACAAACTGAAAAATAATTTTTATAATCAAAAAGTACCTATATCAAATATCTAGTACGGATGTGAGCTATTTTATTTATTTTGGCTTTAAATTATAAGACTTAAGCCATTCAAGATTTTAATGTTTTTTGATATTAGAGGTAACTTTGACAATTATTGAATTATGAAAAAAAATATTTTACTATATTTATTAAAAAAATATGATAAATATAAAATAAAAAATTTAAATTAATAAAAGAAATCACAGAACGTAGGAACAAAACTTTGTCGTTTATATATTAAAATTACTACTCAAAAATGATTTTTTAAAAGATGTTTTTATTATTTTATTTTAGATCCTACTTTTAAAATAAATTATTTTTTTATAAGTTTTTCATTTAATCACAAAAAATTGTCCAAGTTGCCTCTAAAATCATGAAACCTTAAAATATTTATTAGCCTCACATCCGCATTAGATATTAGATTACAAAAATAATTTTTCAGTTCGGTTGGGTATTTTGATTTTAAATCCAAAATTAAGATTTATATGAAAAGGGTCGAAACGGACCGCGTGAACATTCCTCTTAAGCCTCACAAAATAACCCAAACCATTGGACCCCTTGACTAAGGGCAGTGGGGACTCTGGGCGGTATTTGAAAAAAAAACTAGGTGTCTTAGTCCTAAACTAACTACTAACTAACCATCACGCCGTTTCCCCGCAGGGGTAGGCAGAGAGGACGGACCGCCAAACAACTCGGTCTTGGCACACACTCTTTGCCTCACTCACATTCATACATCGTCTCATACATACTCTTCTATTATTCTGACTTTTGACATGGCCCGTCTCAAGTATCTGATTCACTTGATCGTGCCATGTCTTCCTCGGGCGTCCCCGACTTCTTCTACCATTCACATTTGCATCATATATTCTTTTTACACTACTTTCTTCGCTCATTCGCTCTACGTGCCCAAACCATCTGAGGGTCCCTTTCTTAATTTTGCTCATTATACTTACATCAGCCTTACATTCTTTGCGGATATCCACATTTCTAACACGATCATAGTCTTAGTCCTACGGGCTCCAAACGAGTGAATCCTATAATTATCGTTTCATAAATTAAAAAAATATTATTATGGATGACCTATTCAACCCACAATTTATTAATGTTAACAATAATACAATTGCTTTAGAACATTTCCGTAAAATCCAAGGCTGATCTCAACCAATTAGTGCGATTTCGTTTGTTAATATGCAAAACGTGATGGACGGTGTGACGTTAAAAAAACAACACGCTCCTAATTCGTGAGATAAAACATGCGCTTCTGCATTGTTTAATTAGCCCACAATAAATACAAATAGATTTAATAATTCATTTTAAAATTATCGGGTACATTTACTAAGGTTGGGTTGTTTTAATTTAATATTTTAAAGGTAATATATTTGCCTAGGTTATGTTTTTTCAATGTACTCAATAACCATTAAATCGTATTAATTAAAATTTAAATACGTATTAATTTTTTCTCATTTTAATGGTCTACGTTTAAATAGATCTCGTTTTTACTGAACTTATGTTCTCTTGTAAAGGGTAGCGATTATGTTATTATGCTTTTCAACTGGCCACAAATAGATCAATTGCTGAAAAGGACCTAAAATCGGCATTTAATTTCATAACATATATTCATTTAAAATTGGCACAGAACTTCGATTTCGGATGCTACGTGTTTTCGGTATTATTTTATGGAACGGAAGCATGGACGCTTAGTGAAGAACTGATAAGGCGAATAGAGGCATTAGAGATGTGGATCTACAGAAGAATACTCAAGATAAGCTGGATGGACAGAGTCACAAATGCAGATGTTATGGTTCGGATGAATAAATAAAAATAAGTTATATAAACAATAAAAATCCCAAAACTTGAATATCTAGGACATGTGATGAAATGTCCAGAGACATATGAGATATTGCATCTCATAACGCAGGGAAAGATTGACGGAAGACGAGGCCCTGGAAGAAGGAGAACATCATAGCTGAAAAACCTGAGACAGTGGTTTGGCCAGCCAATATGATTGCCAACGTCTGTTGAACGGACAGGGCACGAGAAGAAGAAGAGGAAGCTGTCAGTACACATTAGATCAAGGTATTGGCGCCAAGCCGCTAACGTGTGAACGCTGTTGGAGGGTTGGCGCCAAGGTCCTTGGATGGAACGGCCAATGTATCCCAAGTGGTCAACGGGAACTGGCAGCTTTACACTTGTTTCTTTGTACCTTGTGGGAAATTTCTGTGATTGAAAATATTGGAAACTTCAACATCTTGGTATCATTATGAGAAGCGAGAAGTAATACAAGATTACAGCGACCTTGAGGTGATTTTTCACAAAACCAGCGCTGTTCAAATTATCCAATAGTTATTATTATTATATCCCAACTAAATGGAGGAAATTGCGGCACTTGATAGCCAACCTTCGGCAGGTTGAGGAGAGGTCAATAAGAGAAGAAGATTACTGTTGTTCCGGTATGCTATTGTGTTTATGATCTTTGCAAAAAGAGATGTATCTACCTACATATATTTTAGCTTTATTTATGTATATGCTCAAGGTTTTTCCGTGCCTTTTAAACCAAGTCCTCTAAATTGGTATTTTATAATTAGCTTCCTTTTCAACTCCGCAGCTCATGATGTTATCTTGTTGTCTTAGAAAATAATATTATGATGTACTTTAACCGCTACTAACCTAATATACAAAACGGCCGCCTTAGTATCCTCCTTGGGAGTCTTATGTTATGCTGCATTTTTGCTTATGACGGCAAAATAACGTTTTATCTAAAACATCCGAACACCTCAGCACAGGTTCTCCTAGTGAGGTGTTCACAAAATACTTCCACTAACCCATTTATAAACAGTTTTACTGATTATATATTTTTTTTATATCACTATTACTTATTATTATATATGTAAACTGTTAACATCTGTAAACTGTATAGACAAGAATAGAAATAAATAAAGAGCCTGTCATTGCTTTGAAAAATAATATTTGTATTTGGGGTGGGTTCAAAAACAACGAATCTATTTGCAATTGAATTTTCAGTGGAGATATTTGGTGATACAATATTTTTTGTCTCTGGTCTACCAGAGGGGTTAAAATAATAAAAGTGCTTTACAGAACGTTTGAAAATCAATTGGTTTAACAACATTTCAATCATAAAAGGGACATACAAGAGCGTTGGGTGAAGACTGAAGAAGTCTCTAATGATGAGCAACGGTGACCAGGGTCACGAAGAGACTCGGTTGATGGTACCAACTTAAGTCACGACTTGTCCCGTTTCACCAGGCAACAGCAGGTAACAACCGATGGACAACTTTCAATATTCATGATATCATTGCCATAGTTCAATAGGTACACATGCCGTATGGCGTCTAACGAACTCATTACTTAGGTCAGATACCAACATTGTTTTAATGTTGTAAAACATGCAGGTAGATAAATAAATAAATTATAATTCTATCATTTAATCCTTGTAGTCTGTATTTCTGTAATTCAACCTTCTTGTTTCAATTAGCAAAGTTACATTTGCAAACAAATTGGAATTAAAATTTTGGAAAAAAATGAATAAATTTTTGAAGCTATGGCCCCTTTGGGGATGTTGTAAGGCTTAGCGAATGTAAAATTCGGTTGGAATGGTTGGTAAGGATCTAAACATTCACATCTGGTTAATAATCATAACATCGAGTTCCTAACAGACGAACAAGATCAAACATGATTCTTAGCCTTCCCCAGTGCAACACCAATTCGAAGCAGAACTCTTTCATCCATCGTGCACCCAATACTTTCAACACACACAATATACAATTTGACATTTTTAACTCTGCACCCTTCGACCAATTATACCCTACGTCAATGTCTGCACCACATGCCTTAAAATCACACAGATGCTCTCTCGATATTATTTTACAATAACAGATACCCTCTAATACAACCACCATCCTATGAACTTTTATACATTTTTATTACAATACCTCAAGTTAACCGACCCTCCCCCACCATCCCACCCCCTCCCTTTTCCCACCTAAACAAATTGATTCTTCAAATGTAATTTTTCATTATTGTCTCTGGAATCACTACAATTGTTTCCACATATGTATGTGGAAACCTGTAAATGGTTCAATTATTGTGACTCAATTTCTATTATGCTCAGTTATTAATGTAAACTGTTGGTCTATCTCCCAAATAAAATAAAATATATATAGAGTTAAAACAATTTCAATACCGAATGGTGGTTGCTTTCTGAGATTTTTTTTTACCTTAACGAGATCCAATTCTGTACAGAGGTCTGTAGTTTATAAAATAAGTTACAAAAAACAATTGTAACATTAAGAACAATTGAAATTCATAGATAACATATGTAAAAACCTAAAATCACACTTACCAACACCCTGACATCATTTTATAAAAGTCTTTATCTATTACTGAGTCTAGGGTACGTATGTTTATGACTGTTAATAATTTATTACACAATTTTTTAGGGTTTTGGGTTTGATAAAAACTGCAACACAATTCAATACTGGTCATGTTCAACAGAAAACATATTATAGATTGCATTGACAAAGCAGATTCGCATTACACATTTAATAGTTTAAGAGTTTTTGTGAAAGGATTGTTATGTACTCTATTTGACGTACTGTTGGACTGTTGGAACGCAATATTCAATAGGTCGAACATTGTCTAAATGTCAGGAGGAGAAATTGACGATGTGTTTACAAGTTGCAAGTCCAATTTATAATGTTTGTATCATCGAGAGAAAGGAAAATATTCCTGAAAATACCAGACAACACACGCGTCGCATTGTCTGAATTCATCACAATGATTTCTGAACTGCCATCTGGTACGGACTTTTTATTATTAGTATTTTTTTTTATTATTGTTCAACAGATTAATCATCCAATCTCTTAACACCTATGCAGATAATTATCATACAAAAAAATCTTAACGCAATCTAAAGAAGAGTTATATATATCTAGTGTTTCCGAAATTTTGTTCAACAGCACCTGTGTCATGCTATGCTATGCAAGAACATCTGTTTTGCCGTATATAAGATATGTTTTGATCCTGGAGTGTATTAAAACGTATCACCTAATACCTTGATCAGAAACAGTAAATTGAAAAACAAAAAGAGTGAAAAACTCAATTTTATTTCAGAAACTTGTTTGTTTTTTCTTAATAATCTGTAAAGAAAAATTAAAATTTTTTGGGGTTCGATTAATTTCGAAGTAGAATGGTAAAAACTTGGACACTTGACTCATGACAGTTAACTCAACGATTGTATATTTTTCAAGATAATTTTTAAATTTGATTTCACGTTTTGTTTTTTTTTTCTGCGTGTATTCCCAAATGGAAAGCACTGCCATTTTTGCACTGGTGCAAGATTACTGTCATTCAGAAATAAAGGGTTGGAAACTAAGTTATCGACAAATCTTTCAACCAAATGTATTTGGAAGACACTTGTGGCCGAGTGATTAATAGCGTCGGGTTTACATTCATGTGTCGCGGGTTGTAATGTCGCGAGTTTTTATTCGAATTTAGAAATATTCCGTATTTTGTTTAAAAATGTGAAATAAATTTCAAACATCGCCGATGCAGTTTTGTCCAAACAATTAAAACAAACTTTCTTGAAAGCAGGTTTGTAGTTGCATAATATTTTTGTTGCACTTTTCTAGACAAACCTAGACCATTTCCTGTGCATGGTGACATTCTGAATTTGTATTTGTGTAGATTCAATAGAAAACGATCTTTCACGTAACTTTCCATGAATTAGGTTCTGACTTTCGTCGCATTTCCGTATTGTCTCGTATTTGACTTGGGTCGAGATCAAACCGTGACAAAGGGGTCAAACAGGGGTCATTCCCACCATCAAATCCTTTCTTAATCCGAACTCTGCAATAATAGTGCCAATTATGTGATTAAAAAAATCTGTATCTCAAATTGTTTTTAATTTATTTAACTAAATGATTTGTTTCTTTTGACCGTCTGGTTTTCAGTAAAGTTCAAGTAATGTTAGTTAATTTTAGATGTATTTTTTTAAACACAAGATTGGTAAGTTATTTCTTTTGACTATCTGTTTTTAGTTATTACAGTTCAACTGATGATCTCTTTTAGGGTGTAAATGCCAAGTCGGGTTTTTAGCGATGTTGCGAATTGGTGGTTAAATAAAGCTATAAAGCACTATTGAGGTAATATTTCTATTTTTTTTATGATGACAATTCGTGTTAATAATATAATAAAATAATTTTAAACCTTTGTACACTTATTTTTTTCTGATCGTAACCGGTTTCAGCCCATTAAGTGGAAAAAGCATTAAATTGTTTTAATATATTAATTAATTAATATCATGTATTGGTTTTCATAGTGCTTTCACACAAACGAAGTATTGAAATCCGTAAGTCTAAACTTAAACTTTAGGTTGCACGGTTTACACCCGCGCTGTGCAAGCGGGTTCCCCACAGAGCGTCGGACCATCCCTAATTAATTAATATAATATTTCTTCTTCTTCGTGTGCCCTACCAGCCTAGCGATTCCGTATTTTTTGTGAGATCGTTATTGGATAACGGACGTAATCTCCTGTCAGATTTGGGTGATTTTTGTGGCTGTTATTTGCGTTTTTTATGTACAACGTACATTAAATGAGAAAATAATCATGCGTACTTGCAGGAATTCATGTTTAAATCGATCTTAGGGAACGTACCCATACTACGTGAAACGTTTAGGGGGGGGGGTCTTCAAAATGTCACGCTTGGTACAAATGAGCGGCGGCGGGCTAAGGTTTTTGGTCACCGGGGGGGGGGGGGTTAAAAATTACAAAAAGTTGGTCACGTAGTATGGGTACGTTCCCTAAACTAAAATATGTGATGTAAAAATCACACAAATCTGACAGAAGATTACGTCCGTTATCCAATAACGATCTCACAAAAAATACGGAATCGCTAGGCAGGTCCCCCCGACTCGACGTTGGCGATCACTCTGGTAAATGTATCTCTATCTTTCGCTGCCCTGAATAGCTCCTCCACACTTCTTATACCGGTCCACTCTCGTACATTTCGCAGCCAAGACATTTAAGTTATTTATATTACTATTGAAGTATATTTATCAATGTAGTATTCCCAGGAAGAGCTCGTATGTACGTAATGATGACGTATTCCAATGGGACCTATGTCGTATCTTGCTCGGTATAATATTGATGAATGACAGGGATCATTAGTCTATAATTTAAGGGGTCCTTTACAATAGGATACATAATATTTTAGACGTAGTATTAAGCCAGATTTTTATGAACGCATTTCAAGACAACCAAGATGAACAGTATACGACCTCTCTCTGGGATTACTATATCTATACATTTGAACGTAATTTTATTATCAAATAAATTATTTGAAGACAATCATGCGAGTAAAAGGTTACAGGCGCGGCCGAGATTTGAACTCTAACCACTGAGATGTCGACGTATCATTTACACTCACCGTTATTACACGCCCTAATGGCCATATTATAAGTTTAATACTTATTATTATTTTTTATTTATTTTTATTAGATATTGTTTTAATATATTTCAGTTGTGATGTGATGTGAGTAGATATTTAACGATCAAAAATTCAAAAATACATAATTCTTATACTTTCAGTACATAAATATAAAGAGTTTATGCTGCCGTTCTTACAATAGGATACGTGGTGTAATGGTCAACATAGTAGACTTCCAAGCAGTTGATCGGTGTTTGGTTCTTGGCCGTGGAAATTTTTTTATAGTTCGTAAATATAACTACTCGTAAACTTAAAATATACGAATCTCAAAAAAAAGTTGCGTCATATTTTCTCCTCACTTCGTTCATCTATTTCCTTTCATGCCCAATGCTCTACATGCCCAAACCATCAGAACGTCCATTTCATTATCAGGCTTGCAGTTTTTGGGGATCTCCACCGTTCTCACACGATCATACAGGACTCATTTCTACAGCATTCAGGCTGCTTTCGTTCTTCCTTTGCCAGTTCCATGCTTCATACGTATAGCTTCATGCTTCATACCAGCACTTAGTTGTGGACTGCTTCGCTTCTTTGGAGAGTTTCTTGTTAGCGACAACCGCGATCAGTTCTCCATTAACGAAGTTACCTGCATTTACACTTCTTTCAAAATCTCTATCAGCCTTCTCATCTCTCATAAAAATGCTACCCAAATACAAAAACTCGTCCACCTGTTCCAAGAATTCACCAGAGATTTTATTTGAAATTTTAGATTCAAGGGCGGAGTTCAACTTTCATCATAAAATATATTGTGCCACTCATCGAAAAGATATTATTTCAATTAAATATAATCACATTAATAAATAATTGACACGCATCTATGCAACTTCATTAGGCAACTATACATTAGCTTGAGCACTGCTCATTTTGATTGAGTAGGTACCTACCTTTTCATTAAATTTATGTGTCTATTCACTTTCGTTAGTTTTAACAGGGCTCTTCGTTGAAACCACTTTCCGTGTTGACCCACACTAGCGTGGCTCGCAGAAATCAACAGTTTGAGAGGAAGAGATGAAGATATATGTGGACATATTGTAGACTGTACACCTGACGCTAAAGTTCGAAGTTCATAAAGCACTGAAAACCGGTTTCAACGCTTTCAGACTGAGAAACATACTTACACACTAAATTATTCACGGTGGAGTGATTGCAAGAAGAATGATTTCTTTAATCATTCTCACTGATTTAAATTTTAAATCAGGAATTTCGAATGATGATGGAATAATCTCTTTGTTGTATGGCGAAAGGAATTTAATCAATACACTTTTTTAATATCCCATTTTTCGGTCAGAATCGCTTAAGTTACTTTCATAAAAAAGCTCTTTAAAAAGCTTGTGTCGTTATTACAAAATATGTAAATAAATTATGTCTACCAAATGAAATTATCGTTAATTTTTTAATGTGGTTACCGCACATGAGTCCCAACAGCTCCCAAACGCCTGGAGCCAGTGAGACTTTGGAATCCCCAATTGGGGTGAGTTGTGAGAATGACGGTAGTAAAGGGGGAAGGTGATGGGAAAGAGATACTTGTAGATGGGGAGGTTTCTGGCTATTCCGATCTGGTCACCAAACACGGCTAAAGCCATTTCAGGTAACGTTTTAATTCTGAATGGTGGTCTTCAGAAGGGCGTACTGAGAGCATATTTCACTCAGGAACGTTCCGCAAAAACATCTTGTATTTTTTTAAATAATTACATTGTGAAAAACAACACAATTCAATCAAATAAGATTTACTCGCGGATTGCTAGTCGAGAGCCTTACCTCTCGACCATAGAGGCCGTCAGTTAACTTTTTTAATCAATTACATTTGAAAAAAACATGCTATCAATCTTAGGACGAGTTGTTTCACAGAATTTGAATAATTCATCAAAATTCATACTGGAAATTAGCGTTATGTGAAAGTCCAGTTCAACTTTTGTTTTTATCCAAGTAGTGTGAAACAACCGGCCGGAAATTGTTAATTCCGTGAAACAATCCGTCCTTAGTCATCAATAAAGATCATTTATGTACGTACATACAATGTCCAATGTCCATACCCATATTACAGATCTGAATAACTAACATTTCGTAAGGTTTCTGGCAAGTCATTGGTAGCTAAAATATGATGAGGAGCTTCGACCAAGCACATTGGAAAGACAAAAGGCTTTTTGTACGATCTGAGAGGCCTGTCATGTAGTAAGTCCATTAATGATGTGACCTTTGCATGTAATTGCATATTATCTGTATCATTGCAATGACTCATGATGAACGGTGATGATTGGTATGAATTTCTACGTATGTAACCTAAGCCAAACATTAATGTAACCACGTTTGAAAATAATCGCCAATTTTATGGCTTTTTTTTTTACATGAGCCCCACACAGGAGGCCTTAAGGAAAATAATTTCCCTCAGGGCCTATGTCATCTTTGCGGAGGGGATGCTGTGTGGAGGGTTTTTTTTAAGGAAAGGAAGGAGAGGAGAGATCTGGGAAGGAAAAGGATTTAAAGGGTGGGTAGGAAACTGGGGTTCAGTGTATCCTGGTCATACGCCTCCAAGACCTAGACAAACCTCACCCCATGAACCCGGGCACCCCTGCTAAATCACCAAACGTAGCGAACCACTTGGGGTGACCTATGGTAGAGGTGTTGGTTATCCAATAAAGGTTCCCGGGGCGGCGGTACCCATTCCCGCCTCCCAAATCTTACGAGATTTAAAAAAAAATACATTTATGTTTTGGAAATCATGCGTAGAAGTTTTTTTTGATAGGTATGTAAGGCACTCGACTAGCAAACCGAAGGTCGCGGGTTCAAATCCCACCGTGCGCAAATTTTATTTCACTAGTTGGTGTTATTTTTTAATTTAAGTTTTTTGTGCGTTAAGATTAAAAAATAATATACCTATACTATATTTGTGGTATGTTCCAGAGTGTAAGATACTCTCAGTATCTCCCTAATACTATCCTCGTAAGACCACAATTCAGAAATGAAACGTTGCTTGAAACAGATTTAGCCATGTATGGTGACCAGATCTGTAGTTAGGTAGGTACTTCCCCACCTTTCTCTCCCCCATTTCCTTGCGCTCCCTACCACCTTCCGTCTCACAAAATACAAGTGTGATTTTTTTTCTTTTACTCTCTACAAATTAAACCATTGTTGCAATCGCGGTATATGTGAAACCTTCAGAAAAATAAAGTAGACTTTGTTGAACGGCACAAAGAGGAGATTGATAGGTTACGAAACACCGCACAAAGAGGAGACAGATAAGTCTATCTCATTATTTCGCAGGCTTAATCTTATAGAGTGTGTTTGTCTCTTTTTACTGAAGCCATTTTTCGTTGCATCGATTTTCAAATCACAACGGTGCTAAAGAAGTTTTCACTTCAAAAAGATGTTCCGAATCAAAACAAGACACTTCATATAAATTACAGCATCTTAATTAACACGATCCCGCATTGATAATGTCAGCTATTGGCTTTTAACAAGCAATGCGGACGCGTCGGTAAAACAAAGAAAAAATTATCAAGATTCTCCGGTCATAAATCTCTCTGTCTACCACGAGCAGACTTTTAAAATTGACTAACCATAACTTATTTTATGGCAAAAATAGAACTATTTACGTATAGGTTATTCATAACGATTTATCTAGGTATGTGTTGTATCGGTTCTTGACCTACAAATGTAATTAAAGCTATTTTAATAGTTTTCGTGCGCTCTTAAATATACTTGATTAATTATTTTTTTATTATTATTATAGGTGATATAAACATAAATAACCTTTTAGAGTTTTTTCGTAGGTAGCAAATCAATGGGATAAAATTCAGATTGGCATTAAACTCGCTTCTGTGGGCTGTTATGAGTTTTAATTAGTGTTTTAATGGATGCCCTGAAGATAATTAGTTTTTCACGAAAAGCATTATAACCATTTTTTTGAGAGTTTTGAACTTTATACTGACATTTATAGTACCTAGTTGTAATAAATGATAATAAAGAATATTCAATGAAGCATTTGTTGTAAGGAATTAAATATATTTTTACTTGGATACTACACAAGAGTGCCAAATGCTACCGGAGCGAGTGAGACCATAGCAATCCCAATTGGGTATTTTGTGCGGCTGGAGGAGTCGGATAAGAGGAAAGTGTGATTCTGGTCACCTAACACGACTAAAGTCATTTCAGGCAACATTTCGAATATGAATGGTATTTTAAACCTTTAATTAAATTAAACCATTCATCTTTTTGCGATGAAACTTTGAGGATTTGATGTGCGCATGCTCGCGATGGTTTCTGTACACAATAGTGAGCTCTGGTATTACGAAATTATGCATTGCAAACCATTCATCTGATTGCGATGTAACTTTGGGGATTTGATGTGCGCATGCCCGCGATTGTTTCTATATAAAAATGGGAAAATGGGAGGGGAGGGTTGGAGTGGGAATGCTTTAAGGGAAGGGGACGCGGGAGAGAAAAGGGAGGCGGTAGGGGAACCGGACGAATGGGAAAGGACACGCAGCGAGAAACAACTTCTTTATTAAGTAGCATAGCCACGCTTGCCGGGAACTCGCTAGTTCTTGAATAAATCGCATTGAATAAAGCAAACTTTGTTTAAAACAACATTTGAAAAAAAAAATTCAATTAAAGTGCATACATTTTTGCAGCATAATTTTCATATCTTTGTATAATTGAATCAATAACAAATAAACTGTATACTTAAATGCATCTGAAGACTTCTTAGTGGATTTAAGCTCCGCCAACACGCTTTTAAAAACAGATATTATAAGAAATTTAATTTAATAATTACTAACCTTGAATAATTATTAGCATAAGGCTGTAAAAATCGTTGAATTCATAATATTAACTGGACAGTAAAAATCAATGCATTATTCTATAATACCTGTTACCAAGTCAATTAGGAATTTTCATTATGGCCGACTCGTCTTCAGGCTTACATGCATATTGATTGCGCATTATCGAAGCCACGAACTTTAGCATTGACGCTTTTCCTTTCAGCACGATGTATGAACACAGAAGAAGGCTGCTATGGAAGCGGTGGCGGAGAAAGTTTCATGTAACTATCAATAGAGCATCTTCAAACCCAGAAGTGCAGTTCACGACTAATTTTAATGTTTCACTAAACTACGTGTTTTTCGCTGATTACGTGCATGCTATGTGTAGGCATTTAAGAAAACGTGAGCTGATGATTTTTAAACGTAATTTATTGATTAATCATTTTTTTATTCAATGATTTACAATTTTTTTTTTATTAGAAGAATTGTTCGGCCGAAGGTGTGTTTTTACTTTGTGATGACATGTGATTAATAATCAACGAATTAAAGTCGAATTACTTCTTTTTAAAATGAAGACAATATTAGCGAAACTCAATCGAACATCTGGAGACAGAAAAATCAGAAAAAGATATTGGCACCTCTGGGACTCGAACCCAGGACCTTCGGCTTTCCGGGCCAGAGCTCTACCAACTGAGCTACGGTGTCTCTATCCGATTCGGTCATTTTTAACCATATCATACTTCGATAATAACCACCAACATTATCTTCATATTCTTAACGCATAGTTTATTGGCTACTATCTTATTGTGGTTGTAAGATTCAAATTCGAACTAAATGCTATCTAGATGGCGTCTGGATAAATTTTTATCCATTTTATTTTTAACTAGCAGACCCGGCCACTTTTTGCTGTGGCCAGGGCTGGGCAGTATTTGAAATACTTGTAATTGAAATACGTATTTGAAATACAAATACGTATTTTGTATTTGTATTTCAATTACTTCCTAAAAATGTATTTTGTAATTGGTATTTCAATTACCTGCTGCTGGGGTATTTTGTAATTTGTATTTCAAATACTTATGGCTTCAAAATACATTTTCAAATACATTTAGCGACCTCAATGATGATAATTAAAAATAAACTAACATAGCTAGTACATAGACTAAAACCGCTAGAATCCTGTACTATTGTCCTATTATCCTATGCTATAACACTCTTACTAATGATTATTTGTAATTTTCTTATCATTGCTTTATGATGTACTGTACCATTTTTTATGTCGTGCTAGTTATTTATATTATTGTCTTGTGCTATATAATTAATAGCACTGTTATTATACATTTTGTATCAAATTATATTAAACTTGTCATTGCTTTGTAGTGGACATTGGGAATAATTTGACTGAACACTAGATTATTTGAAAGTTAATTACTGTAGAGCGCACTTACCTAAGTGGAATAACACAAAAATGCGCTAAACAAATGTCATCTTGTATATAAAAATGAATCCTTGTTTCCCTTGGTTACGCCATAATTTCAGAACGACTTTACCTATTTCATTCATTTTTTTAAAAGTTTTCAAATACTTTGTAGAAGGTTCTTACGGAAAGAAAAATCAAGAAAATTACGGAGAAAATTGAATAATTTCAAAAAACTTGACGACTATTTTAACTTTGTACGTTTAACAGTTCGCGCGTTTTTTGAAATTGAATTTAGCAGGCAGCTGTATTTTTTGTAACAAAAGAATTTTCTATGGATTTTTTAAAATCTAGATATTTTAAATAGGTAACTATGTTAGGTACCTTATTGGATTGATTGTTCTTATAATGTACAAAAATAAATATTTGTAATATGTGAAGAATGAAAATTTGAAAAAAAAGATTTGTAATAGCTGGCACGCGAGTTGTTTGAAAACTGAATGTCCTGGGACCGAATATGTGGAACACGGGAGGGGGGTTGGCGGGACGAGGGAGCGGGAGAGGAACGACGGTTGGCGGTGAAGGTGGAAAGGGAAAGCGGGAGGGGAACGGTGACGCACGGGAAAGGACATACAGGGATAAACAATTTATTTCTTTGAATATGGCATTGCAACGCATGCCGGGAACCAGCTAGTGTTATTAGTTATTATAATAATTATTATTACTATCTAACACCTAAGTCCTATACCACAAAACTTTACAAGTGGAGCGGAGACGAGATGTGTCTTCTGAGCAATATGATTGGTCAATTTTTGCACGTCTCTGTTTCACTCTGCTCAGCTTTGCTTCTATGGAAACGCACCCTTAAATAAGGGCAGTTACGACAATTTATTGCAACCAAAGGTTCTACCAAAACCAAATGTATTTTGTATTTTGTAATTTGTATTTTGTATATGAAATTAAAAAATGGTTAAAATACTGTATTTTGTATTTTGTATTTCAAATACACGACTTGAAAGTATTTTGTATTTTGTATTTTAAATACATGCGAAAAAGTATTTTGTAATTTGTATTTCAATTACAGCAAAGCATGTATTTTGCCCAGCCCTGGCTGTGGCTAACGAAACACAACGCCATTACCCAATCTTTATAAAATCCACACCACCCGCTTGCCAGCTGCCCGCTGCCCGCTGCCTGAATTGAATATTTGAATTTATCGGCTTTTCTCTACTATAATAAGCATGAATTATACATATAAACTAATTAACTCGCCACTAGTTATACAATGCTTGCAATGCAACACTGGATATTTGAAAAGGGAAAATCAAATACCTACTTACTCTAGGACATCTATTTTCCAATTTCTTCCATAGAACGAATTTCAAAAAGTGACTTATAGCACGGCCCGCCAGCCGTTTTAAATCGCACAAAAATATGTTTTCTTTGAATTTATCGACTTTTCTCTAATATAATTTGCATGTATTATACATATAAACATTTCTCTTCAATCAATCTCTATTGGTGAAAACCGTATGAAAATCCGTTGCGTAGTTTAAAAGATTAACGCGCACATAAATTTTGAGCGACTTCATTTTATACTATGTAATGATGATGATACGCGACATCCATTGACTTTTCTGCAAGTCTGGGATGAATATATGTTTTTTTACACCACTTCATTAGATCCAAAATCTACATTTTTCGAGTAGTATGTAGATTAATATTGGGAGAGAGGTTAGGAGGTGGGGGGGGAAACCCAAATCGGCAGAAGAATGGATGAAGCAGTGGAGGGGATAGGAATGGGGGAGTTAATCTCAATACAGGTATACCCTAGTGAGGCAGGCATCGAATTATATTATAAATAAATTAATGTTTCTTGGTGTTTCCCTCGTGCGTTCCTAAACCATTCGTCCGATTACGATGAAACTTTGGTGAGTTGTTGTGCGCAAGCCTCGATGATTTCTGTATGTAATGGTGAGCTCTGACGATATGAAATTATTTCTTATACCTTTCATCCAATTGCGATATTTCGTGAATTCATGCCCGCAAAGATGTTTATAAATATTGATAAGATCTGGCGTTATGAAGACAGAATTAGAATTTTACGGTCATATAAATTCATCCCTCCAATTGCGGTGCAAGGTGATGGTCGAGAAGTCAAAAAGTCTCCCTCAACCAGAATCTCTCATCCGGTTGTCACAGTTGGACAGACGCATTCACCTCACCTCACCGAACCTCACACCACGAACCCGGGCACCCGTGCGAAGTCACCAAACATGGCGAACTTGGGGTGACCTATGGCAGAGGTGTTGGTTATCCAATAAATGGTACCCATACCCCGCTCCCAAATTGTATTCTTGGTATATAACTAGAAAACAGACTTCAACTTTATAGATAAGATTCATTAACGATTCAATATGAATACAAAAACACAGAAGGCTTTTGCGGTAATGTTTGTGGGGCAAATCAGTTATCGGATGGTTAGTGTTTTACGACTATTGAATTAGACTGTAAATACGCATGTATTTGGTAAATTGATTTAAAGTCACGACTTTAAAGTTATCCGGAGACTTGCGTATTGCAAGTTAACTAGCAGAGAGATTCCTCAGATAGAGGTCGTAGTTAATCAGATAGAATATCTTCACCTTAACCATAAAAGCAGAATGAAACGGTGTCACCACCTTCCACAATAATCCACAATGCGAATCGTTGAATCGGTTTGAATAGCAAGGACTCTGTTGTCTTTTCACATAATATATTATGAATTCTTACCACGTGGGTGTTACACGATAATTCTTGTAGATATTTCATAATTTCACCTATTATCCTCACATAACTCACATCATTAAACCATTTACGATAACTAAATATTGTTTGTGAATTAAACACATTTGGCAATTAAATATAAGCAGTCTTAACAAACGTTCATTCACAAACCGCGTAATTATTATGATCAAATTATGTTTATTTCATTTTTGATTGATATATTGGAGCCGAATTACTCGACCCCAATGTTTGAGCCATCATTTTCTCGTTACAATTAACGGGTAATTTACAACTAATAATTTTGTAACTAATATAAATATCATTTTAATTTCTACGTTTTATTTAACTAAAAACGCTTTATTACAATATGGTTAATGACTATAATAGCTGTAATTTAAATAATTGTGGGTTTTCATCTACACCAAGTAGGTATAAGGTTAAATTCATCACTTGATGATTATTAATTATTTCGTAATACCATAAATAATATTGCAAGTATCTTAAATTTGAGCGTACCGTAATTTGTTATTTAAGAGCAATTATAGTAGCAGAAGCTTAACTTAAGTGCGCTTAAGTGTAGGTATTCATTAATAAAGATTAATTAAAAAATCTAGTTTAACCACATTATTGTGCAATGCCCGTTAACCTCAAAATAAATATAAACTTTACTTGCTTCTGCGCTCAGAGGTGGTTAATTTATTTTAAAAGGTGAATACCGCACAAGAATCCTAAATATCCTAAGTCGGTGGGTCAAATGACAAATGCCTTAACCAATTTGCGAACGTTGTGAAGTTTGAAAGTGTAGGGTAAGTTAGTGGAAGGCTTTTAATATCTGGTCACCTAAGACGACTAAAGTCATTTCAAGCAACCCCGAAGTTTCACTGACTCCGTGCAGTTATTTGCTCTCTTGTGCGATTTCTTACAAAATCCAACTTGCTAATTTCGTTTGTGAGCCTGTCTGTGAGCGATTGTAACCCTAGTTCAATGAACTAGGATTTCTTTTGAATTTAAGAATCATTTTCAAAAAGACGGAGAAATTTATAGAAGAATAAGTGCGGCAAGCAGTGTATTGCGTCCTCTCTACAGCTCAGTGATAAGAAAAGCCGAATTCAGCATCAAGACAAAGATGGCAGCGTTTAAAACGGCCACCAGACATGGTTGATAAATGAACGAACACGCTCAAGAGTCCAAGCTGCCGAAATGAGGTACTTGAGAGGAGTGGCAGGGGTTAAGATATGGATCATATAAGAAACTTGATGATCCGAGATGATCTAAACATTGAACCACTGCTACTCTCCATAGAAAACTCGCAACTGAGGTGGCTTGGGCATGTACTAAGAATGTCTGATGACCGAATTCCGAGGAAGATACTGAGTGCGATTCCAGAGGGTAGACGTCCAGTGGGCCGCCCCAGACACAGTTGGGCGAGGCAACTCAAGAAACTGAAGAGAGGATGTCTCTACCATGAACAGAGGCCGAACAATCGGCACAAGACAGGGACGTATGGAGGAGCCTTGTCGATGCAATGGGTCCCCGACCCAAATACGACAAGGGGAAGAAGAAGATGATGATGATGATTTTCAAAATTGGACTAAATTGATTAAGAATTTTAGACAAGCGATAAGTTACCTATTTAAAATATGACATTTTAACAGAAAATAATTTTAATTACCGTTATCAAAATTAGAACCATATTAATTACAATATTTTAAATTTAAATTATTCTAATTGTCATTTTCAAAATTGGAACTGATATCATATCAAGAATTCAGACATCCTTATTTTGATAACTTCATAACAGATCAAGTATTTTTCTTGATCATTCTGCAGCAATTGTCCACGTTCTGAATTTTATATTCAAAAGACAAACATTAAACAGGTCATTTTTAACGGTTCTGCGCCAGTGATATCATAATTGTCTACTTCTTTTTGATGACCGAATATTAATAAAAGAGCATCTTGCAATGATCATAAACCCAATAGAGTTCACGATTCACCGTAAAATACATTGCACACGTATATTATGCAATATTTTGCGTAACACCTTATATCAGATAAACGATAAGTTTCTATTGAAGCGTGATTATCGGTAAAGAAAAAGAAAAGCAATCTTATTCACTCTTCCTAACGCAGGCAGATGACCAACATTCTGCAATTTCTTTCTTCTATAATATAACGATTTTATCTTTAGGCCATACAAGTCAGTCCACTTGGAATTATTCTATGATCATACAACCTTAAGTGGTTATGTTTTTTACTATTATGGTGAACACCATTTCACAATGTGTTTATTTGGATATTATATTCTCACGGGTTATCTGTGAGTGTATTTTCAATTTTGTTGATTAGCAAATTAGTGGTAACGACTTTTTTATTATAATATCGTGTGTGGCCTACTATGATCGTCTTATAACGCTTGTTTCGTTATGTACTGTACGCCTATATGGGCTTTTACAACCATGTGATGTGCACAATGATTTTGTAGAACAGTAATCATGAAGTAAAAATATACTATTTAAACTAACTAATCACGCCGTTTCCCCGCAGAGGTAGGCAGAGAGGACGGACGGTCAAACAACTCGGTCTTGGCACACACTCTTTGCCTCACATTCATTCATCGTCTCATCCATACTCTTCTATTATTCTGACTCTTGACGTGGCCCAACTCAAGTATCTGATTCACTTCCTAGGGCGTCTCCGATTTCTTCTACCATGCACTTTTGCGTCATATGCCATTTGAATTAGGTGCGTATATAACCATGTAGAAGAATGGTATTATATTAAAATTGATTATTATTATCGAGGTATGTTATTACAGTCTTCTTATAGCTTTATTATGTGCAGTTGAACACATCTACAACTTTTGAGAAAGTATTGCCAACTGCAGTATGCAATCTAATTCCAATTGACTATCTAAATGACTCAGTCCTGATATTGTTAATGCAATTACAAGTATTTTTAAATAGACTAGTTCTTGTTGGTATATGGAAGGTTATTAGGCTTAATAGATCAGGACTGTCTATAATATCATAAAAAATCTTTATCTTGAGGGCGTACCGGGAAGCCGGCTTAGGGGCGCGGACTCGCTCTTGCGACTGGACTGATGGCTCCGCTTATCCTCGGCGGGACTGCCGGACGACTACAGTTCAGTTGCTTTGGTTAAGTCATACAATCTCATCAAAATATGTAATTTTTTTTAAATTCTTTTAACTTTTCCTCTTTTTTTCATTTTTTTTATTTTTATTTTTTTATTTGTTTATTTGTTTATTTGTTTTTTTTCAGTTTCAGCTATACCTATCCAAAAATAAATAACTAACAACACGTACGCACTCGCATACTGCCTGCTAACAATGTACGCCCGGAGATTGGAGGTCTAGAGTCATTTTAATAAAAAATAGCTTCTTTATAAACAAAAATTAGAGTCCTGACGTGTACGGTAAAGGAGGAAACCATGTTTCCTTAGAACGCCATGGGAAAGTGGTGGGCAACCTCCAGCACTTGGATTTTATGGGAGGTCTGTACAAGAAACAGGTATTACGTATTTTTATGCAATGTTTTTTTTCTGACAAAGGAATGGTCGTAAAATGAGGTCACTATTAAAGAGATAGCAGTTAACTCTCAGAGAATTTCTGAAAGTTTTTTAAGGATTCTTAAAACATGTCGACCTCCGTTACCGAGCGGTTAAGATCATTGACTTCCGTTTGTGAAATGGCTTAGTGACCAGATTTGAATAAGCAAGTACTTTATAATCGCCCATTTCCATATAATCGCCCTTCCCATACCCTCTCCGTACAGCTTCACAATGCATTCAATAATTTATTGTCGATAGCTCAATGGCTTCGTACAATTAGAAGTCTTGTGCGGTATTCACTTTTCAATAGTTTTATCCCTTTAATCTATAAATGAAATGTTACTTAAAATATTCCATTCATAAAATTACTTCCACATGCGAATTATCAATGAACAACAACTTTTAGATACAAGATAAAGCATTGGAACCGCAACCCGATATATAAACTTTAAAGAGGCTGTAGGTTATGTAATAATTGGAATTATGATATTTATTACCTACGACCTGACATTTGATCTTGTGTGCAATAAATAAATAATAAAAAAACAATAATGGCGTATTAGAAAAATCTATTGTTTAAAATAAAATCTTTACGAGCATTTAAGTGTTTCGGGTGGTTGATATTTATGAATAAATAATCAGCATTGATTTCGCTGATATTTTTCTTTCATTGGTGTCAGACAAAAATTTCAAGGACTTTAAGATTAGGTTACAACTTATTTTTAATATCGCCTAGAAATGTTAATGGGGTTATGCAAGGATGTTTTTGTGATCTTTGTATTAATGCCAGGATATTGTATTAATGTTCACGATAGACTTAATGATAGGAATTATAGTAATGGATACTTTATCTGCGTAAATCATTTTATTTCGAAAATCTTTTTGAAAGATTGCGAATGGTTTAGGGTCACATAACATTTTACTTGACATATTTATATTATTTTGTAGTAATTGGAAGGCGTGGAAAAATTGTTCCATTTTCAAAATGTAAAACATAGTTTGTACAACGATTCTAGTTGATTAGTAAGACATCTCTTAAAAATGTAATGAGTTATGATTAAATGTTATAATTTTATGCTTATTTTTTGTTATTTGTGTGATGAATTTTGTTTTCATTTTATGTTTTAAGTAGGAACCTACCTAATATGAAAACATTTTTTTTTCTTTTATAGTTTATAGTTGTTTATGTAATATGGCAGACTGGGATTGCACTATCCTCCCAGTCCTGCTGGAATAAAAACTTAAATAAGTATGCAGTCATATGAAAAAATACCAATTAAATAATACCAATAATAGACAATTCTCAGATTACTCATAAACACCACCAAATCAATTATAACACAGAAAAAAATGTAGTGAATTAAACTAAATATTGCTGTTTCTGGGACACTAGTCGGATATTTTAAAATGTCATAACCAGACCGTTTTGCCTCCCGGTATTATTTTATTGCATATTTAATATATAAAACTCGGTTACTTGTATATAATGTTTTATTTGTGGTAAGCATTTGAATATTGCTTTCAACATTATCTCAAAACTTAGTATTGGGAGATGATGTCTAACTAATCAATTGGACGATCGCTAGTTAAAAAACTTACTTCTATAGGGAATTATCATATTTTGAGGTCACCATGTTTTTTTTTTAATTTTTCAAGTGAGTAACATTGTTTCTTAACTAATTATTTAATGTACTTTATTTTGGTACATCAATAGTCAAATAAACCGAAAAGAATAAAGCTACTACGTACCCAGTGTAATAATATAAAGGGATGGTGTTAACTAAAATATGTGGATTTAATATTCTACAAAAAAAATCAACTTTTTTGCGTAACCTTTTAAGTATTTTTAATGATGTCTACAAAAATATCATTTAAAGTGCCCAATTAATCCGTGTCGTTGGATTAAACGCAAACATTACATTAGCGTTGACTTTCGTTTTTAGATTTTTTGTTGTTGTTTAAATTGTAAATTACACGATTATATCCGTAATTAACTTCGATAAGAAGCTGTAATGAATGTGTGCAAACAACGCTACAAAATTTACACCGCTACAGGGTGATTTGATAATAAATTCAATTAAGCGTTTTAAATTATACATATAAGATTTTATGTTTAACAGATAAATGATTAGAGTTTTTTGTTACACGTAATAATTATTACTTATCAAAACTTTATAAATAAACTGTTTGAATATAAATATCATCGAATAAATAAGAAAAAAATGATTAGGGATCCTACGAAGCAGACTTGAGGCGAAATTCGACAAAATTTTTCTATTAAATTTATATACTTATTTCTTCAATAAATTGCAATTTAACTTTTTGGCATCATTTTAGGAAAAAAAGCCGGAATCTGGAATGCGTTCGACCACGCACTCAAAATTTATACCACTTTTTCGAGTCCGCGTCGTCATTTTGTCGAAGGTTAGTGATCTAGGGTTAAATATTTTTCAATCATTCAATAAAAAGAAAGATTTCGATGGGTAATAAAATATAATTATTGTGGTATATCACCAACAGTTCTCCAACACACATTGGGAGGAGATTTATTAAATGGGTAGAGTAATGTTCTTTTAGTATAAATCTGGTTTATTGATACTTCGCGTATACAGTGTTGTCCACGATAGTCGACCTATCTAGGGACTGGCTAATTGGAATCTGAGGTGAGAGATCTGCTGAAGACTCTCTGAGCTGTTGGACCCTCTGTTGCATATCACTTGTACTAAGCTAGCTGCCATCTAGCGGAGACTTAGAACAGTTCTTAGTACTGCCATCTATGTGAGAAAGCCGAAGCTTTTAGATACACTTTAATAATACATATAAGTCTTTGTGTCAATACCGTAGAAAGTCCCAATTGTATCTAACTGTCTGTAGCTAGTAAGATTATGGCATCCCCAATCGGGTTATCTTGTGAAGTTGAATTAAATTGTCAGCACCCGCAAAACTTTTAGAAACCATCATTTATTCACAGATATATAACCAAACAAAACACGCACTCACCGAAAATCAGCACGGATTTCGTCCCACACTGTCACCTTCAACGAATCTTATGAATCTCACCACCTATATTAATAATTCATTTGAAAATCTTGTACATGTTGATGTGATTTATACAGACTTCGAGAAAGCATTTGATAAAGTCGACCATGATATTTTGTTAAAAAAATTAAGTGACATCGGATTCTCTCAGAATTTCCTCGCTTTTGTGGCTAGCTACTTACGCAATCGTCGTCAGTATGTCAGTTACGGACACCATCTCTCTCACCAATACAAAACTAACTCCGGGATTCCCCAGGGATCGAATCTAGGACCCCTTCTCTTTCTCTTATTCATCAATGACATTGGCAACACCATAAACCACTCAAAATATCTCCTTTTTGCTGACGATATAAAACTTTTCAAAGCAATCAAAAGTTACATCGATTCCATTCTTCTGCAGAACGATCTTGATTCTCTCGTCAAATGGTCGGAACTGAACAACTTACCCTTCAGCATTCAGAAATGCAGTGTCGTTACATTTACAAGATCCAAAGATACATTCCTGTTCCCCTACCACATTAATAAACATAAATTAACACGTAAAAATGAGATTCGAGACCTTGGGGTAATTTTTGAAGCAAATCTCTCTTTCAAATCCCATATATCTGATATTGTCTCCCGTGCCAACAAAATGCTTGGATTTGTTCTTCGTAATTCAAGATCATTTACCAATGGAATCGCAATCCGAAGAACGTATGAAGCACTTGTTCGCAGTATCTTGGAATATAGCTCCATTATTTGGGCCCCTTCTGAGCAAAACCATATTCTCGAAATAGAAAAAGTACAAAAGAGATTCATGCGTTACCTATATATGAGGGAATATATGTACTACCCTTTCCTGTATCCATCCTTATTCTTAGCAGGAATGCTCGATCTTAATACATTAGAAGCCCGCCGAAAAATATTTTTAGGAAAACATTTTTTTAGGATAATCTCTGGAACTATACATAATCCACCTATTTTGAAAGAGATTAATTTATATGTCCCAGACAAGTATACTCGTGGAAGGTCCCATACCCTTTTTTATGCTCCAAAAGCGAGGACTTCTGCCTATCAGAACGCGCCAGTCAACAGAGCGACTGAACTGCTCAACGAGTCTGCATTGACCATTGACATTTTTAACGTAACCTACAGGCAGTTTAACAATTATCTTTTGACGTATGTCACAAAGTAGTGAAACTGACCTTTTAATGTGTTTTGCTATACTTTTTGTCTAATTTGTAATCTTCTCCATAATGTATTGGTGAATAACCGTTTTACGGAGAACATGAAAAATAAATAAATAAATAAATAAATAAATAAATAAATGCGAAGGAAAAGAGAAAGGTTAGACTATGTTAGGTTAGGTTACGTTAGAAAGTTTTGGAGGGTAATTAAAAAATATGATACATATAAGTTTTCGTAAATATAATACATACGAATTCTCCAGCGATGGTAGGCAAGACGGGGAAATTGATAGAAGAATAAGTGCGGTAAGCAGTGTATTGCGTCCTCTCTACAGCTCAGTGATAAGGAAAGCCGAGCTGAGCATCAAAACAAAGATGGCAGTGTTTAAAACGGTATACCGCCCGACGCTCACTTACGGCCACCAGACATGGATGCTAAATGAACGAACACGCTCTAGAGTCCAAGCTGCCGAAATGAGGTACTTGAGAGGAGTGGCAGGGGTTACGAAATGGGATTATATAAGAAACTCCAAGATCCGAGATGATCTAAACATTGAACCACTGCTACTCTTCGTAGAAAAATCGCAACTGAGGTGGCTTGGGCATGTACTAAGAATGTCTGATGACCGAATTCCGAGGAAGATACTGAGTGCGATTCCAGAGGGTAGACGTCCAGTGGGCCGCCCCAGACACAGTTGGGCGAGACAACTCCAGAAACTGTGTGAGGAGAGGATGGGGCTACCCTGGACAGAGGCCGAACAATCAGCACATATGGAGGAGCCTTGTCGATGCAATGGGTCCCTGACCCGAATAGGATAAGGGGAAGAAGATGATGATGATGACATATAAGTTTTTGAGTCAATATCGCAAAAGAGTCCTAATTGTTTCAACTCTCTGTAGCTAGTAAGACAATGGCGTCCCCAATCGAATTATCGCGTGAGGCTGAATTAAATGGGAAGGGGAAAGAGAAATGTTAGACTAGATTAGGTTAGTATAAGTTAGGTTAAAAAAATCCATTTCTAGCAAAATTTCGATTCTTAACTTATAGCCTGCTTTAACACTTCAGGTAGACCCTGTAGTACGACTACAGTTAAGAGTAGGTCCCAAAGTAGGTCACTGACCAGAGAATCTCAGGTCACGCTTACCAGATAAAGCTAAAGGTGCTAAAGAGGGGATCCGCCGCTGGTACTAATACATCATTATTACCTGTTGCGTTACGCGGGTCAGTGTGAAGCGGGCTTTACCACGCCCTCGAACGGCGTCGTGTGAAACGGGCGTTACTTTTACTTTTATTGAATATGCCTCGATGACACATTGACATGAATGAACGTAGATGAAGCGGCGCAATTGGGTTAAGGTATACCTTATGATTTATGAAGCATGTTTTAATTGGTATTGACGAGTACCCAAGTAGGCATCCATAACTAATTTAATAACTAATTAAGTAACCATCACGTTTCTTAGAATGTATAGACAGAGAGGGTGGACGTGTGGACAGCCACACATCTCTTGACACTCTTGCTTTATTTACAGTCCTACATAGTGTCATAAAATATGTTATTCCGTCGCTTTTTTTTACATGAGCTCTGCATATACTAAAATAATTTCCCTCAGGGCCTATGTCATCTTGGGGATTCTGTGTAGAAGGTTTTTTAAGGAAAGAAGGAGAGGAGAGTTCTGGGAAGGAAAAGGGTTTAAGGGATGGGTAGGAATCTGGGGTTCAGTGTGTCCTGGTCATCCGCCTCCAAGACTTAGGCAAACCTCACCCCATGCTAAATCACCAAACGTAGTGAACCTCCTGGGGTGACCTATGGCAGATGTGTTGGTTATCCAATAAAGGTTCCCGGGGCGGCGATACCCATTCCCGCCTTCCAAATTGGAAGGCGAATTGGCAAATTGGCTAGACCGAAGCATTTGATTATCTTTTACAATTTGGGAGGCGGGAATGGGTACCGCCGCCCCGGGAACCTTTATTGGATAACCAACACCTCTGCCATAGGTCACCCCAAGTGGTTCGCTACGTTTGGTGATTTAGCAGGGGTGCCCGGGTTCATGGGGTGAGGTTTATCTAGGTCTTGGAGGCGGATGACCAAGACACACTGAACCCCAGATTCCTACCCACTCCTTAAACCCTTTTCCTTCCCAGAACTCTCCTCTCCTTCCTTTTCTTAAAAAAACCCTCCACACAGCATCCCCAAAGATGACATAGGCCCTGAGGGAAATTATTTTCCTCAGGGCTTCCTGTGTGGAGCTCGTGTAAAAAAAAAAATCTTGATAGTAGAATAGATGTCGCCGACTTCTTCCACCATTAACTTTCGTATCGTATTAAATTCTTATTCCACCTCTTTCTCTTTTCATTCACTCTGAATATCCTATTATGAATATATTATTAGTAAAACAACTTTTTTCAGTGCTGACAAAAATTCATCACATAAATCTGCCCTGTTTAAATTCGCAGTATCTGCTCTATTTACGTATTTATATGAAAAACAAGCTTTTTTAGTGGTAAAGTGAAAGGCAGAAGAAGCATAGGAAGGTCACCAATGCGCTGGAGTGACCAAGTATCAGTTACGTCGGTGTCCGCAGCTCTTAATGGATGAGCCTTGTCCACCATGGAAATTGGAGTAATGAAGATTGAGGAACCGACTTGAGAAGAAAACTACAGTACCCATTGATTATTTCTTAGCTAAAGTTACTTAAGCTCTAAGGAAGCCAACGACCTATGGTATAACTGAATTATACTAAAATTAAACATTTTGTCTCAAAATTTGATAAAAGAACTATCTTTCGAAATCCATTTATAATTTTTTCTGAAAAAGAGTCAATACGTCTAAAATCTAATTTAAAAATGACATAGTTCTGGTTTTCTCTGGTAATACCCTGTTAATATTAATGCTGTGATAATTAATGTAAAACATAAAACAAATAATCTAGCTTTCAAAAATAAATAAGCAAAAATACTGTATTAAGTCAACGGAAAGAGATATCATAAAAAACAAACACTAATTGGAAAATAAAGAATTATTATAGATCAATCATTAAAACAACAAAAATAACACTCCAAGCGACCTACTAATTCATTAAATAAGAAGATAACAATAATATTCTAAACGAATATATGAAAGAGAACAAGACACAGAAAAATAGAAAAGATAATGATCCAGCTGGGATTCGAACCCAGAACCTCTCCTCTAATCGGGACGTGCGCGTTTACCAATTCTGCCATTGCCACCTTCAGTCAATTTCATTTTTAAAATTTTAGAATTAACGATATTAGTTTTCAACTAATATGGAAAAAAATAGTTGAAGATAATATTGTTGATTCTAAAATTTGAAATATGAGATTGACTAATATGAGGGTTTGACAGTAGGTGGCAACGGCGGAATTGGTAAACGCGCACGTCCCGGTTAGACGAGATATTGTTTTTTCGATTCCCAGTTGCGATCAATTTATTTTTCTAGTTTTCTGTGTCTTGTTCTGTTTCATATTTTCGTTTAGATTATTATTGTTATCTTCTTCTTCAATGATATATTACAATGATGGGAATGACCTTCAAAAGTTATAAAAAGAGAGTTGTTCTTATAAAAAAAATTACTAGATAAATCAAAGCATCAATGAGAAATCGCATACACCTCCCAGACTCTTCAAATAACATCTCGAGACATGTGGCCGTAAAGAAGTGAAGACGTAACCAGATTGTGAAGATCCTCGCGCCTGAAGTCAGCTTGGGCAATACCTGTAAGGACGCGCCACTTTCTCTCTATATATTTACGCAATTATATTGGTACAGTTTCAATAAATCCGAGATGGATAATATTATGCTCGGAAGATGTAACAGTGTAATTATGTAGATTGTAGGTAGTAAGGGCAGATGGTGCTCAGAGCATTCTTGAATAACATTATTGGGACATCTTCTCTGTAGTGGGTTTTTATTAGCTTTAATTATGTTTATGAAATGTATTATTTTTAAACACAAGCTTACTTTAGGCGCGAGGAAATAAGAAATTTGTTCAAATATATTTAAGATACTTGTAATTAAGCTAATTAATGCACTTCCACTGGCCATTTAACAAAACACAATTATGGTATATAAAGTGGTTCACTAGTCAAGACAAAAGATCGAACGTTAACGCTATATTTTTAATAATTACAATAAAGTAACTATGCTTGAATTCCACCTTAACATAAATCTTTAACCAACCGGTTTCGGTTTGACCTGAACCTTCATCAGGGCTGTAAAACATATGAAATAAATAGTAGACTTATAGAATATTTAAAGGAAGTGTAGAAGAGGGAGAGAGAACTTCACTTTTGGCGGAGGATGAGGGGGTGGCACCTAAGAGGGAGGGGGTAAAAATAGGTGTGGGGAAAGGAAATATTTTTGAAATGGGGCTATTTGATAAATCTAATTGTTTGTTTAGTAAATTGGTTTTATTTATTTTTAATAAGTTTATATTTTATTTGCTTATTATTAAGACGTGATCTATCCCATTTCTATGTAGTACATCTATCCCTGAAGATTAATTAAACGAGTAATCTTTATCTATTAGGTGCCTTGAAAATTCTGAACAAGGGCGATTGAACATTTCAAGCCGTTTTACCTATATAAAATGCTGGGCAATCATTACATTTAAGTTTGATATAATTTTAAACCTCCTTACATATATAATTAGGCAATCATCAATACCAAGTACTTATATTGTTTTATTAGCTCTATTACCAAAGGTACGAGGCTAATTCATGACTTTTTATTTTATTTTTATTAATATTATATTGTAAATTGTGCCTGCGCTCAACATAGGACTTCCCAGTGAGACAGGCACAGTGCGTCACCCATATAACAATGTATTTCTTAAAGATGGATAAATAATCATAAAAAAACACATGTAGATGTGCCTACTTCATCTGTGGTTGTAATTCAACTTAAGTCATTCTGTTACTTAACGCCATAAAAAAATTGACAACTTCATTAAGTCCACTTACTAACACTGCAAAATGCATATTTTAACTCTTTTGTTCACAAATCTCTCCAAACTTGATTGGTTTGTCAAGAGATCTTCGTAATATTTGTTTAGCTAATGGTTTTTATTGCAGCAAACACAAGAAATTGATTATCTTCCCGCATAGTTGAAATTAAATGGATTATGTAAACTTGCACTTATTGCCAACAGTTGTGCATACCCAAACTCGTCATTCATTGAAAATACTTGTTTGACAAATACAAATTTCATGTATCGGATCTTAGATGGCAATGCTTCCAATTTTAAACATTTTAACGTTATCCTTTTAAAAGCATTTGCCGGTCCGTTTAACTTTTTGATTAATCGTCAATCAAAAGTGATGATGGTTGGAACAACCCAACCATGCAAACATTAAGTCGTGCCAACAAACTTAGAGAAAACGTGATAATTTTTGAAAATAATTTTTTTAAACAATGAAACAGCCTAAAACATTTTCTCACTTGAAAAAATTCTTATTTCCGTCAATACAATAATAAATTTAAATAATAAAACAAAAGAACGCTACTATTATGTTCGAAAATTTCCAACTATATTCAAAGAGATAGAATATAACATTCCGTATTCAAATTTGAAATTTGTCATGTCAGATGAATACATTGACACCTGAGAACGAAAGTGTTGACAGTGGATGCACAGGAATATAGGAGAGATTCGTCAATATTGAAAAGGAAATACCACGTTTATTGACATGGGCATTACATCACAAATTACCGTGCACCTTGTGTTTGACTTACGGAGAAGATCATCTCTGATGTTTGCTCAAAAAAGAATGAACAACTTTCGTTGAAAATAAAAATGCATTATATATTATTAAAAATGATGTTTCTTGTCAACATTCTGTTTTTATAAGTACGTGCGTTATCACATTCTCGTAATTTCCCATTTGTATATATGAAAATGGTAAATTATAAATAACTAATACATTTATAACAAATAACAATAATTAAATCATTTGTGATGATTTGTTTTGTTTTGTTTTGGAAATTTCAAACACCATTTGCCAAACTTTTGAATCACTAAATACGCCCACATAGTAATTCTTTTGTTATTCTCTGTTCAATGACTAGCTGAAGTCCCGGCATTGCCCGGGCTTTTGTACAGTTTGTCGAAACCAGTTGTAGATAGTAATTTTCCCGGTATTTTGAATGTCATATGTGCAAAATCTGCTTTATTTGGTGGAAAAGGCGATTTTTTTTTTATACTCCACACAGGAGGCCCTGAGGAAAATAATTTCCCTCAGGGCCTATGTCATCTGGGATGCTGTGTGGAGGGTCTTTTTGAGGAGAGGAAGGAATGAACATTGGTCTTGAAGAGACCATGTTGTAGGAAGGAGGAAACACAGAGGCCGGCAAATCATTCCACAGCCAAGCTGTTGAACACAAGAACGAGTCGAAGAAACGACCCGTTCTCACGTGACAAATGTCAACCGTGTACAAATGTTGGGCACGCGTTTGGCGTGTTTCCCGACTATGCACCGGTGCCGAAGGGATCAATGATGCTAGTTCCTCGGAGCATCTTCCATTGTAATACCGGTAGAACAAGGATAGCATTCCCACCCGACGCCTGTGCTCTAAAGATTGCAATCCGTCTGTTAACATGGGAGAATCCATTAAACGGACCGCCCGTTTCTGCAGAGTCGAGGGTATTTTTCAGGTATTTTGGAGCTCTAGACCAGAGGTGGCTGCCAAAATTCGAATGGGGGTGACTTTTCAGTTATTTGGTTTTTGGAAGAACAAGTGTGCAAAATTTCATCAATTTCGGAATAAAACTATTGATTTGTACAAAAATCAAATCCACGCCGGCCGCCACAGACTCGATTATTTAAGAAAATGTATAAAAAACACAATTTCTAATAACTTTCTTTTAAAAGTACCTACGTTTATCGGAAGTGAGAGGTAAGAATGAAAATAATAAAATCATATTCTAGAATCTCATAACAAATTGTAGAGCATCCCTGAGGCGATTTTTCACAAACACTTATAAATTATTTTGATTATTAAGGTATGAAATAAAAAAAAAAAATAATATTTTCTACTAAAAATAAAACGGAAGGACAAGCGCAAAACCTCAACAAATTCTTAAAACAGGTTTCAAAGGTAAAGTGCTGCTTTTCTTTTTTTTTTATTTCTATCTTCTTTAAGTCACGCAAAATGACATTTATCTCCTTTTTATCCTGTTGTTTCTCCTATCGCAGGTTGGCTATCATCAGGGCATTGGAGGGGACCCCACCACTTTCCCAATGGCGTTATAAGAAAAAAAAATTTTAACGATTTATTTGAACGACTCTAGCCCACCAATGTCCATGCACACGGGGTTAGTAAGCAGTATGCAAGTACTTACATTAACATTATACAAAAGATAAATAAAAGTAGCAGCCCGTGGAATAATTCTTCTGCCCGTGTTAGTAAATAAAAAGAAAAATAAGAGCTGCGCCGGGTTGAGGAGACCTGGATAAGAGAAATAACGAAAAAGTAACAGTATTAATATAACGCAAGTATTTGAAATAATAACTCAGAGAAGATAAAACGCATAAAAAGAAAATATACAGAGAAGGTATTTCACAAACCACCAGGCAGTCCCAATGACAATGTGCATGGCTATCGGCCCAATAGCAGACGAAACCCGTAGTCCGCGCCCTTTAGCCGGCTCCCCGATTTTGCCACGAAGAAATATATGTGGGAAAGAAGAAAAAGTTATCATCAGGGCAAATGGAACCCTCCAGGCTGCGGAACTGCTGTCATACAAAGGCTTCTAAACCTCGGTATTAATAAGTAACAACTGTTGCGCCAGTTGACAGGTTTGTAACGCAGCTTAAACTTGCGCCAGGACAAAGTATTGGAAAAATACAGTTTTTCACACAGCCTTAAGCCCATGTGCTAATACTTGACACATTTTCCCGCTTACTATTATTAACTTCCCATGTAAAATTACGAAACTTTGGTTTAACAATGTGTTTATTAATAGATAATTATTAATTAGCGTTTTAAGAATATGTCCACCATTATGTACTTTGCGTGACCCGAACTACTACAATATTGTAATGTAATGACTTGCAATCATAATTCTTAAAACAATATATTTTAAAACATATTTCATTTGATGTATTTTTTTAATATTACTAACTTAATTGTAAAATTGATTAAGTAGGCGTAGTGGAAAAGGTAAGTATTTCATTGAATGTGTCATAAAACTCAAAATTATGCAATCTCTTGTTTTGCATTTAATCTCTTTACAAAATTACGCTTATCATTTCATGTCGTTGGAATTTACAAATAATGCGTTTATCGATAACAAGCAATTCGCAAGAACATTCCCAGATCTTCTTACACCTTTGATATCAAATAGCTGAGTGATTGGTACTGTCAGTATCGCATTGGTGAATTCAGATTCGAAAAGGTGCTTGAGCTGCATTTGGAAAAAATGATTAGCAGAAGTTTTTAAGATACGTTTTAAGATTTTCACGGCCAAAAGCATTTTCGTTATTTGTTTTTGGGGTGTTATGCCGTGTTGCGCTACCTCTTTCTTTAGCCAACGTTTCGGACATCGTTGTAGTGTCCATTATCAGGACAGATCCGGTAGATGTGTGTCACATCACATGTCCGAAACGTTGGCTAAAGAAGGAGGTAGCGCAACACGGCATAACACCCCAAAAACAAATAACGAGAAGTTTTTAAGTTTATCCAGTTAGAAAAATCCCCAAATGGGGTATGTTGTTAGGCTAAAGGAAGGAGGGATGGGTACTAGATGGGGCAGAGGAAGGCGAGGAAGTATCTGGCTATTCAAATCTGGTCACCAAACATGATAAAAGCTATTTCAAGCTAAGTTTCGATTTTGAACGGTGGTGTTTCACCAGGGTGATACTAAAAGTACCCACTACTATGAACGTACCGCAAATTTGCAAAACATTATTTTTAATGAAATTATTTGAAAAATTCAAATTAATCAAATAAAATTTGACTTCGTAGGCCTTCGAATTCATAACCAAGAATGGTAACCATTCAACTACGTAGGCCATTAATGTTTTAGTTTGCAGTGTAGTTCTTAGTTACCCATCCACCTTTATTTAAAAGTATTAATTTGTTTTTATTAATGCCTATCAATTAATCATTCACGAAGAATGTAGCAATGCATTTTTAAATAAAAGTGAAATGTTGAAGCAGATCTATTAACCTTTGTTTAATTTCAAGGAACGCCTTATTAAAAGGTTGCATATTCTTCTTTAAAGGTTGCTGCCGCTAAAATTTTGCAAGTTAGACGAGCCTTAAGCGTTAAAAATATTGTTTTGAACAGCTGGAATCAAGAAATTTCTACAAGCTATAATAAAAAAATGCTCTATTGCAGTTTTTCGACGAAAGTAAAAAGAGGTTCAGAAATTAATATAACCTTTGTACATTGTACAACTTATCTTTTCAAGAAACGCCTGTTTAAAAGGATACACTATCATGTAAAGGCAACCATCTCGGTAAATTAGCGTGTTGAACAAATCGTGAGAAATTCATTACACGCTTTTTTATGGCTACCAAATCTAAAATTTTTTAAGACGGATTTAACAAATAGGTGTTAGTTTTACGCCTAAGGTCACAGATTTAGTTGAACTACCAACAATGTTAATGGGCAACAGAGCATAATAGAATTTTGGAGCGAAATGGTTTGATCAGATTATGACGTTTGTGTGAAGTGGTGTAAGAAATGTATTGTTTATTATGTTAAAAGTGCTTTTGGAATGCTTGATTTATCTGGTTTTGTGTTGCCATACTAATATTTTTGTTGTTTTTGATGAAGATTAATGTTGTCATTCTCATGATTTGAATAGAACCTTGTATTCAGTTTTCAAAAATGTTTTTAATTTGGTCTCAACCAATTACGTGGTTATTGGAAGTACAATTTCATATAACAATTTTAGAATCATGTTGTAAATTACCAGCCTATGAAATCACACAAATCGGACAAAATCCAATGAAAACTTCTGTAACGCCTAATCTTTATTGGAAAGCATTTAGTATATTTAGCATTTTGCGTATTTTTATATTTATTCGGATGTTTTAATGTTTATTTTATATGTTAATAAGGTAAATATTGGATGTTTTCATTATTTTTATGGTTATTTGCGTAACTGTCAGCAAGGTTGCTTTAATCATTTAAATGCCAGTAAAGAAGCATTTTTTTGTAAGAAAACATGTTTACATACGTAGAACCTTACTAATAAAGGCGTTTTAAAGTTTAAACAAAACGTAAACCATTAATGTTGGGTAAATGGTTGTATATCACTTGCGTAAAATTTAAAATGCGTTTATTGGCAAAGACGATAACCTTTATTAAGAAAATAAAGTAGTTATTTTATATGATATTTTACACAAAATTTCACAGTTTAACGTCTTTAAATATCCTCTCCAGAGACATTCGTTATTAATCAGTACTGCATCCAATGTTTATCAGTTCCATACTAAGCTTTTTAAAAGCCTCTTGAGTTTCTTGAGATCACAGTGACTCTTTATTGACGTATCATAATTTATAAATATGGTTTAGAAGGATTCGTGCTTACTTAACCGGAAGATAGTTTTTGTCTGCCGAGCTCTGGTATTATAATGACTCTGCACACCTGCCTTCGGTTACCTTCGGCAAATCTCGTAAACGAGAACATGTGATGCGAAGAGCCCATAGACAACTAAAGTGAGAACTAATCACAGACAAATTATGACACATTACACAGGCTATTATGTTAATTAGAAAAGGCCCACTTTGGATAATATATTAAAAAATGCTTCATTTAGAAAATATTGGATGCAGTTACATTACATCTTGACATTATTTACGAGAACACTCCTGCTTCAGATAATTATCCGAACAATTATTTTGGTTTTACTTATGCAATAATGTTGTTTGTAACAAATAAATTCTCAAACCAAGGGCAGTAGGTACCTACCTTTCAAAATGTAAACAATGTTTCGTGCAAATTTTTCATTCATTCCATTACACGGAAGCCAAGCGATTATGTACAAAAGAAAAGGCGGTTTTTTGGTTCAAAAACAGTTGCTTATTGTTACCACCGTTTTAGGTGATAGGGCTTAGCAAAATTATTAAATATTACTGTTATATTAAAATAAGCTCTTTTTAGTACGGTATCTTTTTCTTTAAAAATTATCAGTCTTTCAGGAAGATACAAATTCTTCAGTTATTTTATCCAATGAACATAAATTAGGTGTGGACTTGTTTATTTTGAATCACGAATATCCTATGTGACAGTAATCATCGCTGAATCCACAAGGCATACGTGTGGTAAAAATATTTATTAACAATAATTATTTATGTATTTTAACTGACTAAACGGAAAGGCTTGACGAAAAACATTTCAGCGAATATTTTGCTCGGTTGAATCTGAAACAAAAGTGTTGTTGATTTCAGAATTGTTTTATCTGAGATTTTTTTTAAATGGAACCTTTTTATAATGGGAAAATTAACCGCAGTTGCCAAACTAAAAGCACTACAGGCAAAATTTTCTTTTAAAAAAATATGAAAAATTTTTAAATGATTTACGAATTGCCCCCCAAAATATTCAAATTGTCCCCTAGGGGGGTATACGCCCGATGTTGAGAATCACTGCCTTAATCTTCTTTCCTACCTACTTTTCCTTTAAACTTCTAACACTACTGGATAAACTTTACAATGGGTGCCGCTGCCCCGGGAACCTTTATTGGATAACCAACACCTCTACCACAGGTCACCCCAAGTGGTTCGCTACGTTTGGTGATTTAGCAGGGGTGCCCGGGTCCATGGGGGTGAGGTTTGTCTAGGTCTTGGAGGTGGATGACCTGGACACACTGAACCCCATATTCCTTCCCACCCCTTAAACCCTTTTCCTTCCCAGAACTCTCCTCTCCTTCCTTTCCTAAAAAAAAACCCCCACACAGCATCCCCAAAGATGACAAAGGCCCTGAGGGAAATTGTTTTCCTTTGGGCCTCCTGTGTGGAGCTCATGTAAATAAAAAACTTGGGAGGCGGGTATGGGTACTGCCGCCCCGGGAACCATTTATTAGATAATCAACATTTCTACCGTAGGCCACCAGAAGGGGATCGCTACGTTTGGTGACTTATCAGGGGTTCCCGGGTTCATGGGGTGAGATTTGTCCGGGTCTTGGCGGTGTACACATCCACCCGCCAGTTGTGTGGCAGGCCGAATCGGGAGAGACCGGTTAAGGGAAACCTTTTGATCTCTCCAGCAGTGGGTACTCACTCCGAACATCGCCATTCCGCTGTGGCAAGGGTGGATTCGTACGTCCGTCACTCCAAGAGACACTGACTCCCAGATTCCCCACCTCTAATACCTTTTTCCTTGTCAGAACTTCATCTCCTTCCTTTCCTCACAAAACCATCTACACAGCATCTCCAAAGATGAAATAGGCCCTAAGAGGAATTATTTTATTCAGCGCCTCCTGTGCGGTGTTAAAGTAATAAAACTAAATTAAATAACAATCGTTTATAGTTTTTTTTTATGTACGACTTTCTCAATAAGGGTGACAACCCTGGCAATCAAGAGTCGAATCAACAGATTATATCGTTTTGCCAGCATGTTTTATTATGACTCCTAAAGATTGCGATTATAATCGCTCTTTTTGTGCCCATTGCGCGCGATACGGCGTGAGAACACCTCACCATTATCTGATACACCTCGCACCCGAACTGGAAGCTACCAACTACACTTTGTCATCAATCTCAATGCTAATAATATGCACATGCTGCATTGTTATTCTGGGGCGTCAACACAAGTTCTGCACGCAAAGTCGTGGAAAATTTAACCTAAATAGTAAAGGAATAAATTAATGGATGCCATTTGACGAGTGATTTTAATATAATTATTCCTGTCTTAGTGACAAAACAATAATTATTATTTGAAATATACATAAATTATAACATTACAAAACGAAGGTTTGAAGTTTGCCTATAATCACATTAGACTACTATACTATCTAACTAACGCCTATTTGACTACATTATACCAATCGAATCACGAAATTATTTAATGAATTCAACTTATTATACTCGTAGCACCCCTTCGTAAACACGACATTTTCTCAATTAGGAGATTTTTATTAATATTTTACATTAGTTCCGCACAAGAGGCCAAGAGGAAACTAATTCTCTCGAACCGACCCGCCACACAGTAGGTAGCAGACACGTACCCCACAAAGGCCTGGACAAATTTCACCCCATGGAAATATTAATAAACATGCATAATATATTTACGCTTAATTAAAAAAAAATATATGTATGTATAATATAGTGCAAAATATTGTGTACGATTATTATGTACATTAAATGCAAAATAATTGAATGTATTTTAATTATTAATTTAATGTGTATGATAAAATCGTACACAATTTAGTGCAAAATATACGATTATTTATTATGTACATTAAATGCAAAATATTGTGTACGATAACAATTATCACGCCGATTTTTTTTAATGAACATAATAATCGTACACAATATTTTGCACTATATTGTGTAAGATTATTATGTTATTATATTAAATGCAAAAATATTGTGTTCGATTAAATGCAAAATATTTTGTACGATTATTATGTTCATTAAAAAAAATGTCGTTACCAACAATTAAATTCAATTTTGCGTCATATATTCTCCTTTTCCTCTCTTTTTCATCCATCATTTAATTTGGGAGGCGGGAATGGGTACCGCCGCCCCGGAACCTTTATTGGATAACCAACACCTCTGCCATAGGTCACCCCAAGTGGTTCGCTACGTTTGGTGATTTAGCAGGGGTGCCCGGGTTCATGGGATGAGGTTTGTCTAGGTCTTGGAGGCGGATGACCAGGACATACTGAACCCAAGATTCCTACCCACCCCTTAAACCCTTTTCCTTCCTAGAACTCTCCTCTCCTTCCTTTCCTTAAAAAAAAACCCCCACACAGCATCATAGTTGAGCATATAGATGACATAGGCCCTGTGGGAAATTATGTTCCTCAGGGCCTCCTGTGTGGAGCTCATGTAAAAAAAAAAAATTGCACACTCTTTTCGAATCTTAATATTCGTAATTCGGGCATACGTGGTTTTTCCACGTATACGCCTCAGTTATCTCATCTTTACAATATGCAATCTATTTCCGTGTTTTCTTTGTTGTATTTGACATAGTGATAAATTCACAAAGCATGAATTTAAAGAAACAAAACATGAATTATGATACAAACAAAGGATTGAATAGCATCGATCTGTGTTAATTATTGATTTATTGGGTTCAGTAAGTCACGCTTTGATTTTTCTCACCCTTGAAGTATCTGATGAGGATACCATAATGTCACGCGTTCTGACACGCCACGAAAGTATTTTTTCCATAAGTATTGTAGTTTTAACATAAATCACATCATCCAGTTGACAAAGGTTAAATTCATCATCAATCAAGACTAAGTTTTATTGCAAATATGTAACTAATGTAAAGGTAATATGGGCAGAGTTACGTAATTCTTCATTCTTATAATTATAGCAATACTAAGGTTAGGATGTGTTTCCGTAAAAGGGTAAAGAGTCATCGTAAATAAATAATTCGAGCCGCGGAAAAAATAAAAATCCATTATTATAGTATTGAATCAATCTTCATCATAGATATTTTACAATTATATCTGACTTATTTCTAGTTTACTTTTATTATAAACTTTAAACGGAAATGCTTTAAGTTTATTCTAACAAGAACTGCATGCATATTCATTTCATATTGGTTTCGCGCTTTACCACTCGTTTTGGTGAAATAAAATGACACTTTGCTAACTCGTCTCAACTCTATCGAGATTATGAATTTCATGTAATATAGTGACGCGTTTTGGAGACTTACGATCAACTATCATCACTAAAATAAATTATGGTAGCTCAAAATAGAGGTCTTAAGATGTGACATTCAACACGGGTTCCGCGACTTTTCAGCCCTTGACAAAATATCTTCGACAAAAAGTCCTACGGACAAAATATCCCCCAACGACGTATCAGCTTAAACCTTACCTAACCTAACTTAACCTAATAAAAAAGTGGGACAAAAAGTATACAGACACCCTATCTATACAGACAATAAATTATTGTTCGAAAATAGTAAAATGGGACAAAAATAAAACAGAAATCCCGTAAAGATAATAAATTATTGTTCACAAACAGTGAAATGTAAAATAAGGTTAGGTTAGGATAGGTTTTAGTAGATAATATTTTGTCGGGATATTTTGTCACGAGATGAAAATGCGCAGTTTCTTTAACACGTAGGTTAATTTTGGCATAGAAAAAATATGAAGTTACTGCAATGAATTTCAGTTCCAGGATGTTTGAAGGGTATTAAAAATAAATTAAATTCAAAATGTGTATAAGTATCTCAAACCCATTCATATTTTTGGCAGCAACATTGAATCATGCATAAAAAATATCATAAATATTTATGACTATTTAAATTAAAACAAATCGCATGACTTACTTAATCAAAATTATGAGCATGTATCGAAACCGTTCCTTCGTCAGGATAAATTCATTTTTTTATATTATTTTATATGTATTCAAAATATTTTATCCCTATGAAGAAACCACTGGTTTCGAAAAATATTGATAATAATAAAATGTAAATCCAAAGTAGTTGTTTTCATTTAAATAGTAATACATATTATTATGTCATATTTTTTAACCGTGATTCAATGTTAAAATCATGAATGGGATGGGATTTTCTGAGAAGGACATTGTCTGAGATCACAGACATATGAATACATCTGGACCTGCCCTAAGTGATAAAAAAAACGTATTATTTCCCCCATGGAGCCGGCTAGAGCTCCGCCTTGGAGCCAGCTGGGCTTACGAAAGTCTCGCTTGAATAAAAAAAATGTGACGTCATCATTCTTGTCCTGACCAGCTTAGAGCTAACATCTATACATTTTACCAAATAACACGGCAATATATGAGAGCTTGTGCTATACACCTACCTAGAACATAAGTTATTGTGGGCGTTTCTCCAGTGAGCTCATCACTGGTTACAGGGGTAAATAAATTATGAAACATTTGTAAAAGTGTCTTAACTAAATACGGCAACAAAATATTGCTATATGAATAGGGGCGAACCTTTTCGGGGCGAGCATTTGGCCTTCGCAAATATGTTATTAACGTGGCAAGCAATTCGCGCTCCCATGTAAAAAGGTCTATTCATTCAAAGCAGATTTTGCTTTTAAGAACTAAATGGTGATATTATAATGCAAGATGCCTATATACTGTCAGATTGATTTTTTAACGAATCACAGTTATCTTTCCCCTCTTCCCCTCCCATAGTTTGGTTTTACCCCTCATCTGTATCTTCTGGTCTATTAAATTTGGATGTCTTTGTCTGAGATGCATTGTCTTGCAATCCTGCCGATGTGCCAAACTATGTAAGAAGGTAGGTACCTACGTTATTTTTTTGTTGGCGTCAAAGCTTTTAAAAGAACATGGCAGAAAAAAACGTGCTAGCTTTTATACAGAAAAAATAAACGTGGGTTTTAACATGAGTATCTATAAAAAAAACGTTTTTAAGTTTTTTCTATCGTGTAGTGGGAATGTCATCTTGAAGTAGTTATTTAATAGCCTTGAATATGAAAGTGCGAGTGAAGAGTCACATTACGTGGGCGGTTTATTGGCTGATGTTTGGATAGTCGGTTTACATTGTCGTCCAATGTACACTGTAAAGTAGTATTGGTTGTATGATGGAAGTTAGCAACAAACAGTAAGTACATACAGACTGTGATTACGTATTGAACAAACTAATTGAGAGGAATTATTACGACATCCGGGTCATATATTTGGCAATTTCATAATATTATCAAAACTATACGAGTAACTTAATATAAAAGTGATTTATTAAGTGTAGATTGGCATGTTGTTTGTAGGTGGTGAAATTTATAGTAATGTATTGATAGATGCAAAATGCTTTCACGTTTGATTTGAAATTACAGAAAAAAATTTTCAACTCTTATCGTATTATGAACAGATCACGCACCTATATACGCCAATGCCTATTACTCCTATTACACGATGTGTAATAATTATAACAAAATTTTTAAAATATTTCTGTGAATATGGGAGTAATGTTTTTGTTTGCAAAATGATGAATTCTGAAAGAAGTTGAGTTTAAAAACCGGTAATGTTGTGTAGGGAGATTTTTTGTATGTTCTCGAAATGTGATGCTGGAGAAAAATATTCAGGATACTATGAACAGTGAACAGCTAGACGCACAAATTGGTCCATTCTGAAAGAACTAGGCATCCAATACAGGCCTTCAACTATCTTCTTACAATATATTTTAAGATACTTTGGACCACGTTGCTCGCCAAACTGAGAATTCCAACTTGGAAAAACTCGGTATTGGTAAGGCAGAAAAGCAGATGAAGGTCACTAATGCGCTGGATTGACCAAATATCATTGGCGTCCGGTAAGACGGTGTCTGCAGCTCTCTATGCAAAGCAGCGAGGAGTAGAGAGTCCACCATGGAAATTGGGCTCATCGACAACGACAGTCATCCAGAGGAAGACCGAAGAACTCCTGGATGACTCAATGCTCCAAAATTCTTCAGAGAAACGGCCTGGATGAAGGCAATACTCAGAACAGAAGAAATTACAACCTGAGAACGAGAAGAGTCGACCCCAATAGCCTACCTAGGCAATGAGTTGGAACAGCTCAAGGAAGAAGAAGAAGATCAAGTTCCTCAGCATTAAGGAACTGACTTAAGAAGAAAATTGAGGTAGATTTTTACCCTTTCGTATTAAAGCGAATGGCATAATTTGTTAATTTACCACTTAAATTCTCATTTTACATAAATACAGATAATTATTTCGAAAATAGTGAAAAGTTTTATTTTGCCGAAAAGTGATCAATTTAGATTACGAAGTCATTTATTGCAGATCAGAGGTCTTCAGGGCGGCGCTTGAGGCCCTAGACAGGCTCCCCGTCACACGAAAGAAGAAGAACCAAGTCATTAATACCGTAGAAGCAGCAAAAACATTATTTTTTCTATTCCTTGTTACAAATTATCTCATTTATCGAATTATGATTGTCAATCAGATAAAATCTGAATCATTTATCCAAAGCAGCAAAAAGGTTACATCACAGTTAACGTTAATTTATAAAATTAATACAATATGATAATTTATTTGTAATCACATAAAATTATCTATTTATGGAAGTCATATATCCTCTTTAAGTGTAACATAACAAAGAATATTTCTTTTGAATAGGCTCGTCATGTCATCGTGTTTTATGACCTTAAATCCGCATAACAAATTGTTATTACCGATGAGATATTAATGATGATTTCAATACGAGTTGCCAGATGTTTCTTGTAATCAACTCAACACGTTGTCTATTGTCCTGTATTTATTACAAAATAATTATATCGTCATTGGTAGGTAGAGCTTTCCTGATTAGGCAATGATATACAACAACAAAGTAAAATGATTTTATGCACCCAAGTAAAGAAGGTATGCAGATTGCGACTGTACTTTAATGTAATAATTGATAGTTAAGTCTGCAAAACTCGTTGTTGCATAAATTTTCAGATAATTTTAAGATGCAATGTTAAGAGATAATATCTAGAACTTTCAAATAACTATTTTCACAATTCAGTAAATATGGTGTGTTATATGGCGAATGAAAATTAATACAATTCCCTGTAAAGAAGACAGCTGTAACCCATAGTCAGAGGCGGGCCTAGAATGCACTCTGCGAACGGTGCAACAAACCGGGCGCTAACTTAGAAGGGGTGCCAAAATCATGACTCCTCAATGTGAATTAAAACTCGTTAAAAATTATTGGCGTTATTCCAAAAGGAAAAGCGAAAAATTTTACCAAATCTATCAAAAAATTACATAAAATTACACCCTACCTTACCATATTTAATCTAATCTAATTAATATTTACTCCTTAAGAGCGTTTAACCAGCCAGCGGACGAAAATCCACATTTCGTCTAAAGTTGTTCTTACGATCGTGCAGGGCGGTTACAATGAGAAAGATTAATTATAACAATATCGAATTTATTTCAATCCAAATTAGCTTTAATTTATACCTTCATCCAAAAATGCTGAAAGGCGTGATGATAAAACTTTTAAAATAATGTACTTTTTGCAATTATTTTTTGATTATAAGTATTTATCATTTTTCAATAATGTCTAAATTTATTAAGAATGTTAAAAAAATCTAAAATATATTAGTTTGTAAGTGCGAAAAAAATACACAAATGGACCAATTTTCATCAAGAAACACATGAACGTACATATTTTTTAATGATTTTATTGAAAATAAAATTAAAATTCTAAAACATGCGTTTGCTAGATAATATATTGATTTATTTTACTGCATGATTATATTATTTGAAATGGGTGTGGTATAATACAAAATCTTTTTTGAAAATTTAACAAATCTCCCAACTACCTATGGAATAACCTTATTATACTAAAAATTAAAAAATTTTCTCAAAATTTATTACTTGCGAATGCTAGATAAAAGAACAATCTTTCGAAATCCATTTATAATTTTTTGTGGAAAAGAGTCAATACGTCTAAAATCTGATTTGAAAATGACATATTTCTGGTTTTCTCTGGTAATGCCCTCTTAAACGCTTTTAAGAATCCACAATTCAGAAAGTAAGGTATACATTTCAGTACTTGACTTAATATTTTGCAATCATTGAACATAATCTGTTGTTATCATTCTCACCTTCAATAGAAATACAAAAGACAATGCTTTTGATATTACGTCTCTTTACCATGAACAAAATGTAAATTAACAGTCATTAAAATTACTCCGAACAACCGAAAGTAGCGGAACTGGTGAAGTAACGCTAATTGTATTGTTAATTCGATGTTTTCTTTTAGGAACAAGTGCGTGCATAAGCCATGAGCTACTGTTCTCTTATGCGCTCCTAGGAAACTGCTGTGAGAAGTGTGTTAAGAAAGATGTGATAATTTAACTTAATGTTAGTTAAAAACAAATAGATTTAATAGCTTACCAGAGCGACCGGCAACAACAGTGCAGAGAATCCCATCTTTCGCCTTTTCTGAAAAAAAAAGAAATAATTTTATTTAAAATACATACAATCAAAAAATATTTTAAGAACCTGTGCAGATGTTTTTATTTATGAACAGCTTCTGTCTCTCTTTCATAATAACGTTGTGCAGATTTATGTTAGGACAAATTAATGCAAATTTATTACTTCTTAGAAGAGAGTTACTGGGAATAATGGTATGTGTTTACGGATGATCTCACTCTCACTTGTCAAATTTATGAGTTCTAAATATTAGACTAGCTTTAAAATATTTTCACTTTAGTATATTATCACACTGCTAAATAGTCGTATTTAATAATTGCCTTTGATTTTTAGACATTTTGTAAAAAAAAATATAAGAAAAACTCTCTTTTATAACTGTTTTATAACTGAAGGTTGTTCCCATCAACGTAATATATCATTGAAGAAGAAGATAAAAATAATAATCTAAACGAAAATATGAAAGAGAACAAGACACAGAAAACAGAAAAAAGACAATGGTCGCAACTGGGACTCGAACCCAGACCTCTTGTCTAACCGGGGCGTGCGCGTTAACCAATTTCGCTATTGCTCCCTTCTGTCAAGCCGTCATAATAGTCAATCTCATATTTCAAATTTTAGAATTAACAATATTATTTTAATTGTTTTTCCATATTATGAAATGATATATTAATATATTTACATATTAATCAATGATATTTTAATAAAATATCAGAATAATTGGTGGATATCAGCTTCCCAAAATAATACCAACACGTTGACGACATCATTGTAGAATTTTCACTAAATATTTCAATGAAATCCTTGGAAATTGGCAAAGATAAAAAAATGACAAAAAGTTAAAAAGCTAAAAAATCTCTCATTCAAGGTTACGAACATCTGTAGTTAACGTCTTTGTTGTTGAAGAAATATAAACCTGAAACTTTTACTTGAAATCGATATCCAGGATTCAGATATTATTATGCATAATTAAACAGGTTCTAAATGTTATCTATTATTAACTTCACTGATGTCGAGAAAAAAAGTCAGAAAATAGTTTTAGTTTTGTTGCCTTTTTCCGATTAAACACGAATAAAAGCTTTGTTGTGAACAAAATAATAGTCGTATAGAACAATAATTTGTCTAACCATTTTTTTAGTAACGTATTTTACTGATTCATGTTTACTCAGTGTTTTTATGCTAATTTAAACAAAGTGGGTAATAAAATATATTAAGATATTCTCTTATTATTAGTTACAAAATGTATTTCCTACAACAGTTTTTACCTAAGCCAGTGTAACAATATATGGGCAAAACTTTAAATTAAAATAGTTTTTGAGATAATAGTATTATCCCAAAAACATGGAAAATTTATGAATTGATTAGTTAATAATAATAATAATCGATTTCTAACTTTTTCAACTAAGTTGAACTGCATTTTGTTAATTATGTTACAATAAACATTTTTAATACCATAGTTTTTAGCAGAAACGCACATGTCTCAAAATATACGTCATTGCCCGAAACTGGTCCAATGGGAAAGAAATTAATAAAAGTGGAATAATGAGGTTTATTATATTTCCATACGTGAAATTGTCTCAAAGGCCAGGTAGTTCCTCTTAGCCTTAGCAGCAATGGAAGAAATTTGATTTATAATTCACTGATCGGATGGCAAAATGTCAATTATGCAATGAAGGTTGAATAGAAATCTCACGGCATTCAGAAAAATCCGCAAATCATCTATAAAAATAAGATGATTTCCACAATCACAAACGTTAACACGGCCTTCAAGCTTATGGAAAAGGAAACATAATATTTGACCGTTATTACAAGAAGTCAAAGTCGTGAGTGGAAACAAACATGATTCGTAGGCAATAAAAACAAACATTCCCCGACAGCCTTGATGAAATCCAAGACCTCTGCTTTAAGATGTGTTTATTTCGGAATGAGAAGTATTTGTAATGTCTACAGGTGCGTGGATATTTGAATTTTTATTCAATTACCGTTTCCCACAAAAAAATATGATTTCGTGTTCGTTTTTTGGGCAAAAAGGTCATCAGAAGCGTAAGGAAAATTGATTTTGTAACGTTTGTTTACTTTCGGTTGTGAAATTAGTCAAGGCCACTTTGGCGATGGAAACTGATCATACCTTAGTAGGTTGATAATATTGGTGTTAATGTCTATAATGAATTTGTGGATAAGTTAAAGTTCTCTGGGTTAAGCATTTTTAAATAACAATGTATTAGTTCCGCATGATTTATTCTAAACTAAGGAATTATTATTTTTAGTTCCTTTATGCACATTCTGCCCTGGTAAGAGGTCATCAATGAGAATTATTACGTTGATTAAGAAGAGAGTTCATGTCTTTATCTACGCTTTGTGAATATTTTCAACCATCCTCTTAAATTCGTCTATCTTCTTTAACATTTACATCCACCTCACACGTTCTCCCAATTAGGGGTACAATTTCCATTTAAATAGGCGGTTTAGGGTTTTGTCGCAGTCGTCAGCATGACTTGTTGAAGATACCACATGGCAGAACATTTCTAGCACAACATGACAAGAGAAGTGGTGCTAATGAATGAAATTTCAATAATAGGCTATGTTTACAAACTTAATTTTTAAATAAACATAAAACTTATTTTTTTTAACTATCTGCCCAAATGTTAACAATTTTAAAATAAGAAATCTCATCCTGTTAATTCATTAAAATAATCTGTCGAATAAAGAATTTTCTTCTAAATACTTAGTACCTAATATGATTTTACGTAACCTGTCTCTAAGCAGGTCAAATTATTTATCACGGTGAGTTGACTAAATAATATTATATGGCTTATAGATAAGGTAAATCATAACAAAAAAAGAACATCACAAGGAACCGTGAAACTTTATTATATTAATAGGACTTAAAAACAAAAGCAATTGTTTTCCACACTAACAACAGAGTTAGATTTTAATTTGCTTTTACACTGCCTTGGGGTATCAAAAACAATTCGATTTTAATCCCAAAGATGTACGCAGGGATTTATAATAATTCTTAAGGAATTTTAAATTAATTTTTTTATCACGAAATTGAATCTTATTTCTTGAACTTTGAAACAAATTTCTAATCCTTATCTTATTTGCTCAATACTGAACACCCAAGAAGTTGTTGATAAATATTAATAAACAATACGTTATTTAAAATATGATCCGTAGCCTGTGGATAAATAATATGAATAATACGGTAATAAAGATTACGTATGCAGATTGAGTTCAGTAGAAGAGCTCTAAAAACTACGAGAAGACGAGTAAGAGCAAAGTTACGTAACGTGTCAATAGCAAATCTTTCCATTTGTCACCTGTGATGTATACTTTCTTTTTTACGAATTTGCTAATAAAATCAAAACTGTTCAAAGATTAAAATCGTCCGTATTTAAAATAGCCCAATTAAGAATTGAAAGTTTTAGGTTAATTTTTTTGGCATTACATTAGCTCCACACAGAAGGCCTTGAGGAATGTAATTAAAATAACAACCTTTGTCATCCTAGGGGATGGGTGTGTAGGGTCTTTTTAAGAAAAGGAAGGAGAGGAAGTTCTGGGAATGCAAAAAGGTATGAGTGGTGGCTAGGTATCTGTGGGACAGTGTGTTTAGGAGGTACAGACGTATGAATCCATCCCTCCAATTGCGATACAAGGCGATGGGTCGAGAATCGAAGTCAAAATGCCCCCCTAAGCCAGGCTCTCTCAATCTAGGTGGGCAGACACATCCACCGCCACGATCCGGATTAATCTCACCCAATGAACGCGGGTTTCTCTACTAAGTCAGCAAACGTAGCGAACCACTTGGGATATGGTAGAAGTATTGGTTATCGAATAAATGGTTTCTGGGGCGGCGGTACCCATACTCATCTACCAAATTGTGCCTGTGTGCCCGAAGTGAGCTAAATTTTCCCCTACTTTTGCTAAAACTGATAAATACTTTTATATAACGAAATTTCTTTGTCTGGGGCATGGGAAGCAAAAATTTATGTAAATTAGCGACAACTCTTTTTTTTCTCTGTGGAATCTATAATTGGCATGATCAAGGTCTATGGGTTAACCTAATATATATAAGTACCTAATAATATAATATATGAACATTTTAATGCAGCACCACGGTCATTGGTCAAATGCATTGTACATATAGTTTTGTATTAGTGGTCGAGAAACCGGACGATGTGATATGTTAGCCATAAGTTTTTATAGTAGTGTGTCTAGTCTATAGTAGAGTATCGTACACATCTATATTTGTACAACACTCTTGAGGTGATTTTTCCCAAAACGGTGCTTTACAAATCATCAACATATTATTATTAACATTCGAATTGCTTTTACATAGGACTTACGTATCTTTGTCAGACCCGAGACCTTCACCTCTTTGGCGGATAATAAAGCCGTAACATATTATAAAGTTCAGCAAAATGAATGCCTAATAGAGCAGACAGCAATTTTACTATGTAACAAGAGGAGAAAGTGCGTGGATGTTCTATGACGATTTTCTCATCTAATAAAATTTATTATTTGGGCGTCAGTTGAATGAGTTTAAATCTGAGTCCGTGTGATTATTTTTAAATTAGATTCGAATAATTGTGTATTGTATTCAAATTTGAATTCTGAATTTGGAATGTGTCTAAAAATCTTTTGGTATTATTTAATATGGAGCGACAATTATTTTCTTTGTTCTATAAACCCATAGAATAAAGAATAACACAAGAAGTGTTTTGTGAGCGTATTTCGTGATCCAAATATTTGTCTAATCGAAGCTTAAATTTCCATAACAAAACTGTGTTTACGAAATTGAAATGGGATGGAGATCTATAATGTCAGGCGAGTTTAAGTGAGACGGAACGACGTTTCCATCCAAATTTGTACGGAAGGCACTTCAAGTTTTCTTCTTTATTAGATATTTATGTGAATCAATTGAAATTTAATTGAAAATGAATTTAGGCCTAAAAATGAGATTGTCAGGCCCCGAAGAATGCGATGGGCTGGAAATGTTGAAAGGCTGTCAGACAATAGGAAGAGAGAGAGAGAGAGAGAGAGATGTTTAGATTACGAGAAAGAGGACGTGATGGACTATGGACTGAGGACCATATGGCTGGGGGCGGACTCGTGGAGGAGGCCAAATCCTACCACAGGACGTAACGCAGTCGTGATGATGATGAATAAGCTTCTGTAATACCTTAAAAAGACGAAATAGATGTTATGCGTAAGAGTAACTAAACATTGCAGAACTATTACATATTCATTAGCGCAGACCTGTGAAAAATTACGAGATATGATAATAACTAATAACTTTAGCGATGAGTGTTCGGTTTTCGATTTGGTCATTCGATTAAATTAATATCAATCATCAAAATATTAAGAAAGAGACATTTGAATTACTTACTGCGGTTTAAAGCCAAGGAATTTATGTATATTTCACGGTTTTTCCCTTTTTATTTATTCTATAAATTTGGCATGTTATGGCAAGCGATCGCTCAAGACGTTTTGTAAAAGTGCCAAAATTTGCCAATACTCGCTGCAGTGGATATGATTGATAATTATTGCGCGTTAGAGAAAAACGCAGACCCTTTAAAAATCACAAAATCTGACATTGCTCGTCAAGATTTACCCCAAGAAATTTAAACGAAAGAAATACACATTTCAAATATAGAATTGAAATTAGTTTCCAGTATTTTTTTTATTATTGGTAGGTACTTTATCGCTCAAACGAATCCTTGATGCACCAGTTCTAATTTTGAAATTTTTTTTTTTTTTACATGGGCTCCACACAGGAGGCCCTGAGGAAAATAATTTCTCTCAGGGCCTATGTCATCTCTGGGGATGCTGCGTGGAGGGTTTTTTTAAGGAAAGGAAGGAAAGGAGAGTTCTGGGAAGGAAAAGGGTATAAGGGGTGGGTAAGAATCTGGGGTTCAGTATGTCCTGGTCATCCGCCTCCAAGACCTAGACAAACCTCACCCCATGAACCCGGGCACCCCTGCTAAATCACCAAACGTAGCGAACCACTTGGAGTGACCTATGGCAGAGGTGTTGGTTATTGCCTATATGCCTCCCAAATTGTGACACTAAAAGTCTAAAAAAACCTATAACAATCACATATAGTGATAAACAAAATGTATAAGATAAGGACTTGGTCTACCAATCCAAATATATACCGAACATTCTGTCCAAACGGTTGTACAAAAATGGTGGCCAATATTGCCACAACGCTGGACCGTTTCCAATGCTACTGAATAATATCTATTGATATCCATTGAAACGATGTATGTCAACCTTGATCCGCCAGTAGTCGTCCGCCATTTTTGTATAGCCGTTTGGACAGAATGTTTTATTGGTATGCCAAATCCTCTCTTAGGGTATTTTTTCAGTCATTGGTGAAGGTGTACATTTATAATATACACTAGCTGACCCGGCCACGCGTTGCTGTGGCTAATAAAACACTTTGTAAAATCCAACCTTTGTAACCACCGCCGTCTTTGAGTTCATCGCGAAGAGATCATCAGTGCGGTTTGCACGTGAGGTACTCATAGCTCGTCGCCCATTTGATTGACTTCGACGATCTATGTCAGCTCGTCTTTTCCTTGGCATATTAAAACAGTAAATAAAGTTCTCACGCACTGACAAACTGATGATAGAAGATTTTAAATGTAACAGAATGACAGCTAACGTTTGACAGCGACTGAAATATGACAATCGGAATTCTTTTTTTTTGCATTCCAATTCTAGATTACGTAGTGCTTCTAAAAGTAGGTAGAACAGTAGAACTGTTTATATGAGAAAATGAAATTTTTGTTTTTACTATCTTCCTCACAATTTTTTCATATTATCTCACCGTTTAAACCTTCACTGGACTACGACTAACATTTCAAAACCAAAATCACCTAAATCGGCCCAGCCGCTCTCGAGTTTTAGCGAGACAAACGAACAGCAATTGAAAAGAATAATAAGATAAGAAGATATAATGTGTATAGTAAGCTATCCGTAAAAGATAGATATATGCCGTCGCGGACTTTTTTATAGATACATAAAAGAGAAATATCCCACCATTAATTGTTTTGTTATATCCCAAAAGGATTAGGCAGCGTCTTCGATGAAAACTACCAGGCGGCTGGACTTTTTTCCGACACTTCTAACAATTATCGTTATGTTTCAACCAATTTACACAAATCCTTGACAAATTACATACCTAAACCATCCTCACGAAACACTTTATCTATTGGTGAATACCGCATGAAAATCCGTTTAGTAGTTTTAGAGTTTATCGCGAACAGATAGACAGACAGACGGCGCGGGGGACTTTACTTTATAATAATGTAGAGATGTAGAGAAGAAGATAATAATTTTTAATGTCAGGCAAACAAACAAGTTCCTAAATGGCTATGATCCGATCATAACACTAACGCAATGAGTTAATAAACAATAATAATTCATATAACTTAAATGTTTTCCTGACATTTACAAGATTTTACATTTATGGGTTTGGTGAATTATGTAATAGATGGGATGGTAGACTGTGAAGACACCAGACACCATAACCAACGTAATCTATTATTCATCGAGTATAAACCTTAATGAAAACAGCTAAATTATGAGCCTTATGATATTTGTTATGTAACTAAGAATTTACTTTAGGTATGTTTTTACATTTATGCAAACTTGTATATGCTAGGGATTGTTTTGTAATCTTTCAAATGTAACAGCATACATGTGACTCCTAGATTTTTTTTTAAATTTTCTTTATTCATTGCTTTGATGGTTAGATAACGTGTAGGTTTTTGACCACCATGCTAGGCACATGCTCGTGTTGTGGTGTCGTAAAAATACAAGATCCTGTTCAAATACTCATGTTTTAATTTGAGAGGATGGTATGGGTACCGTTGTTTCAGGAACCATTAATTGGATAATCTCCACCTCTGCCATAGTTCATCCCAAGTGGTGACTTTCCAGGGGTTCGTCTGTCCATCAACTGCGTGATGGGCCGAAATCGGAGAGGACGGTTCTGCAAGACCTTTGATCTCTCCAGTGGGACTCTCTACGCTTGCACCGCAATGTGAGGGATGGATTCATAAGTCACTTCTTGACACATTGGCCTATAGATTCCTACCCATTCCTCATGCGTTTTCCTTCCCAGAACTTCCTCTCCTTTCTTTACTTAAAAAGCCCCTCGACACAGCATTCGCAAATATGCCACAGGGATTGAGAAAAATCATTTTTTTAAGGGCCTGCTGTGTGGAAAAATCAGAGTGTGCATTTCACACGCGGTAGAAGTGAAACCTTCAGAAAACTAAAGTAGACCATGTACGGAGGCTACGAAGCACCGCACAAAGAGGAGACCGATTATACTATCTCATTCTCTCGCAGGCTAAGTTCTATAGATGTTTGTGTTTATCTCTTTTTTGTGTCGCTATTTTTAGTTTCATCGAGTTTTAAATCTCACACGGTGCTAAAGAAGTTTTCACTTCAAAAAATATTTTTCAAAAGTAAACGATATTTTAACGATAAATTTAATGCCGTGTTTCGTTTCTAACAACAAGAAATTATGATGACAGATTTCGTAGAGTCAGGATTTTCAGGGTTCGATTCTTATGGAGCGAATAAATATTAGGTACATTCGTTGAATTTTTGTGATCTTAAACCTGCCCTGCTTTTTGAGGGTCTTCAAAAAAGCCGACCATAACTAGTAAAAGAAAAAAAATCACACAATTAAAGCTTAAAATTGGAAATTCATAAACTTGTCAAAAAGCCATAAATTACATTACTGTATTTTTGAGAGAAAACGTAGGCCATTACTTATAATATTCTCATTGCACCATGTTTTATGTTTGCTCTGCAAACAAAACGCGTTTTTATACTTCTTTCGTAGTGTTACGTATGGCAACATACGTACGTGCGAACTTGTGACCTTTAGTATTGACTAGTTCAGTGGTGCCTAACCCAGATGGTTTGGTGGGCCAGATAAAAAAACTGAACTTGTGTGCTTCTCGGAGCGGGGGGGGCGGTGGGCCGAGTAAACGGCCGATTTTACCGGGAATTCGGTATCCAAAATTACTGTGAAACCGCGACCTTCAATGCTAAAAGGAATATACTGACTATACACGCGTACGTCCTGTGTATGTCCTTTGCACTCACCCTCCACTTATTAAAATCAGGTCAGTTGCGCGGCCGACGTGGTCTAAGGGCTCTTAACTAGCAATCCAAAGGTCGTGGGATCGATTACCGGCGTGGGCAAATAATTTTATTTAATTAATTTGTGTTATTTCACATTTAATTCATTAAAAATAATATATAGTATATTGGTTTCAGAGTGGAAGATACTTTCAGTATCGCCCTGGTGTAAGACCATATATATATATATATATATATTCACATATCCCAATTGGGGATGCCATAATCTCACTGGCTTCAGACTGGAGCAGCTGAGACTCTTGTGAGGTTATCACATAATCAAAAGAATGAAACGAAAATCCAAAACACAGAGAGCAGAAAACTTCATTTCAGACCGCATATGGCCCGCGGGTCGCAGGTTGGGCATGCCCGGACTAGTCGTTACCAACACAACCTGACAGACTGTAATTTCACTTATATTACTACAGTTTCATAAAAATATCATAATACCCTGGCAATTATTAATAAGGTGCTGTGTGATATGTGAAGTCAATGTGTGAATTATACGTCTTGCATAACAAAATTACCGAACTCTTCAGAAAATATTATACCTTATTTGTTAAATAGTTTTAGTTTTATAACTCAACGCTGAATGCCAGACTTGATTAACAGTTGTAAAGTGAAGACTTCATGTAGAACAACATTTATGCAATGAAAAATCACTCTATCAATATTCAGAACGTTCTATATAAAGGTTAAAAGAGTTTGCAATGCTTTTATTACCGCTATTATGTCCTTATAACAGACTTGAAGTATGTAATTCATTTTCAAATGAATTATCTAACATAACCTAACCTTTCTATCATCGTTCTAAAATAAAGATATCAAAACTGATGTCTAAACCATAACATTCAATTAATAATAGAAAATGTAGAAAGTGTGTAGTATTTATTTAAGAGAACTCCCTCTTCGAGACTTTGTCTTGGTTTAAAGACGCATATTGATTTCTTTATAGTCAATAATGTAAATAATTTATAGCAACAATTTGTAAATTGTATTTGTTATTCAAATCTGGTGGATCCAGTAGTCCAGGAAGAAATTAAAATCGGAATTCACGCCCCTTTTTGGCATGAATTTGAAAATACTTGAGTAAAAGCTTTTGGAAAGGTTGGAAAAGGTATTTTAGATTTTTTATAGGTTGATTTCGTAAAGGCATGTAAAAAACATTAAATCCTTTTTTACGCATTGTTTATTGTAATAACAAAGAAATTTTAAATTTGTTTTCACGGAATCAAGCTACATGGAGTCTAATACGTCTATTCCCCATCCCGGCCGGGGCCCAACTGATAAAAAATGGGTGTGGCAAGTCTGTAGTCCTTGGGTGAACGGCACAAGGTTCACTTTGAAAATCCAAATTCGTCGACTGCCACCGTGTTGATTGATGTCAAAAATAGCAACGCGAAACTGCATATTTTATTTTATTTTGAGAAGTTCGGGTGTAAATATAATTTTTTTGCGATGATTATAAAAAAACTGAATTTGCCACATTAAACAAGAAAACCATATTCGATAAGGGCTTTATAAGAAGGAGAGTTTCGACTTGAAAGCGTTTATGTTTAGACCTAATATTTTATTTTTTTCTAGGCTTATTAAAAGACTAGAAAATTACCGATATTTTTAAGGGCCAAGATATGTTCTACACGCGGTATTTAATTGATGCATCTATAATACTTCTAAGCGATCTAATTTTCAAAATAAAAATACCTACATGATTTTGTATGATTTTGCGTTATTTCGCATGGCTTCATCTTAATAAACATAGCTAAGGTCACGTAAAGCAACGTTTCTGTTAGAAGTTTCCGAAAGAGGTGATTACCACGTCTAAGTTTAACTGATATGGTTAATACTTTTTTTTGTCATTACCGCACAAGAATCCCAAATGTTCCCGAGCGTCTGGAGTCAGTGACATTGTGGCATCCCCAATCGGGGTATGTTGTGAGGCTGGAGGTGATGGGAAGGGGAAGAATATAGGGAAGAAGAAGGCGGGGAAGTACAAAAGTAGATCAAATCACGGCTAAAGTTATTTCAAGTGAATGATGGTCTTTCACCATTGCGATATAATCGAAAATGTATTATATAGGTTGTTTTTTATGTGAATATCTCACAAGAGTCCCAGCTGCTCCTTCTGGTCTGGAGCCAGTCAGACTATGGCATCCCTAATAGAGGTATTTTATGAGGCTAAAGGTAGTAGGGAGGGTAAGGAGATTTTTAAAAAAATTAGTTCCACAGAGGAGGCCCTGAGGAAAATAATTTCCCTCAGGACCTATGTCACCCTTGGGGATGCTGTGTGGAGGGTATTTTTAGCATAGGAATGAGAGGAAGTTCTGGGAAGGAAAAGGATATACCGAACCACTTGGGGTGACCTAAGGCAGAGGTGTTGGTACCCATAACCACCTCCCAAATTCAGAGATGGGGATGGGGTAGAGAAAGGTGGGAAAGTACCTGACTTTTCACATCTGGTCACCAAATACAGCGAATGCCATTTCAAGCAACGTTTCAATTCTGAATGGTGGTCTTACACCAGGTCGATAATGAGAGTATCATCCACTCTGTAACGTGTGGCAAATATATTAAATATAATTTTAAATGAATTAATTGTGAAATAACGCAAATTAAGCAAATAAAAATTATTTGCCCACGCCAGGATTCGATTCCGCGACCTTCGGATTGCCAGTCAAAAGTCTTACCCCTAGACCATGCCAGTCGTTACCGGTAGGTAGGTACTACATACTATTTTAAATGAATAAAATAAATGAAATAGCTCAAATTAATCACATAAAATTTATTTGCCCACGCCGGGATTCGACCAGCGATCTTCGGATTGCGAATCAAAAGTGTTACCCCTAGTTGACGCCAGCCAATACCGGTGGGTACTACATACTATTTTAAATTAATAAATTGTGAATTAGCACAAATTAATTAAATAAAATTTATTTGCCCACGCCGGGATTCGATCCCGCGACCTTCGGGTTGCGAGTCAAAAGTGTAAGACTTTTCAGACCATTCCAGTCGTTACCGGTAGGTATGTACTACACACTTTTTTAAATAGCACAAACCAATCAAATAAAATTTATTGCGCATCTCGGGATTTTAACTTGCGACCTCCGGATTCATAGCCAAGGATCGTAATCATTAATCCACGGAAGCATGTATTATAATATTTGGAAATGAAATAAATAAAAAATGTCGCTTTTTTAACATAACGAGGAAAAAAATTCACCAAGTACAAAATGTAATTGGTCTTAACCGCTCTAATCCACAGCTTAAATAATAATTGCCATCCAAGTATTGCAGAATCTTCACAACATATAATTTAACACAGTTATATTATCATTTCTTTAAATATTATGTTTTCTGACGTAGACTGAAGCAACCGTTCCGCTATTAAAATATAATTAATTTCACGATGCAGTTGTTGAACCCGAGACCTTTGGATCCGTAGGCAAGCACGCCCACCATCGAGAGACCGATTTGCGAATTCGTTTCAAACGAAGAGTCAGTCATAACTCCGTCAAAGTACGCCACCGTATGGGAAAGTTATGGGCCAGAAACGGACCAGCAAAAAACACACCCAAATAAATAACTCTACTATTTTATAATTTACTAACTGGTTCCCGGCATGTGTTGCAATGCCATATTCAAAGATATAAACTGTTTCTCCATGCATGTCCCTTCCCGGGTGTCTTCGTTCCCCTCCCGCATCCCCTACCCCCCCCCCGCGTTCCCCTTCCATCCCGCAAATCCCCCTCCCGCGTTCCTTATATTCATTCCCAGTACATTTAGTTTTCAAACAGCTCGCGTGCCACCCATTACATATCTTATATTACAAATATTCATTTTTGTACATTATAAGAACAATCGATCAAATTTGGTATATTACGTAGGTATCTATGTAAAATATCTATAATTTAAAAATCCATAGACAATTCTTTTAATACAAAAAAAAACAGCTTCCTGCTAAATTCAATTTCACCAAACGTGCGAACTGTCAAACGTGCGAATTCAAATAGTCGTTAAGTTTTCTGAAATTATTCAATTTTCTGCGCAATTTTCTAAACTTTTCTTTCCGTAAGAACCTTCTACAAAGTATTAGAAAACTTAAAAAATAGATGAATGGCGTGACCAAGGGAAACATGGATTCATATTTATATATACAGATATAAATGATGTAATTCTCATATCGGAGGTCAATAGCGTGAAGAAACAATATTAAAACGAAAATCCAGAAACTCTCGAACGGTGAGCTCTACCGTCGTAAAATTAGCACAAATTTTAAATGTGATTTTTTTTAATCTTTTCGGCGGGCAATGCATCCTTTCCATCATGAACTATGGAGCTCTAAACTATCCATATAATTATCAAATATAAGGCTGTACGTCTATATATAACAATACCTTTGAAAGACGGGACAGCTGTCATGCATTATAATAACTATACATAAATACCAGAAAAATAATCTCTTTTATTTTATATAATTAAAAATACTAATTTCGTTTGTGCGTGCGTTCCACGTGAATCTGGTAATGAACTCAAATTTGCTATGAATTTTAGTGTTGTTTGCAACATTGGAACTGATTGCGTGAATAATCCAGACAGAATTTAGGTACCTACCTAAAATATATCTAAACAGAAAATTATTTTATCATAATGTGAAAGTCGAGCGTAGTCAGATTGTAACTATGTAATAAATGAAGAATAAATAGAAGTTATAAATGAAGTCTTCTCCATCCAAGTATTGAATTTTTTTATTTTTATATTTTCTCATTGCAGGAATAATTTATTTATGTACCTATTATTTAAAATCAAACCAATGGATTAATTCTAACAAAGGAGCAGCTATAATATGCGCTCTAATCTATTTAAATAACCTACTGTACGAATATAGGTGCCCAAGGCGAATATGAAAGAAAACCGTCGGGTCAACGGGAAATCCCCGCTCCGCCACTGAATTCGGTTAGTCTGGGTCTTGCACATAGCAATTACGATTTAATGACAGATTGATGTGTGGAAATTTTGAAATGTCAAATGTCAGCCAGTGCGCTTCGGAGGTTCAAACCGTGTCAGGGCGTTTAATTTATGCAAACTATTTAGCCAGTTTCACTATATAATAATGAAAACGAAAGCGATATTGACTCCGAGACGCCATACATTACATATAACAACGCAGATTAAACAGCAAAAAATAATCATAAAAATACATTTCATTTTCATTGAAAAACTACCAAGCCTATTGATAAGAACAAATCTTTTGACTCAGTGGTCTTTCTTGCAAATTTATTTGACTTTATCAATCTCGCTAAAAAAGCACATATTTACAATAGGCCATTACTCTGCGAACCTTCTTCCTATTAAGCTTCGATTTGAGCAAAGCGGCACTTCGCAAAAACTCTCACTACATTAGACAGTGATGTAATTAGCAAACAAGTGATTTAATATATATTTTGACAAGGTGGTTGTAATTTATTTGCTTCGTTATGTTTTTAAAGTCTAATGTGTAGGATGATTATCGTAAGCACTTACATATTTTATAGTAAAGTATAATTATATACCCATAACTTTCATTGTTTTTTTCTCCAACTTTTACGTAGTTAAGTAGGTAGGCTTGATATTAGTATTATATCACTCGACAAAACGTAATATTTTGTAATACCCACTCTCAAATGATGTGACATACAACTTTCTTTTGCCTCGGGAGACAAATATTCATTTTTGGCTGTAAAACAACTATTTTTGTTAATACTGGATTTCCGGAAATAACATTATTATGTCGAAATCGTAAAACGATAAATAGTCAGGTGTTTTAAAAGGTCAAAACCTATCGATACTTGAAATTGTATGCTATAAAATATTATATAAATTAGGTAAGAGTTCAAATCGGTCTTACGAGTCGGATTTTTAATTTATTAAAATTAATGTAGTATTCTTTCCTTTGTATGTCACGTAATGAACTTTTGAATTATTATGTGTTTTCTTATTGGTATATTGATGGGTAGGGCTTTAAAGAGCAAGTCTTTCATAATTACAACTTTATTACCTATACATATATAAATAACATTTTTCTTTGCTTAAATCACCGTTAAACACCATGAAGATGTACATACCTACTACCTACTCTTAATACACTATTAATAATTACATATGGAGTTATAATTATGGGATAAAATTTATTTAAATAAATATTTTATGGAAAAAGAAAATAAAAATATTTAAATAATTTAGAAAAAGAAATAAAAAATACGTGTATAAATATTTTTGGGCCCCTCCTGTTCCTTATATACATAAACGAACTTCCAATTATTGCTGGCACAGATTGTTTAATGTTTGCTGATGACACTGCTTTGTTGTTTGAATGTAATGAAGACGTTGACGAACTTAATAAACATATTAACGAGACTTGTCAATCAATAGCAAATTGGCTGTTATCACAAAATCTGTCACTCAACACTAACAATACTCAAGTTTTACAATTTTGTCCAGTGCAAGCTACACCTATAAACATAAATGTAAACTTCAATAATAATATTATCGAACCTTCCCAAACTTGTTCACTGCTGGGAATACAACTAGATGCAAATATAAACTGGAAAGAACATGTATCCAAAATAGTAGCCAAAATCAGTAGCTTTTCTTTTGTTCTAGGTACACTGAGAAATATATTAAACATCGAATCGGTAATGGCCGCATACTATGGTTATGTATATTCAATAATAAAATACGGAATTATCTTTTGGGGAAACTCAGTAAACGCCAAAGATGTTTTTATCATCCAAAAAAGATGTATAAGAAAAATGAAAAACTCTGTTAATCGGGATTCATGTAGACCTATATTTAAAAATTTGAAAATTCTTACAGTCACCGACATATATATATAATGGAGTTATGCATGTTAGTGCGATCATCTCCAGAAAAGTTTCTACAAAAAAACTCTACACATAAACACGCTACAAGGTTTACAGAAAATTTATTAATACCAAAAGCAAACAAAACAATTTTCCAAAAAGGACCCTCTTACATGGCCATTAAAGTATACAACAACCTTCCACATGATATTAAACAAATACAAGATACACTCAGATTTAAGTCATCACTAAAAACATTCCTTCTGAACAGGTCTCATTTCTCATTACACATTAAGTGAATACTTCACATAGGTACAACTGTTTTTATATTTATGTTTATATAATAAATTAAAACAAATTCACTTTGTATTACACCACTTTTATATTTATATTTCATTTGTGTTCAAATCTGTACAACATGTTAGGTTAACTGGAAGAAATAGGATATAAGTACCTCTAAGTTATACCTTTTGTACTAAATGTAAATTTTGTACAATAAATGATTTAGATTTTGATTTATATCTGAGAGTTAATGCCAGAAGTCGCTATGTCGGTTTTTGTAATTTGGTTTACGTATCAGAAAGTTCTCTAAAACGTCCCTTATTTTTGAAGGCTGTACAAACCTATGTCATGTTCTCTAGATTGATGAAATTACGGCCTTTCTAATGTAGAAAATAATTATTGAGCTTTCTTATGCCAAGAAATCCACAAAACAATCTTAATTGCTGAGCGGTTAATAAATTTTTCACAGCTACATTTAGCTCTTGAGCCCCGAAGATTTTTTAATGTGAAATACGGCATTTTTTTAAATGTGAAAGAGTCCCAACTGCTCCCATTCTCCTGGAGCCAGATGGCATCCCCAATTTAGGTGGTGGGGAGGGAGCAATGACATGGGGAAGTGGAATTTGAGAATTCTATTTGGCTATTCAGATGTTATCACCAAACATGGCTAAAGCCATTTCAAACAGCGTTTCAATTCCTAATTATGGTATTATACCTGGGCGATATTGAGAGTATCTGCCACTCTAGAACGTATCACGGTGTACACTTAGATTATTTTTAATTATTAAATTTTGAAATCTCATAATTTAATCAAATAAAATTTACTTGCGCACTTCGCGACTTGCACCAGAATGACATTTTGTTCTTCTAACCTCAAAACAACTCTAAAAATGCATTTCTTTCCATTCTTACGCGTAATAATATCTCAATTTGGGGGGCGGAAATGGGTACCGCCGCCCCGGGAACCATTTTTTGGATAACCAACACCCCTGAATAGGTCACCTCAAGTGGTTCGCTACGTTTGGTGTCTTAGCAAGGGTTCCCGGGTTGATGAGGTGTGGTTTATCTTGACGGCGGATGCTTGGAGGGCCGGATCGAGAGAGACTGGTTGAGGGAGGTCTTTTGTACTCTCCAGCCGGGCTCTCTCCACCCATAGGTCGTGTACACACCTTTGACATGTGACCTCATACCTTTTCTTTCCTAGGACTTCCTCTCCTTCCTTTGCCTAAAAAGACCCACCTCACAGCATCCCCAAAGACGACATATACCCCGTGGGAAATTATTTTACTCACGGTCTCGTAAAATATTAAGTGTGATTAATTACTTAATTATTTTTGTTGTCGTTTGTTAAATAGGCTGATTGACTTCGTGATGGTATTACGTCTTTTGATTCCAGAATAAAGATGACGCATTATTATTAGAAATTAATGTTTAATAAAGAATAAAACATTAAACTTTAGATTGAATATTTTTTGTCCACAAAAAAGCTCCTACTGTTAGGTAACCGACTAGTTTTTACATGTCGGAGGTCACCATAATGAGATGCACGAGTTTAAATACACGATGCGGAAGAGGCTAATCGAGGTACCTGATTAAATAAGCTTCCAACCTCATTGCTGTACCTGTACCTCACTTTTTGTTACTTAAAGGGTAGGCAGTGTAAGCTTGGCCACGTTTTTCTCTATTATTTTTTTTAATAAATCGGTGTACGAATTGTTCCCGTGAGCATTCAGGCCATGGCCCATCACCTCTATCTCCAATTTTACTATCTGCTATGCTATCTCCAATTTTACCCCATATCATTAACGGGGTTTCATGACAGTTGCCCCCCGGCATACTTATATACAATATGCAGTCGGTTTATGGAAAATACGGCTGCTTATACAAAATTTAACAAAGGATCCCCTAAAGAGTAAAATATTTTAAATTCAAATGCATCAAGGAAAAACTACTTCTGTATACTATATATACCAGTGTATAAGGGTAAACCTGTATTATTACCAGGTTATAATACAGGTTCAACCTAGTGAGGCAGGCTATGCACAACTAAAAATATTGTATAATTATGCTACTTCTGTATAACCGTTCTTACATTACTTTCTATTTGTTAATTTTTTTGTACTGAGGTAATCTACATTGAATGTGTACTTTTTTAGTTGTAATGTTGCCAGTTTAATTGAATAAAGATATATTATTATTATTATAAATAAAATTTAAAGCAAAATAATTTTCCAATTTTTTATAAACAAAACTCTCTTTTATAACTTTGAACGTTATTCCCATCAATGTAATTTATCATTGAAGAAGAAGATAACATTAAAAATCTAAACGAAAATATGAAAGAGAACAAGACACAGAAAAACAGAAAAAAAGACAATGGTCGCTACTGGGAATCCCAGACCTCTCGTCTAACCGGGACGTGCGCGATAACCAATTTCAATTTTAAAAATAATATGGAAAAATAATTAGTTGAAGATAATATTGTTAATTCTAAAATGTGAAATATGAGATTGACAATTATGAAGGTTTGACAGAAGGTGGCAATAGCGAAATTGGTAAACGCGCACGTCCCGGTTCGACGAGAGATCTGGGTTCGAGTCCCAGTTGCGACCATTGTCTTTTTTCTGTTTTCTATGACTTGTTCTCTTTCATATTTTTAGATTATTACTGTTATCTTCTTCCTCAATAATAATTTTTCAGTTTTGTAGGGTATTTATATCTCAAATCAGGATTTTTTTAAAAGGAATATTAATATATCAATATCAATAAAGGAACTGACAGCCCTGAAAAGCAGAACTAATTAGCAGTACTTTTAATGTCATAGTCATTTCAAACTGCAGTAATTTCAAGTGAAGGTGACAATAATATCATTATACTAAGTTACTCCATTTTAGCCAAATCCTAGAATCCAACAATATGTACAAATAAAAGTAAAGTAGGTATATTATACTTGATGTTGAGAATTATTCTATGTCACCTTTATTTACATATTTTTACTCTGCATAAACATTTTTGTATCCTATTACTAAATTTTAGTTGTTATCATACATATGTACTTTGTCTAATGTACATTTTTATCGTTGTAATTACCCTCCTGTGTACCACTGTGTATCATGTATCACTGTATTGTAATAGCCATTTTATGGCGTTGAAATAAATACATAAATAAATATGTGTTAAACTCCGAATACAGGAGGACGTGTTATGTTTAAAAGTAGATACCCAACAATTAAAACAATAAATCGGGTATTGTTTTAGTAGGTAAGTATCTAAATCTGAAATTAAAGCCATACAATCGACACCTCAATAACTTTGCCAAATAAAAAATATTTATTTTATGAATGAAGACTATTTAAGGTTGTAACTCTTAACAAATCAGCAAAACTAAAAATGTTTCTGTAATATTTTAGTTTTAACATCAGCGTGCTAGATTTTTATTCCAATCGGTTACCAAAAGAATCCGATTGTTTGTCTGCGTCTAACAAAAAATTGAGAAAATTCTGCACAGTACAAATTTTCACACGTTGCGGGTAAACATAGCTCACTTAGGTAAAAGCGGTTAGCCTTGACTAAACTTGGAAATACTCAAAAAACATTGTTTAACTTAAGTCTCGAGACAGCCTAAATTGACTGCAGACCGCAGCGCTAAACAATCCAATTTATAATTGTTTAATTTGAGTATTGCATGTCACTTGACGCAAAGCGAGATTTTTAATTAATTTCTTGAATAGTAAATAATTATCCATTTAATAATCACGTCGGAATTTTTGGAAGTATGGGTAATAGTTAGAGTTATAGTAATAGTAATAGTTTGAATGAATCAATTTTATGTGAATTATTATTACACTCCATTGGTGTGAAATTCTTATTCATGTTATGTCATGTCTGACAAATATGTAAATATATAATATATGTGCGTAACCTGTCTAGAAATGTTTGAATATTTTTAATGTGATTTATTTCGAAGTTCAGGAAAATGTACATTTTAGAACGAACCGAAAATTTCTTGATCGATGAGTCAAAAGATCTAAATAACTTTCTTTTCAGACCTACGCACATCGAGATTTGACAAAAATTAAAGCGGATTTAAGGCTCTGCAACCGGGCACGAAAATAAGAAGATGGAGAGATACGAAATTACGAATGTTAGAGGAGAGCGCTAACATTTACAGTGACAAAATCGATGCGAAAATTGCGTAAATGTTTAATAAAACGCGACTCTTTTAAAATAGAGCAAAAATCTCTTAAAAAGCGTTTAAAGAAACGCTGAATTTTTTCATACATATAACTTGTAAAATAACTGAAACAAACGTGTTTATAATAATTTTTGGAGCATGCTTTGCGATTTTTTTTATCGAGGGAATTTTATGTAATTAACATTTCGGCGCGGGCAATGTCTAGATAATATCTTCAAGAATAACATATATTTTTTTAAGAGCTTTAAAACTTACTGTGTTTAAGGGAAATATGTTAGAAATCGGTGGAAATTCGGGTTGCGGGCCGATAAGTTGTCTGCAATACTTTAAAAGCTTATTTAAATGTACCTATACTGAAAAGGTTCCTAGCTCCTGATAGAAAATACTTTTCGAGCTGAAAATAGTTGCGTGGATATAAAACTTCAGAAAAAGCACTGGGAGGAGGGTATGGGTACCGCCGCCCCGGAAACCAATTATTGGATAACTAACACTACTGCCATAGGTCACCCCAAGTGGTTCACCATGTTTGGTGACTTAGCAGGGGTACTCGGGTTCATGGGGTGAGGTTTGTCCAGGTTGTCGGGAGAGACTGATTGAGAGAAATCTTTTGATTTCTCCAACCGGACTCTCTCGACCCATTGCCTTGCACCGCAGTGCTTGGAGAAATAGATTCATACATCCGTCACTCCTGTACACACTGACCCTCAGATTCCTACCCACCCCTCACAGCTTTTTCCTTCCCAGAACTTCCTGTCTTTCCTTTCTTTAAAAAGGCCCGCCTCCGTTGGAACTATTGTAAAAAAAACTATACAAATTTCACGACTCCAGAACTCATTGACGTGTGTCCAAAAATATTTACATCTTAAAAGCAGAAATAAATATCTTCTCTTTCCTGTTAAATAGATTTTTTGTGGAGCGCCGTTTTGGTAAAGAAACACTTGAATGTTGAACATATATGTAGGTTAGTACCTAAGATAATAACTTTAAAGAAAAGTAAATCTACATTTCATATAGGTTCTTTATTATGCATGTTTAGTTTGAAGTTATTTCTATAAGCCTCGATCTGTGATGAAATTAAACTGATGGTTTTTCAATCAATCTCTACTCAGAATTCAATCAATCTCTACAAAGAAAGTATTTAATAGTTCGTATATGAAGATACGGGAAACACTTCGTCCTACTTACAGTGCGTGTAATGTTCATCTAGTTGTCATCAATCATTCATTAAGTCTTATGCAATCCTGGCATCAATGGTCCGTCTTCACGACTTGAGGCGGTCGCGGCGTTGAGAGTGTGGAAGAGAAGAGATGATTTCAAATCTCAATAACAATATTGCCAAACTCATGGAGAATGTTTGCATAGCATAATAGGAAAGCAATTCTTTTGCAATTTCACGTATTGAATGTAGATTTGTCATTGTGGCTCACGGCAGATTTAGGCAATATTTGGTTTTGGGAAAAAGTCATTAACACTCAATGCAAATTTGTGAAACCCACAAAAAAAAAATTTTTTGTGGGTTTCGAGGAAGAGACAAATCCAGATGTTATATTATTTTGTGCATTTATTTCCGGTCAGTGATTGAGTTGGTATCGTGTTTGGGTCCCACTATGCGTCGCGTGTTCGATTCCTCGACTGGCTTACTTCATCACAACACAAGCAACATTTTCGGATTACTGTGGTGGTAGTAAGAGATTTTCAAATATTTATTTATTTTCCTAAAATCGACAGTTTACATTTTTCCAGTTTGTACATGTTTGTATAGCCAAAATGAAACCAATTATAAATTTCCTCCTTGTGACTTAACCTCTGATTTAACGGCATAACAAAAAATTTGAAATAATAAAATTTATAATAAAGGAGTATGAGATCAAAAATTTAAAACAAACGATTAAGTATATAAAACTAAAATTTACATAAAACATAAAACTATCAATTCATTGGTAACCATAAGATGTACGTATAAATCAAATCATATCAGAATTATATATACATACATTGTTCAGGTTATTCGTAACTCATCTTTAAAAATATATATATTCATAGAATTCTAAAATGTTTTAGCAATTTTAACAACCTCTAAGTCAGAGCCATAAACTCCTCCGCTTATTTGCTCACGCGGGATCAAATAATTAAATTGGTATTTTAATAAAGTAAATAAAAATTTCAGATGTGAGTGCGGATGATGCACCACAAAATAACACATTTGAAACATGTCAAATGACTAAAGTTTGTTTACTATCCAGATCTGAGCAGCTAGCCTCCCAATCATCTTCTTTTTGATCTCCTTTCCCTTCTTGCTTTTTCACAACGTTTCCTTACATTGGGATGTTACAAGTTCCGTACCTATTCTATTTTTTTTCTATACTAAATTAGTGCTAACATTGTGTTTTGTACGGTGACAAAAATATTACCAGGGACTAAATATGAATTTTTGGGCGGTTAATGACCATTTGACCTAAGGAGCCAACCGCCCCTCCCAGCTATTAACTATAATTTTTCTTATGATTTTTCTTATTATGCTGTATATTCAGGTCTGCGTCTGCAGGGTGAAGATTGGTAGCTGATGGCAGCCAACCTAGAATACGTTCTTAGGATGGTATAATTTTGTTTGATGAAAAAAATATAACGAGAAATAAGTGCCTCTAGAAAGGTCTTCTCGGTTGAGCAAGTATCACTGTTCTCATAAATGAATCGGTTTATACAGAGACGCAACTGGATTATAATAATCCTTTTGTTGCTTTTGTGTTCTCGTCACATAATCACCTCCTCAATTATTTGCTGTGAAGTAATGGCATATTTTATAGTAATGCGCTAGGTGACAGCAGCTAAGTTAAAAATGCGTTTCATCAAGTAAAATGATTATTTGGCGGACTGCGTCAGGTCATTGTGTGGAGAAATTAAATGATAATTTGCCTTACTGCGATATGTAACATTTATTAAAAATACAGAATGAAATAAGTTCTTTGTTTAAAACCATTTTATTTTGATTTATATTTCGTCCACCGGTTTCGGTTGAACACAACCTTCTTCAGGACAATAAATATATAAACTGAAAGTTCGACGAAATATAAATGAAAATAAAGTGGTTTTAAACAAAGAACTTGTTTCATTCTGTTTAATGTCAAGCCACAAAGTGTTTGCTTTCTTTGATAATTAATTAAAAGTATTGAAAACATAAAATATTAAATTAATTTAATTACGCACGAATTAAGCACTTTTAATGTACGCACGAAGACTAAGCAAAACTATTGCGCAAGTGTTTTTTTAAATCTAGAGAAAAACAATTCATCACAATATTTATTGACCTTTTTGAGACATTTATAAAATTCATTTGACGATAGAGGATTTAAAATACTTTTTCAAAACGTTAATTTCATAGTAATAAAATTATTTTATTCGTGATTAAGTATTAATTTAATTTACTACACCAAGAAATACGCTAATCATTTTTTTTATGGTAAAATTATCTAGTGGGTAGAAGGTCTCCATTTCTTGATAATAGCATTTTATCACGACAAGTTAAATATACCTTATTACATTATAATTGAATTAACAAGTAAATAAATTTCTCATTCAACCTAACAAAAGCCTCTCATTTCAATTAGCTTAAGTAACTGGCAAATGATGCATTACAAAATAATTCAGCTCATGTGAAATCTCGCAATAATTTCATTGTTACCAAAAATAACAAAGGTTATTATAAAATTATTTGGAATGCTTTATTAATTGAGACCATCGAGCATCAAAGTCTAGACAGGGCACGTGGATGTTAAAAACCACACCAAATTCTAAATTATCGGTTCCAAATATTGGATTACGAAAACATTTATCAAAAGATTATTTCGCAGTCAAAAGAACGCAAGAAGCACTTTTAAAAATCTTTTGTTGGTCTGCAAGCAACAAATTTATCTCACAAGATATTATACTAAGCGAGTCGACGAAATCAGTTAGGGAGTTTGATCATGAATAAAAATTAATATATTTTTAATACACTCTTTCAAAAATATTCAAAATTTGGTTTGACATAATAACAGAAAGTGTCTGTTTCCGGATCCGACCATTGTCATATATAGAATTTATATCAGCACTTTTTCAACCCTATTTTCGATACCTATATTGTGAAATAATTAATATATTTTTATTTTATTTTTTAACGCTGAATAATTAATTTTAAATCAAAGTATAAGAAACAACACTTTCATGAAATTTGAATGTAAAAATCTGGCTCCTTTGTTACAATCTTTGACATTGAGTATTTCTAATATTCCGTCAAAATTCCTAATTTTTCAAAGTTTAGTATTACTTGTTTATTTTCAGATTAAAAAATAAATAAATTTTTTTAATATTTTTTGTGTATTATGGAAGTTACCTCAGATGAAAATCATTCAAAAACCACTTTTGATTTCAAGCGATTCATAAACAACTCTTCTTAATGGATCAAAAGCGCTAATCAATGCAAAGATCAATAAGCCGTTCGAGTCATTACACGAAAAGCTTTTTAAAAATCATTTTAATATTATGCATATTAATTTACAAAGGATTGCAGCCGAGGTAAAGATACTTTGCATAAATAATAAACATAGATGAAACGTTCGGATATTATGTAATAAAGTATCCACTGTTTTTATATTTGAATGTAAAAAGATTTAATTAAATGAAAACCAATCACTTTGCAAAACACCACTTATCATTTTATATTCAACGAACTTTTTATACTAATAACCAATTTAAAATTTTGGTCTTAAATAAAAAGGACAGGGGTGATTTTTTTTTAACAAATCTGAGCTTTATAAATTTCAAAAGAGCATCTAAGGTGTTTAAATAATAATAATAATTTTGAATTTGCCAACCACATTTTGGAAAGAAATCATTTTTTTGGTATAAATTAATGTTTAAAAATTTTACGGCCAAACAAAAAGGGTTTACAAATAGCTTAGAAACGTTAAGAAGTGTTAAAGGTTAATTAAATATTATTAATTAAGAAATATAAAAAAAAAAACAATCCAATTCTCAATTTATTTTCATATTAAAACTTGCATTTATAATAATTTTTTTTGTCATTTAGACATTTTGATTTTTTTTTAAAGTTTTTGATAAGCAAATAATTTTTTTGCATATTTATTCTAAAATAAAAATTATATTTAATTTTTTATAATGGTTTTTTATGATTCTTTTAAGTAATTAATCAAGACTTTCTATAATATTTTTTGTTTTCAGATCTTATTTTTCTGTACTTTTTTGTTTTTTGTTATTTTATTAATGTTAATATCTTGACAAAAAAACTTTGATTTTGAAATGTGTAGATAATTTAAATTGAATTAATGGTGTTTTACAAAGTGTTTTGTTTCCATTTTTAAAAATGACAGCAAAAAGTGAATTTCCAAAGATTGAGAAGTAAAAAAAAATCATTTGCTTACACTTATAAAATTATTTATAGAAAATCTACATTGATAACACTTATTCGAGGTAATGAGATGCCTATAAGCTGTCATTACCAATGTAATAAGTTAGTCTATGGAGTTTATATATGCGTTGCGCTACGGGGAATCCCATTCACGAGCTTTGAGCGCACTTGGGTACATTATGTGTTAATATTTTTTTGTTGTCCGTAAAGGAAGTTATTATCTTTTCGATAAATTATTCCTCACTTATTCATATTTATTCTTATTTAGTTGATTTAAAAATAATATATATTTAATATATTAAATCATTGATGTTTAAAGGCGTTAAACACGCACTAAAATCAGAAAACATTAGCCATTAAATTGCAGTAAAAAGCATAATATTAGCAAAAACCTACCTTTTATGTATTGTCTTACAATCCACTGCGGGAACTGCAAAAATCACAGTCTGTTATCACTCGCACTTTAGTCCTTTAAAATCACAATTGAAATTAACTCAAAACACTCCCTTCAAAATAGGGGAGGTTTACGAAGCGAGTCGCCCACTTAGAACGACCCGCGTAAGAGAACGAGCGTTACAACCCTTGATACAGGGGTTGGTCCAATGGTTGGAAAAAATACTGCGATTTTTTTTATATTTTACAGTCGAGGGTTCGGTTTCAGACGCGCCTCAGTGGGCATGTTTCCCGCAGCACAGACATGGCGCGAGTGTCGGTCGCCTAACGTAGTGAAAGTATTTATACGGAGACTATATGAATATATTCGCTCATCTTCCCATTGTAAACCCACGACCTCTTACCTTCGATGTAGCGACACGGCACAATCCCACACGCAAAAAGGCGAAAAAAATACACCTGACCTAACATTTCATCAAACATTTATGCTTGTATCTTTCTACGCCTAAGTGTTTTTTCACGTCTTTTAGATTAGTTTTCTTGCGGCTTAGGGATGTCTGACCCAAACCTCGTCTGACATTTTTAAATAATCGAACTTTTTTATCTCTGCCATCGATAAGGCACCGCCGAAAATTTTCGCACGAATTAGTTTTAATAATAATTGCATTAGTTTTGAGAATTCCGATGTTGCACATGGATTCATTCACACGAATTAAAATCGGCTGCACAAACTTGCAAGTAGAAATGTTTTGACATTGTATTCCTTATTTTTTAATCAATTATTGCAAAGGATAAGGCTAACAGACATGGGAACAAAGAAAATATTAAATTGCACCCAAAATTGATTTTTAAAGTCGATGTAAAAAGCAATTTCTATTTGGGAGGCGGGTTTAGGCGCCGCCCCGGGAACCTTTTATTAGATAACCAACACCTGCGCCATAGGCCAATCTAAGTGACTTAGCAGGGGAGCTAGGCCGGATCGGGAAAGAATGGTTAAGGGAGACCTTTTGACCTCTCCAGCAGGACTCTCTCGGAATATCGCTTTGCACCGCAGTGGAAGGTCCATCCTTACGATATTTACGTTCATACGTCCGTCACCCCTGGGCACACTGACCCTCAGATTCCTACCCAAGCCTCACACCTTTTACTTTCTCAGAACTTCCACTCTTTCTTTTCCTAAAAAGACCCTCCACACGGATGACATAGCCCCTGAGAGGAATTATTTTCCTCGGAGCCTCTTGTGTGGAGCTAAGGTAAATAAAAAAATATTTTGTTAAATGTCCTAACAGACCGAAACCTCTTCTTCTCATGTTGGTATAATCGTTATACCTAAATTGTAAACCTCTTCTTGTCAAACACTACTTGTTAAATGATTATCGACCAGATTGGTTAATAAATAACATTGCATTTATAATATTGTTCTAATTTATCACCACAATGCAACACGCCAAAGTTTTGGGGTTCAGGAAGTTGGAAGAGGAAGGAAACTGTTAAGAGGGCATTACCAGAGAAAGCCGGAAATACGTCATTTTCAAAAAAGTTTTTAGACGTATTGACTCTTTTCCACAAAAAATTATAAATGGATTTCGAAAGATTGTTCTTTTATCTAGTGAAGTTATGTAATAAATTTTTAGATTTTTTTTTAATTTTTGGTATAATAAGGTTATTCCATAGGTCGTTGGCAGATTTGTTAAATTTTCAAAAAAGTTTTTGTATTATACCACACCCATTTCAAATAATGTAATCATGCAGTAAAAAAAATCAATACATTATCTAGCAGAGTTATGTATTAGAATTTTAATTTTAGTTTCAATAAAAATCATTAAAAAATATGTACGTACATGTGTTTCTTGACGAAAATTGGTCCATTTGTGTATTTATTTGCGCACTTACAAACTAATATATTTCAGATTTTTTTAACATTCTTATTAAATTTAGACATTATTGAAAAATGATAAATACTTATAATCAAAAAATAACTACAAAAAGTACACTATTTTAATAGTTTTATCATCACGCCTTTCAGCATTTTTGGATGAAGGTATAAATTAAAGCTAATTTGGATTGAAACAAATTCGACATTGAGTTATAATTTAAAAAAGCTGGTACGGAGAATAATCAATCTTTCTCATTGCAACCGCCCTGCACGATCGGAAGAACAACTTTCGACGAAATGTGGATTTTCGTCCGCTGGCTGGTTAAACGCTCTTAAGAGGAATGTAAGAAGTTAACTAACTATTGGGATCTGGTTTAGTAGTATGGCTTTATTTACATTTGTTCCACACAGGAGGCCTTGGGAAAAAAATCCCTCAGTCTATGTTATCTTTGGGATCTGCGGAGGGTATTTTAAGGAAATGAACGAGAGGAGGTTGAATGAAAAAAGGTATGAAGGGTGGATAGGAATCTGAAGTCCAGGAGTGACAGACATATGAATCCATCCCTCCCATTGCGGTGCAAGGCGATGGGTCGAGAGTGTTCGACTGAAGAGATGAAAGGATCTCCTCTAATTGCCCTCTTCTAATCCTGCGCACCACGTAGCTGGTGGACATCTGCCGCTAAGATCTGGACAAGCCTTACCACAAAAACCCGGTCACCAAATGACGGTGCGCTTTTGAAGTTATTATTTTACATAGAAATCATGAAATTGTCATGGTTAGAATTATTTATTTAGTATAAGCTTTCCCTGACGAAGGAACGTTTGTTCCGAAACCGGTCGGATTTGCACATCAAATAAGTGGTTTATACAAAGTAAAATTATTTCATTATTCAATTATTTATTTATTTCAACGCCATAAAATGGCTATTACAATCCGGTGATACATAGTGGTACATAGGAGGATAATTTCAATGATAATATATACATTAAACAAAGTACATATGTATGATAACAACTAGTATTTAGTTATAGGATACAAATATGTTTTATAACAAGAAAAAAATAGTATGAGCTCGTACAAAATACACATTTTTATGCATAATAAACATAAGTAAATTAAGGTGAATTCTTAGAAAAATTCTCAACATCAAGTATAATATACCTACTTTACTTTTATTTGTACATATTGTTTGATTCTAGGAATTGGCTAAAATGGAGTACATAACTTAGTAATGATATTATTGTTACCTTCAGTTGAAATTACTGAAGTTTGAAATGATTACAGGTATTGCTAATTAGTTCTGCTTATTAATTATGATCTAAACGGTGCTAGAAAGAGATAACACCATGCTTTATATTCGAATCGAGTAGATAACCAAAGAAAAAATCAAAAGTGCACCTCTGTGAAACGGTGTGTGTTTGTTAATTTTATAATAATAACATTTGAGGGCGTTTTTTACTTTCAAAAACAGTTCTTAGTTTTTGGATATATTCAGAAATATTCCAATTATTTTATTTTATTGAAAAGTGGAAATTTTCCGACATTCTGAAAAAATAGCCCGGAGGTCTGACTGGTTAAGTTACCAAACATAGTTTGTCACTAGGGGTGACCCTAAATGGCCCTAGTCATTTCAATGCACATTTCGTTTCTGAAGTAGTCACTCTCCAATCCGGTAGGTGCAAACGTTCTCCCCATTTAATATAATTTTTTAAATAAAACAATAACTTAGGATGGGTTTTTAAATATAAACAAAAATTTTAACAAAACAAAAAAACGACTTCAAAAAATGCACTAAAAAGTAAAAAAATAATTTCGTATTCTTCTACAACTTCATAATCAACTTACTTTTTCGACTCATCAATATGTAGGTACGATTGTTATTTTTGGAGTCGGTGTCAGCAAAGGTACCCGGTCCGGCGTGTTCACTTGACAGCTCCCCTCCCGCCGGACCCGCTCTCGCCTCACGCCTCGTCAAGTCGCTCGTGCGACACAAGCACATCTCACCTATAACTATGTATGTAGTTACAAACCTATCTTGACTGACACTGACTCCAAAAATAACAATTGTACCTACATATTGATGAGTCGAAAAAGTAAGTTGATTATGAAGTTGTAGAAGAATACGAAATTATTTTTTTACTTTTTAGTGCATTTTTTGAAGTCGTTTTTTTGTTTTGTTAAAATTTTTGTTTATTTTTTGATTTTTAGTGAATCTGAAGTACCTACACTAACTAATTTGTCTGAATATGGGTAGACCTCTAAACGTGCTGCTCATATGAGAGACATAATTTGACCATAACGACGTTAGGGTCAAATTAAGAGATTCGGACGAGTTTCGTTAATTTGCTCCTAAGAATTGAAGAGTTCCATTACTTTGTCATGGATCAGGTAATCAGAACCTAACCAAAATCTCATCAAACTACCCTTGAAGTACATCCTTTCCAATAAAAAAATAATCGTTGAAATCGGTTGGCGTGGTATTGAGTTATTCGTCCATTTGTCGTGCATATACTTTGCAAATTTAAGACTTATACGGTTTTCTCATGGATGCCATTGTCGAAACTGGACCAAATTAAAATGGGACCACATGGGAAGCACTAGCTTACAAATGAAAAAAGAATCATCAATATCGGTTCACCCACTCGAAAGTTCTAAGAAAAGAAAAAAAATACAGTCGAATTGAGAACCTCCTCCTTTTTGAAGTCGTTTAAAAATAATAACTTAGGATGGATGTTTCAAAAAATTTGACGAATAATTTGAAGTTAATTATTATCGACTAGCAGACCCGGCCACACGTTGCTGTGGCTTACGAAACACAACGCCACGCCATTACCCAACCTTTATAACCAACATCATCTGTTAAGTCAAATCCACACAGCTCGCATGCCAGCCCGCTGCCCGCTGCCCACTTGCCAGCCCGCTCCCTTTATTTATATATTTCAACCAATTTACACAAAACCTTGACAAATTATATATCTAAAAATCTTCCTCATGGATCACTCAATCTATTGGTGAAAATGGCATGAAAATCCGTTGCTTAGTTTAAAAGATCTAAGCGCACGTACAGCGGGAGCGACTTCATTTTATACTACGTAAAGATAAAGATAAGACACTGAGTAGAAAATCCATGGAAATGTGACCTGTTTACAGTTGTGGTCAATTTATAAATAAGACCTATCAACTACTACGCCCCAGAAAAGAAAGAATGAAAGTCTCGACTTCTATCGTCTAGAGCCAATGAGACTATAGCATCCCCTATTGGAGTATGTTGTGACGATAAAAATTGTTGGAAAAGGGGTGTTGATGGAGGAGACGAAGATGGGAAAGTACCTGTCTGTTCAAATTGTGAAACATGTCTAAATCCATTTCAAGCAACATTTCAAATCTAAATGGTGGTCTTTTGTCAGAGCGATTCTGAAAATGTCTTCCGCTCTCGAACGTGTCGCATACATTCTATTATGGGTTCGCTACGTTTGGTGATTAAGCAGGGGTGCCCGGGTTCATGGGGCGAGGTATGTCTAGGTGTCTTGGAGGCGGATGATCAGGACACACTGAACCCCAGATTCCTACCCACCCTTTAAACCCTTTTCCTTCCCAGAATTCTCCTCTCCATCCTATCCTTAAAAAACCCTCCATTCAGCATCCCAAAAGATGACATAGGCCCTGAGGGATTTTTTTTCCTCAGGGCCTCCTGTGTGGAGCTCATGTAAAAAAAATAAATTATTTTAATGCATAAATTGTCAAAAAACACTATTTAATTTTATAATTTTTTTTCTGCGCGCAACCTCCGGTTTTGTAGTTGGTAGCCCTACCCTCTGATAATGGAGGCCGTTTTGTACATGCGAAATAAGGTAAAATTGAATTTGTCCATTCAAAACAATAAGTAATGTCTATAAAACAGGTAGCACCACTTTACACGACAACACGATAATATATCCTTAAACACCATCCATGCTTACTATGGTGAGCAATCCATTGGTTACGAGGAGGGCAATTTATATAATTGCCTTCCAGAAACCTTCCAGATAAAAAGTCCAGGTGTATTAAAAAAATCGAGTTCAGTTTACACTTGGTAGAAGCGAAACTTTACCGAAACAATCTCAACCAATACTTGAAAAGTGCGCGCAGACCTCGCGTAATTTCTGTTTCATATTTCAACCAATAGGAACCTTTAAAAGTGACATCATTACCAAAGCGGTCCATGAGCGCAGTTGATGCAACGCAGGTGCAGTAATCGTCATTCCGTTTCATCCGAAATCCATATTACAGCAGTGCTGTAGAAGTTTCACTCCAAAAATGTATGAATTTTTTGCTTAAGAAACAAAATAATGATAGATAATAATATTGTAATGCAATGTGTGTATGTACAATGTAATGTAAAATGTATTTATTCTAGTTAAATAAAAAATAATGTAGTATCAAGATACTAGAAAACTCTTCAAAATAGAATTGCTATCTTCATTCGTTATTTGTCTAACCTCCGCGTGTCGTCCAATAGAATACGATTCATGTTCATGTCAATAAAAAAATGTACCTTAACCGCTTTCTCATAAAGTTCATACCATGATGTGTAGAATAATCAAAACAAATGTGCACAAGCCGTGAACTTTCAGTTAAGAAATCAGTATTTGTATTTAATTACAACTTCTACTATCAAAGTTTGTATTGCTTTAAATTGACAGGTCATTTTATAGCCGACCCGTTCAAATACGTTAAATGCCAACAATATAATGATGCTGGACATGATGCAGATGTATCTCCTGACTGTGCACCGGTATCGAAGGCATCATGTCGAGAGTTCCTTCCTTTCCGTGGGTACTGCTGCCCTGGGAATCGTTTATTAGAAAACCAACACCCTTACCGTACGTCTCTACTAAATATGGTTTTGACTAAACGTCATTTGGTGACTAACTATGGTTCCCGGATTCATGGAGTGAGGTTTGCCTAGGTGTTGGCGGCGAGTGCGGGCTAGATCCGAGAGACTTGACCCATCATTGACCCATCGCCTTGCCCCGCAGTGGGAGGGACGGATTCCTACGTCCGTCACTCCTGGACACATTGACCCCCAGATTCCTACTTCTCACTACTCACCCTCATACCTTCTTCCTTCCAGAACTTCCTCTCCTACCTTTACCTAAAATGATCCTCCACAAAGGTCCTGGGGGATTTTTTTTAAATCAAGACATTGGTCCTTTGTCATCTATAGGTATTGGGGGGTGGGGGGTATATTGGAAGAGGAAGGTGGAGAAGTTCTATTCAAATCTTGTTAAATAATCTCGGATAAATCCGTTTCAATTTAGAATGGTGGTCTTACACCATAGCGATGCTAAGAGTATCTCTCACTCTGGAAAGTGCCGCAAATTATTTTATAAGTATAAATTATGAAATAACACAAATTAATCAAATGAAATATATTTTGTTTATAAGAGAAACTCTCTTTTTATAACTTTTGAAGGTTATTCCCATCAATGAAATAATATATCATCGAAGAAGAAAAATGATGCTAAAAAGAAAAATATAAATGATGCTATATAGAAAAAAAAGAAAAAAATATTTGAAGATAATATTGTTAAGGGTTCTAAACCTCAACCGTCAACCACGGAGGCCGCCAAAATAACGCAGTGAGAATATAGCGTCGTGTAAACTTAGCATTAGTTTGACTTATGGAAGTATTGACGTCATCTTTTTAAGTAAAACTTACTCCACTAAAGTGCAACTATGGGTAATAGACGAGATATAAAGTTTGCAAGGATAAACTTGCATTCAAATATCACTAAATAGCTTGCAAGGAGAAGGTTGCTTAAAAGGTGATAGGATCGACACTATTTACCTTCACATCATTGCTAGATTAAATATGATCAACATTACATAAACGCAGCTATTATTTATATCAGCGGTCGTCACACTTTTCCGGTCAAGGGTCACATAGGACAATGGAAGGTGTCACCGCGGGCCGCACAGTTATGAATTTTGGGAAGTAGGAGGGGGGGGGGGGAACTGTGATGAAACCATAAAAAATATTTGTTTAGCAAGTTAAAAAAGCAATTATTTTATAATCAGATCAATAGCGATAAAGAAATATCAGATTTTGGAATCCCGCAAGGTAAAGTAATCGGACCAATCCTCTTCACCATATATGTTAATGACATTTTTTTCCAACCACTACATGGCCAAATTACTACATATGCCGATGATACGGTACTAATAATTAGCGATAAAACTTGGGAAAAAGTAACATTTAAAGCCACCGAAGATATAAATATTTTAAAGAATTTCTTCGACGTAAATTTACTATCACTAAATGGTGATAAAACATTTGTAATTCCATTTGCAATACACAAAAATGATACCCCTAAAAACATTGACATCATCATCCATGATAATTCCAAAACACATAGTAAAAATTATTGTATCCAAAACTGCACAATATTAAAAACAACAACCACAATCAAATATTTAGGAGTTATTATCGATAAAAATTTAAAATGGAAGGAACAAATTTGTCAAGTTGTAAAAAAAATTAGAAAATTGATTTATATATTTTTAAGAATCAGAAATTTTTTATCTGTAAAAAACTTATATCTAATATATAAGGCTTGGTTCAATCAACTTTACAATATGCCATCATTAGCTGGGGATCCGCATACAAAACTAATCTCTCCCCAATTGAAGTTGTGCAGAGGCTAATAATTAAAATCATATTAAAAAAACCTTCTGAGTACCCAACGGATCAATTATTTAAGGAATTCCAAGTACCTTCTTTCAAAGATCTGCACAATAGAAATGCTTTGATTCAAATTATAAAAGAAAAGTATCAATTTATAACTGAAAACCGTACTAGACATAAATATATTTTTTCATGCCCAAAATTAAACACTTCCTTCGCCCAAAATTATTATACTTATCAAGGAAGACTTATTTTCAACCGATTACCGGATGAAATTAGAAAAATTAATGATAAAATCCCACTAATGAACACTGTTAAAAAATATTTCAAAAATAATCTCATAAAAAAAAAAAAGTTTCCGACTAATCTAATCTCAAGAATAACTTATAACTCAGTTTCCAAGTGATACTCCGTTCTTCAAATAAGTTAAATTTTGTTTTGTTTTCAACAACTAATTACAATAATTCTAGATACATTATCCTAATAGTAAAATTGTGTATTAGTAGATAAATACTTATAATTACATATCACCGAACTTACAACTTATTTTTTTTTACATTCACATTGTAATTTAAGAACTTATAACATAATATAGCATAAAAAAATGTACACTACTCTTCCAGACACAAGCTAATGCTTCTATGGAAGAGTGGTATTAACATATTTGAACATGAACTTGTACGCAAATTATTACATTATCTAAATGTATATTATATTTTATATGCTAAAATAAAAAATAAAAAAAATAAATAAAAAAATAAAAAAATAAATAAAAAATATTTTAAGTTCCGGGTTACTACCTCCATCCTACTTCATGATATATACAATAACAAAAATTAACCAATATATAAGTTTACTTTGCTTTATTAGTACGTGATAAGCATTTTTTTTGTACTTTTAGACCATATTTTGTTTTACCTGCCCACTCCCTCACTGTGCCGTCTCAACGTCCCCGAATTTTCACTGGGTTATTTACTGCCACTAAGGGGCGTTATCACCCACGTTGAGAACCTATGACGTACAAAATCGACTTAGGTTTTGAAAATTTGTGTTCAAAAACCAAATGGGCGTTTTAAAATCAAATGCCAATCAATTAAAATCAACGTTTTAAAAACACGCATAAAATATTTAGAAAAAAGAAAAAGCAGGTTAATATAATTGTTCATGAAAAAAAAACATATTTAAAAAAAAAAGAAAGTGGCAGATATTTGTGTGGGCTACATAAATATCTGCCGCGGTCCGCAGTTTGACGACCAGGGATTTATATGATTGTTTCGGTGACTTTACCCTGAAACACGGTCGTAAAGTGTCATTTCAGTGTAAATTACGATTTTTTAATGTTCTATTGAAAGCTTGTAATGTTAACTGTAATTAAGTTAATCTTAAAAGGTTAAATGATAATAAATTATTTCCCTAAGTATCAAATGAAACAGAAACCTCTTGTCGTGTGCACCGATTCAATGTTACACGGATGACAGTACAATCCGTGATAGGTTTTTGTTTGACAAGCCCCAAAAGGGCACACAATCTCCAATGGCTCGGAGGGCTTTGAAGCAAAGATTGGGAGGTTACCCCGAGAGTGTTCTCTCTTGGAGTAAGAGTAACCTGAAATTTTGCAACCAACTAGTTGTGTTTTGATGTGTTCGCCTTCGAGTTTTGGTAAGTGCCTTTGGTTTCCCTTGTCCTTACATTCCATAATTTACCACACAGTCATTCATCCAACTTCAGAAAGATTTTCGTTTTTGTTTGCCTTTACAGTTCATTTTCGCCAGTTACATTTGAGGCTGTAAGTTCGAAACAGTCTCGGATGCAACATTTTTGAATTTAATGTTTCAAAGACCCAATCATGTCTGATTACGTCTAAAAGGCATCGAAATGAAAATCTAGTCTCCATCAACGGAAGCAATCTTCCAAATATGCCCTCCATTGATATGTATGGTGTAACTGTAAGTGACCAGTTTAGGTACGAGGGCTCCGTCAAAGTAAGATTTAGTTAGTTAAGTGAGCCTCTCAGAAACTAAGTGTACTATACAGAACTCGCAGATATTTTAATAGTAGATAATTTATTTTTAATAACTGCTGACCCCTGTACAAATCGCAATTGCGCCCCACGGTTGGATTTGGCAGCCACCTCTGGTCTGGAGCCCCAAAATACCTGAAAAAACCCTCGACTATTCAGAAAAAGGTGGTCCATTTGATAGATTCCCCTGTCTAAACAAATGTATTGGAAAGAAACTTTAGAGCTCAGGCGTCAGGTGGGAATGCTGTCCTTGTTCTACCTTTTTTACATGAGCTCCACATAGGAGGCCCTGAGGAAAAAAAATTCCCTCAGAGCCTATATCATCTTTGGGGATGCTGTGTGGTTTTTTTTTTAAGGAAATGAACAAGATGCGATTAGTGACAAAAATAGTATGTTAAATTAGCTGTATAAATCTTTTATGCCTCACATAAATTATTACAGTTCTAAAATTAAATAAATTAAATAGATATTCGAAAGATATTTAACATATCAATCGGCATCCGTTATTCAAACCAAATTATCAAAATCGTCGCGCGAACAAATTCACTAAAACGTACCGAATTAATCCACGCGCTTTGTTGTGGTATTCTGTGCACCATGCTTACGCGCATTAAAGTCGTTTTCTGCGCGTTGGACGCTCCCATCGAATGCGTATACTGCTTCAGGCAAAACTTGGCAGGCAGAACTATACGCGCATACGCAAATATAAAACTTTTTCTAACATCGTGGATGCGGAATAGAGCAGAGAATCCATTGTTGCTGGTATTGGTGTGTTCGACACACTAGCACGAGCATGGTGTTGTTATTATGTATTTCGGTCCGGTCCGCGCGTCAAGTTTTGTTGTTTTTGGCCGCTGAGATTGGGTTGTTTGCTGTTTACGGCTAGAAAAAAGTAAGTTTAAATCTTTTTTTAATGCTGAATAAATAAATAAGAACTATTATTATATTTATTATACGCCACAAAAGGAAGGGAAGCGCCGCATCCAGAGTATGTATGGAGGGACCGCGCCTGATAATAACATAACTTGGATAGAACCTTGAAATTAAATGAGAAATTTGACGGATTGTTCAAAATCTTTGAAACAACTGGCTCTTCATGGTGCTTATGTACTTAATGTGAATAAATCTATATAATGAAACACTGTTTCCCTTAAACACGCCATAACTTCTGAACCTCTTTAACTAATTGACTTTATCATTCATTTTGATGAATGTGAATTTAGTAGGCAGCTGTTTTTTTTTATAACAAAAGAATTATGTACGGATTTTTTAAATTATATATATTTTAAATAGGTACCAATGTTAGGTACCAAATATGATTGATTGTTCTTATAATATACAAAAATGAATATTTGAAATATATGAAAACGGAAAATTTGAATAAAAAAATTGTAATAGGTGGCACGCGAGCTGTTTGAAAACTGAATGTACTGGGACTGAATATATGGAACGCGGGAGGGGCGTTGGCGGGGCGGGTGAGCGGGAGAGGGTGAGGGTAGGGGGGGAAGGTGGTAGGGCTGCACGGGAGGGGAAGGGGATGCAGGAGAGGAACGGGGACGCACGGGAAAGGACATGCAGGGAGAAACAATTTACTTCCTTGAAAATAGCATTGCAACGCATGCTGGGAGCCAGCTTGTAAAATATAAAATTAGCTTATTTTCATTAACAATAAAAACAATGCAAATATTTATTCCGTGTTTACATTACGAGGGAATAACCAGACAAAACCGGAAATATGTCATTTTTTATTCAAATTTTAGACGTATTGACCCCAAAAATTATAAATGGATTTCGAAAGACTGTTCTTTTATCTAGTAAAGCTGTGTTTTAATTTTGAGAAAATATGTTTATTTATAGTACAATAAGGTTTTACCATAGGTCTTTGGCAGATTTGTTAAATTTTCAAAAAAAAAATTGTATTAAACACATTTCATATTTAGACACATTTCAAATCAAATAATCATGCTGTAAAATAAATCAATAAATTATCTGGGAAAGAAAGCTATTTTAAGAATTTTAATTATACTTTATATAAAATCATTTAAAAAAAGATCCGCACACGTGTTTTGTGACGAAAATACTTCGGTTTGTCTATTTATTTACGGTCTTACTAACTAATATATTTAAGTTTTTTTTTACATTCTTATTTTGCTTAGACATTATTGAAAAATGATAAATAATTATGATCAAAAAATAATTACAAAAAGTACATAATTTTAATAGTTTTATCATCACGCCTTTCAGCATTTTTGAATGTACATAGTTATAAATTAAAGCAAATTTTGAATGAAATAAAATCGATATTGAGGTGTTATTTTAAATAGCTGGTACGGAGAATAATTAATCTTTCTCATTGGAACCGCACTGTACGATCGTATGAACATCTTTCGACGAAATGTGAACCCTTAATTTATTTATTTATTTATTTACGGACAAATAGTCCAATTAACAATATAACAATAACACGAATAGAAAAAAAAGAGAGATCACAATGAAAGGAGATTACATATAGATGAAGAGCATTGACAAAATACATATAATATAAAAGTACATAGAGAAGATAACTATAAGTAGCTTGAAGATGGATTTAAAAGACTATAAAAAACCACATTGCGTAACGACTGCCGAAAGTCATTTAGGCTTACACCAAAAATTTCAATGCTTTGATTTGCGTTGACAAGTCTCGACATTCTGGATAAAGGAGAATGATATCCATAATTAGTAGAATGTTGATTGAGGAACAGCAATTCATTATTTCGGAGTCTACGGGAAGGAATGTTGAACTGGATGAGTTGTAACAAAGCAGGTGTGTCAGTAATACTGTTGATAATTTTGAAAATGCATATTAGATCAGAGTCCTTTCTACGTTTTTCTAAAGAGGAAATGTTTAAAGTTTGTTCAATTTCATCATACGAGTATTCTCCTCTTTCAAGTCCTAACCTCCAAGCAATTCCTCGTAGGAAGTGATGTTGTACAGATTCGATGTAACAAATGTGGATAGCATAAAAAGGAGACCAAATGACACTAGCATATTCAAGGTGAGGGCGGACCAGCAAACAGTAAAGAGTTTTAAGTGTATTTATTTGTTTAAAGTCAGAGGTAATTCTATGAATGAAGCCGAGTAGTTTAAGTGATTTGTTTACGATGTTATTAATGTGATCCCGGAAAGAAAGTTTACAATCCAGAGTGACCCCAAGGTCCTTGATAGATGTGACAGTAGAGAGACAAACATTATTTAGTTTATAATCAAACTGAATAGGTTTTTTGGTTCTATAAAAGGACAAAATTTTGCATTTATCAACATTAAGTTCCATGCAGTTAATTTTGCACCAATCATTAAATGAATCAATATCAAGTTGAAAAAGTAAACAATAAAAATGGAATTTAATTATCTTAAGAATCTTATTGTCATCGGCAAAAAGCCAAAAACGTGTGTGAGAAAAACTTTAATGATATCGTTAATAAAAAGGTTAAAAAGAAGCGGGGCCAAATGGGCTCCTTGCGGAACGCCGGAAGTTACATCAATGTTAAAGGATTCAAAGTTATTTATTTTAACCCTTTGTTTTCTATTACTCAAGTAAGAGTGAAAGAATGATAACAATGGGTCTCTAATGCCTATAGCATAAAGTTTGGCCATGAGAATACGGTGATTAACTTTGTCGAAGGCTTTGGAGAAGTCAGTGTAGAGGACATCAACCTGAGTGTTGTCTTCTAAGGCTTTAAGAATGGCATTTATAAAGGACAGTAAATTAGTTGTTGTAGATTTCGCCGATCTAAATCCATGCTGTTCCTCGATCAGAACATTTTTGAAAATAGGAGTGATTTTCTTTGTAATTATCGACTCAAATAATAGACCTAGTCATTTTGGAAGGTGTGTATGGATGGATGCTGCCGATGGATGATAATAAAAAATAAAATAAATCATAGTTTTTAACGCTGTACGTGTGCCTCACAACACTTTGCCCCAGTTTCCTACCCATCATACATTTTTCCATTATCAGAACTTCTCTGGAGATAATGCTCAAAAAAAGACCAATCTGCTTAGAAGGCAATTAAAGTGCATATTACCTATTAAGTGGTAAGGTTTATGTTATATCTGAGGAAACCATGTTTTCAGGTGTGTCACAGAAAGTTACATAACACAGCACCATACTTTCTTTCTCACCCATGTCATTCAATTGCCAATAAAAGTACAGATCATATATTTTATTGTAATTTTGACATTAACTTGTAATGTAAAGCCTCGATGACACACGGTGAGTTTACAAGCTACTATCTGGGAAATTCACTAAGTGTTAGTAAACTCGCCCAGTGTCATCGTGTTACTTGCTAACTAGCAGATACTAGCAGATTGTTGACAATCTGCGAAAAAAGTTGAAAGATCGTCAACTTTACTCGCCTACGCGCTTGCTCAGCTTGCTCGTGATTGGTTTATTTATGTTTCCAACATGGCTTCCGATAAACATCTGATTTCGACTGTCAAATATCTGAAGAATTAGTTCACGCAGGCGTCGTTATTCTTGTTACTGGCGCTAGCAGCGGCCTCAGTTTCCTACGCTTTTGAGCAAGTGGACAGTTTTGTGTGTCATCATAACAATCTCACTCGCCGATTTACCCGCTTTTAAAACTTAGTAGATAGTGGCTTGTAACTCGCCGTGTGTCATCGAGGCTTTGGAAATGCCTGCACTAGTGAAGCACAACCTTTTTTTAACGCTACGTCATTATTTTTCCACGGCCTGTTAGAATACTTGTGACATGCACCTTGAAAACCCGCACTGCACATATTAATCAATTAATACGAGTATGATCTAAAAATGAATTAAGGTGAACATAAAATAAATCATAATCTACTCTTTCGTAGATGGCGCGAGTGTATTTATTTTAGGGAAAAACGCTTTGTACGTGTTTTGCTCCAAAATATATTAAAAACAATATGTTAACAAAAATTAAAAATATGTGGATATATTTGACAATAATTTAAACTATTTTCTCAATCTGGTAGGTGGGTACGGGTACCGCCGCCCCGGAAACCATTTTTTGAATAACCAACACCTCTGCCATAAGTCACCCCGAGTGGTTCGAGGTTTTAGAAGAGGTGCTCGGATTCATGTGGGTGAGGTTTGTCTAGATCTTGGGAGCGGATGCGTCTGCCCATCAACTGCGTGATAGGCCGGCTCGGGACAGACTGGTTCGGGAAACCTTTTGACCTCTCCAGCGGGATTCTCTCGGAACATCGCCTTGGGCATCGCAGTGGGAGGGATAGATTCACACTTCCGTCACTCCTGGTCATACTGACCCCTAGATTCTTACATTCCTACCCACACCTCATACCTTTTTTCTTCCCAGAACTTCCTATTCTTCCCTTCCTTAAAAAGGCCCTCCACATAGCATCCCCTAAGATGATGTAGACCCTGAGCGAAATTATTTTCCTCATGGTCTCCCGTGTGGAGCTAACATTAAAAAAAAAACAGATAAACAAAAATTTTAAAGATGTGGATAAATTTGACAATAATTCGAACTACTTTCTCTAAATGGGAACCGTGGGTACCGTCGCCCCGGAAACCATTTATTGAATATCCAACACCTCTGCCATAAGTCACCCCGAGTGGTTCGCTACGTTTGGTGACTTGGAGAATTAGTAATCATGGGGAAGAGGTTTGTCTAGATCTTGGCGGCGGATGCGTCTGCCCATCAAATGGTTTGGGAGAGACTGGTTTTGACCTCTCTAGCAGAATTCTTCCGGAACATCGCCTTACAGCGCAGTGGGAGGGATAGATTCACACTTCCGTCACTCCTGGATACGTCGACCCCCAGATTCCTGAACAAACCCTGATTCCCTTTTTATTCCCAGAACTTCTCCTCCTTCAATTCCTAAAAAGATCCTTCACACAGCAGCCCCAAAGATGTCATACGCCCTGAGGGGAATTATTTTCCTCGTGTGTAGAGTTAATATTAAAAAAATACCAAACCGTAAAGGCCGTACGTGCGAATTCTTTCCATGTAGTATATTGTAACAAATTCACATACTTCGGTGAAGTCGTACTTACCTGTAAGCTATAACTTCTGTTAGTTTTGAGTTTATTGATTTACCATTTAATATTTTGTTCTATTGAACTGGCGCCCTTATAGTAATTTTAACATCTTGAGATCATTTTTAAATCACGACAAGCTATCAATTCATTTATTAGATTTTTTAACTATTTAGTTTCTTTTTCTAAGGACTAAACACGACCCTGAAGTATTTAAATATTATTTTGTTAGAGTCTCATGTTCTGTTTTGATTATTTAATAATATAATTTGATTGTTGCCACAATTCTTTCATTTATAACTATAAGTATTCAGTTTTACATATTCTTTTACGCAGTGTTACAAAATATTTAAAACAATTACATTTTTACGCACCAGATTTAAATTTTCCCCACAGGAAAAACTAAATCCTTTCACACACTTCCCAAATGATCATCTAGTCAATCCACACTATGCAATTGCACTATATAAGTATTATAAATACAAAACAATACAAGAACAACATGTCAACCTACCAGAGACCAAATGGGAAAATAATTCACCGACTCCAGATATTTTCATATCAGAGGGTGCGGCTCTGTGGAATTCCTAATTGAACCTATAAATCCTACTGATCCCTCAATATAAATATTTAAAAAATCTTTTGTAATCCTACATGTATTTAAAATAACTGATTTTTGCATTTTTATATATAAATTCTTTGACAAGTCTAATATGCCTAAATTTTGAATGAGAGAGCTAGGTATAATGCTAGTAGCCGAAATAACAAATGGTAATATTTTTTTAGTCTGAGAATGCCAAATTCTTTTAATCTCATTTCCTAAATCTGTGAAATTTTCTTATTTTTTTCAAAAATATTTTTTTGAATATTACAAGAATTTGAAATAGCTACATCAATGAGTTATTATTATTATTATTATAATATTTAATAATATTTAATGATCACACTAGTATTAAAAATGATATTAAGATTAAATTTCAATCTAGGATCAGAAAAATTTTAAAATGCAATCTATCTGCTAAAAGTTTAGTAAAAGCAATAAATACTTGGGCAATACCTCTACTAACGTATTCATTTGGCATAATTAAATGGTCCAATACAGATTTAGATAGTTTAGAACGATTAATTAGAACTACGTTAACAAAGTTTAATTGCCATCATCCAAATTCAGCTATAGAACGAATTAATTTACCTAGAAATTTAGGAGGTAGAGGTGTAGTCAAAATAACATCTTTGAAACACGATCAGGTAGAAATGCTTAGAATTTTTTCCATAGGAAAGCTAATAGCTTAGAAATGCACAAAATAATTTGCAAGGCAGATAGAAATATTACACCTTTAAATTTATGTGACGAGAATGCCAACATTCTTATAAATACTAACCAGGAATTATTAGATTCCTGGTCAAATAAAATTATTCACGCAAAACACTTGAATTATCTCAACCAAACGTATGTTGACAAACTTTCGTCAAACAAATGGTTGAGTATTGGAGAGTTGAGCGCAGAAATAGAAGGATTTATGCTTGCCATTCAAGATAGAGTCATTAATACTAAAAATTATAGGAAGCATATAATCAAAGATATAAATCAAATTGATGATTTATGTAGAAAATGTTTGGCTTTTCCGGAAACTATAGAACATATTATATCGGGATGTTCTATATTAGCGCCGTCCGAGTATACATTTAGGCACAATCAGGTTTTAAAAATAATCCACCATAGTTTGGTAATGTAGTACCTTATTATGAATATGAACCAAATTCATTTATAGAAAATGAATTTTATAAAATATATTTGATAAAACTATACTAACAGACAGAACAATTAGTCATAATAGACCTGATATAGTTTTACATGACAAAATTAAAAAAAATAACTTATATCATTGATGTAGCTATTCCAAATTCCTGTAATATTCAAAAAACTGTTTCTGAAAAAATTAGAAAATACACAGATTTAGGAAATGAGATTAAAAGAATTTGGCATTCTCGGACTATAAAAATATTACCATTTGTTATTTCGGCCACTGGCATAATACCTAGGAATCTGATTCAAAATTTAAGCATATTAGATTTGTCAAAGAATTTGTATATAAAAATGCAAAAATCCCATTCCCATTTGGTCTCTAGTAGATTGACATGTTGTTCTTGTATTATTTTGTATTTATAATACTTATATAGTGCAATTGCATAGCGTGGGTTGACTAGATGATCATTTGGGGAAGTGTGTGAAAGGGTTTAGTTTTTCCTTCTTTTTTTTCCTTTTTTTTTTGGGGAAAATTTAACCCGGACATTTAAATCTGGATAATTTGTATAGCGCCATTTTAAAAAATCACCTCACGGGCGCTTGAATTGAATTTTAACGTTGATTTGGTAGATTATTTATTTCTACGTTAAATTCATATTTTATGTTTCCTATATTTTGTTTCGTAAGTCTTTTGCTACCTTGCGCATTTCTACTATTAATTTTATTATAATTTGTTTAAAAAAATGAATTATATAAAAAACTCTGGGCATCTAGAATAAAGTAAAATAAAATAAGTAAAACTGTACTTTACCTGCACCACAAGAAGTACCATACAACTTTAGTGACGTAGGTTTTTAATACCATAAATCAATCACAGGTTAACAACAATATTTTTAATGTTTTACAATAAATGTAGAATTAGCTCGCAGGCTGTGCACCTCTGGTCCAGACAGACGGACAAGACGTCTTCATCGTTTACGACCTGTTATCGTATTTAGCAATACGAGGTATGTTATAGAACCTTTATTCAACTGGACACCTGTGGAGACCTACAATACCTACGATTACTAAAGACTTGTTGAATGGATTACAATAATGGTCATATTACTGGGAGGTACAAAGAAATAGTAACATTATTATCTAATCTTTAATATTTCATTTTTACCTTATCATCTAAACATCTTAATTAGGAGGCTGGTATGGGTACCGCCGCCTCGGGAACCATTTATTGGATAACCAACACCCCTGTCATAGGTACATAGGTCATCCCAAGTGGTTAACCACGTTTGTTGACTTAGCAGGGGTTCCCGGACTGATAGTGAGGTTTTGTCTGGGTCTCGGTGGCATGTGCTTTTTTGCCCACGTGCTGCGTGATGAGGAGATTTTTTTACATCTCCAGTCGGACGCCATCGACCCATCGCCTTGTACCGCAGTGGTGCAGGGACGGATTCATATATCCGTCCCTGCACCATTTTGCTATTTTTTGTTTCATGGCGTTTCAAATCACAACGGTGTTAAAGAAGTTTTTACTTCAAAAATATTGTGGTGTACACGGATGACTAATCTTTCATACGATAATTTAAATTTATAAAAAAAACGAGTGTGCTTTAGACCACACGACTGAAGTAATACTTCACTAATTTATATCTCCCTCTCAACTTTCGTTCGCCTCGCCCGACCGTTCGCCTCGCCCGATCACACTTTTCATAACGCTCTCGTCACGCATTCACCAGCTTATTTCCCAAGTCAAGCGTGCGTAAAGAAGTTTTACTTCAAAAACAACGAGTGTGCTTTAGACCACACGACTGAAGTAAAACTTCTTTAGCTCCGTCTATATGATAGGAAGAGAGAAAGAAAATGTGTGCTCGCACCTCTCTCTCTTGCCCCTACAGTAATATACGAAACGTAACTCTCTCTCTTTCTATCTTCACTAACACATAGGTATCTCCCTCTCAACTACCGTTCGCCTCGCTTTTTGTAACGCTCTCGTCACGCATTGACCAGCTTACTCCCCAAGTCAAGCGTAAAGAAGTTTTACTTCAAAAATTAATAATAATAAAACAAATCAGAATTAAAAAAAAAACATGTGGGCAGTTTAGAAGTGGTAGAAGTGAAATCTTCAGAAAACTAAAGTAGACAAGAGTGGGGAGGCTACAAAGGCTCTGAGGCTAAATCCTACAGATTGTCTCTTTTTAGTGTCACTTTTTCGTTTCAACGAGTTTCAAATTACAACGGTGCTGAAGAAGCTTTCACTTCAAAAGTTTCTTGGCGTGAATTTTAAAAATGTTTTCCTGCAACACTTCTTGACAAGATGAAAACTTGATAATAAACAGAATAAAAATAATATGTTACCGCTAAATTATATGTAATTCCCACGTAGTTAATGGGAAAGAATACTCAGCGTTTTTCATACAGAACTTAAATTTGGAAATGATACCAACGTTCCCAACCAAAATGAATATATATTTTTTTTTAATCAAAAGGTTTAGCAAATATACCAGTAAGAAAAAGTGTTCCTTTTTTGTGATTTGATAGGCAACTTTGGCACGTTTTTGTGAGGTAAAATGATTTTTTTTTGCTCGATATATTATACAAATATAATGAAATATAATTTAAAGAACTCAAAATGATAAAAAAAAGCATTTGGATGGGCATAAATTTAAATTACGAACCATAGATTTACGATGCAACACAAATTTGTCGATAAATTAAAATTTCCACCCAAAAAACGTCTTTTTAACCCCTAAATGTCAAATTAATGATTTATATGAAAAAGATGTCTTGAGTTTTAAATTATTTTCACAACACAGATCATTTCCAATTAAGAAAAAGTGACGTGCCTTCGCATCAAGAATTTATAGGTGTGTTTATCGCGAAGTTATCAACAATCAACATCCTTAACGATAATTTTTATATTTTATTTGATACCGTCACATCTGGTCCCAGATTTTTCTGTTTCAGATTTTCGATTGCGGTTTTCCAATACTGTTTTCATTTATTAAAATATATCAATTTGTGGTTTTACTCATTAAGTTAAAAATAAAAATATATTCATTCATTCTAATTAATGGCTTGGGGAGCTCCTGGCTTTTTACATCTGGTCACTAAACGCAGCTACAGCCATTCAAGCTACTGAAATATGGAGATAGTACTTCTTTCTGATTTGAGATGCATCAATGATTTTTAAAGTTAGTTCCTATTCTTGTATCTCAGTAAACGACTAATATTCTTCAACCGGATAATATCATTTAACGATTTTAAGTCATTTTTTAGCATTTTTTAAACAAATGTCTGTTTTAGCAACCATCGTGTTAAGTAATATCGATAATACTGAATATTTCAAGGACCCAGGCTTCAGACTCCAACAAGGCCACTCGAGAGGCCTTGGATTGTATTTCATGCAGAGATCCCCGTCTACAGAGATATGCTGCGAATTTTTTCTCCCACATTAGTCCCTGTACACACGCAGCTACTCAATAGAAACTGATCACTGACGCCAATCATTAACCAGTCCGCGATGAATGAGAACGCAACGAAATGCAATAGAAGAGACACTGCAGAAGCCCTTACTTTTCACTTACCAGTCAGTAACGCGTTAGTAACTAGTTAAAGGCTACACATATTAGTTGAGTCACCGAGTTTCTCGACTGATTAAAGGAGATGTTTCTTGTGTTTATCATCATCTCATCACAATAATGTAATTTTTGTTCACTAAAATGAACGATTAATAAGGGCAAGATATGAATGAACCCAAAATCTTCTTTTGTAAAGATAGCAGATTCACCAATATTAATCGAATTGTATAACATTTGGAAGACTAGTACGCGTGACGGACCGGATCGGGAGAGACTGATTAAGGGAGACCTTTTGACCTCTCAAGCTGGACTCTCTCAACCCATCGCCTAGCATTGCTTTGGGATGGATGTATTCATACGTCCGTCACTCCTGGACACATTAATCCCTGACCTTCCTACTCACCCGTTGTACCCTTTTCCTTTCCGGAATTTTCTCTCTTTCCTTTCTCTAAAAAGACCCTCTAAAAAGCTTCACCAAAGATGACACAGGCCCTGGGATTTTTTTTCCTGGGATTCTGTCTGGAGCCTCCTGTGTGGAATTATTACTAATAAAATTTTGAAAAAAAAAATACTACCGATTTCGATCACTTCTAGGTAGGCCGAATCAGCAGCACTAAAGAGTTAGTAGTATCCAGTTATTAATTTCATTCACAAACCAATTTAGTTTCTTTTGAGTAGCTTCGTGTGCACAGGGCCTTAGTGTCAAAGATCACAGAATTTCTGCCATTGTTTTCGCCGACTTTATAGTAACTTACTATTACCTACTGTTGATGATGATTTGATCCACCGTGGAGGACGCAGCATAGATTTTGAGTGACACGTTTGGGGGGGGTCTTCAAAATGTCACGCTTGGTACAAATGAGCGTCGGCGGGCTTAGGTTTTTGGTCACGGGGGGGGGGGGGGGGGGGGGGGTTAAAAATTGCAAAAAGTTGGTCACGTAGTATGGGTACGTTCCCTATAGGGAGTTTCAATTTCGGCTCATTTCAAGACATTTCGGCTCTTCTTAGGTTATGGCACAAAATCGACTCCAAATTAATGTGATGTAGATTCACCAGTTTTCCGCTTGTTCACAAGTTTCCGGACACCGTGTACAGGTAGGTAACTTAAAATATTATTATTTTGGTGTTGGCGAGATTTTAATATTGTTTTTTCCTCGATAACATTTAATCGATTTTCGTGTAACAAATATCTATTTTTGCTGTATTAGTTTGTCCTCCAAAAATACTTCGTTGTTTTCATAACACATCCGAAGTGTTCACCAAACTACCGAAATATACGCCCGTTTGCATTCATTAGTCCATTATATCGGTCCAGGGGCTTAGAATAAAGAGAAATCTTATCTGGCGGTAGATAAATTCATTAGGTGACACCCCGATGGCCAAAAACAAACACTCAGGAAGGACTTGGCCGTAACCATAACCTTGTGCAAAATGTGAATCACCCGGCATTTCCGAGAGACTTGGAATCATCTTACGTAATGGCACGTAGGCCTGTTTGGATGTGGTCATAAAATAGACATGCAAATTTGTATTTATATGCGAAAACGTCTAATTTTTTGATTTTTTGTAAAGAAAGACCAACTTTCCCAGGTTACGAATAACCTGATAAAGTTTGAAAATCTTCTCCTACCACCACAGAAAAATGTTGATTGTGTCGTGATGGAGGACTTAGCCAGCCGAGGAATCGAACACGTTACGACTGAGTGGGACCCAAACGCGGTGCCAACTCAGCCACTAACCGGTCAATGGCTGAGTTTGCACCGCGTTACTTAAATTAAATTCAATATCGAAATGATTTTCTCCTACAAATACTACGCAGTTATTTTGATAGGCAGTTTGGGAGGTGGTTATGGATACCGCTGCCAGAAACCATTTATTGGATAACCAACACCCCTGCCGTAGGTCACCCCAAGAGGTTCACTACGTTTGGTGACTTAGCAGAGGTGCACGGGTTCATGGGGTAAGTTTTGACCCTCTAAATAGCACCCCCCCAGATTACACGGGCCCTGATAGAAATTACGTTAGTTAATGAAAAAAAAAGTCATTTAATTTATTGAACGAATATATCCAATACTCTTTACTGCAATCCGGAGCGAAACCGTTTTCTAAAAAATGTGAAAAACTAATCAAAATATAAATAAAATCATATAAAAACGTCTTCTCAATTTAACCTCATCAATTTGATAATAACTTGAACGCCGAAAAATTTGAGATAATAATGAAAACTAGTATATTCACGAATAACATGATTGAATATTTTGTTTTTTTTTTTCAATTCATATAATTAGGATGCTATGAGTGTAATAACTAATAACATATACCTTATTACAACTTTGAATGCAATAAATGCCATATTAAATAAACAATCGTAGATATTAAAAGACCACCCAGTTAAATCGTTCAATAAATAAAATTCTACATTAAAATTAGTATCTCTGGTAAAAATAAACAACCGAAATCGAACATTAATATAAAGTTTATGCAAAATCCTGTCATTTTTTGTATCCACTTATCACTGAAGTGGTCCACTTTAATTTTAAGTGCTTTATATTTAACAATTTTGTATTTTAATTTATAAAATCATTTGTTTTATTTGTAAGCCAGTTCTGTTGTCTAATTATTATTATTACCCGTGACAACTGTTTCGCCTTCCTAAGGCATTTTCAAATTTAATAAATGAACTAAATAAATAAAGGTGGGATAATTTTATAAAATATAAAAAATATAAGGAGTTATATATGGAGTTATATAAACTTAACTTGTTACCAATAAATAAAAAAATCGACCACTTTTTTTGTTATTAACGGAAGTCCCCGGCGAAGCTCGGGCTTTACACAGAGTTTAGGAAATCAAATGTAGACAGTGACATTCCTCTTTTTTGAAGATCACGTGTGCAAAATTTCATCAATCTCGGCATAAAACTGTAGATTTGCAGACAAATCAAATCCACACCGCCAGCTTGCCAACCCGCTCGTCCACTATATATTTTGTATTTACATTCTCCTTTATGTATTATATATTTCAACCAATTTACACAAAATCTTGGAAAAATTACTTAAACCTTCCCCATGAATCACTCTATCTATTGGTGAAAACCACATGAAAACCCGTTGAGTAGTTTTTGAGTTTATCGCGAACAGACAGAAAGACGCGGTGGAGGAATTTAAATTATAATATGTAGATATGAGGAGATTTTTTTTTTTACATTAACTTCACACTAGGAGGCCCTGAGGAAAATATTAAAATAATTAAAGATGCTGTGTGGAGGGTCTTTTTGAGGAGAGGAAGGAATGAACATTGGTATTGAAGAGACCCATGTTGTAGGAAGGAAGAAACACAGAGGCCGGCAAATCATTCCACAGTCGAGCTGTTGAACACAAGAACGAGTCGAAGAAAAGACCCGTTCTCATGTGACAAATGTCAACCGTGTACAAATGTTGGGCACGCGTTTGGCGTGTTTCCCGATTATGGGATCAATGACGCTAATTCCTCGGAGCATCTTCCATTGTATCTAATACCGGTAGAACAAGGATAGCACTCCCACCCGACCCGAAGGATTGCAATCCGTCTGTTAAGATGGGAGAATCTATCAAACGGACCGCCCGTTTCTGCACAGAGTCGAGGGTATTTTTCAGGTAATTTGGTGCTTCAGACCAGAGGTGGCTGCCAAATTCAACCGTGGGGCGCACTTGTGATTTGTGCAGGGTTAGCAGTTGTATACTAATAAAGTATCTGCGGGCCCTGTACAGTAAGCCCAGTTTTTAAGAGGCTAACTTTACTCTGGCTTCGATGGAGCCCCCATATCTGAGCTGATCACTTATGGTTACACTAAGCATATCTACGGAGGGCCTGATCGTAAGATTGCTTCCGTTGAAGGAGACTAGATTTTCATTTCGATCCCTCTTATCGTAATCAGACAAGATTGGGTCTTTGAAACATTAAATTCAACGAGATTAACATTAAACCTAACGAGATTATTATAAATTGTAATAAAAAATTCGCACTAGCCGGTACGAAATCAATTCATCTAATAAGATAATTCTTACGTAACATCCGTTTATTTAATCACGTAATTTTGTTATTTTAAGTTTGGACATGTCCTGTTAAAGCAATTGGTATTTCAGCGACTTCACTCAGCTCATCTCCACTCCACGGTATTATGGGATTGGTACAGTTTGACCTACTTTCCACGGTGCATTTTTGGTGATTTATTAATATGATTCCACTATTCTTCTCTTTATTTTGCGAACAAATTCATCTTAAATGTTCTCTGTTATGTCATAAGAAAGTTTAAAGCTTTGTTGAATTTGATTACAAAATTTAGATGTGTGACTAGAATTTATACCAAATTTTAATAAGAATTTTCGAATGAAAAAGATTTATTATCTCCACATATATATTTTATTATGACTGAGAATGTTTACTTATTGTAAAATTAAAACTTTTTTTTGATTTTTGGCTTTTACCCTCCAAGGCCATCATTTCAAATTATGGAGAGAGGAAAGGTGAATTTATATGTCAATATTATTTAAATGGGTTAATTTCAAAATTATACGGAAGATTGGTTAAAAAAGGCTTGATGGAAGAGAGGATATTTGTTTAGAGAGAGATAACCAAAAAAATTGTGATCTAAAGTTCCCACTTCTAGATCACAGAATGTACAATCTGGGGAGTCCAGGACGTGATGTTAAAAAGGTGAGAAGGAACGGAACAATGTCCAATTCTCATTCGAATAAGTGAGGTAGGTATTTCTGTTTTTGAAAAATAGTGGAGTTGGTGAAACCACGGTTTTGATGAGATAGTCCTTTGAATTGAGGCATAGCTAGCTCCCTTAGATTGACTATACGGGTACTATCGCAAAATTAAAAGAAAATCTCGTATGTTATTTTATTTTTATTTTTACAAACTTCGTTTACTTATTTAAACTACGATAAGTATTGTGAAAATTTGGATTGAAAATTTAAAAAAAAAATGGATGAAAAATCACAAAACATGGGGGATATTGAATTAGGAAATTCATTTTCGGATAGCACAGCATTTTGCAAGATGAAAACATTTTGTCCGTTTGTAAAATTATAAATGGCAGCACTTCCGTTTATAGCAAGCACGTGAATGAGCATGTACGACTGTTTAGTTTACTGGAAGAACTTCAGGGACCTGCTCGCGTACCAGTAAGTATTTTTCAAAGGCATCAGTTGGGGTGATTACTCCTACTAGTTTCTTCCAATAAACTTTTTTTGTTTTTTTTTTGGTTTTTTCAGTTTTTTTTTTAGTTTACTGGAAGAACCAAGAAGGGTTGATCACCGCATCTGATGCCTTTGAAACATACTTACTGGTACGCGAGCAGGTTTCTGAATTGCCCAGGCTACAGGCCGAAGCGCAACCTTATTAAAGAGTTAAACTTTTGACAGGAAAGGACAACAAATAAAAAGTAATTTACTTGAAGTATGGCTAAATTATTAATGAAACGAATTATTATGTTCAGAGTTCAGACCAACATACGTAAAATCCTACAAAGAGTGATTTAGCGTTATTGTATTATTTTTATATGAATAAATCAAATCAAGGGATTGTTAAATTAGTATAGGTCTGCCGTAATCCCGGTATATTTTGTTATAATAAAGAGTGAGGACCATTATTTTTCTTTCTTGTTATTTATTGCTTTCCTGAAAGAATTGAATTATATCACCTACTGTGAACCAAATGAATATTTCTTAGAAGACAACCCGGATTAAAATATGGACAAGTAGCAACGTGCGAATTTTGCACACTGAACGGAGGTCAAAAGATAAAACAAAATCAAGTGGTAAGACTTTGTCCAGGAAAATGTATTTTAAAACGGTTTTTATTATTTAAACGACATAATTTCGGCGGTGGGTTGAGAGGCGACAAAAATACATAATAATTTTTGGTTCTTAAAACAATTAGTAGTGTAATGGTCAAATTGCATTCCAATTAGTTGATCGGGATTCGATTCTCGGACGTGGCAAGTTTTTATTTATTTTTTAACTGTTATTTTAAAAAATGTCAGTTTTTACACAAAAGTTTTAATAATCCGTTAAATATTGTGATTGGATTATCAATCTGACGAAATCATTGGAATATATCAGTTTATTCATTGGCGCTAATTTATTGAGAAAAAAAAAATTTTTTATATTTTTGAATGTAGCTATCACATTGTGGTTATCATTATAGAAAAATGAAACAATACAACTTTGTATAAACCACTTATATAATGCGTAAATCCTACAGGTTTCGGAACAAACGTTCCTTCTTCAGGGAAAGCTTATACTAATTTGACAGTTTCGAACAATGTTTTATTATGGTAGGGGTGGAGTCGTTGCTAGTTATGAATGTAGATTGGGTGGGTAGGTATTAATGTAGAGCGGGTGGGTAGGGGAACAAATCCATGATTGGGCTATAAGATAATATTTTTTGTTGATAATAGATTCAATATTTTTAAGGGATTTTTTAATTTCCAAGGTTTCTAAGTTATCCAAACGTTTTCCTTTATGATTAATATGAAGAATATTTATCCCTGTATTTTTTTCAAAACTATGGTTATTTTCAAGGATATGGTTAGCGAACTCAGAAAAATTATTATTATTAAGACACCTTAAATGTTCTTTGATTCTGATTTCAAAATTACGAATTGTTTTTCCAATATAAAATGAGGGTCAATCATTGCATTTGAGTAATAATAATAATAGTAATCTATTATCAACAAACAAAAAATATTATCTTATAGCCCAATCATGGATTTGTTCCCCTACCCACCCACCCTACATTAATACCTACCCACCTAATCTACATTCATAACTAGCAACGGCTCCACCCCTACCATAATAAAACATTATTCGATACTGTCAAATTAGTATAAGCTTTCCCTGAAGAAGGAACGTTTGTTCCGAATCCGGTAGGATTTACGCATTATATAAGTGGTTTATACAAAGTTGCATTGTTTCATTTTTTTATATATTTTTTAATTTATTTTTGTAATTTTACAATTTTATACAATTTGGTGACCAGATCTAAATAGCCAGGTTCTTCCCAACTTTCCCCTTCCCCATCTCCTTACTCTCCTCACAACTTTCAGTCTCACAACATACCCCAATTGCGGAGCATGTCATAACCCTACTGGCGATGGGAGCAGTTGGAACGTTTGTGCGTTAGAGATTCACATAACAAATAAAAAAAAAGGCAAAACAGCTGCCACGCCTAAAAATAATAATTACACTGCAGAACTTTTTTTTATAAATAAACTGTTGTTATAAATTAAAATGAAGTTCTACAAAATATTATAAAATGATTACAATAAATAAAATAAAAACAAATTCTTTCGAAGAAACAGGGTATATTACAAATTAATCTTTTTTTTCCTGATAGCTTTTTGCAATGCTAAATCAAAAGGTACTATTTTTAGCACAATGGAAAATCGTAAATTTTGCAATGAGATTGGAGATAGTGAACGCTGGGGGCAGAATTAAACAATGATTTATTGTTTAAAGATCATGCTAATATTTATATCCTTGATTTTGAAAACGGTCAAGGTAATAACGGTTCCTATAAATGAATTTTTAAATCCCAATGGGAACCAAAGTAGTAGGCATTGATGGTGGATCAACCGGATGCTCTTCACTTTAGAGGAATCTTGGTGTGCCACGAAAATATCCTTTCGAAAATAAATGACTTTATAAAAAACATAAAAAAATTAATGAAAACAAATAAATTTGTAAACATCTCCGTATTATTAATATTATTGACATGTTTCAAAAACAAAATTTTCTTCGTCAGGATAAGAGATTAATATAATTAATAAATTTATCTATTTTTATAAATTAATCTCTTTTCTTGACGAAGAAAATTTCGTTTTTGAAACATGTCGATAACATTAATAGTATAATTGTTTTTTCAAAGTTATTTGTTCTCATTAAATCAATAATTACGCCACAAAGTGTTTTTGCGAAGTTTGAAGTCATAAAAAATTGCTTAGGTTTTTACATTAGAGATATTATTTATTATAGATTTTCATAGATTACATTTATTTTAAACACCGAAACCGTATAAATAATCACAAAATCTCGTACACTATGAATATATATATATATATATATATATACATATAAAAAAAGTAAGTAGGCCAAATCCCGGCGCAAGTAAATTTGAGGTGTTTTTTAACCGTTCAGTCTTTTAAAAATGCAAAATAATAAGTTCCGTAATGAAAGATACTCTTAGTATCGACTTGGTGTGTGACCACCATTCGGGATTAAAACGACGCTTGAGTGGCTTCAGTTGTGTGTTGCGTGTTTGGTGACTAGATCAGAATAGCCAGGTATTTCCCCGCCTTCCTCTTCCCCACCTCCATCACCACCTCACCACTTTCAGCCTAAAAAAACAACATAAACCAATTGGGGATGCCTCGTCTCACTGACTCAGCACAGGAGCAGTTGGGAATCTTGTGGGTTATTTACATAAAAAACCGCTTTTAGGCGTTATCATTCTACACTCCTTCAGACTTTCAACATTTTTAAAATCAAAGGTTCCCATAATTTCATTGACTTCTGAAAGTTATCACTTTTGTGCGGTATTCGAAATAAAAACATCTTATGCGTAATATTTGTAGGTGTCAACAATGTTTTGTAATATTTATCTAACCCGTATTGAAAAGATTGGCCAGGGTCAATCAAAATATTTTGATCAGAGCTTGTCATACAAAATACCCAAATCTTTTTTATTTAACTCACTAAGTTCCAGGTCATGGACAAAAATATCCGGAAAACCGAAATAATTCGAATGACATCATTGTAGATATTGCTCAAAATTAAAACCCAAACATCTGATCTGAAAATTATTCAATCGGCGTGATTAAAGTTTCATATTTCCCGCATTAATTCTTGAATTTATTTAATTGGTCACTGACCACTAATTTATTGACGGAATCTCCTTTTATATGGTGCAATTTTGGTTATACATTTTTTTTTGTTTATTCCAGATCTCGGGAGTTTGATTTAAAATCTCAGAAGTTTCATAAAAGATATAAATTTTATCAAATTAAAAATATATATATATGGTAAGGGTAAAGTTATCGATGGTAAAAAATAGAAAGAAACCAATAAAAATATCACAAAAAGACTTCCGCATTTGGCACCATCGCTTGTAAATAGGTCCCTTTCTGAAGTCCAGTGTTACGGTAGATGGTATTTTATGGATGGAAATTATGGTAAAAAATAAAAAGAAAAAAAAAATTCAAAAGACAATAGTAAATTGACTCCATTGCTTATAAATGTGTCCCTTTCAGAAGTCCAATATCAGATAGTGTATTACGGATGGATATTATGGTAAAAACAATATAATAAAATTTTCATAAAAAGACATCAATAATTTGGCTCCATCGCTTGTAAATGGGTTCCTTCCAGAAGTCCAGTGTTAAATAGAATATTATGAAATGGATTTTATGGTTAAAAAAAGGAAATAAAAAAATTACAAAAAATTACATTATAGCATTGTACATTATTTATGTTATTCCATCGCTTGTAAATGGGTCCCTTTCATAAGGCCAGTGTTACGATGGATGGATATTGTGGTTAAAAATAGAAAGAAAACAAACAAAAAAATCTAGTTTTTGAACTACTGATTCGTGGTGGAATTCCATTGTATTAGAATCCAAAAAGACGTCAGTAATTTTGGTTCCATCGCTTGAAAACAGGTCAGTTTCAAAAGTCCCATGTTGGTTGAAAAATTATGGAGTGGATGTTATGGTAAAAAACAGAAAGAAAACAAAAAAATGTCACAAAAAGACTAATTTGGCTCAGTAACATAGCATATTCAATGTTGTTTTATGGATGCATATTAAAAGTTTCCAATGGATAGGATATTCAACGTTTTCCATGGATAGCGTATTCAATATTTTCTACAGATAGCATATTGAAGGTTTTCCATGGATCGCATATTCACGGTTTCATGGTAAGGGTAGCTTAATCAAGGTTTTCCACGAAAAGCATATTCAAGGTTTTCCATGGATAGAATACTCAGATTTTTAAATGGGTAGCAAATTCAAAATTTTCCACTGATAGCATATACAAGATTTTCCTTGGATAGCATATTTATTTTTATATTTTTACATACAAAAAAAAATTAACCTCACTAGGACTAAGCCTGTGTTGAGGTTAACAATTATAAATTTGAGTGATTTTACACACACAAAATACTAAAATACACCACATTTAAAACACTAAAATATTATAATAAAGTAAGAAATAAAAATATCATATTAGTGACCAGTTGGGTAATTTAAGTATGATTTGTAACAATATAGACCATAAATAAATCTTTAATTACTGTACCCACCAAGAAACAAAGTTAGTTTAAAACATTTAGGGTGACACTCCAATTTTGGCAAATGGAACTCAAATAAAATCTATTTATTTAGAAAAAAGCTTATTATTCAAAAAAACAAATATTATTAAAAAACAAATCTTATTAAAAAAACAAATCTTATTAAAAAACAAATCTTATTATTTAAAAATTGAACTCTTATTATTTAAAAAAGGACAAGGATGAAAAAATAGTAAGCCAATCCTCTATTAACACAAATATCTTCACATTCTTTTTAAATTTAGCTAATGAATTTGAAGATTTAATGTAGTCTGCAGAATATTAAACATAATTCAAGCTTGGTGTAAATAGTTTCTTTGGCCAAAAGATGTTTTAGTATGTATTGCCATAAAGTTCATCGTTGAGCCAATCCCAGTGGTATGGATTTGTTAGGTTCTTTCTGCAGATTTAGTATTGATAAAAAATCTACAAATTATTTTAGTAATGTACAGCTGTTTTATACACACAACATTAGATTCCTTGTAAAGAAGTTTAGATGTAAACGAAATTTTTTTTGTACATGACTTTAAGAATTAATTTGTGAGCAATATTTAGTAGTTCTACATTGGACTTTAGACAGGATCCCCAGCATACTATATTGTAAGAAAGTCGAGATTGGACTAAGGCATAATAGACAGATTTTAATTTCTCTTTATTCAATATTGTCACATCACTATTGTATGTTGCACATCACTAGTGAGGAACTACTTCTATAATGTTTGTCATCTGTGGTTTATCTATTGGGAACTAATGTCAATCAATGTCAATGGTGTAAACACGTCTTCAATAAAAAGTCTTTTATAAAATAATAACAGTGTTTTCCATATTAAATATATAACTAAACATGGTGTCAGAAGTGGGATGCTAATATTAATAATATAATATATTAAAAATTTGTGGTAAAAAAAAAAAAACAAGATGTCGAAGGATGCGCCAAAGTACGTACAACATGATTTTAATGCGTTGTCAAATCTGCACGTATCATCAAATAACATAAATAACGATGGAATATGGAAAAACTGGTGGCAAAATTATGAAATATATTTGGTGGCATCAGGTTTGGAAGAAGCCCCAGAAAAACGAAAAATAGCAATTCTACTTCATTCCATTGGCTCCAAAGGTATGGAAATTTTCAAGTCATTCAACATGAATATGGAATCTATCACGCTAAAACAAGTCAAGGAAAAGTTTGACAATTATTTTGCACCACATAAAAACTTAACAATTTTAAGGAATTCATTTTTTACACGAAAACAAAATAATTCTGAAGACATCAACAATTTTCTACTGGACCTAGAAAACAAAAGTTTGGAATGTGAATTTGGAGAACTAAGAGAATCTCTGGTAAGAGATATATTTATTGCAAACATGAGTACTAATTTGAACCACATTCGTCAACGCCTACTACAAGATTCTGCATTGTCATTGCAAAAAACGATAGAAATTGCAAAAACCATATTAATGTCACAAAACAACGCTGAAAAAATAAATCAACAAATACACACAGAAAACATTCTTCAAATAAATCACAAAAGTACATCAAGACAGTCAAGATCACCGTCACCATCATCACATCGTCATTTTCACTCAACGTCAAGTCAGTGTGGATTTTCCAATCGTCATGGATCACCGTCATCATCACATCGTAATTCAACGTCAAGTCAGCATGGGTTTACCAATCGTCAAGGGTCACCGTCACCATCATCGTCAAGGTCAAGTGGTCACAACAATCCATGTGGAAGATGTGGACAACATCACCGCTTCAAATGCCCAGCTATAAACATCAAATGCAGGTCATGCAATTCTTTTGGTCATTTTGCAAAATTCTGTTTTAAAAATAATTGTTACAAGAAAATCAGAAATTTAAAGTCAGAAGATTCAATACCCAATGATGACAGTGCTAATTGCTCTGAGGGACATTTCATTGCAACAATAAGAAATATTAACAACAGTAAGTTTTCAAGTCAAGCATGGCATTTAGATATAATTATTAATAACATAATATTAGACTGTATTTTGGATACAGGAGCAGACATTAACGTAATTTCAATATCAGACTTTAAAAAGTTAAATTTATGCAATACTATTTTACAAAAAGTTTCTACCAAAGTGTCAGGTTTTGGTGGAAATAAAATACCCATTATTGGTCATTGTGATCTTATGTGTGAAATACATGGAAATATAAATAACATAATATTTTTTGTAACAAGTTTAGATTGTCAATCTGTCTTAGGTCTTCCCACTATTGAAAAACTTGGGATTGTAAAAAGAGTATTTAATGTCCAATGTAATCGTAACACCATATTAACTGAATATAATGACATATTTCAGGGTCTCGGATGTCTACCACCTGTCGTTCATCTCAAGCTTCGCCATGATGCTGTACCGTGCGTCGATCCTCCGAGAAAAGTCCCATTTGCCTTACAAAACAGTCTTCGTGAAGAATTAGATCGCATGGACAAGATGAAGGTCATTGAAAAGGTTACTAAACCTACTTCTTGGGTAAATTCTGTCGTCATAACTGTCAAAGAGTCAGGTAAATTGAGAATTTGTCTTGATCCTAGAAAATTAAATAACTGCATAATGAGAGAATATTTTCCATTAAAAAATATTGATGAAATTAGGTCAAAACTCATAGGTGCTGCATATTTTTCACATTTAGATGCTTATTCTGGATTCTGGTCACTAAAATTAGATGAAGAAAGTAGTGATTTATGCACTTTTCAAACTCCATTTGGAAGGTACAGGTATTTAAGATTACCATTTGGAATAAATGCAGCAACGGAAATTTTTTATAGGATTATGGTAGATTTGTTTGGGGATCTAGAAGGTATTTTAATTTTTGTCGATGATTTTCTGATTTATGGAGAAACTGAAGAAATTCATAACATTAGATTAAGAAAAGTCTTGGAAAGGGCTAGAGAAGTCAATTTAAAATTAAATAAGTCAAAATGTAAATTTTTAGTCAAGGAAGTATGTTTCCTAGGTTATATTTTTAGCAAGGAAGGTGTAAAAGTCGACAAAGAGAAAGTCAAAGCTATATTAGAATTACCGTCTCCAAAAAATGTCAAAGATTTGCAACGATTTTTGGGAATGGTAAATTATTTAGGTCCGTTTATTGAAAACTTGTCTGATAAATCACAAATTTTGAGAAATTTATTAAAAAATAATGTAGTATGGTCATGGGACGAGAATTGTGAAAAATCTTTTAAAATTTTGAAGGAAGCTATTTCAAATGCAACAGTTTTAATTCATTATGATCCAAAAATACCATTAACCTTGTCAGTCGATGCATCAAAATCAGCTGTAGGTGCAGTCATCATGCAAAATAACCGTCCAATTGCATATAGTTCAAAAACAATGACACAGTCGCAGGAAAATTATGCTCAAATTGAAAAAGAATTATTTGCCATACAATTTGGTTGTAATAAGTTTCATCAGTATGTTTATGGTAACAAAGTGACAGTACAGACTGATCATAAACCTCTTGTCTATTTATTTAAAAAACCTTTACATGATGTACCAGCTAGATTGCAACGTATGATGTTAGCTCTTCAGTCTTACGATTTAAATGTGGTACATGTCCCAGGTAAAGAAATGTATATATCGGACACTTTATCTAGAGCTGCTTTGAAAGATCATTATATACCCGATTATGAGTCTGATCTACATTGTCATGTAAATTCAATCTATATGAACTTAGCTATTAGTGAAGAATATCGTAAAAAATTGAGTAATGCTACTGCTTTCGATGAAACTATGCAAATATTAAAAAAATATTATTACGAAGGTTGGCCAAATAGTAAAGATAAAGTCCATTGCACTTTAAAATGTTATTATAATATTCAAGACGAGATTCATGTTATTAATGACTTCATATTTAAGGGTAATAAATTATTAGTACCTCAGTCTATGAGAAAAGAAATGTTGAATAAAATTCATGAAGGACATCAAGGAATAAACAAATGTCTAAGATTAGCAAGAGATTCTTTATTTTGGCCTAGTATTTCAGTAGATATAAAAAATTTAATTGAGCAATGTCAAATATGCAATAAATTTAAAGTTTCGAATCAGAAGGAACCACTGCTAACTTATGAAATGAATAAGTTTCCATGGCAACAAGTAGGTATTGATTTAATGTATTTTGATAATCAAACATACCTTATTGTAACAGATTATTATTCAAAGTATATAGAAACTGCTTTTCTCAATAATAATTCCACTGCAAAAAATGTAATAATTCACTTAAAGTCTGTTTTTGCACGTCATGGAATACCAATGTCTTTAGTGTCTGATGGAGGTCCTCCTTTTCAATCAATTGAATTTAAATCATTTTTATATGATTGGGACATAGAACATGTAGTTACTAGTCCATATCATTCACAGTCTAATGGTCAGGCAGAGAGTTCTGTTAAAATTATAAAAAACATTCTTAAAAAATCTAAAGAAACAAATACAGATCCTTATATAGCATTATTACATTACAGAAACACACCCAAAGCTAATTTGCCGTCACCTGCTCAATTATTAATGTCCAGAACTTTGAGAATGAATATTCCCTTAGCTAAAATTAAATTAAAACCAAAGGTTGTAAGATTTTCCGATTACAGAAAGTGTATTGAAAAAAATAATGCAAGAAATTCCAAATATTATAATGTGAATGCAAAACCCATGTCTATATTACAAACAGGAGATAATGTATACTTTAAGAAAAATCCCAAAAGTACTTGGTTACCAGCTATGGTCAAAGAAAAATTAAAATGTAATAGGTCCTATATTATTCAAGATTATTATGGTAACACGTACAGACGAAATAGAATTCACTTAAAACTGAGATATAATGAAAACGTTAATAATGATCATCTGTCCATGCAATCTAATCCGGCACTTGAAGAGGCAAAAGCTGGAGATGAGAGACAGGTGGGAGAAAATAACATTAACATTAACAACCCTTACATTACCAGATATGGTAGAGTTGTCAAACCACCGGATAGGTATAATGTGTAATGTTAATTTAATTAAAATTTTATTGTATAAATAAAGAAAGGGGATGTCACATCACTATTGTATGTTGCACATCACTAGTGAGGAACTACTTCTATAATGTTTGTCATCTGTGGTTTATCTATTGGGAACTAATGTCAATCAATGTCAATGGTGTAAACACGTCTTCAATAAAAAGTCTTTTATAAAATAATAACAGTGTTTTCCATATTAAATATATAACTAAACAAATATATGACGAAGTTCTTTAAAAATATAGGTAAGTCTTCTGATATTTTTTGTTAACATGTCAATATGGTCATTCCATCTCAAATGTTTATCAATATTTACACCTAGGTACCTTATACAGTCGACTCTTTCTAAAGGGTGGCAATAACAATTTATTTTATTTTTTTATTGTTATCAAGTATTTGTAGAACTCCATTTTAATTTTAATTTTTTATTATATAATCAATAATGTTATTATTAAATTAATAAACACAGTTTATTTTGAAACAAGTTCTGCTGCGTAATTGTACATGACTCAAACCAGAAAGTTCAATCCCTATATATGTTCCCGTCCTTTCCTCTTAATACTATTCCTATGTTCCTCCTCCCCCCCCCCTTTTTTATATTTTGTAACTAAAAAATGAAACTAAGAAAATACTCTTACTATGTCACACTTTATTATTTATTATTAAATATCATCAGTGGAAAGTTCATAATTGGCATAATTAACATATTTTTATTGTATTATTTTGTAATATCTGATTTGCTGTCAACTTTCTCTAAAATAAATAAAATAAAAAATAAAATTTTCTGCGAAGAGCATATTCAATGTTTTCCATGGATAGCAAATTAATTTTTTTTACGGAAAGCATATTAAATGTTTTACGTGGATAGCTTAATCAATGTTTTCCATTGTTAGCAAATTCATAGTTTTCCATGGATTGCATTTTCCATGCCTTACATGGAAAGTATATTAAAAGTTTTCCACTTATAGCATATTCAATGTTTTTCATGGATGGCATATTCAATATAATACTTATTTGTACAGCGCCCTTGAAGTGATTTTTCACAAAAAACGGCACTAAATAAATTATCCGAAAATTGTTATTATTATTTCATTGGAAGCATATTCCAGGTTTTCCATGGATAGCAATTTCAAGTTTTTCCACGGATAGCGTATTCAATTTTTTTCATAGACACATAATTGTTTTTATGGATAGCATATTCAAGGTTTTTCTTCTGATGGCATATTCAATACTTTCAATGAATAGCATATTCAATTTCCATAATATTGACATGTTTTTTTTTCAGTGTTATTTGAGTTGCACCATATGTGCTCGATGCAGGAAGGGATTTGTCCGCTGACATTCCGTGTTGCGTTATTTATATATATGATTTATAATTTAGCGATGTCGTTACATTTATAAAATCATCTTTCGTTTTGCCTTTTACCTCCCGCCCAATGTTAAGGTTAAAATCACCTGTGACGATGTTAGAAGTACCTTTTGAACTTAGCAATAATTGTTTCAATTCTATGATGAAACTGTTTGGTTTCGATCCATGTGTGCGGTAGATAGCTATGATATTGTTTATAACTTCTGTCACTTTTACTTTCAGTTTTAGACAGTTTGCTAGTTTATTTTTAATTTCTGTGATTGTGATATTATTGTATTTAAAATGAGAACAACAATACCACAGTTCTTATTTATATGCGTTGTGGACGAATAATATATATAGTTAGTGTGGTGAACGTATGTCTTACGGTATGAAACTGACATGTGTGTGAGACAGCATGAGCAATGAATATAAGGGGTGATTGTTGTCCATTCGTCCTTTTTACCCTTCCTAGAAAAACCATTGTACATGTCTCAGAATAAACGTAACTAGTCTACCTACGACTTATTATTGTCAATCCCCTGTATTGAGATCATACTGGATCAATCATTAGATTTTTCAAGTCCAGAATATCAGAGGATAACCGCACATGGTCATCACAGTTGCGGATATTGTACAGTGCGGTAGATTTATTTATATTTAAGTCTGATTCTGTTAAAACAATGAGGTCCGGTAAAGTTTCCAGGAGATTTGATTTTAATACAAACCCATCGAATTTTTTTTTGCAAACTTCGCATGTTTTGGTATAGAACAATGAAAGCACTTGGGACTTTTTTTAATAATTCATTACATTGCTTTGAATCTTGCTGCTGCGTGGAGGGTTTTTATAAGGAAAGGAAAGAGAGGAGAGATCTGGGAAGGAAAGGGGTTTAAAGGGTGGGTAGGAATCTGGGGTTCAGTGTATCCTGGTCATCCGCCTCCAAGACCTAGACAAACCTCACCCCATGAATCCGGGCACCCCTGCTAAATCACCAAACGTAGCGAACAACTTGGGGTGACCTATGGCAGAGGTGTTGGTTATCCAATAAAGGTTCCCGGGGCGGCGGTAACCATTCCCGCCTCCCAAAGTGTATTGTAAAACATCTGTTAATTTATCAATTTCCTCGGTTAGAAAATCATCCATTACTTATTCGTAATCGATTCTTTGCTGTGCTATGATAGACATTCTTTTCCAGTAAGTACATATTTCACTATTTGCACTATCTTGAGTAATGTTTTTTATTCCGAATAAATTGTTGTTATTGTCACAGTTGTAGCATTTGACAATATCTTTGCTTTTTCTCATTCGCTAAATTTGTGATTTTTTGAAGAATGTATGCATCTGGGCTTATTCATTTTGTTTAGGCATTTAAGGAATGTATGTCAGAATCCAAGGCAGTGGTAGCACTGCATGAGGGAGTTGCAGTCCTCTATATGCGCCCGGACAAAGTCCATATTGATTCTTTTTTATCAAGTAGCATTTTCCGGATTGGGCCTGTGGTTTCTATTATGATATTACGGAGTTGATCACTTTTTATACTTTTTAATATTTTCGTTACTTTAATTGTTCCATTTGTTATATAGTTATGTTCACTGTTTTGTAGAATAAGATCGTTTAGGAAATGATCTTCGTTATACTCTCCTTCGACACCTTTAATAATCATGCACGGTCTACTCTTTTTAATTCCATTGCAGATATTCCATTTTTATTTATATTTATTCCTGCTTTCAGTTTTTCGATATCTTCTTTATTTGAGCAGGTCATAATTATTTTATCATTTGTTGCTTTTTTTATTCCACTTGTTCCGATTCCTAGGTTAGGTGCTTTTATGGTTTTTGTTTGTGATAATACTCTTTATGTCTTCTGATGTTTCTTTGCCTTCAGCGGTGATTTTACAGCAAATTTAGGTTCGTCGATTGGAACCATCCTTTCTTTTAGTACCATTTCTAAGGATTTTTGTTAACTTTTTTTCAAGCTTGATGATTACTTTTTTGCTTCTTGCTTCTTCTAGTAGTTGAATCGTTAGTTCAAGGTTATTTCTAATTAATGTGTCCTTTACGGTCAAAGCGTTGTCGTGTAAAGTGTTTGTGTACTTGGGGCATTTTAATGATTTCTGTATTTGTATGTACGAGTTTATTGTTTATTTTGTAAATAAGGAGAAATGTATTGTATTCATATAGTTTTCTTAATGTTAATAGTTTTGTTTCCATAATGTTTTTATGGATGTTTTGGGCTTGTAGTGAAATAGTTTTTTGATTACCTTGTTTTGTATTATCTTTAATTAATTTATGTATGTTTCACATGCGTGTCCCCAGATTTCAATCAAATCATTTAAATGTGGGTGTACGAGACTATAAAATAAACTTTTTTTTAAATTTATTTGGCAACAGATATGATAGCCAAACAAAATTAAATTACTCAACTTATATACCACTCATATTCTTTTATGTGAGGTTAGTTTAATAAATCTATGCCATACTGAGTTAAAACGCAATCTAAATTTAAATGTTAACTGGCTTAATTCACAAAACTATAATGCGGCAGAAACTGACTGCGGCAGGAATTGACTTGTCAGTGGTTGAGTGGGCAGAGCGCTTGGATCCATCCGGGCGTCGCGTGTTCAATTCCTCGGCTGGCTAGGTCCTCCATCATAACACAAGCAACATTTTCGGCTTTCTGTGGTGGTAGTAGGAGATTTTCAAACATTGTTGGGTTATTCGTAACCCGGGAATGTTTGTCTTTCTTTTAAAAAAAAAAAAAACTGTGAAACGATGGTTTTTTTTTAATACTGTGAGGCTCAAAAAACATGAGACGGCAAGAGAAGAAGGTCATGAATATCGGAAAGAATCCAATTAGTCAATTCTATTCGCTGAACATATTTCTGAAAACTTTTCTCGCCTGAATTTCAGAATTTCTGAAGATTCTACCACTCTGGGATGAGGTTTACAGTATTGTTATTTTTGCCCTTGCCAGATTTGAACTTGCTACCTCTGTGTCCAAATTTTTTCCTCCTCTGACAAAAAATGAATACGACAAGTTTAATTGACGATGATATAACAACTAAATTTTCCTTTACGACGCCTAATCATTATGCATATTTGCTGACAATGAATTTAAATACTTCATTCTTATATATAAAAATCTCGTGTCACGTTGTTTGTGGTCCCACTCCTCCGAAACGGCTTGACCGATTTTTATGAAATTTTTTATGTATATTTGGTTGGTATGAGAATAAGTTTTAAAGTATATTTCATACCGCTAGGTAATTAGGGTGTCCCTATCCAGAAAAATAAATGTATGTTTTTTCGACAATTTTTTTTTTTATTTGGCATTAAAAATGCCTATAACCCAAAATTTTAACCCTCCTATCCCCACCCTCCCATTTTTTGCGCGAATTTGGTATTTTTGTGTGAACAAATTTAACCGTCTTTCGTATTTCAAACAGAACGAAATTATTTATGTTGTTGAATGACAGATAGCGCTACGTCCGCCTCACCAAACATTCATCCACACATGTGCATGACATTCATAAGAAGTGTCGCGTCATTTTGATATTTCATTCAGCATCATGTTCTCGCGTGGGCAAACCATCGAGCTTATTTGTGTTGGCTAAAGACGGACTGGCAAAAAATACCGTACACTCAATTGCTCTTCGAAATTCATATTGATTTTCTTCATTTCATTTTCCTACTGTCCTACTTTAGTTGGTGTTTTTTTGTTTTTATCGGTGGGCATCGTCTACAGCGCCCCATTCCTCTTTCTGTCATAGATCCCATCCCCACACACTTACATGCAATACATTCGTTATTTTTTTTAATTTAACAACCAAAATATTCACTGGAAATAATTTATATGACAGAACAACGTTTGTCGGTTCAGCTAGTATTATAATAATAGTGTAAATAATTTTTTTCTTTCAAGTTTTTCATGTATAAAATTGTGAACTGTCTTGTTGATTAACGATATCTGTGATTGTATTTCGTTGCCCTGAACGCCACACCGTCGAACTAACTAAATTGCACTATATTAATCGAGAACGCGAAAAATTCATTGATGGAATTCGTATCCGCAAAATATTCAACACTCTGTGATGTAGAATTTTTCGACTGCATCTTGAAAACGTTCATATTAAAACTTGCTGAATCTACGAAAAAGTGTGAAAATTATAGATGGGTGTTCATTTGTATTGTTTTCACTATTCGTATAAAATATCCTATTGTTCATTTTATTTTTTTTTCTAAATTAAGTAACTGGATGCAAAAACGACCTCAGGGACCGGAGGTCGTTTTTCGGTAATTTTTTTTTATTTGAACGATCGATTCCTTCTTTTCCCACTGTATTAAAATCAGTTCGATCTGTTGTCTACAGATTGTGCTATAAGCATTTGTTTTGTCCTACTTGGAGAGTCGTTTTTGCATATAAAACGTCAGGTGGGTTGAAATCCTAGATTAACTTAAGTACTACTATACCAAATACCAAATGGCGTCCACTGCGTCTGACAGATCTGATTCTTCTCCCGAAAAAATAGGTTTATAGAAGCCTAGAAATGAAGACAAATGGAAGAGAAACATCTTAGGGAACGTACCCACACTACGTGACCAACTTTAACTCCCCCCCCCCCGGTGACTGAAAACCTAAGCTCCCCGCCGCTCATTTGTACCAAGCTTGGTATTTTGAAACCCCCCCCCTCCTGAACGAGTCACGTAGTATGGGTATGTTCCCTTAAAGGATAGACAATGTCGTGGACAATCATATCTACAAAAAAGCGGAAAGAAAATTGGTGCTAAAATGTTTAATTTCGTCTAAAGTGTTTTGCTAAAAATTGTTACAAAAATGTGACGAATGATTGAAGCGAAGAAACCCGAAATCAAAAAAGCAAAAAAAGAAGACTTATTGAGTCTTTTGAAGTTCATGAAGCCGCAAAATGCAAATTGGCTTCAGAATATTTTATCTTTTATCAATATTACTAATCCAGAAGTTGTAGAAGACGAGTCTTCATACACATCTCCTAAATAATTTTATTTTGGTTTTAAAAACTCATGTTGTATTGTTTTAGATACTTTATAATAAATAATATTTTATAAAAACAACAATGTTCTTATTATTTAATCACTTAAAATAAGAAAAACAATGAAGTTCTAGTTATTTTATCCCTATAAATAAGGATAAAAACCGTTTTATGCGAGAACGACCATACCCACTTTTTTAATTTAAAAAACAAAGTTTGGTCCAAAACATTAAAAATATTACAGAAGAAAGATGTGTTAATTATAAGATAAAATACTGTTGAACAAAAGTACTACAGTTGATGAATTATACTAGTTGAAAATTTTAAAACGCGAATATCTCAAAACACGATTTTTGCAATGAGGTCGTTTTTGCATCCAGGTACTCAATTGTTATTTGCATAATTGCTTGTACACACATATAATTATTAGAAGAATTTAATTGGTTTAAAACTTTGCTGAAGAAGATAATACTATTAAAACTCAAGGAAACATGAAACAGAACAAGACACCGTAATAAAAAAAGTAACGGTCACAAATGCGAATAGAACCCATGATCTCTGTTTAACCGGGACAAAGCCTAATTCAAATTTTCAATTTGGGAGGCGAGTATGGGTACCACCGTCCAGGGAACGTTCAGCCGGACTCTCTCCACCCGTCGAGGTCGTCTAACACCGCGGTGGGAGAAATTGATTCGATGGTTCCACAGAGTCCTACCCACCCCTCATACATTTTTCCTTCCCAGAACTTCTTCTCCTTCTTTTACCTAAAATGACCCTCCACACAGCATCCCCAAAGATGACATGGGCCTTTGTCGGGATTTTTTTTAGGAGCTAATTTAAAAAAACGACCAACGGTACCTAAATTTTTTAAGAAGTCGATCTTGTATATTAAATCAGGATTACCAATATTATCCTTGATTAATTTTTCCTATATCTCAACTTGTTTTGGTTCATAACTACTTTATTTTTACATGTTATTTATCTTACAAATAACTGCTTGTTTTCTAAATATAATTCCGCCAATTCCTCTTCTTCTATCTATTTATGGACATCGTCATCTCTTAAATTTTCTCACGGAGATGTTTGTATATATTTATATATATTTTATGTACATCGATGACCACAACATATTCGGATATTACAAAATGGGTTTTTCCATCGGGACATTCTTTTTATATAATAATTCTGACCACAAGTTGAAGAGTTATCTACAACATTAAATCCATTGAAAAATATACCAATCCTTGGAGTTCAAGGCTAAAATATTATTACATCAACCTTTCACTATATTTTGGTCGTTGGGAGGCTTCTTTTTATTTTAAAAGCTGTTTGTGGGATGGGTACCAGGTACCTTCTCCATTATTATTCATATAAGTTTATAATTGTGGACAACTAAGGTGTTTTCGTTCCCAAACCCGTTTGACGCGAAACGTGACAGAATAATTAATATGGAAGTGAGATCCATCCATTGATTTTTAAATATTTCATGCATATTTATGCACAAGTCAAATATCGTTGTTGAATGAACAGAAAATAATATATAAAATAATAAATATTATATAAATGTAATATGGTTGAGTATTGGAAAGTTGAGCGCAGAAATAGAAGGATTTATGCTTGCCATTCAAGATACAGTCATTAATACTAAAAATTATAGGAAGCACATAATCAAAGATATAAATCAAATTGATGATTTATGTAGAAAATGTTTGGCTTTTCCGGAAACTATAGAACATATTATATCGGGATGTTCTATATTAGCGCTGTCCGAGTATACATTTAGACACAATCAGGTTTTAAAAATAATTCAACAAAGTTTGGTAATTAAACATAACTTGATTGATTGCCGTAATGTAGTAAGTACCATATTATGAATATGAACCAAATTCATTTTTAGAAAATGAATTTTATAAAATATATTATGATAAAACTGTACTAACAGACAGAACAATTAGTCATAGTAGACCTGATATAGTTTTACATGACCAAATTAAAAAAATAACATATATCATTGATGTAGCTATTCCAAATTCTTGTAATATTCAAAAAACAGTTTCTGAAAAAATAAGAAAATACACAGATTTAGGAAATGAGATTAAAAGAATTTGGCATTCTCAGACTATAAAAATATTACCATTTGTTATTTCGGCTACTGGCATTATACCTAGGTCTCTCATTCAAAATTTAGGCATATTAGATTTGTCAAAGAATTTATATATAAAAACGCAAAAATTAGTCATTTTAAATACATGTAGGATTACAAAAGATTTTTTAAATATTTATATTGAGGGATCAGTAGGATTTATAGGTTCAATTAGGAATTCCACAGAGCCGAACCCTCTGATATGAAAATATCTGGAGTCGGTGAATTTTTTTTCCCATTTGGTCTCTAGTAGGTTGACATGTTGTTATTGTATTGTTTTGTATTTATAATACTTATATAGTGCAATTGCATAGCGTGGATTGACTAGATGATCATTTGGGAAGTGTGTGAAAGGGTTTAGTTTTTCCTGTGGGGAAAATTTAACCCGGACATTTAAATCTGGTGCGTAAAAATGTAATTGTAACTGGAAACTCGTATTACAAGCGGGAGATTTTGAGGTATGACTAGGTATGCTTTTTGATTTGAGATTTCTTTATTTTATTTCTTACCATATTCAAAATGAAGTCGTAGACTACTTGCTACAACACGGCCCAAGCTAGCTTAGCAAGTAAAGAAAATCAATAAGATGTAACAAATATTAAAGTAATAATATGCAAATGTTAATACCTCAGAACAGGTTACACCTACTTAGATAAATTAAATTAGGTAGCAAATTTTCTTAATTACTTATATTGTTATATTGTACGATACTGCACAATATTTTAATAAACGCCGATTTATCGGTACTGAAAATGCAGAAATCTGAAACTATTTTTGAGTTAATTGGAATTTTAAGGTGAAATTTCAAACAATTAAATCACTAAGGGGTTGATAAATTTTATTGACGACCTCCGTAGTCCAGTGGCTAAGACTCTTGACTCACATTCCGGAGGTCGCGGGTTCGAACCCGGCATGCGCAAATAAATTTTATTTGATTAATTTGTGTTATTTCACAATTAATTCATTTAAAATAATATATAGTATATTTGCGGCATGTTCCAGAGTGGAAGATACTATCAGTATCGCCCTGGTGTAAGACCACAATTCAGAATTGAAACGTTGCTTGAAAATGGCTTTAGCCGTGTTTAGTGACCAGATCTGAATAGCCAGGTACTTCTCAACCTTCCTCTTCCCCACCTCCTTCCCCTCCCCACTACCTTCAGCCTCACAACATACCCCAATTGGGGATGCCATAGTCTCACTGGCTCCAGACGGGAGCAGTTGAGATTCTTGTGCGGTATTCACTGTAAAAAAAAAAAAAATACAAGCTGAATAATGTATTTTAAAATGTTTCAAAGCGTAGAGCCTGCTCCAAATGATTTTTTAACTAATTGAACTATTTTAAAATTGGATAAAGTAAAAAAAATCAATAATTTAAATGTTCGATAACCGACACCCCTATCATAGATCACACCAATTTTATCACTACGTTTGGTGACTTAACGGGGGTTTACCGAGGTTTGTTCAGGTCTTGGTGGCAGTCGCGCCTGTCCACCGACTGCGTGGCGGGAGAGACTAATTGGGGGAGACCTTTTGACCTCGCCAGCAGGGCTCTCTCGGATCGCTTACACCGCAGTGGGAGGGATGGATTCATACGTCCGGCACTTCTGGACACTCTTACCTCAAGTTTCCTCAAGCTGACGATCCCAACTGATTTTGCTAAGATTGCAATAATTTAAATAAATCTCACTAAAAGTTTAGAGCCCAATATCTAAAGAATTTTTTATACATCTATTTTTAATGTTATGTAAGGATTCAAAATATAATGAAGAAAAATTTATTTATTCATTGTTGCTAACGACATCTACGGAGTATTTTTTTTAACGATTTCAAGATTTTTAAGGAAAATATCAATAAACATTCAATCGGACAGTGCCCATTTGTTAGAAAAAATCTATTTTTAATGTACTTCCCAGAACAGCCTTTGGGTTCCATAAATTATAGAGAACGTTTCAAAGTGCTATACCTAATTCACGAGCGATACAATGCTAGTATTTGAAGCCAGGACAACAAGCTATTGCTAATAATCTAGCAATTTGGGAGGCGGGAATGGGTACCGCTGCCCAGGGAACCTTTATTGGATAACCAACACCTCTGCCATAGGTTTAGTTTATTTTATTTTAGGTTATTGGTGATTTAGCAGTGGTGCCCGGGTTCACGGGGTGAGGTTTGTCTAAGTCTTGGAGGCGGATGACCAGGATACACTGAACCCCAGATTCCTACACACCCCTTTTACCCTTTTCCTTCCCAGAAGAATTCTCCTCTCCTTCCTTTCCCAAAAAACCCTCATCACAGCATCCCCAAAGATACATAGGCCCTGAGGGAAATAATTTTCCTTAGAGCCTCCTGTATGGATCTCATGTAAAAAAAAGAAAAAAAGCTGGTAACTCCAACCACGTTTAATCAACTCGTTGCAATCAATTTGTATTAGTATTAACCTGGTAAGTTAGTGATTTTATTTATTTATTTATTTATTTATTTATTTATTTATTTATTTATTTATTTATTTATTTATTTATTTATTTATTTATTTATTTATTTATTTATTTATTTATTTATTTATTTATTTATTTATTTATTTATTTATTTATTTATTTATTTATTTATTTATTTATTTATTTATTTATTTATTTATTTATTTATTTATTTATTTATTTATTTATTTATTTATTTATTAACGGCCTTTTTCGGGGCTTTTACAAACATTAAATATGACTAAAAAGAAATATACAGCATTCATTGTACATAACTGAACTGTCTCCGTAACAATATTTTATATTTGTTTAAACATAGATTGAAGATGTCCACTGACTTGATAGTTTCCCTCCATTGGTATTCTTGGCAAAGAGGAATGCATTTTTTATTTTTTTATTAAAGCGACTATATTAAAAAAAAAATTACATACAAAATGTAATGGTGAAATTAAGTATAAGTAAATTTTTGTATTTCTTAGTCCTCCTCACTAGGGGGTCCTGTGCCGAGGCGGACTAATGTTATTTATTTATAGTTCATTTGTCTTCTATGTCATTTTTAGCGTCTTAGCTAGGGTTTTCTCATTGACCTCTTTGAGCCATATTTTTATTCTTGATTTGTATTCAATTGGATTTTTTATTAGTTTTATGTCTTGGGGAAGGATGTTATGGAGTTTTGTTGCAAAGTATGAATAGTTTATTTGTCCAAATGTGGTTTTATAACTTGGAATATTTTTTATATCATTTTTATTCGATCTAGTGTTATGAATACACGGTCTAGTGGAGGATTCATTATTTTTGAAGATCTTCAATAATATATTTTTGGCATATATTTGCTGTACATTTGGTACGTCAAAGTTATTGAAAATATGGTAGTTAGTCCCAGAATTTCTGCACTGAAATAAATCCTGACTTCTAGAATTACGTAGTGATGAAGCCAGTATTCTAGAATCTTAAACCGGTATAGATAGGATGGGTTTCTATTATTTGAGAAAGCAGCACCCCCGCCACTGAAGTTACTCTCCTGAATTTGTGTTTAGTTTCTTGTGGCCGGCGAAGCTACTGAATGACCGCTTTTTGTAGTGCGTTCTCCCCTACCGATGTGTTGCTTTAGTTACTGCAATGATACTGGCCAAAAAGTGTCCTGCAAACTGCTCTAGCTTGTGCCAAGCCAGGAGAGTAAGCCAGGGTCTTTCCAGAAAAAAGAGTAGGATTCCGGCATTGAAATACATACCTCCCATGGGTCGGGCATAACTGATATAAAGGGTTTTTTAAAACTAAGCATAAATTGTTTCACGTAACAAATTTAGGTTTATATCGATATGAAATGAAGAATAGATTAAAGGATTTCAAAACCATGTATGCATGCAACCAATATGCACGGCTGATTTTGATGATGTCTCCATTGATTCATAGGTTGATAATTATTAGGATGCACATCATCACGATAAATATATTAACTTTTTTAAAAAGAGAAATAATCAAAAACATCATGTTGCAACACGTAAGCAATTGATTCGACTTTTAAATGAAAAAAAATACAGTCACGAATGTAAAAATTATATTATGTTCCAATCATATACACCCAAATTGTTTCTATGGTTCCAATGCATTTTTATAAAAATTATGCAATCTTAATTTATGGGGCGAGACATATCACGCCAATAAATTGAGCTGCAAATTTATGGAGTCAGCTTCCCCTTTTAAAAATAAAACACGATTAGAGATTGACGATTGGTACGAATCGTAGATACTCTCATTATCGCTCTTTTTTTACATGAATACCGTACAAGAGTCCCAACTGCTCCCGTCTGGAGCCAGCGAGACTATGGCATCCCCAATTGGGGTACGTTGTGAGGCTGAAGGTAGTGGGGAGGGAAAGAGATAGGGAAGAGGAAGGTGGGGAAGTACCTGGCTATTCAGATCTGGTCAATTGAAAAATACACAAATTAATCAAACAAAATTTATTTGCCACGCTGCCACGGATTCGATCTCGCGACCTTCGGAATGCGAGTCAAGCGCTTACCGCTGCACTACGCCCTGGAAAGACCAAAGTTCAGAATCGACAGTTCGTTTAAAATGGCTTATAATATCCGAGTAATTCTCCATCTTCATCTTTCCCATCTCGATCCCTTCCTCACAACATCATTGTTGAAGGTTGGGCTCTGGAATTATTGGCTCTTTTATTTTTAGACGTTTCGTGTCGGACCGCTGCCGCACGTTTACCGTGCTGGTTATAACCCGCTGCCGTGCCGCTGCAGTAGTAGGTAGTAGCAGTCCGATACCAAACGCGTAAATTGAAAGCGTATCTGACTGCCGTGCGTTTGTATGCTAGTGATGTTTAGACGTGGGTCGTTTGATGTTTTAAATTCATTTGACAGCAGTTAAGCCATGGACTCTGATGAAGAAACATTACTGTTAGTGCTCTTTTTGAAAAACATCCAACAGAAACAGAAACAAAAACGACGCCCCCATATGAGCATCACCGATGTTTTCATTAACATGTAATTTTGGTGATTTCCATAATCTTTACCCTAGGTTAAAGCAAGATCCAAGCAATTTTTTTAATCATTTAAGAATGTCTAGAGAATGTTTCCATGAATTACTTGAATAAGTTTAAACTAAAATTCAATTAAATTCTATACATCAATAATTTATAAATTCTTCCACGTTTTTATCATCCATTTTATGAAAACAATAAATATGAAAATTCAATGAAATTAGCTCTCACGTCTTGTCACAGCACTATTCAACAGCGAAATGAACACGTGGAGCTTGCGGCGTTGCCGACTTGTCGTCGAGGGTTCTCGGTACCGACGTCGCACCATTGCCGCTCCATGCACTTTGTGTGAAAACAAATGACCGTCATATCGCCATACGACAAACGCACCGCTTCGGTACTGCAGCGGTCCGACACGAAACCTCTAAATTGAAGGCGCCCTTAACTTCATTTTTTACCTGTACACACTGTACATGTACATCTTAGGTAGGGCAAAATTGTCATCTCGTTAGTTGACAATGTTGCCACTAAAATGACTGAATTTTTCAATAATTTAAAAGGCAAATAAATAAAATAGTTGACAACCATACTAGATAATATTTTCAGTACATTTTGATATTAAAAAAAATCAGTTTTGTTGAGTGCTTTGACCTCAAGTTCAATTTAAGTTTTGAATGAAAAAAGCCGCGCAGCCGTTCTTCTTGGCGATTTACGTGTAGATTTCGGGCGACCATAACTCTGTCACATCTATTAATGTTAGTTAAGACTTTAGGCAAGCAATAGCTTACTCGAATAACAAAAGGCTTAAGTATTTTATTACTGGGTTGGAAAACATAAAAACCTGATCCTTTTTTAGTAGCTAAGCCAAATAACAACAATATTGTCAACCTATGGTTATTTTTAAACACTCTATCATTTGCGTAATATTAGATATTCTTTTATTGTTTTCGCCTGAAGAAACTTTAATTATTATTTAAAAAAAGGTATATAGGCACCTTTAAACATTAATTAGTTTGAATCTAGACATGCATTTTTATTGTTATTTTCTTGTTTGAATTACATTCGAGCAGGTACAAGCCGGTAAAAGTTCACAGCCAATTAAATATTACCATGTTTGCTTATGAAACTGTCGTGCCATTTATTTATACATGATTCCAAAACATGTTTGTTTTTAAGATGTTTTGAAGTCAGTCATAGTTAATTTTGTCTTTTAACAAGATACAAAAAAATAATGTTTTAAGACGAGTTACATATCCTATCCTACTAATATTATAAAAGTAAAAGTTTGTATGGATGTATGTTTGTTACTCTTTCACGCATAAACCACTGAATAGATTTTAAAAATTCATTCACTAATAGAAAGCTACATTATTTGCGAGATCTATAGGCTATATATATTGGTAAGCTCTGGCGTTATGAATAATCTCTGGCGTTATGAAATTATTTATCATACGTTTTCTGTCGCTAACAAAATCGATTTATTGCAAACGCCAATTGTCGCCTTGGAAACGATGTTTTTTTTTAATTAGGTTACTATGGACATCCCTTTGATGTTAACATTCAAATATGTATAAAATACTAATTCCTACTTTACTGAATGGATTTTAATGAAACTTTACAATAATATAAACATACAGGCTATAGCTGAGAACTCTGGCATTACGAAATTTGTATGAAAAAATTGCAATAGGTGGAACGATTAGTAAGATATCTATAATTCTTTAATCGATTAAAATTATTATTGACGACCTCCGTAGTCCAGTGGCTAAGACTCTTGACTCACATTCCGGAGGTCGCGGGTTCGAACCCGGCATGCGCAAATAAATTTTATTTGATTAATTTGTGTTATTTCACAATTAATTCATTTTAAAATAATATATAGTATATTTGCGGCATGTTCCAGAGTGGAAGATACTATCAGTATCGCCCTGGTGTAAGACCACCATTCAGAATTGAAACGTTGCTTGAAAATGGCTTTAGCCGTGTTTAGTGACCAGATCTGAATAGCCAGGTACTTCCCAACCTTCCTCTTCCCCACCTCCTTCCCCTCCCCGCTACCTTTAGCCTCACAACATACCCCAATTGGGGATGCCATAGTCTCACTGGCTCCAGACGGGAGCAGTTGAGATTCTTGTGCGGTATTCACTGTAAAAAAAAAAAAGGGAAGTAGGTACTTCAAATAAATTCGCTAAAAATATTTTCTAAAATAGAATTTTAATTTGAATCTTTGTTTTGCAAAATGTCATTCTCAAATTTTGACATTTTCTATCAAACAACAATTATTGATTTAATTGGATAGACAGATATCGCATTTTTGAAGTATAAAACTGCCGTACTGGATTTTTTGGTAGAAAATAAAAAGAAGAATAATAATTCGTACTTAATAACTATCTCTAAAAATGAATCACCGAAATTTAGGTATGTTTGCGCATAAATCCGAACGACTGAACCGAATTGGATAATTCTTTTTTTTTGTTCTTTTTTTTTGTATGAAACTACCGTTGAGTTCTGGCATTATGAAATTTGTATAAGAAATTATGGTAAAAGTTCGGTGTTTGGGAGAAATTCCTAAAAAATAAAACTAGTTATTTTTATACTAATTTGGGGTCGGGGAATCCGAATCTGAAAGAATCATGCGGCGGCAAGCAATATTAACAGAATTACACGACTTTAAAAATTTTTATACACATACAGGAAAATAGCCATTTTGGAAGTATTCTGATTCCTAGAAAATCAAACTAGTTATTTTTATACTAACTATGGGCCGCGGAATCCGAATCTGAAAGAATTAGGCGGCGGCAAGCAATATTAACTGAATTACAAGACTTTGAAATTTTCTATACACACACACATGAAAATATTCATTTCGGAAACATCTTGACACACGTAGTACGAAAATCATAGAAAAAAAGAAATGTAGAAAAACATATGCCGGCAGTGTTACCAGCTCTCAAAAATATTTATCCCTATATCAATAAAGTAAAACTTTCCGACACGATAATTCCTCACATTAACCTGATGAATTACGACTATCTCAACGGCCGTATTCTTAAACCAAAAGTATGAAAATTCGTAGTCTTAAAAATACGTAACCTAACCTAACCTAACGCTAGGTTTGTGTAACATGGTTTGTGCCCCTTTATACCGCCTGCTCGCGTCCCTAAGCTAACCTAACCTAACGCTAGGTTTGTGTAACATGGTTTGTGCCCCTTTATACCGCCTGCTCGCGTCACGGCAAAAAAAATCCCTGTTTTCAAGTAGTTTAGCGGCTACGCTAGGTTTGTGTAACATGGTTTGTGCCCCTTTATACCGCCTGCTCGCGTCACGGCAAAAAAACATCCCTGTTTTCAAGTAGTTTAGCGGCTACGCTAGGTTTGTGTAACATGGTTTATGCCCCTTTATACCGCCTGCTCGCGTCACGGCAAAAAAACATCCCTGTTACAAGTAGTTTAGCGGCTACGCTAGGTTTGTGTAACATGGTTTGTGCCCCTTTATACCGCCTGCTCGCGTCACGGCAAAAAACATCCCTGTTTTCAAGTAGTTTAGCGGCTACGCCAGGTTTGTGTAACATGGTTTGTGCCCCTTTATACCGCCTGCTCGCGTCACGGCAAAAAACATCCCTGTTTTCAAGTAGTTTAGCGGCTACGCCAGGTTTGTGTAACATGGTTTGTGCCCCTTTATACCGCCTGCTCGCGTCACGGCAAAAAAACATCCCTGTTTTCAAGTAGTTTAGCGGCTACGCCAGGTTTGTGTAACATGGTTTGTGCCCCTTTATACCGCCTGCTCGCGTCACGGCAAAAAAACATCCCTGTTTTCAAATAGTTTAGCGGCTACGCTAGGTTTGTGTAACATGGTTTGTGCCCCTTTATACCGCCTGCTCGCGTCACGGCAAAAAAACATCCCTGTTTTCAAGTAGTTTAGCGGCTACGCTGGGTTTATGTAACATGGTTTGTGATACAAAAGTGAGTAAAATTTATAAAAAATAAGTACTTAAAATATAAACATGTTATTTTACGTTATTGATATTATTGCTTAATGGCAACACTTAATTTTGTGTGGTAAAAACATCTATGTTATCTTGTTTTTCTATGATTTTTGTACTACGTGTGTCAAGATGTTTCCGAAATGAATATTTTCATGTGTGTGTGTATAGAAAATTTCAAAGTCTTGTAATTCAGTTAATATTGCTTGCCGCCGCCTAATTCTTTAAGATTCGGATTCCCCGGCCCATAGTTAGTATAAAAATAACTAGTTTGATTTTCTAGGAATCAGAATACTTCCAAAATGGCTATTTTCCTGTATGTGTATAAAATTTTTTAAAGTCGTGTAATTCAGTTAATATTGCTTGCCGCCGCATAATTCTTTCAGATTCGGATTCCCCGACCCAAAATTAGTATAAAAATAACTAGTTTTATTTTTTAGGAATTTCTCCCAAACACCGAACTTTAGCCGAAATTATAATAGATGGCATGCGAGCAGTTTGAAAACTGAATGTATCGGGAATGAATGTGTGGAATGCGAGATTTGAGTGGGGGGAGTGGAGAGGGGGGAGAGGGTGTTGGGAGGGTGGAGGAAGGAGGTTGATGGGGGGGAGTGTTGTGGGGAAAGGGAATGTGGAGGGGTAGGGGGCGAGGGGAGTGGTGGGTGGAGGGAGAGGGGGAGGGAGTTGATGGGGGGAGTGGAGTGGAGAGAGGGAAGGTGGAGGAGGCGGAGTGGGGTAGAAGTGGGGGGAGGGAAGGAAGGGAAGGGGGAGGGGTGGAGGTTGGTGGGAGAATGTGGAGTGGGGAGGGTGTGGGGTGGGGGAGGGGTGCGTGGAGGAGTGGGATTGAGAGGGGGTCGATGGATGAGTGATGTGGGGAGAGGGAAGGTGGAGGGGGTAGGAGTGGGGGAAGGGGTGGGTGTAGGGGAAGGGGGGGGGAGGGTTGATGGGGACAGTGGAGTGGGGGGAGGGATGGGTGGAGGGGGAGGGGGATTGGTAGGGGGAGTGGAGTAGGGAGAGGGTAGGTGGAGGAGGCGGAGTGGAAATCCCCTAACACCATGCGAGCGAAGCTGCGGGAAAAAGCTAGTTAATAATAAATAAATCATGACATAATAATGAGGACTGTTTACTTTGATATGTTTTTTCCAATGTTATTTATGAACTATTCTATTCGGCTTCGGCTATAATTTGAATTTTTGCGTTAACACCATTTAAAAAAGTTGAATCTGAAAGAAAACTGACAAACATAAATTAATCAAGTCATAATTAAATCTCAGAATATTTATTACTTCATCAGAGTTGAAAAAATATGACGCTAGTGAAATTATACCGTATTTGATTTATTGATTAATCTTGGTGAAATCAACGGTTGTATTTTGCAATTTTTATATTAATTCAAAATACTTTTAAAATAGATTTCCTCCCCGTGATAAGAAATGAACGGAATTAATAGAATTCGAGGAATAATATTAAACAAAATAATGATAATAGAGATGCATAAGAAAAATTACAAACTCTGGTCGTTTAGATTCATGTAGACCTATGTTTAAAAATCTGAAAATTCTGACAGTCACAGACATATATATAATGGAGTTATGCATGTTAGTGCGATCATCTACAGACAAGTTCCCACTAAAAAACTCAACACATAAATACGCTACAAGGCTCACAGAAAACCTATTAATGCCAAAAGCAAACAAAACAATATTCCAAAAAGGACCATACTACATGGCCATTAAAGTATATAACAACCTTCCACATAACATTAAACAAATACAAGATACACACAAATTCAAATCGTCACTAAACACTTTCCTTGTTAATAAATGTCACTACACGTTGAGTGAATACCTCACGTAAATGAAACGCCTATTTTTATTGGTATATATATTTGTATTTTTTTTTTTTCATTGGTGTATTGTTATTTTATCTGTATAAACATTGTAATTATAATATAACAAATAATATTATATAAACATTGTAATTAAATAAATGTGGTTAGCTGGAAGAAATGGGGTCTACCCATAAGCTACACCTTTTGTAATTTTTATTTTACAATAAATATTTTTTGATTTGATTTGATTTGATTTGATTTGATATACCAAATAATCATGGTAATGCAAATTCAGGATATGCAACAAATTAAATTCATAAAAGAATTATGTACTTTTTTTTTTAAATTAGCCCCACACAGGGAGCCCCGAGGAAAATACTTATCCTCAGGGCCTATGGCTTTTATTAGGAAAGGAAGGAGAGGAAGTTCTGGCAAGGAAAAGTGTGGGTAGATAGGAATCTGGGGGTTGGTAGGAAAAATGAGGGGTGGGTAGGAATCTGGGGGTCAGTGTGTCCAGGAGTGACAGATGTACGATTCCATCCCTCCACTGCGGAGCAAAGCGGTATTCCGCGTGTACAGCGGTATTCCGAGTATACAGTCCCTTTGAGAAGTCAAAGGGACTCCCCCGACCACTCTCTCGATCCGGCATGTCACGCAACTGGTGGGAATACGCATCCTCCGCAAAGATCCGGACAAACCTAACCCCATGAACCCGGAAACCCCTGCTAAGTCTCCAAACGTAGTGAACCACTTGGAGTGACCTATGGCAGAGGTTATCCAATAAATGGTTCCCGGGGCGGCGGTACTCATGCCAGCCTCCCTAATTGAAAACAACAACAGAAAAGTAACTCATAATGTGTCAGTAAAACGCTCTTTAAGGACTTTCACAACATCGATATTGGTGATGTTTACTTTTGATATGAGGCTATTACAATTATTATACATGTCATTGTAAATATTGCATAGTATAGTGTTCAGTATTTTTTAGATGCTCTAAAACACTTAACTTGTGGGGGTATAAACAATGATTAGTAGGTTCTTGATAACAATCTGGTTTATTTATGTATTCGTTTTTATAATAATAAAGCTACAAGTTAACCATAAATATACATGAAGTTAACCGACCTAACTCGGAGAGAGGAATGCATCTGTCTAGGACGGCGCCGGTGGCACCTCTATCGGTCAAGTGGAAAAGTACTTCCCTGCTGACATCTCGCGGAATAGTTGGAAAGCGTTTTGCAATGCATTACACATAGTTTATTTATCAATAATTTCGTTTACAAATTTTACATTGATTAACTTTGAACTGGACAGAAAAGCATATGGAGCGCACAGGTACATTAAATTGAATCTTATTTAGCAACTCCGGACATTAAATATTATTATTAATACACGCAAGAATAATGCGTCCACACGATACCTTCATACAGACAATGAATCAATTTTAAAGTAAGAAGCTGCCTCTGTGTCATTATTAATAAATGATCTGAAATAAAGATTGCGAATTACGATTTTTCTCATACTCAATGTATAAATGGTCAAGGTCCAGGAATTCGTTCAGTTTCTCTGTTCCATGAGACCAAATGGCAAAGACATCATCGACATAATGCCGCCATACCTTTGGAACAGCCGAAGCTGTGTCGAGTGCTACTTCTTCAAACTTATCCAGAAAAAAAGTTTGCTAGAACTGGCGACAACGGACTGCCCATCGCAACTCTTTCCACTTGCCCAAAAAGTTCACCCTGAAATGCAAGCAGGATATTTTCGCCATTTCGCCATTTCCGAAACTGAACGAATTCCTGGACCATACTTAATTCACTTCCCAGCAAAATTAAGTTAACAATGGAGCTGGAAAACAACCATAAAATCCTGCCGTTTCTAGATGTGGAAGTGATGCGAAAAGAAGGTTACACACTAGGACACACAGTGAATAGGAAACCAACGCATACAAATCGGTATCTACATGCTGATTCGCATCACCACCCAGCGCAGAAGAGAGGACTTATACATACGTTGGTAACCCGAGCGACCAGAATATGTGAAGAACCTAAAATCGGAGCAGAACTTACAAAGCTCACCGATGCACAGGACGGTAACGGTTACCCGGCAAGGCAGACAAGGCTAATAATAAGAGCCAAATCTGCACCAAACGAAGACAGAATTGAGCAAGAGTCGAAAGGCTGTGCTTTCCTACCTTATATTCACAATGTGACAGACAGAATTGCCAGACTGTTGAGGAAAGAAAGCATCAACACTGTCTTCGGAACCGCAACCAAAATACAAAACCTTCTGAGGTCAGCAAAGACCAAGTTTCCTCTGGAAACAGATGGAGTGCATAAACTCAGTTGTTCCGGATGTGACAAGGTTTATATAGGCCAGACAGAACGAACGATCTTCAAAAGGATATCGGAACACTTTCGTGCTTGTAAACTCGACCACCCTGACAAATCGGCAATCGCCGAGCACTTAATCGAAACCGGCCATTATTTTGGATTTGTTCCTGAAGTCCTGGGAAGACCCAAAACCTATAGATCACGCCTGATTACGGAGGTAATTGAAATGTATAAAACCCCATTAATATTAATAGAGACGACGGAGCTAAGCTCAATAGTACTTGGTATCCGGTAATTGACGGCTACACCAAAGCTAAATCCAAAAGACCATTGGGAAGTTTACGGTAAAACAGCTTGTAGTGGAGTGGAGCTGGCGACATGGTATCGCTTCCAAGTACATAAGCACACATTTCATCACTAACAATAACACATCTGCCCTAACATTGTAACGATGTCCGAAACATTGGCTAAAGGAGGAGGTAGCGCAACACGGCATAACACCCCAAAAATAAACAACGAAAATAACATCATAATGTTTCAAAGCAAAGAAAAAGGGTCAATTAGTACCGGCCTACTAGGTTTATAATATTACCTGTTTTGGGTCATAACTTTCAATTGACTATGTTTAAATGTTTGCTTTATGTTAATTTTAATTTAACTGGAATTCGAAGATTCCTAACTAACTAACCATCACGCCGTTTCCCCGCAGGGGTAGGCAGAGAGGACGGACCGCCAAACATCCCGGTCTTGGCACACATTCCTTGCCTCATTTACATTCATACAACGTCTCATACATTCTCTTCTATTATTCTGACTCTTGACATGGCCCGACTCAAGTATCTGATTCACTTGGTCGTGCCATGTCTTTCTTGGGCGTCCTCGACTTCTTCTACCATTCACATTTGCTTCATATATTCTCCTTACACTCCTTTCCTCGTTCATTCGCTCTACATGCCCAAACCATCGGAGCGTTCCTTTCTTGATCTTACTCATCACGCTTACCATCAGCCTTGCATTCTTTGCGGATTTCCACATTTCTCACACGATCATACATGGTTTTACCACACATACGCCTCAGGGATTCCCTTTCATTGAATATTATGTAAGATTGACGTGGATTTGTTTCTTTACGGAATGACTGTCGGCTTGGCTTCCTACTTAGTTTGTTGACCTCAGAAGAAATTTTAATTCCTGGTGACATTTAAATCAGACAAGTTTTTGGCCCGTGTTTACTTTTTACGATTATGTAATATGAATATTTATTATGTGAATGATAATACACAATATAATTGTTATTTAATCAAGTGAATAATAAGAAAAACTTTTCATTATTTAAAATCAGAGTGAGCAATTCATACGCGGTAGAAGAGAAACGTTCTGAAAACTGAAGTAGACAAGATTCGGGAGGCTACGAACGAAGCACCGCAGAAAGAGGAGACCGATTATTCTATCTCATTCTTTCGCAGGTAGGTGAACCTGTTTATCTCTTTTATTGTCGCATTTTCGTTTCATCGAGTTTTAAATCACAACGGTGCTAAAGATGTTGTCACTTCAATCATATTGTTACTACGGAAAGTATTGTTACATTCCGGCTGCAGATTAAGATCTCCCTTGTTTCGCGTTATTTTTAGTTGATACTCTCAATAACACTTCCGTAAAAGACCACCAAACCAAAAAAAAAATCTTTCACATGTTATCACCGGTCACCGCCGGTCACTCTGCCGAGTAACCACCCAACCGCTTACTCCGATGTTAACTTTTCAGTACATACTGTTTTTTATGATTTAAGTTGAAAAAAAAACATCAAAAACGCAACCACAGACCAACATTTCATTTAAATTTTTTACTCCAATGACAGTAATCACGTGTATAAATTTTTTGTAATTTATGAGACAGTGAGGAAATCAAAGGAGAAAACTAACGATTCTAAATCACTGGCTCATTTTAATACAACTTGATAAAGTTTTTAAAATAATTATAGATTATTTGGCAAAAAATGCTAATATATGAGAATAATTTCACAGATATTTTACACATCATTAAAATGAAATTTAATTTAAATTTGAAATGACATTTAGCACGAAAGGCCGATATTGATATTACATAAATATTTTTGGTGTTACGAATATCTTGAATCATATTATATACATAACTTACTTTAACCAGTGATTCCTGACATCATTGGAAAAAAATTGTAAAAGAAATTTTAGTCTCTGGTGACATTTTTGAAGTTTTTTTTTTTCAAATTAAATCATAAAAAAACAGTACATTGAACAATTGGCATCGGAATAAGCGGTTGGGCGGTTACACGGCAGAGTGACCAAGTGATAACATGGGAAAGATTTTTTTGTTTGGTTTTGAAGAAAAAAAAATGTAAAAATTCGATTGTGGATCAGGCGCGGCCGGTGCCTTCAATTTTTGGTGGTTCACCGAGTAATTCATCAAAAATTAAAACAAAAGTAGGTAAATAAATAAATAATAAAATTAGACAGAGCCTAGTAACCCATAACTCGTACAGTGCCCTTGAGGTGATTATTCACAAGAAAAACGGCGCTATAAAAATTATCCATTTATTATTACTATAATTTTATGTAAAAGTTTTCTTTGCGGATTTGCTAACTTGGTTGATAATTATATGTAGTTTTGGCGGGCCATAGGCTATAATTCTGCTTTTATTTTCATGGTTCATATATTCTTAATATAGTCTATATTTATTATTATATAACTTTTAATTTAAAAAAGGTAAGGAAATTTAAAACAGCGATATCTATCGAAAAATGACACAATAACAACACAGAGTAAACGTTTCTTTTTGGCGCGCCCCCCGCGCGATAGTAAACCCCCTTTACTGAGTGAATTTTGCAATACAGATGTGACAAAAATGCACAAACAAAAGGTCCCAAAAACTAATAATGACAATGTCAAATCGGTTCCCTCTCCATCAAGATAATATCGCACTAGCTGACCCGTTGACTCATCGTTACATTTTACAAGAGAAAAATATAATTACTATCCTATTCAAACCCTACTACGAATGGTCATTTCGCTGGAGCGATTCACTTCGGAATTCCTCGGGCATTTCCGTCAACCGCGCGGCGCACGGCAGTCACCATTTTTTCGCTACGATTTTGTATTTTGACGGTCTGAAGATGTTGCTGGGGGCTTCATACAAATGATAATTCTCAAACGGGCGCTTTGCTGAAACGCGTGGAATGGTATGTACCTACCTCGGTTCCTAGCCGATATAACTTGCGCGCGGGAAGCAATGCTTTGGGCCACGAAAATTTATTATTCTCTACCAAATTCATGTATATTTAGATAGGAAGTCAATTTTTTTTTTTAAATTAAAAATAATCTGCGCAATTTTATAATTAAAAATATTATGTAATACGATGAGCTGCAAAATGTTGTTTAATTTTGTTGGCGGTTCGGCGCACGAGTGCACTTTAGGACGAGCCGCGCCTGTTGTGGATGGTGGTCCTTTACCGATGTGATATTGAGAGTATCAACTAAAAATAAAGCGAAACACTGGAAATCTTAATCTACAGTCGGAATGTAACAACAAACACTTTCCGTAGCAACAATATTATTAATAACTAGCTGGTCCCGGCATGCGTTGCTATGCCATTTAATAAAGAAATTGTTTCTCCCTGAGTGTCCTTTCCCATTCATCCCGTTCCCCTTCCACCACCTCTTTTTTTCTCCCGTTCCCACTCCGTCACCTCCACCTTCCCTCTCCCCACTCCACTCTCCCCCCTTCCCCGTCCCCCTACCGAGTTCCCCTCCCCCCTCACTAGTCCCCTTCCCCACTTTCCTCTCTTCTCTTTCCTGCTCCCTCGTCCCGCCAACCCTCCTCCCGCATTCCATGTATGCCACCTTTTACAATTTTGATTCAAATTTCCATTTTTCATGTATGTATATTCAATTTGGTACCTAACGTAGGTACCTATTTAAAATATCTAAAATTCTTGATTCGATTCAAACTATTAGGGGAGTACCTACTTTAAATAAATTTATCAACTTAAAGATTTTCAAAAATAGAATCCTGATTTAACAATCATTGTTTTGCATAATGTCATTCTCAAACACGCGAACTATTTTTTTTTTCATAAGTTTTTATTCCAGTAAAAAAGAAAATAACATTTTCACTTACTTAACTAGAATATTGAATTATGTACTTTTTACATTGTATTACATAGTTTTAACATTACATGGTTTTTACATATCATAAGCTTAGATTACATTAGATTGCAATACTAACATTTACATGATATTATATTACCATACGATATTATTCACTATCACTACTTTGTTTTTTGTGAATAAACATGAACAATTTTTTTTTTAATTTGCACACACTTTTTTCGTTTTTGATATCATCTGGAAGGCAATTATATAAATTGCCCCCCTCGTAACTAATTGATTGCTTACCGTAGTTAGTATGAATGGTGTTTAAACGTATGTTATCGTGTTGTCGTGTAAAATGTTTGTGTACTTGGGACGTGTTAATGAATTCTGTGTTTGTATGTATGAGTTTATTATTTATTTTGTATATAAGGACACATATATTGTACTCGTATAGTTTTCTTAATGTTAGCAGTTTTGTTTCTAAATATATTTTTTTTGTGGATGTTTTGGATTCGTAGTGAAATAGTTTTTTGATTATCTTATTTTGAATTACCTGTAATTCATTGATGTATGTTTCATACGCATTTCCCCGGATTTCAATCAGGTAATTTAGGTGTGAGTGTACGAGACTATAGTATAAACTTTTTTTTAATCTAATTGGTAATAGATATAATAACCGGCTAAAAACGCTAATTAAGGGTGTGATTTTATCTTTTACATTTTGAATGTGTTGTTTAAAAGTTAAATGCTTATCGATGCACAGCCCAAGATATTTTTCCTGTTTCAGGATTTGCAAATCGTTATTTTCAATTTTTAATGGTACATGTGGAGGAATTATTTTACGGTTTGAACTTAAAATCATGTATCCTGTTTTTTTATATTCATTGTTAGGATATTTGATTGGAGCCAACCGCAAATTCTTTCTACGTCACTTTGTGCATTTTTTAGTAGTATGTTTAGATCTTTACCCCAGTAGAATATTGCAGTATCATCTGCATATAAGAAAATTTCACCATTTAATTCTAATTGCGAAATATCATTGATATAAATTTGGAACAGTAGTGGCCCTAGTATGGATCCTTGCGGAACTCCATAGTTTATTGGAAGGTGCTTACTATTTTGATTGTTAATGCTTACGAATTGCTTTCTGTTGCTAAGATATGATTTGAATAGATTAAGAGCAGGACCAACTACACCAAGTTTCACGAGTTTCTTGAGAAGTATATCATGGCTTACCGTATCAAAGGCTTTTTGAAGGTCAACTAGTATAGATAAGATATAATTTCCACCATCAATACCACTCCTAAGTTTACTGATTAAGTCATTTATTGCCGCAAGTGTGTTAGATTTTTTTCCTAAAGCCATACTGTTTTTTATAAAAGAATGATTTTTTTAATAGGAAATTGTTTAATCTTTCGTAGATTACACGTTCAAAATTTTTTGATAAGATTGGTAAGATTGAGATGGGCCTCTAGTTTGAGGTATTTGATTTGGACCCAACTTTGTGAATTGGTATCACCTTGGCAATTTTACAGCAGTCTGGAAAAGTTCCCTCTTTAAAACATTGGTTAATCAATTTTGATAATATAGGAACCAATTCCGTTGAGAGACTTAGCACTGTTTTGTATTTGAGTTTATCGTAACCGGCACTCGCATTTGATTTCAATGATTTTAATATTTTGCTTATTTCTAATTCTGTTGTTGGTTGAAGATATAAAGATTCTATACTATCGTATACTAATGTTATTTCTTTGGCCGGTTTGTGTACGACATTGTTACGTATATTATTAGCTAAGGAGAAGCCAATGTTGCAAAAGAAATTGTTAAAGTGGTCGCTAATCTCTACATTGTTAGTGATTATTTCATCATTAATTATTAATTTAGTACAAAAATTATTCGAAGTATTAGACTGATTTTTAAGAATGTTATTCATTAACTTCCAAGTTTTTTTACTGTTATTTTCGCATTTTTTAAAAAGATTACTGTAGTGTCTTTGTTTTAAGTTTCGTTTTTCTGTAGTAATGATATTTCTTACTTTTAGGAGATCTGCTTTCAATAATGTGTTATTGGGTTGTCTTTTTAATTTCAGATGCAATTTATTTCTTTTGTTGATCAATTTTATAAGGTCTTTGGTTATCCAGTCTGGATTATTAATATTTTGTGTTTTAATTTTAGTGGTGCTGTTAGAATTAATTTTATTTGTGAGGTAGTTTACAAGATTATCATAATTTAATACCGAGTCAATATTCATGTTAAGATTAAAAGGATTTTGGATGACATCATTCTTTAGATTATCAAACGTGCGATAGTCGTTAGGTTTTCTGAAATTATCCAATTTTCTGCGCAATTTTCTTAATTTTTCTCTCCGTAAGAACCATCCTCGTACTTCAAGGAATATTTTAAAAAAAGAATTAGCGAAAGCTAATTACACATTTAGCGATTCATTTTTATATATAAGAAGATGAAATTTAGGTGCAGTTTGTCTTTCGCTCAGTATTCGGGGGAGTAAGAGCGATAGTGAAAGCAACAGTTTCTCGACGTCCGGATTTCCTCTTATTTCCCTCCAATCCACACAGATTCTGGCTGGAGAAATCTATGATTATTTTTAAAAATTAAATCAATTTAATTTTACCATAATCGAGGTGTTCAATAAACAAAAAAAAATTAATTGTATTATATATTACGTGATTACCTACTAATAATATTGTATTTACGTAATTTACCTTTATATTATCGGATATGATCAAGGTGAAACTACGGTAGATCCGGTGACTTGGCGGTAAATAGCTATTCAAGAAGATGACTGAACTGCGTTAAATAAAATTGTATTTTTAAATATATCTACTAGTATTATTATTTACAGGTTCTTGAAATTATTTTGCAAGAAAAACCCTGGTGATATTCCCGATTTAATCAGAGAGATTAAATTCGGTTTTTACCTGTGACCTCTAAACTGAAAGAATCTTCCGGTCTGGAAGATACTCTCAATTTAGAGGTCAAATATGACTGCAAATATACCATATTTACGGTCATGCTGCAAATATACCATATAATATTTTTAATGAAATAGTTGTGTAATAACAAATTAATCAAATAAAATTTATTTGCCCAAGCCGTGAATCGATCCCGCGACCTTCGGATTGTGAGTCAAGAGTCCCCTCGACTACGGAGGCTCAAATATGCCTTTATTCTAGTTTTACTGATGATGAACGTATTATGATATCCGAATTGTTACGGGGAATGTCTTTCGTAGAAAAAAGCATCGCTGACCTCTATGAGCTGATATGCTGTCATAAATTTAAATCGTATCAAATGTCAACAAGTCAATGGTGATTGCCTTTTTTGCATGTGACTTACTGATGAACGCAATTTGTAAGTCCAAATTAAATTTGAAAGAGAGGTTACGTAAGTATTATGTAATATAGTTTTGAACGTTGAATGCGATGAAGTGCGATTGGGTGAGTTTATAGAGTATGCTGGTGAAGTACCTACACAGGTTCGAGGGAAAAGGGAAGCATGATAAAAGGACTTTACAAAGGTCAAATAAACAAAAATTTTAACAAAACAAAAAACGACTTCAAAAATGCACTAAAAAGTAAAAAAAATGATTTCGTATTCTTCTACAACTTAATAATCAACTTACTTTTTCTACTCATCAATATGTAGGTACGATTGTTATTTTTGGAGTCGGTGTCAGCGAAGGTAGGTTTGTAACCACATACATAGTTATAGGTGAGTGTGCTGTCGAGTGAACACGCCGGGCCGGGTACCTCGGCTGACACCGACTCCAAAAATAACAATCGTACCTACATATTGATGAGTAGAAAAAGTAAGTTGATTATTAAGTTGTAGAAGAATACGAAATTATTTTTTTACTTTTTAGAGCATTTTTTGAAGTCGTTTTTTGTTTTGTTAAATTTTTTTTTTATTTTTTGATTTTTAGTGAAACTGAAGTACAATAACTAATTTGTCTGAATATGGGTAAACCTACTAAATGTGCTGCTCATATGAGACAGACATAATTTGTCCATAACAACGTTAGGGTCAAATTAAGAGATTCGGCCGAGTTTCGTTAATTTGCTCCTAAGAATTGAAGAGTTCCGTTACTTTGTCATGGATCCGATAATCAAAACCTAACTAAACTCTCATCAAACTACATTTGTAGTATATCCTTTCCAATAAAAAAAGAATCATCGAAATTGGATGGCGTGATATTAAGTTATTCGTCCATTTGTCGCGCACATACTTAATTCAAATTTAAGACTTGTATGGTTTTCTCATGGATGCTATTGTCGGAACTGGACCAAATTAAAATGGGATCACACGGGAAGTATTAGCTTTCAAATAAAAAAAGAATCATCAATATCGGTTCATCCAGTCGAAAGTTCTGAGGTAACAAACATAAAAATAAAAATAAAAAATACAGTCGAATTGAGAACCTCCTCCTTTTTGAAGTCGTTTAAAAAAGAAGCAGATTATTGGAGACGGTTTGAAAAGGAGAATGTAAATATGAATCACAGAAGGAGCGCGCTGATATCTACATTTTATAAATTAAAGTCCTCCGTCGCGTCCGTCTGTCTGTCTGTTCGCGATAAACTCAAAAACTGCGGAACGGATTTCTATGCGGTTTTCACCAACAGATAGAGTGATCCGTGAAGAAGGTTTAGGTATGTATTTGTCAATGTTTTGTGTAAATTGGTTTAAATATATATTTGTATGTGGTTGGCGAGCGGGCTGGCAAGCGGGCGGTGTGGATTTGATTTATATGCAAATCTACTGTTTTATTACTTGTTTATGAAATTTTGCGCATGTGACCTTCAAAACAAGAGGAAGGTCACTATCTACATTTGATTTCGAAAACTCTGTGTAAAGCCCGGACATCGCCGGGGACTTCACCTAGTATCAAACAAAAATTATACTGAATGCGCGTAAGTTGAGAAAACAATTATACAACACGACTTATTTAAAATATAACGATTTCTCAATTTCGGGGGCGGGTACGGGTTCCACCGCTCCAGGAATCATTTATTGGGTAACCATAAGTAACCTCAAGTGGTTCGGTATGATTGGTGATTTAGTAGGGATGCCCAAGTTCACGGGATGAGGTTTCTCTAGGTCTTGCAGCCGGATGATCGTATTGAGGTAGACTTTTTGACCTCTCCAGCCGGACTCTCTCGACCCATTGACTTGCACCGTGTTGGAAGAGATGGATTCATACGTCCGTCACTTTCGGACACATTAACCACCAGATGCTTACCCATCTCTCACACCTTTTTTCTTCCGAGAACTTCCTCTCCTTTATTTTTACAAAACGACCCTCCATACAGCATCCCCAAGGATAACATAGGCCCCGAGAATTTTTTTTAAAGGAAAGAGCAAAAAACTTTCAACATCGGAATTAAGTAGCATTTAGAGAAATACTGATTTTTTTTCATTCCTATAACATGTTGAATAGGAGAACAAGATCTGTTGTTTATGATTTAGCCATTTTTTCCTTCGAGAGAATTTCATGTAATTATATTTCTTACGTAGGTACCAGCTACTGCAAAATATAAACCTATGCTTTATGGTGACCCATAACCTTACATTACCTGCTGCGATCGATTTACTATATTACAGTGATGACAGTTAAATCACTAGCCATTAAATCCGATGTGATGAATGGATCCACGATCCAGGATATCAGAAGTAATTGAAATATATTATGGACATTAATCTCAGAACAAAGATATAATATATTAGCAAGAACAAAACATTAATATCCACTGATCAACGAATCCGCGAAAAAAACTGAAACTTGCTTATTACGAAATTAATTATTATTGCAATGTATATGCACGAATGTTACCAAGCCCTTCTTGCAATTTGCGAAGTTAATTTTGGCTATCCAGATCTAGTCACCACACACTGCAAAAGTCATTTCAAATAACGTTGCAATTCTTAATGAATACTGACGAATACCAAAATACTACATACTTACACTTGCAATATCTACTTAAGATTTAGGAGGTCGTATTTTGCTATTCGTCAGTATTCATTCAGAATTGTAACGTTACTTGAAATGGCTTTAGCCGTGTTTGATGACTATATCTGATTAGCCAGGTACATTTTCCAGGTATATTTTCCCCTCCCCACTACCTTAAGCATCACACCATACCAAAATTGGGGATGCCATAGTCTCACTGGCTCGCGACGGTTGGGAGCAGGACTCTTGTGTTATATTCAGATATAAAAGTTATATTATATGCAAGTAGAAATCTTTAGCGTTTTTTGCTGAGCCGACTGCATGTATAAGTATGTCGTATTTTGTGATTGCCGCATGCTACTTCGGAGAGTCGAAATTATTAGTAAAAATATTTTTACAACGGATTTTCACTCAAGATGCCTTCAGATATAAGTACATCGACTTTCGTTGTAAGACTGTATATCCTCTTGCATACTTACTACTTACTTGAAGAAAACATCTTATAAACTTTCGGCCGGACCAATTGTCACCGGACCAATTGTCGCCGGACCAAATGTCAGCCAGACCAACTGTCGGCCAGATCAACTGTCGCCGGACCAACTGTCGCCGGACCAAATGTCGTCGGACCAACTGTCATGGAACCAGTATTTTTTATTTATTTAACGCCCAAAGGGCTTTTACATGTTTGGTAGTACAGTTAATTTATGACTGATGATTTTTAAACAGATACAGAAATAATAAAAATAAAATTAGGTAAAAAAGCACACAAGTCATAAAAATACAAAAATACAGCGATTTCATAGGTTTACAGAAAAACAGATATGTTTAGGAATAAAACAGATAAAGAAATAATAAAAAATAAAATTATTTATAAAAGCACGCAAGTCATAAAACTCAAAAATACAGCAATTTCATAGGTTTACAAAAATATAGATATGTTAAGGAATAGTTTTGGAATAAGTTTTTTACAAGATCAACAAAATTCGCCAAGTTGTGATAATTCTCCTTTCCCCTCTTGATTTAACTTGGTTTAATATTAAATATATAAACTCTCCTCGTCATCGGCAAGACAGTTGATATTTCTATCTTTTGATGCTGATTTATTTTATTTTTGTACTCCTGGGCACTTGGCACCAGTCGTAATAATTCTCTCTTCTACCTCTTTTGATTTTTTTTTTCTATTTTTGGAATTCTTTCATCCCTTCAAGTTTTCTTGAACTTTTCTTTTGGCTCTGATCGATATTTAAATCTTTAAGGCTTTGCATGTGTGTAGTAGGGATGGAAAATTCCTTCCCTACGTCACACAAGCCTTCATGAAAATTGGACCCTTATTTTCTTTGATACTACAGAAAGCTTACTTAAAGCTCCCTTGTACTACATACCTTTAGAGATATATGTACTTAACTAATTAATACGTTATTTACGACCTTGAACGTAAATATTTTCGTATTTATGTTGTAATTAAACTCCATCAAACGTTGTGTAATTTTTTTGATTTATGATATGGGACTTTAATTACTTTCATTCTTTGTGGTAACTTCTTGATTCTAGTCAGAGCGTTGAGTTTCAAACTGTATTGGTCTCTCTCTTGCAAATCTAACTTTAAATAGTTTCTCTAAATGAACTAACTTTCCTCCGTCGCTTATTATGTTTTCCTACATCCTAACGAACTCGTAAATAACCTGTACTAATCGAATTACGCATGTTTAATTGAACAAATAATTAAGTATGACTCAAATGGTTAATTGTTAGTAAATTTGATTATGATTGTTTTGTATCTGCTTGTCATCTCTCCAATCCGATTCAGCTGCTATAAGGTACATATAAAGATGGGTTTAGTAGGTTAATGTAATTAATAGATTGCAAATTTGACGAACTCAGAATACCCTTTTTCTGCCGAAAATTTGGCTCCTATCCTCCTGCAAGTAAACAGGATGGTCAAAGATCAACTAGAACTTCGCACAGTCAGCCGACGCGATTTTCCAGAGGGTCTTAGTACCTTGTTCTGTCAATCTTCCATGTCGTCGTGTACTCTATTCAGGCTTTTCCTCGAGTCCCGAAACCCCCAAATTCCATCTCCTCCAAGGTCTACTATTTACTTAGGGCGAACCGGTTTCGTCCTATATGCAATCATATACTCACGGTGTTGTGTAGAGTTACGGGTCGTGAATCCTCGCTCTACGTACAAGAAATGATGTGAGAGTAACTCTGTCGAGTCTAAAACGCTAATTGTAAGCGGGTCCACATCATCCAATGTACAGTACAAAGAAAGATATATATGTAAACATACGTTTGGGTAGGATTATAACCCGCAATTTTGAGTCTAGCCAGTCTCAAATCCCGAGCTCGGATTTCGTGGAAAGGAATTCTGCACAAAACCTTAACCGATGACCGAATATATACATATTAAAAGTGGGAAATATTAATAGATACTAGTATAATAAGCAATTATCTGGCGATATGTTCTGGAGATTCGCCAAAACTCCAAGCTTTTTGTTTTGTTTGGTTGGCAATTTTATTTAAGAGATTGCCATCTCTATTATGTGTTTGGTTAATGGTCCTTGATTTTTAAGGAGCGACCACTACCTCCTATTGTTGAACTGTTTTCTAAATTTTCCCCCAAGGTTCAACTTTTGGTAAAATTTTTACTCTCCCGTGATTTTTCAACTGCTTCATGTAAATTATTTATACCTGTAAGAGCAATTATTTCATAAATTTTCCCCGAATTTTTCATGTAGTCCTTCAATAATCCTTTATCTGACTATCCCGTGATTTTCAAATGTTTGATGTACCTATTAGCTACCTAGGAGAGTAGTTAATCCATAAAATTTTTCTCAAATGTTCAATGATACTCTTCAAGTTCTTTTATTTGACTATCCCGTGATTTTTCAAATGTTTGATGTACCTATTAGCTACCTAGGAGAGTAGTTAATCCATAAAAATTTTCTCAAATGTTCAATGATACTCTTCAAGTTCTTTTATTTGACTATCCCGTGATTTTTCAAATGTTTGATGTACCTATTATTTGACTAGCTTATAATAAATCTATCTAGTTTCAATTGTTCAATTCAAAATTTATCTCTTCATGTTCAAGTTAAAGATTGTGTTTACAACCTTTTCTATAATTGTGCAATTTCTTGGCTTTGTCCCATTGTCAAGTTAATATTAATACCTGTCAACTACCTAATAAATATACTATAACCTATATAATAACCTAACTTACTATAATACTAATACCTATCAACCACCTATTAAAGACCCAGGTACATCTTCCTTTAAAAGCATCTGACCCAGTGCCCCAATGACCGAGTTGTTTTATAAACCATTTCAATTATGTAAACATTCCCACTGGCTTCGTGACCTAGATTCCAAACATGAGATGTTTGTTTTTAAAACATTCTCGAATGTGAGATTTATGGTCCTAAATTTTTCTTCTGAATTTAATAGTGATAATTTCCTTTTCGCCGAGGTCTAACCTGTTCCCCCGATAAATATAATTATAATGCATACATATACTTTGTCTCGATACATAAATACACAGATATATATATAATTTTATTATAGTTGAGGTAAATTCTAATATCATAACTCATTTTTTTGATCATTTTATATTAGCTGAAGTTATAATAAACAGTATATATATACTAAATAAATACAAAACTTTGACTTGGAAATTTATCAAACACATAACTATTTTAAATAGTTACGGATAAATGCAAAGATAGGCATTCGAAATCGAAACCTTTACTTTTAATATAAGTGTTTTTCTTTTTGATTAAACTTTCTTGGAATATATATATATATACATATATATATATATATATCTATTTTATATATATAATATTTTAATATAGGTACATATCACATATTAAGCAAATAATATTTTGTTATAATAATATAAAATTTTATACCGACGATCAGCTGCCCTCTGCCTCGTTCATGTCTCTAGAAATTTTTATACTTTGTAAAGACTTACCCCAAAAGGTCCACTCCTGTCGGGTTCAACACGACAAACCTTTTATATATTTTTTTTCTACCTAATTCAGCTATTGTCTAACTACCTAGATTAATCATCTTTATTCATTATTTCACTATTCGTTGACTCTAAACTGAATTAATTGATGACTAATCTTTATCAATCAAAATGTATTATATTTTCAAAACCCGTTGGTTAACTTAACAAATTTATTTTATTATTTTTTTTATTTATTTTATTTATTTTTATTATTTAATTCTTGTATCACCGAACTCTTTTATTTTGCAGTAAGATAACGTATTTCACTATTTATTCAAACTTTCCGAAATAGTTATTATTATCAAGTTATCACAATCTCATTTAACAACAACTTAATAATTTGTATTATTTATTCTAAAGTCCATATTTATTATTATTATTTTATCTAATACTAGATTAATCCTGTGATAAATTATTATGTTCGATTTGCACTTTATTTATTTATTATCTCTTTTCAATTTGCACTGTTTTAAATAAATAATATAAATATTTGATATTTGCTATAACTCTCGCCGTTTAAACTGGACACATATAATTAATTATCACTTATTTGCATTACATCAATTATCACATAACTTTATTTATTTATTTCACTGATTTTTTGATTTTCACAATTTTCCTAAATCTCAAAATGTTTATATTTAATGATTGTAGAATCCGAACTTTTCACTACACAAATTGTATTTATTGCAGCACTTTTTAACTTTTCACAATTTAAATTTATGATTTAATCACCTCACTGAATCTAATTAATTATTATTAATGGTACTAATTTCTTACACTGAATTTAATACCAAACTTTAGACACTTAGAACTTTCTGTTAAAATGCATTTTATCTAACACTAGATTATACTAAGTCCGAAATCACTTCTATTGCCTTGACTCCAATTATTTCAGAGTCATAAAAATTTTTAACACTTAGACAATTTTTCAATTAATAACCGCTTTAAACGTCACGTCACGTCTCACAAACTTCCGCTTTTCAAAACCCCCGATGACTAACGAAAATTCACTAAGTCCTGTCTTTTAAACCCCTCTCAGGATTAGAATGGCCTATCTAAGCTATCTTTGATCCACGAATTTAACCTATAACAACTCGAGATTTCATATATCGATTCTGCCTTTTTTGTTTAACTGCTGTTAGCTCCACCTTTCATGATTTTCTTCATGCCCTCTCTCGTTTAAACATTTTTCCAGGATCGGACCGGCGATATTACGTCAAAATGCCCCTCAACCCTTTGTCTGTTGGTTATACAAAATTAGCTCGAATTTCATAATTTTTTAGTTATTTTTTTTTTCTCAATTCGTAAGAGGTCCGTCTTCAATAAACTGTATATAATTCTCAATTTTGTTTATCGCTACCAGAACATGAAAAACTCAAGCCAAAAACCTTTAATGTGCGTTTTCCAGTTTTCTTTTTTCTAAGTTCCTTCTTATTCTCACGCCACCTATATGGATCAATTCAATTTTGAACTGTATTGTCTCTAATTATGTCGTAGACTTGAATTTTCATATTTTCCCTTATTTCCCTTTTATTCACGATGTTCTTCCTTTGCTCTTCCTCATTCATTCTCATGTAGCTTTCCACAATTATATGATTTTTTATATTTCCAGCCGTATTTATTTTATTAATTGTTAATTTAAGATTTTCTTTGCTTTCTTTGGCCGTATCAATTCACCCATAGTTTCACCGTACATTACTCTGATATACGTATCGTTTTTCGATGTTTGCTGCCTCAATAGAAAATTTCATTTTCTATTTGTTACTAATTAATATATCGTTTACCACATTTTTATAGGAGATACTCCCACTTCGGCCCTTAAATATATGTCAATTTTTATTACTTCATATGGTTCCTTCCTCAAATTCCGTCCCTTTCTTCCCTGAATTCACATTAATTTAAAATTTGACATGTGTTTATGTCTGGACTTCGATGTACCGACCGATAACTCAGCGTTTATTCGAGGGTCGTAAAATCTAATCGTTTTTAGTTTGAATAAACAGTCCCTATGCCCAATGATAATTTTTATCGTCCAAAAAGCCATTAAAATGGGTTTAATCGCCTAAAACCGTGTTCGTTTTCTGATTGTTTTAATAACAAAATCACGTGTGGGGTCGTCAACTCAAATAATGTTTACGTCTATCATCAAACTTTCCTATCTTCCATAGTACTTTCGTCAAACAATTGACGGAAAACAATTCCTTTTTGTTTGATTTACCTAACGCAATGTAACCAGTATGACCTCCCTATTCCAAATATATAACGATATCTATTTAAACTCGTCTGAAAACGCAAAATTAAGTCGAAATCTTATATTGTTCAATAAACACTTCCGTTTAAACGTCCAGTTTTTCCATTAGATTTCCTTTTCAAATCGTTTTCCCTGACGTTACAAGAGTGACATCCCTAATTTCCAGCGTTTTTCTTCCTTTTAAATGTAAAATGTACACTTTCCTTTCAATCTGGTCTCCCTGACTTTCTATGTACTCGTTATACGGCTGAATAACCCTACAGTAGCTTTTCTTACGTTTTACACGTCTTTTCTTTAACCTTCCTCTGATCATAATTTTCTTGCTATTTTCTTGCCTAGTTTTTCCAACATAATGTGGATTAATTTGCTCGTTAACGGCGGTTGCCAACACCTTCATTGTACTGATTGTATATCTTAAATTTGGGGTCATCGAATCTAATGCACCGAGCGTGAGACCCTGTTTACATTATAGTGTATTGATCTTTCGGTCGGTGACGATATTCTTTCTCATAAATCTCTGATTAATTGCTTAGTTCAAAGTCCATTCCTTTGTTCAAAATCTGGCTACGCCTTCCATTCTGTGATTGGTTTCATTAGTTATTTATAGCTTTCTGTTTAGACCTGATTGGCTGTTGATTTCAACTATTTATTATTACGCTGATTAATGATGATTTCTAGCACCCTCTGTGTTCTTTTCATCAATACTCATCTCAATCTACTTAATTGTAGATCCCTATCGTCAACAAGAATTCAATTTACTTTGAACCGGTAGATGTCGCAGGTGTATCTGTTTTATAATTAATTGGTATTTTCTTTTTGAATTAAAGTGGGAAGCTACAATATTTTCTTATTTTCACTGTTGGTTAATGCAATTCATCACAGTTCCCTCCTCTGAACTCAATTTGCTGTGGCTAACGTTGTATTTTATTTAGGCGTCTTCTTCTTTTTTTTTTTTTTTTTTTTTTTTTTTTTTTTTTTTTTTTTTTTTTTTTTTTTTTTTTTTGTTAGACACCGAAATTGTGTTCAAATTTAGGCCAGCTACCTTTCCCTCCCCATGTCGTTATTCCTTATCTATTCTTCGTATCCTATTGCTCCCTATGTCCCCTCCTCATTTTGTTATCCCCTATCTCTTCTTCGCGTCCTATTACTCCCTATCTCCCCTCCTCATTTTGTTATCCCTTATCTCTTCTTCGTATCCTATTGTTCCCTATCTCCCCTCCTCATTCTGTTATCCCCTATCTCTTCTCCGTATCCTATTGCTCCCTATCTCCCCTCCTCATTTTGTTATCCCCTTATCTCTTCTTCGTATCCTATTGCTCCCTATCTCCCCTCCTCATTCTGTTATCCCCTATCTCTTCTCCGTATCCTATTGCTCCCTATCTCCCCTCCTCATTTTGTTATCCCCTATCTTTTCTCCGTATCCCATTGCTCCCTATCTCCCCTCCTCATTTTGTTATCCCCTATCTCTTCTCCGTTTTATCGGATTGTTAACAATCTTGAATTGAATCTCATTGCATTTTCTATTTTCTTTTCGCGTAGATTTTATTTTATGGAATTTTCTGTAATTTTGATAGACTCAAAATTAATCTCTTTTTCGCTGGAACACGCCCCTCGACTCGCGTGTTTTGGTGGTCCCCAACCAAATTGGACTAGGACCTCCCTTACAATGATTTAAGTAAAGATTGTTTACAATCTCGCGGCCTTTCGACCAACTGAAAAGCGGGCGGTCTCTTGGTGTGCAAATAATTGTTTTTGTTTGTAAGTATAAGTTTTTGTGAAATGTATACGTTTTCGCACGACCTCACCCGATCCGACAATCAGTGGTATACATGTTCTATATAAATTTTCCAGCATTTTTTTTTTTTTTTTTATTTAATTAAACTTTATTTTCTAATTCTTAATTTCTAATTGTTTGTTCATAGTTCATTCAAAGTTGTCCTAACCTAAGTGTTACCCACTCTTATATTTAATTTTCATAAATGTTCTTAATTATCCTCAAATTGGTTCAGCGTTCCCGTTTTTCCCTTTTTTTTTTCGAAATCTATCTATTTATATCGTAATTCAAACGTTACCTTTTTTTTTTATTTTTTTCCTAATGTCTATCATATATCTAAACTTTCTTATTTCAAGATTTCAAAAAAAATTATTTATTCATTTTTTTTTTTTCTAACTCCTAAGCATTGTTTATTTTAGACTCTATTCTATAAAACGTACCATTATGTGTGTCATATAATATCTCTAATTCTTTTCCTCTTAAGTGTCCTTAATTACCTAACAAAATTTTTTTTTTCTATTCACTAGCACATCAAAAAAAAACCGCCCTTTTTTTTTCTAAATTATAAAATCAAAATGAACGAATATTTTTACCTTACTCTATTTCTATATTTAACCATGATTGTCGCTTATTAAGAAACTTGTCCACTCACTCTTATAGACTCGACGACGACCCGCCCCTCGCAAGCAAACTGATAGCCTAACATTCTAGTAAAGTTTCTTTCTTCCCCTACCCCAGACGTATCCTAACATATTTTTATTTGTATTTCTCAGTCGTTTATTTATTTATTTATAAATATTTTCAAATATTTGCAATTTTCGCATTCTATTCGTTGACTTCCACTAACTTTAATCCTGATTGTTGTTCCTTGTTACTCGTGTAATATCTCGCTAAATGTATGGCGCTATAATCTCCTTTTATTTCCCGAGTTACCGGATCAATTAGGGTATACGTGTTACTGTAAACTACTGATCCGATGACGTACGGCCCTTCGTAAAGTAAGTTGAATTTCTTAATTTGTTTTCGCAATAAATTTGACTGTGTAATCTTTTTCAACTTGACCATGGCTCCGATTTCATAGGTCACTAGTCTTTTATTGAGATTATAATATTTTTGTCGATTTGTAGCGCTTTTCTCCAAATTTTTTTGCGCCACCATTCTAATTTCATCTATTGTTTTCGTAGGTTTTCCACACCCTTGAGTATACTTGTCTAAACTATAAGTTGGTGGTTTCCCGAAAGCTATCTCATTTGGTGAAAATCCTGTTGAACAGTGTATTGAATTATTGTAAGTCTGCTCTATTTCTTTAAGGAAAGCTGTCCATTTTGTATGTTTTTCGTGACAATAAATACGAAAAATTCTTCCTAACTCTTTATTTACACGCTCAGTTATATTCGGTCCAGGATTTCGCACTGAAGTATGTACGATTCGTATACCCATCCTATTCATGTGGTTTTCCCATTTTTTCGATGTAAATTGAGATCCGTTATCAGTTAACAAGGCATCTATTTGTATGGTTTTATTAAAGTCCTCTACACAATTTAATACGGTCTTTGTACTTGCTATCCTCAGTTTATATAATTTTACAAATCGGCTGAAGGAATCCTGGATAACAAATATGAATTTTACGCCACCCATTCCCCTCGGTAATGGTCCGTATAGATCTGCCATAGCTAATTGTCCTACTTCTTTGGTCATGATTGATTTACTTGGCCCTACAGTTGGTCGAATTTCGCGCTTCGCCATCTGACAAAGGTGACATCCTCTTACTATGCGTTTTATGTCTCGGCTCATACCTGGCCAGTAATACCTGTCTCCCATAGCTGATCCTGTTTTGAAAATTCCCCCGTGCCCAATTTCTAAATGTATCATTTTTATTAACTCCTCAGTCAATTCCTGTGGTACTGCTAAAACCGTTTTGTTTAGCCCTGTGGTGTAATACAAAGTTTTACCTATTTTCTTGTAATTTTTTAAATACCTATTAACATTTTTTGTCGGTGGTCCGAATTTTCCCTTGCGCAAGTACCCGAAAATTTCTCCCAAAAATGTGTCCTGTTTCTGTAGTTCTGTTATATTTTCTAAGTGTTTTCGAATGTGTTGTCTACCTTTAACCGCAAAAGCTGCTATTTCTGGGCATGTGTTTTTCTCCTCCTGCACGTTTTTCGCATCACAAGAGTAACGAGATAAAATGTCAGGTCCTATATTTTCTTTTCCTTTAACGTACTCTACAGTGAAGTTAAATTGATTTAAATACAAAATCCACCGAGTTAGGCGACTACTGTACATCTTCCATGTCTTCAAAAACGTCAACGCTTGATGATCTGTTCTTATTATCAAATGTACTCCTCTTAAATACGTCTCAAATTTATGTAGAGCATATATTATCGCCCACAACTCTTGCTCCGATGTTGTCCACTTTAACTCTGGTCCCCTTAAAGCTTTGCTAATAAATCCAATAACGTGGTGGTTTCCTTCGTTATCTAGCTGGTATAACTCCCCCCCTATTGCAAATCCCGAACTGTCTGTCTGTAAATAATATGTACTATTTGGATCATGATGATGTAAAATAACTGTTTCTAAAAATAATGTTTTCACCTTCTCGAATGCACGCTGTTCTAAGTCACCCCACCTCCAAGTTCGATTTTTCTGAAGTAAATCACATAAAACACGTGTTGATTCCCCATATTTATTCGCGAATCTACGGTAATAATTGCAAAGTCCAAGGAAAGCTCTAACTTGTTTGATTTTCTTGGGTACCGGAAAATTTTTAATCGCGTCTATTTTTTCCGGATCCATTTGAACTCCCAAAGGCGTTATAATATGTCCCAACATACGCACTTCTGTGAATAAAAATTGACATTTTTCGAGTTTACAAGTCATGTTTGCTGCCTCTAACCTCTCAAGTACCGCGTCTACATGTTCGAAATGATCTTCTTGGCTCCCACACGTATATATTATTAAATCATCCAAGTAATTAGCGCAGAATTCTCTCAGTCCTGGGCCGAGGATTTTGTCCATTCCCCTTGAGAAACTCCCAACTGATGTCTTTAACCCCTGCGGCAATACCTTGTATACATACGATTTCCCATTGTATACAAACCCGGTATATTTACGACTCTCTGGACTGATAGGTATCTGGAAGTAGGCTGAATTTAGATCTATCGTGGTGATGAATTTTACGCCATGAAAACGCTGTATTATCTCAGAAGTTAATGGTGGTTTCTCTACTTCGGCGTGCATTCTAGTATTTAAAAACCTGGCATCCAAAAGAATCCTAACGGTTCCGTCCTTTTTTAAAGTAAACGTTAGAGGACTAGAAAACTGTGTGGCCTCCCTACTGATGATTCCTAGTAATTCCAATTCTCTAATTTTTTCGTCAACTTTATCTCTATAAGCAAAAGGTACAGGATAAGATCTCTTAACGAAGGGCGTCTCGTCCGTCATCTTTATTTCGTGAGTGTACAAAGTTGTGAGACCCGGCCTGTCTCTAAATACATTCTTATGTTTGATTAAAATCTTTTCCAACCCTTCTTTCCCTTTTAACTCCAAATCTAGCCCGGACACAAATGTCGTTATTCTACGCTCGAGACACGCCGTATCATTTATTTCGGGGTTTACTTCGATACTAATTATTTTTCCACTTGCGCAATTTTGATTGCTAATCTCACCTTTAGGTTTCCTATAAGTTATCGATGAATTTACCAATTCTATTTCCCTTTTACCAACTTCTGTTTTTATTTTCAACTTCCTATTTTCCCCACATTTAAACTCAGCTGTGTATTCGTCCAACCAATTGATACCTAATATAACGGGCCTAATCAACTTGGGTATTATTAAACATGGCGTATTTATTGTAACATTTTCGAATCGTAGTGGGACTAAAACCAACCTAGATATTCTCTGACTTTTGTGTCCTATAGCTACCTTAATCTGTATTGCTGTTACTGGCATAATCGGATAAAGCGTTTCATCAGTCAAATAGTTTTCGTAGAATTCTTGTGCTACACACGTGATCTGACTTCCGGTGTCTATTAAACAATGAACTTCCGTGTTATCTATATATGCTTTGGCTTCCGGTAATAACGGTAAAGTGCTACCCTTTTCTACTTCCTCATAATCTCGGTCCTCAAAAATGTTGTTAAAACCCCTAACTTCCCTACCCAATTTTTCTTCAATCATTTCCAATTTATTCCATTCGTCAGTTATATGTTGCAGTGAATTGACGCATACTTCCACACGCATTTCCTCCTCTGTTCTCGTTTCTTCCGCTCCATCCTTCCGTCTTTTTACGTACTTTTCAGCTTTTACTGGGGCAGTCATTCCTTGTTCATCCTTTCCTAATCCTTTCGTCGGATTCCACCCCCATTTCATCATAATCTTCAATGCAGTGTTGTGTCTTGGCGCCGGCGTCCCTCCTCCTGTGTGAGTCGTATCCATGGAGACTAATGAATCAACCCCCGTCCGTTTCCCGAATTATCTGCGACCACTAGCTCCTTCCCGGTTGTAGGTATTGTAGGATTTCCTTTTGGTGAACTGCTAACTTCGGTGCATTTGCTGCAACTAACGCCTTGGCCCACACTTTCTATCGCGTGTATCCTCCTTTTTATGGCGTGGTAACGGTCACGGTATTTGTCCTTCTTGCTAACTTCCTCCCCACTCCTCTTCTTTAAGTTCCGTTCTTCTGGCGTACATACCATTGTATCTAGTTTTCGAAGAAACTCAGCGGCGACAATCTCGTCTCCTGATTGTCCCGAAAACCATAGCGATTGAATTTCCTTCGGATAATGCCTCATAATTTCGTCGACTATGCCCAACGGAGTGTCAGTAATCTTCAAAGCCTTAGCAAGTTCCCAATAGTTTGCGAAATGAGTGAGCATGGATATATTTTTCTTGGCATCATATACCCCCTCTGCAAGTCGGCGGCGAACTTCATTTTTCTTAATGTCTCCCCAATAGGTAGCTAAAAAATCTCGTTCGAAATCTAACATAGTCTCCCATCGCTTATTGTACAATTTCGCCCACGATTTGGCTTCCCCTTTTAAATTCTCTCGTACGACAATTAAAGGATCCGTACGTTTCACTTTTCTAGTGTACTCTTTTAAATCCTCGAGGAAACTAATTGGATTTTGATTTCCGCCGGAGAATGATGGTCGCTCCTGCTGCGGTAACATTTCCACGACTTGGAGAACGTTTTTCTGCGCATTATCCTCTCCTATCACCGCCACTGTTGCTGGTTTTTCCAACTGCTTCTCGAGCTCCTGCATCTTATTGACGAGCGGTGCTAAAGCTGCCTGAATAATTGTAGTTACATCTCCAATGTTCACTGTTGAAGTCTCGGCTGAGATATTCTCCCCGATTGCTGTCACTAAAGCCTGTGTTTTCCTTCCTGTTCCACGTTTCCCCACCATCTTCTTAAATTTTCCGAGTTTCGTCGGCTAATGTTTATATTTTCCTTACTAAGCGACAACCTTACAATCTCTATTTTAATATTCTTAATTATTTATGTAAATGTTGCCTTTCTTATTCTATATATTTTTTTTTTTTTTTTTTTTAAATTTTCTCGTTTTTGTTATTTTTCTTAAATTTTTATTCTTTTTTATTTTTATTTTCCTTTACTTCGTTAATCTTATCTTCGATTTTTTGTTCCTTTTCCTCGGGTTTTTCCTGTGAAATTATTGGTTTATCATTTTCATGTGGAAAATCTATTTTTCCACACTCCCTCTCAACCTTGCCTTGTTCCCCTTCTGGCTGAGCTCCCTTGTCTCCTCCCATATTCTCCACACGCAATGTAGAATATTTGGAACGCTTGAATATGTTTCTAAGCTCATCTTCCGTTGATATTTCTCCAACATCTCTTTCTGTCGCATCCGCCTTCCTCTTTTCGGCCATTCTCGTTTTAATGAATTTAAATTATCGAATTAAATATCGACTATATGTAATTGAAAAGTTTTTTTTTTTTTTTTTGGAACCTGCCCCCCTATAGACACATTATTTTCAATTATATCATTTTTATTTGCACAACGATTGCAACCCGAATTAATCCAACTCTAAAACGCACACTTTATTTCAATTGAATGTAGGTAGTTGTTAAAAAAAACGGAATGAATATTGCAACCCTATTGTTAATAAATATCCCGTGATTTTCGTTCAAACAATAATTATTCATTGTTTAGAATGTCAACCACTCCTTCATGGTTTGCAGTACCTATTGATATTCTCGCAAAATCTGCCCTGAATTCGCAATACCCATCAAAACAGACTTTCGCACATCAATTTGCAATATCTACTGATATTTTCGCAAAATCTTGCCTTGAATTAGCAATACCTATCAAAACAGATTTTCGCACATCAATTTGCAATACCTACTGATATTTTCGCAAAATCTTGTTTTGAATTAGCAATACCTATGAAAACAGATTTTCGCACATCAACTTGCAAACACCTATCGCAAAATCTTGTTTAGAATTCGCAATACCTATCAAAACAGATGTTCGCACATCAATCTGCAAATACCTATCGCAAAATCTTGTTTAGAATTCGCAATACCTATCAAAACAGATGTTCGCACATCAATTTGCAAATACCTATCGCAAAATCTTGTTTAGAATTCGCAATACCTATCAAAACAGATGTTCGCACATCAATTTGCAAATACCTATCGCAAAATCTTGTTTAGAATTCGCAATACCTATCAAAACAGATGTTCGCACATCAATTTGCAAATACCTATCGCAAAATCTTGTTTAGGATTTCGCAATATCCACTGATATTTTCGCAAAATCTTTTTGAATTCGCACTTTTAGAGTTAAACCTCTTTTTTTTTTTTCGAAGTCCGAATAATCAAATGTTCATTTAAATAGGTTATATACCTATCATAAACCTTTGTCTACGATATTAGAAGTTCTCAATTCGACGCTATCCCCAATCAAGTATTTAGGTATGTTATTCTATCTTTTTTTTTTCAATATTTACATTAAATTTGCAAAATCTATTTCGTTGTTCATAACAACTGTCATAGATCCCTTTGTATTCGTTGATTTCTACCCTCCTCAAAATAAACATATTTACTGCAATTTTAATAATCGAGTATTTTCAAATCGGTAAATACCTATTGACAACTGTTTAACACCGCCATATCTGATTTCAACTTCTCATTTCGATCCGATTGAATGAATGTATTTTTCCCATCAACATGAGCTCCACCAAACCCTTTTAAAATGTATTCTATATTTATGTTCCTTATATTTTATGTTATGTCTTTTTATGTGATAATGTTCACATACAAAACATAACATTATCTATAAACAATGGTCACATTATGTAGATAAGTTCCCCCTTTTATCTCCGAAGTGTGTTTCCTCTTTTATCGAAACCGAATGTTGATATTATTTTTAACAGATGTTTATTTTATAATGCCTCAAAGTGGTGCGTGTCGTTTTCGATGTGTCCCACCTTTAAATGCTAGATGTTTTTTTTTTTTTTTTGTTATCAGTATCTCGATGTTGACTTTTATCAATCTTTTCGATGCTTACGAACACCGCGCGTTATCTCGAATCACATTGTTTACATTACGGTCGTTAACATTCCTGACCCAGATATGTCAATTCTTAACTCATTATATTTGTTATTTATGGCCTGTCTTGACTATTTGTTTACATAGAGCATATTTGACCTAAATTCTTTTGTATACAATAACAAATGAAAGGGGTCTTTATTAACAAGTTCACGGTCACTCGATTTAACACTTTATATTGACACTTTTTAAAATTATTTTAAACTGTAGAGTTTATTCGTTAGCACTTTTTTTTTTTTTTCTTTTTTGTTATGTTTATTTATTTCTTTATAAATAATTTTTCTGTGTTTGTTTAACGTCGCACTATTCTGATTTTTTTATTAAATTATTTTCACTTCAATTAAAATGAACTTTTTTTTTATTTTTTTATTTTTTTTATTTTTTTTTATGATACGTCCTAATTTTGTTATTATTATTTTTTTTTCCAGTTTTTACAATAGATTGACCAATAAAGTTTTTCAACGCAAACTTGTATAACTCTGACTCCTGGTCCACGGCTTTGCAGTGTGATAATTCTCCTTTCCCCTCTTGATTTAACTTGGTTTAATATTAAATATATAAACTCTCCTCGTCATCGGCAAGACAGTTGATATTTCTATCTTTTGATGCTGATTTATTTTATTTTTGTACTCCTGGGCACTTGGCACCAGTCGTAATAATTCTCTCTTCTACCTCTTTTGATTTTTTTTTTCTATTTTTGGAATTCTTTCATCCCTTCAAGTTTTCTTGAACTTTTCTTTTGGCTCTGATCGATATTTAAATCTTTAAGGCTTTGCATGTGTGTAGTAGGGATGGAAAATTCCTTCCCTACGTCACACAAGCCTTCATGAGAATTGGACCCTTATTTTCTTTGATACTACAGAAAGCTTACTTAAAGCTCCCTTGTACTACATACCTTTAGAGATATATGTACTTAACTAATTAATACGTTATTTACGACCTTGAACGTAAATATTTTCGTATTTATGTTGTAATTAAACTCCATCAAACGTTGTGTAATTTTTTTGATTTATGATATGGGACTTTAATTACTTTCATTCTTTGTGGTAACTTCTTGATTCTAGTCAGAGCGTTGAGTTTCAAACTGTATTGGTCTCTCTCTTGCAAATCTAACTTTAAATAGTTTCTCTAAATGAACTAACTTTCCTCCGTCGCTTATTATGTTTTCCTACATCCTAACGAACTCGTAAATAACCTGTACTAATCGAATTACGCATGTTTAATTGAACAAATAATTAAGTATGACTCAAATGGTTAATTGTTAGTAAATTTGATTATGATTGTTTTGTATCTGCTTGTCATCTCTCCAATCCGATTCAGCTGCTATAAGGTACATATAAAGATGGGTTTAGTAGGTTAATGTAATTAATAGATTGCAAATTTGACGAACTCAGAATACCCTTTTTCTGCCGAAAATTTGGCTCCTATCCTCCTGCAAGTAAACAGGATGGTCAAAGATCAACTAGAACTTCGCACAGTCAGCCGACGCGATTTTCCAGAGGGTCTTAGTACCTTGTTCTGTCAATCTTCCATGTCGTCGTGTACTCTATTCAGGCTTTTCCTCGAGTCCCGAAACCCCCAAATTCCATCTCCTCCAAGGTCTACTATTTACTTAGGGCGAACCGGTTTCGTCCTATATGCAATCATATACTCACGGTGTTGTGTAGAGTTACGGGTCGTGAATCCTCGCTCTACGTACAAGAAATGATGTGAGAGTAACTCTGTCGAGTCTAAAACGCTAATTGTAAGCGGGTCCACATCATCCAATGTACAGTACAAAGAAAGATATATATGTAAACATACGTTTGGGTAGGATTATAACCCGCAATTTTGAGTCTAGCCAGTCTCAAATCCCGAGCTCGGATTTCGTGGAAAGGAATTCTGCACAAAACCTTAACCGATGACCGAATATATACATATTAAAAGTGGGAAATATTAATAGATACTAGTATAATAAGCAATTATCTGGCGATATGTTCTGGAGATTCGCCAAAACTCCAAGCTTTTTGTTTTGTTTGGTTGGCAATTTTATTTAAGAGATTGCCATCTCTATTATGTGTTTGGTTAATGGTCCTTGATTTTTAAGGAGCGACCACTACCTCCTATTGTTGAACTGTTTTCTAAATTTTCCCCCAAGGTTCAACTTTTGGTAAAATTTTTACTCTCCCGTGATTTTTCAACTGCTTCATGTAAATTATTTATACCTGTAAGAGCAATTATTTCATAAATTTTCCCCGAATTTTTCATGTAGTCCTTCAATAATCCTTTATCTGACTATCCCGTGATTTTCAAATGTTTGATGTACCTATTAGCTACCTAGGAGAGTAGTTAATCCATAAAATTTTTCTCAAATGTTCAATGATACTCTTCAAGTTCTTTTATTTGACTATCCCGTGATTTTTCAAATGTTTGATGTACCTATTAGCTACCTAGGAGAGTAGTTAATCCATAAAAATTTTCTCAAATGTTCAATGATACTCTTCAAGTTCTTTTATTTGACTATCCCGTGATTTTTCAAATGTTTGATGTACCTATTATTTGACTAGCTTATAATAAATCTATCTAGTTTCAATTGTTCAATTCAAAATTTATCTCTTCATGTTCAAGTTAAAGATTGTGTTTACAACCTTTTCTATAATTGTGCAATTTCTTGGCTTTGTCCCATTGTCAAGTTAATATTAATACCTGTCAACTACCTAATAAATATACTATAACCTATATAATAACCTAACTTACTATAATACTAATACCTATCAACCACCTATTAAAGACCCAGGTACATCTTCCTTTAAAAGCATCTGACCCAGTGCCCCAATGACCGAGTTGTTTTATAAACCATTTCAATTATGTAAACATTCCCACTGGCTTCGTGACCTAGATTCCAAACATGAGATGTTTGTTTTTAAAACATTCTCGAATGTGAGATTTATGGTCCTAAATTTTTCTTCTGAATTTAATAGTGATAATTTCCTTTTCGCCGAGGTCTAACCTGTTCCCCCGATAAATATAATTATAATGCATACATATACTTTGTCTCGATACATAAATACACAGATATATATATAATTTTATTATAGTTGAGGTAAATTCTAATATCATAACTCATTTTTTTGATCATTTTATATTAGCTGAAGTTATAATAAACAGTATATATATACTAAATAAATACAAAACTTTGACTTGGAAATTTATCAAACACATAACTATTTTAAATAGTTACGGATAAATGCAAAGATAGGCATTCGAAATCGAAACCTTTACTTTTAATATAAGTGTTTTTCTTTTTGATTAAACTTTCTTGGAATATATATATATATATACATATATATATATATATCTATTTTATATATATAATATTTTAATATAGGTACATATCACATATTAAGCAAATAATATTTTGTTATAATAATATAAAATTTTATACCGACGATCAGCTGCCCTCTGCCTCGTTCATGTCTCTAGAAATTTTTATACTTTGTAAAGACTTACCCCAAAAGGTCCACTCCTGTCGGGTTCAACACGACAAACCTTTTATATATTTTTTTTCTACCTAATTCAGCTATTGTCTAACTACCTAGATTAATCATCTTTATTCATTATTTCACTATTCGTTGACTCTAAACTGAATTAATTGATGACTAATCTTTATCAATCAAAATGTATTATATTTTCAAAACCCGTTGGTTAACTTAACAAATTTATTTTATTATTTTTTTTATTTATTTTATTTATTTTTATTATTTAATTCTTGTATCACCGAACTCTTTTATTTTGCAGTAAGATAACGTATTTCACTATTTATTCAAACTTTCCGAAATAGTTATTATTATCAAGTTATCACAATCTCATTTAACAACAACTTAATAATTTGTATTATTTATTCTAAAGTCCATATTTATTATTATTATTTTATCTAATACTAGATTAATCCTGTGATAAATTATTATGTTCGATTTGCACTTTATTTATTTATTATCTCTTTTCAATTTGCACTGTTTTAAATAAATAATATAAATATTTGATATTTGCTATAACTCTCGCCGTTTAAACTGGACACATATAATTAATTATCACTTATTTGCATTACATCAATTATCACATAACTTTATTTATTTATTTCACTGATTTTTTGATTTTCACAATTTTCCTAAATCTCAAAATGTTTATATTTAATGATTGTAGAATCCGAACTTTTCACTACACAAATTGTATTTATTGCAGCACTTTTTAACTTTTCACAATTTAAATTTATGATTTAATCACCTCACTGAATCTAATTAATTATTATTAATGGTACTAATTTCTTACACTGAATTTAATACCAAACTTTAGACACTTAGAACTTTCTGTTAAAATGCATTTTATCTAACACTAGATTATACTAAGTCCGAAATCACTTCTATTGCCTTGACTCCAATTATTTCAGAGTCATAAAAATTTTTAACACTTAGACAATTTTTCAATTAATAACCGCTTTAAACGTCACGTCACGTCTCACAAACTTCCGCTTTTCAAAACCCCCGATGACTAACGAAAATTCACTAAGTCCTGTCTTTTAAACCCCTCTCAGGATTAGAATGGCCTATCTAAGCTATCTTTGATCCACGAATTTAACCTATAACAACTCGAGATTTCATATATCGATTCTGCCTTTTTTGTTTAACTGCTGTTAGCTCCACCTTTCATGATTTTCTTCATGCCCTCTCTCGTTTAAACATTTTTCCAGGATCGGACCGGCGATATTACGTCAAAATGCCCCTCAACCCTTTGTCTGTTGGTTATACAAAATTAGCTCGAATTTCATAATTTTTTAGTTATTTTTTTTTTCTCAATTCGTAAGAGGTCCGTCTTCAATAAACTGTATATAATTCTCAATTTTGTTTATCGCTACCAGAACATGAAAAACTCAAGCCAAAAACCTTTAATGTGCGTTTTCCAGTTTTCTTTTTTCTAAGTTCCTTCTTATTCTCACGCCACCTATATGGATCAATTCAATTTTGAACTGTATTGTCTCTAATTATGTCGTAGACTTGAATTTTCATATTTTCCCTTATTTCCCTTTTATTCACGATGTTCTTCCTTTGCTCTTCCTCATTCATTCTCATGTAGCTTTCCACAATTATATGATTTTTTATATTTCCAGCCGTATTTATTTTATTAATTGTTAATTTAAGATTTTCTTTGCTTTCTTTGGCCGTATCAATTCACCCATAGTTTCACCGTACATTACTCTGATATACGTATCGTTTTTCGATGTTTGCTGCCTCAATAGAAAATTTCATTTTCTATTTGTTACTAATTAATATATCGTTTACCACATTTTTATAGGAGATACTCCCACTTCGGCCCTTAAATATATGTCAATTTTTATTACTTCATATGGTTCCTTCCTCAAATTCCGTCCCTTTCTTCCCTGAATTCACATTAATTTAAAATTTGACATGTGTTTATGTCTGGACTTCGATGTACCGACCGATAACTCAGCGTTTATTCGAGGGTCGTAAAATCTAATCGTTTTTAGTTTGAATAAACAGTCCCTATGCCCAATGATAATTTTTATCGTCCAAAAAGCCATTAAAATGGGTTTAATCGCCTAAAACCGTGTTCGTTTTCTGATTGTTTTAATAACAAAATCACGTGTGGGGTCGTCAACTCAAATAATGTTTACGTCTATCATCAAACTTTCCTATCTTCCATAGTACTTTCGTCAAACAATTGACGGAAAACAATTCCTTTTTGTTTGATTTACCTAACGCAATGTAACCAGTATGACCTCCCTATTCCAAATATATAACGATATCTATTTAAACTCGTCTGAAAACGCAAAATTAAGTCGAAATCTTATATTGTTCAATAAACACTTCCGTTTAAACGTCCAGTTTTTCCATTAGATTTCCTTTTCAAATCGTTTTCCCTGACGTTACAAGAGTGACATCCCTAATTTCCAGCGTTTTTCTTCCTTTTAAATGTAAAATGTACACTTTCCTTTCAATCTGGTCTCCCTGACTTTCTATGTACTCGTTATACGGCTGAATAACCCTACAGTAGCTTTTCTTACGTTTTACACGTCTTTTCTTTAACCTTCCTCTGATCATAATTTTCTTGCTATTTTCTTGCCTAGTTTTTCCAACATAATGTGGATTAATTTGCTCGTTAACGGCGGTTGCCAACACCTTCATTGTACTGATTGTATATCTTAAATTTGGGGTCATCGAATCTAATGCACCGAGCGTGAGACCCTGTTTACATTATAGTGTATTGATCTTTCGGTCGGTGACGATATTCTTTCTCATAAATCTCTGATTAATTGCTTAGTTCAAAGTCCATTCCTTTGTTCAAAATCTGGCTACGCCTTCCATTCTGTGATTGGTTTCATTAGTTATTTATAGCTTTCTGTTTAGACCTGATTGGCTGTTGATTTCAACTATTTATTATTACGCTGATTAATGATGATTTCTAGCACCCTCTGTGTTCTTTTCATCAATACTCATCTCAATCTACTTAATTGTAGATCCCTATCGTCAACAAGAATTCAATTTACTTTGAACCGGTAGATGTCGCAGGTGTATCTGTTTTATAATTAATTGGTATTTTCTTTTTGAATTAAAGTGGGAAGCTACAATATTTTCTTATTTTCACTGTTGGTTAATGCAATTCATCACAGTTCCCTCCTCTGAACTCAATTTGCTGTGGCTAACGTTGTATTTTATTTAGGCGTCTTCTTCTTTTTTTTTTTTTTTTTTTTTTTTTTTTTTTTTTTTTTTTTTTTTTTTTTTTTTTTTTTTGTTAGACACCGAAATTGTGTTCAAATTTAGGCCAGCTACCTTTCCCTCCCCATGTCGTTATTCCTTATCTATTCTTCGTATCCTATTGCTCCCTATGTCCCCTCCTCATTTTGTTATCCCCTATCTCTTCTTCGCGTCCTATTACTCCCTATCTCCCCTCCTCATTTTGTTATCCCTTATCTCTTCTTCGTATCCTATTGTTCCCTATCTCCCCTCCTCATTCTGTTATCCCCTATCTCTTCTCCGTATCCTATTGCTCCCTATCTCCCCTCCTCATTTTGTTATCCCCTTATCTCTTCTTCGTATCCTATTGCTCCCTATCTCCCCTCCTCATTCTGTTATCCCCTATCTCTTCTCCGTATCCTATTGCTCCCTATCTCCCCTCCTCATTTTGTTATCCCCTATCTTTTCTCCGTATCCCATTGCTCCCTATCTCCCCTCCTCATTTTGTTATCCCCTATCTCTTCTCCGTTTTATCGGATTGTTAACAATCTTGAATTGAATCTCATTGCATTTTCTATTTTCTTTTCGCGTAGATTTTATTTTATGGAATTTTCTGTAATTTTGATAGACTCAAAATTAATCTCTTTTTCGCTGGAACACGCCCCTCGACTCGCGTGTTTTGGTGGTCCCCAACCAAATTGGACTAGGACCTCCCTTACAATGATTTAAGTAAAGATTGTTTACAATCTCGCGGCCTTTCGACCAACTGAAAAGCGGGCGGTCTCTTGGTGTGCAAATAATTGTTTTTGTTTGTAAGTATAAGTTTTTGTGAAATGTATACGTTTTCGCACGACCTCACCCGATCCGACAATCAGTGGTATACATGTTCTATATAAATTTTCCAGCATTTTTTTTTTTTTTTTATTTAATTAAACTTTATTTTCTAATTCTTAATTTCTAATTGTTTGTTCATAGTTCATTCAAAGTTGTCCTAACCTAAGTGTTACCCACTCTTATATTTAATTTTCATAAATGTTCTTAATTATCCTCAAATTGGTTCAGCGTTCCCGTTTTTCCCTTTTTTTTTTCGAAATCTATCTATTTATATCGTAATTCAAACGTTACCTTTTTTTTTTATTTTTTTCCTAATGTCTATCATATATCTAAACTTTCTTATTTCAAGATTTCAAAAAAAATTATTTATTCATTTTTTTTTTTTTCTAACTCCTAAGCATTGTTTATTTTAGACTCTATTCTATAAAACGTACCATTATGTGTGTCATATAATATCTCTAATTCTTTTCCTCTTAAGTGTCCTTAATTACCTAACAAAATTTTTTTTTTCTATTCACTAGCACATCAAAAAAAAACCGCCCTTTTTTTTTCTAAATTATAAAATCAAAATGAACGAATATTTTTACCTTACTCTATTTCTATATTTAACCATGATTGTCGCTTATTAAGAAACTTGTCCACTCACTCTTATAGACTCGACGACGACCCGCCCCTCGCAAGCAAACTGATAGCCTAACATTCTAGTAAAGTTTCTTTCTTCCCCTACCCCAGACGTATCCTAACATATTTTTATTTGTATTTCTCAGTCGTTTATTTATTTATTTATAAATATTTTCAAATATTTGCAATTTTCGCATTCTATTCGTTGACTTCCACTAACTTTAATCCTGATTGTTGTTCCTTGTTACTCGTGTAATATCTCGCTAAATGTATGGCGCTATAATCTCCTTTTATTTCCCGAGTTACCGGATCAATTAGGGTATACGTGTTACTGTAAACTACTGATCCGATGACGTACGGCCCTTCGTAAAGTAAGTTGAATTTCTTAATTTGTTTTCGCAATAAATTTGACTGTGTAATCTTTTTCAACTTGACCATGGCTCCGATTTCATAGGTCACTAGTCTTTTATTGAGATTATAATATTTTTGTCGATTTGTAGCGCTTTTCTCCAAATTTTTTTGCGCCACCATTCTAATTTCATCTATTGTTTTCGTAGGTTTTCCACACCCTTGAGTATACTTGTCTAAACTATAAGTTGGTGGTTTCCCGAAAGCTATCTCATTTGGTGAAAATCCTGTTGAACAGTGTATTGAATTATTGTAAGTCTGCTCTATTTCTTTAAGGAAAGCTGTCCATTTTGTATGTTTTTCGTGACAATAAATACGAAAAATTCTTCCTAACTCTTTATTTACACGCTCAGTTATATTCGGTCCAGGATTTCGCACTGAAGTATGTACGATTCGTATACCCATCCTATTCATGTGGTTTTCCCATTTTTTCGATGTAAATTGAGATCCGTTATCAGTTAACAAGGCATCTATTTGTATGGTTTTATTAAAGTCCTCTACACAATTTAATACGGTCTTTGTACTTGCTATCCTCAGTTTATATAATTTTACAAATCGGCTGAAGGAATCCTGGATAACAAATATGAATTTTACGCCACCCATTCCCCTCGGTAATGGTCCGTATAGATCTGCCATAGCTAATTGTCCTACTTCTTTGGTCATGATTGATTTACTTGGCCCTACAGTTGGTCGAATTTCGCGCTTCGCCATCTGACAAAGGTGACATCCTCTTACTATGCGTTTTATGTCTCGGCTCATACCTGGCCAGTAATACCTGTCTCCCATAGCTGATCCTGTTTTGAAAATTCCCCCGTGCCCAATTTCTAAATGTATCATTTTTATTAACTCCTCAGTCAATTCCTGTGGTACTGCTAAAACCGTTTTGTTTAGCCCTGTGGTGTAATACAAAGTTTTACCTATTTTCTTGTAATTTTTTAAATACCTATTAACATTTTTTGTCGGTGGTCCGAATTTTCCCTTGCGCAAGTACCCGAAAATTTCTCCCAAAAATGTGTCCTGTTTCTGTAGTTCTGTTATATTTTCTAAGTGTTTTCGAATGTGTTGTCTACCTTTAACCGCAAAAGCTGCTATTTCTGGGCATGTGTTTTTCTCCTCCTGCACGTTTTTCGCATCACAAGAGTAACGAGATAAAATGTCAGGTCCTATATTTTCTTTTCCTTTAACGTACTCTACAGTGAAGTTAAATTGATTTAAATACAAAATCCACCGAGTTAGGCGACTACTGTACATCTTCCATGTCTTCAAAAACGTCAACGCTTGATGATCTGTTCTTATTATCAAATGTACTCCTCTTAAATACGTCTCAAATTTATGTAGAGCATATATTATCGCCCACAACTCTTGCTCCGATGTTGTCCACTTTAACTCTGGTCCCCTTAAAGCTTTGCTAATAAATCCAATAACGTGGTGGTTTCCTTCGTTATCTAGCTGGTATAACTCCCCCCCTATTGCAAATCCCGAACTGTCTGTCTGTAAATAATATGTACTATTTGGATCATGATGATGTAAAATAACTGTTTCTAAAAATAATGTTTTCACCTTCTCGAATGCACGCTGTTCTAAGTCACCCCACCTCCAAGTTCGATTTTTCTGAAGTAAATCACATAAAACACGTGTTGATTCCCCATATTTATTCGCGAATCTACGGTAATAATTGCAAAGTCCAAGGAAAGCTCTAACTTGTTTGATTTTCTTGGGTACCGGAAAATTTTTAATCGCGTCTATTTTTTCCGGATCCATTTGAACTCCCAAAGGCGTTATAATATGTCCCAACATACGCACTTCTGTGAATAAAAATTGACATTTTTCGAGTTTACAAGTCATGTTTGCTGCCTCTAACCTCTCAAGTACCGCGTCTACATGTTCGAAATGATCTTCTTGGCTCCCACACGTATATATTATTAAATCATCCAAGTAATTAGCGCAGAATTCTCTCAGTCCTGGGCCGAGGATTTTGTCCATTCCCCTTGAGAAACTCCCAACTGATGTCTTTAACCCCTGCGGCAATACCTTGTATACATACGATTTCCCATTGTATACAAACCCGGTATATTTACGACTCTCTGGACTGATAGGTATCTGGAAGTAGGCTGAATTTAGATCTATCGTGGTGATGAATTTTACGCCATGAAAACGCTGTATTATCTCAGAAGTTAATGGTGGTTTCTCTACTTCGGCGTGCATTCTAGTATTTAAAAACCTGGCATCCAAAAGAATCCTAACGGTTCCGTCCTTTTTTAAAGTAAACGTTAGAGGACTAGAAAACTGTGTGGCCTCCCTACTGATGATTCCTAGTAATTCCAATTCTCTAATTTTTTCGTCAACTTTATCTCTATAAGCAAAAGGTACAGGATAAGATCTCTTAACGAAGGGCGTCTCGTCCGTCATCTTTATTTCGTGAGTGTACAAAGTTGTGAGACCCGGCCTGTCTCTAAATACATTCTTATGTTTGATTAAAATCTTTTCCAACCCTTCTTTCCCTTTTAACTCCAAATCTAGCCCGGACACAAATGTCGTTATTCTACGCTCGAGACACGCCGTATCATTTATTTCGGGGTTTACTTCGATACTAATTATTTTTCCACTTGCGCAATTTTGATTGCTAATCTCACCTTTAGGTTTCCTATAAGTTATCGATGAATTTACCAATTCTATTTCCCTTTTACCAACTTCTGTTTTTATTTTCAACTTCCTATTTTCCCCACATTTAAACTCAGCTGTGTATTCGTCCAACCAATTGATACCTAATATAACGGGCCTAATCAACTTGGGTATTATTAAACATGGCGTATTTATTGTAACATTTTCGAATCGTAGTGGGACTAAAACCAACCTAGATATTCTCTGACTTTTGTGTCCTATAGCTACCTTAATCTGTATTGCTGTTACTGGCATAATCGGATAAAGCGTTTCATCAGTCAAATAGTTTTCGTAGAATTCTTGTGCTACACACGTGATCTGACTTCCGGTGTCTATTAAACAATGAACTTCCGTGTTATCTATATATGCTTTGGCTTCCGGTAATAACGGTAAAGTGCTACCCTTTTCTACTTCCTCATAATCTCGGTCCTCAAAAATGTTGTTAAAACCCCTAACTTCCCTACCCAATTTTTCTTCAATCATTTCCAATTTATTCCATTCGTCAGTTATATGTTGCAGTGAATTGACGCATACTTCCACACGCATTTCCTCCTCTGTTCTCGTTTCTTCCGCTCCATCCTTCCGTCTTTTTACGTACTTTTCAGCTTTTACTGGGGCAGTCATTCCTTGTTCATCCTTTCCTAATCCTTTCGTCGGATTCCACCCCCATTTCATCATAATCTTCAATGCAGTGTTGTGTCTTGGCGCCGGCGTCCCTCCTCCTGTGTGAGTCGTATCCATGGAGACTAATGAATCAACCCCCGTCCGTTTCCCGAATTATCTGCGACCACTAGCTCCTTCCCGGTTGTAGGTATTGTAGGATTTCCTTTTGGTGAACTGCTAACTTCGGTGCATTTGCTGCAACTAACGCCTTGGCCCACACTTTCTATCGCGTGTATCCTCCTTTTTATGGCGTGGTAACGGTCACGGTATTTGTCCTTCTTGCTAACTTCCTCCCCACTCCTCTTCTTTAAGTTCCGTTCTTCTGGCGTACATACCATTGTATCTAGTTTTCGAAGAAACTCAGCGGCGACAATCTCGTCTCCTGATTGTCCCGAAAACCATAGCGATTGAATTTCCTTCGGATAATGCCTCATAATTTCGTCGACTATGCCCAACGGAGTGTCAGTAATCTTCAAAGCCTTAGCAAGTTCCCAATAGTTTGCGAAATGAGTGAGCATGGATATATTTTTCTTGGCATCATATACCCCCTCTGCAAGTCGGCGGCGAACTTCATTTTTCTTAATGTCTCCCCAATAGGTAGCTAAAAAATCTCGTTCGAAATCTAACATAGTCTCCCATCGCTTATTGTACAATTTCGCCCACGATTTGGCTTCCCCTTTTAAATTCTCTCGTACGACAATTAAAGGATCCGTACGTTTCACTTTTCTAGTGTACTCTTTTAAATCCTCGAGGAAACTAATTGGATTTTGATTTCCGCCGGAGAATGATGGTCGCTCCTGCTGCGGTAACATTTCCACGACTTGGAGAACGTTTTTCTGCGCATTATCCTCTCCTATCACCGCCACTGTTGCTGGTTTTTCCAACTGCTTCTCGAGCTCCTGCATCTTATTGACGAGCGGTGCTAAAGCTGCCTGAATAATTGTAGTTACATCTCCAATGTTCACTGTTGAAGTCTCGGCTGAGATATTCTCCCCGATTGCTGTCACTAAAGCCTGTGTTTTCCTTCCTGTTCCACGTTTCCCCACCATCTTCTTAAATTTTCCGAGTTTCGTCGGCTAATGTTTATATTTTCCTTACTAAGCGACAACCTTACAATCTCTATTTTAATATTCTTAATTATTTATGTAAATGTTGCCTTTCTTATTCTATATATTTTTTTTTTTTTTTTTTTTATTTTCTCGTTTTTCTTATTTTTCTTAAATTTTTATTCTTTTTTATTTTTATTTTCCTTTACTTCGTTAATCTTATCTTCGATTTTTTGTTCCTTTTCCTCGGGTTTTTCCTGTGAAATTATTGGTTTATCATTTTCATGTGGAAAATCTATTTTTCCACACTCCCTCTCAACCTTGCCTTGTTCCCCTTCTGGCTGAGCTCCCTTGTCTCCTCCCATATTCTCCACACGCAATGTAGAATATTTGGAACGCTTGAATATGTTTCTAAGCTCATCTTCCGTTGATATTTCTCCAACATCTCTTTCTGTCGCATCCGCCTTCCTCTTTTCGGCCATTCTCGTTTTAATGAATTTAAATTATCGAATTAAATATCGACTATATGTAATTGAAAAGTTTTTTTTTTTTTTTTTTTTGGAACCTGCCCCCCTATAGACACATTATTTTCAATTATATCATTTTTATTTGCACAACGATTGCAACCCGAATTAATCCAACTCTAAAACGCACACTTTATTTCAATTGAATGTAGGTAGTTGTTAAAAAAAACGGAATGAATATTGCAACCCTATTGTTAATAAATATCCCGTGATTTTCGTTCAAACAATAATTATTCATTGTTTAGAATGTCAACCACTCCTTCATGGTTTGCAGTACCTATTGATATTCTCGCAAAATCTGCCCTGAATTCGCAATACCCATCAAAACAGACTTTCGCACATCAATTTGCAATATCTACTGATATTTTCGCAAAATCTTGCCTTGAATTAGCAATACCTATCAAAACAGATTTTCGCACATCAATTTGCAATACCTACTGATATTTTCGCAAAATCTTGTTTTGAATTAGCAATACCTATGAAAACAGATTTTCGCACATCAACTTGCAAACACCTATCGCAAAATCTTGTTTAGAATTCGCAATACCTATCAAAACAGATGTTCGCACATCAATCTGCAAATACCTATCGCAAAATCTTGTTTAGAATTCGCAATACCTATCAAAACAGATGTTCGCACATCAATTTGCAAATACCTATCGCAAAATCTTGTTTAGAATTCGCAATACCTATCAAAACAGATGTTCGCACATCAATTTGCAAATACCTATCGCAAAATCTTGTTTAGAATTCGCAATACCTATCAAAACAGATGTTCGCACATCAATTTGCAAATACCTATCGCAAAATCTTGTTTAGGATTTCGCAATATCCACTGATATTTTCGCAAAATCTTTTTGAATTCGCACTTTTAGAGTTAAACCTCTTTTTTTTTTTTCGAAGTCCGAATAATCAAATGTTCATTTAAATAGGTTATATACCTATCATAAACCTTTGTCTACGATATTAGAAGTTCTCAATTCGACGCTATCCCCAATCAAGTATTTAGGTATGTTATTCTATCTTTTTTTTTTCAATATTTACATTAAATTTGCAAAATCTATTTCGTTGTTCATAACAACTGTCATAGATCCCTTTGTATTCGTTGATTTCTACCCTCCTCAAAATAAACATATTTACTGCAATTTTAATAATCGAGTATTTTCAAATCGGTAAATACCTATTGACAACTGTTTAACACCGCCATATCTGATTTCAACTTCTCATTTCGATCCGATTGAATGAATGTATTTTTCCCATCAACATGAGCTCCACCAAACCCTTTTAAAATGTATTCTATATTTATGTTCCTTATATTTTATGTTATGTCTTTTTATGTGATAATGTTCACATACAAAACATAACATTATCTATAAACAATGGTCACATTATGTAGATAAGTTCCCCCTTTTATCTCCGAAGTGTGTTTCCTCTTTTATCGAAACCGAATGTTGATATTATTTTTAACAGATGTTTATTTTATAATGCCTCAAAGTGGTGCGTGTCGTTTTCGATGTGTCCCACCTTTAAATGCTAGATGTTTTTTTTTTTTTTTTGTTATCAGTATCTCGATGTTGACTTTTATCAATCTTTTCGATGCTTACGAACACCGCGCGTTATCTCGAATCACATTGTTTACATTACGGTCGTTAACATTCCTGACCCAGATATGTCAATTCTTAACTCATTATATTTGTTATTTATGGCCTGTCTTGACTATTTGTTTACATAGAGCATATTTGACCTAAATTCTTTTGTATACAATAACAAATGAAAGGGGTCTTTATTAACAAGTTCACGGTCACTCGATTTAACACTTTATATTGACACTTTTTAAAATTATTTTAAACTGTAGAGTTTATTCGTTAGCACTTTTTTTTTTTTTTCTTTTTTGTTATGTTTATTTATTTCTTTATAAATAATTTTTCTGTGTTTGTTTAACGTCGCACTATTCTGATTTTTTTATTAAATTATTTTCACTTCAATTAAAATGAACTTTTTTTTTATTTTTTTATTTTTTTTATTTTTTTTTATGATACGTCCTAATTTTGTTATTATTATTTTTTTTTCCAGTTTTTACAATAGATTGACCAATAAAGTTTTTCAACGCAAACTTGTATAACTCTGACTCCTGGTCCACGGCTTTGCAGTGTGATAATTCTCCTTTCCCCTCTTGATTTAACTTGGTTTAATATTAAATATATAAACTCTCCTCGTCATCGGCAAGACAGTTGATATTTCTATCTTTTGATGCTGATTTATTTTATTTTTGTACTCCTGGGCACTTGGCACCAGTCGTAATAATTCTCTCTTCTACCTCTTTTGATTTTTTTTTTCTATTTTTGGAATTCTTTCATCCCTTCAAGTTTTCTTGAACTTTTCTTTTGGCTCTGATCGATATTTAAATCTTTAAGGCTTTGCATGTGTGTAGTAGGGATGGAAAATTCCTTCCCTACGTCACACAAGCCTTCATGAAAATTGGACCCTTATTTTCTTTGATACTACAGAAAGCTTACTTAAAGCTCCCTTGTACTACATACCTTTAGAGATATATGTACTTAACTAATTAATACGTTATTTACGACCTTGAACGTAAATATTTTCGTATTTATGTTGTAATTAAACTCCATCAAACGTTGTGTAATTTTTTTGATTTATGATATGGGACTTTAATTACTTTCATTCTTTGTGGTAACTTCTTGATTCTAGTCAGAGCGTTGAGTTTCAAACTGTATTGGTCTCTCTCTTGCAAATCTAACTTTAAATAGTTTCTCTAAATGAACTAACTTTCCTCCGTCGCTTATTATGTTTTCCTACATCCTAACGAACTCGTAAATAACCTGTACTAATCGAATTACGCATGTTTAATTGAACAAATAATTAAGTATGACTCAAATGGTTAATTGTTAGTAAATTTGATTATGATTGTTTTGTATCTGCTTGTCATCTCTCCAATCCGATTCAGCTGCTATAAGGTACATATAAAGATGGGTTTAGTAGGTTAATGTAATTAATAGATTGCAAATTTGACGAACTCAGAATACCCTTTTTCTGCCGAAAATTTGGCTCCTATCCTCCTGCAAGTAAACAGGATGGTCAAAGATCAACTAGAACTTCGCACAGTCAGCCGACGCGATTTTCCAGAGGGTCTTAGTACCTTGTTCTGTCAATCTTCCATGTCGTCGTGTACTCTATTCAGGCTTTTCCTCGAGTCCCGAAACCCCCAAATTCCATCTCCTCCAAGGTCTACTATTTACTTAGGGCGAACCGGTTTCGTCCTATATGCAATCATATACTCACGGTGTTGTGTAGAGTTACGGGTCGTGAATCCTCGCTCTACGTACAAGAAATGATGTGAGAGTAACTCTGTCGAGTCTAAAACGCTAATTGTAAGCGGGTCCACATCATCCAATGTACAGTACAAAGAAAGATATATATGTAAACATACGTTTGGGTAGGATTATAACCCGCAATTTTGAGTCTAGCCAGTCTCAAATCCCGAGCTCGGATTTCGTGGAAAGGAATTCTGCACAAAACCTTAACCGATGACCGAATATATACATATTAAAAGTGGGAAATATTAATAGATACTAGTATAATAAGCAATTATCTGGCGATATGTTCTGGAGATTCGCCAAAACTCCAAGCTTTTTGTTTTGTTTGGTTGGCAATTTTATTTAAGAGATTGCCATCTCTATTATGTGTTTGGTTAATGGTCCTTGATTTTTAAGGAGCGACCACTACCTCCTATTGTTGAACTGTTTTCTAAATTTTCCCCCAAGGTTCAACTTTTGGTAAAATTTTTACTCTCCCGTGATTTTTCAACTGCTTCATGTAAATTATTTATACCTGTAAGAGCAATTATTTCATAAATTTTCCCCGAATTTTTCATGTAGTCCTTCAATAATCCTTTATCTGACTATCCCGTGATTTTCAAATGTTTGATGTACCTATTAGCTACCTAGGAGAGTAGTTAATCCATAAAATTTTTCTCAAATGTTCAATGATACTCTTCAAGTTCTTTTATTTGACTATCCCGTGATTTTTCAAATGTTTGATGTACCTATTAGCTACCTAGGAGAGTAGTTAATCCATAAAAATTTTCTCAAATGTTCAATGATACTCTTCAAGTTCTTTTATTTGACTATCCCGTGATTTTTCAAATGTTTGATGTACCTATTATTTGACTAGCTTATAATAAATCTATCTAGTTTCAATTGTTCAATTCAAAATTTATCTCTTCATGTTCAAGTTAAAGATTGTGTTTACAACCTTTTCTATAATTGTGCAATTTCTTGGCTTTGTCCCATTGTCAAGTTAATATTAATACCTGTCAACTACCTAATAAATATACTATAACCTATATAATAACCTAACTTACTATAATACTAATACCTATCAACCACCTATTAAAGACCCAGGTACATCTTCCTTTAAAAGCATCTGACCCAGTGCCCCAATGACCGAGTTGTTTTATAAACCATTTCAATTATGTAAACATTCCCACTGGCTTCGTGACCTAGATTCCAAACATGAGATGTTTGTTTTTAAAACATTCTCGAATGTGAGATTTATGGTCCTAAATTTTTCTTCTGAATTTAATAGTGATAATTTCCTTTTCGCCGAGGTCTAACCTGTTCCCCCGATAAATATAATTATAATGCATACATATACTTTGTCTCGATACATAAATACACAGATATATATATAATTTTATTATAGTTGAGGTAAATTCTAATATCATAACTCATTTTTTTGATCATTTTATATTAGCTGAAGTTATAATAAACAGTATATATATACTAAATAAATACAAAACTTTGACTTGGAAATTTATCAAACACATAACTATTTTAAATAGTTACGGATAAATGCAAAGATAGGCATTCGAAATCGAAACCTTTACTTTTAATATAAGTGTTTTTCTTTTTGATTAAACTTTCTTGGAATATATATATATATATACATATATATATATATATCTATTTTATATATATAATATTTTAATATAGGTACATATCACATATTAAGCAAATAATATTTTGTTATAATAATATAAAATTTTATACCGACGATCAGCTGCCCTCTGCCTCGTTCATGTCTCTAGAAATTTTTATACTTTGTAAAGACTTACCCCAAAAGGTCCACTCCTGTCGGGTTCAACACGACAAACCTTTTATATATTTTTTTTCTACCTAATTCAGCTATTGTCTAACTACCTAGATTAATCATCTTTATTCATTATTTCACTATTCGTTGACTCTAAACTGAATTAATTGATGACTAATCTTTATCAATCAAAATGTATTATATTTTCAAAACCCGTTGGTTAACTTAACAAATTTATTTTATTATTTTTTTTATTTATTTTATTTATTTTTATTATTTAATTCTTGTATCACCGAACTCTTTTATTTTGCAGTAAGATAACGTATTTCACTATTTATTCAAACTTTCCGAAATAGTTATTATTATCAAGTTATCACAATCTCATTTAACAACAACTTAATAATTTGTATTATTTATTCTAAAGTCCATATTTATTATTATTATTTTATCTAATACTAGATTAATCCTGTGATAAATTATTATGTTCGATTTGCACTTTATTTATTTATTATCTCTTTTCAATTTGCACTGTTTTAAATAAATAATATAAATATTTGATATTTGCTATAACTCTCGCCGTTTAAACTGGACACATATAATTAATTATCACTTATTTGCATTACATCAATTATCACATAACTTTATTTATTTATTTCACTGATTTTTTGATTTTCACAATTTTCCTAAATCTCAAAATGTTTATATTTAATGATTGTAGAATCCGAACTTTTCACTACACAAATTGTATTTATTGCAGCACTTTTTAACTTTTCACAATTTAAATTTATGATTTAATCACCTCACTGAATCTAATTAATTATTATTAATGGTACTAATTTCTTACACTGAATTTAATACCAAACTTTAGACACTTAGAACTTTCTGTTAAAATGCATTTTATCTAACACTAGATTATACTAAGTCCGAAATCACTTCTATTGCCTTGACTCCAATTATTTCAGAGTCATAAAAATTTTTAACACTTAGACAATTTTTCAATTAATAACCGCTTTAAACGTCACGTCACGTCTCACAAACTTCCGCTTTTCAAAACCCCCGATGACTAACGAAAATTCACTAAGTCCTGTCTTTTAAACCCCTCTCAGGATTAGAATGGCCTATCTAAGCTATCTTTGATCCACGAATTTAACCTATAACAACTCGAGATTTCATATATCGATTCTGCCTTTTTTGTTTAACTGCTGTTAGCTCCACCTTTCATGATTTTCTTCATGCCCTCTCTCGTTTAAACATTTTTCCAGGATCGGACCGGCGATATTACGTCAAAATGCCCCTCAACCCTTTGTCTGTTGGTTATACAAAATTAGCTCGAATTTCATAATTTTTTAGTTATTTTTTTTTTCTCAATTCGTAAGAGGTCCGTCTTCAATAAACTGTATATAATTCTCAATTTTGTTTATCGCTACCAGAACATGAAAAACTCAAGCCAAAAACCTTTAATGTGCGTTTTCCAGTTTTCTTTTTTCTAAGTTCCTTCTTATTCTCACGCCACCTATATGGATCAATTCAATTTTGAACTGTATTGTCTCTAATTATGTCGTAGACTTGAATTTTCATATTTTCCCTTATTTCCCTTTTATTCACGATGTTCTTCCTTTGCTCTTCCTCATTCATTCTCATGTAGCTTTCCACAATTATATGATTTTTTATATTTCCAGCCGTATTTATTTTATTAATTGTTAATTTAAGATTTTCTTTGCTTTCTTTGGCCGTATCAATTCACCCATAGTTTCACCGTACATTACTCTGATATACGTATCGTTTTTCGATGTTTGCTGCCTCAATAGAAAATTTCATTTTCTATTTGTTACTAATTAATATATCGTTTACCACATTTTTATAGGAGATACTCCCACTTCGGCCCTTAAATATATGTCAATTTTTATTACTTCATATGGTTCCTTCCTCAAATTCCGTCCCTTTCTTCCCTGAATTCACATTAATTTAAAATTTGACATGTGTTTATGTCTGGACTTCGATGTACCGACCGATAACTCAGCGTTTATTCGAGGGTCGTAAAATCTAATCGTTTTTAGTTTGAATAAACAGTCCCTATGCCCAATGATAATTTTTATCGTCCAAAAAGCCATTAAAATGGGTTTAATCGCCTAAAACCGTGTTCGTTTTCTGATTGTTTTAATAACAAAATCACGTGTGGGGTCGTCAACTCAAATAATGTTTACGTCTATCATCAAACTTTCCTATCTTCCATAGTACTTTCGTCAAACAATTGACGGAAAACAATTCCTTTTTGTTTGATTTACCTAACGCAATGTAACCAGTATGACCTCCCTATTCCAAATATATAACGATATCTATTTAAACTCGTCTGAAAACGCAAAATTAAGTCGAAATCTTATATTGTTCAATAAACACTTCCGTTTAAACGTCCAGTTTTTCCATTAGATTTCCTTTTCAAATCGTTTTCCCTGACGTTACAAGAGTGACATCCCTAATTTCCAGCGTTTTTCTTCCTTTTAAATGTAAAATGTACACTTTCCTTTCAATCTGGTCTCCCTGACTTTCTATGTACTCGTTATACGGCTGAATAACCCTACAGTAGCTTTTCTTACGTTTTACACGTCTTTTCTTTAACCTTCCTCTGATCATAATTTTCTTGCTATTTTCTTGCCTAGTTTTTCCAACATAATGTGGATTAATTTGCTCGTTAACGGCGGTTGCCAACACCTTCATTGTACTGATTGTATATCTTAAATTTGGGGTCATCGAATCTAATGCACCGAGCGTGAGACCCTGTTTACATTATAGTGTATTGATCTTTCGGTCGGTGACGATATTCTTTCTCATAAATCTCTGATTAATTGCTTAGTTCAAAGTCCATTCCTTTGTTCAAAATCTGGCTACGCCTTCCATTCTGTGATTGGTTTCATTAGTTATTTATAGCTTTCTGTTTAGACCTGATTGGCTGTTGATTTCAACTATTTATTATTACGCTGATTAATGATGATTTCTAGCACCCTCTGTGTTCTTTTCATCAATACTCATCTCAATCTACTTAATTGTAGATCCCTATCGTCAACAAGAATTCAATTTACTTTGAACCGGTAGATGTCGCAGGTGTATCTGTTTTATAATTAATTGGTATTTTCTTTTTGAATTAAAGTGGGAAGCTACAATATTTTCTTATTTTCACTGTTGGTTAATGCAATTCATCACAAAGTTTATGTTAAATATGTCAATATCACCTAAGTACTGATTTCCCATAGTGTGAAATCCTTGTATCGGAGAGTAGGCAATGTAGTTCCGCTTATAAATGCTACAGTAGAATAGTGTATTTTGTCGTGTAGTTACTGTCGGTATTCGTAAGTTTATGAGTTTCAGGAGTTCGCAATAGTCAAATTTAGAGTTAAGTATTTTGAATAAAAATGTTAAGTCGTTTATTTTGCGACTGTCTTCTAGTGTGTATATTTTTAGAATATTTAATAATAAATTATATTTTAAGTCTTCTAGTGGGATATTTAATTTAAAATTTATAAAAAGCAGAAATTTTTTTTGTATTCGCTCAATGTTATTAATGTGAATTTTGTAAGATGGAGACCAAACTACCGAGTTATATTCCATTAGGCTTCTAACTAGAGATACATATAATAATTTAATGGTATTGCCCTACTTGCATATAAGCAATTGGGGTATTTTGTGACGCTGAAGAGAGTGTTAAGGAAATGATAAAGAGGATAGTTGTGAAAGTAATTGATAGGGTGGTACTGAGAGCATCTATAATTTAGTTATTCTTGCAATAACCTGTAAAGGAACTATTTGTAATTTGATTTTAAATGCTGGCAATATTCATTTAGTTGCCACGCGCTTTTGAATGACAGAGCGGTTTCAAAATGAACCGCCATTCTATCTCGAGTGTCGCTCATATTAATATTGTCATATTACCTAACTTTCTGATATCATCGTTTTTGTAAATTTTAGAGCTTAAAAAAGTTAATCTATTTAAATAATAATACTCTTTATTTAAACACATCCTAATACAGTAATCTGAAGCAATATCTTCAATGTTTAAAACTATGTACGGATTAGGCCAGTGGTTCTTAACCTTGTTGGAGGTTCTGACCCTCACCAGTTTCATAAGCGCATTCACCGAACCCTTCCTAATTGGGAACATAAAATACGATTTTTTTCAAATTCAAAACATAGATAAGTATACAAAATTTATACATAGGTGCACAAAATGAACTAAACTATTAAAGAACAAAACCATTAAGAACAAAGAACAAAACCATTAAGAACAAAGAACAAAACCATTAAAACATGATTTTCACACGAAAAAGAAAACAAAATGAATACGTCATCACGAATCATATAAGTCGGGGGTGTGACCTCCGCCGAACCCGCGAGACTGACTCACTGAACCCCTGGGCTTGGATTGAACCCAGGTTAAGAACTTAAGAACCAATGGATTAGACAAAAACGTAGATATAACACCCAAAAATCTATTTTTAATTTAAGAGCGTTTAACCAGCCAGCAGACGAAAATCCACATTTCGTCGAAAGTTGTTCTGACGATCGTGCAGGGCGGTTACAATGAGAAAGATTTATTATTCTCCGTACCAGCATTTTAAAATTATAACTCAATATCGATTTTATTTCATTCCAAATTTGCTTTAATTTATACCTACATCCAAAAATGCTGAAAGGCGTGATGATAAAACTATTAAAATAATGTACTTTTTGTAATTATTTTTTGAGTATAAGTGTTTATCATTATTCAATAATGTCTAAGTTAAATAAGAATATTAAAAAAATCTGAAATATATTAGTTTGCAAGTGCACAAATAAATACGCAAACGAACCAATTTTCGTCAAGAAACACATGAACGTATATATTTTTTAATGATTTTATTTAAACTAAAATTAAAATTCTAAAACATGCGATACCCAGACAATATATTGATGTATTTTACTGCATGATTATATGATTTGAAATGAATGTGGTATAATACAAAATCTTTTTTGAAAATTTAACAAATCTTCCAAAGACCTATGGTATAACCTTAATATACTAAAAATAAACATTTTTTCTCAAAATCTGAAACATGCAAATGCTAGATAAAAGAACAATCTTTCGAAAAATTTAGTGCAAAAGAGTCAATACGTGTAAAATCTGATTTAAAAATGACAAATGGTTTTCTCTGGTAATACCCTATTAACTAGTTTTGTGCCTTTTCCATCCGTCTCCATTAGGCGAGTATCATTCTAAGTACTTAAGTGTTTGCTTGATTCACTTAACCTTTTGCCACTTCCATTGTGAGCAAGCTAAAATTCTTTCGCCAAAAATATTTTATTGCCTGGTACTTAGGCTAATGGAAATGCATATTCATAATATATACAAATGGCGTGCCGTCAGGAATGCAACAATGCAATATTAATTTTTATGATTCTGAAATCTTTTAATCACGCAGTAAAATGGCGTTACATACTAGAATTTTTAATGGAAAATCACACCGTTTTGTAATATTTTAAAGGTCCAAATAGATCAGAACCCGGAATCATATTTAATATCTATGGCATTGATGTACATTTAGATGAGACAGGGACTGAAAAAATATGTTTCACTTTTTTACCTCCAACCAACCTCCAATGCTCCAAACGCTCTACCAAATGCGGTCTACGTGCACCGCTTATCGCTTTCTAATAAAATAATATAATCTATGCGGAACACGTTTCGACGAGGTATTAGTAGGCAATAGCTCCTATAATTGTACAGTTCTGTGATCTGCGGCTAATTTTATAATTCTCAAAGCAACGGCAGAGCGACGGTAACAGCAAGCGGCATCTCATTTACTTAATACGAGTGATGAAGATAAAAGAAAATGATTACTTTTTTCCTTGGAGGAAGCAGACATACGTACATTGTCTGTCTACTATTATGTAGTGTGTAAGAAAGAGCTGCAGGTATTATGGTAAAGAACGTAGTTTTTTTTTTCCTTTTTAAACGACTTCGAAAAGGAGGAGGTTCTCAATTCGACTGTATTTTTATTTATTTTTTTATTATTTTTTTTTTTTTTATGTTTGTTACGTCAGAACTTTCGACTGGGTGAACCGATATTGATGATTCTTTTTTATTTGAAAGCTGGTGCTTTCCGTGTGGTCCCATTTTAATTTGGTCCAGTTCTGACAATGGCATCCATGAGAAAATCATATAAGTCTTAAATTTGCATCAAGTATGTGCGCGACAAATGGACGAATAACTCAATATCACGCCAACCGATTTCGATGATTCTTTTTTTATTGGAAAGGATGTACTTCAAGGGTAGTTTGATGAGAGTTTGGTTAGGTTATGATTATGGGATCCATGACAAAGTAACGGAACTCTTCAATTCTGAAGAACAAATTTACGATACTCGGCCGAACTTAATCGAATTAGTTAGTGTACTTCAGATTCACTAAAAATCAAAAAATAAACAAAAATTTTAACAAAACAAAAAAACGACTTCAAAAAATGCACTAAAAAGTAAAAAAATAATTTCGTATTCTTCTACAACTTTATAATCAACTTACCTTTTCTACTCATCAATATGTAGGTACGATTGTTATTTTTGGATTCGGTGTCAACCAAGGTACCCGCGGCCCGGCGTGTTCACTTGACAGCTCCTCTCCCGCCGACACCGACTCCAAAAATAACAATCGTACGTACATATTGATGAGTAGAAAAGGTAAGTTGATTATAAAGTTGTAGAAGAATACGAAATTATTTTTTTACTTTTTAGTGCATTTTTTTAAGTCGTTTTTTTGTTTTGTTAAAATTTTTGTTTTTTGTGATGTTGTCGTTCCGTTGCCGTACGAATTGTACAGGATGTAATAGCACGACCTGAAGGATTTCAACATATTATGAGCATATTTGAATTAAAAAATGTAGACGTCGTTTTACTGTCCAATGAAATTTTTTTTTTTTTATTAAAAACGAAAAAACTATTTTTCAATCACACGTCGCCACTGATCACACTCCTACATGCCGCAACGGGATCCCGTGATAAGGGCGATGTTTCGTGTGTTACCATGTTGCTGAACTTAGACGGAGTACTTATCAACTGACCTGCTAGGCTGTACCTGACTACTACACACTTGCGAAGTGTTATGGAGAAATATTTTTATTACTTTTATTTGGAAAAAGCGTCATCGGACAGTAAAATGAGGCCTTCATTTTTTCCCCAAATTTGCCCATAAATTGCTGATTAAAATTATTCGGGTACGGGCGACGTATACGCGTAGGTCCCATGGAACCAATTTTAATCGTGAATTTTAACTACATCATTACATAGTATAAAATGAAGTCGCTCAAAATATATGTGCGCGTTAATCTTTTAAATTATCCAATGGATTTTCATACGGTTTTCACCAATAGATAGAGTGATTGAAGAGGAATGTTTATATGTATATAATACATGTAAATTATATTAGAGAAAAGCCGAGAAATTTAAAAAAAACATATTTTTGTATGATTTAAAACGGCTGGCGGGCCGTAGGTACTATAGTCACTTTTGAAATTCGTTCTACGGAAGAAATTGGAAAATAGATGTCCTAGAGTAAGTAGGTATTTGATTAGAATTATTTTATTTGATGAAGTCGCTCAAAATGTATGTGCGCATAGATCTTTTAAACTACGCAATGGATATTCATGCGGTTTTCACCAATAGATAGAGTAATTCAGGAGGAAGGTTTATATGTATAAAAACATGCTTATTATAGTAGAGAAAAGTCGAGAAATTCAAATATTCAATTCAGGCAGCGGACAGGGGCAGCTGGCAAGCGGGTGGTGTGGATTTTATAAAGGTTGGGTAATGGCGTTGTGTTTCGTTAGCCACAGCAACGTGTGGCCGGGTCTGCTAGTAAAGAAATAAACACTTTTTATTATTGAAAATACTTATCAGAATGTACTTAATGTGATTTTTAAGGCAACTTGGAATTTTTTTTAATGACTTCGAAGGTTTGTATTGTCACTTATATCCTTTATTTATAATTCATCTATCTGATTATATTTTTTTCTACATTTCCATAAAAAAAAGATATTTCATTTACGGTCTCAAAAATAATGTAAATTGTAAATAATGTAATTGCAAAAATAATTGAAATTGTAAAAATGGAAAAAAATGCAAAAATAAATATTTTTAAAATTAAATGAAAACAAATGACAATAAAAGCACATAAATTAATTATAGACCTTTTTCGTTATTTGTTTTTGGGGTGTTAAGCCGTGTTGCGCTACCTCGTACACATCGTTGCGCTACCTCGTACACTCGGTACACATCTACCGGATCTGCCGGATCTACCCTGATGATGGACACTGCAACGATTTCCGAAACGTTGGCTAAAGAAGGAGGTAGTGCAACACGGCATAACACCCCAAAAATAAATAACGAAAATGTTTTTGGCCGTGAAAATCTTAAATCTTAAATCTAGTTATAGACCACTTTTATTTTACTCACACTCTACCGGTTTCGAAAGCACCCGGAACATCCCCTGACGAAGGAGAAATTATAAGAAATGCGCCTTAATTTAGGCAATCTACACAACACGTTCGGGCGTTTCCTTGGTATACTCAATATCCATCCTTTGGAATAAATAACAAGGTTCCGTTTATCGCGGTAACATCATGCGATACTGAAATATATATGGAATATAATGATATAATGGAATCTATATTATGTAGCTATTTTAGCGTTCATTATCGCATGACGTAATCGCGATAGATAGAACCTTGTTATTCCAAAGGGTCGATATAATAAAACAATCCTTTTTTGTGATAGAAATCACCATTTGTTTACCTTATGATAATTTAAAGTGAGGTCATTACTATCGAATGAACGACTAAACTACTTGAGGTTATTTATGTAACAGAAAACTAGTTCTTTCGTAAAAAAAACATGTTTAAATTTACGCTTTTCTCTTTGCAATGAATATCAATTTATGTGATGTAAATTTTATAAAATTATTTTTTGGCGATCTTGATTTGGAATTTTGACGGTCAAAAGGATGTCCGCCATGGAAAGAAAATGGTGGATGACAAAAGGTAGTATATCGCCTACCAATAATAATAATAATTAGTGAAAAGGTCTGTTCTTCGAAAGGTATAACTTCTAGGACATTTTCTAAAGTTGTGCTTTGAAGGAATACAGCTGACCTGGAAATTGTCACGATAGCTCAGAGGGCGTAGCAGTCGCCTGCATTAATAATAATAAAAATTGGATAGTTTGTGAAGTGCTGTTTCTGTAAAAAATCACCTCAAGGGCGCTGAACACTTCCTAGGCTTTACCAGGAATATAAAAAAGATGTAGAAAACCTTCTTTTTCATGTACCTATCATAATACTTTAAGGCCTAAGTATAAGGCAAAGTATAAAGCCACACTCTTCAACATTAAAAAAATTCTGATTGCTGCACAAGAGTCCCAAGTGCCCGGAGCCAGATCAAAATTCTTACTTTCACCCTTCAAGGGTATTCAGGGCCATAATTTCACATCACGGCGAGAGGGAAGGCGAGTTTATACATTATTTTTAGTTTTTGGGCACATTTCATAATTATTGGTCGATTGGAGTTGAGTTCAGACATAGAACAGATAAAAAAAATGACGTTGAACGGAGGGGAAGCAATTTTAGATGACTTTATGAAGGAGAGAGGAAAATATTTGTTTGGAGAAAACTACATTTTAACTAATAGAATCTCACAACAAGACGTCAAAATCGACAGACTAGAATATATGTATCAAATATGTAATATTGAAGTTAGAGGCATTCCGGAATCCATCTCTAATAACTATTTAGAAGTTTTCAATAAAATAACAAAAATTATCAACTTTGAGGACTCTTCAGGAAATGTAAACTCGGCAATAAATAAAAATCCATGGAATGGGGCCTAAAATTGCTGAAAAAAAGCCCAGATCAATCATGGCGACTTTTGAGACAACCAAAAAATATGTGATCAAATTTCCCACCTCTAAACCGCTGAAAGGGCATTCTACGGAGAAGCACGTGAATTTTAAAAGGATGAGAAGGAACGGAGCAATATCCAATTTCATTCAAATTGGTGATCATTTTTTTTAAGTGGGGGAATGGAGTTTCCTTGTATTGTCTAGCAATATGTCAATACTCGTCCTAAACATCGAGGGATCCATCATTGATGATGAAAATCAGCTAAGGAGATTTGATAACAGAGAACTAGCCTATACAACATAAATCTTTTACTTAAATCATGATACAAAATTAATATTGCAGCAATTAATCAACATTTTGTTGATTAATTTAATCACCAGAATTCTTTTTTCTTACGTCTTTCCATAACACACCACTGGCACACTCATAATTAAACAAATTTAACTGATCATTAATCTTCCCCATCGATATTCGATACAGTACCTACGTCTTAAATCATCGATTACATCACACCATCTAATAACATAACAATCCAGTAATTGATACCTTTTAAAAAACGTCAAATCATGATATTTTTTCACCTAAATCCTTCGGGTTTTTTATACGAAATGAAGTAATATTATGATTACAACACTTGGACATAGGTAGCTAATATTGTGAAAAAATGTAGCAGGATGCAATAATATCTCTTCCAAATATTATTGCCGCTAATGGCATAGTATGTATGATGAAAAATTAATGATCGGATTGATTTAACTGATGGGGCACGACTCAGGATATTTTTTCTTTGTGTCTACCGTAATAAAACTAAGATGCGTGCGAAGTGTCTGCATTTTTTTATAGATATTTCTGTTGTCGTTTTTTTTATAATAACCGTCTTTCGATGCTTGACCTCTTGTTTTCTTAGAGTTCATACTACTTGGGTATATAATATTTCCAAGACAATTTTTTGGAAGAACGTTTGTTAAACCCGTCTTTATTTACTGAATAAATTAAAATATACTCGTAAGTTATTTGGATATTGCACAGAAAAGCTTTGCACTTCATGACTTGCGAACTAAACTGGCATGGGCTGTAAGAATATAGCTTCGATAGCTGGTCTCATAATAGATTAGACCAAGTATTATTTAAACAGGTCATGCGAACGTGCGATGTTTGGTTAATTAATGATGCGAACCTTAAAACCAACACCGGTACCAAACATATTGGTTTAACCCTAGAATACTAAACTATCGTAAAAATTACGACGGAAAAATGACGATTCCCGGAAAAAACAATGTTCGCGTCGTTCCCGCGCCCCCAGCCTCACAGTACCTTCCTAATTTGTTCCGACAGTGTGCCACGCATTGTTATTTGGGGTCGGGTGTCATTTGTGTGTTGACTTATGTTATCGTAAAATTTACCAAAGCTTAGTGTTAACGATAGTTTAGTATTCCAGGGTTAGTATGTGTTAAATAAAAGAGCTCATAAAAAGTATCATGCTTGTTGAATCTAATCCAATTGGAATATTCCAAGGAATTGTTGGCTGGGGTAGTGCTTTCAAAACTTCTCTTTTGCCTTTAGAAATTATCCAAAGAATATTAATAAAAATAATTCTAAAAAAGCCATACGATTACCCTACCATCAAATTATTTCAAGAATTTAAAGTCGTTTCACTTCATACTATTTATAAAAAAAATTACGCTCTTACAAATACACAAAGATTGTTTCAATAATGTGAGCTTAACTCTTTTTTCGAACAGCAATAGAACAAATATCCTTGGTTCTTTGACTATACCACGCTGTAACACCACCACAGCCCAACAATTCTACAAATATATTGGAGTTAAATGGTTTAACGAATTACCCTTGAAATTAAGATTGGAAACAAATTACAAAAAATACAAAAATTCAATAAAAACTCTTTTTATGTAACTTATCAACACAACAACTCAATTATAATATTAGATATCCCTTTTCTCTCATTATTTTTTACCTTTCTCTTTATCTCCTCCTCTTCAGTCAATTGTATTTCTTATCTATTATTTAGTTTAAAAAATATATTTATATATTTTTTTCTTATTTACTGTTAATTATCTATTTTTTGTTTAATATATATATATATATATATATATAGATATATATATATATATATATATATATCTATATATATATATATATTTCCTTTGCTAAACTGTGGTTAACCTGCGTTTATCCGCCTTTTTAACTCGAGCATTGCTCTTAAAAACGGTGTAATATGTATTATTTAATGTATTTTAATAGAAAAACTTTATTTCTTGTAAATAAACATGTATTTGATACCATTATATTATATTAAATAAAATAAAAATTTAAAAAAAATTAAAAAAATTCCTGAAGCTGTAACAATTCAAAAAAAGTATGTGCCTTTTGTCCATCCAAGTCAAGAAAAACGACAGCAAACTTTTGCATGAAATGCAAAAGAGCCATATATAAGACACAACTTGTATATCGAATTTGTTTGCCCTTCACATTAATTATTATTGTTAATATTTAACTATGGAATTGAATTATGTGTCTGTTCTAATGTGTAAATAAACTTGTAAGTATTATACCGACATCTTGCTTATTTGCTTTACTACACACTTTATATCTTAAACACACGTAAACACCTATCCACATTACTATTACTTCCTAAATAATAAAAGTTCTTGATTTTTTTATGTATTCCAGATTTATTTCTATGTCGTATTTTTTACAAATGTTTAGTAGCAACGACACTCGTTGGATTGTTTAGTAATCTAGGGTTAAAAAACATGATGTATCTAAAAGACAGTGCAATATCTCGTAGTCGAAAGAACAGAATAAGCGTCGCTTTTTACATTTTGTTGGTCTGTGGTCTGCATGGAGTAAACTTGTATTCCAGTAATAGACTAGCTGTGAAGATAATTTTCAAACACGAAGTTGAGGCAGTTAGAAATATTTTAGGTAGGGGCCTCGCGGACAATTTAATCAGTTATATGAATATTAAAAAATATAGTCATGTCTTCGAGGCGGGGCGTATCGATTCTAGCAACAATTGATAAAAATCTAACATTTATTTATAGCAAAACCACTACACCCCGCAGTAAATTACGACAACACATTTGTCGCAGATGAATGATCTTCGCTGATTTTGTGTATGTTTTTTAGAAGTTTGAACAAAAAGTTTACATCATGATGGGGAGTTAGTTGTGTTGTGAAACTCTCAGGCGGGGTTATTTTTAATTATGATTGAAATTTGATACGAGAGGGCCGATCCATCGTTATTATTGTCGCTGTTCTTATTATCGATGGTAACAGAAGAAGAAGTACATATGAAAACTAGTAACTTAGATCTGGATACAGAGGTGTGGGAAATTTTACCTCGACGCATTGTCATTAAATCGGGCGAAATAAAGCACGTCTTACGCGGCCGCATGCTTTGATTTATACAAAAAGAACATCGCCAAAATGTATACTTTATGAACTAGCGACATCACGAATCCAAGACAGCTAAACCGCTTCCGCCGTGCATTCCCATCAAGAATGAACTCAGCAGTCAGCTGGATGCCCGAAGAACCTGAGGAAAAAGTGAGCATCAGGTCACCAGAGGCAAGACGTAAGGGCACAAGTCCGCGCGGTCCTACCTCAGCTCAGCTCATGGCGACGGGGGAGGCACAGGCGGGTCTCGAGACAGCTTTCTCGGGGATTCATCACCTGAGTTAATGCACGGGCGGATCTATCCCACCCCCTTGATGGGGTGATGACCGATACAATACATGTCGAAGTTCAGTTCTAGCCTAACTAAAGGATAAACAAAGCTAATAGACCTCGATCTATCTAGAATCCTCTGTTGAACAAAATCAAAATAAAATAAAAATTGCAAAATATACTTAGACATTCAAAGTTGTGCAATTTATTAGTTGTTCATCAACAGACTGAAGACTGCAGGACCTTTAGGAAAGAGTAAAAATAAAATATACATTTAAGAACAATGCCTGCAGAGAGATGTCATCATGTCATTACATTGACATTTATAATAATTAAAAGCTAGGAGAACAATGAAATACTGCAATGATAAGCTAGGAAAACAATAGAGAACCAAAAAGAGATATACATATTTATAAAAATTAAACACTAGGAAATAACAATTACAATGGATGCACCTACAGGTACAACAGCCATGAAAGTAGAAAGCGCGTCGCAAATGTAAGAAAAACAATAAATAGTGAGAAGTCAGTACTAATAGCAAGCACAAATAAAAATATTAATGATTCAAAGCATACACACTAAATGAAGAGTAATAACGGAGATACCGAGAGAGACAGGAGCAATATGTGTAGCACCTGAAACAAATAGGCATTTAATCTAGATCGGTGACTCTAAATACAGGCCATCTCTCTACCCAGAACTTGAACAACAACAGGGTCAGCATTCCACGTTGATCTTGTTGTTCCGCGCAGACTATCCAACATTTTCTCCCGTGTTTCCTTCATCAACTTGCAGTGCCACAGAATGTGATAAAAGAGATGGTACAAACAATGAAATAATATAGTTGTATTTTCCAGGAATGTAATCTACATGTACTCTTATCAATTTTGCAATAATTTATAAGCAATACTGAGGCCGACGGGGGGAGAGGGGTTCAAACCCTCTAACACCCACCCGGTAGAATATTTTTCAAATTGGTGCATACTTTGTTGGCTTTTAAAAAGTCCTTGTAGTATTTAATTAAATAATCTATACCTACTATCATACCTTAAGGAGATAAAATTTTCAAACTGAAAACACATGATTTTGCATTACATTTTTTGCATTGTATCGCTTAAGGTCGAATATTCGAAATTATTTATTAGTGAAGTTTAATGTCAACAAAATCTGCAAGCATTTAATCTATGACGAAATGACCCACAGAACCTGAAATAAGAAAACTTATTCCTGCACCTGGTCCACACAGTTGATCTAAACTATGATGATTTATTCATCTTTAGTTCAAGGATATTAGCATAAATGTCATTCTTAACACAAAATAATCATTGTTCGACCTTAATAGACAGATTAACAGATTTAAGTCAAGTCGATTGTAACAATTTTCTGAATAACTGCCCCTGCTCTCGACTGTGAATCCTGCGGTTGAGGTTTGAAATACCGGCTAGCACATATAACTGTATTTATGTAAGTCATTTGTGTTGCTTCACATTTATTTAACATAAAATAAACTTGTGGCACGTTCCAGGGTGAGAGATACTCGCAGTCTAGTGAAAGATTGCAGCCAAAATATGGGTATTACTTGAGAATCATTTTGATAATTCTAAGATTTAGATATGAGATCGACAATAATGACGTAAAATAATCAGGTCTCAATGGCTGATTAAAGGCGTTGTCCGGGTAGGACAGCGATCCTGGGTTAGATTCCCATTAGCAAAAATTTTGACCACCTTCGTGGTCGAGGGATAAGGCTCTTGACTCACAATCCGCAAAATGCTCAAATAAATTTAATTTGATTAATTTAGTGAATTTCATAATTAATTCAACAGCATTGAGATTTGACACGATGCTTTGAATAGCTTAAGCCGTATTTGATGACCAAATCTGTATAACCAGGTGCTTCCCCACCTTCGTCTTTCCCATCTCCCCAGTACCTTCAGCTTCACAACGTACTCCAGTTTCGGATTTCCAGTCTCACTGGCACCAGCACGGGATGAGCTGGGACTCTTGTGAGGTATTCACATAAAAAAGGTATATTTTTATTTTCTGTGTGTTCTTCTGTTTCATGTTTCGTTTAGATTTAATTTATTAATGCTATCTTCTTCGTCAATTATAAAACAACTATTGCATTTTTTATGAAGCGACCTTAAAACTGTTTTTTTTCTGCTGGTCCAGATATAATAATTGGCTAATTTATATAGCGTCGTTTTCGTGGAAAATCACCTCAAGGGCGCTGATATAGTGTATGTTTAACCTTCGGATACCTAATTTCATTCTAAAAATAACACTAGGTACGTAAGAGTAACTTCATAATATAATTACCCATAGAATTCCGAAGCCTCGCTTCGAAAGCTTAGATATAAATGCAAGTTCCCTATAATGTAAAACAGAGCACAATTTTTTGTTCAAATCCTATATTTTGTAATTTGTTAATTTTATCGCCCAATAGAAAGCCTGGAGAACATCGCGTCACAAGTTATAAAGATGAACTTAACAACCCAACACGATTTAAACTTGTTGTACAAGCTAATAAAATCATGCACTCACACCAGCAAAAATCGTTTATTTAATGGCAAGTGTTGTCGTAATTTGTTACGTGGGCATTGGAACGAAATTGCTCGAAGAAAAATTTTCTCCGCGTAGTTTAGACCAACAAAAGGTAAAAAGTGGTGCTTCTTCCGAAAATGAAGGTGATGTCGGTAGTTCTCAGTATGATACAGTTAAATAATATGATCGAAACGTATAGGGTCGAATTAGCACAGTGAAAGAACCGAGCTACTACAAAGCTAAGTTCCAGCGCTTAATTCTTAGATTTTCAATTGAGAGTCGCGAATATTGTCTTCAATTATTATTAAATGTTTGAAGGAACTATGATTTTTTAAAGCTTGCAATATTTATTATATTTACAGCGGCAATTCCGGCGCAAGGATCGCAAGCCGATGACAGCGCATTTCTCTATACAAAATCATTCCCTTTTGATCGTCGGCCGCAATTACTACTTCAGGAGTTCAGGAGACACCTGGGTAGCGAATTGACGTTCAAAACATAACACGTAAATAAGTAGGTAAACGTGTATATGACATACCAACCTAAATTTCCCCTCACGAGTCATACGCTCAAAATTATTATGAAACAGTTTTTGAAGGATCATTGATAATTTTCTAAGAAGTATTACAAACCGCAAAACTCAAGGCCGACCATAATCAGTTTATAATAATCCTCCATTCTTTTTAATTTATCATCATGTTTGCGTTGAAAATCTGATTAACATCCTTCTTCGTTTCAGTAATATTACCATTATCATAAACGAACGTTAAGAAATATTCTTTTTAGGACATGTTATGTCTAGGAGCATTACACATTATAGAGATTCACAAACCGCTGACGATTAATATGCAAATATTTTCGTAGCATCCAGAAGGCGGTTAGAAGCACATAGATATTTGTAAAGATAACCTATTGTGTAAGCAGGAAACCTGAATTACTGAGATGGATAGTTAAAGTCTATTCATTATAAATACATAAAATGGTGTTACGAGCCTCAAGCGAACATACATGGTGTATTATGAAAGAGTAAGCGCTAATGTTTTGTGGGGACAGCATTTTATGATGTTATTCAATTAATTAAATAATATTTATTTTTATTGATTTATTATGGTGAAAGATTTGATGAAAGCTGGACGTAATCTTGAACCTTTTCACTGACCAATGCATTAAAAAAATTCAGGGAGTTGGCTACGAAAATTCATTCAACAAGATTAAAATTATAAAATTAATTTACTTATTCTTATTATGCTCTCTCCATAGAAGTAAAGTCACAAGGAGGAAATCCATAGTTGGTTTTATTTTGGCTATTTAATACTATGTACAAACTGAAATAAATGTAAACTGTAGATTTCCCGAAAATTAAAAAAATAAATAAAAGATTTACGAATACGGGGACGAAGATCGAGAGACCTTTGAAGGACTAAGTTCGTGGCACTTCATATCTGGTCTCTAAATCTATACCTACTTTGGACTGCATGTGCATATCTTATTATACTACCTTCAAGCCACCAAGTCTTTTGAAAATACGACGTAAAGTGAGATCCAAATTTTCTCTTATTTAATAAACCAAAACTAAAATTTCCTTTGAAATCGTAAGATTTGTAAAAAGTACCTACTTAAAACCATAAAACACCAAATCTAGCTTTTTAAAATTTCAAATTAGGAATTTAATTAATAAATAAAATGAAATAATTCTTTTTTAAACTTTCTTCAGGCAGGTAGGTACCATAATATTGAAAAGCTCTGTTAAAATGGGTACCGGACAACTCAGAATGAAACCAACTCAGAAGCACCTCAGAAAGGTCATTAAGAGTGATGTTAAAAAAATATTTAAAAAATTGGTTTAATAGGTTAAGTTAGGTTAGGGTTACCGGTTATTTTTAAATTATTTTTTCATTTCTGAGGTGTTTCTGAGTAGGTTTCATTCTGAGTTGGCATGGAACCGTTACATTTGGCCACCGAGTCAAAGTTAGACATCTAGTCAACGGAACGTACAAACAAATTTTCAGACAGGTGAGATGCCAAATGGTCGAGTCGAAACAGGACTTCGCTTTGATCAGTCAATGAAAAAAGTGGAATCAATGATTAATGTATTACCATGTTTTTTTGGCCAACATTAAACTTGAATATTGCAATATATTATGTCTTTTTTAATTGCATTCAACTTGGCAGACATAAGATTTCCATAATTTAAGTGTTACTTAATATTTAATAAGTCTGTCTTGCGCGACACTTATTTGTTTTACGCGACAAATTGCTGTATTTTATGATTTTTTTGTATTGCAAATTTTTATCCACGACACCGCGTTTTGTGATGATTTAAAAAATTCTTTGTGGCTTAAATTCTTATGCATCTTTAAATCTTTAAATCTTTAAATAACACCTTCAGTATATAATCACAACATTGGTTAATTCAGAAGATTGCATAATTTGCGGTCATCTCTTTGGTAGGTACACCTACATTGAATTTTCTGCAATTCTTAAGGTCAAAAAGATTGCATTATTTATAAACATTTCGCAAGAGAGCTTCCTTTCCTTGTTGCATTTAATAAAATTATTATAATCCTGTCTTATTTTATAAGGGTCAACTCTACTTTTCAGAAAATTGACTCACGTTATCTTCCCTTAATCCTATTCAGGTTGGTGACGTACAACTTCGAAAAGGCGCCACCAGGCGTCCCTATCCTTTGCTCGTCAGTGACCTTCGTCCGTAGAAAGCCCAACCCCTCCTCCCACAGCCTTTGCAGTTACCTTTTTAACTTTTTCTGGGGCGGCCAACTATTAACTCGTCTTCCCCCTAAAATAAGTCATCGTTTTTTTAATTATTTATTTGGCAACAAAATGGGACTTCAGAAGAATAATTCTAGGGCCTAATGCTAGAAGTGCCTTCGTCAAATTTCTGAATCGCCCGGGGATGAAGAATGTTTATCGAATCCATGGCACGAAAAAGCCGAATCAAAATTTTGACTTCTACATTTTATAGGCCATAATTTCACCAATCCAGACTATCTAAAGCAGCGGTCGTCACACTTTTCTGGCCAAGGGCCACATAGGACAATGTGAGGTATCACCGCGAACCGCACACTTATGATTTCGGGGGGGGGGGAATGTGTCAATTTTCGCACACGTGATAAAAATGGTAACAATACATTCAATAACCAATATTACAGTTTATTTTGCTTTATTAGTGCGTGCTAAGCGTGTTTTTTGGTCTTTTTCGACCATACATTTTTTTTACCTACCTACGCCCTCTAATTTTCTTTGTGTCTTCTACTGCCCCCCTGATAGTCTCCAAAGACAATATAATTAATTGTAAAAAACGGATAATGTGTCTAATTGTACATGAAAAAAATATATTTAAAAAGAAAACGGCAGATATTTGTGCGGGCCGCAAAAACCGGATAGTATTATTGTACTTGAAAAAAAAATTAAAGAGGAAACCCCAGATATTTGTGCGGGCCGCAGAAATTCCCGTCGCGGGCCGCAGTTTGACGACCACGGATCTAGAGCGTCTGACATATATAGCGTTCATAGCGTTCAAGAAGGTTTTAGAGCACTTTCTTGTACCCAAATCAAATTACCAAAACTGACGAAGGCAGTTTTAGCATTAACGTCCGGATTTATGCTTTAATTGGTTGAAATTTATTTAATTGGTTGAAAACCTGTTTCAAAATGCATCATGTTTATTATTATTGCATTTTCCATTGTGAAAGGTTATCAAGTAAAATCCATATTAATTAGTTCAAAGTTTAGAGAACACACGTATTTTTTCTAAAAACCTACAGCCATACATATAAAAAAAACTTGCCTTTCACTGGCATTTGACCATAACCGTAGGTATTTAAAAAGAGGTTCTAGTATTTATTACCTGTGATAAATATGTAGAAGGTGCTGGGTCTATTTATAATTGACCGAGGTCACTGAAGTTTTGCAGGATATATAAAGATTCACCTGACTTACAAAATCGTTGTCACCAATGCTCCGAAATGCATGTGACAAGATACATACGACATTATTATTAGAGATTATTATAGAGATTTTACCTTCAACACAGGACGTAGCTGACAGATTCAAATATATTTATGCTCGAATCTGTCAGCTATGTCCTGCGTCGTTATACACAGAACATCGCCTTGCACTGCAGTGGGAGGGATTGATTGATACATCCGTCACTTCTGAATAAACTGACCCCCAAATTCCTCTCCACCCTTCGTAGCTCCTTCCTTCCCGGAACTTCCTCTCATTTCTTTCCTAATAAGACTCTACACACAGCGTAGGCCTTGGGGGATTTTTTCCTCCGGGCCTCGTGTGTAAAGCTAATACAGAAAAGGAAAATATTATATCAACGACAGTAAAGTCTTTTATTTTATCACGAAATCTTACCCATTAAGGAAGTTCTGGGAACGAAAGGGGTATGAGGGGTGGATGGGAATCTGGAAGTAAGGTGACTAGGAGTGATGGACGTATGATGGTATAGTTATAAAAGGTACAATATATCATTATCCAATTTCAGGGAGTTAATTCGCTTTTTGAATTGTTATATTTCAAAGTTTCGGTTACATTAATTTTATTTTTGGACAATAATAATATATTGTACTACCTCACACCCAAATACAAGTAGTGGCGCTGGGCTTTGATCGTTCTCAGCATTGGGATGGCTATTAAGCCGTTTGTTTTGAATCTATTGCTTTTGCGATCTGACGAATTAATTTCATTTATGAAATAGTATTTATTATTTAATTAAATGAAGACAATATTAGCGAAACTCAATCGAAAATCTGGAGACAGAAAAATCAGTGAAAGATATTAGCACCTCTGGGACACGAACTCAGGACCTTCTGCTTACATGGCAAATGCTCTACCAACTGAGCTAAGGTGACTATTTTTTTTTTTTTTACAGTGAATACCGCACAAGAATCTCAACTGCTCCCGTCTGGAGCCAGTGAGAATATGGCATCCCCAATTGGGGTATGTTGTGAGGCTGAAGGTAGTGGGGAGGGGAAGGAGGTGGGGAAGAGGAAGGTTGGGAAGTACCTGGCTATTCAGATCTGGTCACCAAACACAGCTAAAGCCATTTTCAAGCAACGTTTCAATTCTGAATGGTGGTCTTACACCAGGGCGATACTGATAGTATCTTCCACTCTAGTACATGCCGCAAATATACTATATATTATTTTAAATGAATTAATTGTGAAATAACACAAATTAATCAAATAAAATTTATTTTCGCATGCCGGGTTCGAACCCGCGACCCGTGAGTCAAGAGTCTTACCCACTGGACTACGGAGGTCGTCAAATATCCAATTCGTCTATATCCAATTCGGTCACTTCTAAATTTATCATACTTCGGCTAAGAACTACCAACATTATCTTCATTTTCTTAACGCATATATTATTGGTTGCTATCTTTATATACGATTGCAAGATTCAAACTCGAACTAAATGCTATCTAGATAGCGTCTGGATAAATTGTTATGCATTTTATTTTTAATATGCGACATACATATGACATATTTTTAATATGTGCCAAAATCTTTTTCTGATTTTTTGTCTCCAGACTTTCGATTGAGTTTCGCTAATATTGTCTTAATTTAATCAAATATTACAATTTTAGGTTTTACTTATAAAGTTAAAAATAAAAATAAATATTCTTTATTAATTTGATATAAGGTGCTTTTATGCAATTCTGTGATAGATGGTGCATTAAATTCTTAAAATATCTCTTAAGTGGGGAAGTCCTATGGTTATCTAAGGATAATTTAAATATTTATTCTTTGAATTGTAATTATGTGCTGTAAGGAAGCTTTAAAGGCCCCTCCCCATCCAATAATGCCATACTGCAATATGTACTGTACTAATGCATAATAGATAGTTCTTATAGTAAACTATTTCCAAATGCATAAATCATCAATGATCAGGTCACTGTTATGTTCACACCTTTACAAAGTAGGTCATGTTCGAGAATGCTTCAAGTATAATCAGTAGGTATATAAATAACACTGTAATTACGGTTTTTAATTAATTAATAATTACTAATAACAAATCTTTCATCATTTCCATTCATGATCGTGAAATCATCTTCTTTGTATTAAAATTAGTATTTGAATAGAAGTGGATAACATGAACACACGAATGTCACTCAGTCAGGAGTTAGATTATTTTCTTTGTTTGTAATATGAAATATTGAATGTGTTTATTCCACGCACGCCCATTTTTCACGCACGTTGGATTTCAAGGAAGTTATAATCAGTGGCGGTCCTTCCCTCAGGTCAATTGGTCGAAAACCTCCGAAAATTATAATAAGACAGTAAAACATAATTATGCAATTCAAAAGAACTAGTATTTTTTTTTTTTTTTTTTTTTTTTTTATATTTATATCAAACGTTTATTGATTATAGCATATAAAATATAATGTACATTTAGATGATGAATTAATTTGCTTACATGTTCATATTCAAATATGTTAATACCACTCTTCCATGGAAGCGTTAGCTTGTGTCTGGAAGAGTAGTGTACATTTTTTAATGCTATATTTAAGTTCTTAAATTACAATGTGAATGTAAAAAACAATAAGTTGTAAGTTCGGTGATATGTAATTATAAGTATTTATCTACTATCAAAACAATTTTACTGTTTGGATAATGTGTCCAGAATTATTGTAATTAGTAGCTAAAAACAATACAAAATTTAACTTATTTGAAGAATGGAGTATCACTTGGAAACTGAGTTATAAGTAGATTAGATTAGTCGGAAACTGTTTTTTTTTTTTTTGAGATTATCTTTAAAATATTTTTTTACAGTGTTTATTAATTGGATTTTATCATTAATTTTTCTAATTTCATCCGGTAATCGGTTGAAAATAAGTCTTCCTTGATAAGTATAATAATTTTGTGCAAAGGAAGTGTTTAATTTTGGGCATGAAAAAATATATTTATGTCTAGTACGGTTTTCAGTTATAAATTGATATTTTTCTTTTTCTTTTATAATTTGAATCAATGCATTTCTATTGTATAGATCTTTGAAAGATGGTACTTGAAATTCCTTAAATAATTGATCCGTTGGGTAGTCAGAAGGTTTTTTTAATATGATTTTAATTATTAGCCTCTGCACAACTTCAATTGGGGAAAGATTAGTTTTGTATGCGGATCCCCAGCTAATGATAACATATTGTAAAGTTGATTGAACCAAAGCGTAATATATTAGATATAAGTTTTTTACAGATAAAAAATTTCTGATTCTTAAAAATATATAAATCAATTTTCTAATTTTTTTTACAACTTGACAAATTTGTTCCTTCCATTTCAAATTTTTATCGATAATGACTCCTAAATATTTGATTGTGTTTGTTGTTTTTAATATTGTGCAGTTTTGGATACAATAATTTTTACTATGTGTTTTGGAATTATCATGGATGATGATGTCAATGTTTTTAGGGGTATCATTTTTGTGTATTGCAAATGGAATTACAAATGTTTTATCACCATTTAGTGATAGTAAATTTACGTCGAAGAAATTCTTTAAAATATTTATGTCTTCGGTGGCTTTAAATGTTACTTTTTCCCAAGTTTTATCGCTAATTATTAGTACCGTATCATCGGCGTATGAAGTAATTTGGCCATGTAGTGGTTGAAAAAAAATGTCATTAACATATATGGTGAAAAGGATTGGTCCGATTACTGTACCTTGAGGGATTCCAAAGTCTGATATTTCTTTATCGCTATTAATCTGATTTATTTTTACGACTTGCGGTCGATTTTTTAGGTAGTTCGAAATCCATTTAATTGCATTGTCTTTTATACCTATATTGTTTAGTTTTTTTAGTAGAATCTCATGGGATATACTATCAAAAGCTTTTCTGAGATCAATAAATATACCGGCACATTTTTCACCTTTATCCAATGATTCATTGATGTATGAGGTTACATTAGCAATAGTATTATTCTAACGTAATTGAAATGCACCGTGAAACAGTAAGCAGTGACATCTAACGTCTTAAATGAAAGCTTTCTTTCCCACGCACTATGATTGGCTGCCGGCTGGGTCAATTTATTGAATGTCCCAATACCATGTCTTCTTTCTATTTACGCGCCATACAATAAACGAGATGGCACTACGTCGCCTAGTAAAAATGCCAATTAATATTTTATTATTAACAATATTAATATCAGAATTGAGTCACTAAGATTCTTGTACCTACCTAAATTGCATGTCTAACTATAAAATTAGTACGAACTTACGTACAGGTTTAAAATTTATCGAAAAAATTTGTAAATATTTGAATAATTTTTGACCCTGAAAAATATTCGCCTAATGTCCGAACATTAGTCAAGACTTTACATAAATTTAAAGTAAAAGCTATGTTATAAACACCACACCTCGAAAGTGAACCTATTGACCTCAAGTTAGAGCCACAAACAAAACATATTCACGGAATACTTCTTTCAAGAGATCCTGATGTGTTTTTATTATTCTTTGATTAATTACCAACACTTCAATCAAATTATTATTAAATTGGTAAAAGTCAAGGTCGCTCATCACGTAAGCGATGGAGTCGCCAGTATTCGTCATTAAAAGAGCTAAAAAATAATTGTCCCGACAGAACACATCATTATGGTATACATTATTGTACATATTATATACATTTGTCGTGCCATACATATTCACGTTCGTTATTGATTTAATATATTATTATATCATTCTTGTTCCCTCTCATATGAGGCCATCCATTTAGAGTCGTGAATTGATTCACTACCCAATTATACAAGATATACCTAGTATATTATGTTCTAATTACTACAGTCTGGTCATGCATTTACGAATTTTATAAATTTTGCGAAAAAAAAAAAATAAAAAAAAATTATGTTCTAATTACTACCTTATGGTAATGCGTTTACGAATTTTATAAAGTTTGGACGATGAAAGTTTCATTTATTACTCTAATAACAGACATGACAACCTTAACGATCTTAGGTCGAATTATTAAACAATATACTCCTATTTTATTTCTACCGCTCTTCATTTGTGTTTTAGCGTCGATGTAATAATACATAGTGTATCGGTCTTGCTGATAAACGTCGTGAATAGTTTATGCAACTGATAAACTACCGTGTATGTGTAAACCTTACTAATAGAAACTGACGCTAATCATTGGAAAATTTTATATTCCTTTATAACACTGCATAACATGTAAAAAATGTATACTTATTGTAAAAAACAAACAAATAGGGTTGTTTATCGGTTGTAGAAACTGATTATAATAATAATTTTTTCATAAAATTTCGGAATTTTTTCAAAATATTTTAAATGCCATGAGTATTTCTCCCGTTTGAAGATGTAAAAACAAATAAACATTTTAGAATCTAGAAAAAATTACTTTTTAGATCTTTGTATTTAAAATATATACATTAATATTAATAAAATGCAATATTTTTATTTTAAACTTAAAAAGTTGGAAAAAGCTTTGCGACAAACGATTTTAAACGAAGCATCTAAAAATTTCGAAATATACAAAATGAAAAAAACAGTCAAAGCGTCGAAAAATTTCGAACTACACAAAATGAAAAACTGATATTTTTTAACTATTGCTTGCACGTCTTAAAACTTTTTTTTCTTTGGTAGGTACTTGTTTACCAAAACATGCATTAAACTTTTATGTTTTAATTTAAAGAAAGTTAAAATTCTTATAAAATTAAGATCATCAAATCTTGATTATTGGTAATTCACATTAACAACCCATTTTCCGATATAACATGAAAATACAATTTACAGTATGCAATATTGTTTAATTAGTTGACTTAAACTAAAAACAACACAATTATGTTTCAAATACATATATCGAACTATACGAATTAACTAATTCATTAACAAAAACACTATTTAATTTATGAAGACATTAAAAAAACTGTCACCCTGAATAATTGTACAATGCTTCTAGTGCACACAGCCGAAAACACAACTGCGCATGCGTAGAATGCCAAATGCAATGTTGCCGGATTTGAAAAAAAATAAAGATTTTTTTATTAGTACCAAGTCGAATCTAAAATTATACAGTCTTCATTCAATGTGCAATGTATAAAATGTGCAACTCAAACACCGTTTAACGGATGAAAAGTTATTTTTTATTAGTCACTAGTATTGGGTATTACCGTGCATTTTTAAAGACCATAACATTTCAATAAATATTAAAGATAGGAAATGACATTTGGAAAACTAAATTTGAATATAAATTGCGCTCAATTAAAATATATTTTATATATCCTTGCACACTAATTAATAAATTAATGATAAAAAGCGAAAAACTAATACTAAACAAAAATAACGTATTATTAAAATCAACTAAGCTACACATGCGTTATACCTACAGCGTATTTATTATTATAAATAGATAGCAAGTGAAGTGTTAAAGTAGAGGGAATTTTTATTCGGTATTATTTTTCTTTATTTTCAGACTACTTTGTTGGGGTATTTATCGGATGTAAATTGTAGTTTTTGAAATTTTTGAAATTTTTGAAATTTTTTCACAAATAGAATTGTAAGAGCACGGAGTGATTTGAACTTCGATGTGGAAGTTAACATAAACTCACCATATTTACACAATTATGATCACGGCAGAGATTACCAAAACTAACCTCGCAATAAGGAAGAAGATAATAACTTATTCAATGTACCACACGGCAGAACAGATGTTCTAGGAGAGCATAAGATAAGAAAAACGCATAAGCATAAGACAAAACCTATAGAATGAAATTTCTTATTTTTTAAATACTCTACCTAACTAAAAAAAATTACCTTTCTTCCCAATTATTAAGAAAGAATAAGAAACCTTATTATTTTTTTATGTGTCCCAACTGCTCCCAACCGTCTGGAGCCAGTGAGTGCATTACTAATTGGGGTACGTTGTAGAGGAAGGTAAGGAGGTACCTACCTATTCACATCTGGTCACCAAACACGGCTAAAGCCATTTCAAGCAATGTTTCAATTCTAAATGGTGTTCTTACACCAGAGGAGATACTGAGAGAATCTTCCATTCCGGAACGTACCGTAAATATACGATATATTAATTTTATTAATGGATTGTGAAATAACACAAATGAGATAAATAAAATTTATAATGCCCACGCCGGAATTTGAACCCGTTACCTCCGGATTACCAATCGACAGCCTTACTCCTCGACGTTCATCGTAAGGGTAAATAGATATTTTCTGTAGTAGGTACAATAATTTAATAATAAAAAAAATTAAATGTGTTACTTATCAAATGAAATTTTAATTTATAGCTTTAACAAAAAAATCTTATTGCTCTTTTCTTGGCCCATATCCGTCTTCCATCAAAAAGACTACCGTTGTTGTTCAATGAATTCCGAAAAATCAGTCATTAAAAAGTAATTATATCTGTGCAATAATGCCTCCAGTTTAAGAATGTCTTGTGACTGGAATTAGAAATGACTGACCTTGGGCTTTCATGTCAGAAGTTAGTCCCTGATTCCAATAATATATAATAAACGTCGCTTCACCTTTATCAAAATATCTTCAATAATGGGCACACTATCATCAATTTTACTAGAAGTTTAAACCTATAAAAAATAATTTGAAAATATTGTTATTTGGTACATCCTGCCCCATGCAAAGTTTAATTCTTCAAATTAAAATAGATTCTCATGTACAGGGTAGTTTTAATATGTATTATACTTGTTGAATTTTGTGTCATCCTCTTTTTTAAATATTTTACTTCACTTTCTACCAGTCATTTTATATTTATATTCATTTCCGTTATGGACTCTTTTACTTTCAAAAGAGGAAAACCAATGAATGAGCATACCCTCAAATTACATGAATGTCAAAACAATTGTCCCCAATGTTCCTGCCTGCATATAACTAAACCAAAAGTATTAAGTATCTTGGTATTTAAATTGATGAAAACCTACAGTGGAATTCACATATTGATCGAACCTCAAAAAAGTTAACAAAACTCACCTTCTTCTTCAAAAAATACGAAACATCTTGTCAAAGATTTAAAGAGAGTATATTATGCTTTATGCCGCTCTCGATTGGAATGTGGAGTAATAGGATGGGGCAGCATCGAATAATCACATGAAACAACTGAAGGTAACTCAGAATTGCATCATAAAGACCATACTAAAGGTCCCCATAAGGACGTCAACAATAGAAATTTTTAAACAGTTTGATGTTCCAAGCATACAGAAAATCTATGCCAAAAACATTCTGGTACATAACCTCAAAAATGATTCAGTGGCAGACACCTCACATACTCATAAAACCTCAACAAACAGACATACGTTATATTCCAAAGTGTAACTCTACGTTTGTACAAATAAGCCGAATAATGAATTTTTAACCGTTAAGTTATATAACAAACTCCCACTTAGTATCAAACAAATTAAAACAAAAAATAGCTACATTAAGGACATTAAATGTTGGCTGAAGGAATTATCGGAAAATGAACCTACTAGTATACTTAAAACATTGTCGTAGAAGTTTCTGGAAAACCTTACCCAAACATGAAGTTAAACCAGTCGCTGAAAACTTATCCAAAACATAGTCTCCCTCAGCACAGGATCTCCTACTGAGGAGGACTACAAATATAATTTCTATTTTATATTTACACCTAACATATTTCGAATAAAAATCTAAAAAAATATATATAAATTATATAGTTACTAAAAAATATATATTTATTTTAAATTTTTTAATTTTACGAGTAAAATCTCAAATTATAATATTTAATTAAATGAAAACAATATTAGCGAAACTCAATCGAACATCTGGAGACAGAAAAATCAGAAAAAGATATTGGCTCCACTGGGACAGGGTCCTGGGTTCGTATCATATTGGCTCCACTATGATACGAACCCAGAACCCTGTCCCAGTGGAGCCAATATCTTTTTCTGATTTATCTGTCTCCAGATGTTCGACTGAGTTTTGCTAATATTGTCTTCATTTAATTTTTTTTAAATAATAATTTAACGTCTTTGTCACCTGATTTTTCCACTGTACCGAACAAGTGTATTCAATTACATAGTATGAAAACAATTTGAATTACTAAAGGGGCTTAAACGCTTGTATAAAATTATTAGGAATTTGCGAAAACTTTTGCATCCCCAAAGATTTTCATCTGAGGTGAATTATTTTCCTCAGGTCCTCCCGTGTGAAACTAATGTAAAAAAAAATCACAACAAAAGCGTAATCACGAAAGTACAACCGCTTTTTTTTTTTCCGCTTCGCTTCCGATTATTATATTTCATATAAAACAAATTCTCGCAACTTATGGACAAAAGCATTGTAGATATGAGTCAGTAAGGATTTTATACAAGGGCATTTTATAAAGGCGACCCAGAGCGACAAATCAAGGAGACAACGGAACTCTCAGCGGCAGACCTGCCAACTACTGGACAACCAACTTTATAACTAGTATGACTGACTCAACACTCCGAATATAACTTCAGTTTCTCACGGAATATTCACTAGTTTCAGTTCAAGGCAGACATGAATATTATCATCAAAGATTATTGTAATAGCTAAAAAAAACATCTTTATCTCCAACCATCAAATTATAATTTCAACCTATTTACGTTTGTGCCCATTTTTTGCATTCTTGTCAAAATTTAGAGAAGCATCTTATTAATAAATAACTAGTGCAGGGCCGTATTTACACTTTTCATTAATATAGGCCACTTCATTTTCGCCGCCCCTTCCTCCTTCTTAGAAATTGCCACCTATCATAATTATTCACTTAAGCTTTTATTAGGTGATACAGTTTCAAAAATAAATATTCTAATGTAAAAAATGTAAAAATAAATGATAGAATTATTCACAAAGTAAAAGTAACATGAAACAAGAATTACATTTTTTTGGGGAATTTTTTTACTGAATCATCTATAATAGCTTCATAGTTTATAGTATTCAATATGCTTGTATGCATAGAAGAGCCAAAGATTATTCTTGCGATAATGAAGACCTTTGGTATGTCTTCACTCGCTAACTCCTTTCTCCAGAACACTTTGCGGCTGGAGTGCAAAGTGCGACGCGGGGAGCTATATCCAAATTTGGGTAAACGTTGCACAGAGATTGTTTCCTCAAATACTTTCCTTAAAAAGATTCAGTAATGATGTAGATTCAGGTTTCTCTGCCGTCTTGCTAGAGGAAATGTGACCTTGAAAGTGTGCACATTCCTGAACTAAATCTTCTTCTAAATTATTGCATAATATTGAAAAAGATACTGAGCTTTTTCTGGGACTCTTTGTGTTGAAAGTTCACCCATTTATTAAAAATTAATTTTTTTCTTTAAATTTTATGTACGCATTGTGCATTCTCTCAAATTCAGCTCTCAGTCAGGAGGTTGTTTCAATATCCTCATTTGATCTTTCGTTTGCACATTTTTTTCTCTAAAGGTCATCTTACTCTCAATGTCGCCCTATTATTGCTAAAGTGTGGTCATTTCAATTGCACTTTCTTCGAAATAATCATAGTTTTCTTGCTCTGGTATAATAAACTCGAGAAGAGATCCATAAAAATCAGACACCTTCAGTACATCAACAGATGAGCTCTGAATCTGAGCACTCTCTTTATTTAGTCTTTCCAAAATAGCATTCCAAAATACGATTAGTAACCAAATAAAGGTAGCCCACTGTTCAAGCATTTTTGTGAAATATTCACACCATAATCGCACGACGCAATCCGCGGTCCCGTGCGGGATCACAGGGCGTCTGAAGGTTCCTTTGGGGGGAAATTGGTGTAGAGGCTTAAAAATGTTTTTTTTTCATAAATCGATAGAACTATTAAAAATATATTCTGAAAATTTCTAACCAATATACCACGCCATTTAAAAGTTATATGCGTTTGAGTGAGTGTCTCTCGGTCGAAATACCACTATTTTACGGCCACTCTTATTTTCAAATGCATTTTTCTCGAAATTACTTTTTTCGAATTTGTGTAACCTCTAGTTCCTACATTTTTTTATCAATCGTTATCAAACTTAGCACATAGTTTCTTTATATAAATCCTAAACCATAGCTTTATTTTTACTATTTTTATGGCACATAAAACGTACAAAAGAATGGTAAAAAAATCATACAAAATTTTTACATTTCTAAAAAAATATATTAATTTTCGATTTTTTTGTAAGGAGAAGGTTCAAATAGAAGAAACACTTGTAAAAAGTAAATTCTTTTCAAAAATTGAGTTCGGATGAAAATTGTGACCGCCAGGAGTTATACAAATTGTCCAGCCGGATGGTGACTTACAATGCGCGGCAGCTGATATCTTCGTTATTTTATGAGGAAAATATTTGAAAATTTTAGAATATACTGTTGAATGTATGTATAAAATGATCCCAAAGTATAATTAAAAAAAATTATGTATAGTCTTAAAAAAAATCATGAAAATCACTAAAAATACGCAGTCCTACACCTATTTCCCCCTTAGGGAACGTACCCATACTACGTGACACTTTTAGGGGGGGGGGTCTTCAAAATGTCACGCTCCATACAAATGAGCGGCGGGTTGCTTAGGATTTTGGTCACCGGGGGGGGGGGGGGGGGGAGTTAAAAATTGCAAAAAGTTGGTCACGTAGTATGGGTACGTTCCCTTAAACGCTCGTTCGCGGCCAAATCATTTTTGTGAATAAATATTCGCACACAATTACCCGTCCCGTATTGGATGGTTGGGCATTGAACGATACAAATCCGCGGTCCCGTACGGGACCATTGGGCGTCTAAAGGTTTTTAGATAGAAAACTCTATCTATCCACAGTAACTTTTTTATAATCGTACACAAACTTAAAGGCTTACCAAAGCAAGCGAGCGCCGCCTCCTGAACTCTGCCGCCCCTAGGCCGCGGCCTATAAGGCCTATTGACAAATCCAGAACTGAACTAGTGACATTATCTTTAAAGCTCTTGAACCAAAGAACAAAAAAATCTGAGTTAACACCCACTGGACGTCACGCATAGTGTTAAAATTAAATTACCGCGATTTCACACTTTTCAAAAAAATGGTTTTAATGAGCAGTTTGTCGATTTTTTTTCTTATTATCAAAATACAGATCTTGTGCGATGGAATAGAGGGGTGCGCAACTGCGGTGTATTCAATAAAATACTATTTATTATTCGTTACAAAACCTACACAGCTCGTCTTTGAAGTAATTATTGACAATGGGATCCGAGTTCATAGGTTTACTGAATTATTCTGCTCCAAAATGTTCTGCTTTATTATGAACTAGCTTGGGTACGCTCAGGGAATTGATAGGAAATTGAACTGCGGATCTTACTTTTTATACCCCTTCCAATGGATTGCTCCACCCATACAAAAAAATGCTTCGAATGGTCCACAATGTTTCAGAATATTCCACAATGTTCGAGAGTGTTCTGGAATGTTCCACAATGATGTTACTGATTAACTATTCCCGAACATTCCAAAAAAATGTTCCGGGAAGTTCTGGAATCTTATGGAATGCTCTCGAATACTCTTGAATTTTCTGGACTGTTGTAGAAATTTCTAGGTGGCGAAGCTTCCAGCCCTTTTATCTTCAAAATCTAGCCCTTCAGGTAAAAACGGGAACCTTATTTTGGATGGGGATAGAGGGCTACCACACCATATAACTCCCTTAATAGTACCGGGACTCGTTTCTGAGTTTTAGCGAGATGCACACTTGTACACTTTATTTTATAATATATATATGTCACTGCAAAAGCCCGAACTACGGTAAATCCTAAGATTTTCCGGTAAATCCTAAGATTTACCAACTCTTAATGGTAAAAGTCCGAACCGTTCTATAATCATCGTTCACCAACCTAACCTAACCTAATCTAACCTAACCTAACCTAACCTAACCTAACCTAACCTAACCTAACCAATCCTAACCTAACCTAACCTAACCTAACATGTACTAAATTCTAATGGTAAAAGCCCAAAAAAATCGTTAATAATATTTAAATAAGAAACGATTTTTTCGGGCTTTTACCATTAGAATTTAGTTCATGTTAGGTTAGGTTAGGTTAGGTTGGTGAACGATGATTATAGAACGGTTCGGACTTTTACCATTAAGAGTTGGTAAATCTTAGGATTTATCAATATTCGGGCTTTTACGGTAACATATATAAATTATGAAAGGTTTTCTGGACTGACAAAATAAAAGTTCGTTGGCCATTTTTTTATTAATTCAATTTTCACCAAATGGTTTACGGAAATGTACAATATTGTACAATATCTACACATTAACTTTATTATATTTTTGTAACTGTGTTGAGGCGGATTTTTGTGATTAATAACTCCTTTCCCTTTTAATTTAATACCCAGAGAATAAGCAAACTAAAAAAATATTAAAAGATATTTACAAAGTTTCAGAGTTTCAAATGTTTAGAAATAACCAGATTTTAGAAAAAAACATAAGTGAAATGTCTATTATTTTTAACTAAATGGGACCTTGTCACAGTGCTAACAACAGGAATAGGGTTAAAAAATTGATTTATAACAATCCAAAATAAATAAAATCTGTAAAAAAAAAATCTTTCCTACATTCTCTGTATACTTGCGCATAACACACCCGCCATGTTTTTTTTATGAAATAATACTATTAGTTCTGTAGCAGAATCTCGCGTGTACTAGACGTTTGTACATAAACTAAATATAATAGGGAGCTGGCCACAATGACACGCCAATGGAGTTTGGTACGCCAGTGGATTTTGGAACGCCACTGGTCTTTTAAATGAATTTACTACTTTGACAAAAAATGCTTCTAGGTATAATGGCAAAACTGATTTGAGTACTGGATTAAAATAAATATTTTTCACTTTGGAGACTGTGGGAGACTGGGGTTTTTAGGTTACTGGGATACTGGGAGAGGTAAACTGAATCTAAGACTGATTAAAACACTTAAAAAGAGGTTTGAACTTGGAGACTGTTGGTATCTTGAGTATTCTTTCTTCTTGGCTGATAGTTTTGAACTGACTTCCTACCGGTTTGACTTCTATTTTTATAGGGCAAACTCAGGTCGGACTTTTGGGGGACAGAACCTCCTTAATTTTTCTAAGGTACTTGTTTTAGGTAATTTCCCTGGTCGCCACGATTGGAAGTCAGCTGTGTCAAAATTATGTGTGATAGTTTTTGCCATTATTTTACCAACTCAGGATACCAAAGCCTCACATCATTTTTATTGTGTTTACAAGAAAAGGTACAAGTATACATATGTGATATAAGGTACAATTTTAAACAGTAAATATTTTTCTTAAAGTGCAACAATCACTGATAGACGTCAGTTTTTGGGTTGTTTTTGTAGCATATACTTATTTTTAGGTGATGATGTTTATTTCTTGATCCAAATTATTCCCAATTTCTCGAAATTGAGCTCCAAATTTTTCGGAACATGAATTCGCTGTCGTAAATATTTACGATTCAGATTTTTCCTTTGTTCAGAATTGACCAATAGTGGCTCGGCTGGTCGCATGGTGGGGGTGACGTAAATAGTCAGCCAATTCCTTGGCGTTGATCATTGCTGTCTGGAGCCCCTTGTGGAAGTATTAGGTGGTTATTCAGGTGTGTTTTCCAGTCCAATGAGGCTGCCGCATGTATTCATTATCAATTTCATTTATGTTTTCAATTGATTAGTTAGTTAAAGGATATAATAGCGTTGTAGACAAATCATTTGGAAGGGCCACCACATGCACATTATTCCGCTAGCCAATAGCAGCTCTAAGATTGTCGTGCCGGCGGCATGGTACTCTGTGGGAGCGTAAATTCCTTTCTTGAATTTCCAGGGTTTTCATACGCTTTCGCGCACTCGTTCGATGCACACGAATTCCTACGACACGTTCGATATATCGCGTAATGTTAATTATTTCGATTTGACAGTTTGTAACGCTCATGCGAACTCTGGCGGAGTAAAAAGGTATTATCCAACACGACTACCATCTTGACAGGATTGATTTGAAACGGAACACCAAGTATATTTACAGTCACATGAGTTGCAAAACGCTCGAGTTAAATTTGAACTTCGCTGCACTTAGTCAACCAGTCAATTTATTAACATATATTTTTGAATGAAGCTATAACTTTGTGGTTATTCATTATAGATAAATGAAACAATTCAACTTTGTTTGAACCTAATGAGTAAATCCGACCGATTTCAGAACAAAAGTTTCTTCTTCAGGGCAAGCGTATACTAATTTGGCAGTTTCGAAATATGGATGGGAACAATGTTTTATTATGGTAGGGGTGGAGCCAAATATTCATTTAATTAACTCAAATTAGTATACGCTTGCCCTGAAGAAGGAACCTTTGTTCTGAAATACGAGACTTGCTAAAAGAGCTAAATATGTTGACGGTGAAGCAAACTGTGTATTTGAACGTACTTATTTTTTTACATAAAATTAACATGGGGATGATGTCTAAGGAACTAAAAAGAAAAATACATTATAATAACGAAACACACGGATACGGAACAAGAAATTCAAAGCAAATTAGACTGCCGACAAGAAAAAAATCAAGCACCCAGAAATCTGTGTTGTACCAGGCCGTCCAACTGTATAACAACATCCCGAATGAAATTACTGAGATAGAAAATATAAATAAGTTTAAAAAAGAATTACGGAAGTATGTCTACCTCAATTATTAATGTCTTTATTTATGTGTAATATTTAAAGAATGATTATGTTTGCCAATGTAAATGTTTATATCTTTATAAAATATTAGCACACACAAAGATGTGAGCTAACTGAAGATTAATAAATAAATAAATAAAAATAAATAAATGAAACCGGTCAGATTTACTCATTATGTTAGGTCCTTACATATGACTTTGGCGTTTTGCCGTACTGGCAAATTTGATCTCAAATATCTTCTCTTTGGTTAGGAATTCCAAATTCAAATTTATACAATTTACTCATGTATTTGTGTTTCTAAAATTATAATTCATTTGTTTTTTCCTTAATTGTTTTTTTTTCTTTGCGTTACTTAGTTTACAAAATGGAAAACTTGAAATATCGCGTTATTTACGAGTACGAGTTCCACCGTGGCACCAGTGCTGCAGAAACGGCTCGAAGGATTAATGATGTGTATGGCGACGGTGCCGCAAAAGAAAACACAGTGCGTTTTTGGTTCCAACGTTTTCGTTCTGGAAATTTCGACCTGCAGAACAAGCTCCGTAGACGGCCGGCGACCAAAGTTGATAATAAAGAATTGAAGGCTATTGTGGAAGCGGATCCATCGCAAACCACGACCGAGTTAGCTGCAGACTGCGGTGTTAGTGATAAAACTGTTTTAATCCACTTGAAGCAAATTGGGAAGGTGAAAAAGCTTGAAAAGTGGGTACCTCACGAATTGAGTGAAGCAAATCAACAAACGCGCGTTAGAACGCTAGACCACACACTGCACAACAGACGGCTATCAAATTAGAGGAGCTTCAATTGGAATGTCTAAGACATCCACCGTACTCTCCGGACCTTGCCCCAACAGGTAAAAGGTAAAAGCCCATTTTTTTCGAAATTTGGATAACTTCTTGCAAGGGAAAAAATTCAACTCCGATGGGGCAGTCCAAACCGCCTTCTGATTCCCGTCCGAATGGTTTTTTTAGTACAGGGATCGATGGCCTATGAGATGGCAAAAGTGCATAGATAGCAATGGTACATACTTTGATTAAATAAATATATTATAATATATTTAAAAAAATCGACTTTATGTTCCTCCCATACAAAACGCCAATTTCATATGTAAGGACCTAATATAAGTGGTTCAAACAAAGTTGAATTGTTTCATTCATTTATTAACAGTTTATTCTGTTATTATTTTACCAAGGTAGTTTTTTTATTTTACAAATGTTTTGTGCCCCTGACTTAGAGAGATGAAATAATAATAAACCTATAGCTAGCATTATGTATTATTAAAGAAATTTGTGCTTGGAGAATATGAAGAGCGAAGGTTAAAGAGTGAGGAGCGTATGACCTAGAGATTGGGCCTTGAAACTCGTGTTATTTAACACTATCTCGTTGTTTTTGTTGTACATCGCATCCGTCTAGCCATATTAATAGATATTCCAACAATTTGTTTTTTTGTTCATCACGGCTGTGGTTGTGACTGTATTGCACTCGAAGTGTTTTATTATGTTATAAGTGGACGTGACCCCTGATCCCAACGAAGTGTGGTGTAGGTACATATCTGATTCCTAATATCATAGGTGTGAGGTCATTTACATAAGAAGCAGAAATTAATTGTATTGGTATGTGTAACCCTTAAATATTAAATCGTCACCGCACCTACATACTCGTGGATACCTCAATATTTGGGAAAATACCATACCCATTTAATACTATTTCTACAAATTACGTAAAAGAAAAATGCAAAATTTCCAAACATACTTACAAGTGCTCTGGAGGTAAAGTGAAATTATTTCAGCTGGTGATTCCACAAGATTGTTAGTAAGACAAAAAATATTAATTTTTTTTTGGAATACATTTTTTTTTTTCTAATATTCGCGGAAATTTTTTGAAGTGAAACTTCTTTAGCGCCGCTAGTGACTTAAAAATTCGAATTGCGTCACAACCCAGTTCTACACAAATACTCGTTTCTAACATAATGCTGTAAATTCGCAACTCGGCGCGTGCCTTCCATTGCGGTGCTGACAAGTCTCGGCGGCCAGAGAGACAGACATCAAGCGGACGGGGGTTAGAATCCTACGAGATCCAAAATAAAACATTTTTATTTTGTGAAATCAATATCCAATCTTCAAACCACTTAAAAAACAAGCAAAAGAAAAGATAGCGACATCTAGCAACGTTCTAGTTTCACTTCTACCGCGTGTGAATTACACACTACGATTTTTTTTTTAAACAAAAAGATAATATTATTTCAAAAATAGTTCTTATCTCTTTCGTATGCACTTTCAAGTACAATTACTTCGGAAGTTATTGTAATATACATGGTAATCTTGGGATAGATTGTTGGTTACCCAATTTAGGTGAGTATGGGTACCTACCGCCGTCCCGGGAACTATTTATTAAATAAGCAACACCCCTGCCATAAGTTATCGCAAATGGTGCGCTGGATGGATTCATACATCCTTCACTCCTGGATACAATGACTCCTGATTCCCACCAACCGCTCTTACCCTTTTCCTTCCCAGAACTTCCTATCTTTCCTTTACCTAAAAAGACTTCCCACACAACTTTCGAAATTTTTTCCTCAGGGCCTCCAGTGTGGAGATCACGAATAAAACAACTTACGTAACCGGGTAGGATGCAGTATTGTTGAGTTGTTCTGGGGTGTGATGGTTTGCTTTTGTGACAGCCAACCAGTGATAGGGAGGGAACCAGAAAAATAAGAGGATCTCCTATTGCGAAATAAAATCTCCTCGAATTTTTTTAAATGAGAAATGTGATTTCAGTATTTTAACAACCAAAGAAAACCAAGATTTGATCAATAATATCTGTTCTGACAAACCTAGAATGGTTTTAATTGAGTTAAGAAAAAAAAAATAACACCCTCACCACTAAAATTACTTTTCATTAAAAAATACATTAATCTTGAAATTTGAATTTGAAACTCGATATGTCAGTCCCCTGTTCAAACGAACGCCCACCTATTTACCGAATTACCGACCATGTTAATTTCTTGAATCAACATTTTTTTAGGATTTGGGTAACAGTGCTTCAACGTAACATTTGTGTCAACATCACCTTTTGATCGGTTGTGAAAATCCCCTTTTCATGGCTTCTTTTCATTTTTTTCTCTATTTGAACAATTGAAAATACGAAGCACACAGTAAGGCTATAATGAGCTTATTTTTAGATGGGAAAAAATTTCGAACCGTCATATTTTATGATGTAAATTAAGTAATGTGCTGAAACTAGACGTGTTAACTCAGATATTACAGAGAGATAAGTTTCGTGATTAGGGCTCAAATTTTGCTATATTTTGTTCTGATAGATTTCTGATTCATAGAAGTAAAATTTTCATCGCTTGGTGTAAAATCTGAGATTCTAATTGTAATTGTAAAGATTCTAATTAATGCACCCAGCTCTTTGCTAATCAGATACTTCTGATGCTTTCTCCTATCGGATGTTAACTATCATCCATCCAAAGACTTCTACACGACACAAGTTAGAAAGACAGCATCCGACTAAAACAATTAAGAAAACAAAATTACAGAATTGTTTACTGTGTAAAGGAATCCAAATGTATAACTTAGTTCTTAGTGATATAAAAAATGTAACTAGTTTAAGAAAATTCTTAAAAAAAACTGTACGTAATAAGTATTAGAATGGTACATAATAACTAAGTTAACAATTTAAAAAAAATGTAAATCCTCTTTCGAGTATTTCCCACACGGACGATGACATTTGCTCCACACAGGAGGCCCCAAGGAAAATAATTCTACTCAGGGCCTATGCCATCTTTGGGTATGCTGTGTGGAGGGTATTTTTAGGGGAAGGAATGAGAGGAAGTTCTAGGAAGGAAAAAGGTATGAGCGGTGGGTAGGAATCTGGGATCAGTGTGTCCGGGAATGACGGACGAATGAATCCATCCTTTCCCCTGCGGTGCAAGGCAATGTTCCGGGAAAGTTTTCCTGGAGAGATCAAAAGCTCTGCCTCAATCAGTCTCTCCCGATCCGGCCTGCCACGCTGTTGGTGGGCACTGTACGCAGACATATCTGCCGCCAAGATCCGGATAAACCAGACCCCATGAACCCGGGCACCCCTGCTAAGTCACCAAACGTAGCGAACCACTTGGAGTGACCTATGGTAGAGGGGTTGGTTATCCAATAAATGGTTCCCGGGCGGCGGTACCCCATATCTGCCCTCTAATTGACCCATACGTCATAACAAAATAAAAATAACATAAAGATAATGCGGTGGATACTTTTGTCGACCTATCGCGTGGCGACCCGGATCGGGAGGGACTGGTTGAGGGAGACCTTTTAAACTATCCAGCCGAACTCTCTCGACCCATCACCTTGCACCTCAGTGGAAGGGATGGGTTCATACGTTTGTCACTCCTGAACACATTACCCCAGATTCCTACACATCCCTCATACCCTTTTTCCTTTCCAGAACATCTCATTCCTTTCCCTAAAAAGATCCTCCAAGCATAAGAGATAATGTAAACAAAAAAAATGTTCTTCAAATTATAAGTCTTATTTGTGCACACAAATTACTCCATGTTTTTGTTTAATTTAGTTGAATAATTAATTAATATAATTCGGTAGTTTTTGATTGATCTTTTCTTACAAGAGAATGAGTTAGTTTAGTCAGATCAAATAGGCTTTGCCCAATATGCTTGAGAAATCAAATGATTCCAATTATTATTCAAGTTTTTTTGTGATATGTAAATTGAGTTTATAATTAAGTAATAACATCATTTACTCCACTCGTACAAAAAATTCGGGTAGGTACTAAATTTATTTAATCAATTGATTTAGACATTTGTTGTTTATTACGCGATGAATTGATTAGAACTGATTTATTTTATTTTTAGATCCGCGTTTATGAAATTAATCAAGTTAATAAATGTAAATGTTAAATAATAATTTGAATACAATTTGACCAAATCACGATTGTTTAAAAAACATTTGGTATTATCCGATCAATCTTCGGGCGAATTACGGCACCATTAGGTACTATTATTTTATTTATAAGCGTTTATTTCCCATCCTCAGATCCGTTCAAGGCTTTTTATAAGAATAGATTTTCTTTTGTGAAAATATATAATGATTTCCTAGGTAGGCTCAAGTGTTGTAGCTGTAAGGCTCTCGACGTGCTAGGGTGTGTCAATTATTTCAATTTTCGAATTCAGAAACGCCCGGGGTCTCAAAATTTGCGTCTTACAAAGAAAATGAGAACTGCATTTAAATTTACTTTTTTTAAATGGTTATAAGCCCGCTAAAATGCATTGAAAATCAGAAAAAAAAACCTGAAACCATTTTTTTTTTATTTTTAAACGACTTCAAAAAGGAGGAGGTTCTCAATTCGACTGTATTTTTTTTTTTTTTTTTTATGTTTGTTACGCCAGAACTTTTGACTGGGTGAACCGGTATTGATGATTCTTTTTTTATTTGAAAGCTGATGCTTCCCGTGTGGTCCCATTTTAATTTGGTTCAGTTCCGACAATAGCATCCATGAGAAAACCATATAAGTCTTAAATTTGCATAAGTATGTGCGCGACAAATGGAGGAATAACTCAATATCACGCCAACCGATTTCGATGATTCTTTTTTTATTGGAAAGGATGTACTTCAAGGGTAATTTAATGAGAGTTTGGTTAGGTTCTGATTATCGGATCCATGACAAATTAACGAAACTCGGCCGAATCTCTTAATTTGACTTTAACGTCGCTATGGTCAAATTATGTCTGTCTCATATGAGCAGTACGTTTAGTAGGTTTACCCATATTCAGACAAATTAGTTAGTGTACTTCAGATTCACTAAAAATCAAAAAATAAACAAAAATTTTAACAAAACAAAAAACGACTTCAAAAAATGCACTAAAAAGTAAAAAAATAATTTCGTATTCTTCTACAACTTCATAATCAACTTACTTTTTCTGATCATCAATATGTAGGTACGATTGTTTTTTTGGAGTCGGTGTCAGCAAAGGTACCCGGCCCGGCGGGTTCATTTGACAGCTCCCCGCGCCGCCGCGGCTCCGCTCTCGCCTCTCGCCTCGTCAAGTCGCTTGTGCGATACAAGCACACCTCACCTATAACTATGTATGTAGTTACAAACCTACCTTGACTGACACCGACTCCGAAAGTAACAATCGTACCTACATATTGATGATAAGAAAAAGTAAGTTGATTATGAAGTTGTAGAAGAATACGAAATTATTTTTTTACTTTTTAGTGCATTTTTTGAAGTCGTTTTTTGTTTTGTTAAAATTTTTGTTTATTTATTTAAAAAAATTCAGTAATTTAACCTTTTAACGTTTGCTTATCATTTAAAAATGCGTATAACTGACAAAAATGAAAAAAAGTTCAAGTTTATCAATACAAGCAAGTCAACAAGAATTCTGATTTTATCAAGAAAAAGTGTTGTTTTCCCCTTTTATATTTTTAACCAACACATCACATATATTTTAAAAAAAAAAATGTTTTTGGGTTCCTTGTACTGCAGTTATAGATTGAAAAATAAGTTTGGTAAAAATATAAAATATTAACCGTTTGTTTTATATTTTTTTTCCAAATCAAGAAATATATTTTTTTTTTCAAAATTTCCGGCCATTTTAGCGGGCTAATAGTGAACCATAATTTCATTTATTTTTTCGTTTTCGAATAGCTACAGATCATACGAAACTTTTGAGACCCCGGGCGTTTAAATATAAGGCAATTTTTTTCCTCTCTATGGAGAGCGACACAAGCTAAGTGCAATCCGGAAGTCGCCGGTTCAAAGCCCGGCGTGGCCAAAAAAATTTATTTGATTTATTTGTGTCATTTCACAATGTAATCATGTAAAATACCTACCTACCTGGGCTCCAGTCTGACAAAGGACAATGAGGATCCAGCAGAAATCAGAAGGAGAATCACAGCAGCCAACAAAACATACTTCTCTTTGCTGTCAGTGTTTAAGTCACGTGGCGCCCACAGGAAAACCAAAGTAACCATAATATAAGACCATTGTCAGAAATATATTCGCATATGGATGTGAGGCGCTGACACTGACGGCAAAGATGGCTGAAATGCTGGATACTTTTGAAAGAAAAATGTTGAGAAGAATATGTGGACCCTTGAAAGAGGGGGAACAGTGGCGCATCCGATACAAAAAAGAACTGTATTATATACATCAGGCCCCCTAACATCTCAGCCCATACGAGACTCCACGGGTAGAGATGGGCTGGTCCTAAAAAGGGCGCGGACTTCGAGCATCGTCTGCGGTTGGGCCGATAGCTATACGCATTCTCATTGGGACTGCCCGGTGGTCTGTGGAATACTTTCTCTGGCTTTCTTTTTATATATTTTATTTTCTTTCCGCTATTATACTAATTACTTACATTATAACATAATCATATAACTGTTTTTTCCTCATTACTTATTTTATTTACAGAAGGTTTCTTCGACTGGTCATAGCCGTTATTTTTATTTTTCTTTTTCTTTTACTAACACTATTTTCTCTTTTTGATGTTATCTATTTCAGAAGAATTATTCCACAGGCTGCTACTTCAATTTATCTTTTGTGTAATGTTAATGTAAGTACTTGCATACTGCTTACTAATCCCGTATGCATGGACATTGGAGGGTCTAGAGTCGTTCAAATAAATGTAGCTTCGTTCAAAAAAAAGTAGAGTCTTGACGTGTGCGGTGAAGGAGGAAACCATATGTTTCCTTATAACGCCGTTGGGAAAGTGGTGGGGTCCCTTAAATGGTCCCAAAAAGAATTATTATTAAGTGGGAAGACCCAGACTAAGGTGGGAAGACGAGTTGAGAGAGGTTGCAGCACAGCTTCTCATGGTAACAAGCTGGAAGTCAGCCGCGAGCCGCGATGGGCAGGAGAATTTGGAGGCGAATGTTGCGGGAGGCCAAAGTTGATATATGGGCTGTAGCGCCATCGGAGAGAGAATCAATTAGAGTATCATCCCCACTACATTCAGCTCCATAACACACAAATTGGGGATTCCATTGTCTCATTGGCTCCAGACGGTTAGGAGCAGTTGAGACTCTTGTGGGGTATTCGCATTATAAAAAGTATTTATGGCCCATGAACCACATATATTAAACTTAATTGAGTGTTCAAATAATATTGAAAAGTCACGCCCCTCGGATCAATTGTGAACTTGTGTGTGTAAAAACTTTTATCACTTATTATTTAGTAGTCAGAAAAAAGTTTAATGTCAATGCCACAATCTCAAGGCAGCACAAGTATTGAACGAATCGTTTATGAGTTCTGAAAAAATGGACAAATGAGTCATAAATAGAGAAAAGAACCAAATTAATACTTGTTATGGTTAGTTTATAATTTATACGAGTTTCAAATAAGTATCGCAAAGATTCATGTCTCTATGTATTTATGTAGGTACTTACCTGAATGCACGGCAAATGGCAGGTAGTCGATTTTGGATAATTCGAATAATTCAAAATAAGAATTTTTTCCGCCTGTTTATCGGTGTTCAACTGTGTTCAACTATTATTTTTTTAAATATAAAGTTGATGAAATGCGTCACCTGGTGATTGCATGTTTCATTATATGTTTAGGCAATTCTTGACCATAATTTTGATGTGAGAACGCCGCGTTCATAAATAATGATTTTTTATATTTCTAATGGTATAAAGCCCACCTTTGTTGGGGATATTTATACGCTCTACAAGATATTATGAATTCACAAAAACATAGAGGTATGAAAAACAATCTTTGAGATACGTATTTAAAACTTAAAATATAAATTTGCCATAATAAAAATAAATTACATATTTATGGTTTGTAACCAAATATTTAAGCGATGATTTTGGCCAGACATCCAGAGTGGTAGACACTTTTAAGTATTGTCCTGTCCTGGTGAATGACCACCATTCAGAATAGAAAAGTTGTTTGAAATTGTTTTACCTATACTTCGTGACCAGATTTGAATATCCAGGTGGATACTTTCCAACCTTCATCTCCCATATCTCCTTCCCTTCCATACACTCTTAAATATGCTCCAATTTTGGTTGCCATAGGCCAACTTGCCTCAAGCAGTCGGGACTAGTTGGGACGTGTGAAATCGATGTCATCCATAGGAAGACCAAAGAACTCCTGGATGACTCAATGCTTTAAAATATTACAGAAAAACGGCCAGGATGAAGACGATACCTAGAACCGAAGAAGTTATACCCTGAGAACGAGAAGAGCCGACCCCAACAGCCTGCCTAAGCAATGAGGTGGGCTAACGCAAGGAAGAAGAAGAGTAGGTAAATATTTTTATTACTTCATGATATATTTTAAAAAGTTTTGGATCTTCATTCGTAAAATTGCCCCTACAAAGTGGACTTACATATTTATAAATAACTCAATTAAATCATGTGTTAATTAAAAGTTAACATCCTTGAACGTGATAGGTCTATACTTTAGTTCTGGTCATCTTGCGAGCTCCGAAATAGCAAACCTAAAAATAATCCTGATTTATTACACACTTAGTTGAAACCAAGCTATCAGTAACAATAATAATTATTATTTAATTGAAAAATCTTTAATTTGAAGACAAAAGGAACATAAAAAAAATATTATTAAAGATAATTTAAGAAGATGCGGTGCTTGGAATACTAGAAAGGTAGATTATATAAATATTTTGTAGATTTATACAGCGCCCGTGAGATGATTTTTTACAAAAACGGCGCTATACAAATCATCAAAATATTATTATTAAATATTATGCAAGGAGAATAGTTTATGTCAAAATGTAACATTCTTTTCTCGTTGTTTTTAAGCTTCCATTGGACTTAATCAGATTCTATACGATATATCAAAAAGTATACACCTACAGTTTTATTTAAAAAAATAATTATTCATTTAATTTGGGAGGCGGTATGGGCACCTTTATTGGATAACCAACATCTCTAGGTCACCCCAAGTGGTGCGCTACGTTTGGTGACTTAGCAGGGGTGCCCGGGTTCATGGGGTGAGGTTTGTCTAGGTATTGGAGGCGGATGACCAGGACACACTGAACCCCAGATTCCTACCCACTCCTTAAACCCTTTTCCTTCCTAGAACTCTCCTCACCTTCCTTTCCTTAAAAACCCTCCACACAGCTCTCCAAAGATGACATAGGCCCTGAGGAAAATTATTTTCCTCATGGCTTTCTGTGTGGAGGTCATTTAAAAAAATATGTTTGTTTGGCTGGGAATTCTTGACTAAAATCCAAATGCAAGTTTTGCATGAAAAAAATGTTCCCCATTAATTTTAAAATTTGTAATGTGTTAGCAGCCAACAAGAGTGGACAAAGGCGTCAGCTTCCCACCCAGTCGTCATGACATTAATGTAGGTGTTCTTGATATTGCAACCAACCTTTTTTCACTATTTACAATGATTTTTGAAATGCCGTGTAACAGTTGTTGGTTTATATAGGTACGCATGATTTCAAATCCAACAAACCACCAAAGGTCATTGTATCGGAGAATAATTTCATAATGTTATTACCAAACATTCTCACCTCCCAAGTAATGATGATTGGAATAAATTATATAATTAATTTTGTAATAAGTAAATAATTTATTGGCTTTATATATTAGAAAGTGTTGGATTTCGGATACTAGATGATTGAAATAAATAATATTATAATTTTGTCGACCTAGTGATAAGAAGAATATTTTTTTATCATTGTAGAATAAGATAATACAAATATGAAAAAGAACAAGGCGCAGAAAAATAAAATGGTAACGGTCGCATCTGGGACTCGAACCTAGGATATCTTGTCTTACCGGGATAAATGACAACCAACTCGGTCAATGAGAGCTCTAATATTTAAGTCATTTTTGTCAATCTCATGTTTAAAATTAGGAATTAACCATTTTTCTTCCACATTTTTGGCTGTTACCTTTTTAAATAATCACAAAGTTCTAAAGCATTGGTTCGTAACCAAGATAGTGTCTCGGACGAATATATCCGATTTTATTTACAAGGGATTTCATTTGACCTGTTGCTGGTCTTTTCGAGGTACCTTTTTTTTCTTCTTGTAGAGTAGTCATCTGTCATAGGTCACCCCACATGATTCGCTTTATTCGGTGACTTAGCAGGGATGCCCGGGTTTATGGGGTGAGATTTTCTCCGGGTCTTGACGGCGGATACTACTGCGTGTCGGGCCGGATCGGGGGAGACTGATTGAGGGAGAACTTTTAACCTCTTCAGTAGGGCGTCCTCGATCTGTCGCCTTGCAGTCAGAGGGATGGATTCATACGTTCGTCACTCCTGAACACATTGACTCCCAGATTCCTTCCCTAAAAAGACCCTCCACAAATAGCTTGTGTCGCTCTCCATAGAGAGAAAAAAAGGCCTTACATTTAAACGCTCGGGGTCTCAAAAGTTTCGTATGATCTGTAGCTATTTGAAAACGTAAAAATAAATGAAATTATTTTTCACTATTAGCCCGCTAAAATGGCCGGAAGTTTTGAAAAAAAAATAGATTTCGTGATTTGGAAAAAAAATAAAACAAAGGGTTCATATTTTATTTTTTGTACCAAACTTATTTTTCATTCCATAACTGCAGTTCCAAAACCAAAAAATTTTTTTTTTAAACATATGTGTATTCATAAACGTCAACTTTTTTTTTCATTTTTGTCACTTATACGCATTTTTAAATAATAAACAAACGTTAAAAAGGTTAAATTACTGAAATTTTTTTTATTAAAAATTTTAAAAAAATGGTTGAGGTTTGTTTTCTGATTTTCAATGCATTTTAGCGGGCTAATAACCATTTTTAAAAAAATAAATTTAAATGCAGTTCTCATTTTCTTTGTAAGACGCAACTTTTGAGACCCCGGGCATTTCTGAATGCAAAAATTGAAATAATTGACACACCCTCCTCCGCAAAGCATCTCCAAAGATGACATAGACCCTAAGGGAATTATTTTCCTCAAGGCCTCCTACGTGAAGATAATGTAAAAAAGTGTATCTACATGTAGGTTATTCGAATTTGAATAATCAACTTTTTTTCATAATTATTCGAATTTTTTTTATATTGCGTTATTTTTATTAAATACCTAGACTAGATAAATTATATGTTACACGCATACACCACTTTATCGCATTAAAGAATTAGATATATTTTTTATAAAAATAACGTAATTTGTTATTATAATTTTTTACATAAATTTTATTTAAATTTTTGTTATATTTTTTAATGTTTTTTTTATTTTATGTGAAGAAGACGATTTATAACGACGCGTAATCTAGACCGAAATGTTATTGAATGTCCCGATCAACAGAGTTGTACTCTAACAGTCTTACTCATCATCGCAAAATAAGATACAACCTCGGAGCAAGACCGGGTTAGGTGAAATTGTTACTCAACATGGTGGGTTAATCGCGCACATGCGTGTGTTCTTCCCGCGTCGCTGTATGGGAGATGTAGTAGCTATCAGAATTTAAACCACCCGATCACCAGGGTTAACTCAGAATCTACGGCGTTTGACGAAATGGCGAACTTTTATGAGAATCTTGACGTTTTGAACGGAGCTTTGGCAAACATTGACCGTATTCGCGGCATTCGTGCACCACGGCTACGGAAAATGTACGATCCATTTGCGGCACTTACGGAAGGAGATTTTAGGTCTAAACATAGATTTACCAAAGTCAACGTTGTGTTGACTGATGTTGACGTATGAATAAACGTGAAGTTGGCAACACGCCGCGAAATGCTAAATTGACCGCGTTTTTCAGCTTTGGAGCAGTGTTGCTACGGTAAAAAAATCATAGCAGCTGTCGAAAAACATTATGATAATGAGTAAAGATTTTTACCCTGAGCAGTGTAGGCTCCCTCCACTGTGTAGCTACCGTGACGCTACAGAGCCGTGGTACGGTTTCATGATGATGAGTAAGGCTGTAAGAGTATGGATGGTTGTACTGTTCATCAGAGAAAACAACCGTAAACCATAGCTTTCCATAATCCCATTGGCTCCGGATATTTGGGACTTTTACGCCTTCTTTCTAAATCATATACAAGTTCGACTGGTTCAAAAATAACATTTATCTTATCGATAGTAAGCGAGTCGTGTTCATTGAATCAATACAGAGATAAGCCGTCCGTGCACTTAAACATCGCTCACAATCCTTTCATTTCATAATGCTTAGGTATCTCATAAAAACTTTCAATGCACTACATACGTGAATGAAGACTTAGGTGAATTCTAGGTATCTACTTATGTTTTTTATGCATTGTATAATTTAAAACATTTTGTTTTCAACACCTTGGCTCCAATTGAATTAAAAGTGGTGATGGATCTTGTACGTAACCTACCATCATACAACTGTTGGGTATGTCAAAAGAATGGTCACATTTTTTGTGAACGATGAAAATAACTTTTCGTTCGCTCTTGACCGACTAAAATGTGTCTATCATCTGAAAAAGTATTACGTTCAAGTACATTATTGCATAAATAACATAAGAGATACAAACGTAGAAATGCAATGAACTAGATAAGCCTTTCTGTAATAATTGGTACCTCACGGAATAAAAAATAAATAATAGGCTTTACATAGGTAAAACTTCGAGAAACTTCGAAATAAGGATTAAAGAACATATGAAATCTTTAAACAATAACAGTTTCTCCGAGTTTGCCAACCATTTGGTGGAAACCTCTTGTCACATCTTTAACTTCAATAGTGGAATAGAACTAATACATTGTAATGTCAATGGAATTCAGTTGGGTAAACTAGAAATTTTAGAAATCCAAAAGAGTGTTAATGCGAATTTGAATATTGTTAATAATCAAAAATTGTTCTTAAACGACCCAATATTAAATCTGTTCCCTTTGTAAATTGTCCCCCATTGCCGCTCTTTCCTCTACCCACTCTTATATTTTCATTGGTACCATTGTCTATGTCTATTCTTTTTCAATTGACACTAGGGTTCATAATTTTTCGAGGCTAATTTCTCGAGGCTTCTCGGGTTGCCGAGAAATTTACATTTACTTACGTTTTCTCATATTATTTGGTTCCAATAACGTCAACAAATTCAGTGGTTTTCCTCTCAAATAAAAGTATCAAATTAATTATAAAACTTTTATTGATTATATTCAAAAACATTAATCTTATGAATAAGCTAATTAACTTTAAAAAAAATACAGAAATAATATTATTCAGACTCATAATTATAATGACAGCACCATTGACTGGTTATTTAGAACTTATAAACAAAAGTAGCTTCTATTAAACTAAACAAAAAATCAACATGAAAGAAAACTTAATATCTTAACTTATAATTAAATTACAATCACAGCACCATTTTTGGCAGGTTATTTAGAAAAAAAATCAACTTAAAACTTGCAAACAAAAAGCTTGATTTCCCGGGAACAAAGACCAACGATTTCCCGGGAATTCTCGAGCCGAGAATTCCCGGGAATGAACCCAAATTGACACCATTGTCTATGTCTATTATTTATAATTAGTATCAATGAAAAAACCCTGGAGAAGTGAGCGAAACATGTTGGTTTTTGTAAACAATAAAAGTGGTAAAAACTACATAAGTATTTTATTAATTTTAAATAAATAATTATTCTAAACAGGATTAACTTATTAAATCTGTTTACACTTCTTCCATATTTATTTCATTTATTGGCTCACCAAGAGAATATATTACATAATTTTTATAGTAAATAATATTTTCAATATGGTTATAATAATAATGGTTATATGGTTATCTATCTATGTATGGCTTTATCAGCTGGTACACGAAGGATTTTAACCTGCGATTCCTGAGCATATTTAGATTTTAAAAAGTAGATCTATTTTGTAGTCCGATGATATATTTCTTGAATTAAAAACAAAAGCCGGTTTTTCCGTCACACCTCGCCACTGGATAGTAGGGTGCAGCCTAGCGGGTCACGTGATATGTCTTCCGTCTTGATCCATCAGCACAATAACAAACGAGATAACCGCCGCCCTAGATTATTGGATAACTAACACCTCTGGCAAAGGTCAGCACAAGTTTTCGATAGGTTCGGTAACTTAGCAGAGGTATCCGAGTGAGGTTTGTCCTGTTTCCTGTCCTGTGGTTGTTGGCGAATGCTTGGTAGGCCGATTCGAGAGAGACTGGTTGAGGTAAACCTTTTGACCTCTCCAGCAGGACTCTCTTGGAACATCGCCTTGCACCGTAGTGGGAGGGATGGATTCATACGTCCGTCATTCCTGGAGACACTGACCCCCAGACCAGAGACCTACCCATCCCTAATACTATTTCCTTCCCAGAACTTCACCTCATTGCTTTCCTCAAAAGACCCTCCACACAGCATCCCCAAAGACGACACATTTGCGTCTCGCACAAATGAAAGAGGAGGAGGGGTGATTCTCTACACGCACCATTCACTAAATGCTACAACTATTGAAAAACATTGTAGTGAAAATTCTTTCTTAGGAATTAATATCCGTAATAGAAATTTTAAACCGTTAAATATTTATGTTATCTACAGAAAGCCTACCTCAAACATTAACGAATTCTTAATGTATCTTGAATCTATTTTAAATAACTGTAGAAATGATACCCTTATCTTTGGTGACTTCAACATTGACATTCTTCAAAAAAATAATACATCTCTTAAGTACATCAACACGCTAGACTCATACAACTGTTTCATATGTAACACATCCTATCCTACACGAGTAACAGATACCTCTACCTCTCTAATAGACCATATCATCTCAAACAGACAAAATATTTCCTCATCTACTGCAAATATAGATGCCTACCTAAGTGATCATAACATTTTGATATTAGATTACCAAAACAGCTTGAAACATCACACTAATAATAGAATACATTCTTTTTCAAACAACACCAAAACCGAAAAAACATGTTAAAAACATATTTAGAATCCCACAACTTTCCACACGAAACCACCAGTAATGCCAATGAAAACTATAATAATTTTAATGAATACATCAAAACAGCAATAAAATCATCCCAACATAAATCTGAGTTACGCATAGGAGACCAACGGAGGGGTAATACTCCATGGTTTGATGCAAAATTAAATGCACTTATCAAACAGCGCAACAATGCGTTTAACCTCTGGAAAAAAATCAGCAAAGTGATACACTCACAGCACTGAGAAATAAAACAAGAAATCAAGTTACCAACTATAGAAGATATGCTAAAACCAAATACTACACGACTATATTTAAGGAAAACCTGCGTAATCCGCGACAGACATGGAAAATAATAAATGCAATTCTAACAAATAGCTCGACACCCCAGAAAGATGAAATTGAATGTCTTCTCATTAAGAATGAAGAAATAACATGCCCAACATAGATAGCTTCAACTTTTAACAACTTCTTTATATCAGTTGGGGAAAACTTAGCAGCTACAATTGCATCATATCCAGATGATTCTATCACTATAAACACGGATCAAAAAGCAAACCAGTCCTTATATATGGCCAAAACAAATAAAACAGAAGTTCTCAGTATCATCTCTCAACTAAAGTCTAATGCATCTCCAGGTTTAGATGGAATTACACCAGTGTACCTGAACTTTTGCAAAGATATATTAGCTGACCACCTTGTTTTTCTTATTAATCAATCCCTGGATAGTGGAATCTTCCCAGATCAACTAAAGATAGCAAAAATAATTCCGATTTACAAAGATGATTGCAAAAAAAATCCTTCTAATTATCGTCCTATATCCATCCTCTCTGTCGTCTCTAAAGTTTTTGAAAAGGTTATTAAGCTTAGGCTCACTAAATATCTCTTATCAAACAATTTACTCGCATCCCAACAGTATGGATTCAGAAACCAATCTAACACAAAATGTGCTGCCTTCGATTTTGTATACGCACTCCAAAAGCATATAGACCAGGGTAAGCATGCTGCAGGCTTATTTATAGATTTAAAAAAGGCTTTCGATACGGTTGACCATGGGATACTACTAAAGAAGCTAGAACACCTAGGCATAGTAGGCACTCCCCTGAAGTTACTGTGTAGCTACCTCTCTAACCGACACTGTCAGACCTTTGTTGGAAAAGGGACAAGCAGCATGGGAACCATAAAATGTTGCGTGCCTCAGGGCTCCGTACTTGGACCATTACTATTTTTAATATATATAAATGATATTGCTAAATGGGGACTTAAGGGTACAATACAACTCTATGCAGATGACACAGTGATTCTTTATCACAATAATGATTTAAACGAACTTGAAAAGGAAATGGAAAGGGATATAGCTTGCCTGGCAAACTGGCTGCGATTAAACAAACTTAGCCTAAACATAAAAAAAAACACATTACATACTGTTTGCAAATAAAAAAAATGTAAGTCTTAATATAAGTCTTGATAATAACCGCCTTGAAAGGGCTGATGTTACAAAATATCTTGGCCTTTTCGTTGATTCACAACTCATATGGAATCACCAATTTAAACATGTTCTATCCAAAATTACTCCTATAACTGGTGTTTTATATAGACTTCGCGGGTTACTTCCTCCCTCTCTATTAAAATCGATTTACCTGCTATGATTCACTCACATCTAATATATCTCGCCAGAATCTGGGGATTTGCTACAAAAAAAATGATTTCAGAAGTCCAAGTCGTCCAAAATAGAGCCCTGCGAAATATTTTCAGTTTACCTTGGGACACACATGTCAAAGACATCTACAGAAACACCCAAATACTTCCTTTTAATACCATTCCCACTTTTGAAATAACGAAAACTATATTACAAGTAATTCAACACTCGGCACATTCCAACACTACACTCTATTACAATTGCGACGTACACCAACACAACACAAGAAATCACAACAAACTTCATATACCAAAAATCAAATCAACAAAATATGGACTAAGATCCCTAGAATACATAGCTCACACAAAATATAATCAACTACCCAACGAGATCAAATGTGCAAGTCAATGTAAAAAGACCCAAACTAACATGCTCAAACTTCATCTTATTAATGACTTTCTGAAATAATAATGTTGTGTATGTCCCCATCATATGTCCATTAATACATACAGCTATATGTTTCATGTAATGCGTATCATTCCCGCAATGAGTTTATTAACTCCTGGGAGTACAATGCTTTATATAATATACTATATTCTGTATTGTATACTTTTGATAAATAAAAAAAATAAAAAATAACAGGCTCCGAGGAAATTATTTTCCTCAGGGCCTCCAGCGTGAAGCTGATATATAAATATTTTCATTGAAAGCTTAAGTGATATTATCATCATTATCATTACATAGCATAAAATGAAGTCGCTCAAAATGTATGTGCGCGTTAATCTTTTAAACTACGCAACGGATTTTCATACGGTTTTCACCAATAGATAGAGTGATTGAAGAGGAATGTTTATATGTATAATACATGTAAATTATATTAGAGAAAAGCCGAGAAATTCAAAGAAAACGTATTTTGCTGGCGGGCCGTACTATAGTCACTTTTGAAATTCGTTCTACCGAAGAAATTGGAAAATAGATGTCCTAGAGTAAGTAGGTATTTGATTTTCCCTTTTCAAATATCTAGTGTTGCATTGCAAGCATTGTATAATTAGTGGCGATCGCTAACTATATTATTATATAAATAAAAAAATAATATCGTTGATTCAAGAGGAAGGTTTATATCTATAATACATGCTTATTATAGTAGAGAAAAGCCGAGAAATTCAAATATTCAATTCAGGCAGCGGGCAGCTGGCAAGCGGATGGTGTGGATTTTATAAAGGTTAGGTAATGGCGTTGAGTTTCGTTAGCCACAGCAACGTGTGGCCGAGTCTGCTAGAATTCAATAATTGAATGTTTTCAACACTTCAGTGCCTTAACCATATTTTGAATAATATTTGTTCATTTTCGTTATTTGTTTTTGGGGTGTTACGCCGTGTGGCGTTACGTCCTTCTTTATCCTAATGGCTAGAGAAGGAGAAAACAAATAACGAAAATACTTTTGGCCGTGAAAATCTTAAACGTATCCAATATTTGTTCATGTTTTTACCATGAGGCCCAATCTTTGGTACACCATGTCATTGAAGACTTGCGAGTATTATTTATTTAAGAGGTGAAATTCGACAGCTTCTAATTGGAAGCTAACGCTTTTTCAAACACAAGTTGGTTAATAGGAATAGATAACAATGGCAAGCAATAAGTGTGCTTAACTCTTGTGTAACCCAATCCGCAAAACAGTATCGATCAAGATTATATTATTTCCAACAAAGATAATGAATTAATATGATGGTTTGTTTAATCTTTAAACATCCCACCTGGCCACGAAACAACGATATTAAAGTATTAATCAACCAATAACCAGCTAATTTAATAAAGTTTCCTGATAGTAGACTTTTGCCCCATGTATGTACTAATATTCTGCGTATGCAGGTAAATAATTGGCTTCTGGTCTTGGGGAGAGCTGAATGCGAGAATATGCTAAACATCAGTAATTGAATTGTAATTTTTGTTTTTCTTTGTTTTTCTTTACGTTTTAATTTATATTGGTATTATATAAGCATTAAAGTAACTGTAGTTTTACATAAAGTAAGTTTGAAAATTGCTCAATTCTTCGTGATATTTTTCCTTAAAGAAAAGTTCCTTCTTTACTTTCAGTTTTTTATTTTTCATTTTCTTGTTTTATCTATTAACATTTCTTTAGTTTATTATTTCAACTAAACAATAGTAAAAAATGTCGTGGTATAACTGAAAGTATACTAGTTTATGAATATATATTTGTATTATTTTACCAACAGAATTTCTTCATTCATTTTCATTTTCAAATTCATTTTTCTTGTTTTATCTATTAATATTTCTTTAGTTTATTATGTCAGCTAAACAACAGAAAAAATGTCGTGGTAAAACTGAAAGTATTCTAGAATATGAATATACATATGTGGTGGCGCCAGTTTCAATTAAAATTATCTTGTCTATGATACGAAGCTAAATAACTGCTTATTCCCTTTTTCCCTTATTTCCTACCTATAAATTGCCAAAAACGAAGTGTGCTGGTTCGCTTTATTTGCGTGACAAATAAAAGTGTTATCACACACAAAAACTGTGAACCGCCTGTAACTGCGTGGAATTTTATTGTTGTTCCCGCCTTACGAAGTGTATGATGTTTGTTTGTTGTTCCCGCCTCACGTAAGTGTGCATGGTTTTGGCCAGCACCTCGTGTGTTTTTTTTGGATTCATCCATCGTTGGTTATTTGGATTGATTTGCCCGCTGATATTGTGTATTGTTAAGCCATATGTATTTTGCCCGTGAAACCGCCCGCCGATACATAAATTTAAGTTATCCCGCCGCGGCTGTGGAGAATGCCGTGTTGTGTATTGTGAACCCTTTAGACTTTAGACTAAACCAGCGGCCTAAAGTGGACTATAAGAACCTGAACGGACCATATGAAGTGCAGTTTGGTGAGTTTTTTGGCATCCCTTTTTTAACCTTCCTTTTGAGCAGTTATTTAGTGAACCTTATTCAAATTTGGCACACGCACACGCACCCGCTTTGCGAAGGAGAAATTTGCCGCAGCCATCTTTGTACGCCCAACCAATATGTATTATTTTACCAACAGAATAGTCAACACTATAACTTACTATAACTTACTATAATTTACCATAATTTACATGTAAAAACATTATCATATTGGAATGTCCTAAAACGGGCATTTGCCTAGTTGGACATTTTAAGATCATTATATTGTATTATGTAATATTTACAAACAAACAATAAGTAAATAAATTAATATATAAATGTACAACACCAATTATTAGGATTTGTTTTCAATGCCTATATAATATAAGCATGTATTCGTTCCTTCGACCAAATCAATGATTCGTTCCTTTAAAATTCGCCGGATGAATGAAAACTAATTTCAACCAAGTAACGAACTCCCATTAGCTCAAAAATTGAAGAACGCCACCGAAGTTTTGTACTTTGACATAAAATTTTAAAATTACCTTTTATATGTATAAAAAAAATCATTTTAGATTCATGTTTTGTTCATAGGCACGAATTCTCAAATTTTATAAATATGAAAAGGAACTGATTCCAAAAACCGCTGGTTGAAAATATTATTAAAAATAAAATATGAGCGTGTAATTCACACGCGGTAGAAGTGAAACTAGAAAGTCGCTAGATGTCGCTTTCTTTTCTTTTGCTTATTTTTTTAAGTGGTTTGAAGGTTGGATATTGATTTCACAAAATAATTTATTTTTTTTTGGATTTCGTAAGATTCGAACCCCCGTTCGCTTGATATCTGTCTCTCTGGCCGCTGGGACTTGTCACTACGCTACTACTTGCCAACTACGCTATGGAAGGCATGCGTCGAGGTGCGAATTTACTGCATTATATTGGAACCGAGTGTGTATTTAGAACTGAATTGTGACGCATTTTCGTTTCACCCGAATTTCTAGTCACTAACGGCGCTAAAGAAGTTTCACTTCAAAAAGCCGGATCGGGAGAGACTGGTAGAGGGAAATCTTTTGACCTTTCCAGCAGAACTCGGGTTCTTCGCGGAAATCCTGCTCAAATTCCTGTTCAGATCCTACTCCCACTCAAATTTCAAATTCACTAAGGTGAAAGTAAGTAAGACCACCATTCAGAATTGAAACGTTGCTTGAAATGGCATTAGCCGTGTTTAGTGACCAGATCTGAATAGCCAGGTACTTCCCCACCTTCCTCTTCCCTTCCTCCTTCCCCTCCCAACTACCTTCAGCCTCACAACATACCTCAATAGGGGATGCCATAGTCTCACTGACTTCAGACGGGAGCAGTTGGGACTCTTGTGCGGTATTCATATAAAACAAAAACAAAAAAAAACTGCTCCCAGAGAATTCGGTCCAGGACTCGGACCCAAACCCAGAACTGGAAGCCGGAGCTGGAGTCGGAACCCGAATGCCTCCACCGACGTCCACGGTCCGCGCCACTCGAATATTGAGGGTTTTTATGCGGGATTATGCCCTTACGGTGATGGCCCTAAGATGGGTTTCATGACAATAGATCCGGCGACAATTGGCTCGCCGACAGTTGATCCCCCGACAGTTGACCCCCCGAAGGTTGATCCGGCGGACCGTTGATCTCTCGGACAGTTGATTCCCTAGTAAATCCCCATTTCTTAAGACCTCCTGCGCGGAGCTAATGCAAAAGAAAAATAGTTTTTGGGAATTTTTCCCAAACATTTATTTTCGGGGATTTTCCCATTAGGGTAATAATACGTGTGACGCCACAGAGCTGATGACCCCCCCATACCCCTTGTCACACAATGTCACACTTCTTTACTCCCCTCCCCCCCCACCTTAAGGTGTGACGTAATTTATGGATCGCCCTCTACACAGCATTCTCAAAGATGATATAAGCTCTGTGGGGAATTATTTTCCTCAGGACCTCTGGGTGGAGCTATTTAAAAAAAATCAAACGATCGTGTTCGCTAAATTGAAAGAAATTTAATTGAATCCCCACGACACTACACCTCACAACTTTTATAAAAATCACAGGTAGATAGGTACACACGTCATTGCAAAAGCTACAGAATTACATTCTTATGTACTTAAGATACAAATAAAATTATTTTATTATTTTGGCATTGAACGAAGCACTCGTTGAGCGTTGATTGGTAAAAGTATCCATTAATAATTTTGCGCAAAATTACATTATTATTTTGAATTATTACAAATAAACAATTCATTTTCATTGGCTTATAATACCTTCTAATCAATCCCTCACTTTTGACCCCAAAAATTAATTCGTGCGGTAAAACTATGACATTTGCTTGTCTGACCGCTTTGAGCCATACATATGCACATAAATCAAGCATTGAGGGCCATGGGAATAGATCTTAGAAGGTTTATTGATATTCAAAAATGATATAATATGACTGTATGGAAGGAGGATTGCAATTACTGCAATAATACTTCAACCACACACTACATTTAGATGCAAGTTGAAGAAGTAAGCCTATTATCGATTACAAATTATATGTAGTTAATCATGAATATGAGAACATTGATACTGAATACGTGAGAGGATTTTTTCACTAGGGAGAACATTTGACAATTAAAATAGTTTAAGATCGTGTGTTCGTTTGAAAAACATGGACTTCAAACAATGTTCTCACTAGGAACGAATAAAAAATGTTGATTTTCGTTTTCCAATTGCTGGTACACTCGCATTGAACGCTATTTATGTAAACAAATTCTACTGTGTAATTTTTACTACGCGTGACCGCGTTCCGTTCTCAAACAGTTTGATATTGACTTCAGAAGGCGAAAAAGCTGTCATATATAATAATAATTACACAGCTTGTTTGTAAATAAATTAAAATATAATTATATTAAGAGCGTTTAACCAGCCAGCGGACGAAAATCCACATTTCGTCGAAAGTTGTTCTTCCGATCGTGCAGGGCGGTTACAATGAGAAAGAATTATTCTCCGTACCAGCTTTTTTTAAATTATAACTCAATATCGAATTTATTTCAATCCAAATTAGCTTTAATTTATACATTCATCCAAAAATGCTGAAAGGCGTGATGATAAAACTATTAAAATAGTGTACTTTTTGTAGTTATTTTTTGATTATAAGGATTTATCATTTTTCAATAATGTCTAAATTTAATAAGAATGTTAAAAAAAATCTGAAATATTTTAGTTTGTAAGTGCGCAAATAAATACACAAATGGACCAATTTTCGTCAAGAAACACATGTACGTACATATTTTTTAATGATTTTATTGAAACTAAAATTAAAATTCTAATACATAACTTTGCTAGATAATGTATTGATTTATTTTACTGCATGATTACATTATTTGAAATGGGTGTGGTATAATACAAAAACTTTTTTGAAAATTTAACAAATCTGCCAACGACCTATGGAATAACCTTATTATACTAAAAATTAAAAAAAAAATCTAAAAATTTATTACATACGAATGCTAGATAAAAGAACAATCTTTCGACATCCATTTATAATTTTTCGTGGAAAAGAGTCAATACGTCTAAAAACTTTTTTGAAAATGACGTATTTCCGGCTTTCTCTGGTAATAATGCCCTCTTAAACATATAAAAGGAAATTAAAAACGAAAATAGAATTCTACAAATTAAACTTGATAACAATAAAAGAAAATATTAAAATTGTGCAGTTCACACGCAGTAGAAGTAAAACCTTCAGAAAACTAAACTAGGCAAGGGTGGGGACCAAAGATATTGAAATATAAGTAGATGTACTATCTGCACTTTTTAGTAGGTGGGACTGCGCTTCCGGGTGTCGCCGATATTGTTTACCAATTAACAAATAAACTAAATTAACCAATAAACCAAATGAACGTTAAACTAAATGAACGAATTCTTTCCGTATTCAAACTATATTGTTAACCAATACTAATGCACATCTTCAAAAAATCAACGAAATAAACAAATTATTTTCGTATGCAAACTACTCTAATTAGGGCGTAGTCCGCCGACAGTAGCACGGACACCATAGCATATCTCTTTTGTATTTAAATATCTTTGGTGGGGATGCTACAAAGCATCGCACAAAGAGGGGACCGATATTCTGTCTCATTCTCTGGCAGGCTAAATCCAATAGATGTATGTGTTTGCCTCTATTTAGTGTCGCTTTTTCGTTTCATCGAGTTTCAAATCACAACGGTGCTTAAGAAGTTTTTACTTCAAAAACTTTCCCATTTTTAAATAAAACATATATTTTTACATATTATGTTATATGTATTTTTACTCATTGTCCAATATTTTGAATATCCTATATTCCGTGATTTTTTTTGTAACTAGGTAACCTGCTTTAATACCGTTTTATATATTGAATCTTTATTAATAAATGTGGATTACTAAATAGACTAGCTCCCAGGTTAAACCCGATATTATTTCTTTACTAACTTCTTCTTCTTCTTCTTGTGCCCTGTCCGTTCAAGGGACGTTGGCTATCATGTTGGCTATGCGGACGGTTGGTTTACTGCGGCCCGGAACAGCTCTACGGTAGACCGGCCAAACCACTGTCTCAGGTTTTTCAGCCATGAGGTTCTCCTTCTTCCAGGGCCCCGTCTTCCGGCAATCTTTCCCTGCAATATGAGATGCAGGATCTCATACTTCTCTGGATGTCTCATCACATGTCCAAGATATTGAAGTTTTCTGATTTTTATAGTTTTAATTACTTCCTTTTCTTTATTCATCCGAACCATAACATCTTCGTTTGTAACCCTGTCCATCCAGCCTATTTTAAGTGTTCTTCTGTAGATCCACATCTCGAATGCCTCAAGTCGTCTAATTAGTTCTCCAGTAAGCGTCCATGCTTTCATTCCGTAAAATAATATCGAAAACACGTAGCATCTGACCATTCGCATTCGTAATCCAAGGTTGAGATCATGACTGCAGAACATTTTTTTCATGAGGATAGAGGTTGCACGAGCTTGCTCAATGCGGCATTTGATTTCAACTGAAGGGATCCCATCTATCATTTACATTGCAGCCCAAGTATACAATACTCTGTACCTTCTCTAGTCTTGTTCCGGCAATGTAAAGATTTTCATCCAATGCGTTATTTTTGCTTATGAGCATGTATTTTGTCTTACTTATATTCAGTTCTAGCCCAAAATTCTCACAAGTCTTCACTACTTTATTCAGCAAAAGTTGTAAATCCTCAATATTACTTGTTAGAAGTACTGTATCATCTGCATAATGCAGGTTGTTCAGAATCTTCCCATTTACAACAAGTTCTTGAGTAGCTTCTTGCAGAGCTTCATTGAATATTTCTTCTGAATATAAGTTGAACAGCATAGGTGAAAGAATACAACCCTGTTGCATGCCTCTCTTTATTTCTACTTCGTCTGTTAGACATTCCTCTACTCTTACTGCTCCTTTCTGGTTCCAATAAAGATTACCTATTATCCTTATATCTTTATCGTCTATCCAGGAGATTTTCATAATTTGAATCATTTTGTCATGTCTAACTCTATCAAATGCTTTAAGGAAGTTAATGAAGCATGCATGTACATTTGTATTCACATCTCTACATCTTTGGATTAGTACTTAAATACTAAATAACGCTTCCCGAGTACCTAACCCATTTCGAAAGCCAAATTGTGTGACACCTATCTTTTCTTCCACTTTGCGATATACGCGTCCATATATAATTCGCGTGATTAATAATAACTACGTAATTAAAATTGATAATGAATGTAATGTACAATTTTATTATTATTTACTAATTTCCTAATAAAAATAAAATAATCTTCCTACGTTACGAGATCGTGCATAAGTTGCTCATGTAGAAAAATATCAATCTGAAACAGGGTTCCGGTTATAAAATTGTTATTTGCAAATTAATTATTAATAACATATGTATAATAACCTTCGCTTAAGAATTCTCGCTGTCTTTTACATGAAGAGGATAAATCAAGGCTTTACTTTTAAGGTTTGAGGCAGGGAACATTCGGAATTCTGACCACAGTGACCGCGGTGAATATTTTAACCGATTTTAAATATCATTAGTGGCCTAAAAATTAATTTTATTACCACACAAACTAAAAAGTCTATTTTAATATGCGAATAATAGCTAATAATTTTGTGATCGATTGCAGGTACAAAGGAATGAGTAATTTTCATTATTTTAAACGACCTTCTTTGTTTTTATGCTGTTCGTATGAAGCATTGATAGAGTCACGAAATATCATGAAGACGAAATGGTTTCATACGAGTAATTAAGTGTTTCGTTGGGTCATCTTGCATTTTATTTAATGGTAAACCTAATTTTATAAAATGTGGACTTCCTTATTTTTTATTGAATATTTCACGAAGTGTTTTTAATTCACTTCCTCATTTCAGGAACAGGTAATATTTAAAAAGCTTTCAAAAACTTATCCAAATACAAAATAACCTTCTTTAATAAAGTACTTAAAACAGCGGCGTACAGGAAATAATTTATTTTTAAATTTTTTAAACCTTATGTTGTGAGTAAAACCTCAAATTGTAATGTAGGGTGTCTCATATTGTTTTTCGTCTTTTGTTTGACCGTTACGCGCCAAACACGGATAGCGGGGGGAGGGGGGTGGTCTCAAACGCTTGGCGGGCTTGTTTAGTTTAGTACATTTAGTATTAATGGATCGCTTCACGGGACCGCGGCACGCATTTGCGTGCGAGCGTTTTATAAAAACAACGATTCGTACACTTTTGTTCGACGTATTCACAGGACACATTTTCATTTAACCACTGAGAAATGTGCTAAGTGCGAATTTAATCAAGCATTGGGTGCTCAAGTTTAAACAGACTGGGAACACAATGCCGGATAAATCAACTAGGCGCAAAAGGACATCAAGGACGAGATCGAATGCCGACCGCGTTCGCAAGGCAAGGAATTATCGGCCCTTACTTTTTTTAAGACGATCGTGGTCGCGCTCGGGAAGTTAATTCTGATCGATATTGCCATATGTTTAGGACTTTCCTGGCTACAGAAATGCAAAATCAGATCGGCTACAACTGCAACACATTTTCCAACAAGATGGAGCCACTTCTTATATTACAAATGACTCCCTAGCTGCTCTTCACGAATTATTCCCTGAAAGAGTAAAAGTTGCCGACGAGACGACATCTACTGGCCACTGAGAAGTCCAGATTTAACGCCTGCTGATTTTTTCCTATGGGGCTAGGTAAAAAGTAAAGTTTACTACCCATTGCCACCCAACCTGGATGTTTTAAAGCAAAGAATCACAGACGAAATTAACGCTATTCCAAGATTGTTGCTATTTTTCATAAATAAAATTTTAAAATCTGTTCTTTAATTTAACAGTAATTATAACAATTTTTAAAAAATTCTGGTGTTTTATTTTTAAGTATAAAAAACGAAAAACAATCTGAAACACCACAATTTAATTAAATGAAGACAATATTAGCGAAACTCAATCAAAAATCTCGTAATAGAAAATCAGAAAAAGGTATTTGCACCTCTGGGACTCGAACCCAGGACCTTTAGCTTTCCGTGCAAATACGCTACCACTGCGCCATGGTGTCGATATCCGATTCAGTCATTTACTCATAAAGTTTAAAAATAAATATACTTATGTATATTCATCCTAGACTTGTAGAAAAGTCAATAGACGTCGTATATTAAATAAAATGGATAAAGATTTATCCAGACACTATCTAGATAGCATTTAGTTCAGGTTTGAATCTTGCAATCATACATAAAGATAGAAGCCAATAAAATATGCTTTAAGAAAATGAAGTTAATGTGGGTGGTTCTTAGTCGAAGTATGATACAGTTAAAAATGAGCGAATCAGATATCGACACCTTTAGCGCAGTGGTAGCGCATTTGCCCGGAAAGCGAAAGGTCCTGCGTTCGAGGCCCAGAGGTACAAATATCTTTTTCTGATTTTTCCGTTTCCAGAGTTTCGATTGAGTTTCACTAATATTGTCTTCGTTTAATTAAATAGGTAATAATTAATTTCTTGTCTTCTAACTTTTCGGTTTAAATATTTTTATTGATTGGCATTTTTACAATACAATTTTTGTGAAGATTTTTTACCTTAGGTTTGGAATATTTCTTTCGATAAGGACATTATCTTTTATATATAAAAATTTAGGTTCCTTAAGTTTGCGTTCGCTAATCTCGGAAAGTAATCGATGACTACTAGTAATCGAATACTCAAAATTTTTACAGAACATTGCATTTTAGCAGAAGAGCGTTTGTACATACTTTTTATTTGAAAGTTCCAAAGGAAAAGGATAATTTTATACGTTTTAAATTGACTCATAATTTGTCATAGTAAACAACGAAATGACAGTTCTAGAAAGTGTTGCCATTTTATTAATTTTATTAAAAGTTACAAAAATTTATGACATCTACAATTAGGAATTAAAAGAATTTAATCGGATTTAAAAGAAGAATTATATCTAACAAATTATATTACTATTTTCACTCATTTGTTTTCTCTGTGCGTTTTAAATTTACTCATAATTGAACTGAATGTCAGTTCGTAACTTTGCAAAACCTACAAAAAATCAGATTAACAAATCGAATTATATATGACAAATTTTCAAAGGGTCAAAAAAGTGTAACTGTGACCAGTTGATTGATGCGTAAGTTTTTTCAAAGTTGACCACCATTCTTGGGATGCCTCGCTCACGTTCAAACATAGGCTGTCGTACTCGATACGCAAACGCAGATCGTCAGAGAAGATCAAACCGCACTGATCAAGAACGTTTAGATGATAATGAACATGTTCGAGTTAGAATTATTCGGAGCGAGCAGAAGAACTGGCGAATCGTCGGGAAGAAAGACTTAAAAGCTTACGAGTAGAAGCGCAAAGAATACGAGCAGCACATTCATCTCAACAACGTCAAGAAGAAATAGATCAACGCCGAAGACGAATGCAAGTGCAACTTTTGAATAACCATGCTTCTTACCATGGAATTGCTTTTTCATGCGAACCAGATATTCAATACAATACCTCATGTAAATTTGTTCAAATCGGTAAAATGGATAAAGTTTGTCCACACTGCAAAGCGATGAAATTTTTAAAGGAGAAACTCAAGGAATGTGTTGTGCGAGCGGCAAAGTGAAGCTACCTGAAATTGATCAGCCAATAGCACCACTGATAAATTTGTTGCAAGGAATTACTGATGATTCAAAACATTTCCTCAAAAATATTAGAAAATACAATTCATGTTTTCAGATGACTTCATTTGGCGCTAACGTTATAACAGAAAATTTTATGCTGACGTTTAAAATTCAGGGACAAATTTACCATAAAGCTGGCTCTTTGCTTCCTTTTCACAGCAATCATCATAAATTTCTACAAATATATTTCATGGGAGATCAAAATGATCAGTTGAATGCACGTTGTCAAATCTCTACTAAAGTCAAAAGGCATTTTGTTGAGTTATTGCAAAAAATGTTACATGATAACAATAATTTAATTCGAATGTTCAAAAATACAATTGATCTCATGCCATCAGACAGCCATAAAATTATCATTAATGCTGATCAAACACCAGCAAGTGAGCATGTCAGACGATATAATACGCCAACAATTAATGAGGTGGAAATTGTCATGGTTGGAGAAGAATTTCATCCTCGCGATATCGTTTTGCAACGCAGAAATGATCAACTACAAATAATTGCTGACACTAATAGGTGCTAATCTATAATAAAGTGATATTGTAAAAGCATTTAAGGTCTGAATAAATAAATAATTTTTTAAAATTTACGAATGTTTTTTTTTCTTCCCTTATATTCTACACTACAGCATAGTCACAGCAGATATTCAATTAAGCAATGTGTCTTCTTGGAAAATGCACAGTTGCTAGACAATTTTTGTTAACTCCTCTAATAATTAAAATCAGACAAAGCCACAGCGAAGCGTGGTCGGGTTCAGCTAGTTAGGTATATATTTTTTCCATTCAAAAATATTTTTAGATAATTTATTTAACAATTTTTAGTGAAATTCATTCAGAAATAATAATAGAGGGACTTAAAAAGCATCCAGGCATTACGAAAATCTGTATATATCAGATGAAAAAAATTCTCGAATGGAGAGCTTTTCAAGATCAATGCAAACTGCTTTCATTGTTCTAGTTCATTTTATTTTATAGCTATGGAGCTTTAAAATATCCACATACATGTAGTAACTAAGCAGTTGATCGTGGCTAAATTAAAGATAATAATTGTAGAAAAATACGCAGTACCTAAACTACAAATTATAGGTAGAACATTTTGTAACGTAAACACTTTACGTGTTAATAATAATTATTAATCACCTAGGCTAGTAAATTCTCTGATATTTAAGTAGATATAATGGGCACCGTGCAATAATTATTGCGAAATTAAGATAACCTTTGAACCGCAGATTGTAATCAATTGTCAAATAACAAAGCGTCTTTCTGAAAACAGTGACTAATTTATGTCTAGAATTACTCTAAACCTTTATTAGGATTGTAAAAGTTTGTTTCGTCAGAGGCCATCAACTTAAATACAATAATGTATTATCTACGTGAATAGTGTGACGCCTTTGTGTCTGTGGCAACCTCGTAGCAGGGGCGTAGCGACCAACAGGCAGACTGGGCAAGAATAGTTCGGACGTACAAGAATCACAACTGTTCCTGACCGCCTGGGGCCCATGGGACTACGACATCGCCAATTGGTGAAGTTGTGAGGCTGAATGAAGATGATAGAAGAAGGAGATGGGGAGGAGGAAGATGGGGAAGAGTTTGACTATTCGAATTTGGTCACCAAAGACGGTTAAAGTCATTTCAAGCAACTTTTGATCCTTAATTGTTGGTATTTCATTATTATAATCATGGAGATTTCTAAAGAATGCAAGGCTTATGAAAATGACATGGACAAGATGAAAGAAGGGACGTTTAGATGGTTTGGACGTGTAGAGCGGATGAATGGAGAAAGTGCCAGGTATTACTCGAAATTGAAAGGTAAAAGAAGTCGGGAACAAGCGAGGAAGACATCGTACTAACACATGAATCAAATAATTGCGTCACGTCATGTCAAGAGTCAGAAGCCAAGTGGGTATGTTTGAAACATGTTTGAATGCGAATGAAACAAGTAGCGTACATCAAGGCGTGTGTGTGGTGGTCCATCCTATATATAGGTATATCCGGGGAAACGGCGTCATGCGTTTAAAAATAGATCTGTTTCACGACTTCATTTTAATTTATATCTTCATACCGATTTATTCCTACTATATCTGCTTTGCTATAATAATGTTTTAAACTTCGACTTTTCATACTTCACTAAATTGTATTATTTAAAGGCCCCACCTATAAATAATATGTATTACTTTTAAATCTCTAGTAACGAGTCTATAGACAGGATGTTTCATAAAATTTTAACAATACATCAAATTTCAAAGGTGAAATTCAAGTTCTTTGAATGTTCTGTTAGTATTTAATCATGGGCCGGTTGTTTAACGATACGTGGATAGTAATAGATAACGAATAGGACTTTCACAGAATTTTAAAATTAACTTTGAAATTTGATGAATTGTTACCTAGTTATAATCCACATCGTGAATATAACTAGGTAACTGTGTATGTCGGCGGCCGATCGTAAAATTAGGCAGATCATGTTGCGCCTAGCCACATCGTGAAGTGCCTGGCGGCAGATCGTGAAGTGCCCGAGTCGCGTCATGATTTTCCTGATTTTACGATCGGCCTGCGACATCTACATCTTAAGAGGGCATTACCAGAGAAAACCAGAAATATGTCATTTTCAAATCAGATTTTAGACGTATTGACTCTTTTCCACAAAAAAATATAAATGGATTTCGAAAGATTGTTCTTTTATCTAGCATTCGCATTTAATAAATTTTGAGATATTTTTTTTAATTTTTAGTATAATAAGGTTATTCCATAGGTCGTTGGCAGATTTGTTAAATTTTTAAAAAAGATTTTGTATTATACCACACCCATTTCAAATAATATAATCATGCAGTAAAATAAATCAATACATTATCTAGCAAACGCATGTTTTAGAATTTTAATTTTAGTTTTAATAAAATCATTAAAAAATATGTACGTACATGTGTTTCTTGACGAAAATTGGTCCATTTGTGTATTTATTTGCGCACTTACAAACTGATTTTTTTAACATTCTTATTAAATTTAGACATTATTGAAAAATGATAAATACTTATAATCAAAAAATAACTACAAAAGTACATTATTTTAATAGTTTTATCATCACGCCTTTCAGCATTTTTAAATGAAGGTATAAATTAAAGCTAATTTGGATTGAAATAAATTCGATATTGAGTTATAATTTTTAAAATCTGGTACGGAGAATAATTAATCTTTCTTATTGTAACCGCCCTGCACGATCGTAAGAACAACTTTAGACGAAATGTGGATTTTCGTCCGCTGGCTGGTTAAACGCTCTTAAGAACGTCTTAAAATGTGACTCAATAGTAATAATTCTCAGCAGTAAGTTGCTAACTATAAGTCTAAATAATAAGTTATAAATAATAACTTACAGCTAAGATTTATAACTTACAACTAAGACTTATAGTTAGCAACTATAAGTTTATAACTTACAACTAAGACTTATAGTTGCTAACTATAAGTCTTAGTTGTAAGTTATAAATCTTAGCTGTAAGTTATTAGTTTTAGGTAGGTCTTAAGTGATAAGTTACGAGGCAAAGCACCTCTGGGGTGATTTTCTCACGAAAACGTCGTCGTATAAATGATGCAATCATAATTAGTATTATTATCGAACTGTTTTCCAATCGCAGTTACGATTAATAGTTATTCACAGTTTTGCCTGGGGTTAAAAGAATAACTTGCCACGCCAGAGATTTGCAAGTACGTGACTGCGAACTTAGCACAATAATTTGATTGACTTTACATCACAGATTGTACGAGTGACCTTTCCGTGGCTGCATTGAAACTCACTTTTCAACCTATACATCAAATTTCCGAAAGTAGGACGAGCTGTAAGAAAAGAAATCTTAATCTCTTATCAAATGCACAAACTGTTTACTGTAAGCACTGAATAGATTTTTCCTAGAAATGTGATAGATAAAACTGAAGTTCCTAATTTACTATTCTATTACGACCCTTCGACTATACAGGCCAGTGCTACCGATTCTCTGTTCTGCCCAAGAAAGTACTTCGATTTTTTTATAATAATTTGATCAATTATTACAACAGAAGTGAGAACCTTTCAACCCTTTCAACCCTTTCAGCACCGCACTTTGTTTCCACATATGGACTGTATTTTATCCTTGATAACTTAAGTCATAATTTTTAAAAATTTTGGCGTACGTTTAATTTTTTTTTTGCTTTTTTATTCGAATGCCTCACAAGAGTCCCAGCTGCTCCTGTCTGTTACCAATAAGATTATGGCATCCCCAATTGGGGTATATTGTGAAGCTGAAGGTAGTCGGGAGGGGAAGGCGATAGGAAAGAGGTGGGGAAGTACCTTGCTATTCATATCTGGCCACCAAACGCGGCTAAAGCCATTTCAAGCAACGTTTGAATTCTGAATGATGGTCTTACACCAGGGCGATACTGAAAGTATCTTCCACTCTGGAATGTGCCGCAAATTCACTAAGTATATTTAAAATGAATTAATTGTGAAATATCACAAATTAATCAAATAAAATTTATTTGTGCACGCCGGCATTCGCTCGGATTGTGAGTCAAGAGCTTCGACCATGGCTGGCCACTTACTATTTTAGATTTTTTCTTATTTGATTTTTATCATTTTTAGGCCTCAAAGGGTTATTTTTTATTTGCAGGGAAAAAACCTGCCGCAAAAGCGATTAGTTAATTTAAAAACATGAATTGACAGTGTAACTATAACTAACATGTATATGTGTAGATATATGTAAAGATTATATAAAAAAAACAACATATTAATGGATCCTTCATCACATTCACAGTATTAAATTGAAATTTGTGGCTGGAATGACGATTGTAACCCAGCAGAAAAAAATTTAAAAGTTTATATAACATTTAATGTCCTATTAATACGTGTATAGAATTTTTATTACTCTACAATTTTTATAATATCTTATTAAAATAGAAAATTAATTTATAATTATAATTAATAATAATAATTTATAAAAAATATCCGTCACATGCGATACCCAAAATACTGGGCTATTGGTTTCACAAAATCAAGAGATATTCAATATTTTCTACATGTTCTCAGGAAGAACTCTGGCATTGAAAGGGTTAATAATTGAGGTACATGGACACGCCCGTTGCACACTTCTATCGTAATATCTGTTCAGTGATTGTGATGTGCATTTGTTAATGATTAATGCAACCTTTGAGGCAACGGACGAAGTGATAGTTGGACGATAAATGTTGATCTTTAAAGAGTTTGTTCCTTCTTCTATTTTTCTTTACCCTCACTCGTCGCTCATGATGATTTTTCTTCTACTGAGAACTCCGTTGTGACTTGTGACCACTCTTTCCGATATATTATGAGTACTCCATGAGATGTGTGGTATAGATTGGATCTCTCAGCGGTATTTTTTTTTTAAAGAAAGACAAACATTCCCGGGTTACGAATAACCCAAAAATGTTTAAAAAATCTCCTCCTGCCACCACACAAAGCCGAAAATGTTGCTAGTGTTGTGATGGAGGTCTTAGCCAGCCGAGGAATCGAACACACGACATTTGGGTGGGACCCAATCGCTATGCCCACTCAACCACTGACCAGTCGTATACATGGTAATCAGATTTTCAATTGAGATCACTAATTTTACCTACCACAGAAAAATGGTGACCGGACAACTCAGGATGAACTCAACCCATTTGAAAAGACATTAAAAGTGATGAAAAAAATGTGTTGAAAAACTAATTAAATTGGTTAGGTTAGGTTACGGGCCATTTTTTTCATAACTTTTAATGCCTTTTCAGAGAGGTGTTGATTGTGAGTTGTCATGGAACCAAGAAAAATACCATTTAAATCAAAAGTGTGCAGCGCCGCAGGCATAAAATTTTGAAAAGCTCACGTGACAATTTTTATGTTGTATAGACCTTACTATGTGTTACATCTGTTCTGATGTCTACATTACAATATTATTGTTTTACATTATTCTTCAATGGTGATTTTTATCCCAATATTAACAAACAAAGACCAGATCTTAGTGATTTGCTACTTACTATTGAGTTCAATGTTTGTGTTTTGGGTATTATGTTATTCTTTATTTTCTAGTTAGTATATTTTTAAATCTCTTCCCGTTGACTTTGTTCAGTTATTTTTATTTGTTTTTGAAAGCTAGATTGTTTATTTTGTGTTTCATTTACGACCGGAATAATATTATTCAATTTTGGTATGAAAATTGAAAAAAGCAAATTAATAATTTTATTTAAAGGACATTTAAAAAAACCGGTTTTTTGAGATATTATAGAGAGACCTTTTAGTGAGTAAAAGCAAAGCTAAAAGCAAATTGAAACATTTTAAGACATCTATTTGTAATTGTGGGTAACTTTTGGTTATGTATGTTGTGTTTCAATGTCTCTCAACGGACATCGTTATTGTATGTAATTTTAAGTTGTCTCATTAGATGTCATTGAATAGTACAGAGACAACTGTCGGACATTTGGGTCTAATAACCGCACGGTTACGAAGATAACCGATCATATCCGAACTCCAAATGGGCACCTTTAGTGAGCAGCTTCCCGCTTCAGATTATCACAGAGCATCCTTTAGACGTTAAGTCAAGTTAAATATTCATTATAAATACGATAATACACAAGTCCGTAATCTAGACGAACCGAAGAATTATTGAAACTCCCAATCATCAGAGTTGTGCACCACAGTTAATAATGGTTTTCGAACAGCATTACAGTGTCCAACATCAGGACAGATGTGATACGGATGCTGTAACGCTGTTCGAAACGTTTACTGAAAAAGGAGTCCCCAATAACACAAAAATGAATCACGATGATACTTTTGTCAGTGGAAATCTCAAATCAAATATTTTTTTATAGATTACATTAATAATTAAAAAATAAACCTACGAAAAATAGGACATTGGCGGATACTTTGTATTATGTGCTAATCAAATATAAAACGAGTTTTCTTTTCATAATTTTAACCTTTTTACCCACCTGATTACCCTACTAAATATCACGTTACCTTTTCATAAGACATAAGTCATTCTCTTATGAAATCTGTGTCTAGTATAAACATGCAACTCAATAAGTTTCACAGTGTTGGCAATATTGAGCTAAAGTACTTAAAGAGTGGAAAAAATCATTGGGCACGTAAAATTCTGAAGTAATAATCGATGCAGATATGTTAGACAAAGCATTATGTCATTATCCTTACACGTGAATTAGCACCTAGATAGAAATATGTATCTAAGATTTCACTTTTGATTTGAATAGTTCAATCTTTTCTTTGACTTACCACGCTTAGTAAACAAAAGAAATTCTTCATTTATGTCAATATTTAAATAATGTGATAAAAGGGGTGGCCATGATACGAGTACATGGATTATACATAGTTGCATAAAAGTGTCAATATTCCATATTGAATGTATATTAACTATTGCAGTATGGTATTATTGGGTGGGGAGGGGCCTTTTTTACAGCCCATAATTATAATTGAAAGAATAATAATTATTTTTATTTGATAAACTAATGTTTAAGACAAGATTTTTATGCATAGCAAAAAGGGTAACCATGATTATGAGTAAGTAATAATAATTATTAGCCTGAAACACCCATCTACATTGAAAAAATCTCCCGAGAAAAGATACATGCCGCCGACGGGACTCGAAACCGCGTGTAACGTAATTATTTTCATGGTAGTTACTCAATCGGTACCTACTTGCTCAGAAGGAGTTTTATTAATTTCGGGTGCCGTTGGAACGATTGATAACAAATTCAAATTGCCGGAACATTGTTCGATTGTTTGGTTTTGGAAAAAAGAAAAAACGGTTATAAGGGCGACGTCATGACATAACGATGGATTGGTCGGAAGTTTTATTTTGTAAGGAGTTTTGATACTCCTAAATGATTGTGTAAATTTGCAATATTATGCGTGTAACAGACGTGATGCCTTTACGAGACTGTTAAATAGTACCGGGTCGCGGTACACGCAGGATGTTGATTGTTTTTTCGAGGCGAGGAAAACTTTTATTGTGATGATCACGAGATATCGAGTTACCTATGTAATATTACAATCTAATGGAAGTGTTTATGATGTCTGTGTGCCTGGTATCTAAGGTTGGTGTTCTTGTGCTTAGAACTGAGATTCTTGTGCCACGTACAATCCAATATCACCGAGGACAACTTTGGTGAAGACTGCAGGCACTTCTTAAATCACATTTACAGTCTAGAACTGCGGTTTATATCCTTTCAATGCTCAGAGATGGCCATCGGACGCTTTGTGACGCCTTTGTGGATGGACTCGAATCTTGGATGCTTCACGGTGTCATGGGCTTGCGAAGCGGCAGCTCTGGGGCTCTTCTCCAGCTATCTGGAGCCCTTGTCGCTGAGGTTAGAAGAGGTGCGCCATTTTAACTATGGCAAGCTACGAATGATCATTTGGAGTGGATTCTACTAAAATAACTGAATTATCTCTCTCTCTCTCTCTCTACATTTTTTTTGAGTTTACAAAGGTATTTATGTAGATTATGTTATAGTAGATTATGTTTTTTTTGCTTGTCAATAATAACAAGTTCATTTTGTTTTATGTGAGTTCTTTTATTTACATCAGATAGTAGCTTTCTTTTATCCCACGCAGGACCCTGAGATGATGATGAGAGCTCATGCAAACGGAATTTCTCTGCTAACTGAGAAAGGTACGTGTCACGCGTCCTTCTGTTTTCCGGTCAAATGCTCTACCACCGAGCTAGCTAGGCTGTGGAACTCCCTCCTTCAAAATTCACTCCTCCCTCTTCTCAAAAAGATTCTCCGTACGGCATCTTCAAAGATGACATAGGCCCAGAGGGAAATTGTTTTCCTCAGGGCTTCCTATGTGGAGTTAATGTAAAAAAAACCGTACCAGGGCCGGTATTTCAGCATACCCAATAATATCGGCTCTTAACTAACTATCCGGAGGTCGCGGGTTCGAATCCCGGCGTGGGCAAGTAAATTTTAATTGTTTGATTTGTGTTGTTTCACAATTTAATCATTTTAAAAGAGGTATATGGGTGACCGAATAACTCAACAATGAGCAACTTCATCACTCTTCTGAAAAGTCATTAAAAGTGAAGAAAAAAAATTGGTTAAATAGGTTACGTTAGGGTAGGTTATGGGCTATTAAAAAAAATCATCATTTTTAATGACTTTTAAAAGGGGTGTTAATATGTCACTTTGTTGAGTTGTGATGGAACCGTTTATCGTATACCCACCCATTAATTGTGCAAATCTTTATCATTACATAGTATAAAATGAAGTCGCTCAAAATGTATAGGCGCATTGATCTTCTAAACTACGCAACGGATTTTCATGCGGTTTTCACCAATAGATAGAGTGATTCAAGAGGAAGGTTTATATGTATAATACATGCTTATTACAGTAGATAAAAGCCAACAAATTCAAATATTCAATTCAGGCAGCGGGCAGCGGGCAGCAGGCAAGCGGGTGGTGTGGATTTTATAAAGGTTGGGTAATGGCGTTATGTTTCTTTAGCCACAGCAACGTATGGCCGGGTCTGCTAGTATAGTATAAAATGAAGTAGTTCCCGCTGTCTGTACGCTTAGATCTTTTAAACTACGCAAATAATTTTCATGCGGTTTTCATCAATAGATGAAAATGATAGAGTGATTCATGAATAAGGTTTTTAGGTATATAATTTGTCAAGGTTTTGTGTAAATTGGTTGATATATATAAAATGCGGGCGGTGTGATTTTGATTTAACATATGGCGTTGGTTAAAAAGGTTGGGTAATGGCGTGGCGTTGTGTTTCATTAGCCACAGCAACTTGTGGCCGGGTCTGCTAGTAAACTATATAGTAGTTCAACATCGTGTCTCCAAAGAATCCCTTTTTATATGAGTAGGTTTAATGTAGTTTGCTGACTAAGAAAAAGGCACCGTAGAAACTATGCGAGATCTTTAGATATGATTGCGAGCGCATCTGAGCTTATCTGAATTATAATGCTACAATATTAATACATATTTAGATGCCCATCTCTGGTATTCTGAAAGATCAGCATCATTTGGTGCCTTACTACTACTGCCTTGTGCATTAAAAACATCATTTTGTAACCACCATATACTTAATAGTCGGTTATTATCTTTGACGGATTTAAAAAGTGATTTTGAAGATACTATCAAAAGATTATTATTGCATATCGTTCGAAGGCCTCGTTACGCAGAAAAGATCAAAGAAATCTAAACAATTCACTTGTTCAGTTCAAGGTTTTGGTTCTATTTACCATCGTACCCGACTAATTTTAAATTACATACTTTTACTTTGGAATATCAGTCGTGTTTATGGCTTATAGCTACGTTTCCCACAATTTGCAATCTTCTGTCATCAATTAAACACCTCACCATAAGAAGATGTTATTGATGTGGGCTTAGACAGGGATGCAAGGTTTTTAAAAATATCGATATAGATCGAATTAAGTCGATATTGGTTTATCGATATATCGGTCTAGTAGGTCGATATGTCTTCTTTTTTAAAGGCTTATAGAAATCCAATGTAGTTTTAGTTTATCGATTATGTATATTCAGGGTGTCCGGGGGTAAAGTGCATTAACTTCGGGAGGTGATTCTACATGATGGTACAAGTAAAAAAGACAAATAACTTTTTTCGAAATTCCAACGTTTAGGGGTAGTTTTGAGGTAAAACGATAAAATTAGTCCGGCGGCAGGCTCTCAGCAAGTAAGATCATACCTCACACTAAGGATTTTTAGTAGGTACGTCTTTTTGTATGGGAAAAAAATGTTGGAATTTCGGAAAAAGTTGTTAATCTTTTTTACTCCTACCATCATGTAGAATCACCTCCCGAAGTTAATGCACTTTACCCCCGGATACCCTGTATGTTCGCATCATTTAATGCGAATCATTTAATAGAGTCAGGCCATAGCTTCAATAAAGAAAAAACAAAATTTAAACATTGCAATATAAATTCATACTTTAATCTTTGCGCTTTAGAAACGCTCGAAATATTCAAAAAAATTAAATCTAAAATTAATTTAGTGAATAAAATAATAGCGCCTTGCAAATCTCCTTTACTAACCATGTTTCCGTATAATATTGACTCCTCCCACCGCTTTCCCCCCTCCCCCCCAAAATCATCCCTCCCACTACTCCCACCTAATTAATCTGTGGTACTTGCATTTAATTTTTAAGTTAGTTTTAATTCTGCTCGTGAATGATACGGTTGTATCGAAACCGGTCGCGGAAAAATTAAATTTAAGTAACAAATGTACATTTAATAAAACTCTTCAAAAAACAAAATGTCTAGAAATTGTTACATAGTTAATGCCCAAGAAATACAAAAAATAGTAAGTTTTCATACTTATCCAATGAATAATCACAAATTTTGTTATCCATTATTTTGTACCATCTACCGAACTTAAAAATAGTAACTTTGACAGTCTGCTTCCTTGTAGCCGGTTTCTGCTTTAAGTTATAGTGGTTCCTGCCTTTGAAAAAGAGACGTTATAACGAGCGACACCGCACGGGCTCGAATACTTTCTCGCTCACACATGATGCGCCATCCTTATCTACAAACGCAGCCTGCCGTAGGGATATCATTGGTCGCACCACTCAACCCATCGGCTAATCACCGGCCAGCTCCCTTCTCCCGGCCACCTAATTACCGAAGGATGTACTACCGGAGCCCTATATAAACGAGAGCGCGGCCTTGAACAAGCAGAGAACCAGCAGACAGTCCTAGGGCTCGATACCCAAAGATCAGCTGTGAGATATTTTCTTGTCCACACTGATAGGGTAGAGGAGTCCCTAGAGATAGTCAGAGATCCAGAAAGACAGTCCTAGGGCTCAGTACCCCGGATCAGCTGTGAGATATTTTCTTGTCCACACTGATAGGTAGAGGAGTCCCTAGAGATAGTCAGACCTAACCTCCGGCTTTGGAGATTACGCGCCGCGTTCGTAACTACCTTCCGAAGTATTGTTGTATCCCCGTGTACTTAGTCTTATTCTATTGTTTTATACCTAATACTGAATAAAAGTCCTCTGATCGAATTCACGCATTTCTTAATATATAATTATTCGTTATAACGTTTAGAATGATCACTTGTTGCCACAATTGGTAGATGACTCATTGCCACTTTAAAAATATTGGGATAAACACCTTGCATTTCTTGCTATGTTTAATGAATTTGCTTTTAGACAATTTACAACAGCAGAAAGATATAATAATAGCATTTTACCCAATTTTGTGGGTATTTTTATTTGGGTGGGTTTTTCGATATTTCGATACGATATTGTTACGATATACGAAACGCCTCCTCTCAAATTGGAGCGCACGCCTCTGTACAGACAAACAGTTTCGCTCCCTCGCCGCAAGTGTGCCGCGCGCTGACGGCGGCGGAATGCCAGCCTCGGTCGGCCGACTAGCGAGCCCGCCATTCTCCTCCCGAGCCCGCTCTGGGCGCACGTGTATCGTGAACCACGCTGCACTGTTCCGGAACATTTCACAACGCCGCTATGGCGGTTGTTATTTTGCCTAGTGACTGGCGGGAATGCCAAGAACGGCTAAATTCCCCTTCACATAACCGAATCTCCAAAAGACCAGCCTGCTGCTGTGAGTACCATGAGCTATTTAACCCCTCTTTATTGCGTGTGTTCCTTGTAAATTCAACGCGAAGATAAATGACCGCCCCCAGAGAGATTTTAGGGCCAAATTCACCCGATTTAGATAGAATTACTGTTGCTACCCTGTACTACTCTGCTTGCATTATTGTATCATTGTGTTTACGAAAGAATTCTACCCAATACAACTGTTATTTACCGTAACCACTTGTTTCACTGTCTCCCCCCGCCCGTAGGATTTGAGCTTATTTCAGGGATGACACACAAACGCTTCAGAGATCCTACCACCCTGATGATAGTCTCCCCCGCTATGCTGACCATTCTGAGCTAGTCTGTCGGCAGAAGGTGGGCACCTCAGGTAGGTATACTTAGCAATATATTTAGTTTTTCGATTTTGATGCATCGATATCGGCGTTTCATCGATATCGATAATATTAGGGGTCGATATATCGATATTTATCGGTTTTCCGATATATCGTTGCTTCCCTAGCTTAGACATCCTGATCCTGAAGTAAGTTCTGCCCTTGGCGTGATCTTCTAAGAGGATTGTCTTCCACCAGTACGATAGACGAGAAGAACTGTGTATAAAATGAAGGTTGGAATGGAAGAATTCCAACTTTAAGAAGAATTCATATTACCTGTGTTTGAGTCATCATTCAATAATGATGATTGTTTTATGGTGTTTGCAAGATTAGGCAAAGATTTTTTATTCATTTCCTATTTATTAGCGTTTTTATTATAGTTTAATCTTTGTAAACGCACACACCATTGATGTTAATTTTATTTTAATGGGACTGTGCCTTTAATCTCTTGTAATTAATTATTTCACATTATACCGTAATTATTTCCACATTCCAATTTATTTCCATGATGGAAAAATGTATTAAATTACTTATTCGAATGTATTAAACGATTGAACATTATTCCGTATCTTCTCACCTTTTTAAAATTCACCCATTGTACTTTTTGTATCTATTTTTTGGTTGTCCCTACAAAAGTATTATTTCTTCTATCGAGCCTAATTTAAAAAAATTGCCTCCCCTCCATTCTCCCCCTCCTAAGTCTGAACTCACCTACAATCTTTCACATAATTTTGAAATTTGCCCATCTTAATAAAATTAATATATACCTACAATCACTTTTCTTCTCTCCATAATTTGATAAGATTGCCTAGAACACCCTGAAATGTGAAACCTGGAAACACTTGGAACGGGAAACGCTGGAAACGCTGGAAACACCTCACGGTCCTACGCTGCGTGGAGAGATGCGGTCACCGTTGCCGACTAGGCGCGGCGTGGCGTGACGCTGTGATACGTATGTTTTTAGAGAACTAATTATTTATATTTTTGAATATAGCTATAACTTTGTGGTTATCCATTATAGAAAAATTAAACAATTCAACTTTGTATAATCCACTTATATAATGCGTAAATCCGACCGGTTTTTAGAAAGCAATGGATTGAACTTTATCTATTATAAATAATAAAATCGATTTTAGTATATATCGTAAGCCAACATACACTGACATAGAAATTCATAAGACCTCTAACTACCCTGTCTCACAAAAACACTCCACCTTCCATTCCATGATAGACCGCTTAGTAAATGTCCCAATGTCTAATAATTATTTCCTTTGTGAACTTTCTGTAATAAAACAAATTGCTATAAATAACGGATATGAACCAAAATTAATTGAAAACATCCTAAATAAAAAAACTTTGCAAAATTTCAAAAAATAAATATCTGTACAATTCTAATAATAAATGAAAAAGATAATAAAGAATGGCATAAAAATTTTATATTAATAATGTTTCAGTTCAATGTTGCAAAAATCTCCCTTCTAATATTAAACCACCTTTTTATACAAGAAATAATATCGGTAATTTTTTGAGAAATATTTTGATACAGACCATAAATTGACCATTCCGGAATATGTAAACTCAAATGCAATGATTGTCCCTCATTTTATATTGGAAAAACAATTCGTAATTTTGAAATCAGAATCAAAGAACATTTAAGGTGTCTTAATAATAATAATTTTTCTGAGTTCGCTAACCATATCATTGAAAATAAACATAGTTTTGAAAAAAATACAGGGATAAATATTCTTCATATTAATCTTAAAGGAAAACGTTTAGGTAACTTAGAAGCCTTGGAAATTAAAAATAATGAATCTATGATCAACAAACAAAAAATATTGTCTTATAGCTCAATCATGGATTTGTTCCCCTACCCACCCACTCTACATTAATACCTACCCACCCAATCTACATTAATAACTAGCAACGGCTCCACCCCTACCATAATAAAACGTTGTTCGAAACTGTCAAATTAGTATGAGCTTTCCCTGAAGAAGGAACGTTTGTTCCGAAACCGGTCGGATTTACGCATTATATAAGTGGTTTATACAAAGTTGAATTGTTTCATTTATTTTAATTTTTTTTTTACTTTTATTATTTATTTATTTATGTACGGTACAAATACCTTTAAATACAGAATACAGATTTTTTTAATAAAAATGGCTTAGTAAACAGTTATACAGCGTAAACATGCTAATATAATTTAAATAAGCTAAAATTTACAATCAGGCTATTGGAAACCAAATGTGAACTAATACAAAAAAAAAATTAAAAAATACGAGAATTTTAGATTTTTCATTAGACTGGAATAATTTATATTTTCATCAGGATTATTGGTTTATAATTTATACGCCTTAAAAATTTGTAATTATATTTATTCATGGGTAATAATAAAGCTACCTCCGAATTACGATTGTAATAAAAATTCATGTAAAATTATGTCAATGGGGAATTTGAAATTGCACAAATGCACAGATAGCAAAAAAAACAGAAATATTCGCAACAGGTTTTCCCAAATATTTAGCGATAATAATCGAGTGTTCTTCTTGTGCTATCTACCATCTCTGAGGGATGGAGGTAATCGCCAACGATGTTTTATAAAAAATTCAAATTTTCGACATTTTTTTACGTGCGCCATAATCGCGAGACCCGAGAAAAACACTGACATCTGAATTCTCGATAAATTAGTTTCAATTTTGGAAATGGCAATTTCAAAAAACAGATCAGAGTCACTAGATATCGCTTTCTTTTGTGTTTTCTTTGCCTGTTCATTTTGGAATGGTTTGAAGATTGGATATATATGTATTTTTTTTACATGAGTTCCACACAGGAGGCTGTGGGGAAAATAATTTCCCTCAGGACCTATGTCATCTTTGGGGATGCTGTGTGGAGGGTTTTTTTTAAGGAAAGGAAGGAGATGAGAGTTCTGGGAAGGAAAGGGGTTTAAGGGGTGGGTAGGAATCTGGAGTTCAGTGTGTCCTGGTCGTCCGCCTCCAAGACCTAGACAAACCTCTCCCCCATGAACCCGGGCACCCCCGCTAAATCACCAAACGTAGCGAACCACTTGGGGTGACCCATGGCAGAGGTGTTGGTTATTCAATAAAGGATATTGATTTTACAAAAAAAAAATTTTTTTTGGAACTCGTACGCTTCAACCCTTGGTCCGCTGAATGTCTGGCCGCTAAGGTCAGGTGCTTTATACCGCTAGACCAAAGGACTTTTTTTTTTACATTAACTCCACACAGGAGGCCCTGAGGAAAATAATTTCCCTCAGGGCCTATGTCATCCTGGATGCTGTGTGGAGGGTCTTTTTGAGGAGAGGAAGGAATGAACATTGGTCTTGAAGAGACCCATGTTGTAGGAAGGAGGAAACACAGAGGCCGGCAAATCATTCCACAGCCGAGCTGTTAAACACAAGAACTAGTCGAAGAAACGACCCGTTCTCATGTGACAAATGTCAACTGTGTACAAATGTTGGGCACGCGTTTGGCGTGTTTCCCGACTATGCACCGGTGCCGAAGGGATCAATGATGCTAGTTCCTCGGAGCATCTTCCATTGTAATACCGGTAGAACAAGGACAGCATTCCCACCCGACGCCTGTGCTCTAAAGTGTGGGACTTGCGTGGGACCGTGGATTTATCGTATTATATTGAAACCCAGTACCCGTGAAATAAATAAATAATTTTTTGCTATCTCATTTTCTCGCAGACAAAATCCTGTGGATATATGTGTTTGTTTTAAGCGTCGCTTGCTTCCGTTTCAACGAGTTTCAAATCATAACGGTGATAAAGAAGTTTTCACTTTAACAATTGTCATTTAATTTATTAAAGATTTCTCTCGTGAAGACCGTGATTGCGAAGTCATTTTCCAGCTGAGCGGATAAAATTTAAAATAATAAAATTAGTAATGTGCATACAGATGACATAAACAGCATCGCGGATCTAGTCGCCGTTCAATGCAAATTAAACAAATCCTTGAATGTTCCAATTAAATAACATTATAAGATATTGATCGCCAATGATTCATGATTATATTGGCTGTAGGTGATTTATTGTCGTCATTCATCGGGAAACCATTTAATCCTTATACCAACTACCTTCTGACTTTACATTGAAAAGTGCACGAGGGAATTAATTACATGTTTCGTACTGGAGATTACTTTAACACATTTAAAATTCAAAATAATGTTACATGAAAAGCGTTTTTTTATTACTAGCTGACCAGGGAAAACGTTGTTCTGCCATTTAAATTATTTCTATGTGTGGATGAAAGTTCGATGAAGCGGACGTAGCGCCATCTGTCATTCAACAACATAAATAATGTCTTTTTCGTTATTTGTTTTTGGGGTGTTATGCCGTGTTGCGCTACCTCCTTCTTTAGCCAACGTTTCGGACATCATTGCAGTGTCCATTATCAGGGCAGATCCGGCAGATCCGTTAGATGTGACACAATTACCAGATCTGCCGGATCTGCCCTGATAATGGACACTGCCACGATGTCCGAAACGTTGGCTAAAGAAGGAGGTAGCGCAACACGGTATAACACCCCAAAAACAAATAACGAAAATGCTTTTGACCTTGAAAATCTTAAAACGTATCATAAATAATGTCGTTCTGTTTGAAATACGAACGACGCGACGGTTAAATTTGGTCGTACAAAAATACTAAAATCGGAGGATTAAATATGGGAGGGTCGCGATTAAAAAATGTGAAGGTGGGGGTAGGAGGGTAAAAATTCGGAGTTATCCACTGGAGCGATCACGCGAATTAAATAAATTTACCTCGATTGCTTGAGATTTCCCAGAAGGTCATTTTTTTAATTTTTCGCCAACATAAAAAAAACAAACCTTCGAATTTTTACATGGAGACATAAAATCTTATTATAATGTTACGTAGCCAATGTATTTTACCGTTTATCTCATATTTGTAGGATTTATAAAAAAACAATCATAAAGTTTATAATCACTCGAATCCTGGGTGTTTTTTTACTTAAAACATAGAATATTTTCGGTTTCTGTATGTTGTCTGTGGTATACTTGACAATGAAAGGTGCATATCTATGGAAAAAGGACTTAATTTTATCCGTAAACAGCTGTTCAAAAATTCGGCGGGAAAAAAATGTTTCAAAAATTATTTTTAAGATTGTTCTAAAATAGTCCACCAAGTTCGGATTTGCGACATCTATGGTCATAGTCATAATAGATAAAGCATTTCAATAGCTTCGTGTTAAAATAAACGGCTTGCCGAGAAAATGTTTTAAATAATTACAATATATGTTTTACGAATGGTAGGAAAATGTGGTCCATTTTTGTACCGAAATCAATCACAGAAAAATAAAAGTGGTCCATTTTTCGACCGAAATCGCTCCAGTGGTTATAGGTATTTTTTGATGTCAAAAAAAATACAAAAAACATAGTAAAAAAAAAAAAAATAAAAAATTGGATAGCGACACCCTAATCACCTAGCGGAACGAAATATGCTTTACGACATATTCTCATACCTACCAAATAAATATACATGAAAAAAATCATAAAAATCGGTCGAGCTGTTTCGTAGGAGTGCTACCACAAACACCGTGACACGAGATTTTTTATACATTTATATTTTTTATATATTTAATAACTAGCGGGACCGACATGCGCTGCAATACCACTCAAAGAAAGAAATTGTTTCTTCCTTTGTATCCTTTCCCATGCGTCCCCGTTCGCGCTCCCATTCCCCTCCGGCGTTATTTCGTCCCACAAATCCCCATCCCCGTCCCGCGTTCTCCTTCCAACTTTCCCGCCTTCCCACCTCCTTCGTCATCCCTCCCGCGAACCCTCTTCCTTCGTCCCCTTCCCACCCTACCTCCAAACTATATGAAATACACTCATTTTTTCAACAACTCATGGGCCACCTAATGCAAAATTTTATAATGCCAGAGCTCACCAGTGTATGTATATCGAAACATTAGGGGGCTTGCTTACAAATCACCAAAGTTTCATCGCGATCGGATAAATAGTATAGGAAATAATTTCATAACGCCAGAGCTCATTATAATATATATAGAAACCATCGCGGGCATACGCACAACAAATCACCAAAGATGAATGGTTTTAAATAATGGTAATCGGATGAATGGTTTAGGAATACATAAGGGACAAAAAAAGAAACTTTCTTTTAATTTATTAAGATTTGGATTTTGTTTACCACTTGTGCATAGATGTATCGCATAGGTGCATTGATGTATGTATATACCTATATTACGCACTATTTTACGTCTACCGAGCGGTGTGAAGATTATTTTTGAATTTATCCTGTTCCTGTTCCTGTTCCTGTTCCTGTTCCTGTTCCTGTTCCTTTTCCTGTTCCTCTTCCTCTTCCTCTTCCTCTTCCTCTTCCTCTTCCTCTTCCTCTTCCTCTTCCTCTTCCTCTTCCTCTTCCTCTTCCTCTTCCTCTTCCTCTTCCTCTTCCTCTTCCTCTTCCTCTTCCTCTTCCTCTTCCTCTTCCTCTTCCTCTTCCTCTTCCTCTTCCTCTTCCTCTTCCTCTTCCTCTTCCTCTTCCTCTTCCTCTTCCTCTTCCTCTTCCTCTTCCTCTTCCTCTTCCTCTTCCTCTTCCTCTTCCTCTTCCTCTTCCTCTTCCTCTTCCTCTTCCTCTTCCTCTTCCTCTTCCTCTTCCTCTTCCTCTTCCTCTTCCTCTTCCTCTTCCTCTTCCTCTTCCTCTTCCTCTTCCTCTTCCTCTTCCTCTTCCTCTTCCTCTTCCTCTTCCTCTTCCTCTTCCTGTTCCTGTTCCTGTTCCTGTTCCTGTTCCTGTTCCTGTTCCTGTTCCTGTTCCTGTTCCTCTTCCTCATCCTCATCCTCATCCTCATCCTCATCCTGTTCCTGTTCCTGTTCCTGTTCCTGTTCCTGTTCCTGTTCCTGTTCCTGTTCCTGTTCCTGTTCCTGTTCCTGTTCCTGTTCCTGTTCCTGTTCCTCTTCCTCTTCCTCTTCCTCTTCCTCTTCCTCTTCCTCTTCCTCTTCCTCTTCCTCTTCCTCTTCCTCTTCCTCTTCCTCTTCCTCTTCCTCTTCCTCTTCCTCTTCCTCTTCCTCTTCCTCTTCCTCTTCCTCTTCCTCTTCCTCTTCCTCTTCCTCTTCCTCTTCCTCTTCCTCTTCCTCTTCCTCTTCCTCTTCCTCTTCCTCTTCCTCTTCCTCTTCCTCTTCCTCTTCCTCTTCCTCTTCCTCTTCCTCTTCCTCTTCCTCTTCCTCTTCCTCTTCCTCTTCCTCTTCCTCTTCCTCTTCCTCTTCCTCTTCCTCTTCCTCTTCCTCTTCCTCTTCCTCTTCCTCTTCCTCTTCCTCTTCCTCTTCCTCTTCCTCTTCCTCTTCCTCTTCCTCTTCCTCTTCCTCTTCCTCTTCCTCTTCCTCTTCCTCTTCCTCTTCCTCTTCCTCTTCCTCTTCCTCTTCCTCTTCCTCTTCCTCTTCCTCTTCCTCTTCCTCTTCCTCTTCCTCTTCCTCTTCCTCTTCCTCTTCCTCTTCCTCTTCCTCTTCCTCTTCCTGTTCCTCTTCCTGTTCCTCTTCCTGTTCCTCTTCCTGTTCCTCTTCCTCTTCCTCTTCCTCTTCCTCTTCCTCTTCCTCATCCTCATCCTCATCCTCATCCTCATCCTCATCCTCATCCTCATCCTCATCCTCATCCTCATCCTCATCCTCATCCTCATCCTCATCCTCATCCTCATCCTCATCCTCATCCTCATCCTCATCCTCATCCTCATCCTCATCCTGTACATAAGGGACAAAAAAAGAAACTTTCTTTAAATTTATTAAGATTTGGATTTTGTTTACCACTTGTGCATAGATGTATCGCATAGGTGCATTGATGTATGTATATACCTATATTACGCACTATTTTACGTCTACCGAGCGGTGTGAAGATTATTTTTGAATTTATCCTGTTCCTTTTCCTGTTCCTGTTCCTGTTCCTGTTCCTTTTCCTGTTCCTCTTCCTCTTCCTCTTCCTCTTCCTCTTCCTCTTCCTCTTCCTCTTCCTCTTCCTCTTCCTCTTCCTCTTCCTCTTCCTCTTCCTCTTCCTCTTCCTCTTCCTCTTCCTCTTCCTCTTCCTCTTCCTCTTCCTCTTCCTCTTCCTCTTCCTCTTCCTCTTCCTCTTCCTCTTCCTCTTCCTCTTCCTCTTCCTCTTCCTCTTCCTCTTCCTCTTCCTGTTCCTGTTCCTGTTCCTGTTCCTGTTCCTGTTCCTGTTCCTCTTCCTCATCCTCATCCTCATCATCATCCTCATCCTGTTCCTGTTCCTGTTCCTGTTCCTGTTCCTGTTCCTGTTCCTGTTCCTGTTCCTGTTCCTCTTCCTCTTCCTCTTCCTCTTCCTCTTCCTCTTCCTCTTCCTCTTCCTCTTCCTGTTCCTGTTCCTGTTCCTGTTCCTGTTCCTGTTCCTGTTCCTGTTCCTGTTCCTGTTCCTGTTCCTGTTCCTCTTCCTCTTCCTCTTCCTCTTCCTCTTCCTCTTCCTCTTCCTCTTCCTCTTCCTCTTCCTCTTCCTCTTCCTCTTCCTCTTCCTCTTCCTCTTCCTCTTCCTCTTCCTCTTCCTCTTCCTCTTCCTCTTCCTCTTCCTCTTCCTCTTCCTCTTCCTCTTCCTCTTCCTCTTCCTCTTCCTGTTCCTCTTCCTCTTCCTGTTCCTGTTCCTGTTCCTGTTCCTGTTCCTCTTCCTCATCCTCATCCTCATCCTCATCATCATCCTCATCCTGTTCCTGTTCCTGTTCCTGTTCCTGTTCCTGTTCCTGTTCCTGTTCCTGTTCCTCTTCCTCTTCCTCTTCCTCTTCCTCTTCCTCTTCCTCTTCCTCTTCCTCTTCCTCTTCCTGTTCCTGTTCCTGTTCCTGTTCCTGTTCCTGTTCCTGTTCCTGTTCCTGTTCCTGTTCCTGTTCCTCTTCCTCTTCCTCTTCCTCTTCCTCTTCCTCTTCCTCTTCCTCTTCCTCTTCCTCTTCCTCTTCCTCTTCCTCTTCCTCTTCCTCTTCCTCTTCCTGTTCCTGTTCCTGTTCCTGTTCCTGTTCCTGTTCCTGTTCCTGTTCCTCTTCCTCATCCTCATCCTCATCATCATCCTCATCCTGTTCCTGTTCCTGTTCCTGTTCCTGTTCCTGTTCCTGTTCCTCTTCCTCTTCCTCTTCCTCTTCCTCTTCCTCTTCCTCTTCCTCTTCCTCTTCCTGTTCCTGTTCCTGTTCCTGTTCCTCTTCCTCATCCTCATCCTCATCCTCATCCTCATCCTCATCCTGTTCCTGTTCCTGTTCCTGTTCCTGTTCCTGTTCCTGTTCGTCTTCCTGTTCCTCTTCCTGTTCCTCTTCCTGTTCCTCTTCCTGTTCCTGTTCCTCTTCCTCTTCCTCTTCCTCTTCCTCTTCCTCTTCCTCTTCCTCTTCCTCTTCCTCTTCCTCTTCCTCTTCCTCTTCCTCTTCCTCTTCCTCTTCCTGTTCCTGTTCCTGTTCCTCTTCCTCATCCTCATCCTCATCCTCATCCTCATCCTCATCCTGTTCCTGTTCCTGTTCCTGTTCCTGTTCCTGTTCCTGTTCCTGTTCCTGTTCCTGTTCCTGTTCCTCTTCCTCTTCCTCTTCCTCTTCCTCTTCCTCTTCCTCTTCCTCTTCCTCTTCCTCTTCCTGTTCCTGTTCCTGTTCCTGTTCCTGTTCCTGTTCCTGTTCCTGTTCCTGTTCCTGTTCCTGTTCCTGTTCCTGTTCCTGTTCCTGTTCCTGTTCCTGTTCCTGTTCCTGTTCCTGTTCCTGTTCCTCTTCCTCATCCTCATCCTCATCCTCATCCTCATCCTGTTCCTGTTCCTGTTCCTGTTCCTGTTCCTGTTCCTGTTCGTCTTCCTGTTCCTCTTCCTGTTCCTCTTCCTGTTCCTCTTCCTGTTCCTGTTCCTCTTCCTCTTCCTCTTCCTCTTCCTCTTCCTCTTCCTCTTCCTCTTCCTCTTCCTCTTCCTCTTCCTCTTCCTCTTCCTCTTCCTCTTCCTCTTCCTCTTCCTCTTCCTGTTCCTGTTCCTGTTCCTCTTCCTCATCCTCATCCTCATCCTCATCCTCATCCTCATCCTGTTCCTGTTCCTGTTCCTGTTCCTGTTCCTGTTCCTGTTCCTGTTCCTGTTCCTGTTCCTGTTCCTCTTCCTCTTCCTCTTCCTCTTCCTCTTCCTCTTCCTGTTCCTGTTCCTGTTCCTGTTCCTGTTCCTGTTCCTGTTCCTGTTCCTGTTCCTGTTCCTGTTCCTGTTCCTCTTCCTCTTCCTCTTCCTCTTCCTCTTCCTCTTCCTCTTCCTGTTCCTCTTCCTGTTCCTCTTCCTGTTCCTCTTCCTGTTCCTGTTCCTGTTCCTGTTCCTGTTCCTGTTCCTGTTCCTGTTCCTCTTCCTGTTCCTCTTCCTGTTCCTCTTCCTGTTCCTGTTCCTGTTCCTGTTCCTGTTCCTGTTCCTGTTCCTGTTCCTGTTCCTCTTCCTCATCCTCATCCTCATCCTCATCCTCATCCTCATCCTGTTCCTGTTCCTGTTCCTGTTCCTGTTCCTGTTCCTGTTCCTGTTCCTGTTCCTCTTCCTCTTCCTCTTCCTCTTCCTCTTCCTCTTCCTGTTCCTGTTCCTGTTCCTGTTCCTGTTCCTGTTCCTGTTCCTGTTCCTGTTCCTCTTCCTCTTCCTCTTCCTCTTCCTCTTCCTCTTCCTCTTCCTCTTCCTCTTCCTCTTCCTCTTCCTCTTCCTCTTCCTCTTCCTCTTCCTCTTCCTCTTCCTCTTCCTCTTCCTCTTCCTCTTCCTCTTCCTCTTCCTCTTCCTCTTCCTCTTCCTCTTCCTCTTCCTCTTCCTCTTCCTCTTCCTCTTCCTCTTCCTCTTCCTCTTCCTCTTCCTCTTCCTCTTCCTCTTCCTCTTCCTCTTCCTCTTCCTCTTCCTCTTCCTCTTCCTCTTCCTCTTCCTCTTCCTCTTCCTCTTCCTCTTCCTCTTCCTCTTCCTCTTCCTCTTCCTCTTCCTCTTCCTCTTCCTCTTCCTCTTCCTCTTCCTCTTCCTCTTCCTCTTCCTCTTCCTCTTCCTCTTCCTCTTCCTCTTCCTCTTCCTCTTCCTCTTCCTCTTCCTCTTCCTCTTCCTCTTCCTCTTCCTCTTCCTCTTCCTCTTCCTCTTCCTCTTCCTCTTCCTCATCCTCATCCTCATCCTCTTCCTCTTCCTCTTCCTCTTCCTCATCCTCATCCTCATCCTCATCCTCATCCTCATCCTCTTCCTCTTCCTCTTCCTCTTCCTCTTCCTCTTCCTCTTCCTCTTCCTCTTCCTCTTCCTGTTCCTGTTCCTGTTCCTGTTCCTGTTCCTGTTCCTGTGCCTGTCGAGAGGAAGAGGACAGTTCCTGTTCCCATCCCCATCCCCATCCCCATCCCCATCCCCATCCTCATCCTCATCCTCATCCTCATCCTCATCCTCATCCTCATCCTCATCCTCATCCTCATCCTCATCCTCATCCTCATCCTCATCCTCATCCTCATCCTCATCCTCATCCTCATCCTCATCCTCATCCTCATCCTCATCCTCATCCTCATCCTCATCCTCATCCTCATCCTCATCCTCATCCTCATCCTCATCCTCATCCTCATCCTCATCCTCATCCTCATCCTCATCCTCATCCTCATCCTCATCCTCATCCTCATCCTCATCCTCATCCTCATCCTCTTCCTCTTCCTCTTCCTCTTCCTCTTATAAAAAAAAATTATTTTATCAGCTTTCAGCTTTACCTCTGCAAGCTGTTGTGCTCCTGGTAGATAGATAGTCCATAATTATCGTAGGATTAATAATAAATGTGTTTTGGTTTACCTCTCAGCGTTATGTGCTGCTGGTGGGTGTAAGAATGATTCGGAAATGTACCTCGCTTAAAAGTTGTGAATATTGCGTACATGAAATATGTCAGGCGTTTAAAAAAGGGTTTTACTTCTTCAATCTCTTGCGGTCCTGGTAGATTTTTTTGCAAATATTTATGCACCTAATGTTGCGAGATCTTTATTAATAATTTTGATATGGCCATTATTTCCGCGTCTTGCGCTCCTGGTATATTTTATGCTAATTAGCGTATATTTTTTATTTTTGTTCTCCTGGCAAAGAGTTTGCCCTAGCATTAATAATAATATTTATTTTGATGTTGCTAATTTTATGTAATATCATCTCGTTTGGTGTTTACTCAGAGCTTTAAGCTATTAACTATTTTTTTTTATTTTAAAAGAAAGACAAATATTCCCGGGATCTGAATAACCCGACAATATTTGAAAATCTCCTACTACCACCACAGTAAGTCGAAAATGTCGCTTGAGTCAAGATGGAGGAATTAGCCAGCCTAGGAATCGAACACGGGACCCCTGGGTGGGACCCAAACGCGATGCTAACTCAGCCACTGACTGGTACTAACCTACGATCTTGGATTTGAGCTTTAAGCTAAGAGTTTTTTTAATTGATACATTTGTAGCATTTTTCCGCAGAATTTTCCAAGGCGTTTGAGAGGTGAGAGATCAAAATCTACACAACTTTGGACGTGTTGTTTAAAAAAATTTGAATGATTCATCAAATATTTCAGGTCAATTTTCACGTTTAATGTAATAAGTTCCATTCAAGTTCTTTTATTATATGAATACAGGCCAGTTGCTACATAAAACTGAAATAATCACTGAACTTGAATATAACTTTCACAAAACGTGAAAATCGGCATCAAATATTTGATGAATCATTCAAATTTTTTGAATCATGATTGACGAAATAATATACTCGTACATACGTACATATTTATGTTTGAAAGGCGCACATAGAACGCCCGTAAAAAAAGATTCTGCAATGTGCCTAGCAGCAGAGGTGTGAGGATTGTGTAAATGAAATACGGATTTTCAGGCGGATTTTTAATATTGTTTAGTAACTAGTTGTTTAGTAATGTTTACCTCTCCTAACGTCTTGTGCTCCTGGTAGATTGGCCATAAATATTATGGAGTTTTTGTAATTGAAAATTTGACTATTCCCTTTGATTTTGCTCACCACCGCAACATTTATGATTATGTGCCAATATAATAGCCATAATGTTTGAATAAATATATATGTCTTTATAAATAAATAAATTGAAAATATACATTATTGACAGATGACAAGATGGTGAAATATCCCATCATTTTCATATTCATATATTATAATATGGGAAATCTTGGGTAAGGATAAAAATAGGGGTATATTACCACCTTCAGTTATTAGTGTACAAAACACTTATCAGACCAGTACTTACGTACGCAGCTGAGACTTGGGTACTAACTAAGAGGAATGAGCGAGCACTGGACGTTTTTGAAAGAAAAATTTTGAGGCGCATCTTCGGACCGGTTCTAGAAAATGGATTTTGACGCAGACGCTATAACAATGAGCTCTATACTTTGTTTAAGGAGCTAAACGTCGCAAAATTTATAAAATTGGGAAGACTTCGGTGGCTGGGTCATGTGGAGAGAATGATCGAGCATCAAGCACCAAAGTCCCTGCTGAACTCAAGACCAATAGGGCGAAGGAGCCTAGGAAGGCCAAGACTAAGATGGAGCGACAACGTCCTCAAAGACATATCTATCTTAGATCTTCCAAACTGGAGAGAGCTGGCACAAAACCGAGATGAGTGGAGGAAGACTCTTGAGGAGGCCAAGACCCACCAGGGGTTGTAGAGCCAATAGTGATGATATTACCACCTTCCTGATAGCTTATCCATATGTATGTATACTGTCAGTTTATTTATTTATAAAGTCCATGTTTACCGTTCGTTACCCGAACCCATATATAATGGCTGTATATATGTAGTATAAATTGGGTGGTTTCCTACCTATTGTATTTATTAATCTAGAGTCTAGAGGTCTATCTGTAAAATAGAGTATCCAAGGTGATGAGACTATCTCTCGATACATTATCACTTTTGAACTGATTCTGTAATTATGTTTCACATATATAAATGCTCTTATAATTTTCTATTTTTCTTTATTAGTTTTGGTTTGCATTCTTTGGTGGCGCAACTGAACTGTACATATTATTACGTATCGTCGTCCCACTATAAAAAGGGGATGGGACGGACCCTGTCCATGCACATTTCCAGGCGAACACACACCGGAGCGGTTTTCCCGCGATCCGCCTGCGCCTCCCACAATGACATGCGTAGGCCTGAAGTGTAACCACGCGGCCTCGATTCCCTTCCGTCCCCCCTCCGGTAACCCATTGCTCATCTTCAAAAACTTCCCCTTCTCTCCCAAGTACATTTCTTCGAGGCAAAATCGGGGAGACGGCTAAAGGGCGTGGACTTCGAGCATCGTCTGCAGTTGGGCCGATAGCTATACGCATTCTCATCGGGACTGCCCGATGGTCTATGGAAAACTTTCTCTGGCTTTTCTTTTCTTTTTACATATTTTATTTTCTTTCTGCTATTATAGTAATAATTACTTTCATTATAATATAACTGTTTTTTTCCTTATTACTTATTTTATTTTCAGAAGGTTTCTGCAACTGGTTATAGCTGTTATTTTTCTTTTTCTTTTACTAACACTATTATCTCTTTTTTATCTTACCTTCAGGGAACCATGTAGGAGTGGAGTTAAGAGGCCACCTCTGTGAACTCTTCATTGTGGGGCCTTCAGGGAACCAAGGATGAGTGAAGAAGAAAGGTGAGGTACTCTTCCTTTGTGGGGCCTTCCAAGGAATCAAGGAGGAGTAGAGAGGAGAGATTGGGTCCTCGTCCCTCGTGGGGCCTTCAAGGAACCAAAAAGAAATGGAGAGGAGAGATTGGGGACCTCTTCCCTCCTGTGGCCCTTAGGGAACCAAGGTGGAGTAGACTCTTCCCTTGTGCAGCCTTCAGGGAACCAAGGCAAGGAGTAGTGGAGAGTAGAGATGAGGCCCTCTTCCCTCATGGGGCCTACAGAGAACCAATGAGGAGTGGAGAGGAGAGATTAAGTCCTCTTCCCTCGTGGGGCCTTCAAGGAGCCGAGGTGGGGTGGACTCTTCCCTTGTGGGGCCTTTCTGGGTGGGAACCAAAGGGAGGTGGACTTTTCAGGTGGACTCATGGAGCCTTCAGGAAACTAAGGAGTGGAGAGGAGAGATGAGACCTGGGAAGACACATTGTGGAACCAGAAGACATAGCTTCATTACCAATGACAATCCTGGTGAACTTTATAAAAGGGACTGGGTTTCTGTCAAAGGAATGACGAAAAAATAAAATAATATCGGGAGAAATAAAACAAACTGCTCACAAACTGAAAAAAATATATTTTCATTCATGTAGCTACATTATTATATTCTATCAAATACTAATACAAAAGAAAAACTTTACGAAAATACCCTGACATTTCAGTTTCTCTTCTAGCTATACTTATTTAGATTGAGTACATTTTATACAAAAGTTTATACATTATTTAATAGATACATTTGGTGCTGTCAAATAAGATATATAAAAAAATAATACAAATCACAATTAACTCTGTAAAAAAATATCATGAAGTAATAAAAAGAAGCATTAAATTTCTTGATCAAAGACAAAAAGGCAAGATACACAAGCTGGGCTAATATAGATATAAAAGAGGTATTCTACTACTGTGGTTAAACAATGCCATTATAATTATATGGAAAAATCTGTTAAGTATGTAACACATTCTCAATATTTTGGTTGATAAAAAATACTTCAAAAACACCCATCACAAATAATTTAATACAACAATGTGGGGTTACACAAATGATTAATGAAAAATACAAATTTCGGTGTAGTATTATTATAAAATAATGAATGATATTTGAGTGCTATTACATTACAAAGACCAACACGATTTTTTTGTGAATTCGTCAAATTCGGCTTAGGGGGCTTTCAAGTATTACGTAACACAATTTTTGATCCACCCCCCCCCCCCCCCATGTAACACGCTGTAACGTTTCCCCCCCCCCTAAACGTTACGTAACGCCCAAGTGACAATTTTTAAAGTCACAATTAAGTTGCACAAAGTACTGTAAAGTCGCTTAAATACCTTTTTCTTGTTTTAATTGCGTTTGCAGTAGTAAATAAAACAAGAGATTTCGAGAAGGAAAAGGATTGCCAACTTGGAAGATTTTAATTCCCTAGTTTTTTTTTATCTAAATAAAGAAAAACATGTTACGTAACGCGTTGTTCGAATCCCCCCTCCCCCCTCGTAACGCACAGTAACGTTTCACAAGACCCCCCCCCAAGTGCGTTATGTAATACTTGAACCAAAACACGTCTCTAATCCCAACTCATAATAGAAATTAAATTTCTTTTGGTCCTTCAAAAATTACATAACAAAAATTACCGAATGACAGTGCATTTAACACGTGCAGAAAGGAATTACGCATTAAAAACTGTGTGACTATGCTCACTGAATTAATTTGGAATATTTTAAACAATGAATAGTATCTTGAACCAAGGTAAAAGTTGACATAGAGATGTTCTACTTCAAATATGCTCAATAGATGTCACCGTGTAATGCTGCTTATAAACAGGAGAAAAAACACGAGCCGAACCATGAGAATTATGAATTATAGGAAAGGAATGCAGCATCCAAAAAAGGCGCGAATTGCCTCTTGCAGTTGCTTAGTTCCTTTCCATTATTTCGTAATTCGGATCCGACAGAGAGATGGGGCTACAATGATCAACGCAGCACTCTTGGGTTGTGTTGGGAACCAGTGGGTTAAGATGATGCACCGCATCATGTAACATTTGGAATCAGGCCACTAACAATAACACTCTTTATGTAGATGGCGATGAGGATTATATTCCCGTTTAACACCAGCCACCTTTTTTGATGCATGCAAGATAAAAACATAGCCATAAAATGTGTTTTATTTTATTTTGCATGGTTCAGACACAAATATAAAAATGTTTTATGATTGTTTTCTAAAGAACTGAATTTGCCTCATTATACATCCGTAACCGAAAAGGAGTGTTAATAAATAGGAGATTATGAACTTTAAAGCTACAGGGCCGATAAATTATTTTTTCTGGGCTCATAAAACGACTTATCTAAAAATGCTCGATTATTTTAAAGGCCAAGACCTGTTCTATTCACAGTATTTAATTATAGTAAAAGTATGTAAAATATTTCAAAGCGATCAAATTTTCAAACCAAAAACGACTATGCATTACTTCGTAGTGCTTCGCCTTAAAAAGTATTACTGGAAAAACAACTTCTGGTATTAAATGTGGTTGTAATATGTATGTATGATCGAAAAATAGAAGAAATTGAGCGTTTTTCTGGGCATTAAACAGAATAGATGGCATCTATATTTCAATTAATATCGATGCTGGAAGGGATAAATGGCTAAAGAGCTATCCACCTGGAAAGGAAAAATGGCTCTAGTGCCAAACAGCAGTATGGCGCTTCAGTCACTCTTCCTTTCAATTCAATTCTGCATGGCGCTCTAGACATTTTTCCTTTCTAGCTGCATGGCGCTTTAGCCATTTTTCCTTTCCAGCTGTATGCACTTTACTCATTTTTCCTCTCCAGCTGCATGGCGCTTTAGCTATTTTTCTTTTCCAGCTGCATGGCACTTTAGCCATTTTTCTTTTCCAGCTGCATGGCGCTCTAGACATTTTTCCTTTTCAGCTGCATGGCGCTTTAGCCATTTTTCCTTTCCAGCTGCATAGCGCTTTACCCACTTTTCCTATCCAGCTGCAAGGCGCTTTAGCCATTTTTCTTTTCCAGCTGCATGGCGCTTTAGCCATTTTTCCTTTCCAGCTGCATAGCGCTTTACCCACTTTTCCTTTCCAGCTGCATGGCGCTTTAGCCATTTTTCCTTTCCAGCTGCATGGCGCTTTAGCCATTTTTCCTTTCCAGCTGCACGGCGCTTTAGCCATTTTTCCTTTCCAGCTGCATGGCGCTTTAGCCATTTTTCTTTTCCAGCTGCATGGCGCTTTAGCCATTTTTCCTTTCCAGCTGCATAGCGCTTTACTCACTTTTCCTTTCCAGCTGCATGGCACTTTAGCCATTTTTCCTTTCCAGCTGCATGGCGCTTTAGCCATTTTTCCTTTCCAGCTTAGATGCGTAAAAATAATGTGGACACAATGACTAGTAAATCAATAAAACAATGAAACTATTGCCGTCAACAATTCACACAAGTGTAAAAACAATAATTGTACTAGGAGCTCAAAGCTTAAGTTTTACACTAATTAAAACATGTTTCAACGTCTCGCTCGATGCTCAAAGCTTAGGTTTTACGCTTATTAAAACATGTTTCAACATCTCGCTCGATGCTTTTTTGTTTGATATTGAGCAAACAGCTCGAAGCGAAAAAGATTTAAGGGTCGTAATTCTTGCTCGAAGTTCAACAGAAATTTACAGTTTGACTGAGAGTCTTTTTTTGTATTTGTGAATCATCTACACTTTAATAAAAGCTGTAAAATACAATAGAATCAATCTTTGAATTTTTTTATAAATATTTTTTTAAATAACACAAAGCTGTAAAAGCATAATTTAAAATATGAATAGCAAAATAAGAATCTCACTAAATTGACATATTGTCATTAATGTCATCCCGTACAGACTAAGCTAGTAGTTTAGTCGAGTAGCGAGTAATTTGCCACTTGACTGACGAAAATGCTAAAACTAACTACTAAATTAAAGGTGTTCGGACATGTTTAGTTACTAAAATACTCGCTATTCGACTAAACTACTAGCCTAGTCCGTACGGGCCAAAAGTATGTATCGACTGCAATCTGCCAGTATATTTTATCTCCGAAATCACTTTAATTATTTATTAAATGTCATTTTATGGTCATTGTTGAAGTGTTTCCTTCATTTGACAAACAAAATTGTAAATCTATCTCCAAATTTTTTAATAGTTAGTGCACCATAGAAACCATTTCATTGGCAAAAAAAACCACTGCATTGTAAATTATAAATTTTTGTTAATAGATGTTGGGAGATCACAGTCAATACATAGGAATGGTTTATAATTTATAAAGGTGAATTAACATGGAATTTTCACCAAACTATTGTTTTAGATTTTTTCCGTTTATCGTCCTCTAAAAAATAAAAGTTGGTTAGGTGATAAAATAATTTACCTGGGTAGATTTTTTTAGATGATAGACTTTTTTTAAAACTACATATTATAAAATGCCTGTCAAAAAAAAAACCATACAATGTCACTCCAGCCTATTGTGCATTCGTGAACTCGTTGAGAAATTTTAAATGAATTATTGTGGTTATAAGATATTTAAAAAATAGTACAAATTTATGAAAAGCTAAGATGTAAAAAATATAGGTTTTTAGCCGATACAATGCATTATGGCTGTAAGCCATCGCTAAAATTAGCACATGCGAATTATGTGTCTTTGTTGCATAAAGAGAAAGAATGCATAATACAGTTCAAACTGGTTTAACTTAAGATATTATTTCTGTAAATGATTCAATTTATTTTTCAAATTTCATAGATAGAAAATACAAAAGTGGGCTTTGAATGAATTGAGTACAATTATTTTTGCCAATTTCTAACTAGGGCAGTTGCATTAAAATATGCGAGCTTGAGGTATGTAAATAACCTCAGACCCTCTGGGCTTAATACCCAAAGATATGATTATGAAAACTCTACTCGCGCGGACAAATATATCACAAAGAATGGCACAAAAAAAACTCCAGGGAAAATAACAGATCCACCAACCTTGTTTTGTAGTTCTCGTAGCTTGGAGGCCTCCGTAATTTCATCCAATAGTTAAGTTCAATCAGTGCAATCCTTTTATGACTTGAAACTTGCACAAGTAGTTAGTTGTCAATTAATACACAACTAGTAAGTTTTCACAATGACAAGAAAATTTTCCATAAAACAGACGATGTGAGTTATTCACTTGTTTAGATTCTATTTTTAAAAACAATCCATTTAGGTGTCTCTGTTAAATCCAAAGAGTGAGTAACTACCATCTTTGTGATATAAATATATTTATTTAAATTTTCGAACAAACAAAACAAATTGCAATGCCTAACCAGCGTACTAATGAAGTGAATTAATACAAAACCTCTCGAACGCAGTTAAATTCTTTCATAACATTATTTTTTTTTTTTTTTTAAATGAAAGACAAACATTCCCGGGTTATGAATAACCCAACAATGTTTGAAAATCTCCTACCACCACCACAGAAAGCCGAAAATGTTGCTTGTGTTGTGATGGAGGACTTAGCCAGCCGAGGAATCGTTATAGCCGAGGAATTATTATCAAACATTTCATTTATTGAGAACGAGTTGATATGAGATTGAACTGATGTTCGAACCCATGACGGATCTTGCTTTATGTACCCCCGCCAATGGGTAGTTCCAACCGTACAAAAAAGGCTTTGAATGGTCCACAATGTTCCAGAACATTCCATAACATTCGAGAGTGTTCTGGAATGTTCCACAATGATCTGAGATGTTCCAGGATGTTCCGGAACTTTCCAGACCATTCCAGAACATCTCTAAACATTCTGGAATGTTGTGGGATGCTCTCGAATGTTTTGGACTATTCTAGAAATTTCTAGAGGGCGAAAGATCCAGCCCTAATATCTTCAAAAGCACGCCCTTCAGGTAAAAACAGGAAGCTTTTTCATGGATGGGGGACAGAAGGCTACCACACCATGTAACTCCCTTGATCGTATCAGGACTCGTTTCTGAGTTTTAGCAGGACGAACACTTTCTTTTACAATATAAACTGATTATGTGTTGTGCGTAATATCAATTGAGAAATATGTGTTTCTTAATTCAAAGAACTAAATCAAATCTGGAGTAAAAAATGATAGAATTAATGGAAAAAGAAAATGATTTAAAATTTGTCACAGCTTACAAAAGATTTTTACTGTGAAACAGTTTTCAGAACAAGACATATAATTTTTATTTTTTTTTAATAAACATGTCTGCAGATTTGTATTTCTTCAGTGCAAGGGGTTAATAATATAAGAGTATGCATTTCCATTATATAAATATCTGTATATATATTCATTATATTTATAGGGGGATATTATATGTTGTAAGCTAAATGATTTAAGAGTTTGAAAAGTAAATATTTGATCAAATGTGACATTCTAAGCTCAATTCTTAAGGTTAGGTTAAACATTATATCAATTCGATCTTCTAGTCTGTAACATTACAAAGTTACATATATTCTTACCTAATAAAATGCACATTCATTTGTAATATTATTACATAGGCATACGACATTGCTTTGTTATGGCCCTTAAATTAGTATAAATAATGTTTAGTAATTAATTACGAATAGCCTCTTTAGCGTTTATTTATTCGGTGGTATAGATAGGCTGTTTTACTTAAAGTAAGAAAATAGTTAGGTTTGTGCAGAATAAAACTAAATATAAAACAACAATGTGCAGATAATAATTATTATGATATAATACTTTCATTAAAACATTTTAAATATACAAAATAAAGATTTTAACAATTGCTACGTGTTTGTACGGCTTGTCAAAAAGTTTTACACATTTACACTTTCGATAGAGATAATTTAAAAATCGGGTAATATAATGCGCCAATTTTGTCTTAGATTTCATCCGAGAGAGCAAGAAATAGGAATATTATTTAACCAGTCTAATTTCCTCAGGTTTTTAATTAATAATTGGAGTTTAGAATATGTATCTGCCACAGAGATCGAAATATCGCATCATTTTTCACATTCAACAAAAAAGTGGATTCCCTATCCATAATTTTTTTAAGGGGATGGTTGAACCAAAGAATAAATAAGAAAAGTTTGTTAAATTATGTGTCTTTTTTTACACTGGAGGCTGGCTCTGAGGAAAATAATTTCCCTCAGGGCCTGTGTCATCTTTAACCCCCTGGGGGCCAGGCTTTTTACCAGAACAACACCGAAATTTCACGATCTTCAATTGAATGTTTTGTGGATTAAATTTAACCTATCGTATATTTTATTGACTGAAACACATTCCTAGAACAATAAACTATTTACCAAAATAATATTACTTGCGTAATTACGTAAATTGATAGGTTTTATGATGTTTTATTCGAGGTCACGCATCGGCATTTTGACGCGGCCGCCAAAATGACAGTTCGAGATGCCCACAGATAAAAATTATTTTAAAATTTTCTAATGTTGCAAGGTGAATGAAATTTTTACCCATCTCATAGAGAATGTTGGCGCTAGCATTTCTGACCGTGTTCTTATTCAAATTTTGTACATAGAAGGGTAAAAATCGAAGATGAAAATATTTTTTTTTCGCGCATGCGCAAGACCTGCGCACATCCCGCCCGACGAAAAATTTCATATAAATTATTCGGAGTGACCGGCTGCATTGCGGCTTTTTCTATGGTAAAGGGCGATAATAGAGCTAGCGATTCTGACCGTGTTTTTCATACACTTTCTTTATACATAAGGGTCAAAATTGCGTAAAAATTTTGATTTTTCATTTTTGTGCGCCGGCGCACAAGCGGCACAGGCCGGGTTAAAGATGCAGTGAGGAGGGTCTTTTTGAGGAGAGGAAGGATTGAACATGTGTCTTGAAGAGGCCAATTTTGTAGGAGGAAGGAAACACAGATACACACAAATCGTTCCACAGCCAAGCTGTTGAACTCAAGAAAGAGTCGTAGAAGTGACCCTTTCTCATGTGACCATACATTGTGCCTGTTCTTATGTCACCGTATCCGCTATGCCGAGGGGATCAATGACACTAGTTCCTCGGAGCATAATCCAATGTAATACCAAGGACAAGACAACAACAACGACAGCATTACTACCTGGCGCCTGGGCTCTGAAGATTGCAATCTACTTGTTAACCCTTTGCGACCGGCTTCATATGAGCGTGAGTTTGTCTTTAAAAAAATCTTGATAGAAAAATCTGTTTTTGGGAACAGGTGTCGATCGAATATGAGGGAGCTGCTTGTGTAGGGTACCTTCAAGTGACACTGTATTCAAATAAAATGAGATTTATAAATCTCGAAAAATCTGCCCATCCACAGGTATTGCAAATTCTTTAACGACATCGTCGTAAAAAGGTTAAGATGCTTTGACTTGTATTTATCTTCTATCTGCTCTTCATTTATATGTTTTCTCCTTTCATTGTCATCTCTGTTTCTCATTCGTGTTTATATTGTTTAAGGACTATTTGTCCATAAATAAAATAAATAAATATGATTGGGGAATCTATAAAACGGATCGCCCGTTTCTGCACAGAGTCAAGAAATTTGTACAAGGTCAGCAGTTGTGTACTAAAGTATCAGTATACAGTAAGCCCAGCTTCTGACTTGACTCTGGCTTCAATGGAGTTCCGGTGCCTGAGCTGGTCACTTAGAGTTACACCAAATATCTTTTGCCGTGCAATTTGAATTTGCAAACAATGCACGACACCTACTTTCAACATTATATCACAACAATTTACTGCAAAGTCTGTCAAGGGTATAAACTTTTAGGACAATCCACCTGCAGTATTTATCCTTTCAAAAAATATATTATTCAGATATCTAACAGTGCAATTGGAGGAAAATATATAACTTAACAGGTTCACTGCCACAAAAACTTGAGAAAATAAACAAAAATAAACCCGTACGGTGCCGACCTGAATCTGTGGCAGCGAATAACTTAAATAATTTAAAACAGGTTGCTAGTATGTTGAGAAGAACAGTTTTCATAGGAACAATAGTTTGCGGAACAATAGATTTGGAATCCACTTTTTCTCTTGCCAAAACTTATTACGCAAATGAAAACTTATTATGTATTACTTTATGTAACATAACCTTATAGCCAGAAAAATTATATATCTAAAACTAAACGAAACACAATTGACATAAAGAAAAAGCTAGTAGACTTATCTGCCTTTGTAGCAAAGTGGGCATAGCTTAATTTTGAGTATTGTCAAACACACACCGTGGAAGGTGTGACCACATGAGAAAACCCACAAACCTCCGTCCGCAACAAGAACCCTGGATTCTAAAGGAAGACAGCAATGATGGCAGTTCTTATTCGGACAAATATCTCCGAGGAAGTCCAGCGTCTGCTCCAGATTCATGCCAATTTCGTACTTTGGTTGTTTTCTTGAAGAAGTGCTGGGTCCATTCATGAGGTTTCGTAGCAAGTCCGGTTGGTGGATTAGTTTGATTTCGCAGCTGGATTCGATGTCTGAGTCCTCCGGGATATCCTGGGTCACCTTCAGACCCCAGTGGTGAGATTTGGAGGCAACTACCATGGGCAGGGCTGTGTGCAGGAGACCGTGGTGAAGGCAACTCTCAAGATGCTTTGTTAGCTGAAAAGGGAAAGCAACACTGTGGTAAAGAGGTTTGAGATGGAAAGAACACCGAGATTTCAAATCAGTTTCCCATTTAATTTTTTTATTTTGATTAACACCGCACTAGATCCTGAAGTTTCACTCAGGGGCTTTACAGTTGGTCCTTATCATCGATGACCAAAATAATGGGTCGTAAAAAATTATCTATTCTCATGTATAAAATGTTAATAATGTACCCTGTTGTAATAATTATGGAAAAGTATCACAGACTTTGCAAGAATTATTATCAGGGATAAAACTAAAATGAAAGTCAACATTATTTTTCCTTTTCAACAAAAGAAGTTTAATTTCAAATGTTTTTAGGAATTTTTATAATTTTTTTTTTTCATTAGCTCCACACAGTTGCTCCTGATGAAAATAAATTCCCTCGGGGCCTATGTCATCTTTGCGGATGCTGTGTGGAGGGTCTTTTTAGGGAAAGGAAGGAGAGGAAGTTCTGGGAAGGAAAGAGGGTTGGATAGGAAACTGGGGGTCAATGTGTCCAGGAGTGAAGGAGGTATGAATCAATCCCTTCCACTGTGGTGCAAGGTGATGGGTCGAGGGAGTTCGGCTGGAGAGGTCTGCTTTAAACAGTCTCTTCCGATCCAACCTGCCACGCAGCAAGCGGGCAAGTGCATTTGCCGCCAAGGCCTAGATAAACCTCATTCCATGAATCCGGGTACATACCCCTAAGTCACCAAAGATAGCGAACCATTTGGGTTGACCTATTACAGGGGTGCTATCCATTTTGGGGCGGCGGTATCCATATCCGCCTTCCAAATTATTATTGATGTAATTTATGTAGTTATGTTACAAAGTGTACATAAAAGCAATAATTACCTCAGTTACTGCATCTTCAAAATTGTAGGCTTCGTAAATGGCATCAACCAGCTTAGTGGCAACGGTGCTGTCAAACTTCTCAAAGAGCTTCACAAAGATACAGGTGTGATAGAATTTGACTGTTAACTCTCCAAGGGGGATGAGATTAGCGCAAGACTTGAGTATTTTCGGTGCATTCTTACATCCAACAGATTTGATTATTAATGATCCAATAGCATCCCAACCTAACATGTTGTTTTCAATCATTTTCTTGTCAGTGTGTTTGAATTTTCTTCCGCAGTTGAGGCATTCACTGTTTCTGAGTGTACTGAGCAACTTAATGGCTCTCTCCCAAGTTAGAACGGTAAACTGGGGCAAGTAAGAGTACAGCAAGTCCTCGTCTAACATTTGCAGAATCAAAAGCAATATGTTTATCAAGTCTTCGTTCTTACGTAGAAGCAGTATCTTTCTCCACATATAAGGCACTTGTTTACAGATATCGTAGCATTGCTCCGAGTGAGAGGAACTCCAGCGCTTCTCGATGAAGATATCAATCAGTTTGGAGAAAAGCGGAGTTTGACTAGAATAAGAGTTGGGAACAGGGTAGCCACATTCGCAACTTGTAGAATGTTCCAAGCTGGAGTTAATATTTATAAAAGCTTGCAGGAAGTACGAGCATATCTCTTCATTCTCAATCACAGAGTTGATAGTTTCATCAAGGTTAGGAGTCTTACTGACGTACTGCAGGAGCACCTTCCCACAGTGGCAGGCAGATTTGTCGGGAGGCTCGCCCGATGCGATCATGTACTCCTCCACTTCCTTGATGATAGCATAAATATATTTAATATCACAGGTTATGTTTGATAGCAGCGAGTATATTGTGTCACTATTGTCCAGTTTATTAATTTCGCTCAGTTTTATATGGTGAAAAATACTTTTGGTTATTTTTTCTACTTTAGGCGGCGATTCTCTCCCAGCAGATTTAAATTGGTTGTTGTTTTGGGTACTCTTCTTCACAATGATATCATCGAAATCTTGAAAGATGTTTTTGTTATTTTCTAATGTTATGTCGGGTTCTTCGTGCATACCGGTTCTAACATCTAACGGGTCGTTAATTGTATTTTCTAAACCGATTTTCTTCATTTTGTCTTCTAAATGATCCCACGTTTTCTTAAGAGTTCTAGTTCCAGAGGTAAACTTATCAGAAACTGTATTACTAAACCCTTTTAAAGCCTGAATAGCATCGGGGGATATTTGAAAGAGCATTGAATCGGTATCTTCCGAACTCGTTTTGCTTTGTGAATCAGTGTTGTTTTCATCAAATAAATCGTGGTCTTCTTCGGAAACTGCTTTGGCTAGATAACTATTATCAACAACAAAGATACCAGACTTCAGTTTCTGTCCGCTGCTCCTTTTAATTTTACCGATTTCATCTAAAACCGGGCTAATTTTATCAAAGAGATCATGCTCGGCACAATCCTGTAATTTTTCTCCCAAACCAGAAATCAAGTAGATCTTTTTATACCGAGTGATTGTATTCATGATGGAGGAGAGGTGATAAGCACAGACTTGTGCGCAAACTTTATACTTTTGAATGACAAAGCATTTAAGTAGGAAATGTTCCACGGTGCTAAAGGAAAGTGCTACCATATTCCCATTTCCCAGCCAGAGATAAATTAAACTATCCACAATCTTACAATCGACGATATCGGAATATTTATCACTCCATAATACGACTGACGGATGCTTTGGATCGAATATATAAATCCCATCTCTTTTATAGGTGAATATAAATTTATTGATCAGCATAAAGACTTTGGCGAAATTAAGTGATTGTGCGGAATATGTTACTTCATCTGCCTTATTTTCAAAATCAAAATTTTGCAGTTCGAAATCCTCGAGTGTGACAACTTTAGTTGGTGGAGTCTCTAAAAGTTGTTTGAACTGATGAGTACAAGAGACGGTTCCGTCGATTTGGACCTCCCAGAACCTAGATCCGGGTCTCGCAGCAAATACTTTAATATGATTAAGTCTGTCACAGTTTTCAATTTGTTCTCCGTCTTCTACTGCGTCGAAAGCCTTTTCATTTCTCTGTGGAGTGTCTGGAATCTCCATGAGAGGGATGTCATCTTTAGATGAGTAGAAGAAGCAACCTCCGAACTCCCCATCCCTGAGTTTCTGTCCGATCTGTCTGTATTGTTCCTTGAGTGTATCGCAGATGAAGCACCGAGTCAGTGTGGAGACCAGGAGCATGTTTTCCTTCAGATCAAACTGGACAATGCGAGAGTCGAGGTGCATGAGGGAAAATGCCGATGTTTGGAACACATTTTTTGTCTGGAAAAAGAAGAAAGGCACATAAATAATACTGAAACAGTTGCTTAAATTCATTGATCTATTTCTGGAAATAATAATATTATGTGTAACTGCATTGCATGTTATTGGACAAGTGAAAAAAGTCACTAAATATGTAGATATACTAAATTGAATCAGATAGAACAATAACCATGTAGTAATATGGAAACAAGGATGAAAACCTCAAATCTACTGAACATCCTAAAATTAAATACATACATCTTTTGGCCAGAAAAACCATAATTTTTCATGCATCTAAATTATACAATGCCAATCCAAAGGAAATTAAAAACACCACGGAGATGAAAAAGTTTAAAAACGAAATAAAAATTAGGCTAAATAACTAAACATGAAGATGAGAAAATCATTCAAATTATGAAGTCCTACCTACATTCAACAAATATGAAGATTTTTTTATTTTATTTATTTTGTGGAAATCAGCATACATGAAGAGGAAATAATGATGTAATACCCATACAACAACCTACAGTCCGCCTCGGAACAGGAATCCCCAGTGAGGAGGACTGTGAATAAATTACTTTATTTTGTATTTTTTAAATAGTCATCTTACTATCTTACTAATATTATAAATGCAAAAGTTTGTATAGATGTACTTGTGTCGGACGTATTTAGCATATGGATTTAGCTATGTAAAATATTGTGTTCAATAAATAAATTGTCAGGGTGAGGCGAGCGAGCAGAGGGAATTTTGTTGTCATCGGGCGCTTTCACTGGATTCTCGGAATCCGGACCCGATGGCCAACGTCTTTCAATGGGTTCTACGAATCCTCCCTACGTATAATGGCCCAACAATGACATAGCAACGGCAGAGCGCTACCTTGCTACCGTGGCCTAATAAATAGGGGCTACAAGCCCTTCCAAACCAGTACTCAACTAACCATCTAACCAGCTTATATTCGCCTCTTTTCTTTTCTGACCATCACCTTACCCCTGGACCTCGGACACTCAACGCTCTACGGACCAGACCCGGCTAGTTAGAAGGAACTACGAGCCCTTGGATCACCTTCAGACAAGCTCTCCAAGCGGACAGCCCTGAGACACTCTCCCGACTTCTTAACACCTCCGTGAACTGCGTTCAGCAACCTGATTTCTACAGTCTTGTGTGCCTCACCCTGTGTGGTACAGTACTCTTTCATGAAAAAACTACTGAATGGATTTTAACGAAACTTTACAATAATATAGCTCAATAATATAGCTCTATAATATAGCTCTATAATATAGCTCCAGAATAGCATATAGGCTATAAATTTATAAAGTTAGCTAGGAAGGGGACGCTGGAGGGGAACGGGAACACACGGGAAAGGTGATTCAGGGAGAAACAAAGTATTTCTTTGAATATGGCATTGCAACGCATGCACCAGCTGGTTAAAAAAAGTCATAAAATAAAATTTCCTTGCAAATATATTAGTGGAAGCCTAGAACAAACTTCCACAACATGTCATCGACGCTACTAATAAAAACCAATTTAAATTTCGATCGGATTCTTATTTGGTGAGAAGAAATGATTTAACTTATTTTTAAATTTAAAATATCTCTGATTATTGTTAAACTTATTGTGAAATTGGATATTAGAGCTCAGCAGAAAGAATTGCCTGCTCATTAAAAATAATAAAACGAGATAAGTTGACAAAAAAGATGAAAACGAAAAAATAATAGGTTGGGTTAGGTTCTATTTTGTCATGAAACCATAAAAAAAACAATGCTTACAATATACTTAGACAGATGCAGCACTGATATGGCTCCCGTATCATCTCCGATGTAGAGCTCGGAGCCAATCTTGTTCCAGGTCATGGCAGTGACCTCGTTGCCATGGTGCTCGCGGGAGGTCTGAAGCAGCGGGGACCGCACATACGCACCGCTGCCGGCATCTCCACAGTCACACACGCACACACTTCCCTTGGCCGTAGCGAATGCTACCTGCTTATCATCAGGGGAGATTTTTATGTTGGTTATGGCACCCTCCTGGAAACAAAGAAGTCAGATTTAGACATTTCACGCTTTAATTCATTTGTGATGGTAGATCTGACATCTTTGATAGAATGTTTCAAAGATCCAATCATGTCTGATTACGTCTAAAAGGAATCTAAATGAAAATCTAGTCTCCTTCAACGGAAGCAATCTTCCGAACAGGCCTTCCATTGATATGCTTGGTGTAACTCTAAGTGACCAGCTAAGGTACGACGACCAAAGGTAAGTTGGCCTCTCAGAAGCTGGGCGTACTTTCAGGGCCCGCAGATATTGTTTCTCACTTCTGACTCTGTACAAATGAGACCCACTGTTTAAGTGTAATAATACAGAGGGGCTCACTTAATTTGGTAGACACTTCTGGTCTGAGACCCTAAAATTCCAGAAAAACCCGTGACGTGCAAAAACGGACGGTCCGTTTGTTAGATTCCCCTATCTTAACAAGCGGATTGCAATCTTTAGAGCACAGACGTCAGGCAGTCTTGTTCTTTCCTTATTACTTATTGGAAGATGCTCCGAGGAACTAGCGTTATTGATCCCTTCGACACCAGTGCGTAGACAGGAAACATATTCACAATTGACATTTATCACAATATGAGGATGGGTCGCTTCCACAACTCGTTCTTGTGTTTAAGCTTGGCTGTGCAGAATTATTCGCCAGTCTCTGTGTTTGCTCCCTCTTACAACTCTTCAAGACCCATGTTCACTCCTTCCTCTCCTCAAAAAGACCTCGACAGAAGACATGTAAGCCCAAAGGGAAAATATTATTTATATTACTTAATAACATTAAAAAAAAAAAAAGCAGGGTAGGCATTAAAGGCAACAGCATGGTCATGGTTATTAAGCGACTATGATGACTTCTCTGTGAGCATGTCAAAGCCGTCTAATTAAATGTAGTGTCTTGGCTGTCACTGAGCTTCCGTTAAATGTCAACACACAGAAATTTTAAAATCATTTTAGAATTGAGAGATTGAAGTGGTTGTTTTCAGTACACAAATGAATCAAAGATTATCACCAGACAAAATTAATTTATTGTTGCTTTCTGTATAACTTCTTTAAGAAAAACGGACACTGAAATGTACTTACTTTATTGGGAATCAGCTGTACAAAGGAGCATGGTTCTCTGTTGAACACGTATAGTCCTCCGCTTGTTGCCCCAAATACCAATAGTCCTTTTGATACATCGAAGCAGGTGTACTGAAAAGACATACATATTCAATAAGCAAATCATATATTAAAACAATAAGAAATGGTGAGACTCGTAAAAACCAGTTACCTTGAGGTAGTGGCAGTTTTCGGCAGTTAGTGAAATCCCATAATAAATAGGACAAATTGTATTATAATTTGACCAAAGTTAAACAGCAAGCAATTCAAATTCTTTGCCAAAAAATCTACTATCCGTATGATATTCGTACTGCCCAAGAGCGAGTCTCAAATGAATCTCAAGTCCCATATGTGCGTTATGAACAACAGCACTTAAGGAACCTTCCGTCATATTTCTTAGGTTCATACAAATCATACTAGTGACGCTAGAGCGGAAAACCCGCAAACCTTGGGAATTTACCAGTTGCCTGAGTGCACAGCACCCATGAGATATTTTTCGGAAGAGTATTTTGTAAGAAACCATAGTTTTTTTCTGTGATTATCATGTTTTAAATTGTTATTTCTGCAGATATCTTCTTCTTCTTTTTGTGCCCCATCAGGTCCCCCAGAGGTTGGCGATCACTCTTGAAAATGTCTCTCTGTCTTGCACTGCCCGGAATAGCTACTCCACACTTCTAATGCCGGTCCACTCTCGTACGTTTCGCAGCCTTAGCCTATCTTGCCTTTCAATATTAAATGGAGCAAGTGATACTTCTCCCCTCGACGTTTATGACCCAGATATGAAATTTTCCTGATTTTTATTAATGTTAGCAATTCTCTATCTGCTCTAGCCCGCCTGAGAATTTCTATGTTGGTGATCATGTCGGTCCATGGGACCTTGAGCATTCTCCGGTGAAGCCACATTCCAAAAGCCTCTAACCTGTTCATGGTATTTACTTTCAAGGTCCATGTTTCACATCCATACAGCAAGACCGACCACACATAACATTTTAGCATTCTCTGCCTTAGTTTTAACCTGATATTGTCATTGCAGAAGAGGGATTTCATTTTAATGAACCTCTTCTATAACCTCTACATCTGGGTCAATAGTCTCCGTGAGAATACTGCCGAGGTATCTAAATGAATATCTGAAGATGTAACATTTTTTAAATTAACTACTATAGTGAGGCTGGCTACGTTTGCAGTCCAGTGAAATTAAGACTACTTTGAGGTTCTGCGCACACTGCGCAGTTGGAAGAGCTAAGATTGTTTGAATTTATTGCATTACTGTCAACGAAAATTCCAAAGTAAAAACTTTTTTTTACGTGAATCCCGCACAAGAGTCCCAACTGCTAAAATAACCATTTTCTGTAACCTACGACATTATATACCTTAGCTACAGATATTTTAATGAAACGCTGAATTGCATATTGTTGCAAATCTTTGGTGCAGTGATGTGATGAAATTCCTTTAGATTTAGATCTAAAAATATAAAATATGGAAAAGACTATTAGAATTTTTTCATGCATCCAGGGAATTTTTTTCTCCCTTTTTAATCCCCGATTGAACTCCCGATGAAGTAGGCAGCAAAATGCCACTGCTTTAGGATTTGCCATGGTTAGATTACAATGCGAAACAAATAGGTACTTATGTCTTGGGTGCATCTGAAACCTGGGAATTATTAGGAATTAAGCTTTCGTATTGAAAATATTTATTTTTATTTTTTTATTTTAGTACTTATCTTAAAAAAATGGAACTTGTTTCAATGTTACTTTTCCTCCATTAAAAGCATTTGCTTGTGGATGGAGGAAGAGTTTACATTTTAAATATGTAGGTACAATTTATACAATCAGATGTTTCACATATGTACAGATTCACAGTTAATATCCTGTTAATATACCGTTAAAACACAGTTTAATTATATCGCAATCAAGACCCTTTAACTAAAAGAAAAAATCATCTACATGTATTCAGTAAGAAGAAAAATAGGTATAATTTTTAGTGTGACATTCATGTGGTGATGGGGGAAGCAGCAATTTTCCCATTGGTGATTTCTCTAAAATGCTTTTTGATTTAATATCATTTTAATGACCAAATTATTAATGACCGTCAATACGGATTCCGGCGGAACCGCTCGTGCGGTGATCTTCTTGCGTATGTGACGCATGTTTGGGGGCGATGCCTGGAACGTTTCGGTGAGACCCAAACGGTTGCACTGGACATCTCCAAGGCCTTTGACCGGGTTTGGCACCGAGGACTTGTCAACAAACTGCATTCTTACGGACTTCCCGCATCCTTGTGTACGTGGATTGCCGACTTCTTGAGGGAGAGGTCGATTCAGACGGTAGTCGATGGTTTCACCTCTTCCTCACACTCGATAAATGCTGGCGTCCCGCAGGGTTCGGTTCTGTCTCCGACTTTGTTTTTGTTGCACATCAACGACCTTTTGTCATGTGCACCAATTCATTGTTACGCGGATGACAGTACAGTTCATGATAGCTTTTTGTTTGACAAGCCCCCAAAGGGCTCATAAACTCCAACAGCTCGTAAGGCTTTGAAGCAAAGAATGGTCGGTTACCTCGAGAGTGTTTTCTCTTGGGGTAAAAATAATCTCGTTGAATTTAATGTTTCAAAGACCCAATCTTGTCTGATTACGTCTAAAAGGGATCGAAATGAAAATCTAGTCTCTTTCAACGGAAGCAATCTTCCGAACAGGCCCTCCATTGATATGCTTGGTGTAACCCTAAGTGACCAGCTCAGGTATGGGGGCTCCATCGAAGCCAGAGTAAAGTTAGCCTCCCAAAAACTGGGCGTACTGTACAGGGTCCGCAGATACTTTAATAGTACACAACTGCTAACCCTGTACAAATCGCAAGTGCGCCCCACGGTTGAATTTGGCAGCCACCTCTGGTCTGGAGCTCCAAAATACCTGAAAAATACCCTCGAGTCTGTGCAGAAACGGGCGGTCCGTTTGATAGATTCTCCCATCTTAACAGACGGATTGCAATCTTTAGAGCACAGGCGTCGGGTGGGAATGCTATCCTTATTCTACCGGTATTACAATGGAAGATGCTCCGAGGAACTAGCATCATTGATCCCTTCGGCACCGGTGCATAGTCGGGAAACACGCCAAACCCGTGCCCAACATTTGTACACAGTTGACATATGTCACATGAGAACGGGTCGTTTCTTCGACTCGTTCTTGTGTTCAACAGCTCGGCTGTGGAATGATTTGCCGGCCTCTGTGTTTCCTCCTTCCTACAACATGGGTCTCTTCAAGACCAATGTTCATTCCTTCCTCTCCTCAAAGAGACCCTCCACACAGCATCCCAGATGACATAGACCCTGAGGGAAATTATTTTCCTCAGGGCCTCCTGTGTGGAGTTAATGTAAAAAAAAAAAAAAAAAAAATTTTGCAAATAAGGTGGAAATATGAGAACTGAATAGTCAACATCATTTATTTGTATCTACTGTGTTACTTTGTGCATTGGTGAAATGACACATTGTTTGCCTATGCACATCATACAAGTCGTTTAATGTTTTGTTATATGGTTTTATTGGACCTATTTAGTGTGATAAAACATCAAACGACCACCCACATTTGTCAGAATACAAATTGGCCACTGTTTTATTAGGCACGGCAACAGAAAATATCAAAGGTTACTATCATACAAAGCGGCAACGATTAGAATTTGTGCTGTAAAATTTAATTAAAAGGGTAATAATTCTGTTGGGTGTCAGTAAATGTTTCGAATTAATGGCTCCAACATTGTTGAATTTTGTGAGCTTTTTCTTTTAAATTGAACTGGCTTAGTTATTTTAAGAATGAAGTTTTAAAACATAATTTAAATTAATAATTCAATGTGATAAATTTTATTCCATTATTTAAAGAAATTTGATTACACCTTTGTCACAATTGGTATATATAATAATATTGATAAACCATTCAACGTATCACTGTATTTGAATTATTTACTTAATGAGAGTGATAACTGTTTAATCATTTGATAATATAACAATACAATGCTATATAATTGGGATTCTTTCATTACAACAATGCCTTACAGTATTTTAAATAAGAAACAAAAAATGTCTGAACGCAACATGGGAAAGCAGAGTTTTTGTAGGTAATTTGTAGTTGTCTGTTTTGTCAAAACTATTTTATAGTATGAATGACATTTCCGTAGGATATGATGATATTTTCACGGCCAAAAGTATTATCGTGATTTATTTTTGGGTTATTTCTTCTTTAGCCAACATTTCAGGCAGATGTGTCATGATGATGGACACTGTAATGCTGTCCGAAACATTTGCTAAAAAAGGAGGGGTAAATATGCAGTTAGTCCACCTCACGGATAATACGGAACGTTTGTGTTGTCGAAGTTTGATGCACGGATAATACGGAATGTTCCTTTTTCAACTAATAGACAATCAAATATGACATTTGTCGGAAGTGCCAATCTTATAAAATAAATTCTCTAAAATAAACTCGCTTTTCATCATACTTTTAAAAAACATCCCAGGTTTTGAATGGTTTGTTGGCAAAGCAGGGATTGTCTAGCAGGTTTGTGTAATTATTTTAATACATTTCTTTCCATGTTCTACTATTATAAATACAGGTACAAACTTGTCAATGATGCATTCACTTTGTTTTACGCAAAAATATTTTTTCTATGATTGGCAGCATTGTTGAAATGTCTATGAAATAAAAACGATGAGTAAACATGGCGTTACCGCGCGAGTGAATTAATTTTAACAAAATGTTAAATGCATATTTTTTGGTCTCCCCCGACATAAATACTCACTTTTCGTAATAATAAAGCTAAATCTAACTGTTTGGATAAAAAGTATTCCGTATTAACGAGTAAGCGGTTTAATGCATAAATAATGAAGGAGGTAGCGCAACACAACATAATACCCAAAAATAAATCACGATAACATTTCCATGGTATTACAGTAGTTCGATTACCTAATTTAGGTAAATTGTTTGCTTGTTCACAAATGTGAGTTTACCCAGCCATCAATATTTACACTTTTGATTGTTAGCAATTAGTTCAGACCATGTATATCAATATTGGTCAGATGCCCTTCCAAAGGGCGGCATTTAGGATCAGAAGACCCCTAAACCTGTGGTGTATAGTGTTGGTTAGGACACGATTTGAGAATGAATTTGTATGATGAACTCAAATACTGACATGAGGCTGTAAAATGAGGTGTGACCACAAAAATAAACATATTTCGTAAGGTGGTGGATCAATTTAATACATTTTCATAATATGTGACATTTGTAGTGCATCTTGTACGAAATAACACTGTACTGTTGAAGCTACTTATAATTTATATAATAACTAGCAGACCCGGCCACACGTTGCTGTGGCTAACGAAACACAACGCCTTTACCCAACCTTTATAAAATCCACACCACCCGCTTGCCAACTGCCCGCTGCCTGAATTGAAGGGTGAAATGCAGATCCCGCCAATGTGGGGGATTTTAATAAAAATGCACTTTCTAGATGAGAAAAGTGTGGAAAATTTGAATAAAAAAGAAATTAAGGTGCGCTTGGCAAAATTGAGGGAGATACAGCCGTTTAAAAAATGAATAAAATGACACTTCGTGAACTTATACTACGCCATTTTGTTACTATTATGTTGGTATCTCAGACTTGCTGTAGCTGTAAACGAAGGTTGATACGATTGTAGCCAACTTCGTGTGATATATAATTAGGCGCGTAATTATGTAAAACAGAATTAATAATGGTCACAAACCATGTTACATAAACCAGTGGATGGTGCAACAGATTTAGAGGACGATTACGAGTGCTACCAACTTTAAGGTAAAAATGGCTGACAGTATCGGTTTATAAAGTGACATTTTATTCATACTTTAAACGGCTGTATCTCCCTCAATTTTGCCGAGCGCGCCTTAATTTCTTTTTTATTCAACTTTTCCACACTTTTCTCATCTAGAAAGTGCATTTTTATTAAATTTCCAAATGGTGCCCGGATCTGCATTTCACCCAAACAAACTAGGTACTTCAGTAATGAAAACAAAATACTGATATTAAAATCATTAATAAATTAAAAATTTTGATTATTTTATAAAGATTACATATTGATATATATACATGAATATAATACTGTAATAACTAAGCTTCTCCATTCATAATTTGAGCGTTCAATCGCAGACTCCTTGAGGGTTTAATTTTAGATTCTAAAAAACTGTAAAACATACTACTACTTTTGAAAGAACCAATAATGGTTAAAAAAAACAAAAATGGTCAGTAGTAAAAACTGCATAACAAAGATATAACAAAATTGGATAAATATTCTATTAACCGCCGCACTTATATTATGCAGAGATTTTTTAAATTACTCTACATTTCAACTTAATTAGGTACTACAAGAAACAACTAATTACGTTTGGATAGGTGGTAAAAGATGCATTAAAAATTCATTTTTAATAAATTTTCAAAATTTCCCATATAATACGATTCCTTTGCCGCCATTTAAATTCCTTTGCCGCCATTTAAATTCCTTTGCCGCCATTTAAGGACCTAATAATTGTGCATGTAAATAGTTGTTTCTTATAATAATTGTTAAAATGAGGTGTAATTTCAGTAATGTGTGCCTAAAAGTGTAGCGGGTAGAGGAATAATTACACAAAATTGTTCTTTCTTTGCTGAAGATGATTCCTAGTTCAATCAGAAGATCTGCGTAATAAGACAAGTCTTTTTATTACCAAATCAGTTTACCAATACAATATTATCATGTGAAAGATCATTAAGTTAAGTTAAGAGAAAGCCCCTTAAAAATGCATTAATTAAACATAAACAATAAAAAATAAACGTATGAAGGTTAATTTATAAAACACACGCTTTCTCTATTTCGCTTTGACAAAAGGGAAGAGAGTACGGCATTGGGAGCTGGCTAGACAGGGACGGGAGGATCGAGGTCAATATTCTGTATGAATCATAATAGTGAAAAGTACCTTTATGCGCTGTGTGCATTGCAGGGGATAGCTGGTTATAGATGTGACATCAGGCGACTCTGATAGAAGATACGGAATCTGTCCATCCATGATATAAATCTATTTTAGGAGCTTTTACGAGGTTCACTATTTACCCACTATTGACAGCCGTTCCATGACAGTTAACTGTGTTGCCAGAACCTGATTGGAAAAAATTAAGTTTACCCATGTTTTCTAACGAACACCTAGAAGCAACTATTTATCATTCAAATGGGTCAAAAAATAATATTTAAGTTTAAAATAATATTTTAAAAATTAAGTTAGATTTTTATTGATAGATAAATAAAATTTAAAATTGTTTTCTCATAAAATAGTTAATATAAGTAAAGCAATAAATGTGAGGTAGATATATTGATGGAGGTAGCAACACTGAAGAGAAATGTGTCAAAAAATGTCAAAGCCCGCGAGATTTTGTTCTTTGTATTGCATAACCATGTACGTACCGTTGTTTACTAAACTGCAAATTCAGTTTTATTATTAAATTTATTACAATCTCTATAATGTGAGCTTATAACTTTGATTATAGTTATGTTTTATTATGATGTTTGTTATATTTTATGCAAGAAGGCCATCCAAATGCAATGCGATAGTAACTTCTTGGGAATTCTTTAACTTCTAAAGGTATTGAATAATTTATTTAAGTACAAGGTATTTGGTACCCATGTCAATCTATCATTAATTTTATTGAAAACGCTTCTCTCCTTAATTTACAATACTTACTTTTATTTTAACGTCAGTGTTTTTCTTTCCTCCATGGTATCGACTCTTTTGCTCTTTTGGTTTTTGGCTAATCTGCCAACTTAGAAAGATTGCTTTATATGAATTATTATTGCTTAGTTGCTTAGGTAATTAATATTTCATTTTAATACTTTTCAGGTGATATGTTAAGTTTTACCATAAATACTTCAATAATTTAGATTTTTTCTCAGTTTTGGGTTATGAATCTGTACGGGACGGAACAATATAATATTTTTCACAATATAAAATAAAACAAAACTTCATTTTTATATTGATTATATTTCGTTTTGGCACGATAGACAATGAATGAGCCTTCAAATATTACAATTATTATAATCCCTATTTGTTTTCTTTATTATTTCCTACAACATTATCAGGTCAAAATATAAAGTAACAGAAACAATCTGACTACTTACAATATATAATTATATTATAAACTATCGAGATGTAGAAACCAGGCAGATGCTACTCAAAGTAAAATATTTAATAATGTGGATACTTATTGTTGCAGTACCAGAACAATCATTGTTTATAATGAATAATAATTTTTAAGACAATTTATTCTACTATACTGTTACCATGGCGCCATGGTATGATTTTGCAACAGAAATATTCGATATACTTAATCGTTATGTTGAGTGTGATCTTGCTTTGTTGAACAGTTACAGAAAGCCGTGGATGTTAAAGTGTTTAATCTAAAATTATGTTTCTCTATGGAATTTCCTTTTTCAATCTTTCTAAAGATACAATTTTACATCAAACGCACTCCTCAACAATTCCAGACGTTACCGGCTAGGTTCTATGTAACTAATATTTAAATAAGTTGACAGCGTTATGCTACATTTTGAGATAATATATCGCACAATTACATTCACTTATATAATATATCTAGATACACAACATTTCTAATGATAAGGTAGCGTGTTTACATAGAGTTACATAAGTTAACAGGGATAATCGTTACATATTTACAAAAATAAAATAATATTACAGTTTAACATAATCAACTGTTTATAGCTTGTACTGGATGAAGCATTGCACTCGAACTTAGCGATAATTCTGTTACTCATTGTACATCCTTTATTCTGTTCAACATATTCTTTCTATGGCAAGTATTCGTAATTGCTTTTCTAGCACTTCCAGCTCAGAAGCTCTCTTATAATTTTAATTATAATTATTACTTGTTTGAAATATTGAAGTGTTACAATGGCTCTTTTCTTATATGCGATATAAAAGTGTTTATAGGTAGGTACTAGACTCTATTGCTATTATTAAAGACAGAAGTGAAATACATTTATTTTTAGATGAAGTATTTTAAATTACAGAAATGCATTGTGTGAAAATATGACTTTGCCTTTAATTAATAAACATATTATATTACAACAATGTATGTGGTATATTGTTCAATGCATGATTTTATTATTATTTATAAAATAATATTGTGATTTTTTTTAATGTGACTGAAAATGAATTGTAAATTAATTGAATTTGTAAATAATATTTAAGTTGTTAAAATTGTTGAAACAAAACTAAATATTAACAATTTTACCAAGTATATTTATTATATTTGGTGCGTACGGGCCTTAGAAGATTACAATGCTCTAATAAGCAAGTCATAAAAACTGGCATGTGATCACATTCTTAGATAATTTTCCTATTTTATGTTATTTATTTATACTTAATAATTTCTCACTTGTGATATGGCAACATAATACATTGTTTAATGGCTGCCACATACGGAATTACAATGGCAACATTCAAGGATAAAAAACTTTTGTTCAGTCAATAAAATAATTCACAAAATGACAAACTTGAAAGAAAAATAAATTCAGTTCAGTTTTAGTACCGGCAACCCGGGCGTTTATTTTGTTCAGAATTATGTTTTTGTATATCTACTGGTGTTTGGCTCTTGCCAAAGTTTCTAGAAAAATAATCAATTAAGTAATCAAATATAGAGAGCTCGTACAGACGTCATCGACGTTCATCCTCTTCTCACACGTCTTGTTTGAAATCGAATAAGACAGAATATAACGCACATAACGATAACATCACATACAATCTCTCGCTGGGACCAGTATATATACCCTTTGTTTATAGTAATGTTGAATTAAGTGTGATAAATGTTGTAGAAAGATTAATGTGTTTTTATTTCACTTAAAGCTTAAAAATTATATATTTTCTGTTGACTAATTTGAGAGTTTTGTTTATAATATTAATATTTTGTTGTATGAATACATTTCTATACATAATCGCTGTGGTTGATTTTGATAAGTTTTACAACTAAGATAACTTTATATTTTTAACCAACCTCGCTTCGCATATCTAAATTAGTTTCGATTTTTTATATACACTATCTTACGCTAAAAATAAATATTTTAACACATCAATCCAGATTCATGTGTTCGTCGTAACGTGTATTATTTCTAAACTAAACTGTAATCAGTAATAAATTTATCACTTGAGATTATCCGTGATTACTGGCATCAAATAATTCTTATAAATATTATGTACAGAAACAATGGCGGCACTTGGAAATAAAAAACTAAAACCACGTCAGCAATTAAAATCATTTTTCAGAATTAGTTTGGGGTGTTTAAAATTCCATCGATTCTCGGCCCGCTTCTCTTTGAACAGCTGTCAAGAATAACCATCATTGAATTAATGGAATTTGAAACAACCTAACCTTAGTCTCCAATATTGAAATGTTTTAACACAATAGTACATATGTATATAAGCGTTGATTTTAATAAAGCTGGGAAAAACTATGATGTCACTTAATACATTTTTGATGTATCTTTTATTAATTCTTAACAAATTATAAAAGGGTGATTGATTGCCTGGTGATAGAAATGCCGCAGTACATATTATATGAACAATATAATCATTATATTTTCCTAATGGGTAGTTATGTTAAATTGCACTTTTCAAAGGAGATGAAGGGCTTAATCTAACTGTTACTACAGATTTACAATAGTTATTAGACACCGACATTATGAATTATTTGAGATGCAAACTTAATTATTAATTTATGTTTGATATTTTAATTTCTATTATTATTTTGACTTTTAATAATTTTTTTGCAATCTGTAAATAATTATTGTACAAATTTAACTCAAATCAGATCTGTAAATTATTATGAAACTTTTTTTTAGATTTAACATTTCTATAAATGAAAGTTAAATGGTGTGACCCCTGTTAATATATATCATTACCTATACAATTATTATTTTATTTAAATGTGGTCTATTTGGAATGTTTCTTCAAAATAACATTTTCAGAATCACTTTTTTTTTTAATATTAAATGTTGCCATTATGCACAAGAAAAATACACATTTTACTCGGGTTGAATTCATCTTTCGTTAAATTCTTAAAAAATACAACTTATTCCACAACATAATTATTATTATTTTATACAATATAATTAATTAATCCTAGTGATAAAAAACTTTTTTTAATATGTACCTACAAAATTCAACAAATGAAATTTTAAATATATTCGGGGAAATAATCAAATTATTAAAAATATCAAAGAAAACATAAAAAAAACTCAACAAACTAAACTTATATCTACAGAAAGGTACTTTCAAGTTCTGACTTGAATTACTACTTAACAAACCAAGAATCACAACCGCTTAAATTAAGTAACATTCAAAATATAAACAAGTGAGTATTTAAAAAATGAGAATAAAAAAATATGGCCGCATATTATTATTATTCGTAATTCAAAAATAATTTAATAAATCTTTGCGAGTACTGTCCCTACGTTTTATCGTTATAAATATATTTTATTTTTACAATTTTAATATTTATTTTATGTTTAAGAAGTCTAGCACTAGGATGCATATCATATAAATAAGTACGGAATTATTGTAAGGCTGAATTGTATAATTTTACAGAGAGCGGTTTAATTTATTATGGTTATTATTTAAGTATCTATTATTGGAGTTTTTTATACAATTTTCTGAAAATTTTAACTTAGACTAAACAATTTTCACACAATAAAAAAAAACGTTTAGTTACACAATAAAATCTAGACACAATAAGAATGTAATAAATTTCTACAAATTATTATTTCAATTTCAATACTTTTATTCAATTTATATTTTTAATACATTGACCGTCCTTTTTGGACTTAATTTAACACCGAGAGCTTGTCGAACAATTATGAATGGAAAAATCATAAATAATCATATCGTTACTTGTTTCGACGAATAATTTGTTTCTAAGTGTCAGGACTTTCGGGAGGATCTGACCGAAGCGGAGTCGGCCTTACCAGGGCTCCGGCCGCGGGGGGAGCTGGTGCCCGAAGGCTGCGAAAGGTCCGTAAGGGCCGGGAAAGGGGAACCAGGCCTGGGGCCTTTCCCGGTACGCCTCGGCTCAATCGTCCTCTCGTCCCGGACTGAGGTCGTACGCGGCGCCGTTTCCGGGGGAGAAGGCCATCGCATCGGGTGGGGACAAGCTGTCAGCTGGGTAGTAGAACGGCCTGTCGCTTGGGCCTGCACCGTTCATCATACCTGGGGGGGAAGCAGAAGGCCTTCCAGACCCTGAAGTTCCAGGGGAAGTTAGTTCATTCCCCGGAGATAAGAATCCTAGTTCTGGAGCGCCGTCCCTACACCAAAGTTGTCGCATCTCTTGCCGCCGTGTTCGCATGAGCGTCTTGTACTCTGATATCCTCATTTTCTTCCCGTCCACGATGCAGGTTCGCTTCGGGCGAGGTCTGTATCTGTAATCGGGGTGTTTCTCCATGTGGAGTTTAGAAAGTCTGGACTGTTCCTCGTAGTAGGGCTGCTTCTCACCGTTGGACATGGCCTTCCACCTGGCTCCAAGGATCTTGGAGATATTGGAGTTGTGCATGTCGGGGCAGGCCTTGAGGATCTTCCGCCTCTCGTCCTTGGCCCAAACCATAAAGGCATTCATGGGCCTCTTGATGTGCGGCTTGTTCTCTCCGTCGCGCTTTTGCTGCCGAACCATTTTTCCCTTGTCTCCAGCTTCGTCGTTAGCCTTGTAGGCTGCGTCGGGTCCCCACACTGAAAATAAAGAAAAATATTGCGTTAGGAACACTTCAACCGGTAATTTTTACAACACAAACAGTGCAAGACCAATACATCGCAAACGCGATTAAAAATTAGCAAAAAATGTAGTTAGCTTAGATCTTAGATAATGTAGGACAAGAAAAAAGTTAAATGTAGGTACCGGAAAATATTACGTGCGTTCACGTAATCACTAAAAGTTCACGTAAAATAAAAAATTTAATTAAAGATACTTCGTGCTTAAAGTTGTTAAGGACACATATCCACATTTCCTACGAGGCAGTTAATTAACCTAGGTGAGTAGTTCTGCTTCCTGCTGTTTCCTGGGAAGAATCAGAAGTCAGTTTTGACAACTTCGCGTGAAATAATCCGGGACATTGAATCCTATTTTAGCCAGAATGTTTGATATTGACAATAAACCGTTCAGAAGCTTACTTATAAGCCATTAGCAGTAATGCGACATCCATCTTGGAACGATTACCGAAAATACCCTTCATTTCCGAGTTAAGTGCTGTTGGAAACAGCCATGGGTAAAAACCGAACTCCCTCGTGTAGAGGTGTAATAAAATTTTCATTTGATTTTTCGCGACCATTAGTGAATAGACGGTGTCCTCTAGTCCCGTACCTGAATCCACATTCGAGAATGCTACGCACTATGCTGAAATAAAGCAGCCTAATCTGCAAGGTTGATCAACTCCTTTGAATTGTGTACGACAACACCCAACGTCTTTGTGGCTGATTACAGATCTTTTCAATATGAGCATGAAATTCTAAACAAAAATATTGTTGTGGAGTTGAAGTCCTATGATAAGTCCATGATTTTTTATAAATATATTTTTATGTTATTATTTTTTGCGAACACCTCACTAGGACCTCATCTAAAGATGTTGAGAAAAAGTGGAAGATTTGTACTATTGTTCCTTTATGTCTAGTGACATGATTTTATCTGCTTTTCCATTCTACTTATCGTATTTTAATCCTGTCCAATACAAGTTTATTAGGGCTCTCGCCCTATCTTGAGTAATCTAGTTTACTTTGGTTTTAGTGAATGACCAGATCGTAATGAAGCCCGCCGTTTAATATCGCTACAATCTTGCCGTATCACCGGGTGTATTAATAGGCGGTACCTTACTACTTCTTTAGCACTGAAACGTTTATAGGTCCAGTCTTACGACCGAGATCCACTGTTGATTTATAGGAAGGTCCGTTTGTTTACAGTCCGATCCGACTGCTCAACTGCTCACATCTCGCATCAAAATAATATGATATGCGGAAACGGGCCTTCAAAGCAGCGGAAAGCGATGCGTCGGACGGCGAACGAAGAACGGCGGACGTATTTCGTAAATTAATATTACAAGCCGTTTGGTAATTTATTGCGCGCGGCATCGAGATGGGTTATTTCTAATCGCGCAAACTGTGATTTGTTTAGAGATACCTATCTGCGAATGAACGCCGATCATCGCCTTCGCACGCTTCGAAGAATTGGGGGGAAATTCACATGCAGTATGCATCATGGCGGCTAGTTGCTAGGCAGGTGTCAAACCATAAATAAACTCTTTATTTCTGGTGCGCGCGCATTTTCCCGAGGACAATTTTATAATTAAGCACGAATGTTTTCTTGTAATAAAGAAATTTGACGTGTTTCTTCGGCCAATGTCAACATTTTCTTTGTATAGAGCGGAGCGCAGGAACGTAGGAAGGTGATTACACACGAGGTTATGAGATTGTTATAAAGCGGAGTGACTCGAGCGGAAAAATTATTTCTTTGAAGATGAAAAATTACCGACAGGAGGACGCCGAAAATTACAAATTGTAATTGAAAATTCTGCAGTGTTAGGTATTTGCAACCTCTTTCTGTTTTAACCCAGATCGGTTTATTATAAAGGTGCTGAAAACCTTACATACATCTGTTGAAAGATCTACAGTAGGTCCAAGCCCAGAAGTCTGATGCTTTTTAACGAGAGCCTGGGCCAAAGCCATTGGACTTAGCGCAGGATTGAGACCAATAAGGTGCATCACGACAGCTACGAGTTCTGATTCCAACCCTTATTATCTAGTAACTTCGAAGGATCTTTGGTTTTGACTAGATTCGGTTTCAAACTAGATAACCTACTATCTTTATGCGAGGATAAAATATGCTTAAAAAAGTGATTTAAAAATTTATCGGATGGCGTCCTCATTAGGGAAAGTTAAGCAAAGGTTACCACATAAGATCGGCCGGTAACCGTCAGCTTTGGATGGGTGAGGACAAAACTGGATACGTTTAAGGTAGCCCAATGTTCAAAGCTGGAAGCCAAAAGCTCGTGTATTTGATAATAATATAGTTGGAAATACTTACTGTTGAAGGGCGCCCCGTAGTCAGGGTCTTCCTTGAGCTGTTGGGGCACCGAGGGCTGTTCCTGGCGAGGCGCTTCCTGTCGCTGCGCGGGGGCGGACTGTAGCGCGTACAGGGCGCGTTGGAAGGGCTCGAATTGCGGCACTTGGGGCTGGAAGGACAAATTTAAGATTATTATTTGGTTCTGGGAGTCTGTTACTCTAAGATAAGGCACATAGTCGAAACCTGGCGGAAAAGATGCTAGCACAGTTGATAAAGTAACCATTATTTTACCGTAGTAGCAATAGTAGCATTCACAAAAATGGAAAGGTGAATTCGATCATAGGCAATACTTAGGTACCTGAACCGACAAAAAAGAGAAGCACACAGTTAAGTTTTTCTAATTACGTAATCCAAACTTGTTTTAGGTGGCTTGACGAAAGAAGCTTTCAGATGGATACTTTTTTTAAAAGAAATCAAAAAATGGTTCTGAAATTACCGTAATCAAAACATGGACGTGCAAACTCATTCACCAGAGACATCTCTTGGATAACTAACTATGTTAATTTCTTAACACTAGGAGGAAATCTATAATTAGATGTATTTTTGGTTTAGATGTAAAAAATTATAAAATTCAATTGAAAATTGATAAATAAAATATTTAAAAATAATTGTGAGCCACCAGCACTGGGGCCATCTTTGCTATGTAACTCGAACTAAACTAGTCCCAGGGTGAGCTCGGACGGACGTCATCGACACTCGTCCTCTTTCTTTTCACACTTCGTGTTTGAAAACGAAAAAGACAGAAGATACTAGAATGATGACGGCACGTACGATCTCTCGCAGGAAATAGTTTTATATCATAATTCCAAAGGTCCAGAAGATGGCCTTTTGGAGATCCAGCCACATTCCGATAGAGAATAAGAATTTAAACAAGCAGTAATAGATATAATTGAGATTGTTGATGCGCACTTTTCTCACCTGCTGGTGCTGTTGCTGAAGATGTTGCTGCTGCTGTTGTTGTTGCTGTTGCTGTTGTTGTTGTTGCTGTTGCTGCTGTTGCTGCATGTGTTGCTGGGCCTGCTGCATCTGCAGTTGGTGCTGCGCGGCCAGACTATGCTGGGCGGCGTGCCGGGGCTTGCTGAGGTTCAGTGGCGCGTCGGGGTCGCGCGGCGGGCTGGGTCGCGGGGCCGGGGGCGCGTGCGGCGAGCCAGGGGGTGGGGAGGGCCGCGGAGGCCGGGAGGGGGCGGTCCACGAGGGCAGCATCTGTAACACAAATAAATTTAGAATATTTCACACACATGGACTAAGACTAAGACAAGCGAAAATTTTCATTTTTGAGATAATAACTCTAAATGAACTGTGCACAATTTGAAGACAGTAGACGATTCCTTTCCCAGAAATTAAAGTTTGAATCCAATTACCTCAGAATGCAAAATTAATATATTTGAGTGTACATATTTCGAATAGTGTATAAATATTGAAAACATTTTAAATGCCTGCTCAAAAACATTAGATCTCTAAATGAACGGTACAACATTTGAAGACAGAAAACTCCCTGTGATTCATCACTCAGTAAGAAGCAGATGGAGGTGAAATGCTTCGAATAGGTAAAATTAAACAAATAAGATAAAGTAGTAAAATTAGGTTAGGTACATGGGCTGTGTAAGAAATACTAAAAAGGTACTTTTAGGTATATTCAATTTAAGGACGTGAAATTCTTTAGTTGGACGAAATGTGTGTTTTTTTTTTTAATATTTCGTAGTAATACACAAGGATAAAATGTACCAAGGTGTTGATATGATAAAATTTAAAAGCAAAATTATTTGCGTACATATCTAATGCTTACTTTTCTTATAATTTTCATCACTTCAATCAAATGTTTTGGCTCCTAGAAGGTAGGCAACATGATTAACACCATTATACTCCATATTAGGTACCAACCCATAAAATCTGAAAGCGCTAATCATCCGTCAATCTTCCCATACATTATTATACTCAAACAAAATGCAGGCAAAACTTTCAAACTGAGAGATCTGTCGTCGTGATACGTGTCCAGTTGAGTCCCACTTGAGTAAAGGGCTTATGATGGTAAAGTACACGCCAAACTTTAATGCAGGCCTGAACTTTGTACGATCCATTCTCGCACAGTTACTGACATTACAATGAAAGTAAGCGAAATAAAAAGATGCGTGCACATACGTGCGACAGAGAAGGGCGTGGGTGGGGAGGCAAGCCAATCTGAACTCCTTCAAAGAATGTAAATTTCGGAACAGGCTTTCTGTTGATATGCTTGGTGTAACTCTAAGTGACCAGCGTACGTGGGCTCCAACAAAGCCATAGCCTCTCATAAGCTGGGGTACACGGCTCGCCTATACTTTAGTACCTAGCATACAACTGCTAACCTTGTGAAAACTGAAAGTGTGTCCCATGATTGAAATTGGCAGCCACCTATTGTCTGGAATCCTAAAATACCTGAAAAAACCCTTGTCTCTCTTCAGAAAAGGGCGATCCGTTTGATAGATTCTCTTATCTTAACAAATGGATTGAAATCTTTATAGCACAGGCCACAAGAGGGGATGGCTATCTTAAACTCGCCTATTGCGACGATATCAACGTCAGGCCGGTATTAAAGTTTGGCGTGTACTATAATAATGCACCCACTCAAGTATCTAATCCACTCATTCGTTTCTTTATCAATGAGAAACCTAGCTCTTTCCATCAAGTTTCGAGATGCAAATATGTACCACTGTGAATAATATAGGCGATGCTTCATATCTCCAGAGATCATTTTCTATTATTATTCCGATGCTTTCACTTAGATTGAACCGTCAACAATCTATCTCTGGGTAGTGCGCAAGTTATGATGATAATCCACGAAGGAGGGGTTTGCAATTTCCCGCCTTTCAGTTGTGTTGTTCGCGAATGGGAAGGCCCGCTCTATTGTGTGTAGTCTATTGTGTTGAGACGGTTACGACGCCCACGGATGGTAGGTTGTCTTTGGCAGTGGTGGCTGTCTATGGCCCCGCCCAGCCCAAGATTTTATTTATCGCTGCTCATTAGAGGAGCAACTGTTGCCGACAGAAATTATTGGCACATCACCCGCTTTCCAGCGATTTACTAGCGGCGGGATGTGCACGTTTAATGATCGAGAACCGACCTAGTGCGGCGGGCATTGTAGCAACTTCCTATTATTATATCAGTGCTATTAAAAAAAATTGAAAAAATTATAATATCTTACGCAAACTTATGAAAATCTGTCTATTTTCTTTGATAGGGCATTTTTTATGAATTATAAAGCGCCCTTGAAGTATTTAATAACTCCTCAGGCTTCGAACTTATTTTGTTAGAACTCACAGTATTATATATTATAGTAAATAAAATCCAAATAAATTTACTATTTGTAAACGTATCTGAAAACTAAAAACTGTTTTTGAAAGGTGATGAAATACGCTTTCCAATTTTATTATCAGAAAAATCCAGGTAATTTTATAAACATAAAAATCTTGAATTCAAACTTTCATTTTTTTCCCTTTTATGGCTTTTCACCCCAAAGGAGTGTTCTGGCTAGTGTCAATTTAAATATCTTTGGTGTCAAGTGAATGATTTTGTGAACAATGTGTGTATTGCGGTCGGAAACATTGGTTTTATAAAGGTGCACGTTTTATTTGTTTTATGGTAAACTTTTAGGTTTGAATATATAGCGTGGTATTTTCCCTTTCCAATACCATTAAGATCATATTTCTCAATATGCTAGTAAGGGAGACACGACGATTTCTGTGAGACCTGTGTGAGTTGTTCAGAAAAGCGAAAAACATAGCCTGGGGGATTAACTAGCACAGGATTGAAGTGGAAACCCAATGCTTTGAACCACTCGTTACCAACTTATCGGCTACCAACATTAGGATCATAGCTTCTGACGGGTCGAAGAAGACCTAGTGAGATTATAAATAAGAGAGAATATTGCAACCCACTGAAATAATATAAACATGAATTGAGTTAATCTCATTTCAAAACTACTACTCTTATTATTTACACCTACCTAGTACCTACCTACTGATTGAAATTGGCACAGATTCATCGACCCTGACATAAATATTATCTTAAACATAACAATTCACGCCTTCAATATAAAAGATTCAATCTATAATGGGAATTTCCTACAAGAGTATTGCCAGAAACAAAAAAAAACTTACATACGTAAGGAACATCAATATTTTTACGACTTTTCCGCATTTATTGTAATGCAGCAACTGGGCGAATGTATATTCGGGAAATTTTGATCTGACTCGGTTTGCGCGCCAAAAGATTGTCGAAATATGACAGCTATTCGAAATTTATACCGCTATATCTAACACGACAGATGGGGTAAGGAAAATTTTGAAATGTTCATCACTGTTTTCAAAATGGGCGACCCATTTCGTGTTTAACATGTAAAAAGATGATCGAATAGCCAAAATGACAGCATTTACTTCTGAGATTTTTAAATGTGAATTTTTTTCTTGTTCAATTTAGTTATGACAACGATATTTATTACGAACACACGCACATCTTTTTGGGTTAGGAAACCATTTTATCATAATATAGCGGCTGTTTCCTATATTCCAAACTACTTTTAAAATTCTGTTTTTTTTCTTCTTGCTGGCTATATTTTTTTTTGTTTTTGGCTGTGGCAAAATGTGAACTCTGAAATTTGGATAGCTTTTTCTATCGTGAGCTCATTCGTTAACTGTTTTTAGCTTTGAAAATCTAATAATGAAATACAAAACTTACATATTTAGAACATTATAAAACTTAAAAAAAAACTATGGACGTTTGTTCCCATTTCCATCTTGTGTAATTTGAGCATGTGCAATTTTATCCACGTGTAATTATTTTGGTAGTGCAATTATTATGGTATCTACTTGAAATTCCCGCCTGCGTAATTTCATTCCTGCACTCTTTTTATCGGATACGTATTAGAGCCAGTCACCTGTGGGACTTTGGCATCCCGATTGAGGAATTTTGTGAGGCTAAAGAGGAAGGGAAGAAGATGGAGTAGAGGAAGGTGTCTACCATTTGACGTCTCTGACTTTCCAACCATAACTTTCAACATTCTTTCAGATAGCACAAAAATTTGAACCACAATTTTAAACACAGCGTAAAAATTTGGATCGAAGACAATGGTAGGGCTTTTACCGAGGCACTCACCAAAATTCGAATTTATTGATTTATGTCAGACCATGCTGTAAGCGCGCTATCATTTCGTAGATTGGCATATTTCGGCATATCGCTCGCCATACACTCGAATGGCGGGTTACAAGAAAATTCAACTTATAACTAAGCATTCTATTATTTAAGTATATATTACCTCATGTTACCATTATTTTCTATTATTTTCTGGGAACTATTTATTGGATAACCAACACCTCTGCCATAGGTCACCCTATACTTAGGGTGACCATAGGTTCTACAGGGGGTTAGTTCTACATAGGGCGAACAGTAGTTCTGCCATAGGTCACCCTAAGTATAGGGTGACCTATGGCAGAACTACTGTTCGCTGCGTTTGGTGACTTGAGGTCTCAGTGACGGATGACCCTACCCACTTTTGAAGTCAAAACTTCTTTAGCACCGTTGTGATTTGAAACTCGACGAAACGAAAAATAGCGACACTAAAAAGAGACAAACACATACATCTACAGGATTTAGCCTGCGAAAGAATGAGATAGTAAAATCGGACTCCTTTTCGTGCGGTGCTTCTTAGCCTCCCACTCTTGTCCACTTTAGTCTTCCGGAGGTTTCACTTCTACCGCCTGTGAATTGCACCTCTATTTTTTTCTTCCCAGAACTTCCTCTCCTACTTCTCCCTAAAAAGACCCTCCACAAAGCATCCACAAAGATGACGTAGGCCCTGAAGGAAATCATTTTCCTCAGGGCCTCCTGGATGGAGCTAATATTTAAAAAAAGATATTATTGTTGTTCGCCCCCACAAGAAATACAAGTTCACTTACGCCAGTGTGTTTAGTCTGCTGGTGATGATGCGGCATGTTGCGCAGCTGTTCGAAGAAGGGCAGGAAGACCAGTGGCTGGTCCCCGCCCTGAGCGTGCGGGCCCGCCCCAGCTGCCGCTGCTGCCGCCGCCGCGTACTGGGCGGCGATCTGCTGCTGCAGCTCTAGGGCGCGCCGCTCCTGGGCGCGTCGGGCTTCGCTGCCTGCGGATATCTGAGCAGCCTGAAACAAAAAAAAACATATTGTTAGGATATTGTAACTACGTAATATAATGGGTAGTGTATCTTTTGATTTGTAAAAATTGATCGAAGAATAAGTGTGGCAAGCGATATGTTGCATCCTCTCTATAGATCAGTGATAAGGAAAGCCGAGATTAGTATCAAGACAAAGATGGCAGTGTTAAACATTTTATACCGCCCGACGCTTACGTACGGTCACCAGATACGGATGCTAAACGAACGAACACGCTCTAGAGTCTAAGCTGCCGAAATGAGGTACTTGAGAAGAGTGGCAAGTGTTACGAAATGGGATCAAATAAGAAACTCGACGATCCGAGATAATCTAAACATTAAACCACTGTTATTCTTCATAGAAAAATCGCAACTGAGGTAGCTTGGGCATATACTAAGAATGTCTGATGAAGGAATTCCTGGGAAAATACTTAGTGCGATTCCAGAGGGTAGACGTCCAGTGAGTCGCCCCAGACACAGTCAGGTGAGGCAACTCCAGAAACTGCGTGAGGAGAGGATGGGACTGCCATGGACGGAGGCCGAACAATCAGCGCAAGACAGGGACGAATGGAGGCACCTTAGCGATGCAGTTGGTCCCCGACCCGATGAAGATAATATCTAGACATTCGTCGCGCCGAAACCCAAATTATATAATATTCCCTCGATAGAAAAAAATCGCAAAGTATGCTCCAAAAATTATTATAAACACTTTGTTTCAGTTATTTTACGTATGTATGAAAAAATTCAGTGTTTCTTTAAATGCTGTTTACGACAACCCTCGTGAGATTTTTGCTCTATTTTAAACGAGTGGTGTTTTATTAAACATTTTCACAATTTTTGCATCGATTTTGTCACTTTAAATACTAGCGCTCTCCTCTAACATTCGTAATTTCTTCTTCTTCTTCTTGTGCCTTGTCCGTTCAACGGACGTTGGCTATCATGTTGGCTATGCGGACTTTGTTTACTGCGGCCCGGAACAGCTCCACGGTGGACTGGCCAAACCACTGTCTCAGGTTTTTCAGCCATGAGGTTCTCCTTCTTCCAGGGCCCCGTCTTCCGGCAATCTTTCCCTGCATTATGAGATGCAAGATCTCATACTTCTCTGGATGTCTCATCACGTGTCCATTGAAGTTTTCGGATTTTTATGTTTTTTTTTTTTCGTAATTTCATATCTCTCCATCTTCTTCTTTATGTGCGCGGTTGCGGGGCCTTAAATATATCTCGTGGCCCAAGGGTTGTGGCGCCAAGCAGCGTGTACCTATTTTCTAAAAATATACAAATGTCGAGTGAAATATTATTTTAAGTCACTAGTTATAAGTTTCAATGCTTGGTTGCTAGTTATGTCTTAGTTATGTCACTAGATAAAAATCATATTTTCAATTCCCAGTAATAAATCTTAGCTGTTGTTGATATTTCTTCACATGGTATTATTGTTTACTTATCTATTTTTAACCTCACTAGGACTAGACTGTGGTGAGGTTAATATATTTTTTAAAAGAACAATATTGTTACATTAATGTTTCTTACAAAAAATATGGTTACTTACTAAACTATGTTAAGTTATGAGTGATAAGTTATAGGTTAAATAAATACATTTCTAACGATTCTTGAAGTGATTTTCCCACGAAAACCGTGCTGCATAAATAATCCAATCATCATTATATTATAGCTATACGTTGTAACCTTGTAAACCAAAAAAAACTGATTAGAACACCCGCGTCATAATGCGCTCAAAATAAAAACTCTGGGTTCAAAATAGAACCAGTAAGTATACCTACACTCCCCCGAAATTATTTTATTTATGACGGAGCTAAACATACTTTTACATGCGGCTATTTCGAGAAATTTGTGACACTATTTTCTATACCGACTGTCTATTGATAAATTTGACTTATAAAGAAGGTGCGAGAGCTTTCGTACAATGTTACATACTGGAGCTTTACAGACTTTCTAATTTATTATGTTAATAATCTGTTATAATACGGAGTTAAGAATTTTTATTTAATTTTTTATTTGATACAATAACTTTACACATTTTAAAACATTATTTGATAATGTGGGTCTTACTGGGTGCTTTACCCGTGCTGAGGCTATTTTACAATTTAATGATATACAATAAAATATGAAATAATAGGTATTAATACATTAAAATAAAATAAATGAACAAAATAAAATTCATAAAAGCGACAATGAAAAAGAACCGGAAAACACAACGAGGCACTGTTGTGCAATAATTAAGTGTTGTATTTATTCTTCTACATCATAATTTTTTTGTGATATTGTATTTGATGACAGCTAACCTCCGATAGGGAAGGGCATTAGGAGAAGATTAAGCTAAAATCTAAAACCACCCTTTTTTCTCTTTCAATGTACTTAATACTGTAATGTGGTAATTTTTTAATGTTTTTGCACCAAATAGTAATTTACTTGCAGAGCGGATGAAAGAAAAAATGTGTGTCAGGACAGAATATTATAATGCGCATGCAATTAATACAAGAAGACGGGGACACTCTAGAAAGACATTACATTGATTACATACACCATCAAGTGAATCAAAAATGCTCTAATCGGACCCTATCAAAAGACCCTGTATTCGCAACAGAGAATATTATGTGACTAGGAAAAGCTATGTGGAGTTTTATCCTCTCTGCCTTTTCCTACGATGTGATAGTTATATGTGTGGTTACTTAACTCGTTAGTTGTTTTAATTATTTACTTACGATTGATTTGAGTTGCATTGATTGTAAAAGTTGTTACACCTCCCGATTTGTGTTAATAATTCTTTCCTACAAAACAGCGATTTTGTGTTATATAAAAGCTTTTTCCTTAGTAATATGTGGTATATTTTGTTGTGTGTCCAGATAAATCGAAAATTCAATTTAATAATTAATTATCAAATTGCTTACGTTTAGTATTCGTAAGATACAAGTAACACGATTTAAACATTTAGTTAATTGAATGGATGTTGCCAATGTGCTGGATAATAATCTGGCAACTCAGAAGTTATTAATAAACAAAGTGTATTCATAGAGTGATATTTAAAACGGGAGTGTAATAATGACGCTACACCTATTGACGTAAATGATCACTAAACGCGGAAGGGTTTGAACATGGACTAAATCTGACTTAATATAATTTATTTTGTCATATTGCTCTTTGAGAATATGTGTATCTTTTGTATCCAAAATGTACTTTCGGGTTTGATGAATGAGAGTTGAAATGAATCGTTGAGTTCCAAAACCCGCCCTAATTGATTTTCTTACTTTCGAGTAAATCAAGAAAAAGGTGTAGTTTAGTACGTAAATCAAGAAAATCAAAGTAGGCTGATGAGTTTTCCTGATTCCAGTTATTTTATTTTTTTAAACGTTAAAACGATCTTGTAATAACTTGATACGATTGTTGTTTTCTATTTAAACGTTTTATATGTATTTAAAAAAACGAGTTTTAATGATTAAAGGCCCATATTTAAATACGATTTATAAAGAAAATAGAAGACTTTTGGAAATAATAACAACGGCGTCGCATTCCTTGTGAGAAGCCACATCAGATGGTATTCACACCTTCGACCAGATATACTTGGTCGAAAATTCACACCTAATTTTTGACCAAAATTCATTACGGCGGATATTGTAACTCAAGATTTAAATGAGATCCATAAGGCTTCTGCATGGTTAAACCATATATCTATATACGATGGTATGACATATCTATAGATCAGAAAGAATGCTGGAAGTTTACTTGGTTTGGATATTTGATGAACGGATTAATGAGTGTAAAGATATGATGAGAAGGCGAACGGTAGAAGATACCAGAGGAAGCCATTGCACGAAAAAGTGGATCAAATAATAGTCGGGCCATGTCAGGAGTCAGAATAAGGATTGTGTCGGTGTCAGCCAAGACAGATTTGTGTGACGGTCCATTCTCTGATAATAAGATCGTAATTTTTCATACACTATTTACTAATTAAAAAAATCCTTTTATAATAAGTTGGTATGGATTTCAAACGAACTTTTTTACCGAGTCGATTTTTTGTACTTACACGCTGGTATACACATTACACATTACACAGACACGTTCTTTTTTTCTGGATGCATTTGAATGTAAATGCGTTTTATGCTTTTATTATTTGGCGATACGTCCTCTCTGCACATCCTTTTGCGGACACGTAGTTACGTTTTGTATAAGTGGGTATACCGTATTTTCCCTAAACCGACTGCATATCGCATACAATTATGCCGGAGGGCGATCTATTGGGGGATCAACTGTCATGGAATCAAAAACATGACATTGAAGAAGAAGATTACAATCATAATCTAAACGAATGTATGAAAGAGTACAAGACACAGAAAAATAGAAAAGGATAATGGTCACAACTGGGATTCGAACCCAGACCTCTCGTCTAACCGGGACGTTGGAAAAATAATTAGTTAAAGATAATATTGTTAATTCTAAAACTTGAAATATGAGATTAACAAATATGATAGTTTGACAGAAGGTGGCAATAGCGAAAATGGTTAACGCGCACGTCCCGGTTAGACGAGAGGTCTGGGTTCGAGTCCCAGTTGCGACCATCGTCTTTTTCTGTTTTTCTGTGTCTTGTTCTTTTTCATGTTTTCGTTTAGATTATTATTGTTATCTTCTTCTTCGATGATATATTACATCGATGGGGATAACCTTCAAAAGTCATAAAAACAGAGTTTTTTTTATAAAAAATAAAAAAATATTACTTTTAAAATTAGTGTCTTTGTTCATTTGATGACCAACTTCTGTGTTCAAAATAATACCTATTTGTGGTTGGATGTGGGATAAAAATATTAGATTATTCAGATTTTGGTCTTTGTGTGTTCATACATATTTGACTGTTATTGGCCATGTTTCGTGAATATTATGTGTAGGGATTAGCGAATAAGGTCAAATTGAAACATTTCCTAATATCCGCGTATCTCACAAGGTGCGACATTACACGTGTTTCGTTCTGTATTCCTGAGATCTTTGTTGTAAGTTCTCTTTCTATTAGATCGTCGTTTATGAGGAAGAGGGAGAAGTAAGAACGGAGCTATCGGTGGTACGCTTTACAGCAAGTAGTTTCGTTGCTTGTTAACAGTTCGTAAGAGGACACAAGGCGACACAACTGACTAACATGTGTTCGCACTTGTAGGCGTTGAAAATTCTGAACACAGAATTGAAATTTGAGGTATTTTACTCAAGTGGTTGAAAGACATACAGACCAATCCAATGAATCTAATAATAATAATTAATCTTTGGAATTTTCCCCTTAAACTACAAATCAATGACGCCATGAAACAAACGATAAGCTTTGGCGTCATGACACTTAGGTGCACCGCTTTTAAAGTATGACATTTCTAGTTCAACGCACCAATTTCCATCTTGCAAAGTGATTTCCGTTGTGAATTTTGGGCTAAACCTTCTTAAAACAAAAATAATAAAATACCGCAATGTTTTCAGTTATTCCAATTGTTCAACGCTGAGGTTTGACGCCATGAATTTGAATTTGAAGCTGATGTGAAATGAAATTTTGAGTTTAACCCGCTTATTTTAATGTCGTAACGTTTTTTCCATCATGGGCGATGGAGGCATGAATTATCCATCCAACATTAAAAAATTGAGACAAGACCCAATATTGTTGGATCTATAATTATTCATTTCAGGTAGAAATTTTTTGAAAAGTTGCGGGTGGTAATCAGTATTTAAAAAATAAATTTAAATACGGAAACGCAAATTATAGACGCACCTTCTTCAAAGAAGTCGATTTATCTTAATCTTATCAAAGAATACGTTTTTATAAGCAGATTTATAGCTGTCTTTCCTTCTCCAGTTGATCGTGACAGCATTAATTTGTCATTTTCTCGTGAATTCTCGGCGCGGTGTCTCCTGTTTTAACACCCTCGGATAAATATATCCTTCTGTTTGAATTCCTTCAGTTTCATTGAAAACTTAGTGTAATGCTCACTCATAATATCCGGAAGCTTATGGGTGGTTCAACTTTAGCCACTGTTTGAAAATGCCTTGGGAGGGCGAAACAGCTGTCACGCGTAATAATAAGATTCATTGTTCTTATCTAAAAGGGTACGATAAAGGAAGGAATTAGCTATTTTCCTCAGATCTCTTAATAAAATCTTATGGGTGTCTGTTTTTTGTCCTACTAAAATCTCGCGAACGGTGAGCTCTGCCGTTATAGCTTACACAGTACTTTTAACTCAATGTGACATTTCGCTCGCAATGCAATTTTCCGAGCTGTAAATTAAATGTATGAGGAATTAAATGTCATTATAACTTTTAAAAACGCTATAATTAATATATAATTTTTTGTCAAATTTGTATAATTTCATACTTTTTTTACTAAAAGTAGACATTTACCTACTACTAATAAGTTTTTTAACATTTGCATTTATTATTTAAGTCTACGATTTAAGACGAAATCATAAGCCAAAACTGTATGTATTCTTAGTGTGCCTTATTTCGTCACATGGCTTAAAAATCGCTCGGTAAACTGTGTCTGTAGGTCACGATTTCAACCGAAAATGTAGTTTTTTTTATTTATTTCGTGAATAATTTAATAAGAAAAAAAACGAGTGTGCTTTAGACCACACGACTGAAGTATAACTTCTTTAGGTCGATCTATATGATAGGAAGAGAGAAAGAAAATGTGCGCGCGCACTGCTCTCTGTTGCTCCTACAGTGTGATACAGACAATAGGCCATCAGTGTGTCTTAGATATACGAAACATAACTGGCTATGAGAGAAAGAGCTCGCACCTCTCTCTCTTGCCCCTACAGTAATATACGAAACGTAACTCTGTCTCTTTTTATCTTCATTAACTTATATCTCCCTCTCAACTACCGTTCGTCTCGCTTTTCGTAACGCTCTCGTCACGCATTCACCAGCTTACTCCCCAAGTCAAGCATGCGTAAAGAAGTTTTACTTCATAAAGTTTTTACTTTTTACTTCATAATCAATGGAAACTGTCACAGATAATTTTAACATTACACAACTCCATAATTCCTCTTGGGTTAACTAAGTGTTGCACAATTTGCATAACGTTTGGTTTTTAGATGCATTTATTCATAATTTTTAAATTCTGCGTAATCTTTAGCATTATAACTATTTTATCTCAGAAAGTAAATTGCAGTTCGCAGCGGAACCGCTCTCGCTTATGACAGTCGGTCGCATCGCATCGCCCCGAATAAATCACCGCGATATGGAGAGCTTTCCGTAATCTCGGAATACTCGCCACACATCCAAAGCTGATCTCCCTCATACAAGGCGAGATACATTCCTCAAATACCTCCGTCAGCTGTTCCGTCACTACGATCTCAAGTGCGATATTGAAAATATAATCTATTCGTGGACCCATCCATCCCGAGCCGTATCAAACCAAACTACACAGGCCATTTAATAATTTGATAAATGATTAGCTCCCTAAATCATCCTTGTATTTTTGTCCCGCGCGCGACAAGTGTTTACGCGCTAGAGCTTTTTTGAAAATCAGCTGTTAATTCCAGTTTTGCGCCCATCCGTCATATTATTATTATAACGCTTCATAACGCCAAGAAGTCAGGGCCTTCTCCTGTTGGATTTGATGAACTTCTTTCCAAGATGTTGTAATAAATAGGTAACTTGCGTAGGAATTTATTTTTACTTGTGGCAAGTGCTGATTTAAAATGTTTTCGACCGAGCACATGTTTCTTTACAAAACGATTTTTAATCCCACTCGAAAAAAATGTATCTGTTTCAAATTGAAAGCTTTAAATATCGAAAGAATTTTTTTAAATTTTTTTATTCCAGTTAAAAGAAAATTACATTTTCACTCATTTAACTAGAAATAATTATATACATAAGATAAACTAAATATTTCAATGCAGCGCAATTCTGTTTCATTATTTTGTTTATCAAGAATGAATTTAAATTTGTTTTTTAAATTTTCCCAGGTTCTTTTCGTTTTTAATGTCATTTGGGAGGCAATTATATAAGTTGCCCCCCTCGTAACCAATGGATTGTTTACCATAGTGTTAGTATGGATGGTGTTTAAATGTATGTTATCGTGTTGTCGTCTAAAGTGATTCAAGACTTTATACTAAAAGACAATACAGTGGACCAATCCGGACTAATCCGGCGCCCCCTGTAATCCGACACATCAGGATCAGAATTTATTCAGTTTGTCAAGCAAGATTACAAGAAAACCTACTTCTGAGAGACTTATCTAAGAACCAGCCTAAAAAAACGTTAAAAGAACTCAACATGAAAGATTTGGTTTTTGCTCTTTGTCAATCTTCGGAAGTAATCGAGCAAGTTGCTGCAGAAACACAGATTGCATCGGGAGATTTGGAGATCTGGTGTATATGTAGTATGATTCGTAGTTCAAATATGTTCTTTGATTTGTAATTTGTCGGATTACAAGGTACTTTTATTCAAAAAAATTCAGGACTATAGAGGGTCTTAGGCAGTACTCTATAATCCGACAAATTCGATAATCTGACATCGACCTGCAAAACATTTGTCGGATTACCGCGGGGTCACTGTAGTTTTAAAGTGGTGTTAGGAGAGTGTGTGGCGTGGTGTTTGATAAAAAAATAAGTCAGGGTCGCCCCAGAAAGACATACATTTCATAGCATTATCAAGTGAATAAAATCATTCAGCAGAGTTACGCCAAAAGTCGTTATAACGGAAGAAAATTTTGAGATGATATTATATGAATGTGTAGCGCGCCGTTTTTACGCTTGCCACTACACCATCTCTTTCCCCGTACAGCGCCATCCTGCTCACCCACCCCTAAGCAAACCAGGATGCGCCGACGCTTTCTGCGCATCTCCCACCCTTGAGCCGCTACATAAACCACACCCCGCAACAAGGAATGGGCTATATAACAGGCTGCGCGCCCTAAATTAGTCAGTTCGTCTGCAGCTCGCTCTTGGCTAGTACGCTCTCTTAGTTGCGCTTCGTCCTCTGGCACGACCCTCTAAGGAGTATTCTACTACCATAAGTAAAGCACCAACCAGACCCCCGACTGCTGCCTTAGTTGCGCTTCGTCCTATGGTAAGACCCTCTAAGCAGAACCACAGTCAGTTTTGTTGTTCCCAAAGCCTAACGGCAAGGTTTCCTCCGATCCCTTGCTCAGTTAATTAGTGAATTGATACATTGTGACTATTTTTACCATATTATGTGATCTGTGAACTTACTTTCTTAAATAAATAACCTTTTACCAACAATTGTGTTATAAATGTTATTTAAGAAAGAATGGATATCTAAAACAAGTTCAGCGTTGTAGGTACTCTTAGTATCGCCATGGTGTAAGACTAACATTCGGAAAAGAAACTTTGCTCGAAATGGCTTTTGCCCTGTTTTTTAATTGAATATGAATAGTTAGAAACTTCAATCTTCCTCTTCAATGTCTTCTTCTCTTCTCCACACATTCAGTCTCACAACATACCCATATCTGGGATGCCATATGTGTAAATACTATTGAAGCAATCAGAAAACGCTTATCAGGTAGGGTAGGTTGTTTTGTCTAATTTGCAAACAAAAATGGCAAACATGGGTCGGTTCGAAGTAAATAATCGTTGCACCAAGAACGTTTTTTTCTTTATTTCAGTATTTTTTCTGCTTTAATTCAGCTCATTTAGTTTCTGCCGCGGTGATTCAAGAGATAAATTAAGCTTTGATTAAACATGTAGATTGAGGAAATTTATTTAATAATATATTACGAACATAATTGGGTCAGCAATACACTGAATATTCTCAGATCAGATAGGGCAACTTTGGGTGGAAGAATAATCATTAACCGATTTAGACAAAAAAAATATTCAGATGCAAAAATGACTATACATTTTGACAGATTCGGCGTAAAGCCTTGTCGAAACGATGGGCAAGGGAATTATGATGAGAATATGGTAAGAGTTTCCGAAGGTTTACGGAAGAATAAATGTAAGAGCTCACAAAAATACTCGCGTTTTATATGTTGGGCTTTTTTTTTACATGAATACCGCACAAGAGTCCCAACTGCTCCCGTCTGGAGCCAGTGAGACTGTGGCATCCCCAAATGGGGTATGTTGTGATGCTGGAGGTAGTGGGGAGGAAAGAAGATAGGGAAGAGGAAGGTGGGGAAGTACCTGGCTATTCAGATCTGGTCACCAAACACGGCAGAAGCCATTTAAAGCAACGTTTTAATTCAGAATGGTGGTCTTACACCAGGGCGATACTGAGTGTATATTCCACTCTGGAACATGCTGCAAATATACTATATATTATTTTAAATGAATAATTTGTGAAATACACAAATTAATCAAATAAAATTTATTTGCCACGCCGGGATTCGATCCCGCGACCTTCGGAATACGAGTCAAGCGCCTTACCGCTGCACTACGCCGGCCGTCTTACCCACGATTCATGCATCTGACATCTTTTCTATTACGAAAGTTTCCAAATCTAGGAGGAATGGGGCTCTTACAACAACAGCATTAAAAATAAAACACCATTAAATTGAAAGCCCATACTGCCGAACAAGTACCGCCAGGAGCGACACCACGACCTATTGATGTATTCCGAATTGCAGAATATGCAGATAAAAGAATCATGGTGCTGTTAAATGATATCTTCAAGTTTGTTGACATTTTCAACAAAGGTCTTGAAGGTTTTAAGTGTCGTATTAATCGTGAAATATGTTATTATGTATTTAAAATATTTCTACATATTTTTAAGTTACGTAAATATTGTAATAGGATTAACAAATCTGTAATACACACTTACAAATTATACGTTTGTTCCACGCTGATATACCATTAGTAGAAGAATTTGCAGAGTACGGGGGATTTAATTTATACGATTGCCATTTAAAATCAACCTTCAATAATCGAATTGAGCACAGCGCATTAACCTTTCACCCCTCGGGAAGGTCTCGAGTTACCTGCTTCTGCTCCCCCCTAAAAATACAAAAACAACCCCTTGTCAGCCTTGTGTCTAGTCGCATAAACAACCAGCGGCGGAACTACCCTCGCTCATTTATTATGCTCTGTGACGACACTAACATTGGTCGCGTTTTCACATTTTATTTCAAAGTGGTTTTTCTAATCTGACTTGCACGAATGTAGATATATATTAAATAAAGTCGTATTGAGATTTTCGCAGAGTTTTTCCAACACATAGTTGAAGATTTACATTTCTTAAATCTTAAGGCAGGACAACTTTTTGATGAGTTTGTTTGAACTGTTGAATTTGCAGAATTTTTGTATTAGAGAGTACTGAATTCTTTGGATTTTTTTTCGTTTGTCAATAATGTAAATTTTACGCGGGATTTGGGTTAGGTTAAATAACGGGACTAGGAGTCATTGTATTGAAGATCATCAGTGCTGTACAATAAAAAGCAGCAAACGTAAATCGGTATAATAAAAACTTGAATGAAATAAATATTCTTATAAAATAACTAGCTGACCCGGCCATGCGTTGCTGGGCCTAACTAAACACAACGCCATCTTTGAGTTCATCGCGAATGATCAAACTTTTGTAACCACCGCCATTCTTGAGTTCATCGCGAAGAGACAGACAGACAGACAGATGCCGCGGAGGACTGTAATTTATAAGACGTAGAGATGGTACGAAAGATTTTAATAATGTACATGAAATGCTGGAGGTTACTGACGTATTTAAGTTGATAAGGATTAATACTGTATCCGTCTAAATAACTTTCCAATTTTTTAGAAGATTGAATGGGTATAGTAAGCTATCCGTAAAAGATAGATATATGCCACCGTGAACTTTTTTGTAGATCTTTAAAAGAGGAATATCCCATAATGCATTGTTTTGTTATATCTTAAAGGGATTAGGCAGTGTTTATGATGAAAGCTCGCAGGCGGCTTGACTTTTTTCGACACTTTTAACAATTATCATTCTGTTTCAATCAATTTACAAAAATCCTCAACAGATTATATACCTAAACCTTCCTCACGAATCACTCTATCTATTAGTGAAAACCGCATGAAAATCCGTTCAGTAGTTTATGAGTTTATCGCGAACAGACAGACTGACAGATAAACAGACAGATCGTCCATACGAGGCGGAGGACTTTAATTTATAATATGTAGAGATGTAATGTTTTAACAATGTTCAGGTAAGATTAACGTGGTGAATGATTTTGAATACGAGTTTTATTTCCTCTTCATTTAAACTTTTTATAACTTCTTCAAAGAGCTTTAAAAACTATATATCCCACTTTAAACTTCAATGAAACTGAGCAAAGAGTAATTGAATTTTCACGATTCACGTATCTGTTTCACAAAAAACGCAATTGTGGCAAATTTTCTGCGAGGTACACACTGCAACGTTAAAAATACGTGTGTTGTGTAGTTGTGTATATTAACAATTCGCACGGTTTGTTGACCAAAGCGAATTAGTCTCGGTTCGTTGTTGGGCTTATTTTTTCCGTTTGTCGCGGTGACATCTGTCCGGCACTCCCCCATAGTTTGCAAGGGGAAATGGGTGATCTTGGATGGCGATTGGTTCAATTGGAGGAGATTGGGACAAAAGGAGCATCGATAAACTACGACGCATAATTTAAGATTGTCTCTACAGCATATTCTAAATTTATTAGTGTAAAAATTACGTATGTCTAATCTCACGATTTTTCGTCTTCATTTTTTCTGATTATAAACCCACCAGTAGTTATTACCCACTTTCATCATAGATTCATCCCTTTTTCTTCTTCTTCTAAAGGATTAATAAAATGGAACAAACATCGTTGTAATAATAATAATAATAATTGGATAATTTGTATAGCGCCGTTTTTGTGAAAAATCACCTCAAGGGCGCTTTACAATTTATTGTGAATCCTAGGCTCTATCTAATTTTATTATTTTCAAATAGATACAGAATCATACTTACCTGCAGAATACTTCCGACAAAACACACTTTATTAGAAAGTTTATGCTTATGCTATGGGGAAGATACGACTTTGCACGTGGAGGACATTATATTCAAAACACTGGACATTGCATGAGTTTTACTATATTTTTATTTATTTTTTTATTTTATTTATTTTTCTGGAGAATTTTAAGAATTTGCTTTTACACACTTAGTTATTTACAATGTTGCGAGCCGTGAAGGCGAAGGTGAAAGTTTTTTTTTTTTTTTATGGATACGACTGTCTGAAAAGATGAGTTTTAAGTTTAGCTCTAAATTGCGCTGAATCTGTGATCATTCTTAACTCCGTTGGCAGTCCATTCCAGGCTTTAGGTCCCGATACTCCGAAACTTTGTCTTAATTTTGTAAGGTTTCAATTTTAAAAGCTTCTTATCTCATGACTAAAATGATTTGGAAAGCTGAAAGAAATTGCGTTGAACTAAAAATAATAATCATATTTGGATGATATAGCGCCGTTTTAGCGAAAAATCACCTCAAGAGCGCTGTACAAATTTATAATACTATAAGACTCGACAAAATATTATAACAATTTATGACAAAAAATTTGCATCCACCCTTTTTTTAATCATTGATAAAAAAAAACTATAAATATGTACAATGCATTAAAACGTAAAAATGTTTTGATTAAATTTATTTAAACTCTGTACAGGTATAAAATATACAGGATCATACTTACGTGGTAGGTCACGTAAGATTAACATGATTTATTTAGAAAAAGATAGATACAGTTTGCACGTAGAGGACGTAATTGGAACACATAGTGTGTTTGTATTAAATTATGGATTTTTATTGGAAAAGCCATAATTTAATACTGGTAAATTTCGGTTGAAACTGCGTTGAAATACAAATCATGAAACTGGAACACACCATTTGAAATAAAACGAATTATTTTGCAATCACCCAATCTATCATTGAGTATGGTATCATTGCATGGGGAGGGGGCACTTCATCAGCTTTAGATCCTGTCGAAAAGGCGCAGAAAACAATTATGAAAATTATTCTCAAACTTCCTCTAACTGCAAACGGTGACCTAATATTCAAAATAATGAGAGTATTGGATGTTCTACAGATCTATGTAAAAATAATCCTCATACATCTCTTTAAAAACAAACATGTGCTTTACGAAAAAAAAACTTAAGATTTACTTAAGTTTATTTTATTGTTTCAGAAAAGAAAATAACGAAGTTTTTAATATCGTAAATCGTCCTACGAGGAAGATGTTTAACAATAACTACGCTACACGAATTAGCAATTTATTATTGTTATTATTACTAACGAGTTGAATGATGAATGGTATTTATTTATTGTATTACTTCCTGCCCCACTTATTTACATAAGCCTTGTTTTGTCTCTTATTTATACGTTATTTAAAACAGGGTCGCTCTTTTCAAGTCCTTTATTTCGTTTATTGTTTGCTCATGTGACTATAGGGAACAGAATAAGTCCCTAATTCAAAAACAAAACTGAATATATCCATAATCGAGTAGGTACGCATGCCCATATCGTATTAAGGGACCTTCTTGCCAGCAGATATTTTGATTGTCATAAGTTGATATAATTCTACATTTGACATTCATGTCGCAAAAGTTCAGGTGGTGACTTTTACGTAAATCTTAGAATGGTGGAATCTTTTACGTAAATCTTAGGTGGTGACTTTTCACGTAAATCTTAGAAAAAAAAATTATAAGTTCATAGAAAGTAAAGACATTTTGATGAAATACATTAGCTCCATACGAGGCTTTGAGTAAAATAATTTCTCTCAGGGCCTTTGTCAACTTAGCGGATGCTCTGTGTATGGTATTTTTAGGAAAAGAAGGAGAGGAACTTCTGGGAAGGAAAACAGTATGAGGGGTGGGTTCGAAGCTGGGGGTCATTGTGTCCAGGAGTGATGAACGAATAAATCCAAGATTCCCACAAGGTCTGAACACAAGGAGAAAGGGTCTCCCTCAACCGGCCTCTCCCAATCCGGCCTGTCGCGCAGTTGGTAGGCAGACGCATTCGCCACCAAGATCCGAACAAATCTCATCCCATGAACTCGAACACCCCTGATAAGTCACCAAGCGTAGCGAACAACAGGTGACTCATGGCAGAGGTGTTGGTTATTCAATGATGGCAGTATAGTATCCATACCCGCCACGTAAAGTAAAACCAAGTTTGCAGGGTATTTTTCGAAGTTAAAAGTATTATATTTTACGACGCATTTCGAAGATTACAAGCGTGAAAAACGGGCATTTTCAAAATGTGGTTAAGCCACGTTGAGCCAACTAATTTATTGATTAGGCCATAATTTAAAAAAAGGCCTTGATCGCCGAAACAGCTGTAACAATAAAAAAAATCGACTGCAGTTAGCACGCGGTAGAAGCCAAACTTTATCAAAACAATCTCTAACTATGAAGGACAAGGAGCCTTAAAAAATGTGAGGTCATAATCAAAGCGCAGTGAGCAGGCCATGCAATGAGCGCAGACCTCGCGTCGTTACCGTTTTATATCTCAACTAATAGGAGCCTTGATAGAAGTATAATGCTTCGCAGGTGCTGTACGCGTCATTTCCGTTTCATCCGAATCCCGAATCGCTAACGGGACTAAGGAAGTTCTTAGGAAGAACTTCAAAAACTAAAATGCTTGCGGAACAATATTATTTACATTGTATTTTTTTTTTAAATTATCCAACCTAAAAAAAAAAATATTGTGAAACACGAGTGTTCACTTCGGGCAGGTAGGTAGGTACCTACGGATTACACTTGATATTTTCCACGATTATTTTCGGATTAAGATACTATTTTCTCAATTCTAAATAACAGCAGAAGTTATTTCGCAATCAAATATACGCTCCTTCAAAGTAAAAGCAAACCTACGAAAGCGTTTCCGAAAGAATTTGTTGATTCAAGTACGAAATCATTTATTGGAATCGTTCAAAGTTACGAGCCGAGAAAGAGTTAAAGAATAAATCTAGCGCATGTGTGTTCCACCGATTAAATAAATAAATAAATAATAAGAATTTCCGTTCACAAAGATACCGAAATACGTAGATAAATTATTTGTTTTAACCCTTTAACCGCGTACTGAAATCTACGGAGAAATCACCTTGAAATTGTAAGAAAAAAATAAGAGTAGCAAAATTACAATTAAAAACAACTGTCATATTAATACCGTTACGGAGCCGTAGTCTTAAAGGGTTATAGGCTCGAAATATGCCTCTCCGTGTCAACCCCTTGGGCTGAATTTTTAAAAAATTTAATTGGAAAAAAATCCCCCAGGACTTAGATATCTTTGGGAACACTGTGTGAATGGTCTTTTTAGGGAAAGGAACGGGAGGACTGGGAAGGAAAGGGGTATAATGAATAAGTTGGAATCTGAGCGGTCGTATAAATCATTTCCTCCCACTAGGGTGAATGATGATGGGTCGAGAGAGTCCGGCTGGAGAGGTCTAGATTACGTCTCCCCCAAACAGTCTCTCCCAATCCGGCTCGCCACGCAATATACGAAGCAAACGCTCTCTTGAATCCGGGCATCCCTACTACGTCACCAAACGAAGCGAACCGCTTAAGGTGACCTATGTTATCCAATAGATGGTTTCCGGGGAGGCGGCACCCATACCCATACCCGCCTTCGTGGTCTTGGATTTCGAAAAGTTTCAGTATTTTTAGTTTCGAAAAGTATAGTAGTAGATCAACGCAGTTGAGCACTAGTAACATCTGAATTTTACTGGAAATGACAAAAAGAACGTTATAAGACACGATTGCTTCGCTACGATGGACATTACTGACTCCCCTTCAGATCGTACGTATTTTTCCACCTTCACCCAAGTCAAAACAAATCAGCTTATTGCATCTTGTTCTTTTGAGCATCTTCCATTAAAACAATAAAGGTTAAAAACATTAAAAGTATTAGTTAAATAACAGCCCGCTAAGGCCCGGTAATATTATTATTATTATCAACCACGGTTTCATAGTCGACGACAGATGCTCTGCAGGGAATTTATTCAGTGAGGAGATAGCTCCCGTTGTTGTTAGTGTGATTCTTTTTATTATCTCCTGAGCAGAATTGTGATGACATGATAATTGTGTTGATCTTGGATCAAAGGAAGCTGCGTGGTAACAATGTCTGGAGATGAATGAAGGTCTGTTTGATGGCGCTGTGATGTGGACTGTATCAAGATTTTCATATTTCATAACGATCATTCTTCTTTTCTATTTTTATTATTTTTTATTTAATTAATTTGTGCATTTATCTAAATAATAATAAGATATATCTCAGCTGATATTGTTTTATTTATTTTAAATGTTTAGCTTTATGAGTAAAACCTCAAATTATATTATTTAATTAAATGAAGACAATATTAGCGAAACTCAATCGAAAATGTGGAGACAGAAAAATCAGAAAAAAGAAATTGGCACCTCCGGGGTTCGAACTCAGGACCTTTTGCTTACATGGCAAGTGCTCAACCAACAGAGCTAAGGTGTCGAAGTGTGACACAGTGACCGAATTTTATATCGACACCTTAGCTCAGTTGGTAGAGCACTTGCCATGCTTACATGGCAAGTGCTATACCTCTTAAGCTTTTGCTTACATGGCAAGTACTCTACCAGCATAGCTAAGTGTCGAAGTGTGACACAGCTAACAGTGACCTAATTTGATATAACTACACCTTAGTTAGAGTTGGTAGAGCACTTGCCATGTAAGCAAAGGGTCCTGGGTTCGAATCCCAGAGGTGCCAATATCTTTTTCTGATTTTTCTGTCTCCACATTTTTGATTGAGTTTCGCTAATATTGTCTTCATTTAATTAAATATTGGGGTATTTGTTGGCTTAAGGGCAATTTGGGCCTCTTTTGTTGATTTGAAAAATGGGTTCTTCTACAACACTCTTACAAATAAAAAAAAATATTAATTGGTACGGAGAACCTTATGATTATAGCAATTTTTTTTAAGGATTTGAAAGAGGCATGAAATAATGCATTTTTAATTTAACACCGCCATTTCATTGAACACATCTTTTACTCTCAAATATAGAGAAATTTTAGCTAACCAAGAAAACTTGGTTTAGCGATCTTCTTGGCGTAGCGGTATTCTTTTTAATTATGGACCCACAGGTAGCGGGTATAAAACTAACTTAATTGTGCTCATCGTTTTTCAAATCCATTTTTTTAACAATAAAAAATATGGTGTATTTGGCTTTTTTTCTAGATTAGTGTAGCTCAGCACAGCTTTTGTGATATGCGAATTGCCTGTAACTGAGTAAATACTTACCGACCTTCCTTTTCCTGACTTCATACAGCCTCTATCCCACACGGCCAGATTCTTTTGATTTGGATAATAAACAATAATTTACAAACGGTTACAATCATTTATAAACTATGTTCCCTGATACGTCTTAGGTGGTCTGTCTATGTTCATTCACTTTTACCACAACACTTTGAAAATAATACACTCTCTTGTATCCAGCAGTTTAAGAAAGCCGAAAAGTCATAGAGGAGCTTTGTTGAGACAAATGAACTGAAGATTCGTAGATCTCGCGGCCCATTGGCTTCTAGGAATATTCCTGAGTGGCGTTTATTAACGCAGTCTCTCTGGCATAATCGTACAATCATTGCTGAAAGAAACATAGTTCCCAGTGCGTTATCTGGCCACAGTAGCGGTTGATCTATGATCAAAGGATTCTGATAAAACGTGTTTATTCTTTAGCAGCTAACACATTTGAGCGGCCCGTTGATTTACAGAACAAATGATTGGCAAAAGAAATCTCATTCATAGTTCTTCTTTCTTCCATTCATCCTTTCATTGTGTATTTTAGGCTGATGGGCCTAGCATCAATGTCACTTACTTAATTGCGTAGAACAGAGGAGATTTAGGGCGAGATAATTCATTCTAAGAAGATACGCAATGGTTGTGCTTGAGACCAGAAAGATGAATCACACCATGCAGTGAATGAGCTTCTAGAAGTAGGTATAGTCATTTCTTTGAGAATGAACATAATACCAAATGAAATCCCTGAGGTTTAGGACCAAAATAGTGACTCCTAGGTTCCTTGTTTCATTGGAATGTTTTGCAGTACAGTATTTTTGAGAGGGAGGAGTGAATATGAATCTTTAAGAGAAGTTATTGTAGGGACGAGGAAACACAAAACCACGAATACATTCACGAGCCGAGTGCTGAGCGAGTCAGAACAATCATCTCATTGAATCTAGTTCTTTTGAGCATCTTCCATTAAAATACAGAGAGAATATTGTAGAACTTTCCATCCGCTATCTATAATCACAATCGTAGAAATATTTTGATGATTTTTACAGCGCTGTTTTTGTGGAAAACCACCTCAAGTACGCTGTGAAGTTCAGTAAAAAAGGGAACTTTTTAAAGTGAATCAAGTTAAGTTTTAAGGGCTAAAAATCGATGAAGTTTAAAAAAGTCCATATATGTTACATATAATAATTTGTATTATGATACTCTAGGTATTTCCACCCCAATTTAAATAAAATTACTTCTTAAATAATATTGTAAAAGTACTCTGTCGCTCCATTATTAGTTTGTAGTACAAATCAAACATTTCTCGGATTAGTAGCCAGAACAACCGCAGTCAACGGGCACCGCTAATTTCAAAGTATTTCGGCTGTGCTAGTAGCGGTGACCGACCACAAGTGGCCGCGTGCTGCACGCGTGCGGGCGCGGGCATCCCACGGGGCGGGTGCATGCGGCCGGAGCGTGGCGTGGCCTAATGACGCCACTTGTCGCAACCGACGCCGACGCCCGAGTGGCACAGTGGAATATCGACGCCGGGCGTCTTCACTCGAGGGCACCTGAGATGGGAGTGCAATGATGAGACTTTGATTTGTTTTTATTTAGGGGATAGCCAAGTTATATTTTCAAATTCTTTTAGATTATGTTATTTTAATATATTTTTAAATAAATACCTCACAAATATTTAAACTTCCTGGAGTCAGTAGAACTGAGTCAACACAAATCGGGGGAAGTTGAAAGCCTATTCAGATCTGTCAACTAATATATTTGTATTATAATAACAAATATTATAATAACAAATACCAAATATTATAATAACAAATAAAAGTGCGCCTTAGGTATTGTAAATAACAAATAACCAAACTTATGCACGGTTAAATCCGTTTCAAGTAACGTTTCAATTATGAATGGTGCTCTTTCACTAGGACGATACCCACTATCAACTCTAAAACGAGTTGCAAATATTATATGTATACACTACGTTGGAAGGATTATTGTTTTATATAAAATTTTATGTGAAATAAGTATCACACTTAAAAATAATCAAATCTATTCACCTATGCCGGGTTTATAACCTCTGATACGGCAGCAAAATCTTCGGACATGGAGATCGTCGAATCGTTATTTATTTTATTTATACCTACACGTGTATATAATATATTTCTGTATGAACATAATTTCGAAATATGTCACAGTCATATTACGATTCCAGATCGCTCACACGTAACCGATCCCGACAAAGAGAATGACAATAATTCCAAATTCAAAGCTCGCTTCTTTTCCCGCCACAGGAAGTAGACACAAAGGGTCCCACGGGAAGGTGGAGCGGAAGGGGGTTGGAGGGAGGGTAGAACAACAAAAATGGCGGCGGTAAAATAATACAAATGTCAGGAGAGATGAGCATCAAGGACGAAGCGGGCCGAAGGGAATATGAAACACGTGTTGAATTTCGGGATTAGAAACAGAATGTTACGTCTATCTACATTCTACAGTATGAAAATTATACTGAAATCTAAATAATGTTTTACCAAAATGTCGAATATTGTGTTATTACACAGTTTGTGATATTTTGTAGAAGTTATTTTGAGAATAAAATATCATATATGTATATTTCATATGGGTATAAAAAATACATAATTTTCGCAGGAGGATTATTTTTTATGCTACGAAACAAGTACTTATTGAATCAAGTTGTATGTAGGAATTCACCATCCCCTCTCTAAGTACTACTTGTTCCCATGAAAATAATAATGTTTAGATAATTCATATAGCACCGTTTTGTCAGAAAGTTACTTTGAGGGCGCTTTACGACTTAATTTATGCATTTAACCTGTATCCTATCACTGTTTTAAATCAGATTTAATACTAGTGGCTTACAACTAAGATTAATAACTAGTTACTTACAGCTAAGACTCAAACTAGTCACTTAAATCTATACATATTTTTATGATCGAGTGGGTATTTACATAATACTTCTCTAATATAACTTACTATCATGGCTAAAACCAGAGATTTACGATTAACATATTTATTTACATTTACAAATACATGTTATTATTACGATTACTGCCCGTGATATCAATATAAAAAAAAATATTACAAAAAAAAGTTTACGCTTCATAAATTGTTAGGGGAAAGATATAGTGATCCCTGTGTATGATTTTACCTGTACCATGTTCAATAGTTTTCACCATTCATCTGTATAATATTATTGAAGCTATCGTATCACCTTACCTCTTGCAAAGTTGTTGGGTTGAGATCTCCCGTGTGTTTGAGATCATACTCGAAGCTGAGCTATCTGTCGGCAATTGTAAGTACAACAGATACCTGTTAGTATCTTACCCGTAAGTATCAAACCTTTGTTTATCATTATATTATATACAACTGTTCTAATAAATAATATAGAAAACTATTATATAATAATATTTCTCATAATGCCTAGCGAGACATTACTGATATATGTAGTAGCGGAGCTTTTTCAGTTTTTTTCCCATTGTGAACGGAAGTATTATTGTCTGCGACATGTCAGGATTCGGGACATCTTGTTCCACTTAAATTCATTCCTTTCCTGCTGTAAAACATCCATTTTAATAAACCAACCCTTTTGGGAGATGTATTTATAGAGAACGCGATGCTTTCTAAAAAAGGGGAACGGTGATTTTTATCTTCTATACAGCGAAAAAGAACTTACAAATTTTTGTACATAAACACTAACCTTTCCGTTGGAAATGTTGTACAAAATTTCAATTTTTTGTTAAATTAGAAAACTTCGTATGAAGAACTGCTTCAGGAATGTATTTTATTAAATCACACAGGCACATTCCTACAAATTTATTACTTATCAGGTAAATAATTGTTTCTAATGTTGACAGAATCGAGATGCCTGCATTAGTAGGCAGACAGGCACTTCCCTAAAATACTTGATAGTTCAATTAAAGCCCGCTTTAGAAATAGAAACGTTACCATTTTTGTAAATTATGAACTTTAACATTAATGTGCCGAAATCATTATTTTATTTTAATGAAATATCCAAGCTGCTTACACTCACTACTTGTATGTCGAAGGAACATTCGAATTTGCATTCTCAAGTTGGCATCCCTTATTTCCAAGACGCGGCTCCAAGATCGACTGAGTCTGAGTAAACACTGCTCCAAACGTGAGTAATTATTAGGTGAAGACAGGATTTACGTCTGTACACGTATCTACGTGTACGTGTAGGTTGTGCGATGAGGCTGCAATGCCGGAAGTTCCAGGAAGGCTGTATTTCCGGGTAATGGAGATGTGTTGGGTAAATAATCAGACTAAAGCGCACGCGACACGCCAATCATCTTGCAAGTTTAAAGCACACACTGAGCTTTCTCGGGTTTAAATGGAAATTGTGCAGGCAAGTTTAGCGCTGAGGAATGGTTTGTTCATCATTCGAGAGATAAAACTTTAGTAGATTGAATTGCTTACAAATCAAACATGATGTTTAAGAAAATAAAAGCTGTAACTATACTTTGCTCTCATTTACGGCAAATTGCAATAAGGTGCTACTTTTAACCGTTTGTTCACTAGATACTTGTATCATATTTAAATGCTATAATATTTAAATACATTGGTACGGTTAATTAGTAAACATTCTACCGCATTGATACATGTGCAAATACTTTTACAAAGGCTCTTCTAAGATTCTTTGTGCCATTTTTTTAAAGGCTCTTTTTGGATGATTTTTCATAACATTAATCGATTTGTTATTATTATTAACACTTGTTTTTGTTAAAATAATATTCCTGAAAACTCACCACAGTCGATAGTTTGTTAATAATTTCTTAGAATCGAAATCATTTCGCGTGAAAGATCATTCAGAAATCCATTCTCCATCAATACGAAGAAAATCTTCAGACAAATTATTTACCGTGGAAATTTTCAATAGGTGAAGTTAAAACGACCCATCTCCCAGACGTACAACTGATTCCGTTTTCTGATTGGATGCTTTGTGCTCAGCTTTCGACCAATAGAAAGCTCCCATTATTCTAGTCCGAAGCTCAATTTTCAAAGGAAATTAAACAAGAACAAACCTATTGAGGCAGTGATACCTTTATTAAGGAGGGTGGTAGGATTTAGAGGGAGGTTTTGCTTTGTAATTTTTAATGAATCATAATGGAGAGGAAAGGGAAACGTACGGGGGTAACTCATTATCAAATTAGAACCTTTTTGTATATTTTTTTATGGAATTTATTCAAACAAAAAGCTTTTATTTTACAAGCTGATTTGTGTTATGTTTTCATTTCGGATTTTGAAAAAGATGCAAGAAATGTAAAGTGAGTTTTTCATTAATTTTATTTTCTCGTTGAAACAATTTTTTTTTGCGAATTGATTTGGCAAAAAGCAAATTCTTTTGATTTAGAGTCATACAAATATTTCAATTTGTTGATCAAAGATTACTGAGATTGAAATCTTTTGCAAATGCCAAATATTAAAACAAATATTACCTATAGTAGTTACAAAGCGACGCAGCGAAATCAAATTTGTTATTTCAGGGCTATTTGCGATTTAAAATACGTAGTGTGCAAAATCAAAGCTGTTCGATTCCTATCCAATTTTCAATGCGACCTTTTTACGTTGACTAGGTATAAAAATACTACATCGAATAATGTATTGAAATGTTGTCGAATGAAGTCTGCAATAATTACGCCACTCTACAACTAATACTTTTCTTTCTTTCAATCACTTTATTGCATTAAATTTATGGATAAACCTACTGTTTATTGTCATTCGAGAAGCTAAGAAGGCAGAAAAGCTAAGTATAAGACATTGCGTAATAAAATGTCTGAAATTCAGACCTTTAAAAATCGAATTTAGCCAGGACTCACACCTCTCGAGATCCTACGTAAAAACATTAGGTGAGAACTCTCATAGCTAGTTAGATAAATTATCAACAGATGTCACCAGAAGGTACAAAGCTCTGGCCAGCCAAGGAGATTGTTCTATAAATGGCGGTTTTTTAAGGGGATATACATCTTTCTCCTCGTCGCTTCGCTGAAACCACACCTAATTAACTACTAACTCCTTGGTCTGTCTCGGGTAGATGCATCTTCCGATTATAAAAATGTAATTGGAAATAGAATCAATAAACTCAAGAGTCCCTTAAAAATTGTCCTGAAGATGAGTCTTTCTTTTACCAGTTTCTTACCTTAAAACTTTACAGTACACTTACAGATTTTGTGGACTTTCAGGCCATGGAAAAGTTTAGGTTTGAAGGAAAAATAGTAAGCAATAAAACAAACCTGTCTTGTTTGCACAACACAAAAAAACTAACATTTTATTACAAAAGGTTTGCAATGTGTGCAGTGCATTCTAGGTATAGGAAGTTAAGTGAAATGTATTATTTATTCGTGTAGATTCTGACTTTAATTTCAGTAACAGCAAAATATGATCTTCTCCCTGTATTATTAGTTCTTTCTAAACATGAAATCACAGCACAATCCTACAAATTACCCAACAATCAACTCACACTAACATTAAGCCACTTTACAATGAAGACATCCACACTCACAATATTCGAAATAGCAATAAAATCCGCAAACCTCAAACACACACTACAAAATATGGCATAGAATCTGTGAACTATGTTGGCTTTACACTATATAATTCGCTACCAGATAGGTACAAGGGAATCCAGCAAAATAAAAAAAAATTCAGAGTAATGCTTTAAAAGAATATTTTTTAAGTATGTTTAAGATGAAGTCATAGTAAATAATGTAAAATCATATGTTTTTGTTTTGAAAATTTGCTCGCTTAGAAGTATTGTAGATGCTTCAATTAAATACTGGCCCTTAAAAATATCGGTCATTTTTTTTATAAGTTTTTTAATAAGCCTATAAAAAATAAAGTATAAGGTCTAAAAAACACACTTTCAAGTCCAAACTCTCCTATTTATAAACCCATTTTCGGATATGGTTTTATTGTGTAATGTGGCAAATTCAGTTTATTTTATAATAATCGTAAAAAAAGTTGATATTTACACCCAATCTTCCCAAAATAAAATAAAATATGCATTTTCGCGTTGATATTTTACAATACGGCCGCTAGTCGACGAATTCGGTTATTCAAAGTGACCCCTATGGCGTCCACCGAAGAACTACTGTCCACGGCACAGTAGTGAACTAGTGGATCGCCTTAAGGATGAAACTTTCTAATTTTCTTGTCATGTTCAATTGTCTTGCTTCTTTTTCTCTTCTTTTCTTTTCCATTTAGTTATAATCATCCATATCTCTATAACCTTGTTCCTTTTTCCTTTAATTTGTTTTCTATTGTTGTTGGTTCTACTGAACCTGTCTTTTATTTTACTTCTATATTGTATGTGAAACTTATATTTTTTAATATCTAAATTCCTATGTAAAATTTTAACTATTTCCTCCCACCCATGATTTGTATGTTCCTCCTGTCCTAAAATGAGTTCTGTAACTCATCGGGATTGCTCTAGCAAGAAATAAAAACAAGTCCAAGTATTAAGCTGCAAATTTCCAACAAAAAAGATCGTGTTTTATGATATATTCGTGTCTAAGATTTTTAGCAATTTCCAGGCCCACGTAAACGGGGCTTAATTTCTTTTTCCACCGCATTTTTTGTTTTTCATTCAGAATTCAAATCACTTTGTCTGTTTGCGCAAATTGTTTTCGATTTAGGCGCCATATATACAAACCGCGCCATATCTACATTTTTGTTTCCATTCCTTTGATAAACATTTGATTGCCCGGGATAAATAAAACGCGAAGCCGGGCGGATCTTTCGGCGGAATTTGTTTGTCGTACGAACCACCCCAAAAATCTGTACTTTGATAATTAGGAAAAATAAACAGAATCGGGTGAGCATACAGAAGGAGGCAATGACAAAGGTTCTGGGAGAGGGATGGATCTGTTCTGCTCGGGGCAGATTCCATACAAGAAAATGTTAACTTTCATTTGCTTAAGAATCGTTGATTTTGTTTCAGAGATCGCAGCGTATTTTATTTAAGTTTATTTATCATAGAAGCAAGTTTACTGAAGGAAAATTATAGGACTTAAACTTGCTATTAACTGTAAAAGAATGTATACTTATGAAATACCTACCATGAAATTTTATTCACTGAGTTGTTTTTTTATATTTATTAATTTTATTTTAGTAATTTGTACATTTAAGTTTACAAATTTCTAATTAATTATAATATTTCGTATTGCAAACTAAATTTTATGTAGCTCCTACAAAACGTCTGGAACTTTCCAATTGGTGTGGACTTTAAAGTTTCTGGTAGCTTGTTATATCACTTCATCCCTTTGTACAGTAAACTGTTCTACGTGTTCGCCTTGTCCTTTTTTTGAAGCCTGATTTCTTTGCACGTTCTTGTGTTATGTCCGTGAATGTCCTTGTTGAATATAATTTTATTTGAAAAGTATTTTGGTAAAATGTTGTTAATTATTTTATGTATAAATATCATCGTATTCAAGGTCAGCATCTGTTTCACGGTTAGCCAATTCAGTTCCTTTAACATTTTGTTTACTTTTGACAATCTATTTCGCCGTAATATTATTCTCATTGCCCTGTTTTGGAGAATTTGAAACTTATTTAGTTCTCGTTCGTTACATAGGAAAAGGATAGTTGAGCAATAGTTAAAATGTGGAGCAATAATCGATTTATAGATAGAGATTGCAGTTTTACTAGATAGTTTTTGCCGAATTCTTCTCAAAAAAGATATTTATTTATTTTTCTTTTTTTGTTGTGCTACGGACATATAAATCTATGTGCCTATTATATACACGTTTACTTATGAAGTTAGGCCTTTAGGTATTAGGTCTGTTTCTAAGTCATACAATTTTATAATAAACACAATTAAATAACTTTGTTTCAATTCCACTTTATTATTTTTTAATCCGACCGGTTTCGGTTCATACTGAACCTTCCTCAGGGGTGAATAAAAATATATTGAACATAATAGATATATACAATTTTGATTGAACTTTAGCTTTATTATTTGTAGCCATCGGACTATACGCATTAGAATAATATGACATATAAGAACTTCTTATGATCATCGGTTTCAGAAATGTCTTCTGGTTTAATTTTGTTTCAAAATTACTCTAATATCGCTTGGTTATTATTTTTAAACGTAGAAAAATATCCACAATATTGTGAAAAGATAAAGAAATCCTGATTGCATTCACCAAGTTGCAAGACAAGCTATAAAGTTATCGGCAAAGCGGGGGTGGGTGGGGGAGTAAGTGGGGGTACAAGAGGGGGAGGTGCTGGTGACACAAAAAGTCGAAAACAACCCCTGCAAGGCAGCCACAAGAAAAATTACTTGCCTTTATTTACCGTTCTATAAAGATAAGGGATGTTGCCCGATCCGAGAAGAAAAATATATAATTTTTCATTTGAAGTATTTTTTTGTAATTACTGGACACATTATTCAAACTAACAAACAATTTTTTTTTTATTTGTAAATAAACCAAATTCAACTAAACGTACATCTACCTACCTATTTAAATGTCAATGGATGTCAGGTTAATAAACTAATAGCTCCATGATAAAGCCATTAATTGAGGGATGATTTCAGTAGTTGCTAATAATGATTCAAATCAAGCGAGGCTAGCAGTGTACAATGAAGTTCTGATACCAAGCCTGATTGCAGTGAGGTTTAATTAATTACTATGTAAATTTTAAAAGTATATATTATTAATTAGATAGGTAAAATGAGAGATTTCTTACAATAAAACTGATTGATCAGTTTTGTAATATTTGTAGGTTGAAATATTGTAAAATTAAAAAAAAAAAAACATAACTGTCGGACGAAGTACCAAGGAAGACATAACCACTTTTTAAACCGAGTAGATGCTGTAGGTACCATAAAGCATGAATTATGCTAAAAATATTGTTCATTTAATTAATGATTACTGAAGTAAATAACCAAATGAATTCCATTATACAAATTAGTTCATATCATGATCATTATTTGTCGTCCAAACATCCTTAAGTAAGTAATACTTAATTATTTATTTATATTAATATATGCCTATACGGGCCAGGTGCCAATATCTTTTTCTGATTTTTCTGTTTTCAGATTTTCGATCGAGTTTCGCTAATATTGTCATCATTTAATTCAAATATTACAATTTGAGGATTTTCTCATAAAGTTAAAAATAAAAATATGTTATTATAGCCTGTTCGTAACTGTATTCCATGCAGTTCAACAACACATCTACTACTTCTGAGAAAGTATTGTCAACTGTATGCTATTTATGTATAAGCGATTATCTAAATGTTTCAGTCCTGATATTGTTGTTGCAATTAAAAATATTTTTAGATCGATTAGTTCTTGTTGGCATATGAAAGTAATTAAGCTTAATAATTCAGGGCTGATTTATTATGATGTAAGGTTGTTCGGACAGCCCTTAGGGAGGTGGTAGTTTGATGTCGACGGGGTTGGGGGATGTGGGGGGTGGGAGGGGGGTATCGGGGTAGAATGCAACAGCGGATTGTTTGGATTATAATACCTAAGCAATTACCTTCTGTAATTTATTTCTTTGATCTCCCTCCGCTATTAAGGTCGGCCGGGAGAGGGAGGGACCGCTCAAAGGAACGCAGAACTATGAGTTGTTTTTATTTGCACGAGTTTATTAAGTATAATAATGTTTATATTGAAGTTCATCTCGGGGAAAATAATATTATGTAGGTATTGCAATGACGAATGAAAATAGTCGGATAATTGAAACGTGCTGTTTCTATGATGTACAATTTTATCCATATCGAGAAAAGAGTTTATACTGTGATTTTAACAAAAGCCATTCTAGTCTTTTATTTATCAGAAATATGTAAGCATTGATTATACAGGGTGTCCGGGGGTGAAGTGCATTAACTTCGGGAGGTGATTCGACATGATAGTACAAGTAAAAAAGATAAATAACTTTTTTCCAAATTCCAACTTTTAGGGGTAGTTTTGAGGTAAAAAGATAAAATTAATCCGGCGTGTGCGGCCAGATTTATTATTTTCCGCTGTTACGATATGGGCCAAGCACAATCAAGCCGGGCGCCCGGCAGGCTCTCAGCAAGTAAGATCGTACCTCACATTAAGGATTTTTAGTAGATACGTCTTTTTGTATGGGAAAAAACATGTTGGAATTTCGGAAAAAGTTGTTAATCTTTTTTACTCCTACCATCATGTAGAATCACCTCCCGAAGTTAATGCACTTTACCCCCGGACACCCCGTAAACGTAGGTATACACAGGTAGGAATGTATAAGGTATGTCTCTTCAATTTTTTCTTTGTAAAATCACAAAGTAACACAGTTGATTGAATGTCCCAAAACTTGAATGCTATAATACAAACAATTCTGTTTTTTAGGCTCGCGTTAAGAAGACCCGAATGAAATGTTTGATATAAGTTGTTAATTACTATAATAAACTGTTAATTTTTTAAAGACCAAAAAAGAAATGTGTCTCAAATTTTAAACAAAATTATAATCGAATTTTCATCGGATAACCGGACACAGCAAAATAAAACATTTCTTATGTTATTCCAAAAATAATAACAATATTCATCTTAGATTTGTAGAAAAGTCAATAGATGTCACACATCAATATAAAAATGGATATATTTATCCAAGACACTATCTAGATGGCATTTTGTTTTCGAAGAATATTGAAATCAAATGTAGGCACCTAAAGATAACAGCCAATAAACATATTATATGCGTTAAGGAAACAAAGATAATGTTGGTGATTTATAGTCGAAGAATGATACAGTTAAATATGACTGAAGGGGATTGGGTAGAATTAGCTTGAGCCCCAGCAAGTCTTGGGTTCAATTCCTAGATGCGACCGAATCTTGTTCTCTTATTAATGTTCAAAAGTCGCTAATTGTTTCGTTTTAATAGTCGCCAATATTGTTTATTAAATAATAAAAAAAAATTAAATATTCGGAAATAATTCTTGTTTTTTTTTTATAATTAGGTAGTGGTGATTACTTCGCCTATGTCTCAGGGCATAAATTAATTTAACTTGAATTGGAATGCCAAAGTATAAGTATTTGAGCTTTTCCACAAACGAATAAAGAAGAATATCCGAATTTCTCCGAGGATCAAATCGCCAGTTTAAATTCCACAAGTTTAGTAATTGAAGACGTACCAAAGAGGGCGGAATAAGAGAAGCAAGTTATTCCACGAAATACTGCCTTGGGATACAATTCTGTGGAAAACCTAGTGAAAAATTCTCGAATTCTTGTGGAATCGCAAGGGCAAATAGTGGGGCAAAAATAATTGGCCGCGGCTGGGAAGTGGAACTAGTCGAGTGAACAGTAATGATCTTGTGGAGGTATTGCAGTGGAAAATTGTTTGTGGAAATTCGTGGAATTACCAGCGGAATTGCCTACGGAGAGTCGGGATTTTCCACTGCCTTCTGGAAAATACGCTTTATTGAAGACGGTTGTGATTTTATAAAGATTTGAACAGCAAATCAAATATTGAGATGTGACAAATTGCTTTTCTCGGTCGTTTCTCTTTTAAGTATAATGTGGAATGAGATGTTTATGAAAGCTGATTTGTTTCTCCGATTTTCCAGAAAAACTTTTAATGACGGGAAAATTTATAAAAGCTAAAATCTTACCCTTACTTCGTCAATTGCGATCAGAAACTAATGAAATAAGATGATAAAAATATTTATACTCATTTTTTAATCCCTAGTCACACCCCCATCCCCACTTCAATACTTAGTAATAAATTCGGTTCACACATTATTACGTAATGTAAAGTTGAAGGGACGTTTTGACGTCTATTAAAAAATACAGTGGTCTAAACAATAATAGTATAGTAATATTGTTCGAAAAATTATAATGGATAACCGTCTACATTCAAACGTATAAATGATTCTAAATAACTTTGTTTTAACCACAATTTAAATGCTGGTTAAAGCAATGTTATTTCTGATCATTTAATTAAAATGTTGCCATAAAGATATTTCACAATTGATTGAAGAAATAATAATAATCACGCGCCATTTTTGCAAAATTTCACCTCTAATAATGCAAAATTTCTGTTTGCGTCTCAAAAAAATCTCTAGAACGGTGATGTGAATCTCTGGCACCACGAAATAAAAAGCTTTTATTGTTTAAAATATTTAAACAACCATCTACTATGGAGCTTTTAACATAATTTTTCTATAAGAAAAGATAAGGCGCCACATTGTCTGTTCAGAATATTGCTGAAGAAGAAAAGTTATCTAATTTAGGAGTGTTGAATGTTTTAGTTAGGCCTGGAAGTATCTACCTACTACTGGAATAATTTTTCATCGAAATCTTTCATTCACTCAATAGATGGGTAATTTCCTAAGCAATTAAGCCAAATCATAAACAAAAATGATGTCATTATTCCGTCTGTTTACTCAAATGTGAATTATTTTGAAACAACTTTGAAACGCAAACAGACAATGTGTGTTCCCAATTCCATATTTCATACTGTTTTCTGTCTTCACCGTTCCCCAGCCATTAAATCTTCATATCAAAGCCGGGGATGATCTGGAGGAGTATAATCTCTTATTCGCCGGTATATTTACTTTGGCAAAAATTTACAAAGATCTTCAAACGAAACTGTTTATAACTTCAATCGATTAACTTCCAGCGATTTGATCAGGGGCGCAAAATATTGTACTATGATTTAGGTGGTTAAGTTTTATTAATTTGAAACAAAAAAGCTGGAAGTTGTAGCACATAATTACATTAAATATTTCTTCAAACAGAGCATATTTATTTCGTGGCACCATTATCTAAGTTTTAATCGCTTTTATTGGTTAAAAAACCAACACGTTCGTAAGCAACTAACTAACTAACTAACCATCATGCCATTCCCCCGCAGGGGTAGGCAGAGAGGACGGACCGCCAAACAACTCGATCTTGGCACACACTCCTTGCCTCGTTCACATTCATACATCGTCTCATACACGCTCTTCTATTATTCCGACTCTTCTCATGGCCCGACTCAAGTATCTGATTCACTTGGTCGTGCCATGTCTTCCTCGGGCGTCCCCGACTTCTTCTTCCATTCACATTTTCGTCATATACACTCCTTTACTCGTTCATTCGTTCTACATGCCCAAACCATCCGAGCGTCCCTTCTTAATCTTACTCATTATGTGTTTTAAAATAATAATAATAGAAAGTGTTTATTAATTTTGAATTAATCAAACATATTTTTCTTTTTGAGAAAACTCCATAGGTCACTCCAGTGAAGTAGTTCACTACTTTTGCTTACTTAGCAGGGGTACCCGGGTTCATGGGGTGAGGCTTCTCCGGATCTTGGCGGCGGATGCGTTTGCCCACCTACTGCGTGGCGGGCCGGATCGGGAGAGACTCGCTGAGGAAGACCTTTTGATCTCTCCAGTCGGACTTTTGATCCATCGCCTTGTACCGCAGTGGGATGGATGGATTTATACGACCGTCATTCCTGGATTCCTAGAACTTCCTTTCCTTCCTTTCCCTATAAATATGCCCAATACAGCATGCTCAAAGATGACTTAGGCCTCGAGGAATTTTTTTACACAAGGCCTCATGTGTGGAGCTAATGTAAAAAATAAACTATCGAATAGATTCGAAAGAAGTTATTGTCTTCTTCGAGAAATCAAGCTAAACTTTCACCAAGAGGAATATTTATGTCCACAGATAGACGCAAGAAGGCTCGAAAAGAAGACGTAAAATCATGTATTTCCGATTTTTTTTAACCCGTCTGCTTGTTTAGATATAAAAACATTACACTTTCATAAGACCAAAAACGTCCCGAGCGACCTTACATTTTAAAAGCTATATAAAACTCTCTTCTTATCATGCAAACAAGTGTATTTTTCTTTAAAGCAGAAAGAGAACAAAATAATGCTTCTTATTGTTATTAAAACATGAAAGCTATCTTGCATAGATATTTTACAATCTCGATCCAAAGTGACAGTGTCAGAATTTACGCGCGGGACCGAGGCTTCCGGATTGTGAGGTGCGAATATATTGAACCAAGCAGACGGGTTAAGTTAACTTGTAAAAATCCAGTTGGTGTTCTATAACCACTGGTTGACAATCCCTTCTGCCACTTTCGCATTCTGCCACAAAGCGAGAATCCTCTGGCATTATTGATACCGTCTTTATAAAAATGATGGAAACAAAAACATCACTTCGATCAAAGAAAATATTTACAAAGCCAGAGTAAATACGCGGGTGCTAGTGATGGGAACGACTCCCAATCGGCACAACTGCTTAATCGACATTACTTCATAATAAAATGGCATCTGTTCTGTATTTTTTGATTCGTTTTAAGTTTATAACACGCACAGGTGATTTGGAAGATAGTTTAACATGTGTTAAGCTGAGGAAACATGGTCGATTTATGGAAAGGCATTAGTTAAAAGTATATGATAGGAAAACTAATTCTTGATTTAGATTTTACCCTAGTCTTTTACTATGGTGCGATGACAGAATTTTCAATCAAAGTGGGATATTGGAGAATAAGCTCGGTCTAAGAAATGTTAAATACCTCTATTTGCAAGAAGATCGGGGAAATTAATGGAATAAATATAGGATGTGAATGTATAATCAACGCAATGCTTTCATTTTATTATATCAAGAATTCAAGGATTTACCAAAATTCAGAAAAAAACAACTCAATTAGTTCGTTTTTCTGCTACACGTAGATATTCTTTTACGTATGTAGTTTTATTTTTTCGATGTTTTGCTTTGCATTCCTTAACATTGGTAAATGTACTATTTTTGTTTTGGTATTGTAAAAAATAATACCTTATCCTTAGTACGTACATGTCCAGTCAATATAATATTACCTACTAGACAGAACTTATTTGAACGTTCCTTTCAAAAACAAATTATAAAGCATTCTCGCTCATTTCTCGCCTAAATTTTGGGAAGAGATTTTGGGTACCGCCGCCCCGGGAACCATTTAGTGGATAACCGACACCTCTGCCATAGGTCGCTCCAAGTGGTTCGCTACGTTTAGTGACTTAGCAGAGGTACCCGGGTTTATAGGGTGAGGTTTGTCAAGGTCTTGTCGGCCGATGTGTCTGCCCACCTGCTGCGTGGCGGGTCGGATCGAGAGAGACTGGCTGAGGAGGTATTTTGATCTCTGCAGCCGGAATCCCTCGACCCATCGCCTTGAACCGCATTTGATGGGATAGACGACCCTCCTGGCACACTAATCCCCAGATTCAACCCACCCCTCATTCCTATTTCCTTACCAGAACTTCATCTTCTTTCTTCCCTTAAAAAAACCCACCTCACAGCATCCCCTAAGATGACATAGGAACTGAGGAATCTTCCTGTGTGGAGCTAATGTTAAAAAAAATAGCAAACGAATACACAAATGATATCGACATTTTTATTAAAATAAAAAAGTATTTTAAAACGTACACAAACATTTTTTTCAATAATTAACAATAATTAATATATTTTTGATATATTTTATGCACTTCTAAATCTTATTCAACCATTTTTTATTACTAACCCTTGCATAAACAACTGTATTCATTTTGGGTACCCATGTAAAAAGCCGTATAAAATAATAAATAAATAAATAATGCTTATTCCAAAAATGCCACCAGGTTTTTTTTATCATCACTAGTTTCGGAAAAAAAATAATACACATATTTTGCTGTTTTTGTCGTTAGGTAGGTACCTAATTAAAAATCTTCTTTTATTTGAACCGATTCTATTTTTAAATTCAGTCAAGCCAAAGAAAATGAATCTTCTGAAAGCGAACATTTTTAAATCAGTTTAAAAAAATTCTAATAGAACATTATCGATATTGTCATTATAATTCAAAAGATGTTTTTCGAGCTTTTTTAAAAATGGAATTCTCAAAGTAGCTTCCATTGAAAGATTTCGCTTTGCCTACAGAGATGGCGCTTGCTACGCTATTAGAATGTAATTTCCACTCCACAAAGGAGTAGGTTTAATGGAATTTCACCCCATTTTAAATAATGGCGGGTTTTTTGCCACTCTCTTCTTCTCGCACTTCTTCTGTTGTAAGAGGGACGTGATTTGGTTATGAATGTTATTAGAGAGAGTGATCTCATTTACCTGAGGATGCTGCGAACAAGATTTCATCATTATCGTTAAGTTTCAGAAGGAATTAATAAAAACTGTTATAAAAATTCCCCTTTGCACATCTTTAAACATTTTTTTATAGATATACTACCCGAGATTTATTTATAAAAAAATTAAATGTAAATATTTGTATTTCTTTTACATTTTATCGAGCGGTTATTTCAAAGCTTCATAATGGGAGTAACGTTGCGCATTCAAAATTGGTGATTATACCCGAAAGTTGCAGACGAAATAGATGTGTAAATTTCATAAAGCCAGAACTCACCATTCGATAACTATAGTTATTTATATTTCAATTTTTGTTATAAAATAATAATGTCTTCTACATAATATAGAAGTACCTACATATGTTATCAACCTAATATAAAGAAGAGCATCAGTTAATTTGTTTTTTTTTTTTTTTAATAAATCAACAGTTTTATGCCGACATTGATGAAATTTTGCACACTTAACCATCAAAACAAGAAAATGGTTACTGGCATATGAGATTTCGATAAACTACCCCATGCCATTTTCCCACCCCTTAAGGCGCCGCATCCGCGCTCAAAAAGAAGAAGTTGGAGAGATATGTAATTACGAATGTCAGAAGAGCGCGCTAAAATTGATGCGAAAATTGTGAAAATGTTTGATAAAACACGACTCGTCTAAAATAGAGCAAAAATCTCGTGGAAGGCGTCTTAACCCTCGACTCGTCGCGTGGGGCCTTTAAAAGCCCAGGTTTTACAGAAATGCTAATTACGTTCATTTTAAATGTTCCCACTGATTTCTTACTTTAGGTAGCTTCCTAAAAGGGACTATACTTGACGCAAGCGCCGAGAAAATTTAGTTTGCGCATGTGCGATGTAAGATACAGACTTGTGTTTCGGCGTGAGGCTAAAAAAATCAACAAAATACCATGAAAAATCAAGTTTATATGTTTTTTTTAATGTACTTTGTTGATTTTTTTGTTGTAATAATAATAAGTCTGTATCAACCTCAAATAGTTGAGTTTGATGGAAATTGGTTAGATTTTTTTTTAAAGTTTTCTATTAAAAAATATGATTCAAAATTTCAAAAAAATGTTCCTTGTTGATTTTTAAGCTCCTGTATTGAAAATAAATAACTGATTTTAAACATTTCTTTTTATTTCAAAGCAATCATTATCATCTGACTGTAATCAGTTAAAATATCATATAAAATATATGCTACAACAAAAATTTAATTATATTTATTTTTTGGGTCCTAAGCGACCCCACGCGACACCTCGCGTTACAAAAAAGGCGCGACGGGCGGAAGGTTAAGTATCATTTAAAGAAACATTGTGAATTTTTTCACAACTATAACTTGTAAAATGACTGAAACAAACATGTTTATAATAATTTTCGGAGCATACTTTGCGATTTTTTTCTATCGAGGGAATTTCATATAATTAGCGTTTCGGCGTGGAACGCGTCTAGATATTATCTTCAAAAGTAACTTCTTCTTTTTAAGAGCTTAAAAACTTCAAATATTTAGAAATCGGTAAAAATTCGGGTAGCGGAGGCTGAAAGTAGAATTTTCAAACTTTTTGATAACATTTTGGGCACTTGAAGTTCAAAATAAGACAAAATTAAAGTATGATTTCCAAAAACTATGTATTTCTGGTTCCATGACAGTTCATCCTGCGACAATTCATCCGGCGACAGTTCATCCTGCGACAGTTCATCCGGCCGACAGTTCATCCAGCCGACAGTTCATCCTGCCGACAGTTCATCCTGCCGACAGTTCATCCCGCCGACAATTCATCCGGCGACAATTCATCCTGACAATTCAACCTAACCTAACCTAACCAAACCTAACCTAACCTATTAGTATAACCTATAAGTATAAGTATGTCGTACTTTGTTATTCACGCGTGCTTCTTCGGAGAGTCGAAATTATTGTTAGTAAAAATATTTTTACAGCGGATTTCCACTCAAGATGCCTTCAGATATAAGTATATCTATTTTGGTTGTACGGCAGTATATCCTCTTTGCATACTTACTTAATAAAAATCTTCTAAATGATCAGGCAGGATGAATTGTCGCCGGATGAATTGTCGGCGGGATGAACTGTCGGCAGGATGAACTGTCGGCAGGATGAACTGTCGGCCGGATGAACTGTCGCAGGATGAACTGTCGCCGGATAAATTGTCGCAGGACGAATTGTCGGGTCACCGTATTTCTATACAAAAAGTGAGAATCTATTACTGCAATGATTTATTATTTTTCGTATAAGTAGGTTTCAATATTCCCAAATATTTAAATTGTTCTCAAAAACAAAAAGTATCTTTAAAATCGATTTAACTAAATTATCTATGTCTGAAACAGAAAACGTGATTTTATTATCCATGCGTAAATAAATACGAGGTTTTAAAAAACGCAACATTAGTTTTCCTTTGACTGAATGAAGACGAGAGGAACACAACATCAATAAAGGAAATCAACAGACCAAAATGTTTATTTTGTTCGATTTTGAATCATTAATTTAGATTTCTGTTGTAGTCATTTTAATGATGGTCATAACATCTCAAGACATCCGGTTCCCAATGTTCCCAACTTTACAACAGCGTCGCTATGGAAAAAAGCTTTTTGTGCTCGAAAAACCTAATAAAATATGAAATGATTATAATAAAATGATCGCTTTGAAACTGAAAGGTTTATAGGCACATGAAACGGAAGCATCTGTTTGCAACCAACAATATTTTTAGCCGAGACGCGAACCAAATAATGAAACGATTGGGGATTGTGTTTTAGTGATAATATAACAAGGATACTTACAATATTAATGTAACATCACATTTCCATAAGTGGTTTACTTTATTGAATTTTATTTTCTTCCCATGCGCCTCATATTTCGTAATGCGTCTAAGTGTGACTTTAAATTTGTTTTTATAAAATATTATTGAGTTGCATATTAGGCCCCATTTAATTTGGGAGGCGGGTATTGGATAACAAACGCTATTCCCAAATTGTTTGCTACGTTTTGGGGGCCTGAGTTCAAGGGTTGACATTTGTCCATGTCTTGGCGGCGGATGCGCTTATCAATCAATTGCGTGTTGGGCCGGATTGGAAGAGGCCAGTTGAGGGACTTTATGACGATTTACATCTCTAGCCGGACACTCTCAACTTCTACAAGCTATAAGCTTTCATTTGAAGACGGTCTCTTTTACTGCCTTTATATTATGGATCTTCTGGTTAATTCGGGAACAAAAACATAAAAAAAGTATGCAGGTTTGGTGCCGTAACATATGGAGAACACTTAATATCCACTTTCTTTGGCCATTTTAAAAGATCAACAACAAGTTGTGATTTTCCAACGATGGAGATACATCAAATCATGGGTGATGTTTTTAAATATACCAAACATATATAATATTTTAATGAATGAACTAATTAATACCTGTATTTTTTCGGAGAAGCTTTTCTCTAAAAACTCTGAAAACACTACAAAATATTGTATAAGTGTGTGTCTTTTTTCTGGTAAAGTGAATTCAAGTCAGATTCGAAAAATTTAGTAAAGTTCTGGTGGCTATCGCTAAATACGTCCGGAATCTTGCCACTACAGTATCTTTTACAGAGTATACACATTCGTACAAGAGGTTGGGATACTTTGGAAAAGGTATATGGAATTTTGGGTTTCTTAGTAGACAGTGATTTATATTATATATCTCACCAAGAGCGATTATTTATTCAGTAATTACTTGTGGTATATTGATGCAATTTATTTCAAAATGAAGAAATTCTATAAAGAAAAGTGAGAATACACATAATTTTTTTAGGAAATCACTTATAGATTTAAGAGCGCGCTTTACAATTTTTAATGAAACGCCGTTTTACCTATATTTATATTTTACTGATATTTTTAACAATTAAGTCCAAAAAAACGAGTATTCAGGCACTAAAAATTCTTAAGTTAATATAGAACTTTAGATGACTACCAAATTTTCTTCCACTCTTTAATATTAATTGATGAATTTAAGTGCTGTCAAAAACGCATAAGACAATAAGCAAGCCTATAGTATTACATATATTTTCTATAATCAACTGATAAGGTATATCACCTTCTCTAGTATCGGAAATCGCCACAATTTCGCCTCTTTTCACAAAATAATGCATTAGTCCTTCGCTATAAGCCATTATAACAGGATCGTCACTGGGCAGGATAAAGCACATCACTAGTTCCGCCATTAGCGACGTCCCTGGTGGCGGGATTAGGACCCACTGACCGCTAGTGATGGGAAGCCGCAGATCGCACTTAATGCCTTGTGACATGTCGTAAGAAGCGGCAAATAAAGGAATTATAATCGGAAAAGTTCTACGCTAATATGTTGCGTGATATTATTTATTTGTGACGACATCAATAATAATAGAGAAAGAGGGAAATGTGTAAAAGATTAAAAAAAAATAAAGCTTCTTGTTGATTAAAATGTAGAAGTTACCACCCGGCTTCGCCCGAGTTTGGATACTCAATTAATAAGTTTGTGTTCACACGGTGTTCAGAAACTCGTATCAAAAGCGGGAAACTGGTGAATCTGTGTCACATTATTTGGAGTCGATTATAATTTTAATGATTATAATGAAACAGTATGTATTTGTTAAAACATAACTAACTAACTAACTAACTAACCATCACGCCGTTTCCCCGCAGGGGTAGGCAGAGAGGACGGACCGCCAAACAACTCGGTCTTGGCACACACTTTTTGCCTCACTCACATTCATACATCGTCTCATACATTCTCTTCTATTATTCTGACTTTTGACATGACCCGACTCAAGTATTTGATTCACTTGATCGTGCCATGTCTTCCTCGGGCGTCCCCGACTTCTTCTACCATTCACATTCGCATCGTATATTCTTCTTACACTACTTTCTTCGTTCATTCGCTCTACATGCCCAAACCATCTGAGGGTCCCTTTCTTAATCTTACTCATTATGCTTACATCAGCCTTACATTCTTTGCGGATATCAACATTTCTCACACGATCATACATTGTTTTACCACACATACGTCTCAGGGATCTCATTTCAACAGCATTCAGCTTACTTTCATCCTTCCTCTGCCAGTTCCATGCCTCACTGCCATACATCAGGGTAGGTACCAGGACTCCATTGTGGACTGCTAGCTTCGCTTCTTTTGACAGTTTTTTATTAGCGCCAACGGCATTCAGTCCACCATTAATGGAGTTACCGGCATTCACCCTTCTTTCAATATCTCTATCAGCCTTCCCATCTCTCGTAAACACACTACCCAGATACACAAACTCATCCACCTGCTCCAAGTATTCATCATTCACAGCTATGTTGCATACTGTTTTCGTACTCTCTCTTTCAAACACCATGACTTTAGACTTACTTACATTCATCATTTTATTATTAACATCTTACATATTTTATTAACGCCGACCGGTTTCGGAAAGACCGTTCCTTCCTCATGGCAAATATATAATGACTTGACAATTACAAAACAGTGGGTAGGTACAATGTATTAATACTAAGTGTTGTGGTAGGGGTGGGCGCGTGGCTAGGGATTAATGAAGAGTGGGTGGGGGAAAATGAATGGACATTGAATGGGAACATATCCAAGATTGGGATATAAGACAATTTTTTTGTTTATTGATGATGGACTCATTATTTTTAAGGGATTTTTTTTATTTATTTCCAAGGTTTCTAAGTTATTTAAATTGGAGCTTTCATTTTAGAGTAAATCAAGTCTAAGTTAGAATTATTTTAGGCCAAATAGTGTCTTTGAATGCGTCGAAGCGCAGACCCGGCTAAACAGTATTTTTAAGCTCTTACCTTACGAAAAAAATAAAAGGAAATGCTTGGGACGATTTTTTTTACTTGAGAGGCACGTTGATATAGAAATAGACATAAAAAGCTACAACGCAGCAAATTTCATGTACATAGGTTAAGTTAGGTTAGGGTTACCGGCTATTTTAAAATTATTTTTTCATAGCTTTTAATGACCTTTCTGAGGTGTTTCTGAGTTGGTTTCATTCTGAGTTGCCGTGGAACCATGGACTCATTATTTTTAAGGGATTTTTTTTATTTATTTCCAAGGTTTCTAAGTTATTTAAATTGGAGCTTTCATTTTAGAGTAAATCAAGTCTAAGTTAGAATTATTTTAGGCCAAATAGTGTCTTTGAATGCGTCGAAGCGCAGACCCGGCTAAACAGTATTTTTAAGCTCTTACCTTACGAAAAAAATAAAAGGAAATGCTTCGGACGATTTTTTTTACTTGAGAGGCACATTGATATAGAAATAGACATAAAAAGCCACAACGCAGCAAATTTCATGTACCGAGAGCAATTATCTTTGACCGACAGCTAACTCGCTGCTCACGCTCACATTTTCTGCCTCCACAATATATAATATTATAATTGGTATTTATTTAAACGATTCTTCATTGGTGCCATAAATAAGGTTGGTAGGTAGTCACAAGAATAAAAGCATTTTGTCATATCAATCGATTACTTCTTATGTTCCACCTTCCATTTATCTTATTTTTCTCCGCCGTTTACTGTCACTATTCTGCCTTGGTGGGATTATTTCAGACACAAATCTGTAAATGGACCTTAAGAGTATAATGGACCGGGAGATTATTATATTCTTCCCACCGCGATGTGGAGGGGCCCTAACATGTGAATTATTATATAAAAATAAACCGTTGGAGATGTTATTTTATGGGACTTAAATCAGCGTTACGTTCTGATTCAAGTGTCCACAAATTGATAAAATTTATCAAGACATCTCAGGCCAAATGTAAAAGTGATTTAAGAGGCGATTCGAATACATCAACATCAAGTTTTTCATGTGTTTTTATCTAATTTAATATCCGATCTTCATATATTAAAAACAAAACTTAAAACTGACCGCTTTTTGGTAGGTGTCAGCAAATGTTTTAACGATGGTTAAATATTGACAAATCAATCCGTTTGATGAATTCCCCTATAGCACCAAATTGCAATACTTATAACATGGACATCAGGATGAATTGCGGTATTTGATCTACAAATATTTCAATGGATAGTGCTTGCTTCGCAGAACTATTGATTGATCCTTCAATACCAGCGTACAGCTGATACACATGCCAAACATTGGCCCAAAATATGTAGTAAATTTCCGTATGAGAACAAGTCATTTTCCTTTTTATAAAACATGGCTATCTCTTCTCTGGTTTACTAGGTACTTCCTTTTTTAAAAAATATTTTCCAAATAGCATCCCCAATAATGATGCAGGCCTTTGGGGGAAACAACATAGAGAACGAGTCATTTTCCTTTATATAAAACATGGCTCTCTCTTCTCAGGTTTACTACTTCCTGTTTTAAAAAAGATTCTCCAAACAGCATCCCCAATGATGATGCAGACCTTTGAGGGAAACATCATGCCTCCTTTGTGGAGTTAATTAAATACAAACATTTTTTTTTATGAAAGACAAATAACTTTGTTTACATCACTTATATTTGTACCAAAATACATGTTTCGTGAACGATGTTCACATCATCAGGATCAAATGTATACTAAACTTAAAAATTAAACAAAGATCACATATGGGTGGAAGGGGTAGGAGGAAGGGGAAGGGGTAAGATTGAGGGGACTTTATTAATATTGGTTAAGTGGGAAAAGGTTCAAAAGAGGCTTCATAAAAATTTGTTGCTTATTAATTATGTCTGCTTTATTATGTACATTTTTCCTAATTTCTAAAATCTCTAAATTATTTATCTGTGATGCCTTATAACCCGTATGTAATATTTTAAGTCCATGGTTTTTGTCAAAATTATGATAATTTTTTATTAAATGATCTGTGAACTCAGTGCTATTTAATGCCCTGAGATGTTCTTTAACCCTTACTTCAAAGTTTCTATTTGTTCTACCTATATAAAAGTAATTACAGTCTTTACAATTTAGTTTATAAACGCCCGATTTTTTTGTTTTAATGTCACTATCTTTGTTGTTAAAGATGAACTTTTTTAATTTATTACTTGTATAAGACGCTGGTTGTATAGTACCGGGAATATTTTTACTAATTATTTTTGACATATTGTTATTAACAAATAGAATTCTACGCCATTGATTATTTATTTGTTTAGAAAAAGGGTAAATATATAGTTTTAAGAATTTCTGTTTATTCTTTTTATTTATTAGTTGATCTATTAATTTAGTAAAAAAAGTTCATCCTTAACAACAAAGATAGTGACATTAAAACAAAAAAAATCGGTTTATGTCAGTCAGGTATATTCTTCTTACGAAAATGTTTAATTTATGACGAAATACACGCGAAAACGAATACGTTTTAATGTCGAAATGTTTTCGAAATTTAATAACTTCTGTCCCAACTGATTAAAATCATCATTTAAAACTCCACACATTCGCGGAAGGGACACATTTAGAGTTGAACACTGATTCCATTTTTATAGAGCGTTATTTCTGAACTATTTCGGACGTTTTTATTACCGGTGAGATTAATTTGTTTTAATCAGAAGCAACGCGAGGTGTGAGCGTATGTTGAGCGCATAAATAAGGCGAGCGCCGTCGAATCAAACAAAATACACGTGTTTAGGTCATAAAGCCACGAGCACACCGGATATTTCTGTTTCTGGCACACTAAAAAGCTATATTTTTCATTCCGGTGACATATTGAACAGGAAAAAAAATAAGAACTAGCACTGACGTAATTTTCAACAATCTTAACACCACGCCAATTAAAAAAACTCTATAAATAACAATAATACACGTTTACAATCATAAATATTAAAAAACACAAGAAATAACACCTAATACCATATTAAAAACAAAAGGGCAAAAAAATATTCATCAAACTGTTCCATGACAACTCAGAATCATGCACATTCAACACCGTTTTGAAAAGACATTAAAAATTATGAAAAAAATGTTTAAAAATATCCCATAACCTAACCAATCAAATAAGTCATAAAAAGTTAAGATTTTTTTAAATAGCCATAATCTAACCGAACGTAACCCATTTAATTAAAAAAAATAATAACTTTAATGACTTTTCAAAGGATGTGTTGAAGTGGTGTGATTCTGAGTTGTCCGGTCACCATTTGGACATAAAAGGTTCTGAAACTATAGTACCTACCAAACTCTACAATTTACAACAATATCCGACTCGCATTCAAAAATCGCAACAGCATTATAATATTTAAGACTCAAATAAAAGGTTGGATACAATAAATTGGGCGAACAGAAATAAATTAAAAACATACTGTCACCAAATACAGAAACTACTCAACCGCACTAAAAAACACAACAAATTAGATTTAAAATTCTTTCAGTATCTTCAAATTATTCATACATGCAGTAAAATTTTAGTATTTGCACGTAAAAGAAATCTCAGATCGGTAGATCCCAGAGAGGATATCATTATGTCTACTTGTAACAAAAGAAAGAAGACAAACATTCAATTTATAAATGTTATTATTGTTTAAATATATGAGAAACAGTTAATTTTTCTGTCTTACCTATATAGATGAAAACCTGCATTAAGGTTTTGTTTTTATATAACCAATTTTATTTTAACCTGAACTAATTTACATACTAGCAAACATCTACACCAACATTTTTTTTTTTTAGTTTAATTATTGTAAAATTTGTACAGCGCTGTTTCCTGGGGAGAATCACCTCAATGGTGCTTTACACCTCAATTAATTTAACCTACAACTTCTCACTTAGACTTATAGCTAATAATTTAGCATCTAAGATTTATTACAAGTGATTTGCAACTAAGATTTATAACTAGTGACTTACAACTAAGATTTATAACTAATGATTTACAACTAAGATTTATAACTAGTGACATAAATAAGATTTATAACTAATGATGTACAACGTACAACCTGGACTTATAAATAGCTAGTGACTTGAAAAGATAAAAAAAAAATTTTAAAAAATTTACCTCTTCAAAAGATAAAACCATATACACCGTATTAGGTACGAATATTAATCATCATTGGAAAATACGCCCCGATGATGAATACTGTAAGGCTGTACCAGTGGCTAATGAAGCAGAAAGCGCAACACGGCATAATAACCCAAAAATAAATAACGGTTATTATTTTGGGCGTAAAAAATCAAATCATAAAAATATTATTGAAGTTATAAGTTTGTCGTAAGTAGGTGCCTACTTAAAAGGTTTAAAAGGTGCCACCTAAGAATTCCTTGTATTGATTTTATATTACTTAATTGTATTGATTTAATTTTACCATCCGAATCATTATGGGAATATGATATTATTCATACAATTAATAAAAGGTTTAAATCTTAACGTGATTTATTTTAGGGTTATTGTGCCGTGTTGCGCTACCTCCTTCTTTAGCCAATGGTCAGGATTACAGTGTCCATCATCGGAGGAGATATTTATGTAATCGAAGAGTGCGGTAAAACGTGCACTTAGAATGTAGATGTGATACCGGGTTGTCAGCTCTATCCCTCCATGAACTGTTATTACAGTATTAATTTTAAGTGTTTTTCTGCGTTTAGATTTGGTGTAGCCGTCAATTACTTGATACAAAAAAATCTACTTAGACCCGTCGTCTTTATTAATATTAATTCGATTTTTGTGAATTTCAATTGCGTCCGTTATTAGGCGTGCTAGTAATCCAAAAAAATAAATCAAGATAATATTTTTGGCCGAGAAAATCTCGAATCGTATCGGTGCAAAACATGTTTAAAAAAATCATTATCGCCGATTAAAAATATATATTTTTAAGAAATTTTCCAATTTTCGTCGGCAAAAAATATTGTTATAGGTATGTGGTAGCAATATTATTTCCAAAATCAATAAATTACTTAATGTAGGTATCTATATCTACCAATCAAATAATTCAACTCCTGAAAATTCTTAGAAGACTGATCTTAACCAGTACCGGTAGTGGCTTGTGTTTTACAATGGCGGGAGGAAGTGGGAGTCGCCCTGGCGGCCCTTTTGTGAACTAGAATAGAGGAGATAATAAATAAGATGGCCTTTCCGGTCGCCTTTCATGTCGGTAGCTGGAAAATCTATTATTAATATTTCATTATTAAAATACCGTGAGTGTATTTGTCATGTAGGTACACGTGTAAATTACACTTCGGAAGATAATCTTTTTATGTTATGTTACGTTAAAAAACATTTTAATATCACTTAGGTAAGTAGGTAAGGAAATATTATTAATTAAAGTTTTTTTTTGTTTTTAGATTTGCACACTATTCGCATACTATTAGAAAGGGAATTGTATGGGTTTCTAATTATTGTATTACTACAATAATTTATTATTTAGAATTGACAGGTACCTAATAATAATAACAACACTATTGGATAAATTGTAGAGCGCTATTTTCGTGAAAAATCGCCTCAAGGGCGTTGTACAATTTATCATAGGTTCTTAGAATCTGTCTATTACATTCCCACATTTTACAACATCTAAAAATATTCACTGGTTCAAATGTCCTGAAAGAATCCAGTCCAAGCTCTGCTGGATGGTACTTAAATCCCTTCACGGAATGACTCTGACTTACTTATCGAAAATGCATATTTCAGAAAATTCCGATTCTCGACAGCCAATCTTTAGGTCAGCAGCGTCATCAGCTATCGAAAGGTTGAAGGAAACAAAGCTCCCACCAGAAACTAAGTTTGGTGTGTCAGGACCATACTAGCTGAAGTCCCCGGCGTTGCCTTGACATTACAAGTTTTTCAAAATCAGATGTAGACAGTAATTTTCTTGTTATTCTGCTTTAACTTCTTGTGTGCCGCCGTCGCCGATAGACATAATAAAAACATTTTTGATTTATTCTGGTAAAACTAAATAATATAGTACCTAAATATTATGCATTATTTTCATAAATATATAAACACCTGGTAAGACGGTACTACAAAAACCTCATTTAGCATTAAACAAGTAATGTAAGGCCGGCACACCAAGAGTTATGGGGTGGGAAAAAGTGGTACCACCACCTCTTTATCCCAGTTTTTTGAATTCTCACGTAGATAGAATTCTTCTGTTTTGAAAGGCATGTGTGCAAAATTTCATCCACTTGCAATAACAATGTAGATTTGTTAATAAAATAAACCCGCAATTCCACCCCGGGACACACTTCTTTATAATATTATTTTTTTATTTTTTTTTATTTGATTCACCTGATGTGTGTTACATATTTGACTAATGTGGGCCTCACTGGGTGCTTTACCCGTGCTGAGGACCTCATTTTACAGTTTGATATGATTTTTTTTTTTAAATTTAAGATACATATAAAATAAAAACTAAAGAAAAAAGAAACTCAATAATAACATATGAGAATAAAATAAAACTATATAAATAGGATAGATACATATAAACCAATAGTGAAATTAAAAGGGTTTTATATATTAGTGAGTATTGCAATGGTGTTTATGACTATGTGTTTTTATTTTTTTTTTATGTTGTGATTTTTTTGTAAAGTTGCCTTTTTTGTTCTTTAATCCATCTTTTAATTTTGAGTGTGAAAAGTTTTTTGTTTTCTTCTTTTTTTCTTCTTTTTTTAAAATTATTTAGTACCTACCAGATAAACAAAATTTATAAAACCGGGAAGACTTCGGTGGCTGGGGCATGTGGAGAGAATGACTGAGCATCAAGCACCAAAGTCCCTGCTGAACTCAAGACCAATAGGGCGACGGAGCCTGGGAAGACCAAGACTAAGATGGAGCGACAACGGCCTCAAAGACATATCTATCTTGGAGCTTCTAAACTGCAGAGAGCTGGCACAAAACCGAGATGAGTGGAGGAAGATTCTTGAGGAGGCCAAGACCCCCCAGGGGTTGTAGAGCCAATAGTGATGATGATGACCCAGATAAACAAAAACGAATTAATATTGTTTTCGCAAAAGTATACGCAGATAAAATAAATTCAGAGTCGCCAAATTCCGGAGTAAATATCAATTTCGGAGGTGTTTTAAAACTATCCAATACCTATCTAGTCATTTTCCACTGTTCTATTGCCAGTGCAATGTGCAATATAAAATACAATTTCTTACTTTTGCCGATTTCGACAACGGAACTCCACAGTAATCATAATTAGTAATCAATAATCACGCATTAATACCGTAAGTTTAAGAAATTAATTAATTTGATAGAATATCGCGGAATTTTAGTACCTATATTTGTATAATTATATTTAACGAGATAATACGTCATTTTGCAACAGAATTCCTATAATTAAGGAGTTTTACGTCAACGATGACACTTTCAAATCTCAGAAGCATAAAGAGAATTTTTTATTGGATTTTTTAAATATTTATCGTCAATTAAGCGTTTTTGTCTCCCAATTTGTCGAATATTTGGCTGCAATAATATGACTCGTAAGTTTCGTGGAATTTAAAATTATAATGAGTTGGCAATACAACGGACATTAAATTCAAATAATTCACACCGAAAAACCACCTTGACGCACGAATTTTCTCGAGAAAATTGCTTTTTTTGATTTTAAACAAATTAATTGTGTGATTATTGCCCGCAGTCAGTGGAACTAAGGCATTCCAATTGTGTGCTTGTTGATTGAGAAGTTGAAGAAAACGAAAGATATAAAGTACCTACCTGACTAAAATTATTTTCGATGTGAATTGTAGTCGCTCACCAAGGCGATACTTTAAAAATAGGTATCTATAACTCTGAACAAGTTATAAATTCGCTACATCTATACAGGGTGTTAGGGGACGTACTTGCCTCACTTTAACCAGTGATTCCAGATATTATTTGGAGTAAAAACATAAATAAAATTTTTGTCTACGGTGACTTCTTAATTTTTTTTTCAAGATGTTTTTCTGCTAAACATAACAAAAAGAAATCTTCTTGGGCGGTTACTCAGACGAGTCAGGCCGTCAGCCCGACCCCACCCCTCCAATTTCTACTGATTTGTTGAAAAAAAAAATATATATATATCACCAAAATTGAAACCAAAATTTCATTTAAATTTTTCACTCCAAATGATATTATTTATGCATTAAACCGTTTACTCTAAAACGGAATACTTTTTATCCAAACAGTTAGATTTAGCTTTATTATTACGAAAAGGGAGTATTTATGTCGGGGGAGACCAAAAACATGCAAAAAATATGCATTTAACGTTTTAATTTTGTTAAAATTAATTCACTCGCGCGGTAACGCCATGTTTATTCATCGTTTTATTTTAACATTTCATCAATGCTGACAATGCATCATTGACAAGTTTGTACCTGTATTTATAACAGTCGAACATGGAAATAAATGCATTAAAATAATTACACAAACCCGCTAGACAAACCCTGATTTGCCGAACAAACCATTCAAAACCTGGGATGTTTAAAATTATTATGAAATCGAGTTTATTTTAGAGAATTTATTTTATAAGATTGGTACTTCCGAAAAATGTCATATTTGATTGTCTATTAGTTAAAAAATTAACATTCCGTATTATCCGTGCATGAAACTTCGACTACACAAACGTCCCGTATTATCCGTTTATTATTCGCTCATTACCCAAAAGTAGTAGGGGAATCAGTGAGTAATCAGTTGAACTAAGTCAAGTGAGCCCCATAAAAAAAATCTTTAAGAGCATGTTTTTTTTCTTGACGGAGTTTTGGACTTGTGATCTCCGGCTCTGGAGCCCATGAAATTATTACTCTTCCACAGAGGTCATCAAGGAAAAGATGCAAGTTGTTACATGTTACCGTAATCAAAACAGATCAATTATTATGCTTACATAATGTCAAAAACTCAAAATATTTTTGAATGATTTATGCAGTCATTCATTAACATAACAATGTCATTAAAATTTCGTTATTAATATGACTGCATTAAAAATAATTCACTTTTTTAGATTGGTTCCAACATTTTACACGGTATTAAACGTGTTTTGGGACGAATTGCTGTGCACTGCAGCAGATGTGCAAATGTTCGGAATGCATTGCATAATAAATTTGCAATTTGTCGAAATATTATTGCCGATAAAATATTATACAAATGGATTATCTATGTCTTCGGCATAAATACGCCTATTAACTATGCGATAAAAGTAAATTGTACGTCACTTACAAAATTAATAACCGCATCCCAATAATATGTTATAGAACTTCGAGAAGATTATGTTAAACAGTATTAAACACTTAAAAAACAGTAAATTTCTTGTATAAAGACATTTACTTTTACGTACTTAAAAAATATGGAACACCGTTCAGAATATAATTGTTACCCTTAATGTGAGGTAGAGACAGTTAGATATTTTTCTTTCGCTCGAAACCCGGTCGTAAGGAAATTTGAACAATAGGTATTTTACCAAGCTGTTGCTGTCACTGTCGCTCTTAATCGGCCGAATAATCATGCAGATAATACCTAAATAAAATGTTCAAAATCGTGGTTTTGTATTGTCTATTTTTCTCCTCCAAAACTGGACTGATTTTTAAGATTTTTTTACTAACTTTATAAAAAGAAAATATTCTATGTCTTAGCTTTTTATTTTTAAATACATTATCTAGTTGATGGCGTTTAAACCAGGCAGTTATAACCACTTTTGAAGGGCCCTAACTCCTACAAGAAGTAACTTACTGAAAAAAGAAAAAGGTTCCTACCGACATGCTAGTGGTCCAATTTCTCTATATTATATTAAAAAATATTAAATCCAGAAAGGAAATTGAGGAAAACGTTTGTGTGGAAGAAACGCCGCCCGGTTTCACAACAGATTACAAAGCTTGCCAATATATTTATTCTTTAGGAAATACATTAAGATTCACTTCAATAAAACGCTGATATTTTAGTAAAATGAAGTAAGCTAACGATTTTTTTATAGCAACACGAAGAAACTTTGTTTAATTTCAATATTTCACCAACGTTAAGCTATTTTATTTGTGCCTCGAATTCCAATCAAAAAGGTTATTACATTGAAACAACACGGCTGGCAATATTTCAAAGCCACAGTTCTTAATAATTATTTGAACGTACAATGCGAACGGCGCCAATATCCAGCCATACAAATTATTGTTTCCGAATATGAATCGCTCGCACAAAAGCGGCGCAGCTTTACAATACTCACAGGGTAGGTTCCTACAGTCACCAGTTGTTGCTACCCACGCAGATAGGGCTCCATTGCAGAGTGAGCATATTCTGAATATTTGCCAACATCGTTTGTGTTTGCTCGCATGTGCCCAATGGCACTGGAATAAAGGGCGTAATATCCTAAATGGGGTTATTTCAATCGGGCGTCGTGCCATCATCATTATGAGACCCCATCCCGCCATAGACAGACACAAACCATAGAAAACAGATTTGCCACAAAGGGAAGCGCAAACAGAGGTGGGTTCGCAATCCTCATTTTGAATTTCGAAACATCTACATAAATGATACACGGCGTGAAGTATCTATCTATGTTTGAAATCTGCGTCCGTGGAGCAGAGTCAAAGTCGTGTCAAACAAGAACACGCTATTGGTGTAACGTCTGCATTGGTATTTGTGATAGAATATGTGTTAATACGATGTCTAGTGATGTCGCATATCATGACAATTCAAATGGTTACATTATAAAATGACATACTTAATCAAAGTGAGAGGAAAATAATACCTTCGCATGTAGGTACTTGTATATAATATGTATTTCAGTTATGTTTTCAAATGAACTAAGGATTTGGAAAAATGAACTAAGGATTTCTCGATAGATGATCCTTCCAAAGCCATTTTAACTTAACCGCACTACTAAATACTAAAGCAAAATCATGAGTTTTTGGTTTAAAATTAGATCGCTTAGAATCATTTTAGATGCTTTAATTAAATTAAAAGGCAAATATAGCACATATTTGCCTTTGAATCAACCTAGTACTTTTTTATTAATATTTTTGTAAGCCCAGAAAAAATAATGTGGCAGGTCTAAGAAAAATGCTTTAAAGTTTATAATCTACTACTTACGAACCCCTTTTCGGTTGTGGTTTTATTGTATAATGTGGAAAATTAAATTCTTTAGAAAATGATCGTAAAAAAATAAATATTTGTGCCTGAACTTCGCAAAATAAAATAAAACAAAACAATAAAATAAAATAACTACAGAAGGATCAGCCTGATCCCGAATTTTACACGACGTGGTGCATCGCCTTAACAGTGGACCTCTCAACCAAAAAAAACATGTTTCTTATTTTCTACTATCTGAGAAATCAAAACCATGGTAGCTATGTAACATTAAAAAAAATCAAATAAGGAATTAAACAACGACAACCAACGGAACATACAAACAAATTTACAAAAAGACGAAATGCAAAAAGATCTTCGCTCAGTCAATAAATATACAACCGAGCGAAAATTATGCTCAGTTGCTTTGGTGATATGAATTGCGAGTCAAATTTTAACACAACTCTGTAAGGGTAGGTAACCGCCCTTATAATTTGAATATTATTGATTCCCAATCAAAGCCTCTAATATAATCACATTATTACACCATAAGCTTCCGATTAATAATGCCAGCCGATCATCCATTATAATAACACATATTGTAGGTACACACAAGTTACTGTTACGACATGGTTGAACCATTCAAATCACATCAATTATTTCGGTTCGGAGAATATTATTCCAAATGGGATTGTCAGAATCCAATTCCTGGTGAAGTATTGAATTCAAATTACGGGTTAATTCTGTTCTCCAAACAATTATTAATTTTGTTAGACATAAAAGATACGTTAATTTACAACGAAACGTAATGACTTATTCTTATAAGCGAAATTTAATGATATATCACCAATTGAGCGTTAAAAAGCCTTAAATACAAAGTTTAGAACTGCCTTAAACTCCATAGAAATTTTGGGAGATATTTCTGCCAGTCGTCAAACACCCGTGGAGTGTTTTTTTTAGATATTTAGACGTACATTACCCGTAGGGTTTTTTTAAAGTTTTTTGGATACTTCTCTTATACGTCAAACACCAATAGAGTGTTTTGGCAGATATTTCTCCCAGATGTCTTAGAGTTTTCTCTTAGAGTTTTTTGGCACACATTTCTTCCAGACGACAAACACCCTCGATTTTATTCCTCCTAGAGTTTTTTTGGCATATACGAGGATTGTTTCCAGACGTCAAACTCCCGTAGAGTTTTTTTGGCAGATATTTCTCCCAGTTGTCAAACACCCGTAGAGTTTTTGACAGATATTTCTCTAGAGACGTTAAACTCCCGCAGAGTTTGGATATATTTCTCACAGAAGTCAAGCACCTATAGAGTTTTTTTGGGAGATATTTCTTTTTGTAATACGGTGAGATATACGATTAACAGATAATTAAGAGAAAAAAATGCGTTTTTTATTTGAATTTTTAATTTAAAATTTTACCATGGATGCCCCCGAAAAAAAATTATTACATGAAACTACATTGAAAAATATTTGTCAAGGTTATAATATTTGAATAAATTGTTTTATATAAAACGGAAAAAAATTTATCACGATAATTTTAATAATATCTGCTTTTACCTAATTTACATTAGTTTCATGTAAAGTTGGCAATTAAGTTACAGTTTCAGATGTTTACAAAAACAGTGTTTAATTTTGAAAAACAGCGAATTTATTTGGAATCGAATGCGATGCGAAATCCGTAATGACAGTTCGCTTTTCTTGCTTTTTACAGCGGTCTTGAGGTTGTATTTTACCGATAGTCATTATTTATCATAATCTTTCCTTTGGAGATCGATTTTGATAAGTAATTAGCAACATTTCTGTGTTTGTTCCGTTATTTTAAGCTTTCCAATTTAAACATCGATGAAAACAGTCGCATACTTCCAGCCTGTGTACACAACCCCGCATCAAAGGGACTTATTAAAGCCATCCACAATAATAACACGCCGTGGAATAACACAAACAGAAGTATTAAAATCGAAACCCCGCTCAAATGGTTCGCGGATTGTATACACTAATCCTGTCTTTGACAAATTGTAATTTTGAACAAATGTATAGCCCTCCCCACCCACTGGCTGGGGGCGGGCGATACCTCGCTGCGCCCCTGCCGGTTTTATTCCCGTCTCGCTTTGTTTCAATACTTATTGACAGGGATGAATAGAAGATATTGCCACTTGAAGGTAGGTATTTTGTTAGAAGGCTTATTAGAAAGCGGTTGACAATTTAATATATCATTGAACAAAAAAAGATAATTTAAAAAAAGAATTACAAGTGTGCAGTCCACACGCGGTAGAGGTGAAAACTTCAGAAAAATATAGTAATCCTCCCCAATACCTTTAGCCTCTCAACTTACCCCAATTGGGGATGCCATAGTCTGACTGGCTCCAGACGGAAGCAGCTGAGGCTCTTGTGAGGTATTACTATAAAAAATAATAAAAAAACATACGAGTACGTTGGGCGTGCGTTAAGGGAAGTGTATACAAGGTTGATATTTTTGTCACATGAGAACGAGTTGCTTCTTCGACTCGTTTTTGAGTTCAGCAGCTCGGCTGTGGAACGATTTGCCAGCCTGTGGGTTTCATCCTTCCTACAATACGAGTATCTTCAAGACTAATGTTCAATCCTTCCTCCCCTGAAAAAGACCATCCACACAATATCTCAGATACGTATAATATAATACAATACGTATAATCCCCGAGGGAAATTATTTTCCTCAGGGCCTCCTGTGTGGAGTTAATGCAAAAAAAATATTAACATTGTTGATGGAAAATAGTTTTAATAAAAATACATTTTATATTTTTTTAACTCTACGGCAATGCTTCAGTGGCGGTGTGAGATAAGCCGACTTCTAAGCCTAGGAATGAGTCGTAAAAGCGATCTACTCGAACTTTGGACTAACTCTTTAATAGATGACACTGATCTGGCAAAAAATGACCATACATCAGGAATGTAGAAAAATCGATACTTTGAACTTGAGAAGAGAATCTATCCCAAAACATATTAAAATCTAACACTTAAACATGCGCAGATGAGTTTTTTGGGTAGAATTTTTATATTTTGAATTAAACTATGTTTATTCGGTGACCCGACAATTCGTCCTGCGACAATTCATCCGGCGACAGTTCATCCTGCGACAGTTCATCCGGCCGACAGTTCATCCTGCCGACAGTTCATCCTGCCGACAGTTCATCCCGCCGACAATTCATCTGGCGACAATTCATCCTGCCTGATAATTTAGAAGATTTTTATTAAGAAAGCATGCAAAGAGGATATACGGCCGTACAACCAAAATCGATATACTTATATCTGAAGGCATCTTGAGTGGAAATCCGCTGTAAAAATATTTTTACTAACAATAATTTCGACTCTCCGAAGAAGCATGCGTGAATAACAAAATACGACATACTTATACTTATAGGTTAGGTTAGGTTAGGTTTGATTAGGTTAGGTTAGGTTAGGTTAGGTTAGGTTAGATTAGGTTAGGTTAGGTTGAATTATCAGGATGAATTGTCGCCGGATGAATTGTCGGCGGGATGAACTGTCGGCAGGATGAACTGTCGGCAGGATGAACTGTCGGCCGGATGAACTGTCGCAGGATGAACTGTCGCCGGATGAATTGTCGCAGGATGAACTGTCATGGAACCGTTTATTCGTAACAAACTGTAAAAGATGCATCTCCCCTGTCAATATTGATACAGAATCACCCTCCACGTTTCGCAATCGCTGTTCAGATCTCCATATCGCCAAAGAGACATCTCTTCAAAGAGATGAATTTAGTATTTAGACAAAGATTTGTTTGCCTTTCGGAAAATCCCTCCGTCCCCTTAACCCGCCGATACCCGTGATTAGCTCAGAGCAAACATTGTTCGGAACATCCAACATTGTTGGGCGAGGGAGAGGGGAGGCGCGGCGAGAGTGGGAACAGAGTTGATTTTACAAATTATACAGTTGTGATCACTGAAGGGATAGACCAATGGAAGTATGCGTGGGCGTGTCAATGTGCCGGAAGAAAGCACCACTTGTGGAAAATTGTTCAAAAATATTCAATCATTGAAATTATTTCATAATAGTTACACTTTTACTGTAGAACCAGATGACATACCTATCTAATGACAACCCTGGTGTACTTTATTAAAGGGCTTGGGTTATTGTAAAAGAATTTATGCAAAATTGGAGATAGCACATTGGGTCTATAGCCTAAGTGCTCACGGGAACTATTTGTAAACCCTATCCACGTTATAAAAAAAAAATCACTATTTCAAATATATGGAGACAATCTTTGAACGTACGCTGGAAAATGAATCAAACATAATTAAAATGAAGCATGCAATATAAATCTTATCGACTTTGACATCAGTGGCGGCCAGCCCTAAGGTGCGGCGGTGCAACGCACTCCCAAAATTTCTGCCAATCTAAAAATTCCCGAGCACAGAAAAATATACTATATTTCCGACACGCCTCATAACAAATCACAATACACACTTCGGTTATAATGCATACATAATATAGGTGTCTATGTATACCCGCTCGTGTAACAGATACTGAGATAACAGAAGCAGAATGTTTTGTTCCTATATTCAGGCCGGGAGTGCGTTTGCCAAAGCGATCACAGAATCGAGGAGAATCCTTACACAATTCTCCATGAGCTATAATCGTAGGTAGGTATATCTGGTATAATTCTTTGCAAATTTAAATAACCTGTGATCGGCGATCCGGTAATTTCCACCATGTCAAAAGGACCGTAGTTCAGTAGCATCTTAATTGGGGACGCGGTCGTGTCATTTTATTATTGATATTGTGTGTTTAAATTAAGATCTACTCTTTTTTAGTCAATGTTCCGCTCAGCATCGACCATTTCTTATCCCTACAGCATACCAACCAACATAAACAATGAGACCCGTTGTGACAGGTCGCAGGTCAATACGCCATTGTTATTAGTTTTTAGATGAGTCGGGAAGAGTAATAAAATAAGTCCCTTAATTAATGTTCATTTTATAAAAAACAATGCGCTGAACTTTGAAAAATGATTAGAAATTAAAAATAGTGGCCCACCACGGCCCATTTTAAATAGTAAACAAGAGTGCAAATTAAAAACAAGAGAGACAACGGAGAATCGACCTAACCTACAAATAGGTAAGATTTTTTTCATAATTAAATTCATTTTAATTAGGGTAGGTATATGTACAAGATTTTTAGCGCACTACCGATTTTTGTGAGCACCAGCCGCCACTGCTTGACACCATACTTAGAATCTGTAGATCTCAAACACTGTTGAAGGAATGGGCATGTTGAACGAATTCCAGTATACCCAGAGTGGAAGATACTCCCAATATCGTGTAAGACCGCCATTCAGAATTGAAACCTTGCTTAAAATGACTTCAGCCGTATTTGGTGACTAGATCTGAATAGAAAAGTACATCCCCAACTTCCTCTACTCCATCTCCTCCATCTCCGCACTACATTCAGCCTCACAACATACCCCAAGTGGGGATGCCATAGTCTAATTGGCTCCGGACGATTGTGAGCAGTTGGGACTCTTGTGTGGTTATTCACATAAAAAACACCCAAAATTATGAAGAAGAGGTGAATAAACTGCGTGGTAGAGAAACGGAATCGGACAGGAAGGACTAAGGTGAGGACTTGAAGCAAATGGTGAGAGACCGCAGTCATAAGAGAACATTTACGGAGGGGACCAAATTCTACACTAGAAGAACGTTGATAATGGGGGCGCAGACTGGCTATACCAGTTTTTTTAAAATCAGGTGTTGAACACACTTCTAGGAATCATCTGTTCACTGCTTGTGATGGAGAAATTCGTCTTTTGATCAATGCTTCTAATTATTGAACGGATGTTTTGTATTCGTGGAGTAATATTGATCTTGCAAACCGAGTTGCTATTTGGACGGATACAAACGAAGGAAGTTGATTGAATCGTTTAAAATTCAGTCAATTATTCGCATTCAACAGGAATTAAGTAGATAACTTAGGTACCTACTTGTCAAATTTTTTGACTGGATTTTTTTCGGTATTTTATTGAAGTTTCATCTAAAAGCTTTTAGCTATTTTTATGACCGGAAAAAAGCTGTCTTTTGGAAAGAAGATCGTAATCAATACTTCTTAGTTAATGAGAAAAAAATGGAATCATCCAAATTGCAAAATATGTAATATTTTTTTTAGATTAGCTTCGTGCAGCACTCTATGTGGAAAATAATTTCCCTCAGGGCCTATATCATCTTTGGGGATGCTGCATGGACAGTTTCTTTTAAGAAAAGGAAGGCGGGAAAGATCTGCGAAGGAAAACGGTGTGAAGGGTGTGTAGGAACGTTTGAGGGGTCAGTGTGTCCAGGAGTGACGGACGAATGAATCCATCCATCTCACTGGGTGAAAGATAGAGGGAGTCCTGCGGGAGAGGTAAAAAAGGTCTCCCTCAACCAATCTCTCTCGATCCGGCCCGCCACGCAGTAGGAAGGCAGACGCAATGCCGCCAAAACGAGATAATTCTCACCCCTTGATCCCAGGCTCCCTGCCAAGTCACCAAACGTAGCGAACTGCTTGGATTGACCTATGACCGAGGTGTTGGTAATACGATAAATGGTTTCCAGAGCGGCGGTAACCATACCCGCCTCCAAAACTTAAAAATGTATGTATATACATATTAATCAATTTCCTGACACCACTCGAGCATCTACACATTTTCCTTAGTAAACAATTATAAACTATGGCGAATTGTCTTATCTTTTGACAGTTAATATGATTTTTCAAAGCAATTATGTGTGACCTAGAAATTCCCGACAAAAAAGCTTATCAAATTTGTAGACCCAAACTTATTTACCATTCGCGAGTATTTAGTGACAAATACAAACAAATTTTAAGGCAAAATTGACCTAGATTAAAAAAATAAACGATAGCTTACTAATAATAATAACATCTCAAAGCAACATTGTAATCTAAACAAGGAAAAGACTATTACAAGGAGTGTATTGAAACAGTTCGTATTTGATTGCACAAACAATACAACATTGCATTACTATAACTTCAGTCGTTAAGAACGGTTTTACTGCAGTTTGAAGTGAGTCTTTCAGCGATGTTTACTTTGCCCGTTTAAACAGGCATTATGTTGTTCAAATAAGTTCTTTCAGTCTATGTTTAGAATGTATTGAATTCTGCTCTATCTGCTCTAGATTAATGGTTATCAACGGTAGCCTAGTAGTTAAATTTCAATTAAGTCAAGTATAAATGGGTTATGAAATGCGAATGGTGATGTGAAATTATTAGAATACTTGTTATTTATAACAAAACTAGCAAGTTCCCGGCATGCGTTGCAATGCCACTGAAAAAGAGAATGTTTCCCTTTCATCCCGTTCCCCTTCCGCCTTTCCTTCCCCTCCCATGTCCCCTTTCTCTCACGCGTTCCTCCTCCGCTTTCCCCGCCTTTCTTCTCCTTTCTCCTGCGAACCCCCCTCCCGCGATCTCAGTACATTCAGATTTAAAACACCTCTCGCGGCACCTATTGCAAATTTTTTTACAAATTTTCATTTTTTACAATATATTACAAACATTCATTTTTGTATGTTATAAGAACAATCGATCAAATTTGCTATCCAACATTAGGTACCTACTTAAAATAAATATACATTTTTAATTAGATTTAAGTATTCGATTTTGGTTAGAACCATAGGTGAATACTTCGATTAAATTGATTAATTTAAAGAGTTTATTCGAAAATTGAATTTTGATGGTTTGCAAAATGTTATTTTCGAATTGTGACATTTTTGACAGTTTCGTAAGAGTTTGTTTAACGATTAAAAAACTTTTCAGGTGTATTGTCATGTAGTTGTACTAATCCAAAAACCTGCGCAAGGGGGTCGTCCATTAAACACGTGATGTTTTTAGCAATTTTTAACCCCCCCCCCTTGGTGATATATGGTGAGATTTTAGACTACCCCCCCCCCCCATACCCAAAATCACGTATATTTTTTAAGTATGAAGTAAATTGAAATTTTCAGAATATTATCGTTACAACGAAAAATAAATACACGTAATATCTCATTATACCCCCCTCCCTCTCTCCTTGTGATATTTCGTGATGTTTTTCCGAACCCCCCCCCCCCCTTTCGAGCCTCACGTGATTAATGGACGACCCCAAGGGTGGAAAGAAGGTATTTTAAAATTTTCAAATATTTCCTAGTAGCAATGCATTGACAACTCACTTACTGGAGATTAACTTAAAAAAATATTTTTCGGCGGACTTCTAGGGTATTAAAATCGAGCATTCCTGATAAGAACAATGATGGATACAGGAATGTGTAGTATGTATATTTCCTCATGTACAGGTTTTATTCAGAAGGGGCCCATATAATGGAGCTATATTCCAGGATGCTGCGGACAAGTGCTTCATATGTTCTTCGTATTGCAATTCCATTAGTAAATGATCTCGCATTAGGAAGAAAAAATCCAAGCATTTTGTTGGCGCGGGAGACAATGTCAGATATGTAGGATTTAAAAGAGAGATTTGCTTCGAAAATCACGCCAAGGCCGCGAATCTCGTTTTTGGGTGTTAATATATTTTTATTAATGTGGTAAGGCATCGAATAATGTTAATCCAATATATATTATGTATTTGTCCTATATTTATTTCCAAGGCCTGTGCAATGATTACAAGTGTATCTACGTAATTTGTAAGTGATATTTTAAAACAATGCAATTATAAGCTATTTATTATATTAATTATAACACAGATAGCGAAAACATTGACCCGCTTCTTGTGTAAAACCTTGCCTTTTGTTTTCAAGAGATAATAGTTTTTAACGCCGTTTATCAATATGTACTTATTGCATAAACAATAATAAATTTGTTACGTCCATACGTGTCACCGTGTCAATATTGTTATGGGAACACTTGCGCCATTAATTCTTACAAAAAACAATCATTTTGATAACACTGAATGATATTATTTAATGCTGTGTCTACAATGGCGGTGATCGAGACGTGGACGTCATAAGTTACAAGTTATAAGGTTATAATTATAATGCTTGTATTTATATTATGCATTATTTAACAGTTACTACCCGGTTTTGAACAAATTGCACGACGCTTCAGCACAGTATTTTCATGCGAGGAGTTCAGAAATATCATTTGAACATTTTTTTTGCAAAATTAACGTAGTACAAGTGTCACAACTGCTCCCCGCTGACCAGAGTCAATGAGACTATGGCTTTCCCAATTGGGATATATTATAAGACTGTATGGAGTAGAATAAAGAAAGGGAAGTAATTAAAACTATAAAAATCCGAAAACTTCAATATCTTGGACATGTGATGAGACATCCAGAGAAGTATGAGATCTTGCATCTCATAATGCAGGGAAAGATTGCCGGAAGACGGGGACCTGGAAGAAGGAGAACCTCATGGCTGAAAAACCTGAGACAGTGGTTTGGTCAGTCTACTTTGGAGCTGTTCCGGGCCGCAGTAAACAAAGTCCGCATAGCCAACATAATAGCCAACGTCCGTTGAACGGACAGGGCACAAGAAGAAGAAAAATAAGGGAGTGGAGAGGGGAAGGAGATGTGATCAGGGAAGGTGAGGAAGTACCTGACTATTCGAATCTAGTCACCAAATGCGGATAAAGACAAATCAAGTTGCGCTTCGATTCTGAATGATGGTTGTTCACCTAAACAATACTAACAGTATCTCCCACTCAAATATTTGGGTTGATTTAAAATTCTAGACAAAGAACTGTCCAAATTTCTTGACGCCATAACTCACCCTTCGAGAGTTTTTAATTTTTCTTTTTCTGCATTATTTCTACATATTATAAATTAAAGTCCTCCGCTGCGTCTGTGTGTCTGTTCGCGATAAACTCAAAAACTATTAAACGGATTTTCATGCGGTTTTCACCAAAAGATAGAGTGATTCACGAGGAAGGTTTAGTTATATAATTTGTCAAGGTTTTGTGTAAATTGGTTTAAATCTTAATATATATAAATAAATGAGAATGTCGGTATGTGGCAGACGAGCGGGCTGGCAAGCGGGTGGTATGGATTTGATTTCTACGCAAATTAAAAGATGGCGGTGTGAGTTAATTTATCGAAAAAACTAAAGGTTGGGTAACCATCCAAAGGCGTTTGTTTCGTTAGCCACAGGAACGCGTGGCCGGGACAGATGGTACATAATTTATTTAATATCAACGTTGTAAATATACCATAAACCATAATAAAAAAACAATGTATTATGCTTCATTTGTAAAATGATTTATAAAAATTATTACGCAATTAACAGAGTAGTTAAACCGCCACACAAATCTGCTCTGACACGAACCCTTTTTTTCAACATTTTTACACACTATTTCGAAATTTAAATGAAATAAAAGTCATAAATAATCGCCAAATATAACTATCTTTTTGGGCTACAACCAAGATTGTAACATTAATTTCAATAAAATCATGTTTATGGAATTGTAATCGAATGATTCGATTGAATGCACCCGCCTTCAATCGAAACGAAATCAAATGTTCAACCCTTAATAATTCCCTCTCTCCACTTGGAATTGATTGTGCACTTCATTTCATTGAACAATGCATTTGATTATGTGATCGATTTACTGAACGAACTGCTGCACCTCCGAGAACCCTTGTAGTTCTAGCAGAATTCAACAAACGGTGGAATAAATTCATTGCAATTAAAAAACAATTACTTTGGAATTTATTTCCTGTTTGTTCTCAAAGTATGCATTATATGAATATGAAAAACCTTGCTAATGGTGTATTTTTTCTATAATACACTATTTTCTTTCTGCTGTAGGCTACGATTTTGAATTGGGTTGAATTAAACCATATATAACTGTAAAATATTTAGGTCTTCACGAAGGAGTAAAATGGTAGACTGGTTTTTTGAATGAAGCACTTTTGATAACTTAAATTCTTCGTTTTTTATTGTTATGATTTGATACTTATAAATTGACGACAATCACTTTTTCCCCACCCAACGGACAAGGGTTCATTGGTATTTTAATTTTTCAGTGCAAGTTTTTGTTAAGAAGTGAGGTTTTTTTTTAACTAGCGTAAGGCTTTTTATAAGTGTACTTCCTTGTCTGTGGAGAGGGGATAGAAGACAAAAAATTATTCTATTACAGAGACATGTGCTAGACAAATGAGATAACTTGTTGATAGTAATATTCTCTTAATTTAAATTCATAATGGGTTTGAACCCTGGGTACAAATTACAATAACTACATAATTCAAAAATATTACATTTGAGAAAACAACGGTTTTGCATATGATTTTATTGTTTAAATTTCATCATTACTTTGGAACTAAATTGTGACGTAAATTGTGACGTACATTTGGTTGAGCTTTGAACGTATATTTATTACTCCAGCACATTTCACAGACCAATTAAAAATATGTTTAAAGTTTGATACTGATGTTGGATATTGTGTTGTTTAGAATGACTGGAAAACTAATATAAGAAAGCTTGTCGATGATTGGTTAAAAGAAAAGGGTACCGCGCGTTTTCATCCTGCGACAAAATATCCCCGACACAATATTCTACGGACAAAACATCCTCCAACAAAATATCTACTAAAACCTAACCTAACTTAATCTTATTTTACATTTACTGTTTTTGAACAATAATTTATTGTCTTTACAGGATGTCTGTTTTATTTTTGTCCCATTTTACTATTTTTGAACAATAATTTATTGTCCTTATAGGATGTCTGTATTATTTTTGTCCGATTTTTTGTTAGGTTAGGTTAGGTTTTAGTGGATATTTTGTTGGGGATATTTTATCGGGGATGTTTTGTCGCGGGTTGAAAAGTCGCAGAACCGGTTAACAGTGCTGAAAAACTCTCTTTGATTGTTCCAGCAACATGGTTCTCTCCGGCAGAGCTAGATTATGATTTGGAGCCCTCATTTTAATCTCTAACTGGAAAATTGCAAAAAGTGAGTTGGTACACTATGGGTAAAGATAATTCAACTGTCTTCATACATTTTCTTCTTGGTTTTTTATCCGTAGATAGCTTTACTTGTTTATTTACCATTACTCGTTTATTTCGAAATCCGTTGATAATGTAAGTATTTTGAAAGTAACTTTAAATAAGGCTTTCATATATTTATTTAGCTCCCGTTAATGATGCAATAAACGCAAAATATAAATTTCTTTCGCTCTTCAGTTAAAAAGACTACAATCTGCCATGACCTTGAATTGATTTATTATGTTGGACAGTGTGATTAGAATTCTTGCTTATTATTGAGTCAGGTCAGTTTGAAAACAACTAAATAATATACCGATACCGACTTAACGTATATGCAGGGTCGTACGTAACCAAACAAGCGCTTGGTTACGTACGACCTAACAGCACGTTTGGTGCTAGTGATAACATGGCTTGGCTCCTGGGCGCCTTGGCAAGTCCTGGGCCATATTTTTGCTATGAAAATAGTTATAGATAAATGATAATTTTCTTCGTTGCATCATCTCAGTACGCATCAAGAGATTTTAAAGCTGAGTGATGCAGTATACATAAAATTCAACAATGTTTGTAACGAGATATAAGCGATATGAGTATTTTTAGTGCCATACACAACCTTATTTTTTAATTCAATATTTCATAACACCATCAAACTAATTGTTAAACCATCCCCAACAATGACTCGTCTTATTTCCCTGTGTTCATCAAGCAGGCCCTTTCACACGACACTTAACATCCTATCACCGCTGCTGGTAGATAATATATAGATACAGGCATCCCAAAAGGCTGTTTACTGCACCCTACAGTGATTGTCACCCCAGCCTCGGGATCGGCGAGTGACTGGCAAAATCCTTTCAGGAACCGCTGAAAAAATCAGGGGTGATTTTCAAAGACCTGAAATCTGTGCCGGGGGTAAACTTTTGAAACACATGTCTCGAGGTTTTTTGCTAACAAAAAGCTCTGCTGGTTTTTCGGTCCGATGCCTTCGTATTGTAGCTTGTTCGTTAAACTGTTTGGCGGAGCGGAAAGATAAGAGAAAATGATTTTTTAATGCAGCTTTAGTGAAAACTTTACAGAGTCTGCTGTAAATAGATTGTAGCGTAATGAAAGAAGCACTATAATATTTTTTCAACACTGTACCTAATAGTAATAAAAACATTTTGAAGGTTTATATACCGCCGTTTTTATGTAAAATCACCTCAAGGGCGTTGTATAAATATTTTTTTCCAAAGCTCTATCCCACTTAGCTTATAACTTTCTCTACACATTATAAATTAAAGTCCTCCGCCACGTCTGTCTGTCTGTTCGCGATAAACTCAAAAACTACTGAACAGATTTTCGTGCGGTTTTACCAATAGAGTGAAAAGATTTACGTATATAATTTGTCAAGGTTTTGTGTAAATTGGTTGATGTATATAATATATATAAGGGAGACTGTCTGACAAGCGGGCGGTGTGAATTTGATTTGTTTGCAAAGGAAGTTCACCGTCTACATTTGATCGCGAAAACTCTGTGTAAAGCCCGGGCATCGCCGGGGACTTCAGCTTGTAACTAATAACTTACAGCAAAGATTTATTACTGACAGCTTACACCAAAGATTTATGACTGGTAAGTTACAACTACTTAGACTAATACTTATAACTAACTATTATATACATATGTTCACTGGGTACATGTAGGTTACAGAAGTAAGTGAAGAATTACTGTTATTTATCTCCACCAAAAGAAAGCTTTTAAATTTCAGCTTTCACTATTAAATAACATATTTTCATCGGCTGTACCCAAGTAAATACATGTAAATTACATACAGTTTTCAGGAATCTAAAAAAACTGTTTTCTAAGTTAATACTTACTAATTTAGTACAACACTGTTAGGTTACGTTGAACTTTCTAACATTATGTTTAATTCTAAGTATTAAATACAACATTTTTTTAAGTTTTATTTTTTAGAACCTTTAGGTATGAACATAAATGTAAATTCGTATTTTTGTAATAAATATATTTCATTTAGCTTAAATTCAATTAGTTGATATTGTTTGTAGGGTCCCAGGGTCTGGTCACACAGTCTACCGTCAATTGTAAGAGCTTTGTTGACTTCTTTCGTTTTCCAAACCCAAGGGGTTCCGTACAGAATGAGAGGTTATGTCGGTTTGAGATGAGCCTAAGTAAAAACACTTGTGTTTTGTACTGGATATTGTTGTAACTTTAATTCAAATGGATAGCAAGTTTTACAGAGTTTAGATTCTTTTTTTTTTTTTTTTTTTAACAGTGAATACCGCACAAGAATCTCAACTGCTCCCGTCTGGAGCCAGTGAGACTATGGCATCCCCAATTGGGGTATGTTGTGAGGCTGAAGGTAGTGGGGAGGGGAAGGAGGTAGGGAAGAGGAAGGTTGAGAAGTACCTGGCTATTCAGATCTGGTCACTAAACACGGCTAAAGCCATTTTCAAGCAACGTTTCAATTCTGAATGGTGGTCTTACACCAGGGCGATACTAGTAGTATCTTCCATTCTGGAACATGCCGCAAATATACTATATATTATTTTAAATGAATTAATTGTGAAATAACACAAATTAATCAAATAAAATTTATTTGCGCATGCCGGGTTCGAACCCGCGACCTCCGGAATGTGAGTCAAGAGTCTTAGCCACTGGACTACGGAGGTCGTAAACTAAGCACTGGGGTTTCAATTTGTAGAATGAGTTGCAAAAAATGAAATTGAGAATTTATAACCAAAAAAGAGAAAGCTGTCAGATGACCACAGACAAAAGAGCGCGTAAAATGTTTCGAAATATTTAGTAAAAGGTGACACACACATCAAAATTATGAGTAAAAGACGCTATACATGGAAATAAATAAAAATGATAAAATGTTAAGTGCTAAATGAATTTTAATATTTGATATAGGACAACACAACACAACATTAGTTAGTTGAACGGCGTAATTTGTAATGTGAAAGCAACTATGTATCTACAAGTATCTTCCCAAATCATATTATTAGCGAAACTTCGCGCCTGGTTGAACAATCGGATTGCCACTTTGGTTGAACTTACCCCATGTGACGATGTTATAATTTCCTTATTACGCCCGCTCCGGTGCATCGTGCCCCAACCTTTTGTCGGATGGGGTTACTTTATACAGAATAGATTCGGGGGCGATAAAAATTATAGCGGATTATGATGGATGCACGATGAATGTTGAACAATATTGTGAAAGGGGGGCATAGTTTGATGATTTGCGGTTCAGTTGTCATGTTATCGATGTAAGCTTAGTAATAATGATGCTTGCCTGAGATTTTAAGCCCCATTTTTGTAAATTATCACCTCTACGGTGCAGACAGATCCAAAAAATGATTCCGGGACTTTTCATCTGGCGACAAATTATCCCGAAATTTCCTCGAACAAAATATCCTACGGACAAAACATCCCACAACAAAATATCTACTAAATGCTAACCTAACCTAACAAAAAATGGGACAAAAATAATACAGACATTCTGTAAAGACAATAAATTATTGTTATCAGTATTATTTTTGTTCCATTTTACTTTTTTGAACAACAATTTATTGTTTTTTTTCGTTATCTGTTTTTGGGGTGTTATGTCGTGTTGCGCTACCTCCTTCTTTAGCCAACGTTTCTATTTTTTATTTTTTTTTAAATGCATAAACGGCTAACTGCCTTTTCTAAATAAACATATATTAGAGTACAAAAGAAATAAAACTAAAGGACATCGTTGCAGTGTCCATCATCAGGGCAGATCCGGCAGATCCGATAGATGTGTAATTTTTAGTGGTGAAATGTGTGCTTATTTATAATTTAATGTCTTTACAGGATGTCGTCTGTATTATTTTTGTTCCATTTTTTGTTAGGTTACTTTATATAGGTTAGGTTAGGTTAGGTTAGATTAGGTTAGGTTTGGTTAGGTTAGGTTATGTTATGCTCTGTTATGTTAGGTTAGGTCAGGTTAGGTTAGGTTAGGCTAGGTTATTTTTTAGTAGATATTTTTTTGGGGGTCGTTTTGTCCGTAGGTTATTTTGTCGGAGGATATTTTGTCGGGGATATTTTGTCGCGGAACTAAAAACTGTATTACCGCCGACAGATTCAGAAAACAACTTTAAAATGTAGTTAGCTTAAAAAAATATTTTTTACATAAAATTAAGATTGATTTTAAGGGGCTCCGAGGCGAATCTCCACGCCACTGCTTTTAGATATGCATGACATATTGATACTTTGTAAGATTCCACCATATCTATTATAAATATTATTATTTACACATTCTTCAAGGTAGAAGGTTTGAAGAATACTTAAAATATACAAATATTAGCGATAAGTTACAAGTACCTACGACCAATAGCCAAGAACACTTGAGAATTGTTGAATCAATGAGCGTAACTTTGGCTATTAATAATTTCTTATTGTTTCATAAGTTTTGAAGGACTTATTATAGGCCTCGCAGAATCATCTTATGATGTTGTCATCTGTAAGGAATGTTGTTCTTCAAAATCTTGAAATGAGTGTTAGTTTTTCGATAAAAAAAAACATTGTATTGTCTGCTTTTGTTAGTTTCAAGTGGTGATGAGTGCATAGTATAGCGATTCAACTGTCAATGACTTGAAGAAGAAGAAACAAAATTTAGTCTTTACAAACACCACTATCATTTTTGTACAATTTTTCGCGAATAAGTGAGACCCCTTTCAAAGTAAATAATAATAATAATAAATTTGGACAACTTACATAGCGCTGTTTTTGCGAAAAATCGCCTCAAGAGCGCTGTACAAATTAGCATGGATTTTACATTAGAATTTACTTAACTTAGGAGGCTAGATAACAACTCGTCTTGCAGCTATCAAGCGCATGGATTATTGGAATTCTAGCCCCCCGATAAATTAAATTAAATATCTTTTATATGTACTATTTCAATTTACTTAACTATGTAGGGGGCTAGATGTCTTGCAGCTATCAAGCGCATGGATTGTTGGAATTCTAGCCCCCTAAGTAATTTAGTTCGAGTGTAACCTCGTAGTAATCTTAAATGCCTACATTCTTTGTACCTTACAAATCTGGACCTTTTCCAGTCCAAACATAAAAATGTAAATTATCAATAATATTATTTGAATTATTTGTATTGTGACGTTTTTGTGAAAAATCACCTCAAGGACGCTATAACATAATATATTTCTAAAATCTTCTGACTTCTGACTGCAAATTAAACAAAACATTAGAACGACCTTATGGTTAAAAGATTGCATCCTCCGGTTTGTAGATCACTGATACAAAATTGTATGTACAGTGCATTTGACCAATGAATGAGATGCTGCGTAAAAATGAACGTAATATCTAGTTTTATTTAAACTCTGGGCAGGCAGAAAATATACAGTATTGTATTATACCTGGTCACATAGATTAACTCTACGTGTCGTTTATTTAGATTATTTACATTCAGTTTGTACGCAAAGGACATAATTTGGAAAATTTGTTATTGGAAATGCCATCCATGGGTTACTAATATAAAAAGAGCATTTTTTTAAACAATTACTAACAAAATGAGCATTCATTTGCCAAATGCCCGAAAAGGCAAATAACTCGCATGAAAACATGTCAAAAGCTAATATTTTTTACCAGCTTTCCCATTTGAATAAAACTATTGTCTTTATTGAACTTTGTAATTCACCGCTTCGGGATTTGAACCCCCGCCCGCCGTGTTCCCAGCGGGACTCGACACTACCACTTTACAAGGAGGGTTGGGGGAGAACCACCCTTACTATTACAGCCTGTAAAGCGAATCCACAACTTATCGATGCGTTTCTAATATCGTGTTTATATTCATCTCTACCATTCAAAGAAAAAACTACAAAACATGGGCTCCTACCACATTTCGGTTTTACAACTTTATTTTGACTAAAATGTTGTCGTTGTGAAATTTTGATTTTTAAATCAGTTTGTGGGTTTAGCTTTTACAGTTACTGCTGTTTAAGGTAGTAGTTTTCAATTTGGGAGGTGGGCAATTATTATAAGCAATAATTATCAGCCTGAAACACTCATCTACATTGAAAAAATCTTCCGAGAAAAGATACATGCCGCCAACGAGACTTGAACCCATGTTCTTCTGATTGCCGGTCAGGTTCTCTACCACTGAGCTATGTCGGCTTTTCTAAAACCCGCCAAATAATTCAGTACATACTAGTGTTTCATTCAACAATTACCTGTTATTACATTTTTTGGGAGGTGGGTATGGGAACCGCCGCCCCGGGAACCATTTACAACAATACCTCTGCAAAAGGTCGCTCCAAGTAATACGCTACGTTTGGTAATTTAGCAGGGGTGCCCAGGTTCATGGGTTGAGGTTTAGCTGGATCTTGGCGGCGGATGCGTCTGACAGACTGGTTGAGACTGAGACTTTGATCTCTCCAGCAGGATTCTCTCGGAACATCGCCTTGCACCTTGCACCGCAGTAGGAGGGATAGATTTATACGATCGTCTGTTACTCCTGGACGTACTGACCTTATATTTCTACCCACCTCTCATACTTTTTTCCTTCCCATACCCCTCCTCTACCTTATTTTCTTAAAAGACCCTCCACACAGCGTCCCCAAAGATGACATAAGCCCCAAGGGAATTTCTTTTACCTCGGGGTCACTTGTGTGGAGTTAACGTAAAAAACTTAACTACTACTCTTAACTGTAAATAAAAATAATACCTGTTTAGACAGCAAAAAGTGCGTATTTTATGAAGAATTGTGATTTTATCAATTCAAGATCATTTTAGCAGATGATTTTATGTAGACAGTTCCGCCAGATATTTTTTTTCATAATTTTTTATCGTAGAAAAATTATTACATTTTATTTTTTCAAGAATTAATTATAATTACAAAACTCCATAGCTCATGATGGCCGTGGGATTTGAAAATAGACGCGTTAGACAGTTAAACACACAAAATTTTGCATTTTCCGTGAATGTTAAGATTCTTCAAAGTTTAATTGAAAACGTATTTTATGAAACAAGGCCCATAAACCGGAAGCAATAAAAGTGACTGACACGAGAACAATGATCTGTCTCTTGGCGTTATATTTATTTGTAAGTTGTTTTTTGTATTTATTGGTTGGTATTGCTTTCCCCGTCGTGAAACATCACTTCCTATTCCGGAGAATGACAGGGATTTATTCGACTGTTTGCGAGAAAATTTGATAGATGGCGCTTTCTCCACAGTGCTTATATTAACTACAGATATTTCCCATAAGTTAGTAGGAACCATGGAAGTTTTTTCAAACCACCATAGATTCTTTATGTTCTAGGATTATTTATTTAATTAAAAAAATGAGATTTTGTGGCGGGCGGCGTATTGATTTTTAAATAAATCTACAGTTTTCCTCTGAGATTAACGAAATTTTGACTCCCTTGACCTTCACAATTCCTGGTCCTGTATATTTTATGCCTGTACAGAGAGTATAAATAAAAAATACATTTAAATGTACATTTGTACGTAGGATCGCATTTATTGGTCAAATTCATCGTACGTAACATCAGTGATCGAAGAACCAGTGGATGCAATATTTTTATTCTTCCTTAAGATGTTATGATGTAAGTAAGAGTGTAGAAATATATTACAAATTTGTAAAACGTCCTTGAGGCGATTTTCACAAAAACGGCGCTATACAAATCTTCAAAATATTATTATTATTAGTAATAAAACAGGACAAAGGTCACTGTCCACTGGGTAGAGGTTTCACCTCATGGTATTTTTTTAAAATTATCAGGATGATAATAAAAAAAATATTAATAATTACTGCAAACACCACAAGGAAAAAAGTGACATTTCTTTTAAGATTTATTTTATTCGGTTAAGTAAGGCCACGGAAATGCCCATTTTTTATATTCTACGAAATAAATACGATAATAATAAATAACACGTTTCAAGGCAACTAAATAAAATGATAATCGATTAAAAAACCATGAAATCGGGGAAAGATAGATATTTAATTAATTCATAAGGGTCACGGTGGTGTGATTGTTGCGGGTAGTTTGAGGGCATCAGTCGCCCGTCGCACTCCGCGATCCACAAACAGAACGAGAGAAAGAATGAATAACATCCCCTAAAATGATGGATATAAACGAGCGGGGAATGACGCAGTGAAACCTTTGTTTCGTGGTGTTGCGTAAAAAAACAGCCAACCAAGTTTTTTGGGGATGATATTTCATGTACGTCTCGTGGAACCTACGTACATCCTTTATTTTTGTGTTATTTTGGCTGAAGCAGTAGATCGATTCAATAAGGAACTCCAGTGAAAAATATTATGGCTTTAAAAAAATATGTTCATACAGACCAATAAACGCTGATTCTGAATATATAACTTTTATTTCATAATATTAAACGCAGAGTTTTTAAAAAATTATTAAAAAGTCCATTTTTAAACCTCTCCTCGAAACACAGTGTCAAGTTGGCATTACTGAAATGGTGAATCGTGACGTCACGCGTCACACTCACCCACTGTCACCTGGTGATCGCGTGTATTGTATTGTCAGTATTATTGTTTTGACATTTGAATATGCAATTCAACATTTCGTGTTTTTGGTTTATTTTCATACTGTTTATAGAGATTTAGATAAATAATAGTTATTGTGTTTGTTGAAACATAATTTAGGCCCTCAACAATTTACGAAAAGGGCTATATTTGCGGACAATCTGGAATAAATTTTGCCTATTTGAGGTTAAAGTCGACACAAAATACGATGTCATGTATTTGCAATGAAAGAGATGATTTGTTTTTATATTGCACTTTGATTAAATACAATAACAGTAGCGGTGAAATGTGGACATTTTACCAATGTTTTTCTATATTAACAGCAGTTAATCTTGAATAAAAAACGAATTATCACACCGAAATGTCATAGTATTCATTGGCCATCATTTGCCAATTTTCCATCATTCCACCATTTTAAAACAGGGATGAACTGCCCAAAAAAAATATTTCCCTAGATTTTGAAGTGAAATTTCCCTAGAATTTCACATTTACGCAATTACCTACGTAGCCACCTTTTTGTGTAACACTAATCCTGTTATATGTTAATTAATAAATGATTGATTAATTGGAAAGATATCGGAACTTGGTAAATATACTAATAATACTGTGCTTTTCCAAATAAAACACTCTTTGCTACGTGAAGTAATAATTTAAAAGTACGAATACACTCACCACTGAATTAGAAACTGAATTCCAAATTAAAAAAAACACTTTGCAAAATAAAAATCAACCGCAATCACCGAAAAAACGGAACTTAAAACATAAATAATTTTTTTTTCAGAGGTCCCATTTATCTTTTTAGATACATAGGGAACGTACCCATACTACGTGACAAACTTTTTGCACTTTTTAACCCCCCCCCCACCGTGACCAAAAACACAAGCAACCCACCGCTCATTTGTACCAAGCGTGGTATTTTGAAGACCCCCCCCCCCCGAACGTGTCACGTAGTATGGGTACGTTCTCTAATATCATTTTGAGTTGTCAGTGTTAAAAATAACATTGCATGTAAGTACATGAACAATAATTAAGATTCATAGGAATCCCAACAAATATATATATATATATATATATATATATATATATATATATATATATATATGTATAATACCAGTAATATTGTCATATGTAATAAAAATTTTGCCAGAGTTCGAAATTTCCCTAGATTTTGTCCTGATTTCCCTTATCCCTAAAAAATATTTTTCTCCCCTAGATCTAGGGAAATTTCCCTCGACATAACATCACTGATTCAATATGACAACTTGAAGGTAAATAAACTATCTGTGGGTGAAGACCATGTGAAGACCATATCACCATATTAACAATCTACCATAGATATGGTGCTTTTCTGATGGTCTAGAAAAATTAAAATTTTGACAATTATTTTAACTATTAAAACTAACTATAAAAATAAAAATAAAAATGCAGTTTTTTAAGTTTGAAGGTCTTTATTCATTAAATAAAATAAAAAAATTGGACTGGAGTTCTCTATTGTGAACACAGGCAGTGCAATGAACTATTGGTTGAATGCAATCTCTAATGAAGAACCTGGTTCTAACCCTAAAGTTTGATAGTAAATTATGGTTTTGACAGGGAAAGGACGAAAGTGAAATAACTAAAAAATAATTAAATAGGTATTTACGAATTTTCAAGCACTGTTAACGTAAACGAGAATCAGAATGTGACGCTTGGATGGTTTGTATACGTACATAGAGTAGTATGCAAGTATTACAAAGAGTCCCAACAGCTTCTGACCGTCTGGAGCCAGTGAGACCATGGCATACCCAATCAGGATGCATTATGAGGTATTGGGGAGGGCATGGTCACGGATATGGTCACCAAAAACGGTTAAAGTCATTTCAACCATCGTTTGAATTCTGAATGGTGGTCTTACACCAGGACAATACTGAAAGTCTGTTCCACTCTGAAAGATGCTGCAAATACAACATATTATTTTAAACAAATGAATTATGAAACAACACAAATTACTTCAAGAATTCAATTCACTCGCGCAGGTTGGGATTTGAACCTGCTATTTCCGCAATGCTAGTCGAGAGCCTAGGACCTCGACCTCGCAGGCCGTCAAATCCCCGTCAAATCGCACTGCATTGTTTATTAAAAATGGTTTTATGTAACTTTAAGTAATATATCTTTGAAATATTGAAGTTGACATCCGCTTTGCAAAAACTATATGATAAAGGTTTGATGTAATTTTTTCGCGGAACCTTTTTTTTTGTACGCCACTGCGCTTGCAGCTTCCATTCTGTTGTGGTTGCTAAATAAGGCGTTATTAATCGGAAAATGGACCAAACTCCGCAGGGGGTGTTCGACCGCCACCACAAGAATCAACCACCCTCGACAGGAGGCGCTAGTTTACCGGAAATACCAACTCATCCCTAATCGGGAAGACGGCGAGGAAAATAATATGGTGGTCTTTCAGTGGCGATAACAAACGGAATCATTATGTAAATAAACAAGTTTATAAATAAATTATTGTCTTTAGAAAAATGTATATTTTTTTACCCTTTCTTTAAATGTACTGATAGACAACTTTGATTGATTAGGATATTTTAATTTCACAATGAAGCGAAAAATTTCCTCGTCTCCTGACAAAATCTTGATTGGATGGCGTCGTGCAAATTTTTTGTCTGAATTTCTGACCTTGTCATATATATTCTTTGTCATGTGCTAAGTAGCTTCGAAATATCCTTCAAACGGAAAAAATAGTGCAAAATGCAAGGTTTTCTGTTTTTAAATTTGTAATTTGTATAATTATGTACATACAAATTAACGTTTCTTTGTTTGTCCCTTATGCGTTCCTAAACCATTCACACGATTGCGATGAAACTTTGGGGGTTTGATGTGCGCATGCCTTTGATGGTTTCTGTGTAGGTATAATAGTGAGCTTTGGCGTTACGAAAAAATTCACCGATTACGATGAGACTTAGGTAAGTTGTTTTGCGCGCACGCAATCGAAGGTTTCTATATATATACTGGTAAGTTGTGGCGTTATTTGAATAAGAAAATTGCAATAGGTGCGCGAGATAATACTAAAAAATCTAAATGAAAATATGAAAGCGAACAAAAAGGTAACGTCACAAAAATAAAAAGGTAACATCACATGTAGAGACTCGAACTAACGATCTCTCGTCTTAGTGAGACAAGCGCCTTAACCAACTCGGCCATTGAGGTCTCTTATCTATATCTTCTTCTTCTTTTATAAATAAAAATGAATCGTTGAAATGTATATACGCCCATAACTTCCGAACGACTGCACCAAATTGGATAATTCTTTTTTCTGTGTGTTCATTATTGTCAGGACAAGGTTTGTATAAAACTACTGGAGAGTTCTGGCGTTATGAAATTTGTATAAAAAACTGCAATAGGTGTCACGCGAGCTGTTTTAAAACTGATTGTACCGGGAATGAATGTATGGAATGTGGGAGAGGGAGGGGAACTCGGTAGGGGATTCGCAGGACGGGGGAGGGGAACCAGGGAGGGGGGAGGGGAAATCGTGAAGGGTTCACGGGATGTGGGAAAGGGGGAGTGAAGTGGGGAGAGGGAAGGTGGGGGAGGCGGAGTGGAAGAATGCGAGAGGGGAAGGGGACGCAAGAAAGGAAGGGGATGCGGAAGGGAAACGGGACGAATGGGATAGGACACGCAGGGAGAAACAATTTATTTATTAAATCAGATTTTATGTATTGACTTGACTCCTCGTGCATTTTTAATTTTTAATTATTAATATTTAATTTAAAAAATTTTTTTTTAGACATTTGTTTATTATTATTATTTTTTTTTATACTTATTTATGTTTTTATTATGTTTTTTATTAAATTGTAATATTTTTTTCTTCTATTGTAAAACATTGTATATTGTATCATGTTGTTGTCCACACTATTTTCCTGCCGACAAGCTACTTGCAGTAGCTTTGCAGGTGCAATGTAAACAAGAAAAAAAAACTATTTTCTGTTAATAAAAAAAAAATAAAAAAAATGGCATAGCAACGCATGCCGGGTACCAGCTAGTTCTTAAATATTTTTTGTTAATCTCAAATTCAGAATGAACAATATAATCTTCGACTAGGTAATTAAACAAAAAAAACAGGTAGTAAAGTATCCGCTACACAAGCAAGAATTTCTTTAAAATGATTTTTCTGTAGATGATTATGGAATTACTTTACTCCTTAGATAAAATTTAAATACCTAATTTAAATAATATACCTATTACATGTCTTTACAAGGCTTTTTTTATTTCAACTGCGTTATTCAAACCTCCCACTAACAACTAAACACTTGTTCTGCCCCAAGTGGAAGAATGCTTTCATCCCCAAAACAAACGGGTCGTCTGCGAAGTCAAGTGCCGTTGTTTTCACCCCACAATGCTCAAACCAGCCCCAGACCTTTCTACTACCTTCCCACAATAAAAGAACTTCCACAGAAAGGGCCTTTGTCTTAGGTTTGTTAGCTCCCACAACCGCGGGATAAGTGCTATTCGCTTGTTTTTCTATTTTTTATCCGCCATTTTGTTGAGGGACAATGGCGCGGATTGAGAATGGCGAAGGGTTGAACGTTGAACATAACAAAGATCTGTACATTTCAGAGAAATAGATCTTGAGTTTAATTATGGTAGACAGGTACCTAAGTACCTACTCGTTTATTTTTTTTTTCAAGTAAATACCTGCTGATCAAAGCTCTGGTAAGCTCCCATTTTATTTTTATCTAATTTTCAAATATGAATTTGAGCTTTATGTTAAAGTATGTGATACATTTTAAATTAATTGAATCTGAACAATGCCATCAACATTGTCTTACCACGGGTTGCATTTCTGATAAAACATATTTAGAATCAAACCACTGTACTAATAATATTCATGGTTGTTTAATATTGAAGGAAGGTTATAGAGATATTGAAAAAAGGGTAAATTATGCGGGTAACTCCATTAAGAGCGTTTAACCAGCCAGCGGACGAAAATTCACATTTGGTCGAAAGTTGTTCTTACGATCGTGCAGGGCGGTTACAACGAGAAAGATTAATTATAACTCAATATCGAATTTATTTCAATTCAAATTAGCTTTAATTTATACCTTCATCCAAAAATGCTGAAAGGCGTGATGATAAAACTATTAAAATAATGTACTTTTTGTAGTTATTTTTTGATTATAAGTATTTATCATTTTTCAATAATGTCTAAATTTAATAAGAATGTTAAAAAAACTGAAATATATTAGTTTGTAAGTGCGAAAATAAATACACAAATGGACCAATTTTCGTCAAGAAACACATGTACGTACATATTTTTTAATGATTTTATTAAAATTAAAATTCTAAAACATGCGTTTGCTAGATAATGTATTGATTTATTTTACTGCATGATTATATTATTTGAAATGGGTGTGGTATAATACAAAATCTTTTTTGAAAATTTAACAAATCTGCCAACGACCTATGGAATAACCTTATTATACTAAAAATTAAAAAAAATTCTCAAAATTTATTACATGCAAATGCTAGATAAAATAACAATCTTTCGAAATCCATTTATAATTTTTTGTGGAAAAGAGTCAATACGTCTAAAATCTGATTTGAAAATGACATATTTCTGGTTTTCTCTGGTAATGCCCTCTTAATGGAGGACTGAACGCCGTTGGCGCCAACAAAAAAACTGTCCAAAGAAGCGAAGTTAGCCGTTTATAATGGAGTGCTAGTACCAACCCTGATGAATGGCAGTGATGCATGGAACTGGCAGAAGATGGACGAAATTAGATTGAATCTGTAGAAAGAGATCCCTGAGGCGTGTGTGTGGTAAAACCATGTACGATCGTGTGAGAAACTTGGAGATCCGCAAAGAACGCAAGGCTGATGTAAGCGCAATGAGTAAGATTAAGAAAGAGGCGCTCAGATGGTTTGGGTATGTAGAGGCAACGAGTAAAATGTGTATGGAGAATATATGACGCAAATGTGGATGGTAGAAGAAGTCGGGGACGCCCGAGGAGGACATGGCACAACGAAGTGAATCAGATACTTGAGTCGGGCCATGTCAAAGAATCAGAATAATAGAAGAGATGTATGAATGTGAACAAGGCAAGGAGTGTGTGCCAAGACCGAATTGTTTGGCGGTCCGTCCTCTCTGCCTACCTACTCAATGGAAATTCTGAAATTTTAATTCAGATGAATGAATCGTACAAGGAATCACGTCAATCTATCGTTAATAATAGAATTTACAACGGTTTTCCTACAGAATTTTAAGTGGTTGTACCTAAATTATTTGTTTAAACTTTGATAACGTCATCAGACATCTCTGTTCGAGTGTTAAATGTGTACTCATAAGCACTTTAAAAATAATTATTGTTTACAGATGATCTTCATTCATTTTGTCACACTTGAAATGTAATTGGAGGCGTATTGAAGACATTGTTTTAATAACGGCTAGTCAAATTGACATTCTTGCGCAATGACTCTAAACTTTGAGGAATTCTTTGTAGAAACAAAAACCTACTTCACATTCTTTGTACGTAATATTAAACAGCTTTAGTATTGGATAAGAGAAAAGTAATAAAGTAATCAACTATTTATGGTACTAAAGTTTTCTTTTTCTGGTTCTCTTATTGACGGTTGACTAAAATTAGTAGTAACTATTTAACGTTTTCACCTTACAGGCCCGGCTGCGTATTTACAAAACCTATACGGATTCAGTCGCGGTAACGACAATTTAGGTACATTTTAAATATAACTCTATATTGGTTATTTTTTATCACATTGCAAAAACAAAAATTGTTCTAAAATCTAGATAAAGTAATCTTTCTTATGTGTATATTAGAAATTAATAATTTTATTTCTAAATATTTAAATTGTAATATTATTCCCATATATTGTAAATACACCTCTATATTGGTAATTTTTTATCACTTTGCAAAAACAAAAATTGTTCTAAAATCTAGATAAAATAATCTTTCCAATGTGTATATCAGAAATTAATAATTTTATTTCTAAATATTTAAATTTTGATATTGAAAATTTAAAGCGACCGAAACGCGGTAGGGATTGTAAATACGCGGCCCGGCTAACGGTTTACATTAATAAAATTTATTTACAAGCTTCGGAAAGTAAAAAAAATTCGTGAGTGTAAGAAATAGGTGTTACATTGAAAATGCGCAGATTTAACGTAATTGGCGTACCTACTTTTGACTTTTGAAAACAAATTCAAACATTAAAATGATGTCATATTTACTTAAACCCGAGATCTTTTACATCCATCTGATGACCATAAAGCTCGCGTAGGGTTTCCTTCTTTTGTTCATAAGAAATCCATATATTTGAAGATATAATAATATTGAAAAATCATTCTTCTCAGTTCACATTTCTTATGAAATTGAACTCTACGTACTTTTCAGAATTTTAATTTTAGAAAGTAATTTGTTTTATGCATTTTTTCAACCTTAGAGACTCCTAGAGGCATGAATGATTAAATATTTATATTTTTTACTAAAGGATATATATCTAACAATAAGATTCTAGCTGAAACAGATTTATTTTAACAGAGTCTCACTCCCGAGGACGTCACCGTAACCTTTAGGTACTGTAGAGCCAGTCGCACCAATTTGTTCATGAACTCACCTGTGGGGAGAGCTACGAACTTCCTAAATGCAATTCAAACAAAAATCGAAGTTTTCATATCCTAATAAACCCTTACTAGGTTTTAGCACTGCTGATACTTTAATAATAATAATAATATTTGGCTGATTTATAAAGCGCCGTTTTCATGAAAAATCATCTCAAGGGCGCTGTACATATAATAAGCATACAATAAAATAAAATGAATACGATAGGCTTACAACTAGGATTCAAACTTATAACTAGGAACCTACATTTAAGACTTATATGTAGCTAGTGACTTACAACTAAGACTTATTACTACTGACTTAAAACTGGTGACATACAAATATTTGCAACCGTGACTTAAAATTAGAGATTTACAATTAAAATAGGTATTTACATACAACAATAAATATTTTTAGTTTTGCCAGGTATCTAATATTACCAAGTGATCAACAAAACTCTACAGATATAGGTACAGACAGAGAAAGAGAGTCGAAGCAGTTTGAGGATATTATATATACATGTATTCATACATAGATATTTTATTCTACACATTTTACAAGTTATTTTATACCGTATTTTAATATTAATATTGTTAGCGCCAGAAGAAGAAGGAAGTTCGTACATAATATTACAATTTTATAACACGGTTGTGAAAATGATTGTAATGGGTTAACAGTTTTTAAAGGAAAGCATAGGTATCTTAAATGAATGAATGAATTTAATCGTCGATCTCAACTGCAATAAGATAATTCATCGCTCAACAACAGATTGGATAGCAATGTTTGAATGAAATAGCGAATTTATGGAAATGAGTGTTTAAATAGGTGAGTTTTAAGTTTGGATCTAAATTCTGTTGGACTGGTTATACATCTTAATACATCTTAATAATACTTTGTTACAATTATAACATCTTAAGACCCCTAAAACGTCCTGTAATTTTGTTAAAAAATTGTACATATTTATGAGACTTTGTTTGAATGTGAATGAAGCAAGGAATGTGTGGTAAGATAGAACTCTGTGAAATTCCACCCTCCGCGAATCTGCGAGATGTTTTTTTTTAAGCAGTATTTGAAAAGAAAAGACAAACAAATTATACCAATAAAAAGTTAAATAAGCAGATGTACTGAAACAAAAAATGTACATAACATTAAGATAATTATAATAATGATTCAAAATATGTGTGATCCATATAGGCAGAGCCAGTTCGTGGATATGCAGCTTTTTATAAAACCGTTAAAACTTACTAATATATTGCTTTTACAGGACAAACATTTATACAAAATGAAAATAAAATGGTAAGAACGGTGTTTACAGAAATATAATAAAAAAAAAAACAGGTGTAAATATTAAGAATTTCAACACATAATAATCATTGGTTTCGATCCAAGTTTTCATAAAAAAATTGTTTAGGTACCTATGCTATAACGCTTGTTTTAACAGTTAAATTTCTATAGCCTTATAGAGTTTTATGATTTTTTGGTGTAAGCCTAGTTATGCCCAGAGAAACCTCTAGTATGTGCATTATTTACTCTATTGCTAAAGCGATTTTCGTTTTTTACTACATATTATTATCAACACATTAATATAAAAGTATTTCGAAAAATCGTGGGGGGCCGAAGGGTTTCTGTTATCAAGTTAATAATGTGGAGTTATAAAATGATAAAATTATTTGATGTAAAAAACTAAAAATTTCGACACAAGGAATTAAAGGCAATAATTTAAACCTATTCCTGTAATATTTATTAAATCTCGGAATCAACGAATGTCGGTATTTAAAGGTTGGTAAAAAACGAAATGAGTTAATTTAGTTATTGATGAATGGGTGGTCCAAAAAATAACGTCAAGTTCTTTTGAATAAACATGACAACACCTGTATTATTGAGACCATTTCTCACGGCACAACTTGTATTATTTTTATTTATAAGAAGCGAAATTTTTCACAACAGGAAATCCTAAATCTCAATTGTATTTTCTCACATAATAAATCCGCCTCAAGTATTACGCATTTCCGCCTGTTTTATTTGACAATTCTTTTCAGCGTGAAAAATGTTAAACACGAGTAATAATATCAAATAGAAGGTTATTTTGGTCATGAAAATATCAAATTTCTAGACTTAAAATAAGTAGTGAAATATATATATATATATTCTATCTTAACTTTCACATCTTACTTTAAAACAACAACAAAATAGACTATTCAATTAAATATGTACAATTTTTAAACAAAATTACAGGGCGTTTCAGGGGTCTTAAGAAGTTATAATTGTAACAATGTATCCAGCAGTGCTAAAACCTAGTAAGGGTTTATTAGGATATAAAAACTTCGATTTTTGTTCGAATAACTTTGATAATGTGATAATTCTATTGTTATCTATCCCTTTTATCAAGTTTTAGATTCACTTGACCGTTCCATGTCTTTTCAGAGAGTCCCGACATACCTATTTAATTTATTTCATATTTTCCCTGAACACTCTCTTTTTTGTCCAACCGCCCTATGTTTTGCATAATTTTTTTTTTAAATGCTAATAAAGTGACTCAACGCAATACGAACCCAAAATGCCGACATTTATGTCGCTCGACAATAATTCTTGTTGCTACACCGTACGACTATTATAATACACGTCGATTAAACTAATGCCTTCGCAGCAATTAAACAATGTACAAGTCCACGTTTAATTAATCAATATTTCAAATAATAACGCATTATGTGAGGTTTATTCGCGGTGGTGTTGCTAGTTGCCAGACTTGACTAAGTTAACCGCCACATTAATATTCCGGCGTAATGTTTTGACAATGGCAACAATTTATTAGGTGTAATGTCCTTTTAGACGGTTGCCATAATTCACTCGGTGGCAAAGAGAGAAGCGTTTAATAAAGGACAATGAACAAGATGTATATTGTTGAAGGAATGCTGAAAATCGTCTGGGAATTATGATTGTAGTGTAGACTAATTGCTTTGAAATTCATACGAAAGAGATATGATATCATTGTTCTTGAAAGTTTCAAGTCTTGAGATTTTCTTATGAATACCTACGTAAAGATTCGACCAGATATTATTTTTGTGAGAGCTATTAAAAATATAAAATGTCCAATCTATCATTCAAATAGGTAGGTAGGTACCCACCTATATTGATTTAACATTTAGTATATAAAGAACACTAAGAATTCTCAATAAAATTTTCGATGATGTTAAAAAAAAATTTTAGACAAAATATATAAAAAAATTTCAATGCTACAATTATCACATTAGCTCCACATAAGAGGCCCAAAAAGTAGTTCCAATTAAAATTGAAAATAAGTGCATATAGGAGATAGCACAATGGGCCTAAACGAAAAAACGACAAGGCTTCGCAACAAAGCACTTCACTCTGCAAGGCATACGATAATTATTGTAAACTTAGTAGCAGAGGTCGTGGGGATGACATATATTATGGAACGGACAAACTCATCCATCTGCTCCAAGTATTAATTATTCATAACTATATTGCACAGGAGTTCCATTGTTTTTAGTGTGTATTTTGTTACAGCTGTTTCGGGATTTATTTGATTTAAATCGGATTTATTTGATTGGAACAATCATAATTTTTATGGGCGTTTTGTATGGCTTGCATTATTTCAGTTCCTTTTAAAAAATTACAGCTTGTTCTTTAAATATGAGTTCTTTTACCGCCCATTTGTACCGACCAAAGGCCTACTAGAAAGGGTACATGCCTGGGTGCGCGACAGTCAAATTACGAGGTCGATTCTATCGCCAAGTATATTTAAATAGTAGTATCACTCTTTTTTTATAATATACTTGCGGTAAAACAATACACAAAGCAGAAGTAATAACGAGTATCAACAACAATCATCGCCATTTGCATTTGTGTTGTCGCTCGATGGCACGTGGCACGTCAAATTTTTTTTCCCATGACAAGGCCTGAACTGTTATTATTTGAAATGTAGGATTTTCAAGAATGCCATTGTTAATTTAAGTCCGATCAAATGCTTGAATTAGACTAATATATTATTTTCCTAGTGTAAAAGCATCTATTTTCCGCAACAATGTTATATACACTAAATTTAGACTGCACTAGATGTGTTGCACTTCTGAGAATGCATCGCGTGGGTGGATAAAGTCGTAGAGACACAACAATCTCAGGGAAATAATGCAATTATTATTGTGACTCTAAGTACTCCATTTCCCGTCTGGATTCCTGAAATGTTTCACTGAAAGGTTACCACGTGAAGGAACCGTACCTAACCTATTTTGGAAACAATGACCAAACGCATTACAATTCGTTGAATCTTCAGAAATTACAATGTCCTCTACAATTATGGATCTCCTTTGAAATGCAATACATACATGAAATAAGCCAACAAAATATCACGAGAAATGATTAATTTTCTTTAGCAAATATAACGTACGAGTATATAGGTATACATATCCTGTATTGGATCATCATAAAAAAATATTGATACTTTTGTATTAAATATAACACGACTGAAAATCTAAAGTTGACAGACAGATAATTAAGAGGAATATAAACGCTAGAAATATTTCGAATCTCATGCCTGCAAAATTTTAAAATCGAGCGTCTTTTTGCACGAGGCTAGTAAGCGAAAAAGTGGTTTTTATTTATTTTGTGCATAATTTTATAAAAACGAAAAAAAAGTTAGAACATAGAAAACCTCAAAAATAGTCCTAGCGATAAAGGAGTATTTTTAAAAAATTGTTTCTTGTATTACTTCATAGTTAAGTCGTGAAAAAACATTTTTTTGGTGGTTTACGCTTATATTTTTTGTTACGTAAATAATGATTTTATTGTAATTCCAATACATAGAAAAGCTAGTAAAAGTTTCGATTTATCCGCAGCACATTTTTGATGTTCATACTGTAAGCCGATTCGTTGTAAAGATTAATCAAAATAGTATCTAAATAGGATTTCACGTATATATTCATCTTAAGTTTTCGGCGAATAAACGACTCACAAGTGGATGATATTATAAAGTCATAAAAGGGTCATTTCTGTAGAAAAGTATCTACGTACGAGACGTAGAATGAATGTAAATGAAGCAGGAGGTGTGCGCTTTTTGTGTACCCTTGCGGAGAAATAATATAACTACCTACTTACAACAGCACACATATGTAACTATATAACTGCATGTACAATTAATTGTTTAAATACTAACTAATAACTGCATTTATGTACACTCCCCTTCCATACGCAAGCAAATGCTTCTAATGGAAGAGTGGTAAATAATCTAAGATGTAAAATTATCATCATGTAGGTACCATGTAAAACAAATTGTTAAAAATATAAATTATTAAATTTTAAAAATACATTTTATTTTATCACCATTACAAGAGAAAGAGAAGAAAATAATGAAACAAAGGTAGTTAATCACGAACTTAAGTAATTGACTGTTATTTGTCAGATAATTGTGACAAAGGCGGTTGTTTTTTGACAAAAAGTTGTAATTTCATGACAATGAATGTTTTTCAGTTACATCAATTAATCAGCGCTTTACCCAAAGCGTTGTGCAATTCATCTGTTGATTTAAGTAATTAAAATTTTAGTTTTAGCGAGATCAAACAAATGCGTTGTAATAATGAAAAATAAACAGGCAGCTTTAGCGCCACAAAGATAACAATCCAAGCGTGGATTTTAATTCGTGGCAATTATTCATTAGAGAATCGCCCACGGCGCATCGTTAAATCCCATTTCATACAATGGCGAGGGTATTTCAAAAATAGTGTTTGCCCACCTGTCAGATTGACAGATAGAAGAAGAACTTGTTACAGTAGCTCAAACATCGCCAACCCGTGGTTTGTGAGCCAGATAAAACTATGTTCCAATTGGATGTCGAAATAACAATTTTATGAAATGTTACTGTGAAAAAGGATTTTTAATTTTTCAAGAATTGCCTCCGAACGAGCTACGAAGGGTGTCACACGTTTAAAAAAAATAAGTAAATGACAAACATAACAAATAAAAATTGCTATCGATTACTCGAAAATTGTTTTTATTTTAATTTTTCACTTAAATTTATAAAAATTAGAATAGCATCTACCGGATTCAATTTTTAAAAAATGTTTTCGAAAACAGCCAGAAAAATTACACAAAATTTTAAAAAATTGTGATAATGGCTAGTTTTGAAATGAATATTAACTACCATCATTTGCACTTGATGCAAGTTGTTACCTAGGAAGGTAATAATGTTTTAAAATACGAGACACAAAGAAAGCAGCCATGTCCATTTATACTTCGGCATAATAACGCTGTCTCGTGCATACAAGAATGTCTCTTTTAATTCTTTAGACACACATTCCTCACGAAAATTAAATATCAAAGCACAACTTTTACAGTATACATTATTATTTAAGACGCAAAAAATCGGAATTTACTAAAAAAAACAGCATCTTGCTTGTAATTGCAGAAAACTAACTTTTTTAATTTAAAAAGATAGACAAACATTCCCGGACACGAATAACTCGACAATAATTGAAAATCTCTTACTACCTCCTCAGTAAGCGGAAAAATGTTACTTGTGTCATGATAGAGGATGAGGAATCGAACACGGGATGCCTGGGTGGGACCCAAACGCGATGCCAAATCAGTCGTCACTACTGACCGGACAACTTGTTTAATACGTTGCAAAATGAGGTCCATATTTTGTATGATTATGCAATGAATTTTGCGTTTTTTTTTCGGAGTGGTGTTTGAAACATAAATGATATCTAATTATAGAATAATAATAATAATAATAATAAGCCTATTTAATTCTTGTTTTACAAAAGTTAATAGTTACAATATTACAATAAACTCAAATTTGATTCGTATTAGTAAGTTAACTTAGATTATGTTAGTAATATAAGTATATGTTTTAGAATATTTATGAATTAACAAGAACCCCGGATTGGGTAAAGGCCTCCTCCAAAGATGCCCATTTTTGTCAGTCTTGTGCTATGGAGTACTAGTTTATGCCAGTTGATCCTTTAATATCTAATAAGGAACTCCAGTGAAAAATATTATGGCTTTAAAAAAATATGTTCATATAGACCAATAAACGCTGATTCTGAATATATAAGTTTTATTTCATAATATTAAACGCAGAGTTTTTAAAAAATTATTAAAAAGTGCATTTTTAAACCTCTCGTCAAAACACACTGTAAAGTTGGTATTACTGAATGGTTAGTGCTGACGTCACGCGTCACCAGTCATTGTATTGAAATCTTAGATTATGTAGGTATGACCTAAGCCATCAGCATTAACAACATTTCATGTTATTCGTTATTTCATACTGTTTATAGAGATTTAGTTATTGTATTTATTGAAACAACATTTAAGCCTAAATAATTCAGTATCAAAAATAGAGGTATCTCTATTAGTTTATCTCTATTATTTAAAATATTGAAAAACTACTGCACAAAAAATAGTAATGCTACTTCTAGGGAGAATGCTTCGAATAACGGTATTCAAAATGGCGGCACTTGATCAGCTGATTGCCCAATCCCATAGTATTTTTTCAGAAGTGATGACGTCACACGATTCACCGTACATACGGTGGTCTTAGGGGATCTTGAAAAATTAAAACTTTGACAATTATTTTAATTATTAAAACTAACTCTAAAAATAAAAATAAAAATGCAGTTATTTAAGTTAGAAGGTCATTATTCATTAAAAAAATAATAAAAATGGACTGGAGTTCTCTATTATAGAATAAAAAAAAGTATATTATGACATATAGATAGTCACTTAAAAGAGAAGGCAGACGTTTGACCGATCAAGGTGGATCTACTTTCTACTAAAATTTTTACAGCTTGTATGTGTTATTCCAGAAAGGTTGTAGACGACTGCATTAGTTGTTGGTGGTCGAGGCCCACCGTGGAAGAAGAAAACCCCGCCAATGGGCGACAACACGAAGTCACCCGACCGGAACCGAACATTGCCGAGCTTTGCCGAACTCCTCATTAGCGACTGCCTATTCCTCCCGACCATGAAATATTATATCACAAAAAAGTGTGAGAGACCATTGTGACGGGCCCACTTAATGTAATAGCGGAGGGAAATGAAAAATAAAACAAATAATACATGTATAAATAGTTAAGGCAGTAGTTGTGAAGTGATTGCGTTGACGCGGAAATTAAAGAAAAAAACAGATAGTCGACGAGCTTTTACACAAATTCTTGCATCTCCTTTTTTAGGTCATCGAGTACTTTCAACTTTTATCACTTTGTGAACGATTTATTTGCATACTGCGGACACTGTTTCTGTGTTTTATTTTATACGTGGATGTGAGATGTGACGTAATGAAATTTCCAAGGAAATTAGTAATAAACATTGTGCGAGAACTTTCACAAAGTAAATATTAAAACAAAATAAAAAAAAATGCGGGTAAATAAAATATCAATTTTAAAGCTTCATGAAAATTATTTCAAGAGAGCTTTACAAAGTTCAAGAAATAGATAAGGGCATGTGCACTGTGCACGGGTAAGCACCTAGTAAGGCCCTCATTTTTAATAATGTCTTAAAATAATTAATGTAATTGTATCAATTTTTCACCCCAAGTGGTTCGCTACGTTTGGTGATTTAACAGAGGTGCCCGGGTTCATGGGTGAGGTTTGTCTACCCTCGTGTCTTACCCTCGAGGGTGGGTAGTAATTATTATGAATGTGTCTCTATTTAGATTTTTTTTACGCGAGCTCCACACAGGAGGCCCTGAGAGAAATTATTTTCCTCAGGGCATGTCATCTTTGGGGATGCTGTGTGGAGGGTCTCTTTGGGGAAAGGAAGGAGAGGAGAGTTCTGGGAAGGAAAAGGGTTTAAGGGGTGGGTAGAAATCTGGGGTTCAGTGTGTCCTGGTCATCCGCCTCCAATACCAAAACAAACCTCACCCCATTAACCCCTGCTAAATCACCAAACGTAGCGAGCCACTTGGGGTGACCTATGGCAGAGGTGTTGGTTATCCAATAAAGGTTCCCGGGGCGGCGGTACCCAATCCCGCCTCCCAAATTGTAATGGTTAGATGTAATGGTTTTAAAATCTACTATCATTTATTCGAAGATGTGACGTTATAATGTTTTATTAATTCGTAGCAACTTCTGGGTGTGTAGGAAAAATAATTCATCTTTGCTGAGGCCAAAACATCTACTTGTTTACCTTACTGCACATTAATTTCGTAATTTAGTGACATTCAGCGTAGCTTGACATTATCATCTAAATACGTGTAGTGGAAGATTCCAAGTTGTCTATTAATGGTCCATTGGCTGATTTTATTGGACGGCCATCGGAGGCTAATAGCGAAGCTAATGATAGTTTAAATGTTTAAAATCAGCATTCATGGTACATTGGTGAGATGCCACTAACAAGGCCAAAGTATAGATTGATCATTGATCATTTAAATGGATATTATTATGACAGTGTTTTATTTAAGCTAACGGATCCAATAATTAATTCAATCAATACGTAGTCGTTTTATCCATTTCGTTATAATTATATTGGAGGAGGCTAATTAAATAAAATAATTAATTTTGTCACACATCAGCAAATGGGTGTTTAATGGTTTGTTAAAAATATTATATGTCATAAATTTACCCACCCGTATAAATAATGCTCTATTGCTTATATATAATATAGCCGGTACCCGGCATGCATTGTTATGCCATTCAAAGAAATAAATTGATACGCCCTGCATGTCCTTTCCCGTGCATCCCCGTTCCCTTGCACCTTCCCCCACCCTCGTGTCTTCCCTCTCCGTAAACCGCACCTTCCCCCTGCCTTTCCTCCCTGCCGCTAACATATATGAAATAAACACATTTTCATTTATACAAATTTCGTAACGCCAGAGCTTACCATTATATATAGCCTATGTTACTCACTGATAATGTAGCTTTCTATTGGTGAAAGAATTTTTCAAATCGGTTCAATAGTTTCAGAGCCTATTCAATGCAAACAAATAAACAATCAAATCTTTCCTCTTTATGGTATTATTATATTATATTATATATATATATTATAGTAGATAAATAAATAATATGTAAATTTCAACGCAGCATCACGTTCATTGGTCAAATCCATTGTACAGTACATATGGTTTTGCATTACTGATCGACAAACCGCTGCGTGAATGAAATCTATTAGCCTAAAGTTGTTATAATATATTGTCTAGAGTTAGTAATAAGATTAAGCATGAAAAAAAAGTTTTAATATTTATACGATTACATATTTTCGTGATTTATTTTTGGGGTAATATGCCGTGTTGTACTACAATATTTTTAGCCAACGTTTCTGACGGCGTTACAGTGACCATCAACAGGCAGAAATTCATGTATATACTTGTAATTTGTATGTTGCTTTTGAGGCGATCTTTCATGGAAAACGGCGCTGAATAAATCATCCAACTATTTTTGTTATAATAAACGCTCAATTTTTTAACATCTGTATCAAATTGTGATATTATTCTTGCTATCACATATTTGTCCTAACGTTCTAGGTACACTACAAAGCTAACCGAAACATTATCTATGGAATGTGGAGACAACGAACAATTCAAATATCAGAAATCATAAGAATTTTTATTAAACAAAAATTGTAACCTAAATGGCGGCCTTTACTCAAAATACGCTCGTTGACAATAACTTCCCATTATTACCAAAACCGAAATAGCACAGTGATTATTTCGGTCTGAAAAGAACCAAAGCTAACAACTTCGGGAATAAATCGTTTCTTACTTCCGTAGACCACGAAAGCTCACGATATCACGCTTTCGATAGTTAGTCTAAGTCGGAAGCTCGAGAACAATGACTATTACCCGGAGCTTTACTACCATCGAAGCTTTAGTCTATTTTACGACTCCACTCAAGCTGTCATGTGAGACTGCTCTGTGAGAGGAAGGAGTGGAGATGAGGTGGAAGGACGGAATGGTTGAGTTGAGAGAAGAGACACGGCTATTGTCATTATTTGTTTTATAAATAAACAAAAGAAAGGCGGTGGAAATGTCAGAGCTTAACTGGATTGCAGGGCTTTGACATAAGACAAAAGAAAATGGATTTATACATATTTCAGTAGGAGCTTTTATCAGAAAGCATTTGATATAAAAATACTATTATAACTAACTAAGGGAACGTACCCATACTACGTGACCAACTTTTTGCAATTTTTAACCCCCCCCCCCCCCCCCCCGGTGACCAAAAACCTAAGCAACCCGCCGCTCATTTGTATGGAGCGTGACATTTTGAAGACCCCCCCCCCCCCCCCCCCCTAAACGTGTCACGTAGTATGGGTACGTTCCCTAAGCATAATGCTAAGATGTCGGACCACCAAACAAGTCGGTCTTGGCACACACTCCTTGCCTTATTGACATTCATATATCGTTTAAAACATTCTCTTCTAAGAGACCTTCCATGTTTAGGTCAACGCATCTATTTTTAGCTCTCAACATCGTATCCACTATTAAAAATTATGTATATAACTGCTCCAAAATAAGACATACGCCATAAAATATATGCACATCATTGCGTGTTTTATATTTTACAGTTCATCAATGAGAAATAATATTTTTATGTATTAGAATTTTCACCTAAAAGATTTTCATTAAAATTAAAATATAATATATCATACTCTTAACTTTTTCATGGTGGTTATATCGTAAGTAAATAACAAATATGGCATATTATGTTCAAGTAGGTTCCATCGCAAATTCTGTGAAAATATATACCCCTTTCATTGAAATAATGATAACTGTTAAGTGGCAACCCTGTGTCAGAAGTGTCTAGTGGAGCAACACGAATAGGAGAATGGTTCCCCACCGAAGACACTTTTCTGGATCTTTTCCTAAAGCTTTCTGTCAGCGGAGCTTTGACGCGAGAGCTTTTGTTATTCCAAGTATTTGACGCAATGACAAATGACAGGCGGGAATTTCAAAAATCGAACGTGTAATCGGCCCTGATTTGTGGAGAATTTAAATTATCCGTCGAACAACAATGCGGCGGGAGTTTGGTGTCAACCAAATTCAACTGAGTGACGGGTCTTTGAATTATTTAATGAACTTTCCACAAATTATTAAGTCAATATTTTGTTATGCAGGAAATTTTGTTTTCCGTAAAAATTACGATGTTGGCAAAATCGAAAAGTTCGTGGGAAAACAAATCGTCGCATTATTTCAATATTTTAGAAAACACGCTAAAACAATTTTTTAAATCAACAACTTATCAATGTTGCCATAAGTACACCTTAACGATAGTGTATTTCACACAGGTAACCAAAATAATTACACTGCAATTAAATCTTAGTATTGCCCTAGTGAAAGATCGCCATACCGTTTGGAATTGCATCAGCCGTGTTTATCGACAAGATATGAAGTGCCAGGTAACTACGTCATACCCTTCATCAACCCCATCTCTTTTCCGTTCATACTCCCTTCAGCCTAACAACATGGCCCAATAAATTTTCTTCATTAAACATTTTTATGTTAAGAATGCGTGTTATCTAGTAATAATTGGAAAATTCCACCGGCAAATTACGCAAAAGATACTTGAAGACTTTCTGTACATACTGATTCGAGAAAAAATGGTTTAAGAGGTAGAACAGCACCTCTAACAAAGCTATTAATTCAAAGTATTTTTCAACCCCTTATAAGTTTTTTTATTTCTCTCCATAAGTTTACAATTACATTGTATGCTAAGTTTATTTCGAGAGAGACACTGTATCTTCTACCCGCAAAATTGGGAAAGTTAGTTTGCGTCTTGAAATCATCTTCATTGTGAGAATAATTCATGTAAGTTTTACGTATATTTTTCACAACACAATATGTGACTTTTCTTCCAAGTTTATTGACACTCTACCCTGATCGATCAAGTAAATCAATGGACGTCCCGAGTCACAACACTCCCGACATGTTGCTTCTATCAACATCTCCGATTCTTCTTCGTTTCTTCAAAGTGTTTGGGTTCGGATTACTAAGACAGCCGCGCGTCCATTAGTGCTCAGACAATGGGATCTGCAGATGGATGAAAGGTGAGACAAGTACAAACCTTCGTGATTATTAATTCTTGTGAATAATAGTTATCAAAAAATCGTTAGCATAGTAATACCATCTAAAAAACAAATGTTATACGATGCAAAAGACATTAACATTCTACTTATATTTTTAATACACAAATTTACCTAAATATCTTCAATCTTTCTACGGTATCTAATACTATCACTAATTATTATTAGAGCCATGTCTTAAGTACATATAAAATAATTTTGCTGTATTTTGATAAATTGAAAAAAAAAAAGTTGTTTACGTGTATAGTAAATAACCCTTGACCTAGTACAGTACCTTGGGGGATACCAAAATCTGAAGTTTTTTTAACTCTCTACGTTTTATTATTTTTAATATGATTTCCTTCGTTTACCATCATGATAACTTTAATCACTTCTGTATTATTTTCACAAATCTGTTTGCTCGTCAATAATGACAACTATCACAGTTTAGAATTTTATTTATAAAATGTGTATATTCCTATGAAAATAAAAGCAATATTAATTATAATTGCTTTCCCAATAGATATGGCTTACGTGACGAGTAAAGTTTATGGAATCCAGTGTCCTTCCGGAATGAAGAGAGACGCAGTAAGTAGGTAACTACATAATATTAGAAATCCGATTATTAACGATCTCTCGAATAAATTTCCTTCCCACGTTCTCCGCTAGTTATATTTAAATACAAGATATTGCGAATCAGAACACGAAAACGAGGCTTATATTTAGCATACGATTCATTTTCTACTTATAAATACTATTAATGCACACCTGAAAAGTTATCATTCATACACACAGCGAAGAAAGGAAGATTTCCTTGGGAACTATAAATCACCTCTTGTAAAGCTCGGAAAACAAATGCCCTACGATAATCTTCGGAGTCTTTTGTTTTTCTTTGCTCTCACATGAATGGGCCAAAAGACGCAACAAAAAGAAAAACAAACGCTAAGACAAATGAGAATTCTAAATTCAAATGATATATTGTTTCCGGTAACTGCGGACCAAAGGCGCATCCAAGCAGTGAATAATGGAACGAAAGGGACGAATTTTCCGCGGTTTTTTTATCGAGTAAAATTATTATTTGCAAGTGTTATTCGTATCCGTTTTCGTAATAAATTCGCATTAACGCATGCGCGGCGATTACCGCGAGTTGTACAAATATTTACAGCGAATAAAACGTGTAAAAGTAATTTTGAGGCTTACCGCTTTGTGGTCTGGAGTCAGAAGTACGGTCATGTTTCTTTTTATGATGTGTTTATGAGTGACGTACCTGGAACAAAAAATATTCAGTTATTATTAAGTTTTTGAACATCAATAATTTTTTTTTGTAAAATATTAACCTCGAGATCTGTTGTAAATTTGCTTTTAAATAACTCCCCACACACTTTGATATATTCTAACATTTGTTGTTGGCTACTAATTCATATTTATATGAAACACTGTAAAAATGAATAAATAATAATGGTCTGAGATAGATTGGAGGAGGAAGGTTCAATAATAATAATAATAATAGAAAATTTGTGGAGCGCCGATATTGTGAAAAATCACCTCAAGGACGGCCAAGTACCTAATCATTTGATGAATTTGTGTTTCACAATTCATTCAATGAAAATATTATACAACTTACAGCACGTTCCAAAGCGGAAGATACTCCCAATATCGCCCTGGTGTAAGGTCACCATTCGGATTTGAAACGTTGCTTGAAATGGCTTTAGCCGTATTTGGTGACCAGATCTGAATATCTGCGAGATCAATTATCTGCGTTTTTAAAACTTTTTAATTATTAGTACAAATGGAATCTCTGCAGAAAAAGTTCAAAATTATATGCTTATTACGAAAAAAAAATTTTTTTGTAATAAGTGGTAGGTATGTAATTATTCATCATTTTGCATCACAACTAGGTAGGTATTTTTTTTTACATGAGCTCCACACAAGAGGCCCAGAGAAAAATTATTTCCCTCAACCCCTATGTCATCTTTGGGGATGGTATGTGGAGTTTTTTTTTTCAAGGGAAGGGGAGAAGAGTTCTGGGAAGGAAGAGGGTTTAAGGGGTGGGTAGGAATCTGGGGTTCAGTGTGTCCTGGTCATCCGCCTCCAAGACCTAGACAAACCTCATCCCATGAACCCGGGCACCCCTGCTAAATCACCAAACGTAGGGAACCACTTGGGGTGACCTATGGCAGAGGTGTTGGTTATCCGATAAAACTTGCCGGGGCGGCGGTACCCATTCCCGCCTCCCAAATTGACTATAGTTTTAAAAAAACTAATTCACTGTTCTACGACATAGGTAAATGCGATTTAATTTTCTTACATGACTTTCTTTGAATGAAAACTCAAAGTGTCAAACATCTTGTGCTCTAAAATAGTCCCAAACCACCAGAAGAGAAGTTAAATTATAGTTCTCCTTGTGTTCCGAGTTCTGGTTATCGAGGGGGCCGACTATAATATTATCTCGATGCGGAGTGACGGGGATTTACAATGATGCGTGAAGCTGTCAGCCGGAGATTGTGGACCATAATATTATATCAGATGGTACCTATTTCTAGACACAAAAACCTCACGAGGAGGAGAAAGAGAATCACGAAAAATATTAAAAGTCAATGGAAAAGAGGAAGATATCGAAAGGTGTGATTTTGTGAATTTTTGGAATACAGTAAAAATGTTTTGATGATTTGTTTAGCGCCGTTTTTTTTTTTTAAATCACTTCAGGAGCGCTATCAAGATATATGAGGGATGTTCACAAATTAAATGTACTAAATTTCAATAATTTTTAGAAAAAGGGTATTTGAAAAAATTTACAGGATATTTATTGATACACATGTTGACTTTATTTCCACAAAATCGCCATACCGTCGTGATTCCGTATGGTGAGCCTTGGCACAAGTTTCTTATAATTATTATCGTACATAATTTTAATGTTCGTATTCACTAACATTTTCGTGTATTTGGCAACTAAGATATAACAATACAAGGTTTTATGATACTACTGACACGATTTTGTTTCATACCAAGAGTAGGTACATTTTTTGTTAATAATTTGGAAAATAATTATGATAATGATCTTTATTCCAAAATGTTGGGTGGTAAGTGTAATTTCAAATATCCGATAGAGGCTCAACTTATACTTGATTTATCGGTGGGGGAAATAGCTGGCTCTTTACTACTCTGCTTCTTTATCTTTTTTTTTTTTAAACATGAGGTGGGGAAAACCTTAGATTAACTGTGTTACTCTAAAAGTCATAACTTCTGCCTAACTCCTATTGGTTTATATTGTGAGACTGAAGGGGTCCAGTACAGGGAGGAAGTGGGGAAGAGGAATATAGGGATGTACCTGGTTATTTAGAATTAGTCACTAAATATGGATAAAGTCATAACAAGCGTCGTTTAGATTATGAATGGTGGTATTTCACTAGGGCGATGCTGAAAGTATCTACACCTTGATTGATCGGGTTCTTCCCGAGGTACTCTGTTTTACAGTGAAGATATATGGCGATTCTGTTAACGAGACAGTGAGTGTCTGAATCATTTGCACTTGCTTTCACTTCCATTGATGTTTGCATACAATGCAGGTAGTAACATTGGTTGGCAGAATTTTCATCTTAGTGTTATTAATCAAGGTGTCTGAGAGCACAGACAAACGACGGATGGACATAAACTAAATGAAATCTTTCATGCTATTTCACGGTCTACCGCGTGTTAAAAAGTCTTATTCGAATATAATGGATTTGAATTTAACAATCACCTGTGCTGTCAAAACACGTACAAATTGAATTAAAAAATCAAAACATATTTATATCAACTCAAATTCCATCACCACCTATAACCGTTCAAATAACCCAACGTTTTGGAAGGAATTTAATTTTTTTTGCGTCGTCGTAATTATTTTTTGGTTCGGTTTTTTATAAAATACCTACCTACGTAAAACTTACGAAAAGTACGTATATTTATTCTTCCCCTTGTCTCTTTTCTCCATTCCATTTCTCCTCTCGATAATAATTATCACTTGTTTGGTTCCACAGTCATATTCTTCTTTCTGTTGTTAAGTATTTATAGTCTATTGACTGTCAACTGTGCGACCGTGTGACTGTTACCACGAACAATTACGCAGGTGTCAAACACCATCAAAAAGTCCATTTCCATATTCTCAAAAGCGTTAACCATTTCAAACACTTCAGACAAGGACATTGTTCATAACAAATCGATTTGGCGGAGCCAAGAAGCGTCTCTAATGCCTACTGTCGCTCCAAGCAAATGAGCCAAGCCATAACAATGCAAAAATAAGTATATCTCATTACCTGACATTAGCGACAAAGCTGCAGGTATTAAGATGCAAGATGCACCGGGATGCTGCACTCATTGTGAAGTCTGTCTGAGATAATATGCATCTGAATGAACAAAAGAAGGCGTCAGCAACTTGGCTCAAAGACGAGACAACATCTGCATGTTCTGTTCATACGTAGGTAGAGTGATTTATTTATTGCGAGATACTCATAAAGTCTATTTCAGGCGGAGCTGATGAAGTAACAAGGTCGAATAATCGTTAAATTATTTGATTGTGATTGGTAAATTCATATTCCTACATTGCCAAAGTATACTGCATAAGTAAGAAATATGATTTTGGAAATTTATAGATATGAATTAACAAACGTTTTGTTGTAATGACTAAATTTATTTGGGCTTTCGACGAGTTTTGGCAAAAGACATCTTCATTTGCCAAGCCAGAAGTGAAATTGACAATAAATAATACAGAAAGAAGTGTCAGTAATGTATTGCTGGAATAGGAAATAACACGAGGCGAATTGATAAACAAACAGTAGGGATCAGGAGAAATAGGACGAGAACCGATCCTTCCATTACGTTTTAGAAGATTTAAAAACTGACGAAATGTTTTGCAAGCCGTAATTAATAATAAAATTCATCGTGTTGCAGATTAAATACGTACATTTTTTAGTTTTAACAGGAACTTGTACGTTTTTTTGTTGTAATAATAATTTCAATTTCCTTTCAGAAAGTTTCCCTTGCTTCAGATGCCATAGACCTGCATTATTCAGCGAAGCAATGCGCTTTGAGACAGACGATGCTGCAAAGGAGTTTGTCTCATAAATTACCCTTTGATGCGCACAGGTAGGTATGGGCAGGTAGGGGGTACTGACTACTGCGGCTTCGATGCAATATTGTAGCTGATATTTTTCTCACCCATGTACAAAATAAATTGATTTGAGTCGAAAAACTTATAAATATTATATTTCATCACAAAACATAATATTATTAATACCTTATTAAATTTTATTACGCTATTATCGTGATTTATCTCTTTAATACGTAAAACCTGAAGGGTCAATACTCAATACAAAACCCTAGCAGCTATGGTGGGGACTTCCAGAACCACTAAAAAATCGAATCGAAGTAATTTTTAGCCATCTTATCTTAATTTTACAAACCATTATTTAATTTATTAGTTTCAATGGAAAACTTGGTACATTACGTAGATAAACGCAGTATACAAATAAGAAATTTGTAAACTTTAACGTACACATTATTAAATTAATAAACACATAAAATATATTAAATTGAATATATGAATAAATTCAATTTTGTTCACAGTCCTCCTCGCTAGGGTTTACTACTCTGAGGCGGTAGTTTACAAAATGTTTGTATTTCGTTGCAGGTTGCCTTTACATCGTCTTCATAATGATTGTATTTTGAGAATCACTTTGTTCCTTCAGAATCTTAATATGATCTTGTGTAATTTTCCACAATATGTTTCCCGTTAGAAATAACTCACTTCTAATTTACCGGATTCTATCAATTTTTAGCGCAAATTGGGGCCAAATGTTTGATAAAAGATTAGACTAACAGTAAATTAGCCTCATCCCAAAATCTGTGGCGTAATAATGAGGGGTCGAAAATACTGGGTCATTCCTGAACCACCACCGGAGTCGACGTATTACGAACAAGATCCAAACGTTGTAAAATGTTGCTTATGGTTACTAGACGCATTTTTCGTAATTGACAAAATTAATTACGGGTATTAAAATTAAAATATTATGAAATCTTGTCTCATTTTTAACGATTACATGTATATTTAAAAGATCCATATCTCACGATGGAAACAAGCATGTGTGATGAAAATAATTAGGTCGGCTTAGCTATGGGTAGATGGATTAGTTTTCTATTGTGTTAGAATATATTTTTGAAAAAGATGAACCAATTTTGGGACATCAGTGTTGAGACTTGTTCGGCCGCCTTGTTTTTAGAATCTCGTCTGTCCTGACACTATAAGGAGGTCCAAAAATGAATGTAATGAGAAAAAGTCAGTAATGCGACCCGTTTTTATACAATTTTAAAGAATACGATGACTTAAAAGACTTTTATTACCTAGAAACATTATTAATCTTTGATTCTATTAAAAAAAATATTCATCAATAAAATTAAAAAAACATATGTTGTTATGTTAAAACTTTTTTATAAAACAACGCATTTTTCGACTTTGGTTTAGAAACCCGATAAGTATGTTGTTATTATTTTTATAACAAAGACATTGAATAAATCAATTTACTTTATTTCGTCATTAAAATAATAATGTCCACATTATGGCTGACAAATAGATTTTAGTGATTTTTCTTCTTTTTTATGAAACTGTAAAAAGTCGGTGACGGTAGTTTCAAAAGATTTTGATTTTATGAAATAATAAAAAGTTTTACGACCATAAAAAGCTGTATCTTGTCGTCTTATTTATAATTAAACCGGAATAGACTTTACAGCGGTGGCACATTGCGTTAAAGGGTGCAGTAACATTAGTTATTTTGGAATTTAAATAAAACCATCACTTTCTTCAGGTAAGAAAATACTTATGTAGCTTTAGTTTTATAGCGAGCATGCTTTTAACAGTTGTACGATATTGCGTAACGCCTACTATTGTGTGTGACAGCTGTTTCGCCTTTTGAAGGCGTCACTAAGGTGTCGTCCGCCTTATCGTAGAGTTGTTAACATGACTTCTGTTACAACTTCACCTTTGTAATTTATTTATTTATCAATCTTTATGTATTTATCAACCATGTCAAATGGTGTGCACCTACCTAACTAAACCCGACATGTAAAATTAAATATTTAGACGAATAATTGATTTTTTTAATACTCACATATTTTCGAACGTCTTTAAAACCCGTCTGCTTAGTTCAATATATTCGCACCCCACAATCCGGAAGCCTCAGTTTCGCGCTAAAAATCAGAAACCGTCACTTTGTATCGAGATTGTAAAATATTTATGCAAGATAGCTTTTATATTTCAAAGACAAAAAGAAGCATTATTTCGTTCTCTTTCTGGTTAAAAGAAAAATACATATTTTTGCATGAGAGGAAGAGAGATATATAGCTTTTAAAATGTAAGGTCGCTCGGGAGGTTTTTGGTCTTATGAAGGTATAACGCGATTAGGTGTTTTGGGATGTATTTATTCCTAAGGAAGCAGTCGGGTTAAATTTGAGAATTTCATTGTAATCCGGCGGTAGGTATTGTCATCGGACGAAAAACAATTTTCATTCTGAGAGAATTTTTATAAATTCACATTATGTGTCCTCGTTTTTTGATAAGAGATTTTTATTTCTTTTTGTCCTAAATATTAAGGGAATACATAAATTTATTCTGGAATACGGCGAAATACCAATCAATTTGTGAATCGATTGATCCTACAAAAACTGCGTAGGAAATGCTAACGATTTTTTAAACCAGTGAAAACACTAACCGGCACTGCTCCTACAATATTTATGACATTATTAGACTACCTACCTGTCCATTAAAAACAATAAAAAAATGAATAATCTAAAATAAACACTAGAAGGCCGAAGTTTTAAAGATGTGAACACTCGGAAACATTTCACAAATAAAGTGTTTTTTGACTCAATAAACGTATTATTGTATTGCTGCCATTGACGTCAAGGAAGAGTCATTAATATCTGGGAACGAGGGGAACCCAGAACACATAACGCGTTGTGTGAAATACTGGCTTTCTGATTTATGCCCCGAGATTGTCCTACGCGTGTTTGTGTCCAGCGGGCAATTACATTCACCACTTTTTAAATTAGAGCGTAATGCTGTCATCGATTTTCGCAGTGCCATTAGGTATAATATATATTTTATTTATGAACGACAGTTAATATTAAAAAAATACAAAGAAATAACAAAGAATAAATACCATTAGTTCAATAGCGGTGTGAACTATGTAAACCTATAACAATAACAAAAAAAGAGACAATAAATTTTGGGCTTAGTGAAGTCAAAGAACTGGGTGCTCTCGTTAAATGTCAGGAATGTTGCCACTGCAGTGAGTGTTGTATATGTTACCGTAAAAGCCCGAATATTGGTAAATCCTAAGATTTTCCGGTAAATCCTAAGATTTACCAACTCTTAATGGTAAAAGTCCGAACCGTTCTATAATCATCGTTCACCAACCTAACCTAACTTAACCTAACCTAACATGTACTAAATTCTAATGGTAAAAGCCCGAAAAAATAATTTATAATATTTAAATAAGAAACGATTTTTTCGGGCTTTTACCATTAGAATTTAGTACATGTTAGGTTAGGTTAGGTTGGTGAACGATGATTATAGAACGGCTCGGACTTTTACCATTAAGAGTTGGTAAATCTTAGGATTTACCGGAAAATCTTAGGATTTACCAATATTTGGGCTTTTACAGTGACATATACATCGAAAAATTCGCACAAGAAGTGGGAGAACGTTGAGTTGATTCCTTGGAAAACTAGGTATATGAAAAGTTTCAGGATTTTTTAGTATACTGTAAATGATATTGATTTTGATTATGGCCATGAGGGAGGATTCTAAAAACACGGTAATTTATAATTTTGAAAAGACATTTGATGCCATTTTTATCACAACATTATTTTTAATGTCTCTAATTTGAAATATTTAGATATTTCTTATAATCGGTAAGAAGTGTTGATAATCAATTTCTATAGGTAGGATAATTCCCGATTTCATCTGTTTTGAACTGATTCGATCCACATTTTGTGATTTTCATAATATATTGGGTTTCAAACTGCAGAACTGCCTTCGTGCATTGTTCTGTTTCAAAAAAAAAATCGTAAAAATACGTACTAAAAAAAGAAAAATGATTTTTTATCAACAGAAGATGATTTTCCGGGTTACTAATGGCCTTTCAAAATTTTTACTACTAAAATAGTTTTAACTTATTGTAAATGGAGGACCTTATGAAGGATTTAATTTATTACTTCAAACACTTTAAAAAATGACTCATTTTAATGATTTTATAAAATAAATTTGTAAAAGTGAATAACATACATATAAAACGTGGACGTCAACTTTACTAGCAAAGCTCAGAGCTTGTCTTTTAAAGGCAGCTTCATTGATGCTAAATATGTTGATATTGGAATTGTTGCTCTGTCCACCGGCATCACCATTGGCAAGTTAGCCGTGCAGATAGGAAGATTGTAGTCGCAAATATTGTTTGTGAATCAATTTGTCCTTCTATTCATTAAGTGGACTGTAATCAAAATTTGTTAATTTTCAAATTGACACTACTTGAGGGATAGCCGATTAACAGTTAGAATCGGAAAGGGTTTGTGACTTACCCTGATTTTCTGGTACTATCTTGTTGGGAATCGATGTTGTTGCTCTGAGAGATAGCGCTGGTGGTAATCACAACAAGTATCCGTAATAAATTTGATATTATACACACAGGGGGAGCACTTAGGATGTTCACTGCACAGGCTTTCAAACATACTGGTTTGTACAATAGTTGCAACGTTGCTGACGTAGGTACTCAACACTGTCAGATAGAAACAGGTGATTAGAAGGAGATGGATATAGTTTCTACTAGAGACATGACGGAGATAACCTAAGAGTATTAGAATCATAGTTCCATGGAGATAACCATCGGGAACATAGAAAATGAATGCTCTCCATGATAGCTGAGTTTTCCAACCACACAAGGATCAGTTTTGACGAAACAGGGTTGACTTGTGACACGACACCTACGATAATCTGCGAACCTTTTATTATTGAAGACTGTACCATTTAGAAAATTAAAGGGTGGTTTACATTTGGTACATAATGTTTACACTGTTTTACACAAGGGTTAGTAGTAATACAAATTATTTCTCATGTTGCAGTGCAATTGGATAAATTTGAAGGAATTAAAACGATACACAATAATATTATGAAATTATCAGATATAACTCATTGACATAAAAAATTGTTTAAATATGTTTTAAACGTAGAAATTGTTACATTAAAAATGTCTATATATTTATTTAAGCGAGGAATTGGCGAGTTTGCTACATAATTTGTCTTGAATGGTGACATGAAAATAGGTTTTTATGCCTAATGAGTCGGGGTATAATACAATATAACAAGCATGAAATTACTTTAACCTGCTAATCATTTTTAATATTTTAAAACTTTGACGTTGTCCTTCATGGCATCGAAATGAAAATTAATATTATTATCGCCAAACATCATATAAAAGAGGGCGCCACAAGAGGAGGACATGTGAAAGTTGATTTAAATTTCTACGAATATGTTAAGTCTATGGTTTTGATCGTTAATGTTTCGGTCACCCGTTAATAAGTTTTTATTACTTTTTGGTTTTTTTAACACATTTTTTTCTTGTTTAAATGATTGCGGTTTTGAATTATATTATTGGTATACGTCCTGAGGCGGTGTTTTTGAGTCTTATGACAGCTGCTGGCAGATGAAAGATTTATGGAGGAGCAAATTAGACTTTCCAGAAATTACAAAACACTTGATTTACTTTAATGCTCGATGGCGTTGACGAGCACTCTCTTAATAGCAAGAATAATAGTCATTTCAACAAATCGTTTGAATTTGAATAATGGAACACCGAAGTTTACTCAAAACAATATTCAATTCATCATCAATCTTTGAGTTTGAAAAAAGAACACAAGGTCAAATTTTAAATTTCAATATTGGAACACTCAACTTTACTCATGACGATATTCAATTTATCGTCAATATTTGAATTTGAAAAAGGAACACACGGTCAAATTTTGAATTTCAATATTCAAATAAGTACTTAACTTTACTAATAACGATATTCAATTTATCGGCAATTTGAATAAGGAACACAAGGTCAAATTTTGAATTTCACTCTTGGAACACCAAACTTTGCTGATAACGATATTCAATTTATCGCCAATATTTGAGTTTGAAAAAGGAACACGAAGCTAAAGCAAGAAGAATTATCACTAAAATTATCACGATTATGAATTTCAATAATGGAACACCTGGTCTTACTTTAAACGACTTTCAATTCAAACTTTGTGCGGACTCTTTATTTAAAAAAAACTTTGTATGTGAATACCTTAAAAGAGTCCTAACTGCTCCTTGCTAACCGGAGCTATTGAAACTATGCCATCCCCAATTGGGGTATGTTGTGAGGCTGAAGGGCATGGGGAGGGGAAGGAGATGAAGAATATGAAGGTGAGGAACCGGAAGAGTACTGGTTGTTCAGATCTGGTCACTAAACATACCTAAAGCTATTTCAAGCAACCTTTCGATTCTGAATGAAAGTCCTTCACCAGGGCCATAATCAGTGTATCCACGAATCTGGATCATATTCAAGTAGATGTAGGTACCTACTAGGTATGTATTATTTTACGAAATAAATGTGAAGAAAAAAAAAACAATTTAATTAAGTTAAATTTATTTGCGCATGTAGGGATTCGAATCCATGACTTCGACCATGGAGGCCGTCAAATTATGCTAGAGTTAAGCGATATATGTTATAATATTGTGTTATTTAAATCAACACGGCGTCTCCGAAACTTACGAGAGCTTTCTGCATTGGAAGTGATGAACCGCGACATTATAAAAGCTTTTATATATTTTTTTAGCTTCCCAAATGACGTAAGGAACGAAAATCCTTTTGATGACAAAGAAAATAAAACACAGAGAGTAGTACCATGGGGCGATTTATACAATACATAATACATTTCGACGCGTAGATTAACTGGTGGATATTCTCTCCCCGCCAAACCAAAAATACTTTTAAACGGCAGCTTTGGTAGACATCTTTATGTCTGTTATTGTACTGCCGTCTGAATCACACCGCACATAACATAACTAACAATACTCATACTTAACCAGCCGTGCATCGAAAGGATAAAACAAAACCCTGTAAATAAAATTTCACCTAAGCATTAAAAAGCTTTTTTTTATTTTGGGGTTAAATTTTACATGTTCCTGAGGTGTTTTTGTACGCGATGAGGATCTGATTTAAGGGTGTTGATTGAATTATCTTCACATTGGAAATTATTGTTCTTCTGTTGGAACGGCTTAGAACTGGTCGGAGACATTAGCTTAAGTCTAGATTGCAGACGTTTCGACTTTGACGAATTAAAAGAGTTTTAAATGTTCGCGTTGAAAGGCCCGAAGCAAAGTTATCATCTGTTATGCTATCTCTTTGGAATTCAGAGATATTTGTATCAGTAGAATTCTTTACAGTGTTTTTTAAAATTTTAAATAAACAATAGATAATTGTGTCCACGTGTAGTTTAGGTTCTTTGCTAAACTGTTGACTTTATGAAAAAAAAGGTGGATTCAAAAATTGTAGGTATTGTCTCTAATTTCATTTTGTATAATAACTGTTTTTATCGTAAAATGAGTCGGAAAGGAGATATTGCCAAAAAACTGCTTTTAGGCGGCATTTTTTTTAATATGACGGTGAGAGCGGCAAAAATACGAGGTGGCAAAGACGAAATTCGGGAATTGTACATCAAAATCTATAAAATTACCAATTTTCAAAACTCCCGGAAAACTTTTCAGGTAACCCCTATTTTTCGAACCGAACGACTGTACTATAGTAATGTTGTATTTAATTTTATTTTTTAACCATTCCATGTAATATTTGCTTAAATTTCACAGCGTTATTTTTGTGGAATACCACCTCACACAATTACGAAAAAAGTTAAAATTTTTAATAATTTTTAATGATAAGAATTGTACTATTTGTATACCACCGTTTTTGTGTAAAATCTTTTCTATGCGGAGTTAAATAACTTGTTCGATTGTTTAGCTGTTTGTGTAGATTAGGCAATCAAAAACTGTCGTTCACGGATGTCAAAAGCTGTGAAAGTGTTAAAATTTATAGGATTAACAGTCGAAAAGTAAAAAGATTTGGTTTTGTGGTAATTTTTTTTTGTATTCTCCCAAAATGAACTGAAGAATTTTTATTTGAAAAATAGTTTAAAAAAACCCTTTATTTTGGGCTGAATTTTGCAAAGTCATATGTGACTTAAGTGCTAAAGATACTCGTTTTTAAATTTCATTAAAATTACGCATTATTTTCAAAACGTCAAATAGAAAAAAAGATGTTTGTTGAGAGCTTTAAAATGAATTATGTTTTCAGAATGGGGGATAATTCTGAAGGGAACATTGCATGATGAGAATATATTAGGATTAGATAGGCAGTACGCAGCCTTAAGGAGAGAGAAGTCGGCGGAAAAGTGTAGAGCTTGACGGGAAGTTCCTTAATGAACACTGCACTAATTGCAAAAGCTCGTTTGCCTTTGTCGGGCGGGCATTTTGCTAAAAACACGTCTAAATGGGGGGCATTTACAATTTTCACGAACGACATAATGTGTAAATTAATAAGGCGCTTTATAATAAAGTTGAGATTAATTACAAAAAGCTTTAAAACAGATTTTAACTTGGGAATATTGCGCCGTTAGTTTAAATCTTTTATTAATTATTTCACCTTAGATCAATTTACCTACATGTGTTGTAAACAATCACTGAGTATCGTTGGTGTACAATTACCTTGAAATATATTTTTATTGATGTATTGTACGCTAGAAAAAGTGTTAAAATAAAATTGTACATCGCTTTTGTAACGTTCACAATATAATAATGAAAATGATTTTGTGGCACTTACATCACGAAGAAGATTACAAACTTGAGGTTTTTTCAGTTAAATTAAAGTTTAATACTTTTTCTTTTCCACATATGCGCGATGTGATTATATACTTCATTAGTCTTGTGACCAAATGAACTTCACAGCTATTGTGAGCAAAATTGATACTAGAATATTTATTTCGACATAGGCACAGTAAAAATAAAAGTATTAGCGTTGCTTACTGTATACAATAAAATAGTACAATAAACAGCGAACTTTGTTGTGGAGTGTGGTGTAAGCGTGCAAAAGAATTACCGTAATCGTAATAAAGTCCCTCATTTGTAGTAGTTTGTTTAAGAAGTTAACATTTTACCGTCCGACTGATTATCACATAATTATATTTCAGCGTCGAGTGTCGCAGGCGCTTTCAACTTAAAAAGCTCGCAGGACGAAAAGTTAACACTGCACACAATTTGCGCATTACTCTATACAGTCTTCGCTCTAGGTACAATAATTGCTTTACACCTTACGCCTCACACTTCGTACCTGGGGCAAAATAGAGCTTTTAGACCTCGAGCTATTTACAGGAGCTTTAAGCTTGGTATTAGCAAGAGCTTTTAAATACACTTTAATATTACTCTATGCATAGTATTTGAAAGTAACACATTCAAATGTGATTGCATGAGATGACGTTAGAAATCAAATTCAAGGAGCAATACTGATAATATGTCAGTGACTGAATTATCTTCACGTTCCCACCAAGGCGTCCCGGGTTCGATTCCTCGGCTGGCTAAGTCTTTCATCATGACTCAGGCAACATTTTCGGGTCACTGTGGTGGTAGTAGGAGATTTTCAAATATTGTTAGGTTATTCGTAACCCGGTAATGAAGGTCTTTCTTTTTAAAGTAAAAAGTAAAGTAAAAAATATAAATGAATTCAAACAATAATTTCGCCGTGTTTCTGTTTAATCCGCATCGATCTACGTAATATTATTAATTTAATTTATTTCCTAATATTGTTATTACAATTATCACCCTTTGTTCTCATAAGTGTTACTTTACTTTAAAAATGATAGTTTCACTTAATGTTACAAATTTTAAAAATTTATATTTTGTTCAACGCTATTAACGCGTACATACTTTCGATAAGTAATGCCATTTTGGAGCAGTATTCTCAATTTCTATAGTGGTATTATTATGTTATAAATTATTAAGCAGTCTACTTAGATTTAACTAACTAACGCAAATTGATCGATTGAATTCATTACTCTCCAAATCATAATATTTAAACATCAAATGCACTAAAAACGGTACTTATCACAAGCAGAGTTGCTAGACCAATTTTAAAAATTTCTATTTAATTTACTCTTACGTTCTGTTCAACAATTATTTGATATATTTTATTTATAAAGGATAAAAATTATGTAACTAAACTCAAACAAGAACAATCTGATGAACAATATTCACATCCTGATAAATCCTTTTGTAACAATGATCACAAAGTTAACGTTTTACAATAGATTATTTGTTTGACAATGCAGTCATTCTGGATTGTCACCAAGCCGTGCAAAATGCACAAAAACACATCTCTTTTACCCGCATCACGACTCCATTCACAGATGCAACTGGATTTAATTCAAACTACGTGATCGCTCCATATCTGGAGGGATTAACTTTTCACGCGTTTTTGGTGCATTTATCAGTGCGTTGTTTTTTTTTCTGAGTTGTGAATTCATTATTATTTTCTGTGTTTGTTGGAATCGTTTGTAGTCACGATTTTTGAGGGAAACCATGTGTTATATGTTTTGTGTTCCGTGCTTCCGTTTTGTGACTTTTGTGTGAAAGGGAGATTTTGTTGACATTGTGTTTTGAAATGGGAGTGGAATTTGTTGAACCCAGCTGAGAACAATAAAAATAATTAATACTTTTACTTGCTTATTTTTAAAATATATCCATTTTTTTTAAATAAGCAAGTGTTGTTGCTTATCCAGCATTACTCTCCAGTTTCACCCGATGTTTATTAACCACTTGAACGAAAATTGACTGAACGTTGAATATTTCAAATCTTCATAGTTCATAATGGAAATAATATTGTGAGCTGAAATCAAATGTGTTTAATTATAGATTACAAAGAGAAGCAGCTTTGCAAATTTCATAATTCAAGAGCACTTAGAGCATTCTAGAGCTTTTTCTATTGCAGAAAATCAGGTTTCTGTTTAATGCTTAGAGTAGTTGTTTTGGAAAAATGATCAAATTTTCAAATTCTGTCAAGGTTTTATTCAAGTTATGTTATTATATCATTGTTGACAATTTTTTCACACACTTGAAATAATAACAGAACTTGAATAGAACTTTAAACAGGACTTGAAGATGAACTTTGATATTTGATGATTTGTTCAAATTCTGTGAAACAACTGGCCTACAGGCACATTGGAGATCGCGCTTTCGGAGTGTCTGGGCCGAAGGCTTGGAATAAACTCCCTCCGAAACTTAGATGCATAACAAGCCCAACAGAATCTAGGTCCAAATTAAAAACCTACCTTTTTGGGTTCTCATACCCTTAAATAAAAATACCCATCTGAGAGTATCATAAAATTTTACTTTTGTTTTCAAAGTGCGCTCGTTACAAAACATATTATGTATTATTATTTCTTCTTACTTCTTCTGGCGCTAATCTTAATCTAATTGTAAATATGTATGTTATTAAGTCACTTGATTTAGGTTAGCATTTATATGTCTTAGTCACAAGTCACTAGCTATATAAGTCTTAGATGTAAGTCATTAGTTATAATTGTAAATCTTAATTGTAAGCCAGTGAAATAAGTCTCTAGCTATAAGTCTTAGATGTAAGTCACTAGTTATAATTGTAAATCTTAGCTGTAAGCCAGTAATATTAATTCCTTTAAATACTTATTTGTACATCGCCCTTGAGGTGATTTCTCACAAAAACGGCGCTATATAAATTAGCCAAATATTATTATTATTATATCATGGTTAGGTTAGGTTAGGCCCACAGGTATATCATGGTTAAGTTAGATTTATGTTGTAAAACCATGAACATACTTAAAACCAGTTTTCTATCTTAAAAATGTATTACGATTACGTCAAAATTTGTACTCATTCCAGGGAATCGTGTTTCTTTTTGCAAAAAGTGAATAAATTCATCTCGTGCTATGTAATTCGTTCTATAAACTGCCAAGTAAATAAAGACGTCTAAATCACCGTCTGTCCGTACGGCCGTAATTGACCGCGTAAAACACGTTTTCCGGTAAAAAGGGAATAACTAGTCCACGCGGAGGAAAGGGAAAAAGACGCTTTTCGCGGTGAAAAAAGAAAAGGTCACTTCGCCGTAAGAGACCGGAGACATTTTTGTATCTATATTCTACCGCAAGAGATAAATAACCCAGTCCCGGGGAGGAGCCCTGAGGAATACCGAGCAAAAGGTGCGCGGAAAAACGTACAACTAATTTATATTACGACAATTTATTCGGTTCAGGAGATAAATCTAGTCAATCTTGTAAGTTTTATGTTCCAGAACCAATAAGTATTTGTATTTTAGTCTGCTCTTTCAAACAAGTTCACAAAACATCATTTTTAATTTGTTTGACATCCTAAAATTGACATGAATTTAGATTTTCACGGCCAAAAGCATTATCGTGATTTATTTCTGGGGTATAGTGCCGTGTTGCGCTACCTACTTCTTTAATTATTGTTGAAGAGAGTATCAATCGAAAATCTGAAACAAATTTTCAGATTTCCATTTGAGTGTCGCAAATATTATATTACAATTTGAGATCACTGTTGGCTCTACAACCCCTGGTGGGTCTTGGCCTCCTCAAGAGTCTTCCTCCACTCATCTCGATTTTGAGCCAGCTCTCTCCAGTTTTGAAGCTCCAAGATAGATATGTCTTTGAGGATGTTGTCGCTCCATCTTAGTCTTAGTCTTCCCAGGCTCCTTCGCCCTATTGGTCTGGAGTTCAGCAGGGACTTTGGTGCTTGATGCTCGGTCATTCTCTCCACATGATCCAGCTACCGAAGTCTTCCCAATTTTATAAATTTTGCGACGTTTAGCTCCTTAAACAAAGTATAGAGCTCATTATTATAACGTCTGCGCCAAAATCCATTTTCTAGAACCGGTCCGAAGATGCGCCTCAAAATTTTTCTTTCAAAAACGTCCAGTGCTCGCTCATTCCTCTTAGTTAGTACCCAAGTCTCAGCTGCGTGCGTAAGTACTGGTCTGATAATTGTTTTGTATACTAATATCTTCGTGTTTCTGGACAGCATTCTGGACTTTAATTGGTTTTGTAAGCGGAAATAACAGCGATTTGCGTTCACTATGTGTTCACAATTTGAGATATTACTCATTAAGTCCAATTAAGTAACATTGAGTAACCTTGACTGTATTGAACTTTTTTCACTTGTTAATTTTAACATACCTTAAGACGTAGGTACATACCGTACAGAATTATTCCACACGTTTAATTACAAGACAAATGCATCAAGTAATTCGCCAATCAAACGTGCTCTTCATATGTTCAATAATATTGGTCTTATAATATCGACATTTTCTCCGATTCACTGCCTAAATTTAAAAAGAGCATAATGTAAATAATACAATTTGTTCAAAGCACATAAATACATACATACATACTCACACACACACATGCACACTCTCACACACACACACACACACACACACACATACACATACACAAACCTTCCCACTAAGCAGATCACCCGGTAATAACTTAATATACACTAAATAAGACACTACACAGAAACACATCCTAGGTACCCAACATGAAATATACTTAATAATTGTAAATTGTTTTCACCACTGTAAATAATGTACTGTTCGTTTTTGTTTATAAAAAAAAATAAAATAAAAAACTTCAAAAATAAAAATGATGTATCTATTTAATTAAGGATATTTGCGCACATCGTGATTAGAACCAGCGACCTCCGGATTTATAGCCAAAGATTGTAACCTCTCAACAAAATAAAAAGATTCATTGCGCACTCGTATGATGACAAATAGTTTTAGAATCATCGTAATTTATTTTTGGGGTATAGTGCTGTGTTGCGTTGCCTTCTTCGTTAGGCAAAGTTACAATGATACAGCGAAACGTTGGCTAAAGGATGAGGTAGCAACACGGCGTTATACCCCAAAAATAAATCACGATGATTCTACAATTAATTATCATCATACGAGTACACAATGATTCTTCAATAACGTTGAGAGGTTTAGAGCTTACTGACGTTTGCATTTAAACTTAAAATAAATTTAAATAAATGAAGACAATATAAGCGAAACTCAATCGAAAATCTGGAAACAGAAAAATCAGAAAAACATATTGACACCTCTGGGACTCGAACCCAGGACCTCTTGCTCTTGAAATTCGGTCATGTTTAACTGTACCATACTTCGACTAAGAACCACCTACATTATCTTCATTTTCTTTAACGCATATATTATTGGCAATTATCTTTATGTATGATTGCAAGATTCAAACCCGAACTAAATGCACTCTAGATAGTGTCTGGATAAATCTTTATCCATTTTATTTAATATGCGACATCAATCTATCTATCTGGTTAGCGCGTTTGCCCGGAAAGTAAGAGGTCCTGGGTTCGAGTCCCAGAGGTGTCAATTTGTTTTTCTGATTTTTCTGTTTCCAGATTTTCGATTGAGTTTCGCTTATATTGTCTCCATTTATTTAAATTTTACAATTTGAGGTTTTACTCATAAAGTTAAAATAAAAAATTAAAATAAATTTGTCGTATTTCAAAATTTATTCATTTATACATATTTGTGGCACGATCCGAACCGAACTTCAGATACAGATTATCTTCTGCTTAGTTAAGATTCATCTCAACAAACTGATAAAAATTTTACAACCTGCGTAATAAAAATTTAAAGCAATTCTGATAAGCAACCGTTTAAGTTTTAATTGTCTTCTCCAAGGGTTCATGCTATCTTTTCCCCCACCGAAATCTCTTCATCTTACGCGAATGCAAAAAGCCCAGGCGACATCAAATCACATAACTTAACCTTATGTCGTTGAGGAATTCTTTTGCCAGGATTTTTATTCCTGCCGAAGGATCCCCGCTTGTCTTGTTAAAATATTTCGCCGCCCAGAATATTAGGATGCGTTTTACGGCTGCATTTGTTTTTTTTCTGGTTCATTTGTTTCTTTTATCGTCTTCGCTTGTTTCTTTTTTTATAGCGGTGTGCGTTTGTTTTTGTTAAAACTGAGTGGATCGAGATGCTGCCCTGAGAGATTGCAGAGATTGAGAGAGGTTATAAAAATGAATTTGCGGGTTTTGTCTTGGAGATAAAAATGTTTGTTGTTGCTCGGTGTTGCGTTTTGGAGATAAAAATAAACTTCACTACCCAATACCGTAACTCAATCAAATACTTGACAATCTTTTCCTTAATTATAATTATTGTTATGTTCGATTATTAATTGACTGAAAATAGAAGTAGGAATCTATGTGATTGTGCTTCACAAAACATCAATTAATCTAACAGTTACAGTTTCTAATCAGAGCTTGCTTATCATTTATTGGAGAAAACCATACTTTTGATTTTAATAATGGTACCTATAGATATTTTACACTGAATATTAACGGTGTCCGTTTAGATTTAGATCTTTATGTCTCGAAATTTTAGAAATTAGAAAGAGTGTACAGAAGAATTAAAATATTGTCAATTTTCAGAAAAAAAAATTTAAATTGTTCTTTGCTAAATTCTGTCAAAATTTGTGATTTAGTTTTGTAAACCTTGGTGAAGTGAGCTTTGAAGAAACATGTCGTTTTAGATAGTTTTTAAAGAATGGATTTAGTAGATAGTATGCAGAATAAATTTTTTAAACAATTACGTAAGTTATACAACAAAGCTACAAGTCACTTTACGAAAAAGACCTACATTGTCAGATCTATTGTTTCTAAGTTTATCTGATGAATAATAAAATAGATCGTCCCGAATTGCTATTCGTCATAGGTTGAAATGTTAACGAGACATATCAGCAGCGTTTCTTCATATAGAAGCCAACAACACTAATGCATCAAATAATTCAACAATTACTATCGCAATCACAACTAAAACCCACTACGAAAAATGACTACACTTAAATTTTTCATGATTCCTTGCTAACATAAAAAACTAATTTATTACATTTTTAGCATGATGTAAATTATTTAATAACTAATTAAATGAAGACAATATTAGCGAAACTCAATCGAAAATCTGGAGATAGAAAAATCAGAAAAAGATATTGGCTCCGTTCGAACCCTTTGCTTACATGGCAAGAGCTCTAACGATTGAGCTACGGAACCCATATCAAATTCGGTCACTTTTAACTGTGTCATACTTCGACTAAGAACTACCAACATTATCTTCATTTTCTTAACTGATTTTTCTTTTCTGATTTTTCTGTCTCCAAATTTTCGATTGAGTTTCGCTAATATTGTCTTCATAAAAAAAAATCAAAATAAATATTTAATAACTACTTGCACAAATGTTTTCTTTAATTTCTTTTAACACCCGAAGTTACCTACTGAAGTTCTACGATAGGTCCTTATAATTTAATTTAATATTCTTTATCACTTATATCACAATATATTGTGTACCTACGTCTTAATAAACAAATGTCATTTTGTTGGATAATATATTTATGATTGTAAGATCCTTTCTCATAAAAAAATATATTTTACAGCGATACACGTAAACTGCAGCACACTTTTAGTATGGTTGTTTAAAACGAAAGGATTTTAATGTGCATTTTCAGAACCGGATACACAAGCTTAAAATCCGTCTTCATTTAAAGTGACACTTTAAGACTTTAGGTATTTGTTTGTTTATTTTTGTATTAAAAATGTATTTTTTTAAGCTTTCTCTTTCCAAATTCACCGAAACAATCTCATTATCTGACATGAGAAATTGACCATGAGCCTTCGCCATAAATACATCTAGTCTTGTTTCATTGTAAAGCCGGCGTGTAGCGGCTTGTAAAAACAAAGTGTTGTATTCTCCACGTCAATTGCGTCCAATTAGCGTGAGAAATGGACCACTGGGGGGGAGGAATGAGATCGGAAAGAAGAAGATCTGAATACTGTTTTGACAGCTGCGCGTCTCACCAGGATCATTGCAGCATCTCAACTCTAAACACAGTCTTGTTACGTGATAAATGATTAGCACGGAAGCCTGGTAAAGACATCATTTCATTTTCAACAGTAAATTACAATACGAAACAATGCAGCCGTGATCAAAGGAGTGCAATATCAATAAACTTTATGCTGTGGTTTGCGAATGGCTACCAAATAGATTTATGAAGTACTGCAATCTTTAGGAAGCTTTGATAACATAAGAGTATTACACACATTGGAAACTATGAACAGCTCTATTTACCTATACGTAAATACCTTTACACTTTCACGATGATAAACTAGTAGTTCTGTGAACAAAAGACCTCGCTTGCATAAAATCGTATTTCTAATTTTCTCTCATTTAATAAGTCAAACCCAAGTTTTACTCTAATCTTCCCAAAAATCATAAAATTTTTAAGCAGCTATGTAGGATCTACTTAAATATATACTTACATTTTTATAAACCATTCATTTTATGCAACTTTTTTCAAATGGGAATCAAGCAATTTGATTGAAACATTACCATCTCACAGACATTTTCTTTTTTAAACCATTTTCAGGCTCATTCAACGTGAACCACATAGTCAAATTAGCCATTTAGTCAAAATAAGACTTGTTTAACTAATAAAGTGGATGCAGCAGATTTTCGAAAACGAAAATCAGTCAACTATCTAGTAAAAGTTAGCTACCTAATCAAAATTAGCCTTCTATTCAAAGTAAAGCTTGCTGGAATAATAAAGTAGATTTAGTAGATATTAGGAATTGGAACATACAAACAAATTTACAGTTAGACGAAATTAAATGAGTCGAGTTAAAACAGAATCCGTTCGATTTTTTTTACTAGACATTTTATTTGTTTATTGATTATAGACTCTAACAACCCTGTGTACGGGAGATGAACGTCTTTAGTTCATCAATAACGTATTAAAATTTGAGTGGGCAATTCTTTATTTAGTTTCCTACCGGCATGTATCTATTTCATAGCAAAAACAATTCTTTAACAAAAAATCAAGCAATCGATATTTTTCATTAAAAAAATGCCACGTAGGGTCGACTGTGATACGCCTTCACCGACGTATCATGATAGGTCATTTAGCGTTGGTCACATCAGCAACGCATTTATCACCAAATAAGTGTATCTCGCATAGCATTAATCCGTATGAATAATCTGATACGGCCAACCCTCCTGCGGTACCTACCAGTTACCTGACTTCAAAATGCGGCCGTTAGCGACGCTCGGCGTCTCCGTTAGGCGGCGTTACACGGCATCGTTAGCGCCTAACGAAATTAGCGACGATTACCCGCTAGCCGGAAGTTGGCGAATAGATGCGGAAGACGGATTACTACTCCACCGCGGGGTACACAGTGCCCTGATTACCGGCGATACTAGACAGATTAATAAGAGCTTCGTTGATTATACCAGTGGATGGACCCTATGCAATTCATTAAACTAGCAAATAGCTTGCTCAAAATCTAGGCGGGTTATCTATAACATTCTATTTCTTATAATTAGGAGGGTTCATTTGAAAGATACGGCTAGTGTAAATGTTTATTTATGTGCATCGGGCTTAGATGAGTCAATTCGTTCGTAAAAATAACGAATTTATTGGATAGTTTTCCAATAATTATTATCATTTTATTTAATGCATATTTTTTCCAATACCTCTCCAAGAGCGATCACCTCAAAAGCGAGAAATGGTACGAGGCGTTATGTAACACAAATAAAAAATTTGAATATAGAAAAAGGGAGATGGTTGTAGGGAATTTTAGGGACACGGTTGTTCAGATCTTGTTTATAAGTAATTTATAATTTATTAGTCCGGAGCCAAACTGAGTATAACTAAATATTTGGTCACCGCATTACAAGGTTCACTCAGATTCTATTGAAAAAATACAGCACAAGTCTTTAAGATATATAAGTTATGAACAATAAACTTCAAACTCCTATTGAAAATATAAACTTAACTATAACTTAAAAATCTAAAATTAATAAAGCAGTCCAACATAAGAGTGGTATCTGATGTCATTTATCTTTTTAAAGTCATCAATTCCTTATTGATAGCCCTGCTTTATTGCAATTCATTTCATTTCACATTCCTAATAGAGTCACATCAACTGGAAATATCTTTCACTGCAATAATAATGTCAATACCAATTCATTTGTCCTCCCTTATACCACGTATACACAGCTTAGGAAACCAATATGCAGAAGTAGCAGATACTTTCAACAGCACTGAAAGAAAGTCACAAAAAAGCATTTCACATTGGTTTATAAGATAACATTGGTTATACGTTAACATTTTGTTTCCAACATCGTAAATTAATATGCATAGTTGTTTTGTTATCCATTTTTTAATTATTTAATTTTTTTGATTCTGCATTTAAAAGAATTTGGACCGTAACTAAATAAATAAAAAATAAACCAATATCAAGCAAATTTAGAATCTTAATTGAATGGTCTCTCACCTAAATAATAATTTGTGATACTACTGTGTGACTAAATAAAGGACTACTCGATTCGCCCATTTACAGCGCATAAATTTGTGTCCATAAAAAAAAATGCAAAAATCTGCATGTACGGAACGCCAGTAACGAAAAAACGAATCACGAAAGGGAGTGATCGACGCCCAAATGTTTATAATAGATAAATATGCGCTGTTGGATACCTAAAGGCATTCAAATGCAGGTATAAATATCCCAATGACTATTTTCCCGCATCACAATAATTAGCTCCGGTGACCAATTGCGTATTTTTCGTTCGTTTTTTGCGTTTAAAAGGCCTTTTTTGATTCCGGTTTGAATTTTTAATTGGCCATTACCCAGCGCGGCTTGGCACGCCGGCCATATTAATCGGGAGCTTCATGTTGTGGATATTCAATTATTTTTTGGATTTTGCATTTTTGACCGCGGTTTTTATTCCCCATTTCGAGCACTTACCGCAAACGTGATCAATCTACAGTGCGGTCGCAATGAATGTGCTCACATGGACGGCGAATAAATTTATTCAAATATTGATTTAAAACTAAAAAAAATATCTAAAATAAATACAAAACATTGTAATCTTCTTCGAAGTCACAGCGATACACTAAAGACGGGTCGTTTCACAGAATTTGTACAATTCATCAAATTTAAAAATTGATTGAAGTTCGGTGAAAGTTCTATTTAAGTTCTGTTATTTTCCAAGTACTGAGAAACAACAGGCCCACGATGAAGTAATAACAGCATTTGAATAGAACTTTCGCAGAACTTAAATTTATAACTTTGAAAAGAATACCTTAAAAAAGGTCCCTTGCTGCAAAATTGGGGATGACAAATTGTTGATACAACAATATGTTGGCTGAAGAAATTTCGAGAAGTATGCCTTATTTTAACACCATACAGAAGCCTCTGTCAGGGGTCAGGGCCAATGTGGTGAGACTCTTTGAGAAAAGGAATAATTGAACCGGGATTCTAGAGACCCTTATTATAGAAGGGAGTAAATACAGAGGTTGGTATATCATCAACAGTCCAGCAGTTGATCACAAAAGTGACGTTTTTTGGAGCGGTTATCTCTAAAGAAAAAAAAACACAAGGCACAATAAGATTATGGACACTTAAAAGCACGCGATGATCAAAATATAATTTCCTTAGACCCCTTTTATTCATCTGCACACGCCCTTGGATAACATCCCCCAAAAAATGGTAACTTTATTAACGTGCTACGTTAAATTACCTAAATACGATTACCATAAACTTATTACCACGTTCATCGTAGATAATGAATAATACAAGAAAAATACGTTCCGATTTCCGAAGAGTTTCAGAAAGAAATTTGAATAGCACGAAAGTGATATTTGAAAGGTTGTCAATATAACAAGCATCTATTTTCGAAATCCTTTCTGTGTCCACCAGTCCTAATTAAAAAACATATAAATCTCTCTTCTATTTTCCGATGTATTTTTATTTCAGTCCCCACCGCACTGTGACAGTTGGCCAACCAATTGTCAATTAGCAACATCAAACATTTTTCAAATCACCACAGATGCTGTTATTTTTTCCGATTTTAAAACCTTTAGTATCTAACTTTTTTTCCACTGTGACAGCGGGTTCTTGAAAAAATACAAATCTAGTACCTATTTTAGTAATCTCATCAGAAATTTATCCCACATGTAATAATATTGTCTCAATATATGTATAATTGAAACCTGGCTTGAAATGGACATAGCCATCTTTGGTGTCCAGATCTGAATAGCCAGGTACTTCCCCTCATCCCCATTACCGTCAACCTCACAACATTCCCAAATAGGGGGTGACGTAGTCTCATTGGCTCCAGACGGTTCGTAGCAGTTGGGACTCTTGTGAGATATTCATATTAAAAAAAGTGGGAAGACAAGTAGATGGGGAAGAGAAACTTGGGGAAGAACCTGTCTAGATCTGTTCACCAAACAAGGCTAAACCAATTTCTTGCAACATTTCGATTCCATTTGGTTGTCTTTGACTTTTTCAATTTGGGAGGCGGAAACAGGTACTACCGCTCCGGGAACCTTTATTGGATAACCAACACCCCTGCCATAGGTCACCCTAAGTGGTTCGCTACGTTTGGTGACTTAGCAGGGATGCCCGGGTTCATGGGGTGAGGTTTGTCTAGGACTTGGTGGCGGATGACCTGGACACACTGAACCCCAGATTCCTACCTACTCCTCATACCTTTTTCCATCCCAGAACTTCCTGTCCTTCCTTTCCTTAAAAAGACACTCCACATAGCATCCCGAAAGATGACATACGCCCTGACGGAAATTATTTTCCTCAGGGCCTCCTTTGTGGAGTAAATGTAAAAAAAGCGATACTAAAAATATCTAGCACTGTAAGTAAATCTGTTCATTGTAAAGCGCGATTGATACGATGTTTCAGTGAATGAGCAAACATAAAAATAATTTATTTATTATTATTAATATTTTTAAACAATATTTCATCGATAATTTTATATACGAGTATACAATTCATGTCGTAATGTTTTACGGTAAAATCATAACGTATCGCTGTTAAGCTACAATTTAAAATGACCAGGTTTAAATAAATAAATAACCACCGAATCGCTATTCAAATTTCCAGCGAAATTAAAATTTGAACTCCCATGAAGTTGGCACTATGAAATGGATTTAATAGCGCATAAAATTATCACGTTTGTTATTTCTTTATCGATCCAGACGTATCCCGGCGTGATGTGTACCTTAAAAAAGAATATTTAATTCTCACGTGTGAATAAATAAACGATTTTAATAATCTCTGATTTCAGCGTGATGATTTCGTCAATCACGTCCTTTTATATCTGATCCGTGGACACACATTATTTAAAAAAAACATAAATCAGGCTATATACTATGCAAGTTTTATGTTCCTTTGTATAAAATATAGTAATAAGTCGAATTATATTATAATTATGATTCAAATGACTTGAACATTGTTTCATAAACAGATCTAAATAGCTAAGTACTTCCACAAGCATATCTTTTCTCTTTACCACTCAATTTAGCCTCACAATACTCCCCAAAAAAAAGAATTATAAAAATTTCAAATTTGTCCTAATTAATCTAACATCTTATGATTTTTATGAAATTATTTATGTACATTTGGTGAGAATAGGTTTTAAAGTATATTTCATACCGCTAGATGATTAGGGTGTCCCTACCCAGAAAAAAATTCTATTTTATTGACATAATTTTGTTTTACATCAAAAAATATGTATAACCCCAAATTTTAACTCTCCTACCCCCACCCTCTCATTTTTAATCGCGTTTTTGGTATTTTTATACGAACAAATTGAACCGTCTTTCGTATTTCAAACAGAACAAAATTATTTATGTTGTTGAATGACAGATGGCGCTACGTCCACCTCATCGAACTTTTATTCACACATACTCAAAACATTCACGAGAAGCGTCGCGTCATTTAGATATTTCATTCGACATCATGTAGTCGCGCGGGCAAACCATCGAGCTTAATTGTGTTGACTAAAGACGGACCGACAAAAAATATTGTACACTCAATTGCTCTTCGAAATTCATATTGATTTTCTTTATTTCACTTTCCTATTTAAGTTGGTGTTTTTTTGCTTTTATCGGCGGTCATCATATACAACGCTCTATTCCTCTTTCTGTCATAGATCTCATCCCCACACACTTACAATAGATTAGTCATTTTTTTTATTTAATAACCAACAATTCATTAGAAATAATTTATATAGCAGAACAACGTTCGTCGGGTCAGCTAGTATCTATATACATTTCCATAAATATTATTGATGGTTGCATAAATTAATTGCCCACAGAGACACCGAATATTCCTCCCACAAAATCAAATATTACACAATACGAAGTTCGATTGATGTTTCGTATACATACAGTCGTAAAATAGCTACCTATTTATTGACGTCATGAAATAAGGCTTGATTCTCACAAACACACACCCCTGGGAAGGCTGTACAGCCAGGGAACGGGTAGGGACGGTAAAGGGGGAAGGGTGTGTATCGGTTATTTGTATTTAACCGCTTTGTGTATTCAGACAATATTGGTCGTTTTGTGTGCCCGAACGGAGAGGGGAGGGAATTAGGGGTGGGTAATTGAAATGAAAGCCTACCCAACAACACAGAGCCGATGAAAGCCTTCGGTAAGTTCGGCTGTTTCCGGAATCGCAGAAATAACGTTATGTTTTCCCCCGAGGATAATGAGAACGGGCCTTCAGATTTCGTGGAAATTGGGATTTGGTAATTATCATTATAATTTATTACTTTTTCGATGGGTATGGGTCCTTTCTTTCTTCTTTTGTATTTGAAAATTAAGTCCCCACGGAGCCTTTGGCTTTCCAAGAGTAACAATTTTTCTTTTGGAAATGTTGTTTAAAGGGTGTTCAAGGGGAATTGATGGAATAAACCATGTCCAAGAAGAGATCATGGGGAAGGAGACAGGAAAATTATAGATTTTTTTCAACCCATAGACGCTTAAAGTTTAATGTAACCTCCGGTTTTACATTAAATTGATTGATCAATTGCAAAGTTCTGTTTTGGATAATCAATCTTATATTACAAGTTACTTAGTTAAGTTACAAGCTGCCGAAATGAGGTACTTGAGAGGAGTGGCAGGGGTTTTGAAATGGGATTATATAAGAAACTCTATGATCCGAGACGATCTAAACATTGAACCACTGCTACTCTTCATGAAAAAATCGCAACTGAGGTGGCTTGGGCATGTGCTAAGAATGTCCTATGACCGAATTCCGAGGAAGATACTGAGTGCGATTCCAGAGAGAAGACGTCCAGTGGGCCGCCCCAGATACAGTTGGGTGAGGCAACTCCAGAAATTATGTGAGGAGAGGATGGGTCTACCATGGACGGAGGCCTAACAATAGGGACGTATGGAGGAGCCTTGTTGATGCAATGGGTCCCCGACCTGACAAGGGGAAGAAGAAGAAGATGATGATGATGTAAGAAGTTAACCTCAACTGATAATTCAATTGAAGATTAATAAAAAATGAGGTAGAGCAAAACACCTGATATTAATTTCGTCTACAGGGTGATGATTGTTCTAAAGATAGTCAACATTTCAGAAAATTCAGAAAATTACAAACAATGAATTTAAAAAGTTTATTCCTACTAATATTTGTAACTTCTGAAATATAAAATACGAATTGGTATTATTGAATACAACGACGAAATAAATTACAAGTAGATCTCGCTACCTGCTTTTGAAGGTTATATTTAAAAGGTAATTGTTTATTCTCGAGTGTTTTCCGTCTGAAAGGAACCGTAATGCCCGACTGAAGAATAAGCTAATTATAATAATGACTCCAAAGCTTTTCATGAAAGCTTTTCAGGACACAAAATATAATCGCATTACACATTGTGAGTCTGTATTATTATTTCAGAAAATTAAGCTCATTGAGTAGGACAAAAACAAAAAGAGAGAAGGAGATGGAATTCTTCTTGTTCGTTGGAAGAATTTATTTATTCTCGGTCTGAGAAAGTTTTCACAGCGGCTCTGAAAGTGTGAAGCTCCCAAGGATTTTCTTTTGATTAATTTTTTTAGCTTTTAATTAGCTTTCCTGTTCTGCCATTCTTTTAATATTGAAAAAATACTGCATTATTTTGTAGACAGTTTAAGACATATTAAAATAGACTACGGAAATAACGAGAAGAGCTAAAAGGTTTTGCATTGACCTATAAATTTCAGATAGAAAAATCTGTTCAATTTAAGCACAAGCGTTCGAGAGTTATTGCTGCTTCAGACAAAAGACTCTTTTTTTTTTTTTTACAGTGAATACCGCACAAGAATCTCAACTGCTCCCGTCTGGAGCCAGTGAGACTATGGCATCCCCAATTGGGGTATGTTGCGAGGCTGAAGGTAGTGGGGAGGGGAAGGAGGTGGGGAAGAGGAAGGTTGGGAAGTAACCTGGCTATTCAGATCTGGTCACCAAACACGGCTAAAGCCATTTTCAAGCAACGTTTTAATTCTGAATGGTGGTCTTACACCAGGGCGATACTGATAGTATCTTCCACTCTGAAACATGCCGCAAATATACTATATATTATTTTAAATGAATTAATTGTGAAATAATACAAATTAATCAAATAAAATTTATTTGCGCATGCCGGGTTCGAACCCGCGACCTCCGGATTGTGAGTCTAGAGTCTTACCCACTGGGCTACGGAGGTCGTCACTCTGTGTTCCTTTTAAAATATGTAGGTACATTGCATTTCAATTTGGATGTAGCGAAATAGGGTTCATAAAGGCGGCCCTGAGGAAAAAATATTCTCTCAGCGCCTATGTCGTCTTTGGGGATGCTGTGTGGAAGGTCTTTTTAGGTCAAGGAAGGAGAGTAAGTTCTGGGAAGGAAAAAGTATGAAGAGTGGGTAGGAATCTAGGTGGAGAAGCGTACCCAGGAGTGGCGGACGTATAAATCCATTGCTGTGTAAGGCGATGGTTGGAGAGTCCCGCTGGAGAGGTCTATGTTAGGTCTCCCTCAACCTGCCTTTCGTGATCCGGCCCGCCACGCAATAGATGATTCGCCACCGACACCTAAACCAAGATCACAAAACGGGATTGCCTGAAGTAAAAAAATTATGATACTTTGTGGCTTTCCAGTTTCGCGAAAAGGATGGGGTTAAAAGCTTTCTTTTAAAACTCCATCGAGTTGTTAGGCGTTATCGAAATATGGTTACAGAAATATGTCCCAGAAAGCTAGTGCAAAGCTTGAGCAATGCTGGTTCGCTTCAATACATTGAGCTTCAGAGAAAACCGGGTACAAAAGCTCCCGGAACGCGTGGGAGGAGCTTTTGCCCATTGAGGCTACAAATGCCTTTCTTGGCCTTTTCTCTTAGAATAATAAGGACTCCTATTCCGCCTTTCTTCTCTGAAATAGGCGGGAGATGAAAAGCTCTCTGCTTCTGTGTCCTCTTTCTCTTTCTTTTTATATTCGCCTTCTCGAATCTCCCACCCCCTCCCCCTTTCGCCTCCCAACACCCCCCACGACCCCCTTTATTCTCGTGACCCAACAACCCCCACCGCTTTCCCGGGATGTGCCAGTTCTCTAAAGAAAACTCAGAGTACAAAAGTATATTTAAATTAAAGTAGGTTTCCAAGATTGCTGGGCTTATTATGCAATCTAAGAATACGAACATCGTGCTACGTAATTTACTATGAATCTAACTAATAAAGATATTTTACACAACCAAATCAACCACTCATTTACCAAAAGCAGTTGTTTATCAGCTATGTAAAAATTTAAACACTTTATTAATAAGGGGGTTATGTCTTCAAATTGTATTAGTAAATTATATTTTCGCATTAAGTTCTACAAGTAACAGCATGTGCCTACGTAACGTGAACTAAACCAGGCAATTTGACTGTCCTAAAACGTGAAATCTCCTAGTTGGACAGTAAAAAGTTTCTTATAATGTATTTTTGTTCAAATAAATAAATTAAAAAAAGGTTTGTAAATAAGTCACGAGCAGTGATTAAAAACCTTTCACTTTCGCCTTCACAGCCCGCGACATTGTAAATAACTAATTGTGTAAAAATGTAAGCAAATCCTTATTTGTAAGCTTTTGTAAAGGTCATTTCATAAAAATTTTCCCGTCCTAAATTCTCCAGTCTTTCTATCAATTGTACTTTTGACACTAATCTTTTAAAAAATGTAATATCAACAGTAATGGAGGGAAGTTATTGTAAAATCATGCAATGTCCGCTGTTTGTCAACAGTGTCCTCCGCGTGCAAAGTCGTATTTTATCCAAGCATATATTTGTTAATAAAAGTGTGTTTTTTCAGTACCTTTTTGCAAATGATAAAAAAAGACAGAGCCCAAGAAATTATAATAAAGTGTACAACGCCCTTGAGATGATATTTCACGGCACTGCACAATTTATCCAATTATTATTATTAATTATGTATCCATTTATTTACTAAAAGATTACAAAAAGGAACGATTTCGTGTATTTAACTCGTATCAAATAATAACGAAAAACCTTTCTACTGTGAACGTAGTTACATAAGAAGTGAATTCACAATGGGTTGTTATGTCAAGATTTCTGATCAGAAGAGCAAATTTTGATTGTAATGAGACGTTTATGTATAATATAATCTGAATCTTTAGTAGCAAGCACTTAAATATTTGAGAAGAGTTTTGCATGTCTTATCATTTCATCATTAAAATTGTGAACCAGAAAATACTGCGAATTTCTGCGAAACTCTTACAAAGTTTGAACTGAAATATTCTTAGAGTTTTAAATGCGGTCAGTTTGCCCTCAAAGTACAGAAAGTAAGTCACGCCACTAACTGAATTTGTAGAGCATTAATGCTTTGCAGTTTTACGTGAAAAATAATAAACCCCACAAAGTTACATTCGTCCACTCAGTTTTTGGTATTCGAAAGCATGTTTTATAAATGTGATATTTTGTATGGCTCACCCCCGATTCTGAAATATCCATATTACCTACTTTAAAACGTCCGAAAAAAATATGGTTTAGCTTCCAGTACCCTTTTTACTAATCGTTATCCGCAGCACCTACCACAATTCGTTACAACTAACGAGCGTCGTTAAACCTCTGTACGGCTAACGGCCGTTACAACGCTACGACTGAAACGTATTTCCTGAAGTAGGTTACGTGACGGTAATGACTGGTTATGAAGGACGACGAATTTTCGCAAAAGTCATAGATTACATTTATAAGTTAAATTCAGCGATTTATTTGTAATAAAATAGTTATTACCTTGTTAAATAGCTATTTCTTGCCCGCAATAAAAGAAGAAATATACATAACCGTCAATGTTTCTGTAAACCTGCTTTTCAATAATCATAACAAACGCTATTGAAACTCTGCGTTATATTATTTATTAAATTTTTCTACATAATTGTGTAATGCTTTTCTTGGTAATAACAACCACCAACGCCGTAATCTTTTTTAATCACAGTCATTGATAACTATGTACTTTAAACATGGCCATACAATTAACTGAATAGTAAACCTTCTTGTTTATTTATTTTAATCACTTCATTATTTAGGTTATTTTATGTAGAGTTATGTACACTGGTAAACACTCATTTCGCCTTCTACAATTGAATATTTTCAATTTAATGTATTTTGCAAACAGATCAATTAAATATGTATAACACAATGATCTTTTTTAATTACAGCCATTAATATACTTGAGCTAAGAAATTATAATCATGGATACATTTTAATTTGTTAAAAGCTGTTATTTAAAAAAATGATCTGTTTAACTTAATCAATGATAAAAGAGAAGCATTTACACGAGTGTGAAATTGTTTCCTAACTGATAATTGTCGTTATTATTCGTTTGAATTGACGTCACACATCTACCATAATAATTTATTGTGAAACAATTTTTAAACGGTAATTCTGTTATGCGCAAATATAACAAAGCTCTGACATATTACAATGTCGTCATGTTTAATAATCTCTGCTTCAGATGATGACTGTTAGTGGATCTTGATAAACGTTGATTCAAAAGTCTTGCCTAAGATGAAATGAAAAAGAAATTCTTCTTATTACTCAAGCCTCCCTTTCTTATCTGATACATCATGCTTATTTCGGCTGGGCTTTATTATCATAAGGATTTTCACCATAGTTTTATGCCACATTCCTGTCATCAATTAAGAATTACCGCAGAGGGAAAAGAAATTATTGTAAAAGTTCTTCTTCCCAGAAAATATCAAGTAATAATCATTTTACGGCAATTTTTTTAAATGTCAAAATTATTCCACTACGACAGGCGATTTACAACGACTAACCAACTAACATTCATGCCATTTCAGATAGTTCGTAGGCAGATGGGATGGACCGCCAAGCAACTCGATTTTGGCTCACACTCGTTGCTTCATTCACATTCTTACTTTTGACATGGCCTGATTTAAGAATTTGATAGTACCATGTCTTCCTCGGAAGTCTCCAACTTCACCTACCATTCACCTTCCCCTTTTACTTATTTCTTCATTCATCATGCCTAAACTACTATTTACAATGCAGATCTTATTAATACAAATAAAGTTTGTTTCCTAATACCACCCATAGGAATAGAAAACGACGGATTTTCTCAACACCTCTCTAAAATTCCGAGCTTTTGTTAAAATTGTAAGCATGTTAACAATTACGAAACTAAATTCTAAAAACGAAATGTGGATTACAGGTGGCCCAATACCACCTTGAGAAGGCACGCGATGATGACGAACACTATGAGGTGGAAAATACTTGGTACATTTATCTTTTGGATGCTCATCGCATCGAGTCTCTGTTCACACGCTTTTCATAATGACTATTGCTAACATCGCGCTCGCGTTTCGGCAAGATTTACATAATCCAACATCTAACTGTTGACAACAAAGAGCAGCAGCGGAGTACTTTGACAGTGCATAATTACAAGTATATTGAACAGGTTCTTACAAAGAATTTCATCAAGTATTCATTCACACCATGTGGAAAGATGTGTTGAGAACCTGTGACGCCAATGCACCACGAACATACGAACATGAATATACCGCAAACATTATCTTTTCAACGAGGTGTTAGTATTTAACAAATAATACAAATTTGATTGTGTTAAGTTTGTTGAAAGCGATGATTCTGATTTGATATATTAATGCTTTTTTCGTCGAATAGGATGTTGCCATAGTAAACAGAATGCTTTTTTGTATTACGGTTTTGTAATACATGAGAATAAAAAGGCAGATATCTAAATATCGTTTACAACTTGGTAGTTTTCACTGACAAGTTAAACATGTGTTACAGATGTTACATTACAATTATTTTCACCTCACCTGAATATAATTAGGAAACTTAGATTGTTATTTCATTATAAAGCTTTTAGTCATTTTTATATCATTAGTTACAAGTTACTGGTTGTAAGCTATCATAAATATGTTCTTTCCTAGTTAGGTTGTAAGATTTGGGTTGTAAAATTGATTAACTTTTGATAAATGTACAAGTTTTCGCGTTTCTTTCGAGCATTTGTAAGTAGCTTAAGCGTACCGTTCGATTTTTTTCAGAATACGGTTGTGAGATGTTGAATAATTTTGCGCTTTCCTGTTATTCTATAAAATACCAACGTCATATGCTCTACAAGCTCATGAAAATTAGGTTTGTGGCATTAAGATGAAGATATACGTGAAATCCTATTTAGATACTATTTTGATTAATCTTTAAGACGAATCGGCTTACAGTATGAACATCAAAAAATATGCTACGGATAAATAGAAGCTTTTACTAGCTTTTCTATGTATTGGAATTACAATAAAATTATTATTTACGTACCAAAAAATATAAGCGTAAACCACCAAAAAAAATGTTTTCTCGTGACTTAACTATGAAGTAATACAAGAAACAATTTTTTAAAAATACCCCTTTATGGCTAAGACATTTTTGAGGTTTTCCATGTTCTAACTTTTTTCATTCTTATAAAATTATTCACAAAATAAATAAAAACCACTTTTTCGCTTACTAGCCTCGTGCAAATAAGACGCTCGATTTTAAAATTTTGCAGGTATGAGATTCGAAATATTTCTAGCGTTTATATTCCTGTTAAAACGCGTTTACGACTTGTAATTATTGCAAATTATGCTACCCAGATATTAAGACATTGTTATGAATTTCCGTAATAAAGGTTTTAATTTGGTAAGTTGACATCGTACGGAGTGCTCATATCCTCAGACGTCACCGTGGTGTGAAGCAACAAATTAATTATTTTACTCTAGTACTTTGTTTCATGAATACAAATGGATCAGGTTATTAAAATTTATCGGTGTAACATTTCCTCATTACTGTATTAAATATTACTGAGATAAGGCGTGAAAGTTGGTGCCTAATAAAATCACTTGGAACTGAACTTCATAAATATGAATTTGCAGATGGTGTAGTTTCTAAAAGCGGGCAGGTTGGAGGAATAAATGTGTCGTTAGATAATTGCTTTTAATTCATTGATATTATTGAAGAAAATATTAATTTATGTCCAATGGTCGATAGTCAGTAAGTAGGCTGTAAGACTGTCAGCATAGGTGATAAAGACCTTAATATCTTTATTGAACACATATGTAAATAATGCAATAACTGCTCATCCGATAATTTAAGTCGAAAAGTAAATTGTGAATACATCACGATATTAATATTCCGTTATTCCTACTTAATCACTGGCAGGCGAAATTATTGCAGATTATCTAAAATGGTATGAAAACTTTAGAGTATCTAATGGACCAAGAGCTACAGCAATCGTTGAAAAAGAGGATTATGGAAATAATGCACAAGATCACCTAGAATCCTATGGTATCCCCACGACGCTTTATGAGGACTAAGGGAGTGGAGATGGAAAGAAGATATGTAAGTTGAAGGTTGGGAAGCACCTGACTAAACAGATGTGGTCACCAAACTCGGCTAGATCGATTTTAAGCAACGATTCGGTTCTAAAAATTGGTCTTTCACCAAGGCGATCTGAAGACTACTTGGAACCATGGTAAACAATCTCTTTGATAGATGAGGATATAGTGTAGAGTAGTCATGTCAAATCGCTGAATAGGGAAATTAGACGAAACTCCTTGGCATTCTTCATCCTTAATTATTAAACCTTCTGACAACACTCATTTCGTCTCGTATTCCGATCCTGCATCACAAGCTGAAATCTTTCTCTTTATTTATTTCTTATTTTATGTCCATATGGGTTTGTCTTTTTTATTGTGTGCATTTTATGTCGCTTGGCGCATTCATATTATCATGACCTCTAACACCGATTACTCCGTTTATTCGGGTAATACGTGAACTTTAACGAATCCACGAAACTTTAAAACTTTTATAGTATCAAGAATTTTTGTACAATCTTGGGTTGCTGAACAAAGCAGCAACAAATAATATGAACGAATTACCTGTTTCATTCTCACGCGTTAAAGTTATTAAAACGTGAGGATGGTAGTTATATTCATACACGGTATCGGTATCTCTGTAACATGCTTTTAACTTTATGGGGAAATGTCTGTTGTTCATTTTACAATGACATTAAGGGTTCACAAAATATGGAACCCGATATCAGTTTTAATTAAAAAATATTCTACTTAGGAATAACGGATATAAGAAGGAAGAATGCAATCCCTTAAGCATCAAAATATGTAGAAAATTGATAAAAATATAGTTTGGCAAGTAGCTTGACTCCATGGATTATCTGTAAAAATCTCGGTGTTCCTCAATTTGTTGCTATCTATCAAATTGCTCTTAATCGGTTAACAAGTTGCATTGATAAGAGAACGGGCTTCTGTAATTAATTTAAACGCGTCTTCCAGATGATATCGAACAAAAATATTGCCATGCAACAAAATTGTTATTAATACGTTCGATTGAAATTGCTGTCACTTTTTGATGCCTATTAATTACAGCCTTTTTAAATAAATGATTTATTTTTTGCTATAAAAATGGCAATTCAGAACATTTAGTTAGATACCTATCTATATTAAACATCAAGATCAAAATTAATTTAAAAGTAGATATAAACGATATACATGATACTAACGAACTTCGACACAACTTCGTACAGCGATTCGTATAATAATAATAATCGATGCTTTGTACAGCACCGTTTTTGTGAAAAATCACCTCAAATGCAAATATATAATATATTTCGATAATGCTCCAACTTATTACTAACTATAAATCGTACAAACTATTGTAACAACTTATGGCTATCAGATTGCATCCATCAATCGTATTGCCTATGATATGTCTTAATCACACTTTTCTTACTGAATTAAAATTACTCATTACACATCAATAAAATTACTCATTACACGTCCTTACACATCAATCTATGACGAATCACATTTAGGAAGATCAAATCCTTATAGGTACTACTGCACCACCCACCATTAAATGTTGCTTTTACTTTCCAAAATACATTCATCAAAGAATACATTACATGTTAATATTAAAATAATTTTTCAGGTAACATGTGTTCACAATTATGTCCTCTGCGTGCAACCTCTATCTAAATTTCTTTAAATGGACAATATACAGTGTTAATTTCAAGCGACCTCTCAGGTAAGTATGGTCCTGTTTTCATAAAATTTTAGGCAGCATTGCGTTTATTGGTCAAAATATTGTAGGTACATAGATATATTTTCGTATCGGTGTATGCAATTTGTAGCCATAAGTTGTTTTAAATTGTTTGTCTAGCTTGTAGTTTTTTAGATTTCAGAAATGAATTATAAGTTTGTACAGCGCCCTTGAGGTGATTTTTCACAAAAACGGCGCTATATAAATCATCTAAGTATTATTATTATTAATAATATAACACTGTATGCACAATGCATTTGACCAATGATCGTGAAGCTGTCTTAAAATATACATAGGTACCTATATTATTATTTATCTATACTATTATATACAAGCAGATAAAATTCAGGACACTTTTCTGGCAGTTCACTTAAAATTAACACTTTTTATTGTTTATTAGAGAAATTAAGACACAGTTCGCACGCAGAGGACATAATTGGGAAATGCTATCATTTAATCATGCCCTTCTAGCGACCTCCACAGCATACAGCCTCCACGTAACAAACATTTTAATTTAACTGTTACGCAATATTCCCGCTGAACCATAAGTGTCACACAAATCTTTGAAACATCCCGTACTTTATTTGACAATATGATATTAAAAATATTATTATCGTATCGTAAAATTGTAATTTACCTTCGGCCGACAGTAGGTAGTACGTACAGAAGCCTCTTCTTATAGCTGTGGAGTTGTAGAGCCTTCCAACGACAAAACGACACCGACACGAGCGCTAGTAGTTTCGTCATCGATATTAAAACTTAAGAGTTTATTGCTGATTACCGAAGTTGAGTAACGCAGCCAATAGCCGTACTACTAACGGCCCTAACTGGTTTCCTGACTGAAGAGGGTAAAGGAAGAAACAGGGTTTACAAGAAAACCATTGAAAACTAAAACTCATTTTATTCAATATAGAACCTATGAACTCAAACGTTGTTTGTCTGATTTCGTCCTCACCAATTCACATAAAAAATTAGAGGTTCTTTTTAATCACTGTTCCTTACCTATAATTATTTAAACAGCTTAAAAATTATATAATTTTCGAATAATGCTTTTGTAAATAAATTTTCAAACAATGTATCTGATTAAATTGTCTACCAAAACTACATAACAGGCCAAAACTGACCCCTCGAGACGGGATTTCCAAACCATAGGATGGCTAACTTTACAATCCAGGACTCGTCTCTAATTTTCATATATCATACGACATAAGTAGAAGGTCGACTGGTCAGTGGTTGAGTGGGCATAGCGCTTGGGTCCCACCTGGGCCTCGCGTGTTCGATCCCTCGGCTGGCTAAGTCCTCCATCACAACACAAGCAACATTTTCGGCTTTCTGTGGTGGTAGTAGGAGATTTTCAAACATTGTTGGGTTATTCGTAACCCGGGAATGTTTGTCTTTCTTTAAAAAATTTAAAAAAATGAATCCTGGACATGATTTGAGATACTTGATATCCGGTATTGAATAGCTACACCAAAACTAAACGCCGAAAACGACATTAAATTAACAAGTTATTTTACTGAAATACCTGCCTTAGATGATTGGATTAATTATGAAGTGCAGAATGTTTCATGCATTATATTTTTTTATTTGAATACCGCACAAGAGTCCCAACCGCCTGGAGTCAGTATGGCATCTCCAATTGGGGTTTGTTATGAGGCTGGAAGTAAGTGGGGTGGGGAAGGATCTGAGGGATGGCAGATAAAGAAGGACCTGGCTATTCAGATCTAATCACCAAATACGGCTAGAGCCATTTTAAGCAACGCTTTAATTCTGAATGGAAGTCTTACACCAGGGCGATACTGAGAGTGTCTTCCACTCTGGAACATGTCGCAAATATTCGTTACATTATTTGAAATGATTAAATTGTCAGCTATTTAAATCTAATCTTAATATAATTCAGCAGTCTCTTTCTAATAGCCCTGTATCTTTACTTAAGCATAAACGTCACGTCCACATTGTAGAATCGGATTAAACTAATCTAAAAGCACCTGTTACATTATTGTCTTTCGGCTTTGCGACGGTTTATTAAGGCGCCTATATAACCTATAGCACCTATAGTAGCACCTATAGCTGGTAATGCCGGCTCCGAAGACCAGAATAATTTCTCTTGGACATTAAACCGGCGTCGATGACGTCAGCGATTCAAAGGCTGTTGAAGTGAAATACCTAATAACCATTTCGACATTTTAAGAATGGCCGGCGAAGGTAATCCTCTGGAGATATAATGCTATTATTCACCTTTTAAGACGACCGTTAAACAATCGTTTCCTTTACAATCGCCTGGAAATTCAAATGTTAATATTTAATTCTATCTTAATGGTTTTGATACCTATGATATATTTAAATTAAGCTCTCAGTTTGAATTATCAAGGTTTGAAGTAGGAATGAGCTTATTAATTCAAATCGATAGTAGTAAAATGTTGTTTGCTACTCATACACGTGCCAACAACGTTTCGAAAAGCTTTACAGTGTCCAGCATCATAGATATGCGAATTCATGTGTACCCATTATTACAGTTGTTTTTTTTTTATATTAGCTCCACCCAGGAGGCCCTGAGAATCTTTCTTCTTTCGTTTCATCTTTGGGGGTTGCTGTATGGATGGTCTTTTTAGAGTAAAGAAAGAGAGGAAGTTCTGAATCAGACAAATATATGAGGGGTGGGTAGAAATCTGGGGTCTGTGTGTCTAAGAGTGACGGACGTATGAATCCATCCCTCCCACTGTGATGCAAGGCGATGGGTCGAGAGATTCCGACTGGAGAGGTATAGATTACGTTTCCCTCATCCAATATCTCCCAATCCAAACGCATTGGCCGCCAAGACCCAAACAAACCTCACCCCATGAACCCGGGCACCCCTGCTACGTGACTAAATGTGTAGCAAACCACCTGTTATCCAATAAATGATTCCTGGGGCGGCGGTAACCATACCCGCCTCCCAAATTGAGCGTGATACTGCATAATGCGGGTTATAGCGGCCGCTTCTAAATTTCCCATCAAAACTATGTAAAGTGTAAATTGATTACCCTTCTCCAGCGTATTTTGATAATTCACCCCAAAACATCCCAAAAGTAAATCAAATTATTTTTATTGGCTGTGAACATATAAAATTTCATCCGATGCTAGAACAGTGTAAGTCGGCGCTAGGGTTCAAAACGCTTCGCTCTTCCAACCTAGCATTTGGGTAACAATGGGTCGCTTACGACCTTTATCGCTGCGGCCGTTATAAGAATTGCGATTTGGAATGGCTGGGCATTGTTATGCGCTCGCAACAGCTCGGAAATAGCGCAAGCGCCCAACTTGCAGTGATACGCCGAAATAGACGCTAAAGCGGGAGAGTTTGATACGAAGCGTGGCTTTATTGGCTAGACAGAACTATGGGCCCGCGGATAACAATGCCAGGAAGTGAATTCGCAAGAGAAAGATCGTAAGTTGGTTTCGTTTCGAGCAATTATGAGCTTTATAGCGAGAGGGGATAAGTTTAATTTACAACACAAACAAAACGCGGAAAATAGCGAGTTTAGAAAAATAGCATTTTGAATTATGTACATTACCATATTATAACTTATTTCAAAAATTTTCATGCACATGAAAAAAAAATTACAACGGATCTCTCAGCAGCAGTATCATTGGAAGGGTTAATTAAAATTGTATCTCAAATATCATAAACTACCGTAGTTTAAAAAAAATGTCTGCGTTATTTTATGGATTTAAAGAAAAGCTGTCAAATATATATATTTATTTCGCATTAAGTAATTAAAGAAAATATAGATACTAAATAAGGTATTTCTATGATTTATATGGCGCCGTTATTTTATAAAATCATTATAAGGGCGCTGATTGATAACTTATAATTATAACTTATGTTCCTATATTCATATAAGTAAGTTGGTGTCTACATACGCGCCTACAGTTTTTTTTTTTACATGAATACCGCACAAGAGTCCCAACTGCTCCCGTCTGGAGTCAGTGGGACTATGGCATCCCCAATTGGGGTATGTTGTAAGGCTGAAGGCAGTGGGGAGGGGAAGGAGATAGGGAAGAGGAAGGTGGGGAAGTACATGGCTATTCAGATCTGGTCACCAAACACGGCAGAAGACATTTCAAGCAACGTTTCAATTCTGAATGGTGGTCTTACACCAGGGCGATACTGAGAGTATCTTCCACTTTGGAACGTGCCGCAAATACACTATATATTATTTTAAATGAATAAATTATGAAATACACAAATTAATCAAATAAACTTTATTTGCCACGCCGGGATTCGATCCCGCGACCTTCGGAATGCGAGTCAAGCGCCTTACCGCTGTACTACGCCGGCAGTACTTTTACTCTTAGATATCTTTGGAGACAAATAATTAAAAACAGGATTTAAATGTTCACAATGAACCCCTCGGTACTTTCAAAGAGGACACTTTTTTTAAAGCTCAAAAGTTTCAGACAAACTTGTTCTTTCTTCGAGTCAGCAGGTGTAGAAAATAATAAAAATTTATAAACCATAATGAAATCTTTAATTTTTTAAATTACCAAAATAACATGTTTATTTTATTAGCCATTTTCCCCGGAGCGCAGAAAGAGAAGAAGCTTGAATACGCGTCTGACAATTTAGGAAAATCTGGGCAGGTTTCACAGTTTCCTATTGTCCCATCCGCCCATTGTTCCGCCTACGCCACCCGCCGTGGGCGGCTGTAGACATGCGCAAACGGAGGCATGCGGCGATTGGAGAGCATTTTTATGACCTAACTTAATTGGATGGAGTGCCAGCTATTTGCTCGGACGGTGGGAACTAATGAATACACAGATGAGAATAAAATTCCAATACAAACGGTAACTAAAAGAAAAATAACATTATTTTTTGTATGTTTAGATTTTGCATATGAATAATCGGATGTCGCATGTTGGTGTGGAAAATATGGTTAAAAGAAAATTAAAATAAAATAAAATTGTAGTTTCAGTGTAATGTTTGTGTGATAAAACAAATATATGGATAGGTATGTAAAATTAATTCATGCGTTTTTTTGCGTTCAATGAAAACTGGTTACAAATATTAATTTGGTCGCTGTTTCGAACACAACTATGCCTTCTTCAGGGGAGTATTAATATTATAGTAGAGAAGGAACTCGTAGGTACACCTATAGCATCTGAAAAAAAATTAAAGAAAGACAAACGTTCCCCATATTGTAAAAACTCCTACTATTATTGTGACATATTTTAGAGCATCATGCTGCGTTTCGCTACCTCCTTCTTTATCCAACGTTTCGGAGAGCATTACAGTGTTCATTATCAGGGCAGATGCGTACACATCAAAGGAGTAGCGAAACATGGCATAATACCCCAAAATCAAATCTCTGTAATACTTTTGGCCAGGAATATCTCAAATCATGTCTAACTCATACTGTTATTATTCCATGTGGAAAATGATGCTTGTGTAATGATTGCGAAATTAGCCAGAAGCGTAGTTGAACGCACCACTCACATTTGTCCTCTCAGACATTCATCGATCATTTTCGTTATTTGTTTTGGGGTGTTATGCCGTGTTAAGCTACCTCTTCCGTTTCGGACAGCGTTGCAGCGTCCATTATCAGGGCTGATCCGGCAGATCCGGTAGAACTAACCGGTAGATTCTACCGGATCTGCCCTGATGATGGACACTGCAATGCTGTCCGAAACGTTGGCTAAAAAAGGAGGTAGCGCAACACGGCATAACACCCCAAAAACAAATAACGAAAATTCTTTTGGCCGTGAAAATCTTAAAATGTATCATTCATCGATCAATTCGTAATTACTTAATATTCCCAGATCATACAAACCCATAAAGATAAAGTCGGATAAAGGCCTCCCTTCAAAACAAAAAATTACCTATCTCAAATTCTTTCAATAAAAATGTAATAGGAATTCGTTTCACTTGTAGCCTGTTATAAAATTGAGGTACATTTAAAAATTGAAATAGTCTTGTAATAAATTAAAGAGGAATGCTCATCTCGTGTCCTTTTTACTCCCAACGCTAGTCCGTGTCGGTCGGGTCTGATAAAAGTAATACTTCTTCAGCCATTTGTCACCTTGTCTTCCACTCATCGGACCAACAGTGCTTTCCAAACATAAAAAGCAAAATAAAAAATAAAAAAAGTTTAAAATATCTACCGCTGGGTTGATTTGGAATGAAACCTGTCTAATATGAATACTAACTGTTTTAGGTCATCTGCAAAAAAAGATTTGCGCAAAAGCTTCTGTCATCTTTTCAGCATTGAAAGGTAAAAATTAAGAGGAGGCTCGGTGGCTAGATCGCACGACCAGTAGTTCGATGGATGCAGTTCAATACACACAGCGGGAACTGACATACCATTTCAATACCATTAGTGAAAAGGTCCGCAGACCTGCTGCATACCTTCTCTAAATTTAGGGCTAATTGTTATAAACCACAAATTTAAAAAAATGATGCATATAAAATCAGTCTATTTAAGTACCTAAACCTGATAAAAAGTACAAGGACCTGTTTATAGTTGACGTTGACAGCTGGTCAGTACGAGAAAGTGCCCTTTTTAGAATTCGTTATAATTTTCGACTATTTAAAGTTTACTATAAATTGAAATATAAGATGCTATCTGAAGACCCGGCGATGCCCGAGCTTTATGCAGAGTTTTCGAAATCAAATGTAGACAACGAACTTCCTCTTGTTTTGAAGGTCATATATGCAAAATTTCATCAACCTCGGCTTAAAAACATAGATAGGTATGCATACAAATGAAAGCTTGCCAGCCCGCTCGTCCACCACATACAGACATTCTTCTTTATATATTATATATTTCAACCAATTTACACAAAACTTTGACAAATTATATACCTAAATCTTTCTCGTGAATCACTATCTATTGGTGAAAACCACATGAAAATCCGTTCAGTAGTTTTGAGTTTATCGCGAACAGAGAGGGTGACAGACGCGACCGCGGACTTTAATTTATAATATGTAGAGATACGTTCGTAAAACGCAGATAATGCGAACTACTGAGATTCTCTTTAATCGTTTAAACAATTTAGTCTTCAAAATACCTATAAATTGACGAGACATTAAGTTTGTACAATTTTGCAAAGTCCTTTCAGACTGTAGAAAAAAAAATTGTGCTTCACGGTTTGAATTTCACATGTCTACTAGTAAATAACAAAACATCTTTGAGATGCAAGTTTAAGGGCCACTGGATATAAATAAAGGTACCCGCACAAGACATATCGTCCACAGTGGCACGGATTCATGTCATTCCGATAGTAGGACGACAATAATTAATACCACGAGATGAAGTATTTCACCTGTAGCCTGTAGCGCCGACAAAAGAGAACTTGGCTGACGGACTCTGGTCGGTTGACGCTGGTGAGTCGGGAGTATTCGAGTTAGTCACCTCTGTGCAGTGTTGGCGAACCGTTGACGTGCAAATTGCTAACACATAATGCTGTTATAATCTAGTACTTACGTAATGCCATACTTATTTTGCCTGTAACTATCTTTTTTTCATATATGTATAGATTTTCCGTCTTAGAGAAGAACCTACCTACATAGATTAGATTTTTTTTTTATGTATTAGAGGAGAAAATAGAAGAAAAAGCTAAACCCATAAATAACTAACTAAACAGCAAGTTGTTTTCCCACAGGGGTAGGCTTTGAGGACGGACTGCCAAACAACTCACGTTCATATTCATGCATCGTCTTGTACATAATCTTTTGTTATTCTGATCGTTCCATGTCTTCCTTGGGCATCCCCGACTTCTCTATCATTCATGTTCGCTTCATATATAACTCTGACACTCAATTCTTAGTTCATTCGCTCTACATGCCCAAAACATCTAAGAAAAACGCTTAACTAATCTATGCATTGCCATGAATTTTCGCAATGAGATGGGCATAATATATGCAATAACTGGATATTCAGACCATATCACTAATCACGGCCGAAGTGATTTCAACATTTTGGTCGCTTTAAAAAGCTTGAAAATATCTAGGGAATCATAGATAACTGACCTAAATAGTTTTGTAAACGATGTGGGAGTGGATGTGTGTGTTTGTAGCTGAATCTATTGCCTTGTGAAGGGAGGTTTTAAATGAAAAACTATCACAGATTGATTACTGAATACACTTATATCATTATCGATTAGAAATGATTGACAAAAGGATGCGAAACTATTACACTGAATGGAAGGGCAGCTAGAAACTAATGTGAGGAGTCCGGGACTGCAATCATTGAGCAGGCTTAGTGTACGCTAGTCGCAGTGTTACATCGTATCAATTTTTTTTCATTTGGGAACCGCCAAAGTTTCAATATTTTTCATGAAATTAATGTTAATTGGCAGGTACCTATTTAAAAATTATTGACATATGTTGCTGACTTTGAAACAGTTCGGTTTTATGGCATACTTTGTCAAAATACAATTTAATCAGGTAGGCAGCTAACGCTCTGAAATACAATAGCTCCACACAGGAGAGAAAAAATCCAGTCTAGTCATGTTTGGGGATTCTGTGTGAGGGTCGTTTTGGGGAAAGAAAGAAAGAAGACTGGGTAGGAAACTGGAAATCAATGTGTAGATAAGAAGGCTGGGTAGGAAACTGGAAGTCAATGTATTTCGGCTCAGAACAGATATTGTCTAGTGAGTCGGGTAGCGCACATATATGTAAATAACTATTGATGTTAATAAACGCCCGGGTTACCGGCAACTTTAAAAAAAAATGTGTAGAGTGACGTATGAATTCAACCCTTTCACTGCGGTGCAAGGCGATTGGTCGAGAGAGTTCGGCTGAATAAGTCAAAAGATCTCCCCCAACCAGCCATAATAATAATAATAATTGGATAATTTATAAAGCGCCGTTTTTGTGAAAAATCACCTCAAGGGCGCTGAAATGCAACAGGTGGGCATACACATCCGTCGTAAAGACGTAGACAAACCTCACTCCGTGAACCCGGGCACCCCTGTTTAGTTACCAAACGTAGTAAACCTCTTGAAGTGACCTATAGCAGGGGTGTTAGTTATCCAATAAATGGTTCCCGGGCGGCGGTTCCCGAGAAAATTGAATAAATAAGAACCTACATATTAACTTACGCGTGGTTCAGAATAATAATTATAATGAAAGCAAATTCTAACAATAAGATTGGTATGTATTTGCAATAGAAACGAATTCACAACGATCGTTCTCACGCCGAGTCATTTAATTAATCGAGGAAGCTTCTACCTGATTAGTTCTCGAAGTAAATCGAGTCACATCTCAGCGTCCAGTTTTTTATCCCTGAGATAAAGAATAATAATTTATTTTCTAGATCTGAGAGTGGGAGATGGATTGCCACGTCGCGGCGTTGGTTTAATGTGTTTTTATCACACTTTATAGCAAAAGCCTGGCAACATCAATTTTGTTTTGATTAAATTTTGATTACGCAACTTTAAAAATGGATGTGTCTCGTAAAAGAAATTGCATAGAATTTTGCCATACAGTTCTTTCACTCAAAACGTAATCCCACATATTATATTTATTTAATTTGCATTTGTATGCTGTTTGATCCTAGCTTAGTGGTGTTAAGTCGGATTTTAAAGAAAAGAAATTCTTATTTTAACATTCTTTTTAATTCACATTTTAAAATCTGAATTACGACATTATATTTTTGATGAAAGTCTCAATTATTTCCACGATTTAGAAATCGTCGTTGAACATATATGCAAATGATCGTCGTTAGCATTCGATTACTATAACAATAATCATCGTGTCGATTAAAATGATTAGCAAATCCCTTAGTATGGTAGGAAATTATTACAAAAATAATGGAAAATGACAATTTCAAGTTGACACCATGTGACGTAGGCATATTATAGAGTTTGTTAAAATAATATGTCATTATATTTTTTTTAAGCTTTTCCTATCGGACGATGGCTATTATTATCGGTACAGAATCTACCCTGAAAGCTTCACCTCAAAACCTTCCTCTTCCCCATCTCCTTCCCTATTCCATTCAGCACAACAATGTAGATGATAGGGTGACCGGACAACTCACAACTCATCGCCTCCTTTGAAGAGTCATTAAAAGTAACGAAAAAAAATGGAGGCGTCTACTAATTATCTACAGGAATTCCAAAAACTGAACAAATATCGGACTAATATCTATGAGAACCAAAGTGAGGACATATATCTACAGCTCAAACTACTGACTATGAGAACAAACTACTATCTATGAGAACCAAAGCGAGGACGAATATCTACAGCACTGGCAGAGGTTGGATTTGCAATTATAGATATTTGTCCAACATATGAGCTGTGGATATTCGTCCGACATACAGGCTGTAGATATTAGTATCTGGAGTCATCTATTAAAGAGAAGATTAAAAGATTTTTCATAGCTTTTAATGACTTTTCAAAGAGGTGTTGAGTTGAAGTGATTCTGAGTTGTCGTGAAACCAGAGAAGATATTTTTTTTTATACGTACACCTCACAAGAGTCCCAGCTGCTCCCGTCTGGAGCCATTGAGACTATAGCAACCCCAATTGGGCATGTTATGAGGCTGAAGGTAGTGGGGACAGGAAGGATATGGGTAAAAGGAAGGTGGGGAAGTACCCGGCTATTCAGATCTGGTCACCAAACACGGCTAAAGCCATTTCAAGCAACGTTTCAATTCTGAATAGTGTTCTTACACCAGTGCGATACTTGCACTCTGGAACGTGCCGCAAATATACTACTTATACATTATTTTTAATGAATTAATTGTGAAATGACACAATTTGGGAGGCGGGAATGGGTACCGCCGCCCCGGGAACTTTAATTGGATAACCAACACCTCTGCCATAGGTCACCCCAAGTGGTTCGCTACATTTGGTGATTTAGAAGGGGTGCCCGGGTTCATGAGGTGAAGTTTGTCTAGGTCTTGGAGGCGGATGACCAGGACACACTGAATCCCAGATTCCTACCCACCCCTTAAACCCTTTTCTTTCCCAGAACTCTCCTCTCGTTACTTTCCTTAAAAAATCCCTCCACACAGCATCCCCAAAGATGGCGTAGGCCCTGAGGGAAATTATTTTCCTCAGGGCCTCCTGTGTGGAGTTCATGTAAAAAAGAAAAAAAGTTAACTAACTAACTAACTAACCATAACGCCGTTTCCCCGCAGGGGTAGGCAGAGAGGACGGACCGCCAAACAACTCGGTCTTGGCACACACTCTTTGCCTCACTCACATTCATACATCGTCTCATACATTCTCTTCTATTGTTTTGACTTTTGACATGGCCCGACTCAAGTATTTGATTCACTTGATCGTGCCACGTCTTCCTCGGGTGTCCCCGACTTCTTCTACTATTCACATTCGCGTCGTATATTCTTCTTACACTACTTTCTTCGTTCATTCGCTCTACATGCCCAAACCATCTGAGGGTCCCTTTCTTAATCTTACTCATTATGCTTACATCAGCCTTACATTCTTTGCGGATATCCACATTTCTCCCACGATCATACATTGTTTTACCACACATACGTCTCAGGGATCTCATTTCAACAGCATTCAGCTTACTTTCATCCTTCCTCTGCCAGTTCCATGCCTCACTGCCATACATCAGGCTAGGTACCAGGACTCCATTGTGGACTGCTAGCTTCGCTTCTTTTGACAGTTTTTTATTAGCGCCAACGGCATTCAGTCCACCATTAATGGAGTTACCGGCATTCACCCTTCTTTCAATATCTCTATCAGCCTTCCCATCTCTCGTAAACACACTACCCAGATACACAAACTCATCCACCTGCTCCAAGTATTCATCATTCACTACTATGTTGCATACTGTTTTCGTACTCTCTCTTTCAAACACCATGACTTTAGACTTACGTACATTCATCATTAACTCATTCTTCATACATACTTCATTCATCCTAGATACGAGAGACTGTAGATCTTCCATAGTGTTAGAAATCAGCACCGCATCATCAGCATACAACAGGCAACATACTTTCAGATTACCCAATTTCGCGCCCAATCCCACCTCTTTCAATTCTTGCATACAATTATCCATGTATAGATTGAATAACCATGGTGACATTACGCAACCTTGCTTGACGCCTTTTGTGATGTCAAACCACCCCGTAAAACCACCGTTCACCCTAACACACGCAACGCTTCCCTCGTACAGAGACGCAATTGCCTGTATAAGAAAAAAAGTTAATCAAATAATTAGGGATCGATCCCGCGACCTTCGGATTGTGAGTCAAGAGGCTTATCCCTCCACCGCGTAGGTCGTCAAGGTACACACCCCAAATGGGGAAAAGTCCGACGTGCTCGGTTAAACACATTAATCACATTAAAAATTAAAATTATAGAATTCTACAAACTAAAAAGCCATAAATAAATTGAATTTCATAATAAACAGTATCCCAGTCAAAGATTTCTAGATATCAATCAAATCGTTTCTGTTGAAAATAAGAATCAATTTAACCAATAATAAACCAACGTGTATATATATTTTATTAATACGTGATGAATTTATACGCCTCGTATTAGTATGGTAAATTTAATACATCCATAAGACATATTGTAAGAACCTACCTGTTTTTTACAACGTGTCAATCAAATTTATTCATGACGTTTTTCATTTAACGATTCGACGGTTGCCAGCGCTGGTCCATCCAGATGCTTCCAATAATTGTCGTATTTACAGAAATATCGTTAAGCATTAAAATATATTGGTATTGTGGGTAATAAAAACCGAGAATGATTAGTTACTTCAACACAGAAGCGTCTAAATTTCTTAAGATTTATACAGAGTCCATCAATATAATTCTAAAGCAGTCGCGAAATTACGAACCTCTTGTACCTAAAACGAGATTTAGTGTGTAGTATCTACTTACCTACCTGTTTCTACTAATCATTATTAATAAAAATAATTGAATAATTTTTATGGGTAGCGCCATTTTTGGGAATATTTATGTTCATTTCTGTACAAAGATGACTTTCTGTATAGTATGTATTTAATTATTTAGAAACAAATAGAGAAAACATGCTTTCCTGGCAGGTCTCTTTATTTCAGATAAGATAAATAATATATTATAAATATGCAATTATATTATTATTTTGAGCGTCCCGAAGTCGTATTTTAACCCAACTGTTTTGAATTTCGTCTGACTGAAAGATAGTATAGACGGAGGCCGCTATAATGGTTCAGAAAAGATTACTTTTGGCATTTCCTTTCTTATTCGCATTATTCACTTCATTAGGACTTTCATATTGGCATTTTTTATTGCCTGCCTGAAGAAAGTTTGAAAAAATAATTGTCATTGATATAGTGACGTTTCTGTGGATAAATTGTAGGTATATTTCCATAATAAAGTACATAATTTATAGATACGTTTTAAGATTTTCACGGTCAAAAACATTTTCGTTATTAGTTTTTGGGGTGTTATGCCGTGTTGCGCTACCTCCTTCTTTAGCCAACGTTGCAACGATGTCCGAAACTTTGGCTAAAGAAGGAGGTAGCGCAACACGGCATAACACCCCAAAAACTAATAACGAAAAAGTACATAATTTATAATTCAGTTGGAAAGTATTTAGGGACCATATATTTTTTCTTTCAAATTTCCACATTGAATACATTCGGTAAGTGCCGAGTTGGCATCGCGTTTGGGTCCAACCCAGGCGTCCCGTGTTCGATTCCTCTGCTGGCTAAGTCCTCCATCACGACACGAGCAACATTTCCCTCTTACTATGGTGTTGTAGGAGATTTTCAAAGATTGTCAGGTTATCCGTAACTCGAGAATGTTTGTTTGTCTTTCTTTAAAATTAAAAATTTTAAAAAATAAATCAATAAGTCTTGGTATGCGAACCCCACTGTGGACTGCTTTGATTTCCGTTCACAACTAGTCTTGTTTTCATAAGCAGTAAGCATCATCGGTAACCACTACTCACACAAAAAGCATCTGATTGTTCTTATGAGGAATATAAACGCTAGAAATATTTCTAATCTCATGCTTGCAAAATTTTAAAATCGAGCGTCTTTCTGCACGAGGCTAGTAAGCGAAAAAGTGGTTTTTATTTATTTTGTGCATAATTTTATAAGAACGAAAAAAAGTTAGAACATAGATAAAGTCAAAAATAGTCTTAGCCGTAAAGGGGTATTTTTTAAAAATTGTTACTTACATTAGTATTCATGTTAAGTCATGAAAAAACATTTTTTTTAGTGGTTTACGCTTATATTTTTTGTTACGTAAATAATAATTTTATTGTAATTCCAATACATAGATAAAGTAGGTAAAGCTTCAATTTATCCGTAGCATATTTTTTGATGTTCATACTGTAAGCCGATTCGTCGTAAAGATTAATCAAAATAGTATCTAAATAGGATTTCACGTATATATTCATCTTAATAATGTGTTTCAGTAAGGGCTTCACATTGGAAGGCCCTGCGTTTTTTACCCAATAGCCCACTCAACCGTTAATAATTTTATTATTATAATGTAAACGTTTTAAAAAAAACAGATAAAACAGTTAATATATTCACGGAACATTTCAATTAGAATTTAGCCATTGACATACTATTTATCAAAACATAGTATATTCGAAAAGGTATTGTAATCACTGTGTAAAAAAATACTAAAACTGGACAATATTGGAAAGACAAAAACATGAGAGAATTTATTGTTATTTTTTTTTGTGAAGATTTTATGATAATAAACAAGACACTTAATATTAAGCCATTAATTTAAGGCTTTCGTCGTCTCGTAGGCTAATGTCAAATTTCGTCGAAAAAAACGAAACAACAGATTATTTTTATTGAACATGGCTTTTTGTGTTGATTTTTTTGAGTGGCGACAAATTAATTATTTATTAGGAAGGTAGGTAACTGCTAATAGGTATGGTCGATAGGTATTTAAATAATTTTGTTGGTCCAATAAATCTGTGTTAGTTATCCGATGACGTGACAAATTATTAGTGATGGATCTCAATGTTTATTATAAAATCGAAATGTGTAGAAATGCAGGGAAATTGAGATTGATGTCAATGGCAAACATGAAAAATTTAAACCAACATCTGATTGTGTTGATACGTTTAGGTATTTAATATAACTATTAGTTATTGACCTGTATGCTTCGCTATTTCAACAGAAAAAATAGAGTCTCATTTTTTTATTTTTTATTATATTATTTTAGTTTCATGCAATGGGAATTTGTACCTGCTATTAGCTATTGCAAGTAGCTTGTGAGCAGATTAGTTCAACATTATTACATGCAATAAATAAAAGGATTTAAAAAAAGAACATTATTAAGTAAATGCACATTATTTCAGATCTTTAACTCATAATGGAAAAGAATTTGCAAGGTGAAAATAATTTTTATTCATCTAGAAACCTTAGTCAAAAAGAACTGTGCAAATTATGCAAATTTCACCATACTAGCGTCGCTAGAGCGCACCATTCGAGAATTTTGCTGTTTATGCGACCGATATCTGTTAGAAAAATTATTGCCAACTAATATGTCTGGGATTCAGTGATTCCAAAATAATATGGTGTCTACTTGAGTAATAATATAATCCTTTAGGCTACGAACGCACAGGCAGGTGGCTGGCTTAGCGCCTAGCGCCTAGTGGCAAAAAACCAACACGTTGGTTTACCTGGATACACGCTAAGCGGCTATCCATCGGCTATCTACTACCTATCTAGGCGCTAGGCGCTAAGCAAGCCGCCTGCCTGTGCGTTCGTAGCCTTATACTTCTCAAAATGGTTAAGCTAATCCCACAGAGCAGAATTCTCACACATCTACCAGGAGAACAGAGCAGAACGGAGAACACAGAGCGAGAATCAATCATGTTAACAAATGCCCTGAATTTAATGTGCCCGCCTTACAAAGCCTCGAACACTTGCTCAGGCGATGCTGGAACTCTTTTCATCTCGCACAATAATAAATCAAGCCTTAACTGACGTTCGTCTGTTTGCGCTTTTTTATACACTTTATTATATTATTTCGATTCTTCAACGATTCACAATGGCGGTTGTGTTGCGCTGCTTCGCGGAGTTCAGGTGTCGTCAAAAGGCAATCAAATCAAATTAACGTAAATCTATTAACCATAAACTAAACAAACTTCTGAAAACTTTTTATCTGTGTGTTCATGGAATACTTCAAATTATGGGTTATTATTAACAAAACGTTGCTACCTCAGGAGATCGGGCAGCTGTTGGAAGTGGAAAGCACCAATTGTTACATGAAATGTGAAGAAGTTGAAGAAACGTCGATATCTTGTTTTGATGGTCTTTGGGAAGTAGACTTTGATACCTGGGGAGTTTTGGAACCAGAATACTATATATTAACAGAACACTGCCACCCAGAAGACTTAAGGAGCTGATGAGGGTGGAAACCACTAATAGCCAAAGGAATGATAGAGAGATGAAGAATTGCCGATTTTTCTAAAGTGTCAATTTCTCGCTATGATGGGAAGAAGGCTAAGAAAAAAATCATAATAAAGTAGGAAGCTACGTCGTGGAGCCTGAAGACAATATCTAACACTCAATAAAAACCCTGAGGGGCAATTCCGGTTCAACTTAAGGATAAGGAATTGTTCTTAACCTTAAAATTAAGTTCTTTTTCGCTGCCATTTGAAAGAATTGAGGGACGATTCCGACTCTGCCTAAGGAAAAGGTAATATCCTTAACCTTAAATTCAACTTCTTTTTCAATGTCATCCGAGAGAACCATAATCACAGTTAACGTAAAAGTCGTTAATTTTATGGTTAAGGACAATTATTTATCTTTAAGCAGGACCAGAATTACCCCACCGATGAACTTGTGGACTGGGGCTACTGTCAAATATGAAAGTTTGCAAAGTATTTATACCAAAGGGTTTCTGACAACGATATTAGTTTTATTATAGAATTGGGAAAAAAACTTTTACAATTTACTTGTCTAGGCCTTGAGTATTTAGAGGATGACGTCATGAAAAGCTCATTTACCATCTTCAGTAGGTAAAGATAATAATAGATTTCAATGCATGTGACTGTAAAACATTAATTTTCAGTTCATAAACCAATCGTTTCATATTGCTGAAAAGTTAGCGCTCATGTCTAAAGTTTCCCATCGCTTTTTGATGAGTCTTGTATTTGTTAGTTGTGGCGTTAACTTTACTCATTGTGAGGTTACTAATCTTGTTCCAATGAACACACGAACAGTAGGTAGGTACCCGAAATTACCACCACAGAGAGACGCACGCCATAGATAGCAGACTACCATACAGATGAACAACACAGTCATATATATGGACTGCTATGCACTACAGCATCTTATACGTATTATAATACAAACGGCCATTGTTACAGACGAGAATATGGCCGCATTAAGTAATCGTTGAACTACTGTGCGGTATGTGGGAGTGACTTTATTAATTATTTTTAAAATATCAATGTTAAACGGTTGTAATGTGATGTTTAACTTAAAATACAGCAGAATTTTTTTTACTCATTCCAAAAGCAGCCAAACTCTCGAACAGCTGGCTAGTTTTTGAGTCAAAAAATTGTAAAGATTTTTATTTCTGGTTTTTGAAGGTTGTGGTTAACTTTGTACTATTCGAAAAGTTTTGTAAGTATTTTCTATTAAATTGTCATAAAAACATTGTAACAAAAGCTTTACCATATTTTTCAAAATTTTAAAACACAAAAAAGATTACGAAAATACAGTGCTTAAACTTGGAGGAAGTCGGGTAGTACGAGTATACTAATCTTAGAGAGATATCGTACTTCTTCCTTCTCACACGTATTGTATGAAAACAAAAAAAGATAGAAGATACTATAACGACATCAGAACTATTATAAAGCTAGTTACTCTATAAATTAATGTAAAACATATCCTGCGAGATAATTTATTAGAGCTCTATTCAATTTAAAGAATAAACAAAAATATAGACCGAATTTTACTAAAATTCCTAATAATTAAAAAAAGAAATTTACGACCAGGCCCCCTAGGATGGTCGACCGATATAAGTTTTATCGGAAATGTCGGTAACTTGAAATCGCTCCCGAGCACGACTGCAGGCCGCTAACGAAGAAATAACAGTTCACGTCAAATAAATTAGGAACCCTTAGTCGTTGTGAACTGTTATGTTCGTTAGCGGCCTGCAGTCGTGATCGGGAGCGATGTCAAGTTACCGACATTTTCGATAAAACCTGTATCGACCGATCATACCTACTAGGACCCCTGAACTTAAAAGTTAGTATTGCACACTGACAGCCACATTTGAAATTAAAACTTCATTTTATACTGCTTTTGAAGGAATCAAACCCAAAATCTTAAGATTCATAATAATTTTAAATATTTGTTAAATTTTTGAAAATTATTTCAATTTCACTCTCGCAGCATAAAGTGCCCCCAGTTTTCCACCATTGATGAAACATTTATCTGTTGAAACAAACTGAAATACAATACGCTTTGTGGAAGGTTATCATTTACTAAAAGCGTTTGTGTTGTATGGCGGCCGTTTAGTTCCATGTGAAATAAAAGCTCTACATAATGAAAGCTATTGTTCGCAGGGAATGATTCACTAACTCGACTTCATTCCACGAAACAAGGATAAAGCCAACATGGTTCGAATTATTTTGATATCTATTTCAAAGATAAAACGTTAAATCAAGGATTTTTATAGAGAGTTTTTTTTTACAGGTATTATTTCATTATAATACCTGTAAAACAAAAACTCTGTTTTTGTTTTCAGACTTCAGTCTGTTTGCAGAATTTGACCTGCATACCTTAATTCAGAGACTCCAATCTGGGAAGCGGGTATGGGTATCCAAACTCTTTGTCATTTGGCACTCCTTGGTTCGTTACGTTTGGTGGCTTAGAAGGGGTACACTGGTTCATGGAGTGAGACATGTCCGGGTCTTGGCGGCGGATGCGTCTTTCCACTAACTGCTTGATAGACAAGATCGGGAGGGATTAGTTTAGGGAGACCATTTGGCCTTTCCTGCGAGATTCTCTCGACATATCACCTTGCAATGCATTGGTAGGGATACATCCGACACTCCTGGATACACCAACCCCCGGATTTCTTTCCAGTCCTCATATTTTTTCCTTCATAGAGCCTCTTCTTCCTTTCAGATAATCTATTTTGTATAAAGCATAGGTACTCTAGAACGGTGAGCTCTAGCGTAATGAAATTTGCAGAGCCCTTTTTATTTATATTTTTAAGATCAATGTAAATATTTTCGGTTCGCAACATCATAATAAAAAATCTTTTTTTTTAAAACGGAGAAAAAATACCTCAGGGCTTGTGTCATCTATGGAGATGCTGTGAGAACGGTATTTTTAGAGAAAGAAAGGAGATGAAGTTCTGGAAAGGAAAAAAGTATGTGTTATGGGTAGACATCTGGGGGCCAATGTGTTCAGGAGTAACCAAAGATATTCTAATACAGAAGAGATATGCTATGGTGTCCGCGCAACTGTCGCCGGACTATGCACTAATTAGCGTAGTTTTCATACAAAAAGAATTTGTTCATTTCGTTGATTTTTTGAAAATGTGCATTAATATTGGTTAACAATATATTTTGAATAAGGAAAGAATTCGTTCATTTAGTTTAACGTTCGTTTGGTTTATTCGTTAATTATTTGTTCTTTTAGTTTATTTGTTAGTTGGTAAACAATATCGGCGACACCCGGAAGCGCAGACCCACATAGTAAAAACAGCAGATAGCACATCTACTTATATTCCAATATCTTTGGGAGTAACGGATGTATGAAATAATCCCTCTTACTGCTGTGCGATATCTCCCCCAACCAGTCTCGATCCGGCCCGCCAAAACATCTATTATATTTTCCAAAAAAATCTTTTGCCAAACCGGTTTTTAAAGCTAGAAGGTTATAAATAAAACATGGTAATTCAATTATTCTTTACTATCAACGAATAATCAAAATCATTTGCAACTTGTTAAGAATTTAAACATCGGGAACTCAAAATAAGAAAGAATGCTTGATTCGGTTATTTATAAAAGGGATTGTGGTATCAAATTGCCATCGCGTTAATAAATTATGAGGCGGGGTGCTACTGACAGTATTGCTGCGGCCAGTGCCTACCTAATCGGCGTTAAAGGGCGTGTCCTTGTCGTATTCCCGCTGAATAAAAGCTTCTGGTTCATTTTTCAAGTGTCTTTACATGTAATGATAAATTATAACAACATCCTTTATTGCCGTCACAAATCATTTCGGAGGGTTGAATTATTGATTAAAAAAATATTGAGAGTAAATTTAATATTTTTTAGAAAAAAAACTACATTACACTCATTATTAAAATATCTATCTCCGTCGTCTGATGACCTCTGCAGTCGAGCGGTCAAGATCCCTACCTTTCGATCCGAAAGTTACAGGTTCAAAATCTGACATTTTATTTCCATGCTAGATAAATTGGTGTTGTGAGTGTATTTGGAGAATATTTGATGCGAAAGTGAATTCTTGAAAAAAACGGCACGCTCTAGAGAGACATGGCACGATCGAGTATATCAAACACTCGAGTTGAATCACGTTTATTTTATTTATTTTTGTACAATTTAGTAATATTTAGTGTCAGAATAACAGGTAAAAATGTATATGTGGCGGTGGATGCATCTGCTTGCCAAATGCGTGGCAGGCCGGATCGGGAAACACTGGTCGAGAAAGACCTTTTGAACTAGGACTAGAAGTGGGATGTATGGATTCACACATAAGTCACTAGACACACAGACCCCTATATTCCTACCCAGCCTTCATTTTTCCTTGTAAAAACTTTATTTCCTTAAAATACCCTCCACTTAGCAACCCTAACAATGACATAGGTCCTAAGGGGAATTGTTTTCTTAGGAACCTCCTGTACAAGACGGAGAGCTAAATCCTGTAGCGAGACAGTTTTGTGGCGTTTCATACTCTCTGCCTGTCTCTACGGAAAAAACGGCGTGATGATTAACTACTATAACTTTAAACAAAAAATTCTGTCTAGTACATACGGTTATAAATCCAAGTCTGTACATATAACAGAAGCCATCTCTAATGTATTATCTGCGTAGTAATAAAGAATAAACAAAACACAGGTTATAAAAATATATCTAAACCAGCGCCTGCGTGAGAACTTACAAATTAGAGGTTCCTCAATAAATTCCAAGAAACAACGTACATACCAACATTAATTTATTGTATAGGAGAGTCTAGGCACTTAATAATATTATTATCGTATTTTGATGAAAAGATTACGAGTGTTAAAAGAGATACCTATTCCAAAACCTTCAAACAGCTTTCTTTCAAATTTATTTATGAGCCCTTTTAACACTGAATACCCACCTATCTTAATTGTTTCGAAAACTCATATTAATAAAACATTAATTTATTCAAATTACCTTAAATTTAGTATGCCTCTAATCAAGGTTACGTTAATCGTTAAAATCAATTCGGACTCTAGAACCTAACACTGGAGCCTTTTTAATAGATTCTAAAATTTAAGTGTCAATAAAAAGAGCTTTTTCATTATCAGTCACTAGGTTTTTTATTGTTTCCAAAGCTCTACTCATTTTGTGAGGTGGTTTATGACTAAATCGAATGCTTAATTGGTTGTAGAAGGTGTTGACAGAAAACTGGTAGGAAATAAACTACCTGTGCGTTGTGATTCAGAGAAAAGTGCCTAACACAGCTTTTTACTTAAAAATGAACGCAGAAAAAGAAAAGCCTTAGTAAGTTAATTTTTCCGGATGTTTTATAACAATAAAATCTTAGGAATACTGTACCACACGTAAAAATGATTCAAAACAACGATTTGTTGTTATTAAGTGGAGAATGAATTAAACTGACGAAATCTGAGGTCCAATATTATTTTTTCGCTTTTGAGTATGTTAAAGAAAACAAAGTATATATTTTTGAATGTAGCTATTACTTTGTGGTTATCCATTATAGAAAAATGAAATAATTTAACTTTGTATAAACCACTTTTTTGATGCGCAAATCCGACCGGTTTCGGAACAAACGTTCCTTCGTCAGGGAAAGTCAGTATAAGCTTTCCCTGACGAAGGAACGTTTGTTCCGAAACCGGTCGGATTTGCGCATCAAATAAGTGGTTTATACAAAGTTAAATTATTTCATTTTTCTAAAACAAAGTATTATCATTTACAATTGAATGGTGACATTATTACGAAATGCATACTTAACAGAAAATACAATGTGAATTAATATGTCGTAAAAGTTACTCATTTAAAAGATATTGATCACATAATAAAAAGGGCAATTTAAGCTTTATATTTTCAAGAATATATGTATTGCTCTTTTTTATCTTATTTTCGGTTTTTTTATTATAAATGTCGTAGATGGGGACATTTCGTACGCAGAAGTGTAGGGAAGGCAGTTTAAAGTATTGATAGCCTCTACTTCACGGTAAGAATGGAGTGTCTCGTGGGAACAGATCGATTTAAAGGCAGTCAAATGTATTTTGGGAATAACATGTATTTTTTATTGTTATTCTTTAAGTGTTATAAGATGTTAATGCGTCAGCTTTGAAACCTCCGAATATAAGGAACATGAATTTACGGCTACAAAGAGTATTTTGGTGTAGGAAGTAAATTGTTTTATGTATCTATGATAATATATTAATCCAATATGTTAACTGCACTAATAAAACTTATGGATTACAATACACACCTTGCTTATTCAAAATTCATCCAAATTCTAATTATCTTGTATCTTCAGAAAAAATAAATATTTTATGGACAACTTTTTTTTAAGTTAGCTCCACAGAGGAGGCTTCGGGGAAAATAATTCCTCTCAAGGCCTATGTCATCTTAGTGGATGCTGGGAGGGGGATCTTTTTAGGAAAGAAAGGAGAGAAAGTTCTCCGATGGAAAAGGTATCAGGGGGGGGGGGTAGAAATCTAGGTCCAGGAGTGACGGATGTATAATCTATCCCTTCCACTGCGGTGCAAAGTGACGTTCCGAGAGAGACCAGCCAGAGAGATCTCCCGCGACCGGTCTCTCCCGATCCGACGTGCCGCACAGTTGGTGTGCAGATGCATCTGCCGCCAATACCCGGACAATCCTCGCCTCATGAACCCGGGCACTCCCGCTAAGTCACCAAACGGGCACCCCTGCTAAGTCACCGAACACGGGCACCCTTGCTAAGCGAACCACTTGAGGTGACCTATGGCAGAGGTGTTGGTAATTCAACAAATGATTCCCGGGGCGGCGGTACCCATACCTGCCTCCAAGGCGTTGTATCCGACTCAAAAAGAAGAAGATGGAGAGATATGTAATTACGAATGTTGGAGAGAGCGCGCTAATATTTAAAACGGTAAAATTGATGCGAAAATTGTGAAAATGTTTAATAAAACACGACTCGTTTAAAATAGACCAAAAATGTCTGGGGGCTGTCTATAACAGCATTTAAAGGAACAATGTGATTTTTTTCATATATTTTATATAACTTGTAAAATAACTTAAACAGATGTGAAAATAATAATTTTCGGAGCATAATTAGCGATTTTTTTCTATCGAGGGAATTTCACATAATTTGCGCTTCGGCATGGGAAATGTATAGATATTACCTTCAAAAATAACATATATTTTTTTAAGAGCTTAAAAAAATCAAATATTTAAGGAGATATGTAAGAAATCGGTAGAAATTCGGGTAGTGGCGGCTTAATATTATGCATTAGATAACTACCAGTTTCATTTGTTTTCGTGAACATAATTATGTTCAATTTTAAGGAATCAAAATTAAGGCTATTAACAAATTACAATTTATGAACGAACTATTTTTACAACACATGGTTTCCAGCCAAACTATTACAACTTACCTTAACGCGCAATACCTTCTTCAAGTTTACAAATATTTTACGTGTTTCATAGCTTCACCGAAATAACAATAATTTATAGTCTTAGCAATAAAAAGGAATAAGAAAACATCCGCCGCTATTTCAGATTGATAATACAAAAACGATTTGACGAAAAACAGACCCATCATAACACTGGCTATAGTTCTGGAGAACAGATGAAGATGTACCTACCATCTTCTGCTTTGGTCCATACACACAACATAGACAATAAAAATAATCTCACATTAAAATACATATGAGATTGCTTTACTGATGTTTGTTTTTGAGTTTGATTGTCAGAATGGAAAACAGAGCATAACATTTCATGAATGAAAGCCATGTGGTTCTACCTACGGCGTTCTATCCGTTTATTATACCATTATTCAGGATGGAAATAGTATAAGTTTTGAGTATAATAACAAGTTATGGAAATCAGAAATCGGTTAAAGTCAATTATACGTAGCTAATTTGTTCACGCCGTTAGTGAGATGCCGTCAGTGTTTGATAAATAATATTGGGTGTTTTTAATTGGTTAAGATATCCAATTCGCATAGATTGTTCCTGGAAGACAATGTTATCAAAGAGTAGGTCCAAGAAAAATAATAAATAAATTGACTCACTTTGCCCGTTTCGTTACTCACAATTTAAAAATGTTAAAATATTATTTTTTTATTTTTAAGTTAATGAGCACGGCCAAGTGAATCAGATACTTGAGTCGGGCCATGTGAAGAGTCGGAATAATAGATGAGCATGAGATGATGTATGAATGTGAACGAGGCAAGGAGTGTGTTTGGCGGTCCGTCCTCTCTGCCTACCCCTGCGGGGAAACGGCGTGATGATTAGTTAGTTAGTTAAGTTAATGAGTAAAACCTCCAATAGTGATATAAAATTAATTGAAGACAATATTAGCGATACTCAATCAAAAATCTGAAAACAGAAAAATCAGTTAAAGATACGCGATCGTCTCAGAAGTGACAGTAACTTTTTCTGATTTTTCTGTTAACCAGTCGAGCGACAGACCAAATAAAAACTTTTTTTTCGGATTGCTTGCGATTTTTTGAATATTTTCCGCCCACATTAAAAAAATCATACCTCCGATTTTTAATATGGAGACATACAAACTGATTACAGTTCTAAATAGCCAATGAATTCATCTATCTTTGGTCGATTATCGCATATTATTAGGTTTATTAAATAATATTCTGAAATCGTAAACTTCTACTTAATTACTTACAATAAGGGAAAATTTGCGGAAATTGGCAGCAAAGCAATTCGAGGTATTTTAAATAGTGCCATAAATATTATGGCAAAAAGCGCTCCAGTGGTTAAGCATGTAAATGTTTGATTATTTGTTCATTAAATATACCAAGTTAAAATTAAACTAAGTAATGCTAAATCATGATTTTGCTTTGAAAATTAGATCGCTCCGAAATATTTTAGTTCATTATTAGAACTCATATTTTTGTTTAAATATCGATTATTCTCTCTATGAGTCCAGGATAAAATAAAGTATCAGGCCTATAAAAACTGCTTTAAAGTTTAAAATCTCCTACTTAAGAACCCCTTTCTGTGATCCTTGTTATGGTTTAATTGTATAATGTGGAAGATTTAATTCTTTGTAAATTGCTCATAAAATATTTTATAATTCGTGACTGAAATTCGCAAAATAAAATAAAACACGCTTTTTGGCAATAATAATAATAATAATAATAAATGGTAGCGCGCCGTTTTTGTGAAAAATCACCTCAAGGGCGCTGTACTATTTATTAAGAATTCCTAGGTTCTATCTAATTTTACTATTTACAAATGGATACAGAAACATACTTACTTGTCAGGTCACTTGGTAAGTATGTTTCGCTGATGAAACGGGAATTTAAACCTCATCGCCATCTACATAAGAAATGTTATTGGTGATCCAGAATTTTGCACGATGTGGTGCATCACTTTAAACAATTTCTAAATAACCTGCATTTTATTCAAAAATATTTCGAGGAAGGTTGTGAACTTTGAGTGGCAAAAACAAAAAGCTTATTACGAGCATCCTGGATGACATTTTCGACGGATCATATATTATACGATCCCTTTTCAGGTAGTCACATGTGTTTGGCATATTTCAGCGGATGCTGGTATTGTCTTAAGAGCAAAGCTCATTAATATAATGGAGACAAGGAGTATAAAGACATTCGCCATAGCTTAAAACAATCTCTAAATCCAAACGAATGATTTGACTCTTTTTCAGATTTTGAAGTAGATTCCAACTGCATTACGAATCGTTGACTTAATTTTGATTTGCCTGTCGGAGGGGTCTCAAAATTCGACACACATGTGCAAATCCATGAAGTGGTTTATTGACGGGTTGATTGCTAAATCTATTTTTAAAAAATAACGCGTTCGGTAGAACTTTAATGAGGAATTATTTGTTGAACGTTCTATGAAAGCATTTATTGAATTTACTGTGGGGATAGCTAAATATGTGTGGCAAAGAATCTCTAGAACAAAATATATAATAAGAAGAACTTTCTGATTTTCATCTGATGAAACTTTTTTTTTTTTTTTTATTATAGCGACTATATAAAAATTTTTACATACAAAATATAATGGTGAAATTAAGAATAAAATATTTTATTTCTTAGTCCTCCTCACTAGGGGGTCCTGTGCCGAGGCGGACTAAAGTTATTTAAATATAGTTCATTTGTCTTCTATGTCGTTTTTAGCGTCTTCGCTAGGGTTTTCTCATTGACCTCTTTAAGCCATATTTTTATTCTTGATTTGTATTCAATTGGATTTTTTATTAGTTTTATGTCTTGGGGAAGTATGTTATGAAGTTTTGTTGCAAAGTATGTATAGTTTCTTTGTCCAAATGTGGTTTTATAAATTGGAGTATTTTTTATATCATTTTTATTCGATCTAGTGTTATGCATACACGGTCTAGTAGAGGATTCATTATTTTTGAAGAGCTTCAATAATATATTTTTGGCATATATTTGCTGTACATTTGGTACGTCAAATATACTCATTTAAAAACGTTGATCGTTATCTACAGGGTAGAAAAATCAATCTGGAATCTAGCTCTAGCTTGCCTACTCCTCTGTACGGAGTACAAACACAAAGAATGAAGCTTTTTCAGAGGACAGGGCTTTATGAAAAAGAGCAGGACTTTTTGTGACGAGGCAGTGCCAGTGGGAACAAAAGCACAAAAAAGCTCCGCTGATACAACTGGCAGATAATGGTGTTCGACCACCTATTCTCGAAGAGTGGGCCGTCATTGAAATAATTTAGAAAAATGCTAAAAGGTAGGACAAATAATTTTATTAATTGCTTAAATTAAATATAGGTTCTAGCATTGGTTTGAAAATCGCGGATGTCTTCGAGATTTTTGTGGATTATGATGTAAAGATTGATGATTTGCGAAAGTTTTGAGTCTATTGAATGAATGAACGTTAGAATGAACGTTAAAAAAATTGCTGAAGAAAGAGCGTTTAAAAGTGAATGTTAACGTTAAAGCACAACGTGTTTCTTTAATCGGAAACAACTCTCCAATCGGTCCCGGCAAAAACTTATTGATCAATTCGTACAAATTGAAATACGTACATATAAAAAGATATTTTATTTAATTTATCGGGGGGCTAGAATTCCAATAATCCAAGTGCTTGATAGCTGCAAGACGAGTTGTTATCTAGCCTCCTAAGTTAAGTAAATTCTAATGTAAAATCCATGCTAATTTGTACAGCGCTCTTGAGGCGATTTTTCGCAAAAACAGTGCCATATAAGTTGTCCAAATTTATTATTAATTATTATTATTATTAATTCACGTTTAAGATCTTCTGTTACTAAGATTGTTGATAAAATTTTACTTGAAGGTTCCGTGTCTTTCTGGGACGTCATCAACTACCTCCACCCACTTGCACTTTATATTTTCTCTTTATATTATCTCAAAAAAATTATTTCACTTCTCCAACCCAGAACTTTTAGCTTCCATCGACAACGCTTTATTTTCAGATCGCCCGTATTTCTACTTCTCGGATAATTGTAATACCGTCATTTACTTATGTACTACGTACCCCATAAACCTTATTTCCAATCTAATCAATAGTTCTTCCTTTGCTTACTCCATGGCTAATTTCCACATTTTATAGTTAAAATCAGAGAGTTGTGGGTTGCTAACCTAACTTTGGTATGTATTCAATTTTTAGTTTTATATTTTTTTAGTAAAGCGCCGTAGGTTTGGGAAGCCCCCAATAGACAGACGAACAGGGCGTGCCCGCGCATACCCACTGCACCTAGCACTCCTGGGTAGTTACTGGTACCCTGTAATATCTCGTTCATGTCTCTTTGCATCTCAAAACATTCGCTACTAGCAAGTAGCAAGCTGACGTAGGTACTCCCATTCTGCACCCTGCATTTATTATGGACAACATGCCTTCAAACATTTCTGCTGTCTTGATACAGTTTTTTCATTTTAAAAATAAAATTATTTATTTATTTTACATGATACAGCTAAAAACACTATCTAGATTTTTTTGAAAGCTCTCAAAATATGAAAACTTACATTAAAAGTGTAGAAAATGGTGACTTTAACGGTAACTTTTAGCTGCACGTAGCAGCGCCCTTGAGGTGATTTTCCACGAAAACGGCGCTTTATAAATTAGCCTTTAGATTTAAATGTCCGGGTTAAATTTTCCCCACAGGAAAAACTAAACCCTTTCACACACTTCCCCAAATGATCATCTAGTCAACCCACGCTATGCAATTGCACTATATAAGTATTATAAATACAAAATAATACAAGAACAACATGTCAACCTACTAGAGACCAAATGGGAATATAATTCACCGACTCCAGATATTTTCATATCAGAGGGTTCGGCTCTGTGGCATTTCTAATTGAACCTATAAATCCTACTGATCCCTCAATATAAATATTTAAAAAATCTTTTGTAATCCTACATGTATTAAAAATTACTAATTTTTGCATTTTTATATACAAATTCTTTGACAAATCTAATATTCTTAAATTTTGAATCAGATTCTTAGGTATTATATTATTATATTATTAATGGCTATAATTATATATCTTGGTAAAAAAGTGATCCGTTTTTTTCCCTTCCTTACTTATCTTTGTTACCGGGGTAAAACCTTTATTATATTACTTTGTAGAGTTTAAACATGATATCTGTTATTACTATGTAGAGTTTAAACATGATATCTAGTGACATAATTTTCAGAATCTTCATCATTAGTGCAAATACTCTTTTACAAGGTTTAATTAATTTATACTTTTTATTCAAAGTTATGTTACTTACTGCCCCAAAGAAGGCATAGGTTACCGTTAAAACAAGTCATATCAACTAAACTTTAAGCTCAATCAAAGCTTTTCACGCAATGCATCTATTTTTATCTATTTGAAATACGGTAGTCAGTGTAGTTACCTTTCAGCATGCAACATACCTGCAAGAAATCTCTTCCCGCTTCTGCGCTCCTGTCTTGCGATTTACATTAGTGAATCTGATTTTGTTAGCTGCATAATAATGTGCAAGAGCACGCCGCGTCGGCAGCAAAATGCACTTTCCCTTTGTGCCTCGGACAATGCAAAAAATGCATAATTTATCGTGCGTTAGCCGCCTTTGTGAGCGCTGATGAAGTGATGATGATTTAGAGGTGTCTTCGAATGAAGATGTTACTTGAAGATTGGACGCAGATTGCAAAGGAGAAAATGCGTATTATTATATTCTCGTTTATTGTGTCTTGTGTCGCCGCTTTGAACACACGTTTACATTAACTCGTAATGATGAGATGCACAGTAGCTTCGTGCGAAATTAAAGTCATACATTATCACTTATCATCATGATTTGCATAATGCATCCTTTTCCTTAGCCATTTTTTCACTTTTTATTTATTTTTTGCATTGTTTATAGTTTACACACCTGTTTGGCGTTTACATTATATTATATTTTCATCCTCTACCTAGTTCACGAAATGCGTGGTTAATGCTGTAAAATCACTTCAAACTTTCAGTAACTAAAAATTAAGATAAAAAACTTACACTAACACCCTACTTAAATTTTAATAAGAGATGGTCTAAAGAGAAAATCAAGTGCACTTTACAATGGATGCTTTTGAGGCAATTTATTTAGGTTATGAAACCTTTTAAGGCTCAAGGAAACTTCTTTCTCATTTTATAAAGTTTGATAATTTATTATATTTTTTGTGGAAGGTTTGCATTCAGTTAAAAATTGGAATCAAGTACAAAACTGTTCCATGCAAAATTTAGCCAGATAAAAACTGAAATTATTTCACACCTTATTATTTTATTAAGACGTTGGCGCTGGTAACACACAGAATTTAAATATCCGTCACATCTCAGTTGTCAGAGTCTACGAGACAAACGATCATTATGACAGCATCCCACGCCGATGACAACAATTCATAAACTGCCATCACTCACCGAACAATGCCACCCCAAAATACTGTCTTCCTTTGAACCACCTGACCCTAATCTGCCTTCCTTCAAAGCCTTATTAATATGCCCAAATGAATGCATGACCTTTTCAACCGGAGTCCATTGTACCTACTACATTGTACATTATCCTGAATAGGCAAGAGCGTCCGACAAAAGGTAGCCAACTACAAAGCGAGCATTTTCCTCGGGAGCTTTGAAAGGAAATGCCTGGACGAGAGTTTTTGTTGGTGTCTAACAATTTGTTTGTAGGATATGCCTGTACTGTATATATATTATTTATGGGAGGGTGGTTGTTGGATGTTGGTGGCTTCTTTGGTAATGGCTCCCTTTGTTGAGATACTTTGCATAATGATCAATCTGATAATGCTGGGATGGTAGCGCGCTGAGATAATGCGCAAAATGGAAGTCTTTCCAATCACACTTAATGTAATGAAGAATGAAAGTTTTGTAGCTGGTTCGGTAACATGAGTAGTAGGTACGAATATATACGAATTAATATTATTGATGCGAGAGTGATGTTACTAATTTAATACGTAAGTATTTTGCACTCTCTGACGAATCCATCAAATGGTTTGAACGTTTTTTCAGTAAACATTTTTGTTGATGCTGTTATATTAGAAGGCAGGTACTTCATGCTAAAAAGAGGTTAGTTAGCATTAGTTAATAGTTTCAACTCTTGAAATAATAATTGTAATAAAAATATTGAAGCTTCTCTCGACATTGTTTAAGTAATCAAACGGGTTACTCTTTTCGATTAAGTATTTTTTCAGTCATCAATTCCGAGATCAGAAATGGCTTCCAAAGTCAAAACTGAGGCGTGCAGGTGAAATAACATAACAATAAACAAAACATAACTTTGAAACATATAATATGCAGACCACTATCCGTTGTACTGGCCGCCCCGGGAACCATTTTTTGGTTAACGAACACCTCTGCTGTAGGTCACCCAAGTAGTTCGCTACGTTTTGTAATTTGGCAGATGTGCCCGGGTTCACCAGGTGAGGTGCGGATGCGCTTGCCTATCAGTTGCGTAGCAGGCCCGATCGGGAGAGGCTGGTTTAGGGATACCCTTTGACCTCTCCAGCCTTGCACCGCAGAGGGAGGGATAGATTCTTACGCCTTTCACTCATCTTGACACACTGACCCTTAGATTACTACCCTCCCCTCATACCTTTTCCTTCCCCTAAACTTCCTTTCCTTAAAACAACTATGCCCATAAATGACAAAGTCCCTGAAGGAAATTATTGTGTCTGTGGAGTTGAAAAAACAAGAAAAATTCATCTCAATCTCTTAATATTTGAAGTGCCTACCTTAGCGTGGTCCTGCTGCGCCAAAAGCTGCTCCCTCACCAGTTGCAATTGTAGGATCATCTCGGATAAGCGGCGCTCCCGCTCTAGCAGGGTTTGACCCGACAGGTGCGCGCCCCCGGCTAGGGCCTGCTGAAGGGCGGCGGCCTCAAGGGCTGCTTGGGACTCCACGGAGGTCATATCGCTGGAAGAGTAATTATACATTATTATACGTGGTAAGAAGGTTACAACATATTGTGTTTTTCAACCTCACATAGGCTTCAAGTTGGCCATGGTCATATTTGGGTTGACGTGTTTTTGGTCATGTTATAAAAGGAAGAAAATATTGAAGTATTGGCTAATCAGTCTAATCAGTCCACATTAGAGTTGTTAGGCATAAAAACGAGTCGTAAAAAGTAAACGCAGCTTGAAAGGTATATCGGCATGTAATGTAACAAGTAGATTTGCGAAAAGTCTATACTTTTGACAATAAGATTAGGTACTTTTATGGTTAGATGGCTTCAGCAAATATAAAGATGATTTTTTTGGAAAATTGTTTTTTTTTCTTCTGGTTCAAAGTTGAGCATATACATACATACCGCATGGATTTTTTTCGGTAAATTTTATGTATGAATATAATTTTAATGTGAAAAATGCTGAAAGCTGTCAATCCACGACATTGTTTCTAATTCTGAAGTCTTGGTTGGGTGTCGTCAGTTCTTCAGTAAATGAAATTTTAATTTTATTTTTCTTTGGTGCATAACACATAGCCAAAAATTCATATACATCGATGTTTAAATACTTAGTAATAAGAAAAGTAATTAACAAAATATGTAAAAGTTAATGACAAACAAGATGTATAAGAGGCAAAATGCAAATAGGTTCATAAACAATTTATTGGTGGCTTCTGTGCTGATGGGACACTGATTTGGTAAGTACAATATTGTCTGTCTTTAAATAAAGGACTTCATCACAATACCAGCATGGTACGATTATGTTTAAATGGGTTATTTAAATTGTCTATTTCATCATCAGGGCAGTGCGTAGTGTTATAATTTCTTAATGTTTGCGGTACGGGGGAATATTTTCTTGTGTGTAAATAGTGTGTAATCCTCTTTATTCTAATAACTTCTTGATGTTAATTTGGGATAAAAGGTTTGGTTTATCAACCGATGCAATTTTGTATAGAAGCAATAAATCAGAAAGTTTAAAAAAATCACAAAATATCACTAGTGAAGAAAAAGTAAAAAAAGTGTGTGTCACATAGTGTGACTACATACAACATATAACCCCGACTGCCTATCCCTGTGAGAAAATGCAGAGATGGTTGATTACATTTTTGTTGAATTCGACTTTTCTGTCTTGGAATTATGACTCATACCACTGTAACATATTATTATGTCTAATTGCATCACTCTTCAATCCACAAGAAGTATTCACAAGTCGTATATTTCTCCATGGAGCAGCGGGTCTAATAGTTTTATCCCGACATAGGTACTACAGTAAAACTGTAGACTGTTGCGGTGCAAATAAAGGCAAAGAAACACGACTCCGTACCTACGTAGAATTGTAGAACACCGGTGCATACAACGGGGTCATAAAATCTACTGTAACCCCTCTTCTGCTGAACTTTACCGGGAAATACTGAAATGCCCCTTTAAAAGAAAACGAAGAAGGAATACTTTATTATTTCCGCGAATAAAATAGTAACAAAATAGAATCCACTAACATCGAAGAAAACAGCTGATGTATCGAGTAGTGGGTAAAAAAACAGTGATTTGTCTTGTCAAAGGCTTCAAAATGTTTGTTATTTAAAACGAAAGTTTTTTTAGGAGTAAATCGCCCGTCAAATAAAATGCAAGCTTTGAAGGAAAGAAGCGACAAATCTCTCAAACGATAGGTTTTTAGGAACAGTTTTGACTTTCTGAAATGTATAGATCCATTATGAACAAATATAAGTTCATTTAAGCAAAATTAAAAGATGCAGCAGTATTTTCAATAAATCAAGAAGAAAATAGGTTGTTGAAGTTCTCGTACGTCTCGGTTGTAAATATGTGTGATTTAAGTCAGTAATTTAGTCTTTTAGTCTTATTGGTATGTCACTAGTTACTATAAATCTTATTAGTAAGCATTTTAAATTAATTTTATTACATCTTAATATATAAAAATGAATGTTTCTTCGTTTGTTCCTCACGCGGAACTTAAGTAGTTAGATTCATCGGAATAAACTTTGATGATTTAAAGTGATTTGTGAAGATTGAGCTTTAGCGTTATGAAATTATTTCCTATTCAACGGTGAGGTGGGGGACGAGAGAGAGGCAAAGGAGACATAGTAACGGTAGGGAATATCAAGGGGAAAATATGAAAAACCCATGCTTCTAATACTGACAGGCGTATGTGGCCTGCTCATGGATCGAAAAACCTTCGGATTTGTATGCACCAGACCAAAAAACAAAAAAATATTGTGTATCCAAAAAAACTAACGCTAAAACGACGCCATACAAATCAACCGAGAGTTGTTATTGTTATTTTAGGTTACGATATAATAGGTATAAGAGTAAGTAAAATAAAAAGAAAGTAAATATTATTTCCATGATTTGTGAACTTCGACCAAGTATCATGAAATGTTTGTGAATTTTTAGATTTGTTATCTACCTGTTTTTAACTTATGCTGTTCTGGCTGGGATATACCCATAGCTTACCTACTTTCCAAAAACGTTTCATTCAACTACATAACTAGACATTATAGAAGTTCTTTGAACAATAAATGCAATCTCTCAATAATAACTAATGAACGTGTTTTCAAGGAAGACCTAAATCCACATAGAATTCGAATGCACCCTTGTACGAGTCTGTAGAATGTAGAATGCATCCACCGCCTCATGCACTGAAGTACAAGTACAGTGTGTGTCTCTAAATTATTCATGATTTTGGCTGAAACGGTAAAAAGGATGCAGCTAGTGCATTCTGTATGCGGTCTGCTTCCGATGCACCCGGTAGCTCCTTCCCCAGTTAGTAGGTAGGTATTAGCAAGCAGTAGTACAGGGTGGTCCATTATCCCAAAGCAGAAATAAAGGGGTGCACGAGTAGATTGTTATTGAATTCCCTGCAATATAAACGTTAAGTGCAATTCGAATTGAATAACACTTTGAATAATTTACTGGTTTTTTGTTCAAATAAATATATGTGTGATAATTACACAAAAACCTACTTTGATTAATAATAAATCTGGGTTAGTACTATACAGGAATTTTTTTGTGAAATATCACCCTAATATATTATTAATATAATTTATCTATCTGCGTGTAAATGAAAAATCAATCTAATTTTAAAATTAAATCAATCGGATAAAATTTTTTATATAAAATTTGCATTTTTTTTACATTGGCTCCACACAGGAGGCCAAGAGGAAAATAATTTACCTCGGGGCCTATGTCATCTGAGGGGATGCTGTGTGGAGGGTATTTTAAGGAAAGGAAGGATAAGTTCTGGGAAGGAAACTGTAGGAGGGGTGGGTAGGAATTTGAGGGTCCGTGTGTCCAGGAGTGTCGGAAGTTTAAACCCATTCCTCCAATTCTGTGCAAGGCGATGAGTCGAAAGAGTCCCGCTGGAAATGTCAAAAGGCTTCCCTCAACCAGTCTCTCTTGATACGGCCCGCCAAGCAATAGGTGGGCAGACGAAACCGCCGCCAATACCTAGATAACCTGCATCACATGATTCCGGGCGCCCCTGATAAGTCAACAAACGTAGCGAACCACTTGATGTGACCTATGGCAGAGGTGTTGGTTATCCAATAAATAGTTCCCGGAGAGGCGGTATCCATACCCGCCTCCAAAATTGCAAGTGCTAGTCGGTTTCGCTTGAGGATCGACACTTTTTATATGACTAATAATATGGAAACTATTTGTCTTATGATTACCAATAAATTGTTACAGTCAAATCAACATTTCTCACAACTTTCCGTGGGAATGATTTTGGGAGCTAAATATGGTAGTATCGACGTAGAAATTGTAGGTGTAAAAATTTGTTCAAAATTAATGAAACGACAGGTTACCTACCATTCATTTTTTTTTTTGAGAAACACAACACACGGACACTATTTCTGCCTTATTCATTGGTTATTGAAGCGAAAACTTCTTTAGAAACCGTTGTGATTTGAAACTCGATGGAAAATGGCGACACTAAGAACAGACAAACAGGATTTAGCCTGCGAAAGAATGATATAGTACAATCGGTTTCCTCTTTGTGCGGTGCTTCGTAGCCTAATGGTCTCCTCTTTGTGCGGTTCTTCGTGGAGTCCTCATTCTTGTCTACTTTAGTTTTATGAAGGTTTCAATTCTACCGCGTATATTTATAATATAATATGATATTTTGAATTGAATACTTCTTTAGCACTGTTGTGATTTGAAAATAAAAGGATACTGATGAAACGAAAAAGCGACACTAAAAATAGAAAAACACATACATCCATAGGATTCAGCGAGAGAATGAGATAGAATAATCGGTCTCCTCTTTGTGCGGTGCTTCGTACCCTCCTCACTCTTGTTATTTTAGTTTTCTGAAGGTTTCACTTTTATCGCGTGTGAACTGCACACTCCGATTTTTTATCAAATATTATCTTATTCTTCGTTGTTTTTTTAAATATTCATGTATAAAACGAAACACAAAAAAATAATCAAAAGATTGGCGAATAATGAACTCTAAACAAAAATACAGTGAATTATCCTCCGCCCTTTTCTGAGGAAATAAGAAAATAATTGTCCCCAGCGGGAGGGTGGCTGAGGAACAATGGGGCCATAGAGTTATGGGTGGGCTTGGGGGGAGGAAGGGGGGTGTGGGGGATGAAGGTGGGAGAGGGGGGTTGGGGGGAGGGGATGAAAACCGGCAATAAACTTGTCAGCGCCAGTAATGTGACGCGGAGCGCAGAAGTCACGCTGTGATGTCATAATAATTGTAAGGAAATAAGGACGTTGTGGCCGCCATTATTCTACTTAAAGTTCTTATGATTTATCCACTATTATTTTTAGCTGAAAGGTCAGAAGTTCCACTTCAATATTTGTAATCAATAGAATCCTTCAAACCAGTACGTAATGTGTTTAGATTCCTTTACATTTTTAATACTAATGAAACTTTTTCTTTCTTTGCTCATTTTCTGTTTTTTTTTACATTATCTCCACACCGGGGGCCCTGATACGATACGATACGATTGTACCACCCCAGCCAGGAGTACTCCTGTCCCGGTGAGACCGGTACACCAGGGGGCACTGATTTGTTAGGACTGGAACACGTGCTCTGAGGATGGGAAGAAGTTTGGAATTTAATCGACCGGTATACATGGCAACCTAATAAGCCAATATTGGAATTAAGGATGGGCAGGAATAAATGAATGGAGTGAGCATTATTTTTTCCCCCTTCTTTGTATCTTCCTTTTTCTCGCCTCTTCTCGACTCTTCTTTTGTGCTTTTTTTGGCTTTTGTTGTCTCTTCTTGCTTCTTCTTGTGTGTTTGGAATCTTCTCGTATCTTCTCATCTCTTCTTTGCTCTTCTTGCATCCTCTCGTCTCTTTTTGACTTATTTTGTCTCTTCTTGCCTTTTCTCGAATCTTCTCTAATTTTCTTGGATGTTCTCGTCCTCTTCTTGGTTATTCTTTTCTCTTCTAGTGACTCGTGACCTTGCTTGCATCTCTCCCCCCCCCCCCCCCGATCCTATCCGCACGCCTTCTCTCCATTGACTCTTCTTATCTCTTCTTGACTCGCCTTGTTACCTCTTCAACCATTCTCTCCCGATCCGGCCTGCCAAGACCCGGACTAACCTAACCTAAGTCACCAAATGTAGCGAACCACAGTGGCAGAGGTGTTGGTTATCCGATAAATGGTTCCCGGGGCGGCGGTACCTGGGCCTTCCTCCAAAATTGTATAGTGCCTTTTTGTGGAAAATCACCGCAATGGCGCTGTGCAAATGTGTAATATATTTCTTCAATCTTACTTCCAACTACAGACTAGACAAAACTTCACAACTTACGTCCAAAAGATTGCCTTCACCGGTTCATCTATCACTAATACAAAACTATATGTACTCGTAGAATGAAAGCGATGTTACGTAAAAATGTATGTTTAGTTATTTTTACTATGTAAAGACAGAAAACACGTCACGATATTTTTTTAAATTGTAAAATCATCGAGGCTACTCTTTCACTGCGACAGGGAGAAAGAAAACAAAATATAACATTTAAATTTATTTCCAAAAACCTAACCTCTTTAATTATTTTAATTCTTAATCCATATGGTCAAAAATATTCACCTTCGAAGTGGCTTTTGCAACTGCCCTAAAAAACTAAAATTACCCGTTTGCAGCGACAATAGCGTTACAGCGTTACAACGAGTCGCTACGTCACAGATTTGGGTACTTATTCTTTTCAATTAGCCCTCATTGTGAGGGTGTTTTGCCTCCGACTTCTGTAATTGTACGCCTTTCTTCTTTAGTACTGGGAAAACTCGCATTCAAATCTTTAATTAAATATTTTCAACTGATTTTGGCATTAGGCAAAAGGGTAATTCAAATTTTTTTTAAACAATGCATTTCGGAGTTTAACTATCTAACTAACCACACAGTCCTTGTATCATTCACATTCATTCATCGAAAAAATCTTGCAGGAAAAAGTCAATAAATGTCGCGTATTACAAATAAAATGGATAAAAATTTATCCAGACACTATCTAGATTGCATTTAGTTCGAGTTGAATCTTGTAATCATATATAAAGATAGCAGCCAATAATATGTGCGTTAAGTAAATGAAGATAATGTTGGTAGTTCTTAGTCGAAGTATGATACAGTTAAAAGTGACCGAATTAATATGGGTTCCGTAGCTTAATCGGTAGAGCTGTTTCCATGTAAGAAAAGGGTTCTGGGTTCGAGTCCCAGCGGAGCCAATATCTTTTCTGATTTTTCTGTCTCCAGATTTCGATTGAGTTTCGCTAATATTGTCTTCATTTAATTAAATATTATAATTGGAGATTTTACTCATAAAGTTTAAAAAATTAATAATAAATATTTGTTTTTATTTATGTAACATCTTTCAACTTCTAAGCCCCGAACAAGTCAATGATACTGATTTTCTGTTTATGGAAGAATTTCTATTTTTCAAAATTATTGTTAAATTTCACCAGAAGAAAGGAAAAATAATTTAGCATACTTGTCACTGTAGTTTGAGCACTTACAGCTGTTTTCAAACGTTTTACAGTTCTAAAAGCCCTTTAACAATTGACGTACTACATTCAAGAGGAATAAAAAAAATAAGCCCCTTAAAGTGTTAGTAACAGTAATAACACCTTCGAAAAGTAAAATTTATTTGTAATGAAATGTATTTCTAGAAATTAACAATGTCAAGTGTGCAGAAAACAACAATAAAAGTTGTGTGAGGAAAGAGAATGAACGCGGGTAAAGGAAGGGTAGCGCGGGGGGAGACGGTACGAGGGTTGGTCGGACGGTACTTTAAATAATTCAGTCATCCCATCTCTCCCCAATGTGTCGAATACGTCATACAAACACTCGCACATTGACGCACAGTTCAGAGGAAAAACAACGCAACTTGACAATACATTATTATTTTTTATACCAATGTAATCACATCCGTATACCTTTATTGGATAACCAAAATCCCCGCCCAAGTGGTTCCTACGTGTTAAACCCAAGTGGTTCGCTACGTTTGGTGATTTAGCAGGGGTGCCCGGGTTCATGGGGTGAGGTTTGTCCAGGTCTTGGATGACCAGGATACACTGAACCCCAGATTCCTACCCACCCCTTAAACCCTTTTCCTTCCCAGAACTCTCCTCTCCTTCCTTTCCCTAAAAAACCTCCTCCACTCAGCATCCCCAAAGATGACATAGGCCCTGAGGGAAAATATTTTCCTCAGGGCCTCCTGTGTGGAGCTTATATAAAAAAAATATATACAGTTTGGGAGGCTAGTATGGGTACCACCGCCTCGAGAACCATATATATGGATACTAAAATTAAAGCCTGGAATGAACTGCCACATGACTTAAGAATGATCATATTCAACAGAATTTAGAGCTAAACTTAAAACTCAACTTTTCAGACAGTCGTAAGTCGTAACCATACAGTTGAGAACCTCCTTCACAGCTCGCGACATTGTAAATAGCTAATTGTGTAAAAATGTAAGCAAATAAGAATTTGTAAGTCCTAAATTCTGTCTTTCATAATAAATATCAACTTTACTTTTGCTGCTTATCTTATCTTAATTGTAATTCAATGGTTATGGAGGGTAGCAAACGAAAAATCATGCAATGTCCAGTGCTTTAAATAAAGTTTTCTCGGTATGCTAAGTCGTATCTTCTCCAAACATGAACTTTCTACGAAAAGTGTGTTTATCGGAAGTGACCTGCTAGGTAAGGATGTTTTCTATATCTGTTTGTAGATAATAATAAAATTAGACGGAGCCTAAGAACCTACAAAAATAAATTGTTGAGCGCCCTTGAGGTGATTTTTCACAAAAACAACGTTCTAGCGTTCTATCAGGATTAAATAACATGTTTTCACAATTATGTCCTTTGCGTGTACATAAATTTCTCTAAATAAATAATAAACGGTGTTAATCTCAGGTGACTTCCCAGGTAAGTATGGTCCGGTATATTTTATTTTCTACCTGTACAGAGTATAAAGAAAACACTCTATGGACATCTTTACGCAGCATCGCGTTCATTGGTCAAATCATTGTACACATAGTTTCATCAGTGATCGATGAACCGGTGGATGCAATTTTTAGCCATTGTTATAATGGTAGTTGGAAGAAAAATTGTAGAAATATAAATATAGTTTGTACATCGCCTTTAAGGTGATTTTTTTACTAAAACGACTCTAAACAAATTATTCACTATTGTTATGATATTACTATTAGATATTATTAAGGTAACGAGCGACAAGCAGATTTGTTCGTTTATACATTCTGCATTATCATGCTATCTCATTCATACACATCATTAATAAATAATAAAAACAAGATTGGACCTAAATGCGACCCCTGGGGAACACCACTTGTAGTAGTGAATTTGTATGAAAATGTACCATCAATTTTAACAGCCAGTAATCTGATTCGTTTTAAGATTTTCACGGCCGAAAGTATTTGTTTTTGGGGTGTGATGCCGTGTTGCGCTACCTCCTTCTTTAGCCAACGTTTCGGACAGCATTGTAGTGTCCATCGTCAGGGCAGATCCAGCAGATCCGGTAGACACATCCCATGATAACACCCTAAAAACAAATAATGAAAAAAAAGCCAGTAATCTGTTGATCAAGTTACTGTTTAACCACTTATATAGTGAACCACCTATACCGAATGTAACAGACGTCTTGATGTATTGGATTTTTTGTTTACGTGAAACTCGCAGGGAAGAATAAAACGACATAATCAAGTCAATTCTTGCGAAATATTACATGTTCAAACTAGCTTATTATTCAACGAAACTTGCATCTACGGTCATCGAGGTAAACAACAGGTGTGAAAATGACGTCAACCCATGCAAGAAAAAATAAGTCGTGTCAAAACAAGTTTGTTTACGTGAAAATCGCAGCTATCGGCCGCACGTGTCCCCTTGAAAATATTGCCTATTCAGGGAAGAGTAAAACAATATAATCAAGTCAATTCTTGCGAAATGTTACATGTTAAAACTAGCTTGTTGTGCAACTTGCACCTGCGGTCATCGAGGTAAACAACAGGTGGCTAAATGAATAACATGTTTACGTTTTCCTTTAACTAAAATTAGTATAAAAACCGTCTGAAAAATAAATATTGATTATTATCAAAGGAACTTCTGAGTTGTTATTATCTCCCGAAACCGAACTGGTGACGATCGGAGTCCAGCGCCCCTATTGTTTACAGTATTTGTATGGAACAGAAAAGTGGTCTCATACAAATTGGTCCTTTTCGAGCCGGATCCCACGTCATCAAATCTTTCTCAGTGGAGATGGCATCACACGCAGCGGCCGTAAAATCCTGGCTTCAACCGAGACATCACGGCCCTGCCTCGCAAACTCAGATGCATCTATACCTACTGCCGATCCAGATGCTACCTTAAGCCTACGCCTCCACCATCAAAGATCTACAGGAGGCTGATAAAGGCAACAACAAACTGAGCAGCAACGAGATATGCAGCTACCAGATATGCGGCAACGAACCCAACAGCAACAAAATATACAGCTTCCACACATGCAGCAACGAGACATGCAGCTAATAGACGTCTAGCAACAAATTGGCAGCAACGAGATATGCAACTTCCACATATGGAGCAACGAGATATGCAGCTTCCACATATGGAGTAACGAAACCAGCACCAACGTGATATGCAGCAACCAACTGAGCAGCAATGAGATATGCAGCCACCAGTATACAGCAACGAACCCAGCAGCAACGAGATATGCAGCTACCACATATACCGCAACAAGATATGCAGCAACAAACTGAGCAGCAACAATATATGCAACAAAACACTGAACAGCTCACAGACATGCATCAACGAACCCAGCAGCAACGAGATATGCAGCTACCACATATACCGCAACAAGATATGCAGCAACAAACTGAGCAGCAACGAGATATGCAGCTAACAGACATGCAACAACGAACCCAGCAGCAACGAGATATGCAGCTACCACATATACCACAACGAGGTATGCAGCAACAAACTGAGCAGCAACGATATATGCAGCTTCTACACATACAGCAACGGGACATGCAGCAATGAAACATGCAGCTAACAGACGTCTAGCAACAAATTGACAGTAACGAGATACGCAGCTTCCACATATGGAGCAACGAGATATGCAGCTTCCACATATGGAGCAACGAGACAAGCAGCAACAAACTGGGCAGCAATGAGATATGCAGCTACCATATATAACGCAACGAGATATGCAGCTACCACATATACCGCAACGAGATATGCAGCAACAAACCCAGCGGCGACGAGATATGCAGCTAGCATATATACCGCAACGAGATATGCAGCAACAAACTGAGCAGCAACGAGATATGCAGCTAACAGACATGCAACAACGAACCCAGCAGCAACGAGATATGCAGCTACCACATATACTGCAACGAGATATGCAACAAAACACTGAGCAGCTCACAGACATGCATCAACGAACCCAGCAGCAACAAGATATGCAGCTTCCACACATGCAGCAAGGAGACATGCAGCAATAAACTGAGCAGCAACGAGATATGCAGCAACAAACTGAGCAGCAACGAGATATGCAGCTACCACATATACCGCAACAAGATATGCAGCAACAAACTGAGCAGCAACGAGATATGTAGCTAACAGACATGCAACAAACCCAGCAGCAACGAGATATGCAGCTACCACATATACCGCAACGAGATATGCAACAAAACACTGAGCAGCTCACAGACATGCATCAACGAACCCAGCAGCAACGAGATATGCAGCTACCACATATAACGCAACGAGTCATGCAGCAACAAACTGAGCAGCAAAATATATGCATCTACCACATGCAGCAACGAGAAATGCAACAACAAACTGAGCAGCAACGAGATATGCAGCTACCAGATATGCGGCAACGAACCCAACAGCAACAAGATATACAGCTTCCACACATGCAGCAACGAGACATGCAGCTAATAGACGTCTAGCAACAAATTGGCAGCAACGAGATATGCAGTTTTCATATACGGAGCAACGAGACATGCAGCAACAAACTGATCAGCGACGAGATATGCAGTTACCATACATGCAGCGACGAAATATGCAGAAACAGACATGCAGCAACAAGATATGCAGCAAAAAACCCAGCAGCAACGGCATGCAGCAACGAGAAATGCAGCAACAAACTGAGCATTAACGAGATATTCAGCCACCAGATATGCAGCAACGAACCCAGCAGCAACAAGATATGCAGCTTCCACAAATGCAACAATGAGACATGCGGCAATAAACTGAGCAGCAACGAGATATGCAGCTACCAGATATGCGGCAACAAACCCAACAGCAACAAGATATACAGCTTCCACACATGCAGCAACGAGACATGCAGCTAATAGACGTCTAGCAACAAATTGGCAGCAACGAGATATGCAGTTTTCATATACGGAGCAACGAGACATGCAGCAACAAACTGATCAGCGACGAGATATGCAGTTACCATACATGCAGCGACGAGATATGCAGAAACAGACATGCAGCAACAAGATATGCAGCAAACCCAGCAGCAACGAGATATGCAGCTACGGCATGCAGCAACGAGAAATGCAGCAACAAACTGAGCATTAACGAGGTATTCAGCCACCAGATATGCAGCAACGAACCCAGCAGCAACAAGATATGCAGCTTCCACAAATGCAACAATGAGACATGCGGCAATAAACTGAGCAGCAACAAAATATACAGCTACCACTCATGCAACAGCGATATATGCAGCTACTAGATATGCAGTAATCCGCATATATGGATACTCGATACCCTGTGACAGCCAGCCAGAGAATTCCCGAGCTTGCAGCAATCGGCTCGACCCTAAATGCTAGTCCCGGATATACTGAAAACCAAGACCGTACTCACACTGGATGAACATATCGAAACATAGATCCACTGGCCTAGATCACCTCCGCGATAGTAGAATCACTCCACATTGCCAGAAGCAAGCCCTATCAGAGAGTACAACAGCTGGCCTGACACGCAAAGCAGATTGCTGACCCATTCGCGGCCCTGCGCGCTGCAACTCCACGCCAAGCTGATCACCAACCTGCCTGAATTTGCAGTCCCATACGAGCCTGAGCCGCGTCCTGCCATCCCATTTTCATGATAAGTTATTCTTTCTAATTGTTTATCCTAGTAATCGCACCAACTAGCCAACCCCCCAACTTGTTTGTGACAAGATACGCAACTCAAGTAATGGCATCACCTAGCCCGCCTCCTAACTTGTTTGCGACGAGATACGCAACTCAAGCAAAGGCAACAAACAGCTAGCCTCCCAACTTGTTTGCGACGAGATACGCAACTCAAGTAAAGGCACCAACTAGCCCGCCTCCCAACAAGTTTTCAACAAAATACGCTACTCAACCGAAGGCCAGCAAGGCTAATTCCATCTTCTAATTTCAATTCCAGCAGTGCCACTACCAGAATAGCGGTGCTCCTCATCACTGCAGCCAAGCAGTGCCACTACCAGAATAGCGGTGCTCCTCATCACTGCAGCCAAGGTGAGCAAGTCCTCCCCAGCAGTACCACTGCCAGAACAACGGTGGTCCTCATCGGAGCAGCCAAGGCAAGCAAGGCCTTCCAGAACATCGGTACTCTCCTCAGACGGGAGGAGCGCGTTTCCACAATAAAAGGGATAAAATTTCATGGAACTGACTCCAAGATGAAAACGCTCTAGTGGCACTAAAGTCACGAGACAGACACGCAATTCTCTAGCAATACCGTGCATCAATTGGCTTTGCTAACCGCCAATAAAAACCGCAGAATCTAGGAAAGGTTAATACGACCCACGAAGAGGCAATACGACCCACGAGTAGGAGATCAACCCGGCTTTATTTCCTGCCTTACGATTTGGCCCAAAATATAACTTCAAGCCGTGTGGCACTCGAACGTGAGCTGTGACAAACCCAGTGCCCCTGAACATATCCAGAAGTGGACAAATTGGATGATCCTGCAAAAACACATACACAATCACCATCCCAAGACGCTGCTTCAATAACATGCCGCACTCATCTCAGTAAGACTCGCCTGAACCATGTAAAAGGAAAGCCATGCCCTGATAACCCAAGTCCATTTCTGGACAGATTCAACAACCGTATTGTGTTTGCTGCGCACCGATCCACACATTTACCCCACCTTTGTGGCAAACAGACTGGGCAAAATAGATGAAATGACCAACATACAAGACTGAAGGTGGGTGTCAACTAAGCCAAATCCCGCCGACCTTGGTACACGGGATCCAAACACCCAACGAACGAACACTAGAAGCGAGGCCCCACTACATCAGTCTTATGTCAACCCCTAATGGGAACATTGCCGCTAAATTGACTGATACACCACACACGCCCCTTTACACACTGCGGGCTAGACTATTTCGGACCCATGACTATCACAGTTGGCAGACATCGAGAAAAACGCTACGCCGCAATCTTCACTTGCTTCTCGATACACGCTGTCCACCTAGAACTCGTTTCTTCTCTAACCACCGATCCTGCTATTATGGCCATACAACGAATGACAGCGCGAAGGGGACAGCCCGTAACCATGTACTCAGACAACGGGACTAATTTCCATGGGGCCGAAGCCGAGATGAGAAATGCCTTGAAATTACTAAGTCAAGACGTTAAAATGCTTGATGCCCTGACCACTCAGGGCATCGAATGGAGATTATACCACCAATGACGCCGCACATGGGAGGAGTATGGGAAAGACTGATACGCTCGGTGAAACGAGCACCTAAAGAGGAAATTCTCCTGACTACCCTAATCGAAGCATTCGTAGTGAACAACAGACCACTCACCCATATATCAATGGATCGTCGCGATGAAGAACCTCTAACACCTAACCATTTTCTTCTGGGGTCGGCCGGAAAAACGCTCTCTCTTGTCCATGTACGAAAAAGGGGACGAAGAAATATGTCTCCGCCGACAATGGCCTGTCGGCCAACGACTGGCAGACATGTTTTGGTGACGATGGCTTCGAGAATACCTTCCCACCTTAGCGGCCCGACAAAATGGCACCACCCTGTCACACCCATAAAAAAGGATAACTTGGTGATCATCATGGATCCTGCACTACCTCGAAATCATTGGCCTCGCGGCCGCGTCATCGAAGAGATAACCGCAGCTGACGGACAAGTTAGAACCGCTCGAATCCAGACTAGTTCCGAGGTGTACCTAGAACCAGCCGTTAAAATCGCCGTCATCTTACCAGCTCCTACACCTGCTGAGTCATCTCCCCCTCCTCTTCACAAGGACACATAACAAACCAAGATATCTACATCAAGAATGCGTCCGACGAACTTTCTAGGTGCAATCAAACAGATTACACCGGGAGGAGTGTAACAGACGTCTTGATGTATTGGATTTTTTGTTTACGTGAAACTCGCAGGGAAGAATAAAACGACATAATCAAGTCAATTCTTGCGAAATATTACATGTTCAAACTAGCTTATTATTCAACGAAACTTGCATCTACGGTCATCGAGGTAAACAACAGGTGTGAAAATGACGTCAACCCATGCAAGAAAAAATAAGTCGTGTCAAAACAAGTTTGTTTACGTGAAAATCGCAGCTATCGGCCGCACGTGTCCCCTTGAAAATATTGCCTATTCAGGGAAGAGTAAAACAATATAATCAAGTCAATTCTTGCGAAATGTTACATGTTAAAACTAGCTTGTTGTGCAACTTGCACCTGCGGTCATCGAGGTAAACAACAGGTGGCTAAATGAATAACATGTTTACGTTTTCCTTTAACTAAAATTAGTATAAAAACCGTCTGAAAAATAAATATTGATTATTATCAAAGGAACTTCTGAGTTGTTATTATCTCCCGAAACCGAACTGGTGACGATCGGAGTCCAGCGCCCCTATTGTTTACAGTATTTGTATGGAACAGAAAAGTGGTCTCATACACCGAATTTAAGCAGTGTAAAACAACAATTAAAGTTGTGTGAGGTAAGATAATGAAAGCGGGTTAAGGAAGGATACGAGGGTTGGTCGGACGGTCCATGTCATACCTTTGACACACATTCATTTTATTTCACCATATGGATCAATCTATTTCATTACATGGATATATTTATTGGAAGCAATGAAATTTTGTGTAATATTTAATATTTTCGTTATCACAGTTACGTTGCTATATTCGCGCCCCTTGTATGAATTGTGTCCTTATTCTGGAGTCGTTCCATCTGTAATCTACATACAAGAGGAGCTCATGAATTGGGTAACACTGTTGTAGTACTACACCGTCCCCCACCCACAATGGTGTTGTTTCACTCCCCATACTAATGTCGTTTTACATACTGACACCCAACCCATAATAATTCCAAAGCCTCCGTTCCTTCTACGTTTCCAAAGGATAATGGAATTCTCAATTTATTACCTACGCGAAAGGTTTGCTTGATAATATTCTTGAATTTTAATATGTTATATACATCAAAGCTTGATTTTAAATAATTAAAAATGAAAGTAAAACACACCTTCACGGGGGTGCAACAAGATACCAATGTATATTTAAATTTTATTTTACTCAGTATGCGAATCAGTTAAAAATATCTTACTAATTACGGGGTTGCGAAAAAATGCCTGTAGATGACTTCCCGATTAAACAAAAAAAATGATTCTTTTGTTTTTTGCTATTTTGAAATTGTAGGCGTATTAATTACTTTAATAAACTATCTAACTAATTATCACGCCGTTTCCCCGCAGGGGTAGGCAGAGAGGTCGGACCACCAAACAGCTCGGTCATGGCACACACTCCTTGCCTCATTTAGAATCATACATCGTCTCATATACACTATTCTGTTATTCTGACTCTTGATATAGCCCGATTCAAGTGTCTTGTTAACTTGATCGTGTCATGTCTTTCTCGGGCATCTCCGACTTCTTCTACCATTCATATTTGCGTTATTTATTCTCCTTGCACTCTTTTCCTCGTTCATTCGCTCTACGTGCCCAAATCATCTGAGCGTCCCTTTCTTAATCCTACTCTTTACGCTGATATCCCTACGGCCGGCGTAGTGCAGCGGTAAGGCTCTTGACTCGCACACCGAAGGTCGCGGGATCGAATCCCGGCGTGGGCAAATCAATTTTATTTGATTAATTTGTGTTATTTCACAATTTATTCATTTAAAATAATATATAGTATATTTGCGACACGTTCCAGAGTTAAAGATACTCTCAGTATCGCCCTGCTGTAAGACAACCATTCAGAATTGAAACGGTGCTTGAATTGGCATTAGCCGTGTTTGGTGACCAGTTCTGAATAGCCAGGTACTTCCCCACCTTCCTCTTCCCTATCTCCTTCCCCTCCCCACCACCTTCAACCTCACAACATACCCCAATTGGGGATGCCATAGTCTCACTGGCTTCAGACGGGAGCAATTGGGACTCTTTTGCGGTATTCATATAAAAAAAATTAATAAATAAAAAAAATCAGCCTTGTATTATTTGCGGAGCTCCGTATTTCTCGTACGATCATATACGGTTTTACCACGCATACGCCTCAGTGATCTCATCTCCACATCATTCAGTTAACTTTCATCTTTTCTACGCCATTTCCATGCCTCACTGCCATACATTAGAGTAAATATCAGCACTCCATTGTGGACGGATGGCTTCGCTTCTTTGGACAGTTTTTGTTGTTGGCGCCAACGGCGTTCAGTCCTCTATTAATGAAGTTACCTGCATTTACCCTCTTTCACAACAAACACCACCCACTTTCCAAATACACAAATTCATCCACCTTCTCCAAGTATTCATCATTCACAAATGTATTGCACATTGTTTTCGTACTCTCTCTTTCAAATACCATGACTCTAGACTTACTTACATTCACCACTAACTCATTCTTCGTACATAGTTCTTTCACTATAAATACGAGAGACTGTAGATCTTCCTTACTGTTAGAAATCAGCACCGTATCATCAGCATACAACACATTTTTTTATATGAGTTTTTTTTTAAATAATAATTATTTTTGTAAATAAACGTGCTAAGGAATCTACAATGTACACATCTAAAAGAAACATAAATGTAGCTGACCTGAATAAAGCAAGCACCGTCATAATAATATTCGACAGTAAACAATGAATAAGACAATAATCATTTGATGCCCCTTATCATTTGGGCCATGACCCGCTTGAGGCAAGACGAACGCCGAAAAAACTAAACGTTTGTCTCGTTTCGTGAGATATCATGAAACAATATGAGATATTAAGTGTTAAGGGGTTATCTCCCATATAGGAAGTGTTTCGCTTTCTTATTCGAAACTTTCATTATTTTTGTTTCAAAATGCGCTTTTTACTGTGTACCAAAAACAGAATATTTTAATTCAATTTAAAAATAATTGTGAAATACACGAACTTAACTTTTTCAATTTTTAATTTTTTTATATATTTTAGCGACATTTAAAATAATTGTACGTTCAAAATATAATGGTGAATTTTGTATTTCTATAAATATTGTATTTCTTAGACCTCCTCACTAGGGGGTCCTGTGCCGAGGCGGACTAAAGTTATTTAAATATAGTTTATTTGTCTTCTATGTCGTTTTTAGCAAATCCATTAGGATTTTTTCATTGACCTCTTTCAGCCATATTTTTATTCTTGATTTGTATGCATTATAATTTTTTATTATTTGTATGTCTTGGAAAGGATGTTATGGATTTTTGTTGCAAAGTATGTGTAGTTTCTTGGTCCAAATGTGATTTTATAACTAATATTTTTTATATCGTTTTTAATAGATATTTGGTTATGCATTTTTAGAGTTGCTTTAAAAGGTAAAAAAACCCTTGGTATTTCCAAATAATTGTTTCTGGATAAAACCTTAGTTTCAAAAATACTATATTTTTTAAACAGTTACTACTAAAGTTAAACAGTTACTGCAGTTTTGCCTAAGTCAACTTTTCTGAAATCGTGCGTTATTTTATGTTCCTTAAAATTATCATTTAAAATCTAACCTAACCTAACCTGTTTTAAAGGAAAAAAAACCATTGGTATTTCCAAATTATTTCCGGATGAAACATTAGTGCCAAAAGTACATATAATAATAATAATAAAAAAAACTGTTTCTGAAAAAATAAGAAAATACACAGATTTAGGAAATGAGATTAAAAGAATTTGGCCTTCTCAGACTATAAAAATATTGCCATTTGTTATTTCGGCTACTGGCATAATACCTAGGTCTCTCGTTCAAAATTTAGGCATGTTAGATTTGTCAAAGAATTTATATATAAAAATTCAAAAATCAGTCATTTTAAATTCATGTAGGATTACAAAAGATTTTTTAAATATTTATATTGAGGGATCGGTAGGATTTATAGGTTCAATTAGGAGTTCCACAGAGCCGAACCCTCCGATATGAAAATATCTGGAGTTGGTGAATTTTTTTCCTATTTGGTCTCTGGTAGGTTGACATGTTGTTCTTGTATTGTTTTGTATTTATAATACCTACTTATATAGTGCAATTGCGTAGAGTGGATTGACTAGATGATCATTTGGGAAGTGTGTGAAAGGGTTTAGTTTTTCCTGTGGGGAAAATTTAACCCGGACATTTAAATCTGGTGCGTAAAAAATAAAAACGTTTTTCAACAATAGATATATATTTATTTTTAAAATATTTTTTACATTTTTTCTTTCATCATTGATTCTATTTATGAAAAGGTCACTGCTTAGCTACAATTCAGGATTTCTCCTGGAAAGCCGCTAGTTTTCAGCAGTGCCTCTATATATTTTAAACAGTTAGGTACTACCACCCTGTTTCGCCCATGTTCACTTTTATGTAATCATGCCTTATTTTGTGTTCGTTCAAATTATCATTCAAAGCCCCATAACGCATGGTGAATATAATCATTTGACGAAAATAAATGTAATGGTCTAAAAATTTCAAAAAGAACGAACTGTGCAAATTTCGCAACGCCAGCACCCTTCAGATTCAATAGTATTCAGTGGGAAAGGGAACAAGCGTAGAGTTACTATTTGTTGATTTCCCGGTTCGATTCGCTTTTAATTATGAAGCTATGTGTGTATTTGTCATTGATTGTATTTTTCTCATGTGTTTGCTAAAGGCATTGTAACTGGCTGAAAATAATTAGCAGATATTGATGGATGACCTTGTGATTTTCGGGGTATTTTGGCCATGCTTATTTGTGATAAACACAAGGTTGAATGATTAAATTACGCCAGTGATTGAACGTTGGACATCGACTGAGTTCGCACATCAATACGAAATGAAGTCATTGGTTAAGAGCGTTTAACCAGCCAGCGGACGAAAATCCACATTTCGTCGAAAGTTGTTCTTCCGATCGTGCAGGGCGGTTACAATGAGAAAGATTTATTATTCTCCGTACCAGCTTTTTTAAATTATAACTCAATATCGAATTTATTTCAATCCAAATTAGCTTTAATTTATACCTTCATCCAAAAATGCTGAAAGGCGTGATGATAAAACTATTAAAATAGTGTAGGTACTTTTTGTAGTTATTTTTTGATTATAAGTATTTATCATTTTTCAATAATGTCTAAATTTAATAAGAATGTTAAAAAAATCTGAAATATATTAGTTTGTAAGTGCGCAAATAAATACACAAATGGACCAATTTTCGTCAAGAAACACATGTACGTACATATTTTTTAACGATTTTATTGAAACTAAAATTAAAATTCTAATACATAACTCTGCTAGATAATGTATTGATTTATTTTACTGCATGATTACATTATTTGAAATGGGTGTGGTATAATACAAAAACTTTTTTGAAAATTTAACAAATCTGCCAACGACCTATGGAATAACCTTATTATACTAAAAACTAAAAAAAAATCTAAGAATTTATTACATAACTTCACTAGATAAAAGAACAATCTTTCGAAATCCATTTATAATTTTTTGTGGAAAAGAGTCAATACGTCTAAAAACTTTTTTGAAAATGACGTATTTCCGGCTTTCTCTGGTAATGCCCTCTTAAACATATCCGGTCAATGTTAAACAATTAAATTGTAATAGAAGAATTACAATCTAAGTGTGCTGTAAAATAAAAGTGTGCTAGCATGAAACACTGAAACTTTGTGTACCTTACTGTATATTGGATGATATTGTTAGAAGGTTTCCGTACCTCTGGGCCTTTATAAATAGTTTTAGCTATATTTGGTATATCACACCATTTCTGAATGTCCAGATACTTCCTGAATTTTCTCTTCCACATCTTTTTAACATTTAAAAAAAAAAAATCTTTATTCATTGCTCTGAGGGTTACATAATTTTAGGGATTTTTCAACCACCATATTAGGCACATACCCGTGTTGTATTATACCCACAGAGGAGGTCCTGAAGAATAATAATTTCCCTCAGGGCCTCTGTCATCTTTGGAAAAAACAATGATGGGTTGCTAGGAATTTAGGGGTCAGCGTATCCAGGAGTGACCAATGAATCCATCCTTTCAACTACGCTATAAGGCGAAAGTGACCAAAGGGTTCTCCAAACCGGCCTCTCCTGATCTGGCCCGCCACGCAGCTGCTGGGCAGGTGCATCCACCGTCAAGTCCTGGATTCACGTCACCCGATGAACCCGGTCATCCCTGCTAAGACACCAAACGTAGCGAACCACGTGGGGTGACCTATGGCAGAGGTGTGAATTGCTTTTATAGAGCGAAATATTTTCAAAAATATATTAAACCTTCCCGATCGGTTCATATTATTAATAAACGTGTTAATCTAATAAATTAAAAATATTATATTGTACTCATCCAAATTAGAAGAAAATTCTACTTTTTCTATCTCCGCAAAAACAATCTGATTTTGTTCTGATAAATAATGTACCCTCGCTTGTGTTTTTGGATCCAACAAAAGCGAATTACTTTTTTAATATTAAAGGCGAGGGTCCTCGGAAAGGTTGAATCGGATATCACGTTGAAGTTATTATATTATTTTTACTGCTCTGGCCTGATGGAATTTTTGATTTTTCTCTCAATCGGGCTGACCAATGGCGTTTCGATAAATATTTGATGACAGCATCAAGTGCAGCGTGCATTTGGTTCGGATGCAATCATCCATGTTGCCGTGATGCATCTGTGTCGGATTTAATGGTGCGACTATATGCGACAAATATTATTACTGTTACATTGATACGAAAACACAAAAATTTTAATATGTAGATATTAAATAATTTATTAATAACGAAATACTATTTTCGGTTGTTCGTGATGAAATGCTTGATGTGAAATATTCCTGCGTAAAATTATCCCGTTCAAAGAAATTTTATTTATCAAAATTGGAACTCCTTTTGCAAGTGCGCCTCTAAATAAGTATATTTTATTAACACTTCTGTATTTTTACTGTTTATTCATTTTGTTTAAACTTTTGTCTGATTTCAATCTGTCAAAAAATGATAGATCTTATTCTAAATCACTAAAGATTTTAAAGTTTACTAACGGTGTTCATTATATTCACGTAAATTTCTGATCGACTCAATAATTCCTTTCAGGGCATATGTTACCTTTAGGGATGCTGTGTGGAGGGTCTTTTTAGGAAAGGAAGGAGAGAAAGTTCAGGGCAGATAAAAGGTATAAAGGGTGGGTAGGAACCTGGGGTTCAGTGTGTCCATGAGTGACGGATGTTTGAATCTATCCCTCCCACTGCGGTGTAAGGCAATGTTCCGAGGAACCCTGCTGGAGCGATAAAAAGGTCTCCCTCAACCAATCTCTCTCGATCCGGCCTGCCACGCAGTTGGTGGGCTGACGCACATAACAGGGCTTTTGGTTATTTATAGATGGATCACGGGGCAGCGGTAAGCATAATCGCCTCCCTTGCATTGAATGTATTATGTAGTCAGGGCTGGGCAAAATACATGCTTTGCTGTAATTAAAATACAAATTACAAAATACTTTTTCGCATATATTTAAAATACGAAATACAAAATACTTTCAAGTCGTGTATTTGAAATACAAATTACAAAATACATTTGGTTTTGGTAGAACCTTTGGGGTTGCAATAAATTGTCGTAAGTGCCCTTATCTAAGGGTGCGTTTCCATAGAAGCAAAGCTGATCAGAGTGAAACAGAGACGTGTAAAAATTGACCAATCATATTGCTCAGAAGACACATCTCATCTCCGCTTCACTTGTAAAGTTTTGTGGTATAGGACCCAGGTGTTAGATAATAATAATTATAATTATAATAACATGACATTTGTATAGCACAGTTTTATTTTATTTCACTTCGCTCTACTATAATTAACTTAAAAATAATCTATTACTTATTCAGTCAAATTATTCCTATAGTGCTTGATCTAATACTATGACACAAAATGTACAATTCAAAGCAATGACGGAATTTGATTATCCATTACCAATAATCAATTAACTCACGTCTTCATGAATTAATACCGCGAAACGATGAAAGCAACAATTGACAAGATACTTGCTTTGGCGTACCTACAGTGTTGCCAACTCTAAATATTAACATAATATATTGCTCTGGATTCTAGCGTTTTTAGTCTATGTATTTCTATGTCAGTATATTTTTCATTATCATTATTAAGATCGCTAAATGTATTTGAAAATGTATTTTGAAGCCATAAGTATTTGAAATACAAATATAAAATACGTATTTGTATTTCAAATACATATTACAAATACAAGTAATTCAAATACTGCCCAGCCCTGTATGTAGTGTGCTTACGAGTAAACAACCAAAAATTATCACTCTTAATTCAACCCTTCAATCACTTTCTACAATTATTATTCCATCCTCTCTTTTTACAACCAAACATATTTAATCAATTGATTTAATATCTTCCAACCATTGTTGTCCTTTTTTCTGTATCACATTGGTAACACAAGACCTCTTGTCTGTCCAGAGTAAAGAATAACCGCGGCCTTATGCATTGTTACTAGAAACTCGCAACATAAAGGATCCGGGAAACAGGAGATGTTAGAGATGCAGAAGATGTATTGAATCAGACTACAGACTGTTGATAATATCCTCGGTCCGTGGCAGCTAAATTAACTCATTAACAGACGTGGCCATTACTCAAATATGGCGCAATCTGCCTTTTGTCTTCTGCCCGTTTGACCCCACCCGAAGAGAACTGGTAACGAAACGACAACCATTGATTCTTGTTGAAGACAAAAAATATTAAGAAACTAGCGCAGACTCTGATAATTACAAAAAAATACACTTACACGTTTACGTTTCTACATTATGTATTTTTAACAACCAATGTTTGCGAGTGTTGTATATCTAAAAGCTTCCGAGCTTGTCACATAGAGGGCAGTGCTGAGAGCTGTCCCGAAAGTCCGCAAGATGGCTGTTAGTTTAGTTCGGAGTTTGTGCACCAGGGGGTCCGATGGCAGAGATGCAGTTTGCAGGAGCTCACATAATTCAGATTCATTTCAGCTAGCTTCTAGTTAGGTTGACTACTTGCAGTCACAACATTTGTAATACGCGAAGTATTAATACATCCAGATAAATATAAAAGAACTCTTATTCCAAAGAAGTAATCTCCTTCTAAGACGAGTTGGAGTACCTGATTGTGTGAATACAACAAGTTGTGAACACAACAGCTGGCGCAGCCGGTAGGATACAATAAAAGCAATGTTTCAATTCTGAATTATGGTTTTCATCAGGACGATATTGAGAATAGATATATAGATATCTTTCACTCTGGAAAATTTTCCAGTCCTAAAGTGTCCAAAATTCTCCAGAATTTCAAAATAAATATCAATACTACCTTTGTCACTAATCTTCTCATAAATGTAATATAAAATTTTTCAATGTCCCGTTTTTTTTAATATAGTCTCCTCTGAATGCAAAGTCGTATTTTCTCCAAGCAAACACTTTCTGATAAAAGTGTGTTTGTCACAAGTGACCTGCCAGGAGCCTAAGAACTCATAATATATTGTCTTGCACCCTTGAGGTGATTTTTCCCAAAGACGGTGCTCTACAAATTAACCAATTATTATTATTAAATGTGAAACTCGTCCACGGAGGTCGTCTGTCTTGCCAAAGCAAAAAGGAAGCAAACTAAATCGTGATGAAATATGATTTTTGAGTCTTAAACATGGTAAAAGAGGAGATTCATTTTACATTCTCCTCATCGATTCGATACGATACAATTGTACCACCCCAACCGGGCGCACTCATATGCTGATGATACTACTATACTGATTTCCGCACAATTTTAATGCACAGATGACACTAACGACATTTAAAAACTGGGTAGAGGCTAGGAGCCGCGAAATTCTTGTATTGCGTAACAATATATTACTTGCAGTTAAAAACCCGCTCAGCAGGTTTTTGCTGCTAGGCTCTGCGGGCGGCTTTTGGTTCGTCTTCGCCCAGTTTGAGTGTTGGTACCCATTTTATAAATCCAATAATAAAAAATAGTTCCAAAAATCCGGATTCGGATCCACTGTTATCCAGTAACAGCTAATCACCCGGAAAAAGTAACTGCGACAGGCATTGATGTCACATGTAATACATAGCCGCGTGATATTATTATTGACAACTCTAAGTATTACCGTCAATCTTTCCATATTCGGAGAGATTCTCAAATTTACTAATTCATAGTATCTACTTATAGGTACCTACCAAGGGCACGTCCTCATGCGATCTGTTAACGTAGGTGGCGCCATCCTTCGAAATTATTGGTTATTTTCTTGAATTCGAAACAGAATTTCAAAAGCAGCTTTTTCAGAAACTTCAAGTACGAAGATGGTTTTGCGTACGGCCCGGCATCAGAGTTGCATTCTCGTGCAGATTCTTCAATTTTAACCGTACAGACGTTAGCATAACAATAACGTCCGATTATTTATATTGTTCGTGAACCAGATATTTCCTATCGCTGCCGAACATCTTCATTATAAAAAGAGGCAAAGATTCCTCCGTATCAAACAATAGGACGCCGTTGTGCCTTGAGCCCGCCATATTAAAACATAAAGATAAATCGTTTTTGTTAAATGGCTTTTTGTTAAAAACAATACTTAATGGACTGAGTACAATTCCTCTTATTAATGTATGCTCGCTTGTGTTTGTCAATTGTTCCGAAGATAATTAAAAAAAGTCCGTTTTGTTATCTTAACAATGATGGTTTCATATGAATAATTATTTTTACCCACACAGGCAGAAGAATTGTTTCTTAGGAATATGCGAAAGAGTACAAACACTGTAAGATCTACGTAGTACGTTGTACCATTTCATCACTGTAATCTCAGCACAGGTGTCTTTTTATATACTTTCGATAGTTGAAATACAAACTTTGTACCTAGTAGACACTGTACAGCGGAGCAAATCTTGCAAATATTACGTTTTACTGGTATATACATAGTGCAACAGGGCTTATAGAACAAACAATTATTAGCATTTTTTCTGAAAATGTTTATAATCATTAGGTATCTAAAAATCTTTTTTTTTTTAAATTATAAGTTCAGTTTTTTTTTTATTTTAACTTTATGAGTAAAACCTCAAATTGTAATATTTAATTAAATGAAGACAATATAAGCAAAAATCGAAAATCTGGAAACCGAAAAATCAGAAAAAGATATTGACACCTCTGGGACTTGAACCCAGGACCTCTTGCTTTCCGGGCAAACGCGCTAATCACTATGCCACGGTGTCGATATCAAAGCAATAGGTCCTGGGTTCAAGCCCAGAGGTGTTAATATCTTTTTCTGATTTTTCTGTTTCCAGATTTTCGATTGAGTTTCACTTATATTGTCTTCATTTAATTAAATATAAGTTCGGTAATGCAATTTATGGTTTTGATTGTTGTGTCACAACCGTTTCGGCTTTCGAAGCCATTTAAAATAGTAGCCTTGATGGAGCGTATCTTGCCCAATAAATATTTAAACCGTTAAACATCCGAAGAATTGGCGTCGCTTTTGGGTCCCACCCAAGCGTCGTGAGTTCAATTCCTTGGCTGGCTAAGTCCTCCATCACAACACAAGCAAAATTTTCCGCTTACTGTGGTGGTAGACGTGGAGGAGACTGTCAGGTTAATCGTAACCCGGTAACATTCATGAAAATACGTCCTTGAATGATTAAGATGACCTTGAAAACATCAGAGAAAGAAAACTTGGCAATTTTCATTACATTTGAGTGTTTGCAACTTCTAAAATATTCTTATTTCTTCTATTTTCAATAAATGTTTCATCCTCTTTCTTGGTTTAACACTTCGGATGGCCTTGCAGTGGCCGTCATCAGAGCGGATGAATATGTAATGCAACTCACGCCTACGTGCGAAAATATTATGTCTTATATTTACCTTGTGTATTTTTATTAGTGAATCTATTTTTAAATTGCTCCAATTTCCATTTTATTCAAAGTGATAATCGCACTATCGGCTGTGACAGTTTTCGACAAAGTGTGTTGTTCTTGTTATTAATTGGACTCTAATAATACGAATGCGAACGGGTACAAATAGTGATTTTATCATTATTTTTGAAGTCAAGAAGTCCGAGAGTTCAGTGGGTCACTAGGTTTGTGAATTCTTCACAATACAAGGAGATAAGTAAACTTATCGCTGAATTTTTGCAACATATATTGTTTAATCAACATACGAAACAGGCGTGCAACACTATTAATGTCTTTCTGAATAACACGTTGTGTTATTTGTGATTTTATAATCGTGAATCGATTGGTATTTCAGTTCACTTAGATGTAATTATATATTATTATTATTATTAATATTGTTTTTTATGTCTTGGACAATAATGAACGAAGCCATTATCCATTGTGTTATTTTCCTAGAAAATGTGCATTGTCTATTATTATAATAATTGTTATTATTGTGAGGCTGACAAACAGCATTATAAATCATTAATGATCGGAAAATAAACATAAATCATTAAAGAAAATGATGACTAGAAAAACACAAAACGTACTAATAGAACACCAGTTTAATCGAAAGGAAAATTCTAGAAAATTCAGTCGAAGTGAAAGCGCTTTCCACGGTAAAACTATGTATTTTGTTTGATTTCATAGAAATGTGTTAAATGGGTACTAAATTATTGATCCGGAATCTTTTTGAAATATACGCGTGATATTAGGTTTAGTTGATATTTGTGATGACAGCCAATTTCAACGGTACCAGAAGAGGAATGTGAAGTTAGGTTAAGCTAGGTGGAACCGTCTAGCGTGGCGGCGGTTATAGAAAAACCAAACCTTAACCCAACCTTTTCAAAATTATTAATTAATATGTCAATATGGCCTATTTTGTAGGAGTACAACCCAGTTGTTTCTTTTTTAACTTCATAATTGTAAAAATGTTCTTAACATGAATTATGAAAGACTTCTTGATGTAATAGTTAAAGATTTAGCGGGCTGCATTGAAAAAATCTCTGTAGTCAGAGAACTTTTCCAATGCCTTGATCTGCTAACCCATTTATTGTTTAGATTTGCGCGCACGATATTCCTATTTGTAAACGGACATTTTATTTACGCTAAACAATAAACAATTGCGGACTTATCATAGACGGTGCAATTATTATTGCAAAGATAATTATCGGAATGTCACTTTAAATACGGCATTGAGGTATTATTGCAGGCGGAATGTATCTATTTTTGTGAAGGTCATTCAGATATGTATGTAAATCTTCACTTTAATCATAGTTTATCTTCATGCAAAATATTCGGTGGTATCTTTCCTGTTAAAGGTCAAAACAATTATAAATAATGAAAAAATAAACAAGGAAATATAAGTAGTTACGCTTACCCGTGTTTGATCGGTGTCGTGGACGGTGTAGGTCTTTTTTCTTCTTTGATAGTGCTGTGATTCATTTTTGAAGTTAGTCTTTTTAGAACATCATCCATTGTTCTCTTCTGGGGCCCGGATCCTAGTCCCAGAGGAGAGTTGTTATGGTTTAGCAAAGTGGAGTTATTATTGTTGCAGATACTGCTGAGGTTGGACTTGAACTCTGAGCTTGGTGAACTGCATTCAGATGAACTCCTTCGTCTTTCTGCCGCCTCGTGTAAGGCAGCTTGGTGCCTGGCAAGTTGTTCATGATGTAGATTAATTGCTGACAGGGTAGCAGGAACTAGCAGGTTGTTTGTCATCTTCGTTTCTTGTTCGATATCGAATCTCTGCTTTTTAGGAGGAACGTCTTCTTCTAATGTCTGGTCGATCTCTTCGTCACTGTGCACCACTGAACTAGCGTTGGAACTTGATGAAGTAACTTTATAAAAAGTGTTTGAATTTCTCCCTTCTTCTAAATCACTTTCGAAATTGTTGCTGGATTCTTCGAGGTCTGTAAAGGCCACCCTGTGGTCTAAAGAGTTGTTCCTGATGAGGGGTTTTGGGTGGTTATTTTCTTCGTTGGGATAATCCGCCCGATCGAAGTCGGAAACGGAGATCTGAGGAGTTTCCGACAAAGCTGCGACTGTCGATGCTGTGACGCCTTCGTGAAGTTTTGTGGGCGGAGACTTTCTTTTAGATGACATGTTTCTGTAACAAAAAGAAAACGAGGGCTATAGTCAATAGTCATGGTCTTCAGGGCGTTTATATTTATTGGGGAAAAGTTTGGTGGAGCGTGTTGGGTTAATTGACGCGCTGATGCGACGTGATTTATGTTTATCGTTTTTTGAATGCGTGAACTTCCGTCGTGCTGAGTGTTATGACAGGACATTTAGTGTGACATAGTTAAAGGTGTTACTTATACAGCGGTATAAAAATAATAAACAGTGACTTCAGACATAAATTTGGATACTAATGAGAAATAAATACCATTATTCACACTCGCGAGAAAATTGCGAGTTTTATGAATTTCCGATCGTAAAGAACACGAATTCAACACACGAGACACATAATAACAGTATCAATAGATTATTTTTACAACCCATCATCTCGCATTTAGCAAACACATTTTTTCAAGTCATAAAACCCGGTCCCAGAGAATATCTGCAATCGGTTAATTATGGATTTAGCGATCTAGCAATGACTAGACCCTTGATTTTGATACGGATCGGTTTACCACCCTGAAGAAATCACAGGGCTGAAGGCAAACCGGCACTAATTGCATCCAAAGGGATCGTATAAAGTAGCGATGAATCTTTTTAAATGATGAGAAATAATCAAAAGAAAATTGCGAAATTCACCGATTAAAGGCTGTACCCACGTATCACTTGGAACACAGGTTTCATTATAACAATTTCATAATATGAATAAGCATTATTAATTCGTTGAATATTTCATCGATAGACCAGTTTAAGCAGTTTGTGAATACGATTCCCAGGAATGTGACTTAGCACTTTTTAGTAAATAATGCACATTATCCATCCACCCAGTTACATAACTTTTAATTAATTGATTAAAGCTTTATTATTATTATTTCTAATAGAATGCATTTTATTGCCAAGATTTTCCCTCTAAAGTAAATTAATCCACGAATTTACATAATAAAAAAAAATTCAAAGCACAGCAAAATTTCAAAATTTAGAGGCTAAATTGCTTAATTAAACTTCAGCATAATAATTTTTAGCATAAGTGATGATTATCATTTTTGTATACAGCACAAGATCTGACATGTTTTAAGAACTCAAAAAAATATTTGACTTCGAAAAATGTTTCGGCATTTCACTAAATGGTACCTAATAATTGGTGTTGACTTTCTAATATGCCGCATTTAGCTAAGGGTGTGTGTTGAACTGTCCCGTTACAGCCTTCATCCAGTATGTGGTCCATGATTGGAAGCTGCACGGGGGTGGATGGGTGACTTGTGATTCAAGATTCGAGATGAATCTTTCGTTTGGCAGTACCTACGGTCTCTAATCAACGGAGGAATTAGTGAGGGTGGAAGTACCCCCCACCCCCTCCCCCAACTTGAGGAAGCTAATCGGATTATGCGCCAAGTGACGAAACTTGATTGCCAAATAAATTGAAGAATTTATCTTTGGGAATGCCCTCGTCTTCTGAAGCGGCTAATCAAATCAATATATTTCGTTTTTATTTATTTTTACACGACCCCTTGATCAAAATACGTGAATGAAAAAAAAAACTGAAAATTCAAAGAGAATATCTTTTTTTTTCAATCAACACGAAATACACGTATACACGAAAGTGCTTTAGGCACACTTAGTGCGTGCCTTTTTAAACATGATTAGAGCTATTAGAAGTACTGCACGATGCCCGAAGTCAATGGAACTATTCACAATTTGTTGAAAATTGAATCATAATATGTGAGCCTGGGGTTTGTAAATAACTCCAAAACTCAATGGAAATTCATTGACATCTATGGTCTGTAGTGGTCTATTCGGAGTTTAAACGGACATTATACATTTTAGTATCCCTAAAAGCACATAGAGACCGCCAAACAACCATTTTGTGATACAAATATTTTCTACGAATATATACAATTTAAAAAAAATGTGAGATGTACGTACGTATAATTTTCGTATAAAAACGCGGTTAAGGCCAGTAATTTGTGCTAAGACAGAGGACCTACCTACGTAATATGGCGTTGCCTTTACAAGAAAATGGTGGGATGATTATTTTGTTAGTCTAAGTTCATTCATGATTATTATTATGTGATATACATCTTATACACAAACCAATTCTTAATTAAAATTAGCTCACCCATATCTCAGATTATGTTCTCAAAGTCAAATAATGAATCAAATGCTCAAACACTAATTCAATTAGTTGGGTCAAACCTAATACTAGCAGTAAGCTATACAAGAAATTCGCCAGTAAGTGGAACATCAATCTCTAATTCGGAAACTAATTTAAATTCACGAGAATAACTAAATACCTGGACTTCAACTGCAAAATGATTCCAAGGTGAATATGTAGTTATTTGGTTCAGGAAATTGATCATTTCCGCTTGTCCATCTAAGGAGGATGAATCTGCTTGAAAGCACAAGCTGCTCATAAAGTAGGTATCTATCTACCTTTCGTCTAACCAATTTTACTGAAGTTACCAATGCCTAAAAAAACACAAAACCAAGTGTTATCTATACCGATTCGAAAGAAATCGATGTCTGAAATGCCAATTACATAAATAAATACGCAAAACAATGAATAACAAAGATACATTGTCTACTTTTCATGGGGAGGGCAAGAGTAAATCGGTAGTCGATTTTCAATGACCTTGAAGTAAAACAATTTCTCTTCCAAATCATCCCCTAACCAAATAATCCCCAAAGATTTGACTTCCATTATCACCCCTTCTTGACTCATTTCCGTTTATTGTTCACCCTTCACCCCGAGCCTACCCCAGCCTACAGCTCCCCCAGTACCTCGGCGTGGCAGCCCATAGCTCCAGGCTTTCTGGGCGGATGGGGAGAGGGTGGGTAGGGGTAGGGGAAGGAACTGCCAACAGTGCCTACAATTGAATCACAATAAACAACAAGTGTTTCTCGATTGAATTGTGGAACAATTGCATTTGCTGCTCGAAGTCGTGCGGAACCTTTTCAATCAATCTTACTGGAGGAAATAGCTCGGCGGTAACAATTTATTTTCAAAGTTTGATTTTCCGCTGCTAGACGTTGTTCAATATGAAAAGCTAAATTGATATTTTGGTTGTCATTTGTTTTAGAATTGGGTTAATTAATTAGTTAATTAATTAGCAGCAACATTCTGAGAAAGGTATCTTCTTACCTGTATATTTTTTACGGGATGAATTAAAACTATAATTATAACGTACTAAGTTTTCCGTCGGGGATAAATAGTACGATATTTTTTTAAAACTAACTAACTAACCATCACGCCGTTTCCCCGCAGGGGTAGGCAACTCGGTCTTGGCACACACTCTTTGCCTCACTCACATCCTCACATGCATACATCGTCTCATACATACTCTTCTATTATTCTGTCTTTTGACATGGCCCGTCTCAAGTATCTGATTCACTTGATCGTGCCATGTCTTCCTCGGGCGTCCCCGACTTCTACTACCATTCACATTTGCGTCATATATTCTTTTTACATTACTTTCTTCGTTCATTCGCTCTACGTGCCCAAACCATCTGAGGGTCCCTTTCTTAGTCTTACTCATTATGCTTACATCAGCCTTAAATTCTTTGCGGATATCCACATTTCTAACACGATCATACATGGTTTTACCATACATACGCCTCAGGGATCTCATTTCAACAGCATTCAGTTAACTTTCATCCTTCCTCTGCCAGTTCCATGCCTCACTGCCATACATCAGGATATATACCAGGACTCCATATGTAATTATGAAAAATTAATTAACTTTGTACAGTGACGTTTTATTCTATTTAAAACACTAGTAGAAATGAAGGATGTACCAAAAATAGATTCTGGATATTGTTCATTCTTGGATATATTTTCTTTATAAATAGCACAAACGCAGATATGTGCATTTTTACAAATAAGTTTAGGTGCTTAAATTGCATTGTAATAATCTGTATAAAGAGCAATAACTTTGGTCCAATTATGTATATTGAAACGGTCCGGTTACTGAAGATGATAGTTGAAGAATGAAACCGGTCCGTATTACACCAAACCACATTTAAATGAGATGATAAAATTAAGTAATTCCTCCAATATCTCAATTTAATACATTAAAAATGATTTCTCACGAAACATATTTTAATTTGAAAGATCTTTTTCTTTTAAAAAATGTAAAAAAACTGAAAAACTAATAATAATCAACCGAAAAGTATTTCTAACTTATTGAAAGCATAATTTCTTTCTGTAAGTTGAGATTACTAAGCAAATTTCGCAAATTGCTTCAAAGAATTTGCTAAATAAAATATTCAGCGATTTGTTGTATTTTAAATTGAATTTTTTTACAGTGTTCAAAATAAATCCGCCCGCGACAAACGGAGGAGTGAAATAAATTCAAATATATTTTTCCATTTCTTAACAGGTAATCTGATTTACTTTCCTTAGAAGCCTCTGATTAAGGCTATGGCATTGCTCACAAATAAAAATATGGCAGACTAGAATAACGCTAAGAAGAGAAACGTTGTTAGAGCTTAATAATGCCTTTCCCTAAGCGGAAGAAAGGCTCCGGCGAAACACGCTTATTTGAATTTTATTTTAAGACGAAAAATTAAATTCATGGCGATTCAAAAGCTTATTAAATTATTACGCGGAATTTAGAGAGGAATTAATTTGTAAATTTACTTGGAGACAGATTTACTAAGAATTTTATAAATCACCTAATAAAAAAGGTAAAAAAAATTTAGTTCGGTTAAAGCCAAAGAAAGATCGAAAAAGTATATCTTATTGTTCCTAACAAAAAGCTGCCGTGTTTAATTATGCGAAGTTTTAATTCAAGTTTATCCACATTTCAATTGATACACAACAATTTAAACATAATTTTAAATTAAAAAGTGAAGAAAAAATGTAAATCAAAATTAGAACGGTTAATTTTGAAACATGGTGTTTAATCTTTTGACGAATTAGAAGATAGATTTCAAATCTAAGTCCTCCAATCTACGATCACGTTTTTTTTTGAGGAAAAACGATTTAAAGATAAAAAAATAAATATCTAAGAAATCACTGAATGCAAAATAATAATAGGTAATAATATCAAATCGTGTCTAAGATGAATGAAGTATATTTGAAGAATGATTTAAGTGATGTAAGTAAGTCTAAAGTCATTGTGTTTGAAGGAGAAAGTGCGAAAACAGTGGGCAATATAGTTATAAATGATGAATACTTGGAGCAGGTGGTTGAGTTCATGTATTTGAGAAATACGTTCGCGAGATTTGGGAAGGCTGATAGACTTATTGAAAGATGGGTAAAAGCAGGTAACTGGAGGACTGAACGTTTTTTAGACGAACTCCACACAGAAGGCCATGAGAAAAATAATTTTTGTAGATGTTGTATGGAGGGTATTTTTGAGGAGTGGAAGGTCTTGAAAGGTCCAAGTAATGGAATGCTGATGTAAGCATAATGTAAGGTTAAGAAAGAACGCTCAGGTGATTTGGACGTGTAGAGCCAATAAAAGAAGAAAGGAGTATAAGGAGAATATGAGACGCAAATGTGAATGGCAGAAGAAGTCTCAGGGACGCCCGAGGAAGATCAAGATACTTCATTCGGGCCATTTCAAGAGTCAGAATAATAGAAGAGTAAGTTTGAGAGGATGTTTGAATGTGCATGAGGCAATAAGTATGTGCAAAAACCGAGTTGTATGACGGTCCGTCCTCTCTGCCCACCCCATAGGAGAAACAGCGTGATGGTTAATTCTTCACGTAAAGTAAAAAATGCGTAAATTTACCTTCAATAGCCCGATCACAGCTAAATACGTATTGATAAATCGCATTTCTTTTAGATTTGATAAATTCCTGTGACAAAAGCTGTTCAATTTTAGGACATCAGCGCTCCCTGTTTAGGAAATTTTGAAGCTCCAACGACGGAGATTTAGGCAGAGACCATTAGTTAAAATTCCAAAGGGTTTCAGTACTTACTCTTCAGATAGAGGTTCTAGCTATAAAACGCCCCATTATAACTTTAATTCTACCTTTGCGAAACTATCTACCTACTTTAATTCAACGTTTCTAATTCTAATCGAAATCTTGACGCTAGAAAAAAAGCATTTGAAGGTTGGATAAAATTATGAACAAATCGGAGTGTTCTTTCTCGAGTACCAACCAGCTCAAATTAAAAGCTGAATTCTGCATAATAGATGTGTTTCAAAGCTTCTGGATCTATCCGCAAGATGGGGTTTGGTGGGACACTTGTTCCCGCCAACTTTGGCTTGGGCATATTTAATTAACATTATGCCGAAGCCTTAAGAGGCTAAGGTTACATTAAGCTTTTAACCATTGAGAATAATTTAGACTAACAAAGTTTTGAGCTGTTTTCAATTTGCTGCCAAAGCCATATTCAAAGAGAATGATTCAAAATTCACTGTTGGCTGGGAAGTTGATTATCTTAATAATTCATAGATAATATCGTATTTAAAAAATTAGGCAATTAGTGAGAATAATTCTCGTAACATGTACCTTTCCAGCTCATTTCTGGATCTTTTCTCAATCCTTGCTCACCACTGCGGATGCTTTTGAGAAAATAAAGCGAGGAAAAAAATGTAAATCTAACTAGGTAGGGAGGTATCGTTTGATTTTATCATAATATTGTAAGTTGATTAAAAACCATATTTTTGATCAAATTAAATTTGATCATATGAAGCAGATACTTGGGATGTGACATTACAATTTAAAATAAAACAATAACTTAGTGAACACCATTTTTTTTACATACTTAATAAAAAGCTAGGGTTGTAACGAAACCCGGTTGGCATAATGTATATAAAAAATAAAAGTGGTGTTTACCGAATTGTTGTTTTATTTTTTTATGGTTTGGACACAGGCTGATTTTCGTTTCAGAAGAATGCATGCTTTATAACTAAACTTAAGTGCAAGAGAAAGAAGGGAAAAATCGGAGATTCCCATTAAGACATTGTTAATAATCAATTTATTACTGAATAATCTTGAAATCGGTCTTGAAATAACAAAAGAGAATTACATTTACGAGGCATTTATGAATGAACCTGAACTGTGTACCTACCTTGACAGATTTGATTGTCGGACTGCCTACCCTATAGTGAAATGGTGCGGAAATTATGACCTTCACCGTTGAAAAATACCGAATGTTTTCGAATCGGCTCCTCCAGGATAACTTCAAAATGTTAAAATTTTATATAATAATGTCTGATGAAAACAGAATATTTAATGCTTGTGGTAATAGGGGAAAGTTGAAGAAGATAATTTTTAAACGAGGGTTAAGCACGAAACTTACAAATTACAAGTCTGAACAGAATACATTTTAAGATATCAAAAATTTAGTCTTTCAATTTTTGACCGAGCAGAGTTGAGAGGAGTTACAAAACTCTTAACTTCTTTATAACCATCCACATTTCAATAGTGAATATTTCTTTAACTAAGATAGGTTTTCTTTTCCAATATGGGAGGCGGGTACGAGTACCACAGCCCCGGGAACCATTTATTGGATAACCAACACCCCTACCAAAGGTCATCCTAAGTGGGTCGCTAAGTTAGGTGAATTGGCTGAGGTGTCCGGGTTCATGGGGTGATGTTTGTCTAGAGTCTAGATCTTGGCGGCCGATGTGTCTGCCCACCGACAGCGTGGTGGACCGGGTCGAGAGAGACTGGTTATGAGGTCTTTTGACGTCTCCAGCCAGAATCCCTCGACCTATATCCTTGCACCGCATGTGATAAATGTATTCATACGTACGTCATTTTAGGTCACTCCACATACCTTTTTCCTTTCCCAGAACTACCCTTCCTTCCTTAAACTAAAAAATCCCTTCACACAGCATCCCCAAAGAGGAAATTTTCTTTCTCAAGTCCGTCTGTTATCGGAATATATAACGTTAAAAAAATACGTACTTCGGAAAAATCAACCAAAGATCTCAAAGAATATTGAGAACTTAATTTTTTTAATATTATACAAAACGCTTATAAAGAGTTGAGGTTATATTTAGAATGTTTATGATTGATAACGACACAAACACAAAATTAAATTGTACGAATTAGAATTAATGTTCAATTAACAGTACTCAAGGTGATTTTGCTAATTTCGAATTAATTGCATTAAAATCTGTACCCTGTACCGCAAGATTCAGAATAAATAGCATTATTTATTACTGTAGGCACATATTTTATCATAAACAGATAATTAATTTCATTTTTAAATATAGAATAGGCTAATAAAATTTGATATTGACAGAAGCAATGATTGAATTATTAATTTGATATATACGTATGAGTATGCAGGTATAATAATTGTTGATGCCTTATGCCTTAATGTTCGAAAAAGAAGAAAAATAGAAATTGATTTGCAAAACCCGAAATTTAATTGAATTAACTAAAATTATCATAAGCCACAGTATTTTTATTTATTTTTATTTATTTTTTTGTTTTTTTTTTATTATAGCGACTATATAGGAAAAATTTTACATACAAAATGTGAAATTAAGTATAAAATATTGTATTTCTTAGTCCCCCTCACTAGGGGGTCCTGTGCCGAATTGCTAGGTGATTTTGTTTAACTACTTACCTAAATCATTTCAACAACTACTATGCTAAACAATCCACGGCTATTTTATGTTTTAATTGGTTATTTCATTTTTATTTTATTCTTTCTCTTCTCTTTTTTTTTTCTTTTGCTATGCTAAGCAAATAACAGTTAGCTACTATATTTTCCACTTTTTCATTATTTTATTTTATATTCTTACTCTTCTTTTTATTTCCTTATTTTATTTCATCAATTTTCTTTCTTTTTTGTACAAAGCATTCTCCACATTCTCCACCCATAATTATTTGACTGTCCTAAAACGGGATAATACTCCTAGTTGGGCAGTCAAAATTTAATAAATAATGTATTTAAATGTATAATATTGTGCTAAATAAACAAATAAATAAAAAAAAAATGAAAAAATTAAATATTTTAAAAAAGTACTTGATGATAACATGTATAGTCTGTCAAATAAGAGTACAAAATATAAAAACTGGAACTAAATTTGTAGACTGGCAACACCAATTTAACTGTCAAATATTTTTTTGAAGTGCAATGACATTGAATGTATAGAACACAGTAAACCACATTTAAAAAAAACATTTTTTCTTCATGAAATAAATTTGATTAAAAGGTGATTTATAAAGCGATTTGCTTTAATTTAATTAAACATAAATTTGAATTTAACAATAAATAGAAAGGAAGAATCACTAATGGTGAGTTTAGTGACACTACTTTTAGATCAGAATGAGTTAAATATATTCAGATCTAAAATTAGAGACATGATCTAAAGCCCAGGCAACGCTAGGTACTTTATCTAGTATTAAATAAATGTGAGCAATTTATAAACTGTGCTTTATATTTTATGACATTATAGTTATTCTTCATTATGTTAACACAAAATTGCAAAGGTATAATAATAATATACCTATATGCAATTCTAATTTTGAGATCGGCTGGTATCTATACTGCAATGAAAAAGTAATTTTTTCACTATTATGCCTTTTTAATTTTTTATAAAAATGTTGGTTACACAGCTTTACTTTAACACCATGAGTTATGTGTTTAGTATTGCCATTTGATCAACAGTGGCGCCCTCATATATTTTCTACTCTTATTTGACAAACTGTAACACTACAAATTTAATAAAATTCTTGAACGGTTTTGGAAGAATCTTTTTTACAGAAAATATATTTTATTGAAGAAGAAGATAATTATAACACTAGTAATTTAAACCAAATATGAAAGATAACAAGACATAGAAAAATAAAAAAGATAACGATCACAACTGGGACTCGAACTCAGAACCTCTCCTCTAATCGGGACAAATGACAAGGGACTGTCATGGTTGAAATAACCTTCAAAACTTATGAAAAGAGAGTTGTTTTAATAAAAATTGAATAGATACTCCTTTAAAAAGGTCAATAAGTTTTTTTTTTACTTGAGCTCCACACAGGAGGCCCTGAAAAAAATAATTTCCCCTCAGGGCCTATGTCATCTTTGAGGATGCTGTGTGGAAGGTTTTTTAAGGAAAGGAGAGTTCTGGGAAGGAAAAGGGTTTAAGGGGTGGGTAGGAATCTGGGGTTCAGTGTATCTTAGTCATCCGCATCCAAGACCAAGTCAAACCTCACCCCATGAATCCGGCCACTCCTGCTAAATCACCAAACGTACCGAACCACTTGGGGTGACCTATGGCAGAGGGGTTGGTTATCCAATAAAGGTTCCCGGGGCGGCGGTACCCATTCCCGCCTCCCAAATTGAAAGGTAGTTCATGTAAATAACAATAAATAATAATAATAATAAAATCGGATATATTTATCCGAGACACTATCTAGGTTACAAACCAGTTCTTAGAACACTTGTTTCTTCAATTATATATTACATTCTTGGGAAAAACCTTCAAAAGTTATGATAAAAATAGAATTATTCTAATAAAAAAATAATATATATATATATATATTTGTTTCAATTAATAAATCGTAATGTGAATAACACGAAGATGAGTACTAATGCAGAATGGATAATGCGTTCCTATTCATAATGCAGAGTTAATAATAACGTTCCTTAAATCCCAAAAACGAGATAAAAGGACCAAGAACGTGGCATTGGCTCTAGCATAGAACACTAGGGGTGCTAAGAGGGTTCAGTGGCGTGTCGGGGTGGGGCCGTGGGATGACGGGGGTAAAGGAGGGGGCAGGCAGAAGTAACGCCTTCAGACGTGATTTCCTATGCGAAGGTTGTAATTTCATTTCAGCCCGAACATATCACGGCATAGGAATTCTAAGGGTCTGGATTAATTGGCATGTAAACGCTTTTAAATTGGCTAGAACGGATTTTTTACGATTCGTTTGTGACTTAAATGGATTTTAAAAAAAATGTGTATTAATTTATTTCTAACATTTTCAAAGAGTCGTTTGTAAAAAATCACTCCATAGACGCAAAGCCCAAATCATGTAATATTTTCAACAGTTTTCTTGTTAAACCCATTTCTTACATAGGAAACCTAACTGGAAAATCAAATTAAATGACTGACCTACACAGCCATTCAAACTAAATAACCACAAAAGAAGATTGAATCGAAGAGAGATTTTTATTGAATACTTTTTACTTTTAAACTTAAACCATGTAAAATAGATTTTAGAGGGGTTACTTTTAAAAATAATTCTAAAGATGGATTGTTTCAAAAAATTTTAACATTTCATTAAATTTTTCACCTTACTTTACACTTTGGTGAAAGTTCCATTTAAGTTCTGTGATTATTTCCGTTTTATGAAGCAACTAGCCTATAATGATATAATAAAATAACATCAATAGAAATTTCGCTGATCAAGAAAATAATTGGATAAGTTTTAAGATTTTCACGGCCAAAAGTATTTTCGTTATTTGTTTTTAGGGTGTTATGCCGTGTTGCGATCTGCCGGATCAGCCCTGATGATGGACACTGCAACGCTGTCCGAAACGTTGGCTAAAGAAGAAGGTAGCGCAACACGGCATAACACCCCAAAAACAAATAAGGAAAAAAAGATAAAAGCGAATTGTTCAATTTTTTTTAATAAACACGTCCGACGAATGATTGTTTTACGTTTCGAAAAGAAAATCATCATATTTTTATCTTTAAAATAATCTCTATCGACCAAATGAAATTTCTGGAGAGGTAGGGTAGGCTTGCATCTCCAGCTCTATGGACAGAAACGAACGAAAAACGAATATTTAGATTTAATATCACGAAAGCAAAGTTGTTGTAACGAAACCCGTGCACAAACGCATCATTCCTTTGAGATTACAGTACTGTCTACGCCAAATTATTATTATTATCCTCGACCCCGACCAACTGTATAGTGTATGCCCGCCGCCTGCTACGAGCCCCGAGCTACGAACTGCGTTGTAGAGGCGTAGCCCCGTAGAGGGACGGTCGCTGTAGACAAAATAATCACTTCCTCAGTAGAACAAGAGGTCCTGATGAGATATCCATTGTAGTGGACGGACAATGCAGACGAAATGATGAATGAGAGAATTAGTTAGACAAAAATAATATTATATTATTTTTGTCTAACAATACTACCTCTTGATAAAATAATAATATATAGGTATGTTTATCTAGCCACGTACCTGAGTTGAATATTGGTATGGCTTCTGATAAATATTTTATAAATTTTTTGGTTTCAATAAAAGAGCTATTAAGTTCTGAATACTTGTATGTATACATCCTTACGCACTTCTTTTTCTCTTTTCTATTCTTTATTACAACTTTAACAATTTTCAACATCACTACATACTAGTACCATATGTTTACAGGTTTATTTTATTTACATGTTCATTTTATGCACTTCTTTTTCTCTTTTCTATTTTTTATTATAACTTTACTAATTTTCAACATCTTTACATACTAGTACCATGTGTTTACACTAGACTTGACTAAAAAGAAACTATCTTTAATTGATCACCGTGAAACAGGCAGCCACCTATTATGGTGGTTTAATAAATCTAATCTACTTAAATGTCTAAAATAAGTAACATGTATTTTATAAATAAATAAATAAATATGTATATGCCTACTGCCTACACAAATAGATGAAGCTTTCGTATTGTTAAATACACTTCTGTCACTAGAAAATATCATGTAAAATGTTTTTTTACGTAATAATTTAAATTAAGTGTTGCATTTTGCTAATTGAAATGTATTTATTTTTTTAAATTTATGTTTTTCGTCAATGCCATTTTTTTTCCTTGTACTGCTGTTCATTTTGAAACATCCTTGCAATTTGTGCATACGATGTCAATAAAATAAGTAAAGATTATTCGATGAACATAAAATATTTAAAATATATTTCCTATTCGTTTTACGTAAATCACGACAAAATTATGTCATTAATATTTTAATGGAACAATCAAAACATTATCAGGTGAACACGAAATTATATTTTTTAAATAAGGAAGCTGACCAATTTTTGCTTTATGTACGACAGTTATTTTTTATTAACTGCTTTGAAAATGGGATTTTGAATACACACCGTTCATTTTGATATTTATGATAATTCGTTATGAAAATCTGCCAGAAATATTAAGTTATTTTGTCATCATTTTAATTTAATGTTAGGTATTCTTCGCAATGCGTTTTCCAAAACAAATTAGCATAAAACAATGATTGAAAATAAGGAATCGTTACAAGCAACTTTTTATTGCTGTCAAAAAATTCAGAAGCTTCAAAACACGTCGTTAAACACACAATAAATAAATTGATTGAATGTTTGGTGTGAAATCGCACGATTATTTTTATAACCAATTTGCAGATATTTTTACAAATATTTATAAAAATTGTCAACATTGTTTAAATTCACATTATTGCTACATGATTTTGAAATTTTTCTTTGAATTTGCATACGAATTGATATGACTTTTGGTTTTCTACAATTACTATTAAATATTACGTTAGTTGAATATTTTTATGGCTAACTGTAATTATTTTTATCGTGAGATGTTGAATGGAAAGACGAAATTAAAAGTTTAGAATTTATACCTATTAATTATGCTCTTCTTTATTGAGTGATCACGCTATTTTTTCTTATTTTCAACTAATGCAATATCTACTAATGTTTGTAGGTATATCTACTAGTTTTACTTTCCGGTTTAGCCCGGGATTTGAATTTAAAATATGAAACAAACAATATTGAACTATTTTTTAAGTCCATGATATGATTATTTCAAAGTTTCCTATCGTTTGATTCATTTGACGTAACAACGTAAAAAAATATGTTTTATTGATTTAACAATATGACAAACAATTCGCAATCCGAAGATCGCGGGATCGAATCCCGACGTGGGGAAGTAAATTTTATTTTGATTAATATGTATTATTTCGCAATTAACTCATTTAAAATCATACATAATATGATACGTTTTTAGATTTTCACGGTCAAAAGTATTTCTGTTAGTCGTTTTTAACACATCTACTGGATCTGCCGGATCTGCCCTGATGATGGACACTGAAACGCTTTCCGAAACGTTGGCTAAAGAAGGAGGTAGCGCAACACGGCTTAACACCCCAAAAACAACTAACGAAAAAAACACATATAGTAGTATATTTGCGGCACGTTCCTTAGTGAAAAATACTCTCAGTATCGCTCTGGTCTAAGACCACTTGATTCAGAATTGAAAAGTTGTTTGAATTGGCTTTAGCTGTATTTGGTGAGCAGATCTGAATAGCCAGGTACTATCCCACCATCCTCTTTCCCATCTCCTTCCCCTCCCTACTACCTTTAGCCTCACTACATACCCCGATTGGGGATGACATATCACTCGATCCAGACGGGAGCAGCTGGGACTCTTGCGAGGTATTCACTTTAAAAAAAGCTCTAGACAGATAAAGACGCCAAAAAATTAATATGCCAGAGCTCACTGTTTAAGAGTTTTCGTCGCTTCATTCAATCAAATTTCTACTTTAAAGTTTATTTATAAAATCCCAACGCAAGTCTTTACTTGTATGCTCAAATCCGAGAATTTTCTTCAATTTCCTCCCTCAAATCTTTACTTAAAAAATCTAAGTCACCAGGTTAACGGTAAGCCAAAAAATTCTGGGGTACAAACACGAGTAAAGTACAAAAGTGCCTGAGCTTTTCTTGACAGAAGTTGTTCTCATGATAACCCCCCTTGTAGCAAAGTAGTACCCCGCACGCTTATTGTGTAAACATGCCCTCCGGGGATACAGTAGGGTGGGGTGAATAATTCAGTAGAGACGGGAACAAGGTTTTTATTATCGCTATTATGTTTCCAATTCATCCGCCAGTATCGAGTAGGGGCATGTCTGGCTTTCTTCTGCCGAACTTACTACTTGCTGCTTGCTAGGTGGCTCAAAGAGGGGCTTTTGGTCAGAGAGAGCTTTAGAATTAAGACGGAGGGTTGTGAAAAAGACGGATACAGTATTTATTTTACGGACGTTAATGTCAATTTTTATTTAGATATTTTTAATAAATGTTGTTTGTTTTAAAATTATTTCGGAGTGTTCAATAAGACAGTTTAACCAGTAACAATTTACATAACGGTGACCAAATTCTACGCTGGCTAGCAAGAGAGTGAGCGAGTGTGCATTATTGTATTTAAACACTTGTGTGTTGCTGTCTAACTATAAAACTGCAGAAGTCAAAGTGACAACTTTATTATCCAACAAGAATAATTTTATAAATAGTAAATGAGTGCGGTTCACCTCTTTGCTTGGTAGACAAGTTTAGTTCGTTTGAGTTGTACCGAGCTGCAGTCTGTAATAATTAATAATAATAATAATAATATTTGGCTGATTTATAAAGCGCCGTTTTCATGAAAAATCATCTCAAGGGCGCTGTACATATAATAAGCATACAATAAAATAAAATGAATACGATAGGCTTACAACTAGGATTCAAACTTATAACTAGGAACCTACATTTAAGACTTATATGTAGCTAGTGACTTACAACTAAGACTTATTACTACTGACTTAAAACTGGTGACATACAAATATTTGCAACCGTGACTTAAAATTAGAGATTTACAATTAAAATAGGTATTTACATACAACAATAAATATTTTTAGTTTTGCCAGGTATCTAATATTACCAAGTGATCAACAAAACTCTACAGATATAGGTACAGACAGAGAAAGAGAGTCGAAGCAGTTTGAGGATATTATATATACATGTATACATACATAGATATTTTATTCTACACATTTTACAAATTATTTTATACCGTATTTTAATATTAATATTGTTAGCGCCAGAAGAAGAAGGAAGTTCGTACATAATATTACAATTTTATAACACGGTTGTGAAAATGATTGTAATGGGTTAACAGTTTTTAAAGGAAAGCATAGGTATCTTAAATGAATGAATGAATTTAATCGTCGATCTCAACTGCAATAAGATAATTCATCGCTCAACAACAGATTGGATAGCAATGTTTGAATGAAATAGCGAATTTATGGAAATGAGTGTTTAAATAGGTGAGTTTTAAGTTTGGATCTAAATTCTGTTGGACTGGTTATACATCTTAATTCCATAGGAAGTTTATTCCAAGCCTCAGGGCCGGATACTTCGAAAGCACGATCACCAAAGTTAGTGTTCGGATTTCGCTTAGGTTCTTTCAACCTTCCGATTGCAGATGATGTCGCTGATCTAAGAGTTGAATGTCTTAGACCAATATTTTCCGGAATGCACAGTTCAGAGATATAGGGTGGAGCCATTTCGTTGAGAGCTTTAAACACCATCCAGCATAACTTGTATTGGATCCGTTCAGGACACTTCAGCCAGTGAAGATTTCGAAGGTGTTCCGAAATGTGCGAAAACTTGGGTACCCCAGTAATAAGCCGTGCTGCGGCGTTGAACACTGATTGTAGTTTATCAGTTTGGCATTTAGGAAGTCTTGCATAAATGCCATTACAGTAATCAAGACGTGATACTATGTATGAGTTCACAAGAAGCTTAGTTGCCTCTGTTGAGAGGTTCCTACGAACTGATTTAAGTTGTCTTAGATAGAAGAAACCAGTACTGACGGTCCTATTTACCTGACTTTTTAGCGAAAGGTCTGAATCCAGATAAACACCTAGAAGTTTGACGGTTGTTTTTGCAATTACGTCGCTGCCGGAAATAGAAATTGGTGAGTAGTCTATTAAATGTTGGCGTCTTTTCGTGGCTGCCCAGAGAAACTCGGTCTTTGTGGGATTCAACTTAAGTTTGTTCGAGGACATCCAAAGACTGATCGCTTCTAGACAATCAGTTGTGCGAATTTTAAGACCGTTGATCTCATCTGGTGTGCAGTAAAAGTATACTTGCTGATCGTCAGCATAACAGTGAGATAAGAGACCAAATGACTCGATAATTTTTGCGACATCATTTGTAAAAAGAATGAAAAGAAGTGGACCCAAGACGGATCCCTGAGGTACCCCTGAAGAGAGTTTCGTGAAGTTGGACTGTTTGTTTCCAACTTTTACCGCTTGAGAGCGATTGCATAGATAAGATTTTAGCCATTTTTTTATGTTAGACTGTAAACCAAATGTTACTTCTAGTCTCTTAATAAGGAAGTTGTGGTGTTAAAATTGATCTGATGAGAGCCAACCTCCGATATTACAGCGAAAAGATGAAAGAAAAGATGAACATAAGGTAACGTAGGGAGGAAGTTCTATAATAGATTTAATAAGATTGACGGACCGAGTTATTAATAGTGTCAGTCGTAGGTACATATTCATTGTATCGTCGCGACCTTCCTCTTTCCGATCTCCTTCCTATATCCATTTTCATCACCCTAACATTCTCAAAATCGGAGATGCCGTAGTTCCATTGTCTTCGGGCAATCGGATCACTCGTGCGGTAATCAATATAAAAATTATAGAGGCGAATATGTTTGACACTATTTAATTTCGTGACTGAAAGAATTTTTTAATAAATTCACCCAGTCTTACTTATCCACGGTAAGAAATCGTACTTTCTGCAAATGATTAATTACAAATTCAATTTGATTGAAGTAGCTCTAACAACTTTTTGAAGGTTGTACCCATCAATTTAAGAAGAGTTCGAATCCCAGTTGCGACCGTTACCTTTTTATTTTTCTGTGTCTTTTCTGCTTATATTTCATACAAATTTATTAGTAATTTCTTCTTCAATGATACAATAACTTAATTCTTGCATAATTATGTAGGTTCAGAATATATCATGTTTTAAACAAGCTTTTTTTGATAAGGAAACTATTAGATATATACTAATAGGTAGAAAGTATTGTGCAATACATTCATCTCAAATTATGCAATCCATTGCATTAACACAGTAATCTCCATTAGGAATGCAATTTCTAGGGGATCAAGGGAATGCATTTAATACACAATTATCATAACCCATTAATCGCCGTCCGAGACATTTGTTGTTTTCATCCCTCTATTTTAATAACTTTTCCAAGGGATGGAACAAAGGACATTATTATTTTTGTATAGGTATAAAAATGAATTATGTCAAGTAAGTACTGATTTTAAAAACTTTGACAACATATCATTGACTTAGTTAGGTATATCGAGTACCTACTTACCTACTGAAAATCTTTAAGTGGGTAAATTCATATATTTATTAATGATTGAATATAATATCATACAGATACGAACGAATATTGCACAAGAGTCCAAACATAGTCGGACTCTATGGGATTCCCAATTGGGGCATACTGTTAGATTGAAAATACTGGAGAAGGGAAGGAAATGGCGAAGAGGAAGGAGTAGAAAAGTACTAGTACCTACCTAGTCACTAAACACGGACACTAATGCCATTTCGAGCAACGTTTCATTTTTTAATGTTGTTTTTCATAAGGGTGATGTTGAGAGTAGCAAACGCTCTAATCTACAGCGAAGTGAATATACGAGTAGGTAGTACCTATATCTAAAATTAAATTAGTAAAATTTGAGCGTGCTTAGTTTAAAATATTTGAATTAATTCTCAAATAAAATTCTTAATGATTCTGTAAACATAAAAAATAATAAAATCGATTTTTTTGGTTGGTAGGTACATTGTTTCTTTGCTTTTTAAGTAATTTTTCAAATGTGTTTCTTTTTTTTCTTACCACTTACTTTATATACGTAGGTATTATTTCAGAGATCTACAGCATTAAAATAATTTTTTTTATCTAAATTCAGCATCTCTTTGTGTGACCAGCTTCACGCACCGATGGAGGGGCACCCGCCTGTCCGTCCCTAGTCTTTAAGCATACTTGATGAGATGACACATTACAAACAACGAAACCTGCATACATTTGCAGTGCAAAAAGGGGGGCAGATTTAAATAATAATAATATGTTCCTTATTTGAAAGCCTCTTTGGATGTAATGAAATGCAGACCGGATTACTGCATTATAAAAAAAATAATTGCTTTGAACTTTACAAGACTTTTTTAGAAGCTAATTTTTCATGCAAACCCATATAGTAGGGTAATCACAACTTTGTCGGGAAATTGAAAAAAAAGATATGAAAGTAAATTATTGATAAATCAGATGCATATTTATACTGTTAGGTAAGTATAAATAAATCATAGATTGATGTATTGGGAATTGTTACACTTATATTTTGGAAATAAGAAAATCGCCAATCATTTTTATTATGTATTTATTTACAAAAATGGAATGACTTACCTTGTTCTTACGTACAAAAATGAAACAAAAACATCATATTTTAGTGATACCCGCTAAATTTAGTTACCTAGTTGAAAAATACTTGTGGCAACTCTAGTTACCTACCTAATTATAGAATTAAACCATGTCGTTTCTTGGAGATTCCCACAAAAACAGATTCTAATAATTTGATGATTCCAATTTTACGACTTTTCTCTTTGTAGCATTAATAAAGTCATGGTTTTGGTGAGTAACTCAAAAAAGTTGCAGTAATTACCCCCATAATATTTATTTATTTATTTATTGTGAAAAACAGTTAACATATATATCCAACTACATTTCACAATTTTTAGTTAATAGTGTAATACATTAATTATATAGGTACATAAATAATGACAGGTACTAAAGAATACCTTTATTTCGCTCTTGAAATGATTGTAGTTCGATTGAAAAATGTCAATTTCAGAAGAAAGGTTTAATAGTGAGGTCATTCTCCCCAGAGGCATAACCATTGGTAGGTTGGTCCTGCCTCTAGGAAAAGTAAAAAGTCTGTGTTGCCTTGCTTCTGGTGAAGTTATCGGGGACATAAAGTGAAATCCTTTCCAGGACATCAGGATTACAAATGTGCCCGTTTAGCAGCTTGTGTGCTACTAGTATCATTGCAATTTTTCTCCTAACGTCGAGACGATAATATATTATAATGTTTGGAAGCATAATTATTTGATTACATAATAGCTGAAAGACTTTTCGAAAGGTAAGTAGGTATCTACTTTTTATGCCCCATTTTATAACCCCGAAATGTACCTACTATAACAGATTTATCAAATCCACAAAAGAAAATTTTATACCTTTGGCGTTTCCACTAAAAAAATATTGTTTTGGTGAAAATCTTTGCTTATACCCTTCATTTCTGGTGCATTGTTTAGGTATCCATGCCTACATTTTTTAATATACAATTAGAAGTTCAATTTTTCAATCTAACTACTCAACAATTTTCCAATCTGACTATTGTTGCAGTACGCACTTGTTATTAGTATGGCTATTTATTTATGTAACCTCAAAAAAGCCCTCAATTAAAACCGCAAGGGAGTACTGTGCTGCCTACAATACTTAACCCTTTCTATCTTAAAGCAAACAAAGGGGATGATACGGAAGGGATGAACTTATTTGCGCCTTGGGAAGGGTTACACTGTAATTTATTAACGCATCGATTTGTCGTTTGATTGATATATTGTAGTAGCAACAAATGATAATGGTTACTGTAACCGACTAAAACAAAGCCTACACGTTGATTAAAAAAAAAAACATTTTGGAATTTTGAAATAATGTCAGATCTTTAAAACCCGTGCTAAAAGGTTGAAGTCGACAAGTGAGTGTATTTGCTTCGTCGTAGGCTACTTTTTAATTTTACCTACATAACAAAAAGAATTTGTAACAAACGTATTTTATGTCAACACCAAATTGTTATATAAAATATTTAAAATAAAATGACCATTTAAAAACTCGCCAATTAGCTTGTTCTTAAAATCTTTCCCATAAATATTACTCCTTATTTACATGTGGCCGGTCAAAAGGAGAGTGGCAAAGGCGTCGCTTTCCCATCCATCGGTCGTGGGATCACAAGATCACAATACATTTCCAGCTTATATTGATGGAAATAGGAAGACCGTGAGTAATTTTGGGTTAAATTTATTGTTTTGTACTTTTTTCTTCTTTAGACCACCTTTCGGATAGCGTTAAAGTGTCCATCATCAGGATATTTGCTGGAAGATGGAGACCATAATGTTTACCGAAACATTGGCTAAAGAAGGAGGAAGCTCAACACGGCGTAATCAATATACAAAAGAAAGTCCAAAAGAAACGTGCGTCCTGCAAAAACTCATAAACGAGTCTTGGTACGATTAAGGGAGTTATATGGTGTGGTAAATCTCTATCCCCCTCCAGGATGGCGGTTCCCGTTTTTACCTAAAGGGCATGCTTTTGAAGATATAAGGGCTGGAAGTTTCGCCCTCTTGAAATTTCTAGAAAGTTCGTTATAGCTCTAGAAAGTTCCGGAAGGAGTGGTGGAGTATGTCGTGGAATTTTCGGGAATCGGGAATCGGGCACATCATTGTGGAACATTCCAGAACACTCTCGAATGTTGTCCTGAGCGAAGCCGGGTAACCAGTGGCGGTCCTTGCCTCAGGACAATTGGTCAAAAACCTCCCAAAATGACAGATTGACTCCCAGATGACAGTAAAACATAATATTATTAGCAAATCAAAATAACTGGTATTTTTCTAATGTATTTGAAATGCACTGCGAGTTAGCCGGCAGCGGCAAGTAGTGACATTTAACGTCTTAAATGGAAGCTTTCGTTCCCACATGCCCCGATATCGTATCTTCTGTCGATTTATGCACCACACAATAAACGAGATGGCAACATGCCACTTAGTAAAAAAAATTGGATTCTGAAGACAGTTTGGGTCAGTGCCGTGAGGGAGAGAGCATGCTGAATATTATGCGTCTGAAAAAGATAGTTTGATAAACGTAGGTTGATTTCGCATATTTTACGCTTGTCGCATGATGTAATTTGACGTGTGTGGATGAATTTGATTCTCAAACTCATGAGGTTCCTACAGACGAATATTATCATATTTCATTGTATCATAGGTAATATCATTTTTTAAATGACCTTCCACTTCTGGACCCCTAGAGCCGACTCTGCGGGTAACCCAGCTTGTGACCAAAAAATTAACAACTATAATAATAATTTTTACCATAAAAATCTAAAATTAAATCCGGATTAGGAGGAAGTTGACTGACATTCTCGGATCATATATCACGGCTCACTCCAGCGTGCTACAAACTCCTGGGTTTCATCATCAGAATATGTAAGCAATTTGATGACCCAGATGCAATGATAGCCATGTTCGATGGAGTCATAAGAAGTAAGCTGGAGTATGCTAGTGGTGTGTGGACTCCGCACCAAGCTAAATATATTAATATGCTAGAACAAATTCAGAAAAGTCCCTTAGGTATGTCTATATGCGGATGAATGGAACGTACCCGAGAATCATGCACCATATGGAATTACTTGAGGCAACAAATAGATTTAGCTTGGAAACTAGACGTTATGCAAATCTTGCAATTCTTAGTTTTAACATAATCCATAGCCTTAAGATTTTTTTGTATAATAATCGTCTTCCTAGGTGTTAAGACTGTCAAAATGAGAAAATTGTTCAGTAATTGGATAAAAAATCTGTTGTACAATTAAAAAAAAAAAATAAAATAAAAAAAAAAGTTTAATTTTGTTGGGTTATTCGTAATCGGGGAATATTTTGCTCTCTTTATTTTACACTTAATAAAAAGAATACCAACAATTATATTATTCGTAAAATTGTTTAGAATCTAGGTACATACATCCTTCAAATTATATATTCCTCTTACCATTAAATTGATCTCGCTTTGAGTCCAGTTTCCGAGGAACGATCGAACGGACCAAAAAGAAAATCAGAAAATCAGCACGTGAGCAGATAAAGTTAGTCTGTAATATTGTTTGGGGTCCCGCGGGGATTTAAACCGATACTCGATACACTACAGTAGTTTCTTGTTTTGACTCGGCACGAGAGAAGTGAAGGGTGAAGGGTGTTTCCTAAAGAAGGTATTAAAACGCGAAGCCTTTGTGAGGAGGCTGTGGCGGATCGTTGGACCGGAAGGAATGGGATTCTTGTGGATTTGAAACTACGTAGGTACTCCATGACTATAAACAAATAAAAACTTATTTTAATGTGAAATGAAAATGAAAATGCATATGTGAATAATGCAGACACATTAATCTAGGGATACTTATATTTGTATTTTAATTTATTATATACTACCCACAAAAATGTTATATAAATATCCCGTTTGTGTCTCAAATAAATAAATAAATAATACTAGGACATGTATTAAAAAATGACGGAATATTATAATTGTATGATTTGTGGAACTTAAAGCATTTGAAAAAAAAATTGTCCCAGGATCATTGTCTTTCAAAAGAAAAAAAAAATAATATGCAACTGTTACAAAACTTGAAAAAATACGACTCCATCCAATCTTATATATAAAAATGAATGTCTGAATGTGTTGCTAAGCGCAAATCTCGAAAGCAGCTGAACCGATTTCGCTAATTCTTTTTTTAGAATATTCCTTGAAGTACGAGGATGGTTTTTACGGAGAGAAAAATTAAGAAAATTGTGCAGAAAATTGGATAATTTCAGAAAACCTAACGACTATCGCACGTTTGACAGTTCGCGTGTTTGAAAATGACATTTTGCAAAACAATGATTGTTAAATCAGGATTCTATTTTTTAAAATCTTTAAGTCGATAAATTTATTTAAAGGAGGTACTCCCCTAATAGTTTGATTCGAATCAAGAATTTTAGATATTTTAAATAGGTACCTATGTTAGGTACCAAATTTAATATATATATATGAAAAATGGAAATTTAATAAAAATTGTAAAAGGTGGCACGTGGGCTTTTTAAAAACTGAATGTACTGGGATTGAATATATGGAAAGCGGGAGGGAGGGAGAGATGTTGGAGGAGAGGGAAGGGGGGAGGTGGAGGAGGCGGAGTGGGAACCCCCCTTACACCATGCGAGCGAAGCCGCGGGAAAAAGCTAGTAAAATTATAAAAATATAAACATGTTATATTCATACTAATAGAACAAAAAAATCTACCAGTTATAAAAAGTTTTTTTACGCCTACATATTTCCAAACGTCTTTTAAAACTTAATTTAACATTTTTTTTTTAATCAGATTGAATCTTCCTACCTAGGAACTGGAGTGGACAACGCTACCAAACGAGCCAAATCCCGATTGGACATTGGACAAGTCCGACATTAATTGCATATATTAAGGAGAGAAATGCGTATATGTCCGCGTGTGTGTGCGTGATTGCCATCAAAAGCTGTCAAAATGCATTGTCATCTACCTGCTGAGTTTTAGCTTAATCGGTTGGGGGGAAGCGCATTAATTTCCACTTTCAAAACTAAATTTCATTCATTCAAACAAATAAACGCAAAAATAAATGTATTATAAAATAGAGCACCGCAAAAAGTAAAAACATTCATTGAACAAATATATGAACGAATGTCCACTAGTAAGTATGTCCACTGGACTTCACTGAAACCACGCGCATTGTCTCGGTAACGAATCTTCACATCTAAGCATCTGTCAAGCATTTGAACAAAAGAAATACGCATTTCTAAAAATAATTATTAATTCATAAAATCATTTTTTGAAGCAATCAATCTACTACACTAACGCATGTATGTTACGATAGTTAAAATTAGATTAAAAGTTCATTGAATTTATTAATTATTATTATGCAGAAATATTTCACGTAATTTACTTACCCACGCATCAAGAACCGAAAACAGTATGTTGAATGTGTGGTGTTCAAAAAAATCTACTACCTTTAAATAGTTAAAAAAAATCGCTTTTCGTCGACAAACGAACACGCACTATGAAAACAAACAGGCACTCTGTAACCCGACTAGTCAGATGAAACAAAACAATCGGGAAAAGGTTGACAAACGCCCCGCGGCAATTAATCTCGGGGAAGATTCTCCTTCGGAAACTTATAAACATCGTGTTACACGCGGGGATAAATATACACGTTGAGTTACCAGTAGTTAAGAAGAGTAAAAATATCTATAAGAGATAAGAGTAGGTTTACATAGATTTACATTGTAGAAAAATATTGATAGGTTATATCAACTAGAATCAATTTCAGGTTGATTTTGTGATTTAAAAAAATCTTTATTTTCAAAAAATCTTAAAAGGTGATTTGTAGATCGTCATGAAATTTGTACAGATTTTATTGGTTGGAAGTTAGTACTAAGATAATAAATCTGGGGGTTAATGCTATAAGTGCCTTTGACAGTTTTTGTTAATTGATTTAGAAAGTTCCAAGTTGCTTATTTGAATGCTATGAATAACTACTATGGCATCCCCAATTGGGGTGTGTTGTGAGGCTGAAGGTAGTGGGGAGGGGAAGCAGATGGGGAAGAGGAAGCTGAGAAAGTACCTGGCTATTCAGATCTGGTCACCAAACACGGCTAACGCCATTTCAAGCAACGTTTCAATTCTGAATGGTGGTCTTACACCAGGGCGATACTGAGAGTATCGTCCACCCTGGAACGTGCCGCAAATATACTACTTGTACATTATTTTAAATGTATTAATTGCGAAATAATGTAAATTATTTAAATGAAATTTATTTACCCACGTCGGGATTCAATCCCGCGACCTTCGGATTGCTAGTTAAGAGCCTTTACTGCTAGACCACGTCGGTCGTCGTCGTCACCGGTCGACTTATATTTTTATTTACACAAGAGGAAAAAAAAATCTCTTAGAGCGTGTGTCGTCTTTGAGGAAGGTGTGTTAAGGGTCTTTTTAGGAAAAGGAAGGAGAGGAATTTCTGAAGGAAGGGAAAAAGTATGAGGGGTGGGTAGGAATATAATAAGGGGTCAATGTGTCCAGGAGTGATGGGCTTTCAAACCCATCACTCCCAATGCGGTGCAAGGCAATGGGTCGATAGAGTCCGGCCAGAGAGGTCTCAACCAGTCTCAGTCTGGCAGCGCCGGCAAATGCATACGCCACCAGATAAACCACACAACGCAAGGGCACTCCTGCTGTCACCAAACGTAGCCTACTACTTGGGGCGACGAATGGCAGGGGTGTTGGTTATCATATTTATGCAATGTGAGTTAAAGAATTGTTTCAGATTTTTTACGCCAAGAAATCTAAAATAATCTTCAATTTTCAGCGATTTAAGAATTTGACATTATATAGCATTAAGCCGCAGAAATAGGATACTATTTTCAGTCGAAATCGTTATTTCAATCATGAGTTATGGTCCTGTGAAAGATTGTTGCATTGTATTGTCAAAACGAAAGGCTAGACGCGAATAGGTTTGTTAGGAAAGTTGAGGCTTTGGATATTGGTATATGCTTGTATGCTAGTGAATGAAGCAAGTTATGTTATGGTTAGTTAGCTTCTTGGCATATGCCAACTTTTTGATTCTACGCAAGATAAAAACAAAATGCAATATTTTTATCATTTTCGCTAAATTTACAAAGTTGCAAGATGCGTAATTAGGTACTTTAATAACATGAAGAACATTAAAAGATTTGGTCTGTTGATACAAAAGATAATCATTCCTCACTGACAGAACGTAGCAACAACTTCAAACCAATTTTAAATAATCACCAAAACTGACAAAAACCAAAAATTAACATAATTTTTTTAACTCGATGATTGATGACGAAAACCAGGAAAGATCAGGTTCACCTATCTCCTAACTTCTTCCATATATATTAAACCAAATGAGTTTTACTCAATTTGATGACGTGAAAGATCGTCTCCATTTTTTAAGCCCTTTAACACGTGTCATCGGGAATAAAAGAAGAAGAAAAGGAAGCAGCGGTAGTCGAGAATGTCAGACGAGTAAGTATAATAGATAAAGGTGAGGAAGGGACCGTTATGGGAGGTGATTACTCATCAGGGAAACTGGAATTTAGAAACGTTTATTGTTGTCATATTCCACATTAATCTTACGCAGTAATGATGTTATCAAAATGATTTGAATTGTTATGTTGTATTTCTGTCTTATTTTGAATAGATTATCTCATTATTTAGCGTAATAGATCAGAGATTTATTATTCACTCAGGAAAGAAAAAACTAAATTAGCTGATTTTGTTTTCAAAAACAATATATTTTATAATTATTTTTAATTGTTAAATTAACGTTTAAGACAATTTTTTTATGCATAGCACAAAGGGTAACAATTATACAATTGTGCTATGCATAAAAATCTTGTTTTAAACGTTAGTTTAACAATTAAAAATGACTATTAATATTTGACAGGTTAAAGTATTTCACCAAAAAATGTAGACATAATTTATCTCGACGCCACCTAGCGAGAGATTTAGCACTAACAATACCTCTCTCACAAAAATAAAGTTGGTTGTTTTCCGGTGGAAAAATGTAATAAGCAGTAATTGTTGAATGAAACACTAGTATAGAAGATTTTTTCAATATAGATGAGTGTTTCAGGCTGACAATACATTTTTTTTTACTTTGACTGTTACCGGTTTCTGCCTATCACGGCCATCTCCAAACACGTAAAACTTTTCCTTAATCAGTATGGACCTTTATTCATCCATGGAATAGGAGCCACTAGATTATTTTTAGGGGGAAGAGGGTATCAAGGGTAGTAAACAATGTTTTCTTAATCCTAGTTATATTAGCTTTATTAACCCTATCAATTGATTTCTTACTGTTGAAATCGAAACACTTGCAGGTATTAGGTAGGTTTCCATAAAGCTGAATTGACCTGTCTATATTCATTACCAAGCTGTAAATATCTCGACAAACTCTAGCGTCATGCAATTTGCACAGATTTTTCTGTCTAGAATTTATAGGCTAATGAAATTTTGAAATCGCAACGTCATTATCAGCTGTGGAGCTTAAAAATATCCATTTAACTGTGATTAATTAAGGCAAAACTGTACGTTGTTTTTTCCATTTAGTTTAATAAGAAGAAAGATTTCGACAAGTGTAGTGAAACACCAGCGAAACTGGGCAGTAAATATGTACTAGAAGTACGATAAACGCGTACAATAGGCACGGTTCTTCTTCTTCTTCTCATGCCCTGTCCATTCAACGGACATTGGCTTCTAACAGCTCTTCAGTCCAAACCACTGTCTCAGGTTTTTCAGCAATGAGATTCTCCTGCTTCCACGGCCCCGTCTTCCGGCAATTTTGTCCTGCATTACGAGATGCAAAATCTCAAGGCACAATATCAAAAATATCAACACAGTTACCAAGCGTGTTGGTATTCACTAAGTATCTAAAATCATGTTTTAACATAATTTTTTTGTTATCTATTGATAAATGAATAATGAGTTAAAAATAATCATTTTGTTTCGAGCTTCTAGTTGATGAGAATATTTCGTTAGAATTAAAAGTTATGTTAATGATTCGAGTATTATCATAAACGCATTAAGCCACACAATCTTAAGTAGGCACCGCAAGCATTTATCTTTCCCTTAAATTATGTTTCATCAAAATGTTGACAACACAAATGAAATTTATAAAAAAAACAACATAATTTGAATGATAAAGCCCGATCACAGCATCCAGTTGGAAACGTCGGCCATGGACAATGGCTAGCATTAAGTCCCGAGAATCAAACGGAATCCTGTCTTTATAACGTCTGATGGACAATGAGCCGAGGTGATTTTTCATCGGATATACAATGCGATGTTGCTAAGCTATGGTTCTTTTCAAATTCTCGTTTGTGATGATGTATTCTTGTAACTTCTCGTTGGGTAGGTACTTCTCTGCCTAGATAGATTGAAAGAATAAAGAGAAGTTTTATATAGTATTATTTGTTTCCGTTTGATGCGAGGTAATTCATCACTCTAATATGTTTTTGTTTACGTGAATAAATGCCTGAGGTGATTTAGCAAGTTTTTGATTTGTAACTTTTACGAAATTAGTTGTAGGCACGCAAACTTCAGATGTCATTATGATTATTGTAATTTTAAATTTCTTCAATTTTTTCCTTACACAACCTTTAAGGTAATGATTAGCAAAGTTTTCATGAATTTTCATTAGAAATTCGGCAACATTAAAAATATTTTATTCATTAAACAGATATTGTTGGTTCCAGGAAGACTGAGATCAAGAGGATTTGGGTTCGAATCCGTAAGTGTCTTATTCTTTTTTCATTTTTTTTATTCAAGTTTTCAATGGTTAAAAAATGTCACAATTTTAATTTAAAATGTTCACTCAATCTTGGATAATGCTTGTGCCCTGATGATGGACAATATAATACTGCCAGAAGGCCGTAGCGCAACACGCCATAATACCCCAAAAATAAATCACTATAGAATAAAAACATTATTTAACCCTTGGTGTGCCTGCCTCCAGCGACCTAATACTCTTACACTTGGCAATCTAGAGGTTAAAATATAAGCAGATGAACTTAAAGGGAATATTTATAATAGGCAGTGAAAGTGGGCTAAAGAAGAAGTCGGGAACTTTCCAGAAAGACATGTATCTATAAAGTGACATAAAATAGTTATATAAAAATGATGGCAACACTATCAAATAAAGCAACAAGCACAGATGTACATACGTATAATACGAGAAGATACCCCGATTGAGTGAGTAAGAACTGTTGGATTATTTACCATTGTAACAAAACATGATGTCACCCCTTTTAGTAGTTCTAGGTACGTACCTACGTTAAACAAACTAAAATGTGGCCGTCAAAAAATGTCAAACAAATGAACCAGATGAAATCATTTCGTCTTTGCTACTCGAGTTCAATAATTTTACCAAACGAAAACACAAGATTCTAAACTTCTTCTAACCGTCTGGAGCCAGTGAGACTATGACTTGGGGTATTTTGTGAAGCTGAAGGACATGGGAAGGGGAAGTAACAGGGAGAGGAAGGTGGGGTGGCACTAATTTGTCTATTCAGATTTAGTTACCAAACTTGGCTAAAGCCATTTCAAACTAAGTTTAAATTCTAAATGGTGGTCTTTCACCCGAGTGATACTGAAAGTTTTTCCAATCTGGAATGTGCTGAAAAAACCTTTAATATATTACATGAATTAATTTAAACGAATTAATTGTGAAACTAAACAAATTAATTACATAAAATTTAGGTACTTTCGCAGTTCGGGATGAGAACCCGCAACTCCAGATTCTTAGTCGAGTGCCTTACCCCTCGTCCAATGAGGTCATCTTATGTGATGGCTTAATTATTATTTTTCTACAGTATTGGAAAAGAGTCAATGTGCGCTTTTAATATTGCAGTGAAGGTACAAAAAAGGCAATAGACATACGTTTCTTATCGCAATAATGCTGCAGCTCTTTCTCACACATTGAATATTAGTGAAACAAAAGATGAGACACAGAATATACGTACGTCTGTTTCTTCCAAAGCAAAATATATATTTTTCTTACATCTCTCTCAGACACGGCGCCGTGACGTCTCCGTGTGTGAGAGAGTAATATTTTTAGCGAACCGGAACTTGTTTCCATTTAAATTCGACTATTAATTGTTTCTCATTGAAATTTTAAAAAAATGCTTTAAAACATACAGAAACAGAAGAACACACACACGAAGATACGAATGGTCAGCTTTTATTGCACTTTGAATATTTAACTGGCAGTTGGAACCTCTATGAAATATTAAAGCAAACACTGAACTAGCAGCAGAAGATACTATTAAAAGGGCTATTTAGACCTTAATGTTGGACCGATCCCCTTAAATCTTTGGAACAACTGCCATTGATAGTCTCCCCATTGGATTAAACTGCCTTACATCGATAGTTTCGACTAATAATATAAATAAATCGTTTTGATTCTGAGTATAACAACTCGAATACTTATACTCGAATATTTATAGGTACTAATCATTTTTTAAGGTTATACCTATCAATTAATTTAATAGTCATAAGTTATAAGGCTCATGTAATAAATCGAAGTTATAAGTATAAGTGAAAGGGTATAGGTTACATATGTATAAATTTAGTTGTAAAGCGCCCTCGAGGTGATTTTCTCATGAAATCAGCACTCTGGAAATGATCCAAACATTATTATTATTAATTATTGAAGAAGAAGATAATAATCAATTTAAACGAAATATGAGAGGCTGGGGAGGGGAAGGATATGGGAAAGAGGAAGGCGGGGAAATACCTAGCTATTTAGATATGGTCACCAAATACGGCTAAAGCCATTTAAAGCAATATCTCAATTCTAAATGGTGGTCTTACACCAGGGTGATACTGAGAGTATCTTTCACTCTGTAACGTCATGCAAATATACCTACCTCATTATTTTATAGTGAAATTTCACAAATCAATCTAATAAAATTTACTTTCTCACGCCGGGATTTGAGCCCGCGTCCTCCGGATCGCTAGTCTTACCACTTAACCACGGAGGTCATCAATGAATGTCGACGTATAAATACTAAAAGCATTGTCTGAAACGCCCATAATCTATAGATGCGTAGAGGCGCCTTATCGATGCGATGGAAAATTTGGAAAAGCGGAAGAAAAGATACATGTAGTTTAAACAGACGTCGCTAATATAGATAGTTATACGTAGTTTTGAGGTGTCTCAACAGAGTACTGCCAAGTAAGTAGTATCGTAAAAGAGTGTCGACTATCGTCGTTCGTGTCTAATACATGAACGGTTACGGAAATAGCCGATAATACACGATAGACAGCAGGGCTCCGATAGTACCTATTGGGTTGCCTTGTCCCTAGATTCATAATAATAACTTAGAACTTCCAATAAATATACATTGTAAAACTTATGGGCAAACTTACTAATAAATTTTATTCACATTCTTGTATACCCAGAAACGGGTAATTTTGAATATCGTCACCTCTCAAACAAATCTCTTCACACTTGGATTTTAAAGAGTGAACAGTAATTGGGAGGTAGGGAGTTGGTAGGTAGGTACTGAATCAGTACTACTGATACTAGTTGGTCGCGTTGAATTTATAAAATGAACAACAGAGAAACTAGAAGGTAACGTACGTTCGCTAATTTATGAGTGTTATTAGTATGGCAACATTTCTGTCACACATTTGTCGTTTGCTTGCGCCTGTCTGCTCCAATCAGATGCCTCGTAAAGTTCGACACTAAGCAAAACTTTGTGGGTTTCTGCGATTCTCAAAATTTGTGAGTTACAATCGTACAATAATAATAGTAATAAATAAAAATATTTGCGCGATTGGTAAAGCGCCGTTGTTATATCACAAAGGAAAATCACCTCAAGGACGCTATACCAATGTAATATAATTTATAAAATGCTCTCTCTCTTATTACTGACTGTGGACTAGAAAAACTATTAACAGATCAATGTTACTACAATCCAAACACTATAAAAAATATTTACGATGTTATTATTAAAAAATATATATATGTATGTACTTTCATTCTCTGTTTCGTGAACTCGTATGATCGATGATAATAATAATTCGATTGTTGTGAAAAATCACCTCAAGGACGCTCTACAATTTATTACGAGTTCTTAAGCTCTATCCAATTTTACTATTTACAAACAGATACAGAAAACGAACTTAGCTGGCAGATCACTTCCGATAAACCCAATTTTTTTAGAACGTTTGGATATGCTTGGAGAAAATACGACCTTGGACACTATATTTAAAACAGAGAAGATTACATGATTTTACATTTGGTACCCTGTTGATATTACATTTATAAGAAGATTAGTGGTATAAGTATAATGGGGTATTTCCACAAACGAGGGATTCTGTTGAAAATGTACGGAATATTTAAAGCTCATTTTTCTGATTTTAATCATCCTACTAAAAATGATTGTTTTTTAAGTTTTCATTCAATATTATTGATTGTAAAAACGATCTAAAACTGATAAAATCAAAACGGCCCGTGGTTGCAAATCGGATTGTGATGTCACAAGGGTCGTTCAGCTAGGCCAGTATAAATAAAGCGAGCGTCCAAGCTCATGACGTCACCCGATAACCCCGCCCCAAAATATCGTTTTAGCGGTAATTCAAAAATGGGAAACTTTGTCAACATAAAAATAAAATAAAAATGCTACAATCATTGTAATTTGCTTTATTTTTTTGGCAACAAAAAAAACGTTGAGATACCCCCATTGATATTTATTTTTGAAGGACTGGAGAATTTAGGACACTTTAGGACTAGAGAATTTTTATGAAATGACCTTAAAACCTTTAAATTCTTATTTTCTTGGATTTTTACTGCATACTGTGATTTCTGGTTCTGACGAAGTTTTTCACACAACGAGAATTTTTTGTGCCACTTTGATGTATGGTTTTGTCGAGTCAATTTAAATCTGGAGCTACAATAATTATTTTTGATATTTTTACTTAATAGATACCTACCTAACTACCTACGGACGACATAACTTGTAGGTGGGTACGGATTTTTTGTGCGTTATTTCTCTCTGACTCCGTGATCTGTTCTGTAAAAAGATTTTAAAATTTTATTAAATAAAGCTGATTGGTTTGAGGATCTGTGATATCGGCCGGTCTAGCCGCCGTAAACCGTACCGCGTAGTACGCCGAGTGTAGAACACCTACGGAAGAAGCCACACGATCATTGGTTAGTGTCAGAGAACAAATAAAATTACACATTCAATAAACATTTTAAAACACGGATGATACTTCCAATACACAATCCAGAAGAGGTATGTTTTATCTGACTTCTACAGCGCCAGAATCACACAGTCCAAAATAGATCGAAGAGCTGCTTTTATTTGTAATGTAAATTGTACCTAATAGTTTACTTCTTATAAACATTATGTCGGAAAAAAGTTGGGTAAATCATTTTGTTTTACTTACAGATGGGAACTTTGTTTAAAATAAATTCTCTGATTCTTAAAACCGGACGTAACAACACCCTTTGAAGTTATTTTGATGGGTACGAGTACAATAAAAAAACGATGTTCATTATACTATATCTGTGTATATATAAAAATGAATCCCTGTTTCCCTTGGTCATGCCATAACTTAAGAACAAATTTACCTATGTCATTCATCTTTATTTCAAATTTTCTATTACTTTGTAGAAGATTCTTACGGAAAGAAAAAATAAGAAAATTGGATAATTTCAGAAAAAATAACCACTATTTTAACTTCGCACGTTCGATAGTTCGCGCATTTGATGAATGTGAATTTAGCGGGCAGCTGTTTTTTTTTGTAACAAAAGAATTGTCCATGGATTTTTTTCAATGTAAATGGATATTTTAAATAGGTACGAAATTAGATTGATTGTTCTTATAATATACGAAAATGAGTGTTGGTAATAAATTAAAATTTGAATTTAAAAAATTGGTATTGGCGGCACGCGAGCTGTTTGAAAACTGAAAACTGAACTCGGACTGCATATATGGAATGCGGGAGGGGGGTTGGCGGGACGGGGGAGCTGGAGAAGGGAGAGGGTAGGCGGGGAAGGTGGATGAGGAACGCGGGATGGGAAGGGGATGCGGGAGGGGAACGTGAAATTACATGCTGGAAGAAATAATATATTTCTTTGAATATGGCTTTGCAACGCATGCCGGGTGGTTCAAAATAAGATGTGAAAAGACGATTAATTTTTTTTATTACTAACAAAGGTTTTTACATTCGCTGCCCAGGAGCCAACGACATCTTTGGGTGGAGGGTCTATTTATGGAAAGGAAGGGTAGGAAGTATAAAGGTTTGAGGGATGGTAGTTGGGTAGGAATCTGAGAGGTTCCAGGAGTGCAAGGTGCTAGGAGGTGCAAGGCGATGCGTCCAGACTTCGGATAAAGGGGTCTAAGTCAGGTTTCCCTCAACCAGTCTATGTCTAAGTTAGGTCACCTTCAGCAGTCCAATATTCCCAGGTTTTACGAATGAACGACAATATTTTAATTCTCTTACTACCTTACACTACTCTCCGCCATGGAGGTCTTAAATAACTAATTAAACATCTTCTTGGCACATACTCCTTGCTTCATCCATATACATACATCATATGGAGGTCCTCAAATAAATAATTGACAAGCTATTATAAAGCTGTTATAAAGCTGTTATAAAGCTGCCAAAAATCACGACAATTGTACAAATACAATATCACAATGAGGGAGACGGGTATAGGTACCGTCGCCCCGGGAACGCCCAACGCCTCTGCTGTAGGTCACCCCAAGTGATTCGCTACGTTTGGTGACTTAGCAGGAGTGCCTGGATTAATGAGATTTGTCTAGATCTTGATGACGGATGTGTTTGTCCAACTACTGCGTGGCAGGCCGGAAGAGGGAGAGATGGTTTCGTAAGTCCATCATTCCTGGACATATTGAGCCCCAGATTCCTACCCACCACTCTTAGCTAGTTCCTTCTCAGAACTTCTCCTCTCCTCCACACATCAACACAGATGACATAGGCCATAGGGATTTTGTCCTCAGAGCCTAAAGTCATGGTGTTTGAAAGAGAGAGTACGAAAACAGTATGCAATATAGTTGTGAATGATGAATACTTGGAGCAGGTGGATGAGTTTGTTTATTTGAGAAGTATGTTTACGAGAGATGGGAAGGCTGATAGAGATATTGAAAGAAGGGTGAATGCAGGTAACTCTATTAATGGAGGACTGAACGCCGTTGGCAGCAACAAAAAACTGTCCAAAGACGCGAAACTAGCCGTCCATAATGGAGTACTGGTACCTACCCTGATGTATGGCAGTGAGGCATGGAACTGGCAGAGGAAGGATGAAAGTAGACTGAACGCTGTAGAAATGAGATCCCTGAGGCGTATGTGTGGTAAAACCATGTATGATCGTGTGAGAAATATGGAAATCCGCAAAGAATGCAAGGCTGATGTAAGCGTGATGAGTAAGATCAAGAAAGGAACGCTCCGATGGTTTGGGCATGTAGAGCGAATGAACGAGGAAAGGAGTGTAAGGAGAATATATGACGCAAATGTGAATGGTAGAAGAAGTCGAGGACGCCCAAGAAAGACATGGCACGACCAAGTGAATCAGATACTTGAGTCGGGCCATATCAAGAGTCAGAATAATAGAAGAGAATGTATGAGACGTTGTATGAATGTAAACGAGGCAAGGAATGTGTGCCAAGACCGGGATGTTTGGAGGTCCGTCCTCTCTGCCTACCCCTGCGGGGAAACGGCGTGATGGTTAGTTAGTTAGTTAGTTAGCCTTCAGTGTGGAGCTAACGTAAAAAAAACGAGTGTGCTTAAACCACGCGACTGAATTAAAACTTCATTAACTTATATCTCCCTCTCAACTTCCGTTCGCGTCGCACGACAGTTCGCCTCGCACGATCACACTTTTCATAACGCTCTCGTCACGCATTCACCAGCTTACTCCCCAAGTCAAGCGTGCGTAAAGGCCCGACCGTTCGCCTCGCCCGATCACACTCTTCGTAACGCTCTCGTCACGCATTCACCAGCTTACTCCCCAAGTCAAGCGTGCGTAAAGAAGTTTTACTTCAAGAATTTTTTTTTTTTTTTACAGTGAATAACCGCACAAGAATCTCAACTGCTCCCGTCTGGAGCCAGTGAGACTATGGCATCCCCAATTGGGGTATGTTGTGAGGCTGAAGGTAGTAGGGAGGGGAAGGAGGTGGGGAAGAGGAAGGTTGGGAAGTACCTGGCTATTCAGATCTGGTCACTAAACACGGCTATAGACATTTTCAAGCAACGTTTCAATTCTGAATGGTGGTCTTACACCAGGGCGATACTGATAGTATCTTCCACTCTGGAACAAGCCGCAAATATACTATATATTATTTTAAATGAATTAATTGTGAAATAACACAAATTAATCAAATAAAATTTATTTGCGCATGCCGGGTTTGAACCCGCGACCTCCGGACTGTGAGTCAAGAGTCTTACCCACTGGACTACGGAGGTCGTCATAAATAAAAATGGCGGGCAATGTTTTAATACATTTTTTAATACATTTCTTAAGATTTGTCATTTTTATGATAAAGATGAGATATTATTAAATAAAAAAGTAATAAATCCATAAACATTATTTATTATACGTTAGGTTTGTCTAGAACCAGGATTTAACGCCATCAACTTATTCTGTGACGAGAGGCTTTGTTATACGCGCTCGCAAAATCCAATTAGCATAGAAATCGAGCGATAGATTTGGAGCTGAATGTCAATTGCATTATCATAATAAATGTAGCCAGGATTATTCTCTTCAACTCAGATTAGAGTGACCATGCTATCTCTGCTCTTGGCTCAATTCTTTCTATTACTAATTTGTATATTTCCATGCAATAAGTATTGTATTGACGACCTCCGTGGTCGAGTGGTAAGGCTCTCAATTAGCAATCTGAAGGTCACGGGTTCAAATCAAATTTTATTTGATTGACGTACAATATTTTTCTCTTAAGAAATTTTATTATCTAGCCTTTTCTGTCTTAAATTAAAGTCAACGTAACTATTTGAGATAACGAGCAATGGAGCTTTGAAATATCCATTGAGTATCAAAAAATAAGAGATGACGCAACGCACTGTAAGCGCACTGTTATCATACAATGTAATGTCATTAAATAAATATAATGTCTTCCGCGTGCAAAGCCGTATCTTATCCAAGCATGAACATTCTAATTAAAGTTCGTCTAATGAAAGTGACCTGCCAGGTAAGTTTTTTTGGATATCTATTGTAAAAAATAAAATTACATGGAGCTTAAGAATTCATAATAAGTTGTACAGCGCTACTGTTGAGGTAATTTCTTACAAAAACGCCGCTCTACAAATCATCCAATTACTGTTATTATACATTTGAAAACATGGGAAAGGAACAAAGCAACCGCAAGCGGCGTTTCGTGCCGTTTTGTGTTTCGTTCCCTGCTTCGTTTCTTTCCCATAATTCGTGGTTCGGCTCGCGTGTGTATACGTAACCTTAGGCAGGATTATAAATATCGAAACAGCGTAAATAACATTTTTTCAGGAAAAATAGTAAAATTTGTACTTACATATATTTTTTCCATTATTTAACACTATATAATAGTCCAAGGAAGTGGTTGAAAAGAAGTATTTGAAAATCTTTATTATTGACATACAACTCAAGACTGAAGAATTTTGTTGAAGAATTTTAACAATAAGGAACTCCAGTGAAAACTATCATGGCTTTAAAAAAATGTATTCATATAGACCAATAAACGTTGATTCTGAATATATTAGTTTTATTTAATAATAATAAACGCAGAGTTTTTAAAAAAATATTAAAAAGTCCATTTAAATCGGGCCATAGAAACACGCCGTCAAGTTGGTATTATTGAAATGTTTAGTGGTGACGTCACTGAACACCGTAAAGTCATGTCACACCGGAATGTAGGTATGACACAAGCCATCGTATTAACAACGTTTCATCTTATTCGTTTATTTACATTCTGTTTATAGAGATTTAGTTGTTGTGTTTATTGAAACATTATTACAAAATTAAAGGTATCTCTTTTTAGTTTATCTCTATTATCGAAAATATTCAAAAACTTCTGCATAAAAACAATAGTAATGCTACTCTAGGGAGAATACTTCGAACTCTGAATTTCAAAATGGCGCCAGTTGAACAGCTGATTTCCCGATCTTATAGTAACTTTTTGAGAGTGCTGACGTCACACGATTCACTACACATACGGTGGTTTTCGGGGGACCTTGAAAAATTAAAACTTTGACAATTATTTTAAGGGTTAAAACTAACCCTAAAAATAAAAATAAATATTCAGTTACTTAAGGGAACGTACCCACACTACGTGACACGTTAAGGGGGGGGGGGATCTTCAAAATGTCACGCTTGGTACAAATGAGCGGCGGCTGGCTTAGGTTTTTGGTCACCGGGGGGGGGGGGGAATGGGGGATAAAAATTGCAAACATTTGGTCACGTAGTATGGGTACGTTCCCTAAGTTAGAAGGTCATTATTATTCATAAAAAAATTGGACCGGAGTTCCTTATTCCATGTCTCACCATCGTAGTAGTTTACTTGTGAAAATTTGTATTGTTAAAAAAAGTTTTTTTAATCATTGTTATTCTTATTTAGTTGTTGTGGTCACACGAATTAACAACAATGATGGTGTGAATTTATTGTTTATGAATATTGATCGGTTCCGTGAAGGAATAAAATCATTTATAATAAACACCGCCATCACAATAGCTGCGGACATTTAGTCTGATAAAGCCTACATTTTTGCATGGGAATTATTACAAGTCTCACCATTTAATACTAATAATAATTTAATTTAAAAGACCAAAACGCCTCGAGAATTATACATGTATGTATATATGTATGTACGTACGTATGTATGTATGTATGTCTAAAGAATGCTTTTATGAAGCAGTTTCGGATGGCATTTGAATTTTTAAATTATCATTGACACTTATTACGGTTATTTCATCGATTTATTGTAATGCATCCATTGTCGATAGAAGACTAGAAATTATAATAATTTCAATTAAATATTAGAATAATTCTTTAAACCATTTACGTCAGCAAGTGTTTATATAACCTTGCGGAGAAATATTAATGCATTTACCTACGTCATAATAATCTATTTAAAAAGGAACTTTGGTTATAGATTTAGTTAATTGTTGTCGAATCTTTAGATTTTATTTTTTTCTGTGACTTCTTAGTCGATTGTTTTGCTTAGTTTTAATCCTGCCGAGCGATTCAATATCTTTTGTGGGATCATTATGAGATAACAGAAGTGATCTCCTGTCAGATTTGTGATACAACGGGCATTAAGGGCCCGCAACCCGGACTTGTACCGATTTATTACATATTTCCCTTAAACACGGTAAGTTTGAAAGCTCTTAAAAAAATATATGTTTTTTTTTTAAAGATAATATCTAGACTTTGCCCGAGGCCGAAACGCAAATTATATAAAATTCCCTCGATAGAAAAAAATTGTAAAGTATGCTCCAAAAATTATTATTAACACGTTTGTTTCAGTTATTTTACAAGTTATATGTATGAAAAACACAGTGTTTCTTTAAATGCTGTTTAAGATAATGCCCACGAGATTTTTGCTCTATTTTAAACGAATCGTGTTTTATTAAACATTTTCGCATCGATTTCGTCGCTGTAAATGTTATATAATAATATTATTTAATCTAAATAGATTTATTAGAGGTATAAGAATAGGTAAACCCAATTAACAAATCAATGTAAAATGCCTAGTAAAATTTATCGATTCGTTGTTAAGTACAATCTGTAGCTGTTTTAAATTGTGTGCACGTTTCGCGTTCAGTGTTCAGACGCTTTGTCGGATTTTTTTTACTTTCAAATATCATCATTGTTGAAGCTGCATGACACATAGGTGGTACCTACCTAAGTTCTACAGAATCTGGCAAACATCAAAGTTCATCTGGAAAAGGAATGTGAAATAAAGATAACAAGAGGCAGCCTTTTCTATCTCTAACAATAAAAATTCCCAAAAACTTTTAATAAAAGGAAAAGTTTATTGTTTATTCTTTGATCACGGCCATGCTTTTGATTAGCCCTTTTTACCATGTGTCGGGTTACTGTTCGTAAAGCTCTCTGCCACAAGCAGGATTTTAAATAAATGTCTTCCAGATGTTAAAATTTAAACAATGATCCACTAAAATCAAAATTCAGAACAGCATTGTCACCAAGACTTGATGATCTCGACGTAATTCCTACGTCGTAAATTAGAATGTGGGCATATAGAAAGGTTGAAGGAGTGTTAGTTAGTTCAGCCTTGGGAGTAGAAAGACAGGCCTTTCCTTCATAAGTTTGGCATCTGGTTTTTAAGTCAACCGAACAATATCCACACACGAATTTCTAGGTCACATTTTTTTTGTTGGCGACCACGAACTTTGTAAGAATTGATCAATTTTGTGAGAATAAGCTGCACGAAATAAATAAATAAATTTATAATTGGGTATAAGAACAACCTACCTTTTCATACCACTACTTGCAATTCTGTATAAAATTGGTATTATAATAAAAATAATTACATTTAAAATAAATATCAAAGTGTACTTTTGCAATCTTCTAATAAATGTACCTAATATTAACAGTAATGGAGGATAACATAATAACAATATGCAGATCTAAACTTAAAACTCACCATCGTCATCTGGAGTACCCCAAGGGTCTGTTCTGGGCCCACATCTTTTCATCCTCTTCACAAACGATGTCGCTAAAATAATCGAATCATTTGGCCTTCTATCTCACTGCTACGCTGATGACAGTGATGACCAACAAGTTTATTTTTACTGCTTACCAGAAGAAGTAGACTGTCTAAAAACTCGCATGATGTGCGCCCTTGATGTGATTTTTACACAAAAACGGCACTCTACGATTGTTTATCCAATTATTATTATTATTAGTCGTATCCAAAGATAGTGGTCGTATCCATAAAGTCCATAATGTTTCACCTTCACCTTCACAGCCTGCTAGATCGTAAATAACTAATTGTGAAAATATATAAGCCAATTCATACTCGTAAGAATTTGTAGAAGTTTGTTCATAAAAATTCTCCAGTCCTAAAGAGTATTAAATTCTCCAGTCTTTCAAAATAAATATTAACTCAACTTTTGGCACTAGTCTTCTTATGAATCTATAGTGACGGGGGTAGCAAATTAAAGATCATGTAATGTCCAGGGTTTTAAATATAATTTCAGTGCAAAGCCGAGTCTTCTTCAAGCATAAACTTTTGAAAAATGTATTATTTATTATTATTATCATTAACGAGTGTATGCAGGACAGAGTTCTCTATGGTTAACCTTGAAGAGAAAGGGCGTGATACTAAGTTAGGTTAGGTTAGGTGTTGTACTGATAATCTTCCTAATCATTATTTATCTAATATAATAATTATTATTGGATAATTTTATTTAGAATTTTTTGTGAAAAATCACCTCAAGGGTGCTGTACAATTACTGTACTAATTGATAATTTTCCATTTTGTCTTTTTTAAGGATTTTTGAAAAGGTTAATACATACCTACTATAAATACGACAAGTTGAAGCCTATCCCTTTCTCTCACAAGAGACAGAGAGGCTACAATAGAGCTCTCAGCGGCAGCACCAAACAGTGAGAATTGCGTTAGGTACTTTGGAACGTTCTGACACTGTACTTTACCCATTCCTACCGGTGTTGAGCTGTTTGTTGAATCTCCGCGACAAATTATTCTGCGTCACACCATTGTGTCTATGTATCGGTATCAGGGCTGGGCAAAATACATGCTTTGCTGTAATTGAAATACAAATTACAAAATACTTTTTCGCATGTATTTAAAATACGAAATACAAAATACTTTCAAGTCATGTATTTGAAATACAAAATACAAAATACAGTATTTTAACCATTTTTTTCTTTCAAATACAAAATACAAATTACAAAATACAAAATACATTTGGTTTTGGTAGAACCTTTGGTTGCAATAAATTGTCATAAATGCCCTTATCTAAGGGTGCGTTTAAATAGAAGCAATGTTGAGCAGAGTGAAACAGAGACGTGCAAAAATTGACCAATCATATTGCTCAAAAGACACATCTCATCTCCGCTTCACTTGTAAAATTTGTGGTAAAGGACTCAGGTGTTAGGTAATATAATAATAATATATTATTATTATAACACGACATTTGTATAGCGCTATTTTGTTTTATTTCTAGTGACCGACCGAAGGTTCGGTTTCGGTTTCGTCAAGGTTCGGTAAAAAAATCTAGTTTCGGCATCAGTTTCGGTTTCGGCAGAAAATCTGCCGAACCTTCGGCCGCACCGAAACTCTGCATTTGTGAATTATCGCGTGCCGTTTGACTGACTTCCGGTGAGTTCGTGGCTCGTGTGTCATCCACCATCATCAACTGAGTTCGCTGGCCGGTCCGGCGTGCTTGTATTGTGAGTTTATGTAATCACAAACTTCAATTATTTTTATTTATTTCATTCTATATTTAATTTTATTTAACAAGTGTAAATAAAAATTAAAATCTAATCTCTTTCAACGGAAGCGATCTTCTGAATAGTCCCTCCTTTGATGTGCTTGGTGTAAGGCCCTCCGTTCATGGAGATACTTACAATCTTCGTAATTGTGACGAAACCACAAGTACCCTGTTGATATACATACTACTTTTTAATGCTAGTCTCCGTACACGGCGCTATCCGAAATATACTATATAGTCACATGAGAACGGGTCGTTTCTATGACTCATTCTTGAGTTCAACAGCTCGGCTGTGGAACCCGGCCTCTATGTTTCCTCCCTCCTTCCTCTCCCCAAAAAGACCCTCCATACAGCATCTTCAAAGATGACATACGCCCTGAGGGAAATTATTTTTCTCTGGGTCTCTCATGTGGAGTTAATGTAAAAAAATGTTGTGATTGTAAACGCAATTAAAATTATAGTACTCAATTTATGAGGTCCTTACTTTATAGTGAATAAAAGTGTAAAAAATAAGCCGAATTTCAGTAAACAATAGATTTTTAACATGTCTAAAAAAGTTTCGGTTTCGGTTTCGGCCGAAACTGAGAAAGATATCGAATATTCGGTTTCGTTTTCGGTAGAAAATCCTGTTTCGGTCGGACACTAGTTATTTCACTTCAAGTGCGCTCTACTGTAATTAACTTAAAAATAGTTTAGTATTCAGTCAAATTATTCCTATAGTGCTTGATCTAATACTATGACACAAAAATGTACAATACAAAGCAATGACAAGCATTACATAATATGATACAAATATGATAGAAAATGTACAATAACAGTGCTATTATAGCACAGGACGTGTTGCCAACTCTAAATATTAACACACATAACATATAGCTCTGGATTCTAGCGTTTTTAGTCTACGTATTATCTATGTCAGTTTATTTTTCATTATCATTATTAAGATCGCTAAATGTATTTGAAAATGTATTTTGAAGCCATAAGTATTTGAAATACAAATTACAAAATACCTCAGCCCCATGTAATTGAAATACCAATTACAAAATACATTTTTAGGAAGTAATTGAAATACAAATACAAAATACGTATTTGTATTTCAAATACGTATTTCAATTACAAGTATTTCAAATACTGCCCAGCCCTGATCGGTATATTGATGTATTTGTGTGTTTGTGTATTGGTGTGTTTGCGTATTTGTGTATCGGTGTGTGTTGTTGGCTGTTCCGAACAAGTTTGATTGAGGCTCGGCTCCGTTTGCTATTCAGATCGGCAGCGCGTCCCCCTAGCGGCCATTGTCCTCTTTGTTGTCCTTTGTGCGAATGATTTATAGGGTATTCTTCAGGGTCTTCCACCGATAAGTACTGAGACTTTAATCAGGGCTGTCAAACGAGTAATCTAGGTGTTCAGTGGATTGTGAAGATTTTCGTAATTATAATTAAGGTAATAATAATAACAAATTTGATGCAATTAAAATAATTTTCTGTAAAAATTTTTATATTTTTTATATTTTGGTACTTTGTCGCTTATCTGAATTCTCCAAACAAAAAAATGACACTTAAATTCGAAGCAAAAGTTCTAGAGTTCATTGAACTGGAGTTACAAAAAGACGGAGTTACAATCAAAATTAAGGCCCACATTTCTGTCGATTTATGTATTACACATTTTTCTTAAATACTTTAAGTTTTAGAGCTCTTAAAAAAAATACATGTTTTTCTTGAAGATAATTATCTACGCGTATTCTATACATTCCTCACGTGGGAACGGCAATTATATGAAATTCCCTCGATAGAAAAAAATCGCAAAGTATGCTTCGAAAATTATTATAAACATGTTTATTTCAGTTATTTTACAAGTTATAATATGTTTGAAAAAAATCACAGTGTTTTTTTAAAATGCTATTTTATTTAGTATTTTATAAAACATTTTAACAATTTTCGCTTAAATATTATCGTTTTTAGTATTAGCGCGCTCTCTCTAATATTCGTATTTACATATCTCTCCATCTTCTTCTTTTTGAGCGGGTTAATATTTTTAATTATATTATTGAGCTCGATCGAAATCATAAAATAATAACAACTGACTACTAGGGAAGCAATTAAGACAGGTGATAAGTTAATCAAATCAGAAATGTATAGTTTTTGATGCTGAAAAATTTTGTAGAAATTCCTGACAGAAAAAGGTGTGCAAATTTCATGATGCCAGAGCTCACCTTCAAGAGTTTTGCCTTCCACGAAGTGGTAAGTATTCTTGATTTTTTGCTGGTATTTTAAAATCATAGATGGTAAGAATTTTATGAATATCCGTTGAAACAGGTAAAATATTAATTATTTATTTTAATTTACGTTTTTCTTCGTTTTTCAGCACCCTGCTTGCATCTTAATTCCCTCAGCGTTCTCATTCATCGTAACCCCATCAATGTATTCTTTATGCCGCCCTGCCCTTGCGACAATACACTCGGCTACTTGTTTTTATTGGGAAACCTGCGGCATAAAGCGCCATTGTTGTTCAACGCAAACTACGGCCGTTGAATGTCCGCTCGTTGAACGTCCGCCCGTTGACCATTCAGAACCCGGTCTTGTAATATTCTCCTTACATTATCTGCATTGTTGGAAGTTATCAATACATTATTTTCATTGTTGTCGCGTACTAAAGTGATCTAGAACAACGTGTTTGGCGAACAACGACAATGGGAGTTGTCAAATCAATCCAAGAATGAAAACTTTGCACAAAGAATTCAGGAAAATCAGGTTTCTGACAAGACAACGGAAGGAGTTAAACACAAACAAAATCCCAAAAAATCTCCATATTATTAATTCAACTGCAAACTCTTTCTTTCATTCTCCGGTAGATAATTCAAATAACAGACTCTCACTAAAAAACCAAAGAGGGTTTGTCGTGAACAAAAAGAAAATATTATATTTTTAAAAGCATATGCACCTACCTACCGCTAAGAGATTAATTGTAATTTCTTCTTCCAAATGACTCAAAAAAATGCATGTAATAGAAAAAAAGAGGTTGCAACGAAGTTCTTGGCAGGATCATTGGAAGAAATGAAATTATTTCTTTTTTTTTTGGAGAAGAAAGACAAATATTCCCAGGATACGAAAAACCTGACAATATTTAATAACCTCCCACTACCACCAAATTTAGCAGAAAATGTTGCTTGTGTCCTGAAGGAGGACTTAATCAGCTGAGTAATTGATCTCACGATGCCTAGGTGGGACCCAAACGCAATGCCAACTCAGTCTCAGTTTTGTGAAATATATTGGTCATTTTGTGAGGAGAGACAAATACAAGATTATTCAAATGATAATTCCGGAAAAAAATGCCATTTTTTCCACAGAATTTAAACAATTCATCAAATTTCAAAGTTTTCAAGTTCTTTTATCATATCATTGTAAGTCAGTTGTTTCGCAGAACTGAAATAATAAAAGAACTTTCACGGAACTTGAAAAACAGCGATGCAATTTGATGAATTTTTTAAATTATGTGAAACTGCCAGCCCTTAGCTAATGAAGAAGCCGCATACCATAAAAAAATGCATGACTGGTGCAAGTGCAGTTCTGAATCTCACCCTACTCGTTAAAGACTGCCTCGATGATAGCCCACCTTAGATAGGAGAGAACACCAGAAGACTAAGTGGTCGTGACAACGTCAGTAAGATTTGATTTCTAAATTTCTTATCATAAATTATAATTGAATTACACCTTGTTTACGCGTTACATGAAAGGCTAATTATTCACATAGTCATTACTGAGATGTATTAGTAAGCCTGTGTAATATAAAAGATTTGCTTTGAATGGATATTGAATGAATGAAACAATAAGTCTCTGTGAACACCTATGCAACACGTGTTTTGATAGTCTTCGAATCGTGCATAATAGAAGTGGGTCATACCTTGATGTACTCGAAAAGTTAGTTGTTCATAGTGATTATTAGAGGTGGGTAAGTTCTGCATTTTTCCGGAAGCCTCCGAGACTTGCTTCCTTTTAAAAGTACACGAGTTCTAGGAGCAGGTCCCGGGTCCGAGTTCTTAGGTGCGGACTGGGCACTGGGTATTGTTGCGGCGCACCGAAACGGGACGCACGGGTTCAAAGAACTCGGAACCAGGACCTACTCGTAGAACCCACACGAGAACTCAGAACCCCGGAGTCGGACAAGACCCGTACGAGAACAAGGACCCGTCACCCGTGCAATGTAGGTACATTCAATGTATCTACACTGCACGGTCTTTTATTGAGAATTTAAATAAGTAAATTAATAAGCTGTAATGCTTTACTATAAACTATTATTTTATAATGCACGTCACCCGTTGATTAACGATACCAGATAAGACGCTCTAATTAAAAACTATTCCGTGTCTAGCCGAAGCGGTCACGCACGTGTGTGTCGATCAACGAACAGCGATCGAATGAACGCCCAGCGCCCAGCAGTGTCATAGTTGGCCGGCCGCGGGTAGCGGGGAGTGTCGGGAACTCACCGAGACCCGCGACTCATGAGTGGAATGGTGAGTGACGCCGGACCGTGGATCGCGGAGCAAGCCGGCGGCCACGGGGTGAGTCAGGAATGTATGTTCGCGGCGTTCGCGCGAGTCCGGGAGTGGGCGGAATGAATGGATTGTGTCGCGATTCACGTAGCTTGGAACAAGGCGCTTGGGTTTAAAGGAACCCGGGACTTGTATTCGAGTGCGGTTTTCGCGCTTCGGCGTTGAGTTGCTCGGACCGCCGGATTACCGCCGAATTTATTTGGATGCGGAGAGTACTGGGACTGGGCCGGGTTCTCTGGGAGTAGTCGATTTGAAAAAGGAGTGGGAGTAGGAACCGCTTCCCGCAAAGGAGCGGATCACATGAGCCCATTCCAGCTGAACTGACACATCGCTAGTGATTATTGTTCTCTCTCCCCTATTTGTATGAGTAAGTATAAATCACCTCCATGAAATTGTAAAACACTTCTCCCCTCTATCTTGCAAGACACAAAGGTTTATAGTTCTACCTTCACTAAAACAAATAATTCAAACTAAGACGCAATAAGAAGTAATTTTGCTTAGAAAAATAATCTGTTTTTTTATTGTATGACTACTAGCTTGTACATTTCTATCTACGCAATTAAAAATTAAATGGAAAACAATCATAATCAACTCACAGGTCTTTTAAAAGATCGTCATCTTATTTATGTTTTGACCTTGCTACAATTTACTGAATAATTATCAATTTCTTGATCTGTCTTAATTTGTTCGGTTCAAATGGATTTATAATTGTAAAATACATTGGATATTATTTATAATGAACTGATATACGTAATGTTAGGTATGCAATGTGTTTGGTTTACCTACGTATTTTGTTTTTATAGATATGTCAGCAATTTTATATCTGTGTTAGTTTGGGAAAATTACATCTTCTTGTATTCAAAGAGAGTATAACTAATTAATTTAATATATTTATTTATAAAATACATGATAGAAGAATAGAACATTTTCACATAATATATATATGATACATTACATCACCATACTAGGCGGCTGCCTGTTTCATGGTGGCCAATGGAATATAGTTATTTTGTGGTGTCTGGTGTAAACAAATGAATTAAATATATAAACGTTGAAAATTGGAGAAATTATAGTAAAAAGTTTAAAATGAGATTTATGAAAAAAAAATAGAAACTACAAAATAGAAAAGAAAAGAGAAAAGTCATGCATAAGATTATTACATCACATTCAAATACACAATTCTTGTTTATAGTTTCGTATGTGTGCATGCATGCATACATATGTAAATACATAATATGTAAGAATACATACTTACACCCTCACATATATATTTTATTTATTTATATAATACATGAATTATCGAAAGTACATATAGTTTTTTGTGATATTTCACCCTCCATGCTAGGGATGACCCTGTGTTATGGCGGGTGAAGTTTACAGTTTGCGGATATATGTACATTCATTAGTATACCTAGGTTGAAATTTTTCACTAATTGATACTATGCACACAAATTCTCCTACAATAAGAGAGTTTATGTAGTTATATTGGATTACAAGAATGAGGTGAAGAAGTTAAAGAATTATTAGAAAAGATAAGTTGTTATTAGTATATTACGGAATTATTGATGTATAGTTCACAGAATCAGTCTTATACATAATGATGTAATCTATTTGTAATCTACATTGAACATGTACTTTTTTAGTTGTAATGTTGCCAATTTCATTGAATAAAGATATTATATCCATATGGGTACTCATGTACGCTTACAAATGCACACTCTGTTACAAATTTATACATATTATATACCTATAGAAAGCTGTTCTATTTGAGAACGAAAAACAGGATTTATTTTATTTATTTATTTATTTATTAACGCCCTTTTTCGGGGCTTTTACATTACATATGAATAATAAGAAAATACAAAGCATTCAATGTACATAACTGAACTGTTTCAGTAACAATATTTTATATTTGTTTAAACATAAATTGAAGATGTCCACTGACTTGGTATAATTGTTTCCCTCCATTAGTATTCTGGGCAAAGAAGAATACATATGGTAGTTAGTTCCAGAATTTCTACACTGAAATAAATCTTGACTTCTAGTATTACGTTGTGGAATCCGGAAGCTTATCAATTCTAGCAATACCGGACTATCAACTAAATCATTTAGAATTTTATATAGAAATACCAAGTCAGAGAAAATTCTTCTGTCGGACAGTTTGAGCATATTCAAATCATTTAAAACAGTGTTGTAGTTCAACATATTAGCTGGAATACCCATTTTAAAATTTAGAAAACGTAAGAATTTGTTTTGAATTCTTACAATAGCTTGAACATGTATACTATAATGTGGATTCCAGACGGGAGAATTGTACTCAAGTTGACTTCTAACATAGGCAAAATATAACAGTTTAATACACTTTATATTGTTAAAATTTCTATGTTTTCTATTTTGTGTTTTCTGGTAAAATTTTACAAAAATGACGTGATATATTTAGCCAAGTTGCATGTTGTTATTATTGTCGTAATATCCCACATCCCATAATACTTAAAGCAGCCAGCATCCCACAGGATCACATGTGGCTAGCGTTAGAGCTCCATTAACAAGTGACAGGAAGACATGAATTGGAGGAGGAAAAAAAAACTTTACACAATCCGGCCTTTGTCTTTGAAGTCCGCGAGTAGTGGCGCTTGGAAGGCAAATTTGGCCAAAAGCTTAAAGCATACATAACAGAATAGGTATGAAAATAGTTTTGGCGGTGTTTCACCGACTGTATGTTTTACAAACGAAGCATTTTATGAAACAGGATACAGTTCCAGTGAAATACGCGAAACCATAACAAAGACTGCTTCCTGTCATTATTAGAAAAATAAGATCTGGAAATAAGATCTGGATGGGTCACAGTGGCTTCACTCTTGCAAGATCTTCACATCATTATAAAGGAGCTAGAGCTTGTAAAGGACAGGCTTGGACAAGAGGAGTTGGAGGCGACTGTTGCAGGAGGCCAAAGCTCGATATGGGCTGTAGCGCCATCGAAGAAAAAGAAGAAGAGCTTGTAAACCAAGCTAATTTCTTTATTTGCCATTCTATCAAAGTCAAAAAGTGATGGTTTGTGTAAATAACCTAACTAACTAACCAACAATCACGATGTTTCTCCGCAGGGGTAGGCAGAGAGGGCGGACCGCTAAACGACTTGGTCTTTGCACACACTCTTGCCTCATTCACATTTGTATATAAATGTGTATGAGTCAAATACAACGTAAGTCCCAGGTAAGTATGGTCCTTTATATTTTGTCTGCACAAAGTATGAATGAACAATATATGTACATTTTAACGCAGCATCGTGTTTATTGGTCAAATTATTGTACATATGAACCGGTGGATGCAATTTTTAGCCATAGTTGTTAAGTGTTTGTCTAGTGTGTAGTTGGAAGTAAGAGGTGATTTTGCACAAAAACGACGCTATACCTACACATCATCCAAATATTATTGTTATTATTATTATTGACATCAATGAAGCAAAGAGCAAGCAAATCACAGCACAGGGTTATACTTGACGCATAGTTTCATTGCGTTTATTTCGAATAGTTACCTACCCATGTAGATTGCGTATAGTTTCGTGGAAATTATTGATGGTAGAAAAACTTTCGAGTGGGTTGTGAGGGGTGAATCTAATTTATGGGAAATGATCTATATTTATAATTCTCCCATTTTCAATGTTTTCGTAGCGATTATTGGAGTCTGAACATAACAGTGGGTTCCCATTAGTTTTGCTCTACAAGTGGTTGGTAGAGAGATTTAGCGTGCTATGACATTCCAAAATTGTAAGAAAAAACTAAATTCCGGGAATGCACATGTTGATAATGGCGCAAAATGCATAAAATATCATGTTACAAGACACAAAAGGTCCGGGGAGCGATATTTGTGCAAGAATTTGGGATCCGAGATGAAACAAACACGTGGTAGTAAAATTTTGAAAATATTTCAATAGATAATATTTATATTTTTAAATTGGTAAAGGAACGTTTTTGGTGGCCTGAATACGAAAGTTTCGCCTCATTATTTGGTGGTTTGATCAAAACGATCCAGTATTTTAATGCAAAAAAGCGATGCTAGCAATGGGGTGTTGGTAAGTATCTACCATATTAAGGAAGGATTAAATTATTAAAGTAGACTGAATGCTGTAGAAATAAAATCTCTGAGACGTATGTGCACGTATTCACGAAGAATTCCAAGGCTGCATGATGTAAGCGTAACGAGTAAGAATTAGAAGGTTTGTACAATTGATGGATTGGTAAGAAGTATCTGGATGATTGCAAGTGATTGAGAAGGAAGTCGGGATACCAAAGGAAGGTATGAAGTGAATCAAATACTTAAGAAGGGTAATTCATGTTGGAATAAAAAAATATTATTAAATACTGCAAAACAATGTATGGATGTGGTTGAAAAATGGAGTTTGTTAAAAAGAAAGTCGTATATTATATGAAACGTCATTTCATCAAAAAGCATGCATAATCAAACCTATTAAACTCGGTTGTCTGTGATTTGTGTTAGTTATTCCTCAATTTAAGCATCATTTTCAAAATTGAAACTGATTGAAGACAAGCGATGTAGTACCCACCTACAATACAATATTTTTTGACATTAAATTTATTTATTGCCCTTTATAAAATTGGAAAAGATTAGATGAAAAAATATTGTGTTTCAATTCTTGTTCTTTAATTTTTCTCACTAATTATTATTATGTAAAGAGGTTTATAACAGATTTTAATAATTATTTTGGCGAACATGTATTCAATTTTCGGTTCGTGGACTTTTTGTTCACGTTTACGTTCTCATTCTTAAGAAACCAAATCATGTGAATCGATTTATTGTTGGGGTGCGAACATAATACCAATATTACGGATGAGCAAAAATTAGTTGGCAAGATTTGGAATATTTCCTCATTGAGGTATAATACCAACGATTAATGAATGAAGAAATAGTCGATGAAAATAACAGAGATGGAAGGGGACTCTTTTGTAGTGTCTAAATAATAAAAAAAATACGTCAAAAGTAACATCTGGACTAACTCCGGAAACAAATCTGACCTTTTAGTCGTTACCACCGAAGAAATGAAATGATTGCTAAATGGCAGCGTTTCCATGTGTTCAATCCAAACTAAAAACTTTCCTTTTTAGGCTCTCACACCCTTAAATTACATACACCTATTTGAGAGTATCATTCTTGTGCTGCCATAATCACACTTTCTTATTGGATTAACATTTTTCGAAGCCTCACGCCTCAATTTGTCTCTTACCGAAGGACGATCCACATTTATAAAGATAAGTATTCTAATCAAATCCTTATACGAACCTACTCCTATTGTACTACATGTCATAACTTTGCGTTCATAACTTCATTATTATAAAAATATATACCTACCAGGATTAAATAAAGACGTTCTCAATAACATGTGTTCCCAATTATGTCCTGTGGGTGCAAACCGTATCTAAATTTCTCTTATAAACAATAAACAGTGTTAATCTCAATTGATCTCCCAAGTAAGTATGACCATATACCTATATTTTTTTTCTTTTTAATGCAGCATCACGTTCATTGGATGCGTATGCATATGGTTTTATATCAATGATCGACGGTGGATGCAATCTGTCGCCATAGGGAACGTACCCATACTACGTGACACTTTTAGGGGGGGGGGGGTCTTCAAAAGGTCACGCTCCATACAAATGAGCGGCGGGTTCCTTAGGATTTTGGTTCACCGGGGGGGGGGGGGGGTTTAAAATTGCACAAAGTTGGTCACGTAGTTTGGGTACGTTCCCTAAGTTATAGTTTATAATATGTAATTTGTACAGCGCCATCGAGGTGAGTTTCCACAAAAACGGCGCTGTAAAAATCATCCAAATATTATTATAATAAATGTTTCCTTACTTTTTCATTGTTTTATTGGCCTGTCTGGCATCTAAGAGTTGAAATTTTAACCGACGACATCAGTTTTCATCACATTTCTTGAGAATATTTTTTCAGTGGCCACTATGTACCTACTCCAGAAACAACGAGAAAATTTCTCAAAAATACCGAAATAGTTTACCGAAAACTTTACTTTCTTTGTTTATTATTCTTCGATCATCCGTCTTTTCGACCGTAAAATCGAGAGTGGGACATTTAGTACCGAACGTGATCTGTTAGGCATTAGCTCCTTCACAATCCGGGCTCTTTTGTTTTAAAAACATCGTAATATATCTTATGGCCAGCGCCTCCCAAACCGTGGGGTGATTAATTACCTTCCTGGGATTTCAGAACATACGCGGTATTAAAGTCAAACTGGCCTTTGTTCTAACTAATGGGGGCTTAAATTAGTCAGTGTTGGTAAGTAATGGTTCTAAACATTGGTTTAGAATAAACTAGATTGGTCACCGCTACTGCAGTACCGACAAAATGACAGAATCCCAATATTAGCTAGACTAGTCAAATCAATGAAGGAGAAATTTATCAAATAGGTACCTTAGTAAAAAAAAAAAAAGGCCCAAATGCAACTTAACCATCACATCCGTTTCCCCGCAGAGGTAGGCAGAGAAGACGAACCGTCAAACCAAAACCGTCAAAACAGTCTTGGTACGCACTCCTTGCCTCGTTCACCTTCATACGTGATCTCATATATACTCTTCTATTATTCTGACTCTTGAATCCGATTCTTTTGGTCGCGCCATTTCTACCTCAGGCGTCCCCGACTATTTATTTTATTTACATTTGCGTCATATATTCTCCTAAAACTGCTCTCCTCGTCCATTCGCTCCACATGCCCAAATCACCTGAGGGTCCCTTTCCTTAATCTTAATCATTACGCTTACATTCTTTCTTCTCACACGATCATGCGTGGTTTTAGGACGTATACGCCTCAGGGATCTCAATTCTATAGATTTCCCTTAATAATAATTCTATTATCAATGAACAAAAAATATTAACTTACGAATAGAGTCTCACTTTTTTTAAAAGAAAGACAAACATTCCCGGGTTACTAATAACCCGAGAATAGTTGAAAATATCCTGCTACCACCACAGGAAGCCGAAAATGTTCGTGAGTCGTGATGGAGGATTTAGCCACCTGGGACACCTGGGTGGGACCCAAACGCGATGCCAACTCAACTGCCACTGACCGTCATCATCTTAGTCATGTTCTCTTTTTCTTCTCCCTTCAGTCTTCACTATTCCCTAGTGATGCCTTCACTCGTACTTATGTATATAACATATTATGTTCACCCATGGCTTTGTAATGTAAAATTAGTGTATTTTTCCCTGAGGAAAGAAAAGTTGTTCCGATACCGGTCGGTGTATATAAAAAATATATGTATTTTGGTTCATAGAAAATAATATTAAATTTTATTGCAATATTTGTAGGTTGTACCCGTCAACAAGAGATCCTGGATTCGGTTCCCAGATCCCAGTTAATTTTTTTTGTCTTGTTCTGTTTCATATTTCGTTTAAATTTATTAGTATTTTCATCTTCTTCAATGATTAATATTGTTTCGTGTATCTCAATATTATGCTTAGGCAATTAGCAAAAAAAAAACTCTTTTTTTCATCCTCACAGTTTGAGGATTCTAATTATCATGCTCCAAAAATTGAGCGCTTCACATGACTTTGTGAACAACGTCCTACCAATCACAATAATGTGGCCATGTGTTCTTGTGTTCTTGGATGCTCTGTTCTCTGTTGCAGCATTTGGATCTAGCTTTACAACAGGCAGGCACGGTCAATAGAAAATACAGACAATATTATCAAGAGAACTGTACATAGCTGGTACGAACAACACTACTTTCTTCATAGGTCACGGTACCTGCTTATCTCGTCACCTGAACTTATGATGTTTTTTTTCTATTGTGACTATCTTTTAAGGCTATCAACTTATCAAAATAATAAAAAAATAGATACAATACCCACGAATATAGCTAACGAATTACACGTTTTTCCAATAATCTCCCCAGCGAGCAAACTGCATCTAAATTTCTCTAATAAATAATAAAAAGTGTTAAGTAATCTTAATGACCTCCTAAGTAAGAATGGTCTTGTATATTTTCTGCCTGTACAGAATATAAATAAAATAAATTATGTACATTTTTACATTTTAATGCAACATCACGTTCATTGGTCACATGCATTGTAGGTACATACCTATATTTAGTTTTGTATTAGTGATTGATCATCACAATACATAGGTACATCACAATTAATTTGACGGTTCAGGGAAATCTTGGACTAGTTGAAATAGTTAGACAATAAAAACATTATTATCTTAAAATGGTTATAGGAGAAGCTAAATAAATAAATTTATCATACATAATTAGAACCTAAGTGTAATAATAAGTATAAAAAAGTTGTTATGCAAAGTTACAGTTTTTTTAAGTAGCTGAAATTAAGAGTTTTTCGAAATCTTTTGTAAAAAGTGACCTTCCTTTTATTTTGAAAGCCAAGTATGCCAAATTTCATCAATCTCAAAATTTTACTGTAAATTTACATACAAATCAAATCCTCGCCGCCCGTGCAATATCACATACACTCTCCTTTTCGTAAATAGATTTAAAACCAATAACTGATTTCCACTTTAGAAGCTGGAGACAATAACGTCAGAAGAATAAATTCATGAAACAAGAAGTTGAAGACATCCCAAAAAGACATGGCACCATCAAGTGAATTCTTGTGGCAGAAAAACAAAGCGTCAAAAAAATAAATTACAACATTATCAAAAGCTGATTAACTTTCATGTGCCTAGTAGAACGGTTCGTCAGAAGGTATCTTACCATTGTAACAACTCAGGTACCAATGCAGAAATAAACTCAGTAATGAACCGACTGCACAGTGCAGGGAATAAATATTACATGAACACCAACGGTACTGAATGTCTATCAGCCAATAAAAAATTTTGTTATTAAATCTGTATGTCTATCTTGATATCTTTGAAATGTTTATAAATATTTCAATATGTATCGAAATTTATATGAATGTGCATCCTATATTTTACTCTGTTTCTTGTTTTTAAGATAAAATTTTTATACTTTGTAGTTATTTTAATTGTTATATCTCTTAATTCTTTGTTTATATCTAATGTATTTTTAATTATATCATATGTAAAAGCCTTAATTGGGCGTGAACAAATAAATAAATAAATTAAAAGGCGCTTTAATGTTAAAGAAGCAAGGATTTTGTGTTGTTCCATCCTCACTCTTTACGCAATGTTTACGCTACATTTTTTTCAAAAAAATATTTTCAAAAATATCCAAGGTTTTCAATATTTCAGACTTATTAGCGACTGAAAGTTTTATCAGGAGTGTCGACGTTGGAGGTGAAAAATCCCGGCCGTTATTCGTACGAACTGGCAATACCAAGTGAAGCTTTTATAGACACCCCAACAGGCATATTACAGAATAAAGACACCGAGGACACATTGATGTGTGCGTCCCGCAATAATAGGCCTTAATGACACTGGGACGTATAACTGTCCGCGAACCATTTTAGTTACAGATTTCATAAAATCGTCATCAAGTCTACACTGGCAAGCCGAACACTGGCACAGAGAAATGATGGAAAGCATCGATGGAATAAGAATTGAGACACGATGATATGAATATTTAGAAAACGTCACATCTATGATGAAAATATTACGCTAATTTTGACAATTATTCTATTTTTCGACAACCTACGTGGCCGAGCAGTTCCGTGGTATCGGGTCCAAAAGTCGAGGTCTCGTAGACAGGCGTGCTAGCAAAAAGGATGACCGGACAAATCGACAAAGCGAAAATTCATCACTCATAGGTTACTTTAGGTTAGGTGTTAGGTTATGTGCTTTTTTTGATCACTTTAAATAACTTTTCAAAGGGGTGTTGAAATGCCAATGTTAACTGTGGAAAAAGCTTTACCGGGTTATGAATAATCAGACTATCTCAGCTCTTACTATCATATCTTTTGGATTAACATTATTCGAAGCCTACCACCTCAACCGAGGGATGAAACATATTTAGGAAGAAAAATATCCTTATCAAATGCTTGTACTATTGTACCCTAAATCATAAAATTTATCTTTTGATTTCCCAAACACGTCCATAACAGAAAATATTATTAGAATTTGAAATTAAATCACTTTTGTACTTTCTTCCACTAATTTATATTTCACCAGGACCGGTTTCATCCTATTACGGACATTTTCAGACTGGTAGCTGAAAATGTCCGTAATAGGATGAAACCGGTCCTGGTGAAATATAAATTAGTGGAAGAAAGTACAAAAGTGTTTTAATTTCAAATTCTAATACAATGGAATTCCACCACGAATTATCAGTGCAAAAACTAGACTAAAGAAAATATTATATTATTATTTTATATGTATATACGAGAATACCAGAACTAAATAATAGCATTTTCAATATCGTGTGTTCCCAATTATGTTCTCTGTCCACAGAAGAAATCTTCCTAATAAGTAATTATTGATCCGTTAATATACAAAAACGCTAGTGAATTGCCGACCCTTTATGTTCAGTGAAAATAAACTTGAAAAGATAATTATTTATAAACATTACAAAGTATATTCAACTATTATACAAGACCGCTTTCTAAGCCAAACATTGTCATCAAAATATACTTGTGTGGTCCATATCCAATCGGCATTTCTCAATGACAAAAACTTAAATTGATCACAAAACAACACTAAAATAAAATAAACAATAATAAACTGTTCAAATGCTTGTTACGGCTTTCTTTGTCGCTTATTAAAATCAAAGATATTGCGATACAAAGCAATGATGTTAAACGTAATATTTACTTGTTTATGATGGCATTAAGTGTTAGAATTAAAGAGAAGTTTTCGGCGTTTTCATATTAACAAGTAGACACCGACAATAGAATGTATTAAAAGACAAACCCCTGAAAGTTTACCCTTCGGTTCGTTTGAGCTCTCAGCGGCGTGATTAAATTTCTGTTTATTGATACTTCAAAACGTCTTTTACTTTGTAATTCCGATACTTCTTATACAATCCGTTGACAGATATCTTGTTTTCATAACAATATTGCGTACCTAAGTACCGACATTGTACATAGTTAAAGTAACATCTTCACAGAACAGACTTCACACAAAGTCAGAACGTGCCGAAACGTATTGAATAATGTGTTTATTAGTCCATTGGTTCTGACTCAACGAGTCAATTGATCGTATCATTGATAGCAAAAACAATCGGGACCTGACGAAATTGGACCGCTCATAATATTTTTAAAGTATGTTTATTTGATTTTAAACACAAAATTTATACAGGAGTGTACGGCTTCATTGTGCAAGTGACCAAATTGTCGGCCTTATAGAACTTTAACGTATGATTGTTCATTCTATAAATGTTTTAATGTAATTAAACCTAACTACTAAATAACAATATTCATAGGAAATAAATATCAATAAAAGTTTTAACTTTGTAATCTATTTGAACACACGATGACTATTTCGTTTCTAGCTTACTCGTATATGTTATAACGTAGGTAAGCTTTTCAAGTTCATAATATATTTTATATTACCTATTTAGGTATTGAGCATATATATATATAATAGAAAAAAAATTATAATTACATTTTTTTAAAATAAAGACAAACATTCCCGGGTTACGAATAACTTTACAATATTTGAAAATTTCCTACTACCACCACAATAAGTCGAAAATTTTGCTTGAGTCGTGATGGAGGACGCATGGGTGGGACCCAAACGCGATGCCCACTCAACCACTGACCGATATTCTTAAATTAAATTTTTGTTACATCTGAGCTTTGCGACAGAGAACAACCACAAGAATGGGTACAAATTTACAATGGCTGAAACATGGGCTTTATCTACTGTTTTATGTGAATACCGCAAAAGAGTCCCTCCTATCTGAAGCCGATGAGACCGGCATACCCAACTGGGGTATTTTGTCAGGCTGATAGTAGTCGGGAGGGGAAGGAGACGGGGATGAGAAAGATGGAAATTGCTTTTAAGATCAGGTCACCAATCACGGTGAAAGCAATTTTAAACAATGTTTCAGTACTAAAATAATACGAATTAGTCAAAAGAAATTTATTTGCGCACGCCGGAATTTGAACCCGCAAGAGAGTCGAGAGCCTTGCCTCTCGACCACGGAGTCAGTCATCTTTTCAATTTATGAAAATGGATTTGAATTTATGAAGTCACGAAATTTGAGGTTTCCAACGATCAGGTTGATTAAATCATTATAAAATAGGTAGATATATAAGCTCATCGAGAATTGCTTCTTTCACAAGAAAGTATCTTGGAAAACTTATAGATATATCACAAAGATTATGAATGAAAAACGAATATAGATATCAATGACATTACGCTTTTACATCCGATACAAAAATAGTGTAATTTTCGCCAATCTAAAATCAGTGAATTTGATAACCTAAGAATCATTTAGGGTCACTGTTTGTTTTAAGTATAGGACAACGAACTTCAGCGTCATTTGTTTATCATATGTTTTGGAAAACTGCTGAAATTAACAGATTGGTAAATTATGATCTCAACGGGATCTGATGGTGAAATGCACCAATGATAGTGGCCACAGAATATAACTAGATCATATATAAGTTTTGGACGTATCTGTAAGTCAAATTTTACCTTACTTCGGGAAAAATGAAATTATCAATTTATTTAACTTGTCTGGGACTTAAGTGTCGCAATATCTTATATAAATTGATGACCTAAGTTTTGTATCAAATTTGTAAGAGATGTTAAGATCACATACCTGTAAAACTATTCTTTTTAGTCATGATGACAGAAGGGATGGAAATGTTCATTATATTAACCGAAATGGTTTAATTAGATTTTTCTAACTTGTTGTTTTAATCTCTATAATAATCTAAGATAAGTACGTACTGCAAGTAACATGTAAGAAAAACTAATTTATCAATCACATGACAACTGCATATATATATATTGTTCAATTGCAAGAAGGCAATCATTTAATAGTTAATTTGAAATTTAATATTTCTCGTTTCATTATTTATTATGTCTTCGATCTAATCATTAATCTTAGATGACCCTTTGTTTATATGAGTACAAGAACAACTAAATACCAAACTCGTGTTATTGTTAATAAACTTTGCACCCAAATGCTAATTGAATTAGATAAGTAGATATTTAAAGTAATTTAAACGTTTTAAAGAAACAAGTCAAAGTTCCAGGCAAAGTTGGTAGAAGGAAACACAGAGGTTGTTCGAGGAAAGGCTGGGCCAGCTATGGAGGGAGGCAGCTGAATTAGAACAGGACAGAGACAGCCTTATCGAAGCGATGGGTTCCTAACCCGATAGAAAAAGGGGAAGAAAACGATAATGACAAGCGTTTAATTAAATTTATTTTCTTCGTAAAAAAGATGGTCACACAGGAGGCCCTGAGGAATAAAATTTACCTCAAGGCCCCTGTCATCTTTATGGATGCTGTATGGAGGGTCTTTTTTAATTGAAGAAAGAAAATGAAGTACTGGGAAGGAAAAATGAAGGAATCTTTGGTTGTGTCCAAGAGTGATGCATGAATTCATTTCCCCCGGGAAAGTCTGACGTGGGAGGTCAAAGAGTCTCCTTAAACCGGCCTCTCTCGATCCCTCCTGCCATGCAGTTGGAGGGCAGACTTAGACAAACCTTACCCCTTGAACCCGGGCCCCCGTGGGGGGTGACTTACAGCAGAGATTTTTGTTTTCCAGTAAATAGTTCCTTGGGTACAAATTGCAAATTGAAATTCAGCCGTACGGCATCGGAAGCCACTAGATATACCACAGATATACCTCCGGGAAGCTGATGAAGATGATATTGTACGATGATTAGGTTAGGTTAAGTTAGGAAATTTAGTTGAATTAAAAAAAAAAACAACGAGTTATTCTCAGCCATATGAGAAAGCTTTTGTGTTTCGAAAAGCGACTATTAAAAGCTCAAGGAATTGGAATACTTGTTCTGTTGCGTAATACGTATTAAAGTACTCATTCCACCCCATTGAGTCCGTTGTTCCTTTTTATTATGGGCCGCTCACAAAGGGCGTTGTTCAGGGACAAAGGGATGCCCTTTGTTGAGGTCCCCTTCAAGTTTCTTAACTTACAGATTCATCCTCTCGTTTGTTGTTATCTTTTAAATGGAGTAGGATCCTACCTTGGGTAACCATCAACGTGCGCTTCAACCATGTTTAACTTGAAATTTATGAAAAAAAAATGTATCAAGCTGAATTTACGAATTCCATTTGATTTAGATACAAGTTACTTGTAATGACACATAATCTTGGATTGAAAAGTCCTAAACAAAAAATGCTAAGCATACAATAATTTGCATTATCGAGACATTGTCTCATTTTTCATGACGTACTTATATTTCAAAGATTCATAGCTCATAATGGAAACGATATTGTAATCTGGAAATGGTTGCGTTAGGTGAGGCATAAATACAAAGAGATTTTAGCCGTTTAGTAAAGTTAAGTAAAACATTATTTATTTTATTATACGCTTATACGGGCTTTTCAAATATTTAATATAAGTAATAAATTTGTGGAACAGTACCTAATACTGAAGTGAAATATGATATTTAAATTAATGTAACCCACGCAGAAGAATAGTATTATGCTAACTTAGTAAGTTAGGTATGTTTTTATAGCCTTCTTTGTAGTTGAACAAATACAAAGTTAATATTTAGTGTATTAGTTTTTTTTTACATTAGCTCAACCAAAGATATTGAAATATAATAGATGTGCTATCTGCAGTTTTTACTAGGTGGGAGTGCGCTTCCGGGTGTCGCCGATATTTTTTATCAATTAACAAATAAACTAAATGAACGAATAATTAACGAATAAACCAAACGAACGTTAAACTGAATGAACGAATTCTTTCCGTATTCAAACTATATTGTTAACCAATACTAATGCACACCTTAAAAAAATCAACGAAATGAACAAATTCTTTTCCTATGCAAACTACCCTGATTAGGTCGTAGTCCGCCGACAGTTGCGCGGACATCATAGCATATCTCTTTTGTATTTCAATATCTTTGAGCTCCACACAGGAGGCCCTGAGGAAAATAATTCCCCTCAGGGCCTGTGTCATCTTTGAGGATGCTCTGTGGAGGGTCATTTTAGGGAAAGGAAGTGGAGGAAGTTGTGGGAAAAAAATGTATGAGGGGTGGGTAGGAATCTGGGGTCAGTGTGTCAAGGATTGACAGACGTATGAATCAATCCCCCCACTGCGGATAAGGCGATGCTCCAAGAGTCCTGTTGGAGAGGTCCACAGGTCTTCCTCAATAAGTCTTTTCCGTTCCGGCATGCCACGCATTTGGTGGGCAGACACTTCCGCAGTCAAGATCCGGACAAACCTCACCCCATAAACCCGGGCACCCCTGCTAAGTCACCAAACGTAGCAAACCACTCGGGGTGAACTGTGGCAGAGGTGTTGGAAATTCAATAAATTGTAATAGTTGGCAAATCATAAGAAAACAGTGGAATTTGAATACAACGTATTGTCTTCCAAATACTAAGAAGATTCTGTAAAAAGATTTGTTTGGTTAACTCCAAAATCTACCTAAACCCAAAATGGATGAAAACGTGTCTGCATATTACAAATAGTTTAAATTCAATATTTTCACCGGCACAATCATATTGTGTGTTATTCAATGCTATTGTCCGCAATCCACCATTGGTCTGAGCACGTACGAAGACCACAATAAGTTTAATATACAAAGGAAGAAAAATACATCAATAAACCAGAAAAAAACTAGAGTGGCTGGAACGTCAAATTAACAATGGGGGTAGCGAAGCGAGATTAAAAATACCTCAGGGGTTGATAAAGTTTTGTCAGACACTAAAAAGAGCTTTTGTAATAAGTTGTTACTTACATCTAATACTTATTCAACTAAACTTTGAAATTTTCTAAAAATAATTTGTTGGTTATTAGCATCAGTGGTGCGAAGTCCACAAACGGGTCATTAAAAATGAGATTACGTCACAATCGTTCTACTTTTAAAAATTGTTTCTCCACGACAAATTTATACTTATTAGTAATAAATTGGTGTAAGATCTCCATTCAGAATTGAAACGTTACTTTAAATGGCTTTAGCCGTGTTTGGTGACCAGATCTGAATAGCCAGGTATTTCCCCACCTTTCTCTTCCCCACCTCCTTCCCCTCCCCACTATCTTCAGCCTCACAACATACCCCAATAAAGCAATAGAGAAAAAAATCCCTCAGGGCCTATTATATTTTTGGGAATGCTGTGTGAAGAGTCTTTTTAGGTAAAGGAAGGAGAGTAAGTTCTGGCAAGGATACAGTTATGAGTATATAAGAATCTAGGAGTCAATGTCAAGGAGTGACGAACGAATGAATCCACCCCTCCCACTTCGGTGCAAGGCGATGGGTCTAGGTGTAGAGAGTCCGGCTGAGAGCTCAAGGGTGATCAAAAGCATCCGCTTCCAAGACCTAGACAAACCTTACCTCGTGTTCCAGGGCACCCCTATAAAGTCACCAAACGTAGCGAACCACTTGGGGTGTCCTGTAGCAGGGGCGTTGGTTATCTAATAAATGGTTCTCGGAGCGACGGTACCCATATCCCCTCCCAAATTGAAAATATTGGCGATCGCATTTAAATTATATTATTATTAGAATATCTTGTTATTTCTACGAATCATAACGATATGAATGAATCACCTTAATATCTACAAAAATCTCTTTCATTCATAGTTACACACAAAACGATACACAGATTCGATTTTAGATTTTCACGGCCAAAAGTATTTTTTTTAAAGGTAGCGCAACACGGCATAATACCCCAAATACTAATAACAAAAAAAACGATACACATCTAAATCTAATTCTGTCAACAACATCTCAACAGATTGCAACCCCTAAATCCAGTGTAAAGATGTCGATGCACTGTATTGCTGGACAATCCCCTCTAGCAGAGGGTGCATTACGGAGACCCGGCTACCCTTTAGTTCACTGCAGACAGGTCGAGCTGTAGGTAGCTGGTTCGCTGGGCAGTAAAGGGCTCAGGTGTCCATAAAGGTGCCTACAGACAGATAGGCTGTGATCAAACAAGTTATCTAAAGGGGTGCATTTGGGAAAATTTAACAATTCTGGTTAACTTAGAAATACTCATTTTTATTTTTAACTTAATGATTAAAACCTTAAATTGTTAAATTCGTAGAAAGTAAACACTTTGTGGCTTGACAAAATATAGAATGAAATAAGTATTTTGTTTAAAGACCACTTTATTTTTATTTATATTTGTTGACCGGTTCGGTTGAGTTCAACCTTCTTCAGGACAATAACAACAATTTCTCAACCTTCTTCAGGACAGTTTATATGTTTATTGTCCTGAAGAAGGTTGAGTTCAACCGAAACCGGTCGACAAATATAAATAAAAATAAAAATTTGAAACAGAAAAATCAGAAAAAGATACGATCACATCTGATTTGCCGGGTCAATGCTGTACCAACTGACCGATTCGGTCATACATAACTATATTGTATTGGCTGTTAACGCATATTTGTTGGCTGGTATCTGTATACATTTTTTACATGATCTCCACACAGGAGGCCCGGAGAAAAATAATTTCCATTCGGGCCTTTGTCATCTTTGGGGATGCTGTGTGGAAGTTTTTTTTAAGGAAAGGAAGGAGAGGAGAGTTTTGGGAAGGAAAAGGGTTTAAGGGGTGGGTATGAATCTGGGGTTCAGTGTGTCCTGGTCATCCGCCTCCTAGACCTAGGCAAACCTAACCCCATGAACCCGAGCACCACTGCTAAATCACCAAACGTAGCGAACCACTCGGGGTGACCTATGGCAGAGGTGTTGGTTATCCAATAAAGGTTCCCGCGGCGACGGTACCCATTTCCGCCTCCCAAATTGAATGTATCTATATATCTACTGATTGATTGATTGATATTGATTGCAAGATTCAACCAGAACTAAACGCTATCTAATAGTATCTTGAATAAATAAAGCTAATATTGGTAGTTCTTGGTCGAAGAATGGTACAGTTAAATATGGCCGAATCGTACAGGGACACATTAGCTCAGTTGGTAGAACACTTACCGGCAAGTCATACGTCCTTGATTCGAGTCCCAGATGTGACCGTATCTTTTACTAATTTTTCTTTTTCATATTTTCGATTGAGTTTTGCTAATATTGTCTTCATTAATAAAATTTAAAAATAGTTTGGTTACCGAACCAGTGATATAACGTCAAGAAAAATAAAGAAAGTTAAATTGGTTACATTATTTAAAGTTTTATTAATTTTTATAATCCTATATCACCTTTCAAGAGTGTGTTGATTTTACACTGCTCTTGAACGATAATATGGTTAATTCTGAAATTTTTAAAATGAGATTGTCAAAAATGACATTTAAATAAGAGTCGTAGTAGTCGAATTCGTAAGGCGTTCGTCCTGATAAGGCAAGAGACCCTGGGTTCGTGTCCCAGTTGCGACCGTTATCTTTTCATTTTTCTGTATCTTTTCTTTTTCATATTTTCGTTTAGATTATTAGAATTATCTTCTTCTTCAATGATAAATTGCATTGATGGGAATAACCTTCAAAGTTATAAAAAGAGCTTTGTTCTAATAAAAATTCAATCGGTTTCTATTCAACCTGAACCTGCATCACGGTTAGTAAAAGCATATTGAATTAATTACAAAGTTACAGTGTATTTACAGGTAAGATAGAAGAGGGAGAGAGAACATCAACTTTGGTGGCGGGCGAGTGGGATGTAGGTAAGAGAGAGGTGGTAAAAGTAGGAGTGCCTGAAGGGAACATGTTTTAAAAGGGGCTATTTGATAATTCGAAGTGTTTATTAATTTAATCAATTGGTTTTATGCTTTTCAAGGATTTAATAAGAAATTTTAGATTATTCAGAAACGTAAGTTATTTCATTCAAATTAAAATTATTTAAACGCACAAAGTGCTTGCTACATGTGAAAATAAATCATATAAATAGATACCTATTTAGTTTGTGGATATTGAGACCGGTCGAGACCATTGGCATAAAAAAAGAATACCAATATCTCGATTAAAATTTTCAAAATATCACAAATAAAACTCTTTTGAAAGTTTGTGAAAAATATTTGGAATACATTTACAAAGGCTAAATTTCCCGGCTACACCCCTTTCGCATAAGGGTCAACCGACATTGCGCTTTTGACGGTTCAATCACTACAAGTGCTGTTCTGGTTTTTCCTTCACAAAAGGAAGAATCTACATATCGCTGTACCCGAATTAATAACAACCCATTATTTGCCATCACATCGGGAATTTGTATTATTCATTTTTTACCCTGATTTAGTTCGAATAATCGCCACCGAATTAATATTCATCTAGAATCGTGGGGTTGAGCACAAAGAAATGTGTAGGTATGTGATACAAGTATAATTTGACAAAGGTCTTTTAAACTTGTGCGTTTAACTGTAAATTATTTTTAAATTTTCATTTCAATGAGACAGGTAGATATAGATAGGTTAAATAGGATAGGATATAAAATTTAATTTTTCAGGTGGCATGCATAGATTGCTTCTTCGTACTGTAAGATTATTTAAGATCATAGGTAGGTAATTATTTAATTATTTAATTATTTAAGTTCACAATTTCGTGTTTCGCGTTGGCTCGGCGCGACAAAAAAATTGCGATAATGTCATAATAACTAATCAAATTCCTACCTAACTATTTATCTAATGCTTTTTAGCTACTAAAATATTTTTAAAATGCAGAGGCATATTATGTTTCATTCATTCGTATAAGTAATTAAATAGTAGGTAGGTAAGTACCTGCCTACTATGCTAAAACTTTTTTCAGTTAAATTGTAAATCGTGAAATCAAATCCCAACGTTTCGATAAAACACCTGACACCTACAAGCATCATTATCGTTTGGCACTCAATTATTTTAAGATTGAACAAAGATAAAAATTCCCATTTTAAATAATAGGGTATCAATTTTCACTTCGTCACCTTTTCATAGCAGATAACAGGGTTAAGACATTTCAATTCCGTTCCTGCTTGAGCAAGGTTAAGAGGTCTAGATTCGGCGACAATGCACTATTGTGTCGCTATTGTGTGTCGCCATCGTTGATGGTTTGCTCGACAACAATCGTCGACATCCTGCGAGCTGGTGGACAACAATAGGCGGCATGACAACATGTGATCTGATCCTTGAGAAAATTGTTCCTACGTACGTACATTAAGACGTAACGTGCGATGATTTGGATAATATATTGACAAATTGCCTACAGTACGCATTGTTGAAGACATTCAATTGTTTAGGTGTAAAAGCAACTTATTTAATATGAATATAAAATTAATACCTAAAGTAACACGAGTATAGAAATGAATTAAATTGTGTTGGGTATTAAACCCCAGGAACAATATGAACACCAGAATTTAAATATTAAATAGTAATGGTCCCATTACGGATCCTTGGGGCATTCAGAAAGCAATACTTTTTAGAATATTTTTTTGAGAAAAACGCCAAATCTCAGAAGAGGTAAGCAAAGATGATGAAATGCCACGCTTTCGTAGGTAGGTACCTATCTACCTAATATACCGTACCTACCTACTACAACTTTCTTCATTCACAATCATACTTTTTCTTCTGTTATTATCAAACATTTTCTTCTGTTATTCCGATTACAAATGTACCGACTCCAGTATTCTTGTTTCTTTTTACATTTCTAGAAGATGGTGAACTTTTTATTCTATCCACATGAACTCTAAAATATTTCACATGATGTACTGCTCTTGTTTCTTGCTTAAAACTTAGCAGGTAGATCGGATGGTAGACGCTTCTTCAAAGATTTAGAAAGTTTTGAATTACTTATAGTAAAAAAATCAAATTTAAACAATATTCTTCCTAACAATATTGGAGGTACCTACATCCCGATAACAATAAAATGTCGAGGGCAAATTCATATTGTATTGTAGGTCGATTGAACCTAGGAACCAACTCACCGTACACCTCTTACGGTTTCCTGCACACCTGGGTAGAGTTTTGAAAAGAATTACTTTACATTCCAATAAAAAAATTGGTTTAGTTGGGCACCGAATATTAAGAGTACATGTATAAAATTACATAAAAAATTTTTAGTAGATACTTAATATTTTGTAGGTACATCTACCTGTAGGTAACGGATTTTATTAACGGAGTAGCGTAGACCCATGATAAATCATGGGAAAGTCTGAATTCTTGTCAAGGGAGTTCGAATGTTTTAAATGTTATCTTATTCAAACAAAAAACTGTTAAAAATTATATTATAGGTAAGTATACTCACTTTACCGCTTGCTTGAATTTTTTAAAAATTGTGAAACTTAAGCGCAAAGATTTGTAAGATTAATGTTAAACAATTTTCGATTAATCTTTACTACATTACATAATAAATATTAAAAATATGTTGTAGATAAATTGAACTTTTTCTACCGTTTGCACTGAGTAGTTTAATTTCTTTCCAAAAAATATAAGTTACTGCTAACTGCTAAAATCGTCAAACACTAAAATCTTATAGGTACCCACTTTGAAATTTAAAGCAAAAATAAATAAAGTAGCTCTCATCCGTACTAGATATTTGACATACCCTTTGATTACACAAAATATTTTTCAGTTTGGTTGGGTATTTTGATCTCAAATTTAAAATTAAGATTTGCATAAAACGGGCCGCGCAAACGTTCCTCTTAAACACACTTTCTACGAACCTTTACCTACCTACCTACAACCAAGTTATTATTATTAATATACTTTATGCTTTAAATTAAGACTTTTTCACATTTTTCATTTCTAGGTAGGTACCTACTGACATTATTTATCAGTACAGCCTTCCTACCTATTAGACAAGTAGGTACTAAGGATATATCCCAAACAAATTAAAATAGTTAAAAAAAACTTTGAAAAATTTACGTATTTTATGTATTTGGTATAATAATTTATCTTGCTTACTCTTGCCTAATTAATTTAATGTCTACGCTTTTTCTTCGTTAAGAAGAAGTTTATTATAAACTTATTATAAATATTATACTTTTTCATTAGATCTTCAGCCAGAAACATTTTTAATTAATTAAAACATCATTAGCGCAAACAAACCATGATCATAATAATGATGGTGAATAAACGCTGTGTTTATTTTATGAAGATCCATTAACAGGCAAAACTAATGTCTGCTAAGTATCGTCGATTAAAAGTTAAGTTTATTAATATTCGATAAAAATCACACATTTCTAAATGTGGTGATTAGGTACCCATCTACCGATTCTATAAACATATTGCAGGGGCGTGCCACAGCTTTTGGACCAGTTAGATTTAGAAAATACATTAGGCAACTTTAAAAAAACTTTCAAAAAGTTATGTTCGTTATAGGTAGCGCAGTGAGAGTTGGTTGAAAGAAAAGACTGTAATAAAAAAGGTTAGTTGTCAATTCCAAGAGACCTCTCAGGTAATTATGGTCCTGTATATTTTCTGCCTCTACAGGGTATAAATAACACAATATATGTACATTTTTACGCAGCATCGCGTTCATTGGTCAAATATATTGTATATATAGGTAGTTTTGTATTAGTGATCGACGAATCGGTATAGCAATCTTTTAGCCATAGGTTGTAATAATGGTTTGTCTAATCTGTAGTTAGATGTAAGATTGTAGAAATGTATTATAAATTTGTACAGCGTCCTTTAGGTGATTTTTCACAAAAAAACGGCGCTATGCAAATCATCGAAATATATTAGGTACTTATTATCGTTGACACCTACTTATTGTCACTAGCGGAAGAAGGCCAAAAAGTTTATAGGTATTATACCTAGTTGTAAAAGAATTTTGTTGGAATGCTTACAGCGTTCTACACATATCGGTTCCAGTTCGATCGGGTGCATGATATCGCATGTGAAATAATCTCCGTTTTCATTATTTTGAGTTCGCATCGTAATTTATAGATTTATTTATTAATTACATTTATTCGTTGGATCATGTATACCTACTTACTCTGCCTTTTTGCCTATTTATTGTGACTAGCGGAAAAGGGACAACAAGTTGGTATGTTCAATGTGTTAGAATATTCCAAGATCGCTTACCTTGTAATGACTGATGCGAAAGTTGGTAGGGGGGCTTAATTCAGACGTAGGTATATATTAAATCATAATAATTAAATCAAAATATGAATTTCGATCGGAACATGTTAAAAGTTGAAATAACAGAAGAGAATGTATTAAAGGGGGCAAGCATTAATTACGTGAGCAGTTTCTCTTCCAATCTAGACCCCTCCCCAGTGAATAAAAACCCTGATGAAGTAAGCATTGCTTAAGAAACGTGTTGGTTTTTTAAACAATAAAATTGGTAACTAAGAATTTATTAATTTTGAATTGATTGCTTGCGAAAATAGTGTTGTTTGGCGTAATAAATAATATCTGCCTACTAATAATAATTCATATTTACATCGGTACTATACTTACCTATACTTGCCAATTGGCGTATCTAATACTAATTGAGGTTACCAGGAAACAATTCTGAGCTTTCAATGAATGCGCTTCTAATCTTTGACTTAATTATTTGCTGAAACTCGTTCGTACAATAAATACGTAATTTATCCACGCACGCCACTGTTATCGAGCTAAAGACACCATATACGGTAGTCGATTGGTAAGTAGGCAGGTATAACCTACATATTCCCTTAGCATTAAGCATAGGTATTTTTAATAAGCTGTTTTAGGTATTTTTAATAAGCTGTTTTAGGTACAATCGGCATTTTTTTATTGATTGGAAAAAGCACCTGAAGTCAGTAAAGAAGATAAATACCTATAACTTTGATGCAATTTGACAATTTGGTAACATTTCATTGATAAGGTTCTCATACAGATTTATAAAATAATAGCAGCCCTGTAATAGAATTTTGTTTTATCTACCGCTGTAATTTCATCAACCGGAGCGCTAGCATCCATGTGAAGGGTTCCATGACTTGGAAAATTAATGAAACGGAACGGCGTCGAAAATATACCTGACAAACCGGAGCAGCGTTCCGGTGTGTTCGATATCAGCGCAGTGGTCTTAGTTAGCAATAATTGCATCTTGTCAAGGGCGGATTTAGGGGGGGGGGGGGGGGGGGGGGGGCACGGGGGCACGTGCTCCCCTCAGACGGTATTTTTGTGTACTGTGGAGATTCCATCACAGTACATACTTAGAAGCAAAAACTGTCTTTATTTTTAATATTTAATTTTTCTATTTTTTTGACACTATCATAAACCTTCCTAAACATACTTGAACTTGTAGAAATAAGAAATATTTCTATCAGTAGGTAATTGTTGATTTTTTTGCCCGTCCGCCTCTTGTGCCCCCCCCCCCCCAGAAAAAAATCCTGCATCCGCCCTTGCATCTTGTTAGTAATAAAAATGAATTAGGTAAAAAAGGTACATATGTACAATCTTTACATAGTATAAAATTAAGTCGCTTCCGCTGTCTGTGCGCTTCGATCTTTTAAACTACACAACGGATTTTTATACGGTTTTCACCAATAGATAGTGATTCACGAGGAAGGTTTTTAGGTATCTACCTATATAATTTGTCAATGTTTCGTGTAAATTGGTTGAAATATACAAATAAAGGGAGCAGGCTGGCAAGCGGTCGGTGTGGATTTGATTTAACAGATGGCGCTGGTTATAAAGGTTGGGGCTGGTTATAATGGATTGGCGTTGTTTTTCGTTAGCCACAGCAACGTGTGTCCGGGTCTGCTAGTTTTCATATAAACGAACTTACCCACCTATAATCATGACTGCTCGGAAGGAACCGATTGCCCTAACTTTATAATTTTCATTTCATGAACGTAGGTAGGTAGGTAAATACCTATTTACATAACAATTTAAAAAATATTGCAATAAAATAATAACCAAAGGTAGGTACCTACTTATAATAAAATTAAAAACAATTCCTTTACTTATAACACTTTAAATGAGTTTTATACTCTTCTTATTACTTATGCATGAAAATTATACCTCACAATAAATTGTGCAGCGCCCTTGAGGTGATTTTCACAGAAACGGCGCTCTACAAATTACCCCGCGTGAAATTATTTACGTTCAATGAACTTTTAAATTTCAAAATTGAAAATGAGTATGGGAACAATAAAAAAAACTAATGTGCTTTAGACCACACCACTGAAGTAAAACTTCACTAACTCTCAACTTCCGTTCGCCTCGCCCGATCATTCGATTTGCCGATCACACTTTTCGTAACGCTCTCGTCACACATTCACCAGCTTACTCCCCAAGTCAAGCGTGTGACCGGTTCTGCTAGTTTTCATGTAAACGAACTTACCCACCTATAATTATGACAGTTCGGAAGGAACCTATTGCCCTAACTTTATACGTAAAGAGTAAAGTAAAGTAAAGTATGTAAAGAAGTTTTACTTCAAAAATTATTTTATTTTAATTAATTAAATAATTATTTTTTTTATTTAAAAATATGTAGGTAGGAACCTAGTCCCTAGGTAGGTACCCACCTATATATTTTGTTTACTAACGGTGTTCGTTCGAAAGATAAATTTCTGATCGTCTCTAAAATGAGGCAATTTTTATTTATTCAATCCTTTTTTATTGAATACCGCTCAAGAGGCCCAACTGCTCCCAACCGCCTGGAACCTACGAGACTAAGGCATCCTCAATTGGGGTGGTCATGAGGCTGAAAGTACCTAGTGGAGAGGGGAAGAATATGGGGAATAGGAATGCGAGGAAGTACCTGGCTGTTCAGATCTAGTCACCAAACACAGCTAAAATCATTTCAAGCAACGTTTCAATTCTGAATGGTGGTCTTACTTAGAGTGGGTATCGTTCGCTCTGAAACGTGCCGCAAATATACCTTGGGATTTGAACCCGCAACCTCCGGATCGCTAATCGAGAGCCTCACCCCTCGACCATGGAGGCCTGTTTCACAAATCCTACAATTATAATATACCGCGATTTTTCACGATGCTGCGCTAATAACCAAAGAAAGTTAAATATAAATATTGAGAAGTCACCCAAAGTAAATTATTACCAAAAGAAGTTTAATGAAAATTATAATTACATCTCAAGGGATATTTTTGATAACCTTGAAATACATTTTTTAACTGTGGAACAAACCATTGATAAAATGCAACAGTAATAGTTAGGTAAGTAGGTACCTAAGTAGATACTTAAATTTATAATTTTGAAAAGAGAATTATCGTTTGTTACCTTTGGCATTTTCGGGATGGTCGGATTTGTAGTGGACCTAGCGCCACTTCTGCATTGTGAACTGTCAAAATTTTGCACAAATGTCACTGTCAGCGTTCAACAATGTTACAAAAAGCCAATGACAATAATATTGTTCAGTGTTTATCTATTCACTTATTGTCAATGATTAATTTATAACAATTCACTTTTATATAAACAATAGTCCGGTATAATGGCCGATTTAAATGGCGCTGAGATAACTGTAAGAAAAAACTGATCTTATAAATTGATTTCTTGAGACTTATAATGTTGAAATTAACCTTGAAGTTAAATATAAGAGAAAAAATTGCAATAATTTTTAAAAATTATTTGAAATTATTCTTATATTTTTAATGTTTGCACAATGATGTTTGACAGTATCTGCACTTAGAAGACTGGCCTGTATAAATTGGGCTTAACACAAAATTTAAACTTTATCAAAATTGATAATTTTCGTTACGATGACAATCGTTTTATTGTTCTTTTTGAATGACAAAAACAGTATTGTTTGAAAATAACAAATTGTTTTTTTTTTTATTTTGTTCTGATGATAATTTGTTGATTTACAATCGAACTCCGTTGTGATGTACAATATATCTCACTGAGAATTGTATTCTTTAAGGGCGTTCTCGGAACACAATATTCGTAAAGAAAATGTATAGAATGGCCCGCAATAGGTAGGCTACCGGCTCGCGTCAAGTCACGGCTTGTACTGGCAAACGTTTCTATACAAACCGGAGAACAAACGTAACAAAAGCTAGGTTCGCCTGGGTCCACCGTCTCTTTCCCACCTGAACAAATTCCAAACCGTCCAAAACAAAAATGATCGTCTTGCCTCGCTCGCACGTACAACAATACCTAACAGTGTCGATTGTCTCGCTCAGCCTTTACAATTTTCCTCTTGTCGCCGAACAAAAGTCTTGGTCCCTCTCTCTCCGGCCGCGGGATTTTCACCCGGACGGACCGATAAAGCGCGCGGCTGTCTCCCTCGCGTTTGTTGAGTTTTCCGTTTAGATTGTTTGGCGTCTCGCTCTTCGGGTGGCATGGCCCCGCCTCTTGCGCAGGCCGTTGCGCGGAGGACGCCTATCTTCTGATCATGTCCCACTGTCTTGAGAGACGTCAATAGAGAAGTGGCATATGGCTCATCGATTTTCCCAATCGATATTCTTCCATGGAATAATTGGCAGGAACCAAAATTCTTTCATTCAACGGAATAATGCAGAAACTACCTAATTAACTGATACATCTACAGTTTTCAAATCGCCAAATCCAAATAATGTTAAGATTTTAAACACTTTGACACAATGTCAACGAATAGATAGGAAGAAAGGTACCTACATATCTACTTCACTTTCTGTAAAAAGTAGTTATTATGGTATTACGGTATTTCTCATATAATTATGGAAATATAACAAAGGGAAGGTAACGACATTATCTAAAAGCTTTCATTTTGCTGAAAACCTTGATGAATGCTTTTTTCTGTAATTTTAGGGCACCATTAGTACGTACATAAGTAGGCATCTATTATTATTAGGGTAGCTAGGTCAAATGGTCTATAAAGTGGCTAGGTAGACATATATTTCTTTGGATCAACAAAGGCAAGAAATAAACTTTGGGTTGCTTTACGCAACAGAAAGATTTTATAACACAACGAGTTATTTATTCATTCACGACATGTTCAACAATTTTTCATTTCCATCTCACCGAAAAGAAGTATCTATAGGTAGGTATATTGTTGGATTATTAAAAGAAGAATGTAGGTACATTTTAAACATGTAATTTAATTAAACTATTTAATATATTAGTGAGCAAACTGCTAAACAAAAAGTCAGAAACCTTTCACATTGTAAATAACTACTCACGACACAATAAACTTTTCTGTTGTTGTTTATGCCTATATAATTCTGCTGTGAATTTAGTTTGTTTTTTCACCCTATCTTCTTATTGTATTAGGTATAATATTTTTACTTTTGTTTTATATGTTTTGTATTCTGATCCTTTGTGTGTTTATTTCTTATCATAAAGAGAACATCTGTCATTTGTTGTCTTTTTCGTATAATGAAGGTAAAAAAAAATATTAAATCCAACTGTTTGTTTCCCAAAAATTAATAAATATAAACCTTGGTACCTAAATAAATAAAGATAATGTGACTAACTGTAGATAATTTTGTACTTAATTCCAAGCAAAAATTTAAACTTTTTGAGGTAATTTTATAAAAATTCTCCATTCCTACCATATTTAAATACGAAAACATCATTTGAATAAATAATATCGACTCTTCTTTTGTCACAAATCTTCTAATAGTTACGTAGATACAATATAGGTACCTGTATATCGATCGACCAGTTGATCAGTCAGACATCTCCGAAAAATCGAAGTTGAGTTGAGAAGGTATGCACTTATATCGCTATATGTAAAATTGTATTATCAATGTACCTATGCAGTTAGGTATTATGCAGTTACATGTCAAGTTATATGTAAAAATGTATCTATCTTAATCCTCAGATTACTCATAAACACCACCGGATCAATTATAATAGGTAGGTACTAAGTATTAAATAAATTATAATACTGGGACAAAACTTGCAGTGAGTTTAACAAAATTTTGATGTTTTCTGGGTCACTAACGGGATATTCAAAAATTTGATTCCGATGTACCGGACTGTTATACCTCCCGGTTTTATTTTATAACATATTTAATAAGTAAAACACAGACACGTGTAAATAATATTTGATTGACAGTGAGCATTCAAATAATGCTTTTATCTATTTCTCAAAACTATGTATTTGGAGATGTCTGACTATTCAAGTGGATGATCGATACGCATTTATCAATAGTAAAGAATAATGAAATAACAGAAAATGTAAAAAAATTCAATTTAAGTTTAAAAGTTTTTCTGAAGGGACCTGCGAGGTAAGTAGGTAGGTACGTCTTCTGTACCTAGGTACCTATCTGTTTCTGTTTTTTGTACGTACCTATCTAATTAGGTAGAGTCTAGGAAATCACTTTTGAACTTTGAACAGCGCCCTAAATCGACCACCAGAGCACGGGCTTGTGCTTAGCATGGTGGTCGAAAAATTCTCGACAACCCTAACAAACAAGGCAACGAACAAAGAAGTAAAAAGACAATTTCACAACATCGACGCTGTAGGTAGGTACCTACTAATTTTATCTAATTATTATTATTATTATTAGAGCAAGGTCAAAAGGTACGTAGAGAACTAGAATTTAAAGTATTTGGCAACTCGAGAACAAACTTCGATGAATTAAACCACCTTACCTAATTTTAACATTTTGTTCTGATTTTCAGGAGTCAGATTAAAGTACCTATCTATTTATTTAGGTATTACCTAATTAAAATGACTGTCGATTACTCAACAGGTAGGTACCTACCATTGGCTAGAGTGTTAATATTGAAAAGTTCGATGTTTTTGATGTCGTTGTAGCTGAAAATGAATATTTATTTTTCAAAATTAAAATTTTTTGAATGACGATTTTCAGGATTCTTTGATTTTGGGGATGATCCACAAACTGAAAGATCTTAATTCAAAAAGTTGAATAACCACCTACAACATCAATAACGTCGTATTTTTCAATCTTAGCACTCCAGCTCACTGAAAACTCACGACCACCACTGCTACCTTGGATACCTGTTAGGTAATATTAAATTTTTGGTAGCTCATGATATTCTGTTCGTACAATCTATGTACCTAAAAGCCCAAGTGGGCGAATCAAATAAAATTAAAAATGAAATTAAAACAATATGTCAATTTTAAGCTACCACTTAGGGAGGTGCCTATAATATAGGTAATAGGTAGGTACCGACACATATTTTTTACATTAGCTCCACACAGGAAGCCGTGAGGAAAATAATTCCCCAATGGCCTATGTCATCTTTTGGGATAATATACGAAGGGTCTTTTTAGGAAAGGAAGCAGAGAAAGTTGTGGGTAGGAAAAATGAGGGGTGGGCAGGAATCTGTGGGTCAGTGAGTCCAGGAGTGACGGACGTATGATTCCATCTCTCCTATTGCTTATACAAGGCAGTTGTCCGAGTGCAGAAGAGAATACCTGCATGTTTAAATACGTCTTGCTGATTACATAAAGTCAAAAATATGAAAAAATGGATTCCTAGATTGTGAGTAACCTACCTATATTATAGCTTGGTAGTAGGTATCATGATTAAATATTATAATTATTAATATTGTAAAATCAATGAATTCGAATAAGTATCGATTCAAAATATCTTTCAAGTACCCACCTACTACCCTAAGGAGCTACATGCGCAAGAAAAACGGGCACCACCCCATCCCCGTTCGAAATTTTCCTCTAGTATTTATCCTGGCTGGGAAAAGCATTGTTGATTGGCCCTTTGTGTCGCCGTCACAATGGTCCATTGTGTGGGCGGAGCCTTGGCTGGCCGGCCAATCGCGGGGCGAGGTGAACAATGCCTATTGTTCTGGCCCCGCCCCCCGGAACGCCCCCCATTGTGTTCTATCTCGTTGTGAAATAGAAAATATACACAGATACCTACACAGATGCCCACATAAAAAAACTCTTATGTTGTGGAATTTTTGAGGCGAAATGCAAGTATAATTTTACATACATAAAACAGGTTTTTGCGAGGGTTAACTTTTTACAAAGGTGGGTAAGATTTTTTTTGTAATGTGGATACCGAACAAGAATGCTCTTAACTTTCTACATAGAGTCAGTGGCACTATGTCATCCGCCATTGTAATGTGAGGCTGGATGTTTTGGGGATGGGAAGGAGTTTCCCGAGGTAATGCAGGTTGGAAAGTACCAAGTTATTCAGATCTGATCACCAAACACGTCTAAAGCCATATCAAGGAACGTTTCGATTCTGAATAGTTCCCTTCATCAGGACGATACAGAGAGTAGATACGTATTTTCCACCTTTGAACACATCTCATATCATAGATAGAAGACTTACCTAGGTATACTTCCTATTTTTAAATTGTTGATGATATTAGATACCTATAGCCAGCACAGCCTTTCTCAGTCCAATTACCTTCCATAAACTGACTGGAACTATTCGATTATTATTTTTTTAAATTTCTACAATAAAATCAGGACTGAGTCATTTAGATACTCGCTTGTACCTAGATTGCATGCAGTTGGAAATACTTTTTAAGAAGTAGAGTACCTAAATGTGTGCAATGTTCAATTGCATTGAATTTAATAACAATAAGCCTATAGGTAGGTACCTACCTAATAAAAAACCCCATAAATAAATTCTAATTTTAGCTTATAGATATTATTCTTCTGCAGGGGTTCCATTTCGTCGCTTTATTTCTTGTATTTTTTTTTTTATGAGCCCCACACAGGAGGCCCTGGGAAAATAATTTCCCTCAGGGCCTATGTCATCTTTGGGGATACTGTGTGGAGGGTTTTTTTTAAGGAAAGGAAGGAGAGGAGAATTCTGGGAAGGAAAAGGTTTTAAGGGGTGGGTAGGAATCTGGGGTTCAGTATGTCCTGGTCATCCGCCTCCAAGACCTAGACAAACCTCACCCCATGAACCCGGGCACCCCAGCTAAATCACCAAACGTAGCGTACCACTTGGGGTGACCTATGGCAGAGGTGTTGGTTATCCAATAAAGGCTCCCGGGGCGGCGGTACCCATTCCCCCATTCCCGCCTCCCAAATTGTATGTTCAATATCCACAAATTTTACAGGAGGGAATGGTTTTCTTTCATTATTTCAATGAAACATTATGATAGTTTTAAATTAATAAATTACTTCGTTTTTACCACTTTTATTGTTTACAAAACCAACATGTTTCGTGAGCAATGCTCACTTCTTCAGGGTTTTTTATTGATACTGAAGAAGTGAGCATTGCTCACGAAACATGTTGGTTTTGTAAACAATAAAAGTGATAAAAACGAAGTAATTTATTAATTTAAATCAAAATGGTGCCACAAAATAAGTTTGCTGTGTTAGAAGAATTATGATAGTTGTTTAAGATGAAGCTATTTCCGTAAAGGTAAAGGTCTCATTAATTCAAATAATTCTTAGTTAGGCGATTAACCATAATTTTTTATATATTAATTTTAATTTTAAAGTGGAGATTGAACAAAAACAAAAATGGTCTATTGAACAAACAAGAACTGAGGCGAGGTTTTTGATATAATTTCCATAAGAAATTTTGCTTCTTGAATAGGCACTGTTCCAAACTAAATTATAACACATATGAATATTAAATAGGTAGGTACCTACCACATTTATAGGCGTATATTATAAATAAATAAATATCGCAAATAATAATTAAACAATTTTGCCACCTAACCTAACCTAACCTGAATCTATAATAGATCTCAAAAATAGGTAGATAGTATACTAAAATATACACAAAAACTCTGTGTTATTCATGTAGGCACAAAGGACAATTGTTATCTATGGGCTACTTTTCACAGATTTTAATGACTTCTCAAAGAGGTGTAGCGTTGAGTTAATTCTAAGTTATCATGGAACCTTTTACATCGCTATGAATACAGGCAAGTATAAAGAAGTAGGCTTGAAAATCACTTGGAAAACGGAATCCGGAGTCCAGAGTCCAGAGGTTATGATTTCTAGCGCAAATATGATTTTTATTTATCTTGTGACTTTTTTTATAAGGAAGCAAAAATGTTAATCAATGGAAACTGTCACAGATAATTTTATCCATAAAATTATATTTTCAACAATTTGTTTCTGATACGCGTTCATATATTTCTGAAGAAAAATATTTTTGTAGTAGCTTACGCTAGTATTTTTCATAAAGTAATTTACAATCTTATTTTATTTCTATTCAACGGAAACTGTAGGAAAAGCCTAAATTTATCCTAATCATATTATTTTGTATTTAAAATTTAAACCGATCCGTTGTAAAGATTAATCTAAAATAGTGAATAATAATGAAACCTCGCCTTAATTGAAACATAAATCTAAGGCAATTAAAACATTAAAATGTGCGTAATAATTGATATCTCAAAAAGAGCCTAGATTGCATTGTATAAACAGCAATGTAGAACCTAGGTAAGATAGGTAGGTATTTCCACTCGAGAAGAGATACAGAGTTAATCACTGGACAAATTGCTGCAGCCCGCACCTGCTGACAACTACAAGGTAGGTACCCACCAAGTACCTGCACTGCTTGCCCACTCGGGACTCTTATCTCGCGCGGCGGTGATTGCGCAATGAACGTGAATGTGAAAAACAACCTGTTTGCAGAATGCGTTAATGCACTGCGCAGGTTTGCCCAGTCCGATAGCTGCTAGTTGAGTTGAGTCCAGGTAGTAGATCTGTGTAACAGTGGCGTGCAGAAATTGAGTAATCTGAAAGGTTTCACGACTTTTCATCCCGCGACAAAATATCCCCTGACAAAATATCCCCGAGAAAAGATACTAACCTAACCTAATCTAACGCAACAAAACCTAACATAACCTAACCTAACCCAACCTAACCTATCCCAACAAAAACTTTCGGAGCCAAATTTAAAATTTAAACCTAACCTAACCCAACAAAATCTTTCGGCGTCAAATTTGAAATTTAAACATAACATGGTTCATGGGATGAGGTTTGTCTAGGTCTTGGAGGTGGATGACCAGGACATACTGAACCCCAGATTCCTACCCACCCCTTAAACCCTTTTCCTTCCCAGAACTCTCCTCTCCTTCCTTTCCTTAAAAAAAACCCTCCACACAGCATCCCAAAAGATGACATAGGCCCTGAGGGAAATTATTTTCCTCAGGGCCTCCTGTGAGAAGCTCATTTAAAAAAAAAATAATAACCTAACCTAACTTAATTTAACCTAACCTAACCCAAACCAACAACACCATTCGGCGCCAAATTTAAAATTTAAGTCCCTTGCTCTGTTTCCTGTCTCCTTCCTTGTCGGGGGATGTTTTGTCCGTAGGATATTTTGGCCTTGGGATATTATGTCGAGGTCGAGGGACATTTTGTAGGGGATATTTTGTCGTGGAATGAAAACGTGCGGTACCATCTAAAAGTATGTTGCCTGTTGTATGCTGATGATACAGTGCTGATTTCTGACAGTATAGAAGATCTACCTGCACTCTCTCGTCTCTGTGTGCGAAGTATGAAGAATGAGTTAATGATGAATGTAAGTCGTTTGAAAGAGAGAGTACGAAAACAGTGGGAAATATAGTTGTGAATAATGAATACTTGGAGGAGCAGGTGGATGAGTTTGTGTATCTGGGAAGTACTGGGATGGAAGTGGATGAGAAGGCTGGTAGATGTGTTGAAAGAAGGGTAAATGTAGGTAACTCCGTTAAGGAGGTCCGAATGCCGTTGGCGCTAATAAAAAAAACTGTCAAAAGAAGCGAAGCTAACAGTGTACAATGGACGACTCCAGATACTAATATTTACAGCCTGTATGTCGGACGAATATCTACTGCTCGTATGTTGAACTAATATCTACGAACTTCAGAGTGTTGATTAATATCTACAGAGCGTAGGTTGAACTAATATCTACAGAACGTAGGTTGGACTAATCAGCTAAATGTGTCCAATAGTCCGATATTAGGGATTTTTACATATCTACATACTTACATAAATTAAGTTTTTTAAACTGCATACGCAATATTACGTTATTCCAATATGCTATACATAATTGCAAATCCAACCTCTGCCAGTGCTATAGATATTCGTCAACACTTTGGTTCTCATAGATATTAATCAACAGTTTTAACTGTAGATATTCGTCAACACTTTGATTCTCATAGATATTAGTTCGATTTTTTCAGTTTTTGGAATTCCTGTATATATTAGTAGACGCCTCCCAATGGACTGCTGGCAGGGCCGGATTAACCATGTCGGGGCCCCTAGGCAATCCACGTTCGATTCTTTAAACGAAAAACACTATCCGAAAAACACTATCGACTGCACGCCACTGATATCCGGAATGTAATGGAGATATCCATAGAAACCGTTTATACATAGGCAGCGGGTAGGTAGGTACTTGAGTAGCCAGTAAAGATAAATAGATAACTCATTTGATTCATAATTTCTAAAACAGTGTTTCACAAAGTTTAGTTATTTTTACATTGATAAATGTTAGGTACCTACATACCTTCGTAGGTAGAAATGTAAAAGATCTAAATATTAAAATACCGAGGTAGTTACTTACCAAGTCTTCTTTAAACATTTTCTCTCCTTCCCCACTCTTTCAGACTCGCAACATGCCTCGATTGGGTAGGTATGCCGTAGTCTGACTGTCTCCGGTCAGTTGGGACTCTTGTGCCTTTTTTGAAAGTCTCTTCAGTGGCCTTAACTCAATAATATATATATTTTTAGTCTCAACTACACCCAACTGTCAGGGGCATCCCCGATTGGGGTATGTTGAGGCTGATGGTAGTGGTGGAGGAAGGAATTGGGGAAAAGAGGAAAATCTGGTTACAAAACACGGCTAAAGCCAATTCTAACAACGTTTCAATTCTGATTGATGGTCTTAGAAATACTGGGGCGATTCTAAGAGTATTTACCACTCTGGAACACTTTGTAAATATAGGTGCCTACCAGTAGCGGTCCGTGAGTTTTCAGTGAGCTAGTGCTCAGATTGAAAAATACGACATTGATGTTATTGTAGCTGAAAACGAATTTAATTTTTTTTTTTAATTTCAACTTTTTGTATAAAGATATACTGAATTGTGGATGCGGCGCATCCGCAATCCTGAAAATCTTCATGCAAAATAATGAAATTTTGAAAAATAAATCTGTGCAGCTACAACAACATCAATAACGTCGTATTTTGTAATTTTAGCACTCTAGCTCACTGGAAACTCACGAACCGCTACTACTACCGACTATTATTTTAAATATCTCTCTCTCTGGTTTCAATCCTGGGATTGGTTTGCAGCAATTTCCTTTAGTTTCCTCTTCCATTCTTCCCTGTCTTGTGCGGCTCTTTTGAGGTCTGCATATGATAAGCAGCGCACGTCCACCAGCAGGTCCTCCAGGTTCTCTCGGCGTGGGCGTCCCCTAGAGTTTGTCCCCTCGGTCATACCCTCCATTATGGAATGCAAGAGGCCTTCTTGTCGTATTACATGGCCGATCCATCTTGCACGCCTTTCGGACAAGGTCCTGAGCAGGTGCCTTCCTCCTTCGATTCTTTGGAGAACCTCCTCATTTGTAATGTGGTCTCTCCAGGAAATTCCTAATAGTTTTCTATAGGACCACATCTCAAAAGCCTCTAGTCTCCGTTTATCTCTTTTGGATAGGCACCATGTTTCGCAGCCGTACATCAAGATACTCCATACATAGGTCTTGATGAGGAGTATTCTCAGCTTTAGGTCTATATTATTTGATTCAATTATTTTCGACCTTTTATTGAAAGCAAGCCTAGCCTGGTGTATACGGCTGTCGACATCGCTCTTAGACCGACCGTTCCATGTTATTTTGCTCCCGAGATAGACAAACTCCTTGGCGTTCTTTAGTGGAACTCCTGACATCTCTATTCGCATCTGATGTTGTGTTCGGCCTACAGTCAGCAGCTTTGTTTTGTCTTTATTTATCTTCATGTTATAGTTATTTTGGAGAATGCTTTGCATGGTTGTTAAGGCCTCTTGCAGTTCTTCTTCGCTTTCAGCAACCAATGCAATGTCGTCAGCAAACCTTATCATATCCACCTTTTGCCCGTGTATCTTTACACCTTTTCTGTGACTCATTCTCTCTCTCAAGTCGTCAATTGCACTTTGTATATAAGCGTTAAAAAGAACAGGTGACAGAGAGCATCCCTGTCTCACCCCTTGTCTTATACTGGCTTCTTTTGTATCATTGTCACATCTAATTATAGCGGCCTCATTCTTGTATAGCGCCTGGATTATTCGTCTATCTCTATATTTGATATCAATTCTCTTCAGAATCTCGAAGAGTCTTTTCCATTCTACTTTGTCGAAAGCCTTTTCCAGGTCTATGAATGCGATGAATGTGTTTTGGTTTCTTTTTATTCTTTTTTCAAGTAGTATTCGTAGCGACAATATTGCTTCTCTAGTTCCTACACCTCTTCTAAAGCCATACTGATCTCCGGAAAGGATGTTCTCTACTTTTGGTTCGATTCTTTTTAGAATGATATAAGTCAATATTTTTGAGGCATGAGATATTAGGCTAAGAGTTCTGTGTTGTTCACATTTTAATATAGGTATAAAATATACATCTATAAAATAATAATACTAATAAAACGCACAACGGGATTTGAATCCGCGATCTCCGAATTGCTAGTCGAGAGTATTTTCTATCGACCACGGAGAACGTAAATATTGTAACAGGATACATTGTTAGTTGAGGCTTTCTTACGATTCTTGAAGAAGGTAACGTTTGATACGTCAACTAGGTCAACTGAGCAGGTAGGTCGGTAGGTACCAGTTCCATGACAGTTGGTACCAGTGGCGGCTCGTGACTTTTGGTGTGCTAGGGTGCTAATATTAAAAAAATGGCATCGTGGATGTTGTCGTAGGCGAAAAATATATATATATTTTTTTTTTTCAAAAATCGGTGTTTTGTATGAAGATTTTTCAGGAAATCGGTGCGGCACACCGCCAAACTGAAACTTTCTGAAATTTTTCATACAAAAAACTGATTTTCATGACCTCCGTAGTCCAGTGGCTAAGACTCTTGACTCACATTCCGGAGGTCGCGGGTTCGAACCCGGCATGCGCAAATAAATTTTATTTGATTAATTTGTGTTATTTCACAATTAATTCATTTAAAATAATATATAGTATATTTGCGGCATGTTCCAGAGTGGAAGATACTATTAGTATCGCCCTGGTGTAAGACCACCATTCAGAATTGAAACGTTGCTTGAAAATGGCTTTAGCCGTGTTTAGTGACCAGATCTGAATAGCCAGGTACTTCCCAATCTTCCTCTTCCCCACCTCCTTCCCCTCCCCACTACCTTCAGCCTCACAACATACCCCAATTGGGGATGCCATAGTCTCACTGGCTCCAGACGGGAGCAGTTGAGATTCTTGTGCGGTATCATGTAAAAAAAAATATAATAATAATGCCATTTTTTTTAATACCAGCACTTTCACGAGCCGCCACTGGTTGGTACCCCAACAGTTGCCCCCCCGGCATACTTGTACACAATATTCAGTCGGCTGAGGGAAAAAAAACGATATACATACTTACTTATACAAAATATAACTAAGTGTCCATGAAGGGGTGTGCAAAGAGGATAGAGGATGTAATGCTGAATAAAAAAATAATAACACATATTTTCATTCAAATGCACAAAGGAAAAACTACTTATCTGTGTGCTGTACCTATACACCAGCATGTACCTAAGTACAAAAGATCAATACTGTAAATAAATGCGTTCGATATCCATACCGACTTATTGAAGTGAAAACTTCTTTGGCACCACTGCGATTTAAAATTCGATGAAACGAAAAATAGCGACACTAAAAAGAAACAACACTGTCAACACATCTGTAAAATTCAGCTCGCGAGATTTTGGGTATGAAATTGGTAAATAACGCACAAAAAATTATAATTTTATAGTAATTATAACTTATCGAGGTCAACTGTCGTGGTATCAACTGTCAGGTGACCGTAGGTATCTAATTTACTTTAATTGAGTGTAGTAATTGTTTTAATATCCCAAATATGTGGGGGCGCTCAAAGTGTGCAATTGATCACACTTCAGGCCGCTCGAACCTCACTGCAGTGCGCTCTTGCCACTTACAACTTGCCACTAGCTTGTCACTTATCACTTATAACTTGTAAAGTGCATGAAAATCTGTGGGCGTTCTCCACGGACCGAAATAATCACAAATACCAGTCATAAAATTGAGTAATTCACGTGTATTAAAATTTCATTTCATATTAGATAGGTAAGAAGTTTTCCACACACCAATAGCACCGATCTAATTAACTATGTACCCAGGTAATACTAAATTAAAATCGGTCGTTTTCATCCGAGACATCCTTTAGGTTACAATAGTAATTCGTTAGAACTTTGTAATCATGCGAAAAGATAGTATCTAGCCAAAAATGTGGTGAAAATTAGTTGAAGATAATATTGTTAATTCTGACTTTGAAATTTATTTATTTATTGTGAAAAACAGTTAACATATATATCCAATTACATTTCACAATTTTTAGTTAATAGTGTAATACATTAATTATATAGGTATATTAATAATGACAGGTACTAAAGATTACCTTTATTTCGCTCTTGAAATGATTGTAGTTCGATTGAAAAATGTCAATTTCAGAAGAAAGGTTTAATAGTGAGGTCATTCTCCCCAGAGGCATAACCATTGGTAGGTTGGTCCTGCCTCTAGGAAAAGTAAAAAGTCTGTGTTGCCTTGCTCTGGTGAAGTTATCGGGGACATAAAGTGAAATCCTTTCCAGGACATCAGGATTACAAATGTGCCCGTTTAGCAGCTTGTGTGCTACTAGTACCATTGCAATTTTTCTCCTAACGTCGAGACGATTTAGTCCCAGCATTCCCGCGAGAAAATCAGAAGGATACAACAAAGGGTAGCACCCAAACTCTCGCATGTACAGGTACAGCATGAACTTTTTTTGAACCTTTTCAACATCATTTGCGTATAGGGCATCTTCGGGTCCCCATATTACTGATCCACTTTCGAGAATGCCGCGAACCAGAGTGAAGTATGAGATTACGTAAAATACTCGTAAGTAGGTCCCAATAGCTGAGTTGGTTGAGGTATTGTTGAGGTAGGACAGAGATCCTGGGTTCGATTCCCAGTTGCAATCGTTATCTTTTTATATTTTTGAATGTAGCTATTACTTTGTGGTTATCCATTATAGAATAATGAAATAATTTTAATTTGTATAAACCACTTATTTGATGTGCAAATCCGACCGGTTTCGGAACAAACGTTCCTTCGTCAGGGAAAGCTTATACTAATTTGACAGTTTCGAACAATGCTTTATTATGGTAGGGGTGGAGCTGTTGCTAGATAATAATGTAGATTGGGTAGGTAGGTATTAGTGTAGAGTGGGTGGGTAGGGGAACAAATCCATGATTGGGCTATATGACAATATTTTTTGTTTGTTGATAATAGATTCATTATTTTTAAGGGATTTTTTAATTTCCAAGGCTTCTAAGTTATCTAAACGTTTTCCTTTATGATTAATATGAAGAATATTTATCCCTGTATTTTTTTCAAAACTATGGTTATTTTCAATGATATGGTTAACAAACTATTATTATTATTAAGACACCTTAAATGTTCTTTGATTCTGATTTCAAAATTACGAGTGGTTTTTCCAATATAAAATGAGGGACAATCATTGCATTTGAGTTTATATATTCCGGAATTAGTCAATTTATGGTCTTTATCTTTAGTATTTCTCAAAAAATTACTTAGTTATCTTTTTAGTTTACTGTGTCTTGTTTTGTTTCATGTTTCGTTTAGTTTTAACAGAATTATAGTCTTCTTCAATGATATATATCTACCTTGTGGAGTTTAAAGTTTTCAATTAATTAAAAGTCTACAAAGTCAAATTAGGTACCTATTCACACATGAACAACTCTACAGGAGTGAAAATGAAGCACACTTGTAGATACAAATTTTATTGCATGCATAGGAACTAACTGACTAACTAACTAACCATCACGCCGTTTCCCCGCAGGGGTAGGCAGAGAGGACGGACCGCCAAACAACTCGGTCTTGGCACACACTCTTTGCCTCACTCGCATTCATACATCGTCTCATACATACTCTTCTATTATTCTGACTTTTGACATGGCCCGTCTCAAGTATCTGATTCACTTGATCGTGCCATGTCTTCCTCGGGCGTCCCCGACTTCTTCTACCATTCACATTTGCATCATATATTCTTTTTACACTACTTTCTTCGCTCATTCGCTCTACGTGCCCAAACCATCTGAGGGTCCCTTTCTTAATTTTGCTCACTATACTAACATCAGCCTTACATTCTTTGCGGATATCCACATTTCTAACACGATCATACATGGTTTTACCACACATACGTCTCAGGGATCTCATTTCAACAGCATTCAGTTTGCTTTCATCCTTCCTCTGCCAGTTCCATGCCTCACTGCCATACATCAGGGTAGGTACCAGGACTCCATTGTGGACTGCTAGCTTCGCTTTTTTTGACAGTTTTTTTATTAGCGCCAACGGCATTCAGTCCTCCATTAATGGAGTTACCTGCATTTACCCTTCTTTCAATATCTCTATCAGCCTTCCCATCTCTCGTAACTAACTCTCGTAGGAACTACGTTATAACTATATATATTACGCCTGTCTCGACACAGGTAGGTATATCCTAGTGAGACAGACATAAAAAACACAATGTACATATATTTTTTTATAGATAAATAAATAAATAAATATATGTTTGATGGGTCCATGGCCGATGGGTAAAGCTCTTATGGATTAAAATTGAATAACCAATCAATAATTAAAAAAAAATAATATTAAGTATATTATTTGCGGCACGTTTCAGAGTACATTCGGTATTGCCCCGTTGAAAGAACGCCATTTAAAATTGAAACCTTACTACAAATGGCTTTAGCCGTGTTTGGTGACCAGAATTGAATAGTCGGGTACTTACTTCACGATTTTCCTACACCCCATCCCAACTACCTTCAGCCTCACGACATACTCGTACCCCAATTGGCGATACCATATTCGGTCTGACTCCAAACGGTTGCTAGCAATTGGGACTCTAATACGCCAATCACAAAATAGTTATGTAGGTATATATTTTTTAATGTACCTGTGTATCTATGAACGAGGTGTGGATAATTAAATTGGTTTAATTTCATTAATACCCATAAATGCTAAAGGATAAAGGATCCCTTTGCTTCGAACCCTGAGGGTTTAGGCTCAAATCCCAGCTTGAGAAATGGAATTAAACCAAGTTTTTAAGTAATTTTCGTCACGCAAATGACACCCGTTTCCTACCAAGGTTTTTGTAAAAGTATAATATAAGTTACAACTCAGATTTCTTCTTTCAAAATTATCTGCCAAAATCTTGATCACCAAATAAGCTTTTCTATATCTCAATCATTAAAATCATTCTCTCTTTTTCTCCTGTTTCTTCAGGCTTGGAACTAAAAGAACGACCTCTTAGCGTTATTCCTAGAAATATTACCTTGCTGTATTCTATAGATTCTGATGCGCACTATGGGTCGGGAGCTCTAACAGTCGCGAACAGGCGCTAATGAGGTCTGGAAATGGAAGCTTATTTAGTGTTATGTCCCACCGTGTTAGCTGCTTTATTGTTTTCTTAATTGGTCGCGCTTTTGAGTATCCTTACGTGGCACGACACAACCAATGGATTAACGTTTTTAAATTGGGTTTTACTTAAGGTAAAGTAAAAAGTAGATAATATGTCGTAAGCTTTAACTTTGAACCTTACAATATGAAGGTACATAATATAAAAAAGCTCTCACCCTGGTTTTAAAAAATAGAACTATGATGTAGAGCAGTGATAATCAACTGTTTTATTCGTGTGAATAATTTATGCATTTTCAATTTGTTAGCGGGCCAGAGACGGTCTTCAGCTAGACGTTGTTAAATTTGCAGTTGGTGGTGTCATAAACTTATTTGTGTTTTCTAATGACAAAAGAGTTGGAGAACGCAAAAAAGAAAGCGCCGCAGATCAAGCTTTTATATCTCTAAGGCGAAATAAATAAATGCTGTTAATTTTTGTCATTTTGAAACATTTAAAAAATCTACTTCCAATTTATGGCAATTTTTGTCGACACTTACCACTTGACCACGGAATTTTATCTGAAGTTGAGGCACCAGTCAGCGGTCAAAATAATTTTTTTATTTCATTTTATAGAAGATGCATTTGTTGTATGCCCTAACCAGATTTTTGAAAGAAACTAGTAAAATTGACAGAGATACAGCATTTTATGTGAAACCGTTTGAAACAGTTCGTATGTTGAATTACCCTTCAGCAAAACTTTGAACGCGATTTTCTCGAAACTACGTTTTCCAAACTGGTTGACAACACATCAAAAAAATTATAGGTACATCTGATTTGCGTGCAACAAATCGTAAACTGTTCGAAAATCCAGCCTCTATGGCACCACGTATGGGAATTTTGATATTAAAAAAATGGCGGCCCAGCGAATTCTATTTCCCGTTTTTATGGAATATTTTAATCGTTCATAAAAAAAATAGAAGGGGGCCCTTTTTAAAAAAATCAGTGGTGCCATAGAGAATGGATTTTCGAACAGTTTAAGAGAACAGCTTAAGTTTTGCTGAACTTCACATAAAATTCTGCATCTCCGCTAACTTCACAAATTTCTTTAAAACATTTGGTGAGAGCATTCTACATAAAAAATATTTAAAATTTCCATGGCTGGTGCCTAAGGCCGGTTACAGTGCTCGACCGACGGTCAGTGCGTACGTCGGTTGCGCTTGTCATTTGTATGAAAATTCATAAATCGTTCAGTGCAGGACCGACCGTGCGCATGCGTATATCGCTACGCAGTGCGTATGAGAATCGTCGGTCGAGCGCGTGCGCATCCGTACCGTCGGTCGACCGACGAGCTAGAAATGCTCTCTGGGCGACGATCGGGTGTACGTGATATCTACGTCTTCTGTTCCTAATACGTCTACGAAGATAATAAGCAGCTATTAATTAATTAATTTCGCGTACGACGTCCGGTCAGCTTGTTGGTCAAGCGTGAACTGACGGTACGCACCGACGACGGTCGGTCGGTGGTATGCGTATCGTCAGGACCGACCGTGCGCATGCGTATCGTCAGGACCGACCGTACGCACCGACCGTCGGTCGAGCACTGTAACCGGCCTAAGGTGCCACGAAATTTAGTCTTTTTAAGAATACGTAAGAAAAATCTTATTATTTTGAGCGACCGATTCACAATATTGGCTTTTTAAAGACTTTTTTCGATAAACCCTTCTACATTCAGAATAACAGAAAAGTATTTACGAGACGATGTGTGAATGTGAACGAGCCCAAGACCGAGTTGTTTGGCAGTCCGTCCTCTCTGCCCACCCCTGCGGGGAAACATCATGGAGGTTGGGTAAATCATTTACAATAAATAAATATTTTTAAAGCTCGGTAAAACTCTGTAGAAAACTGGGGTAGTTCCTACGGTTGATTATTTTTAAACGACTTCGAAAAGGAGGAGGTTCTCAATTCGACTGTATTTTTTATTTTTTTTATTTTTATGTTTGTTACCTCAGAACTTTCGACTGGGTGAACCGATATTGATGATTCTTTTTTTATTTGAAAGCTGGTGCTTTCCGTGTGGTTCCATTTTAATTTGGTCCAGTTCTGACAATGGCATCTATGATAAAATCATATAAGTCTTAAATTTGCATCAAGTATGTGCGCGACAAATGGACGAATAACTCAATATCACGCCAACCGATTTCGATGATTCTTTTTTTATTGGAAAGGATGTACTTCAAGGGTAGTTTGATGAGAGTTTGGTTAGGTTCTGATTATAGGATCCATGACAAAGTAACGGAACTCTCCAATTCTGAAGAACAAATTTACGATACTCGGCCGAATCTTAATCGAATTAGTTAGTGTACTTCAGATTCACTAAAAATCAAAAAATAAACAAAAATTTTAACAAAACAAAAAAAACGACTTCGAAAAATGTACTAAAAAGTAAAAAAATAATTTCGTATTCTTCTACAACTTTATAATCAACTTACCTTTTCTACTCATCAATATGTAGGTACGATTGTTATTTTTGGAGTCGGTGTCAACCAAGGTACCCGCGGCCCGGCGTGTTCACTTGACAGCTCCTCTCCCGCCGACACCGACTCCAAAAATAACAATCGTACCTACATATTGATGAGTAGAAAAGGTAAGTTGATTATAAAGTTGTAGAAGAATACGAAATTTATTTTTTTACTTTTTAGTGCATTTTTTGAAGTCGTTTTTTTTGTTTTGTTAAAATTTTTGTTTATTAAAATATCAGAAATAACGAAATTGTATTCTAAAAACATGATTTCCACCAACATGAAAAACATATTGCAAAAAATTTATCCCTGAATTATGCTTTTTAGTTAATACTTACGTACTTATAACCTATTCTATGATGTTATGTTTGTCAATTCTATTAAAAAACATCCATAATGAATAATTCTACGGATTGTCAGGAAATGGAAAGCAATAAATTTCACACAAATCGGAAACGATCAAAAATACATTTTTAAAAGCTTTCTACGGAAACCCCTAAGTGGCATTTCATAATTTACGAGGCATTATGCGACATAAAGTTGATTCGAAGTAATGTAAAAACCCCAAAGTTCCTCTGAAACATAATAATAACACATTAGCAGGCTTGTATTTTTAGTTAACATAAGAATATGCGCTAATGAAAATAAATGGTTAATAGATTTAGCATTATTTACTTTTAACGTGAATCGAGAGTCCATTCGACAGCTGTGCAACCTATTTTGAAATAATAATAAGCATTCGTAAAACCCACCCCGAAATAATCGTGCTTAATGTATAATAATAATAATAATAATAATAATTGGCTAATTTATATAGCGCCGTTTTCGTGAAAATCACCTCAAGGGCGCTGTACAAATAAATATATAAAAGAATTAATATTACTGGCTTATAACTAAGATTTACAATTACAACTAGTGACTTACATCTAAGACTTATAGCTACTTATATTACTGGCTTACAACTAAGATTTACAATTATAACTAGTGACTTAGCTCTAAGACTTATAGCTAGTGACTTATGAATAAGACATATAGATTCTAACCTAAAACTGGTGACTTATTAACACACATATTTACAATTAAGATTAGTGCCAGAAGAAGTAGGAAGTTTTTACATAATATTACAATTCGAGAATACGGGTGCAAAAAGTATGATGAAGGTTAACTGGATATACGGGAAGGTATAGATATTTTAAATAAATTAATAAATTTAATAGTCCATCTTTACTGCATTAAGGTGATTCATCGCTCAACAGTAAACAGATTGAGGTATCACAATTAACAGATTACATTAAACAGTTTGAGTTAACTATAAACAAAGAGAAAAAAAACTATTAAAAATTGCAAAGTTTAAGTTTAAATACCTACAGTATACCTAAGTAAATACCTACGTATCTACAAGTTATATCTATGTACCTTACATGTAAATTCAAAAAAATACATACATACATTACAAAAGCTTCACACAGGAGTCCCAGAGAAAAAAAAAAATCCCTCAGGCTCTATGTCATCCTTGGGGAGTGGTTTGGAGGGTCTTTTTAGGAAAGTAAGAATAGGTAGTTCTGAGAAGGAATAAGATATGAGGGATGGGTATGAATCTGGGGGTCAGTGTTTCCAGGAGTGACTGACGTATGAATCCAACCCTCCAACTGCGGTGCAAGGCAAAGGGTCGAAAGATTCTGGCTGGAGAGGTCAAAAGGTCTCAATCAACCAGTCTCTCTCGATCCGGCCCGCCACGCAGCAAATGGGCCGACGCATGTACAAACCTCACTCCATGAATCCGGGCACCCCTGCTAAGTCACCAAACGTAGCGAACCACTTGGGGTAACCAATGGCAGAGGTGTTGGTTATCCAATAAATGGTTTCCGGGGCGGCGGTACACGTAACCGCCTCCCAAATTGAAATATAATACATATATTTCAAAGTTAAGCAAAATGATTTCTGCGCCATCCAAGCAATTTGGGGAAACCCTTTTCATTGAAAAATAATAAAATACTGATAAATCCAAACGAAACATGAAACAGAACAAGACACGGAAAAATATAAAAAGGTAACGGTCGCAACTGGGAATCGATTCCAGGATCTCTGTCTTACTAACGAACCACTTGTGGTTACCTATGGCAGTGGTGTTGGTTATCCAATAAATGGTTCCCGGTTGGTGCGGCGGTGCCCTTACCCGTCTCCCATAAACAGCAAATTACTGATTTAATAAGAAGTTCGATCGTTCGTTAGTTCCTGCTAAGTCAAGTTTTAAAACAGGATTCCTCAATGATCCATTGTTTTCCTTGCAAAGTTATATTGAATAAGTAGTGGTAGCAATTAACTACATATCTCGTAGTATTGATAGTTAAACTATGTATTGAGAGAACCTCTGTTGAATAATTTATGTTTTAATGACCCTTAGTTAGGTTTGTTGCAAAATATCAATGGAATCGGCTTCATTAATGAATTGCACTACCCACTCGCCGTGCGCGTCGTGCCCGAATGCACGCGTGTGACAGCGCGTCGTGCCGGGACCGGAAATGCGCGCAACAGGTGCCGGGTGCACTGCCAAAAAAATGCAGCCTTTGCATTACGCGCGTCTCTCTCCAGCTCGTAGATATTAAATGCAATTATGCAGGTTTGTCCGCTCTCTCTTTCATCCTATAAGATAATATTAGATGGTATTTCAAAGTGTTTATATTATGTGTAAGAGATTTGTAGGCGCTCCTAGCTGGTGGAAAATTGCGGATTCTATTCAATGAGCATTTGTACTAATCAATTTAATTTACTGTTTTAATGCAAGTTCTTCAATAAATAGGCAAATATAGCAGGCAGTTACTAACTTATATGTACATTAGCTATCTTTATCCGTGCCAATGTCTCTAATTGTTGTATACTGCGAATGTGACGATATAGACATCTTTATAAACAGCCTCGTATATTTAAAAAAAACTACTTTTTTGGCTATTATCTACAGTAGCTATACGTCATGGCAAATAGAAGTATTTGTCCTTAAAATTATGTGTTAGCTTTTTCATTATTTTTTATTTCTTTCTCTCTTCTCTTTCTCTGTACTGTATCTATAATTACTCTATTATATATTTTATTTTGCTCATTATTTTTCTAGTAACAACTAAACCTTGATTTACGCATGCCGTGAACATTTTAAAATGGAGTCTGTGAACATCCCAAAGACGATTTCATCGATGTTATAATTGTTGGCAGTCTGTAAATATTTCGAACAATAAAAAAAAAAACAATTTCAGTTATTTTTTCATCTGTAGGTACTGTTGAAACTGCTGAAACTCGTTACAACTTTTGGAAAAAAACGATTTCTATCCCTATTTCTACATGATCTAATTCGCTTTGTTGTCTACAGTAATTTTTTATTGTGAGAACATAATTAAATACTCGATTTACCACCAATTTTTAACCCCTTTAACTTAAAAAAAAACATTTGCAAAAAAAGGATTTGCACATCAAATAAGTGGTTTATACAAAGTAAAATTATTTCATTATTCTAAAAAAAAACAGTTTCAGTACCCGGGTTTTCATTTTATTTTAATGTTGGTACATAGTTTTCTTTTACCCACCGCATTAGACAAAGTCTGTTTCGAGGCGGTAAATAAGAACATCTATTTTCCAGCCCACAAATTGGTAGAAAAAGGTACAAATAGATCTCGGTAGAGATAACTTACTTACTTACGATTGTTGTTTTAGTGAAGAATTTAAGATAATCTGTATCTATACATATAAAAACTAAAATAAGTAAGTATGTTCGCATTTTTACTAATTTGTTTAAAAAAATACCTTTTTAGAGTTATATTTTCGTTAAAAAATTAAAATCGGTTTTAATCACAGTTAACAGTATCGTAGAACAATCAGATTCATGCTTTCCAGAACTTTAATAATAATAATAAATTATTGAAGTATTATGCCATTCATGGGAAAATCCACTCAAGTGCGATTTACAAGTTAATTTATTTAACTTACCAGTTAGACATCTAATGCCTTACAGCTTACATCCAAGATTTATTACTATTAGTGACTTACAACTAAAATTTATAACTAGTGACTAAAAACTAAGACATATAACTAGCGACTTACAACTAAGGCATAGGTATAACTAGTGACTTAAAATGTATACATATTTTTGACTAAGTGGGTGTTAAATAATAATTCTGTTGTAAGTATTCTGTCTAGTCCAGCTTCCCTGCTCCTAGACTTATAGCTAACACTCAGGAATCCTCAATAACACTCTTCCCTATGAGTGAGTAAATCTGAGAGCCCCGTCCAATGAGCATAGCTCTGTTGATCCGATCGTTTATCGCCTCGTGACATTTACAATCTGCATTTGCAATCGCGATGGTCACTTTCCTGGGGCTATGCCAATTGTCGCATTCCGCGGTCAGAGCATCCGCTTCCTGTGGCCATAGCCCGGCCTGTTCGTACATCATCCCGCATCAGCTGCACTTGCATAGCTAATTAATCTCTTACACCTCCATACACCTCCGTACTCCCCCATACTTCTCCATACACCGCCACATTACAAGTGCAGCGTTGATATTACTTGTTAGAGATTGATCTGTGCGTGTAATGAACCCTGTTCCAGCGATTAGAGTGAAATATCCTGCTGTTTCTGTAGTTATTAGATGTTAGAATTAGATCCATCAGTCATGGTTTAAAAAAAGGGTTAAAAGTTTAGGGCGTTAGGGCGACAAAATATCCTATGGACAAAACATCCCCTAACTAAATATCAACTAAAACCTAACCTAATACTGACACCCTGTAAAGACAATAAATTATTGTTAGGTTTAGGTTTGGGTTAGGTTTTTTTTATTTCTAACACTGTTCATATAATTTTTTCCCCATGACAGGGAGTCGCAACGATTTCTACGAGACCTACATGAGCTGTTCCCAGAAGCGAGCAAATTAGCCTGAGGGATTAATATAAATAAAATCGAGGGTACCTACCTACTTATTAATTAGTGTTTAACCACTTTTGTGTGTCTAGTAACAAAAGGCAAGATTTGTTTAAAACGCCGTTAATAAAGAATAAAAATGAAAAATATATCAGAATTAATATTAATGTTCTCGAACATTTGATGAGAAATGCAAAGTGCAGTGAATTATCAAGCGCGTAGAAATCCGTTACCTGCGTATCGGCTATCGGGCCATGCAATCGTAGATGTTTAATTTTTTTTCTCTTTTCGGAATTCGCCAATCACCTTACTATTGATAAATATACAACTTTAATCAAAGCACCGGTGCTAATATTCTTCAAAAAAAATGGTTGTAATAAGCAATTAACAGGTTTAAATTGCCCAATATTAGGAATATTTCCTATAAACTCGTAAAATTTCCCATTATCTCTTAATTACTTCTTCAGTTGACCCTTTGCATCGTTCTATATAATATCATAACGTATTACGTACACATTATGTGCCTCTTTCTCTCTATTACTATGTTATATTTTAATTTCTGGCCGTCTCACGGTTCTTTTATACGTATTAGCCCAAACAACATATTTTTGATTACTTTAACGGTGTACACCGATGACGGTTGGGTTAAGCGTAAATACATACTTATTAATTTTGATAATATATAATATGGATTAGAGTCTATATCGGATGGTGTAATGTGTAATCATATGTCATACACCAATAAAACATTTAAATTTGTCTATGGGTACCGCTGGCCGATTACCATTTATTGGATAACCAACACCCTTTTCTAGGCCCCTCAAGTGATTTGCTACGTTTGGTGACTCAGTAGGGGTGCCCCAGTTCATGCGGTGAGGTTTGTCTTGGTTTTGCCAAACCTACTGCATAAAGGGCCGGTTATTCGGGAGAAAACCTAACCTAGACCTCTTCAGTCGGACTCTCTCGATCCAACGCCTTGCACCGCAGATTTATACGTTTATCACTCTTGAACACATTTACCCCCTGATTCCTAAACACCCCTTAAACAATTTTTCTTCCCAGATCATTCTCCTTCATTTTTTAATAAGATTTTCCACACAGCATCCCCAAACAGACCATGAGCGAATTTTTTAATCAGGGCCTCCTGTGTGGAGATAAAAAATTAAATATTATATATAATCAAGTAGGTACCTAATACCTACATAGTGTCTTTGGCATTAGCCGATTAGGTAAACCGATGAACTTTTAGTTTCCACTTTGCAACACCGAACGAGCTTTTTACCCGAAAATAATAAGTAGGGTGTTGTGAACCGAACCCAACACGTGTTTAAGGTATCTGTCGCCGTATTTAACCAGAGTACAGGGTGTTTAGTAATCCACTTACCGGGAACTAAAGAGGAGAAGAGCTATTTTGTTTAGGGGGTCATCCATTATTTACCCGAACCACTCGCTTAAAACATCCGAAACTTACGGCAGACATTCGCGGTTTGAATGAGCGCTTGTTAAAGTGTGGACAATTCCATGAAAAAAATAATAATGCGCTGTTTTATGTTTCTTTTAGCCAAGAATCTTGCTTGGCAAGAGATAAATCTGAATTTATTAGGTAATCATTGCATATAATTAATTTCAGTAAAAAAAACACTACGATATTTTTTCGGTTTGCTTAAATATTTTTGGTTTATCACTTTGCATCTTTTTGTCATAATTGGGTAATTTCACGGTAGATTTAAAGTTTACTTTTATGATTTTGATTATCATACTAAAAAAGTGCAATTTTTATATATTCGTTCATAATTATTGATTTGATAAACGATCAAAAATTGCACAACGTCATTACGAGGTAGAAAACGCTACTGACTGTTAATACGACCGTCACCGAAGCTGGCCGTCTATTGATAAAATATTTGACTCGAGAGTGAATCTCAGGGCCTGAAAATACCAACTGTGTACTAATGACCATGAAAATACAAAATTATTTTTTACGATACCCCGATTATGAGAGAGTTCGGTTTTTCATATTATGGCTGTTTCCAACAGCATTTATTTCTGGAATGCTGGGTATCTGCAGCATTAGCTCTAGGAGGGATGTCGCATCTAATGGCTTATAAGCTTCTGAACGGTTTAGTATCAATACCAGACATTCTGGCTAAAAAAGGATTTTATCTCCCGGATAATTTCACGCAAGGCCGCAAATACCGGCTTCAGATTCTTCCCAGGTTCACAACAGTTGTGTATCATCAACAACGACAGCTTTGGTTAGTTAGTTACTAACTAACCAATGCTGATGCCCCTGTGAAGACTTACTAGTTTAATTAACTGCCTAGCAGGAATTGTAAATATTTTACATCCAATTTACAATAAAATGACACGAAATTTGGAAAAATGTACACTATAAATAATAATAAAGTATGGTATATGAAAGTAAAGACAAAACAAAGATAAACGTAAGAAAATAGAAGTGATAAGTAAAGTCAAAACTAGAATTCAAAAATTTTAACAAAACAAAAAAAACGACTTCAAAAATGCACTAAAAAGTAAAAAAATAATTTCGTATTCTTCTACAACTTCATAATCGACTTACTTTTTCTACTCATCAATATGTAGGTACGATTGTCATTTTTGGAATCGGTGTCAGTCATGGTAGGTTTGTAACTACATACATAGTTATAGATGAGATGTGCTTGTGTCGCACAAGCGACTTGACGAGGCGGGAGCGGGGCTGCGGCGTGAGGGGAGCTGTCAAGTAAACACGCCGCGCCGGGCCGGGTACCTTTGCTGACACCGACTCCAAAAATAACAATCGTACCTACATATTGATGAGTAGAAAAAGTAAGTCGATTATGAAGTTGTAGAAGAATGCGAAATTATTTTTTTACTTTTTAGTGCATTTTTGAAGTCGTTTTTTTGTTTTGTTAAAATTTTTGTTTATTTTTTGATTTTTAGTGAATCTGAAGTACACTAATTTGTCTGAATATGGGTAGATCTACTAAACGTGCTGCTCATATGAGACAGACACAATTTGACCATAACTACATTAGGGTCAAATTAAGAGATTCGGCCGAGTTTCGTTAATTTGCTCCTAAGAATTGAAGAGTTCCGTTACTTTGTAACGGATACGATAATCAGAACCTAACCAAACTCTCATCAATCTATCCTTGAAATACATCCTTTCCAATAAAAAAAGAATCATTGAAATCGGTTAGCGTGATATTGAGTTATTCGTCCATTTGTGGCGCACATACTTTATGCAAATTTAAGACTTATATGGTTTTCTCATGGATGCCATTGTCAGAACTAGACAAAATTAAAATGGGACCACACGGAAAGCACCAACTTTCAAATAAAAAAAGAATCATCAAAAGGTTCACCCAGTCGAACTAACAAACATAAAAAAAAAAAAATACAGTCGAATTGAGAACCTCCTCCTTTTTGAAGTCGTTTAAAAAGAGTTTTGACCGACAAAAATCATTTAGGCTTTACCAAAAAATCAAGGTCTTGACATGAGTTGACCATTCTACACATTCTGGAGAGTGAGGAATTATATCCATAATTAGTCGAGTGGTGATTGAGGAAGAACTCATGTTAAACCTTATAGGTACATAAGTTTCAGGTATGCCAACTTTTTTTGTAATTTTCTTTACCGCTTTTACATTGCACCTAATGATTTTTATATTGTTTTTGCAAAATAATTAAATAAGAATAAAACATTTTTACTAAAAAAAAAATATTTCGAAAGATCGTCGGTAATAAGATACACAAAACTGGGCAGGATATGCAGAAAGGATAAAGATGCCTAAATGAAGGACTCAATCCTGAGTGACTGGATAGCAAAGAGGAAAGTAGTGCACCCTTAGGCATAGGAAACTGGAGGTAGACCAGCAGAAATTGAGATACTCCAATGGTAGTAACGTTGATGATGACCATAAAGTTTAAAGTAACACAGTAGACCGTAGAAAGGTATCTCGCATGAAACATTAAAATAATTATTGGAAAATCACCTCACCTCTAAATTTATTTAACTTTTTACTTAGGCTTATAAATAAAAACTTACATGTAAGTTTCATTACTAATGACTTACAATTATGATTTACATCAACTATGACTTACAAAGTACTCAGACTCATAACTAGTGACTTATATAACGGTTTTGCTGTGCCGTTTTGTAAATACTGTTATATGATTTACAATAAATTTTACAACTATGGCTAAAACTAGATAAATATTAGGTACTAACATTTAGATTAATAATAACGATTTTTTTTTTAATTTTCTTTATTCATTGAATTGTTTATACATTATATATGTTAATATACCTATACATACGTTTTGATTATTGTTCTGTCAGTGTTAAAGTTTAAATGTGTTAAAGTGTAAGGCTTTATTATAGCATTAGAGCAAGTAGGTACTTATGATACAAAGGGTTCAATGTGTTTCTGTATCTCTGTATGGTTAGATTTTTTTTAAATTTAAACACCTACATTTTGAGAATCGTTGAGTCGTCCCAGTAAGGGACAAGCCCAACGGGGGTGAGATATTTTCTCTTAGTTGAAGGCAATCTCTTTGCTAATTTACTCACATTAAATCAAGAATAAGTACTATTCCGTTTGTTCCACTGCATGCTATGCAACGTTTGATGAATTCGATAGAAATCTATTAGACCTGGTCACCAAATACGGCTAAAGTCAGTTCAAGCATCGCATATAATTTTGAACGAATAATTGTGAAATAACACAATCTAATCAAATAAATTTTACTTGCGCACACCGGGATTTGAGCCCGCGACCTGCGGAGAGCCTTGCCCCTCGAAATTAATATAGTAGGTAGCAAATGGTAGATAATTTTGGGATACTTTTAAAAAATATAGTAACTATTATAATGTTATTTTACGTTCTTCAAATGTATTTTAGTTTTTGTTATTATGACATACGTTTCGGCGTTCCAGGCAAATTCAAAATGTGGTTATGTCACCTTTTATTGAATAGAAAACTTCTTTAACACCATTGTGATTTGAAACTCGATGTAATGAATGTAATGAAAAAGCGACACTAAAAAGGGACACATAGTACATCTACAGGATTTAGTCTGCGATAATCGATGAGAAAGAATAATCGGTCTTGCCTACTTTAGATTTCTGAAGGTTTTACTTCTACCGCGTGTGAACTGCACACTTGTATTTCTACCTCTCCATTATTTTTATTTGTTCATGTTTTATTTAACACCGGAGGGTCTCTTCGTTCATAATAATTAAATATGTCTTAATATTATTTAAAACATAATCTAACGTTCAGGAAGACGGAGGTAAATAATTAGTTTTTTTATATTGTGGTTGGGAAAGTGGTGGGACCCCTCCAATGTATCATGTTTTAAGTGTTTCAAATATTTTCAGTAAAAACTGATTTGCTATTATATGATATTATTGTAATAAAACAGATTTTTAAAATTGATTTCACGGAACAAAGCGACCCGCTCCGTTCGGGGGCGAACTGAAAAAAAAACGGGCGTGACTAGTTATGTAGCCCTTCGGTGGAAAGCATAGAGTGCATATTTTATTTTATTTTGTGAACTTTCGGGCGAATCATTTTTTTGCGATTATTAGATATAAAAGAAACTGAATTTGCTACATTAAACAATAAAACCATATCCGAAAAGGGATTTATAAATAGGAGAGTTTGGACTTAAAAGTGTTTTTTACAGACTTACATTTTATTTTTTCATAGGCTTATTAAAAACTGACAGATATTTTTAAGGGCCAAGGTATGTTCTACACGCAGTATTTAATTAAAGCATCTATAATACTTCTAAGCGATCAAATTTTCAAAACAAAAACATATGATTTTTTGTGATTTTGCATTATTTACTATGGGAGGACTGTACGCTGTTGGCGCTAACAAAAGCTGTCCAAAGAAGCGAAGCTGGCAGCCCGCAGTGGAGTGCTGGTACCTACAGCTGGTAATTTGTATAGTGGTGGTAATTGGCAGAGGTGGATGAATGTAAACTAAATGCTGTCGAAACGAGATTCCTGAGACGAATGTGTGGTAAAACCGTGTATGAGGGTGTGAGAAATGTATGGAGATCTGCAGAGAATTCAAAGGCCTAATGATTAAGATTAAGAACGCTCAAATGTTTCGGGCATGTAGAGCAAATGAACGAAGAAAAGACTGCAAAGAAAATATATGACGCAAAAAATGTGAATGGTAGAAGAAGTCGGGGACGCCCAAGGAAGACACAGCACGGCCAAGTGAATAAGATACTTGAGTCGGGCCAATTTAATTTCATTCGGGCTAAGAATAATAGATCGTATGATACGATGTATGAATAAGAATGAGGCAAGGAGTGTGAATTATTTTGAGGAATTACACAGTTTCAGTTTCATCTTTTTCTTGATTATTTTCATTAAGGTTATATCACTAAAGTAAGTTTCTCTACATGGCATCTTTGATAATGGGCTTTGGACGTTGAAATAGCTGTCACAATGACAAGTTTAAAATATTTGCATAATTAATTAATAATGGCATCATTAAATTTAATTTACTCTAAAAATTAAAAAAAAAACTTAGGAAGATAGGACTACAATATAATGGCAGTAGAGCAGATATCTAATATAGGTATTTTTCTATACGTAGGTCAATCAGTTTTTTGAATCTCAATCATCAAATCGATTCTCAATGAATGTCGCGTAATATAGGAGCAGTAATACCTATTTGAGTCTACTTTTCACTGCATGTCTCAGGGATGACTTTGTGTGCTGGGATTAATTTTGGTGAGACGATCGACGTATTTGTATGTCGTCACAATCTCTACTCCCTCCTTCTCCTGGGGAGGTACACAGGTAGGTACTGGGTAGATTAATTAATGAATCGCGAGGTGGGGCTAGGTTAACCCCATACCAGGGCCTAACCGGAATATTCTATTGAATTATATTCATTTTTCAAATACGTTGGTACCTAATAAACAATGAGATTTTCTGATCTGATGATTTGAAAGGTAGGGCAATGTTGTGTATTTTTTTGTTTTGTTCGTCGAAATAACTTACGAAACAAATTTTGTATATTTCGAAATGGTAAAATAAACCGTGAAGATATTTGTCAGGTTGACAAATCCCTACTGTACACCACCACCCCTGCCATAGGTCATCTTAGGTGATTCGCCATATTTGACGACTTAGCAAGAATGCCCGGATTCATGATGTGAGGTTTGCGTGGCAGGCCAGATCGGGAGAGACTGGTTTAGGGAGAGCTTTTGACCTCTCCAGCAGGACAGGAATATCCGCAGTGGGCAGGATAGATTCATACTTCCGTCACTCCTAGACACACGGACTCTCAGATTCCTACCAACCCCTCGTACCTTTTTTCTTACAGATATTAGTCCTTCCTTTCCTAAAAAGACCCTCCACACAGCAAAGTTGGCACAGCCCCTGAAGTGATTTGTGTTCCTCAGGACCTCCTAAGTGGAGCTAATATTAAAAAAAGATTTTCTGATCTCATGTTTTGCACGGTTCTTCCGTGGGTAATTTTGTATATATTTTTTTCTTTTCTGAGAGCTTTGTTCGATGAAAAACCTAACACAACTTTACAAGATTAAGATAATTAAAAACACAATAGCTCAGGGGCAGAGTATTGTCCTTGTAAGATAGGGTTCCGAGGTTCGATCCCTAGTTACGACCGTTACTTAAGCCCTTTTTCTTTCCCGAGTTTTGTTTAGATATTTTAATATTATCTTCATCTCTAATAAATTGAATATATTTTATCCTTTCGTACTTGAATGATATTAGAGTCAAATGAAATATACATAGGTTTACAGTTTTTTAATAACTTTTTTTGGTAGGTAGGCATACAAAACGTACATTTATTGTATTTGAACACAGCGCTAAGGAGGTTCCATTTTTCTTTTCCCAAACCATTTCCCTTCAGGCTTTTAGGAACAATGTAACAAATTACTTTACAATAAAATAGAAATGAATTAAATGGAAATTATGATTTGCGATCCTTCCCTGCCCTCTTAATATCATTACACCTGTTACCAACCCTTTCGCTACCGAGGGGTTGATATTTAACCCCAGCATCCGCTTTGATGTGCTTTATTAACATCCAACTATGGGATTAATCAGGGCTGATGTTCGGCATAATGTATCCCCTGAACCCAGTACCTAACCCGAGGGGGGTAAGATCCACCCCACAATGTTTATTGTAATGACATTATAGGATCAGAGTTTAATGCTTTAAGTGAGAACTTACAAGGGTATCTCGGATCGCAAACTGGCTGACAAATTAAATGCTTAAATATATCCCGTCAAATGTTTTTCATTCTCGTGAAAAGGGCGTACAATTTTTTTAATGAATTTGGCATTATATCTAAAATTAATCTGTCGAGGTATATCTGGACTCAGGTTGGATTAAATAAATTGCTGACTCTGTTTTTTTACGCAATAAATTTACATAAAATATGATAAATAGGTGCATATTGCCTGGTTATTCATTACATGTAGGTGTAACTACCTACATATTTATATGCCGCTGTGTCTGTATAATTTTGGTTCAATGAACTCGGATTTTCTTTGAATTGTCATTTTCAAAATTGGAACTGATTTTGTGAAGATTTCAGAAACGTGATGAACACAGCTGTATTAACCCGTCTGCTTGTTTAGGAATAAATACATCCCAAAACACGTAATCGCGTTATACTTTCATAAGACCAAAAACGTCCCGAGCGACCTTACATTTTAAAAGCTATATATCTCTCTTCCTCTCATGCAAACATATGTATTTTTTTCTTTTAACCAGAAAGAGAACGAAATAATGCTTCTTATTGTCTTTGAAACATGAAAGCTATCTTGCATAGATATTTTACAAACTCGATCCAAAGTGACGGTTTCAGAATTTTTGCGCGAACTGAGACTTCCAGATTGTGAGGTGCGAATATATTGAACCAAGCAGACGGGTAAAATATTTTAACAGAAAAATATGTTAATTTTCCCTTTGAAAGTAATTGGAATTGATTTTTCAAGATTTCTGTAAAATTTTAATATTTTATACTTTTTTACAAATCTGTCTTTGACTGCAGTTATTTTGATGTTGGATCGATTTGAATGGCGCTAAGTAGGTACAAGCATGTTCCTCACGTAAAATATAGTACCTAAGTTTAATAGAAAGACGCCGACCGGCGTGTATAAAATAAAATAAAGACAAACAACATCTGCCCTGACGAAGTCCAGATTACGCCGAAACCGGTTGGCATATTTTAGAAATACCTGAATAATATTTTTATGTAGCCTAATATTATTATTTTGGATCATAGTAACGAATGCACATATTTTATATTTATCTTATTGTTCACTTGCAAATTATGTAGTAGGTACATTACAGTATTTTGTATTATTTTTGTGGCAAGTGCAACTTAAATTATATGTTTTAGATTCCTTATTTTTGTCGTTTTTCTTAATGCTCTTCTCTCTATTACTTTTTGTAATTCACTATTTATCTACATTTAAACGCAATTTACCTATAATATCTACACGCATTGTGCCCATTTTTTAAAACTTTTTATAATTTTTTTTTGGTATCTACGTATACACTCTTTCTCTCTCTGTATTATGAAGTAAATCATATAACCATATATAATATTGCACAGCCTATCAGGGCGTTTAAAATTACTGAATATTCATATAAATACAGCAAAGTGTGGAAAGTTATTGGGTTTCAAACTAATTTACAAAATAAAATTTCATCATTTTAAAATAGAAAATTTCGTATATTGTACATGCTCAATAGAAACATTTAAAAAGAGATTCTTGCTTGTGTAGTGGTGTCGAACTACTGCCGGGTAAATGGGGACTGTTGGCGAATATTTAAAAAAAATTCTAACTATGTAGTTTGAATCACTATCAGTGTGCACAAATACCTACAACCAAACAAGAGCTCTTTAAAATGATTTGCCCTCTACATACAGATGCCAACCTAATAGATCCTAATATAGACGCAAAGGTATTATGTTATGTTACATGCAAATTATATGTGGTAATTATATATTTAGATATCTAATGGGTAGTAGGTACTTGTCTCCAAATATAGATAACGTACGTTGTAGCTACCCCCGTAATAAGCATTCCTGTAATGGATATCTCGGCAGTCAGTAATAATAATAATGATTATCGTGAAGTTGCAAGACGTGGTAGGTACTATCCGCTACCCACTACCCAGCAGTGTCTTTGGGGAGGTTTTGTGGGGCGGTTGGTTGATAGTGAAGCCTTGTGCGCTGGGGGTAGGTGGGGTGGGGAGCCACCAAGTTAGGGGAGGGAGGCGGACTGTGTACAAAGCAAGTTTCTGTTTGTGTTTCAGAATCGTACTGCTGGCACTGAGAGCAAGATTACGCGGTGGAGAAGTGGATAAATTCATGTTTATCATTTGAAAAATAAACTGTGATTAAATTAATACTGGAATTTGAGCGAACTTTTTGCAAAATGCAAAAAAAAACAAATCTTTCCCCAATCGTTTAGCCAACGCAGTATCAACGTTGCAAAGTTACTCTTTTGCACTGAATATAGATGAATTTGGTAAAGTTTTTTTTTTCGACTTCTCTTTTACCTCCTCATGCTGGTTCAAAGATATCAATCTTCCGAATAGGCCCTCCATTGATATGCTTGGTGTAACCCTAAGTGACCAGCTCAGGTATGGGGGCTCCATCGAAGCCAGAGTAAAGTTAGCCTCCCAAAACTGGGCGTACTGTACAGGGCCCGCAGATACTTTAATAGTACACAACTGCTAACCCTGTACAAATCGCAAGTGCGCCCCACGGTTGAATTTGGCAGCCACCTCTGGTCTGGAGCTCCAAAATACCTGAAAAATACCCTCGACTCTGTGCAGAAACGGGCGGTCCGTTTGATAGATTCTCCCATCTTAACAGACGGATTGCAATCTTTAGAGCACAGGCTTCGGGTGGGAATGCTATCCTTGTTCTACCGGTATTACAATGGAAGATGCTCCGAGGAACTAGCATCATTGATCCCTTCGGCACCGGTGCATAGTCGGGAAACACGCCAAACGCGTGCCCAACATTTGTACACAGTTGACATGTGTCACATGAGAACGGGTCGTTTCTTCGACTCGTTCTTGTGTTCAACAGCTCGGCTGTGGAATGATTTGTCGGCCTCTGTGTTTCCTCCTTCCTACAACATGGGTCTCTTCAAGACCAATGTTCATTCCTTCCTCTCCTCAAAAAGACCCTCCACACAGCATCCCAGATGACATAGACCCTGAGGGAAATTATTTTCCTCAGGGCCTCCTGTGTGGAGTTAATATAAAAAAAAAAAAAATATCGTTAGAAACATCCTTATGAGAGACCGCCATGTAGATTCAAACTTTGTTCGAAAAGTAAATCTAAATATCCAAGTACATCTCAACAATCCTCACCTTATTTTACATATTTATGCTAAAAACATTCTTCACCCTCGCTACATTCTACAAATGGGGCAACTGTTCCACAACTTGGAAACGTGTCAGTGATCGTCTTATCAAAAACATCACTCAAGAACGTTTTTTTCATTGTAAGTAAATAGATAAGTAGCATAGAGATATACAATAGAGGCGCCATGCCTTACAAATATATTCGAGATTCGTGTTCATCTCAGGCCTGCGGAGGCATACGGGAGGGGTAGTTCGACACTTTCCGTTATCTACCGAACTGGCACGAATGCTATTGCAAAGCAGGGGTTTACAGACTACAGAAGGGTTCAAATATATAATAGAAATATAAAAAATAGTCGAGGAGGCATTTCCTGTTGGGAGGGCGCGGGCGGAGTGTTGGGCGTGATGATGCTATAAGTTCGGCATCTTATTGCCAAAGTTGTTCGCAACCACCGCCCCCGCCCTTCCCGCTGCATTATGAATAATTTCAATCTTAGATAATACCCTTGAGAATTCTAGAAGTTTACCGAAGCAAGCGGGTTCCGGAGACACAGAGGAAGACAAGAAACACACGGAAATACAAGGCGGATCCACTGAATTACTAGCGACACCACCGGAGGCTCTATCAACCATTTTGTAACTACGTACCTACTTTTAATTATTCTTTTATTCTTATTATCTTATTTATTATTAATGTTAAATATGCTTGGTAAAGCACCCTATGTATAACTGACTAAGTACAACTCCTACTAAGGGCAACTTGAAACAGCAGAAATGCGAATGCATAGATGGTCGGCAGGAGTATCACTAAAAGATAGAATTAAAAGTTCACGTATTGGGTGTCACGAAAATAAACAGTAAGATGGAGGAACGAAAGTTGAGATGGTATGGACACATAAGACGGAGACCACCAGACCACACAGTGAAGCAGGCACTGTCTGTGTAGCTTCATAGACAGTCATTCAAAGGAAGTCCAAAGAACTACCGGATGACTCAATGCTCCAAAATTTTACAGAAAAACGACCCGGATGAAAGCGATACCCTGAAAACGAGAAGAGCCGACCCCATCAACAGCCTACCTAGGCAATGAGTTGGGACAGTTCAAGGAAGAAAACTTGATAAAGCACCCCTTTATTAATTGTTTTCACTTATACAGAGGCAACTCAACGAAGAACTATCAAAGATTTTAACAAATATGTAAGTTGATAAAAAGCAGGTAAAAAAATACGTTTTCGACTTCTCAAAAATTTATTTTAGTGTAATTGAGGCGTTGAAGCACCGTTGTCGTTTACAAAAGGACGAAATGGATAAAATAAACAGTAACCTATGTTAAAAGTTTGCAGGTGAGTTAATAAGCCTATCAATGCTTTGTAAATTGAATCAATTATTTTCTGTATATTTAAAAAAAATGCGAATTAGAAAGTCCAAATAAGCACGATCTTAACTAATTTTACTTTTGAAAAAATAATCTTTACAAATTCATTAAAACGGCCAACATCTTGAAACAAATGCAAAACGGTCGGGTACAAAAATATCCACTTAAATTGAAAACTTCTTCACCTTCAAGCCATCAGATATCAATCAATATTGTGAGTCAATCGTACATAATAATAGGTAAGAAGAGGAGAATATGTCATCAATTAGATTTTTTTGTTAATTTAAAACACGAGTTTTTACAGAAGATACGAGCATTATTTTGGTAGGTAGAAATTTGCATAACAATTTCCCCCGAACCCCGGAATCCTGAGTTGTAATGGTGTTAGTATGAAATTCACATCAAGACTTGGTCAACACGAGAATAATTCAAAGGAGGCCCATTTCTAAAGAAATATGTAATAAAGATGGTGAGGAAATTTACGCACTAATCTAAAACACATTTTAATGCTTTACCTACCTCAATATATATAGTAATTATTAATAATGCTTTATTAATTAGATAAGTGGCAGATGAGTTAGCCCGTTGTTCCCGCGTAATCGTGTCCTTGTTTGCCAGAAATGGCGGACGGGAGTCCCTGCAGTTATGGTGGCTAGAGACTGTGTGTTTTCCGTCATTGTATAATCCTGGGGTGACCACTGACCACTGTCCAATGCGCACTTGTAAGACTAACTACCGTGTTCATCGATATTGTAATACAGGACATATTATAAAAGACGATGTTGAATAATTACATTAAATGGAGAACAATTGTACGTCCTCGATTTGTAAGCTTTTCAAACGTACAGAGTGGTACCTATATGCATTCAATGTCACTAGTCTGGCTATGTATATTGTACGTACTGTTAAGTGTCGTGTCGTCCCATTTGCAATATTTTAATTCATTTTCTTCTTGCCCTTTTTACATTTAAATTCATGTTTATTCATTTTTCTCTTTTACTTTCAATTTCACGGCTGTGTCACATTTTATCTTTGTATCATTGCTTTCACGAGAAGAAAAGTGTCATTGTTACCAATTCCTTGAGTAAATTCATTCCATCTAGCATTTAAATTCATCGCACCTTTATTGCAATTTCATCTCAACTAATTTATAAGCAATTCGTCAATATACAAGTAATCAACACAAATGTTTTATTATTCGAGTATAACCTACAAACAGTTCTGTGCGACAAGTAATTGTTTAGAAGAAGAATGAAGTCAACATTGGAGTAGGTACGAATTACGCCCGAATCCATACCTACAGGTACATGTACAGATATATAGGTAGGATGGTGACGAATACCAAACATATCAGAGGCAATACTGATAATAATGTTATAGGCAATCTTACTAACTACGCAATCTGCAGGCATGCGTTGCCGTTATTTTTACAACTTCTGATTTGGACCATTCTAATGCATGAGAACTACCGCCAAATTATGCAGTCGATGAAGGTAAAGCGTGTTCAAATATGAATTCCATGCCTCAGGAGAAACACCTGCCAGTCAAAGGTGAAATGATACTGAAATACCTTTGGCTGTGTGAACATCGGCCCTAATGAAACGTTGCTAAAGCAGAATGCAACACGACATAATACCCCAAAAATAAATAACGATTATAGCTTTGAATATGGTAATTTTTAATGGCTAATTCTAAATATATTTTAATAGTTTCCTTTCCTTCGTCTTTCTCGTTTTCCTTGTACTTTATAGCATTTCTTCCACTACACCGATGCAATTGGATACTTTATGTTTTTGCAAAATCATTATAACTAATTTTGAAATCACTTCCAGTCAGTAATCTCTAAAACGATTTTCTAAAAACCATTCGTCTCCTCATTTGGAAAAGGTTCTAACTGTTTTTTTTTTAATTACCTTTAAACGTCAAACTATTACGTTTTTACGAGGCGCAGTGTAGTTCGTCACTTTAGTTAGACACGGTCCTAACTTCTCTGTGGAGGACTTAGCCAGCCTATCTCAAAATGACATTACGGAAATGTGGTTAGAACTTAACGCAAAGAATTATTATACCCTAGCAGGTTGCATGCTTATGTATGTTCCAAAACGTTAAGTATGCATCCTGTTTAAATATTTTCCTTTAAAAAATATTAAATGTAAATACTTTACACAAGATTCAACCTCAAATTCAGAAATCGGTAAATAGGTTATGAGAAATCGTCTTTGCAAACTTTGTGCTACAGAAGTGACGCAATGTTTAAAAAAAATACAAAATTATATGCACTCAGGCATTATATACAGAAATTACAGTATCGTTTTGATTACCAATTACCACACTGCGGGTTATCAAGTGTGATATAGTGATATTACATTAGTTAGGACATTTTTCTGTTAATTATTAATAATTATTTTATTAATTGCCCGTTTCGGTGCAAGCAATGTTGGTTACCCCCAACGAAACGGGTTTTCCGCTACTGAAAAGCGCTTTGTGAGTTCGCCATTTTTGCTTACAAAGGCGGGAAACTAGATTTCCTAAGCAACAGAGCATTCGTTTGCGGATGTTACAATTTACAATCAGTTAACATTTTACTGACAATTTAAAATGTTTGAAACTCCATTTTTCAAATTTAACATCATCATTATTTTTATTTTTATTGTTAAATTGTATCCTAGTCTTGTAGAAAAGTCAATAGATGTCACAAATTAAAATAAAATTGATTCATCCAAGACCCTATATAGATTGTTTTGAGTTCGGAAAGAATTTTGCAACCATATATTATATATATATAGCTGCTAATAAAAATGTGTGTTAAATTAAGAAAATTAAGATAATGTTGGTTGTTCTTAGTCGAAGACTGGAAAAGTTAAATGGTTTGGGTCGAATTAGCTTAGTGGTTAGCGAAGAGCCCCGGCAAGGCTAAGATCCTGGGTTCGATTCCTAGATGCGACTGATTTTTTCGTATTCAATTTTTTGTTGGAAAGTCGCTAATATTGTCTTCAATAATTGAAGATTAAATTGCAGTTCAGTTTACAAATAATGAACAAAATAATAATAATTTACGGTAGTAGTATTTCATTATTGAAACTATAAAGTAGAAAACCTGTGTTCTTGTATGAAACAGAAAAATTTTGAGCCCTAACGTCACAAAACTTGCACAGATTTTTTTTCCACATTTTGTACAATAATTGTACGATTTTCAGCTCGCACAGTCAAATGTTTCATGAGTTATAGAATTTTGAAAGAGCGATTTAAGGTGATCCACTAGTCCGGGAGAAATTCGACAACGGAAACCACGCCTATTTTTGCGAGGGATTTAAAAATACTTGAGAAAAGTTTTTGGAAAGGTTGGAGAAGGCATTTGGTTGTTTTTCATGGGTTGATTTCGCAAAGGCCTCTAAAAAACATTAACTCCTGTTTTACGCATTGTTTATATTATAATAACAAGGAAATTTAAAATCGATTTCACGTAACCAAGCGACGTGGAGTCTAAAGACGTCCACACACCTCCGCATCTGAGAGGGGAAGGAGACAGGAGACTAAATGCCACTAAACGATGCGCTATCAGCCCTTCTGCTGATGGCATAAGGATGAAATTCGCAGTTGGGTAACGCCTCTTTTAATCCACTGGAGAAAAATATCGCCAAAATTCATGTTTTATTTCATTTTGTAAAGTTCAGGTATAAATATCAAATTTTCGCGATCATTGAAAAAATAGTGAATTTGCCACATTATACAATAAAACCATGTCCGAAAAAAGGCTTATAAGTAGGAGAATTTGAAGTTGAAAATGTTTTTTGTAGAACTAATACTTTATTTTTTCTAGGCTTTTTAAAAGACTTGAAGTAGAACACATCTTGGCCATAGAAACGGATCGACATTTTCTAAGGCCAAGATGTGTTCTACTTGCAGAATTTAATTGAAGCATCTATAATACTTCAAAGCGATCAAATTTTCAAAACAAAAACACATTTTTTTTTTGTTTTTTTTTTTATTAGTAATAGAAGGTACATAAATTACAAATAATTTTAATTACATAGTAGAATATTTGATGTACCCCCATAATTAAGCAAGGGTTGTGTGTATGGGGGGGTATTATTGTATTGCTTTTTTATATCATTCAGTTTAAGTTTTCAGTATAATTTTTGAGGTGAGTTTTAAAATTTTTTACATTGGTATTCATGTTTCTAATTTTTTGCTGGTAATGAATTAAAAAATTTTGCTCCGAGATATTTATGATACAATTGTCCAATTTTTTTTTTACATTTTGGAGTGGGAAGATGACATGATTTTGAATTATTTCGCAAGGCTACATCTTAATTATCAAAAATTAAAAAAAAGGTCATTCAATTCTTATCCTTCAGTACGAAAGAATTTGATACTAAAGAGAAATCGGGAGAGGAGGTAGGTACTACTTATTATAAAGTGAATTATTTGTTGCATATTAAGAAGATTATTTTAATAACAGGATGCATTAAAAATAATAGTTAATTATTGGCTGAAGGTAATCGACTATTATCAATGCAAATTTTCTATTTATTAATTTAATAAATAATTGTTATTGGTGTCATAATCGATGTTTTGGGTAAAAACCATTAAAAATAATATCTTCTGTTAAATGATAGATAATTTTCAAGAAATGCAAGAAGCTAATTGTAATATAAATCTTTGGTTTGCCTGCTTCTTTTTATCGACGGCGATTAACACGTTTTTATTAGCGATTAAATTATTTTCGTGTGAAATGGAAATTTAGTCACGTTTGCAGTCAGGTGGGAATGCTGCACTTGTCGTTTAAATACCGATAATAAAATATAGGGTGCTCTCAAAATCCAGCACACTGATTCTTTAGTCATCGTCACACTGGCGTCACAAACTCCAACAGCTCGTAGGGCTTTGAAGCAAAGAATGGACGGTTACCTCGAGAGTGTTTTCTCTTGGGGTAAAAATAATCTCGTTGAATTTAATGTTTCAAAGACCCAATCTTGTCTGATTACGTCTAAAAGGGATCGAAATGAAAATCTAGTCTCTTTCAACGAAAGCAATCTTCCGAACGGGCCCTCCATCGAAATGCTTGGTGTAACCCTAAGTGACCAGCTCAGGTATGGGGGCTCCATCGAAGCCAGAGTAAAGTTAGCCTCACAGAAACTGGGCGTACTGTACAGGGCCCGCAGATACTTTAATAGTACACAACTGCTAACCCTGTACAAATCACAAGTGCGCCCCACGGTTGAATTTGGCAGCCACCTCTGGTCTGGAGCTCCAAAATACCTTAAAAATACCCTCGACTCTGTGCAGAAACGGGCGGTCCGTTTGATAGATTATCCCTACTTAACAGACGGATTGCAATCTTTAGAGAACAAGCGTCGGGTGGGAATGCTATCCTTGTTCTACCGGTATTACAATGGAAGATGCTCCGAGGAACTAGCATCATTGATCCCTTCGGCACCGGTGCATAGTCGGGAAACACGCCAAACGCGTGCCCAACATTTGTACACGGTTGACATTTGCCACATGAGAACGGGTCGTTTCTTCGACTCGTTCTTGTGTTCAACAGCTCGACTGTGGAATGATTTGCCGGCCTCTGTGTTTCCTCCTTCCTACAACATGGGTCTCTTCAAGACCAATGTTCATTCCTTCCTCTCCTCAAAAAGACCCTCCACACAGCATCCTAGATGACATAGGCCCTGAGGGAAATTATTTTCCTCAGGGCCTCCTGCATGGAGTTAACGTAAAAAAAAAAAGTCATGCAACATTTTGCTCATATCGTGTTAGTTTAGGTTAGGTTAGGTTGGGTTAGTTTTGGTTGGTATCAGAATGAAAATCCGTGAATGTCACGTACTCGTAACAATATACAACTTTGTGTCTTAAAAAAGTGTCATCGGAGTTTTTTTAAAGTTTCCAATTCAGTAGGTCATTTAAGTAGCTGTACCTAATTCTATTAAAGTGTAATTTCATCTACCTACTTGCGTAAATTCTGGAAAGCAGTATAATAAAGTGGAATATGCCTACTCCAAGTATCGTCCTATTGTAATACCAGCATTCAGAATTGAAACGTTGCATGAAAGGGCTTCATTCGTGTTTTTTGACCAGATCTGAATAGCTAGGTACTTCCCCACCTTTTCCTTTCCTTTTAACTTCAACTTCAGCCTCACAACTCCTAACATACTACCCCAAATGGCGAATTCAGTCACACTGGTTACCAGATTGGGAGCAGTTAGGATTCTTATGCTGCATTCACATACAAAAATCACATTATGTACCTACATAAGAACGGGAATAGGATTTTAATTGTGAATGAACTGATGGCCTTTGCGTTTTCTATCTTTGACACAGTGTCTCTTCAAGACCGTTTCAGTCCTTTCTCCCCTTAAGGCTCTGCAACCGGGCCCGAAAAGAAGAAGATGGAGAGATACGAAATTACGAATGTTAGAGGAGAGCGCTTACATTTACAGCGACAAAATCGAAGCGAAAATTGCGAAAATGTTTAATAAAACACGACTCGTTTAAAATAGAGCAAAAATCACGCGGGCATTATCTTAAACAGCATTTAAAGAAACACTGTGAATTTTTTCATACATATAACTTGTAAAATAACTGAAACAAACGTGTTAATAATAATTTTTGGAGCATACTTTGCGATTTTTTTCTATCGAAGGAATTTTATATAATTTGCGTTTCGGCGCGGGCAAAGTCTAGACATTATCTTCAAGAATAACATATATATTTTTTAAGAGCTTTAAAACTTACCGTGTTTGACGGAAATATGTAATAACTCGGTACAAATCCGGGTTGCGGGCCCTTAATAAGAACCCTTATCACAGTATTCAAACACGGCATATCAGGGCAGAAAGCCGATGGGATCTGAATTCAGAGATCGCAGATTTTTCTCATAAAGACAAATTTTTAAAACACACGTATTATGGAGCACTTGCACCGAGTTACAGAATGGGAAGTACTCGATAGAAGAGCACTAATTCGAGCTTGAATGTTTATTTATATGACTTTAGCTGCGTATATCGACAAGATCTGAAAAACCAGGCACTTCAAAACGTCTTTCTGTTCCCCTTTCAGCATCACAAGACCCCTCGCATTTATGGAGTTGCCGTAATGTCACTTGCTCAGTGAACTCTTTTGAAATAATCTAACCAGTTAGTGGCTGAGCGTCGTGGTTGAATTTTTTTACATTAAATAGCCCCACACAGAAGGCCCTGAGGAGAAAAATCCCTCAGGGCCTATGTCTTCTTTGGGGATGCTGTGTGGAGGGTCTTTTTGTGAAAAGGAATACGAGGAGAAGTTCTAGGAAGAAAAAAGAAATGAGAGGTGCCGGGTGGGTAGTAATCTGGTGATCGATGTGTCCAGGAATGATAGACGTACTAATCCATCCCTACCACTGCATTGCAAAGTGATGGGTCAAGAGAGTCCGGCTGGAGAGATCAAAAGGTCTCTCTGAACCAGTCTCTCTTGATCCGACCTGCCACTTAGCAGGTGGGAAAAGACCTGCCAACACCCAAACAATGGGAACCACTTCGGGTGACCTATGCCAGAGGTGTACGTTATCCAATAAATGATTCCCGCGTGGCGGTATCCGTACCCGCTTCTGAAATTGCAAATCTTCTAACTAAGTCCTCCATCATTGCACAATAAATTGTCAAGTTACTCATAAACCTTTTATAAAAACAACAAATTAAAAAAAAGTATTTCTGAATAAGTATCTTCACGAGTTTGTAATGAATTTGATGCCAAAGTGAATTTTGGTGAAACAAATCGACACTTGCCATGTTGGCGACCAAAATAAAGGTCCTTTTATGTCCGTTCACAGCGTTCTCTCTTTTACTTTTTCCTCTCTCTTTCCCACCGCCCCCCCTCTCTCTCCTCTCATTCTTTCATTTCTGTGTCATCATAAAACATTGTAACGGAGGGTACGAGGATCTCAATGCGGGACCGAGTCGCTCGTGCGTAAGTTTTTAAATCTCATTAAAAACCCTCAACAAGAAAAGCACATCGGTCGCGAGCCGAAGTACCTCGTTCGGCGCCGCAAAGAGGAGCTCTCATTGTGCGAGGAAAATGGAAAATTCTACGCAACGTGGAAATGATTAAAATACGCCGGGGTCTTTGTAGCATTTCGTAACAAGTTGCTACCCACATCCCGCCTGTGATTACATCCACAAAGCTTGCGGCTCTGAAAATATTTTATGTGTGTTTGATCCTGGTAAAGTTACCGGACTTTGCGATCTTTTGAAAATAATAATTTGCTACTTGTAAAAAATCTGTCGGTTTATTTATTTCTGGGGATGGATAAAATATACGAAAACCTACCTAGATGGCTGTAGAAAATAATATCCATGAATGTATTAGAAAATAACTTACTGGTAATCTTTTGTGATGTATTTTGTTTCTGAACTTTGTGTTGTAGCATCTTACCTGTAACAAAAAGAAAAAAAAAGATTTAATAATCATAAACATATTTTGAAATTAAAAGTTTAATTCATGTGGTTGTATTAGAAAGCTGTTTTTTGCAACACGCAAAAATCCCCGAAGCACGATTTTTACTGTTACGTTATTTGCACATTAGATAAATAAATAGATAAATAAATAACTAACTAACTAACCATCATGCCATTTCCCCGTAGGTATAGTAGGCAGAGAGGACGGAACGCTAAACAACTTGGTCTTGGTATACACTCTTTACCTCATTCACATTCGTACGTCGTCTCGTACACACTCTTCTGTTATTCTGACTCTTGCAATGGCCCAACTTAAGTATATGTTTCTGGCGTCTTCCTCAGGCGTCCCCGAAAGTACGTTCCGTACATGCTATGCCGTTTAATAAAGAAATTGTTTCTCCCTGTGTGTCCTTTCCCATTCGTCCCGTTCTCCTTCTGCCTCTCCTTCCCCTCGCGCGTTCCCACTCCGCCTTCTTCGCCTTCCCTCTTCCCACTCCCCTCTTCCACTTCCCCCGTTCAGCGAACCTCCTACCGAGTTCCCCCCCCCTCCATACATTCAGTCCCGGTATATTCAGTTTTCAAACAACTCGCGTGCCACCTATTGCAATTTTTTATACAATTTTCATAATGCCATAGCTCACCTGTGTATATAAAAATCTTCGCGGGCGTGCTCACAACAACTCACCAACGTTACATCGCAATTGGATAAATGGTTAGCAACGCATATTTTCGTGTGACCAGAGCTCATTATTGTATATGGAAACATCGCGGGCATGTGAACATCAAATCCCCAACGTTTCATCGCAATCGGATGAATGGTTTAGCAACGCGTAGTCATCTCATATACTCATATACATAAACCCGAGCAAGCATATTTTGATTTTTAATGATGTATACAGATATATAATAGACAGGAACTATTATATATCTCTCCGAATTCGACAGTTCATTGAACCAGAATTACGCAGGACATACTCACAACTGAATTTTAAAAATATTATTTTCGCACCTTTACACAGTTACTTGTAACGATAAAATATAATCAAAATCGTTCATAGAAAAATAATAAAAAAAAATCCCGTTCATATAAATGTGTGTGATTTTCCACAACCTTCCAAATTTATAAGCCCATCAATTCATTTAGCATTATTTGTTTTTAAATATCTACACCTTTTCACAGTTCGGCATTTCAGTGTGTCCACGTGAGACCACACGGCTCACAGCACCAGCTGTTCCATCTGTTGGTAGAAAGAAGTAACACTACTTGAAACCGGGCCAAGTGGAAAAAACGTACGGAAATAAACCGAGCGGCGAGAGTTCGATGCCGCGCGCGACACTAAATCATTGTTGTGCCTCGCCTTTCCGCGCTGTTATGTTGGGATGAATCCATTTTATTATTGTATTTTTTTTTTATTTGATGCACTTATAGTTTTTTAATTTTTATTGGATATTTCGAACCATTCCATGTGATAGTTTCTAGTAAACTGACTTTCGTTTTTGATACGAAATTTAGGACGAAATATAACTACGTGTTACCTACCTAAATAACTTTCATTCAATTTATCTAGAAATTCATTCAATGATTATGTCTTAGTTGTAAGTCACTAGTTATAAGTCTCAGTATCTACTTTTTTTTTTAATCGCGCAAATTTACCCTAAAATGAGTGCTTTGTGCAGTACCTATTTACCTGCTGGCTATATAATTCATAGTTGTAAGTTACTAGCCATAAATCTTAGCTGTAAGTTATAAGTTATAAATCTATGTGGTAAGTTATGGGTTAAACAAATATTTTAATACTTAATTAAATGAAGACAATATTAGCGAAACTCAGTCGAAAATCTGGAGGCAGAAAAATTAGAAAAAGATATTGGCACCTCCGGGACTCGAGCCCAGGACCTTCGGCCGTCCGTTCCTCCGTCCCATAGGTGTCTCTATCCTTCTCGTCCGTCCGTCATATAAGTCCCAGAGGTGGGGACATCTTTTTCTGATTTTTCTGTCTCCAGATTTTGATTGAGTTTCGCTAATATTGTCTTCATTTAATTGAATATTACAATTTGAGATTTTACTCGTAGAGTAAAAAATAAAAAAAAAATATTTCAAGTTGTAAAGCACCCTTGAGGGGATTTTCACAGAAAAACGGCATTATATGTGTAAATAATCATTACCACTTCCTTGTTTCGATCAAAGTAATTCATAGTTTTCTGTTACATCGGTATTATTACCGGACTCAAGATTTAGATTATCTTGTCCATTTCACTTTGATTCTCAATATTGGACTGGCTCGCAAGGTTTTAACATAAAATTGTCATTTTTGCTCTATTTAGAAAACATAATTTTTTAATCAATTTTTATAATGGAATACCTTATTGCGTAAAACCTTAGATTGTAATATTTAAACATTACTACAGTATTAACCACTCACAAACATTCAGTTAAAAATTACGGAAGTCGAAATGGTCGAATTAGCTCTAAGGCAGAGGTCTTGGGTTCGATTCCCGGCTGTAACCTAATATTTTCTGTCTTTTTTGTATCACGTTTTTCGTTTTAGAATACTTAATATTGTCTTTAATGAATTTTTTTTATACTTTTGAATGTAGCTGTAACTGTTTGGTTATCCATTATAGATAAATGAAACAATGTTACTTTGTTTGAACCACTTGTATATTTGTTTAAAGCCAACCGGTTTCGGAACGACCGTTCATTCTTCAGGGCAAATGTATAATGATTTGAAAATTACAAAATAGTGGGCGGGAACAATGTATTATTATTACTAAGGATTGTAGTAGGGGTGGAGCCGTTGCTAGGGATTAATGAAGAGTGGGTGGGTAGGGTCCCACCGGTCGGCTTTAAACAAATATACAAGTGGTTCAAACAGAGTAACATTGTTTCATGTATCCATAATTTTTTAACTTGAAAAACCTCACATTTTATTAATTAATTTTGATATGAGATGGGTAAAAAGCACGAGCAATACAAAATTCTTATTATGCCTAAAAATATATAGTAAAAATATTTTTTTCTTATTGGAATAACATCAACGTCCAACATAAAAGGTTCCTTTCCTGAGAATGTTTACTGAAGAATAGAAATGATTAAAATAAAATACCAGGATTAAATAAAAATAGCATCTCAAATAACATTGTGTTTTCAATTATGTCCTCTGCGTGCAGAACTGTATCTAAATTTCTCTAAAAAATAGTGCTAATCTCTAGTAGTGACTTGCCAGGTTTTGTATGGTATTGTACTCGTATATTACCGGTCTGTAAATGTACAAAATATAAATAATATATGAAAATTTTAACGCAGGATCACGTTCATTGGTCAAATGCATTGTGCATATAGTTTTGTATTATTGATCGTGGAACCAATGAATGCAATGGTTAGCCATAAGTTGACAAAATAGTGTCCATTGAGTGATTTTGGAAGAAATAAATGTTTGTACAGCGCTGGAAATTTTTATCACATACATACAAATCAATGCCTACAAAACCAATTAAACTCCAGTACAAAACACTTATCAGACCAGTACTTACGAACGCAGCTGAGACTTGGGTACTAACTAAGAGGAATGAGCGAGCACTGGACGTTTTTGAAAGAAAAATTTTGAGGCGCATCTTCGGACCGGTTCTAGAAAATGGATTTTGGCGCAGACGCTATAACAATGAGCTCTATACTTTGTTTAAGGAGCTAAACGTCGCAAAATTTATAAAATTGGGAAGACTTCGGTGGCTGGGTCATGTGGAGAGAATGTCCGAGCATCAAGCACCAAAGTCCCTGCTGAACTCACGACCAATAGGGCGAAGGAGCCTGGGAAGGCCAAGACTAAGATGAAGCGACAACGTCCTCAAGGACATATCTATCTTGGAGCTTCCAAACTGGAGAGAGCTGGCACAAAACCGAGATGAGTGGAGGAAGACTCTTGAGGAGGCCAAGACCCACCAGGGGTTGTAGAGCCAATAGTGATGATGATGATGACATACAAATCAATGAAATATTACTGTTAGAGGCATGTACTCATGCAGTACAGGGGATAATCCGTTACATTGTTAATAAAACTTTTTTTTTATTATAATAAATAAATTTATTAATATGTGGTGGTTACTTTGATATAATATGTTTTATTCCAGGATGTGAGGAGGATAGTGCAATCCCACATTACCACTTACCATACATTTTATTCATATTTAAACAACAGATTTGAATTTAAAAAAAAAACACAAGTACTTAGGTACGTAGAAAAAAAAAACATATACTCTAATAAAAATAAAATAAATAATCAGTTATAATGTGGGGCATGGTCTGGGGTGAGCTCGGGCCCAGCGCTCACTCAGGAGTGGCTTGGACGTGGATTGGGGTTGGACGACTGCTATCACCACTGTGTTATCGGAGGCCATTAGCCGCGTCCTGGCTCCAGTGACCCGGTGTCTCATCGGACCGGCGAATCCGTGCAGTCCTAGCTCCGTAAACATTGTCGAAGCGCTCTGTATCTTCTGTATCCAAATATATTTCTGCGTGAATTATTATATTGGATCCGGAGTCGTTTCATCGAGCTTATTCGGCAGTGACACCATGTTTCACACGACTAGTGCAAAATGCATTGAACAATGTTTCTTATCATTGTTACTGCATTGGAAGAATCTTCGGGCAATCATATTAGACGGTATAATGATACATCTCCGCTGTCGTTCATTATTATTATTCATTATTCACCATCATTCGAGAGGTCTTCAGTAATGATGTGCTTCAAGTATTTACATTCTTAGGTGTATATATTAAACTATTTATTTTGAATTAATTAAGAGTTGTGATTTAAATTAATGTAGGTATTTAAATGATTTTATCTTCTGACATACCGAGATTAGATTATGCTACATCTGAGAATATCAACATCAGCTGAGAGCATCACTTCAACTGGGTTCGATGATCTTTCATTGAAAAGAGGAAAATGATTATCATTATGCATTATTTGTATATACAAATAAAACGAGATTACAAACAAGTCTGATACTTATCAATATAACTGTAAAGTGTTGATGAATGAAAAGTAAGAAGTGATGTGCTATGAAAAAAATCATCGCACTTGTAGCCAATGAGATCGAATAAAACAAATATTATATTCTACAGTGAAATATACGTGTTGCATCCAAAATTGTTTACGAACTACAGCTTTATATGCACTTGTAAATGGATTATAAACGAGATGTTTGCTGTAATTGGGTGAGAATATGGGTAGAAAAAAATAAGATACGCAATGAAAAAGGAATGACCAATCACTTACCACTGTATCTCTGCGAAGCGGCTTTCGACACAACCACAATGTAGTGAGTTTTGTCGTGATACCTTGAGGTTATTATCGCTCCAAAAAACAAATGAGAACTTTAAATAATATTTTGTACTTCCGAGATGGTATAATTTCTTATTTTTACTTAAAAACGAGTTTGTGCACAAAACACACAAACAAATTGTTTCCAAAGTAGTTCCAAATCTTCTTCTGTTTTCAAAACAAATGAACCCGAATTTACACTTTTTTTCATGCCATTTTTCCAAATTTCAAATACTTTTCCATTAAGGTGATGGTTAGAGGGAGGTAGGAACTGGATAAACGATATTCCGGTAACAACTAAGCATGTTCTCATTTCATAATCAAACATTTTGCATTAAAAGATTCTTTCGTCGGGTTTTGAAAATTTGGAGAGTAAGAACCTACATCCATCCATATCATTACATAATTTGATAATAATAAAAAACGTATTTATTAATACTGTGAGGGTATTTGACTGTCCTAAAACGGGAATCCTCCTAGTTGGGCAGTCAAAACATTTAAAAAATTATGTATATAAATGTATAATCTTGTACCTACAAAGTAAATAAATAAAAATTTATTTCTGAGAAGGTATTCCAAATTTTGGCCCTAAGCATTTTTTTAATGATTTATTTATATTCAAGGATTCCCTTAGTTTACCTAAACGTGATTTTAAAAGGACTGATTGCTTTGAAATGATATATAATAATGCCTCCACAACAAGTACCTCCGCTATTTGCACATTGATACGAGGCAACATTGTATCGGGTAGTAAGACCAGTAATCAGTGAAGATTGCACTGACGGTATCCAATTTCCGATAAATTAAGGCATTTAAATGAAGAAAGCGCCAAAAAAGATAAGATATAAATTGGGATATTCTCATTTTTTTTTACTACAAACAACTAAAGTCTCAACTGATGATTTTCAGGTCTTTACTGTCTATTTCGAAAATCCGCGATTCATTACGGAGTTTAATTCACTATGGTTGGGAGCGCAGAAGAGTTGGTAGGTATTATTTTGAAACTGTAATAATGTATATTTTTTAAAATTACAAATAAGGTTAAAAAAAATTCGCTTTATTTTAGTGCCAGTGCCATTATTTTTTTCTAAGTAATAGCTTGATGGAAAAATCCACCTTTATGCACTATTAAATATGTATATACGTAAAGAAAATAAGGTCTGAACTGCAGATCAGAAAAATACCATAAGTAAAGTAAGACCGTAGTAGAGATGGAGCGAAGACAAAAAAATGCGTGGGCTAAAAAGGCTCCCGGTCCAAAATAGGAAATATTGGAAAGACGAGAAAGAAGCTTTTACCCACTAATGGGCACATCATGGCAGAAAAGGAAGAATATAATATGAAAAAATAATTCTATATTTAGATGCTTGGTTTCTTCTAAAAGAAACATTTCAGAAATGAAAAATCAATCGACAAAACCTCTAAGTGGGAACTGCATAAAATAACATGAAAATTTAAATTTAAAGCACTATCGTCGTTCATTACACAAGATTACATTTTATGCCTAGCCGAAGATGGACATTGCGTTAACCAAAAAACAATATTCCTAAAAGAACACTGAGAACTCTACACATTGAATTTAAATAGAGATAAACGAAGGTCAAAGAAAGAGTGAAGAAATTTAAAAAAAAAATTGTTTAACGGAAATGTATTTTAACACCTGAATTTTAGAAAACAAAAATAAAACTTTCAAAGTAAGCACAGTCCGATACCTACAAGAAATAGAGATAAAAATAACGATAAAAAATTGATAACTTATAGAGCGCCGTATTTATGAAAAATCTCCTCAATTGCGGTAAACAATTGATTACGAGTTCTTCGGCTCTATTTAGTTGTATTATTTACAAACACGTACACTAAATCATTCTTACCAAGCAGGTCACTTCCGATAAACACACTTTTATTAGAAAGTTTAGGCTTGAATAGGATTTAGGATTAGGGGACACTATATTTAAAACAGTGGACGAAGGACAATTTTACATTATTTGTTACCCTCCATTTCTCTTGGTATTACATTTATGAGAAGATATGAGACAACTGAAAAAAACCCGCAAATTAAAATTATTGTTGTTTAAAGCTGTGAACAAATTTTATGAATGTCGAAATGGTTGGGTAATTAGAAGGTTTTTTGTAATATTTAATGAACAAACTTGCTTTGGAAAAAATTAAACTCTTGGTAAATAACTAATTTTGAAATATAGAATACCTACTGGTATTTTGAAATATACTATACATTTGCGAATATATTGATAGCAGAGGCAGGTAGGTACATACGATTTTAAAAAAACCTAATTTGGATATAACGAGTAATGGCTATAAGGAGCAAACCATGTTTGACTGTATTATAAACATGTGAGATTTTTATATTATGTATGTTCTACACACAATAAATGAATAAATTCAAGTATTCAGCTGCCCACAATGCAAATTTTGCACTAATTTTCTGATAAAATGAATGTTAGTATTGAATGATATTCTGGCAAATAATTAGAAAGTCATAATTCGTGCATTTATCGGTTTCATGTCTTGCATATTTATTGTAATGCATTAATTGCACTTATCGCTGGTTGGAGTTGTGTCGGGGCGAAGTAGATAGGAACCTACTGTCAAAAATAGTCGCGGCCGCAGCATCATAAGTGCATCGTAAACTCAAAGCTCAGTTGAGTATCATCGTGAGTAAATGCAGTTTCAGGCAGGACAATATAACTTTTGGTCGGATACGGGATCTTTAGAACCTAATCATATTCTAGGCTAGTCCAAGTGATATAAAAAATTGATTTGAAGAAAAAATAAACAAACAAAATATCAGGCCAATGCCAGAACAGGTTGTATATCCGTAACTTATTCTTGTATGAAATCTTTTAAATTTGTGTCTGTGCCACAAAAAGCTAAACAACGCTGTGCTGCAATTGTCGATATTCTGTATCGACGAACTATGTCGTTTCAGGAGTTTCCAACAAAGAAGAAAAAAAAATTCCGAATTCGGCAATCTTTTTTCGCTGAAATGTTTAAGTATACGTCTGTAGCGACAATCAATGGCGCAAAACAAAAAGGAATTTGAACGCAGTTGATTATTTTTCATCAATCCGGTGGTGTTGAAAAAAAACGGCATTTTCGAACTTTTTTGTTAATGCAGGTACATCAACAAAATTACATTATTCAACAATTTGTGCAGGAAACTAGCTGAAGTCCCTGACGTTGCCCGTGCTTTACTCAGAGTTTTTCAGACTTGGACAGTAATTTTCCTGTTATTTTGAACGTCGAGTGAGCAAAATTTCAAAACATCAAAATTTTGCTTTAAGGGATGGGAAAGAGGGATTAGAGAATTTTTCAAAATCGCTAGTAGTAGTGGCCTTCTTGATGTTTTGAAGGTCAAGTGTACAAAATGTCATCAATCTCGGAATAATATGTAAATTTGCATTTAAAAAAAGAATAACAAATCCACACTGGTAGACGTTATTAATGTTACGTACGGTAATGTTATTTTGTTTGAACCACTTATATATTGGAGTAAAGTCAACCGGTTTCAGAACGACCGTTCCTTCTTCAGGGCAACCGTATACTGAAAAAACAAAAACGTAACTGTCAAATCAGTATACGTTTGCCCTGAAAAAGGAACGGTCGTTCTGAAACCGGTCGGCTTTACTCAATTATAAGTGGTTCAAACAAAGTAACATTATTTAATTTATTTATAATGGATAACCACAAAGTTATAGCTACATTCAAAAGTATTAAATAATATTAGGTCCTTATGAAATTGGTGTTTTGTATGGGAGGAACATAAAGTCGATTTTTAAAAATATAATATATTTATTTAATCAAAGTATGCACCATTGCTATCTATGCACTTTTGCCATCTCATACTTGCCACATTTTTACTAAAAAAACCATTCGGACGGGAATCAATAAAATCTTTGAAGGCGGTTTGGACTGCCCCATCGGAGTTGAATTTTTTCCCATGCAAGAAGTTATCCAAATTTCGAAAAAAATGGTAATCTGTTGGGGCAAGGTCCGGAGAGTACGGTGGATGTCCAATTGACACTCCACTAATTTGGTAGCCGTCTGTTGTGCAGTGTGTGGTCTAGCGTTGTCATGAAGCAGCAGTGGCCTAGAGCGATTAACCAGCCTCGGTTGTTTAGCAGCTAGCTTTTCCATCATGTTTTGCAGTTGCTGACAATAGATATCTGCCGTAATCATCTGGCCAGATTTAAGAAAGCTGTAGTGCACGATACAAAAAAAAAACACAACTGTGTTTTCTTTTGCGGCACCGTCGCCATACACATCATTAATCCTTCGAGCCGTTTCTGTAGCACTTGTGCCACGGTGAAACTCGTTCTCGTAAATAACGCAAAATTTTAAGTTTTCCATTTTGTAAAATAAGTGAAGAAAAGAAAAAAACCAATTAAGGAAAAACAAATGAATTATAATTTTCGAAATACAAATACATGAGTAAATAGCTGTATAAATTTGAATTTGGAATTCCTAACCAAAGAGAAGATATTTGAGATCAAAGTTGCCAGTACGGCAAAACGCCAATTTCATGTGTAAGGACCTAACGTATGTATAGGTAAATAGATATTTTTTACCTTTAATTACCCCCTATAGTTATCCCCGCAATACATCAGTTATATTATTTAAAACTATGTAGGTACATTACGTAAACGCGTTTTCAATAGATTTCAGATTTTCACGGCTAAAAGTTTTATCATCGTTTTTTTGGGATATTACGCCGTCTTGCATAATAGTCCAAACAGTATAGCGTCCATCATCAGAACAGACATGTAATCGAAGATGGTGGGAAAATGTAAGTTTAAGTATGTATGTATGTAGATGCGATACCAAGTTGCCTGCTTCAATCCTCTACGAGCTGGTATTGGAGGACAGTTTACAATGGTTTTTCTATTACTGGATACCAAGAACTATAGGAGGTAAAAGGTAGAATGAAAAAAAGGAGGTAGCGCAACACGGCGTAATGCCCCAAAAATAAATATCGATAATACATACGTAATATTTTGAATAGCGTATTAAGAGCGCATCTTTCTCAAAAGCATCTGCTTAAAATATGAATGGTTAAAAGAAAAGACCAAAAACGTGCCGAGCGATCTAACATTTTAAAAGCTATATATCTCTCGTCCTCTCATGCAAAAATATGTATTTTTTCTTTTAACCAGAAAGAGAATGAAATAATGCTTCTGATTGTCTTTGAAATATGTAAGCTATCTTGCATGGATATTTTTCAATCTCGATCCAAAGTGACGGTTTCAGAATTTTCGCGCGAACCTGAGGCTTCCAGATTGTGAGGTGTAAATATATTGAACAAAACAGACGGGTTTTAAAACGTTGTATTGTTTTTTTAAAAGCGTTTTAAAAATCGGTAGTTATCGTTAAAATTATAAAGAACGATGTTTATAAAGACTCGGCAAGAAAAATTGAGTAGCTTAGAGCGGCAGCGGTAACAGTAATAACGGGACGTCACATGCAGTTATATTAGCGTGTAAGTACCCGAGCTCCACGCAAGTACCGCCATTCTTGAATCAGCCATTCATTATAATATTTCGTTGCGCGACAAAGCAAAATGGTATCTATTTCTGATGCATAATGAACAGTTCTACCGGATGCCGTCCCGTACTCGGGACAAGAGTAATTAAAGGAAAACATATTCGTACGCGATATTAATGCGAGAGGATTTGTTATGCAATAAAAGTTAAAGGAAAAATCAACATTTTCCATGCGTAGAGAAATAATATTATGTTCACGTGTTTCACCTTTAGGTAAAACGAGTTATTTTTTTGTATCATTGAAGAAGAAGACAACAATAATAATCTAAACGAAAATATGAAAGAGAACAAAACACAGAAAAACCGAAAAAAATAATGGTTTCAACCGGGACTCGAACCCAGACCTCTCATCTAACCGGATCGAGCGCGTTTCACCAATTCCGCCTTCGCCTTTTTTAAATTTTAGAATTAACAACATTATCTTCAATTATTTTTTATCCACATTATAGGTAACTACCTTTTTTATTGAAAACAATCATCCTAAGAATTGGTTTGTAACCTGGATGAGATAAATATATCCGATTTTTATTTATATGGAAATATTGACAATAGTCCACGAGCGTCCCGGTTAGACGAGAGGTCCCAGTTGCGACCATTATCTTTTTCTATTTTTTTTGTGTCTTGTTCTCTTTCATATTTTCGGTAAGATTATTATTGTTATCTTCTTCTTCAATGATATATTATATTGACGGTAATAACCTTTAAAAGTTATAAAATAATTTTTTATTCCCTTGTCTCACTTTTGCGTAAAAACAGGTAATTTTATACTCCCGTGAAAGGTTGAAACCTTTAGGTAAAAAACTTCTAATTTTATATTATCGTGTCTCACCTTTAAAAAAAGTTATGCATTAATTTAGACTATTTCATAAAAACAGGTTATGCATTAATTTAGAGTATTTCATTTAATTGATTTTTAAAGTTTGTCAGTGATGAGATTTCAGTTTGTTGATTAATGGTTAAAAGTTTAAATCAGTATTTCGATGTTTTGTTTTACCAACAAACCTTTTTTATGTGTTCACGACGATTTTTGTGGTCAAGCAGTGATCCTCAGTTACGAATCCAGAGGTCGCTAGTTCGAATATAATTTTCACAATTCAGGAAGTAAGCACGGGTATTGGAGAGCATATCAACCTATAAAAATAATGACCAAAAAATTAAATGCCACTCTTGATTTGAGACTTGAGTTCTTGATATCGGGTTACTTTTTGTTTATTTTTTCGTGTGAATAGCACACAAGATTCCTATCTGCTTCCAAGCGCATCGCAATTGGGGTATGTTGTGAGGCTTAAGGTAGTGAGGAGGGGTGAAGACGGGGAAGAGAAAGGTGAAGAATGTTACTGACTAAACAAATCTGATTTCAAAACGGTAAAAGGCATTTCAAGCAACTTTTCAATTCTAAATAGTGGACCTTCACCAGGGCGATACTGAGTATATCTTCCACTCTAGAACGTGCTTACCGAAATATACGATTTATTATTTTTTTTTGTTAATTGATTGTGAAATAACACGTATTAAATGATAAAAATTTACTTGCGCACGCCAGGATTTAAATCCGCTATCACTGAATTCATGGTTAAAAGCCTTACCCCTCTATTACGAAGATCGTCTAATAAAAAAGTTACTTGTCAATAAAAGTTAAAAACACAAAAATGTGAGCTACCTCGAACACAGAAATTTGGAAAAACTGGTGGTCAAACCTATGACGTTACATACTATTAGACGAGGGGTAGAAATCTCAAAGTGGGAAGACAAAGGCAAGACAATTGTACCAGTCTCTATATCTAGTACTTTAGTACTAAACTGCTTCGCGTCGAGTAAGGTTGCGTCTTACCAGTAAGTAAATTGCATTTAAAAAGTGCCAAAATGCCCTCCTGTGTGATGAGAAAATGTTTCAATTACACGGAAAATAATAGTAAAGGCGAATGAATAACATTTCATGTGTAAGTACACGCAAATTACTTAATATTATCGATTATTATAAATATTACAATTAATATTCATGTTTCCCGCTCGCGGTTTTACACGTCATTAGAAAAAATTCAAGTCCTACTAAAGTAAAGGGTCTGGACGCGCAACAGCCAAATTTCTGTTGCTAAGTAAACTTCACTGTTTTAAAGCAGACTAATCAGCCTAAACACTCTGTTTATTTGTTTGCTTGCTGTAAAACAACACATAAATCAGCAGTTCTAACAAGTATTGATGACAATCGCCACCATTTGAAAACTGTCGTTGCTCTATTGTATTTATTGTATAACTCGACATATCAAACTTCGGCAGCCGGACCTTTTATTCTAGTGGGCCTCAAGTTGTCTCCTGACAGCGAACATTCCATCAAAAAGTGACAAGCAATACGCCGCCGCCCGCTCATATATCCATGTCATTCATACACACACATTATTTGATTGTATATCTTTATCACACAGGAATAAACTTTTGAATTAAGAAATTATACTGAAAATCGCTGAAAACAAAAGAGTGTTCCTTACTTTCCACATTATATTGTGAGTATATGAGACTATGGCGAGTCTATTTATTTATATAACGTCATTGGGTCAAACCCGTAATGAATTACGTTGTACGTTGAGATTTATTTTGCAGTTCAATTGAACTACGAATAATTTATTGTTAGTCGAGAGCCTTACTCCTTAACCACGGAAGCCATTACATTTATTGAAGTTCTACCACAAAGCATAATTAATTATAATAAGCATAATAAAATACGAAAAGTCTCATCGGGGGATTCTTTCATTCCCAAAACAGATAAAGTTTCTCAATGGTTTCTTAGACCAATATCAATAATTTAATACCAATCCATTCGAGGAATAACTAAAACTTCCCATAAATAAAAATAATAATTATATTTTGCAATCATTACTTCTCAAAAATCAAGCTGATTCGCAATATGATACTTGGTAATAGGTACCACCAAATACTAATGCATTATCAAATATATATTTCTTTTCTATTTCTTTTCTTTTCTATATAAATAAAAATGAATCGCCGAAATGTATGTACGCGCATAACTTCCTAACGACTGCACCAAATAGAATAATTCTTTTTTGTTGTGTTCGTTATTGTCAGGACAAGGTTTGTATAAAACTACTGGTGAGCTCTGACATTATGAATCTATATAAATAAAAATGAATCGCCGAAATGTATGTACGCGCATAACTTCCTAACGACTGCACCAAATAGAATAATTCTTTTTTTGTTGTGTTCGTTATTGTCAGGACAAGGTTTGTATAAAACTACTGGTGAGCTCTGACATTATGAAATTTGTATAAAAATGAATCACCGAAATGTATGTACGCGCATAACTTCCGAACGAATGCACCAAATTGGATAATTCTTTTTTTGTTGTGTTTGTTATTGTCTGGTGAGCTCTAGCATTATGAAATTTATATAAAAAAAATTGCAATTGATGGTACGTGAGCTTATCGCAAATATACGATTTGAAAACTAAATGTACCGGGAATTAATTTATGGAACGCGGGAGGGGGAAGGTGGAGGAGGTGGACTGGAAACGCGAGGGGGGAGGAGGACGGGGGAGAGGAATGGAGGGGGCGGAAGGGGAACGGGACGAATGGGCAAGGACATGCAGGAAGAAATAATTTCTTTATAAAATGGCATAGCAACGCATGCCGGGTACCAGCTAGTTTTCAATCGACAGAACATTGTCATCATACCGCATCTTTTAAAGCGCTAGAAGATCCTTCAATAGTGACTAGCTGCTTACAGTTCTCAAGTTCGTGAGAACGGGTCGTTACTTCGACTCCTTTTTGTAAATGTCGTCTTGTATAATATGGTAAGAGCTACCGGCTTCTCCTTCATAATATATTCCGAGGCTCTTCTGGAACCACATTAACAAGACCCAAACTATAGCCTCTACCTTAATCCGCTTCGCTTTGCTGCCCAACTGGGTGGCGATTGAGTTCCTTTGTCTTTACACTGTATAGACAGTCCCGCTCTTGTGAAGGTCTCACATAAAAAATAGAGTGTTCAATTCATACGCGGTAGAAGTGAAACCTTCAGAAAACTAAAGTAGATTTCAATTTGGGAGGCGAGAATGGATACCGCCGCCCCGGGAACCTTTATTTGATAACCAACACCCTCTGCCATAGGTCACCCCAAGTGGTTCGCTATGTTTGATGATTTAGCAGTGGTGCCCTGGATCACGGGTGAGGTTTTTTTTTTTTTTTACAGTGAATGCCGCACAAGAATCTCAACTGCTCCCGTCTGGAGCCAGTGAGACTATGGCATCCCCAATTGGGGTATGTTGTGAGGCTGAAAAGGTAGTGGGGAGGGGAAGGAGGTGGGGAAGAGGAAGGTTGGGAAGTACCTGGCTATTCAGATCTGGTCACCAAACACGGCTAAAGCCATTTTCAAGCAACGTTTCAATTCTGAATGGTGGTCTTACACCAGGGCGATACTAATAGTATCTTCCACTCTGGAACATGCCGCAAATATACTTTAATATACGTTTGTCTAGGTCTTGGATGTGGATGACCACGACACACTGAAGCCCAGATTCCTACCCACCCCTTAAACCCCTTTCCTTCCCAGAACTCTCCTCTCGATCCTTTCCTTAAAAAAAACGTCCACAAAGCTTCTCCAAAGATGACATAGGCCCTGAGGGAAACTATTTTCCTCAGGGCCTCCTGTGTGGAGCTCAAGTAAAAAAAAAAACAAGAGTGGGGAGGCTACGAAGCACCGCACACAGAGGAGACCGAAAGGCTACAAAGCACCGCACAAAGAGGAGACCGATAGTACAATCTCATTCTCTCGCAGGCTAGATCCTATTCATCTTTGTTTCTTTTTGCTGTCGCTATTTTCGTTTCATTGAGTTTCAAATCACAACGGTGCTAAAGAAGTTTCACTTCAAAAAAAAAAATTTAAAAAAATATCTAATCATTCTTAATATTCACGATTTCGCTTCTTCCCTCAGCATTCACAAGTATAATTTTAGTTTGTGCTAATGAATGAAAGAGACCCAGTACCTAGCCAGCTACTCATATCCTATGTATTTGTTTGCTATGGGTTGGTACTCGGCTAATTTTATTCGAGAAAGCAAATAATAATCCGAATTCCGGACCAAGATGTCCCATCTGTTTATTTTGTCGCATCAACTCGCAGCATCCGGTCAGATGCGAACCGGAATGGACCACGAGCCATTTCTGGTGACAGGGCAAGGATTTGACGCTTCTAGATTTCTATCAAATCACATATTAGAAGGCAAAATGGAAATATCAAGATAGCTCATAAAATTTGACGAAAGAGTATTAAAAATGGTTAATATCCGCTTAAAAATGTAGGTCATTAATGTCATTATATAATGCTATCTTCGCGGCGTGCGTTGCACTGCCATATTCAAAGAAATAAATTGTTTCTCCCAGCATATTCTTTCCCGTGCGTCCCCGTTCCCCTCCCGTGTCCCCGTTTCCCTCCCGCGCTCTTCTTCCACCTTCCCCGCCTTTCCTCTCCTCTCTCCCGCTCCCCTTACCGCCCTCCCGCGTTCCATATATTCAGTCCCAGTACATTCAGTTTTCGAACAGCTCGCGTGCCACTTATTACAATTTTTTTATTAAAATTTTCTTTTTTCATTTATTACAAATATTCATTTTTGTAAATTATCAGAACAATCCATCAAATTTGGTACTTAATATAGGTACCTATTTAAAACATCTATAATTATTGATTCCATTCAAAGTATTAGGCGAATATTTCAAATAAATTCATTCATTTAAAGAGTTTAGAAAATTGAATTTTGATTTCACAATCATTGTTTGCAAAATGTCATTCTCAAATTTTTACATTTTTGACAGTTACGCAAGAGTTTTTTTAATGATTAAACAATTTTTCAGATGCATTGTCTTGTGGTTGTAATAACCCAGAAACCTTTGCGGGGGTTTAAACAAGGTATTTAGAAAGCTTCAAACATTTCCTATGCTTAATATAGCAATACATGGACATCTCATATACTCGTATATTTACATGCACCCAAGCAAGCATATTTTAGATTCAGTCACAATCATGAATGCTGTTATTGTATTTGAAGGATCTACATCTAAAATTTCACATTCAATCTTCCAGAGACAGTGGAACTATGGCATCCCCAATAGAGGTATGTTGAGAGGCTGAAGGGCGCGGGAGGGGAAAGAAATGGGAAGATTAAGGTTGATAAACACCTGGTATTAATATCTGGACACTAAACATTGCGAAAATAATTTTAACAGCTGAATTTTAGATTCAGAATAGTCCTCTTTCACCAAAACAATTCTGAATGCATCTGTCACTCTGAAAACTTATTATAAGAATTCACATTAAAAAAATATCATAAAATCAACTTAGGAACTTATACGTACGGTACGTACTAAACAAAAATGATAATTAATTATACTTTGATGTTAAAAAAAATCGATTCTTCTTCTATTAAGTAAGTACCTTAATTTTTTTTATAAAAGGACAAAGCTCATCATTTCTCATTGCAAAGATAATAATCTAGTTGTTGGTTATGAAATTGGAATAATAATGGCTCTGGACGCAGCAACTCAGCTGGGAATACACCAGGGTTTCAGAAATGGACCGCAGATCCTTTTGGTTTTCGTTTTAGAATCCGTTTCAGAGCTGAGCGTTCTGTCATCTCGATATGCGAGATTATAATTCTGAAATCAAATATTTCATCCTGGAGCGCAGTTCGAATCCTCATCATAATATATATTATGTTTTACATTATTCTCATTAGTTATAAACAAATATCTATCGCGAACATCAAGTTGAATATATGCGTCAGGTTGAGTGCTGTGCTGTTTAACCGAACAAAACAAAAATTTTAGAACCCAATTTCTTCTTGTTGTTCTTACAAACTAGGTTGTGGAATGAATAACGTTAATCTGCGAGAAATAGTTATGACTCAGGCGAATTCTCCGGTTATTGTTTTACATTTTCTTATTAATTACTGTACTTTTGTTTCCTTGAGAATTCCCTCAAAACATCATCAAAAATACTAAAATGGGTTGTTAGTTTATCTATAACTCTAGTTCAATGAACTGTAGTATTAGGATTTTATCTGAATTTAAGGGCCTGCATCCCGGTTTTCCACCGATTTATTACATATTTACCTTAAACACGGTAAGTTTTAAAGCTCTTAAAAAATATATGTTATTCTTGAAGATAATATCTAGACATTGCCCGCGCCGAAACGCAAACTATATAAAATTCCCTCGATAGAAATAAATTGCAAAGTATGCTCCAAAAATTATTATTAACACGTTTGTTTCAGTTATTTTACAAGTTATATGTATGAAAAAATTCACAGTGTTTCTTTAAATGCTGTTTAAGATAATGCCCGCGAGATTTTTGCTCTATTTTAAACGAGTCGTGTTTTATTAAACATTTGCGCAATTTTCGCATCGATTTTGTCGCTGTAAATGTTAGCGCTCTCCTCTAACATTCGTAATTTCGTATCTCTCCATCTTCTTCTTTTCGATTGGAAAAAACAATTCGACAAGAGATCAAGTAGGTAAGTACCTCCAAGTAATTATAAATACATCCAACAATTTTTAAATAAGTCTGTGCGGGTCATAAACAATATTTAATTTTTGATCATTTCCTCGGCTAAGTCCGACATCACGACACAAGCAACATTTTTCGCCTAGTGTGGTGGTAGTAGGAGATTTTCAAAAATTGTTGGGTTATTCTTAACCCGGGAATGTTTGTCTTTTTTTTTTTAAAAAGAAAAGAAACCAAGACCTCGACCTTTCCAAGAAAGCTTAGAAAAACTCTGTCAAGACTGAGATCCTGGGTTCAATTACTAGATGCGACCGAATCTTTTTTTAATTTTTCTTTTTCTCATTTTCGTTTGAAAGTCGCTAACATTGTCTTTAATGATCAAAAACAATAATTTCGGTTGTGTGCGTCTTGCATAAGTCTCTGGTTTGACCTCAAATTTCCTTTGAATTAAAGTGTTAATTTCAAAATTGGAAAAAAAATAAGGGATTTCTGCTCTTGTATACAAAAATCACCTTGGCCCGTCCAGAGAAAACGGACTTTAAAAGTGAATAGTTAGGTATTTCCCTACCTTCATATTTTCTCTCGATTTTCACTGATCTCAGGCAAAGTTAACACCTTTGTTAACATTGTAGGCCGGCGTAGTCCAGCGGTAAGGCTCTTGACTAGCACACCGAAGGTCGCGGGATCGAATCCCGGCGTGGCAAATAAATTTTATTTGATTAATTTGTGTTATTTCACAATTTATTCATTTAAAATAATATATAGTATACTTGCGGCACGTTCCGGAGTGGAAGATACTCTCAATATCGCCCTGGTGTAAGACGACCATTCAGAATTGAAACGTTGCTTGAAATGGCATTAGCCGGGTTTGGTGACCAGATCTGAATAGCCAGGTACTTCCCCACCTTCCTCTTCTCTATCTCCTTCCCCTCCCCACTACATTCAGCCACACAACATACCCCGATATGGGATACCATGGTCTCACTGGCTTCAGATGGGAGCAGTTGGGACTCTTGTGTGGTATTCATATAAAAAAAAAATTTAAAAAAACATTTGGTAAGATAATACGATACACCTATTGATATTTTTAAAGTATCAAAAACCAGGGAACAAACTTGAGTACAAATACTGCTCACACCTTGATTCCGAGCCAATCGCACTTATCAGAACGTACATAGGATAGCATCCGTTTAAAACATTTATTTTCCCATCCAATAATACCTCACATTCACGGCCCTAACTCCAATTACATAACAGTTTTACACTCGAATAATCTGCTCATTAAAAATAAGTGTCGGCCTATAGATTTATTACCCTCGAGATTGAACAAATAAATGTAATCAGTTAAGATTAATTCAATTAACAATTAAATTGATTTACGTTCTTTAAAAATGGAAATACGAGGCACAACTTTCCAGTTCATTCATTCACGCTTTACTGCATTTCAGTATAAAAGATATATTCTGGAATTTCATCTGTTTCTTGGTGACTTATTTTTTACTATTTTCCTTGAGATTTTATCGTGACGAATATTTTTTTTTTTATGGTTGGATTTGTATAGATAAATTGTATTTTTCCGGGTGGGAGTTTTTAGTTTGCAGGTTTCGTGAAAGAATAACGATGTTGCTTTATTTAACAAGCATTCCGAATAATCAGTGTTTCCGGTCCATCGCAGAAGATTCATTCAGAAGCTGGGTTTCTTTTGCGTTGCATTATATTTTCAGAAAACAGAGGAAAACTCACACAACTCGAAAAAACTTTGAATATTATTTTGTTCATGAAAATTTGGGTAGACTGTAATGACTTGTGCATAATAAATAACGCAAAGAATAACATGAAATTAGAGGTTCGGGTTCAGTGAGGTTTGTCAAGGTCTTGGCGACGAATGCCTTTGCCCACGTACTACATGGCGGGCCGGATCGGGAGAGAATAATTGAGGGAGACCTAACCTAGACCTCTTCAGCCGGACTCTCTCGACCTATCGCTTTGCACAACAGTGCTTCATACGTCCGTCACTCCTGGAGGCATTACTCTCAGATTCTTACTCACCCTCATACTTTTTTCCTTCCCAGAACTTCCTCCCCTTCCTTTCCTTAAAAATATCCTACACCCAGCATTCCCACAGATCACGCCCTTTTTTTTTTCGGGTGTGAAGCTAACGTAAAAAAATATATGAACCTTCAGACACGATTTGAAATTTTCACCACTAAAAGTATTATCATGATTTATTTATCGTGATTTATGATTGCATGTTTTCCCTGATGATGGACACTGTAACGCTGTCCGAAACGTTGGCTAAAATGGAAGTTAGCGCAACATGGCAAAATACGTCAAAAACAAATCATGATGGTAGATACTGCCCATATCTATTTTTAGAAATTCAGGAAAAATCAACAATATTTACGCACTAAACAAAAGGTTTAGAACAGGTATAAAATTTGAGAAACTAAAATACTTATTTTTTATACAAAAAGTTGATGAAAAAATAATATATATGATTGCAAAAATAGATTTTCAACTATTTAGCTACTCAACACAATCTTTAGATGGGTGAAATGAAGAGGTATATTCAAATAAATTAATTACCTACCAACCGATTTTCCCAACTTTGCTAAAAACCTAAACTCACTTCTAGAAATTATTTTTTGTATTATTATTTAGGCCAAAAAAATGGAAATGCCATATATCACAAAAAAATAGCACGTATACAAAACTTAAACTTCAATCTCGCAACATTAATTTAATAATTATGAAATAATTTTACTTTGTATAAACCACTTATTTGTTGTGCAAATCCGACCGGTTTCGGAACAAACGTTCCTTCGTCAGAGAAAGCTTATACTAATTTGACAGTTTCGAACAATGTTTTATTATGGTAGGGGTGGAGCTGTTGCTAGATAATAATGTAGATTGGGTAGGTAGGTATTAGTGTAGAGTGGGTGGGTAGGGGAACAAATCCATGATTGGGCTATATGACAATATTTTTTGTTTGTTGATAATAGATTCATTATTTTTAAGGGATTTTTTAATTTCCAAGGCTTCTAAGTTATCCAAACGTTTTCCTTTTTTTGATTAATATGAAGAATATTTATCCCTGTATTTTTTTCAAAACTATGGTTATTTTCAATTATATGGTTAGCAAACTCAGAAAAATTATTATTATTAAGACACCTTAAATGTTCTTTGATTCTGATTTCAAAATTACGAGTGGTTTTTCCAATATTGGAGCATTGTTCGAAACTGTCAAATTAGTATAAGCTTTCCCTGACGAAGGAACGTTTGTTCCGAAACCGGTCGGATTTGCACATCAAATAAGTGGTTTATACAAAGTAAAATTATTTCATTATTCTATAATGGATAACCACAAAGTAATAGCTACATTCAAAAATATTAATTTAATAAATTTTTTAAAATACATTATGTGAATTTTCATTCTGGAGTTATGATATTTCGCTCTGAAAAAAATCATAAAAATCAAAATACAATCTGGAATCAGAAGTGGGTCAATCCGACGCTCATTCTTTCTGTTTTCATTAATGGCTGCTGGTTTAAACGAGTGTGGCACGTTCTTGTTCTTTTTCGTACGACATTATTCGCTTTTGCTTCGCCTCCGACTTTTTGTCCCATCCACATCCTGCCATTCTTAGTTGGCGGATGAATGAATACAACATCTCTCGTTGGAATTTAGAGATGAACGGATACGAGAGTGATAGTTTGGGGTTTATTGTGTTTTGCAATAAAAGCTGAAAGTGATATAATGGTGATTCAGATTGTATCATTAATTATTCTGATTTTATTGCTTTTAGTATTAATCTGTATCATTCACTATATTACTATTTTTATTTTTTATGCCAGTAACGTACAAGAACTGCTATTTTTTTTATGTGCATTACAGATTGATGTAATCCCATTACAATACACATGACGTATACATAACTTCAAATGAAAAATTTTACAATACTATATATTTTTTAGAGTTTTTGCCCAACATGACTCTTGAAACGTTCAAGGCCAATGTTGAAAACGTCAAGAGTCTTAGAGATATCATTTAGTAGCACTATACCTCTTGTCATGCTGTGCTGGGCAAGAACGTCCGTTCTGCCATGTTGAATACAGAGCAAGTCGTGGTGACGACCCTGGCAATAGTTGTTAGGTACGAACAATTAAAGCTTAAATCTATTAACCCGACATTTGCCAATCGTACACCGGTGTGTCAGGAGATTTTACACGCGATTTTGACCCTTATGTATAAAGAAAGTGTATGAAGAACACGGTCAGAATCGCTTGCTCTATTATCGCCCTTTACCATAGCAAAACCTGCAATGCGCCTAGTCGCTCCAAATAATTTATATTAATAATTTACCGGAGCGCGGGGATGTGCGCAGTTCTTGCGCATGCGCGGGAAAAATTCCTTTATCTACGATTTTGACCCTTCTATGTACAAAATTTGTCGAGGACAGTGTCAGAATCGCTGGACACGAAATGTAATTTCTGCCGTGTCATAATTTATGCGTCTTACTCGACTAAAACATCGCAAAACCTATCAATTTACGTAATTAACGAAAATAATGTTATTTTGGTAGATAGTTTATTGTGTTGTGAAGGTGTTTTTCAGTCAATAAAATATACAATAGCTCAAAATTAATCCACAAAACATTCCGTGTTGTTCCCCGGCATTCAACGAGTTAAAGCGTCTGGAGCCAGTGAGACTATGGCATCCCAAATTTAGGTACATTGTGATGATGAAGGTAGCGGGGAGGGGAATTAGTTGGGAAATAGGAAGGTGGGGTAGTACCTGGTCATTCAGAGCTGGTCATCAAACACGATTAAAGTCATTTCAAGCAAAGTTTTAATTCTGAATTATGGTCGATACCGATAGTAACTTCCAATGTGGAACGTGCCGTCGATACACTATATTATATTATATTAAATTAATGAATTTTGAAATATCACAAATTCAAAAAAAATATATATTTGCGCACCCGGGATTTTAACACGCGTCCTACGGATTGCTTGTCGAGAGCCTTGCCCCTCGATCACGGAGGTCGTCAAGCACCGTTTCGATTCTGAATGGTGGTCTTTCACCAGCGTGATACTGAACGTATCTAACTGTCTAAAAAGTGCTAGAAATTTTTTAAAATTAATAAATTGTGAATTACCACAAATTAATTAAATAAAAATTACTTTCGCACGCAGGGATTCAAACTCGCGATCTTCTGATTAGTGGACAAGGAATACTCGACCACGGAAGCCGTCGTTTTATTTTAAATTGATTTAGGTTCGTCAATCATTAAAATCGTTTTCTAAGGATCAGTTATCACGAATATAAAGCCCATAGTTCGTTTAAAGGGATAATACAAAACTGACTTGAAATATTATCTACTGTGTCAAAGTCACCAACCTATTTAAAAAAAAGAAAGATGAATTAAAAAAATAATAAAATTAATTAATCTAATATTATTAAGACTGCGATATTTCCACCAACGCGTTGCGCGCGCACAACACATCTTCATTTCTATTGTTTTATTATGCTCGGTTGGTGTCCAGAATAGAACATGTCCAATATGAACGCGGTATGAATGAATCCCGCAGAATAACCGCATACCCCGTCCGTGTTATTGTATAGAGGTAGAGACTATAAGCGCTTCCGCCCGATGGACAGTGGACATTTTTTAGGCGTCCACTTTTCGACGCCCAGCATCTCGGACGTCGTGAGAAATGGCGGCGACGCGTTTCCGGTCGAGAGAGCTTTCAAACAAAGGAAACGGACTGTTATTAAGTGAAAGCGGAAGTCGATAATCTATTATCTTCCGAGTTTATACATTTGTGATTAAAGATTTATTGGTTGCTTGCTATTATCTTCGCTGGTCGGTCAGTAAAGTTTCTGCGGCTGCAACATTAACATAACAACAGCATTATAATCATTAGCTGCATTCGTTGATTGAGAATAATTAAAAATTTTGTTTACAATAAATTACGACTACACATCAAGAATTTTGGCTTTCTTGTAATAATGTCTATCAGTGTGAATTAAGAAAAGTTTAAGATCACACAACAATTCATGATCGGAAAGCTCCGGCGTCCATGAAAACCTGCACATAATCTTTAACTACAACGCAACTATGTTCAGCTAATGAAATTTTGGAACACCACAAACCAGCCAAAAAATACAAAAACTTTTATTTTTTAACCCAAATTTTTGGTGAAGCCCAGTACGTAGTAGAGTTTTACATTAGCTCCACCCAGGAGGCCTTGAGGAAAACAATTTACCTCGGGGCTTGTGCTATCGTTAGGGATGCTGTGTGGAGGATTTTTTAGGGAAAGAAAGGAGAGGAAGTTCAGGAAATGAAAAAGGTATGATGTGTGGGTAGGAATCTGGGGGTTAATATGTCCAGGAGTGGCGGATGCATGAATCTATCATCCCTACTGTGGTAAAAGGCAGTGTGCGGGAACAAAGATAACATAACAATGGTATTATATTATTGAGATGTGCTATTCGCAGTTTTTACTGGGTGGGACTGTGTTTACTGGCGTCGACGATACTATATAGCCGATAGCCAACACTACTGCACACCATAAAAAAATCAATTAAATAAACGAATTCTTTCCGTATTAAAACTATTTGACGGTCTTCTGGCGATCAGGCGGCCATCATAGCATATCTCTTGTATTTCAATATCTTTGGTCAGGAGAGTCCGGCTGGAGTAAAATGTCTCCATCAACCAGTCTCTCCAGATTCGGCCCGCCACGCAGTAGGTGGCCAAACGCATGTGCCGCAGATACACAACCGCACTCTATGAACCTGGGCACCCCTGCTGTAATGTCTGTGTGAATTATATGAGTGCAAGCGAGATAGCATGCTTGCGCGAATCTATATAAGGCGATGCGTGCTAGATCCGTCCTCTTTTGTGTTAGGCAGCTCCCTAATAAATAGATACTAGTACAGTATTCCGTTACTCTCTCTTCTTTGAGTACTACCTACCAATATTCGTCTACACTTCCCATGTAAGTCCGCTGGACATTACTACAGACTCAGCCTGTAGAGCTGATATCAACATATCGCAACCGATATTACACCTGCGAAGTCACCAAACATAGCGAACAACTTGGCGTAACCTATGGCAGGGGTGTAGGTTATTCAATAAATGATTCACGTGGCAGCGGTACCTGTACCCGTGTATGCCCATAAATGTGAATAAATAACAGAAAAGTGATAAAATGTTATGTTATGATAAGTTATTAGAATCTTTGCATTGTTTCAAAAACAATGGTGTCTAATTGTATATTTAAGGAACGCTAAATTCGTACTAAAAAATAGAAAAGACAAACAGTTGGTTCGTATTTATGTACTCGCTTGTAATTTGGAAAAGAACATCTGAACAATGAGCTGACAATGACGGCAGCCACACGGAGGGAATGACCAAGCAAACAAATAATGTATAAAAAAACGTTGAGTTGTCTCAGGTTTTGAACGCGGGCATTTGCACTTGTCGACACGCGTCTGTCCACGGATGGATTAAAAATCTTGTCACTCCGGTGTTTACTTGAACGCTTTTGAAAAAAACAAGCAAAGGTATTAACCATTTGTTTTCCACTCGTGCTAAAAGGTGTGAACAAAATAATCAATTTCGAGCGCAGGAATGTTTAACCTGTGTGTCACATGTCGATAAATCTTGTAGAAGCTTCTCATAAGAAAAATATATCCGTGTACAAATGTATAAAGACATTTGCAATTTGGGGTAACTTTTCAATACATAAATAAATAGCATCCCACATAAAAACACTGACTTTTCAAAAATGTTTAGAATGTGGCTGATTCAAAGCCGCATGTCATAGATATTTGTAAAAAAATATTTCTGTTCTTTATTTGCTTTATGTATTAAATGATATCTTTATCTTGTTTATATATATAAAAATCTCGTGTCACGATGTTTGCTCTAGATTAACTCCGAAACTACTTAACCGTTTTTTATGAAATTTGGCTCACTGAGTGTATCTAATAGTCCAACATAAAAGATAGGATAGTTTTTGACCTCAATATTTATAAGTGCGAATTAAATGTTTGTTACAGGACAGTGCTTTGTAATTTTTTTTCTTACATGAGCTCCACACAGGAGGCCCTGAGGAAAATAATTTCCCTCAGGGCCTATGTTATCTTTGGGTATGCTGTGTGGAGGGTTGTTTAAGGAAAGGAAGGAGAAGATAGTTCTGGGAAGGAAAAGGGTTTAAGGGTTGGGTAGGAATCTAAGGTTCAGTGTGTTCTGGTCATCCGCCTCCAAGATCTAGATAAACCTCACTCCATGAACCCGGGCACTCCTACTAAATTACCAAACGTAGCGAACCACTTGGGGTGACCTATGGCAGAGGTGTTGGTTAATTACTTGTAAGTTCCATAACTTTTTAACAGATGGCGGTGTGAGTAAATTTATTGACACACTTGGTTATCTAGGTTGGGTAACCATCCAGAATATGGCGTTGTGTTTCGTTAGCCACAGCAACGCGTGGCCGGGTCAGCTAGTTATTATATAATTTATAAAAACAGTTTATTTATAAACAAGTTCTGCTAAGTAATTTTTATTACACGTGACGGCTGTTTAATTACAGTAATTGGGGAAACTTTGACAATGACAATTTCCGTCATTTTACTCGGAAATCAAGAAGGACATTTGTAATAAAAAGTTGGTATTATTTTTTTTACATAAGTAGGTACCTATCTAGAAATAATATACATATATCGTCTGTAAGTAGTATAACCACAGTTTGCTAATGCCTTCAGTAATTCAATAATTACATAGCCGAACAGTTTTTATTAATTATAATGATTATATTAAACACAAAAGACATAAGCATTAAAACGTAATTCTACAAATTAAACGTAATAACCTAATAACAATTAATAAATGTTTTTTTTTGTACGAAATTTTTCAATTAATATCATTTAGTAAAACACACCTACGACATATACAATTATCATAATATTACATGCATACAATCAACATACACTAATGTTAAGGTTAGTGGTTCAATTTGATTCCTTTTTGTAAGCATCGGTAATATGACAGTAAAATATAAGTGAATGTCTGTATACATAATAATAATAATAGTAAATTTTGATGATTTACATATGCGCCAATTTGGTGAAAGAACACCTCAAGATACAGCTCATAGATATTTAATTATCTTTCTCGTTAATTAAACAGACAATCTAATAGAAAAACTTACGCCTAACAAATTGCATCCACCGGCACCAGTTCGTCAATTGATACCCAAAATACTAAAACACAAAACTGTATTTTAATTAATGATGTACATATATAGGTACCGCCACCCCGGGAACCATTTTATTAATAATATATTAATATATTATATTAATTTGTATTAATATTATATTATGAGAACTTTTTCAAAAAAGTTATATTATTTGCTTTATCATTGAATCGATAAAATGATTTAAAAAATTGAATTCAATGCAATACCTACAGATATTTAAATAATTTTATCGATACACAGGAATTGAACCAACAGCCTTCGAAAAAAGGCACACTTAGTGATTTGTATGCTTTATTCGAAAATAATGAGAAACAATGACAAACAAACCAAAATTCCACGCAATGGTTAAAATATTCAACAAAAAAATCATTATGCTCATAAATCAAATATTGATTCAATAAATAATGAAAATGTTTGCTTCCTGTGCTTGCAAAATGCAAAGACAATCAAAAATGTTCAGAAATTTAAATTTTGTTTGCTACATTTATTATTTTGAAATTCCTGCCAATTAATACCGCCTCTGCCCATTGTCCGTCTTCGCGTTAATGAAAAGACAAAAAGGTAGAAAAAACATTTGAATGTCGACGCAAACAAACGAATGGACAGTATGGCGGACTGACAGGTGAAAAAACAAAAGAAGGCAAACAAAGAAACGTCAGATGTGAAATCTGAGAGACAAATGAAAGATGCTGGACAAGAAAGAATTGCACAATAAGACCACCTAACGCGGAGGCGTAGACTCTGTTTGATTAGACAGGTTAGTATCAGATGAATAATTAGTTCTTTGTATAGTTAAAATTCTTATTCAACGCCTAATTATTTCATCGTGTATTATTTTTGGGCGTTTGTCAGCTTCTGATTACATAATACAGGCGGCCACACAGAAATGTTTATTGATGTAATAATGGTTTCCTGAAAAATGTTTTTTGTTTTATTTTTGATGACATGAGAAGTAATCCTTTTTACAAGTAATCCCTAAACAGTGAGTAAATGCAATATCAAAAATATCCTAAAAACACTGAACAATACAATTCAGAAAACACTAAACATGCAAATCAGTTTTTAAACCGCATGAAAATTACTTTGTTGAGTTCTGGTCAAATATCGATATAAAAACAAAGAATTGTTTTTTTTTGCGATTGTTTCCTATTTACCAGATAATATATCTTATTTTTCATGTATATTATATAATAATATAGTGAGAAGTTTTTACAGAATAGCTTACTAAAAAACTCCCATTTTGGATTATTATATGAGATAGGTATATAATAATAAAAAAAACAATTTTGGAGAGTTTTCAACGAAATAATGATCTTTATATACTTTTGAAAAGTTAAATATCGATATTTTTGCCATTGACAGCGCTGCTAAAAGTGACTCGCAAAAGTCTTAGAAAATTCATTTAAAAGCTTTTTTTTTAATAATGTGCATTCATATAAAAGGGTTAACATATATTTTTTTTGGCCTTGCTAGGAAATCTTTCTCACTAGGAAATCCTGTGTCGAGACAGACTAGTTCACAAATATTTTATAAATATTAAATAAAGTACATTTTTCAAAAAAGTCAAAATTTTTGACAAAAATTTTCGGTTGGTATGTAGTGGTAACAATAATGAGAAAGAGGATTATATTTGGGTGAGGTGACTAATTATTGTGCGACCTTTTTCGATGATGCATTGTTTGATCAGGATTTTGTTTTTGTTAATATTATTCGATTGTCTTGTTTTGTCAGGTAGGTCATTGTATATTTTAGACGCAATGTATTTGAAATTTCTTTGACCAAATGTTGTGTTTGTTTTAGGTGTTTGTATGAGTTCTTTGGTTTGGGCCGCGTGATTACAATATTTTGGGTATTTTCATAAAATGTATGTGTTTTATTTTTAAACAGATGAGTTAATATTGTTTAAAGTTTTATATAAGAGTAGCTACAATAATAAAACATAACGCAGGTCCCAGATTGATATTGGCGTAAGCGATTCTGAGCTTGTCTTTCACACAGTTTCTCTTTACATAAGGGTTAAAATCAAATAAAAAAAAAAAAAAAATTACCCGGACACCGCGGCCGTCGGGTAAGTCACAGTTAAGAGAGTTAAAAATAAAAGTGGTATTTACTAAGTTATTGTTTTACTTTAAAATAAAAATATAATATATTTTATTAATGACATTTGCCTCGCGTGTGGGCATGGAATGAAGTACACATAGTGAGGTTGGGATGGGTGATTGTTGATTGGCCTGTTTGAAAGATGTCAGATTCGGTATGCAGATGCATTGGACGCTGCGCTACTTATCCCAGGCAATCTAATGCAACTAATTCGGGACGCGTCGGTGCAACGAGAATAATGCTTTTGTTCCGATGGATAAATACTTTAATTAGCCGGTGGTGTTGGAATTAAAATCTTGGTACAAAATTAATTATGTGAAAATATTGATGAAAGGGCAATGAGTGAAATTTTGTTCGGAAAGAATTACCTATTTCATATCAAAATTTAAGTTAGAGAATATATGAGGTGAAAGTGAACGGTAGAAGAAGTCTGGTGATACAAAAGGCTGGTGTCATTCCTTTTTGGTGTCTCAAGTGCTCCCAAGATACTCTCAGTATCGCCCTGGTGTAAGACCACCATTCAGAATTGAAACGTTGATTGAAATGGCTTTAGTCATGTTTGGTGACTGGATCTGATCAGCCAGATACTTCACCTTCCTCTTTCCCATCTTATTCACCTCCCCACTACCTCCAGCCTCACAACATATCCCAATTAGGGTATCCCATAGTCTCACTGGCTCCAGATGGTTAGTAGCAGTTGAGACCCTTGTACCACATAATTAAAAAAATAAATTATTGTTCTTGTTTTTTTTCCATAAAAATCTTACGTCGTGATTAAAATAATATTGTTCATATTGTATCTACTGATCCTATTTAAAAAAAATATAGGTTAACTGATTGTGTAACATTTATAGCCATTTTATAAAGGACCGTGTTTACATATTAAATATGCCATAAACATACATAAATTAGTATGATATTTTGAAATATCCTACCAGTGACCCAGAAAACAATAAACAATTTTGTTTATTTCACCACAAGCTTTTCTGAATTGTAATTGTTTTAGTGGTGTTTTTTAAGTAATCTGAGTATTGTACCAGATGGAGGTATACTTTTACATATAACTAAACATCAACTAAAATTTTGATTTTTTGGAGAAGTCCGACTAATCAATTATTATATTAAAGTAAGTTCGCAGGGAAAATGACTAAGTAATAAAATTTAATACTATTAAAATCCGAAAAATTAACACCTTGGTAAATTAATGAAGTTTATAATTTTTATGAACTATGTAACGGCCAGGCCCATGAAGGAACAAAAAGAGTCGGCAGCAATTTTAAGCTAAAATGTATTAGCGTCGCGCGCGAGGTCGTTAGGGGTACAATGGATTGCCGGACCCCCGAAGCGTCGCGACGCCCTGACCGTCGCAGACTATGGCAAGGAGTCGCTATTGTCGACTGTGAGATTATTGTCTCAAATTTATTATAATTGAGGACAGTTGTGTGGTGGTTTATAGTATTATGGCGAGCACACTTGAAATTGTTAGGATATGAAGATTGTGTTTCACAGTATAGATTTCCGTAATCAAAATAAGGTTTTGCCATTTTCGGTCTGGAATCTATTTACACAAATGGTATTACAAAGATTTTAGTACGTATTCCTAAACTAAAACAATGACTTTAAAGGGATTTGTTTTTCCCATTATTATGTTGGTCACTTTTCGTGACTGTGGATGAATCGTGGTATATTAAAATTACCTTCGGTTTTTTTTAACTTTATCACTAGGGAGGAAGCTCTGGTAAAAAAATTCCCTCAGAGTCCCTCTAACATATTTGGGGATACCGTGTGGAGGGTATTTTTAAGAAAAGAAAGGAAATTAAGTTCTGGGAAGGAATAAGGTTCGAGGGGTGGTCAGGAAACTGGGGTTCATTGTATCCAGGAGTGACGGACGTATGAATCTAATGGATTACTGCAAGAAACGTATCATTGCCTACACAACTCATGATAATTATATTTTTTTAAATGAAAATAAAGAATTAGTATGTATAACCAACCATTTTTATTATATTTTTGACGGCCTCCGTGGTCGAGGGATAAGGCTCTCGACTAGCAAACCGAAGGTCATGGATTTAAATTCCGGCATGTGAAATTTTTTTGTTATTGATTAATTTGTGTTATTTCACAAATAATTCATTAAAAATAATATGTATCATATAAGTGACACGTTTCAGAGTGGAAGATACTCTCAGTATCGCCCTGGTGAAGACCACCATTTAGAATTGAAACCGTGTATGGTGACCAGATCTGAATAGCCAGTTAGATACTTCCCCACCTTGGTTTTCTCCATATCCCTTTTCTCCCCACTACATTCAGCTTCACAACATACCTCAATCGGGGATGCCATAATCTAACTGATTACAGCACTGGGAGCAGTTGGGACTCTTCTGCGGTATTCACATAAAAAAAAGGTTGCTGCAGTTTGAGACCATGTTTTCACATCCCCTAGTTATTTCTAAACCACATATAAAAACAAATACTTTGCACTAATGAGGTTGAAACATTGTGACCGATTATTCGCTCTTTATTATCCGGGTATGAGAGAGGAATGCCAATTGAATCAACTCTCAGTTGTTAAAATCGTTATTTGTCGCATGGTTGTTAAAATTATCGTTTTCCGGTTGTCTTGTCATAGCTATCTTATTCCAAGAAGCCCCTGTCGACAGAAGTTGGTATAGGTAGACAGGTACCAAATATTGTGGTTCCTGGATCCTTAATGCATGATAATATCATTGTGTGGGTATATACATAAATACTTGTCACACTTAATCACAAACACGTAAACACCTCAGCACAGGTTCTCCTAGTGAGGTGTTCACGAAACATACAAAATTACCCATCCACAGTTTCACCTTCTCAAACCTACCTTACACCCAACATAATTAAATTTCAAAATATATTATGTAAAAATGTTTTCAAAATATATTATGTAAAAATGTCAACAAATAGGTAAATACTGTAATATATAGAAATAAATAAATAAATAAATATCGAAAATGTCATCAATAAAATTTATTAATTATCCTTATTAGAATAATTAATCTTATTTTATGTTAGTACCGCTATGCCCAGGGCTGGGCAAAATACATGCTTGGCTGTAATTGAAATACAAATTACAAAATACTTTTTCGCATGTATTTAAAATACGAAATACAAAATACTTTCAGGTCGTGTATTTGAAATACAAAATACAGTATTTTAACCATTTTTTTCTTTCAAATACAAAATACAAATTACAAAATACAAAATACATTTGGTTTTGGTAGAACCTTTGGTTGCAATAAATTGTCGTAAATGCCCTTATCTAAGGGTGCGTTTCCATAGAAGCAATGTTGAGCAGAGTGAAACAGAGACGTGCAAAAATTGACCAATCATATTGCTCAAAAGACACATCTCATCTCCGCTTCACTTGAAAAATTTGTGGTAAAGGATTCAGGTGTTAGGTAATATAATAATAATATATTATTATTATAACACGACATTTGTATAGCGCTATTTTGTGTTATTTCTAGTGACCGACCGAAGGTTCGGTTTCGGTTTCGTCAAGGTTCGGTAAAAAAATCTAGTTTCGGCATCAGTTTCGGTTTCGGCAGAAAATCTGCCGAAACTTCGGCCGCACCAAAACTCTGCATTTTGTGAATTATCGCGTGCCGTTTGACTGACTTCGGGTGAGTTCGTGGCTCGTGTGTCATCCACCATCATCAACTGAGTTCGCTGGCCGGTCCGGCGTGCTTGTATTGTGAGTTTATGTAATCACAAACTTCAATTATTTTTATTTATTTCATTCTAATTTTGTAAATAAAAATTAAAATCTAGTCTCCTTCAACGGAAGCGATCTTCCGAACAGTCCCTCCTTTGATGTGCTTGATGTAAGGCCCTCCGTTCATGGAGATACTTACAATCTACGTAATTGTGACGAAACCACAAGTACCCTGTTGATATACATACTACTTTTTAATGCTAGTCTCCGTACACGGCGCTATCCGAAATATACTATATAGTCACATGAGAACGGGTCGTTTCTATGACTCATTCTTGAGTTCAACAGCTCGGCTGTGGAACCCGGCCTCTATGTTTCCTCCCTCCTTCCTCTCCCCAAAAAGACCCTCCATACAGCATCTTCAAAGATGACATACGCCCTGAGGGAAATTATTTTCCTCAGGGTCTCTCATGTGGAGTTAATGTAAAAAATGTTGTGATTGTAAACGCAATTAAAATTATAATACTCAATTTATGAGGTCCTTACTTTATAGTGAATAAAAGTGTTAAAAATAAGCCGAATTTCAGTAAACAATAGATTTTTAACATGTGTAAAAAAGTTTCGGTTTCGGTTTCGGCCGAAACTGAGACAGATATCGAATATTCGGTTTCGTTTTCGGCAGAAAATCCTGTTTCGGTCGGACACTAGTTATTTCACTTCAAGTGCGCTCTACTGTAATTAACTTAAAAATAGTTTAGTATTCAGTCAAATTATTCCTATAGTGCTTGATCTAATACTATGACACAAAAATGTACAATACAAAGCAATGACAAGCATTACATAATATGATAGAAAATGTACAATAACAGTGCTATTATAGCACAGGACGTGTTGCCAACTCTAAATATTAACACACATAACATATAGCTCTGGATTCTAGCGTTTTTAGTCTACGTATTATCTATGTCAGTTTATTTTTCATTATCATTATTAAGATCGCTAAATGTATTTGAAAATGTATTTTGAAGCCATAAGTATTTGAAATACAAATTACAAAATACCTCAGCCCCAGGTAATTGAAATACCAATTACAAAATACATTTTTAGGAAGTAATTGAAATACAAATACAAAATACGTATTTGTATTTCAAATACGTATTTCAATTACAAGTATTTCAAATACTGCCCAGCCCTGGCTATGCCATCCCAATTATTGAGGTAGGTTATGAGTTATGAGACTGAGTAGATTGGGGAAGGAAAGTAGATGGGAAATGGAAGGATTGGGATGTCCTCCGTGGTCGAGGGGTAAGGCTCTCAATTAGCAATATGAAGGTCGCGAGTTCAAAGCCTGGCGTACACGAGTAGATTTTAATTGATTGATATTGTGTTATTTGGCAATTTAATCAGTAAAAAATAAAAAATAAATTACGTTAGCTTCACATAGGAGGTCCTGAGGAAAATAATTCCCCTCAGGGCCTATGTCATCTTTGGGGATGCTGTGTGGCGGGTCTTTTCAGGAAAGGAAGGAGAGGAAGTTCTGGGAAGGAAAAGGGTATTAGGGGTGGGTAGGAATCTGGGGTCAGTATGTTCAGGAGTGAAGGAAGCATTAATCCATCCCTCCTACTGCGGTGCAAAGCGATATCCCGAGAGGGTACAGTTGAAGAAGTCAATGGGACTCCCTCAACTATTCTCTCCCGATCCGGCCTGCCGCTGGTGGTCAGATGCATCCGCCGCCAAGACCCGGACACACCTCACCCCATGAACCAGGGCACCTCTGATAAGTTACCAAACGTAGCGAACCGCTTGGGGTGACCTATGGCAGAGGTGTTGGTTATCCAATAAATGGTTCCCGGGGCGGCGGTACCCATGCCAGCCTCCCAAATTGAAAAATATATGTAAGGTATATTTGCAGCACGTTCCAGAGTGGAAGATACTCTCAGTATCGCCCTGGTAAAAGACCACCATTCAGAATTGTGACGCAGCTTGAAATGACGTTGCTTATCCGAATTTGGTGACCAGATCTAAATAGCCAGGAATTTCCCTACCTTCCTCTTCACCGTCTTCTTTCCCTACTCACTACTTCCAGGCGGTTGGCGGTTGGCTTGTGAGGTATTAACATAAAAGATTGGGAAATACCTGGCTATTGAGATCTGGTAATCAATAACAGCTAAAGCCATTTCATGCGATGTTTAGATTCTGATTAATGGCCTTTTAGCAGAACGACATTGAAAGTATCTTCTAATTTAATTACTTCATTTCGGCTCCTGATCACATAGTGAAATCAGTTGAATTTAAAAATAAACAATAAAAATGCTGATTTCAATCGTAAACCATTTCAGTATTGTTTCTTACAAAACATTGCGTTGTCACCCTAAAACAATCAACAACGTTAAAGTGCGGTTCCCGTATTCAACTGGAACAATTCAACGTAATATTGTCAACAGTAATCATTCAACTACCGCTTGTTAAACGCCCAACAATCGGGCGGGCTGTTTGCCAGGGCTGCGCCAAACCGCTGGCGTGTAACGATCGTGTTGACATTCAGGGCTGCCACAAGCAAACCCGCCCCGGCGACAAATGTTTACACCTTTGAACGCCCCTTTGTTCAATTGGATGGGGAGCAATTAACTGTAGGGGTGGCACAACGATTAAGACAATGATTTTCAGAATTGTGTTGTTGAGTTTTCAGAATAGTGATAAAGTTTTCAGAATAGTATTTCTGAAAACAGTAGGCCTCGTGTCCAAAACAATGTTCCAAATTTTCTTTTATTTGATGAATCAAAGCCAAAATTTCCTCTGAAATCACATGATTGGTGGGTAGGAACTTAATTATTAACCATAAATATCTTACCTAACATTATTTTAACTTCAAATAAGCATAGGTATAACTATATATAACTAATATAAGGTATAATTAGTTATATATAGTTATACCTCCTAGTTATACCTTATATAACTTATATAAGGTATAACTAGGCGGGCTAGAGCAGATAGAGAACGGCTCGCATTAATAAAAGTCAGGAAAATATCATATCTGGGTCACATATTTCGTGGGGAGAAATATCAATTGCTCCAATTAATATTAAAAGGCAAGACAGAGGGTCGCCGAGGGCCTGATAGGAAACAAATATCCTGGCTGCGAAATGTACGATAGTGGATCGGTATTAGAAGCGTGGAGGAGCTATTCCGGTCAGAGCAAGATAGAGTTACATTTACTAGAGTGATCGTCAACGTCGGGAGGATCTGAAAGGGCACACGAAGAAGGAGAAGTTAATAACAGATCAAATTTGATCAATTTGAAGTAAGCGCCTCTCTAAGCCAGAAGCAAATTAGAATTTTCTTCACTTTGAACAGATAATCACATTTAAAAAATTATTGAATGTTAATCCATTGTAAAATTTTGTAGGTCACAATCGATTTGATTGGTCTGCGTAGGGCTCTAGAGCCCAGGAGTGGAAAGGTTTTTTTATAAATTGGTAATATAAATCTTTTTATTGCTAATGTATTTAATAAGTAGAAATTATATATTTTTTTAAGTTTGTGTTAAATCAAAATAAATATTATTATTTATTATACGGTTCTGCAAACAATTTACTTTTTAATTAAATAATTTTGATAGCTATTTCGGCGTTCATTGTCAAACTACGGTCATGCCACATTGAGATTACTTCTTTAAATTATGTTTAAAGCGATTTATTTTTATTTTCGATATAAACCACTTAGAAAATCAATTTTGAAATGTACTCATCGTTAAAATTAAAAAAAAACTTTGTTATATTTCTGATATACTCGTATGTAGTAGTTTCAAGCGTGTAACGATTTCATACTCCAGTGGCAGTTTCAAATTTATTTGACATAAAAATAATTATTAATGATATATTTTAAATAAGTTCCCAATAATACACTGTTTCAGTAATTACCCACCTACCTTCGTTGATGATAATGTTTCAATTTTACTCGTAAATACCGAATAACATAATTCTGTTAAGTTAATTTTCTGCTAGTACGAAGCAGTCGATTTTCAGTGCCCAATAAATTTGATCATTACTATACACAACAAACCATCAATGTGGGAGAACTGCGTGGGACGTGAGGGATGTAACGTGTTATTAAGAGAAACCTCGTTTTATGGATCTAGTCAATAAATAAAATGAAACCATCTTCCAATGACAGTATTTATCTGAAGTTGCAGTATTTGCATAATCGTCCTGCACCCGTGGAATTCAGAGACGTTTTTACAAATAAATCGAATGCAAGTCTCGTATGGTAACGGTTAACGTCCCACAGAAAATATTTGCATTTTCGTATAGATTGTAGAGGTTTTAACAAACATCTGAGAAACTAATCAGTAGGTTGTTTTCAATAAGGTAACAAAATATAATGTGTAAAACATTATTCATGCTATTGATGGATGACATTATATTACATTTCTTTACCAAAAGTGTTGAATTATTTATTCAACAGAGTATACGTCATAAGATACATATATATTTTTTTAATTAAATGTTCAGAGACTCTTACAATCTTACATTCTATGTTGCACCTTCATCTTTTTATGGAAATTACTATGAGATTAATAATGAAATAGCACAAGAGTTAACAAAATACAGGAAAAAGAAAATACAAATAACTTCATAATTTTAAAATCTTTATTTTGATGGGTGCAACTATATCCTTCGTCTGATTAGATTTTTATAATTGTATTTTTTTTACATGAACTACACACAGGAGGCCCTGAGAAAAAAAAATTCCTTTAGCGCCTATGTCATCTTAGGGGATGCTGTGTGGAGGGTTTTTTAAGGAAAAGAAGAAAAGGAGTTCCGGCAAGAAAATAGGTACGAGGGATGGGTAGGAATCTAGTGGTCAGTGTGCCCAGGAGTGACATAAAAAAAGTTTTAAAAAGAACTCATCTTCCTTTTTTTCTATCTAAAATTACTGATAACGAAAAAAAAAGAAAATCACACATATTTTGTTAGGCAAATGTATTATAAACGTTATTATCACAACTGATACAGTTAAAAAATAATAAATAAAAATTTGTCAAAATTAAATTAAACAATTTTCCAAAATTGCTTCCAGAAATTTTGGCTTCATAGAGGTGCACATTTAAATTTTTCTATGGTTAAATTCTAAATATGAAAATAAAGCATGCAGTTTTTTCTTTCTAACACCGTTTAGATCTTATATATCTCACAATGACAATAAGGAAGACAACGATTTATACCAAGCACAAACATTTATAATGGGACAAATTTGGTCTTCTGTGATTTTACGGTTTAAAAAATGACTCTGGCAATTTTATTTAGGGATGAGATTTGAATAGCTTAGCACTTTTATACCTTCTCTTCCCTTGTCCGTTCTCCACACTTTTCACAGTCGCAAAAACATTTCTCAAATGGGATAATGAATATAACTTTTACTAGCTTTTCCTTTTTGGATGATTCAACAATAACACCAATCGTTCTGCACTCTCTTTTTGCATTCCATCTTTTGTTTCTGGTTGCAAATTGTTTTTGGCATTCGACCAGAACACGTTCTGCCGGTGTTATCGCCGCTACTCAATTTACTACAAATCCAATAGACTGACTAGTTTATTAAGATGAAGAAGTTTCTGGAGAGGAGTAGACCGTGGTTATTATAGATAGTGAATGATGCTTGACTTTAATATACAGCTATGCACAAACTACAAACATTTGAAGACGGTAACTATTATTTGAGTGTACGTAAAAGACTACACTTTTATGTTCTGTAACGAACATGACATCTGAATTAATATAATAGGAAGAATTCGCAAGTGCGCCCCACGGTTGAATTTGGCAGCCACCTCTGGTCTGGAGCTCCAAAATACCTAAAAAAAACCCTTGACTCTGTGCAGAAACGGGCGGTCCGTTTGATAGATTCTCCCATCCTAACAGACGGACTGCAATCTTTAGAGCATAGGCGTCAGGTGGGAATGCTGTCCTTGTTCTACCGGTATTACAATGGAAGATGCTCCGAGGAACTAGCATCATTGATCCCCTCGGCTCCGGTGCATAGTCGGGAAACACGCCAAACACGCGCCCAACATTTGTACACGGTTGACATTACTCACATGAGAACGGGTCGTTTCTATGACTCGTTCTTGAGTTCAACGGCTCGGCTGTGGAACGATTTGCCGGCCTCTGTGTTTCCTCCCTCCTACAACATGGGTCTCTTCAAGACCCATGTTCACTCCTTCCTTTCCTCAAAGAGACCCTCCACACAGCATCTACAAAGATGACATAGGCCCTGAGGGAAATTATTTTCCTCAGGGCCTCCTGTGTGGTGTTAATGTAAAAAAAAAAAAAAAAAAAAAATTTAATAAGATTCTTAATTTTTGCTTAAAAGAGTGATATCTCCTTCCCTTCCTCACTCCCCTCAGCCTCATAACACACCATAAAAGATGGGGGCTGTTAAAAATGAAGTTTGTTTATATTGATTTATTTGTAAGAAACAACAAACTTTTATAATATAAAGATATTTACAAACATTTGTGGTAAAATAAGGTTGCTTACAGGAAGGATTTTTATTATGCCTTAAAACTACTAAGTACCTACCTAGTTTAGAGGAAGAAGAAGAAGAATGTAGGACAAGGTTGGGAGATGCTCCATGCAGGAGGCTCTGAGGAAATTAATTAAGATGCTGTGTGGAGGGTCTTTTTAAGGAATTGAAGGAGATTAAGTTCTGGGAAGGAAAAAGGTATGAGGGGTGTATGAATCCATTCCTCTAACTGCGGTATAAGGCGATGGGCCGAGAGAGTCGGGCTGGAAAGGTCAAAAGGCCTTCCTCAACCAGTCTCTCTCGATCTGGCCCGCCACGCAGCAGGTGGGCCAGACCTGGAGCATCCCTGCTAAGTCACCAAATGTTGCGAACCACTTGGGATGACCTATGACAGAGGTATTGGTTATCCAATAAATGGTTCCCGATGCGGCGGTACCCATGCCAACCTCCCATATAGGGAAGGTTAATGCTAGGATGTCTACATTATGAAATTAAAAAATATATAAAAATTTAAGAAAATATTATTACTAGTACATCGATCGTCCAGTTGATTAGTAATGCATCTCCAACTATGCAGTTTAATTTATTTATTATAAACGTCCTTTTTAGGGCCTTTTTACATATATGAATTGTAAAAATTACACAGCATTTGTTGTACAAAACTGAAATACTACGTTCCTAATTATTAACCTCTATTAGTTTTGAGATAATAAATAAAACAACATTCGAAAGCTCGCTATAAATAAAGTATTATTTACACGTGTCTATGTTTTATATACTAAATATGCTATAAAATAACACCGGGTAGCATAACGGTCCGATCCATTAGTAAGACGTTTTGAAATTTCCTACCAGTACCTAACCTAATTTTATTTTGTAAAATTCGCTACAAGTTTTCCTGCATAATAAATGTTTTGGTTGCTTTCATGAGTAATCTGAGTATTAGATATACCAGATAAAGGTCACTTTTAAACTTCACACTCAATTGAAATTTCGATTTTTCGATCAATTGGACGACAGATTATATAATATTTTATGCATCCATATGAGTGGACCAAATTTAATGTACGAGTATGTGGGAGCTGATAACATACATTATAAGCAGTTATGAATAGCACCGACAAATGAGAGTCCAAAATTTATCCTGGATAGAAATTTGTCTGCAAAAAGTTCACCATAAGTAAAGCAAAGGAAGTGAACGCATGACATAAAGAATGGACAAGAATGCCAACGAAGAAACTAAATAGCATATTAGATGACATAAAGGAATTCAGATAACTGGTCACCCAACTTTATCACGCAGACGGAATGTAATATTAGAATGAATCAATTCGTACATTGTCAGGGCTTTCTCTTCTCGAGGGTTTAGCCCAGCTATTATTTTATAGTATTTCTATTAAACATTAAACTCCTGGGCAAATAATGAGCGTCTGGAAACATTGACAGAAAGCCAAACAACCCGTACAAAACGGATGTTATTACTCATTGGAATGCTTTGTTAAAAGCATTGCTAGACAAAGCAAAAGGAATAACATAATTTAATCGACTCATCATTAAAGTATTTATATTATAATATTTATTTATATTATACGCCTAAACGGGCTTTTACATGTAATACTAGCTGGTTATACATTGTTTCTCCCTGAATCACCTTTTACGTGCGTCCCCATTCCCCTCCCTAGCTAGCTTTATAAATTATGGCCTACTAGCAGACCCGGAATAACGTTGCTGTGGCTAATGAAACACAACGCGATGCCGTTATACAGCCGTTATAACCAACGCCATCTGTTAAATCAAATCCACACCGCCCGCTTTTGCTAGCCCGCTGCACGCTGCCCGCAGCCTGCTGCCGCTTGGCCAGATATATTTTATATTTCAACCAATTTTCACAAAGCCTTGACATATTATTTACCTAAGAACCTTCCTCATGAATCACTCTCACCGCATGATAATCCGTTGCGTACTTTAAAAGATCTAAGTGTACAGACAGCGGGAGCGACTTCATTTTTTACTATGTAAAGACTAAAGATAAGTTATTCTGATGCATGAGCTATATTATTGTAAAGTTTCATTAAAATCCATTAAGGGAACGTACCCATACTACGTGACCCGTTCAGGGGGGGGCGGGTCTTCAAAATACCACGCTTGGTCACAATGAGCGGCGGTAGGCTTAGGTTTTGGGTCACGTAGTATGGGTACGTTCCCTAAGTAGTTTTTGCGTGAAAGTGTAACAAACACACAGGCATCCATACAAATATTCGCAGTTTATAATATTAGTAAGATACACAATAATTTTTTGGAACAGTAATCGTGCTGCTGTTTAAATTATGTCGAACCCATGCATATCCGAGGAAGACATGGCATTATCAATTTAATGAGATATTTGAGTCGTATAGAAGATTATGTATGAAAAGATGTATGAATGTGAAAGAAGCAAAGAGTGTTTTCGAAGAGCGGGATGTTTGGCGGTTCTTCCGTTAGTTAATCAGTTTTTAAACCGATGCGGAATAATTATTGTATGTCAGCGATTATTATCATTAACGCGATCCAATAGTTCAGGAAAAAATCGAAATCGGAATTCACGCCCTTTATGGGAGGAGTTTAAAAATACTTGAGAAAAAGCTTTTGGAAAGGTTGGAAAAGGTATTTGAGATTTTTTTTAACAGGTTGATTTCGTAAAGACCTGTAAAAAATATTAATTCCTTTTTTACGCATTGTTTATTGTAAGAAAACGGAAATTTAAAATTAATTTCACGAAACTAAGCTACGCGGAGTAACGCGTGCATCTCCCGCTCCGGCCGGGCCGTGACTGATACGAAATGAGTTGTGCCCAGTGCATGGTTCTTGTGCCCATGCCATAAGGGTCACTTCAAGAATCCAAATTCGTAGAGTGCGGGCCGTATTGATTGATGTCAAAAATAACAACGAGAAAATGCATATTTTGTTTTATTTTGTGAAGTTCGAGCGTAAATATCAATTTTTTTTGCGATTATTATAAAAGAAACTAAATTTGCCACATAACACAATAAAACCAAATCCGAAAAGAGATTTATAAATAGGAGACTTTGGACTTGAAAGTGTTTTTTATAGACCTTATACTTTATTTTTTAATCGGCTTATTAAAAGACTTGTAAAAAAATGACCGATATTTTTAAGGGCCAAGGTGTGTTCTACACGCAGTATTTAATTGAAGCATCTATAATACTTCTAAGCCATCAAATTTTCAAAACAAGAACATATGATTTTGTATGATTTTGCATTATTTAGTATGGCTTCATCATAAGGTACGTTATTATGGACTTCTTGTAAAAACATTCTGTGGAGTTAAACACATCTAGCATTTTCGAGAAAGTATTGCCAACTGTATGCAATCTAGTTAAAAGAGAGTATCTAGATGACTCAGTTCTGATGTTGTTGCAATTAAAAATAATTTTGGTACGAATATAAAGATTAAGAAGTCGCGTTCGATGTGAAGATTAAAAAGCTCGCAAGTCTAAATATTTGTATTGAAAAATATGGATACACGGTAGGGACTGAAGATGTAAACAATATAATTTGATGGTTTATACTACTTAATTAAAACTTTCACTGCTTAGATTATTCTATGAAATATTTAAAGATTTTTACTGTTGTAATTTTTAAAAATGTCACAATGTGCATGAACTTACATTAATTAAATAATTTATCAATTTAAATGTAATACTTCTCAACTTTCTTAAATTTAATCAACTCAATACAATTTATTATGCACTACGTCAATCGTTAAACGAGTACGGATTTATAACCTGGGTAGGAGCTGATGCTACCGCCGTTGATCCAATATTTAAAGCTCAGGCACTAATTATAAAGATTATTCTAAAACTACCGATCAGTTTGGAAGATACCTTTACGTTTTGGACATTAGGCAAATTTTTTACCAAAAACATAATAGCATACTTCTTCAAACAAGGACCGTTTTTTGACAATGTAAAAACTGCTCGTTATACTAAAACCAAATGGCATAATCTTTTACTTATCCTTTCGCTCAAACAACTTTTGGCCAAAGAAATTTTAGTTACTTTGCAACAAAGTCGTACAATGCACTTCCACTGACCACTAGACGGAACACAAATAATTATTCTAAACATAAATGAGACACCAAGACTTGTATCATCAGCCAAGAGAGATAAACCATCAATGATTTTAATAAAATCTAATCATAAACTTATTTTTTCAATGGTAAGTTGTTGAAAGTTTTTTCATATTAAACGTAATTCGAGTATTGTGTTGTTTTTTGTTATAAACTGCTTAAGCTTTAAGGGCCCGCTACCCGAATTACTACCGATTTCTTACATATCTCCCTTAAACACGTTTAGTTTTAAAGCTCCTAAAAATATATATATGTTTTTCTTGAAGATAATATCTAGACTTTGCCCGCGCCGAAATGCAAATTATATAAAATTCCCTCGATAGAAAAAAATCGCAAATTATGCTCCAAAAATTATTATTAACACGTTTGTTTCAGTTATTTTACAAGTTATATGTATAAAAAAATCACAGTGTTTCTTTAAATACTGTTTAAGACAAAGCCCGCTAGATTTTTGCTCTACTTTAAACGAGTCGTGTTTTATTAAACATTTTCGCAATTTTCCCATCGATTTTGTCGCTGTAAATGTTAGCGCTCTCCTCTAACATTCGTAATTTCGTATCTCTCTATCTTCTTGCGGAGCCTTAAATTGCGCCTGCTCTCAACACCGATTTCCTAGTTAGACAGGCTCATAACATCTACCAATGCAATGTCATTAATAAATTTGAATAATTAAAAAAAACCAATGCGATATAGATATAATTTGTATTTACCACTGGGCTTTGGAAATTGACTCATACAATATGGCATCTTGTCTTTTTTTCACTGATAAAGAAGTTGCCAACTAAAAACAGTTGTGTTATCCTGAATGACACACAGAAAACCATTACGTACCCACCAGAGACACGTTTTCATTTTTTTCCGTACTACAATTACTTAGTTGAAATTTTGTAAAAACAAATCGAGTATAAAATACCACCCAAGTAATTTTTTATTCAAGAAACCTTTTATATGTATTTTATAACATGCCTACAGAAAAGATGCCATAATAATAATGAATTTGACCGGATATTTCGTTATAATTAACCACAGGCAAGGTTTAAAAGCCAACAATGTGGTTCAATATAAAACGTGTTTATTATTAGAGGCTCAATTTTGATTGACTGAACACTGAACAAGTCAATCAATACATTGATAAAGACAGGCAGCATAACAAAGGAGAAAGAAAAGAAAATCATTTTTACACAATGTCTATAGGTAACGTAAAACAGACAATGCATGTAACCTGTAGGAGGTTTGTTTTGTGTTTGACTGGAGTGTTATTTTTTCATTATTCGGAGGTAATCACAAAGGCTTTATCCAACAGAATATTTAACGAGAGTTTGGAGAGATGGCATGTTTGTTGAAGTGTTGACGGACAATGGATTGATGAGAATTTATCCACGTGTTTGACAGGAAGCTTTGCCTACACAATTTTTATGACCTACATAGACAAGTGTTGTGATTCGTAATAACTAACTTCAGTGAAGGCTATGAAATAAAAACGAGCTGAATTTATTGGCTATTTTTTATTTAACTAACCAACCAACCATCACTGCGTTTCACAGGACATAGGTAGTTAAGGTAAATATATATATATATATATATATCATTGTCGTTAGCTCTATCAAACAAACAGCAGTACCAAGATTTACCAACTTCAAAGTGAGTGCTAGAATATGATGAAAATTGTGAACATCAACGCAACAACCTAATCCAACAAACGTAAAGATGAGATCTATAAGCATAAAAACGAGGAAATCAACAAATACAGTCAATAAACGTCAATAAGATGAGCTCAATTATTAGAACGGTTTTGGCCTATGGATGTGGGGCGGGAACACTGACAGCAAAGTCAGCGGAATTTACTAAGCTCCCAGACTCTCCACCCATTTAAGGCTCCAAAGAATAAGATGGGCCGAACATGTGCACCGAATGCCAAGCACACGAGTACCGAAGAAGGTTCTAACAGGACACCCGGGAGGTAAACAAAAGGCGGGCAGACCTAGACTGAGATGGGAGGATGATGTCAGGAAGGATGCAAGAGGATTACTCCATGTTGCAGATTGGAAGACGACGGCCGAGGACAGAGGGCGGTGGAGGCTTATTTTGAAGGAGGCCAAGGCTCGAAATGGGCTGTAGAGCCGTTGAAGAAGAAGAAGATGAGCTCTGCAAACTTGAAGATTAGGAAATCAACAAATATGAAGATAAGGAAATAATAAAAAATATGAATTAACACCAACGTAATACCCTACAGTGTCGCCTTGGAACAAGAATCTCTAGTGAAGAGGACTGTGATTATTTTATTATACTATTTATCTCTTTCAGTAGAAATAAAGAAATTAAAAAAGTTTTAACAATTTAGCAGCAAGTTTATTTAAAACCTGACGAAAATCTGTAAATATTAGGTACCTATTTGGGTTAGATAGGGTATTCCTTGCTTTCTTTCGCAAGAATTCTTCTTGCTATATTTTGTGTTTATCACTAAACTCTTCGAGCGGAAACCGATACATCAACAGTAGACACCATTCCAATTACTTCCCATAACGAGACAACATTATTATTATTGGCAGTGTGGGCCACAAGAAGTGGCAGAAGTACAGCGAGAAATAACCAATTTTACAAACAACACGTGGAGAAATTCTCACGCGGTCTTGTCAACAAAACGAAACGAATAATCGATGGTTAATAGTTAGAAGAAAGCTCATCGGTAATTACCTGTACAAATATAAATTCAAAGATTGTAATAAAAATTGTCCCGCACATATTTTCTATCATACCTGTACAATTATGTACATATTCCTGACCTCCTGTACTTTTTCGATTTATTTTCGATATTTTTTATGCAATAAAAATAAATTATTAAATTTATTGTACCACAGATTTATCATCCATGGTTATATTATAAGATTTCTAATTTTAACAATTAATTTGGGAAGATGTGTAGTATACATGTAAGTGATAATTTTATTTAAAATAATAATATAGTATATCGGATTTTAATGGAAATTTCAATACATTCCGCTTGTCATGAATCCTACGCTGTGAATCCTAGAACGTGTGTTCTGTCGTCGGTAGTGTGACGACAAAGGCTACGTAATATTTTACCTGTGTTTAAGGACAAGAGCGTAGCTACGGCATTTACATGGGGGGGTTCGACTCTACGGGGGGGGTTTGATCTTAGAGGGGGGTTTGATCTTAGGGGGGGGGTTGATCTTAGGGGGGGGGGGGTTGATCTTAGGGGGGGTTGATCTCAGGGGGGGTTGATCTTAGGGTGGGAGGTTGATCGTAGGGGGGGGGGGGGGGGTTGGAAAGTTATGTAATCTTCGAGTACTGTTATATTTTTTTCGTAAGCATTGCTGTGGCTGTTGGTGGGGGGGGGGGGGGGTTAAAACTTTTATATAGAGTAATGTCATCAAAAACACGATAGATTGACTAAAACTCCCCAATTTTTATACATTTTCAACAGTCAGCAAAAAATTTACATTCGTGGGACGCGTGTAATTTTCAAAGCTGGGTAGAAGAAGGCTCATGTAGAATAATACCATATTAAAATAAAGCAATAAGTTACGTACCCTTTTAAACAATGATTTCTGGGAGATAAATCAAAATTTAAAGGACACTGTCATGTTCTTCAAACATCATAACAAAAACATAACTGTCTTGATATTAGTTGTCATTATTTCCGCTATAATATATAAGCGAAATATGAGTGTATTTCGGCTATTGGCTACAACCAACAGAATGAAGTAATACATTATCGCTTTTATAGGTCCGCTTCACAATAAAGCGTCGCGGGGCTACGGACTGTACGGACGCCGTTAGCGGGCACTAAACGCGCCGCTCAAAGGGGCAGCGTAATTAAAGGCGACTTCACAATGGTTTTTATGTGTATTGCCCGTGCCACGGATGCGCCTTGTGAAACTGAAATAGCTGAACGCATAAATTATGCAGTTGGCTTACCGGGCTGGAGAAAGTTAACTGTATCTTGGCAGATTTATAAATAAAAAATTCGTAATAACAACATTTTTCCACTAATGACTTCTTCATCCGTGTCTATAAGATAGTAATCGTGTGTTAAAATACTGGTTTTTGCTGATATGCGAATTGTTAATTAAAAAATAAATAATTTCTGTACTTTTAATAAATAAAGTTTAGGTTGTCACCAATGTACAATATACATTGTTCTGAAATTAAATCAACGATGCGTCGCACATCTTGAAGTGATCTACATATTGCGAACAGCCCAATTCACAATTATTATTATTATTATTTGTTATTAAAAAAACAAAGCTTGTCTTCGTATTAAATCAAAACATTAGTGTTCTAAAATATGTTTTTATAAATCTGGGTTGGTCAAATTTCAAAATAATTTACAAAACGAATTCATGTGCTTGGTTAATGTTTATTTAGTGATTCCACTAATATTAGGGGTATTTCAAAGTATCAAATAACTACTTAGGCAGTACTTATGGAAACTGATACGAGTAAAATGTACGCAAGTGTTTTCACTAACAATTAGATGTATGGTACCATAAAGTAGGTGAAATGGCACCGATTTCCTCCAGCAAGGTTAGCTCTACCATATTACATTCATTCTGTAAAATATAGTACGTCTCTTTTAAACTAGATATCTAGTTACGAAAGCAAATGATTCCTATCAAAATAGAAACATAAAAAAAAGTGAAAACCCAAATAACCCCTTGTCCACGGGAATACGGCACCAGTAGAAATAATTCATTAAAGCCTACGTAATGATAGAACACATTTTGTAACAATAATCAAAATCAAATTACTTGAAGTAAGTAGGATTCATATTATAAGCTGCGTAGAACTCAATATTTAATGCGGGGTAATACGCCGCGTGCGGTATATTGCCCAATCCTAGAAAGGAATATTACCCCCCAATACAAATAAATGTATAGATGCACTGACCCAACAAAGAAAGCAAAAATAGCGACAAGCCTATCAAGATGGCTTGAACTAAGTAATAATACAATAAGAACACCATGACTGGCTTCTACAATATTTGGGTACAAACCTAATATTTTAATCGAAATAATTATAGTCATCGCTTGACGCGATGACAACCACAATATGCATTTGATATGATGGACGACTGTCAAGTTGCAATATTTGGTAATAAAACTAGGAAGTCTAACGTATTATTGAGACTTATTACCCATGGTACCGTATTCACATATATAAAGTGTAAACATACTTGAACAACAGAAACCTAAAAGGGTGTAAGTGCCATTTACACAAAAGGAGGTAGACGGGAATTTGAAGAAGGCTCAAACATTCAAAGAAAACGCTATTTTATTTTTATGTCCACGGATGTATTTCTCTGTAAATGGTACTTACGCCCTTTTAAGTTTCCGGTATTCATTTATACACGTGAAAGGTGGCGCAAAAGTCATCACATCACCCTATCGAAAGATGCTCACATTTTCGCAAATGGCGTCTTATGTCGTGACGACTTTCATATTTATGAAGAAAACAGTAGCAGAACACAAGTTGACAAACCATGGATCACTACAATCCTCAAGAACGCGGATTAATTTTGTTTTAAAATAATTATTTTTCTTTATAAACTTAGAAAATCGAGTGATGACTTATGTGCCACCTTGTATATAAAACATTATTAATACCAAAAACAGTTGAGTTTGTAATCATAATTTTAATTGAAATGTTTTTCCTGCCAAGAAACGAAGGGTTTCGTTCAGATGTTTTCCACTTCTGGACGATATTAATAAATAGAGAAATATTCATTCACGAAAGCTCTGGCGGTCGCGCGCGCAAGTTTCATCCGGTGTTTAACATGCAATAACGCGCGGAGCAGCGGTGAAACTTTTACACCGAACCACGACAGCCTGGTTCGTAAGATTCGGTCGGCTAAATAAATAATATGCCCGGCGTTCTTTGGGTGGCGAGGAAACCAAAACCAAAACCAAAAACCTGTAAGATAGCAGTAAAAAAATCATACCAATTTATTTGACCAATGTTGCAATAAAGGTTATGCCTTTCGCCGGTAACTACATTTCGGTCTTTATTTTCAAAATAATTTACCTCAGGGCCTGCGTCATCTTAGGGGATGCTGTAAGGAAGGGTAGGTTAGGAAGTTCTGGGAAGGAAAAAGGTTTGAGGGCTGGGTAGGAATCTAGGGGTCAGTGTATTCAAGAGTAATCCATCCCTCAACTGCGATGTAAGGCGATGAATCGAGAGAGTCCGGGTGGAAAGATCAAAAGGCCTCCCTTAACCAGTCTCTCTCGATCCGACCCCTGACAAGACAAATCTTACCCCCTAAGTCACCAAATGTAGCCAACCACTTGGGGAGACCTTTGGCAGAGGTGTTGGTTATCCAATAAATGGTGCCCTGGGCGGCGGTGTCCACATACGCCTCCCAAATTACTTAATTTTTAATCACTATTCATATTATTTTCCTCAGGGCCTCCTGTGGGCCCACTACAATCATCTGCGTACCACACCTAAATGGGTTACATTCCAGATTTATGCAATATTCACATGAAGAACTCTGATGGTCTTCCGAGTTTTAACGTCTTTAATTTAAAACCAACGATTTTTCCCACTTAACAATTTAAAAACATGAAACTCTTTTTTAGTTAAAAACATATATATATCAGAAATATACTTAACTTAAAAATTCTTAAAAATATACCTATACTATGCTCTAGCCCATTCGATAATACAATACGGTATCGTTGCATGGGGAGGAGCTTACAAAACCTCAATTTTACCGTTGGAAATTATTCAAAGATTAATAATCAAAATTATTATTAAGAAACCATCAGATTATTCAACCTCTCAACTTTTTCAAGACTTTCGAGTCCCACCTCTAAGAAATACATATATAAAAAATACACTGCTTCAAATACACAAAGACTATTCTAAGAAGTCGCACCACGCCATGGTTGGCGTTGAGAGCAATAGGCAAAACACAGTGGGTCGCTTGTGTACGCCATTAATGCATACCAGTTTTGCACAACATTACTACACGTACAATGGAGTGGTGTGGTTTAATCAACTAGAAATAGAGCTGAGATTAGAACCTGACTACAATAAATTCAAAAATAAATTAAACAATAATATCTTAAATAATTTAGCCACTTAGAACCGCATTAACCTTAAATTAACAATACTTATTCAAAAATTTATTTTATATTATTAATTTTTTATTTTTTATGTTATTTTTTTTTTTTACACATTTGATGTATGTAAGTACGTAAATATAATGTATGTGTTATAATTTTTAATTTTATTTATTTTTAATTTTTATATATATATTTTCTCTTCCCTTTACACACGAGTAGTTACACTCCTGTAAAGGTTATATATTATATACATATATATGTTTATACTGTTTCTAATCAATGTTGCATGTTAGTATTTAATGATTTGAGTTTAATCCGATTGTAACCTGAAAATGCAATTACTCATGATTATATTACATGTACATGTATATAAAAACTAATAAAAAAAAAATATATATATTAATTTAAATGAGTTTTTAAACTCTCCACATCAGTAATATGGTAGCCTAAAAATAGACGCGATGGACAAAAAATCCTAACTAAAAACTGCGCAAAAACTACGCTACCACTGGAGAGTTTTTTAAACGAAGAGGAACTGACTTTCTGGTTTATAGAAAATTGTACAATACTTACCTAATCTTAAAAAAATATACAGTTATTTTGGTCGTAGTAGTAATGCACGCCTCTGGTAGATAAGATGTGATACACAACAGAGGGTTCGATTGTTGCGAATACATGACAGAAGGTTTACGTTGTGATAAGTTTAAAGGGGGGTTTAATTTAAATTGAAATGGAAGCAACACAATGCTCTGCCCCTTGTCGTTTGTCGCTAAATCTCTAATGACAGTACCGACGCCCCAGCTTTTAAATTTACGATGATTGCTGTTCAATCGTTTTTTTTTCATTCTGTCTTTATTTTCTCGACTTCATCTTAGTTCTAAATGATTTGATATCCATGTGTGACATTTATGGCACAATACTATTGATGTAAAATTCTATTGTTTTATTATAAAATCTGTTTTGGTGAAACACAACTCTCTTCATTAGTTCTGTAAAAGATTCATTGCAAATTCAGTTGTCTTTTTTTACAATAAATCCACAAAGGAGGCTCTGAAGAAAATAATTCCCCTTAGTCACTGCAGGGACAGCGCAATTCAAAACTTTTTTCTCCGATTGCTCGAGATTTTGTGGTGATAATTTTGAATATTTTCCGCTACAATTAAAAAAAATCATACCTCTAAATTTTAATATGGAGATATACACACTGATTATACTTCTATATAGCCAAGAAATTCATCTATCTTTTGTTTAGTATCACATACTCGTAGGATTTATAAAAAAATATGATAAAATCGTAAACTTCCACTTAATTAGGTACTTACAAATAATGGAAAATTTGGCAAAATTGGCAGTAAAGCAATTCGACGTACTTTAAATAGTGCCATATTGCGGCCAAAAGTGCTTCAGTTGATAGGGTCTATTTTATCTTTGGGGATGCTGTGTGGAGGATATTTTTTGGAAAGGAAGGAGAGGATGTTCTGAGAAGGAAAAAGGTATGAGGGGTGGATAGGAATCAGAGAGTCAGTTTACCCAGGAGTGACCCACAAATGATTCTATCTCCCACTGCAGTGCAAGGTGATGTTCCGAGAGATCCTTGCTGAAGAATCAAAAAGTTTCCCTCAACCGGTCTCTCCCGATCAGACCTGCCACGCAATTGGTGGACAGACGCATCTACAGCCAGACCCGGACAAACTTCACCCCATGAACCCCATGTGTTAAGAAAGCAAACGTAGCGAACCACCAGGAGTGACCCATGGCAGAGGTGTTGGTTATCCAATAAATGATATCCGGGGCGGCGGTATCCATACCCGCTTCCCAAATTGATGACCCATCTGCTAAACGGTTCTACGATAACATGATTTCAAAAGCAAACATTGAAATTTGGGTAGCCTTTAGTGCAAAAACACAGAAAGGAACATAAATAAATGCACATAAATCTGTAATGCAAAAATTTCTCTAGTTTGTAGAATTGGGTCTGCGAGTACCTACCCAGATGAAAGTAGACAATTATTTATAATAATACAAATAGAGAAGGAGCAACAAATAATTTTTAAGCTTGCCTACAGATAAAGGATTAAAGGATTAATTATTCCTTCAATTGTCTCTGAAGCAAACGTTTGTTATTTCTGCCATTTAAATTGCTTTATAATAAGATTGATTGATCTCAAAAATCAGCAAGTACCAATACTTCATCATTAAACATGCTTTTATAACTACGTACCAATAAAAGACTTCAGAAGTATCTAACAATATTCGATAAAATACCGCCCTACTGTGAAACCAAATAATTAAAAAAAAAACCTTCATCAACCCACAAATCAGTCCCCATTGAAGAAAACAAAATAATCTTTTTCATTTCAATGAAAATTTTAATTGGGAAATCTACCGTTATTATAAGGGGAATTGAAAAGAATTCCTTCCAATAATACTTATTTCAAAGGAATAATTACTGTCTAGAGTTAACTTTGAGTAATTGAAAATTTTCTTTTTGACCGAGAGAAAGAATGAACCCCTAGAAAGGACCTACATATTAATTACTTATACTAAATATATATAAGCTAGTACAGTCAAAATAATAAATGTTTCCTAAGATATTTGATTCCCAACGCAACAAAAAATATAATATGGGTACAAAATAAACATTTTGAACCAAATAACAATAATTTAATTTAAAAAAAATCTGTTTCTGAAAAGATAAGAAAATATACAGATTTAGGAAATGAGATTAAAGAATTTGGCATTCTCAGACTATAAAAATATTACCATTTGTTATTTCGGATACTGGCATTATACCTAGCTCTCTCATTTAAAATATAGGCATATTAGATTTGTAAAAGAATTCATATATAAAATTGCAAAAATCAATCATTTTAAATACGTATAGGATTATAAAATATTTTTTTAATATTTATATTGAGATCCCTCAATAAGTAGGATTTATAGTTGTATTTATATATTCCAATTCGGAGTTCTACCGAGCCGAACCCTCAGATATGAAAATATCTGGAGTCGGTGAATTATTTTCCCATTTGGTCTCTGGTAGGTTGACATGTTGTTCTTGTATTGTTTTGTATTTATTATACTTATATAGTGCAATTGAATTGCGTGAATTGACATTTGTGGAAAAGCGTATGAAAGGGTTTAGTTTTTCCTGTGGGGAAGATTTAACACGGACATAAAATCTGAAGTTATGTTTACCAAATAAGAGATCAATCTACTTACAACCAAGGAGAAAACTGGTGGAATAAAAGCAGACGACAAACTTCGTGGTTTCGAAACTTGCCAAACTGTTAAATATGGTTATACGGAGTTACTACAGGCTGCAATCCAGAGGGGCTAAGATTGTTTTGATCCTAGCCATCCTCTGATACGAGAGCTTCACCGCCGTTTAGATCTGACTACAGTTCAAATATAAGCGGCTTACATATAACGTAAAATATAAAAAAAATGTATGTACACAATACACAATAGTCATAATACACGATACCATTAAAATACTCTAATTCACAATCATAACTAATAATATTTAGTAATTTTTTAAAAGTTTTTGTCAATACCGCCATTATTATTGTATTTTATTTCAGCACAGTTTAATTTTATTTGATTTCAATTTAATTTTTCTTTTTACTTTTAATTGAATTTTATTAAATATTGTAAGATGGGGGTCTCAGCACGGGAGAAGTACCCAGCGAGGCCCACATTATCATATACTAAACGTAATACTATTGTAACCACCAATAAAAAATAATAATTACGAATGTAGTACAGTAACGCAGATATAATATATTGTTTGATCTCCCCTGCTCTTGCAAGCGATTCCATCGTGTTTGCTGAACATCTAATCACATGCTTAATGATAGTAATGTTCGTCTAATTCAACTGAAGCAAGTACACCGCTAGTGGTGCAACAACTCCTTGTTCGATCATCATCAAAGGCCAAGGGCGGATCCAGGATTTTTTTCAGGGGGGGGGGGGCACAAGGGGCGGACGGGCGAAAAAATCAACTATTACTGTTAGAATTTGTTTTTCTGGCGGGGGGGGGGGGGCAAAAGGGGCGGGGGGGCAAAAAAATCAACAATTACAGTTAGGATTTTTTCCTGAGGGGGGGCACAAGGGGTGGGACGGGCAAAATATCAACAATTACTGCTAGGTTTTTTTTTCTGCGGGGGGCACAAGGGGCGGACGGTCAAAAAATGCTATTAGGATTTTTTTCTGGGGGGGGGGGGGGGGGGGGGGGGGGGGGGGGGGGGGGGGCACAAGGGGCGGACGTGCAAAACAATCAACAATTACTGTTAGGATTTTTTCTGGGCGGGCACAACGGGCGGACGGGCAAAAAAATCAACTTCATATCATACTTCAAGTTTATTTCTACAAGTTCAAGTATGTATCTATAGGAAGGTTTATGAAAGTGTCAAAACAATCGAAAAATTAAATTAATGTTTAATAAAGACAGTTTTAGCTTCTAACTATGTACTGTTATGGAATCTCCACAGTACACAAAAATACCGTCTGTCCCCTAAATCCGCTACTGTCAAAGACTGCCAACGTTCATTTGCAAAGTTAAGAGTGAATAACTTGAAATACAAACCACGATATAATTTTTTATTAATTTATTTTTGAGCAGTTTGAGCTGACAAGGTTTTCAGTTACCTACGTATATATTCATTTATTGTCTCTTTTTCTAGAAGAATGTTAATTGTTACCACAAATACACAAACCTACTCAGTTTACAGATAGTTACGATAAAAAATAAAGAAGTTTTCATCGTCATGTTGATGAATGCTTTAATTGCCAGAGTTTTTGATATCGGACACCGGGAGGGGGTTCTACTCCCGCTTTTATTATTTACGGCCCAGTATATCGGGATTGGGGACCCATTAAACTATCTTATGGAGGGATTCTGGTCGTAAATTATTCACAAAACTGGGGTGACTGTGATAGCTCTATTGAATGTATAGAAGGTGGAACGAAGCTCAAAATGCAATCAATTTAGGTGGCGATAATTTTTGTTTTATCAATATTCATTCAAGTAATATAATAAATTTGCAACCTACTCGCTTACTTACGTAAAAACCTTGAAAAAAATTATTATGTAAGTAAAAAAATAAAAATTTGCTTTAAAAAAATAATACTTCTCATATTTATCTCTATGCCACATTTTTACTCAATCTACCAGGTGATAGTAAGAAAATGATGATAAAATAAGTAAAAAAGATTTTTTTTAAATAGGGATAGAAACGTATCTTAAGATACCTTGGAAACGTTGCTCGCCAAACTGAGGACTCCAACTTGGAGATACTTAATAGACACTGGCAAAGTGGAAGGCAGAAGAAGCAGAGGAAGGTTAAAAATATGCTGGACTGATTAAGTATATTTTTATTTTTTATTATTAAATTAAAAGAAATATAATATTTCGCTTTCTTAACTTAAGTACAGAGCATATATAGTACAGGTGTAGTAGCAATATTTTTAATTTTGTTCTAACATCTTAAGTTTAAATAGTTTTTTTTTAAAGGATTTTATATTCTTTTCTGCTGTAAGGTTATCTGGAAGGAGATTATATATGTGAACACCCTCGTGGCCAATACTTGCCACCTTCAGTCTTGACAGTATTTGTATACAATTTATTGTGTTGTCTAGTATAATGTTCGTGTACTTGTGATGTTTTTATTAATGTTGTGTTTGTGTGTATAAGTCCATTTTGTATTTTGTAGAATAAAAGACATAATATGTTATATTCATTCAATGTTCTTATTTTCAAAAGATTCATTTCCTTGTATAGTTTTTTTGTGGGAGTGTCCGGGTTATAGTTGAAGAGTTTTTTAATAACTTTGTTTTGTATTATTTGTAATTCGTTTAAGTACGTAATGTATGTGTTTCCCCATATTTCTATTAAATAATTTAGGTGGGACTGTATTAAGCTAAAGTATAAGCCTCTCTTTACCTCTGTTGGTAGAAGATGAGCAATTCTACCAAATACACCAATCAATGGGATGATTTTTGTTTTTAGTTTTTCTACATGTTGTTTAAATGTCAGATGTTTATCAATGTACAAGCCCAGGTATTTTTCGCTATCTAGAATATGCAGGTCTCTTTCTTCTATTTGTAATGGTTTATGCAATGGTATTATTCTTTTAGGTGAGCTTAAGATCATGTAACCGGTTTTATTAATATTTATTGTTAATATATTTTTTATTAGCCAATCGTTTAGTACATTAAGATCCATTTGAGATTGTTCTAACAGACTTTCTAAGTATAATTAGCGTCTGGTACGTCGGTATACTGGAGTATGAGTCACGATACTCAGCAAAGAGCAACTGTCTTGAGAAGAAAAAATTAAATTAATAAAAACTTTTTTTTTTTCATTTTAACTTTTTGAGTAAAACCTAGGCTCTGCAACCGGGCCCGAAAAGAAGAAGGTGGAGAGATACGAAATTACGAATGTTAGAGAAGAGCGCTAACATTTACAGCGACAAAATCGATGCGAAAATTGCGAAAATGTTTAATAAAACACGACTCGTTTAAAATAGAGCAAAAATCTCACGGGTATTATCTTAAACAGCATTTAAAGAAACACTGTGAATTTTATGTCTGTCATACATATAACTTGTAAAAGAACTGAAACAAACGTGCTAATAATAATTTTTGGAGCATACTTTGCGATTTTTTTCTATCAAGGGAATTTTATATAATTTGCGTTTCCGCGCGGGCAAAGTCTATATATTATCTTCAAGAATAACATATATTTTTTAAGAGCTTTAAAACTTACCGTGTTTAAGGGAAATGTGTAATAAATCGGTACAAATCCGGGTTGCGGGCCCTTAAATTGTAATATTTAATTAAATATCGACACCGTGGCGCAGTGGTTAGCGCGTTTGCCCGGAAAGCATGAGGTCCTGGGTTCGAGTCCCAGAGGTGTCAATATCTTTTTCTGATTTTTCTGTTTCCATTTTCGATTGAGTTTCGCTTGATAATTAATTTAATGTCTTCATTTTAATAAAATAAAACATAAAAATTTAATGTCTTTAAGTTTTGTCGCATTTTTAAAAATTGGTCACCCCTTTAGATAGCTTCTTGTTATCTTGAACGGCTTTTGATCAGATACATCTCCTTTATGTATTTTGAGCCAGCCTTCTTTATTGGCGGGACTTTTTAAACACCTGTTTTGTGTCAAAATGGCCATTTCTTATTACTTTTATTAATATTCCATCATCACACCAGGTGCCAGATTATTCTGATAATGTTCGGCCGAGGAATCGTCCTCATATTAAATCGGATAATAAAAATTTATGTTGCGGTTTTACATGCTAAAAGAAGCTAATGTACAAATTTAACATTCAAACGTATCTACAGAACAGAAAAGCAAGTTATGGACAAAGAAATCGGTGATATCTCTGTGATATAAATTGATTGATCGATTGCACTAGGTAAGTTCCTACTTGAAAAGATTTGTGTCAAGGTTGGAAATAACTATAAAACATGTATGAGATGGCAAAAGAAATTATGATAGCGTTTCATCTTCTCTGCCTACTCACGTAAAATGACACGTTAAATAACGTTCATAACTATTGAACGAAAGTATATATGTATTTTTAAGCAGATTTTTCCTGTATCTTAAAAGTATGTAGTATTGTACCTACCTAGTAAAAGCAATGTCATATTATGGTTTATTGTAAGGAGAATATATGAACCTAATGTGAATGGTAGAATAAGTCGAGGACGCCCAAGAAAGACATGTCGGAGTCGGGCCATGTCAAGAGTCAGAATAAACGAAGAGCACGTATGAGACGATGTATGAATGTAAACTAGGCAAGGTGTGTGTGCCAAGACCGAGTTGTTTGGCAGTCCGTCCTCTCTACCTACCCCTGAGGGGAAACGGCGTGATGTTTAGTTAGTTACTCGTAGTTAAATATTTTTTCATAATTTAGGTGCAAATTGTTCAAAATTTCGGAGGTGGGTATAGGTACCGCTGCTCCGGGAACCATTTACGGAATAACCAACATCCCTACCATAGGTCAACTCACTTGGTGCATTATGTTTGATGATTTAGCAGGAGTGTCCGGGTTCAAGGGGTGAGATTTGTCTAGATCTTGGCGCGAATACGTTTACCCATCTACAGCATGGTGGGCCGTATCGGTTGAGGGAGACCTGACCAAGATCTCTCCAGCCGGACTCTCTCAATCCATCGACTTGCACCGCAGTAGAAGGGAAGGTTGCATTAAACCCCGCCCACCTTTTTTCTTTGCTAAATTTCCTCTCTTTAAGTTAGCTCCACACAGGACATCCTAAGGAAAAGAAATTCCCGCAGGGCCCATGTTATCTTGGGGATGCTGGGTGGAGGGTCTTTTTAGGGAAAGGAAGGAGATGAAGTTCTGGGAAGGAAAAAGGTATGAGGGGTGGGTAGGAATCTGGGGGTCAATATATCTAGGAGAGATGGAATTTTTTGGAACATTTTCCTAAAAAGACCCTCCACACAGCATCCCCAAAGATAACGTGGGCCCCGAGGGAAATTGTTTGCCTCAGGGTCTCCTGTGTGGAGCTAATGTGAAAATAAGCAGAGTGTGCAATTCACATGCGGTAGATGTGAAACCTACAGAAAACTAAAGTAGACAAGAGTGGGGAGACTTCGAAGCACCGCACAAAGAGGAGACCGATTATACTGACTCATTCTCTCGCAGGCTAAATTCCACAGGTGTGGGTGTTTGTTTCTTTTTAGTATCGCTATTTTTCGTTTCATCGATATTCAAATTACAACGATGCTAAAGAAGTTTTCATTTAAAAAAAACAATAGGAAATGAAATTTTTCATTTATTGAAGATGGGAGTTATACGTTCATTGAAAACGGAAAAAAAATCAATAATTGAGGAGGTAGGTACTACAGATTCGTAGACTCGTATTTAACACGCCAGACATGGCCTCGCTAGCGGGAACAGGAACAAAACCATACATTTGTCCAATTATCAGGTCATTCCGTATGGCCAATTCGCTCGTTCGGTCCATTCAATGCGGATTTTCCAAAACAAATAACCCATGCTCTGTTTCCTCTCTTCCTCTCCCTCTCCCTTCCCTCCCGTACCACCCCCTCCAAAGCCGTACCTCCCCCCCAAAGGGGTGGTCACCTCCATTCGGTACTTTTATTTAATCGGGGGTTGTACAAAAATGCAACGGGAAAGGGCGTTCTATTTGATGACCCCTCGCCGCGGCTTGACCATATGAATACAAGCCTGAAAATAGCCTTGAAATAAACAAACCTTCTTCTCAAAAAGGTCAATTTTCAATAATATTGCCACCAAAAAACTTTCGTACAAATGAAATGTTTTTTTTTATAAAGTGCATTAATTTTGCTACTAGCTTTAAAAGGGTTTTAAAAAGCGTGAGATTGGTTTGTGAAATCCGTGCGCGAGCTTTCAAATTAAGAATTAAGCAATAAAGCACCAAGAAAAAGAGTACTCTTTTTAATTATAATCCGTCATCAAAAGGGAGCTTAATGTAATGACCTTTTGATGAAGTGTTTTTATTTTGTTGTGCTGGGGTAGTTTTTTCGGGATCGTGAAGAATAGAGTCCACTTGATTTTTTCTCCCGTTATTATTATTTTAGCGTATTTTTGTTCATTTATTTTTTCAAATCTCAAGTGCTGGTGGGCCGGTGAATACCTGAAGGGTGGCCACTACGCAATGGTTCCTACTCCTGAACGTACTATACCGAGTACAGTACAGTACAGTATGAGTACAGTACACAGTATAATACTCTTTACGGTGTTCTGTACAGTACCCACCACCACTATCAAACGAAAGGGCCACTTTTTGTCCTGGAAAAGGCATTATAATTTTTTTCTTGTTCATTACGTTGGTTTTAATTTAGAAAAATTGACACTATGTGTAAATAGTAACAAAAGAAAAAACATTTAATATTTTTATTTTTATAAGAACAACTCTCATTTTATAATCAATTGATCAATGTGATAAAAGCGCATGTTCCGGTTAGACGAGAGGTTCTGGGTTCATGTTCCTTTTGCGACCATTATCTTTTTTTTCTGTCTTGTTCTCTTTCATATTTTAGTTTAGAATATTGGTGTTATCTTCTTCTTCAATGAAACATTTTTTCATTATTTGTATTTCAAAATTTAGGTAGGTAGGCGGGAGTAGACAAATAATTTAAAAAAACCCCTAAAATTGGTCATTAATTATTTATTTGAAATACACAATTAACCATAAAGAGAATGCTTTGTACCATATTAATTAATAACATGTCTAACTCCAGTAAAATATTGGCATTATTAACAACGCTGGCCGCTAGAGGCGCTAGTGTAGCACGTTGAAGTTAATTTCAATGGCGGCAAATTGAATTTATTTAGTACTTGACGGCGGTGTTTTGCGCTTCCTAATTTGTATTTTTGATCAATAATATTGATAAAAAGATTAATGAAAAATTCTCAAAAAGTTGGTTCTGTATGTGCAGTTTACGGATGTAATAATTACAAACGACAAAACGCTCCAAATACCGGATGCCAAAAAACTTTGTTAGATTAATGGAGAAATATCATATGAGTTAGTTAAATCACAAAAAGTGGATTACACCATGAAAAATATGATTTCTTTTTTTTATAGTTAAGGTCAACGCATTTGTTTACTGAAAATAAACTATTTTCTTTAAAGTAAAACATTAAACAGGGGTTTTGAAAACACTATCTAAGTTATTTCGGACAGAAATCTGGCCAAACGGATTAAATGCAAGCGGTTATCCACTTAGCCATTTAGGGTCTCTTCCAGACCCTTGTTCACTCCTTCCTTTCCACCAAAAGACTCTCCACATAGCATCTCCAAAGATGACATAGGCTCCGAAGGAAATTATTCACCTCAAAGACTTCTGTGTGGAGTTAAGGTGAAAAAATCTATAATAACTCACTCACCCGGATTTGTGAAAAAAAAAGTAGTTGTAAAAACCAACAAATCCGGGTGAGTGGGTTATACTTCTCGGTGGTTTTTACTTCTCTTGTAATCCAAGTTTTGAATACAAGCTTCCAGATTATAATTGTAGAATAATAGAAGATATAGTAAATTGTACTATTAAAAAAAAATTACATTTGTAATTTTTTTTACATTTACACAATATAACATAATATAGCTTACATATTTTTTACACTCTCCTAATAAAGCAAATGCTTGGGTTTAGGAGAGGACAACTTTTTAATAAATTAAGAATTATTAAAAAAATCCGTATCACAAACTTAAGAATTTAACTTATGAAGAGATTTAGACTTTATATACATAGTGATTCTGTGCTGTTGTGGTTCGTATGGGTGGTACAGTTAGTCCACTAATAGAATTATTCCTTATGCTAATATTTAGCAGTGGGGTAATATTTTTATTAAAGATATGTTCGTGCAGCTGAAGTAGTGCTATTTTTTCGTAAATTTTTGTAAGTGGGGGAACAGGGAATTCTTTGATTACGTTTATTGTTGGGCAGTAATACGGTTTTTTTAGGATATTTTTTATAAGAATTTTTTGAATTGTTTCGAGTGGGAGAAAGGATGATTTATATGCACCCCCCAAGATATGATTCCATATTGTAGTACAGAATGCGCAAGTGTAAAGTAAATTTCTTTTAATATTTTTAATGAATATTTCTAAGTCGAAAAACATATATATTAGTTTCCTCATTCTGTCAACTGTGGAGTTTATTTGATTTTTCCATTTAGTGTTATTGTCGATAATTATTCCGAGATATATATATTTTTTTACTACTAATATGTATACAATTTGAGTTACAGGGTGTGATTTTAAGTAGACAATTTAATAAACCTAAATCCCGCGAATAAATAAAAATAATAATAAATATATACCTTCCTAGTTGGACAGTCAACGCTTCCTTATACTGAATGTATTTTATAACAAATAAAATAAATAAATAAATAAAAATAAATAAATAAATAAAAACTTAAACTTAAAATAAGTTTGGTACACAGTACCACCCGTTTTGCCTAATATTAAAAACATTGTAATGAGTTTTTCTCATTCCACTCACAGCAGTAGGTACCCGTCCGATATCCGATATAAATATACCCATTGATGTAGCTGTAATCCTGGTACTCGTCTAGTGTCGAGGGTCTCCATACAAAGCCTAATGTCCTCCGCCATTAATCATTCCTCCTCCTACAGCGGGTACCTACCCGACCTACCTAACTACCTCTCACTGGCACTGTTATTTCACTGGATAGGTACCGGGAATTGTACACATTACTCCTACTGATGCAGGATATGTGGAAGCGGTGACTTTTCTATTTGAAATCGACAGCTTTCGCGGATTGTACAGAAATATATTGGGGAGATGGGTAAATTTTATAAATTAGTTTTGTTATTACAAAATTTATTCATCAGGATAATATGTAGTATACTTCTGGTGGTGACTGGCCAACTCAGAATAAAACCAACTCAGAACCACCTCAAAAAAGTTGTTAAGAGTGATGATAAAAAAATATAAAAAATTGGTTAAATAGGGTAAGTTAGGTTAGGGTTTCCGGCTATTTTAAAATTATTTTTTCATAGCTTTTAATGACATTTCTGAGGTGGTTCTAAGTTGGTTTCATTCTGAGTTGGCACGGAACCACATGTGGTATATTCCAGAGTTGAAGATACTCTCAGAATTGATTTGGTGTAAGACCATTCAGAATTGAAACGTTTCTTGAAATGGCTTTAGCCGTGCTTGGTGACCGTATGTGAGCAGCCATATAATCCCCCAACTTCCTTCTTCTCTTCAACGCTACCTTCAGCCTCATAACATACTCCATTATGATGTCTTGGTATCACTGGCTTCAGATGGTTGGAAACAGTTGAGACTCTTGTGTGGTATGAAATTCACAAAGATATTAAAATACGAAAGAGTTATGCTATGGTGTCCGCGCAAGTGTCGGCGGACTACGCCCTAATTAGAGTAGTTTGCATACGAAAATAATTTGTTCAATTAGTTGATTTTTTGAAAATGTGCATTAGTATTGGTTAACAATATAGTTTGAATATGGAAAGAATTCGTTCATTTAGTTTAACGTTCGTTTGGTTTATTCGTTAATTTAGTTTATTTGTTAATTGGTAAACAATGTCGGTGACACCCGGAAGCGCAGTCCCACCTAGTAAAAACTGCAGATAGCACATCTACTTGTATTTCAATATTTTGGGTATTCACATAAAAAAATTGAAAATTTTAAATCAATGGTGGTCATAACAAAACCACCACCAGTCTTCGTGCATGTGAAAAATTAGTAGGCACTTATTAAAAAAAGGTCTAATCTAATGATGACATCGCCAAAATTTTAGTAAATAATAAATTGTGGGAAGGTATTATAATATCTATTTAATTCAATACAATATTTTTCAACGCGTAAAATAACCTTCTTAGGCCTTTTAAAGAGGATAAGGGCAAAGATTATAGTTTGATAAGGGTTAGGTCGGTATTGCAAAAATTTAAGCTTTTAAATGAGAAAAATTACCGCCAGCTCAAGTAAAATTTACGGTAGTGTTCATAAAGGCGAGCAATAGCTGATTTGACATTTATACACACAATTTTAAATAATAACATTGACTATACTAAACTTCTTTTCTTTGTTAATTTTAACATACCCTTAAGACGTACACGCCATACAGAATTATTCCACACGTTTAATTACAAGGCAAATGCAGCAAGTAATTCGCCAATCAATCGTGCTCTCATATGCTCTTTATATTGGTCTAAATTCTAACATCGATATTTTCTCCGATTCACTGCCTAAATTTAAAAAGAGCATCATGTCAATAATATAATTTGATCAATGCACATACATACATACATACTTACATACACACACACACACCTTCCCACTACGCACATCACCCGGTAGTTATTTAATACACACTAAATAAGACACTACAAAGAAACACATCATAGGTACCCACCTTGGAATATACTTAAAAATTGTAATTTTTTTTTCACCAATGTAACTAATGTGTTGTTTGTTTCTGTTTATAAATAAATCACAACAAATTAATCCTTAAAATAATACATTGATGGGGAAAATCCTCTATTTTCTTAAGGTAATAGATTATTATATCCTTGAGGGTAGTTTTAACTAGAGGTAACTCTAGATGCTTTACGTAACGCCTTTATAAATCTTGAAAGCTCTGCCAAAAATATGGGTCTCGTAGTAAACCAGCAAAAGACCAAATACATGGCTGTAGGATGCACCCAACAAATCCAAACTCTCTCATGAGGAAACCAAAATTTCGAAACGGTACCAAGATTCACATACCTAGGCTCCCTGATAACAAACGACAATAATACCACAGAGGAGATCCAGAAACGCATAGTGAACGCAAACCGCTGCTATTTCCGCCTACAAAACCTATTAAAGTCCAGACTGTTGTCCAGAAACACGAAGATATTAGTGTACAAAACACTTATCAGATCAGTACTTACGTACGCAGCTGAGACTTGGGTACTAACTAAGAGGAATGAGCGAGCACTGGACGTTTTTTAAAGAAAAATTTTGAGGCGCATCTTCGGACCGGTTCTAGAAAATGGATTTTGGCGCAGACGTTATGACGCGCAGACGTTATACGTGAACAATGAGCTCTATACTTTGTTTAAGGAGCTAAACGTCGCAAAATTTATAAAATTGGGAAGACTTCGGTGGCTGGGTCATGTGGAGAGAATGACCGAGCATCAAGCACCAAAGTCCCTGCTGAACTCAAGACCAATAGGGCGAAGGAGCCTGGGAAGACTAAGATGGAGCGACAACGTCCTCAAAGACATATCTATCTTGGAGCTTCCAAACTGGAGAGAGCTGGCACAAAACCGAAATGAGTGGAGGAAGACTCTTGAGGAGGCCAAAACACACCAGGGGTTGTAGAGCCAATAGTGATGATGATGAGGGTAGTTTTAAGGAATCTTATAGTAAAAAGTGTGAACGTACATTCATGAATAATGTAATTACGTCGATACCGCCCAAAGATATTCAAATACAAAAGAGATATGCTCTGATGTCCGCGCAACTCTCGGCGGACTACGAACTTGTCGGGGTAGTTTGCATACGAACAGAATTTGTTCATTTCATTGATTTCTTGAAGGTGTGCATTAGTATTGGTTAACAGTATAATTTGAATACGAAAAGAATTCATTCATTTAGTTTAACGTTCGTTCGGTTTATTCGTTCATTTAGTTTATTTGTTAATTGGTAAACAATATCAGCGACACCCGGAAGCGCAGTCCCACCTAGTAAAAACTGCAGATAGCATATCTATTATATTTCAATATCTTTGGTACCGACATAAATAATGAGCTTCTAATTTGTCAAATCATCGTGCTAACGATATCAACAACTGTAGCATGACTGTAAATGTACATTTTCGTCTCATCAACGCCCTCAGATTTGTAGAGTTTGGCAGAGGTTAAAAATGACCCAAGATAGGCTGATGAGCTTGGGGGGAGGAGGTTGAAGGGGTGGCTAAACGGCAGATAAGGGATGAACCCAATGTCACGAGATAGCGGCCTGTCACCGGGTAAATGGATGCGTTTTAAATTATTGTAAGATTTTTGAATCGATGGCTAGGTGGTAGACGGTTGGGGAAGAAACGCGTACAATGGAGCTAGATTGAAAAGGATTTTGAATAAGCTTATGTACATTATAGATCTACTTATTACATTATTTTAAGTACACACAACGTTTTCAAAGATTATCGAATAAAAATATGTGCTGGGGACTGTGCAGTGTTTATCAATGATGTATTTATTTAATTTATTTATTTCTTTATTGTTTCTTTACACTGCAGGTAAAAATGTTTACAATACAATTTGTCACCTCACTAGGACAAGCCTGGGTTGCGGTTAACAATTATACAAATTCAAAAATAACACAAAATTATGCAGATACTTAACCTTTTCCACTCCGTAGGCCACACATTCTGGCCCAAACGATTTTGGTAGGCAGCTCCGTTGGCCAGAGGTTCTGGCCCGGCGCAGGTATAAGTTTAATCACCAATTTCCATCTTCCTAACTACATTCTACCAACTATTATATTCGATAATTACAAAGAATTGTCGCAATATTTCGGATAAACCAACATTTCTTCATTTAAATTAACTGTTAATTAGATATATTCATTTAAAAATAGATGCATCATTTTAACACACGAAATATTTGTTGTCTTCCTATATTTTCGGAACAGTCAGTCGTTATCCTGCGTTTATGACGGTTCTCTGCAGTTACTCCCACTTTTTGTGACCATATTTTTTCGTTTTGTGGAACTATTGATGTTGATATTAGTAGTTGAAAGTAAAAGAATTACTAATTTACATTTTCTAGAAATATAGTTGATTAACCGTCATGGAAAATAATGATAGTTTTACTTCGAAGTGATGGTGAAGAAGTCGGTAACTATCCAAGTGATACAGATAATGGAAGTGACATTATCCCACCCAAAAGAAGGAGATGTGCTTATTTCAGTGAAGATAGTGATGTAGAAAATATTGTGATTCCGCAACAACCTTCAACATTCATCAATCCCACACCGTCAAGCTTTTCTGATTCAGCAAAAAAATGGAATTGAATGTCTACTAACACACCGAATACACAAATTTTTTTATTTTTTTATTGGAAATACCAATGAACCATTTTCAATTTGTGGATAGGCCAAATATTCAGCTGGTTGGAAATTAGAGACAAGGTGTAAAAACAAGAAAAGGAATTCATTCGGTAGATCCAGAACAGCGGTTAAATCATGTCAATCTACATGTAATATAACGCCAATATATGCAGAAAAAGTATTACGGATTGCATCGTTTTCAATTTGGGAGGCGGGAATGGGTACCGCCGCCACAGTAACCATTTATTGTTTTATTGATAAATTTATATGCGACAACAAACACCTCTGCCACACTTCACCCCAAGTGGTTCACTACGTTTGGTGACTTAGCAGAGGTGCCCGGGTTCAAGGGGATGAGGTTTTTCTAGGACTTGGTGACAGATGCGTTTGCCCACCTACTGCGTGGCGGGCCGAATCGGGAAAGACTGGTTGAGGGAGGTCTTTTGATCTCTCCAGCCGGACTTTATCGAACCATTGCCTTACAGCGCAATGAGAGGGATGGATTCACGCATCGCCTCTCCTGGATGCACTAACCGCCAGATTCCTACTTTAAAAAAAAATCGTTAGTGGTTCTGATTATGATACGAGTAGAGAAGAAGGGCAAGGTTTCTTCGACTCGTTCTTGTGTTCAACAGCTCGGCTGTGGAATGATTTGCCGGCCTCTGTGTTTCCTCCTTCCTACAACATGGGTCTCTTCAAGACCAATGTTCATTCCTTCCTCTCCTCAAAAAGACCCTCCACACATAGATCCCAGATTACATAGGCCCTGAGGGAAATTATTTTCCTCAGGGCCTCCTGGGTGGAGTTAACGTAAAAAAATAAAAATAAAAAAATAAAACGAACAACATAACACCGTAAAAGTCGTGGAAACAAACTTGCACCTTATGTGGGAGAATGCTTCAAAAAATATCATACCCCAAAGCACTATAAGTGATGGTGACTCAGTAAAAATAAGAAAGAAATTTATAAAAACATTAGACCGAATCGTTAGTTTTTTGTAATGAGATAAATATGCTTAAAATGTGACAGTGTTATATTATGTATAATATGTACAATACTCTAACTTGTAAACACCGTGTAGAATATTTGCCAAACTTATTATCTATTTTATGTGTTGTGGGCTGGTCTATCTTTTGTTTCCTGAAAAAGGGTCTAAACCTAAAATAACGTAACCAATGCAAAATAAGAAACTATCCACTACCCATAAAACCTAAGCCAATCAGGTCCAGGTAGTCAGTGATAACCCGCTGTACGGTACAGGGCAATTAGAAAGGAACTTCTCCAAGGTTTTACATTTGATTGTTTGTATATTTTACCCGTATTATACAAATTATTGCTATGCAATAAAAGATATTATGCAAATAAAACATATTGAAATCGAATGTATTATCTTTTAGTTACTTAATGTGTGATTTAACAAGTGTTTTATTTAAAATATATCAAACAACTAATGGTCACACGAATTATCCGACAGGGTGCCGCAAAAATAATGAACGGAAATTTTCATTTTTAACACAAAATATAACATACATTTTTGGTCGGAGTAGCTAAACGGTTTTGAGAAAAAATGGTCGGAGTGGAAAAACAATATTGTTGTAGGTATTTCTTACAGGTTGAGATTATGGGTACCTACTAAACTGAATGTAAACATGTAGACTTTTAGGGTGACCATGGTTTAGTGATCTGAATTAATAAAGTAATAAGTTGTAAAAAATAAATAAATGTATATAATATAATACGCTATAAATTTGGCAGGAGGAAGATGAAAAAAAACGGTTTAACCAAAAATAATATTAATTTAGCTAATAATTTAGAAAGGACAAAGTAGAGAAAAATCAATTGGCAATCCTCTACTAACACAAATAATTTAAGATTCTTTTTAAAAGTGTACAAGGAATTAGATGACTTTATCTGTTCTGGAAGGTTATTAAATATGTATAATTTGATTAGTTTGGTTTTGAGGACTCCAAACGACAGATGCAAATTTCTTAAAACAAAGACCATGTGTTTTCGTAAGATATTTGAACACGGCAGTTAATTACAAATCACATATGAAAAACTATGTATTTTTATATGAATACCGCACAAGAGTCCCAACTGCTCCCGTCTGGAGCCAGTGAGACTATGGCAACCCCAAATGGGGTATGTTGTGAGGCTGAAAATAGTGGGGAGGGGAAGCATATGGGGAAGAGGAAAGTGGGGAAGTACCTGGCTATTCAGATCTGGTCAACATATACGGCTATAGCCATTTCAAGCAACGTTTCAATTCTGACTGGTGGTCGATAGGGCGATATAATATACCAATAATATACGATATAATATACCTGGTATATTATATAATATATAATATACCAGGGCGATACTGAGAGTATCTTCCACTCCGGAACTGTCCGCAAATATACTATATATTTTTTAAATGAATTAATCGTGAAATCGCTGGGATTCGATCCCGCAACCTTCGGATTGAGAGTCAAGAACCTTATCGCTAGAGCACGTCGGCGTCAAAATATATATAAGATAAATATGAAAAGCTTTTGAAAATATGTATACTTATGCAATATTATCAAAAGCTTTTGAAAATTTACCAAACTATTTTAAGCACATGCATTCATTTAAATGTTGAATACTTCTTTGTATCTTCCAAAAAATCTAATTTTTATAAAGTTAATAAACTGATTTTCATGTAGAATTGGAGTGTATTTGTAATTGAAGCTACCGAAAAAATTTCCAAACAAGATGGCAATGCCTTACAATTTAATAATTACAAAAAATTTGCAGACATAGGTAGCAGGGTTCTCAAGGTTTTTTTGTGCGGGACAAATCGCGCAGACGCATTCATGTGCCCCCTTTGTTCCGCTCCTGAATTAGTCGTGGCTAGAGACTAGAGCAGCCTTCCATTAATTAACGCTACTTTTGATCCTTGAGCCAAGCCAACCAACCAGCCTGGCAGCCTCTTCTCTTTTCCAATGGAAAGACACGAAGACAGAGTTTGAGAACCATTTGGGAGACGTTAGCGAAGAAATAAATGATGTATAGTTTCTTTTGTATAGTTTCTTTTTTACTAATATTATTTTTTTCTTTGTATAATTAATATTACTTAGCAGTTAAACTTTAGGCACGAAAATGGTTTTGCATAAGGCGCGGCGTCAAATATGTACCTACTCGAAGGCGGGTTCTTAAATTTCAATCGTACAGACGCTAAGGTATTAATACTATCAGATGTTTTTTTCCATCTGTCTCGCTGAGACAGCCCCTGAAAAAAGTTATAAATGTATTTTTAAAATGAACAGAACATTCACTAGTTATGAGTCTCAGAAGATACTCGTAGTTGCTAGCCTTGGTTGCAAGTCTTGGTTAGGAGTTACAATTTCTTTTTTTAAATTTAATTAAAATGTATTTTTTAAATTTAATAAAATTAAAATTGATAATGTTCTTATCGAGTTCAGCAAGTATTTAAGTGTGTATTTTTGTTACAGCTGTTTCGGTTTACAAGACCATTTTCAAACTGTGGTTAATCCACATCGATACGACCTATTTATATGATTTTAAATGTCAATTTTTGAAGTTGTCTAATTGATTTACTACCGGTTAAACCAATTTGCTGGACACTAATTGAGAGAGTATTATATGGGATTAATTGTTCTATATAATTTTTAATTAATTAATATATAAGTTGCTAATTATTAGTCCTAGTTGAAAGCCGCTAGTAAATAATACATATAAATATATACATATTTTTTATAAAAGTTTCACATAGGAGGCTCTGAAGAAATTATTCCGCCTCAGGTCATCTTTGGGGAAGATATGTGGAGGATATTTTTAGAAAAAGGAAGGAAGTTCTGGACAGGAAAAATGCATGAGAGGTGGATAGGAAACTAGAATCAGGCGTGGCGGAAGCAAGAATCCATCCCCCCATTGCGGTGATGTTCCGAAATGGAGAGGTCAAAAGGACTCCCTCGACCAGTCTCCCCCAATCAGACCTGGGTGGGTAGACGCACGCTGTTTGTGGGTAGACGCAACCGGGCGCCGGCTAAATCATCAAACGTAGCGAACCACTGACCTACGGCAGAGGTGTTATCCAATAAATGATTCCCGGGGCGACGGTACTCATACCCGCCCACCAAATTATGTTAATTATTGTAATTATGAATTAATTAATTATTTACCCACAATTTATATAATCAACCAATCAGAACAAATAAACAAAATTAAACAATTTGTCAAAAAGAACTTTCAGTAAAAATTGAATATTTCTTACAATTCAACCTAAGTCAGAATCGTGACTCCTTTAGAAGGCACAAGAGCACCTCTTTTCTGATAAGGTATACATGACCAAAAACGACCTTTAATGTAAGTAAAATATGTATGTATATATATGTAACTCATATTTTTTATATTGCAATAAAAAAACTAAAAAATAAAGATTTTGCTCCCATCGCAAATCCCTTCTTTACTTCAATTGTAATTTAAGCTCTAAATAGAAATATGAAGCAGAAAACTGATTTTTCATTGATTTCTGCTTCAACGATTTTGTTTCTGATTTCTGCTTCTATCGTTACATATTTTGTGGGAATAAAATGTACATCTGGAGTAAATGGAGTGACAAAATGTGAAAAGGAGTGTTGTATAAACTATGGCTTTTCGAATCTTGTCACTAAGCATTAAGTACTAAAGAAAAACTGTCTGTTTTGCCACCGGTCGACAAAGTGTGAGTATATTTTGAAAAACAAAAATATTTATGAATTGTGTAAATTGTTTGTTTGTTAAAAAGGTTGCGACTCCCTGTCAAAATAAAGACAATCGACGTAACAATGATGCGACATTCGCGCAGTCGCAGACATCACCCTCGGGGGTGGGTTTGGACAGGTGAGCTTCCTCGCTCCTCTTACCACCCCAACAGACCAAACACACTTGTGAACCTGTCTAGAGCCAGCCTTAACACAGCCTCTGTATTTTTCATTAGTAGATTTCTGCGAAAGTATTGTGGATTCGATATTAAGGGAGCGAACTTATTTTTATTTTTCATAAGTATTTTATGGAAAAAAAATTTCAATTTACGGATAACGATTATAGATTATAATTCCTATTTCGAAAAAGACAATTAAAATAATTATCTATTGAAATACTTTAACGTTTGCCTGTATGGGCATCAGTTTTATTTATTTATGCGTGTGGCATCCCCACCACGCAAAGAAAACATCTCTGGATCGCTCCGGCGATGACCGAGCAAATTATTCCGTCTCCAGCGCTCGATCCCGCCGGCCACTCGCGTTTTGTACCTCTCTACCCGTTTCATACGTGAACACTAAATCGTGTAAATATTTAAGCTCAAATAAATGTTAATCACTCGAACATGAGCAAAGTGTTATCAATCATCATCCAATATAATTACTGAACACTGGTTCGCGGCCTAGAAGTACCGTGATCCCCAGGAGCTTGACTATCCCTTATGGTAAAGTATTGGGACTACCTCGTCTGATGAGAAGACGGAGCACAGGTCAAACATTTCTCCACCAGCTCCTCAACCCTGGCAAACAACACTTCTACACCTGAATTATTCTTCACAAATTTAGCACAGGAAAAACGAACATCGGAAGGTACTTTACTGGTTGTCTGAATTCTTCAAACAAAAATTGCTGTTTTTTTGGAAACTGCACTGATTTTGCCGTAATTCCTTTAAATATGCATTATAATAATACCGTTTACCTGTTAGTAGCTGATTTTTTCATAAGTTTCGATGGTTTGCAATTAAAAAGTCGATGTAAAGCGACGGCTGTACATAAGCTTAATTACGCAATTACCAATGCGATTGTTCAAGTTAGCTTAAGTCAATCTTAAGTTGATGCACCACGTCGTATAATATTCGGAATAGAGCCATTAACATTGGAGGGGACCCCACCACTTTCCCAGTCCATGCATACGGGGTTAGAACGCAGTATGAAGTACTTAAATTAACATAATACAAAATAATAATAAATCTGGCAGCCCGTAGAAAAATTCTTCTGAAATCTATACAGAAAAATATATACAGATAAAGGTGTTAGTAAATAAAAAGACAAATAAGAGCTGCGCCCGGTTGAGGAAACCTGGATAAGAGAAATAATGAAAACGTAACAGTGATAATATAATGCAAGTATTTACAATAATAACTGAGAGAAGATAAAATGCATAAAAAGAAAATATACAGAGAAGGTATTCCACAAACCACCAGGCAGTCCCGAGGACAATTTGCATGGCTATCGGCCATTATATAGAGCCATTCAGAAACATTCCTTATGTAGATGGTGATAAGATTGAAATCCCGCGTAATACCTGCCGCCTGTTTTGATTTCTACAAAAAAAAAACATCGCCAAATACGTGTTTGACTTGAAAAAATTTAATTTGTGATGTTCAGGCGCAAAAATTAAAAAAATTCCTATACTTCTCTAAAGAACTTAATTTGCTACATTATACGATGAAGCCATAACCGAAAAGGGATTCGAAAGCATAAGATTTTGCTCTTTAAAGCAGTTTTTACAGGCCTGAAACTTTTTTACGGGCTTATACGACGGCTAATAATGCTCGATTATTTCAAAGGCCACGATGTGTTTTAATCACAGTATTAAATTAAAGCATTTATAATGATTCTAAACTATCAAATTTTCAATCCAAACTAGAGAATTATAGAATTAAAAGTATATTTTTAAAGTTCCATATATACAGCTAACACATTATACCTACGAATAGAATAAATAAAAGCTTAATAGAAAAGATACTATCGAAAGTTAATGAGAAGATTTACTAAAAATAAATATGTATTTGTGACAACGTCCCTTAGATTTACAGGTAACGTTAAGACTATGAATCACCCTCCTCCCCCACCTCCCCCACCCCCTGCCAGAGCTAGTGGATGGAAAAGTATTTTGCACTGTTTTAATTGCAGACGCTTTTGACGAGACAAAGATTTAAAATATAGGGTGCAACTAATCCAATTAAAATCTTAATTTCTATACTATAATGGTTTATTAATCCAAAGGAGATTTATAAGTTACAGTATATTTTAAGTTTGTCAAGTTTTTAGTGTTAATTAGTAGATTTTTTTTATTTATTTGAATGTAATACGTATATAGAAGGAGGGCAGACAGAAAAAAATTAAGACAAAATTTTCAATGTTTCGCATTATTTTGTCAATTGAAGTTTTTTTTTTTATTTATTTAATTTCAACTAAACACTAAACATGAAATTGAACACTAAAATGACAACAAAACATGTTTAGTGAAACAGAATTCTTGTGTTGTGGAGGAATTATTATTAGGATTTTAAATAAAAAATATTGTGACAATTTAAACATATTCTAACATAAAAAAATTAGTTGTTTAAAATAATATGGAAAAAATAATTATTAGGAAGTATTTCACTATCGTTTTGAGAGCCTCATAGGATAAAATATATTAATAAATAAACGCATAAAAACTTGCAGTAGGTAGAAAACTCAGCGAACTTACGCGAGTTTGTCAGCATTTTAAGTTTGTCAAGTTTTTAGTGTTAATTAGTAGATTTTTTTTTATTTATTTGAATGTAATACGTATATAGAAGGAGGGCAGACAGAAAAAAATTAAGACAAAATTTTCAATGTTTCGCATTATTTTGTCAATTGAAGTTTTTTTTTTTATTTATTTAATTTCAACTAAACACTAAACATGAAATTGAACACTAAAATGACAACAAAACATGTTTAGTGAAACAGAATTCTTGTGTTGTGGAGGAATTATTATTAGGATTTTAAATAAAAAATATTGTGACAATTTAAACATATTCTAACATAAAAAAATTAGTTGTTTAAAATAATATGGAAAAAATAATTATTAGGAAGTATTTCACTATCGTTTTGAGAGCCTCATAGGATAAAATATATTAATAAATAAACGCATAAAAACTTGCAGTAGGTAGAAAACTCAGCGAACTTACGCGATATTTAGCCACTAGTCATAGGTAGGTTCGAGTACCGAATAGTAACCATGGACTTTACAATATTATATATCGCCGTTTTCGTGAAAAATTACAAAGTAAATAAATTGGAAAGCTTAATGTCGTAGTATCTGCAGTATTTTTGTCCAGATTTTTTTTTTTTTTTTACGTTACCTCCACACAGGAGGCCCTGAGGAAAATAATTTCCCTCAGGGCCTATGTCATCTGGGATGCTGTGTGGAGGGTCTTTTTGAGGAGAGGAAGGAATGAAAATTGGTCTTGAAGAGACCCATGTTGTAGGAAGGAGGAAACAAAGAGGCCGGCAAATCATTCCACAGCCGGGCTGTTGAACACAAGAACGAGTCGAAGAAACGACCTGTTCTCATGTGACAAATGTCAACTGTGTACAAATGTTGGGCACGCGTTTGGCGTGTTTCCCGACTATGCACCGGTGCCGAATGGATCAATGATGCTAGTTCCTCGGAGCATCTTCCATTATAATACCGGTAGAACAAAGATAGCATTCCCACCCGACGCCTGTGCTCTAAATATTGCAATCCGTCTGTTAAGATGGAAGAATCTATCAAACGGACCGACCGTTATGCACAGAGTCGAGGGTATTTTTCAGGTATTTTGGAGCTCCAGACCAGAGGTGGCTGCTAAATTCAACCGTGGGGCGCACTTGTGATTTGTACAGGGTTAGCAGTTGTGTGCTATTAAAGTATCTGCGGGCCCTGTACAGTACGCCAAGTTTTTGGGAGGCTAACTTTACTCTGGCTTCGACGGAGCCCCCATACCTGAGCTGGTCACTTAAATGTAATTGTTGAAGTGCATTCTTGCTCTAGTATTGCAAATATGAATATTTTATTGGTTCGAAAACTATAGCTTGCATTGTCTTTGAACCCGGACCCACTGATACATTTTTTATCCGAATATCCTAATGTTGCGGGTTTTAAAGTACGTGATTTTTACAATAGAAATTTTAGTGCCCATTTATTTATTTTTGGTGAGCAGCTCTCTCCAAATTAAAATCATCATCAAAAACTAATAATTTCTACAAATTGAATTACGTTGCGAAATATGAGCTTTCATAACTGATATAACCAAAATAGAGCGCAGATCGTTTCCACAATATCGATTAGAAATATCTAAGAATTCAGTATTCATTAATTACCTCGTCAAACCCATCGCGTCTCTTCAAAAACAAACATCTCTGCTTTTTTAATTTTACGATTAGATTGAATAATAATTATTAAAAAATCAAACGGCCTTTATCAAACGTCAATAGTGGGTGGCCCATCAAAAACAATGTTTCGTCGTCTCGGCGTAGCGGGGGTTAAAAATACCCTTGAAAAAACTCCATTGAAAAGTGATCCCCCCTTTAGGGGTTTCAATTTCAATGCCTTCCGCACAATAGAGTCACGTGTCAAAGTCATATAGCCTTAGAAAAAAATTGCGAATTGAAAAAAAAAAGCGTCCCCTAATTAGAAATGTATACTTAATCTGATACTGTGGGTTTTTTTTACTTTGCTAGAAGAGCTTTGTGGTCAAATACTCGTGGAAGCGCGGGGTTGTAAATTACTTTTTGTAGGGTGGGTTTTTTTGTTGTTGTACCTAGAGTATGGTGGAAGTATTTTAGGGATTATATTTTTTATGCGTTTGCAATCTGAAGCAATTAATTATGATACTTTTATGGGCTTCATTTTCACAAAAGAAAATAATTAAACTCACTCCGAAAATAGATCACGTTTACAATACATAATTATACTAATTGGATTTAATTTCACACTAAATTATACACGAGATATGTATAATTGTATACAGGTAACTTGTACAACATTTGCATTATAATATGCGAGCCTGAGGTGTGTGAATAACCCCAGACCCTCTGAGCTTAATACTCACAGACATGAAAATCTACTTGCGCGGACAAATATATATCACAAAGAATGGCTATAAATAGTAAACTCCAGGGAAAATAACAGATTCACCAATCTTGTATGCGGTTTTCTTTGTAGCTGGGGAGGCCTCCGTAAATTTGTCCACTTCAATTCCAGATCAATAATTCCTTTGTGACTTTGAAATATGCACAAGTAGTTAGTTGTCAACTATACACAACTAGTTAGTTTTCACAATGATAAAATAAAACAGCAAAATTTTCCAAAACAATAGATGACAGTTAGATTTACTTGTTTATGTACTATTTGTAAAAACAATTTCAGGTGTCTCTATTAAATCCAAAGAGTACCTAACTACCATTCTTGTGATATAAATATATTTATTTAAATTTTCGAACAAACAAAATAAACGTATTGTAATGCCTAACCAACATTATTATTACGACAATATCATGATGTTGACAACTTTCCTAACAAGTCACCTTTATTTGTTATATATTTTTATTCTACTTAAGTAAATTGTTCTCTGTTATCAAAACATTGAAATTATTTTTTTAGTATGGTAACGGTAGTTTAGTAATACGTAAGGGAACGTACCCAAACTACGTGACCAACTTTTTGCAATTTTTAACCCCCCCCCCCCCCCCCCCCGGTGACCAAAATCCTAAGCAATCTGCCGCTCATTTGTATGGAGCGTGACATTTTGAAGACCCCCCCCCCCCCCCTAAAAGTGTCACGTAGTATGGGTACGTTCCCTAATAGTATCCTATTCCTCAATACTTGCTTTCATCGTACATACTTTGTTAAATGTTAATTCTTATTTTTAAACGACTTCAAAAAGGAAGAGGTTCTCAATTCGACTGTATTTTTTTTAAACGACTTCGAAAAGGAGGAGGTTCTCAATTCGACTGTATTTTTTTATTTTTTTTATTTTATGTTTGTTACCTCAGAACTTTCGACTGGGTGAACCGATATTGATGATTGTTTTTTTATTTGAAAGCTGGTGCTTCCCGTGTGGTCCCATTTTAATTTGGTCCAGTTCTGATTATGGCATCCATGAGAAAATTATATAAGTCTTAAATTTGCATCAAGTATGTGCGCGACAAATGGACGAATAACTCAATATCACGCCAACCGATTTCGATGATTCTTTTTTTATTGGAAGTATTCTTCTACAACTTTATAATCAACTTACCTTTTCTACTCATCAATATGCAGATACGATTGTTATTTTTGGATTCGGTGTCAACCAAGGTACCCGCGGCCCGGCGTGTTCACTTGACAGCTCCTCTCCCGCCGACACCGACTCCAAAAATAACAATCGTACGTACATATTGATGAGTAGAAAAGGTAAGTTGATTATAAAGTTGTAGAAGAATACGAAATTATTTTTTTACTTCTTAGTGCATTTTTTGAAGTCGTTTTTTTGTTTTGTTAAAATTTTTGTTTATGTTCTTATAGTAATACTGATACCCTCCTGTACACCACTGTGAAATCTTATACATCACTTGAATGTAAAAGCATTTTTATGGCGTTTAAATAAATAAATAAATGTTATTAAAGTAAAATGCATGGTAAGAGTATAAATCATCTTCTGTTTAATTGACAAATAATGTGATAAAGCTATGCAAATATTTTAGATTAAAAAAGATGCTTACCATAATGTAGATGTAGTTCGATTTACTGAAGAACATCAAAAACCACCAACGGACTTTTATGAAAAATGTTTGAAATTACCTGAAAAGAAAGAAAAAAAACTATTAATTATTTGTGCAGAGAAAAATAGGTAATATACATTTAAAAATTATTTATTTTTATTAAAGCAAAGGAATATTTACTATCTACCATGCTATAGATAGTAGTTACTAGTATAAAAGAGAACATCCCTAGTCAAGGGGTAAGGCTTTCGACTAACACTCCGGAGGTCGTGAGTTCAAATCCCGGCGAGTAGAAATAAATTTTATTTAATTAATTTGTATGGTTTATAATTCGTTAAAAAATATATTAAATAAAGTAGCGGCACGTTCCAGTGGAAGATACTCTCAGAAGACCACCATTGAGAATTGAAATAGTTTTAGTCGTGACCAGATTTTAATAGCCGTGTACTTCCTTAGGTATAGGTTAGGTCTCCCTCAACTAGTCTCTCCCAATCCGGCCTGCCACGTAGAAGGCGAGCAAACGCATTCTCACCCAAGACCTAGACAAACATCACCCCATGAACTTGGGCACCCAATTCCAAGTTCCCAAACGTAGCGACCCACTTGAGGTAACCTATGGCAGGGGTGTTTTTTGTTGTTGTTTTTCACGGGATGGTGGTACCATACCCCCAATTGTAGGTAAGTCTTGTTGGGAGTCTTGACCAATATTCACACAAAAAATAGGATTTCATAAGAATTCTTCTTGTTCTTTTCTGTGCCCTATCAGGTCCCCCCGATGTTGGCGATCACTCTTGAAAATGTCTCTCTGTCTTGCGCTACCCGGAATAGCTCCTCCACACTTCTAACGCCGGTCCACTCTCGTATATTTCGCAGCCAAGACGTTTGTATCCTACCAGGCCCTCGGCGACCCTCTATCTTGCCTTTCAATATTAAATGGAGCAACTGATACTTCTCCCCTCGAAGTACATGACCCCAATTTGAAATTTTCCTGATTTTTATTAATGTAAGCAGTTCTCTATCTGCTCTAGCCCGCCTGAGAATTTCTGTGTTGGTGATCATGTCGGTCCATGTGACCTTGAGCATTCTCCGGTGAAGCCACATTACAATTAACAAAATTTTTAATGCAGAAAAGTAAAGTGCTCCTTATTTACTTTCACAATATTCTTTCAACCCATCATTAATCATCCACTCTTGTATAGGAAATCAAATAAGCACAATATTCCTTGTTTCTCTCGTTCCTAACTCCTTATCAACTCTCAACTCTCAACTCGCACAATAATAATAATAATAATAACAAGCGCGAAGAATGCCCGACTTGGAGAAGAATTCACCATCTTGGAATTTTCACTCATTAATTTCACAGAATGAACTTTTCTCATTTTGCCGCCCTTTTTACCCTCCCCTGCGTGAACAACGGACGTGATCAGTAGCGTAGCGTGATTTATAAAAAAATCTTAGCCTCGGAAAGCCACTTCATTCTGATGAAAAAAAAATTGCGGTTTTCTGTTACGCATACAAATTATGTTTTTGAAGCCTACTGGAAGGTTTCGTGGAAAATATTATTTGATATTATTACGAGTGTTAAAATGAATAATTTTAATCGAAACCAAATCAAAACCCCTGCCATTGTTCATCCCAAGTGGTTCGCTACGTTTGTTGACTTAGCAGGGGTTTTTGGGTTTATGGGGTGAAGTTTGTGTAGGTATATGCAGGGCCGGATCTATGAAATCTGGCGCCCTGTGCAGTAGGTACCGATGGCGCCCCCCCCCGCTACATTTTTATTTTGATTAAAAATTCGTTCACCCCAATTTTTTTTATGTAATTGTTATTTTTTTTTTACACTAATTTATCAAATAAAATCAAGTCATATAAAGGGTGTAACTTTTCTAAGTGACCTGGCGGTAGCTCTCACACTCGTTTTTTTTAAAGAGAGGATCGCCAGGAGCCCTATACTCTCTGAATCTATTGGGTAAACATAAATTATGGTGCTATTTTAATTATTTTAGGAAAAACTCTTTGCAAGTTATGCTTTAAAATTATACAACGAATTGTTTGTTTGTGCCCGTACAATGATTTAAAATATAGGTTACGAGACAATGCGGGTGGTTTCGCTGAACTAGGTCCATTAGACATTCTTGAGATTTACTGCCTATATACCCTACGCGAATATTAGAAAAAGCAAATATAAATACGTTCTCATGGCAACGTACAACACAAGAATAGCATCTACAGCTTCTGACTAGCAACAGGCAGTCCCGACGAGAGACAGTGAGCAGTGATAATAAGAATATAACCTCAAATTTGTACCTTGCATTTCCCCCGTGTTGAGCGAACAAACACTAAACACTGACGTATGGTATCACCGCGCTGTGATTGGTTATTGAATTTGGATCGCACCTATTCGTCGTAAAAGACGGTAAAAGTTATATGGAAAAATAGATCTTACGTTTAAACTAAATATATGGAATTTGTAAAAAAATTCTGTAACTGACTATAAATTCGTAAGCCGTTGATACAAACCTGATGCATGCGCATTCTGTTTCTTTGGAAAGTGTTGCTAGAGCGTAATAATTATTTCGTACTATGGGTAATTTTTAAACGATTCAGGGAATATTATAACTAAATTTTAATACAATATTTATTTTCTCACGGCGCCCCTTCGGAGTTGGCGCCTGGTTTTTGCACGTTTTTGAACGAATGGCAGATCCGGCGCTGGGTATATGCAGCAGATACGATGTGCACCTTCCGCACATGGCGGGCCAGATCGGAAGAGACTGGTTGTGGGAGTCCCTTTGACCTCTGCAAACCAGACTCTCTTTTTTTAACATTAACTCCACACAGGAGGCCCAGAGGAAAATAACTTCCCTCAGGGCCTATGTCATCTTTGAAGATGCTGTGTGGAGGGTCTTTTTGAGGAAAGGAAGGAGTGAACACGGGTCTTGAAGAGACCTATGTTGTAGGAATGAGTAAACACAGAGGCCACAGCCGAGCCGTTGAACTCAAGAACGAGTCATAGAAACGACCCGTTCTCATGTGACTAATGTGCCGAGGGGATCAATGACGCTAGTTCCTCGGAGCATCTTCCATTGTAATACCGATAGAACAAGGACAGCATTCCCACCTATTTTGATCTTGAACAGCAGTGTGAGGAATGGATTCGTACGTCCGTCTCTCTTGGACACATTGACCCTCAGATTCCAACCTACCGGATCGGGAGAGACTGGTTACGGTAGTCCTTTTGACCTCTCCAACCGGACTCGACTTGCACCGCAGCATCAGGAATGGATTAATACGTCCGTTCCTCTTGGCAACATTGACACCCAGATTCCTACCCATCCCTCATGCCTTCCTTTCCTTCCTATCCCTAAAAAGATCCTCCCCACACAGCATCTCCAAAGATGACAAACACATTTGTGGCAAAGCTTCACATAAAACAGAACTATTTGGGAGGCGGGAATGGGTACCGCCGCCCCGGGAACCTTTATTGGATAACCAACATCTCTGCCATAGGTCACCCCAAGTGGTTCGCTACGTTTGGTGATTTAGCGGGGGCGCCCGGGTTCATGGGGTGAGGTTTGTCTAGGTCTTGAAGGCAGATGACCAGGACATACTGAACCCCAGATTCCTACCCATCCCCTTAAACCCTTTTCCTTCCCAGAACTCTCCTCTCTTCCTTCCTTAAAAAACCCTCCACACAGTATTCTCAAAGATGACATAGGCCCTGAGGGAAATTATTTTCCTCAGGGCCTCCTGTATGGAGCTCATGTAAAAAAAAAAAAGAACTAAAAATATAATAAAATCGATATTTTCTTCTTACGACACAAGCACCATATTCAGTTTTAAAAAACGTTAGAATTCGACATAAAAGTCACAGTCCGCCACTGCCAGAAATGTTCTACGTATTTATGTAAGGGTTACTAAGTATTGTCCTCGATTTTCAAACTTTCCAAATATATCTCACGGAAATTGATTTGTTTTATTGGATAAGTCAGGTATTATTAATTGATTTCCACATAATAGTCTCTAAGGAATTTTTAAAATTGTAAGAATGATTGAGAAATTCTAGTCATCGGATACAATATATACGAAAATATTCAAAGATTCGTGATTATTCAATGGATCGTTTTATAAGGATTTTTTTTTTATATATTGTACCTACTACTTTATTATCTTTATTGCAGATAACAAGGATTAACAGAACTTATTACCACATTGCAAAATATTTAATCCACAATACAATTTATTGTAATTTATCATTGAAGAAAAAGATAACGGACAAGTACCATCCAAAATATTGTTTTTTTTTAAAATGGCAACTGTATCTGCGGATTTGTATGAAACGTTGGATATGAAAATAATTATCGTGTAACGCAAAATTTTTTCATTTGGGTCTCAATATGGGTTCCGTATGGAAATATGTACCACGTTATACTAGCTTCTATGCAACAATAATCTTTTATGTGAATACATCGCAATTTTCGCATCCGAGTGTCCCAAATTCTGAGGCTGAAGGTTGTGGGGAGGAGAAGGAGATGAAAAAGGAAAGGCGTGGGAAGTACCTGGCTATTCACCAAACATGGCTAAATCTATTTCAAGTAACGCTTCAATTATGAATGGCGGTCTTTCACCTAGGTGATACTGAGAGTATCTTCATTGGAACGTACCGCAAAATCGCTATTTATTATTTTAAATTAATCAATTTATTGTGAAATTACACAAATCAATAAAATAAAACATACATAATATACAAGTGGTTCGCTACTTTTGGTGACTTAGCAGGGGTGTGGGTTCATGGGGGTGAGGTTTTTCCGGGTCTTGCCCGCCAGTTGCATGGCAGGTCGGTTTGGGAGAGAGTGGTTGAGGTTGAGTGACTTCTCCAGCCGTACTTTCTGAGGGATGGATTCACACGTCCGTCACTCCTGGACACGCTGACCCTTAGATTTTTACCCACTCCTAATACCCTTTACCTTCCCAGAACTTCCTCTCCTTCCTTTCCTAAAAAGACCTTCCACACAACATTCCCTAAGATGACATAGGTCCTGAGGGGAATTATTTTCCTCAAGGCCTCCAGTGTGGAGCTAATGTAAAAAAAATAAATTCTTGCGCACGCCTGTATTTGAATCCGCAATCTCCGAATTGCAAATCGAGAGCATTTCCCATGGATCACGGAGTCCGTCATAGAATTCGTAGATACATATTTTCCAGAAATATAATATCAGAAAAAAATTCCCATGTGACCCAAAAAGTTTGGAAAGCGCCAGTGGTGCGTCAATTGTAAGCAAAAATTACGAAAGGGGGTTTTCTGAAGAATACCTCTTCAAGGATGTGTTGTTTTCGAACGAAACAAAAACCACCCTCGATTTTTTACTTCCCCAGCCTTCCTAAGGAGGGGAGGGATGGCGAGTTAAGTGGTCTTGTCGCTACCAGTGGTATTAGGGGCTGCTTCTGTATGTAAAGATTTCTTAAAAAAAGGATTATAAATTTCATATAAATATTCGAATTTTAGGATGTTTCAAAATATACATTTGAAAAATTATGCCGTTCTAATGTTCATGCGATTTGAAGTTTATCACACTGAAATCAAGAATATATTTATTTATTTAAAATAAAACAATAACTTTGTAAAAGCCACTTTTATTTTTATACTTTATGCCGACCGGGTTTCGCTACAACCGTAGCTTCATCAGGGCAGTATAATACTCTACTAACATTAGGTTACATGTGTGTTATAATATATAATTATCAAAAATGGTCTGGACTCGTTAAGTAAAGGAGGATATATTGCCCTGATAAAGCTACGGTTGTGGCGAAATCTGGTCGGCATAAAGTATACAAAATAAAAGTGGTGTTTACAAAGTTATTGTTTTATTTTAAATTAATAATACCACATCCCAAAGTATTCGCTTCATATGAACAAATATATTTATTTGTTTGGGCCTATCGCCCCAGGAAAAGACAACCATTCATTGCTTGAAATGTCTTCGGTCATTTTCAGCTACTAGGTCTGCATAGCCAGACACTTCCAAACCAGCTTCTTCTCTATCTGCTTTCCCTTCCTCTCCCTTCAGCCGCATAATACACCCTATATTGTCTTAGTCCCTCTAGCTTCAGCGGTGTTCACATAAAAAAAAATCAAGAATAGTGTGGAGAGTTATATTGTTTATCAAGGATGTTGTTAGTAAAGCTTGATGTATTATTATTTTGGAAAGATTTTTACATAATTTTCGTTAAATTGTCGACTCACAACAAATCAGTAACACGAAAAATGAATTACAAATACATCACTATATTTTTGTAATAATTAAGAATTGACTATTACGTATAAATAAATTAAAATAAAAAACAAATCAATAAAATTTACGTCATTGGTGAGCAGATTCCAATAAAAATAATTCTAAACCATTTTGTCTTAGGAATTTGGAATTAAATATTTACGATTAAACGTCTCTAAAATTTTAAAATTGTGTGAAGTGTGTGAATTAGTCGCAAAATGTAAAACGTAAATAAAATTAGTCTTAACATTTTCGTTAGATTATGATTTTAAATTTATTCCAATATATTAAAAGGGTTTCCAAGTGATTCTACAGAAATTAGGTATAGCTAGACACTGATAACTTTACTGTGGGTGGCTTTGACACAACTGTAGATTAGATGTACGCGATACCAGTGCAAAAAATATTCCCTTTATCTGGGATTTACTAAATACTGAAATTATGATCACTCATTGTAGGTTATTCGTGAAAACCAAAATCAAGAGGGTAATATTTTGTGCATCATGCATTTTATAGGTTTTCCCATTGATTTGGCAATAACATTTACAGATAAAAACAAAACAATAATGTTTGAAGAAACCAAAATAATTTAATGTTTTTTTTCTTCATGTTGCCGAGATGGCATCGCGTCTGTTTTTAACACAAGGGTCGTCAGTTTAATACCTTGGTTGGTAAGTCCACGATCACGATACAAGGAACAACTTTCGCTTTCTATTGTGGTAGTAGGAGATTTTCAAATATCGTCAGGTTTTTTTTAGCCAGGGGACTTTTTAAAAAATTAAAAAATTGTCCATCATTTTTTATTTATTTATTTAATTTTTTCTTTTTTTTTACATGAGCTCCACACAAGAGTAAATACACACTCCTGAGGAAAATAATTTCCCTCAGGGCCTTTGTCATCTTTGGGGATGCTGTGTGGAGGGTTTTTTTTTAAGGAAATGAGAGTTCTGGGAAGGAAAAGGGTTTAAGGGGTGGGTAGGAATCTGGGGTTCAGTGTGTCCTGGTGATCCGCCTCCAATACCTGGACAAACCTCACCCCATGAACCCGGGCGCCCTTGCTAAATCACCAAACGTAGCGAACCACTTGGGGTGACCTATCATCTCTCCACTTGCAAAGTTATTCAGATTCGGCTTCACTAAATTAATCAGTTCAGTGGCGCTAGAACTCGTTATTTTAGAGAACATTAAATAGCTTTAGTAGCTGATATAATGAACGAGAACTAAATATGCAAAAGCCAAAAAAAAAAGATATCAATCTTTTCAAACCTCGTTCTGAAGAGCTCTTCCTGTTTATCATTTCTTTAATAGATTAATTAAGTTTTGCATTCAGCCTAGTCGGGAATAAGTTATGTAAACGTCATCTCAGAATTAAAGGGATTATTAAAATCGACGTGCTTGAGGGGGCGTCATAATTCATTGAAATTGTTCAAAATCTTAAAAAAGATTTCTCGGCGACAAGCAGGAAATTTCTCATAGCCGTGTAAGAATGCAGAAGCATGGCCGCAAAGCTTTCGTCGTAAGCTCGTACATGAAAAAGTGAGAGTAATTATTATACTAAAGAATGTATACGATGCGTTAAAAATAATATTTGGTTTTGTATCTTAGAAATGTTTATATCTTAGAAAAGAAAAATACTTCGTAAAACCCTATTCCCCATATTATATGTATGTTTTGTTTTTTTGCAAAATTTTATAAATTGAAAAATATTTTTATACTACTTGTCCAACGAGATTTCGAAAAAAGTTATTTACCTTTCAATCATGTAGAAACATCGCCCGAGGTTAGTGCATTTTGCCCCCGAACACCTAAAGTATTTATTTGTGAAACTAATTAACTAACAATATGCTGTTTCCCCACAGGGATAGTCAGAGAGGATGAACTTTCAAACAATATAATAACATACATAGGTTCTCTTTTATTATTCTGACTCTTGACAAGGCCCGACTCAAGTATCTGATTCACTTGATCGTGCCATGTCGTCCTTGGGCATCCCCACTTCTTCTACCATTCATATCTGCGTCATATATTCTCCTTACATTTCTTTCTTCATTCATTTGCTCTATATGCCCAAAACATCTGAGTGTCCTTTTCTTAATCTTACTCATTACGCTTAAATCAAGTGTTATTTGCGGATCTCGAGATATCTCACGCCATCATACATGGTTTTACTATACGTACGCCTCAGGAATCTCATTTCTACAGCATTCAGTCTACTTTCATCCTTCCTCTGCCGGTTCCATGCCTCACTGCCATACATCAAGGAAGGTTTCAGTACTCCATTATGGACAACTAGCGTCGCTTCTTTGGACAGTTTTTTAACCGTTTTCAGTTTCAGCCTGTTAAGGCTATCTTCAGACTGGTAAAAATTATTCATAACCCACGATTTAATAAGGGGGAGAGGGGTGGTTTACAACGATTTTATTCAATTACATGGGTTTTCTTACATTTGTTACTCTTAAGTCGTCTTTGACTGTCGAATTTATAATTATTTTGGTTAATTCCAGTAGGCTTAATTACCTCGGGTTTGTAGATTACTTCAATATTGTTCAGGGAAAACCTTAGAAGTAATATGAATTATTTGACCTGATTTTATTGTTGTCAAATCGTTATTATATTTATGTCGGGGTGAAACTTTATATAATGACCATTATAAGATTATTCCAACTCCAATGTAAAACAAAGATCCTTTCAAAAATCAATAAAAAAATAACTTTGAAAATAATTTTGATAAGTGAGTGTAACGTGCTTCAAAAGAGAAGAAGCTTCAATGGACCTTATTTTACTGTTTATTGGGAAGATTCATTTTTATTGGGTATCCCATTAAAACTATTACAAACCAACCTACCAGGAATAACTTCTGTTTAAAAGCCGTCTCTCGGTGTGCTAACCGCAAAGAGGCCCTCTCCGATTAACAAAACGCCTCATATTAAGTATGACAGCGAAATATGGGCCGGACAAATGCATGTCACTTAGCTTTCTGTCAGTACCTACCTAGTCTACCCACCGCACCACTGCGAGGGTGGCGCATCGCCTGGATACTGCGCCGATAGTAAATTAGGTTTGAATGTTTATAAACCATTTGCAGAAGTTTTTAACATATAAACGTTTCAAGAGTGGTAAAGATTGAACATTTTGGATGTTATCAAAACACCCTCAAATTAGTAAATTGATTAATTAAAAACTTAATGAAGAATTCGAATTCTGCATTATTTAACCGTGCTAGGAATATTTCAGTTAAAATTAAAAAAAACTTAAAGTGATCCACTCATTATCATTTTCTTTAGCTATTTTTACCTAATTTTCGTTCAAAATTTAAAATACCACAAATTTTGAATTACATTATTTCTTCGGAAAATATTGAATGACACAAGTGGTTCGCTACGTTTGGTGACTTAGCAGGGGTGGCCGGGTTGATGGGTTGCGGTTTTTGCGGGTCTTGGCGGCGGATGTTCCTACCCACCGGCTGTGTGGCAGGCCGGATCGGGAGAAACTAGTTGAGGGAGATTCGTACCCACCCCTCATAATTTATCCTTCCCAAAACTTCATCTCCTTCCTTTCCTCTAAAAGACCCTCCACACAGCATTCCCAAAGATGACAAAGGCCCGGAGGGAAAATGTTTTCCTCAGAGCCTCCTGTGTGGAACTATCGAACAAAAAAAAATCGAGTGCTGTTCACACGCGGTAGAAGTGAAACTTAACCCACCTACACAATCTAAACCAATAGTAGCCTTGAAAAATGTGCTCATAATCAAAGCGGCCATGCGGTAAGGTTTCATTTTATCTCATTCTCTCGCAGGCTAAATCCAATAGATGCATGTGTTTGTCTCTTTTTAGTGTCATTTCCTTGAGTTTCCAATCACAACGGTGCTAAAGAAGTTTTATTTAAAAAAAAACATTTGGAACTCTTATACGTTATCCAGCTCAAAATAAAATCATGCAAAATTAAGTTTGTATAAAATTGATAAGTATTTTTTTCGGCGCACTGTCCATATTACCAAACTGCACCATACAAAAGTTGTTTTGTAAAAAGACACGAATAATATCCGAAAATGAAATTGAAAAACTTAAAAAAAAACAAATAAATCCAGTTATTAAGGACCCGCGTCACGCCGCGTTTTGTGTATGAATTATGTCGTTACCACGTGTCAAAGAAAATCAGTCGAAAGAAAACGAACAACACGTGTACCGAAATATACCGCTCTAATATATGAACACTTCGCACCTCTCCTCTCCGCCCCCGCCTTTAATATCTGTCATATTTGTGTAAAGTACGGTCTCCCTTGTGTACACTTTATTGTTGTGTTTATAATATTTCTGACATTTCATTAAATACTGTGTGTGTGGAGAGAACTTTCTCAAAGCTCGGCGCGCGAATATTCTAAATTGAAGCTTCTGATACCTATACTAAATACTTTAGATAGTTGAAGAAGATTTTCTTTACAACGTGTCACAATGGACAGTACATATACGTATTCCTACGTACATCTGCACATATTTTTTTAAAATGAAAATAATTATGACGGCCATCGTGGTTGAGGGACAAGGTTCTCGACTAGCAATCCGAAGATCGCAGGTTTAAATCATGGTGTGTGCAAACAGGTGTACTTCTTCTTCTTCGATGGCGCTAGAGACCATGTCGAGCTTTGGCTCCTGCAACATTCGCCTCCAACTCCTCTTGTTCTCAGCGACTGACTTCCAGTTTGGTACCTGGAGAAGCTGTGCTGCATCTCCTCTTACCTCGTCTTCTCACTTCAGTCTGGGTCTTCCCACTTTTCTCCTTCGACCTGGGTGTCCAGTCATAATTATTTTTGGGACGCGTGTGTCCGGCATTCTCTGTATATGCCCAATGCCCAGCCCATCTCAACCTGAGGAGTCTCGTATGGGCTGAGATGTTAGGGGCCTGATATATATCGCGCAGTTCTTTGTTGTGGCGGATGCGCCACTGTTCCCTCTCTTTTACGGGTCCACATATTCATCTATATTCGTTAGGTCTACTAATCACATAAACTTATTGAGATAATATATTCTGATAATTACAGCAAGTTACCCGCCTTACTAGTAGATATGTTCTGTGATCGGTGTATACTGAATTGTATTTTCACCATTTTAATTCATCTTCCAAATATGTAGGTGTCTGTCCAAAATACTAATGTTTAAGGTTTCCATGAAATAATTGTGGTTTTAATCTTTATCAATATTCAAATATAATAACCCTAATTGTGAAATGCTTCAGATATCGTCAGTCTGTCTTTACACAAGGCCGTATGGACTACAGGCCTAGGAGTTCGACGGATTTGGAAGTGACACATGATCAAGTCAGTGCAATTGACGACCTCCGTAGTCCAGTGGCTAAGACTCTTGACTCACATTCCGGAGGTCGCGGGTTCGAACCCGGCATGCGCAAATAAATTTTATTTGATTAATTAGTGTTATTTCACAATTAATTCATTTAAAATAATATATAGTATATTTGCGGCATGTTCCAGAGTGGAAGATACTATTAGTATCGCCCTGGTGTAAGACCACCATTCAGAATTGAAACGTTGCTTGAAAATGGCTTTAGCCGTGTTTAGTGACCAGATCTGAATAGCCAGGTACTTCCCAACCTTCCTCTTCCCCACCTCCTTCCCCTCCCCACTACCTTCAGCCTCACAACATACCCCAATTGGGGATGCCATAGTCTCACTGGCTCCAGACGGGAGCAGTTGAGATTCTTGTGCGGTATTCACTGTAAAAAAAAAAAAAATCAAGAAGCGAGTGTATGTAGGTGACTGCGATTGCTGTTAGTACTCATTTTAAATGATGGTTTAAGTGTTATCAGCAGTCGTATTAAATGTGATATAAACATTTTATAAAAGTAAATTGAATGTTAAAGGAACTAAATTGGCTAACCGTGAAACAGACGCTGACCATGAACATGATGAAATTTATTCATAAAATACTAAACAAAAAGGACAAAGCGAATACTAGTTTACCGTATACCTATTACGAAGAATAGTTTACTGTACAAAGGGATGAAGTTTTATAACACGCTACCAGAAATTTTAAAGTCCGTACCAATTAGAAGGTTAAAGATGTATTATAGGAGCTACATCAAACTTGTAAAAATATAGTATGCAATATGTAATGTTTTAATTATTTGGCAATTTGTAAACGTTAATGAAAAAATTACTGAAAATAAAATTTATGAATTTTAAAAAATAAACAGATTAACAAAAAATAACACGATAAAGTTAACTTAGCGACAGCAGTCTTTGTAGGAAAAGGAGACGTTGGAAAAACAGTTGTAGAGATTTGGTTTTGTGCTTTTGATGTTCCGTGGGCGTCACTTTGTGTTAGTTTCATTATGTAGAAAAATCCATTAACAATAAACAAGTGGATTTCTCACAATCACTTTGGAATGTAAATTTGAGTGTGTTTTTTCGTTAATTTTATTTATCCGCTTATTTCTATTCTGGTTGTACTGAAAAGTTGACACAGCAAAATGCAAATCCATTTTGTTGAATTTATCGTAAAAACAATCGTAAATTTTTAATAATAATAGTAATAACAATTTTAACATAGATATAACATATTTTATACATAATTTAATTTTTTTTTGCTTAGCAACGCAAGCCTTGACGTTTGCTTGTATTTTAGCTCTCTGATTTTTTTATTGTATCAGATAGAAAAGAATTAGCTTTGATCCCAAAACATATAAATATTTGAAAATAAGTATATTAGATAACGTCATAAATAAACTGCCAGTGAACCGTAGGATATTTAGGTAAATAAATACAATATAAATTTTTCCTTTTGTGAGGACTTCAGTAACCAAGGTAAACAACTATATTTTGAGATTACGTTGAAATATATTTTGTAGGTAAATTTAATTATATATTATATTTTGATAACATTATTCTACAATATAATATATATTATAGATTTGTAGTAATGAAGGGTAGTTTACATTAAAATATTTAATTTGGAGATATTGAAAACTATTTGTTGACACTAGGTAACGACGACAGTTGCTTGGTTACTGGAATGTAGGAATTAATAATAATTAATAAATCATTTCCAAGTTGTTTTGAAAGGTGACACAATGTCATTTTCAACCAACGGAAATGAAAATGGGTTTATTATGTCATCTATACAGATGAACATTGATAATCTGAGACCCCAAAAAACTAAAGCAGGTATTCCTAGGCAGCGTATGAAATGGACGAACGATGTCAATATGTTCATCGTTCGTTCATATTTTTATGTAACTAAACTAGAAACAGATATGTTATTGTATAGGAAAAAATTACATTTACTTTTCTCACAAAATTATCCGGTTGCCCAAGTAAACGAACAAAGATTAGCTGACCAAAAAAGGTCAATTTTCAAAAATAATTTAATTCCTAGTAGTAACATTAAATCAGATAAGAAAAGAAGTAGCAGATAGATTGCATTTGGAGAATAATTTAGATCAAATTAATACGAGTAGTAATGTTATATTAGATGCATTGAATGAAGATAGTTTAGATAATATTCTAGTAGAAGAATCCAATGATATTAGAGTAGATTCAAATAACTTAGACATTATTCATAATCTTAGGGAAATCAATATTGCAAATTTAAACTTACTAGATGATAATGTAATAGAATTAGCTAACTTGCTTCAAAATAATATAAATAGATATATAGATATAGAGCCCACAGTTAGACCAAAATTACCAAAATTGCATACGTCAAAGAAATTATCTAAATTAATTTCTGAATTAAATAATTTAATTTTACCAACAATAATATTTGACGATATTAGTTTTTTAGATCTTCATACAATAGTGTACGCTAGTGCTATCACTATATGTAATAAGTTAGGAGTTAAATTAATGTCCTCTGATGATAGATCATATAGTTATAGTAAACCAGAATGGCAGATTAGATTAGAAAATGATGTAGTATTTTTAAGAAGTAGTATAGCTAGAGTAATTGAATATAAAAATGGAAATAGAAGTAGGAATATTTTGAGATATGTAGATGAAATTGGGAGAAAATTTGGTTATAGCATTGGTAGTAATAATAATGAAAATATAATCAATGATTTATTAGATTTATTAAAACAAAAATTAGGTGTAAAAGCTAGTAGATTAAAAAGATATAATTATACGTATAATAAAAGAAATAATAATAGATTATTTCAGAAAAATGAGAAAATATTTTATTCCAAACTTGACGATAAACAGAATATTATTTCGAATAATAATATTCCGTTGCCATCTGAATCAGATATGCGCGATTTTTGGACAAACATTTGGAGTAAAGATATAAAACATAATGAGGCAGGTAACTGGATAGAAAATGAAGAACTCAATTGTTCAGACATTGAACAAATGAGTTTTTCTGATATATCGGTTGAATTGTTAGCCAAAATTATAAAAAATACTCATAATTGGAAAGCCACGGGTTGCGATTGGATACATAATTTTTGGTACAAACGTCTAACTACTTTACATCCTCTTTTTGCAAAAAATCTTTCAAAACTTGTCAGAGATCCTCAAAATTTTCCTAATTTTCTAACTAAGGGCATTACTTATATGTTGCCTAAAAGCGAACATATTAATAATCCCTCTCAATATACCCATTACATGTCTACCGACAATATACAAAATTTTAACCTCTTGCTTGACAGATTTAATATATACTCATTTGGATGAAAAAAATATTTTATCTGAACAACAAAAAGGTTGTCGCAGAAAACATATGGGATATAAAGAACAGTTAGTTATTGATTCTGTAATTTTAAAACAAATTCAAAATCAAAAGCGTAATTTACATACTTGTTATATAGATTATCAAAAAGCTTTTGATAGTGTCCCGCACTCGTGGCTAATCAAAATATTAAAAATATATAAAGTTAACCCAATTATAATTAGCTTTTTGAAAAATATTATGTCCTTTTGGAATACAGATTTGCTAGTTAATTTAAAAGGTAAGAAAATAGTAGTACCGGGCATTTCAATAAAAAGAGGGATTTTTCAAGGAGACTCATTGAGCCCTCTTTGGTTTTGCTTAGCATTGAATCCCCTTTCTAAAATGTTAATTAAAAGCAAGTTTGGAATAAAAATTAAGGGTAATACAAGAGAGAGTAGTATAGTTTCACATCTATTATATATGGATGATATAAAATTATTTTCAAATTCTGAATCAAATTTAGAGAAAATGATTAAGGTAGTTAAAATTTTTTCAGATGATATTAAAATGACTTTTGGTTTAGATAAATGTAAAACTATCCATATAGAGAAAGGCAAAATTGTAGATGGAGACGAGGGTATATTTAGAAATTTCAAAATTCAAAGTATGAAAGGGGATGAGGTTTATAAATATTTAGGATACCCGCAATCGAATAGATTAGATCACACTAGTATTAAAAATGATATTAGGATTAAATTTCAAACTAGGATCAGAAAAATTTTAAAATGCAATCTATCTGCTAAAAATTTAGTAAAAGCAATAAATACTTGGGCAATACGTCTACTAACGTACTCATTTGGCATAATTAAATGGTCCAATACAGATTTAGATAGTTTAGAACGATTAATTAGAACTACGTTAACAAAATTTAATTGCCATCATCCAAATTCAGCTATAGAACGAATTAATTTACCTAGAAATTTAGGAGGTAGAGGTGTAGTCAAAATAACATCTTTGAAACACAATCAGGTAGAAATGCTTAGAAATTTTTTCCATAGGAAAGCTAATAGCTCAGAAATGCACAAAATAATTTGCAAGGCAGATAGAAATATTACACCTTTAAATTTATATGACGAGAATGCCAACATTCTTATAAATACTAACCAGGAATTATTAGATTCCTGGTCAAATAAAATTATTCACGCAAAACACTTCAATTATCTCAACCAAACGTATGTTGACAAACTTTCGTCAAACAAATGGTTGAGTATTGGAGAGTTGAGCGCAGAAATAGAAGGATTTATGCTTGCCATTCAAGATAGAGTCATTAATACTAAAAATTATAGGAAGCATATAATCAAAGATATAAATCAAATTGATGATTTATGTAGAAAATGTTTGGCTTTTCCCGAAACTATAAAACATATTATATCGGGATGTTCTATATTAGCGCCTTCCGAGTATACATTTAGGCACAATCAGGTTTTAAAAATAATTCACCAAAGTTTGGTAATTAAACATAACTTGATTGATTGCCGTAATGTAGTACCATATTATGAATATGAACCAAATTCATTTATAGAAAATGAATTTTATAAAATATATTATGATAAAACTATACTAACAGACAGAACAATTAGTAGTCATAATAGACCTGATATAGTTTTACATGACAAAATTAAAAAAATAACTTATATCATTGATGTAGCTATTCCAAATTCCTGTAATATTCAAAAAACTGTTTCTGAAAAAATTTGAAAATACACAGATTTAGGAAATGAGATTAAAAGAATTTGGCATTCTCGGACTATAAAAATATTACCATTTGTTATTTCGGCCACTGGCATAATACCTAGGAATCTGATTCAAAATTTAAGCATATTAGATTTGTCAAAGAATTTGTATATAAAAATGCAAAAAGCAGTAATTTTAAATACATGTAGGATTACAAAAGATTTATATTGAGGGATCAGTAGGATTTATAGGTTCAATTAGAAATGCCACAGAGCCGAACCCTCTGATATGATGATATGAAAATATCTGGAGTCGGTGAATTATATTCCCATTTGGTCTCTAGTGGGTTGACATGTTGTTCTTGTATTGTTTTGTATTTATAATACTTATATAGTGCAATTGCATAACGTGGATTCACTAGATGATCATTTGGGGAAGTGTATGAAAGGGTTTAGTTTTTCCTGGTGCGTAAAATTCTATTGACAAATGGGTCACTGCTCAGCTATAAACTCAGGTTTCATCGCGGAATGCAGCTGGTTTTCAGCAGTGACTCTAATAGTGAACTGATTAGAGAATTAAACTCTGAATATATGAACAAAATGATCTTGTAAACCGAAACAGCTGTAACAAAAATTCATACTAAGATACTTGGAGAACTCGATAATAACATTATTAAATTTAGTTTTTAAAATTAAAATGGATTTCTACGAATTAAACACAAAAACAATTAATAATTGTACCTTTTTACTCAGTTCTCCATGGTCAGGAAATTTCGAATCATCAGATTTCAGCCGGCAAACGTGTCTCATTTGTTCGGTGAACGTACATCGTATAAATATTATTATTTACACCATCGTTGAAAAACTTACATGATCATGGCATCAACAGATTTTTCACAATACTTATTAACACACAATCACTTTAGGTTTGATTTCACCAACAGTGGAACTTAAAGTCTTCGGTTTAGCTTATAAAATATTGTGAACGATTTAAAAAACACAGATTATAATATTATCACAGTTTGAACTAAAAAAAACAAGCCGAACAGAATCAAATAACGTTTCTTGGGAGTCAAAGACACGAATGCGTTACGAAAATTATTAGTTACTTAATTGTGGTGTGAAATCGAAAATTGCGTTTCGATACAACCGTGTTAGTGACAATACATAATTTATTAATAATTAATTTTTTAAACAGTTAACTATATTGTTTGCTCCGTCGAAGGTATTGCCGTTCCGAAAACGTTTGGAAGCAGATGCTGTGGATTCTATTACGCAGTTTTTGAACGATTTTATTTAAATTTTTATATTTGTTTAATTAAACTTTTTTTAAATTAAGAGAGTTTTCCGAAACCGACCGATTGTAACTAAGCGTAGTTTGCAACTGTCCAAAAATAGTTCATTATTCACGGTTTTCTGGATATATGAATAAATTTCAGTCTTACAACAATGCTTGTTCAACCGCTTCCTCTCATCTGTCCTCTGTCAAGTGATGCTCTCAGTTCAAAGAACAATGCTTTCATCATCGGATTGTTCTTCTAATTCTACAACTTTCCTTGTTTTTAGGAACTCAGGCGTCATGGGACATTTTAAAGAAAACAAGCAAAGCATTGTCTGGGTTTTCTTTTGTAGTCGAGTATTTTCATTGTGTTATTGGCAAGAATCCACTACTTATTCCCCGGAGCGCATATGTGGTGAAAGGTGAGGCGGGCTCTTCTTTACGCTTTGGTCACGGCCAAGTTACGCTTCAGAAATCGGTGATTTGTAAATAAAAATACGTTTGGGTCAATTGACGCTTGGAAAGGCGAAGCGAATTACACTGATTGTTGAAACGTACAGTGGAGTTTGTGAGAATTGTTAAAATTAATACAAACTTCTAATTATAATGAGGAAGTAGAAAAGATACATGGCTTATATAATCTTTGGAATGGTGTAAGGAGGATCTTTTTAAGGAAAAGAAGTTCTGGGAAGTAAAAAGTTGTAAAGCTGGGGAGTCAGTAAGTCCAGGAGTGACGGACGATTTAATCCTTGTGGTGCAAGGCAATGGGTCGAAAGAGTCCCGCTCGACAGATGAAAAGTCTCCCTCAACTGGTCTCTTCCGATCCAAGGTTTTTATATATTTTTTTAAACAAACCAGAATCTCTCGACCTTGCACCGCGGTATGAGGGTTGGATTCATTCGTCCGTCACTCCTGGACACATTGAACCCATCCCTCATACCTTTTTCCTTCCCAGAACATCCTCTCCTATCTTTCCCTAAAATAAAACTCCACACAGCATTCCCAAAGATGACACAGACGGTGAGGGATTTTTCTTTCCTAAGGGCCTTCCTCCTGTGTGGAACAAATTAAAAAAAAAAAACTTCTAACTTCTTCGACAATCTAAAGGAAACATCTATACAACCCATCCGACCAGACAAAGTATGTGTCGATAGGCTGTTGATTAAAGGAGAAAAAATCTCAACACGGCTTATTATCCTCAGAATCGACGGCCGACGTAGTGCAGCGGTAAGGTGCTTGACTCGCATTCCGTAGGTCGCGGGATCGAATCCCGGCGTGGCAAATAAATTTTATTTGATTAATTTGTGTATTTCTCAATTTATTCATTTAAAATAATATATAGTATATTTGCGGCACGTTCCAGAGTGGAAGATTTCTCAGTATCGCCCTGGTATAAGACCACCATTCAGAATTGAATCGTTGCTTGAAATGGCTTCTGCCGTGTTTGGTGACCAGATCTGAATAGCCAGGCATTTCCACACCTTCCTCTTCCCTATCTCCTTCCCCTCCCCACTACCTTCAGCCTCACAACATACCCCAATTGGGGATGCCATAGTCCCACTGGCTCCAGACGGGAGCAGTTGGGATTCTTGTGCGGTATTCATGTAAAAAAAAAAGAATCGATCATCATACAAGTAAATTGCCAAAACAGTTCACGTGAAAAAATTTAATTTAAAACAAAATTACATATTTAAAAAAAATTATTTCAAAAATTAGTAACCGGTTTCGATAAAGTTTCAATTCCCTTTTCCAATTAAACAAGTAGAGTTAAATAGTGGAAAATAAAGAATAAATTATTCAGTGTTTTGTCTTTTCAAATTTCATACATAAACGATTATTTAAAAAGATCAATCACTCGTGATCAAAATAACCTTACGAGCTAAAAATATTTGCATTGACCTAGAAAATAACAGAAAGAATAATCTGTTCATAATGCACAAGCCAAAGCTCTCCATTCGGGAGTTATGATTGTGGTAGACACTTTTGCAATAGGTGGCTTTGAATAAACCTATAATCTAACAATTATTACAATACATTATAAAAAAAGGCTACACAGGAGTTTGCACAGAGATTTAAATAACGATTTTTTCTTAGTTCCGCATTTTTGTCATAATACCCAATTATTTACATTTGAGAAATTATGCCAGTCACTAATAGATGGCATCCTGAAATATGTAATTTGGGAGAATTTCGTCGAGCGGTTCAGGTCTTTGATATATCATTTTTATAATCACATCAATGAAGTTAATCCTGGCGCTAATTTGCCAGACTTGAGATGGACAATATGGCCCAAGAATCTTAGACAATAAATTCTGGATGACAGATTTTTATTTGAGTGACAGATAAGAGTTGGTTTCGTATTATGAATCAATAATAATAATACTTTCAAAAAAGTTAGAATATTATGTGACACTCAGTCAGTAATTTTATTGTAGTACCAACTCACATTTTTATGTTATCTTTCTGGCCGACTTTGATGGAGTCGTAACAAAAAATTTCTTAATCTTTTGCCTTATTAACTTTTTAGTAAATTCAAAATAATGTGTGTCTTACAGAAAAAGGTTGTGTAAATTAAATTTGCAGAATGCAACTTCTACGGTACGTCTAGTTTTTAGGATATTTTAGCACATTCTCACAAAATAAAACATTCAAATTCTCATAAATAAAACATCCAAAATATAATAAAAAAAGAATTACCATAGAACAATAAAAAATAAAGATTTTGTAATAATGGTATTGTGAAGTAAAATTTTTAGACCAAAATGAACAAACTTTAAGACACTTTTTTTTTTTTTTTACATAAACTCCACATAGGAGCCCTTGAGGAAAATAATTTCCCTCAGGGCCTATGTCATCTGGGATGCTGTGTGGAGGGTCTTTTTGAGGAGAGGAAGGAATGAACATTGGTCTTGAAGAGACCCATGTTGTAGGAAGGAGGAAACACAGAGGCCGGCAAATCATTCCACAGCCGAGCTGTTGAACACAAGAACGCGTCGAATAAACGACCCGTTCTCATGTGACAAATGTTAACCGTGTACAAATGTTGGGCACGCGTTTGGCGTGTTTCCCGACTATGCACCGGTGCCGAAGGGATCAATGATGCTAGTTCCTCGGAGAATCTTCCATTGTAATATATAGCATTCCCACCTGACGCCTGTGCTCTAAAGATTACAATCCGTCTGTGAAGATGGGAGAATCTATCAAACGGACCGCCCGTTTCTGCACAGAGTCGAGGGTATTTTTCAGGTATTTTGGAGCTCCAGACCAGAGGTGGCTGCCAAATTCATTGCTTGATTTCGCTGTTCGAGTTTTGAAACTTAAACTTAAACTAACTACTTAAACATAACATTAAACTAAGAAATTCGTTTGTTGTATTGTAATACATGACAATAACGAAGTATTCGAGATGATATTTTTTATACTGTTTCCACACAGGAGGTTTTGAGGAAAATAATTTCCCTTACATCCCATGTCATTGTTAGGAATACTGTGCGTAAGGTTATTTTAAGGAAAGAAAGGAGAGTAAATTCTGGGAAGGAAAAAATGAGGGGTGTGTAAGAATCTGGGGGTCAGTGTGACAAAACGTGACAAACGTATCAAGCCATCCCTCTCACCGCGGTGCAAGGCATTGGGTCGAAAGAGTCCTGCGGGAGAGGTCAAAAAAACTCCCTCAATCAGATTTTAGATCCGGCGCGCCACACAGTAGGACAGACGCATCTGCCATCGAAATTAACAAGACATGAATTAGATTGAAGCAAGAAACAGTAGTGTGTGCGAGGATAAAATTTTATGGCGTTCCATTCTCTCACCCAACTATTATGGAAAATTTACGTAATAAAATCAAAATTGATTAAATCATAATATTAGGCGATTTTAATATAAAGTTTTGATTCGTCTTAAAATTGATTTAAAATATTAATCTTAACTACTTCACGTACCTACATATCATCTTTGACATTTATATTCTAGCGAAGTATAACTCATATGAACGTCAGTATTAAATCATACCCCATTGTTTCGTGTCATTTTTATAGTCATCACATTAGATAATAGATGGGTGGTATGCCGCTCGCGAATTCCCCGTAATATCATTCAATTAAGAGAGATATTTTTCTTTCAAAGTGGAGTTATCTCTACACTAATTGAGCTTCGGTCGGCCGCATATCTTTGGCCCATGAAATAAGAATATATTCATTGTCTTCTGAAAACGCTGAAATATCATAACTAGGAGTATTTTCAGAGATGGGAGACGCTTTTTTAATACAGTCAAAGTTTCGCTATGAGCGCTCTACGAGATTATACGTTCAATCTTAATATATAAAAATTAATGTTTCTTAGTTTGTCCCTTTAGCATTCCTAAACCATTCATCCGATTACTGTTTTCATAGCAATCGGAAAATGGTTTAAACATGTACGTATGCCCGTGATGGTTTCTATATATTAAAAAGGTGAGCTCTGACGATATTTTTATTTTTAATTTTTTTTAAATTTATTTATTTTATACATTTTACAAATATAAGACAAAAAGTCCCGATAAACTGCTTTTTAGCAGTTTGTCTAACGGGTTCTTTACATTAAAGATCTTATTATAGAGATTTAATAGTTACATTTTTACAGTTAAAGTTATAAAATTAAATTAAATTTTTTACAGAAATATACTTAGATACATTTTTAAAATTATAGATATAAGATAAAATTAGAAATGAAATCATTTCTCATAGGTACTATGCATCCGATTGCGATGAAACTTTGGTGAATTGTTGTTCGCGTGCTCGCGAAGGTTGCTATATATACTAGAGAGCTCTGGCGTTATGAAATACTTTTAGAAGAGTAATAGAAATTAAAAGAGTCAATATGTACCATAAGAAATAAAAAAAGGGTTCAGAAAGTCATTATCTACCATAAGAAATTAAAAGTGTTCGGGAAGTCAATATCTACCATAAGAAATGAAAAGATTTCAGAAAGTCATTATCTCCCTTACGAAATGAACATAAAAGAGAATATTATTAAATACTTAATAGGTATTGAATTACCGTACCCTACCACAACTTCACTTAAAATACTTTAATCACTAACGAAAATATAAGCGACTGCAAAAAGATTCGGTTGCATCTAGGAGTTGAACCCAGAACCTTAGCCTTGCAGAAGCTGTGTTCTAAATTTTCGTTTGTCTTCAATGATTATATATATATTACAATTTAAAAAAAAATATGAACGTTGTTTAAGGCTTGCTATAAAATAAGAAAGAACGTTTTACAAGAGTATAGAAAGTAATTATAATTATCTAAAAAAAAGTTTTAACAGATACCTACAACAGTTACACATAAAATTATTAAATAAATATTTGCTGACAAGTTTCAATGACTTATTTTAACCTTATCACGTATGCTACCTAATGTGATTGCTGTTTTGGTTAGCAACAAGGATGTTTGTTAAATTATGGCAATATTATTTAAAGCTTCACAGAATATTATGTCAATTGGTACAGGTTAATATTATCATAAAACATAAAGGCAACACGTCCAAAGTGTATTGCGCATACTTTATTTCAATTTAACTTCCAATTAAAATATAAAAAAGCGTAATTCGGAAGCCAATTTGCGATTGGCAGAGAGCATAATCAGACCTCAAAAAAACAAAAATTTCATTTCAAAAACGATAAGTGACGTTTAAAAATAATGGTTGGCAATAATTATTGAACGATTTGGTGGCATTTTTGGGTAAATAATGACATTTTCTGTTCGTCATGTTTTTTTATCGTTATTTCATACAATATTTTGACACAACTGCCATTTTGGTTACAAGATTAGGGTTATAAAAATAACCGAGTTATTTATTATAAAAATTGACAAAATATAAAAATCGTTAATTTAGGTACTTTACAAAGATACACGACAAGAAAGGCGTAGATTGCCATTGGTATTTAAACCCAGGTGTCTTGGAGAATACCCAGCTACTATACTTAGAATGACTGACACAGATCAATTAATATTTAACATGTTTCACGTAGGTACTAAAGAATACACAATTACTAGTAGCATAGAATGACGGACACAGACAAAATAATATTCAACATGTTTGACGTAGGTACTAGGTGTAGGTGTCTTGGAGAATATCCAACTTCTAGTAGCATAGAATGACTGACAGATCAAAAAATATTTAACATGTTTGATGTATGTACTAGATATAGGAGAATACCCAACTTCTAGTAGCATAGAATGATTGACAAATTGACGAATGTAATAGATATGAGAATTCCCAACTATTAGTAGCATAGAATGATTGATACAGTCCAAATAATATTCAACATATTTGACGTAGGTACTAGATAAAAGGTCGCGGAGAATAAATACCTATTAATAGCATAGAATGACTAACATAGATCAATAATATTCAAATTTTTTGACGTATATAGGTACTAGATAAAAGGTCTTGGAGAATAAACAACTATTTGTAGCATAGAATGACTGATATAGACCGAATAATATTCAACATATTATCTGACGGATATTCGCAAAATGTACATAACTTTCAGTTATTTATTTGAAATCAGACAGGTCTTAGCCTGTTAGGGATATCTTTAGACTGATATATAGTTACCGTGTACCTTACCTCTGCAAGGGTATTTTTATTACAATATAAGCGCACAAATTTGGGTGTCCAGATTGTAATTATGACAAGCCGTAAAATACGAGTAAGAGCCCGTTCACACTTCCGTCGTAAAAACGGAGAGGGGTTCCGTCGTCACGACGGAAGCCCTAGGCCCCTGTTCACACTTCCGTTTTCAAGACGGATCCGTCTTGAAAACGGACCCTACTCTACGAAAACAACGACCAAAACATTTTATCATTCTTCAGTAGACGGTCGTGCGCACTGCGCAATGGACGACGATGAAGCATAATAGGTGCTATTTGAAATGTACAAATACCTACTTAAAAATAAAACAATTTAAATAATAAACTTTTTCTTCGAATTCGGTAAGGGAATGTATTGATATAATTCCAGCCATAAAATTACTTCAGGGGTCGGACCTTATTTGTTCAAACCGTGGGAGAATATTGTGTTTGCATACTTGAAAAGGAGAAAGTACGCGAAAATCATTCAGCAATTATTATAACTAAAATCACTAAAAAACATGAATGATATGACTAAATATTTTCTTGAGATTAAATAGAAAAAATCGCATTCTGGAACGAACATATATATTATATAATAATATTACAAAACGCCAAACGCGCGCCCCATAAAAACACAAATTGCCTGCCGCCTTGCGTCTGGGAGCGGGCGGTGGTGAAGTGTGAAGCGGGGTGTGGCGGGTTCAAAACGGATCCGTCGTCCCGCCGTGTAGTGTGAACAGCTCCATTGAAATGTATGAGCCAGCGCGTTCCCTTCCGGCTTCACGACGGACGCTCTGCGTAGGCGAACTCTCCGGCGAAAAAAAACGGATCCGTCTTCGCGCCGGATCCGACAAGTGTGAACAGCTCCATAGAGCCACTACAGCGGCTAGGGCTTCCGTCGTGACGACGGAACCCCTCTCCGTTTTTACGACGGAAGTGTGAACGGGCTCTAAGACACTCGAGCGATGCAGACTCCCGGGTGTTCGGTGTTCGGTGTTCGGTGTTCGGTGTTCGGTGTTCGGTGTTCGGTGTTCGGTGTTCGGTGTTCGGTGTTCGGTGTTCGGTGTTCGGTTTTCGGTTCGGCAATCCGATTTAATTAATATCATACCTCCAAATAATAATACGGCATCATATAAACTGCTTACTGTAGTATAAATCCAATGAATCCATCTAGATTTCACCGTCCATCCAATATTATTAGAATTCGTAAAACCATATAAAAATAAAGCGAGAAATTTGAAAAATCTCCTATCGGATATTGGATAAGGTATGCAGATGTAGATTAATTCTTCACCAGTACATAAACTTATAGTTAAAGTAGAGTATCTTTCAGCTTTGTAGTATTTTGTGGCCATTGTCTAGTAAAGATGGCCCATTAAAATACCCGTCGCCATAAATATAAAAGTATATAAAAATACAGTCGACAGACGCGAGGGTTAGGATGGGGAACTCTATTGTGGTAATGTTTTGTTTCTCGAGCTGCTTATTCCCACACGGAAACATTCTAAGTGGATATTTGGACCAACTCGTGAAATATGTAGTCTTCTGTTAGAAAAATTAACATTTCTTAGATAACGCCGGAGACTTGGGCTCTACAATAAGATGGATAGTCCATACTGAATAACATCTTAATTCAATTAGTTCTTTTGTCTTCGAATAAAATTCTGCATCTCTCAAAAAATATATAAATAGTTAAAAATGTATTATTTATGTGTTGTGCTGAAAATACTGATTACTTGACTTTTTTTACTATAATCAAAATTACATCTAACAATGTGGCGCTTTGATTGTTTGGATATGTGGATCCAATGGTCAAAGTAAGAAATAAAATAAGAATACATCGTGACGCACTCAAGTTAATGGTAGAAGAAATCGGGGAAGTCCTGAGGAAAGTTGGCACGTGAAGTGTACCTAATACTTGAATGATATTATTGTCAAGAGTCAGAATAATAGAATGGTATTTACGAAGAATTAATATTAGAGCAAGGGACGCATTCCAGGAGAGAATTTGGTGGCGTGAAATAATGAAAAGATTAGTTCCTTAGATTCCATGATAGTTTTTCCCCCGATAGTTGCCCCCCGCACAGTTAATAATAATAATAATTTGATAATTCATAGAGCGTCAGTTTTGTGAAAAACATGTACAATATGCAGTCGGTTTAAAGAAAATATGGTATACCTATCTACACAACACATAATAAGTGACCAGAGGTGGGTTTGCAGAGAGATCCTCTCCTCTGTACCGCCGAATAGCAAAAGTATATATATTTTCATACAAAAGCTTCAAGGGCAAAATGACTAGTCTATATGTTACTAATATTATAAATGCGAAAGTTTTTACGGATGTATGTGTGTTTGTTACTCTTTCACGCAAAAACTACTGAATAGATTTTAATGAAACTTTACAATAATATAGCTAATACATTAGAATAACATATGGGCTGTAATTTATAAAGCGGGGACGCGGGAGGGAACGGGGACGCACGGGAAAGGTGATTCAGGGAGAAACAATGTATTTCTTTGAATATGGCATTGCAACGCATGCCGGGAACCCGCTAGTACTCTATATAAAAGCGTTTAGGTACCAAAAATCGACACTGTAAATGTGTAAATAAATTCGTTTGATATCTTTGCCAACTTATATAATTAAAGATATTTTTGAAGCCTATTTTAGGATTGAAATTACGACTCTTTCTACCAAATTGTTTCCTTTGAAAAACCTTTCGTGACACTTAGTTCTACCAAACTTCATAATGCTTAATGATTTTCCCCCCTATTATTAATTTAAATTCATATTGATACGGGAGATGAAATCAAATGTTTAAAAATGTTTCCTTCATTTGAGACTTTAAGTTGCGAACGAAGATATTTCTAGTTCACAATATATGCATACGAGATTTTTTATATTAAGACATATTGCTATTGCTGAGAAGTTCTATGACGCACTTCATAAGGAAAATGTCCGGTGTAAAATAACAATGGTTCTTCGGCCGAGTCACTTTCGCCAAGACAATAAAAATCTTAATTAATTACATAGCCGTCAAAAATGATGCTGCAAATAAGTGCGTCCAGTCAGGGAGCTGCTAAAACGTCACGCAATTAAATTCAAATGTAAATATAGAGGATATAACGCATTCCTGTCTCACATTCGACAAAAATCTTTATTGTTTCGACTTCTGAATAACACAAGATGAACTATAGAGCAAAAACAGTGAGATTAAGCAGTTTGAGCACATTTTTATTCAGATTTTGTCCATATTTAAAAAGTAATCTTAATGTATAAACATGAATATTTCTTTGATGGTCCCTTATGCGGTACGTAAACCATTCATCCGATTGAAATGAAACTTCAGTGATTTGTCGTTTGCATGCCCGCGAAGGTTTATATATAAATATGTTGGTGAGTTCTAGCATTATGAAATTATTTCGTATACCATTCATCCAATTGCTGAAACTTTTTGATTTGTTATACGCACAACCGCGAACATTTCTATATATAAATAATATTTAATTAAATGAAGACAATATTAGCGAAACTCAATCGAAATCTGGAGACAGAAAAATCAGAAAAGATATTGGCTCCGCTGGGACTCGAACCCAGAACCCTTTTCTTACATGGAAACAGCTTTTCTGATTTTTCTGTCTCCAGATTTCGATTGAGTTTCGCTAATATTGTCATCATTTAATTAAATATTATAATTTGAGATTTTACTCATAAAGTTTAAAAAAATTAATAATAAATATTCATTCTAGACTTGCAGAAAAAGTCAATAGATGTCGCGTATTACAAATAAAATGGATAAAAATTTATCCAGACACTATCTAGATTGCATTTAGTTCGAGTTGAATCTTGTAATCATATATAAAGATAGCAGCCAATAATATGTGCGTTAAGTAAGTGAAGATAATGTTGGTAGTTCTTAGTCGAAGTACGATACAGTTAAAAGTGACCGAATTAATATGGGTTCCGTAGCTTAATCGGTAGAGCTGTTTCCATGTAAGAAAAGGGTTCTGGGTTCGAGTCCCAGCGGAGCCAATATCTTTTCTGATTTTTCTGTCTCCAGATTTCGATTGAGTTTCGCTAATATTGTCTTCATTTAATTAAATATTATAATTTGAGATTTTACTCATAAAGTTTAAAAAAATTAATAATAAATATAAATAATAGTTAGCAATGGCATTATGAAATTAGTATCAAAATAACAGATTAACAAGACACACAGGAGAGACGTGACAGATGGGTGGCGGATGAGGGAAGGGCAAAGGAAGGGATTGGAATGGAGACATAACAATTTGGGAGGCGGGAATGGGTACCGCCGCGCCGCGCCGCCCCGGGAACCTTTATTGGATAACCAACACCTCTGTCATAGGTCACCCCAAGTGGTTCGCTACGTTTGGTGATTTAGCAGGGGTGCCCGGGTTCATGGGGTGAGGTTTATCTAGGTCTTGGAGGCGGATGACCAGGACATACTGAACCCCAGATTCCTACCCACCCCTTAAACCCTTTTCCTTCCCAGAACTCTCCCCACAGCATCCCCAAAGATGACATAGGCCCTGAGGGAAATTATTTTCCTCAGGGCCTCCTGTGTGGAGCTCATGTAAAAAAAAACAACGGTAGGGGAAAACAGGCGATAAATTTGGAAACTTTTCGCTTCTCACACTGACAGCTGTATATTAGGGTGTGTCAATTATTTCAACTTTTGAAGTCAGAAACGCCCGGGGTCTCAAAATTTGCGCCTTACAAAGAAAATGAAAACTGCATTTAAATTTATTTTTTTAAAAATGGTTATTAGCCCGCTAAAATGCACTGAAAATCAGAAAACAAACCTAAAACCATTTTTTTTTAAATTTTTAATATTTTTTTTTTCAGTAATTTAAACTTTTAATGTTTGTTTATTATTAAAAAAATGCGTATAACTGGGAAAAATTAAAAAAAGTTCAAGTTTATGAATGCTAGTAAGTCAACAAGGATTCTGATTTTACCCAGAAAAAGCGTTATTTTCCCCTTTTATATTTTTAACTGACACATCACATATGTTTATAAAAAAAAATTTTTTTGGGTTATTTGTACTGCAGCTATGTAATGAAAAATAAATTTGGTACAAAATATAAAATATGAACCCATTATTTTATTTTTTTCCAAATCACGAAATCTATTTTTTTCGAAACTTCCGGCCATTTTAGCGGGCTAATAGTGAACAATAATTTCATTTATATTTACGTTTTCGAATAGCTACAGATGATACGAAACTTTTGAGACCCCGGGCGTTTAAATATAAGGCCATTTTTTTTCTCTCTATGGAGAGTGACACAAGCTACTGTATGTGGCCTGCTTACGGGTCGGAAAACCTTTTTATTCGTGTCATTTAGAATTATTACCAGATGGAAAAACAAAAAAAAATGTTTTGTTTTCGATAGTACGTACTACAAAAATAATTGAAATACAAACACTTTCCATGAGTGGCATTGTAGGTTATAACACTCGTATATTATTGCCATCGAAGAATGCAATTACTGAAATATATTCATAATAAATAGTTTTATTTTTAACACGTACATTTTTGACAGCCCTGCACAAAACAAGAGAAATGCCGTGAACATTATTTATATTTGTTTATTTTGCAAGAGGCGTTGGCATTTATACGACTTTTTTTACAAATTTATTTGTGTTTTTTTTTAATAAATATGACACTGCGTCCTCTGAAATTTTTTCAGTTCAAAGACCTAGTAATGCTTGCATTTGTCCCTGATAATATAGTAATGAATTTATTGTGATCTTTAAAAATAGTTTTATTTGTTACTTATGCTAAAGCTTCAATTTTTTCCTCATATGATCACCGCACAATAGTCTCAACTGCTCCCATCCGCCTGGAGCCAGCGAGACTATGGGATCCCCAATCGGGGTATATTGTCAAGCTGAAGGTAGTGGGGATGGGAATGAGATGGTAGAGGAAGGTGGGGAAGTACCTGGCTATTCAGATCTAGTCACCAAAAGCACGGCTAAAGCCATTTCAACATTTCGAACAAGCCGCAAACATACCTTATAGGTACTTTCTTTAAATGATTAAATTGTTAAGAAACACAAATCAATCAAATAAAATTTACAAGCTCATGCCGGGATTTGAAACCGCGACCTCCGATTCGCTGGTCGAGAGCCTTACCCCTTGACCACGGAAGCCGTCAATACAATGGAAACAAGTATTGTATGGTATACTTCATTTTGATCGATCTTCTTTCTTGAAAACGAATCAATTAGCCACATTTGCTTTAATAATTAACACTACAAAGCTCTCCGAAACATTGGCTTAAAAAGTCAAAATTAGCTCACAATGCAATTAGTATTTATTGTATTGTAAATTTGGGAGGCGGGTATGGGTACCGCCGCCCCGGGAATCATTTATTGAATAACGAACGCCCCTCTCATAGGTCAACCCAAGTGCATCACCACTTTTCGTGATTTAGCATACGTAACTGGCACAGGAACTGGTGGCGAATGCGTTTGTCCACCTACTGCGTGGTGGTCTGAGTCGGGAGAAACTGATTGAGGGAGACCTATCCTAAACCTCTCCGGTCGAACTCTCTCGACCCGTGGATTTACACTGCAGTGGGAGCGATGGATTCATACGTTTCTCCTGAACACATCGACTCCCAGATTCCAACCCCTATACCTCTTACCCCCATACCTTCCTTTCCAGAACTTCCTCTCCTTCTTTTCCCTAAAAATAGCATTACACAACATACCCAAAGATTATATTGGTCCTGAGTATTTTTTCCCTCAAGATCTCCTGTGCGGAGCTAACGTAAAAAAAATTGTCGATTTTGATTTCCAACACTTTGACACCCGTCAAAGTTTCAGCGCAGAAACAAGAAAATCTATTCATCATCATCACGACTAATAAAAAAAAATAAAAAAACAATGAGAAAATCATTATTTTTTCTTTGTTTTTTTTTGTGGCTAGTTAGCGTTGGAATGTCTGCCGGTGTTTTATTGCCAAACGTCTCATTGACGTCCAGAACAAAAGCCGGTAAAACATTGACAGAGTTTATAAATTTCCATCAAGCCGCTTGGCACACTCTTGTCTGGCGAGAGAATGGGCCAAGAGAGATTTACCGCTATCGTTAAATCTGGTGGATATTTAGTTGTCTCAAGAACGCTTTATGACTTAACCCGCGAGTTACTCAAGGAAAATCAATCACTATGGAAAACTCATCAAGTTATTCCCACAGTAGGACATTTAATTATTTGCATTGCTAATAATACCGTCTTAGTATTTGTCTAAAATGTACTCTTTTTCTTTTTCTTTTACAAACTACATACCTACTTTATTTTTTTTATATTAGTTCAACACAGGAGGCCCCGAGGAAAAAAATTCTCTCAGGACGTATGTATGTATATATATTGTTATGTTTCACGTTTCAACCTACTTTCAAATTTGCGGATATTAAAATCTAGTGCGCAGAGTGAACGCGAGAGCGACTGGGTCTTGAGGGGGTGCTTTGTGAAGGATCTTTTTAGGGAAAGGAAGGGGAGGAATTTCTGGGATGAAAAAATGTATGAGGGATGTGTGGGAATCTTAGGGTCGAGAATGTCTGACTGGATAGGCCTATCACTCTCTCCCCGTGCAATAGGTCTTCCTCACGAAGAGATTTGTCTGAGACGAACTGGTTTTTGGATAGAGCGTCAAGATTGGTTATTTTCAATAACTTCTTTTGTGATGTTTTATAATATTTGTGAGTTCTTTTCCTGATAATTCCAGCCAAGTTTTGATAGGTTGATTTTGATTTTGTTATTATTATTCGATTAAGATTGTTTGATACTGAGAGGCAGTTCGCTTTATAACCATACACCAAAAAATTCAGAGCTTCTTGGTCCAAATTATTATACCAAAGAATTTCACATAGGTGGATTTAGCGTGTCTATTTACTTTGTTCTGGTTTTACGATGTTGTGAGGTATTGCTTTTCGACTTTTTGAAATGATTAACCAGTAAATTTTTGGATTTTTTTTTGTGGGAAGGGAAGTAGATGGGTAAGATACAGACTATGTCTAATTATTCAGATCTGGTCATCAGATTCAGCTAAGGTCACTTAAGTATCGATTGGGATAGTGGTTTTTCACCTGGGCGATACCGATAATTTGTGCCGCATGTACCTTCTTATGGATACTTTTATGTCATTTTATAATGAATTATATGTGATGTAACACGAGTAAATATTTAACATGGGCGGGATTCGAGTCCCCGACCTCCGGATATTGTAGTCGAATACGTTAACCATTCTACCATGGAGTCGGTTAGTTTTTTGTCTTGGCGAAGAAAGGGTTCTAAGTTAAATAATGTGATAGTTTAAGAGCGTTTAACCAGCCAGCGGACGAAAATCCACATTTCGTCGAAAGTTGTTCTTCCGATCGTGCAGGGCGGTTACAATGAGAAAGATTAATTATTCTCCGTACCAGCTTTTTTAAATTATAACTCAATATCGAATTTATTTCAATCCAAATTAGCTTTAATTTATACCTTCATCCAAAAATGCTGAAAGGCGTGATGATAAAACTATTAAAATAGTGTACTTTTTGTAGTTATTTTTTGATTATAAGTATTTATCATTTTTCAATAATGTCTAAATTTAATAAGAATGTTAAAAAATCTGAAATATATTAGTTTGTAAGTGCGCAAATAAATACACAAATGGACCAATTTTCGTCAAGAAACACATGTACGTACATATTTTTTAATGATTTTATTGAAACTAAAATTAAAATTCTAATACATAACTCTGCTAGATAATGTATTGATTTATTTTACTGCATGATTACATTATTTGAAATGGGTGTGGTATAATACAAAAACTTTTTTGAAAATTTAACAAATCTGCCAACGACCTATGGAATAACCTTATTATACTAAAAATTTAAAAAAATTCTAAAAATTTATTACGTAACTTCACTAGATAAAAGAACAATCTTTCGAAATCCATTTCCATTTGTGGAAAAGAGTCAATACGTCTAAAAACTTTTTTGAAAATGACGTATTTCCGGCTTTCTCTGGTAATGCCCTCTAAAATGTATTGGATATTTTTCAAATGATGTGTGAATTGAATTTTGGTCTGAGAAATTCATTATAAGGTGTGTGTCTATTTCTATTTCTTTCACACACAGTAGCCCTTTGAGGGTTAAATCAATTTTTCCAATTCTGTTGTCTTTACGGAATGTGTTGGGTGATCAAAGGGGATAATGAACATTTTACGATAACAATTAACCGCCGCTAAATGAAGATTTATTTACACCAATGCCGAAATAACGATCTATTTGTTCACTGAATCAATTCCGATGTCTATTTTCTTCTGAAAGCGCTCAAGGAAATCACAATACTATTCTTAAAGAACCATTAATTTAATGGTGGATTATTGAAGTTTCAAAGATAAATGATACTATCCATTAATTCAGCATATATTTGGTTAATATTACTGTAAATACAAATTATTTGAAAAGTTAATTATTATTAAGAGTGGTGAAAGAAAAATATTTCGAACATTTATTCAAACTTCCGGCAAATTTTGTTTTGTTTTTTACGTACAAAAAAAAGTTACAAGAAGATAGAAAAAATATAAGAGTGTTTGTTAAAAAAATATTATATTAACTACTTAAATATAAAAATTACACTCATTTCATACACTATTCACAGGGTATTTATTTATTTTTGGGTAGGCAAAATTCATAAAAATCCACAAAACTTTGTCTTTACCCACATTTGTTGTTTTATCCATAATCCAAAAAGTTTTCTTTTATTCCAAGTCTTGATCAATTATGTAAATGATTCACTCGAATCATGTCTTTCTGGATTACATCCTACTAAACTTATTGTTTTACCGGCTAATGCATCATTATACATTCTTCTTGCATCATCTGTGCATCTACTTCCAAATTCAACATTGCAGTTATATATTCTCCTAACATCATCCTTGCATTTCTGAATCTTCATCATTGGAGTTATATATTCTTCTAGCATTATCCGTGCATCCATTTCTAAATCTTCATCATTGCAGTTATACGTTATCCTAACAACATACGTTATCCTAAGAACATACAATGCAGTCCGAAAAATAAGGTCTTCCAGGTGCTGCAGTCACGAATTTTACGCGCAATTTATTTATTTATTTATTTGTACACGCCCAATTAGGGCTTTTACATATGATAAAATTAAAAACACATTTGTTATAATCAAATAATTAAGAGATAACAATTAAATAAGTATCAAGTTTAGATTTTTTAACTTAAAACAACAGAGTAGATTATAGGATACACATTCATATACATTTAAAGAAGTGATTTACTTGCAGCTTAAAAGCAACAGAATAAAATAAAGGATACACATTCATATACATTCGACACATATTGAAAATTTATGAACATTTCAAATTATCTAGATAGACATACAGATTTAATAACAATGTTTTTATAGGTTGATAGACTTTCAGTACCGTTGGTGTTCATGTAATATTTATTCCCTGTACTGTGCAGTCGGTTCATTACTGAGTTTGTTTCTGAATTGGTACCTGAATTGTTACAATGGTAAGGTACAATCTGACGAACCGTTCTACTAGGCACATGAAAATTAATCAGCCTAAGGAGTTCAGGGGAGTCAAACATGTTATTAACAATTTTATACAGAAAAAATAGATCAGTACATATTCTTCTTTCTTTTAATGTAGCGAGGTCCATAATTTTCAACAGTGACATGTAGCTAATATTTTCAATAGGAATTCCTAATCTATAATTTATATTTCGTAAAAATTTATGTTGGATTCGCTCGATGGATTTTTCACGAATATTGTAAAATGCATTCCAAATGGTTGAGTTGAATTCTAAATGACTTCTGACAATGGATGAATATAATATTTTTAAAGTTTTTAAATTTTTGAAATCTTTTGAAGTTCTTAAAATGAAACCCAGCATTTGCATCGCTTTAGTGGTTATATTATTAATGTGAGAGATAAATGATAATTTTGTGTCAAATATTATCCCCAGGTCTTTTATTTCGGGTACAGATACTAGGGCTTGATTGTTCATCCTATATGTGAAAATCAATGGGTTATTCTTCCTATAAAATCTCATGACTTGACACTTTTTTACATTAAGGGTTAATTTATTTTGGATACACCAATCAGAAAAGCTAATGAGATTTGATTGTAAGAATAAGCAATCATTAATATTGTCTATAATTTGGTAAATTTTCATATCATCTGCGAACATCAATATAAAGACACGAGTAAATACATTTGTAACGTCATTTATAAATATGTTGAAAAGAATGGGTCCTAGATGTGAGCCCTGGGGCACGCCACTTGTAGCTTTAAATGTGTAGGACAGTTGACCTTTGATGCAGACAGTAAGTTCTCGATTAGACAAATAATTCATAAACCAGGATAGTAAGTTACCAGTTATGCCATATTCCGCCAGTTTGTTAACAAGAATTTTAAGGCAAACCTTATCGAACGCTTTGCTGAAGTCAGTATATATGGAATCGACTTGTTGTCTATTGGCAAGTGCCTTTGATATATAATTTTCGTACAGGGATAGGTTGGTTAAGGTTGATCTGCCCGAGACAAAACCATGTTGGCAAGTTGTAATGATGGATTTCACGCTAGGGTTTATCTTTATAAGAATCAATTTTTCGAAAAGCTTGGGTATGGATGATTGGATACAAATTGGACGATAATTATCAATTGCAGATTTATCCCCGCTTTTAAATATTGGTGTTAAATAACTTTTTTTCCACAGTTTTGGGAAATTACCCGTTGACAAAGACTTATTAAATAACATGAACAATGGAATGGATAAGCTGTCTGCACAGTTTTTTATCAGAATGGGTGGAATTTGATCCGGTCCAGAACTTAATTTGGATTCAAGTGTTTTAATGTAATTTGTAATGTCAGTGAGGTTAATTTTAATATTAGATAATTGCAAATTTATATCAGAATTAAATTCCGGAATTTGTTCATCTGAAATGCCGGGTTCAAACACATCTTTAAAGAAATCGGCAAACATGTCAACAATTTCTTTTATGTTGCTAGAACTCCTTTGTTTATGGTTCATAGTTCCAGGGATCCCGGCTTCATTTTTTTTCATAGATTTTACATGTTTCCAGAAGTGTTTAACATCATGATTTATTGTATTTTCGACTTCCATTATATAATTTTTATAACAAATTTTAGACAAATTTTTGCAATCTTTCCTGATATTTTTAAATTTAATATAATTAGGTACAGATCTATTTTCTTTGTAGATTTTATGAGATTCTTTTTTACAATTTATCAAGCAAATTAATTCTTTAGTAAACCATACAGGATACTTTGATTCTTTGTGTTGGATAAGAGGAATATTATTTGAAATTACATTATAGAGTTGCGAGTAAAAAAAGTCAGTATTTTGATCAATATCACCTTCATTAAGACTTGTCCAGTCAATGTTAGACAGCGCCTCATTAACTTTATTGTAATCTGCATTTTTAAAATTATAACAAGATCTTGAGATTTTAGGAATATCATCTACAGTGTAGGGTATAGAAATTATAAGTGAAGGATGGTGTTTGTCAATAGGGACAATAAACTCAGGAGATTCATAAACATTTACATCATCTTCATTTGAGAATATCAAATCGAGAATGCGATTGTTAACATTGGGTACATTATTAAGTTGTGAAAGATTTAAGTAGGAACACATATCCAGAATATCCCTTTCACAATCAGAGATTGGCGAGTAATTAGGATCATTAAACTTACAATTTGATAGGTTGTAATCCCCACAGATAATCATTTTATGTGCTGGATATTTTGTTATTACATACTCGACGTCCTCACAGTGATTTTTGTATATCGACAGGTCCGAGTTGGGAGGAATGTATACACTGCCAATAATAGTTTTACATGATTTTCCACTTAATAGTACAAAGATTTGCTCAACATCATAATTTTTATGTTTTATTAATTTAGAGTTTATGCTTTTATTTACTGCTATTAGTACGCCCCCCCCTCTTGATTTGGTACTAGTTTTGAGACTCCGGTCCATTCGGTATATGTTGTGTTTCGATAATCCGAGCTCCGCTGAATGAATAGAAGGTTCCAACCAGGTTTCAGTGAGTACGATGACGTCTTGCGAGATGGTGGGAGCTGTAACTTTGAATTTTCCGAGTTTTGTTTTGATACCCCTGATATTCTGGTAGTAGATGCTGCATGATTCCGATTTATGTTTATTAGTTGGTTTTAGGTCATTATTCCTGTGCAATATTAACCGTTTTTTGGAACACCATTAAGCTGCATCTCGATTATTTTAGGACTGGAGTTCACATACTTAATCGTTAAATTTGTTTCCCCATTATTTCTCCTGGACTCCAGTTCTTCACGGAGAGTTAACAATTGCCGCCGTTGTTGTGGAGTTTGATCATTCCCGGCTTTGATTCCATCTTTGAATTTTTTATTATTTATTAAAATCGTCCGGACTAATTGAGGATCATTAAGTTCCAATTTGATAGGTCTTATTTTACCAGTAACTTTCTTTGCTCCTAATCTGTGCATTTTAATTTCTTGAGTATTAATTGAAATGTCTATGTTTTTAAGAGCTGTAGACACCCTGTTATTATCCTCTGATATGTTAATTGCGGTGAGATCTGACACACTCTCCGGGATATTGAAGAGAATGACATTATTTGCTCGCATCTTTCTCTCTTCGATTTCTGCCAGTACGTCACACATATTAGGTGGTGGAATTTGGGAGTTAACTTCTGATGGCAAAGTTTGAGGTATGCTTTTGAAGGCTGATAATTCACCCTCAAGGATCCCCATCCTTACCGCCATCAATCCAGTGGTGCCCAAAAGTTCTGAGGTTATCGGAGTAATTTTCCCCATTTGCTCCTTAGTAAATTTATTAATTGGGTCATGGATAATTTTTATTAGTGAACTTAAAAGGTCTTTTGCCTTGGTCATGTAAATCAGGGAGTTTTCTTGTAGATCCATGATAGTTTGATGATTGAGTAAAGGTGTTACTCCGAGATAAGATATAAGAGAAAATAATAATAGACCGAAATTTCTCAATAGCGCCTGTTAACCGCAATTAGTTGAACACAAGCCGAAAATGACAACACTTTCGACCAATAGCGTTGCAGGTGACGACACTTTAGACCAGTGGTGATAGAATGACGACACTTTTCATGCGCCTGCGTGTTTGTGTTATTTTTGGTTTCAGATAATTTTGGACCTTTGTTTTGTTTTTTAAAACACCTCACTATCACAGCAAGCACTATTATAAAGAAATCTAACTGACTGGAGATTAATTTCACCAGTTGATTTCAACTTCAGAACACTTTCTCGTACGTTTACTTGCAAAAATACACTTGTTTTAGTTATTTTTAAAGTGGAGGTTATCAAGACAGATTGACACTTATTGCAAATATGACACTTAATCTTTTAACACTGGCGTGTAGCCTGGTTTCCCCTTGCCAAATCCCCATCACGATGCACCCATCGTCTCTATGAGACTCTTAGTCTTGGTGTGTTAGCCGTTGGCGATGGAGCTTGCCCTCGCCGCACCCTCCAGGGATGAATTACGCTCTATAATTAGTTTTTCGTGAAAAAAAAACCCTGGTAGAAATTAATTGTCAGCTACTTGAAGTGTACGGAAAACAGTGTATGAGTGCGAAAACGTGCACAAATGGTGCAGAGAATTTAAAAGCGTCCCGTACGGCCATCGGAAAAAATTGCCAAAATGGAAATAACAATGATTGCAGATCGACGGGTGACGATTTGGGAGCGCTGTGATATGATCCCTGACGTCAGTAAGACCACTATTGACAAGATTTTGACAGAAAATTTGAGAGACCACAAGGTCTGCAAAGGTGGGTCCCAAAATGCTCACCGAAGATCACAAACAACGACGGGTTGAAGCAGCCCGCGAATTCCTTGAGTGCTACGACATCGAAGACGAAGAATTCTTGAACTTAATTGTGACTGGGCACGAGAGCTGGATACTCTACACGATACAAGAGACAGAGGAACAATCCCAGTGAAGTCATTCAGATTCGCCGAAGCAACGTTTAAAAACGAATTTCAGAGCGTAACTCACACCTGTCGGGTGCGGCGAGAGGAAGCTCCATCGCGAACGGCTGCCACGCCAAGCCTAAGCGTCACAGACTGGTGGGGATTTGACAGGCTACACGCCAGTGTTGCCAGATTTCGCGTAAAATTATTCCTCGCGACCTTGGAGACCTTATTTTACGGACAGCCCTCGTACATTCTCAGAACATCATACGTGCATTCATTTCTGTATCTTCATTGCAGTTATACATTTTCATAACATCATAAGGGAATCCATTTTTAAATCTTTATCTATGCATTTACGTACGCATGCAGGAAAAAAATTGATAATAATAAAAAAAATCTGCTCGAGAGAAAATTTAAGACTTGATAATTTATGTACAGCTGATTTTTTTGCGTATTTTAATTGTCTTACCGCTGTGGCCAAAAGATTAAAAAAGTCATCGCTTACAAAAATATTTCCAATTGAACGGAAACTAAACCGTGAAACCAAACCGCCTCGTTAAAGTTTTCTTTAAAAGAAAGCCAGCGATATTTACGACGGGGCTTAAAATGAAAATAAAAAGGAAAGATTAGATATTTCTTCAAAGAAAATAAAAGATTTGAAGATAATAGATTTGTTTTATGTTACTTCCACTAGGTGCGTATTATCAGAGAACAGAAGACAGAGGAATTTGGCAATCATCGTTGTAATTATCTCCGTGTCACTCTAGAATGCTGATGAATTGACTAAATTCTCACTTTCAACACTTTCAGCACCATCTAAATTTACGTATAAATTAAAATACTTAAGCTTTTTTTAGAAATAATTAAAAATACAATACATGTTTTATTGAAACTAATAAGTAATTTACATAAATCAATTTCCTCGTAAAATTTAACGAGATGTTTTATTACCCGGTTTCGCCCGAAATTTTAATTGACAAAAGACGTAACAAACATCTTGACAGACAGATATTAAAAAGCTCCGTTGCTTGGGGTGGAAATGACAATGACAAAGGAAACGGAAATGAAATGACAATGCCATCTAAAATATGTGGGTTGACCTAAAAATTCAGTAAAAAATAATTGAAATTTGACTACTGCTAATAATAATAATAAGCATTATGTTTGTAGAGCGCATTTTTTGTCATTTCACTTGTGCGCAACTATAATAAATTTAAAAAATAATCTTTTTATTTATAGACTTGCAGAAAAGTCAATAGATGTCGCATATTAAAAATAAAATGGATAAAAAATTATCAAGACACTATCTAGATAGCATTTAGTTCGGGTTTGAATCTTGCAATCATATATAAAGATAGCAGTTAATAATATGTGCGTTAGGAAAATGAAGATAATATTGGTAGTTCTCAGTCGAAGTATGATACATTTAAAAGTGACGGAATTGGATATAGACAGTTGGTAGAGCTGTTGCCGTGTAAGCAGAAGGTCCTGGGTTCGAGTCCCAGAGGTGCCAATATCTTTTTCTGATTTTCTGTCTCCAGATTTTCGATTGAGTTTCGCTAATATTGTCTTCATTTAATTAAATAAAAAATAATCCTACAGCGCTTCTTACGAGTACATTAAGGGCTCACCATTCGAGAGCTAGAGCTCACCATTCGAGAAAACTCTCGATGTGAAAGATTTTCAGATTTATATTTTTTTTAACATGTTAAAAGAGATTGTTTTAATCCTTACATAAAAAATAAAAATAAATGATTAAAAAACATTCAACTTTTCTTTTCATACATTAACTCCACACAGGAGACCCTCAGGAAAATAATTTCCCTCGGGGTGTTTGTCATCTTTGTGAATGCTGTGTAGAGGGTCTTTTAGAGGAGTTTTTTTTTTTTTACATGAATACCGCACAAGAGTCCCAACTGCTCCCGTCTGGAGCCAGTGAGACTATGGCATCCCCAATTGGGGTATGTTGTGAGGCTGAATGTAGTGAGGAGGGGAAGGAGATAGGGAAGAGGAAGGTGAGGAAGTACCTGGCTATTCAGATCTGGTCACCAAACACGGCTAAAGCCATTTCAAGCAACGTTTCAATACTGAATGGTGGTCTTACACCAGGGCGATACTGTAAGTACCTTCCACCTAATGGAGTGGAAGTAGTGAGCATGAACATGCCGAGAGCCATGATGTAGGAGGGAGGAAACACAGAGGCCGGCAAATTGTTCCACAGCCGAGCTGTTAAACCAAGAACAAGTCGCAGAAACGATCCGTTCTCATGTGACAAACGTCAATCGTGTACATACGTTGGGCGCGTTTATCTTAATTTCTACTGTCTTACGTCAGAAGGTTGCGTGTTCATATCACGTCGGGGTCACCATTATCGTGGTTCCTGAACTAGACACTCGTTTTGAAGATACTTACCTCGCATCTAGTCCAGGTTACGATTTTAACTCACTAATCACAGAAGGTAATATATACAGAAATAATATTAACTACGTGGTATAACATTTAGTCATTTACTTAATTTAACTTTGCGACAACAATTAAGTACGATTAGGCAAATACAAAGAATTACCATCCAGAATCGGATCACCAACGGGAATGAAAACGGGTTTGCTTTAAAAGTGCAAATCACCTTCTTTTCGTTGTTCAGTGTTGCACGCCTAGAAAATACTTTTATGGCTGTAAAATTATTTAAGGAATGTAGGTACCGCCATAATGACATTGATTAGATATTTGATTGATTATGAATTGATTTTGACCAATTGATGACGTTCCTTTTATTATATTATAAAATAAATGTGAATTTAAATCGTTTTAACAAAATATAATACAAAATGTTGTGATGCACTTTGAACGTGTTGAACCATACTTCTAGTTGACATTTAGTGTTTTCTTAAATCCTTTTAAATTCTGTTGCCAACAAAAGCTATCGCCCACGCGAGCTTTCCAAGACAATAATTAAATAAAAGCTCCCGTCTCCGCTAGAAAAACAGATAATCCTACCATAAGACAAAAGCAAAGTAATAAATTGTCTTTTAAACAAGGGGAGCTCTTCCACCAATTTATTGCGATCTATTCTTTGTTAAATGTTTTAAAAGCGTAATGGATTGCATAATTATTCACAAATGAGCTTTTTTATTGCATTATGTTCACTCATTGTTATTTCAAGTTGATTAATAGGGTTAAAAATAATTCTGAAAAAACAACATGAATATCAGAATCCACTTCGTTTTCCACGATTTAAAGTATTATTTTTCTAAAACACTGATATTAATAATGAAACCATCACGTGAAAAATATGTATAGAAGGGGTCTTTTCTACAACTCAAAACGGTTGAGGAACGATTTCCCAGTCTCTGTGTGTGTGTTTCCTCCTTGCAACATGGGTCTCTTCAAGACTCAGGTTCACTCCTGCCTTTCCACAAAACGACCCTCCACACGCATCCCTAAAGATTACGAAGACCCTGAGGAAAATTACTTTCCTCCGAGCCTTATACGTGGAGTTAAAGTAAAAAAAATGTATTTTTTGTGGTGAGTATGCAAAGAAAATATATTTCTTTTAATGTTAATGGCATTAGAATCTGTGGTACTGTGGACGTTGCTACTGTGTGCATGCGTAGTAAAAGTTCGTTGGTTCGTTAGATGTTCTTTTCATCGCCTGCAGATATAATTCTTTTATACATCTATAGATACGAACACCTACATTACATGCTACATAAAAACAATACGGATTTTTGGTAGCAAAAGGGTTAATATTAACAGATTTCTAATAAAAAAATAAATTAAATGATAATTTTTTGTGCATTAGTTAGTTACAAAAAATATGTTATCAAATGTTGGAAGGAAAATGTTACAAGAAATGATATAAGAATATACAAAACTTTTATCTAAAAAAAATATTACGAGTATCTAAAAATTATTTAGATTCCCAAATTTAATTAACATAGTTTTCCACGTCTTCTATATAAATATTTTCTTTACAGCCCAAACGAAAACAAATACGCGAGTATGTTTTCTTACAAATTATTTTTTTTCCATCTCTTTAAAGTTGAAGGAAGTGGCCAAAAAATTTTTAATATCTTTCGAAACAAACTCATTACAAATTTTCGATACTCATTTATTCTTTCTCCGGCGTTTCCGATACAAAACACGAACATCAAAGCTTTGACGAGGATCACATTATGGAGATGCTTATCTTCTTTCTTATTATTAAGTTTATTGACTTCTTTATAAATTTCTCCATTATGCCCGATCCCTGTACAGACGAGAGATTTTGGATGTGTTGGTGAAAATTTTTTTATGTATTTCGGGATGTTTTTGAATTAGAAATCTTCTAGGTAGGTACTTTTTATGTCGTTCATCACAACGTACTTGTTTAAACAAGTACTTATTTGCAAAAGGTTAACCTTTTGCAAATAAGTCTTTGAAAAGAAGAATAAGGTGGCTAGTAATTTTTTAGACGATTTTGATACTTGCCCCCTCATGCTGCCTTGAATTATAAAAGTTTCATGGCATAAAAATAACACACCTGCAACCACACTGCCGTAAGTCAAAACACGTGGAATATAAGTTAATGAAGTTTAAAGTTTTCTATCTTCACTATTTATGGATAGAATATAAACACAAATTTAGATTTTCAAGTTTTTTAATTTACAAAGTGAACTCCATGTGATTCACTATTTACAAAGTGGCTCTATGTGAGGAGGAGATCATCAGGTATTTGTTCAAATTCCGTGAAACAACCCGTCCTTACAGTTTTGAAAATGACACTTGAATTAGAAGCAAGTTCATTGAACCGGAGTTAGTACGTATTTAAAAAAAAAATTATATTAATGTAATAATATTATAAGTAGGTATGTAGGCACTCTCTACTATTTTGTGATAAATATATAAATTTAAACAATCTGACATTAAAGGAGCTGAGGTCAACTTTCCGAAGCAATAATTACAACGTTTTTCCTAATTATAAGTACTTAGTAGGAGTTTGTTCTTTATTTTATTTCCGGGATACTTTGTTCATTTTTTTTAATCTCTAATACCTATTAGGTACCTACTTAGTTTTACTCAACAAATCAGTTAAATTAATAAAAATAATTTGAATTAGCAATACATCCGTCAAAATTATCTCAAAATTCTACGATACAAAATTGTTATGTTAATCTACTATGATTAAAATGTTTCCGGAACATTATATGTTTGTTGTGGCTACTAACGAGAAAACGCGGTTTAAAAGTAAATCGTTTACCAACTAACCTGTTTCATATATTATAATCTGGCATTTCCTATTGCCGAGAGTATGCATGTCTTCAAGCCAAAGGTACTGAAGCAAAACAGTTAATAGGTACAGCGTTCATCATTACTGATTGAACACAGGTAAAGTTACAAGTTGAACTTATAAATAAATTAAAAAATCCGGACTCCTAATAATGATTACCAACTTATTAGCTGATTTAAAAAATAACTTTTTTGAAGTGAAAACTTCTTTAGCACCGTTGTGATTTGAAAATAGATGAAACACATTAATCTATAGTATTTAGCATGCTAAAGAATGTGACAGCAATAAAATATTTATTTAATTCAAGGGTTCTCGGTTCCAATATAATACGATAAATCCACAAACCCACACAAGTTGCCTTTGGCGAAGTGATTTAAACATTTAGCAGACCAGGGATCGAATCCTAGGAAAACAAAAAAAAGTTATTTTTTTGTGAAATCAATATACAATCTTTAAATCACTCCAAAATGAGAAGGCGAAAAAAAACATGAAATAAAGCGACATCTAGCGACTCCGAAGAATGAAACACAAATACTAATAAGATGACCAAATGTATAAAAAAAGTGCACTGGAATTCGACGACAAAAATGTGGAAAAAATCATCCTTCACATTGATAAAAAAAGTGCTTCGTTGTCTCCCCACTATTGTCTACTTTACTTCTCTGAAGGTTTCACTTCTACCACGTGTTAATTGCACACTCTGATTTTTTTTATATTGAAAAACAAATTAAAATGCTTGACAATAACAACATTGACAATGCTAAAACGGTAATCGCCCTTCTTGAAAGTCGGAAAAAAGGCGATGAATTTCACTCTGTCATTTTACAAGTGTCACAAAATGCATAGAAAATCAATGGATCAAGGTATCAAAAAATTTAAGTTAAAAAGTGATCAACGCGATCATACAAATATTAGGAAAGATAAAATTTTGAATTGTTGCATAGACATGATGCATGAATAATAATTACAGGAAAATTGTAACACTCAAAAAACGGGTTGTGAATTTTCTCGTACTAGCACTGACTTGTGCAGGTATTAATAAAGCTCCCTGTTAAGGTAAAAAGTTGCGAGCGCCATCTTTACTTTTTATTATGAAATCTGTGAAAAGAACACCACCCCCTCCAACCTCAGGAAGGAGGAAGGGGAAAGGCAGGAAATTGTTTTCCTCCGCCGAGAAGCCTTCTTCTCCTATCCTTTATTTTTTCTCGTGTCCCTTAACTTCAAGTAAATAGGTACCAGCTTTATGTGTTTTTATTTCCAATTACCTGGATATATTTATGTGATAAATGGAATGGAGTAGAAAAACTGCTCGTGAAGGGTCGATTGAAGAATAATTTAACAAGAAACGAGATTTTACAATTTATTTTTTTATTTTTTATTATTTATTGAAACATTTATTATAATTTCAATTTTACAACAAAATATTTTTTTACAGGTTTTTTTTTACTATCCTTCCATTAAAAGCATTTGCTTGTGTATGGAAGGGGAGTGTACATAAATGTTATTAGTTATAAGTTAGTACTTAAATAATTAATTGTACATAAATATATGTGAGCTGCAGTATTTATTTGATAATGGTGTGTATTTAAAAAAAAAGAAAGAATGTTATGGAAAACTAAGGATATTTGTAAGATTAATTGACAGTAGTTTTTTTCTTAAGAATATTTTTAAAATGTCTCTTGACAGAGAGCAGTATTCGGGTTTTATCATTAATGCTTCTGATTTCTTCTTGATTGAAAAAAGTTCTTCCCTGTTAAGTATAATGATGCTGTGCAAAAGACGTATTTAGTTTTGGGCATAGAAAAACATGTTAAGTCGAGTTCTGTTTTCATTTAAAAATGGATATTTATCTTTTTCTTTTATAATTTGAATTAATGAATTTTTAATATATAAATCTTTAATTGTGGGTACTTGAAATTCTTCAAACAGGCGTTCTGTTGGGTAGTCTAAGGTTTTTTTTTAATATAATTTTAATAATTGTTCTTTGTACAATTTCTATTAGAAGAAGGTTACATTTATACGCGGATCCCAACTAATAATAGCGTATTGTAGAGTGGATTGAACTAAGGCATAGTAGATTTAATATAGATTTTTTATCGACAGAAAATTTCTAATTCTTAAAAATATATATATTAATTTTCTGATTTTGTTTACTACTTGACATATTTGTTCCTTTCATTTCAGATTTTTATCGATAATTACGCCGAGATATTTAATTTTATTTCTTGTTTTTAATATGGTACAGTTTGATTTTATAAAATACTTACCAAGCACTAGATTTTTATTGATTCTAAAGTATTTTAAAACATTTTTAGTTTTTTGAACACCGCCAAAATGTCATAGTGAACAGCTATTTGGAGTTCTGAACACAACATAAAATTATTTTGCATATGAACTTTAAAAATTAAATGTATTTGTTACTTAACTTTATCCTTTTGAATGAAGCTATATATATATATATATATTATAGATAAATGAAACAATGTTACTTTGTTTAAACCACTCATATATTTGAGTAAAGCCGACCGGTTTCGGAACGACCGTTCCTTCTTCAGGGCAAACGTATACTGATTTGACAGTTACAAAATAGTGGATGGGACCAATGTATTTACCACAATCCTTGGTAATAATACATTGTTCCCATCCACTATTTTGTAACTGTCAAATCAGTATACGTTTGCCCTGAAGAAGGAACGGTCGTTCCGAAACCGGTCGGCTTTACTCAAATATATAAGTGGTTAAAACAAAGTAATATTGATTCATTTATACTTAACTTTACCTTACTTAGAGAAGTCTCAGTCGCCAAAAGAAGGCATAATCGCATGTAATTAGAATTTGAAATTTTTTATAGCATAAGCTTCGATAACTTTTGATCATTCCCTAGCATGACTGCAGATCGCCAACGAATAATTAACAGTTCAAAATGATCAAGCGTTTTTAATATACAGAGGTACTGCTGAAAACCAGCTACATTCCAGGAGAAATCCTGAATGTATAGCTGAGCAGTGACCTTTTTGTCAATAGAATAAATGAAAAAGAACCAAATGTATAAAACTGTAAAAGTCTATTGATAAACAAATGTTTTTATTATTACTATTATATTCGACGTCAACTGTTGTTTGTACGTTAGCGACCTGCAGTTGTCCTAGGGAAAAAGAAAGAAGAAGTTACCGAAAGTTATCCTACCAATCCTTTTCAATCGACCTTGCTAGATACTGGAGCACAGAAATATGATTGAGAAATTTCAAAAAATGTAATATTTTTCTTAATGTTTTTAATAGGTGTCTATTGACATTAAAAATGATAACAAAATACCAATTACTAGAACCTGGTTTCATTGGATATACAGGTGGGTGAACGTTGTGAATTCCAATTTCAAAGAAACTATTTTCGATTCCAAATCAATACTTTACAATCCTAATTTCATCCCGGTTCACAATACATTAAGGGTAGAAAGTACCATCTTATTTTATCCCACCTCGTATAGCGCCCATTACCCGGGCTGGTGAGGGGGGTAAAGGCGGGGGCTGCGGTGGGGGTGAGGTGACGTAATGCCTCATAAACCCGCCCCTAGATGTCGCTACAATACGGATTAGCGTGGATATTAGCGCTCGTGGAAACCTTTGTGGCTATTGTCACCTATTATGATTGAACGCTAAGGCCCTAATATCGCGCTAAACCCTAAAAGCCCACCCCTTTACTAAAACCTCCCCTAAATCCACGAGAAAAGTTCAACCAAAACCTATCCTTACGTAAAATACTTATTCAGTTCAAAATCGCTTGAGTTTGGTAGTGGATCTGATTGAATTTGAAGCGGGGTAGATTTCTAAAGATCTTTTGTAAGAGTGAACGCGTTGGAAATAAGGTTGCATTAGTGTATTGATTGTTTGCATTGAACGTTGTTCGAAGGTTCTGGAAAATGTTATTACTGGGTTTCACAATATTGCTTGTTCAATAAAACCAATATTTTGAAATTAATAAGTTTACACTCAAAGCTACTGCTATATTTAAATTTAATTAAATGAAGACAAATAATAGCAAAAGTCCCCAGAGTTTCCACAACGTATCATTCATACTCTTCTATTATTCTGACCATTGACATGGCACAACACAAGTATCTGATTCACTTGATCGTGCCATGGCTTCCTCGAGCATCCCGGACTTTTTCTACCATTCAGAATTTCCGTCACATGTTCTCCTTATACTTCTTCCTTCGTTCATTCATCATCATGCCCAAACTACTTACTTATTACGCTTAGATAATGGCATAATAAAACAAAATTTGATGATTTGTATGAATGTGAGCATTTTTGCGACAAAACGCGTGAGGGGCGCTGTACAAACATTTTCCAATGCTCTACTTACACACCATAGATATTCAATAATAATACGTAATTATTATCACAAGTTATGGCTAATAAATTGCATCCACCAATCAATCAATAATATAAAGCTATATGTTGGCAGCTAAAATGCATTTGACGAATGAACGTCATGCTGCCTCAAAATGAACATAATATTCAGGTTGATAAATACTTGACTTATTTTACACAATGATTCCTGACATTATTTGGAGTAAAAAATGTAACTGAAATTTTGGTCTCCGGTGACTATTTTAATGACTTTTTTTTCTTCAAACCCTTTTCTTCACTTTGTTCTCTCAGCCGAGTAACTGTCCAATATCTCAAACCGCCCCCAACTCTTCAACATATGCTATATTTTTAAGTTATTATAGAAACCAAAAAAAAAATATCACCAGAGACCCAAATTTCATTTTCATTTTTTACTCCAAATAATGTCAGGAGTCACTGGTTAAAGTTAAGTCAAGTCCGTCCCTTTAACACACTGTATTTATATTTTGTGCACGTTGATAATATACCGGACCACATGTATCTGTTAGGCAAATATATTAACACTATTTTTTATTAGTTTCCACTTTTCATTAAAACATTTGCAATAATATAAAATTTAATTGCAGTCATATAATATTAATATTACAACAGAGCATATGTTAGCAATTAAAATCAATTACCTATATTTGCTAATGACAAATCGCTCATAAATTGCTAAAAAACACGAAAAACTACATTCTTAGTAAATCGGTGATAATGGTTTTATAATGACATTTTTAAAATTATATTTTTTTATGGAATTGACGTCCATAAAATGTAATGACGACTGACTTTTCTTATAAACACTCCAACGCCTCATGTATTAAGAATGGGTATAGATATAGGTACCTACTCGTAAGATGTCGAGAATGAGCAGTGTGCACTGCAGTGTGGAATGAGGTTTCTTATGAACTTGAGAGGGTTAATCTTTCAGAAATTCTCATAAGGCTGGCAGAGGACTACCCTTGTAAGGCTTATGTCCCCGGAAAGGCAATTTTTGTAAAGCACAGTGTTTCTCAGATAAGATTTTAGTGATTCTTGAGATAAGGCTTTGAAAATGGTTGTTTCAGTTCATTTTAGTTTTCTAAATTAGGTATTTGGTGGTTACAATTAAATATTTCGTAAATATGACTTGCTAAGATTTATTTTATATAGGTACATATAGACACAGAAACATACTTTCCCACAATTATCAATATCGAGAATTAAACAAAATATTGACAAAACACAATATATGACGTTTTCCATACGCAAACATAATTTTCCCAACAACTGCCCTAAACCAATAATTCACTCGTGTTCACTAAACATGCACCCACACCCACCCGGAACCCCACCTATTACAAATTGCACGTGTCCTACCCTTAAATCATCTAAGGAAGTTAAATATCTGGGCATAATCATAGATGACCAACTACGTTGGGAAGCACACATAAGTGACACAGTGAAAAGACTCCGTAAGCTCTGCCATATATTCTGCTCTCTTAGATCCATCTTAGACCTAAAAACCCTTAGAAGCGTATATTTTGCCCTTTTTCAATCCATTGCAACTTACGGTATTTTGGGATGGGGTGGTTGCACAGAATCCGTCATTAATCCAATAATTACAGTTCAAAAACTAATACTGAGAATCATATTTAAATGCCAACCTACCCACCCCTCTAATGTGCTATTTACTAAATTTAAGGTCTTAGATATTCGCCAACTATTCACTAAGACAAGCCTATCCTACGTACGGAAAAATAACCTACTGGTGGCTCCACAACATCAAGCCAAAACCCGCTTTTCATCAAATCTGGGATGCATGGTTCCAAAAACTAGAACCACATTCGCTCACCGACAATTTTGGTTCATTGCCCCCAAAATATACAATGCATTGAGCACCGATATAAAATCAAGTATTACCATACCTCTTTTTACTATTCGTGTTCAAAATTGGATATTCGAAAGGGGACGAGATTTCTTTAAAGAATATCTGACTTCCTAACCATTATAAAGGATAAGAAAATAATTAAATTAACTAAATAAAATATCATACTTCACATCTTTTTCTAACCTGACTTCACTGAAATCTAATCTAACCTAAATATATACTCTTCTAGGTGATTAATTACCTACCTTGACAAACCTCCAGAAAAAAAATTTAGCTTTCTTAAAAAAAAAAAAAAATTATAGATTAACATATTTAAATCTTACTTCTTAGTATTTTATATTTTTATATAGTTATATTTTAGTATTTTATATAGTTATAAGTTTATATTTTAGTATTTTATTTTTTATGTATATTTTATATAGTATTTTATTTTTAACTTCTTTCAAACATTTTCTTTTTTATAATTATATATATATGTATATATGTGTATGTGTATGTAAGTGTATATATATATATATATATATGTATGTATATATATGTATGTATGTGTGTTTGTATGTATTTGTATGTGCATACATATACATATATCTTGTTATATTTTACCTTAAATATTTTTATCTTTTTTTTTTTTCTCTTGTTTCTAATATCTTATAATTTCTATTTCAAACCTATATTTTGTTCTAGTTCACACATTGTATAATTTATATCATGTATGATTACCTTAACACGGGCATTAGCCTAGTATGGTAATCAAGAAAAAAACATAAAAGTGTATTTTCAAAAATTGTATGAAATAAAAAAAAAAAAAAAAAAAAAAAAAAAACACGTATCAATAATCGTGTTTCTTGAACAACATCACCGAACGCTATCAATAGGGTAACGTCTGCGCGGTTGAATTTCAGAATCACGCTGACGCCACGCCCTACGCGCGCTACATCTGTGTACGTGAAATTTCAAACAAAGCTACCGTTGCAATTCGGTTTCAAATTCTAGAATTCGTCAAAAGTTGTCGCCACTTCCGTTAGAAGATGCCCTTGGCAGATATAAGTACTATGAATTTGTGAATTTGAGTACCTCTTCGGATATGGAAAGATTGACGGTAATACTTAGTTGTGAATAAAAGTATCATGCGACTTTATATTACTGTCCCGGTGACTAGCTGTCACTGGATGACAGTGGATTTGAGGAAAGGGATATTTTTGGAACCAGTTCCTATCCGATTTATAAAATTGTCACCAACACTAACTGGTCTAAACAGAACCAAATGCCATTAATTTGTTTGTATTTCATTTTTTGGGAAAATAACAACTGTTTTCTGATACAAAAGCATCACAACTCTTAAAAAGTAACTTGTAAACTGCTTGCAATCCAGAAAACAGTTGCGTTATTTGTTTTTGGGGTGTTATGCCGTGTTGCGCTACCTCCTTCTTTAGCCCACGTTTCGGACATCATTGAAGTGTCCATCATCAGGGCAGATCCGGCAGATCCGGTAGATGTGGGATCTAGGAACTACCGGATCTAGGAACTACCGGATCTGCCCTGATGATGAAGACTGCAACGATGTCCAAACGTTGGCTAAAGAAGGAGGTAGCGCAACACGTCATAACACCCCAAAAACAAATAAAGAAACTGTTTTCTGGATTGCAAGCAGTTTACAAGTTACTTTTTAAGGGTTGTGATTTATATATCATGTTTTCAGGGATATTATTAAATGTCTCACTGTAACTTTACGTGCATCACTAAATTTATGCGATGTTCAGTAAAGTTACACGAATTTAGAATGTTTCACGTTAAAGTTCATTTAAATGCTTGAATTGAAAACGGTGACATTAATTGCTTCAGAGATATACTCGTATAAGAAACTGCATTAAGTGTTTAAAACACCATTCAATTGATTGAGAAGTACACCTTCCCCAATAATACTTATTTATCAAATATGCAACAATTATTTTCAGCCATTAGTAAACATAAAAATGCAGTTATTTTTCATATAAAAGCAGCCTTTTAGTTTGATTCTTGAAAAAATGAGCGACGATTACTTGACACGCGTTCCTGTGTAAAAATCCTTCTCTAAGAACTAGTATAAAGTAGAGGTGATCACTAGTAATCACGTGTGACAGGTTCGCACAAAGTAAAAATAGTGTGAATGCGTCATTACGCACCTTTTCCATAAGAAGTGTGAATACTGTTTCACTAGTTCAAAGAAATCTCTGAAACACTTTTAGCCTCTTTGTACCCATGTAGCAGTCATTATTTTCTATGTTACTGGTGATAGTAACTTTGAAATAGGACATACCAGTATTCATATAATTAGTTTTATTAAATTTCGTATCGGAAATCAACAACATTCTTACTGGTTGCGTCAATGTCCTTGATTTTGTGGTAAATCCTGGACCTTTAGGCGATAATTTGCGTCAAACGAGAAGTTTAAAGCAGAAGGGTTATTATCTCGATATATTGAAACACTGGATTGTTGACACTTTTGTAATATTTCTGATACATTAAATGTTCTATTGCGGATCTTGATCTCGTTACAGTAAGTTATTAGTTCACTTGTTATTATTAGAATATTTCTTAAAAATGAAGAACGAATTACATGAGCCTTGATGGGATGCTGTGTGAAAGGTCTTTTTTGGAAAGAAAGGAGATGAAGTTCTGGGAAGGAATAAGTTATGAGGGGTGGGTAGAAATCTTAGGGTCAATTTGTCCAGGAATGACCGACGTATGAATCCATTCCTCCCACTGCGGTGCAAGGTGATATTCCGAGATAGTCAAGCTATATGTAATATAGTCCGCTGGAGAGGTCGAAATGTCTCTCTTAACCAGCCTCTTCCGATCCAGCCTGCAATGCAGTTGGTGGGCAGACACATCCGCCGCCAAGTCTCGGACTAACATCAATTACCCCTTGAGGTTGTTTATAACCTTTAACATACAAAAAAACAATAGAAAAAGCTTTAAATTCTGTAAACATTATTTGCATTACATTAGGGAATGTACCCATACTACGTGACCCGTTCAGGGGGGGGTTCTTCAAAATACCACAAAATGAGCGGCTTTTAGTCACCGGGGGGGAGGGGGGGGGGGTTAAAAATTGCAAAAAGTGGGTCACGTAGTATGGGTACGTTCCCTTACTTATATTATATATTATATATTATATAATAACAAATTAAGTAAACATGACTTTCTTTGCATTATTTACATTTAAGGTCTATTTAGATAATAATATTACCACAAAGGTGCAGTCACAACGCTGAATATAAGCAGAAGAATTTAAATAATCATTAAAAAAATATAAAATGATCTCGCAATGAAACTAAACGCTTTCCAGAGGAATGAACAGATTGATGTTACGTGCAAACCACCGTTATGAATTATTTGGAGATAAAAATAAATACAGTAGGCCATTCGAAGGTGCGACGGAAAATATAATTAGTGGCGTAGGTATATTTATGTTTACCACATACATAATTAATAATATAATCATATACCAATACATTCATTTCAATCGTAGTTACTTTTTTCTGAACGTATCGCTTCAAGATAAAAGTACCGTGAAATTGTAAATAATAGGCTTGATGTGTACATACGCATATTTCAGTATTAGCTAGGGAGTACTTTGCTGGGAGGAACACATATTATTTATAATAAACAAGAATAATAATTTACCTTTTGTAAAATTTTATGGAAAGGTGAAGTAGGAATAGAACATGATTAATGCAGAGCTTCATCGAATTGTTGTCATAAAAAGCAAAGTTTTAAGTAAAATATTAGGTAACTATCGAACTTCAAAACAATTTGACATAATCCGGTATGTATTAAATTTGATATTAATTGATTTCAATTATGAAAACAATCAAATATTATGAAATTGTTACAAAGGTAGAGAGAGGGTACTAGGGAAAGAAGAAAATTAATTTGTAAAGTACGATACGATAATATTATAAATAACTAACTAACCAACGAGAGGATAGATAGCCAAACAACTCGGTTTTAGAACACACTTCTTGCTTCATTCTACTTAACATGTTCAGAAAGTAAGTGTACTGTGACCATAACGGGCGGTGTTTAGTTTTTTGAGGGTTGGCAACACTAAGTGGTAGAGGGGGGGGGGGGGGTCCTGACCAGAGGCGGCCGCTTGCTTAGTGCATTCGTGCACTGCGCTGCCGAAAACCAATATACGTCAGAAGTGTAAATTAGTACCTCCTCTCCCGAAGTATTCCCGCCAATTCGTTACAAAATCTTTACCAATTGACTAAACTCCCGAGCATGAGAGAAAGGTATTCGTGCACATTTTGTTATGCCCAGGCGTGACGTCACATGAAGTTATATTTCTACTGGGATCATCTCCAGATGCTGGAGTGCCAGTGCCCGTGAAATGAGCAAGGCAGGTATAGACCCATAAGGACGATTGACGTGTGAAAGCAGAGAAGACATATGGTGCCTGGGTGCACTAGCGGAGCAAATGACATAACATTAAACTTGCGTAAAGTGGTCCCGAACCTTTGGAATGAAATAGTTATGTTCAACAAATTTAAGACTAGTTAACAATGTTATGTTGTAACGCCATCGGTCGCCGGCGCGGCGCATCGACCTCAGTATCGTTTCGGTTTTTAAAGCATTTTAACGGTTTTCGCAAGTTTTATTCTGTAAAAAAAAATATTTAAAAATGAGTGCTACTGAAAACATTGCGATTAACGTATATTTTATCAAATGTAACTTAGTGGAGTATTTTAGTGAAACGGTTAAACTTTTCAAAATAAGTTGTACTATTCCAATGACAACTGTTGAGTGCGAACGGTGTTTTTCTACATTGAAACGTGTAAAAACATTTCTGAGTACACCATGATCGGCTTAATGCTTTGTCAATGATGACCATCGAAAAAGGTTTTATAGTTTCTATACCAGACTTTAACAATCGTGTCATTGAAGTATTTTCACAAATGAAACAGCGACGAATAGATTTTCTCTACAAGTGAACGTTTGTACTAGGTATGTCACTCCCTTTAAATCACTTTATTTTCCCATGTTAATGTTATCTTTTTTTGGGAAATGCACTGCCCGCAAATTTTGTCACGGGCCGCCTCTGGTCCTGACCAGAAAGATCGCAGGAAGAAGCAACAGAAGCATCGCAGGAACATTATAGTACGTAAACTCAAGTGCTGTGATCCGCATTTTACTCACGGAAGGAATAACACCTACAAGAAAAAAAGTTGAGGATTTCTGAGCTCTATTGTGACTGGAGATGATAGTGGGTGACTCATTACACGCCTGGGAAAAAAACAATCGTCAATGTGGCGTCACACCATTTCCCCGCCTGTCAAAAAATTGAAAACCCCAATTTCGGGCAAAAAAATCATGGCCTCAGTGTTTTGGGACCGAAAAGGCATCATTTTGGTCGAATTTAGAGACCATAAAATATTGTGATAACCTAAATAAACTCTAAATTAGCATTCAAAACAAAAATAGGGGAATGCTGACCAGAGAAGTATGCTTGTTTCACGAAAACGTCCGTCCCCATACAGCCTTAGCCGCACCAATACGCTCTTGGACTCATTTGATTGGGATGTTTTAAACCACCCCCCGTAATCCTCTGACTTGGCGTCTTCATATTATCATCATTTTACCTTCCTGAAGGCCTTCATATGTGGCTGAAAAATTTTTTTAACTGACGACCAGGTGCAGAAAGCGGTCCTGAAGTGGGGAAGGAGCTGTCAGGAGAATTCTTCGAGTAGGGCATAAAGAAACTTGTACCACGGCTCACAACGTGTATTGAACGGGTTGACGATTATTTGGAAAAATAGTCAACAAGTTTATAAACAATATCCTTTGATTTTTTTTCTAATAGACTTAAAAAATATCATTGCAATTACCTTCTGAACATGCCTCGTATTATTCATTATTTTATTATTCTAACTAATGACAAGGCCCGACTCAAGTATCGTGCAATGTCTTTCCGGGATATCCCCGACTTTTTCTACCATTCATATTTGTGTCGTGTATTCTTCTTATTCTCCTTACATGTTCTTCTTTTATTATTCTTATTCATCAAGCTTACATCGGCCTGGCATTCTTTGCGAATTTCCACATTTCTCACACGACCATACTTGGTTTTACAAACATACGCCTCAGGGATCTCATCTATACAGAATTCATTCTATTCATATTTCATTCTATTTTATACCTCAATGCCGTACATCAGGGTAGATATTAGCACTTAATTGTGGACTGCTGGCTTCGCTTCTTTGGAAAGTTTTTCGTTAGCACCAACCATTAAATTATGACAAATAGACTTCTTGTCAATAATAAAATCTTAAAATTGTTGCTGATTGTGTATTTTCTGATGGAATAAATTGGCCGTGAAAAGCAAACCGCTTTAGGAATCGTTTATCAAAATTTTATATGAAAACTTGATCCGGTTAATGCAAAATTATTAAAGTGCCTTCTTATTTTGATGGTAAAAATATAATTTACGGCTGCTTTTGAGAGCCGAGTAGTAATTTGTCAGTTTTATGAAATGAAAATAATTTTTTGACATGCTGACAGCCGTTTAGAAGATTTAAGCAATAAACACGAGAAATGTAGACTTTCGTAGTATATTATTGAACATGTTCGGAATTATGTGATTATAGGATAAATAAATCACAGAAAAATTAAAAATACGAAAACGTCTAGAAAAATTGAGAAAGAACGTATTTAGTTGTATGACGTAATTAATGAAAGATATTCATATCAAAAATAATATGAGAAGGCTTTTATGATGCTTTGTTTTTATTTCTAAATATTTTTCGGGGATAAAAACGTTATTGAAATAATTAAAATTTTAGTTTTTTTTTTAATTTGAACACCGCGTACGAGTCCCAACTGTTCCCTTCTGTTGAGGTTTGTCAAATGGGGTATAATGTGAGGCTGAAGGTAGTGGGATGGGGAAATGGGGAAAATGAAGGGGGGAGTACCTACGTAGCTATTCAGATTTGGTCACCAAACACGATTAGTAAACAAACCATGCCACGTTTCAATTCTCAATGGTAGACTTACACCAGGGCGATAATGAGAGTGTCTTCCACTCTGGAAGGTGTCTCAAAAGTATGCCTTACATTATTTAAAATACTGAATTGTGAACGATTTGCGTCGGGATTTGAACTGGCGACCTTCGGATTGTTAGTCAAGAACCTTAACTCTCGACCACGGAGGCCGTCAAAGTTAAATGGTTTCATGTTACTAGGTACTTAAATGTTTGAAAGGGACACTTACACAGATGACTTAAATTATTTAGAACGGATGGAAGAAGAAAGTTCTAAATCAATGGTAGTAGGTAAGATAGATTTTTCATAAAAAAAGTTCAATTCAATCTATTTTTCAGTAGACAAACTACAAGAAAACTAGCCTTCTTTTTAATAAGATCGGATAATATTGTATTCTGATTTTACGTAAGTGATTCGTGAGGGAGTAAGTATATTATGCGATTAATTTTAATCGGTATTACCCAGTGATGATTTTAAATACAGATGAATTCTATGTACCTACTTATATATATATCATTTTATTGCCGGCAACCCGACGTTCATTGACATATTGCAATATTGTAGATATTCTGTTATATTATAATTGAGAGTAAGTTACCCGCTTCACTAGACGTTATTAATCGTTAGTGTTTTATAAATACTTGTTATTCTACATTAAATACAATAAAAAAACACTAATAAATCACATAAAATAAAATTATCATTAGGTACAGAAAAACTTTAAAAAACAAATAAACGATATGGAAGTAGTCAGGGGGCGTTCAAGTATTACGTAACGCAATTTTTGAAGATTTTTGACCCCCCTTCCCCCCATGTAACGCGCCGTAAAGTTTTTCCGTACCCTCACCCCCTCCTAAACGTTACGTAACGCCCAAGTGACAATTTTTCCCTGAAAGTCACAATTAAGTTGCGCAAAGTACTGGAAAGTCCCTTAAATACCTTTGTTCTTGTTTTAATCGCGTTTGCGGTAATAAACAAAACACGAGATTTCGAGAACGAAAAGTATTGCCAACTTGGAAGATTTTAATTCCCTAGTTGTTTTTTATAAAGAAAAACATGTTATATAACGCGTTGTGCGAACCCCCCCTCCCCCCTCCCTCGTAACGCACAGTAACGATTCACAAGACCCCCCCCCCCCTCCCAAGTGCGTTACGTAATACTTGAACGGCCCCTCACACAAAAATATGTAAAAAAAAAAACACCTTTAAACGAATGATATACCTAAAAAAACTGATTAGTTATAAAGGACGAGTAAAAACACTCGTTTAAACTTTAATAGAATTTTTAGAAATTACCCAAAAGAAACGTTTAGAATTTTCACGGCTAAAAGTATTATTACATGAACCCCATTAATATTACAGACGACGGAGCTAAGCTTAAAATTTCTTGGGAGATATCCAAAACTAAAACTAATCGCTGAAAACCACATTTAGTTTACTAATCAAATTGAAATACCTGTCCGAAGAGAATCTACGCGCGTAACGCGGTATCGCTTCTGAGTGCCACACTTCACCACAATCTATACCGTCTGCTCTGATGAAGAACACTGTAAAACGTTTGCCAAAGAAGCGGGAAGCGCAACACGGTATAATACCCCAAAAATAAATCATGATAAATTAACCAATAGCTTTTTTCAATATCCACTGCAGTTAAAATAACATAATATTTTTACGTCCTAACCGCAGCCATTTTCCATCTTCTTTCGTTTGTTGTGTCTGCTGCGGTGTTCCGTGGAGGCGATTTGTGGTCGCATAATAATCACTTTTATACTTCCCGTATTATTTTAGTAAAGGGCGACTTCTTTATGAAAGATTTTACAGTGTAAATATTCGTTCAGTCAACTGATTGAGAGAGAAATATTACGGAAGAGTTTCTATAAAACTTTAATATTTGTTATTTAAAACGTTTAAAAATAAGTAGATTTGTAGATGAGATCTGACAAATACAGCATTCAAATCTTAGGACGGTAGAAATATTAGGAAGGTATTTATTCAAGCTACTGGTTTATTATTATCGTAAAAAACCTTTTGAATTAAGTATTATTAAACGATTTCCTAAAATCAGTATTAGGGTTTTGTTAGAATGAAAACACTAAAAATTCATCTTATGTAGGGCCGTTATTAAGTATATTTGCTGCACGTTCCAGAGTGGAAGATTCTCTCAGTATCGCCCTGGTGTGAGACCACCATTCAGAATTGAAACGTTGCTTGAAATGGCGTTAGCCGTGTTTGGTGACCAGATATGAATAGCCAGGTACTTTCTCACCTTCCTCTTCCCTATCTCCTTCCCCTCTCCACTACCGTCAGCCTCACAACATACCCCAATTGGGGATGCCATAGTCCCACTGGCTCCAGACGGAAGCAGTTGAGACTCTTGTGCGGTATTCATGTAAAAAAAAAAAAAACAGTAATTAGATATTATCTGAGATTGGACAGGTCAGTGGCTGAGTTGGCCATCGCTTTTGGGTGTCACCTAGGCGTCCCGTGTTCGATTCCTCGGCTGGCTAAGAACTCTCTCACGACTCAAACATAATTTTCGTCTTACTGTAATGGCAGTAGGAGATTTTCAAGTATTGTTGGGTTATTCGTAACCCGGGAATGTTTGTCTTTCTACTAAAAAAAAATAAAATTTGTGCTGGACACTGTAATTTCATTTAAGGTCTCCTTTCCTCTTGTCATGCTTTGCTTTTTTTACATGAATACCGCACAAGAGTCCCAACTGCTCCCGTCTGGAGCCAGTGAGACTATGGCATGCCCAATTGGGGTATGTTGTGAGGCTAAAGGTATGGGGAGGGAAGAGGAAGGTGGGGAAGTACCTGGCTAATCAGATCTGGTCACCAAACACGGCTAAAGCCATTTCAAGCCACGTTTCAATTCTGAATGGTGGTCTTACACCAGGGTGATACTGAGAGTATCTTCCACTCTGGAACGTTTTGCAAATATACTATATATTATTTTAAATTAATAAATTGTGAAATACACAAATTAATCAAAATGCTGTTCTAGATAGAACATTAATTTGCTTTGCCGCGTGATGACTACGATTAAAATTGTCCCAATGGTGGAAGGTGGAGGCCGGTCGATCAAAATATTAAATTGCGTGTTTATATTGTGTACCTTTAAGTAAAAATTAATTAATAATTTTGAACTCATTGTCAGAATTCGACAGATAACTTAACCTATAACTTTTACTTTATCCTATAATACAAAACATGAATATTATATCTTGCGTCTAAATGCAAGTCTCTTATCAAATCTACATCTACACATAGAGGAAATTTAGATTGCGTAGGCATTACAGAAATACATGTTGATGTTTTCTCTTTCCAATTTGAAATATTTTTATTAGTGTCAATTTCCCTCTGTCTGTTTTAACTTAAGTTTCAACATAAATAACAGTCGCGCATATGTTAATAATAAGAGCGGAAAAGAACGAGACGAAGGGTTGGTAGAATGGTAGCGCTCCAAAAATAGAGCTAAAAAAGCTCCACCCTTTGTTTAAAATTTGGGAATCCTTCAGTTAAATAATCCGTGGCAGCTCGCAATCTGAGATGAATGTCGAGAGAGCAGAAGGCAAACTGCTACAAATTGCTTAATGCTAACGTTGTTTGAATATTACGGTAAAGTGATTCTCAAACCAACAAATTAATATGTTTGTGTGATTTTTTTGTTTATTGGTTTAAATAGGTACATTGTGATACAAGTTATAGGAAAATTAAATTAAATTGTTACATGGTGATAGTACAGGCGGCGTCCGTGGTCTAGGAGCAAGGCTCTTGACAAGCGATCCGGAGGACGCGGGTTCAAATCCCGGCGTGCGAAAATAAATTTTATTTGACAGATTTATGATTTCACAATTTAATAATTTAAAATAATATATGCTAAATGTAAAGAGTGGAATATCAGAAGACCACCATTCAGAATTGAAACGTTGCTTGAAATGCAATCCTGAGGTCGCGGGATCGAATCCGGGCGTTGACAAATACATTTTATTTGATTAATTTGTGTTAGTTCACAATTAATTCATTAAAAATAAAATACAGTATATTTGCGGCACGTTTCAGAGTGGAAGATACTCTTAGTATCGCCCTGGTGTAAGACCACCTTTCAGAATTGAAACGTTGCTTGAAATTGTTTAGCCGTGTTTGGTGACCAGATCTGAATTACCAGGTACTTCCCCATTTCATTCCCCTTCGCTCTTACATTTAGCCTCACAACATACCCCAATTGGAGATAACATAGTCTCAGTAGCTCCAGATGGGAGCAATTGGGACTCTTGTGAGTATTCCTATTGTGAGTAGTCTTTGGATTATCAGTATATATGTAATTTCGCCTGAGATGAGAACGGTTCTAATAACAACTAATGAATGTAATTTAGTTATAAACGGAAGCAATAGTAGTAGTAATAGTAATAGTAGTAGTAGTATGTTTTACATGACAAAATTAAAAAAATAACTTATATCATTGATGTAGCTATTCCAAATTCCTGTAATATTCAAAAAACTATTTCTGAAAAAATAAGAAAATACACAGATTTAGGAAATGAGATTAAAAGAATTTGGCATTCTCGGACTATAAAAATATTGCCATTTGTTATTTCGGCCACTGGCATAATACCCAGGAATCTGATTCAAAATTTAAGCATATTAGATTTGTCAAAGAATTTGTATATAAAAATGCAAAAATCAGTCATTTTAAATACATGTAGGATTACAAAGGATTTTTTAAATATTTATATTGAGGGATCGGTAGGATTTATAGGTTCAATTAGAAATGCCACAGAGCCGAACCCTCTGATATGAAAATATCTGGAGTCGGTGAATTATATTCCCATTTGGTCTCTAGTAGGTTGACATGTTGTTCTTGTATTGTTTTGTATTTATAATACTTATATAGTGCAATTGCATTGCGTGGGTTGACTAGATGATCATTTGGGGAAGTGTGTGAAAGGGTTTAGTTTTTCCTGTTGGGAAAATTTAACCCGGACATTTAAATCTGGTGCGTAACTTATTAATAGTAGTTATAAAAGGAAGAAAGTGTGTGGAGAGGTAAAGAGAAACTTTGAAATCAAAATTTGAAATACGCCAATGAATTTTAATTGACTGTTAATAATATTTTAATGAAAAATGAAGTGTAAGTAGTATTTAAACAATTTATATCACGCTAAGAAATTTAAAAAATTAGTTTGTATATTACCGAGCAATCATGAAAAATGTCTAAACGTAGTAATTTTTCGTAATGGGTGAAAGGTGTGATTGTGCGGGTAATTGGTGAATTATTTGTTGCATTAGTGTTGTTGGCTTCTACATAAAAAAGCATTAAAAATACGAAAATATATGCAGAGGATAAAGGAAATCGTGAAAGGTTCCATTATTTTGTTTCACTTTAAGCTAAGCGGTTTTGGGTGATTCAAGGCGATTTTTTTTATATCCATCTAATTATTTCATAACTCAGTCAAGCAAAGACTCGTTATTACAATATTATATGACGTGAGTTTAATTTTAATGCATATTGGGCGAATTTGTTCAACTTTTTAGTGAATACTTAATGCATGTGATTTCGACTTTTCCGCTACCTGCTATATCCTTTTGGTAGGTACCTATTTTGATGTAAAACTTGTCTATTTAATGTCTAAGTAATTGAATAATTTGTCTACTATTTAAGCACTTTTTAGCTGACAGTGTCCCTCGAAGTACGTCGCGTTAACTTTATCACTCAGTAATATATATATATATTTTTATATCAGTAATTGAGATCGAAATATATAAAAAAAGGTTTACAAAATTACATAAATGGTTTCATTTAATGTGTCTTTCTCCCGTAGATAAAAAATTGTATTATGTATTTTATTAACAGTTTGAGAATGTGTCTAGTGTAAATCACAACCCTTTGTAGATGGTAAGGGTTTGTCACATGCAGCGTGCAGAAGGTATGTAATTAATTGTTGGTTGTTCTTAAGATTTCGCATCCGGGCATATATTTGGTTACTGTTTTTAAAACAACCCCAAATTTAAAACAGCATCCGAAAATGCCCTTTTTTCACCCCACAACCAACTTTTGGTGTTTAAAAACTATCTAATGATAATAATAATAAAATAACACTATTTGTATGCCGCGGTTTTGTGTTATTTCACTCCAAGTGGAACCTAGGTATATGCTATTTAGCCATCCACCTATAAAAAATATTTCATTCTTGATTCAATTTATTCAAGAGCCAAATCTTTTTTCATAACAGGCGTCGCGTTGGGTGTGAATGCTGTACTTGTTCTAACGGTATTTCAATGGAAGATGTTCCGAGAAACTAAGTCCCTTGGCAACGTTGCTCAGTCGAGAAATATGTCAATCTCGCGCCCAACATTTACAAAGAGTTGACGTTTGTCACGACGGGTCGTTTCTGCGACTCGTTCTGGGATTCATTAGCTTGGCTGTGGAACCATTTTCCGGTATCTCTATCAAAACACCCTCCGCACAGCATCCCCAAAGATAACACAGGCCTTGAGGGAAATTACTTTCCTTAAGGCCTCTTGTGTGAAGAAAAATGAAGTCAGTATCTTCATGCACTAGCAAATCTCAACGTTTTCGTAATTCATATTTAAAAAAGTACATTTTTCGTTGCACTTAAGCTACAGATCAGGAAAGTCAAATGCTATGATATATAACAATGATTATAATGTAAAACTATCTTTATCGTAACTCAAGAAACAATAATCAGATAAATTGGTTAAGTGAGGTAAAATTACCGACTGCTAATTTAAACCCATATTTTTTTATGCTTTATCTTTCGAAAGGACAACTCTGTATATCAAAAAGAGTAGTTCTGTTTACACTTAACCACCACGTGTTGAAGTTCCTAAAATAGTCCAAACTCACCTTAATGGTAAACCCTTTAGTCCAATTACCACAATAAATTTAATGTCTCCATCTGTCGAGTGAAAAGCTCTCCCGCTCAAATGACGCACCGTACACTAAACGCGTATGAATTGCTTTTTAAAAATACCACTGTCATATTTTTCTTCTTAACTCGTTCGGGAAGAAAGTATTCTATTTAAAAACATATATAAAACAATTGTTTAGTTAAACAACTTGTCCAGAAGTTTTCTTCCATTTTAGAAAATAGAAATCAAGGGTTTCTTTAAAATTTTAGTTGCAGGATAAAGTTTTTTTTTAATTTCTTAACTTGTGCATTATAATATTAGTGCAATATTTTATACAGAAAATGAAAAGTGACAAAAAGGCAACTAAAGTAGCAAAACTCTTAAACTCACAAGACGTTAAGGAACAAAATATTTTCGGTATTTCTAGGTCAACTCAACTATTTGAACCGCCAATATCATTTCCATCAAGAGCTACAGCGTTTTTTAATAACCCTAAAAAATTGAACAAGATGCCAAATTCTTTGCTTCGTATCTACCACTAGAAAAATAAATGTTCCTACTCGGGCGGAGCAGGGTATTATTTGCCTAAAAATTTAATGACGGCAGTTTTTTGCAAAAAGATGTATACAGGGTGTTAAGGGACGTACTTGATTTACTTTAAGCAGTGATTTCTGACATTATTTGGAGTAAAAAATGTAACTGAAATTTTTGTCTCCGGTGACTTTTTTTAATGATTTTTTTTTTCAAAATTTTTATTCTTGAAAATCAAATAAAAAAAATTCTTCCGCATGTCGTCATTAGTCACTCAGCTGAGTAACTGACCAACCCTAACCCCGCCTCCAACTGACTGTCCAACAACTATAATTTTTTTGTGTTTTCGTAGAAAAAAAAGGCAAAAATGTCACCGGAGACCAAAATTTCATTGACATTTTTTACTCCAAATAATGTCAGGAATCACTTGTTAAAGTAAGTCAAGTACGTCCCTTAACACCCGTATTTTATCGACGAAAAACGAATGATACAATGTTATAATAATTATTTATTTTATTTATTTATTTATTGCTTCTTCACAATTTATGTACATATATATAATTTGCTATTTTTAATGCAGCTACGTACTGTGTGTTTTTTTTAATTTTTAAATCTACATGTTATTAAGGATTCTGAACTGAATTATTATCGATGTCAAGAAAGCTCTGTAAAGTAACCACTTGAAATATTAAAAAATATAAAAGCGTCATACACACAGAACCGTTAATATTTTATTCCTAGCAATTATGTTTTTTTACGGATTCATTTCAGTTTTACAGCCAAGTTCCTGCTCCTATTGGTAATGTTCAGGGTTAACATTTTAGAGATACTTTTCGCTAGATTTGTTATGATTTACGGAGCTGGGAGCTTTTGGTGGGAGCGGTTTTACTGTCGTTATGACGTATGAACTTGACGTTTTGAATAGTAAAACTTTTCATGTTCTTCATGCTTGTTTAATTTGACTTATTAATACTTTATAAATAGGTAAACTCTGTAATTCATTTTCATCAACAATAAAGACAACGGATATTAATGCAAATGATTTAAAAAATCAAAACCTGGCTCAGAAATAAAATAAGAGAATATATTGTGCAATATTTTGAAAAAAAGTCATGGACTCTGTAAAAAACAGTATTTAAATAAAATCTAGGACGCTTCAGCACAGGAAACCCTTGTGAGGAGGACTAGGAAAAATATTATGAAATATCTTCCATCCTTATACTTTGTTATTGCGTTATTAAAAATATTTATTCGTATTGAAATTGAGATTTTATAAGAAGGTACCTACGTCCTAGAGTTCTACACGTATACCTCCTATACTCAGGTAAGTGTATTCAGTAAACATGTAAAATTGTTCGTAATGATGCCTACCTCCCAAATTTTTATAGCGCTGTTTTTTTAGCAGGTATCACCGCGTGGTAGGTACTTACTCAATCGTAAAAAATAATTCGTTTTAATCAGAATTTTCTTTAAAATTCATTCACAATGTACGTGGTTGAGTAGTAGTTGATAGGCTGTTGAGTAGTAAACATGTAAAATTGTTCGTAATGATGCCTACCTCCCAAATTATTAGAGCACTATTTTCTTAATATCACCGCGTGGTACTTACTAAATCCTAAAGAGTAATTAGTTTTAATCAGAATTTTCTTTAAAATTCATTCACAATGTATGTGGTTGAGTAGTAGTTGATAGGCTGTTGAGTAAAACTTGCGTAATTGATGGTTCTATCTGAGAAAAAATAGTAAAATGACAAAGAAGCACAAGAGTTGATCTAAATTGGTCTAATGGCGCAAATATTTAAACATTACATAAAAGGTTTTCGGTCAACAGATTGCCTTTGAAACATACGAGTGTTTTTTATTGATATTTTTATAAGCACAGAAAAAACAAAGTATCAGGACTGTAAAAACTGTTTTAAAGTAGGTACAAAAGCAAAAGCTCCTACTTTAGAACGCCTTTTCGGTTATGGTATTACGGTACAATATGGAAAATTAAATTCTTTAGAAAACGATCATAACACATAATAATTATGCCTGCGTTTCGCAAAATAAAGTAAAACATGGTTTATTCCGATGTTTTTTTCCAGAATAAATCAAAACAGGCTACTGGTATTTAAACCTTATCGCCATCTACGTAAGGAGTATTATTATTTATTATTAGCAGCCAGAACCAGCATTTTGCAGGACGTGGTGGAACGTCTTAACATAAAACTTTTTTGTAGTAATACAATAGGTGTAGAGATACAAATGCGTTGAGAGATTTCTGCGGGAAATTTAAGGTAATTGTATGGGACATTTGTAGTGCATCTTGTACGAGATACCTAGGTACACTATTGAACAATATAAAAATTATAGTAAGTAACTAATTTTCAATTTTGCAAAATTATTGCTATGAGGTGTCATTTCTCATTATCCGTGATATTTCCCACAGCTTTTATCTAGTAATTAATAACACTAGTTAGAGACACCAGAAGCAAAATTTTGCCCGCGGAGATACCTAACTAGAAACTCTTTACGTCACTCAATACAGGTAAATTAATAACTGTGAACCTTCATGACATTCTGCAGCAGATTATATCAGTTTGATGAAAGCGTCGGATGTGAAGTTGGAAGCACAAGCACGCATGATAGTTACTAACGAGGCGTGGGAAATGCGAAAATACGAACCAACCTGATGGAAAATTACTTCGATTTCTAATCACTTCTTAGGTGTAATATTAATACTTTGTATGTAAGAAAGTATGGTCTAATTATCACTTAAGAGGCTAGCAGCATTGAATAAAGAAGAACACAAGAAATACGATATGAACGCGTTTCGTGATCCAAAAGTCAGACTTTTCTTTGCTTAAATTTCCAATAAAGATATTTGTTGCATCCAAAACTGCTTACGAATTACGGCTTCAGATGTACTTGTAATGAATGGTCTGTAAATACTAATAACGGAATGAGACTAATTGGTGTTTGCAGAAATTGGGTGTTGGAAAAACAAGGTACGCGAGGAAAAAGGATAAAAAATAACTTACCACTGTATTTTTGCGAAGGAGCACACGACACAATCATAATAATAATAATAATAATAATAATTGGATAATTTATAAAGCGCCGTTTTTGTGAAAAATCACCTCAAGGGCGCTGAAATATGGTTATATAGTTCAACCGCGATACCTCGAGGTAATTATCGCCAAAAAAACTAATGAATACAAAACGATATGAGTAAAAATAAAATATGTACAAAAGATTAATAAATGTAAATCAATAAAATACTTAGTTTTTACCACTTTTATTGTTTACAAAAACAACATGTTTCTTGAGCAACGCTCACTTCTTCAGGGTTTTTTATTGAAGAAGTGAGCGTTGCTCACGAAACATGTTGGTTTTGTAAACAATAAAAGCGGTAAAAAGTATTTTATTAATTTAAATCAAAATGGTGCCACAAAATAAGTTTGCTGTGTTAGAAGAAAAGATTAATAACTTCCGAAATGGGAGAGAAAACGAGATTGTGTACTCAAAAACCAAAAACTTGCTTCCAATGTAATTCTTAATCTTCTTCAGTTTTTCAAAGCATTCGAATTTTCCTTGCCATTAATCCAAATTTCAAATTCTTTTTTAGCAAGGTGATGGTTAGTAGGAGGAAAGAACTTAATAAATGACATCACGGCAGGAACTAATCACGTTCTCCTATCAATACCAAACAATATTAGTTTCATTGTCAATGTGAAATTGTCATTTCAATAAAATTTAATGGCGACATTCGACATATGCCAGGCGGTGTGAGAGACTGAGCGCGTGCTAAATGATAAGCAGCAGCATTAGCACTATTTTCTTTTTGTTGATATACCAACACGCAACGAAGCAACACTTCTTTGAACAGAAGTAGCATTAAATTTTCTATATGTTTTTCAAACAAGAACAGCCTTCAGGCTTGCTTTGGTTAAATCTGATAACTGCCCTGGACATTAAAATTGTTAGAAACGCCATTCAAATACTGTACAGCTAGGGGTATTGGAGTGTATAGCTACTTTAACTGATGTATAAAGTGAATGAAACCAAGCATGTTTATTTAAAAATAACGGGATAATCCAAATTCTTGACAAACCAGTTCAAATTTTGAATTTAAATAATTTTCTGTTAAATCTATTATATTATAGGTGTTTAATTTATAACTCGTCTGAACTCTCCACACACCCAGTTCCAATTTTGAAAATGACACATAAATTCAAAGCAAATTTGAGTGGTTAATTAAACAAGATTCCACGCAGGATTTCCACACAGTAAATTAGTATTTTTGTTCGGTGCATACCTACTTTGCTTGTTTTCACGATAATATAAAATTATTAGACATATATATGACGTAAGGGTACCCGAATTTCTACCAATTTCTTACATACTCGTATCTCCATGACGTATGAGTACCCGAATTTCTACCGATTTCTTACATATCTCGCTTAAACGTTTGAAGTTTTTCAGTTCTTAAAAAAATATATGTTATTTTTGAAGACAATATCTAGACGTCTTCCATGCCGAAACACAAATTATAGAAAATTCTCTCGATTGAAAAAAATCGCAATGTATGTTCCGAAAATTATTATAAACACGTTCATTTCATTTATTTTAGAAGTTATATGTATAAAAAAATTACAGTGTATTTTTAAATGCTATTTTAGATGTTCCCCATCAGATTTTTACTCTATTTTAAACGATTCGTGTTTAATTAAACATTTTCACAATTTTCGCTTCAATTTTATCGTTTTAAATATCCAACATTCGTAATTACATATCTCTACATCTTCTTCTTTTTGAGCGGGGATACGGCGCCTTAATACAATCAGTTCCAATTTTGAAAATGCCACTTTAATTCAAAAAAAATTTGACTTCATTGAACCTGATTTCACGCAGATAACGCACAGACTTCATTTAAAATTTCACTTCAAAGAAAATTGGTAAACTCTTGGTTTTGTCATAAAAATGGTTCTGTTATAAGAAAAAATATTAATATACCATTTTAAATAAGTAAGTAGTTATCCGATGACTAAGATACGTATGCAATCAAATAAAATAATGTATCGAGTTTACGACTTGGATCAAAAGACACCAGCTAATAAGTCTTACCTAATAACTAGTGATAAACTTCTTGTGGGGGCGGTGAGGGGTGGTTGGGTTGTCCGAAGCTAAGCACCTTCCAACCTACCCCGTGGCCAGCGCCCCGGGGCGGATTAGTCTTAGGTGGAAGGCAGATTAACTCACCCTTGATGCATTATTACTTATTACACAGTGTGCTTATATTATTATGAGTGTCTTTAATGGTATTGTGAAGATTCTGAGGTGAGATTACATGGGACATAATAAAAGGGGATGATACGGATTTTTTGTCAATATTACACAGACAATTTGTTATAATAAATCTGTCTAAATCTGTCCTATTATTATCTTAAAATAATCTGTCCACATGTGTACTATTTCTTTTCCATTATCTCCACACAGGATCTTTTTAAGGAATGGAAAAGAGGAAGTTCCGGGGAGGAAAAATGTATAAGGGGTGGTTGGAAGTGACGAACTTATGAATCCATACCTCCCACTGCTGTGCAAGACGATGGATCGAGAGAGTTCGGCTGGAGAGCTCAAAAGGTCTCTTTCAACCAGTCTTTCCCGTTCAGGCCCACCACACACTAGTTGGGCAAAATCATCCACCGCCAAGACCTAGACAAACCTCACGCCATGAACCCGGCACCCCTGTTGAGTCATCAAAAGAATAACTTGTGGTGAACTAAGGTAGGGGTATTGGATATCCAATAAGTGGTATCCATACCCGCCTTCCAGATTGAAATCCGTTTTTGGATTAATATACCAGTAAACTGTACATGTTAAAAAAGTAACCAATACATTATGGGCTAACCAATACAATATTATATTCTGCATTGTTTATGATTGCGCTCAACGTTATGGCGGTTTTTTTTTCTACAAAAAAAAATCAGCTGTTTCAGTGGTGAGGAAGATGTCAATCCAATTTTAAAGAGTAGTGTCCTCCTCTAACAGTAATCTTCTCTAACGACGCTAGAGGAGATTACTATCAGAGGGAATTCTTCTGAAATTGTTGGATAGATTTATCAACAGCACTAAAATATTATTTTAGAAAATCAGTAGAATGTGAGGGAAGAATATAAGGATCGACCGAGATCTCGGTCTCGGTCTCGGTTTCGGTTTCGGTCTCGGTCTCGGTCTCGGCATTCTCGGCTACAAATTCTACCGAGAACTCTGTCTCGGTTCTCGGCGAAAAATCGCCGAGATTCTGGGCCATAACCGAGACCGTTGTAAGTAGGTACGGTGTAGGATAATGTGATTCAAATCTACCGCGCGCGTCCACATTCGTCACTTGGTGTCGGTGCGTGAGAGAGGTTATGTTATTTCGATTTAATGTATTAATTTACTATAAGTAGGTATAATGTTTTAGTTGCTATACTACAAAAATAGCGAATTTTCATTTTTTTTCTCAATTTATCTATTCTCGGTCTCGGCTTTCGGTCTCGGCCGAGATTTTAATTTATTCTCTTGAAAAACCTGTCTCGGTCGACCCTTAGAAGAATAGGATGACCTCAAATAAGCTCTCGAATATCCGCATTTGTTAAGTTAGCAAATTCGGTAAGTGGGGCCCAAAGCTTCATTTTTCAAAGATTAAAAGAAAATGATTGCACTTTATAAAATGTATATATTCATACTACAAGTTTGTACTTCAGGCAGCAGGAAAAGTAAGACGTATCTGTGTTTCTGCGCAAGCTCACCGATTATAGGTTATAGCTGGTTGTAGTTGTTTATAGTAGAGTGAAGGCTAATAACTACAACATCCTGTTCTTGCCGGAAAATAGCTGCCAGCTTTCATATTCCATATTAATATAAGAGGAAAGCTTCTTGATTATAATGCCATCACTGGCGGAGGGAAAACTCTCATTACGGTGTGGTACAAAAAAATCTCAAACATAATTCTGAAATCGTCTCATCCTTAAATTAGTAGGTATATTAATGTAAGTACAAAGCTAGCGCAGACCAGCAAAAAATCACGGGTGATGGTCAGAATTATTTTCAATTTTGAAAAGGCCATTAAATTATTTTTCTTAAAACATAATAATGAGATATGGGTACCTACTAATTTTAACGATTTTCAGAATTTTTCACATAACTCATTCCAATTTTAAAAATGACACTTATTCGAAGCAAATTTGAGTTCAATGAACCATATTTCACGCAGGGCTAACTTTTCAAGTATAGATAACAAAAAAATATGAACTTGATATTTCTGCGACTGAAGCTTGTTTCTTTGTTAGCGGCGACCGTGATAAATTTGACAGTAAAGTTTTTATAGTATTTCAATAATTGAATTGTGAAAAATTACAAATTCGATGTATTAGGTGTATTTTTTTTTACAGTGTATACCGCACAAGAATCTCAACTGCTCCCGTCTGGAGCCAGTGAGACTATGGCATCCCCAGTTGGGGTATGTTGTGAGGCTGAAGGTAGTGGGGAGGGGAAGGAGGTGGGGAAGAGGAAGTTTGGGAAGTACCTGGCTATTCAGATCTGGTCACTAAACACGGCTAAAGCCATTTCCAAGCAACGTTTCAATTCTGAATGGTGGTCTTACACCAGGGCGATACTAATAGTATCTACTATATATTATTTTAAATGAATTAATTGTGAAATAACACAAATTAATCAAATAAAATTTATTTTGCGCATGCCGGGTTCGAACCCGCGACCTCCGGAATGGAGACGGGTATATCCAGCGGTAAGGCTCTTGACGAAGGTCGCGGGATCGAATCCCAATGTGGCAAATAAATTGTATTTGATTAATTTGTGTTATTTCACAATTTATTCATTTAAAATAATATATAGTGTAATTGCGGCACGTTCCAGAGTGGAAGATCAGTATCGCCTTGGTGTAAGACCATGTTTGGTGACCAGATCTGAATAGCCAGGAACTTCCCCACCTCCCTCTTCAGTATCTCCTTCCCCTCCCCACCACTTTCAGCCTCACAACATGCCCCAATTGGGGATGCCATAGTCTCACTGGTTTCAGACGGGAGCAGTTGGGACTCTTGTGCGGTACTCATATAAAAAAAAATAAAAAAAATAGGTGTTAATAAAGGTGATAAGAAACTCTGCGTTCGTGAATTATCGCGCGTCGATCGGCCGACTTCGGGTGAGTTTGTGACTGGTGTGTCACCCGCCATCATCAGATGATTTTACCGGCCGGTCCGGAGTAATTATGTTGTGAGGTTATGTGTTATTTCTCGCGCATACATCATGTTTGTTACATTCAGTTAACACGTTTGTTAATTTCATATTTTTTGTTTGTTTTATTAAAAAAAAAAAAAAATTTTTTTCATATACTTCAATTATTGTTTTTTTTTTTTAATTCATTTAACACGTGTTATAAGAATGTTGTGACAATATGCAATTATAATTAAGAGCTATGCCGGTTAATGAATGTTGTGACAATATGTTGTGACAATATGCAATTATAATTAAGAATGATTACAATAATTAATTAATAAAAAATATATACAATATTTAATAATACAATAATTACAATTATAATTAATAATAATATTTAACATTTGGATGATTTATATAGCGCCGTTTTTGTGAAAAATCACCTCAAGGGAATAATTACAATTACAATTATAATTATAACTAGAATGTTGTGACAATATGCAATTATAATTAAGAGCTAGCTATATATACAATATTTATGCAATTACAATTAAGAGCTATGCCGGTCATTTAAAAATATCGTCGATAGGTATTGTAACGAATGTCTTCTGTTCCACGTTCCACTCCGCGCTCTCCTCAGGGGAACTGAGCGAAAGGCACAACTGAATATCGGGCCGAAAATACCTAAATAAAATCGTCAAAATCTATGTTTTGTATTCCCCATTTTTCTTCTCCAAAACTGAACCGATTTTATTTTTTTTTTCACTAACTGAATTAGAAGAAAATATTCTATGTTGGTACGGTTTGCTTTTTTAAAAAATACATTGTTTAGTTTGTATATTGAACGTCTTTTGACGGCGTTTAAACCAGGCAATTTTATTCATCTTTGGAAGGTCCTAACTTCTATAAAAAGTAAATTATCAAAAAAAGAAAAACGTACCGACACGCTAGTGGTTGATATCTATATTATGTAAAAAAAATTACTCTAGGGTCAAAGTCCAGAGAGATAAACGGGGAATACGTTTGTATGGAAAAAACGCCGCCCGCATTCCCTCTTAAAATACTCAATTAATGAAGTTCTTCCATTATAATGAAAGTGTTGATTACTGACAAATTTTTGTTCCAAGAAGTAGTAAACATAATTTGGTAATATAAAAAAAAAGTGTTTTATGTAAGTACCATAAAAAAAATAGTTTTTTCACATACTTCAATTATTGTTTTTTTATTTCATTTAACTCATGAACTGTCCGCATAAGTGTAAAAAAGAAGCCAAATTTCAGTAAACAATCGATTTTAACATGTCTAAAAAAGTTTCGGTTTCGGTTTCGGCCGAACGTCTTGTTTTGATCGGAAACTAGTTTTATGTAGATGAATAATTTAAAAATAAGTGTTTTCATTCTATACATAAATACACTATTTTCGGATTAGTACCTACCCAGCATATTTGGATACATATTGGAGTTGGGAATTAGGGAGGCGGGAATGGGTACCGCCGCCCCGGGAACCATTTCATGGATAACCAACATTACTCTTCCATAGGTCACACCAAGTGTTTCGCTACGTTTGGTGACTTAGCAGGGGTGCACGGGTTCATGGGGTGAGGTTTGTCTGGATCTGACGGTGGATTACTTGGACACACTGTACCCTAGATTCCTACCCACCCCTCTTATCTTTTTCCCACCCAGAACTTCCTCTCCTTCCTTTTCCAGAACTTTCCCTCCCTCCACACAGCATCCCCGAAGATGACATAGGCCCTGAGGGAAATTATTTTTCTCAGGGCCTCCCGTGTAGAGCTAATGTAAAAAAAGTCATCTTACTTCATAAAATACATTTTTTGGTACATTGCTATACTTAAATTTTGAATTTACACTATTCAGACATTTGCAACCGAAATGACAACATTCGGATGTGGCATCGTCTATTTATTATCGAAAGCTCAACATTGATACCGAGCTTATCTCAATATGTTTATATTGATGGGAAACCGAACCCACATCCTTCCGCTTCAAAGTAAAAAGCGCAGACCACAACCAACCCATGAAAAACACGTGAAGAACTAAAAAGACTTACCGGATTAATATCTCAAAATAATATTTTATGATTTTTTTTTGTGGTACACGTTTCTAATATAATACAGTGTCGCGCAGTTTTATCACAAAAAAGAACTTTTGTCATAAAAGTTCTGAAAGGATCGTCTCGTGCAATAGTCTCCCTTCCCATTCTCGCCCCACCCTCCCCACCCCACACCACCCTATCTCCACCTACCGTCCCATACCACCCCCCGCCAGACACTGCCCGCTGTTCTGTGTCGCTACCAACTCGTCATATTTGTATCTACAAACTACATAGCCTCACGTTACCAAATGTCCTCAAAGTTTAAGAATGGTAAGATTAAAAAATATAAATTTCATCATATTATTTATTTATTTAAAGATATTTACATACATAGAATGCAGTACATTTTTTTTTAATAACAGTGAAAAGAATGGGCTTACAAAATACAAGTAACATAATGAATGTTAAAAACAAAATATAGGTTACGTAAAATATAAGTGTTAACAAAATACAGGTAACATAAAATATAAGAAACAAAATATAGTCTATAAAATATAGGAGTTGACATTAAGTAGGTAGATAATGTTTAAAATTGTTGTTCCCATTAGTTTATGGGATAGGTAGAAATACATAGTTGGCACATATGGCGTTTGAAGTTCAAATTATTGTCAAATACATCCATATTGTGTATTTGTTACTAAGACTATGTAAACGTTGTATTGGAGAATGTAAATCATAGTTCGAATGAGATGTACGTACATAAAATGTCAATGTTTGTCTGGTTGTTCGTGTATATTATGGTATGTATATGACCTGTGAATCCATCCCTACCACAGCGGTGCAAGGAAATGGGTCGATAGAGTCCGGCTAGAGAGTTCGAAAGGTCTTCCTCTACCGATCCGGCCCTCAAGCAGTAGGTGGGCAAACGCATTCGCCGCCAAGACCTAAACATACCTAACCCCACGAATCCTTGCTAAGTCACCAAACGTAGCGAACCACTCGGGGTGACATATGGCAGGGATATTAGTTATCGAACAAATGGCTTCTGGGGCGGCGGCACACATACGCGCCGCGTAAATGTTGTCCAGCAATTATTTTTTATTTTTTTTAATTAAATGAAGACAATATAAGCGAAACTCAATCGAAAATCTGAAAACAGAAAAATCAGAAAAAGATATTGACACATCTGGGACTCGAACCCAGGACCTCTCGCTTACCGGGCGAACGCGCTAACCACCCCAGATGTGTCAATATCTTTTTCTGATTTTTCTGTTTTCAGATTTTCGATTGAGTTTCGCTTATATTGTCTTCATTTAATTAAATATTACAATTTGAGGTTTTACTCATAAAGTTAAAATAAAAATAAAAATATTTTTTATTTGTTTTTATCATTGCCTGAAATAACTCAGATTTAAACATCAAGCATTGAAGAATGTGCAATGTTAACTTTTTATGACTATTAGAGGTAAATTTATCTCTCTACCCAACATTAATTACTGCTAACTATCTCATATATTGTAATATATTATATGCAGGATTATAGAATTTGTATTATGGCAGAAACACATTATTAAAACCCGACGCGACCCGACGAAACGCGATGCGTGTTGAGTCGAATCAAATGTATTGTTTTCTATAGACCAGAATCACACTATGAACACCCGACGCGACGCCATGCGCGCACACGCCACCCGATCCAGACGTGCCAGGTCGGTGTGTTGCCCATGGTGGGGGTAAACACGCCATCCGACGCGGCGCGCGCGGTATGTTTCTAGACAACACCCGACGCCACGCGTCAGTCGTTCGAGAACTGTCACAGAGCATATTCCGAATTTATGCCAAATTAATATTATTTTTTGCATTTATTTAGCGAAATGTCTGACGAACAATTAATTGAGTTGGTAAAACGATATCCTGTTTTATATGACACGAGTTTAGCTTTATACAGGGTTCATACTGTGAGAAATCATGCATGGGAAGAATAAATAAAAATAATGGGTTTTGGTAACCCAAAAATACATATGAAATCCTTCATTATCTTGAAGTCAGTCTGGATACAGAGTATGATATTCACCACACATACTTCTCTTTTGATTTATTTCATGTACCCAGTAACGCCTAGTTATTCTCTTTTTCTTGAGTCGTTTAAGTATCATATATGTACCCAAAGTTTGCATCAAATCTTCTTCAAAGTCTGACTCGTTATTTATTAAATCCATAGTACATAACCGTACACTTCCACTGCTGTTAGCTAACTGCATTCAGAAATTGCTAGTATGCCGTGGCGTCGCGTGTTGGTAATGTGCACGGTGCATATCGGGTGTTGACACGTTGCGTCGCGTCTGGTTTTAATAATGTGTTCCCGCCTTTATTTATTGTAACCATTTACAAGAAATGAACAATTAAATAACACTCATTGATTCCGTAACGTTATAAAATTTAAATGGAATTCTAAAGAATAATTGATCTATTACTGTAAAATGAAAACTAGGTATATAATAATGTTACTATTTAGAAGGCAACGTATTGTCATAGACGTTATTGAAAATAACCTACCCAAACCTTGAAGTTGAACCATAGAATTCACTGAAATCCCTCCATCCAGAACATAGTTCTCCTCAGAACAGGATATTTTAGTAAAGAGGAGTAAGAAAACATTCTATATCCGCGTTTGTATTCATATCTTACATTATATCAAAATGTTCAAACAAGGTACGATTTAATTACCGGCCGTTCTAAGAGAATTCAGTGAAGAAAGTAACGGTTTTGAGAGGTGTCCTATTTGGTAAAAGTATCGCATTATTCATAAGACCCACAAGTCATTAGAATTTGAAATTAAAACACTTTTGTACTTTCTTTCTCTTATTTATATTTCACCAGGACCGGTTTCATCCTATTACGGATATTTACAGACCAGTCTGAAAAACAACATTCAGACTGGTTATGACTTTACATGCGGAGGACACTGTATTTAAAATCCTGGACATTGCATGACTTTTAATAATAATAATAATAATAATATATTCAAAAAAATAAGAAAATACACAGATTTAGGAAATGAGATTAAAAGAATTTGGCATTCTCGGACTATAAAAATATTCCATTTGTTATTTCGGCCACTGGCATAATACCTAGGAATCTGTCAAAATTTAAGCATATTAGATTTGTCAAAGAATTTGTATATAAAAATGCAAAAATCAGTAATTTTAAATACATGTAGGATTACAAAAGATTTTTTAAATATTTATATTGAGGGATCAGTAGGATTTATAGGTTCAATTAGAAATGCCACAGAGCCGAACCCTCTGATATGAAAATATCTGGAGTCGGTGAATTATATTCCCATTTTGTCTCTAGTAGGTTGACATGTTGTTCTTGTATTGTTTTGTATTTATAATACTTATATAGTGCAATTGCATAGCGTGGGTTGACTAGATGATCATTTGGGGAAGTGTGTGAAAGGGTTTAGTTTTTCCTTCTTTTTTTCCTTTTTTTTTTTTGGGGGATAATTTAACCCGGACATTTAAATCTGGTGCATAATATCTTTATTCAATGAAATTGGCAACATTACAACTAAAAAAGTACATGTTCAATGTAGATTACATCCGTACAAAAAATTAACAAGTAGAAAGTAATGAAAGATCGGTTACACAGAAGTAGCATAATTATACAATATTTTTAGTTGTGCGTAGTCTGCCTCACTAGATGAACCTGTATTGAGGCAGAATTTTTTGTAAATTGTTTCTCACAATTTTATCTAATTTTACATTTGCTACTCCCATAACTGTAATATTTATAAGAAGATTGGTGCAAAAAGTTGAGATAATATTTATTTTGAATTACTGAAGAATTTAGGACTGGAGATTTTTTATGAAAAGACTTTTACAAAAGCTTACAAAAAAGAATTTGCTCATATGTTTGTAAGATTAGTTATTTACACTGTCGTGGACTGTGAAGGTGAAAGGTTTATAATCGTGTATATTGCTAATCATTTATATTACCTACCACCAGAACTGAAAGAGTTCGTATTAATAATTATCATTATCAATATTTTGAGAATCACTGGTGCGTTGTATACAAAACCTGGCGGAACTTTTATTAATATGAGTCTGCCAGTAATTTTCGAGATGGGACGCATTAAAGGGACAAAGTTTCTCCAACTTTCCCATAGTGGATCACCGCTGCTCCGGGCTTGTGTCACTGCAGTCATACAACTACCACCACCTTCATAGCACTATAATACCACAGCATCATAGCACCATAGCATCATAGCACCATCAGCCCGCCACTGGCCATGTTTAATTATGATTGACTACGTGATCTATTCGATAAAGAATTTATTTTCCACGCTCTACAATATAGAGAGCAGATATCTTATTACGGGAGCTTTAGGATCATTTGTTTCACTGAATTTGATCAATGTATCAACTTTCAAAGTTAATTTTCAAGTTTTATTCAAGTGCTGTTATTATTTCAGTTATATCAAGTGGCCCAAAATGGTATATTCACAGAACTTGAATAGATCTTTTATAGAACTTGAAACTTAACTTTGAAATTTGATGAAAGTGACTTTAAGAAAGTTATTTGATCAAATTAAGAACATTGTTCGGTATAGACATACTAGAACTTACTTTGTAGAAAGTGTTTTGTTAGGCAATTTTTACAATATCGCAGGCGTTGTTAGGTAAACGGTTAGGAAGGAAGTAGATATAATTGAGTAGGTACATTAAATTATAAACAAAATGCATTTTTTATAATCTCTACATATTATAAATTAAAGTCTTCCGCGTCGTCTGTCTGTCTGTTCGCGATAAACTCGAAAACTACTGAACGGATTTTCATGCGGTTTTCACCTATAGGTAGAGTGTTTAGGTGTATAATTTGTCAAGGATTTGTGTAAATTTGTTGAAACATAACGATAATTGTTAGAAGTGTCGGAAAAAGTCACGCCGTCTGGAAGCTTTCACCGAAAACGCTGCTTAATCCTTTTGGGATATAACAAAAAAATGCATGGTGGGATATTTCTCTTTTGTAGATCTACAAAAAAGTCTATGAAGGCATATATCTATCTTTTACGGATAGCTTACTATACCCATTCGATATTCTAAAAAATGGTCACTTAAATTGCGGTAATTGAAAAGTTATTTAGACGGATACAGTATTAATCCTTATTAACCTAAATTTGTTAGTTCCCAACGTTAGTTCCCCAAGCATTTCATGCACATTATTATAATCTTTTACACCATCTCTACGTATTATAAATTAAAATTCCTCCGCGGCATCTGTCTGTCTCTTCGCGATAAACTCAAAGACGGCGGTGGTTATAAAGGTTGGATAACCATCCAGTAGATGACATTGTGTTTTATTAGCAACAGCAACGCGTGGCCGGGTCAGCTAGTGTACCATAAAAATATATGTCCATTCTTATAACGCCACTTTCTTTGGGAATCAAACTTCCCCAATCGATTTAGATTTGCAACGGTTAAAATCGGTCAAAAATATAGGATTTTGTCTGAGGTATTTATTTTGGACCTATTACTCTTGTGGGTAATCGACGACACCTTGTTGAAAATTATTATTATTATTATTTAAATAACTCTACACAGGAGGCCCTGAAGAAAAAATCCCTAAGGGTCTCTGTCATCTTTGGGGATGCTGTGAGGAGCTTATTTTTATGGAAAGGAAGAAGGGGAAGTTCTGGGAAGGAAAAACGTATGTAAGGTGAATAGGAATCTGGAGGTCAATGTGTCTAGGAGTAACGGGCGTATAAATCCATCCCTTCCAAGGTGCAAGGCGATGGGTCGAGAAAGTCCGGCTGGAGAGGTTTTGGTTAGGGTTCCCTCAACCAGTCTTCCCTGGATCGGCCGGCTACGCAAAAGATGAGAACTAGACAAACCTTCCCCCGTAAACCCGAGAACCCCTCCCAAATCACCAAACGTGGGGTGATCTATGGCAGGTTGGTTATCCAATAAATGGTTCCTGGAGCGGCGGCAACCATACCCGCCAACCAAATTTCTTTAACTAATAAATTCTATAAAAAAGTGTATTGTTTTAGTGCGTTTTTTATACCCCCAGTTCGACAGTAGTTATTTCTGAATTAGACAAACATTTATCATTTAAGGTGATCCACTAGTCCTGGAGAAATTCGACATTGGAATCCACCCCTCTTTTTAGAGGGATTTAAAAATACTTATGAAGAAGTTTTTGTAAAGGCAGGAAATGTATTTGGGAGTTTTTCGTATGTTGATTTTGTGAATTTAGCACTTGAAAGTATTTTTTATAGGCCTGATATTTTTTTTCCAGACTTACAAAGATGTGTTCTACTTGTAGTATTTAATTGAAGCATCTATGTATTATATTTCTAAGTTATCAAATTTTCAAACCAAAAACAGTGGATTATACTTGATTTTGCATTATTTCGCAAGGCTTCATTTATTTATTTATTTATTTATTTATTTTATTTATTTATTTAATAAAAAAAAACATGTTTTAATGAATTTCTACGCCAATGAAGAGTACTAGCTCTTGAGCTTGGCGTAAGAGTTATTTTACAATTATTTCATTTTTATAACATAAAAATTTATTGTATACTTTCAGTATACAATAAATTTAAACTATACATATATAAATATAATATATAAACTACAATTATTTCATCAAACTTCGCAAAATTACTTTGTGGCATCATTAATTATATAATAAACAACAGGTCACTTTGTATAAACCACTATATTATAAACAATATCTACATGTTTCGATAACAATGTTATCTTCATCAGAACATGTTAATATAAAGAAAAATAAATGACAAACAAGTATAGACAAATTAGAATAAACTATAACATAGACAAAATATTAAAAAGTAGAGGTGATTAATTACTTACAAATCATAAAAATAGTCATACAAAATTAAATATAAAAATTATTTAAGGAAAAATAAAATTGCATTTATATAATAAAAAACTTTTAAGAACAAATAATTAAAATAATTAGTCTAAATCGAAAAATCAATAATTATTATTAATTGTAAGTATTAATAAGAAAATAAATTTAAAAGATTACTATTTTTAAAAAATGTTTGGTTATTTATAATATTTAATTTACTATTAATGCTTTTTCTAATTTCTAAAATTTCTAAAATTTCTAAATTATACAATTGTATGCCCGTAGTGTTAGTATGTAAAATTTTAAGACCTGTATTAATATCAAAAGAATGACTTGTTTCCAAAATATGGTTGGCAAATTCAGAATAATAATTATTATTTAAACATCTTATATGTTCCTTAACTCTAATGTTAAAATTTCTAGAAGTTTTTATTATTTTATTTTTATTTATTTTTCTTTATATTAACAGTCCTGATGAAGATAACATTGTTATCGAAACATGTAGATTTTGTTTATAATATAGTGGTTTATACAAAGTGATCTGTTATTCATTATACAATTATTTCATTTTTATAACATACATTTTACTTAGAGTATACAATAAATATAAACTATGTTGTGATGTTAATTTTTGATATGACATGAAATGAAGTTATAACATTTTGATTGGTGATGTTATTTATGGTGGTTGATTTTTTAAAAAGATTAATTTGACCTTTTTCTTGAATGATACGACATCTGATATTTTATTATTTCTTCGGGAAGACTATTAAAATATTTTATGCCTTTGTAAATATAATTATTGTGCATTTGTTGTGTTGAAAAAAGAGGAATTTGGATGTTAAATTTATGCCTCAATGATGAGTTAAACCATCAAAGAAAAGAATACAAGCCCAGAATTACAATGTGCTACGACAGCGAGGGAAATATTTTGAATGAAAAGTCAAGAATTCTGAATAGATGGGTGGAATATTTTGATGCTCTGCTAAACGGAAGTGTAGATGAGAGTGTGGGTGAAAATTTGACAAGGGATGGAAACATCACTGATGGTGGTACTAATGATGATGACAATGTCGAGCCGCCACCAACATTAGAAGAAGTAGTGGGTGCCATTAAAAGTCTACATAACAATAAATCACCTGGAACTGACAACATCTCTGCAGAGTTATTCAAATATGGCGGAGAGAACCTTCAAGTCCATATATATAATATCATTAAATCCATCTGGTGCTCTGAGACTCTGCCAAGTGAATGGAACTGTGGAATAATTTGCCCTCTTCACAAGAAAGGAGACCCTATGAACTGCTCTAACTATAGGGGCATAACGCTGCTGAATATCTCATACAAGATCCTATCAAATGTACTGTGTGGTAGGCTTATGAAATATTCGGATGGCATAATTGGCCAATATCAAACTGGGTTCCGTAAGGGGAAATCTACAACTGATCAAATCTTTTCACTGAGACAGATACTGGAAAAAACAATAGAATTTAATGTTGATACATACCATCTCTTCATAGATTTTAAGGCTGCCTATGACACGGTAAATAGAGAAAGACTGTACAGAGCCTTGGATGAATTTAATATCCCAAGAAAACTGGTAAACTTAGTAAGGCTCACAATGTCTAATGTTGAGTGCCGAGTCAGAATACAACAGGATCTGTCAGACACCCTAAATACCTTCAATGGACTAAGACAAGGAGATGCACTTGCCTGCATTTTATTCAATTTAGCGCTGGAAAAGGCCATCCGAAATGCAGGTATACAAACCACAGGCCATATTTTTAACAAGTCTGTTCAGCTCCTTGCTTATGCTGACGATATAGATATCATCGCACGCTCAGAATATGAACTAAAATCGGCGTTTAAAAGCTTAGCTACGTCGGCAAGGAACATGGGATTGGTCATCAACGAGGGGAAGACAAAATATATGCCTGTACATGGACGCCAGAAACCACCAAGTATACAGATAGATAATTATACATTTGAAACTGTCAACGAGTTTGTATATCCCGGTACTATGGTGACAAATGACAACAATGTATCCAGCGAAATCAAAAGAAGAATAATAGCTGCAAATCGATACTACTTTGGGCAACAGAAGCATATGAAATCTCGCCACCTTACCAGAAGAACTAAAGTCCTGCTTTACAAGACCCTTATACGACCTGTTCTTATGTATGGTTCGGAATGCTGGACAATCAGTAAGGGTGATGAAGGAGCCCTAGAAAGTTTTGAAAGGAAGGTGCTGCGAAGGATTTACGGCCCAGTCTGTGATAATGGAGAATGGCGTATCAGATACAACCAGGAGCTATACGATCTTTACGAGGACCCTAATATCTCCAAGGAAATCAAAACTGGAAGACTCAGGTGGGCTGGACATATCCAGAGAATGAGCGAAGGAGATATTCCAAAGCGAATTATGGATGGTGCACCTGGGGGTGGAGAAGAGTTGGAAGACCAAAGCTTCGATGGCTGGATGGAGTGGTGAAGGATGCAAGCACCATCGGCATCCGAAACTGGCGCAACGCAGCACAACACCGACAGTCATTGAGGCAGGCTCTGCTGGAGGCCAAGACCCGACCTGGGTTGTAGAGCCACAGATGATGATGATGATGATGAGTTAAGTTTAAATTTTTTAGTTACATTTTCTTTGAATATTTGTAGTATTGAATCTTTTTTATACAGGTCTTCAATTTTTGGAACTTCGAAAATTTTGAACAATGATTCTGAAGGGAATGTTGGTTGTTTTTTTAAAATTACTTTATTTGGACCACTTTTACAGGACTAACAATTTTTTCATATGCACCTCCCCATCCAATGATTCCATACTAAATTATTGATTGGACTAGTGCGTAATAAGCCTTTTTTTAGGTTGTTTAATTTGAGAAGATATTATAACGTAAGTACACTAAGTAGGTACTCTTATCTAGCAATGCTTAATAACTAAATAAGATATTAATAATCCCAGTAAAGATGTATCTTCCATTAACAGAACAATTTAACACACGAAACAAACAGTATAAATTAATTATTAATAACATTATTATACAATCATAAAACATGCAAATTTCCTCGTTCCTAGTCCAAGTCAGCCATCAAGAGTCAAGAACCCACCGAGCACGAGTCTTTTAATTAAGAAGATTACTCATTTAACTGCATGTAAAATGCACAGATCGCGAAGGCACCGTGGGAACGGTTTAGCCAATCGATACCATCAAACGGACTTAATTAATAACAAGAAGGGAATGTTGTATACTCCGCTGCTAGTACTCTAAGAACAATGGTCCTATTCAGCAGTTGGTACTCGTTATTCGTTATACCGAAAGGGTTTGCCTGTACACTGTTCTCTGTACAGGCGTACTGCGTTCAAATTACACAAGGAGGTTGGAAAACAATTTATTATTATTAATGCAAGACAATTAATTAATACATTTAAAAAAAATTGTATTTACCAGACATGAGACTCGAAGTCTAGCGATTAGCGTGAAGCTAGTGGAGTAAGCACGTCATCCCCAATTTTGGTAAATGTTGGGTGCTTGATGGAAGCAAAAAGGTTAGGAGACGACAAAAATGAAGGTTAGGAAGGATCTGGCTTTTGACAACTGGTGACTTCAAGCATGGTTACAGCCATTTCAAGCATAGTTTCAACTGGGAATGATGATTTCTCACTACTGCGATACTCGCATTTATGTACCTTTTTTTATGTGAATACCGCACAAGAATCCCAACTGCTTCCGTCTAGAGCCAGTGAGACTATGACATCCCTAATTGGGGGATGTCGTGAGTTGTGTGGCTGAGGGTAGTAAGTGGAGGAAGGCTATGTGAAGAGGAAGGTGGGGAAGTATCTGGATATTCAGATCTAATCACCAAATACAGCTACAGCCATTTCAAGCAACGTATTTTGAATGGTGGTATTGCACCAGGGCGATACTGATAGTATCTTCCACTCTGGAACGAGCTGCAAATGTACCATATATGTATTTAATTTAATTCATTGTGATATACGAGTAAAACAAATTAATCAACTCAAATTTATTTACCGACGCGCGGATTCGATCCCACGACCTTCGAATTACGAATTGAGAGCCTTGTCCCTCGACCACGTCTACCATTTAATATTTTAATATAATTATATGCAAAATATGACTCAATACAAAAAAAAAACTTATTTACGCAGGTCGGGATTAGAACCTTAACCACTAGCCACTTAATCTTAACTACGAGGTCGTCAGTTTTTGAGTAGGTAAGATTTATTTTACCAGGCGATGTAGAAAGCACCTTTAAAACTGGAACAATGACCAGAACGCACAATCAGATCTCTCCCTCTCCAGTCTCATAGCATTTTCCAAATGCAATTATTTCACTTTTATACAATATTATTTTTTGGTCAATTAACGCGAATCGAATCCATATACCACTCCCTTGTTCAAAGGTTTTATCTACCTAGGTGCAATACCAAGGTGATCTTCATTATAGGCATTGCATTAAGAATTGATTATTATTATCAATATAACAATCAAGTAAGGACTTACTATCACAATATTATGCATGTCCCGCCTTGCGAAATAATTGTTTATAAAACATATTCGTATTTACGGTAATAATGATGTATTATACCTTTTACCGAGATAAAAGTGATTAAACTTAGTGGCAAACTAGTATCTCGAAAGATTCTTACACGTCCACAAAGAACAAACAAGACATAAAACATAATTATTATGTTGATATACGGTATAATAGTTATTTCCTTGATGCTGTTGCACGTTATTCTGGTATACAAGTATCTACATGCAATCCACACAATAACACAAACAAATACATCCATTATCATATACTATTCTTAATGAATAAATCAAGACGTCGTTAAAAAAGCCTACAGTAGTGTTTGTAGTACAATATTTCGAAAGGTTCTTACATGTTCACGCAAAACAAACAAGACATAAAGCATAATTATGTTTCAACCAACACATAATACAGTTCAGTACGTCCTCGATGATAATACACGCCGTTGTGGCGAGATAAAACAATAATACAAGCAGAGACGTCCTTAATAAATAAATCAAGTCATCATTAACAAAAGCCGCTACCGCACTATTGCAGCGGATCGGATCCAGTATCCAGTATCCAGTGTGCCTACTGCCTGTGCGCTTATCGGAGTCGTGATGCCACATAAGGCGGTAGCAAGCAGAGAGCTAACAACCAGAGAAGCCTTCTAAACAGGGGTGGACTGAACTAACTACAAAATTTAGCCACAGCTTTTTGGGGGCTTTTAAAACGATGTTTTTTTGTCCAGTTTCCATAATATGGATTCGAAATGGAAAAAAATGAAACGTTCTATTTTGGTACCGGTTTATGTAGAGTTTGATGGACATTATTTTACATCTAAAGTCTGTAATATTGTTAACTTAACAATATTGTGTGGAAATGCTGTATGTTTGTTTCGTTTTATCTTTAATATCTTATTTTAAAGTCGGTTCCTCATTGCTAAGGGTCATGATCCCTACACCAACTGCCATGGTGGACAAGGCTCCCCCACTCCTCGCATGATGCGCCTCGATGCCAGCGCATTAGTGACCTTCCTCTGCTTCTTCTGCGCCTTCCCTCTTGCCAGTGACTGAGTGGGTGTTAATGTTTCCACATTATATAGAAATATTGAGACGTTAAATGAGCTCTATACTCTGTTTGAGAAGCTAAATGTCACAAAATTTATAAAACTGGGAAGACTTCGGTTGCTTGGTCATGTGGAGAGAATGACCGAGCATCAAGCACCAAAGTCCCTGCTGAACTCAAGACCGATAGGGCGAAGGAGCCTGGGAAGGCTAAGATTAAGATGGGGCGACAATGTCCTCAGAGACATATCTACCTTGGAGCTTCTAAGCTGGAGAGAACCTGCACAAAACCGAGACGAATGCAGGAAGATTCTCGAGGCGGCCAAGACCTACCAGGGGGTTGTAGAGTCAAGAGTGATGATGATAGAAATATGGAGAAAATCGCGTAATATTAAAATTTATTTGTAAAAAAATATTGTAATAATATTATGCGCTGTTCTGATTTTGATCGTGTATTACTACTGTCTAGCAAATCCACGGGGAATTTAGAAATCCACAATAGATTTTTTGGCACACTTAAGAAAACCCTGCCGAACAAAAAGCAAAATTTCCAGATTGTTTCAGTTGCCTATTTGTAATTCTAGTCCCACTGCTTCACCGCCGTCAAGTATTATGTTCTAAACAGCAAGAGGAAGCTACCTTTTAAGTATAATATAGATAGATAGCTAGTAGTTAGTCTCAGTAGAGGCTTCTAAGTACCCCGGGCGATGTGAGTCGCCACTGTGCCGTCCGACAAAATGTCGCTAAAGGAACACAGAAGACAATAATTAGCCAACAGCATAATAATGATAACAACCGCTGTATTTAAATGCCTTACTTAGTAAAGTACTTATTAGTTAACTCTGTGGTATAGATGCATGTACGTTCATTGTACAGACACACGACGTAGTCGTAATAATAATAATATATATTTTTCACATTAGCTTCACACAAGAGGCCCTGATGAAAATAATTTCCCTCAGGGCCTATGTCATGTCCTATGGGGATGCTGTGCAGAGGAAGTTCTGGGAAGAAAAAGGGTATTAGGGGTGGGTAGGAATCTGGGAGTCAGGGTATCGAGGAGTGACGGATGTCACCATGAATCCATCGCTTCCATTGCGATGCAAGACGAAGTTCCGAGAGAGTAAAACTAAAGAAGTCAAAGGGACTCCCATGCCATTTTCTTCCGATCCGCCCTGCCGTGCAGCTGATGGGCAGACGCATCCGCCGCCAAGACTCGGACAACCCTCACCTCATGAACCCGGGCACCCCTGTTAAATCACCAAACGTAGCCAACCATTCGGAGTGGCCTACGGCAGAGGTTTTGGTAATCTAATAAATGATTACGTCTGACCACCTGCTGCGTGGTGGGCAGGATCAAGAAAGACTGGTTGAGGGAGGTCTTTTATCCTCTCCAACCAGAATCTCTCGACCTATCGCACTCGCCTTGCACTGCAGTTGGAGGGATGGATTCATACGTCCTTCAGAGCGTTTAACCAGCCAGCGGACGAAAATCCACATTTCGTCGAAAGTTGTTCTTACGATCGTGCAGGGCGTTACAATGAGAAAGATTAATTATTCTCCGTACCAGCTTTTTTAAATTATAACTCAATATCGAATTTATTTCAATTCAAATTAGCTTTAATATATACCTTCATCCAAAAATGCTGAAAGGCGTGATGATAAAACAATTAAAATAATGTACTTTTTGTAGTTATTTATTGATTAGTTAAGTATTTATCATTTTTCAATAATGTCTAAATTTAATAAGAATGTTAAAAAAATTTGAAATATATTAGTTTGTAAGTGCGCAAATAAATACAAAAACGGACCAATTTTCGTCAAGAAACACATGTACGTACATATTTTTTAATGATTTTATTGAAACTAAAATTAAAATTCTAAAACATACGTTTGCTAGATAATGTATCGATTTATTTTACTGCATGATTTTATTATTTGAAATGGGTGTGGTATAATACAAAAACTTTTTTGAAAATTGAACAAATCTGCCAACGACCTATGGAATAACCTGATTATACTAAAAATCAAAAAATTTTCTCAAAATTTATTACATACGAATGCTAGATAAAAGAACAATCTATCGAAATCCATTTATAATTTTTTGTGGAAAAGAGTCAATACGTCTAAAATCTTTTTTGAAAATGACGTATTTCCGGTTTTCTCCGGTAATGCCCTCTTCACACCTGGACACACTGAACCCCAAATTCCTACCCACCTCTCATACATTTTTCTTTTCCAGAATTTCCGCTCCTTCCTTTCCTTAAAACAAACCCTCCACACAGCATCCCCTAAGAAGACATAGGCCCCGAGGGAAATTATTTTATTATTTTTTTTATGTGGAGTTCATGTAAAAAAAAATAATAACATGAACCAAATTCATCATTCGCTCATTTTGATTGGTAAAAGTTATTGCCAGCATTTACTAATAATTTAGGCATATTAAAATAACAGCTTTGAAATAGATGTGTGTGAAATGGTACTAATATATATATATACATTTTTTTAAAACCTATTAAGTGTTAAATTTTATTATTCTTTCAAAGACGTTAGTTATACTGCTATTAAATAATATAATATTCGAAGATTCGAATAGGCATAATCAAACCTTTCTCGGAAAATAAATAAATGTATTATAAAAAATACTTTTTAGTTGTGAATTGATTTTTGACAATGGTGTTAAAAATAAAACAGCAGGTGAAAAATGGTGCTTAAAAATAGATGGTCTAACAATGAATGAAGTAGTTAATTTAATAGTTGCTTTTAAACTATTTGCAGATATCTACAAGCATTTTTATGTGATTACCGCACAAGAGTCCGAGCTACACCCAACCACCTGGGAGCCAGTGAGACTATGACATCCTTAATTGGGGTATGTTGTGAGGCTGAAGATAGTGGTGATGCGAAGAATATGGGTAGAAAAGTGGGGATGTTTGTGATGATTGGCTATTCAGATCTGGTCACCAAACGCGGCTAAAGCCACTTGAAACTTCTTGTGCCCGCCGGGATTTGAATCGGCGACCTCCGGATTGCAAGCCGAGAGCCTTACCCCTCGACCGCGGAGGCCGTCAATACCGGGATACCAGAAGTAAGCCAGAGTTAGCTAACAATCATCTATCAGTTGTAAGTTGGAAGTCTCGAGTAAGAGAATAATGAATCTGCCTTCATTGTTGGAGATAATTTATTCCAAGTAATCTGCATACAAGTTGCATTAACGAATGCATTAAGGATGAGCGATACTGGAGAAGAGATGCACGCTCTGGAGGCTGTAATGCTTTAAGATGCAAATAATGCATTGCGGCTATCGATTTGTTGTTCTATTGATTAATTGTTTTAGCGTTATTACGTTTTAAGTGGCCAAGAAATACGTAAAATAATTAACACAATGTGGCATAAGTTGCTTAATTACAATAATATTATCATCATTCTGCGAGAACAAGGTTGTAAAATAAAACATAAATTTTACAATCGTTCAAAAAAATAATGACGGTAGCCATTTGTTAGAATTTTGAATTAACTTACATATTAAAAACGTTAATATTAATTTCAAATTAATAGATAACTTTGTATTAACCACTTAATTATTTACAAAAACCGACATGTTTCGTCAGCAAAGCTGACTTCTTCAGGGTTTTGACAGAACTAATTTTAAAAATAGACATACATAGGTAATTGAGAAAAATAATAGACATAAACAATAATAAAATTTGAAAGAAAATAATGTGTAAGGGACGAGGGGGAATATAGAACAATTAAAAATTTAAAAGAGGAATAGATTTAATAATGGGTCATTTAAAAACAATTTTTGATTATTAATAATATTTAAATTTGCATTAACACTCTTTCTAATCTCTAAAATTTCTAATTTATCCAACTGAAAGCCATTGAAATTACAATGTATTAATTCTATTCCACTGTTAAAATTAAAGGTATGACTAGTTTCTATTAAATGGTTGGCAAACTCCGAGAAACTATTATTATTTAAAGCTTTCATATGCTCTTTAATCCTTATTTCAAAGTTTCTCGAAGTTTTACCTATATAAAAGAAATCACAATCTTTACATTTCAATTTATAAATTCCAGATTTTTTTCATTTTTGAATCTCTATCTTTATTATTTACAGTGTAATTTTTAAGTCTATTGTTTGCATAAAATACAGGAATAATTTCATTAGGTACATTCTTTTTTATTGAATTAGAAATTTTATTATTAAAATACATCATTTTCCTCCATTTTTTCTCTTCTTTATCCTTTTGTATAGGGTAGGTATGATCTAAGGAAATTATTCTTGTATTTTTTATTAAGAATTTTTTTCAATTACATTGGAATTAAAACCATTGTTGATTGCAATTTGTTTAATAATATTGAGTTCTTTTGAAAAATTATTCCTGTGTTTTATGCAAACAATAGACTTAAAAATTACATAGTAAATAATAAAGATAGAGATTCAAAAATGAAAAAATCTGGAATTTATAAATTGAAATGTAATGATTGTGATTTCTTTTATATAGGTAAAACTTCGAGAAACTTTGAAATAAGGATTAAGAGCATATGAAATCTTTAAATAATAATAGTTTCTCGGAGTTTGCCAACCATTTAATAAAAACTAGTCATACCTTTAATTTTAACAGTGGAATAGAATTAATACATTGTAATGTCAATGGCTTTCAGTTGGATAAATTAGAAATTTTAGAGATTAGAAAGAGTGTTAATGCAAATTTAAATATTATTAATAATCAAAAATTGTTTTTAAATGATCCATTATTAAATCTATTCCCCTTTTAAATTTTTAATTGTTCTATATTGCCCCTCGTTCCTTATACATTATTTTCTTTCAAATTTTATTATTGTTTATGTCTATTATTTTTCTCAATTACCTATGTATGTCTATTTTTAAAATTAGTTCTGTCAAAACCCTGAGGAAGTTAGCTTTGCTGACGAAACATGTCGGTTTTTGTAAATAATTAAGTGGTTAATACAACGTTATTTATTAATTTGAATTTAAAATGTTACCACAAAATAATTTTGCACTATTAGAAGAAGTGATTAAAATGTTCGTTTAAAAAGGCAAGTAAGGGCCAAAGTTTGGGTTTGGTTTGGGCCAAAAAGGCACCTTTCTCTTTCATCATGAATTTTTATTAATGGTTGTTGAAGATGCCCAGAGCTAGTGTAATTACGTCACACTTAATTGGAACATAATATTGAGAGGCTAAGAGAAAACAAATCGAAAGTTAAGATAACATTGATATGAAGAGGATTTTACTTAATAATGCATGACAAATATTGAATAAAAATTCGCCGTAACTCGGTTTTGAATCTACGCGGTTTTGAATCGATGACCTATGGGTCCAGACACAAAAGCTTATCGCTCTGCCAAAGAAGCAAGGAATATTAATAAGCCAGGACAATATCTGCTTCTGGAAGCCTGAGTGTTGTTTGAAATAGCTTTCGCCGTGTTTGGTGACCAAATAATATATGAATTGCCAGGTACTTCCCCACCTTTCTCTTCCCAATCTCTATACTCTCCCCACTACCCTCAGCTTCATAACATCCCCATTCATAATTGGGGATACCATAGTCTCACTGGTACCAGATTCAAAAAATGAAATTAAGCGCACACCATATACTAAGTTCGGTGAGCGTGCTTTCGGAGTGTCAGGACCTAAAGTTGTGCTTGAAACGAAACCATGTGATTTAAGAATGATTGTAGGATCGACAGAAATTATATCTAAACTTAAAACTCATATTTTCAGACAATCATATCCATAAACATTTTAGAAACATTTCACCCTTACAGTAAGAGACATTGTAAATAATACTTTTTTTGAATCTTTTTTTTTTATATAATGGTACAAAAGTTACATGTTTTTATACATTAAACAAAGTTTTTCTTTAAAAAATACAATAGTTAATACGTCCTACAGCTTTTTAAAGAGCAAAGTGTTAAAAAGGCGGAGAAAACGAACATAAACCACAATTAACAAAGGAAAATATATGTCTTTTTAATACATAAAACAAAGAATATGTAATTAATAGTAAGCAAAAAAATCATATATGTATGTATATATTTTTATACATATAAAACAAATAATAGTTAAGGAATACAACAGAATGAAAAAGATGAGGTAAACAAAAGAAAGGATAAAAATATACAGGGAAAAAAGATATCTGATATTACGACTGTGTTGAGAAATACACCTAGTATACAAAATAAATTTAATAAAAATAAATTACTTTCTGCACAACACTATTTGATCGAAATAATCGACATGAAACAAATACTTTCTTAGTTAAAATAAAAAATAAGATTGAACAATTAAAATATTAAAATTATTTAAAATAAAAAGAAACAACTACACTGTGGCCACTTTTAATAAATTAAGGATTAATTTCAGTATAGTAAGGAATATAAAATAACAACTGTAAAATCACGCAATGTGCATTGTGCAGTGTTTTTAATATATTATCCTTTGCTTGCAAAATTGTATCTTCTCCTAGCTCCTACTTTCTAATGAGAAAGATATAGATACTATCTAATGACCTGCCAAGTAAATATTAGAAAAAGCCTAGGAATTCACATTTGTACAGCGCCCTTGTAGATTTTTCACAAAAACGGCCTTGCACAAATAATCAAAATATTATTATTAATAACGAAGAAAGATTACAAGAAACAAATAGTTTATGGTTAACCAAAAACCATTTTATTCTACCTGTATTATTTTTAGAATCATATTATTGATATTTCTTCCGAACAACCACAACAGCGATAAAAACAAATGAGATTACCCCACGCCCACCTTACAAGAATATTCACAATTTTCTCATACCACTAGCGCCATCTATATTTGAATTTTAATAATAAATGAGTCCGGGACACAGGCCAGAATAAATTCGTTACAAATAATTTGTATGGGGCCGAAAGAAAGCCCTTTGGCCTTTGAGATAAGTGGTCCAATCGAACAAGGAGACGTCCTGTGAACAAGGGTTCGGGGCTCGAACAACAAGAATAAAGGTCGCCCTTTTTGATACAAGTCATCTATTATTCACCGCTTCGATAGTGTTTTCTGCTTTTTATCTTTCTTTTTATCACTGTCCGCGGTTTGTGGGAGCACTTATTGGAGATGTTGGGGCCATTGTGTTATATTAGATTTCGGAAATCTTGTTTGATGGAAAATTCATGAATCTGATATTATTACACTACCCTTGTATCAATTTTTTGGTTTTAGTTTTCCTAACATATTTATTGTTTTCAAATTTTATTAACTGTCTTTTTAAATTCAATATAACAGAGTTCAGCGCTCTTGAGGTGATTTTTGCATAAAAACGGCGCTGTACAAATTATCCAACTATTTTTATTAGTTAGAAATATTTATATCATTGACCAATAAAATAACAACACTCAAATTTAAAACCATAACAGAAAAAGAAACATACTTAGCAATATTCCAAATATAAACAGTTCTGGTAGAGCGCATCTTCTTAATAGGTACTTAATCTACAAAAAGTGTTTTATGAAATATTTCCAAGGTTTTCATTTATGATATGGAAAGCGATAATATCTTTGAGGAAGTGATATTATTCAAATTCAAACTGCCGAAAGCAAAAAAGGAAATGTGATGAACAAAAAACATCAATGAAATATTAGGTTTTCTGGTAAACATATTCGATCGAATGTTATTTTTTTAACTCAGTTAATTAAGTACTCCCTTCTATTTATTATATTGTCTTGCTGATGATAATTTTAGTTGCCGGAACGACCAACACAGGTTCATCTAGCATGCCAGTCTAATGGCGAATGAGACTGGTTGAAAGGGAAATACGTAAATTCTGAAGGCAGAGCGAGCACGCTAATGTTAAAAGACATTGATATGAACAGACGTAAGCGACTATTTTGAATATATTTAATTAAAAACGACATGTTTAAAAAAGACCAAAAATCTCGTGGGGGCTGTATTAATTATCATTTAATGAAACATTGTGAATTTTTTCATTCATATGATTTGTTAAATAAATAATAGAACCAGGCATGAAAATAAAAATTTTCGGAGCATACCTACTTTGCGATCTATTTCTATCGAGGGAATTTTATATAATTATTGGTTCGGCGTTTTGAGGAATGTATAGATACTATCCTAAAGAATGACATATAATTTTTTAAGAACTTAAAAACTTCAAATGTTTAAGGGAGGTAAGCATGCAATAAATCGGTAGAGCGTTACGAAATTTTGATAGCATTTTCGGTCTGATTATACAGGTTAGGGAACGTACCCATACTACGTGACCAACTTTTTGCAATTTTTAACCCCCCCCCCCCCCCCGGTGACCAAAATCCTAAGCAACCCGCCGCTCATTTGTATGGAGCGTGACATTTTGAAGACCCCCCCCCCTAAACGTGTCACGTAGTATGGGTACGTTCCCTTAGCGCAACTACACATGTTCACCGCGCAAATTGTTTCCATCTTGAGCTATGGCGCTTTGAAATATCTATTTATGAGCCAAGGCGCTAATGTGGTAGTTTGTTCTATGTTTCTCCAATATTTAATAAGCGGGAGGAAGGTACAATTGAACACGGTTAATTTCGCAGTCGGTGGAACCGCCGGTGTAGATTTTGGGAAGAAAACAATAGTTCATTACTTTGTTCTTCTTTTGGACCCCTGCAGAGTTAAGCGTGTCAAGCTGTAAACCGTTATTAATATAATAACTCAATGTGGGGGGTGGGGACACACCGATATTTTTATTAAAATAATTAGATAATAACTAGCTGTGTGGTACGTATCCACTGAGGTATCCAACAAATAAAACGCTTATAAATACAGACTTTGCAATAATATACCATCCACGACTAACATTTATCTTCCCGATAGCTACCGGCATATCGCAGCCTTATACCGGTATACCTACCACCCAATACCTGCTACTAGCTAGTACCTACCCCGAGCTTTTATCCGTAGAAAGGATGTCTGGCTAGCGGGATTCCCTGGAGGCTCATAAAAAAACGATTCCCATATTGTATCGCGAAGAGCGGGATGTTTACTGTTCGCTTCGGGAGCGGGCAACGCCGGGGCACTGGCTTATTGAACCACCTCTTTCAGACATTTCACATGATCGCCGATGGAAATGTAGGTTCATAAAGTTGACGGGAGGATTGGGGGCGGCGCTGGAAGGTAGCCGGGGAGAAGAATGAAGAATGGAGGGGATAAAAAACTAAAAGGAACCTATTTTGAAAGATATCTAGAGAAGTTTTTAAGTTTTTAAATTGTTCTGGTATGCGCCGAAGTGGTATTTTTTCTTTGTTCTTGCATGTTGTTAATTATCATAAATAATTGTACCTTTTTGATTATATTGATGTCAATTTTAACTACCTAATCAATATTTTATACTAAAAATAAGCTACATTAACACTTTCGCAAAACTTTCTTTCTGGAGTACCGCCACAAAACCTTGCCTTAAAAAGGCTTAAATAACTTCATTGACGAAGAAGATAACGATGATAATCTAAACGAAAATATGAAAGAGAACAAGGCACAGAAAAAACAGAAAAAGATAATGGTCGCAACTTGGACTCGAACCCAGAACCTCTTGACTAACCGGGACGAGCGCGTTTATCAATTCCGCCATTGCCACCTTCTGTCAAACCGTCATGTCAATCTCATATTTTAAATTATAGAATTAACAATATTATCTTAACTATTTTTTCCATATTATTAGGCAACTGACCTTTTTATTGGAAACAATCATTCTAATAATTGGTTTGTAACCTGTATAGCGTCACGGATAAATATATCCAATTTTTTTATTATATACCTATGGAACTATTGACTTTTTTATAAAAGTCTAAATGAATATTCAATTTTTATAAGAAAAACTCTTTTTATACCTTAATAATGTAATACACGAGTGTAATTGAAAAAGAAGATAACAATAATAATCTAAAGGAAAATATGAAAGAGAACAAGATAATGGTAGCAACTGACGATGGCAATAGCGGAATTGGTTATTGGTTCTGGGTTCGAGTCCCAGTTGCGACCATGAATTGCAAATTGAACTTTAATTTTACAATATTCACGACTAGTTGCGTAAACTAAAGTTACGAGCACTAATAATTTTATGTACTTAACATTATGTTGAACCTGAGAGGGTTTCAAAACTGAATGGTCCAAATCATATTTTATGCTGACTATCGTACGTACTATGTATCTACCTAATCCTATGTAGTAATATTTATAATTTAAAATATTACAGAGACCCGAACAATATTAATATTCAGAACACTTTCGTTGTTATAGTATTGTCTTATATCAGTATTATCTTTACAGAGACCCGAACAATATTAATATTCAGAACACTTTCGTTGTTATAGTATTGTCTTATATCATGCAGACAAATATCATTACTTAACTCACATAATATCTTAGATATTAACACAGAATGTCCTAGCGAGACGAGTAGTTACAGTATTTTTTAAAGATGAATGTATAAAAATAACAATAAATTTATAACTACTATCTTATAGATCCCTTGGGTAGGTAGTACTACATCACTTTATTTCGTTTTTTGGGGTTGTTTCGGTATAATCCTTATTGCAAAAGTAGGTACCAAAAAGTCTTGGGAAGCTGGGGCGGGGGTCATCGCTTGGAGTTACGCCCATGGGAATCAGAGTGGATTCATTGTGGCGGGTCAGGCACTGTAAATTTACAATTTACAACTCCTAATGCAGTTTTATATACGTGCATCTGGGGTCATTGTAAGCAAGTGGACGCATTTGGAAAATGAATTTTATATTTGTATTTTTTGGTTTACGACTGACGGGATAAGAATTGTAAAATAGCAACCGCGTTGGAAGACATGTTTATTTAAAAATTTAATATTGTCGATTTTGAAAAAGTTTTTGCGCAAATAACGTTGAGAACATGTATATGGGTACTCGTAAACCAATACTGAATTTAATAACATAGGTAGCTAATTTTTATGAAATTTTTACGTTTTGAAATTTACACATATAATTGTAGTTGCTTATCCCAAAAAGAAGGCTTTTAAGGAGTATTAAAAAAGCATTACAAAGACTAGACATTTGTAAATAATACCTTAAATGCTGAACATTTTAATAAGCTTTCTTAAGCATTTTTTTTTAATGAAGACAATATTAGGGATACTCCGAAACAGATACGATCACTTCTAGGAATCGATCCCAGAACCTTTGCATTGCCGGGGCGGAGCTCTACCACTGAGTGACCCTATCCGGTTCGGTCATATTTAACTATATCATACTTCGACTAAGAACTACCAACATTATCTTCATTTTTTTAACGCATATTTTATTGGCTGCTATCTTTATGTATGATTGCAAAATTCAACTCGAACTAAATGCTACCAAGATAGTGTTTAATATAAATTTATCCATTTTTATTTAATATGCGACATCTATTGATTTTAATTCAAGTTTGGATGAATATTTATTTTTCTTTTTAACTTGTTGAGTAAAACCACAAAATTTAATATATAATTAATGAAGACAATTTTTGGCGACACTAAATCAAAAATCTGAAAGAGAAAGATCAGACAAAACTTTTTTTCGAGATTGGTACAGCCCCCTGAAGTCACAATATGATGGACTCACAAAAATGGTCCTAGAAAAATAAGCTTTATTTATATAGGTACCTACCAATTAAAACAAATATTACTAAAAAATTCGATTAACTATAATTTGTGTATTAACGAACCATTTTATCCAGTCGAAAACATTATTCCGTAAATAAATAAAGTGCAGTAATTATTTATGATTTAATTGCTAATAGTTGAAATATAAAATATAATCACCATCTTTGGTTTCCCCCTTTCTTTGTCGGAGATGGAAGCTTTTGACCTAGCGGTACGGGAAATCTTCCTTACCGACAATCGTTGCTCTAAGCTCGCTCAATAAAGACAAAGGGTGTCATCTGTTAGACGGCGGACGAACTAAACAGTTCATAGGAATCTAGAAAATATCTCTGTTATGGGATATAACTTGTACGGTGATTTATGTAATATAAAAATAAATTTTTAAATAATATTTAGTGAATATTTTTAAGACTTCATTAATTTATGGGTTATAATAATAATAAATATGTTTCCAGAGGGAATTAAAACAACTTTCGTAGCAGGCATTCATGGAAGAAATAATATCGAATTTGAAAAACGGTACCTTAGATAATAATAGATAACGTTTTAAATAATTAAAAAATATATATCTTTATGTATGTATAATTTTTTTTACGTATGTTTGTATAAAAGGAAAATTTATTTGATTCTTTTAATTTCATAAATTTGTACAACATTTTGTTGTTTTGAAAGAACAAACGAAATCGATGATAATATTATTATTATAATAACACCCCCGCACACACACAAGCTTAATTATTGAGGGTGTATCTTATGTAATATTTTACGAACCAGATTTAAATGTTCGGGTTAAATTTTCCCCACAGGAAAAACTAAACCCTTTCACACACTTCCCAAATGATCATAGTCAATCCACACTATGCAATTGCAGTATATAAGTATTATAAATACAAAACAATACAAGAACAACATGTCAACCTACCAGAGACCAAATGGGAAAAAAATTCACCGACTCCAGATATTTTTATATCAGAGGGTTCGGCTCTGTGGAACTCCTAATTGAACCTATAAATCCTACTGATCCCTCAATATAATTATTTAAAAAATCTTTTGTAATCCAACATGTATTTAAAATGACTACATAATATTATTATTACATTACATTATAACATTTTTTTGTAATCATTTGAAAAAAGTGGTATTTATATTATTAACTGTACTACTACTACTTTTTATTATTTATATTATATTAGGGGAGTATTTCACCACCCTCCTCATAGGAGATGGTGATATACTCCCATTACAGAATAGATGATGTCTAAAATATTCTACGAAGTCTGGGGTAGATATTGGAAATATTTTTCTCAAAAACGGCGCTTCACAAATCATCCAAATATTGTTATCATTTTTATTGTGCTTGAGCTGCAAAAAATCGTTAATTAGTGCCACGTTCACAGATAAGTTAGTAAAACTGTAGACCGATACCTATCGTGGATATATAGGCACTCATTTGAAGACACAAAACCTACGGCTATTTTATAATGTTACGGGCTACTAGACCTCCCACATAAAATAATACCGTAGGTTAAAAAACAAATATTTTTTTCCAGCTTGGTGTAATAAACATGATATTTTTTCAAACGTTATTTCTCTCTCTTTGTAGTTTGTAAATAATATTTCAGTAACATTAAAATTTCAAAGAATTCTTTGTCCAGTCTCAGTGCATATTTTTTATATTTTATTTTGATTCTATTATTATGTATGAAAAACGAAATCCTTAAAATAACGCTCCGTTGAGCAGGCAAGTATTAACTTTTGTAGGAAAGCAAAATGTACCTAAATGATTTCTGTGGTATTATATTTCTAACCCTCAACTACAAAATATTCTGAAATATTTTTGAAACACTTATTAAAAATATTAGTTATCGTGTAATGTTTGGCCTTATAGATCTCAAAAACACATTTGTAAATTTAATTTTATTAACATTATCTCTCTTGCTCTTTACTTTTACCAGGCGCACTATTTTATAATCAATTTATTTACATATATATAAATGTGTACATTTTTTTAAATTTAAAGTAAATTAAATTTGGTAATGTTATCATTAAGTTATTTACCCTAGCCTATTCTTGATTTCGACCGATAATGATCCAAAATAACATTAATACATAATTTTAAAAAAATGTATCTGTTTTCTACTCCTTGATATCTTCAAGAAATTTAAACAATACAATAAATCAGGGATTTGATTTACACTTTTGAAATAATTTTATATTTTTTGGTTCCCATACCTCCATCCTAGATGGCACAGTTGTGTTCGAATGGCATTAAGCTCAAACAAAAGGGCTTACCACAAAGACAAGCTTTTAATATTTTTTCGATCAGTTATACGTGTTAAATGTGTATATACCTACACCGATATGATTATGTACATATTATGAATTTCTAGAACCTTCACTATTATTTTAACTTTTTTTCTATTCGCCACCATATACAATAAAGAATTATGAATATTTTCTACAGGCGGTAACGGTAACAATAACGGTAACGAATTCAATAGGTTCTATCAAATATCTCTGCAAAATATACCTTTTATTTTAATATGTAACAATTTTTAGACATTTTCCATTAAGAGTTATGATCTTTATAGTACTTGTCTTACTTATTTCAGTTTTGAGTAACTCGCTATAAGTTTTGATTGATGCATATCATTAACAAGCGTTCACAAAACTAACTTGAAAAATGGACCTTATTAAATATTGCTAGATGGGAGTAGTGGGGGTGGAGGGTTCAAAAGTAGTATAGCAAAAGCGTGCCTACTAGGGATGTGACTTTTACATAAATAATCGATTTTTCTTAAAAATTTATAATTATAATCGAATTTCCTTAAATTTGTAAAAATTAAAATAAACGCGTAAAATATTTTTAATCACAGTTTTATTAATTAAGTTTTAAAATAATCAACCGAAATAAAAAAAGTTTTTTTTAAATAAATTAACACAAATTACAAATTGTTCGTTGACTCATTTAGCGACCAGTTTGATTAGAAACTTCAACTAAACTGCTTTCAAAGCGCAAAAGAAATGTCATCGTCAACGCACAGTTGGCGTTAATGTCACGTTGTTTATAAACATCATAGAGGTTCACGCTCCAGATTCCGGACTAATGACTAAGCGTAGCAGGGCTACAAATGATAAAATCGGCAGTGTTAAAAATAGATTACTAATTCATCGATTTTTTAGAAAATTAAAATCGCTTATTTTTGCACATCCTTAGTACCTACCTACGCATTTAAAAATGATTTCACTATTATTTTATCCTTCACCAGGTAAATATAACGATGTGAAGAGCACGCTGTCTATTTTCATATGCAGTCCTTTCGTAAGAAGTAATAAATTAGAAAATTATCTAAAATAATTTAAATATTCGTTGAGTTTCCACTGGAGGGTTGTTCACTGTTTCCTCCATACAAAAAGTAAGCAAAGGTCTCCACTGACCATTTCTCTAATTGCGCACGTCTCTTTGATAAATTTCTGTGAATTATTTGGCTGGTTTTGCAAAAAAAATGTTCATCTCGCAATGGCCCCATCGTACCCCCTCTGTCCCTCCCGCCCACGCTTTACCCCCCTGAGAAACCTTTTATAAAAAGAGGCGGGGGTTGAAACACCCCCTCCCCCCTTAATGGCCCGCTCTGATGACGGTTAGGGTTAATAGAGGGATGAATTATGATTAATGTTTATAATAATTGGGGTACATTTTTTAATATTCGTAATTTAAATGTTTTTACAAAAGTTTCAGAATGTAACGCAGCTATCGTTAGATTGCTATAATGCAATCGTTTTCCAACAAACTTAAATAGTCAATCACCAAAATATTAACAACTTATCTCACTGGCGTTTTTTTAGCGTTGTGGAAAAATAGTTATGTGACCAACCGAAGGTTCGGTTTCGGTTTCGGCAAAAAAATCTAGTTTCGGCATGTTTCGGTTTCGGCAGAAAATCTGCCGAACCTTTGGCCACACCGAAACTCTGCGTTCATGAATTATCACGCGACTTCGAATGAGCCTTCATCAGCTGACAAATTTTTGTTCTAAGAAGTAGTTAATATGTTCGTTAATTTTTAAATTTTTTGATTTTATAGCAGTAATATCAAAAAAATTAATAATTAATTTTTCATATACTTCTATTAATATTTTTTATTTCATTTAAGACGTGTTATAAGAATGTTGTGATTGTAAAAGCAATTAAAATTAAAATACTCAATTAATGAGGTCCTTTCTTTATAATGTAAGTTTTGATTATTGACAAAATTTTGTTCCAAGAAGTAGTTAACATGTTTTGTTAATTTTTATAGTTTTTCTTTGTTTAGTAGCAGTAATACCTATAAATAAATTATTATTTTCACATACTTTAATTATTATATTTTTTAAATTATATCGTTAATTTGCTCCTAAGAATTGAAGAGTTCCGTTACTTTGTCATGGATCCCATAATCAGAACCAAACCAAACTCTCGTCAAACTACCCTAAAAATACATCCTTTCCAATAAAAAAAGAATCATCGAAATCGGTTGGCATGATATTGAGTTATTCGTCAATTTGTCGCGCACATACTTAGTGCACATTTAAGTCTTATATGGTTTTCTCATGGATGCCATTGTCGGAACTGGACCAAATTAAAATGGGACCACACGGGAAGCACCAGCTTTCAAATAAAAAAGAATAATCAATATCGGTTCACCCAGTCAAAAGTTCTGAGGTAACAAACATAAAAAATAAAAATACAGTCGAATTGAAAACCTCCTCCTTTTTGAAGTCGTTTAAAAATAAGTCAAATTTCAGTAAACAATAGATTTTTAACATGTCTAAAAAAGTTTCGGTTTCGGCCGAAACTGAGATAGATACCGAAAATTCGGTTTCGGTCGGACACTGTTATACAACGTGTCCGGAAACTCGTAGTACAAGCGGGAAACTGGTGAATCTACATCACGTAGAAAAACAAAAAAACTTATTTTTTTCGATCTAAGCATTTCGATTTTAATATTATTTTTTTTCTATTTTTCCATTTTTTCGGCAACTAAAGGGTTAAAAAAAATTTTGAGCCCGGTTTACCCTTCGTTGCATTTTATAAGACATTACACAGCTGAAATCAACCCCCTAGTGAAAATTTTTTTCAAATTTAACCAAAAAAATTCCAACTTCGGACCCGATTTACTCGAAAACGAAAGCTCAAATCAAAAAAAGTTAAACCACAAAATCGACTCCAAATGTGATGTGGATTCTCCAGTTTCCCGCTTGTACTACGAGTTTCCGGACACCTTGTATATGGGTCATTCCGCGGTTTCGTTCAAATCACATGTTCTCGCAAAAAAGTCATATGAAAGTGAATGTTTTTGAAGAAAATTTTATTGGAAAATGTAGCTATTTAAAAAAGGAAAAAGGAGTATCTCCCAGATTAGCCATTTGTTACTTAATTACTTTATGATATACAAAAAACATGCTAAAATTTCATTACCTTCCCCATGAAAATGAGGGACCGGTAAATTGATCTACAAATAAGAACAGTTTACACTTGTAAAATTACTACATTCATTAATCGACCTATATGTACAACTAATTATGCATATTTATTTGCATTTAATTTATTTTTAAAGCTATTGTATCATAGAAAGAATTGAGATTTTGATTTTGTCCAGAGAAAATCGTCGTAGTCTTCCGCGAAAGCGGTAATTAAAATTGTGACCGCGTTTGTCCCTGTTGGTCAGCTGTATCCCGCCCCGCACCTCCGTTACTAACCAGTGTATCACTACAACTAGACGGGGGAAGCCGTGCGTCGCTGAATAAAGAAATATCTGCGATCTCCGTGCTCGAAAACAACTTTGTCACCGACCAGGCATCATTACCTTCCAGCATTTTTTAAAGTACTTAAGTACATGTTTTAAAAATTCGAATCATATGTCTATAAACTGTATTTAGTCGGACTATTTTTGATTGAATCATACAGATTTGTAATGTCAACATTAAGCGAGTAATTGACAAAAAACTGTCAAAACTTCATTACCCTCCGATTCATTACCTTCCGTATCGTCAAAATTTTTGCCGGATGGTAATGTAGAGGTTTGGAGGGTAATGAAACTTTTGTAAAGGTTATTTTTACGAGCATCTGGGACCATGTTTGGGGGTTAATAAAAGCTAATATTATGAATAAATGCAGTTTCTTGCGTTCTGGCGTCGGACAATTTCGATTTTGGTGAAATACATATTTTCGTTTTATTTTCTTTCTGATGTGGAAAAACAATCAGTTAAAATTTACCCTGCAAATTTTTATTTGAAAATTGATTTTTTATTCAATGATATAATTATTCAAATGTTAACGAATATATTATACAAATGATTTAACTATTCACCCTACAGTTTCAAGATCTTTCATTAGTTAGTTGTCTTTCAAAACTGACGAATTTTTACATAATTTAAGTTTCTAAACAAAGCCAAATTTAAACAAAAATCTACATAACTGGGCATCAAGAGTCCAACGTAAATTTCTTGATTAAAAAACGGTATCACTACTGTTACATTTTAAATCATTTAGGGTAAAAAATTATTAAACAAAGACATAAAAGTGGTAACATTTTTTGGACTCTCCTGTTACCAAAATGAAATTAACCATTTTTGTTCTTCGACTTCTCACTTAATCCGAAACTTACGATAATTTTTCTTTGTTATTTGTTACAGGCTTAACCACTATAAACCACAATGGCAAAGTTAAATAAAAATTTGAAAAATTAAGAAAAGCTATCCAAGGACAGACTACGTAAGCAACAAAAATATGCAGAGATTAAAAACAATCTGAAACTGTACAGTCTTCAGAAAGCGAAAGAAAAAAAGAAACACTCTGCGAAAAGCGCAACAAAAGATATGCAGCAGTGAAGATAATAATTATTTGGATTATTTTTATAGCGCCATTTCCGTGAGAAAGATATGAGTGAAAGAGCCCAGAGAAAGCAAGGACGAAGATGGCGAAAGAACTCTCTAAATTATTTGAAGAAAAAAGAGGAGCAGTGTTAAATAGAAATGATTGTAGTAGAAAATATGCCTCCAATTAGTGACATTGGAAGTACCCAATAATGTGCGAAACACTCTAGATCCTGACCTCTTCGCCGTCGAGAATGAACAACGAATCACACAAAAAAACATGCATGGTCTAACGAATGTTAGAAAATTAAGGTACAGATCTATGAAAAACATTACCAAGTTCCAGGTTGAGATAAACAAACTTAAGAAAGAGAAAAAAACGAACAAAAGAAAATGGAGGCGTTGCAGTTACGAAACGCAAACATAGCAATCGAAGATACATTAGAGAAAAAAGTAAACGACATAGCTACTATTGACTCGCCTACTATTTTCAATAATATTAATGACAATATGCTATTGAGCGAATTCGACGGCTCCATGTTTTTGGACGATACTATTGCTTCAACGCCAGAATCTGCTAAAACTATAGAAAAGAAATATAAAGTGAAAACACACTCAAATGTCCCGTTCGACTGTCAGCATTATTCCTTCTATAAAAATAGTACCCAAGAATTCAATCTTTTCGATCAATGTGTGTTCGAGAAGTTCATCCGATCCCTAAGAGTAGAAGATCCTGATTTCAATGAATCAAAAGAGCAGTCTCCCAAAACTATTGAAATCCCACACATGGAAATTGACGAAAAGAGCATAAGGAGGCGCCATTCAACTATGACTTCGATGACTGGATAATGGTGCAATATAAAATAAATAACAACACATCATTTCATTGGGAAAATTATTGGAAAATATGAGTACACACTAGAGTACAAAGTAATTTTTTTGAAAAAAGCTCAAGGAAATTCCAAAAAAACTGTCTGGCCAATTTCATTTCATTCTGGAATCACAAATTCTTCAGCGCTTGCAAGATCCATATGAGAATGGAAGAGGAAAATTCACTTTAAAAAATTTGCCGAACTTTAATTTTAAATAGTTTTCGAGCAAAAACTTTCACAAGAATAGCAACTGGTGATCTCATTAAAGTTCCTTGAATATCATGTTCCTATTTAGATGTAAGACCTGTACCTAGTAGTGTCTCTGATGTTATTTTTAACTGCATTCCAATTGAGTTCTGTTCTTTTCTTATTTTAATTGTTATTTTTAATATTTAAATATTTCTATTTTTCAATTATTACAATGTTTACTCAGGAATGTGAAAATTTTGTATTGCTTGTGTCCAATACTCACTTAAACTGAATTATAAAGAATTTGACTACGCCTTATAATTTCGGGGTAAGTAGAATAAGTAGGGAATTATGGTGTGCCTGTGATGTTTCAGTTGCATTTTCTTCATTTGTACCTATTTTGATATTTTGTCCATTATTTTTCAACAATTTATACAAATATTGCAAAAGCATAAGTAAGCAGAACTGATTACGTATGAACAAAAAATGTATTTCTTGTCTCCAATACTTGGAAGTCTGAATAAAACATTTAGTTTTTCACTATAATAGATTTTTCTTCGTTTTTCCTAATCCGCTCATCACGTCAGGTCAAATGATAGGTACTTGGCATGATTTGAAATCTATTATATTATTCAATTTCAATTCATATTTCATTATTCACAGAAATTTTAAGAACTTTGAACGTGTTCACTACCATCTATTAATATTTCATTACCAAACTTCATCACCATCCAAATGTATAAATTACCATCCAACAGTTTTTCATTACCATCCACACCTTCATTACCATCCATCAATTTTCTTCGTATCTAAGTATCGTACAAAGGTGCCCTTTTCACCTCTCTACATCTGGTAGGTACAGGAACCCATTTCTATAAAAATATTTAGTAAAAACGCAAAAAAAAAATTTCCGCGGAATCAGGCAAATTTGAACGAAACCGCGGAATGACCCATATATTTACCCATAAACTTACAATTGTAAAAAATTTGGATTTGAAGATTAGTAGATATTGGAACCAGTATTATTAGTCCACGAAATCACTATTTTTCGGAGAGTTCTTTGCTGGCACGACATCTATTTGAAATAAAACAAAGAAAAAAGTATACCAAATAATATACAGGGTGTTAAGGGACGTACTTGATTAACTTTAACCAATTATTCCTTACATTATTTGGAGTAAAATATGTAAATGAAAATATGTTCTCCGGTGACATTTTTGATGTTTTGTTGTTGTTTTGTTTTCACCTTAAAACAAAAAAAATCAGTAGGTATTGGACAGGGTCGGTATGCGGGCTGGGCGGTTACTCGGTGAAGGGACCAGTGACCATATAACCCGTAGAAGATTTTTAAAATTTTGTGGAATAATTTAAGAAAAAAATAAACATCAAAAAGTCACCGGAGACTGAAATTTCATTTATATTTTTTACTCCAAATAATATCAGGAAACACTAGTAAGTCCAGTACGTCCTCACTCCATGTATTGCAAGAAATGTTTTTGTATCAATTGAATGAAATCTTGGAATGCAACGGAATAATACTCAGTTTTGTAAATTAGGAAGTTAATAAATTGTGACAAAATAAGTAAATAACAAATGTATTCTTAAATTAAAAAAAAATTATAGTAACGTAAAATAAGCATACGAATTAATGAAAACATTTCGTTACTTTTTTTATTCTTGTTTAACACCAGTTAGTGACTATAAAAAATCAGATGAAAAGTGTTACTTCTTCAAATATCTTCATTAGCGCATTGTATATCTATGAATATAATCCGTTTTAAGCCATCGTAAAATTGTATTGTAATAATCCTTACATTCACTTTCACTATCCATTATTGTGTTTGAATATCTTATCGTAATCACCAAGTCTTTACGGTTTATTACGCAAACGGAAAACAGTCGTAAAAACAGAGTTCCTAATGCTGGACACACACGGCAGAGCCAACGAGCCAAATGGCCCCGCGTCGATCCAAAACTCGGTGTATGTGGGAAAACTCGGGTGGCTTTACAATTTGACACTGATTAGGCAAGTTCAAAATCCACCGACCCAAGCCAAAATGCCGTGGTTTGGTATGTTAAAATTCAGCATGGCTCACGGAGGAAAGTTTTCACAAGCGCGATTTTGGCTGGATGAAATAGAAAAATCTATTTTATGTACCTAGGTACCGATATTGTTTCTTACTACTTTGTTAAATGTTTGTAAAAAAAACTGTTTTAATTACTTATATTATATCAATTTCAAATAAACTTTCTTTGTTGATGTTTTGTAAAAAAATGTATGTTCTGCTTACATGTATTATTTTAGTTGAATATTTGTGAAAAATAACCTGCTTTATTCACAGAAGTGATATGATTTCAGTTCACAAGTTCTTTTTGTTCACTCTATGGTGACGTTATGAGTGAAGCCATTTCTAAAATATTCAAAGAAAAAATTCTCTAAAGTTCCTTGGCCAACAGATATGCATATATTTTTAAAGAGAAAATAAACATTCCCGGGCTACGAATAATTAAACAATGTTTGTAAATCTCCAACTACCACCACAATAAGTGAAAAATGTTGCTTGTGTCATGATGGAGAACTTAGCCAGCCGAGGAATCGAACACGCGACGCCCGGATGGGACCCAAACGCGATGCCCACTCAGCCACTAACCGGTTTATTTACTTATTTATTTTTTCAGATTCTCCGTAAAACAGTTGTACACCAATATATGTCGGAGAAAAGAACAAATTAAAAAGACAGGAAGGCAGTTTTAAGAGTAGGTATATAACCAAAACCCCTAATAAATATTAATTTAACTTCCTACTGATTTTGGCATCACTGGACACAGATCAAACTGGCTCGGCTTCTCGGCTCGTTCGTGTGTGGTCCCCTAATTTGGACCGTGTCCAAATGGATTCAGCCAAATGGTTCGGGGCCAAATGGCTCTGCCGTGTGTGTCCAGCTTAATAGTGATAGATAAACCAGTACAGTTTTACGATGAGCAGGACTTTTACCTAACTGTCCCCTGGAGCTGGCCAACAGTCGATTTCATAACTCTCGACTCCACTTTCCAGGGATATTAAAACATAATGAGAAAACTGTACATTTATTGTAGTATTCAAGCTTATGATTAAAACGTGTATTGAATAGTATCATTAGTAGGTATAATCAAAGTAACTTAAGTTCTGATGAAATTTATATTATGCTTCTAAAATATTAGAAATTTTTAGCAAAAAGGAAATGAGTCGGTTATCAGCTGAGGGTAATATAATGTCACTTATCTGGGCAAGATTGGTAAAAGCAGCCATAAAATTATTGCGAATATGCTGATTTACAATCATACCATAAAATAATGTGCGAAATGATGGGTATCTTACGCTGCGATTGCGATTACGACGCGGTTTTAAGCGATATAAATCAAAACGATGCAAAGCGGTAACGCACCAACCGCCCGCTCCCGCTCTGTAATTTTCAGCGATCTGTTTCAGTTTGAGAAAGATTGATGGAGACTTTGAGGAAATAATTAACAAAAAAAGTTAAATTATTTAATCAATATCTTGTATACCTAATACTCGTTAGACACTATTAATTATTTTCCGTTGTCCGCCGCGTCCACTTCCCTCGTTCTAATAAGCAGATCGCGTCGCCCGAGCAACGCCCGCGCCGCTCCGCCCGTGTCTGACCGCTTCTTTGTCACGCAGGACACTTCCAAGTGGCGGTGACCGTTTGATATAATCGCGCCGCGCCGCGTCGCGTTCGCGATGACACCGCCTAAGACTTTAGACACAATGCAGCATTCAATTCACTTACTGAAGAAATTTGAGAAGTTTGAGCATCGATGAAAATGTTTTATGGGCCCGTCCGTGTGCCCGAAGAAGCATTTTTCTTACTTTTAATGAAACTGATCAAACATTTTAAACCATTGAAATTCTTTCTTCAACAGAGAGCTAATTTCATCAATTTGTCTGGGGCCTAAAAATCGAATGGTCAGTTGACTTCAGATTTCTTTCACATTGAGGTATATCGAGGTACATCACGCTTCTAGACATTTCCTGTTCAGTAATTTATTTTTCTGTGTCTTATTCTTTCTCATATTTTCTTTTAGATTATTATTGTTATCTTCTTCTTCAATGATATATTACATTGATGGAATAACCTTAAAAAGTTATAAAAAGAGATTTTTGCTCATAAAAAATTGAATATTCATTTAGACTTTTATAAAAAGTCAATAGTTCCATATGAATAAATTCGGATATATTTATCCGAGACGCTATCCAGGTAACAAACCAATTCTTAGAATGATTGTTTCCAATGAAAAAGGTAGTTGCCCGTAATATGGAAAAATAATTAGTTGAAGATAATTTGTTAATTCGAAAATTTGAAATATGATTATATTGAAAATATATATTGTCACGATATGTATTGACAAATATGACAGTTTAACAGAAGGTGGCAAAAGCGAAATTAGTTAATTAACGCGCACGTCCCGGTTAGACGAAAGGTCTGGGTTCGAGTCCCAGTTGCGACCATTGTCTTTTTCTGTTTTTTCTGTATCTTGTTCTCTTTCATATTTTCGTTAAGATTATTAGTGTTATCTTTTTCTTCAATGACATATAACAACGCTGGGAATAACCTTCAAAAGTTATAAAAAGAGAGTTTTTCTCATTGAGAATTTAATATCCTGTTATTTTTATTAATTGAAAGAGTATCTAAGTGTAATGAAGATCCCTGTTCAAGTGTTCGGTGTCCGGTGCATCTGCACCGAAGCCAAAGGTACACAAAATGTTGGATCAAAGGTTTAATGTTTTATTTCAGTAATATCAGAAGGTTATGTGTTGGCGGCCATGTTTTATTTTAGTTCCATCCGCGGCCGCACAACGGCCGCGGCGCTGCGGTCGGCTTGACATAGGAAATGCTTCCGGTCCAAGTTCCGGAAACGGAAAGGTGAAGAAAAAGGATGCAACTATATTTATTCCTGGGAAATTTATAAATTATTTTTTCTTTGCGTTGTTCTCTTTTTTTAAATTAAAGACGGAAATTAAAAACAAAATATTAAAATGATTACTACCCATATAAACATATTTGAATTTTGAGACATAACACCTTGTAAGGTATTTTAACAGAAGGTACATTAATATTATGAAACCTGCAGTTTTTGTAGCGATTTTTTTGAAATTTTTTTTATTTTTTATTATGAAACCTGCAACTTTTTGTAGCGATTTTTTTTCTCCTATTCTATCTGTCTCCTTTTTGGAATACATTGGTTTAAAAATAAATTAAGCAGAAAATTAGTTTTTGAACCAATTTGAACCAATTTCTATGAATTAAATACAAAAAAAATTAGGTAATATGTAGAAAATTTGTTTGTATCTGCAAAATTTCTGAAACTATTTATGATACATTCTTTTTTTATTTGAGCGGAGTGAAAGTAGATTTTTAAAATGAAATTTTGTAATTTTTCAGGGTTTCTTAGTGACGGAGATTATGTAATAAATATTTAATTAAATGAAGAATAATCACATTATAAAATACCTACCACTTGTTTAATCAAAATTATCTTCATGTTCCAAAACCAAAGGTTTCTTCGTCAGGATAAAATTTAACATTCAAGAAAGGGTTGTTTAAAAAAATTGCATTCATCAAATATTTGAAGTTAATTTTATGTAATTTCTATTCAAGTTCTGTTATTATACCATTAAAGCACTGTTGCTTCATAAAATTGAAAAAAAAAACACAGAACTTACACAGAACGTGAAAATTTTCTTCCAATATTTGGTGAAACCGTCAATTTTTTTTAAACAACCCGTCCTTAATGTTAATCTTATCCTGACGAAGAAACCTTTGGTTCAAAAACAGGTAGATTATTTTGATTAATTGAATGGTGTTTTACAAAGTAATTTGTTTTCATTTAATTAAAAATGACTTCATAAAGTTAAATTTCAAAGATTGTAGAAGATAAATATTTGTTTTGATTCTGTCATATAATAAATCAATGAGAAAATATTTAGTTAGTAAGAATACAAGTGTTCTAGTATGAATGGTTTTATCTTCGTAAAGTGTAAAGACAAGACGTGTAGGTTGCCAACGTAATAAGTAGGCTTAATGGATAGATTGATTTAATCTACGATGGACATCATCACGCATAACCTCTGGAGCGACAGAGTAATTTAAAACTTTTTTCTCTGATTGCTCGAATTTTTTTAGTAATCATTATGAATATTTTCCGCCCAAAATAAAAAAAAATCGTATCTCTGAATTTTAATACGGAGACGAACAAACTGATTATAGTTCTATAAAGGCAATGATTCACCTCTCTTTTGACGATTATCATATATTCGTAGGATTTATAAAAAAAATATTATAAAATCGAAAACTTTTACTTATTTACTTACAAATAAGGGAAAAAATTGCCAGCAAAGCAATCCGAGGTATTTTAAATAGTGCCATATTGTGGAAAAAAACGCTCCAGTGGATAAATATGCATTTGAAATTATTAAGGAAAAATTATGGTAAATTATTAAAAAAAATAAAAAGTAAATAATATATTTTTTTAAATTCATCCCATTAGGTTGGTTGTACTTTATGACTTCAACGTCCATCTGCGGCGAACTTGCTCCAAGCTTCATCTGCGGATACGCTCATAAAGCGGAGCGATCGCCTTCTTTTTGTAATTTACCTTGCTTTTATATCGGACATCAATATTAAGGGCGACATTTTTTAATACTAGAAGTACCTAGTGCAGGAAAAGCACCGGACGATGTCGTTGAGAGCGGTATAAGATATTATTTGAACAGACTTCAAACGGTAAGCGGAGATATTTCTCGTACCAACGAAGTATTATTAATGGATATGTATTAGGTATTATGATATGAACTAGTAGTTCTGTAAATAGTAGATTTCACGTAATGCTGATTACGCTCTGGCGGAATAAAAGGCACTATGAAACTCGGTTACCATCTTGGCAAGATTGACAGGAACATACAAATAAATTTCAATTTGGGTATGAATGGTATGGGTTCCGCCGCCCCAGAAACCATCTATTGGATAACAAACACCCTTGCCGTAGATCACCACAAGTGTTTGGTTATTTTTGGTCACTTAGCAATGGTGCCCGGTGAGCTGGGTTGAGGTTTGTGACAGATGCTTTTGCACACTTACTGCGTGGCTGGCTTGATCGGTAGAGATTGGTTGAGGGAGACCTTTTGAACTCTTCAACCAGATTCTCTCGACTCATCACCTTGCACCGTAGTGAGAGGGGTGGATTAATATGTCCGTTACTCCTGGATACATTGATCTCCAGATTTCCACCTACCCCTCATTACTTTTCCTTTCCATAACTTCCTATCCTTCCTTCCCCTTAAAATATCCTCTACATATCATACCAAAGTTTTTTATTTTTTATTTATTGTTTTGGAACATTAACAGAGTATTCACATAAAAAAGTCATTAGATTGGCATTGTAAAAAGCGTAGATGTTAATAGTCCACTTAAAATTGTTCACAGAACGCACAGTTTAATAGTTGTAAAGATGACATAGACCCTGAAGGATTTTTTTCCTCAGAGCCTACTTTGTGAAGCTAATATAAAAAAATCAGAGTGTGTGATTCACACGCGGTAGAAGTGAAACTAGGGAGTCGCTAGATGACGCTTTTCTTTTGCCGTTTTATTTTAAAGCGGTTTGAAGATTGGATATTAATTTCATGAAAATAAATATTTTTTTGGATTTCATAGGATTCGAACCACCGTTCGCTCGATATGTGTTTTTCTGGCCGATGAGACTTGTCAGGCGCCTTGCCTACTGCACTATCGAAGGCGCGTGCCAAAGCGCGAATTTACCGCATTATATTAGAAACGAGTATTTGTGTGGAACTGAGTTGTTACGCATTTCCGTTTCATCTGAATATCAAATCACTAACGGCGCTAAAGAAGTATCACTTCAAAAATCTACAACTTAATTTCTCCCAAATCTCTCCCCACAAGAGGTGCCACAGTCTCACTGACCCCAGACAGTGCTTAGTACTTATTTAATAATAAAAAAGATTAAATATTCAATAAATTGTCCAGCTTAAGGCTCCGGTTTCTCACACTAACGAGGCTGTAAGTTATTCAATATTTTGTTGCTGGACGTTACAACAATGTACACCGCTCTATCATGCTTATTCAATCTGATACAAGTGAAAAAAACAATAACTGATGGCTTTGATAGACGTTTTGACAATGAGAAATATGTTTTGTATTGTTAAGCACGAATGGTGAATGTTTACATCTTAGTTAGCGGATTATTAAAATACAGGCTGTCATCGTTTTTGATAGCCCCGTGAGATTGCGTGATAAACTTTGTAAATGTTATGCAACGTTTTTTTATTAAAAGATGTTTATCTTTGAAGGAATCTCTCATATTCTGTTAGGTGTCACCAATGATATTGTATATAATTTATAGACGCGTGGTAGAAATCTCAAAGTGGCCAAAGACAACGCAATTGTATTGTCTTTAATTTCGTAGTTTTAGTACTCAACTGTCCTCGAGTAAGTAAATTGCAACAAAAAACGCCGAAATGCCCTCGAGCATGGTTAGAAAATGTTTCCATTACACGTCAAACACTAGTAAAAGCAAGAAATAACTTTTCATTTCTAAATACATGCAATTTTTTTATAACTATAAAAAATATAATTATTTCGATTTTTTCCCGAAAATTTTTTGCGCTATTAGAGAAAGTGAGATAGCAAACGTAGCAACAATTAAGCTGTGCACACACAGCTATAATATACGTGGCTTGGCGTATTTCGGCATTTCGCTCGCCCTACATTCCCAATTGGAATATATGACGGACGATATGCTGAAATAAGTCACATATATTATAGCTGTGTATTTACACTTAGCATTAAGCATAAGAAAGACATCCTAGGACAGTAGGCCGTCTCATACAGCAAGCTAATCTTGGCATCTGAGTCACACCCGTGATGTAGAATGTAGTATTCGGCGGAAACTCGAAAACGCCGCCCATACTAAAGAACGACTAACGAATCATAGCTTCCAATTTTTCTAACTAACTAACTAACTAACCATCACGCCGTTTCCCCGCAGGGGTAGGCAGAGAGGACGGACCGCCAAACATCCCGGTCTTGGCACACATTCCTTGCCTCGTTTACATTCATACAACGTCTCATACATTCTCTTCTATTATTCTGACTCTTGACATGGCCCGACTCAAGTACCTGATTCACTTGGTCATGCCATGTCTTTCTTGGGCGTCCTCGACTTCTTCTACCGTTCACATTTGCGTCATATATTCTCCTTACACTCCTTTCCTTGTTCATTCGCTCTGCATGCCCAAACCATCGAAGCGTTCCTTTCTTGATCTTACTCATCACGCTTACATCAGCCTTGCATTCTTTGCGGATTTCCACATTTCTCACACGATTATACATGGTTTTACCACACATACGCCTCAGGGATCTCATTTCTACAGCGTTCAGTCTACTTTCATCCTTCCTCTGCCAGTTCCATGCCTCACTGCCATACATCAGGGTAGGTACCAGTACTCCATTATGGACGGCTAGTTTCGCGTCTTTGGACAGTTTTTTGTTGGTGCCAACGGCGTTCAGTCCTCCATTAATAGAGTTACCTGCATTCACCCTTCTTTCAATATCTCTATCAGCCTTCCCATCTCTCGTAAACATACTTCCCAATTTTTCACTGTAACATATTGAAGAAAACAACCTAGGTAGGTTTGTAATTGTTAGATTTATATTATTAGCAACAGAATTTGATCAGTGTAAGATGTAAGATAAGCTTTAAAGAATGCGTGAAGGCCCATTTAAAAAAAAGTTGGCGAAATAGAATTAAGAGACCTTTGTTTTTCTCTCGTGGAAATTTTACGATTTTTTTTACTTTTGTTGGTTAGATTAATTTTGATTGGAGTTTTGAGTGGCTACTTGTACTAGTGCTCGACAATCTTTCTTTTCATTCAATCTATAAAAATCAGTTATTTGTATAACCTGGGTGCCAATTATCGTTAAGTTTTAGTAAGAATACTTACTAGATAATGAGGTCAAGGGATCAAATCCCATCGAACACCAAACATTTTTAACCTGCTACATTAACTCCGAAGGTGAAAAAGTGACTGAATGACCATTATTCATATAAAATCTAGATGTGGTAATTCTCATTAATAGTTCAAGATGCCATCTCTTGAAGGTTTGATTTTTTACAGAAGTAGGTACTTAACAAGGCACCTTGCTCGAACAGAGGTGAAATAGAAGCGGTTTTATTATTACCCTATCAGGTATTATTTTTATAATCGAATTAGTTTAGTAAAAACGACCTTATCACTTGGTTCATCTTTTTTTACGCAAAGAATTTTAACCTTTACGGTAGGTACAAGAGATGTACATTATATTATAATATTACTAGGGCCAGTCAATAAGTAATGCCTATTTTTTTCTCCTTTAATTGACAAGTAATAAAAAATGCAATTACAGGGGTCAAAAACCACATTATTGATGATTAATTTCTTATTTTTCATTATTATTTCCGTTCATTTTTCATCTCCGTTTACAATTTTGTCCATAAACTAAGATCTGCAATTGTTGTGAGGCCATTGTTTTTCTTATATCTTTATTCTGGCCGGTTAAATTTCTTGGTACCCACCTTGCAAAACTTTTGTTGAAAAATCAGTTGTCAAATAATCTTCATCACTGCCTTCACTGAGGGAGAGAATGCGACATCTTTAGTTATCTGGGGTCACCACGAATGAGTGCAGTCGCTGCAATCAACGGTCTGCGCCGCTTCGCTTTTCCTCAGCCAGCGGTGTTTGTCCTTCAGCTTGGTTACAGTAACGATCCCATCGTCTAGCAGTGGAGACGTCCACTGTTGCATCATGGTACACATTTTTCAGTCTTTCATACATATGAATTTTTGGGTTTCACCTTCTTCAGTCAAGAATCAAACACAGAACGCTATCTATTACGAACATAGATGTCGGCCATTTTGCAAGCGACTGCAGTGCTGCCACCTGCTGACTCAAAAAGTTACTACTGCAGCAGATTGTAGAAGAAGGTTTGAGGTACAGCACCATATTCAAAAATTTTTGATTAACTTTATTTAAGTAGAAAAAAAGGAGGCATTACTTAATGACTAACCCCGGTATTTAGAAAGATAATTAAAATTAAAAAACGCTTCCACGAGAACAATAAATTCAGTAGGTACTTTTTAGTTGTAGGGAGGTTATAAATGATTTAAAATAATTAGGGAGACAAAATGACTCCCATTTGATAATGACAAAAGTGTTTTTGAGAAGGAATTAATATATATTTAATAATGGATATAGTAATAGTGCCTAACATTATTTGACTCTTTATAAGTTTTAAAACCTTTTATATAATACCCAATGGATTAAAGCAGACGAACTATTGCATCTTAATTTTGAATGGATGCTGAAGTGGTGAAAGGAAAAGGGGAAGAGGAAGAATTCAAATCACCTGACAAGCTTAGTGTTCTGTACGGAGGTGTTTTTCGGCAACCGTATTAGTTACTTAAAATTGACACCCTTTAAAAAAAATGTAAACGAATAACATAACAAATTAGAATTACTTAGGGCCGTCTGTTTCAACAGAAAGTTAAATCGTTTCCTAAAGTTAAATTTTAACTGTCAGTTAAAGTAACGAGGACGTTAAATAGGACCGCGCGCTGTTTCAAGTATATTTTCGCTTAAGTAATAGTTGTCAGTGTGGCCAGTCTAAAAAGCAGAATATTCCTCGGAATTACGTGACAAAATGCAACGAAATATTTTTTGATGCGGCAACAGCGTAAACTAAATCAGAACAACTGTCAAAATATCCGGTTGTATTTTGTTTGATGGTATTTTGTTTCGCGTCGTAGGATCTGACGGCTTTGTTCCGATAAAAGAATTTGTATGAATATTTACCAATAAATGACGACCTATTATGATGCATACAATATACAATATGAATGCAATTTACTTTCCAGCAGTTTCGATATCTACTTGAATTTGAAGTGTCGCATATTTTACGAGATCGTGATCAATTCAATTTATTTATGGTATCGAAAATATTAGAAAAACATATATTATAGCGTTTTTAAAATCCGTTTGGAGTATTACATTAAACTTAAGTAGTGTACAAACTATACTAGCGATATTAATAGAGCTTGCCTTTTAAAGGCAGCTTCACTCGCTAATGTCGATATACGAAACGAGTCTAACCTACTACTCATATTGTATTTTTGTAATGTTTGTGATACAATAGGTACTTATATTGATTTGAAGATCTTGTAAAATTTGCGATAATCCATTAATAGAGCATGTCTTTAAAAAGTAACGCTAAATATGTCGATATCAAAATTGATTCTGTTCAACAGCAAGATTTTTTCGACATGCGGTGCCGCGCCAAAAATTCGAGATCATCCCAGATAAACTTGAGATAACCATATTATTGACGCGGGGACGAAATGTTTTGGTTTTCGCTGCAAGACATGTTGGATGAGAAATTCATCGTCATTATCATCCTCTTCTATAATATTTATCACGATTACTGATTAGCATATTAGTAATCAATGTTGAAACACCCATTTTCGTACGTTACTTTGACCAGAACTGTCAAATATGCCAATATGGCGGAGTAACTCTAGAGTAACTATCGATTTTCGGAAAGAAAGTACAAAAGTTAAAAGTAACGTAAAACAATCAGTCAAATTGATTGAAAAACGCATTTTGCTGAAATTTAACTATAGTAACGGCGTTTTGTTTTACTTTTACTTTAGTGAGCGTTGAAACAGACGGCCCTAAGATTTCGTAGGGCCAACCGAAAACTTTCCTAGCGTCTTAGCTCATAATCAGCAAAGTCTCAAACCAATAACACCAAAGTTTCAACAAAATATAGATTTTTTCTATAGATGCTTAGTAAGATACTGTATAAACGAATACTACGTATAATTCGAATTAAAAAAATCTTTCTCTTCCATTTTATTAAACAAAGGGAGTTAGATCTCCTTAAAAGGTTTTTAAAACAAAGTGCTCAAAAAACGCCTTATTCGGCCCTGTAGTCACAAATTAAGATTTTCAGTATTATTAAAGATTATGCCATTAATATTACTGGATCTATAAACTTGATATTGTTGTTATAAACTCTAAGCACCGACGAAGACAACAACAGGCCTACTATAATAAATGTTTAATTTACGACTTTGACAGAATATTCCTTTCAAAAAGCAAACCCGGTCGACGGACTTAAGTGTTTTCGATTATGATTTGTACCATTGGGTAATCAAAATTCAAATTTCCTTCATTAAAGAGAACCTTGCGCACTTAACGATTGTCATTTATAAAATATGTGCGAGTATTTTATTACTGCTTCTGATGTGCAATAGAGAAACCACTGACAAATGGGAAAGAATAATTAAATGGCAATTGTTGTGCTTGTTTATTTAACTTTTTAAGAGTGGATCGGTATTAGAAGTGTGGAGGAGCTATTCCGGGCAGCACAAGAAAGAGTTACATTTACCAGAGTGATCGGGGGGACCTGGTAAGGCACACGAAGAAAAATATACCCAATTGATTATACATACAAGATAGTTAGAAAAAAACATTAAAAAGTTTTAATAAATCATTGACGACCATTTATTAATATCAAAAATCAAATAATAAAAATAAAAAAAATTGCAAAAGCGAAAGAGAAAAAATATTGTTGGATTACTTAAGGTTACATGAGGGACAAAACAGGTTACACACAGTTGAAGGTTAATAAATACCTCGTATTTAAATTGGTTGTAGGACACTTGGTCAATATTTACATTTCTTAATACCTATAATTGGCAATTAATAAAATTCGAAAGTCTTCCCAGAGGCATAAGCTTTTAAGTTAGTTCTGCACCTAAGAAGAGTCAGAGGCCTGTGTCGGCGGCCTTGCGTGCAATTATCCGTGGCATGAAGAGATTGTTAAATAATGTTAGACTTAAGAATCTGCAACCAGGCTCGAAAAGAAGATGATGGAGAGATACGAAATTACGAATGTTAGAGGAGATCGCTAACATTCACAGCGACAAAATCGATGCGAAAATCGCGAAAATGTTTAATAAAACACGACTCGTTTAAAATAGAGCAAAAATTTTGCGGGCATTATCTTAAACAGCATTTAAAGAAACACTGTGAATTTTTTCATATATACAGCTTGTAAAATAACTGAAACAAACGTGTTTATAATAATTTTTGGAGCATACTTTGCAATTTTTTTTTATCGAAGGAATCTATCTTCTATCTATCTATCTTCTTCTATCCTCTATCTATCTATATAAATAAAAATGAATCGCCGAAATGTATGTACGCGCATAACTTCCGAAAGACAGCACCAAATTGGATAATTCTTTTTTTTGTGTGTTCGTTATTGTCAGAACAAGGTTTGTATAAAACTACTGGTGAGCTCTGGCATTATGAAATTTGTATAAAAAAAATTGTTATAGGTCGCACGCGAGCTGTTTGAAAACTGAATGTACCGGAACTGAATGTATGAAATGAGGGAGGTGGGATGGGAAGGGGGTTTCGCGGGACGGGGGAAGGGGGTGAGTGGAGTGGAGAGAGGAAAGGTGGAGGAGGAGTGTGAACGCAAAAGGGGAAGGGGACGCGGGAGAGGAAGGGGAGGAGGAAGGGGAGGGGAACGGGAACGCCACGAATGGGAAAGGACACGCAGGGAGAAACAATTTTTTTATTAAATAGCATAGCAACGCATGCCGGGAACCAGCTAGTTTTATATAATTTGAGTTTCGGCGCGGGCAATGTCTAGATATTATCTTCAAGAATAACATATAATTTTTTGAGAGCTTTAAAACTTACCGTGTATAAGGGAGATATTTTCAAAACGTTAAAATTCTGAATGGTGGTCTTAAATCTGGGCAACACTGAGAGTATCTTTCATTCACGAACTTGCCTCAAACATACTTAAAATTATTTTTAATTAGTAAATTGTGAAATAACACAACTTTACTTTTATAATTTATAATTTTGTAATTTAAATAATTCCAAGTTGTTCATTTAACATCTACTATACTCTATAGGTATTTGTACGTATGTGAGTAGACAAGGAACGTTATTGATTTTTAAAAAATTATTTTTCTTATTTTTATTGAATCACACACCTGCCGATTTCTAATCACGATTGTATAATTTTTAATATTAGACGTCTAATAATGGTAGCAACACCATCTCTTGTTATCTAAATCTCTAAAATGATTACATTTAATTTTTATTCATTTTATATTTTATTACGTATCCTACATACCCGAGAGGACCGGTTCTAGTCCGGCCAGCTTTGTAGGTAGCCATTTAAACAAAATAATTATCTACGATTAAATATTAGGATAAGGCGATATAAATCAACATTAATGTGATGTTTAAACACGGAATAATAAGGACATTAAACAAAAATGTCAATAATTTAAAACAATTTATTTTTCCTAAAATATGGAAAAAAACATAAATATTGTCGCTGTTTCATAAAGTCAGAACGTAAATACTGATTTTTTAATTTAAATTATTGTTTATTTGAAAAGTACTTTTTTACTAAATTCATACTAGTTTAACAGGTCTTTTAAGAAATTGAGTAGGTGTAATAATCTTGAACAAAAACATGATATAAAGTAGAAGATAATAGGTACTAAAAACAAAAAACAACTGGGACTTGAACCCAATATCTCTTGTCTTACCGAGACAAAGGCCTTAACTGATTCGGCCTTTGTGACTTTATATTTTTACGTCATTTTTGTCGGTCTTATAATCAAAGTTAACAATATTATCATCGACTTATTTTTCCCAGAGTTTTTTTTAACGTTGATGGGTATAACCAAAAAAGTTATTATAACAAGGATTACTCTAATAAAAATGTAAAACATAATTATTTAAAGATTTAAAAAAGATAAATTAATATTTTTGAGCCATAGTGCTCACATTGTAATTGACCAGCTACTTTTAGAAATACTAACCGGTTTATATAATCCAATTTTATTTCAGTTTTTATTTATTCATCTTTAATTATTCTAAGCGTACAATTTGTGATGTCCTATGCCTGTCGCTCTAGGAAAGCCTGTGTTGAGAGCAGGCGCTTTAAAAACATGAACAGTTTAAAATAAAAATAATAAATCTTAATAAAAATACAAATAATAACACAATAGTACGTTTAAAGTAACAAGACAATGATTCAAATTGAAAACACATGTACATTGAAATTGAAAACATATGTACATTCTTATAAGTTCGTTTTGCTCTTGATTGGATATTGTGCTCCATTTCTCACGATGAAAATTAAATTGCAAAATGAAAATAGTTATTTTTACCTAAAAATTTAACAGCAAAAACTTTGAACTTTACAGCTTTAATAAGATGGTCGACATTCATGTCACAGGTACATGGAACCGATTCTTTTACTGCCACTGGAACTAGTGGAACCGTCAATATTATTAAAAATAAACTCTGATGAATCATTTTGGGAACCGGCTCCTTTGCTAATATTTTTAAAAACTGTAAAAAGGCAATCATAAAAAATTTGTAATTTGAAAGGAACTGGTTTTAACTGGATAAATAACTGGTTCCACATTGATCGTTGGTCACTGGAACCGCAGTGAAAACCCACTTCAGATGTTGACCAAACATCTCTAATATGTGTTGCCTAAACAACTGCTTAAAACAGAAAGTGTACTGCCACAAAGCGTTTCCTCCATCATTTGTACTAATCAAACTTCTTCATTAGCAAGATATCGAAACCCAACAATTAAAACAAAATATTATAATGACTACATTAATAATTATTCATAGCGTCCGTTAATCTTGAAAAATTAATACGTCAGGCCCGCAATTAAGCTTCCTAAAATCAGCCACGTGTTAATTGTACGGGCCCTGAGGGCCTCCGTCGAATACGAAGGCCCGTTAGGCCTTAATGCTGCTCCGGTTACGACGTAATGTAGGCTTGAAAAACTTCTAGACTTACGAGGAATTGAGCCTTCGTTGAAACAGACTTATGACCAGAGCTTCCGAATACGTTTGACCCGGGGCGAAAACTTATGTACAAGTGGCCGTAATGTAAGGTTGTTCAATACTTTATGTAACAATGTGGATTTAGGCGAGTTCATAAAAAAACTATTTTTAAGTATAAGGAAGTTGAGTCCATTTTTTATTTTTTTATCAATGTTCACTTTCAAACTTAAATAGATACTGGTCATTGTTATTTTTATTATTTTTTAGAGTTTGTTTTGATAATTAAATTAATTCTGGAAGTTTAAATTTTATTAAGCCCGCCAAAACGAGCGGAATCCGAGCGGTAAGAGGCAGGGTGTGTGTGACGTCATTTGGGCCCTGAAAAACACGTCGCTTTAGCATTTTGTATGGAGATTTACTTAATTATTTAAGAAGAAATTCCAATAATTTTTTTTATCGATGTTAACCTTCTATCAGAATTAATAGACGGTTAACTTTAAGTGGTGGGCCAAATCGGGAGAGACTGATAGAGGGAGACTTGAACGATTCCATCCCTCCCTTGCACCGCAGTTGGAGGGATGGATTCATACGTTCGTCACTCCTGACACACTGACCCCCAGATTACTACCTTTTTCCTTCCTAGAACTTCCTCTCCTTCCTTTCCTTTAAAAGAACCTTAAGATAAAATATTTTTCTAAGGGCTCCTAGATTAGAGATAAAGTTAAAAAAATACAAACAAATATGCTAGAGTCGGTAACAGCCAATATAAAATAAAAGTATATAGGACCTATATACTTTTATTACATCGTCTCATGTATACCTATATTATAGGTATACATGAGACGATGTAAGTTACACGGTGATATTACTAACAAGATAATAATTGCTGATAAATTTCTTTTTTAATTACTGATCTATTATGATGTAAACAGCTAATTGCAATTTGAATTATTTAATATGTTCATCTAGGTATGTACGTATTATGTACGCCTGCCCTACACAAATTATCCAATTATTATTATTATTATTATGCTCGTCTCGAAGGGGTTATCCTATCTCATTCACCTGTAGCGTGATTCTCTTAGCTCCCAGTAATCGATGTCGCTAATCCGTTCGAGCCGGGAGTTTGTCCAGCTAAATGCACGTGATTAAAATAATGGAAGACAGTGACGTCCGTCGCAACATAAATTAAAAGTAAAGATAAATTTTATTAAAATCAACCAAATAATATTAGTTAATTTCCTAAAAGAATCACTGGTTGAAACCTGTTGAAACTTAGGTACATAAGGTCATTTAAACAAATAAATATTTGTCGATTCGATATGTAATTGTTCTATTTTATTTTTATAAATGCACTAGTTTTACTGTCTTTCTATTTTCCCTACATTCCGGAATAAATACATTTATATTATTATTATTACTTATTGGAGATTTTGATAGAAAATCATTAAAGGAATAACGATTTTGTATCATATGCAGTATTATTTGGATATTTTAAAACATGCTTTAAAGGCTACCACAGCTAGTACATAGCACATGATATATATTTTGCTAGTCGAAAAGGGTTCACGCAAAAAAATTCACTCCAAAAAAGCTGTCCATGTTATAACTTCGTACCTCACCGTTTCGAGTTTTTAAAGGCATATTATACACCGTTCACCTTCAATTTTAAGTTTTCTAACCCTTTACAAGCTTGGTGCGAAAATTCTGCTATGTGTTGATCATCCAGCTGAGTAGTCAGACATCTCCAAATACAAATAAGTTTTGCGGTAATTAGGAAAACAATATTCGAATGCTCACTATAAATCATATATTATTTATACGTATCTGTGTTTTACGTATTAAATAACGGTCCGGTATATTAGTACGACATTTTGAAGTTTCCTACCAGTGATCCAGAAAACTTTTTGTTTTATTTACAATAAGTTTTTATGAATTTAAGTTGATTTGTATTGTGCCAGAGGATATAATTTAACATTACTCAAATTTCGATTTTCGGGGATGTCTGACTAATCGACTGGACGATCGATATACAAACGGTTGTTCTGCTTCAATGTTAAGATTATTGCAAGGTTTCCCGATCCTTTACAAGCTTAGTGCAAACATTTTAATTTATATGGCTTTCTTTAAACAGCAAGAAAATTATTTCTATTTTTTTTTCTTTTTGGCAAGTAGATTAGTTTATTTTGATCACCCTTTCTTTATCTAAATAACATACAAAACATGACACAAAGGCTAAAATAAATTCGAATACTGTTTACACGTGGTAGAAGCGAAACTTTTCCAAAACCATTTCAACCAATACTTGAAAAATGAGGTCATGATCAAAGCAACCAATGAGCGCAGATCTGCGTAATTTCCGTTACATATCTCAACCAATAGTAGCCTTTAAAAGTGACATCATAAAGTGACACTATTGAAGTTTCTTTTCAAAAATAATTTATCATTTTGTGCTGTTATTATTTGTTGCACGCCCCTGTAAAAATAACTACTTTATCTCAACATACCACAGGACAATAGCGATTATTAAGAAACGGTATTTTCCATTATATTCTATCCATTAACGAGACAGTGGCGCGCAATATTAATATAATGACCCACTCCAAGCCTACCTCCATACTACGTACATCCATACCCCGTACATCAGATGGTCATTTGCATAGTCATTTCATATAACTACGGTCATGTGATGCGACAATTTGCTTGGTAATTATAGGAATCATTGTACCTGCGCCATCGCATGCTATCCTGGTACTCGGAAGATGGAGGCTATTATTTGTAGGAATAATCACAGCAGCACAATAATAATTATTAAGCATTGCGATATACTCTCAAATAGCTGATGATCGATTAGATATGAATTTTCACGACTCTCATGGATTCAACAAAATATTATTGTTTGATGTCATAATTATTGACAACTGGCTGGCATGGTGACCCGACAATTCGTCCTGCGACAATTCATCCGGCGACAGTTCATCCTGCGACAGTTCATCCGGCCGACAGTTCATCCTGCCGACAGTTCATCCTGCCGACAGTTCATCCCGCCGACAATTCATCCGGCGACAATTCATCCTGCCTGATCATTTAGAAGATTTTTATTAAGTAAGTATGCAAAGAGGATATACGGCCGTACAACCAAAATCGATATACTTATATTTGAAGGCATCTTGAGTGGAAATCCGCTGTAAAAATATTTTACTAACAATAATTTCGACTCTCCGAAGAAGCATGCGCGAATATCAAAATACGATATACTTATACGTGCAGTCGGCTTAGCAAAGAACGGTAAAGATTCCTACTTGCATCTAGTATAACTTTTTTATCTGAAATTAACACCATCTTTTTAGGGTGAATTGACTGATTTAAAAAAAAAACACAAGAGTCCCAACCGTCTCGAGCCAGTGAGTGTTAATGGCATCCCCAATTTTGGTATGGTGTGATGCTGAAGGTAGTGGTGAGGGGAAGGAGATGTGGAAAACGTATCTTACTAGCTATTCAGATCTAGTCACCAAACACGGCTAGGTTAGGTTAGGTTAGGTTAGGTTAGGTTAGGTTAGGTTAGGTCAGGTTAGGTTAGGTTAGGTTAGGTTAGGTTGTACGGCCGTATATCCTCTTTGCATACTTACTTGAAGAAAAAATCTTCTAAATGATCAGGCAGGATGAATTGTCGCCGGACGAACTGTCGGCAGGATGAACTGTCGGCAGGATGAACTGTCGGCAGGATGAACTGTCGCAGGATGAACTGTCGCCGGATGAATTGTCGCAGGATGAACTGTCATGGAACCGGCTGGCGGTGATATTCAAAGAAATAAATTGTTTCTCCCTGCATGTCTTTCCCGTGCATCCCCTCCCGCATCCCCTTCCCCTCCCGCGTTCCCCTTCCACCATCCCCGCCTATCCTCTCTCTCTCCCCCGTCATATATTCAGTCCCAGTACATTCAGTTTTCAAACAGCTCGCGTGCCAACTATTACAATTTTTTATTCAAATTTTCATTTTTCGTACATTACAAATATTAATTTTTGTATATTATAAGAACAATCAATCAAATTTGATACTTAGCAAAGATACCTAATTGAAATATCTATATAATAAATAACAGATCACTTTGTATAAACCACTATATTATAAACAATATCTACATGTTTCGATAACAATGTTATCTTCATCAGGATATGTTAATATAAAGAAAAATAAATGACAAACAAGTATAGACAAATTAGAATAAACTATAACATAGACAAAATATTAAAAAGTAGAGGTGATTAATTACTTACAAATCATAAAAATGATTATTCAAAATAAATTTTATAAAAATTATTTAAGGAAAAATAAAATTGCATTTATATAATAAAAAACTTTTAAGAACAAATAATCAAAATAATTAGTCTAAATCAAAAAATCAATAATTATAATTAATTGTAAGTATTAATAAGAAAATAAATTTAAAAGATGGCTATTTTTAAAAAATGTTTGGTTATTTATAATATTTAATTTACTATTAATGCCACAAAGTAATTTTGCGAAGTTTGAAGAAGAAATATCTATAATTAAAAACCCATAGACAATTCTTTTAATACAAAAAATAATGAACAGCCATCACCCAACCTTTGTAACCAACGCTATCTCCACGCTGCCTGCTTGCCAGCACGCTCACTTTATTTATATATTTCAACCAATTTACACAAAACCTTAACAAATTATATACCAAAGAACCTTCCTCATGAATCACTCTATCTATTGGTGAAAACCACATGAAAATCCGTTGCGTAGTTTAAAAGATTAAAAAAATAAAGAATTATTTTTTACAAACAAGGTATTTGATCACAAGGATTATTTTACATTAGCCACTTCCGATCTTTCATAAATAAATTATAATAATTATCATGCATTATGCATGCAGCACATGAGCACGCCTTTTTTTACATTATCTTCACACAAAAGGCTCTGAGGGGAAAATCCCCCAGCCGAGCGATTCTCTATGTTTTTTGAGACGAGATAGATCACAAGCGAGATCTCTTGTCAGATTTTTGTGATTTTCTAAGGCTGTTAAATGAATAAATAATCATGCATACTTGCAAGAATTCGTATTTAAACGACCTAAACTAAAATAATTGACAGCTCACAGCTAAAATTCTGCATTGGCCCCATAGACATCCAAATGGATAGACAAGCAGTTACAGATGAGGGGTAAAACCAAACTATGGAGAGCGGAGAGGGGAAAGATGACTGTCATTCGTTGAACAATCAATCTGACAGTATATAGGCATCTCGCATTACAATATCACCATTTAGTTCTTAAAAGCAAAATCTGCTTTGAATGAATAGACCTTTTTACATGGGAGCGCGAATTGCTTGCCACGTTCAAAACATATTTGCTAAGGCCAAATGCTCGCCCCAAAAAGACTCGCGCCAATACACATATCAATATTTTCTTGCCGTGTTTAGTTAAAACACTTTTACAAATGTTTCATAATTTACTTACCCCTGTAACCAGCGACGAGCACATTGGAGTACCGCCCACATTCCCTATGTGTACATTGATACGTAGATATATTGTATAGCACAAGCTGCCGTTATTTCGTTAAATGTATGGATGTCAGCTTCTCGCTGTTCACGGCAAGAATGATGACGTCACACATTTTAGATTCAAGCGAGGCTATATCCCCTCCCCATGGAGCGAGCCGGTTCCAAGGAGGAGCTACAGCCGGCGCCATGTGGAGGGGGAAATAATACGTTTTTATCACTTAGGGCAGGTCCAGATATATTCATATGTCCGTGATTGGCCCATAGAAAAAGCAAATAACAACCAAAGAAAATCACACAAATCTGACAGGAGATCTCGCCTGAGATCTATCTCGATCTCGCAAAACATAGAGAATCCCTCGGCTGAGGGATTTTCCCCCTTTTGCATAATGCAATTATCATGCATAATGTATGATAATTATTATAATGTATTGATGAAAGATCGGAAGTGACTAATGTAAAATAATCCATGTAATCAAATGTCTTATTTGTAAAAAAATAAGTCTTCAAAGATAAGTACATCCGATTCCAATTACTTGTTATTCCCGCGTCTGGCAAAGTTAAGCGAAAAGTCGTAAGTCTCAACGGACGTACATTCGTTTTGCTTTACCTACTTATGGTAAGCGCGATGGAAAAGCAAAATGTTCCCAAGTCCATTCGGAGCGATTACGAGATGATGTACTGATCTAGTGGTTGAAACCCTTCAGGATATCTTCAGGAGTTTCACTTATAATTCAAGTCACGTCGCAGGCGAGGATCAAAAATATTTATACTTTATTTTACAGCCAGAGTTTGTTTTATAGACAGAGTATGGAGAACCAATGTAAGTAGAACTTACGTACATATCTACGTGTGCACAACTTGCTTGAGATTCTAGTTGGCGATTGAGAAAAAAAGTTTTTTTTTGGGTTAATGGAAGAAGTGTTTTGTAGCTGTGATTACCTAACCCAGGAGTCGGAATTTGCGGGTTTTTGCATAGGCGTCTGCGGCTCTTCAGACATCAATTGCAATTTCACCTCTACTCAACCAGCCTTATGAGATGGAAGAAAATGGAAAATGAATCCGCAATGGGAGTTATTTTTTTGCATTCCAAACACAAAACTGGTTTAAATTTAATAAGGAATCTATGCGTGAGTCTGTTTATAGAAACATTTAAATGGGCAGAAGTTATATTACAGTAAGAATCTACATAACACAAAGCAAATCGTAATTATTGTTCCACCACATTTACCACAGTACGATTACAAACCCCCTCCCCCCACCCCGTTATAAAATGGCTCTCTGATTTATTTGTTATCCTGTTTCTTTGACAAATTGGCTCTTCTCACTTGACAAATTGCAGAACCCAGACCTACTTTATCATAACCTCCATATTATTACTAAATCAGGCCAACTAGTAGATACCTTTAGGTGCTATATTATAACGTAATGTAGCTAAACGTTGATGTGGTGGGTATATTGTAACGAAGATAATTCTTGGTTTAACAATGATATATTATCTATTTTGATCCTTGTTGGTACATAAAATGATAAAGTTTTTTTAAATTGTGAATTTCGTGGACCCTGATTTCTGCTATTTCACACTATACTCAACTAATAGTGTTTAAATTAGATACTTGAAAATTCAGAATTTTTGTGAATGAATATTTATAATTGAATAACTTTTTATAGCAACTTTTAAAACGAAGATCCTGGGTTCGAGTCCCAGTTGCGACCGTTACTTTTGTTATTTTTCTGTATCTTGTTCTTTGTCCTTTTTTTTGGATTTAATAGTTTATCTTCTTCTTCAATGGAATACTATATTATTTATTTTCCCTACATATTTTCGTTGTCGAGATATTTTCGATTGGAATAAAGCTTCGTTAGGGCTGGGTGGTTATATTTGAAAATTGCCTTTACAATGGCATTCAGTGTCAAAAAATAGCTTTTAAAGTACCTATATCGGAATTTTAATCCTAAATGCAAGATTTCCATGAAATTTGCAGGAAATTAATTTCCCTAAAAAGACACTCCTTCCACAAAAATACCCCCCACACAGTATCCCTAAAGATGACATTGACCTAAGGGATAGTATTTTCTTTAGAGCCTCCTGCGTTAATGTGAAAAAGGGTACTTTAACTAATATTACAAATTAAATAGAAGCCAAAAGCACAACATATTGTGTGGCAATTTCTCCAAAGTACACAACATTATATTCTCGTTCGATACAATAAACAACTTTGCCGTGAAAACTTATTACAGTCCGTATAAAATATTAGGCCTCTGTGAATACCCTCCAAACAGACCACCTTTAAAGTCAATACACCCCTTCGTATAAAACACTGTAAACCTTAATATACCGCTATCAATACGGAAATTCCGAATTCACAAGAGGCGGGCGTTCCCATACGAAAACAGTACGGAACTTATCTGCGTAGGATTCCAATAATACAAAGTGCTTTTTGGAATTTTTCCGCTTTATAGGCTCACATAAGGACGATTATCGCTTGTTTGTGACTCCGATCCTTATACAACCTGCCCCGAAAGTTAAGCGCCGATAAAAAAGGAGTATATTCGCATTTGACGATTGGAAAAAAGTTTATTTTTACTATTATGATTAAGGTCAGAGCCCTCAAATGAACGGAATTACTAAAAAAGACGGTGGTGCTATGTAATGAAATTGAGTTTTTCTTTAAAAAACAACCATCATAGATAAAATCTTAAAACATTCTGATTTTAAACAAGACGCATTTCTTTGAAGAATCGCTAAGATTTGTTTTTGTCAATTTATAATTAAAATGATTCAAAGGAAAAGTCAATTAGATCACAGCAGAGTGGGAACAAGTTCCCCAGGACTATTATAGGTTAAGGCGTATAATATGCACATTGTTTCTATAATGTGATGTAAGAGTCCTGAAATCCCGGGACTATTGGGACTACGGCGTCCCAAATTTGGGGAACGTTGTGAGAAAGAATAAGGAAGGTAACAGGAAACGAGGCTTGGAAGTACAAATCTGGCTAATCATAATATGTGGTTCCAAAACAATTCAAAGTCCTTGGATCTTCATAATATCCAGTCAGTTTAGGAAAAATGCGGTATACCTACTTACATAAAATATAAGTGTTAGTCCCCGTGTGCAGAGAGAATGAACCGCCGAATAACAAAAGTAAAAAAAAAACACTATCATTCAAAGGTATCATAGATAAAACATTTCTATTTTACTATATACACCGACGTAGAGGAACAAACAATCAACACTCCAAATAAATTCGTTTGATATTCTTCTTTGTGTGCCGTATCAGGTCCCCCCGACGTTGGCGAACACTCTTGAAAATGTCTCTCTGTCTTGCGCTGCCCGGAATAGCTCCTCCACACTTCTAATGCCGGTCCACTCCCGTATATTTCGCAGCCAAGACATTTGTCTCCTACCAGGCCCTCGGTGACCCTCTATCTTCCCTTTCAATATTAGATGGAGCAAGTGATGCTTCTCCCCTCGAAGTATATGACACAGATATGAAATTTTCCTGATTTTTATTAATGTAAGCAGTTCTCTATCTGCTCTAGCCCGCCTGAGATTTTCTGTATTGGTGATCATATCGGTCCATGGTACCTTGAGCATTCTCCGGTGAAGCCACATTTCAAAAGCCTGTTCAATACATGTTAATGGTATTTACTTTCAAGGTCCACGTTTCGCATCCATACAGCAAGACCGTGATATCCTTACCAACTTATTATTAAAGGTATTTTAGTAGGAGATTTTAGATTTGAAATTGATAAACATTGCACAAAAAATTATAATTTTATAACAGTTAAAAAAATTTCGGAAAGCCAACTGTCGGGGATTAACCGTCACTTCGCTGAACATGGTCAGAGCCATTTGAAGCAAAGTTTCAAATTCACTTAGAGGCATCTCACTTACTGAGAGAAATTTGCTGCTATAGAATAATGGGCGCGAAATACAAAGTTATAATTTTTTTGAAAACCACCTAAGCATGTAAGTTTATGTTTTTTCGACATGTGATCCTTCACCCCCTAAAAATGTGAAGGTTTTTTTCTGTTTTTTTTTTTCTAAATTATTTGATCTATCCTCAATCCATTGGAAGTCTGGCTTCTTAGCTTTCGAAAACAAATAAGGTGGAAATTATTGTACGATGGAGTGGGTGGTAGTAAAAATCGTACCCTTATGGTATTGGGTCAGTTTTGTAGGGCCATACGATGGCCATAAATCGGGAATATAGGCGGTGAATGTTTCCAAGTGCACCAATTTAAAATGTTTACTGGTCAATTTGACCGTCGGCGTTCAGACATGGCCGCTCATAATGTTCACAAAATTCCGTCCACGTAAGAGTGTTAAACATTACGTGTTTTAATAATAACGTGTTATTGCGCAGACACGGTGATGTGCGGATTAAAAACACGCCAATAACAAATAACTTAACACGCCAAGCACATTTTTATTTCAGCCGTTGCTGTTTATGAGGCCAAGACGTGTATAAAGATCTATAGCACCCTTATTATTATTAGCCATCGGAAATATATACATAACTAGCGAGTTTCCGGGATGTGTTGCTATGTTACTTAATAAGGAAATTCTCTCTGCGTGTCCTTTCCCATTCGTCCTGTTCCCCTTCCGCCTCCCCTTCTTCTCTCGCGTCCCCTTCCCCTCACGCGTTATCACTCCGCCTTCCCTCTCCGCACTCCCCTCCCTTCTCCCACATTCCATACATTCAGTCCCGGTACATTCTGTTTTCAAACAGCTCGCGTGCCACCTATTGTAATTTTTTTATACAAATTTCCATGCCAGAGCTCACCAGTATATAATACAGAAACCATCGCAGGATTGCACACAGTAAATCCCCAAAGTTTCATCGCAAACGGATGAATGGTTAGCAAAGCAAAATTTCATGATACCAGAACTCACTGTTATGTATAGAAGCCATCGCGGGCATGCGGACATCAAATCCCCAAGGTTCATCGCAAACGGATGAACGGTTTAGCAAAGCATAGACGTCACATTTATCCTCAAGCATATTTGATTTTTATATGGGTATATAGATATTTGGTTTAAAATTTAGAAGTAGACAAATGAGGAACGCAGTTCTGAAGCTAAAACAGTTCTTCTAGAACCTGCTTCAGTAAAAATCACATGTGACCGAAAGAAAAACAATTTTAATAAATTATTGTTAAAAATTAACACACTAACATTACTAACACTTAATTCGGGAGGCGGGTATGGGTACAGCCACCCTGGAAACCTTTTATTGGATAACCAACTTCTCTACCGTAGGTCACCCCAAGTGCTTCGTTACGATGGCTGACTTAGCAGGGGTGCCTGGGTTCATGGGGTGAGGATTTTGCGTCTTGAACATCTTGAACATTTGAATATCGCCTTTCACCATAGTGGGAAAGATAGATTCATACTTCTGTCACTCCTGGACACTTTGACACCCAGATTCCCATCCACTCCTCATATCTTTTCTTCCCGGATCTTCCTCTTCCTTCTTTCCTAAAAATACCCTCCACACAGCAATCCCCAAAGATGATATAGGGGAACTATTTTCCTTGGGCCTCCTGTGTGAAGCTAATGTAAAAAAAACAATGTTTACCAGCATAATTAACACTTGTCATGATTAACACTATATACACACTAATCGAAACTTCTTAAAAGTGTGTGAATATGGATGTATTATTAATATGCATGCCATGTACACAATTACATAACGGTCAATTGCACATTGAAAGAAACTACAAATCGATGCGTAAAAAAAACCTTTAAATAAGCTACGGGCTGTAATATATAAGAATACCTTATCATACAAATGCGCGTATCAAATACGATATGCCTCCGTAATGTAAAAATGTATACGGGTACCTACCAGTAAAACCTCTTACGCTATAACTACATAATATTATGTAGATGGTTAGTAATTAAAACTGTTATTTAGAGCAGTAAATAAATGTATTGCATAATTTTAGTCAAGATATTACCTCTTGGAAGTAGAGATGTCGAAAGTGAAAAAAAATATCGATGTATCGATATTCATTAAAATATCGATGTCGATATATCGAGGGAAAACATCGATGTATCGATATATCTGTCAAATTGTCAAAAGTTTTTGCGTTTTTAAAATAATAGTGTATTCAGCTCAATATTAGCAATAGTAATTTTTAAACACGATTGAGCATTATTTAAATGTACAAAAATCTCAATAAAAATTAAGGTATTTTTATCAGTATTTCTTTTATTATGTAATAATTACAAAAATATCAAACACTAAAAAGCTCTCTTCTAACTTATATGTTAACTGAGACGCATACAACATTTGTATGCGTCTCAGTAACATGCTATTGGCGTATTAATCTGTCAAAAAGGACTTCGTGTTTGGAACAAGGTATAGTCAATAATCATAGACAATTGGGAACCAACACATAGAAGCGGCTTAGATAAAAATGGCGAAAAATAGCATACATTTCTATGTATGTACCTACACATATGAGATAGTATTAGTGATCACAAATACTAATGCAAAGACAATAGATTTGTAAGCTACAAATAGTTAAAATTTCAACCGCCAGATGTCATGACCCAATACAGTTACTTTTTTCCGTTCATTCCTATACGGTTTTGGATTCTAGTGACTTTAGTTGCATAAATAAATAAAAATATCGTTTTTGATCCAATTTTCGATATTTGATATTTTGTATCGATATATCGGATCAAAATATATCGGCTAAAAATATCGATGTATTGAATTAACAAATATCGATACATCGATATATCGATACTTTTTCAACAAGCCTACTTGGAAGTACAATATAGGAATAATATAATGTTGATGATATTTTCGATTAAATAAGTAATGGTGCGTACAAAGTGATTTGTTTTCATTTAATCTAATATTGTTTGGTAATAAAAAAATAATAAAATAGTCAGAAGATAGGTTTTCTGAATCATAAATTTATGAAAAATAACGTTTATAAAATGTAGTTTCTATATTCACCGTGTGTTATTATTGGGAGCGGTTTATATTATTTGTATGTCGGGTGTATTACATAGGATAGTAGAAGGAGAGATCGTTGAACTGAAAAATGGCACCGGTGTTCGGGAGATATAAAATTTATTGCAGTAGTTATTATTCTCTACCTTTGCCTGTAATATATTTGGATACGACGAAAATATACAGAAAAATATGTACCCACTCTATTTCTTTCCGGAAAAATAAAGAATCCAAAAATTGTAAGTTTCATTAAATTTGTTGCCCTTTATCTTCAGTTCTTAAAATAATTTTGTCTACATTTAGACATTTTAGAAACTAAATGAAATCATATTTTAGATGTTTCTATTTGAAATAATTACCAAATTATAACATTCTAATATCAAACGCGAAAATGTTAACCAAAAAGCTTTTTCAATTTTTTATAAGAAAAACTCTCTTTTACAATTTTTGAAGGTTATTCCCATCAACGTAATATATCATTGAAGAAGAAGATAACAATAATAATCTAAACGAAAATATGAAAGAGACACAGAAAACAGAAAAAAGATAATGGTCGCAACTTAATAGACAATCTCATATTTCAAAATCTTAGAATTCATAATATTATCTTCTACTAATAAGAAGAAGGGAGCAATAGCGAAATTGGTTAACGCGCACGTCCCGGTTAGACGAGAGGTCTGGGTTCGAGTCCCAGTTGCGACCATTGTCTTTTTTCTGTTTTCTGTGTCTTGTTCTCTTTCACATTTTAGTTTAGATTATTTTTGTTATCTTCTTCTTCCTTTAAAAACGTTTTACTCATAACAACTTTATTTTTAAGGATTTCTATATTTACAAAACTTTTACCTTCTATGTAGGGAATTTGTAGAAAACTGTCACTTTAATTTTTATAATATATAAATAATTTTTACAACTTTCAACTGCCAACAAAAAAATCCCGCCAAAATGTAATTATACACATTGATTAGTTTTATCCACGGAATCAAGTATTAGTATCTATTTGAAACAAACTGAAAAGAATAATTATATGTATTTCCAACGACGAACAAATCACGAATCTCAGCACCATAGAAAAAAATGGTAAAAATACATGTACGATATGGTGACCCGACAATTAGTCCTGCGACAATTCATCCGGCGACAGTTCATCCTGCGACAGTTCATCCGGCCGACAGTTCATCCTGCCAAAAGTTCACCCTGGCGACAGTTCATCCCGCCGACAATTCATCCGGCGACAATTCATCCTGCCTGATCATTTAGAAGATTTTTATTAAGTATGCAAATAGGATATACGGCCGTACAACCAAAATCGATATACTTATATCTGAAGGCATCTTGAGTGGAAATCCGCTGTAAAAATATTTTTACTAACAATAATTTCGACTCTCCGAAGAAGCATGCGTGAATAACAAAATACGACATACTTATACTTATAGGTTAGGTTAGGTTAGGTTGAATTGTCAGGATGAATTGTCGTCGGATGAATTGTCGGCGGGATGAACTGTCGGCAGGATGAACTGTCGGCAGGATGAACTGTGGCAGGATGAACTGTCAGCCGGATGAACTGTCGCAGGATGAACTATCGCCGGATGAATTGTCGCAGGATGAACTGTCATGGAACCGTACTATATATGGACGCTCCGGTCAGATGTGTTCTTCAGAGGCTCTAATGCAAAATGATGTTTTTGGCTAATAAGTTCTATTAGTTCCAGTTGTGTCTTTGTCAAGATTAAGGGTATTTTCTAAAGTATTGAAATGATAATCGGCATGGTGATCGTGTAGGTACTCAAGAATCATTAAATAATCGGTCGACCCAATTAATTATTTGATTAAAAAGATAAAGCTAAACTACAATAATTGATTATCGGTAGTCTTTGTATAACCTTATCGGTAGATATTCATTCATTCAATTATATTATAATAAATACGAATCACCATTTAAAACTGTTAAAATATATAAAGCCAATTTAAAACTCGCCTGTTTATTCATTACGCTAAACTGCGTTAAGCATGTTGTTTTTCTTCCAAAAATCCTGAATCCTTTGAGGTTCTTCATTCATCTGAAATAAAATAAACTGTTCAGTCAAATTTTTCACTGATTTTATCTTCACTCGGCGAACAATACAAACATTAAACTACTTTTTAACTTAAAGTTATTTAGGTTAGAGGTAATATTTTAACAAGAAAGTGGTTCGATTAACTCAGTACACTGTACGAATATAATTCTTAAAATATGACAAGTTGCTTATCATTCAGAATTATTATTGTAAAGTAGACAGGTAAAGATCGTTATCAATTTATTATTGTGGTTCAACATTATTATTTCTGCAGTAATTTTTTTTGGGAATTTTTAGCAGAATAAATCGCACGACGCCTTTATTTGCTTTGGATTTTAAATGATTGCAAGCGGGAATTTGCGTAAAAGCTTGTAGCAAAGGCGTGCGTTCATTAATTTCACGATTTTTTCAGATATTGAGATCTCTGAGGCATATTAATGTGTGGTTAAACAATGTACTTACATCCATGTTATATGGAGACCTGACAAGTAGTATGTAAGATATAATGAGTAAGATTATGAAAAGAAGTTTAGATCGTTCGTTGATCAAGTGTGAATGGATTGATTTAGGAGTTTCAGGCAACGCGCACAAGGAAGATGAAGTCGGGGTCGCCTAGGGAACAATCTTCCATACGGAGAAATCGCGTAAATGCAGTTAGATTAGGTTATAAAAGCTTCTTACATATTAAAAATGTAACGAGAAAACAAAAAAAATCAGAGTGTGCCATTTACACGTGGTAGAAGCGAAACCTTCAGAAAACTAAAGTAGACAAGAGTGGGAAGACTACGAAGCACTTTTTTTTCAATTTGAAGGAGGATTTTTTACATACTTTTGTCGTTGAATTCCAGTGCACTTTTTCCTATACATTTGGTCATCTTATTAGTATTTATGTTTTCTTCTTCGGAGTCGCCAGATGTATCTTTCTTGTGTGTTTTCTTTGCCTGTTCATTTTGGAGTGGTTTGAAGATTGGGTTAGTGATTTTTAAAAATAATTTTTGTTTTTTTTTTGGATTTCGTGGGATTCGAACCTTGGTCCCCTGAGTGTCTGGCCGCTAAGGTTCGTCAGGCGCTTTATACCACTAGACTAAAGGAGGCTTGCATGGGACCGTGGATTTATCGTATTATTTTGGAACCGAGCTCCCGTGAAAAAATAAATATTTTATTGCTATATTTCACTGTATCAGGCTAAATTCCATAGATGCATGTGTTTTTCTCTTTTTAGTGTCGCTCACTTTCGTTTCATCGAGTTTCAAATCACAAGGGTGGTAAAGAAGTTTTTACTTTAAAAAAAATAGCCAAGGTTCGCTAACCTTAGAAAAAAATATTAGCTTTGAAATAAAAATAAAAAGCAATATTTCACAACTTATTTGAATAACAATATCAACAAAAAATATTTGTAAGCCAATGATGCTTTATTAGTTTATTACCTTGAATTACATATTATTATTTATAACAGTTAAAATTCGCGTTAGCAAACCGTTTGTCTGCTTAACGATACCGTTTCGATAAGGCCTACGAACTACAATAGGTTGTATTTACGTACGTATCAGTGAATTATTAAAGATAAGGTTTTTAAGGTTTAAGAGCGATTTTTAATATCACGAACAAGTAGTTTTATGGTGGAATTACAAAAAATTATTTAATGTTTTTTATTAATAAAGAAGGAAGAGAAGAGAACCGCTAGGAAGTACTTGTTTATTCATATCTGGACAAAGCTACTTGTAGTAAAGTTTTGTTCCTGCATGCCAGTTTTTCATCAGGACAATACTGAGAGTATCTCTGTAAACTTTACGTCTATCCGATCTTTTAAAATGCGATAGGTAGTCATTGTAAGGTTATTTGTAAATTGCTATCAATTTTTTTCTTGTGATTACTCACAAGAGTCCCAACTTCTCCCGCCTGGAGCCAGTGAGACTATGGCTTCCAATTGGGTACGTTGTGAGGCTGTAATGAGGCGGTAATGGGGAGGGGAAGTAAATGTGGGAGACGAAGGTGAGGAAGTTCCTGGCTATTCAGATCTGGACTAAAGCCATTTCAAGCAACGTTTTAATTCTGAATGGTGGTCTTACAGTAAGGCGATACTGAGAGTGTCTTCCACTCTAAATTATCTTCCCTCTCAACTTAACCCAATTAGGGATGCCATAGACTCGCTGTCTCTAGAAGGTTGGGAGTAGGTGGAACTCTTGTGCGGTACGCATCTTATAAAGGCGAAAGTTTGCATGGATGTATATTTGTTACTCTTTCACGCAAAAACTACTGAATGGATTTTAACGAAACTCTACAATAATATAGCTCATACACCAGAATAACATATATAGAATAACGAGCTCTGGCATTATGAAATTTGTATAAAAAAACTGCAATAGGGTGCACGCATGCTGTTTGAAAATTGAATGTACCGGGCATGAATATATGGAATGCGGGAGGGTGGAGGGGAACCCGGGAGGGGGGAGGGGAACTCAGGAGGGAGGAGGGGAACTTGGGAGGGGGATTCGCGGGCAACGCATGCCGGTAACCAGCTGGTATCAAAACAATTCAACAATGGGGTACGTCGTTGAATGAAGTTTCAAGGAGTTTCAAGGAAAAATGATTAGCAAACCTAACCTAACCTAATCTCGCAAAGTTTCACGGCATGATTGTGGAAAAGGGTGTAGAATATATTATTAGATATGTAAGGTTTCGTTGAGATGATTTTATTACTGAACGAAAAACATGCCAGCAAATGTCAGGTACAAACCTAATGACTTTAAAGGATGATTTCTCGTAGTTTCGTAGAATTTTCACTAATGACTATGCACTCTTTACTTGTAGGTGCATTTTGTTATTCTTATTACTAAGGCATGCGTGTAAATGATAGCTAAGGTTACAATAATATCAATGGGTATATTATAACTCGACTGTTGACTGTCCCATTAGTTTTCTTATCGGATGGTGCCAAGCCCACTGCGTTGCGACAAGTTGTTTGCAAATAAACGCGAATTTTAGGATAACAATTATGTTTTCTTCCATTGTAAAGCAGTATTTCCCAAAAGTTCAACAAAATAAACCTTCATATTATCATTCCTACAATTGTTACAACATCATATATAATATTTTTTTTAGGTTTAATAATCATTTGTAAATTGCCCATTAAACACAAATTGAAGCAATTCAAAACAAATTCTTAAAATATCTTTGGTACAGGTATAGATCATTTAGGTCTCAAAGAATCGTCGAGTCTCCCTTATTATTACGGCGAGAAATATGATACAATCCGTGTTAGAAAGAGAATAAACCACGTTTTATATTTAACTCAAAAAGTTAACCACAGAAAAAAATAATAAAATCTGTACACACCACTTCTATTTTTATATACTTGAGGGAGCGGGCCGTATCGGTAGATACAGGACGAGAAATAAAAGGCGTCAGTCGGTGTAGTGAGTCAGTCTTTATTTGGAGCTACGCACGTAGCGAGGTCGAAGCGGAGCGGAGTGACAGTGGTGCCGTTAGTGATGCTGCTGCGTGATGATGAGTGAAGAAGGTCAGGAGACTACGACGGTGAAGATCACAGGTCTTCAGGGAGCCGGCGTGTTGTTCTACACCATGGCGGTGTAGAAGTGACCTTGGTCCAGGCGGTCGACCGTCGTCGTGTTGACGAGGTATGGCGGCTGTGTGGCCTTTGGTTGCTGGCTCATTGCCGGTTGCTGGTTGCTGGCTCGTTGCCGGTTGTTGATTGCTGGCTCGTTGCCGGTTGCTGGTTGCTGGCTCGTTGCCGGTTGCTAGTTGCTGGCTCGTCGCCGGTTGGTAGTTGCTGGCTCGTTGCCGGTTTCTGGTTGCTGGCTCGTTGCCGGTTGTTGGTTGCTGGCTCGTTGCCGGTTGCTGGTTGCTAGCTCGTTGCTGGTGTTACACTGGACAAATGTTGATCACTGCTGACTGCGCGGGGCCGGTGCCCGGCGCAGGCACGTACTTAGTCGCGGCACTGCTCGGACTGTGTTGCTTGACCGATGAATGGGAAGATACTGACTGACTGACTGCAGCGGACGAGCGATCGGCTGCTTATATAGCCGCGGCGAGTAATTACTCTCGCGGTAGGTAATGCTGGGTGAACTCACGCAAAGCTGAGATATCGCTCGAACCTTCTGTGGGCACTTGTATGGTACAGCCACACGTTCTAGGCCTTTCGCGTAAGTGGCAGAATTATTATTTACGAGGCGGCGCGGCCAGCCGTAGTAACTGTAGGTAGTTCGTAGTGTTATTCTAGCGCGTTCAGTCGGAGTCCAGTGGCGACGCAATGAATTCGGCAGACGTGGCCGCCGGGTTTCGCTACAACCGTAGATTCTTCAGGGCAGTATACTCTACTGTGGAGTATTATACTACCCTGAAGATTCTACGGTTCTGATTTGGCGTAAATTGTATAAAAATAGAAGTGGTTTTAACATAGTTATTGTTTTATTTTAAATGAAAAAATATTATTTAAAGAAAGTCCATAAAATTGTATTGTTCTGATCATGGTTTTTGCTGTATATAATTATGTTCAGATTTTTTTTAACACAACGAGGAAATCTACATGTATTTTTAATGTAATGATAAAAAATGAAAAGATTCAACTGTTGAATTCGTTGAATTGTAATAAATAAATGTTATAAGTCGAAACTGATTTTTATTAAAGTATCGGTAAAATATGTGTTTAGGTTATAAAAGTATTTTACAAGTATTCTACGTTATATTTAAATATGATGTGTGGACGTTTTTTTTTTAAATAAACATGATGAAGTAAACCTCGGTGTCTAATAATGACAATATATTTCTTTCGATAAATTATAACAGATATTTTCTGGGAAATGATTAAGAAATTAACTCTAATTTTGAGTGCAGAAATTCTCTAGGCAAGCTTTGAAATTTGGGGTTGGTACGGTCATCGTTAAAGAAAGGACGTTAAAACGGTTTTTAAAAAAATGTGCTCCCTATAAAACTTTTGAAAGCCTTTGCATTTTACTTGTTATGTGTACGTAGCTACTATAACAAGGCTTGAAAATCTTTATCAAAACCAATAATCAAATAATTGATAAGAAGCGGTGATCCATATTAATTTATCCTGTACGACTGAATTTCTGCTGTATAAATGTGGATTCTTCCACATACTTATATGCATCTAATATATTATCAATCACAATAATTACTTATCAAAGAAGTATGCGTTCGGTTCCTCCAATTAATTTAAAAAAAATAATAAATTTATTCTTTCTGTGAATATTATTATTGTTATTTATTATTGTTACGATATTATTGTCTAGAGATTTCAATTCAGAGAAATGATTTCTGTATTTTTTGTGAAATGGCTGCCAAAACAATGTAATGAAATTGCGAGTAGGAAAATTTTCACCGTCGAATCGTGGCAATTTTTAAATTGAAAATACGAGTCTATCCATCGGCAACAAGAAGAGGATCATGCCGGACGATTGTCATTTGGGACCGTTGCTTTCATTTCCTGATTTTTTTAAAAGGGAAAATGGAAAACAGTCAACGATGCTAAAAGTGCTTCCAACTATTACAGATTTTATGAAAGATAACGTAATATATACATAGTTCCGAAATAGATGCCCACGAAAAAATATATGTTAAAATAATTAATTTAATTTGCAATTCTAGAAGGATATTTGGTATTTTTTATAAATTTTTGATATGTACTAATATTTTATTTTATTTTATTTTTTAAATTATCTAACGTTTCTTCCCCAAATAAGTTAAGTTGGGTTAGGTTAAATTATTTTATATAACGTTCCGTCAGGTTAGGACGTATGAAGGAAATCACAGAATTAAACAAAGTTAATTTTAATAAAAATCCTGTAGGTTGGAAAATTCCGACGGGATAACAATAAAATAATAATATTAAAATTTAAGCATATTAGATTTGTCAAAAAATTTATATATAAAATTTGCAAAAATCAGTCATTTTAAATACATGTAGGATTACAAAAGATTTTTTAAATATTTATATTGAGGAATCAGTAGGATTTATAGGTCCAATTAGGAGTTCCACCGAGCCGAACCCTCAGATATAATAATATCTGGAGTCGGTGAATTATTTTCCCATTTGGTCTCTTTGACATGTTGTTCTTGTATTATTTTGTATTTATTATACTTATATACTGCAAGTGCGTAACGTGGATTGACTAGGTGATCATTTGTGGAAAAGTGCGTGAAAGGGTTATGTTTTTCCTGCTGGAACGATTTAAACCGGACATAAAATCGGATTAAAAAACAAAAAAGCCATTTTTAAAATAAATTTTAACGTTGAAGAATAAAACATATTATATACGTAATACTCAATACCATTGCAATACAAACTTCATTATATCCAACCTTACTTTGTTATAATTGCAGTTATTTTTCCTTCATTATGTGCAGCTTTTATTATATTTCATCTGAGTTTTATTTTATTTAATTTCAATTTATTATTTCATAATAAATAATCTGTTCATAATATTTTATTAAATTGTAAAGCTAGGCAACATGCCATAGCACGGGCAAAGTACTCAGTGAGGCCCACTTCATCATATCATGGTGTTTGAAAATTCAAAATATTGTTGTATCAATAAAAAAAAGCAAAAAGATTGATTGCAAGGTAAAAGTTTCGCAAATTGAAAAAGGTGTCATCTTATTCATACTAACAGTGATTCCTGGGAATATTTGGAGTAAAAAATGAAGAAGACGTTTTGGTCTCCAGTGACTTCATTTTTTTTCATCTAAAATCATTAAAAATCAGTGGGAATTGGACAGTTGGAGTCGAGGTGGAGCGTTGGGCGAATGACCAGTGTGACCACTGACGTCATGTGAAAAAAGAACTAAAAAACAAAAACAAAAAATGTCACCAAACACCAAAATTTCATTAACATTTTTTTACTCCAAATAATTTTATCCGGTAATTAAATCCGGTATATCTCTTCACCCTGTAATAACAATTAAATAAATATTTTGTTTTATGAGTACGTATGCATATTGAAAAAAAAAATTAATCGTTCATAGTGGAGTTCAACTTTGAGAACCATCCTGAAAACTGAAAAGGGTGAAAAGCGATTCTCTTCAAACACATTTTTCTTCCCTTTTTCACAGATCCATGATTGCTTTTCTGCTTTATTGAAAAACGAAACGACACACTAACGAAAGCTGTGTTTTAGAAGGGAAGTTGAAGTTATAATATTTATATTTAACACATAAGTTTACATACATAGATTGAGTCTTAATTTTTTTAATCAATAATTACTTAAGGTTAAACGCCACGTACGTTATAATGTACGCATTCACAGATGGCGCCAATTAAATTATTAAAGGTTTTTCATACTTTTCGCACGTTTTGATTTGAAATATTAAGGTAAATTAATTGTTTGCGCCCGTACATATTTTATATGAATATAAATAAATAGTTTTGTCCATAAACAAACCCAAATATTTCAAGAAAGGCTGAAAAGTACAATATTGGATCGTCACCGCTACGAAATTGAATTTTTCAGCCTCTCTAATTTGATTTACACTTATCAATTCCAATTTTGAAAATTAAAAGTTCATTGAGCTTGAAGAATATTACGCGTTACGCAGGAATATAATTTCAAATCACGCGTACACCCATGCTCCAACAATCGAAATTTGTATGTTTAATTTTTTTGAAAAATACACACATTTTTTTAAACGAAAAATAATTTAGCACCGTTGTGATTTGAAACTCTATGAAAGGAAAAAGAGACACTAAAAAGAAACAACCTCCACCTGTAAGATTTGATCTGCGAGATAATGAGATAGAATAATTGTTCTCCTCTTTGTGCGATGCTTCGTAGCCTCCTCACTCTTGTCTACTTTAGTTTTTTTAAGATTTCACTTCTACCGCGTGTGGACTGACCACTTGTAATTTTTTTCAATTTATTTTATTTTAATGTAAGAAAAGTCTTACAAAACTGAGTTTATTCGTCACGATTGAAACAAATCTCTCAATTCTACATATTTATTAGGCAAAGTAAATAAATAACCCTTCCAATCCACTCCAATAATCCCACTGGTGCCATGAAATTGGATGAAAAATGATTGACCCCACATATAATGTAGCCAGTGGCGCATCGAATAGGGGGCAGCCCCATTTTAAAACGGCCGAAAAGGGGAAAACAATAATTTAATAATAAAAACAAATTCACAAGGGGACGCGCGGGAAACGGACATCGCAGGATATCAGCCGATCAAAAACAGGATATGAATTGTTAATTTTATATTAACCTTGAACTTTGGCGAGTGAAACTGTTTTCATGGGGAGGAAATTCCTATATAACTACTTTACAGTGATGTGGAGAACAACTGGATAGGCCTAAAATGTATTTTGCCAATTTCTTTTGGTGTTCTGTCAACTCTTGTACTTTCTCTACTAAAAGATATAAATAATCTTAAGAAAGAAAATATTCTATGAGTTTCGATTATTTTCTTTATTTTATTCTTTCGTTTAGTTTTAAGTTTTTTGGGTTTAATAAAATCTATTGTTTAATTTTTAATTATTAACAAGTCTGCTAGGTAATTATTTGGTATTACACATGACAGCACTATCATTGCAAAATCATGTGTGTTCTTGGTGTGAAAATTTAATCGCTTAGAAATATTGTAGATGCTTTAATTAAATTCTGCTAGGGGAGGAATGCAGATCCCGCCAATGTGGGGGATTTTAATAAAAATGCACTTTCTAGATGAGAAAAGTGTGGAAAAGTTGAATCAAAAAGAAATTAAGGTGCGCTCGGCAAAATTGAGGGAGATACAGCCGTTTAAAGTATGAATAAAATGTCACTTTATGAACCGATACTGTCAGCCATTTTGTAACCTTAAAGTTGGTAGCACTTGTAATCGTCCTCTAAAAACATGGTTTATGTAACATGGTTTGTGCCCCTTTATAACGCCTACTCGCGTCAACGCAAGATAAATATCCCAGTTTTCAAGTAGTTTAGCGGCTACGCCAGGTTTGTGTAACATGGTTTGTGACCATTATTAATTCTGTTTTTCATAATTACGCGTCTTATTATATATCACACGAAGTTGGCTACAATCGTATCAACCTTCGGTCATAGCAAGTCTGAGATATAATACAAATTGGCCTTTAAAATAATAGAGCATTTTTTAATTAGTCTTTTCACAAGCCCAGAAAAAATAAAGTATCAGGCCTATAAAAACTGCTTTAAAGTTCAAAATCTCCTACTTATGAACCCCTTTTCAAATATGGTTTTCTGGTAGGTATAATGAAAAAAATTAAAATCTTTAAGAAATTATAGTAAATTATTTCCATATTTAAATATTATATTTACTTTTTGGCGATGTTTTTTTTCTTGTGTGAATCAAAACGGACGGCTGGTATTAAACGGAAATTTTTACTTAATCGCCATCTACATAAGGAGTGTAATTGTTAGTGGCCCGATTCCAAATATTACACAACGTGATGCATCGCCTTAATGACTGAATATGATTGAAATGACTGAATATATGACTGAAATGACTGAAAATGACTGAATATATTTTTCATTACATGTCATTTTTAGATTTTCAATTTTTTCAGCTACTAAAATGGTCTGCTGTTTCAGAAAACAGTTCGGTACATATACGATACGGAAAGACATAGTTAAGACGGTTGATTACTAAATATGGATTATAAAATTATTGTTTTTCACTTCGAAGATAAGAGAAACACGGGCCTTCTGTGTAGGTACTTGGTACTTGTTTCCAAAGTAAGATTTATACCATTTGTTACAAACTACCCCTTAAACGGGCCAAAAGTAGGAACACGTCGTTTAAGTTCCACTCAGCGATAACATACATCCCGCCTAAATAAATCGTCTCCCGTTCACCTCAAGTCCGTAACATGTAAAACCAGCGGTTCAGTTGTTCAACCGACATTACCATTACCGCCGGGCATTGTTTTCTTTGTGTTTTTTCCGACCTACACGCCGCTGCGGGCTTTGGGAACAATCGGGCCGCGGCCTTCCGCGCATGCACACAAAAGCCCGCCAATTGACAGGTGGCGGCCATTGTTAAGGCATCGGCTCGACGCGGGCCGCATTGTTGGACCAATCAGATTTGTCCGCCGATTGGGTGTACAATGTGTAAACGTGTAGCCGGACCTTTGGCGTAATTAATAAACCATCGCAAGTTACGACCCTTGGGGTTAGGCACATCTTTTAGAGGATTTCACAAATGTCCGGTACTTAAATTCGTTATATATATTAGTTCCACATAGGAGGCAATAAGAAAGCTGCTGTGTAGCGGGTCTGTTCAAGATCTTAAGGAGAGAAAGTTCTGGGAAGGAAAAGAGTATGAGGGGTGGGTAGTAATCTGGGAATCAGTGTGTCCAGGAGTGACGGACAAATGAATCCACTCCTCCCATTGCGGTGCAAGGCGATGGGTCGATATAGTCCCGTTGGAGAGTTCCAAATGTCTCCCTCAATCAGTTCATCCTGATTCGGCGTGCTATGCAGTTGGTGAGCAGACGAAACTGCCGTCAAGAACCGGACAAACCTCACCCCATGAACCTTATTACCCCTGCTAAGTCACCAAACTTAGCGAACCACTTGGGGTGACCTATGGCAGAGGTGTTGGTTATCCAATAAAATACGTTTTCATTATCATCATCATTATCATTACATCATTCATTACATAGTATAAAATGAAGTCACTCAAAATGTATGTGCGCGTTAATCTTTTAAACTACGCAACGGATTTTCATACGGTTTTCACCAATAGATAGAGTGATTGAAGAGGAATGTTTATATGTATAATACATGTAAATTATATTAGAGAAAAGCCGAGAAATTCAAAGAAAACATATTTTTGTGCGATTTAAAACGGCTGGCGGGCCGTACTTTTGAAATTCGTTCTACGGAAGAAATTGGAAAATAGATGTCCTAGAGTAAGTAGGATTTGACTTTCCCTTTTCAAATATACACTGTTGCATTGCAAGCATTGTATAATTAGTGGCGAGTTTATATGTAAAATACATGCTTATTATAGTAGAGAAAAGCCGAGAAATTCGAATACTCAATTCAGGCAGCGGGCAGCGGGCAGCTGGCAAGCGGGTGGTGTGGATTTTATAAAGATTGGTAATGGCGTTGTGTTTCGTTAACCACAGCAACGTGTGTCCGGGTTTGCTAGTAATTTATAAATCGTAAAAAAAATGTAAAATATAGAGTTCAGTAAAAATTACACAATAGTGAAAAAAAAAGTATCATGTGAGGAGAAAGATTTGATTTTATGAAGATGTAAGCTAAGTTTCTTCCTTTAGAATTGTTCCTTCTTAGTTCATTTGAGTGTGTTCTAAGAAGGCCTAGTATTCCTAAAGTGCGATCTCTAAAAGAACCATGCGCATGTTTAAATTCAACGATGGTTTGTAAGTTGTCCTACTTGGCTTTTCATTTCTACCCACTGATGTACTGGGCCTTGCAGGGCTACCTTAATAGGCCGAGAAGCCTCCAGGACTTGTGCGAGATACCCTCTCTGGCATCATACCTCACTCCTCACTCACTTTCAGGCATCGCAGAAGGGGAGCTAATTGACGAAATGACCACTCAGTTCCCTAGTATTTTCCATCAAATTACAAATAATCGTTTTTGCGATTGACGACTTGTTTAAGAATTTAATATTGATGCAGTGCGAAAGTTCGCCGAAGGCATTTACGAAACTTTTAGTGCATTTTTGAAGAAAAAACTTGTTTAGCGCCGTTGCGATGAAACGAAAAAGCGACACTAAAAAGAGACAAACACATAAATCGATGAGATAGAATAATCGGTCTTCTCTTTTTGCGGTGCTTCGTAGCCTCCCTATTGTCTACTTTTGTTTACTGAAGGTTTCACTTTTACCGCGTGAGAGCTGACCTGCATTTTTTTTATTATCATTTAGACATTGAATGAAACTTATAACAAAACATGACTTGAGTTTTCTGGGATATTCTTTTATAAGTGTATACCTCACAAGAGTCTCAGCTGTCGGTCTGGAGCCAGTGAAACTACGGCATCCCCAATTGGGGTACGTTGTGAGGCTGAAGGTAGTGGGATGAGGAATTAGATGGGGAAGGGAAGGTGGGGAATTCCAGGCTATTCAGATCTGGTCACCATACACGGCCAAAGCCATTTCAAGCTACGTTTCAATTCTGAATGGTGGTCTTACACCAGAGCGATACTGAGAGTGTCTTCCACTCTGGAACGTGCCACAAATGAATGGTATATTATTTTTAACTAGCTGGTACCCGGCATGCGTTGCTACGCTATTTAATAAAGAAATTGCTTCTCCCTGCGTGTCCTTTCCCATTCGTCCCGTTCCCCTTCCGCCCCCCCCCCCTCATTCCTCAATCACATCCTCTTCCCCTCTCTTGTTTCCGCCCAACCTCCTCCACCTTCCCTCTCCCCACTCCACTCCCCCCCTTCCCCCGTCCAGCAAACCCCCCTCCCACGTTCCCATCCCCCCTCCCAGGTTCCCCTCCCCCCTCCCTTGTTCCCCTCCCCCCAAACTGGTTCCCCTCCCCCCTCCCGCATTCCATAAATTAATTCCCGGTACATTTATTTTTCAAACAGCTCGCGTGCCACCTATTGAAATTTTTTTATACAAATTTCATAATGCCAGAGCTCACCAGACAATAATGAACACAACAAAAAAATAATTATCCAATTTTTCGAAAGTTATGCGCGTACATACATTTCGGCGATTCATTTTTATACAAATTTCATAATGCCAGAGCTCACCAGTAGTTTTATACAAACCTTGTTCTGACAATAACGAACACAACAAAAAAAGAATTATCCAATTTGTTGCAGTCGTTCGGTAGTTATGCGGGAACATACATTTCGGCGATTCATTTTTATTAATATAGATGAACTTATTGTGAAATAATACGAATTAATCACATAAAATTTATTTGCGCACGCCGGGATTTGATCCCGCGACCTTCGGATTTCGAGTCATGAGCCTTATCCCTCGGCCCCGGAGGATATTGCAAAAGAGGTACATTATGAAGTATCACTTCGTCAGTGTTTTTTTGGTAAGTTTGAATATTTAAAGTTACCCTTCAATTACAAACTTATGAAGGATTAATTGATTTATTAACCCGTTCTTGACGATACAACAGTGACCCATTATCTTTATATTACCTAGCTTTATTGTCAACTTGAAATTAGTCGGACATAAAACATTTTTGAACCGCATGATGTAAAGTTTAATTTATTCGTACATCAAAGGAAACTGATACCCACTTCTCTTTAATGTTACTTCAGTTTTATTTTTCAAAATTGTAAGTTAAAAATGTTAAACTACAAATAATTTTTCGTGATTCGGAAATCAACACGGTGTTTTACTTCTCTTTGAATTAAAATAACTGCATGTTGCCAATTTTTTTTTTTTTTTATATATTTATTTCTTTTACATTTACATAATATCACATAATATAGCTTACATATTTATACACTCTCCTAATAAGGCAAATGCTTGTGTTTAGGACAGGACAACTTGTTAATAACTTATTTGAAAATAAAAATCCTTATAACAAACTTAAGAATTTAACTTATGAAGGGATTTAGACTTAACATATTTTTAAAGTTTATAAGGGTAATTAAACAAGAAATGTATATAGGATGTACAAAAAACATTAGGAATAACAAACAGTCAAAACATATCTAGGAGAGAAAGTTAAAATTATATGGTGGAACTACCAAAATAAGATTTAATTTTTTTTTTAAATTTGTTGTAATCTTTTTCTGTTCGCATATCAGCGGTTAATTATTTAAATAATTTTATTCATTTATATAAATAGCGATTGTGTGCTGTTGTGGTTTCTTACGTGTGGTACAGTTAGTCCACAAATATAATTATTCCTTATGCTAATATATAGCAGTGGGGTAATATTTTTATTAAAAATATCTTTGTGTAGCTGAAGTAGTGCTATTTTTTCGTAAATTTTTGTAAGTGGGGGAACAGGGAATTCTTGGAATACGTTTATTGTTGGGTAGTAATACGGTTTTTTTAGGATAATTTTTATAAGAATTTTTGAATTGTTTCGAGTGGGAGAAGGGATGATTTATATGCACCCCCCAAGCTATGATTCCATATTGTAGTATAGAAAATAAACCAAGAGTAAACAATAATAGCACATTTTTAAAAATTTCAAATTAAGTTTAAAGTTTAAACTTCCCAACTGTTTAACTGTGCGATACGGGCTCAGTATAAGATATTAAAATTCATAAAAAGTATTTGTAAAATATGATATCTGTGTATACATATTATTGCATTTTTTTAATGTTGTTTTTTGAATATTTACAATTAAAGAATCTTACTAAAAACTAAGGTTACTTTATAAGGTATGGAGGGATGCATTATGCAATCATATCCCTAAATCATTACAATTAATTAATAATAAAACGTCCACTTTCGAAGCAGTCTGTCTACCCTTCAGGAGCGCGGTTTTTTGCCCGTCTGTCTCCCACAAAAGATTTCAATTATAATCTCAGACAATTATGTACATATCCGCAATAACAAAAGGTATTTCAATGGCCGGCCGCGAGGACCGCTCGCAACAATGAATACATTTCCAATTGTTTGTTTTATAACCTGTTTTGGTCGGGCACAATACGGTGTGACGTCAGGCATTCTTAGGAAAACAAACGGTGATTTGCCGTACAAACAATAACGAATAAGACTCCCAAGTGACTGCAGGCTGTTTATAAAGTCCTTGAAAGGGAGGAAAATTATAAAATTGATGTGTGTTTCTTCTAATGATTTAATAATTACGATTACATTTTCATTCCTACATCTAGACCATAGATTCTCAACCTTATTTTGCCCACCGCCCACTTTGAGAATATTTTTTTTATGCGACGCCTATTTTTTTTTACATATTATTATATGCATATATTATACCTATGTTATTTATTATACCTTCTAGTTTAGCAAGTTAAAAAAGCAATTCTTTTGTATTTTAAGTACCGGGTGGCTATCTCCTTCCTTCTTGTATTCATGACATAGTGGTTACGCCCATACACATACTTACACATTCACATACCTACATAGCACGCATACACACTGTCACTGCTTGGGATTGGTATTAATAATGTTGCAAATTCCTTTCCTACCTATCCCCATTGCTACCCGTCAATCTTACCCACAGTCAGTCTGTAATAAACGCCCGCCGCAACATATAGCCTTTGTGCTTCCGCTATCGGTGAACCGCCATTATAAAATAACTCCGCCGTGTACTATAAAATAAACGAAATTCACGCCGATTGCTGTTTGTGCCTGTTGGATGGAAGAGAAAGCAGACGAGTGCATTTGCCAGCATACAAGTTCTTTTATCCTTTTCGGTGAGTCCTTTCCTCTCTATGTAACATGTGTTTTTATCGTTTCAAGCAGTGATAGTAACACAAAATCATGGTCCTTCGCCAAACATTCTTTACACAAACATATCAATCCACTCTAAACAATCATAATCTCATTCACATAGTGTCAATTAATTCTCAATAATAACAATACACGTTAGCGCGATTAGCGTGTTTTTTGTATTTTTTTCGCATTTTTTTTATCCTCCCACTCCCTCACTGTGCCATCTCAACGCCCCCGAATTTTCTATGGGTTTTCTAGCGTACCCCTGAAAGTCTGAAACGCCTCCTAATTTTGTCTGGATCTTCTACCGCCCTCTTGAAAGTTCCTTGAAACGCCCTTTATCGCCCACGTTGAGAACGTATGATCTAGACCAGCGGTCGTCACACTTTCTGGTCAAGGGCCACACATAGGACAATGTGAGATATCACCGCGGGCCGCACACTTATGAATTCGGGGGGGGGGATTGCTGTTGTATCTTTTTGTTTAGCAAGTTAAAGAATCAAGTATATAATGATGATAAAAAAAATTACGTAGTCTGTGATGGAATCTTTCACTTCAGTTTTCATCCACTTCCCGAACTACCGAAATGTGTGAATTTTCGCACACGTGGTAAAAATGATCACAATTCATACAATAATAAAATTTAAGGTTTTGCTTTATTGGTATTTTTATTGCGTGTTTTTTGGTATTTTTTTACCTGCCAATGCCCTCACTGTGCCATCTCAACGCCCACTTATTTTCTCTGGATCTTCTACTGCCCATGCCGCCCTGAAAATCTCAAATGCTCACAAGGGAACGTTATCGCCCACGTTGAGAACCTATTACGTACATTATGCGCGCTTTCAAAATCGACTTAGGATGTATTCAAAAACCAGCTGGGCGTTTTAAAATCAAATATCAATCAATTAAAATGATAAGGTTATAAAATCATAGGAAATTCTCGTATTTGAAAAAAAAGCAGGTTAATATAATTGTACATGAAAAATAATGTATTTAAAAAGTAAACGGCAGATATTTGTGCGGCCGCATGCGGCCCGTGGGCCGCAGTTTGACGACCACGGATCTAGACAATGTGGTAAATTGATATATCTTTAAATGAAAACAAATCACAATGTATGCACCACTTATTCATTTAATTTGTGTAGTGTATACAAAGTGAATTCGCATCTATTGAAGAAGAGCCTTATTTTCATTACGTAGTCAGTAGATTTAGCGAAATGGCTAATAGGATTCTATCTCTAATAATAAAATGCAATTGATTTAATAAGATCTTCCGTGCTTTGCAGGAACCTTAAAGAGTTACTTATTAGTGCATTTGACAATGATATTGATGTGGATAACCTCGCTTTAAATGAAGATATGAATATCGGAAAGGGAATTCTACGTCCCCACAGATAATAAATAAAGAAGAACACTTGAAATTCGAAGTTGCGAACCGAGCTTTAAAACTGCGTTTCTTCAATGTAGTTTATGTGAATATGTAGGTATTTTCAATGTCTCTCAACAGATGTCATTCGTTATACGTAGTTAATGTGTCTCAAAAGAGGTCAGTAAAGTTATACTAACTATATGAGAAAGACAACGGTCGCCCGTTCGTTCGGGTCTAATATCTGAATATTTACCTCTTGGGGTGACCTATGGCAGAGGTGTTGGTTATCCAATAAATAGTTGTCGATTTTTGGCAAACTTAAAAGAATTCAGAATCAGCTCTTGCTTCATATAGGTGGCGCTAATTTAATTATTTTAGGGAAACACCGTTTGCAAGTCATGCTTTAAATATTAAGACGAATTATGAGTTTGCGCCCGTACGAAGGCTTGTAAATACGAACAAATAGTTTTGTGCGTAGATATACCAACCCGATTCTTCCAAGAAAAGCATTCAAATACAATATTGTACGGGCGGTGATTCAACTCATTATTTTATTTGTATGCCTTTCTCGAAAGAATAAAGTTTGCGTACGAACAAACTCTTTACTCATATTCAAAAGGCATAACTTGTAAAAGTGTTTTTCCTAAAAAAATTAAATTGACGCCATCTGTGCACGCTTAGATTATAAAATACGTTTAATTTAACCGGTCACCAACTTAAGCAGATATATGCGTTAGAAATACGACAGCAGTCAAGTACAATAAGCGTGTGTCTCCATAAAAATCGTTCTAACTCAGTTATTCTTTTAGTGACATCCCTAAAACAAAAACTAAAAGGTCGATAGTGGAACAAGCTGTACATCCCTATTCAAGTTGTCCATAGAAATACATAACAAGAATATTCTGTCAATCGCGCAATCTGACACATATTTTTTCCGACAAATTTCGGACCAGCAGCTCGACCCCGCTCGACATTGTTAATTTTTAATATTTTTATATGAAATGATAAAAAGTGAGGAGACAAAAGTGTTTATTATACATTTATACAATAGAATAAGTATTGTTGTGTACATAATCTGTGATTTTAGTACCGTTTTCACATAAAAACATCACTTGGGTCATTTTAACATTTTTATTAATGTTTGCATTCTTAATTTTAATATTTACAAATGTTAATATTTATTTGTAATACAATAATTCGAAAGCTTATTTTGTAACTTTTCTAAAGCAGTTTTTACTATTCGGCTACGTTCAGAAATGTTTCATTTATAGAGCTTTAATTGTGAAGCGGTAATAACACAAAGTTTTCGTAAAATGTCATTTCGTTTGAGACATCTCAAGCGAATATTCGCGAAAATTCGGAGGGGTTAACCTGAGTCAATATATTAATTTAATAAAATAATATTTTCTAAACATTCTGTGTTCTGAGTGCAATGCGGCCTCTTAGGGATACGTGTGTCATTGTGTTGCGGCTGTCATAGTGTCATGCACTCGTTTGGACGGGAAGTGGGACTTTGTGGGGAGAGAGACGAGGAAGGGGGGATGCTGCGGCCAAGACTCGAGAAGATGCGCAGTGCACAGTGGCGTCGAAAATGTATTTTCTTTATATTTTGGGAGGTATACGATAATTATTTTGTTTACCCGAACAAAGCATTAGATACAGAAAGTAAAATGCACCCAAAACGTCAACATTTATCTGTTTTATAAAATAACAATAATTTCTAAGTTAATTATAAAATTGACTTCTAAAAATATTACGCACCCGAGGGATAACAATGGCACAAATCAAAAAAATATATTTTTTAAAGATCAGTTTGAATATTTCGTTTGAGTGTATTAAATCAGTTTATTAACCAATAAAAAAATATTATTTTACAAAAGTTGAAAAGCAGTATATTAATATTTATTAGGTTTAATATTCTAATAGTGGTGCAATGAAAATCGTGCCACTATTTTTGCTCGAATTCGAGTAAAATATTATAATTTAACAACGACATGTTCGCTTTTGAGGCCACTATAACATTATTTTAAGGAATTGTGCCGTTTTTATCAAAGATAGCATAGATATCCAGGAACATTTTTGCATACTTAACTCAAAAATGCCTTTTTTGACTTGTGCCACTGTTATCCCTCAGGTGCGTAATGTCAAAATTTTGTTAGTTGTATTTAAGCTAATTGAGATAAAAACACATTGCGTGTGTTAATACGATTTATTTTTAGGGTATTATGCTGTGTGTCACTATCTCCTTCGATAAAGTTTTGGACAGCGTTATAGTGTTCATCATAAGGGCCAACGTGATAATTTTTATTTCTAATTTCATATTTAAGAACTGGACGTTGTTATGGTACGCCACACAAACGTCAGAGAATTCAAATTCCTAAAATCAGCGCGGCAGTTTCAACAACACCCCGCTCCCCCCTGCTTCCCTGCTTCCTACCTCCTCTCCCCTCTGCGCACCAACGCGCACCAACGCGCGCACACAGTCAAGAATTGCAAGCCGCCTTGGACGCACGTCGCGCTCCTCGGGCCGAACCGCCGAGTTCGCGGCTAAACTTCTGTCGATCGAATTGAACGCAATTACATCTGCGATGTTAATTGAAGTACATACGGGTTTTAGTGCTGGTATTCTGCCATGCCTGTGTGAACTACGGGTCCTGTCCTAGACTCGGGGAAGTGCCCTGCTGAACCCGGAAGACGAAGGTCCCCGACCACCATGTAAGCTGCACAATTGATCCCTCTTTTGTTTGTGTCCGTAACGATAGACTGTAAACTCACGCGCAAAGCCATCACTCAGAGAGAGTTTCGTTTTCAGAGATCATGAGGTATAAACACGATAGCTAGGTTTGTGTAATATGCATTTCTTGTATTGAATTGTACTGTAATGACCTATGTACTGTGTTTTGAATTTGCAATACATGAATCTATTTAACTCAATCCTGTTGTTAATCTGCCTCGGCAGGAGTATTTCCTAGAGTGCACTTCCCAGACGCCCGTGGAAGAGAGAGAGAATTCTGAAGCATTCGTGCGACCTGCCCCTGGAATAGAGGGTACTTTTGTCTCTGCTGTGAGCTGGCCTGGGACATGTTTAGGGGCCCATCATAACAACGTTCCTAATCAACAAAAATTATACCATTTCGACGGTTCCGAAGAATAATTTCGAATCCGCTAAAAAAGAAAAATTTGACGATTTGAAAGTCTGTTTTTTCGGATTTTTTAATAATATCAAACAAAACTACATTTATCCATGGTAAAAATTCAGGAACGAAACTTTAAACGGCTGTTCTGCAAATCTATAACATTGCATATTCTACATTGTTCTTCGCGACCGTTGATTTTGTGTTTTATTATGAAAGGTAAGTATAGAAAATCAGAATAATATTTATGTGTTTCAGAAATGAAAGTACAGTACGCACATAAAAAAAATAAATTACAGATTACAAATAACTACCCAGTACATGAGGTGCTAGTATCGACTTTCTATTTTTTCGTGTGGTGACCTAACAATTGATTTGTATTCATAAATATCTAGTTCCGTTTAAAATCTAAAGGAGAAATGTTTTTTTATGTCACCGCGAGCCCCCCAGTCCGTCACACACTCAATATGATGTAGGCAAGAGCCCACAAAATGAGTCGTGAATATTTCAGAGGCAATTTTCATTCCGACTGCACACAATGGCCTGCGCTGGCTCGCGGTATTGTTCACCGGGACCTACTGCAGGAGACTACAATAAGGAAGCTAGGAAACGTGTAGTTTTTCTGTATTTACATAAATCACAATAGAATTTTTTCTACGTGTTGAGGCAATTTTTCTTTACCGTGCTTTAAAAATATTTTTTCTCATGCTTGTTTCGTAAAACTATATATTTGATTAAATGTTATACCATTTTGTTGTAGATAGTAGATAGTATCAGGATGGCTATATTAGCCAAAGACCATAATTCAGAAAAAAACTAAGATTTTATGAATTTGGCCGTGTTTAGTGTTCAGATTTGGGCAGCAAAGTACTACCCAACCAATTCCTTTTCCTAAACACTTCCCATACGTTCGTTCCCCCTCGTAGCTTTTATCCCCAAAACTTCCTCTCCTTACTTTCCCTAAAAAGAACTTCCACCCAACACCCCCAAAGATGACTTAGGCCCCGAGGGAAATTTTTATTCTTAGGGCCTCCTGTGTGGAGCTAACGCAGCTATGAGCTCGAAGCTCAAAGTTATACGCCATAATCTACGTAACCGCTACCGAAGCGATATTCGAAAACGTACGCGACTCCTTCTATGCCGTAAACAGGAGAGGGGGTCATTTTAATTACGGAGTTGCCTAAACGGGCGGATGACAGCTGCCAAGTTGACAGATTCAGTAAAAAGAAATGTCATTTCGTGGCAGCTCTCTAATTCATCTAACCCCCTCTCCTACCATAGGAAGAAATATTTGATAATGACGTGTGACGGTACAACACATAAGCACTCGCGCTATTATATCTACTCGCGCTTTTATCTTGGCGTGTGGACCTACATAAACGTGCCATCAAGTATTCCAAAAATAATTGTTGATTATTCAATCAAACAGTCTACGAACGCATCAACATTTCGCGTCTTTTCCACGTACGGTGAGACTACATTGTTGTTGACATGGTACGTCCGTTAAACGAAATTAATTGCCCCTTTTACGATTCGCCAAAAATATCCAAAGAACCGAAGATTCAATGATCGAAGAACCAGTCGAATTGAATCGAACACCGAATCAGAGAGCGTTGGTGATAAAATTTCCGGGGTATAAAAAAATCTCGAATCAAAAATTGCGTCGAGCAAGCAACATTATTATGAAGCCGGCAATAATTCTGAGAAAGACGGATCAATTTTGGAGTTTTTTAATTGTACATTGAATTGACAACTGATTGATGGTTTAATCATTGCGATACTATGAATTAATAAATAGTGTATAAACTGGGTTAGTTTCATTGAAGAAACTTCACTTTTTTAGATGTATTGCTATCAACTTATCAAATTGATTATGGTGATCTGATGAGAGTGTGAATGGTGATAAAACTGATAAAGATCATATTCAAATTAATCTGTTGGTATGAGATTCAATACCAGCTTTTCTAAATCCATTGATGTCAATTTCATGTTTTGATAGCTTGTGTTTGGCAGTTTATACAAGCGATTGTGAATAGCTACCTACTCGTATATGTGCAGTAGCCAAACGGTTCGTTGTGACTTCACAACCAAATTGAAGAGGAATGGAAAATAATGGAAGACGATGATAGGTTGAGTTTTTGTGTATTATACGAACCAATATTACGCATTATATATTAAAAAAATCCTCATCCTACTCCTCCCTCATAGAATCTAGTCCAAACTCCAACGCCCTCTGTTGAACTCAATCCATTTGTCAGCGATCTTTAGAAATTCCTCCATCCAGGTGCAGACACTTAACACCCTATAGTTACATATTGTACATAATTTCATGACAACAGAGCTCATCCTTTGAGAGTTTTTAATACTAGGTACCTAGAACACGCAATTAAGTTTCAGTAGTTTTTTGGTTAATGGGTATTGTGTATTTTTGTTACACCCAGCTTAGTCTAGCGGTAAGGCTGTTGACTCGCCCACCGAAGGTCACGGTATCGAATCCCGGCGTGGCAAATAAATTTTATTTGATTAATTTGTGTTATTTCGCAATCTATTCACTTAAAATAATATTTGCGGCACGTTCCAGAGTGTTATCGCTGTGGAATTGAAACGTCGCTTGAGATAGCATTAGCCGTGTTTGGTGACCAGATCTGGATAACCAGGTACTTCCCCACCTTCCTCTTCCCTAACTCCTTCTCCACCCTACTACCTTTAGCCTCACAACATACTCCAATTGGGGATGCCATAGTCTCACTGGCTTCAAACGGGAGCAGTTGGGACTGTATTCATGTAAAAAAAGCTGTTTCGGCTTACTAGGCCATTTTAACTACTGCCCATTGTAAATTAAACTAAGATACTTACAGAAATTGATAATAACTTTAGTAAATTTGATATAATTTTTTTTTTAAATGTATGGAATTAAACGTAAAAAAATTAATAGGTAGGTATTATCTAGGTTGGGTTTTTGGGTTCTGTTATTTGTTTTGTTCTAAACGTTGCAAAACATAAAAAGGAAATGAATGAGATAATATTACATGGTTAAGTATATTAGTTAGTAATATTAGTCAATAAAAATGATCTTGCGCGTCGAACAAACGTCACCAGATGAAAGTGACTGTGTTTTATCATAACAAATTGTCATGTGTCATTGGGCAATTTCCTTTTAATTGTCGCCAGTTGGCAAAGAGCTAATTAAAAATGCTCCCATTCGAACAATAATTAATTAAACGTCCGATATCTCAGTAACAAATCAAATTAATATTGTTGGGTTCGGTTCGAGAGCATAAAAAAGGCCACAATGTTTGTCGCAGAGCATTACGAAAGTCTAGGTTGAGAGTATTATAGCATAGAGTTAGTGCCTATTTAGTTTGGCTGCGTTCTGTGGCAGGTAACTCTGCTGAAATGGAGAAATTATTTGAAATAATTTATTCAAATTAATTCTGCCACCGGCAGTACAATGACGGAAAAGGCGGCAGATTCGAATAAAAAAAGAACAGAAAGATACGGGAGTGGAAGACATATGAATTTTTCATATGAAAAGTAGGTGATTAATTTTGTTTTTTTGAAGTAAAATTCTTAACGTACGCTTTACGCTTGACTTGGGGAAAAAGCTGGTGAATGCATGACGGAAATCTTTTCGTACGCGTAGATACTGATAACGGACATGTCTTTTTTAATTTTTTTATGTGAAGACCGCACAAGATTCACAGGCAAGTGACACATTGGCAACCCCAACTAGGATATATTGTGGGGTTGAATGTAGTGAACAGGGGGAGGAGGTGGGAAAGAGGAAGGTGGGGAAGTATCTGTCCATTCGAATCCGGTCACCAAACATGGCTAAAGTTATTTCAAGCAACGTTTCGATTCGGAATGTTGGTCAAACCACTTCGAAGGTTAGGTAGATGCCTAACTACCTACTCATCAAGCACTGGCTTGTGGGATCTACGTGTTTGTTCGATTTTCTACGTATTTGTTCAGCTAAAGCTATTTCAAGCAACATTTCATTTCCGAACGGTGGTCTTACCCCAGGGCTATACTGAGGGTATCTTCCATTCTGAATCTGTGTATATTCACCGTGAGCTTCTCGTCGATCTCCACATTTTAATGAACGTGTCTTATAAACCGACTGTGTATTATAAACTTCAATATCTTTGTGTTAAAACTTTTGACAAAAAAAATTGCACTAAAAATCGTCGAGCTTTTCTATTAAGAATTTTCAAATTACTCCAACTTTTTCAGTTTACTCGCAGGGTGAGAAAAATGCATTGACATCATAATGTTTGTTTCAATTTTTTCATTCCGGCCCCCCAAATTGTGAATATGTCAGGAGATGCAATCGTTTCTTTCACAGAGAATACCTTTTTTGAAGTGAAAACTTATTTGGTACCGTTGTTATTTGAAACCCGACGAATTGGAAATGAGCGACACTAAAAAGAGACAAAAACATACATCTATAGGATTTAGCCGGCGTGAGAATGAGATAGACTAATTAGTGTCCTTTTTGTATGGTGCTTCGTAGCCTATCGGCTTTTTTGTGCAGTGCTTCGTAGAATAAAATGTAAAAAAAAAAATAAAAAATGGGTAACAATTTTATAATAAACTAGCAGACCCGGCCACACGTTACTGTGGCTAACGAAAAACAACGCCATTACCCAACCTTTATAAAATTCACACCACCCGCTTGCCAGCTGCCCGCTGCCCGTTGCCTGAATTGAATATTTGAATTTCTCGGTTTTTCTCTAATATAATAAGCACGTATTATACATATAAACCTTCCTCTTTAATCACTCTATCTATTGGTGAAAACCGCATGAAAATCCTTTGCGTCATTTAAAAGATCTATGCGCACATACACAGTAATGATAAAACCTACCATTATCCTACTTCTGATGGTCTACATTTGTCTCATTCTCCCGAAGTTTAGTTTTCTGAAGGTTTCACTTCTACTGCGTATGCACTTCACACTTGTATCTTTTTTTAAAATTTCAGTATACGTGTCAGATAGATATTACTTTCTGTTGTTAGTAAAGAGTGCGAAAGCAAATAAGAACTGGTCCGTCCAGTCGCGATGCAACCGATCGCTCCTTATAAACCGTAACAACGGATAATCGAACACATTTTATGGACTTCACAATAATATATTACAGAGAACGTGTGGCTCATTTCTTTGGGTAGGTATATTATTCAATACAACATCAAGAGAGTGATGTGGTTATTGCAATTGACTCTGAGTCCAGATGTGCTGTGGCTGTTAATAAGTATTTAGTAAGGTACCTATTTACAGATCAACTATCTCTATCTCTACATATTATAAATTAAAGTCCTCCGCCGCGTCTGTCTGTCTGTTCGCGATAAACTCAAAAATCTACTGAAAATATTTTCAACAATGTGATAACCACAAGCGCTAATAGAAGAGTAATTAAATAGTTAGTCTTTAATTTAAATAAATGAAGACAATATAAGCGAAACTCAATCGAAAATCTGGAAACAGAAAAATCAGAAAAACATATTTACACCTCTGGGACTCGAACCCAGGACCTCTTGCTTTCCGGGCAAACGTGCTAACCACTGCGCCACGGTGTCGATATGAAATTCGGTCATGTTTAACTGTACCATACTTCGACTAAGAACCACCTACATTATCTTCATTTTCTTTAACGCTTATATTATTGGCAACTATCTTTATGTATGATTGCAAGATTCAAACCAATTGCAAAAGTTATCGTGTTTAAGGGAAATATGTAATAAATCGGTAGAAATCCGGGTTGCGGGCCCTTAAGCTTCAGAGGGTCTGGGGTTATTTACACACCTCAGGCTCGCATATTATAATACACACATTACCCTCTTAAATATTATTCATTTTGATATCTTGCTAATATCTGATGTAAGAAACTTCAATAAATATAAAGTCATTCCAGACACGTAAGTCAACATGCCGGCACACTGTGTGTATTTTTTACCAACAGCCTATCGATGTTTTTAATTCTTTATTAACAAGCTCTTATTTTCACATAAAATCGTTAGTTTTGTTTGTAAGGCGAACAGGTTTGCGGGGAAAGTTACGAGATCAGTTAAACCAAAAATTACTGTCCATAAATAACGTATTTTTGACAGAATGGTGCTGAAATTTTATTTAGTTGTTTAACGTCCTGGGAAATACTAAAAAACGTATAAATTTTGGTTGGGAACGTCATTGTGAAAAATAGAAGTTGCCTACATACTGACGTCATAATTTTACTTTAAATTATTATAATCTGGTTCTCTTTCGCAAGCTAGCTTCTTCCTAAAAAGTCTTCAATTTTCCATTGACATCCTCGGTGTTACTTTAAGTGACCCGTTTAGGCACGTGGGCTCATCGAGACCAGAGTTAAGTGGCCTCTTGGAAGCTGGAGAACTTTACTATACAGTTGTAGGTACTTGGGTATAAAGGTGTACTTACTGTGTAGATGTAGGGCTTGCAGATAACTAAAAGAGTGGACAAGTGTTGATTTTAGTTCATGTGATGGACATGTATTTCAACGAACGGCTTGCAATCTTCGTAACATGGAAGACAAGTAGGATCTTCAATTCGGGAGGCGGGAATCGGTACAGCTGTCCCGAGAACCATTTATTGGATAACCAACACCTCTGCCATAGGTCACCCCAAGTGGTTCGCTACGTTTGGTGACTTAGCAGGAGTGCCCGGGTTCTCGGGGTGAGGTTTGTTTAAGTTTTGGCTGCGGATGACCTGGACATAATAAAACAAAGATTCATACCCAGCCCTCGTAGCTTTTTCCTTCCCATAACTTCCACTTCTTCCTTTTCTTAAAAAGACCCTCCACACAGCATTCCCAAAGATGTCATAGGCCCTGAGGGTAATTAAGTAATTACTTTCCGCAGGACCTCCTATGTGGAGCTAACGCAAAAAAAAATATTCTTCTGTTTGTCTTATATGATTCGATGAACAAAAATCATTGAAGAGTCAGGAGTCACGACAAATATGTCTAACGTTCGTAAACAGGTTCAAATAAGAACAATTTAATATAATAACAATTTAATCCCATATTCACTGTTCTTCTACATAAAAAAACCATTCGCCCAGCATCCACAAAGAAAAATCAGTCCCAATTTGGATCTCGATAATAGTTAAGAGCATTTAACCAGCCAGCGGACGAAAATCCACATTTCGTCGAAAGCTGTTCTTCCGATCGTGCAGGGCGGTTACAATGAGAAAGATTAATTATTCTCCGTACCAGCTTTTTTAAATTATAACTCAATATCGAATTTATTTCAATCCAAATTAGCTTTAATTTATACCTTCATCCAAAAATGCTGAAAGGCGTGATGATAAAACTATTAAAATAGTGTACTTTTTGTAGTTATTTTTTGATTATAAGTATTTATCATTTTTCAATAATGTCCAAATTTAATAAGAATGTTAAAAAATTTGAAATATATTAGTTTGTAAGTGCGCAAATAAATACACAAATGGACCAATTTTCGTCAAGAAACACATGTACGTACATATTTTTTAATGATTTTATTGAAACTAAAATTAAAATTCTAAAACATACTTTTGCTAGATAATGTATTGATTTATTTTACTGCATGATTTTATTATTTGAAATGGGTGTGGTATAATACAAAAACTTTTTTGAAAATTGAACCAATCTGCCAACGACCTATGGAATAACCTTATTATTCTAAAAATTAAAAAATTTTCTCAAAATTTATTACATACGAATGCTAGATAAAAGAACAATATTTCGAAATCCATTTATAATTTTTTGTGGAAAAGAGTCACTACGTCTAAAACCTTTTTTGAAAATGACGTATTTTCGGTTTTCTCTGGTAATGCCCTCTTAATAACAATAGTGCTGAAGTTTCACGTTCTCTGAGAAGAGTACTGTACAAAATAAAATAAAAACAAAGAAGGGCGTAAAAAATCTCGCAATAAGCGCGAAATTTCTATTATATTGTATTTTGGTAGGCCGCCCCAGGAACCATTTATTGAATAACCAACACCTCTGCCATAAGTCACCCCAAGTGGATCGCTAAGTTTGGTGACTTAGCAGGGGTGCTAGGGTTCATAGGGTGAGGATTGTCCGAATCTTGGTGGCGGATGCATCTGTCCTCCAACTGCGTGGCAGGCCGGATCGGGAGAGCCTGGTTCATGGAGACCTTTTAACCTCTCTTTAAACATCGCCTTGCATCGCAGTGCGAGGGATAGATTCATACTTCCGTCAATCCTGGATACACAGACCCTCAGATTCTCACCCACTCCTCGTACTCCACTTTCCTAAAAAAGACCCGCCACACAGCAATCTCAAGAAAAATCAGTACTGATCTGGTTCTCGATAATCTATCTATATAAATAAAAATGAATCCACAAAATGTATGTACGCCCATAACTTCCGAACGACTGTACCAAATTGGATAATTATTTTTTTTGTGTTCGTAATTGTCATGCAGGAAAAGGTTTGTATGAAACTACTGGTGAGCTCTGGCATTATGAAAAGTGTATAAAAAAAATTGCAATAGGTGGCACGCGAGCTGTTTGAAAAATTAATGTTGAGGGACTGAATGTATGGAATGCGGGAGGGGGGAGGGGAACTCGAGACGGGGGTGCGCGGGACGACGGAAAGGGGGGAATGGGATGGGGAGAGGGAAGGTGGAGGAGGCGGAGTGGGAACGCGAGAGGGGAAGGGGAATGGGACGAATGGGAAAGGACACGCAGGGAGAAACAATTTCTTTATTAAATGGCACAGCAACGCATGCCGGGAACCAGCTAGTAGTTAATAATAATAATAATAATAAATAAAATAAAATAAAAAATAAAATAGTGCTATAGTTTCATTTGCTCTGAGATGTGTACTGTACTAAATAAAATAAAAACAAAGAACGAACAGCCTTTCAACTTAGCAATAAGCTCGAAATTACAAATCCGTCATCGTTCTAAAAGCAATAGAATCTAGAACAAGCTTTTTGCAAAGTTTTGCAAGAGAAGGTGTTTCATTTTATGGCTATTAATTTCTCCTAGTTAGACAAGTGAGTGTGTAATTTCTCTAAGTATGATTTGAATATTTTAATCATGCGATTTGTAAGTGTCGTGATAATGCCACTTGGACTTAAAATTCGGTTGTTCTCACTCCTGTTCGTTACAAATAACGAAACACGACCATTAGCCATAGGCTATTAATATTTTTCTTTAATGGATTGAATCTCCTCCCATTTTAAATATTCACATTAATAATGTCCGGGCGCAACTTCTGTATTTAATATCTCCAATCAGTGGCATGTTCGTGAAATAAATAATTTGAATAAGTTTAACATTATTTATGGAATAAAGCCCATTACGAACGTAATGACGTTTATTTGTGTAAGCTAAACAACTATTTAAGCATTCTTACACGTATTTTTGTAATTATTTATAAATACGAGGTAAGACGTGAATTAATCATGACACCCTGACAATATGCTTACATCATTGACTATTTGGAAAAAGCAGTTCAAAAAGGTTTTTTTTACATTAGCTCCACACAGGAGGCCTTGAGAAAAATAGTTCCCCTCAAGGGCTGTGTCATTTTTGGGAAGTTTGGAAAGGAAAAGGATGACAAGTGGGAAAGAACCCGGGAATCAGCATGTCCAGGAGTGACAGAAATATGAATCTATCCATCCCACAGCGGTGCAAAGAAAATTTTCGAGAAAGTCCTGCAGGAGAGGTAAAAAAATCTCCCTTAACTAGTCTCTCCCTTTCCGGCCTGCTACGCTTTTGGTGGGCAGACGCATCCGCCGCCAGGTTCCAGACAAACCTCACCCCATGACCGCAGGCACCCCAGTTAAGTCGTCAAACGTAGCGAACCACTTAAGGTGACCTACGGAAGAAGTGCTGGGAATCCAATAAATGGTTCCCGGAGCGGGGGTATCAATATTCGCCTACCAAAGCGTAATCAGAAGATAAGAAACATACCAAAAGAAATAATATAATCTCTTATTTTTAACTGTAGTTACAAGTTACTTGTTATGAGTTATAACTAGATACGCATTACCTAATTACCTGTGTTAAGTTTTACAAATCGTTTGTTGGCAGTATTTTAAGAAAGTAAAAGCTTAGAATGACTTATTATTAAATTGAAATTATTAAGGCTACGTGAAAATTACGTAGTGTGAAAATTAAGTGCTAAAATTATGTGAAAATTATGTATGTATTTCAATTTGGGAGGCGGGAATGGGTACCGCCGCCCCGGGAACCTTTATTCGATAACCAACACCTCTGCCACAGGTCACCCCAAGTGGTTCGCTACGTTTGGTGATTTAGCAGGGGTGCCCGGGTCCTTGGGGTGAGGTTTGTCTAGGTCTTGGAGGCGGATGACCTGGACACACTGAACCCCACATTCCTACCCACCCCTTAAACCCTTTTCCTTCCCAGAACTCTGCTCTCCTTCCTTTCCTTTAAAAAAACCCTCCACACGCCTCCCCAAAGATGACATAGGCCCTGAGGGAAATTATTTTCCCCTGGGCCTCCTGTGTGGAGCTCATGTAAAAAAAAAATGTATTCATCTTGATATGCAATTCCTGTAAGGTGCTATTCAAAATTAGGAGTAAATAGTTCCCACCCACAACTTACGCCTACTTACTATTAGTTAATTAACCAATTTTTTTTAATGATAATATATTATGTAAATCTAATGGTGACTTCTTGATTGCAAAGAATTCATTAATTGGAAGCACATCCCAATGATAGTCACCTCGGAAATGTCATTATTTTAAGTGAACCAACGGAATTTTAATGTGTTACGAACGCCTAAGTCCAGGCAAAATCTACAGCATCTCCGTTCCACGTAAGTTGATAATAATATAATTTATTGGAGAAGATAAGAATCAATAAATTGGAAAGGAAGTGTAAATTTCGAACAGATTTATAGTTATCGGTTTCATTATATTATAAAAGAACTTAGGTACCATTATCTCGTCAAAAATCAGTAGTAAAAAGTTAAAAGAATTCAATTACTTACTTGAAAATAAACCCATAAATTTACGATAGTGACAGAATTTTTGTAGTTATTTGCATAAATAGATACAACAAAAATGCACGGAAAAAACAGGTTTTCAAAATTTTTTAAATGAGAAATATTTAGAAATATATCTACAATAACGGTGTATCTGGTTTTAAATTATATATGGCTCGGTCGTTGATTACATTTGTAGCAAATAACACAGCATAGCTATAAATAACAAAACAAAACACACATAAAACATTGTTAGCGGCGGAGCCTTCCCGATAGGAAGCGAACAGAAACCGGTTTTTAAAAATTGTTTAAATTCAAATTTCGAATCGGCCGCAGGCTTTTGTTTTTCGTCAATTGGTCAATAAACGCGTCAGATTGTCGTAAAAACTGCGAATCTCCCAGCGATCATGGGAAAGTAAAATGTTTAGGATGAGATTAAGAAATTCATTAAATCTTTAAATTAGATTTTTCACACATGTTGCTGGAAGTTTTTTTTAAAACAATTTTGGTAATAGCGCGTCTGAGCACGGTAATGGTTGAAGATAACAATTAAAAAAGATATTAGGGACGTTGTTGAAATGGCAACGCCTAGTGATTTTTATTACCAACTTGAACGTTGATAGTTACCTAATAGTTTTTGAAGAGGTTCATATTTAATATTGGTGTGTAAGAATAATTATTTTTATCGATTATATTATTTAATAATATGTTTCCTATTTTTCACATCACACCATTTCTCCGCAGGGGTGAGTAGAGAGGGCCGCCCAAAAACTCGGTCTTGGCACACATTCCTTGCTTCATTCACTTTTATATATCGGTTTTTAATATATAGGTATAATGATTAGTTAGATTTAGGTATATACCCGCATGTTCAAATATATATCATGTCTATTGTAGGTAATACATGAGAACGCAGATGTTCATTATTTGATTTTTGTATTTTTTCAGATAACACGTTTAAGTTCCTACTATATTTATATCTAACATTTATATTTTTTATTAAACATCGTTAGTTTCATTTAGTTCATTTAAATAGAATTAAAAAAAACTAATAATCTGTCTAATAAAGTAATAAACTTATCGGTATATATTTTCCATATTCCAATAGACCACAGTGTAGTTAATTCCAATTTTAGATTGAAAGATAGTCTCAGTATCACCCTGGTGAAAGACCACCATTCAGAATCGATGCGTTTCTTGAAATGGCTTTTTTAGCTGCGTTTATTTACCAGATCTGAATAAGCCACATCCCAACCGCATTTTCCCCATTTCTCTCACTCCCACCTCCCAAGGAGTAGGGAGTGAAAGGATTTGGGACATCGTAGACTCTTGGGCATAGTTCATTTTTTTTTTTTTAATTCTTAAAAACTCCTTTTTTACATTTGCTCCACAGAGGAGGACCTGAGGAAAATAATTATTCCCCTCAGGGCAAATGTAATCTTTTAATTTATTTATTTTTATTTCATAAAATTTAATAAGTTATAGATATTTTTTTTAGCTACCACACGAGGCTAAGGCCCGTGTTGTGCTAGTCGTGCATTTAATATTTTAAATAGGATTTAATAAATGCTATTTTATTAAAACAGGTTATTAAACATACTAAATAAAAATTAAGAAATACTTAAAAGTAGGTGAAAAATAAAGAGAAAAAAAAACATTTTGTAAAGAAAAATAGAAATAAAGATGAAAATTCAAATTTTGTAATACACAAACTTATAATAAAGATTAAGTGTTAAGAACTCAAGTGTTCTATACAAATATATAAATTAAAACATATAGGTACATAAATTAAAATTAAAACATAAATAAAATTAAGTGAAAAACTAAGAGAAAAAAAATAATAACATTTTAAAGAAAAATAGAAATAAAAATGGAAATAAAAATTTTGAAATGCAAAAATTATTAATTTAAATGTAGTGTTAAGAACTTATGTATTCTTTGAAGTACGCTCGTCCCCTTTCGAAAATCCAATGTTGTACATGTGCTATAAAAAAAGACTTAGAATTACTTGACTTTATGTCAGTACTCAGAACATTATATATTTTAGGAGTGATGAACCAGAATAGTCGTTGAGCGAATGAGGTATTAGTTTTTGCGACCACGCAACCCAGGTTTAATGAAAAGCGGGTGTGTGCTTGATGTTGTGGAGCGATTAGTAGGTTATTTTTTCGTATATAACAAATGCTTGTTTTAGTAAATAGCTGTCGAATATCTAAGTCCCTGATTTTGGCAAAGAGTTCATTTGGGGGTGGGTAGGTTGACATTTAAATATAAATTTCAGAATTAGTTTTTGAACTAAAATAATTGGTCTAATAATGGATTCAGCACAACCACCCCCCATCCCACTATACCGTATGTTGCTATGGATTGGAAAAGGGCAAAGTATACGCTTCTTAGAGTAAATCTAAGATAGACCTAAGGGAGCAGAATATATGGCAGAGTTTACGAAGTTTTTTTACTGTTTCACCGATGTGAGCTTCCCAACGTAGTTGGTTTTCTATGATTATTCCCAAATATTTAACTACTTTTGATGATTTGAGGGTCGAATACGTACAACTAATATTGTGAACCGATACGATAAATTTTACAAGAAGGTAGGTACCTATGATTTCTAAGGTATTCATTAATTTTGAATTAACCTATAATTATGATTTACTCATACTGGCAACACAGTTGCTAATGCACAAACTGAACCATTGGGACATTCCATACGATATTTTGAAAATCTATGATTATGAACGCGTACCAATTTACCGGTGCGTATCGGGTATTATTAAATTGATCATTATTTCGATATCCCACTACTGAAATAGCGTCGCATTAAAATTAATCACATTTGATAAAATCAACGGACACCCGTTATTAAATTATTATTTATTTCAATTATGTAATTAACAAACAATTAAAAAGCGGACTTATGCATGGCCGTTAAGTAGTAGAGTTCTACAGGGTTACTGGTAATTTGTGCACAATAATTAGAAGGATAATAACGTGTTTTCGTAGAAAGCTGTCACTTTGTGGATTGACATGTTAGCGATACACAACCCTAATAATTTTTGTTTGCTCAAAATTCACATTTTAGTAATTTCCGACGAATCCGTAACTATAATAACTTTTTTATTTCCATGCCTCACGAGAAATGCAAGTTATTTATATATTAGATTTAAAAAACAGTACCTTACCATTAATATATTTTACGTACAACGATTTTAAAACTTTATAACCCGTTTTTCAGCTATAAAGTTAGCGGTAAGCACCAGAATTTATTTTTCTAGACGATGAATTAATAACTCCGGGAGGACAACATAGAGACACATTTTAAATATTTGTAACGCGTTCTTCAGTATTAATTAAAATGAACGCGGCAGAAAGGTCGAATCTCCAGGCCTGCCAGGGTGAATCCGACCGTACGTTCGCGCAATATGCCGTGCGGCGGCGTATATTTGTTTACACGCTTTCTTCACTTACGTCGTTAAGATTCCCACATTATTTATCTTCTTCTTCTTTTCTTTGATACGGCAAATTCTACAGTAGTTTCGTCCAATACACGGGTCTCGAGTCGCAATTTATATACACGGCTTCTTTACTTACGTCGTTAAGATTCTGAATATATTTTAGGGTATATTGTCATCTTAAATGAAACGAACTCGCGGTTTTAAAACAAAATTTTATTTTTAAAATATGAGCAGCTTCGTTTGGCTTCAACATGGTTATAATAAAAGAAGCTTATGATGCTTAAGCCAAGCGAAACCAATTGGTAGATTTATACACCCATATATGTTTTTTCATTAAGAAGTATTTTTTTATTATTTTTTATATGAATACCCCACAAGAGTCCCAGCTGCTTCCGTCTGGAGCCATTATTCTCCTTCTGGAGATTATGTTGTGAGGCTGAAGGTGGGGAGGGAAAGAAGATGGGGAAGAGGAAGGTGGGGAAGTACTGGATATTCAGATCTGGTCACAAAACTCGGCTAAAGCCATTTCAAGCAACGTTTCAATTCTGAATGGTGGTCTTACACTAGGACGATACGGAGAGTGTCTCCCACTCTGGAATGTGCGCAAATGCACTGTATATTATTTTTAAATGAATTAATTGTGAAATAACTAGTAAACTTATAAATAATTAGTGATTCAGATTTTTATCTGTCAAAAATTTAAACACAAGAAATACACATTTGAAATTTAGAACTATTACTTAATAAAATAATTTCTCTTTTGTACGTTTCATGACGTTGTTCCCCCAATCTGTTCTAATAAAATTCTGAAGAGAATCATTTCACGCATTACCTACATTATGCAGGAATATTTCAAATCACGAGCATCATCATAGATAACCGAAATTAGTATCAAATTTGATTATAATACCAGCTTAGATCCGTGAAAAATCATGGGATATTACAATTTCAATTATGAAAACGATAGATATAAAAATATTTTTCTCTTAAGATATTATAGGTTAGTTAGGTTAGTTTACCTACTTTATCGCATATCTGAATTATTATTCTCCATACAAAAAAAATTATACTTAAATTTAAAGTAAATTTTAGTTCCTTAGACATCTAGTTTTGATACTACGTTCATAGGTACTGATAATTATATTTTTGCACAGTTCCATAATCTTATCATTTCGATATCACCATTTAACATTCAATCACCCTGTATAGACAGATATTTTAAAATTTCGACACAAAAGAATTTTTAATTTTTTTATGTAGTTTTTATAACAATCCAAACGCACGGTCCATTTGGAATAACACAGTCTGGCCGTTGGGAATGTGACACACAGGTGGTTGGTCTACCCACTGGGCCGACCACACGTCACCTTTATTTAGTGTCAAAATCTCATGAATGTCCCAAATCGCTTAATCTCGACGAAATCCAGTTCTTGCCGAGATGATTTGTGGCAGAGGAATGTCGTTTCCCATATTTAATTAAAGCTATAAACAAATCTATTATGAACCTGTTGCTTTTATGATTGTTGTAAATTTTGGAAAGATAATAGAAAACTTTTTGTGAGACGTTCGACCAAAATTAGGCAAAACAAGATTTTTTTAAACCTTGACGGTCTTGTAACGCTTTTAACGCTATAATTTTTCATTCTGCATATGCATTTCAAATTAACGCAAATTTATAAGAAATTGATTTCTAGTGTATGGAAGTACTCGGGCTTCAATTTCAGGGACATATTTATATTATGTAAATATTGTACCAGAGTCCCAACTGCTCTCAACCGCCTGGAGGGAGTGAATCCATGGTATACCCAATTGGGGTACATTGTGAGGCTGAATGATGATGGGAAGTACCTAGCTATTCAGATCTGGTCATAAAACCCGATTAAAGCCATTTCAAGCAACGTTTTAATCATGAATGGTGGTATTACACCAGGGCGATACTAAGCTTATCTTTCACTCTGGAACGTGTCACAATTGTAATATTATACTAACTTTTTGCTGCTAAGCCCTGCGGGTGGCTTTTGGTTCGGCTTCGCCCATTTGAGATTCATGAAAATGCAAATCCAAGAGTACCTACCGGCTGTTAACGAAAGTAATTATGCCAACTTTTGGCATAATTAATTTAATTTAATTTAATTGCTTTAATTCGATTCTATTACGATGGTAGCATAAGCGTAATTTATATTGAGCGAGTTTACAAGCTACTATCTACTAAGTTTAAAAGCAGATAAATCGGCGAGTGAGATTGCCATGATGACACCAAATTGTCCACTCGCTCAGTAGGGTAGGAAACTGAGCTTGCAGGTCGCTGCTAGCGTCAGTAGCGAGAATAACGACGCCTGCGTGAAATAATTCTGTCAGAAGTTTGACAGTCGAAATCAGCTGTTTATTGGCAGCCATAACATAAATAAACCAATCACGAGTTGGCGTGTAGCGAGAAAAGTTGACGACCTTTCAACTTTTTTACGTTGATAGTCAACAATCTGCTAGTTAGCAAGTAACACGATGACACTGAGCGAGTTTACTAACAGATAGTGAATTAGTCACAAACTTCACGTTTACAGATGGTTTCCATATGGCGGTTTTACTTGACATCGGATTCTTACGTTTCAACGTTACAGTCGGTAGGATATTAATACGGTCAGATAATATTTTTAATGAATAAATTGTAAAGTAACATAATGTAATCAATGTAATAATAATGTAATAATAAAAATAAAAAAATAACAATCTGCGTCCACAAAAATATAAACAAAACGATAACAGTCGATCATAATCATCAAACCAGAAGTAAGAGCAGAAAAGACCTTTCTATTCCAACAAGCAATACTGCGGCTTATCAAAAAGTTTTCTCATACCTGGGACCAAAAATATACAACAAAATCCCCTCTCAATTTAAACTGTGTGAATTATCATCCTTCGGTACTAAAATTACAAAATGGTTATTAGACTTAGTTAGGACAGATTCCGAAAAATTATTAAAAAACGTAGTCTGAGTTGATTTCTTCGATTTTGTATTTTGTATTTTCCTAAAAAATATTTTTTTATTTTTCTTTCTTACATTTATATATTATATTTTTATTTTATATTTTACATGTACCTAGCCGGATTTTATTGTTTATTACTGCTAATTTGTATTTTCCTAAAAAAATACTTTTTTTATTTTTCTTTCTTACATTTATATGTTATATTTTATTTTATATTTTACATGTACCTACCTGGATTTTATTGTTTATTACTGATGTATACCTAGAATAACACAACTTATATCTGATATTGTACCTAATATCTGAGTAACTCCCCCAATATGTACCATTATTGTTAATTATTATTGAATCCATTAATATGAAATTATGTACACGCAACCTGCCAATTTGACTGTCCTAAAACGGGAAACCTTCCTAGTTGGACAGTCAAAGCTTCCTTTTATATTGTTATATCTTGTATGTAATAATAAATAAATAAAATAAATAAATAAAATAAATAAAAATCAAATTAATTTAACTTGCCAACGCCGGATTTGAACCCGTGACATCTCGATTGCTAAACTAGAGCGTTTCCCAACGACCACAGAGGCCGTGAAAAATTATGATATTTGTCATGGAATTTCGCATTGCACTTTTTCCATAGACATAAGAAATAGTAGACATGTCATAACACAACATCTGACTATCATTTCGACAATCTGGAGACAAACCAGGTGATAATAATTTTGGCACCAGGAGAGTTCCAGCATGCTGATGCCGGGATTTAAACCCGCGACATTTAGATTACTAGACGAGAACGTTTCTCCTCGACTACGGAGGCCAACTATACGTCTGCTAGAATTACACTGGAAAGAAAGTACACGCGGCGAGAATTACACCCACTTATTACACACGTACTGAGAAGAAAGATGGATAGCCCTTAACAATAATCCTATCATTGATTGCATAATAATTATATGACAATAAGGAGTGTGGTTGAATAAAATTGACCAAGCGTAACAAACATGATTCGCTTTCAGTATTATAGTATCACAATGTGTGCTGTGTTTCTCAAACTGTAATCAACCACAAATTCATAATTTAAAAAAAATATTTTTAGAAGCTCAAAATCATATTATGAAGCCTGTTTCACCTTAAGAATTAGTAAAACATATATATGGATTAACGTTTATATGGATATTTCGAGTTCCAGAACTGAAAACTGCCTGTGAAAACTTTGAGATTCCAGAGAGAAGCTGACAAAATTTCTTGATGTTTTCACTCTCCGTTTAATAAATTATGCTGTTTCAATAAAAACTGTTTTCAATTAGTACTAAAATTTCTATTATGAACTACGCAGTTTTTAAACAGCAGATTGTTAATAAATTCATCAAGAAATTTCATTAGTGCAAGTGTTTCGGCACCGACTATGAAAATACGGCACATTAATCTAAACGCTAATTTAAAATCCAAGCCTGTTCGGTTTAACGAATGTAAAGATTATTGCAATCTTTAAATATCAACTAGATTTTCGGAAAATTTGATAGTTTCTCGTATTCTGGAACCTTTTAATGTAGATGCTACGTAAAACATTAATTTGTATGTAGACCATCACCTAGATATCACCAATATTACACTTTTATCTATGCTTTATAAGAAAGTGTATCTTTTTTCATCGCAAAAACGTACTTTTTTTTACATGAGCTCCACACAGGAGGCCCTGAGGAAAATAATTATATATTTTTTTAGGGAAAGGAAGGAGAGGAGGGTTCTGGGAAAGAAAGGGGTTTAAGGGGTGTGTAGGAATCTTGGGTTCAGTGTGTCCTGGTCATCAGACCTAAACACACCTCATCCCATGAACCCGGGCGCCCCTGCTAAATCCCCAAACGTAGCGAACCACTTGGGGTGACCTATGGCAGAGGTGTTGGTTATCCAATAAAGTTTCCCAGGGCGACGGTACCCATTCCCGCCTCCCAAATTGGTACTACACGTACTACTACGTATTATGTTCTACAATCTCGGTATTTCAATATGTCAATAACCGCAGTTTATTTTAACGCGGGTTTATTTTAATATAGTTCCTCAGTTCCCCACTTCAATCAACATAGTGCTGTATGCGAGGATACTAATTATTTATTTAAAAAAGATTAATTGTACCTTAGTTATGATAAAACTCTACTAATAATAAGAGGTAACACCGTGAATAAAAAAATAGGTCAAGGTAAACATATTTTTAAAATAACCAGGATCGTAGGTTGTAAATGAAATTTTATCCTGGTTTTGCTAAATTCGATTTCTATAGTTGTTAAAATCCGTGAAATAATGTTTTTCTCGGACGTATTTATGACAGTCTGAATTATGACAGCTTATGAATATTCTGAAATATGTAAATAAAAAGTTTGAGAGTGATTGTAAAGTGGCAAGCCAGTATTTGTCCATCACACAACACGATACTGTATTACGGAACGATGACCCTACCAGAAGCGGGCCCCTGTATCGTATTATCGATTTGTTAAGGTGTATTATTTACAGTGATCTCAGGAAACAAACAGAGTACCCGCCATCTACCAGAGTATCTACAGACATACGAGGTTATACATATTGGGGCCTAATGATGCGATGCGAGGTTTTGTGAATTGTTGGAGGAGAGAAGTAATTATTGTGTAGGAATTACTAAAAAAAGAATGGAATTATTAATCGTTTGTCTCGATCGGGTGCAATTTTTGGATGCGCCAGCTCAATCTGGAGGAAAGAACATATGTACGGTCCCTTGAAGGTCTCTGGAGGTCTAGAGTCTGTCATAAATCGAACTCCAATGTTCCTATCAAAACAAGGGGTTGACGTACAATAATGTAGGAGGTTATACTTGATAATATATTATAATAAAACAAATATAAAACTTTATTCCTCTTAATTTTATTGACCGTAACCTGTTTCAGCTCGTTAGAGCAATCTTCAGACTGGTACAAATAATTCTTAGTCTACGGTATACATACATAACATATGGGAGAGGGATGGTCTAAAAATAATTCGTATTACTTGTAAGGTTTTTCCCTAAACAAAATTGAAGTGAGCTACAAACCCAAGGTAATTAGCCTACTGGAATTACCAAAATATTTAGAAATTCGACAGTCTCAAACGACTTATTAACAAATATAATTAATATAATTGATTAAAATCCCCTCTCCCCCCCCCATATATTATGTATACAAACCGTAGACTAAGAATTATATGATGATGATGTCTTAAGATGGCTCTAAGCTGAAACCGGTTACGGTCAATAAAATTAAGTGGAATAAAGTTATATAATTGTTTTATTATAATATATTATAATTAAATTCCACCACGAATTGTCAGTTTCAAAATAGCTAACTCGATAATACTTCGGTTCGTCTAGATTACGTGTCGTGTTTATTATTGGCTTACTTACTGAACTTAACGTCCATTCTAAAGGATGCTCTGTGTTAATCTACAGCAGGGAAAATGGTACCCACCTGGATATTCGAAGTGATCGGTTATCTTTGGGGTATTACCAACATTTGACAGTACATTTGACACCATGTAGAACATATTAGATACTGACTGTTATCTCTGTTGAGATACATTAAAACTACATGTAACTACCTATTCTAACGACTTCTATTGAGAGTCATCGAAACAACATGTATATTCACATACACTGCAGTAAATTATAATAATGATGGGCATAATCTATGTACTCGTAGATAGAGATATAGATAGGTACCTACACATGTAGAAATTTTTTCAATAATCTAAACATTGCACATCAAGTAATCGATTTTCTAGAAGCAAACGCTTGTAATAAACTATACAAATGTTTACCCTGTTGAAGCTTGAGCCGTGCGAAACCGGAATGAAAAAAATTTAATAAATTAGTGGATGAAAACAAAGTGCTTGTTTCATTTAACAAAGTATTCGTTTAAAAATCATGGAAGCTTTCCGATTATCTCGATATATATTTTTTTAACCGATTCACAAAAATTCACCAAATGAAAATTCACCATTCTGGATTTGCACACGCTACCTGGGCGGTGAGTACACCTATTTATATATACAAATATGGACAAAAATGTTTAATGATATTACCTACATCGTTTAGAATTCCGTTCCAAGTCCCATAACATCGTATTACTGTATAAAAACCGAATAAAATACAGCTTACCAAACCTTAAAGACGTGAAAGTTGTCAATTAATTTTAAAACAATGCGACGAGAAAAAAGTTTAATAAACAATAAACATGATTCGTCCAAAACGTGGGAAAAATTCGAAAAAATATTATAAAAGAAATAAAGTAGGCAGTAAAAATGATTTGAGTAGTGTTAAGCGGCAAGCCTGGTCCAGAGACAGGAAATTGAGGCGGTATAGGACAGAACGAGTTTCACCAACAAGTCTTTTGTCGCTAATTGGAAATAATTGACTCGCGACTGAGATTGTGACTCGGATGAAGTGGGTACTTGAGCGTAAGAATCAGCTGAGATCTGATAATAGGCAGTGTGCTTATACACCTACTAGAAATGCCTTCCATCTATTCTATGATTCGAATATGATCTTCCATCTATGATTCGAATGGAAACCGATGTTACTATTGACTTAATACCTTTTCGATCTAGCCTATCTGGCACGCACTAAACATCCCAATAATAATTGTATGGCGCCGTTTTTGGGAAAAAAACCCTCAAGGGTGATGCATAAATTTTACTTACTAGGCTTGTAGCAGTTTACTCTGACATATGCAACTACCTGCCCCGATTCCACACTATGGTACGTTGAATTGTAAAAACAGATACAGAAACACATTTGTCTGAAGTGAATGAACTTGAAATTATCAATAACTAGCTGGTCCCGGCATGCGTTGCTATGCCATTTAATAAAGAAATTGTTTCTCCCTGAGTGTCCTTTCCCATTCGTCCCATTCCCCTTCCGCCTCCCTTTCTTCTCCTGCAGCCTCTTCCCCTCTCGCGTTCCCACTCGATACCTCCACCTTCCTTCTCTCCACTCCACTCCCCCCCCTTCCCCCATCCCGCGAACCCCCTTCCGAGTTCCTCTCCCCCCTCACACGTTCCCTTCCCCTCCCGCGTTCCCCTTCCACGATCCCCGCTTTCCCTCTTCTCTTTCCCGCTCCCTCGTCCCGCCAACCCTCTTCCCGCGTTCCATGTATTCAATCCCAGTACATTCAGTTTTTAAACAGCCCGCGTGCCACCTTTTACAATTTTTATTCAAATTTCCATTTTTCATGTATATTAAATTTGGTACCTAACATAGGTACCTATTTAAAATATCTAAAATTCTTGATTCGATTCAAACTATTTGGGGAGTACCTACTAAATAAATTTATCAACTTAAAGATTTTTATAAATAGAATCCTGATTTAACAATCATTGTTTTGCAAAATGTCATTCTCAAACACGCGAACTGTCAAACGTGCGATAGTCGTTAGGTTTTCTGAAATTATACAATTTTCTGCGCAATTTTCTTAATCTTTCTCTCCGTAAGAACCATCCTCGTACTTCAAGGAATATTCTAAAAAAAGAATTAGCAAAATCAGTTCAGCTGCTCTCGAGATTTCCGCTTAGCAACACATTCAGCGATTCATTTTTATATACATGTAAGATATGGACCCAAAGTCCCATTTTTTAATTTACTTTAATCAATTATATATAACCTTCTAACAGATGCAACAGTATTTTTTATTGTTATAGTTAGTTTTAATAGTTACAAAATTTTCAAATGGCTTCAGCAGAGTTTGGGACCAAATCTGAATAGCAATGTACGTCTCCACCATTCCCTTTCCCAATATTCATCCCCTCCCAACTAATTTTAGCATCATAATATACTCCAATTGGGGATGCCATGGTCTCACTGGCCCTAAGCGGTTGGGAGCATCTATTGTGCGGTATTCACTTTTTTTAAATGATTGCCTCCGATGCCTTAACTTTAAGGTTAAAAAATTATTATTTTTGTTTGTTTTTGACGTAAAATTTACACCCGTATTCGTGTGATGAAAGATTCATTAAAGTCATAATACTTTCACAGAAGTTCATTTCACCGACAATATTCCACTTAAAATTCAAATCAAATCCACATTTTTTTAAGAATGCCGCCTCTCAGATCCGATATGTATATTAGACGCTTAAACACTCACATTTTAATTTCAGATTTGATTGAAAAAATGATAATATGTTTATGCCTCTTTTAACGATTCAATAAATTCTAAAAAAATCACAAGATCGTGAAGAAACACTGCGAAGATTTTATTGTATACCTCGGTCATATTTCATAGATGGCATCTATATAAATCTTTATGATATGTGTTCGTTAAATCGTTTGTTATTCTCAAATCGATTATATCTGCTAACGCGAAGCCTCCCATAGAAGTTTGATTTACGAGGCTTTTATTGGCCGCTTGCTAAAAACCTGTAAATGATGAACTTTCTTGATTACTTCAACGATGATGATAAACGGAAGTCCTACCTAATTATGGTGGGTCTACACAAATTTTTACGCAAATTTATTTATTATGCTATATTTATAATTTAATCTATCTATCTTCTATCTATCTATCTATATAAATCTTCTGTCTATCTATCTATCTATCTATATAAATAAAAATGAATTGCCGAAATGTATGTACGCGCGTAACTTCCGAACGACTGCACTAAATGTGACTGAATGTACTGGGACTGAATGTATGGGATGCGGGAGGGGGGAGGGGAACTCGGGTAGGGGGTTCGAGGAAGGGGGGAGGGTAACTAGGGATCGGGGAGGTTTAACCTGAATTTTTAGGCAATAACAAAGACCCTAACTACAAACAAATCGTTGAGAGCATTTCAGGCTTTAGGTTGCCTAATGAGTTTAAAAGAACATTTTCTTCATTCCCACCTCCACTACTTTCCAGAAAATTAAGGATATGTGAGTGAAGAGCAAAATGAACGATTTCATCAAGATATTAAGGAGATGGAAAAAAGATACCAGGGAAGATAGACATCTCAATGATTGCAGACTACTGTTGGACGCTTCAGAGAGGCCTCCCAGATGCTTCCTACAAGCGAAAATGTACCAAAAGGAGTCTCACTGGGAAAAAGAAATGTGTTTAGTGCTTACTAATCAATGTATTTTAGTTAAAAAAAAATTTTTTTTAAGCAATTATAAATAAAAAATTTTTTTTTAGTCTTTTATCTTTTATTTTAAGATGATAACTTGTTTAACATAGATACCTACATTGTCAGAAAACGTGACGTTCTGTGACAAAATGAAAATCATTTTCGGATTCAACACACCCAAATACATAAGAATTACGCAAAAAAAACCAAAACAGCTCTCAACTTTTTTTTTTGTAGACTTGTGTAATCAACTAAATTTAACATTCAGCCCGATCTCAACACTCGCTCCTCCCCCACTTCTCTCCCACAACTGTCGCACTGTCCCACTCTAATTTACTGTCTCTTTCTTTCACAATTTGTATATACATATATATGTATATTTTCCTGTATTTGTCAGTATTTTTATATTCAGTCCTGATGATGGTACGGAGGTACCGAAACCGGTAGACGGAGAAAAAAAATAACAGTAAAGTGACGTAAAACAAAGTATTTTCTTCAAATTAATAAATAACGTTGTATTAACCACTTAATTATTTACAAAAACCGACATGTTTCGTCAGCAAAGCTGACTTCCTCAGGGTTTTGACAGAACTAATTTTTAAAAATAGACATAAATAGGTAATAGAGAAAAATAACAGACATAATTATTTTTCTCTATTACCTATTATGTCTATTTTTAAAAATTAGTCCTGCCAAAACCCTGAGGAAGTCAGCTTTGCTGACGAAACATGTCGGTTTTTGTAAATAATTAAGTGGTTAATACAACGTTATTTATTAATTTGAATTTAAAATGTTACCACAAAATAATTTTGCACTAGCAGAAGAAGTGATTAAAGTATTTTTTTTTTATTTATTAAAAACTGTAAAGATAATTCGCTTGTTTACCTGGCCCCCTAGCATGGTCGATCGATATAAGTTTTATCGAAAATGTCGGTAACTTGCCATCGCTCCCGAGCACGACTGCAGGCCGCCAATGAATAAACAACAGTTTACGTCAAATATATTAGGAACCCCTAGTCATCGTGAACTATTTTTTGTTCGTTAGCGGCCTGCAGTCGTGCTCAGGAGCGATGGCAAGTTACCGACATTTTCGATAAAACCTATATCGATCGACCATGCTAGGACCCCTGATGTTTGATGCAGAAATAATGCTATAATGGTGTAAAGAAATAAGTTATTTTTTAACTCGATTTTTCAGGAACAATTACTGAAAAGTGAATAAATAACACATGACACCATATTGTTTGTTATCTATTTTTCACTCATTTGTTGAACAACTAGAACTCGGGTTACGACGGGTATAAAAATCAGTTATTATAATAATATATTCTGTGAATTTAGTGAGACGTGTCTATGTTTAATAATTTAAGATGTGAACAGGAAAAAAAAAAGATTGTCTTATCAATGATTAAATATTAGATACGATTAAATTACATATGAGGATTTACTTAATAAGTTATCCCTCTATAAAAAAATGAGATTTTGGTATTTTTTAATCTACTCAAATCTATTAAAATAAAATTGACACATTTGCTTTGCTATTAAAACTTCTTTTATACGAACGAATTTCGCGTAGGCGTTTCTTCAGCGATGTTTTATAAAATTAAGAACAAAACTTGTTTTCTAAATGCATTTATAGCCCATAAGACGTAATAAAATAATACATAACCCATGTTAAAATTATATCTTTATTCTGCGTGAAAGGCTGATCATGATATTCGATTTCAAAAGTTAGGTGTATTGTTCTCTCTATCCAGACGATTTACGTAAATGTATAAAATTCGGCAGGAGGTTTTAAGGAGATACCAATTTCTAGACGACTTGATCCCATTATGACAGTTTTTCAGAAGAAGCCCTTTTTCCTAATATTAATAATAATAATAATAATCATTTGGCAACATTATAACTAAAAAAAATAACATGTTCAATGTAGTTTACAAATAGATTACATCAATCAGTACAAAAAAATTAACAAATAGAAAGTAATGTAAGAACGGTTACACAGAAGTAGTATAATTATACAATATTTTTAGTTGTGCATAGCCTGCCTCACTAGGTGAACCTGTTTTGAGGCAGAATTTTTTGTAAATTGTTTCTCGCAATTTTATATATGGTTTTTTATAAATGGGTAATGTAGGTTTCTATACAGCAAAAACTTTATTTTAGTTTACATTATTGTTTGCATATACACAATACAAAAACTGCAAGGTTATTACTACATTAACATCTGTCAATGACTGGGCGTTTGGGTGAGGGAACCAGTATAGGCTCGATCATTAGAATATATCCACTGACTCAGTTTGATGTTTTCTGGGAGAATGTTGAATATTTTTGTGGCAAAGTATCTAAAGCTACTTTGACCAAAGGTGGAAGAGAGTGCTGGAACTTGCAATATGTCTTTGTTGGAGTTACATGGAAATCACATGTTTGTTTATAAAGAGATGTATGAGGATAGTTTTTACATAGATCTGTCGAACATCAAATACTCTCATTATTTTGAATATTAGGGCACTGTTTACTCCCTTTAATATCTATTAGGAGAAAAAATGCTCAGGATTCCATGAACAGCCAGACGCACAAATGTGTCCATCCCGGAAGAGCTTGGCATCCACAAGAGGCTTTTAACTATCTCTCTCTCTGGTTTCAATCCTGGGATTGGTTTGCAGCAATTTCATCTATTCGTTTCTTCCACTCTTCCCTGTCTTGTGCGGCTCTTTTGAAGTCTGCATATGATAAGCAGCGCACGTCCACCAGCAGGTCCTCCAGGTACTCTCGGCGTGGGCGTCCCCTAGCATTTGTCCCCTCGGTCATACCCTCCATTATGGCATGCAAGAGGCCTTCTTGTCTTATTGCATGGCCGATCCATCTTGCGCGCCTTTCGGACAAGGTCCTGAGCTAACTATCTACCTACAACATAATTTGGATTCCTTGCTAAACTCAGAAACTCATAGTCACTGGAAAAGTGGAAGGCAGAAGAAGAAGAGGAAGGTCACCAGAGCTCTGAAGTGACCAAGTATCACTGAATTCTGGTACGTCGGTGTCCTTGGCTCTCCACGGACCTTGGACCGCAATGAGAAGTCATGTCCACCATGTAAATTGTAGTAGGGGTCACATTCCTCAACAATGAGGAACCGACTTGAGAAGAAGCAATGACTCGATATAATGTATACCGTGTTTCAGGGTGGTATCATCGAAAAAAATCTTATTGAAATTTTTCATCCTAGCATTTTATTTTCCTAAAACAATTAAATTTACTGAGGTAATCGCCGCACGTTTTCGCTTGAATATGATTTTTTTATTCAAAATTTCTAATTAGATTCACTAAAATTATAGTTTCGCAGAATTAATTCTTTAAATTCCAACTGTTAATATTGCACATTTTCGATTACAAAGTTGCAAATAATTTACGCACTAACAATTGGGAGGGCTGACAGAGATATCGAAAGAAGGGTAAATGCAGGCAACTCTATTAATGGAGGACTGAACGCCGTTGGCGCCAACAAAAAACTGTCCAAAGAAGCGAAGTTAGCCGTCCATTATGGAGTGCTGGTACCTACCCTGATGTATGGCAGTGAGGCATGGAACTGGCATAGGAAGGATGAAAGTAGACTGAATGCTGTAGAAATGAGATCCCTGAGGCGTATGTGTGGTAAAACCATGTACGATGGTGTGAAAAATGTGGAGATCCGCGAAGAATGCAAGGCGTAATGAGTAAGATTAAGAAAGGGACGCTCAGCTGGTTTGGGCATGTAAAGCGAATGAACGAGGAAAGGTGTGTAAGGAGAATATAGGTATGACGCAAATTTGAATGGTAGAAGAAGTCGGGGACGCCCAAGGAAGACATGGCACGACCAAGTGAATCAGATACTTGAGTCGGGCCATGTGAAGAGTCGGAATAATAGAAGAGCATGTATGAGACGATGCATGAATGTAAACGAGGCAAGGAGTGTGTGCCAAGATCGACTTGTTTGGCGGTCCGTCCTCTCTGCCTACCCCTGCGTGGAAACGCTGTGATAGTTAGTTAGTTAGTTAGATTTCTTAATTCACTCTTTAATTTCCAAAAACCTTGAAAAAACTAAGCCTATTTTGAAATGTTGCTGCGGTCAAGATTGGAATTAACCATACAACGAATTAATTATAATAAATTCTTGCAACAAAACCGCCCATTGTAAAGTTAAGTGTGTTAGTCGGTAGTGCAAAACAATGTAGATAATATCATAGCTGGCATTATATTTCAAGAAAAATAATATTATTAAAATAATAACTCAATCGATATTTTTAATGGTGATTGTCTCTGCCATTAATATGCAGCTCAGCTTTGATCGGAATATCGGTGGAAATACTTTATTAGCAAGGCAAAAAGTTAAAAGGAAGCAAGAAAGTTAAAAATGGAGAGACCTCTTTTTCCCTTAAGAACGACAAGGCACCAGAAGGAGATGGTTGCTAACTGTCACTTGAAACAATGCCTCAAGATGGGTAAGAAGGGATAAAGCAATTTACTTCCATTTTAATTTAAATATTATTATTAACGTTAAAACTACTTGTACTATAAATGGAAACGATTTTTTTGTTATTGTTTTGAAAACCAGAAATATGTCATTTTTAAATCAGATTTTAGACGTATTGACTGTTTTCCACAAAAAATTATAAATGGATTTCGAAAGACTGTTCTTTTATCTAGCATTCGCATGTTTTAAATTTTGAGAAAAAATGTTTATTTTTAGTTTAATAAGGTTATACCATAGGTCGTTGGCAGATTTGTTAAATTTTGAAAAAATATTTATATTATACAACATACATTTCAAATCATATGCAATAAAATAAATCAATACATTATCTGGGAAACGCATATTTCAGAATTTTAAATTTAGTTTAATGTTTAAAAAATATATACATACATGTCTTTCTTGACGAAAATTAGTCCGTTTGTGTATTTATTTGCACACTTACAAACTAATATATTTCAGATATTTTTAACATTCTTATTTAACTTAGACCTTATTGAACAAAAATAAATACTTATAATCAAAAAAAAATTACAAAAAGTACATTATTTTAATAGTTTTATCATCACGCCTTTCAGCATTTCTGGATGTAGGTATAAATAAAAGCAAATTTGGAATGAAATAAAATCGATATTGAGTTATAATTTTAAAAAGCTGGTACGGAGAATAATTAATCTTTCTCATTGTTACCGCCCTGCACGATCGTAAGAACAACTTTCGACGAAATGTTGATTTTCGACCGCTGGCTGGTTAAACGCTATTAATATAGGTGGTGCAAAGATTAACTAACAAAATAAACAATAATGATATGCACTACTACTGTATTTTCGGAGCGTAAAGATAAGGTTGTTGTAAAGGTAGGACTCTAAAGGTAAGGTTGATAATTATTTTGAAGAGGACATGCTTGATTGTATTTAAATATAGTGAGAATAACAATTATACTGAAAACAGTGATGATTTTTTTTTTAATTTTCCCTAATTATTTCCTCATTTGCTGATAATTTAACCTTCATAATAATTTTATATTTTACACAGCCGGTATTATGGTGATTGAGGCTTGTTACATAGGTACACAAGCAAAGAAAGATATAAATTAGCTCATACCATAAAATAAAATCATCGTTATATAAAAATAGCAAACAAACAACAACAAAAAAATATAAGTGTTTTATCCATAATATAAAAAATAAAATATAAATGAAAGAAATAAGTGATCGATAAAAGTGAAGTTGCTACAAAAAGGATAATTTTGAATGAGGGTTCCATGACAGTTGATCCCCGACAGTTGCCCCTGGCATACTTATATATTTATTTATTTGTTTGTACACGCCCAATTAGGGCTTTTACATACGATAAAATTAATAATATATTTTATTTAATCAAAGAATTAAGAGATATAACAATTAAAATAAGTACCAAGTATTAAAATTTTAACTTAAAAACAACGAACGAACGAGTAAGATATAGGATGCACATTCATATAAATTTCGATACATATTGAAAATTTATATAGACATACAGATTTAATAACAATGTTTTTATGAGCTGATAGACATTCAGTACCGTTGGTGTTCTTGTCATATTTATTCCCTGCACTGTGCAGTCGTTCGTCACTGAGTTTATTTCTGCATTGGTACCTGAATTGTTACAATGGTAAGGTACCTTCTGACGAACCGTTTTACTAGGCACATGAAAGTTAATCAGCCTAAGGAGTTCAGGGGAGTCAAACATGTTATTAACAATTTCATAGAGAAAAAATAGATCAGTACATATTCTTCTTTCTTTTAATTTGGCTCATAATTTTCAACAGTGACATGTAGCTAATGTTTTCAGTAGGAATTCCTAATCTATAATTTAAGTTTACGTTCCCGAAGAGACGCAGAGAGGATGTACCGCCGAATAAAAAAGTACAAAAGATATTTTCATTCACATGCACCAAGGAACACACTACTTGCCTACATACCGTGTTTACCACCTACATAAGTACGAAAAATGGACACTGTAAATAAATTTGTTTAATTCCATACCTATCAATTATAATTTAAGATATTTTTGAAGTCGATTAGGTACAGGTTTAAAATTGATAAATAATGCACAAAAAATTGTAATTTTATAGAATTAATAAATTTTTTTATGATGCATTTGATCGAATGATATTTTAGTTAGTAATAAACAATATATGCAACCAATAGTTATTTACACAACAATGGTTAGGTTAGGATTAGATTTAAATTGAGAATCACTTTGATCTTTTTTCTTTTCTTTTTTTCAGACTTTCGGAATTTTATCCAATCATAGACATCCCGTTCCAAAGACACCAGACTTGTTGTCACCGCATTCTATTACTAGGACCACTGTCTTTGCTCCTTGTTCGTCCGCATGACGCAAGTACGGCAAGGCCCTGCCTAGCCCTATATGGAAAGGGCTTGTTCTTAGATAGGTCCCCTGATACCGTTCCATAACTTCAACGGGAACGACGGCAAGAAACGTCTATTTGGAGACGATCCGAGAATGTTTATAGCTCCTCTGTTCCGAAGATGTTATAGCGCCGATCGGCGAAGCGTCAAAGAAAACCGTTGGATAGAATTGTAGGGAATTTGTAGTATTTTTTAATGTTCTAAATCTTATAAGGGCAACACTAAGTACCTTCACTGTAAATAAAATATTAACAGAGATAAAAATTTATTAAAAAACTTTCAGCTTTACGAATGCATTACAATCGCACATCGGTATATCTACTGACAAAATCACCATGGGAAAATACCACCATTTAGAATCGAAAGGTTGGATGAAATGACTTTAGTCGTGTTTAGTGGCCAGCTATAAATATTCAGTGTGTGCAAACCAATCCGTCTTACTAATACTAAACTATTTTTTGCGAAAACGCTGTTTTTCCTCTTCCATATTATAATCCATGGCTCTTCAAGCCCGCATTAGTAAAATCCCTTCCAACAGACCCTACCTTAACCTGCCTCAAAGTACTACCCAACCGTGTGTTGATATAGTTCCCCTGTCAGACAGGGGAGGGGGCTTTTACGAATGTTACAAAAAAAGTGGTCTAAAGTGGAAGGTACTTGGAATGATTTTAGCCCGATATTTTTAATGTTTAGTAACTAGATCTGAGCAGCCAACCACCCAACCATCATCTTCCTTACTGTCTTCGCTCCCCACTTGTTTCAGCCTCATCGCGATTCTACTACTTTGGAACGTACTGTAATAATATTTATTCTATTATTTTATTTTAACGAAAATGAATTATTTATTTTTATTTACGGACAAACAGTTCATTAACAATAAAACAATAACACTAATAAGAAACAGAGATCACGGTGAAAGGAGAGTATATTTAACCCTTAATTACTCGCACAAAGAACATTACATAACTGCTCGCATGGGGTCACAGATGACCCCAAATAGTATGAGTAGTTTTTGATAAATATTGAAATATATAAATAAATGAAACTATTTTATTATTAAAGTGCTTTGTTTATTCTGTAATATAATAATAATAATAATAATAATATACAAGGTGTCCGGAAACTCGTAGTACAAGCGGGAAACTGGAGAATCCACATCACATTTGGAGTCAATTTTGTGGTTTAACTTTTTTTGATTTGAGCTTTCGTTTTCGAGTAAATCGGGTCCGAAGTTGGAATTTTTTAGGTTAAATTTGAAAAAAAATTTCACTAGGGGGTTGATTTCAGCTGTGTAATGTCTTATAAAATGCAACGAAGGGTAAACCGGGCACAAAATTTTTTTTAACCCTTTAGTTGCCGAAAAAATGGAAAAAAAAAATAATATTAAAATCGAAATGCTCAGATCGAAAAAAAAAAGTTTTTTGGGTTCTCTACGTGATGTAGATTCACCAGTTTCCCGCTTGTACTACGAGTTTCCGGACACGTTGTATAGATATCTTTATTAAATGAAATTTTCAAGATTATAACTAAAAAGTACTTGTTTAGTTATTATCAGTGTTATGTTTACAGTGGTTTAAAATTACATAAGTACAAAAGGATATCAACAGAAAAAAATATAAATATGAACAGTAGATAAATGAAAAATAGAAAATAGTTATAAATTTTGGTTTTTCAGTATACTGCCTCACTAGGCTAGCCTGTGTTGAGGCAGTAATTTTTAAATCAATTTATAATACTTATAAACATACCTACACTTTTATTAAAAAACTTATCACATTGGGATTGGTTACATTAATAATAGTTTTAAATAAAAGCAACCAATACAATTGCTTGTATATTTCCACTGTATAATACCAAATCATTAATAATTTAGAATTTGGATGAGTGCACCGGTAAAGGCCCTATCATTATTTTTGATCCAAATTTTTATGTTATTTTTGAAATTTTTTTGGGAATCAATTTTTTTATTCTATCTGGAAGAATGTTGTAAAGTCTTATTGCAAGGTATCTGAAATTTCGTTGACCAAAAGTAGTATGCGTTTTGGGGATTTGTAGTAGGTAAGTCTTTGTCATTGTTTCGAGTACAGCGAGTATTTAATCTTTTTTCATAGTATTTATGTATGTTTGTGTATAGATGAGTAATATATACTCAAATATCTATAAGTAATAACATGAATTACTAACTTATTATACAAAAACAAGTTAAACTAAAATAATTATCAATAATTAACAATTTGTACTTAGGTATACTGAGATCATAGTTAACAATCGTATTTTTAGGAACTCTCCGATTCACTCTTGTTACACTGTTGACAGTATATTTCAGAGTGATCATTGCACACAAATCTAGTACATTTCTTGCATTTTGTTGGTACTTTGTAAAGTAACGTAATTACTCGCACGGGGTCACCGCTCAAGAGTGCAGCGACGCGTCCTTCCACTCCCGTGACTTGGTCGCTACTAAAATACAAATTTAGACGCGCGTTATGAAGCTAGCGAGGGCGCGGGGGGAATCGGGCCGCGCCAAGTGCTTCATTTTTTAATCCAAAAATGCTTTGACCCCATGCGAGTAATTAAGGGTTAAAAGAAGAGCAATGACAATATATTATATAAAAGTAAATACAGAAGATAACTACAAGTCAAAGTTTAAAGATGGATTTAAAAGGCTTTAATAATAACATCGCACATCGACTGCTGAAAGTCATTTAGGTTTACACCATAATGCTTTGATTTGCGTTGATAAGTCTCTACATTCTGGACAAAAGAGAATTGTATCCATAATTATAGAATGTTGATTGAGGAACAGCAATTCATTATTTCAGAGTCTACGTGAAGGGATGTTGAACTGGTTGAGTTGTAACAAAGAAATGTAACACACAAAATAAATTTTATCTTCTTGCTCACGGCGGGAACCGAACCCGCTAAGTCGGAATCACAGCCCTGAATCTCATCAACCGCTCGGCCACGGAAGTCGTGAAATGGGTTGCTCCAACATTTTAAAATTTAAAAAAAAAATACCTAACGTTACTTTGATATTCACATCTAGGTGTGCATAATGTATCCTTTGATAAAAAATCTGAATTGCTAATAATTTAATGGCTGCACCATTCGTTACAAGAATGCACAAATTATTTTAATCAAGTAATTAATATGCATATCTGCCACATATTTCCTATGTATATTATGTGGCTCACAAATGTTTCGCGGAACAAAACAACAAAACAGCAGCCGGTCTGATCTTTTATTTGGTAATAATAATAAATCTTTAACGGTATTGACGTGTATGAACATTTAAAGAAGAATCCAATAAACAAAGAGAAAGGACGTTTTGAGAAAAATCGTAAATCATCTACGTCTGAGCTATAAAAACTTGCAATTATAACAAAACTAACCAGCTAACCATCACTCCGATTAGCTTCGGGATTTGGCAGAGAGGGTGGACCTCAACACATATCTGTATTGTCAGACGCCCTTTGATTCATGAACAGTCATACAGAAGCCGCCGCTAACCGAATTTCTACCGATTTCTTACTTATCTCCCTTAAACATGTTAAGTTAAAAAGCTCTTAAAAAAATATATGTTATTCTTGAAGTTAATATCTAGACATTCCCCGCGCCGAAACGCAAATTATATAAAATTTCCTCGATAGAAAAAAATCGCAAAGTATGCTCCGAAAATTATTATAAACACGTTGGTTTCAGTTATTTTAAAAGTTATATGTATGAAAAAATTCGCTGTACTTCTTTAAATGCTGTTTAAGACAACCCCCGCAAGATTTTTGCTCTATTTCAAACGAATCGTGTTTTATTAAACAATTTCACAATTTTCGCATCAATTTTGTCGCTTTAAATACTAGGGCGATCTCTTCATCTCTCAGTTATTCTGCTATTTTTTATACCAGTAATGGTTCGTGCTTTGAGGCAGGGGAGGCTGTGCCTCCACAAAGAAAATAGAGAGGACAAGGGGAAAAAGAACCTAGAAACAAGAAACATTGCGTACAAAATATCCATTGCGCACAAAATATAGTTTAATTTTTATTTAAATGCTACAAAAGTTGTATTCGTCTTAAAATAGTGTATATATAAATTCATTATTACCTTTGACCAAATATGGTCGAAGAATATTACTAATCCACTAAGAATGGTTTATATTACATACATATGTAGCTTATCAAACATTGTGCAATGCGGCAGGTCTTGGTGGTTTTCTGCTCGCCGCGCCGAAATACTACGCAAAGCAGTACAATAATACGCTAGTGAGGCAGAGATAGGGTCCGCCTCCCGGAACCGTTGATTTATATAGGCGGAGGAGAGTGAGGAAGTCACATGGAATCGAAACGAACGGCGCGTACGTTGCTTCGTTGCGCGGTGTTTAGTTTGAGGCGCGCCTCAAAAAACGAAACTTCCGAAGTCCGAACCACACGATTAGCTCTAAAGATCAAGTTTTTTTTAAATTATTTATTTATGATAGTAAGCGGCAGTCGTTTGGTTTGGAAAGATACACCATGCCGTCCTGACAGTCAATTGCACTGGAAAAAATAATTTTAAATAAAGCATGGCTTTAGAACAGCTTGCTTAATCTGAAAGAATGATTAATTTTAAGGAACACTAAAAGCTAAAAATAAGCTTCACTAAGAACAAAAACATGTATGTACATACAATGTTATACGCGCCTGAAGATACCTACGAAGGATGGCTATTTTGATTAATTTAATGCTGCGAATTAGCAGCTGAATGATTTTGTACTTGCACATTATTGTTATAATTTGGAGTTAGTAGTTCTATAGTTTTTTTTTCAATGATTGTGTCTCCTCACTTTTCAACCGCACAAACCGTCACCTTTGTAAACCCATAACTTTTTATGTGATAACCCGGTCAAAAGTTCCAATTATATAAATAAATATTTCATTAATTGCACCAGGGTTTGAACCCGACATCGCAGAGTACGAAAAAAATACACAGATTGTACTAACACACTTACCGACAGATTAGCAAAATAAGAAAGGCCGTACCAATAACATCATAAATATTTACCAGGAATATAGTACTTGGAAAAGTAAACCATACGTTACGTAATAAATACAGCCAGTTTGACTGAATAAGTGCAAAGAATAACGAAATCATAAAATCAAGATTATCAGGAGCGCAGCATCGGCAGCAGTTTATCACCTATGGTATGAAGTCACAGCCATAAGTGATCGTTGACTTAAAAGGTAACTGGGAAACGCGGCTTTTTGTGGTCTCGCGTGCCGGGGAAAAAATTGCAAGCAATCACGTACGTCGGTAAGATTGTAAAATTATAACGAAGAAAGTACAATTGCTGATGAGCGGTAATGACTAATGATTAATGACGATAAATAAGTGAAAACCGAGAGGAAAAATCGTATTAAGTGGAAAATCAGCATGTTTGGGATAAACAGTTGCCCTCGGAGAAGACAAAATTAAAAAAAAAACTGATATAATAAATTCATAAGACGAAGTTTTATGATTGTATCCTCAAGCGTGTATCAACCTTCCTCTCAATATATCAAATTAGAGATAGGTAGGTAGCAGTGGGGGTCCGTGAGTTTTCAGTGAGCTAGGGTGCTAAGGTTGAAAAATGCGATGTTATTGATGTTGTTGTCATTGAATTAATTTTAATTTGTCCTGAAAATCTTCATACAAAAAATTGAAATTTTGAAAAAGAATAAAATTCGTTTTCAGCTACGACAACATCAATAACGTCGTAGTTTTCAATCTTAGCACGCAAGCTCACTGAAAACTCATGGACCGTCACTGGTAGGTAGGTACGTTTTATTTGATTACAAAACAATGTTTATTATATTGCGTATTGATCACAATTGTTTATAAAACTTGTATTTATCTAAAATCTAAAGAAAAAATATAAAACATAAAGAACACATATTAACCCCGCACTTTTGACGTTTGAAAATCAGGATTATGACATTTCACGTAAAATTTTGTGACGTGCTTTATCACAGATAAAATAAATATGTTTGCAATTATCGAAACGAAAAGCTGGGATAATATTAATATACATTATTTCCTTTCAAAGTGAATAAAATATACTTAAGTATGCTGAGAGTATTTAATTAAGGTTCAAAAGAACGAATTACTAACAAATCTACGGTGGATTCACCGGCACACAACGGATAAGTGTCAGAAATCCACAGTGGATTCTTATAACTCCTAGACTACGATAAAATATTTTCAGTAAAAGCATCTACCGGTTTGAACCAGAGGAAAACAGGAAAGTTTGCGACCAAAAATGGCTTAGTGGTTTTACAACCTTTGGTATGGAAAGACACACCATGCTCACCTAACAATCAATTGCATTGGAAAAATAATTGTAAATAAAACATGGCATTAGAATACGTGCTTAATCTGAAAGAATTATTAATTTTAAGAAACACCAAAAACTAAAAATAAACCTCACTAAGAACACAAACATGTGCGTAAAATGTTATTCGTGCCTGAACTTGTTTTCTTTTCCGATATTTAAAACCAATATTTTAACATCTAAATAACTTCAAATCATAACTTCAAAACATAACACATCGATTTCTTTTAACAATTGATATTACAAACACAAATTAAACATAATTTAATTTGCAATTTTTTTTAATTAAACAATTAAATTATATCTTAAATGCGACCGGCGCAGGCCTCCGATTCTCGGGGCACTGTCCGGCCTCACCTGTGTTTACTCTTCTCGCCGTCGCCATGGCAACGATTATATTACTACCTGTTTCTTCCCCTGCTCGCAACTGACCGGCTATTAATACAAAGTCACCGAGTAAAAAGGAACAACCATGCACATGAAAAGCGTTGATATTTATTTGGCAATAATATTTTTTTTACTTGGTGGTCGGTGCTGTGCGCAATTTTATTGGTTACCCGCGGTAGTATAAAGCTTAGCGGTAGATAGGCGAGAATCTCATCTATACACCTGTCTCGAAGGCGGTTTGACAGGTAGGCATGTGCGCCGGTTTTCTAAATGCTTTTAATTATTAAAAAATACGATTTGCATAAGTATTTATTATTACAAATCATTTACTCACGAGCGAGTTGAAAATCGTTAAGTTAACTTTGAGTGGGAGGAAATTACATACATAGATGGTAAAAATAGACGTAATTATATAATCAGTTTTGATTGTCCGCTAAATGAAAAGTGAGGTGATTTTATCTTTGATAATTTCAACCAAATGCCTCAAGGCGCATTAAATAAATGATTGCTTAGTGGTTATAGTTTTACAGTGCATAATGAAATTCAATTTGATAACTTTATATCAATTCAATGAACTTCTACTAGTTCATTAAAATCTTTATCTGATTTTGAAATCAATATTCAATATTACGTATATTCGTATTATTAAGAATCTTATCTTGATTGATTGCGTCAAATATTTTTTTCTGGATGTTGAGCTTTCAGTTAGGAAAAATAAAAATAATTGGTTGAATAATATATATCTGTACCCATACCTACATACATAACACGGGTGTATAATTATTGTCAAATGGTTTTGTGAATATACACACACACATGTTTTTGTATTACATACTTTCAAAGTTGATAATTTAATCGTTTGTACATAATATGTGTAGTGTAAAATATAAAATGAAACCAATTATGGATTTCTTCCTTGTGATTTTGTCTATATATAAACCGGCCAGTGGCTGAGTTGGCATTGCGCTGGATTTCTACCCATGCACCGTGAGTTAAATTCCTCGACTGGCTAATACCTCGGACAAAACCAACGTTTTCAGCTTACTGTAATGGTAGTTGGAGATTTTCAAATATTATCACGTAACGTAACAAGGAAATATTTGACTCTCCTTAAAAATAAAGAGAATAAATATGTATGTGCTTATGTAAATATAGTGAGCGTTTGTGGATGCGTAATGTGTAAAATTAGAATATTTTGTAATTTCACTTGTCAAAGAGCGATTCCTTGATATTGTACTGTTTCAGGTAGATGCTAAGTAAGTGACATATATAAATTACTAGCTGACTCGGCTACGCGGTTGCTGTGGCTAACGAAACACAATCTACACACATCTACTGGATGGTTACCCAACCTTTATAACCACCACCATCTGTTAATTTGAATACAAATCAAATCCACTCCGCTCGCTTGCCAGCCCGCTCGTTCACCACATTTCAACCAATTTGCACAAAACCTTGACAAGTTATACACCTAAACCTTCCTCGTGAATCATTATATCTATTGGTGATCCAATTCAGTCGTTTTTGAGTTTATCGCGAACAGACAGACAGACAGACAGACGCGTCGGAGGACTTTAATTTACGTAGAGATAGAGATATATATGTAGAGATATATCTATGGGTGCTAAAATATTTTTTTTAACTACCTAAATATGCAGAATCTCCTAACACTTGGATTTCTAATGAGTGTCTAAAAATGAATTTTGTATTCATTTATTTAAGACTGTTAATACATGTGCATCGAGTTTTTCAGTTACGACGGGTTGTGGGGGAAGATTTTCTAAATAACAGCCAACCTCCGACAAGAGACAATTTCAATTTGGGAGACGGGAATGGGTACCGCCGCCCCGGGAACCTTTATTGGATAACCAACACCTCTGCCATAGGTCACCCCAAGTGGTTCGCTACGTTTGGTGATTTAGCAGGGGTGCTCGGGTTCATGGGGTGAGGTTTGTCTAGGTCTTGGAGGCTGATGACCAGGACATACTGAACCCCAGATTCCTACCCACCCCTTAAACCCTTTTCCTTCTCAGAACAATCCTCTCCTTCCTTTCCTTAAAAAAACCCTCCACACAGCATCCTCAAAGATGACATAGGCCCTGAGGGAAATTATTTTCCTCAGGGCCTCCTGTGTGGAACTCATGTAAAAAAAAAAGAGACGTTATTGGTATTTGGAATGAAGTGATGTTTTGTTAATTATTCGTTCGATTAAGATTATTTTGTATGTAGTTAATTTGTACGAATAAAATATTATTTAAATATCCAATCGGCGCAGTTGTCTCTCTCGCACTGTTAAAACACTAGTCATCAGACCGGTCAAGCAATACGCACACACATACGTTAGAACGACACCCATTATACTAGAGTCCAGATAAAACTAATACGCGTGAGATCACAGCATACATATTATAATACAGATGAATTAAATTCACACATACGCACATGCATACTCACATACACTCACCGGTAATAAACACGCACACTTGTAAGAATTAATCGATGCACACAAACAACGGCCTAAAATAATAATGGTCTGTACTCTTAGTAATCCTAAGACAGACTTCGTCCCAGGAGACCGGCCAAAGATAAAAAATGTCTTCTTGTACGGAGAGAAGAGAAAAAATTCGAAAAGGTATCTGGTTTATAAGAGGCAGTGCTGCCAACCGTTTGGAGTAATTTCAGTTTGGGAGGGTATGGGTACCGCCACCCCATTTATTGGATAACCAAAACCTCTGCCATAGGTCACCCCAAGTGGTTCGCTACATGTGGTGATTTAGCAAGAGTGTCCGGGTTCATGAGGTCAGGTTTGTCCGGATCTTGGCGGCTGCCCACGTGCCCACCAACTGCGTGGCAGGCTGGATTGGAAGAGACTTGTTGATGGAGACCTTTTGACCTTGCCAGCATTGCCTTGAACCACAGTGAGAGGAATAGATTAATACGTCCGTCACTTCTAGATACGCTGACCCCAGATTCCTTCCCACCCCTCAAACCCTTTTCTTTCCCAGAACTTTCCCTCCTTCCTTTTCCCGAAAAGACCCTCCACACAGCATCCTCAAAGATGACATAGGCCCTGAGGGGATTTTTTATCCTCAGGGCCTCCGGTGCAGAGCTAATGTTAAAGAAAAAGCTATGGCATCCCCAATTTGGGTACGTTATGAGGCTGAAGGTATCGGGGACGTAGAGAGGACACGACTAATGCCATTTCAAGCAACGTTTCAATTATTCGGAATGGTGGTCTTTCATCAGCGCGAAACTGAGAGTATCTTGCTGGATCGTGCCTTAAATATATCTACTATACTATTACTTCGGAGGATTGCGAAACTAATAAATTAATTGAATACATTTTTTTTGCGTATATTCGGATTTAAACCGGTGACCTCCGGATTTGCAGTCGAGAGCCTTATCCTTTGGCCATGGAGACCGTTAAATCTAAACAATATGTAAGTAGGAAAGAATCGACATTTACTTATGAGATTTCGATTGTCGATTAAGTTGACGTATAGTAATAAAAATATGCGCAACAAAAAATTAAAAGAGAAAAAAAAAAGTTGTATTAGATGGTATTTATTTATTTATTTATTTATTTATTTATTTATTTATTGCTTCTTCACAATTTATATACATATATTTTTAGCATGTAATTATTAACCCCACTAGGGTTCGCCTGTATCGGGGTTAATAATTTCACAATTTAATAAAAATAACACACGCAAATATCGGTTATGCAAAACAGTTAAGTAAAAGCAAAAATAATAAAATTTAAAAATAAAATGATAAACAGAGAAAATAATAAGTGATAAAAATATATGAATTAAAAACAAAGTGTTAAGAGATCAGACAAAATGTTATCATTCATTATATCATTAGTTCATACCATTTTCAACAATAGATAAAATTAAAAAAATATATGTCCTTAGGTTTTTTTTTAAATACCTATGTGTAAAAAAAATAAAAAATGAAAAAAACAAAGATTTATAAGCGATTACATTAGAGCGAATCTTTCTTATGAAATATTAAAGTGACTATCAAATAATTATGAAATAAATATGAAAGAAACCGTTTTGATCACAACATTATTGTTTTCATTCCATTTAAGTGCCCGTTTTCATTAAAATATGATTGTTTTTTATAGTGTAAGTGACATCTTAGAAATGCCATCCGTGTGATCTTTTAGTGTTGACAAAGTTATGGGATACGATAACCCCTATATATTTATTTATTTATTGTTTCTTTACCTTCTTAATTTAGGTGTTATTGTTTAAATTGAAATTTTGAACTTCATTTTGACTTGAAATTAACAATTTTAAAGAGTACACAAAATAATATAGGTGTTGAAAGACAATATTGTTACAATAATATTTCTCACAGAATGGGCCTCTACTGCACTATAGGAACAAATACATTATAACGTAAAACATGTAGAGTGACCATATGTTGAAATTATATTTGAAATAACTTTTTTTTTTTTGCAAGTTGTATAATCTATAATATTTTAAATGAGGTTCGGTTAGAAAATTAATATGTAATGGTAAATTAAGAAGAACATAAAAAATAATATATTAACAGTAAATATACTGTAATAAATTATCAATATGCTATTAATTTAGAAATGACAATGTAGAAAAAATCAATTGGCAATCCTCGGCTAATACGAATAATTTAACCATCTTTTTAAAAGTGCACAAGGAATTAGATGACTTAATATGTTCTGGAAGGCTATTAAATATGAGTGGAGCCTGATAGAAGTAATTTCTTTGACCAAAAGAAGATTTAGTTTGAATTGCCACAAAGTTAAGACCAGACCCAATTCTAGTAGTACGAATTTGCTGAGTTCTTTCTGCAATATTAATATTATTAAAAAATTTACAAAGTGTTTGTGTAATATACAGCTGTTTTACATTCATAACATTACATTCCTTATAAAGTAAATGAGTTGGATATCTAAATTTTTTCTTGAACATAACTTTAAGGATCAGTTTTTGGGCAATGTTAAGTGGTTCTATGTAAGTCTTTTGGCAAGATCCCCAGCACACTATATTATAAGAAAGTAGAGACTGGATTATTGCAAAATAAACCGTCTTCAATTTTTCCTTGTCTAGTATATATCTAAGTTCTTTAAAGATATAGGTAAGTCTCCTAGTATTATTTACCAACATATTAACATGATCGTTCCATCTTAAAAATTTATCTATTTTTATGCCAAGGTATTTGATGCTGACTACATTTTCTAAAGGGTTGCAGTTACAGGTTTGCAAACAATTGTGTATTATTAAATTATGAGTGGCGGAAGGTTGACTTTTACTTGAAATGCTAAAAGTGATATATTTGGTTTTTTGTAAGTTTAAAGTTAAAATACTATTATTTAACCATCTATTTACCACTCTTAAACCTGTATTACATTTGTTAAATGTTTCATCCCAAGTTTTACCCTCAAATATTAAGGTAGTATCATCTGCAAAACTAACTATGTTACCAGGAATATTCAGATTACATAAATCATTTATATATATTAGAAACAATATTGGCCCAAGCACACTACCTTGCGGGACTCCAAAGGAGATTGATTTACCATTGCTTAATATTTTATTTATCTCTACTTGCTGCGTTCTATCACTAAGATAAGATCTGAACCAACCCATTGCTGTACTATCAATGCCTAGAGATGATAATTTTTTAAGGAGCAATTCATGGGAAACTGTATCAAATGCTTTTGATAAGTCCAAAAACACCGCTAAAGCTTTGTTGCCATAATCCAGCGCGCTTATAACTTTGGTCAGTACCTTCAATACAGCATCACTCGTACCTTTATTCTCTCTGAAACCGAATTGATTGTCGGAGAGTATTTTGTGCTTTTCTAAGAATTTAACTAATCTTGACTTTACCAATCTCTCTATTACTTTTGAGAGAGTATTGAGCAAGGATATGGGTCGATAATTGTTAACATCTAGCTGATCTCCACCTTTGAAAAGAGGTATAACCTTAGCAATCTTACAATGAGAGGGAAACACGCCATTTTTAAAACTAATGTTAACAATATGTGATATGGGACCAGCCAATACAGAAACGTTTTGTTTATACACCATTGTACTTAAGCCATCAATACCACAGGAAAAAGACATTTTTAATTCATGTATCACTTTTGTAACTTCATTAATGTTAGTAGATTTAAATTCAAATGTGTCTCCTGTTACTTGAGTACTAGGTATAAAATTGTTTACAAGACACTTTTCGGTAGTTTTGTTTGCGCTGCACAAATTTTTGGCGAATCTAGGACCAATATCGCTGAAAAAGTTATTTACGTGATTAGTGATTATATTTGGATCCTCCTCGATTGAGATAATATTGTTATTGATTTTTAATTTTTTTATAGACAATTGTTCCTTTCGTATATTTACAGCCTCCTTTATAATCTTCCACTGTTGTTTGGTATTTCCATTGACGTTATCCAATTTTCTTCTGTAATATGCTTGTTTTGTATATTTTATAATTTTTGTACACCAGTTTCTATATCTTTTGTAATAATTCAGCAATTGAATATTATTTAACTCTTCTCGACATTTGTAGTGCAATTTGTCACGGGTTCTGAGGCATTTAATAATTCCATCATTTATCCAAGGTTTTAAGTACTTCATGTTATGTTTTTCACTTTGTACAGACGAACAATTTTTCATGTGCATTTTTAAACACTTTATAAAATTTTCAGCAGCTGAATTAACATCTTGAGATGATAGGACTGACTGCCATGATTCCTCCTTTAATCTGTCCTTCAAAAGATTGTTATCTATGACGGTTTTGATTTTCACATTATCCTTTGCTATTTTCTTTAGTGTAAAGCTCATAAATCTCAGCAATATCACATTGTGATCTGTTATGTCAGTAGTGAAGACAGCTCCTTGTGGTTCGAATTTAGATTTCACCATAATGTGATCGATGCAGGTTGAACTGGTCGAAGAAACTCTTGTAGGTGAATTTATGATTGGTTTCAAACCATGAAAAGCCATAAGTGAGAGGTATTTCTGAGTTTTCATATCGCTCAAATCCAAAGTATTGATATTTATATCCCCACATAAAATGATTTCCTTATTTTGGATAGATGTAGAGTCAAGCAGTTCGCTCAGTGATTCAAGGAAATGATCTATTTGAGTCTGGGATGGAGATCTATACACAGCTATTACACACAAGGTACTCGATATCTGCATGCTTAGGCAGTTTGCGCCAGGGAGAACAACTTCATCAACGGTCGCGTGAACATTTTGTTTTATATAGGCAACTACACCATCGTTCTGCAAACAGTTTTTATTTGTGTTGTAAGCAGTGTATCCAGGGATGTTAGGTATATTGGTATTTTTTTTTAGCCAAGCTTCTGTAAACACTAGTACCTCAGGACGGTGTTCAATCCCATCCAGCATAGTTACGGTTTCATCAAAGTTTTTATTTAAACTTCTAACGTTGAAACAAAGTAACGAAAACTTGGAATGTTTTAAAAAAATTTTGCAAGTTGATAAATCTTTAATAATTAAATTAGGTTCTGTGATGTCACTTAAATCAACGCATTTTCCTAAATCGAAATCCATTTTTAGTGATGTAAATATTTTCGGTGCCTTTATTAATCAAATTCTATAATAATCTATTGAGGTCGTCTTCATGTTTTATTTCCTTGATTTTTTTGCCATCATCTTCTTTCATTAGAACCGAACCATTTTTATACCAAATGTATTTATATTTTAATTCTTTTCCCTTTGTTTTAGCTTTCCAAAGTAGCTCTTTAAAATAAGGAGTTAGTGATTCTCCTAGGAATATCATGTTTTCACGGTTCGAAATCACCTTCTTATTTGCCAATAATTTTAATCTACATTCTGGATTTCTAATTTTTAGGATAATTTTTTTCGGATGTCCTGGTCTTCTGTCATATTGCCTTATTGCCGAGGTAATATCATCTGAACTTATTTTAATATTAGCACTTTCAATTAGTTTGATAGCGGTTATTTTGGAATTTTCATTAGTTTTTTCCTCAATTCCTGTAATTTCAATTTGGTCATCAAGGTTGGACTGTTCTAAGTAAGCCAGTCTAGTTTCCAGTTGCTTAATGTTTTTACTTTTATTTTCCAAATCAGTTTTTAAATTTTCTACTTCGCCTTTAACATGATTTATGGAGTCTAAGCGAGAAATGATGTCGTCATATTTTTGACTAATAAATTCCGTTGTTTTTTGAAACTCCAACATTTTTTTGTCAATGTTTTCAAGAATTTGAGTTTTTATTTTCTCCAGTTTTGAATCTACGTACGATGCAAATTTTGAAAAAACATCTTCTTCTGGGTTAAAGTCATCAGGTACAGTATTCATTTTGTTTTTGGATCTTGTGTTCAAATTATCTTGTTGTTGGGTACCGGTTTTTTTTGCTCGAACTCATGGTCACTCTAGTAGTAGACTGTATCTCGGCAAAACAGCACAATGCACAAGAGCGGTCTGAGACAGTGAAGCAAGCAAGCTGTATGGTCAGTGTAGAAAAGATGGCGATGATGTTGGCCAATCACAAGAGCTCTCCTTAGGTATCTATAGTTATTGTTATTGTAAAGTATCGAGAGAGCGTCTGTGTGATTTTAAGGAATGTGGTGCAGAGTTAAAAATGTCAAATTGTGTATAGTGTGTGTTGAAACTGTTGGATGCACGATACATGAAAAAGTTCTGCTTTGAATTAGTGTTGCACCGGGGAAGGCTAAGAATCATCTTTGTTCGTCTGTTAGATCTAGTAGCGACCTTGTCTAGTGGGATACGGTATAGTTACATAAAGAAATTACCTACCACCACAAGACAAGACTTTTAAATACGGATGCAAGTTTATTGACGCCCGTAAACCAAACTATATTGTGTCGAATATATTATGTGGAATGAAATCAAGATGGATTTAACGCGGCCTTAAATCTATCTGGACGGATAACTATCATTAAAAACGCTTAGCTATAAATTACCGGGCGAGCTATTAAATCAAGGAGGTCGACAAGATAAATGTCCACGAATTTCAAAAGTTGGATGTCGCTGTAAATTGAATTCCCACGTCTGGAAAACCTTAAGTTTTCCGAATGAAATTTTTTTATTTTTATTATTGCATCCGTAAGGTATATGTTTGGTAGATTTTTAGTTTTGGGTTCTAGCGATCATCACACTAAGTTCACACATTTTTTATTAATACGATGTTAAAGCTGCAGGAAATTAATCATCGATATTTTTACTTTCACCTTCCCAAAACCAGATCAAAAGTGCAACATATTATGTTTGTTGCACTTTGAAAGACAGTAGGAGTTATGATACGTATAATTTATTTTGTAATTAAATTTTATGAATCGCTTTATTGGCGTTCGCCGCTGTAATAGAGTTTGTCAAGTTAGTTGTTAAAGTATTGGTAAAATTCAAAATAGGTTAAAATTAAAATAAGAAATATTTTACCCCCTCCCCCCGAATACTGAGTAAAAAGGACAACTACTCCTCAAGCTGATAATACCTAAATAAAATCGAGTTTATGTATTCCCAATATTCTCCTCCAACACTGGACAGATTTTAAAGATTTTTTGCCAACTCTTTTGGACGAAAATGTTCTATTTCTATAAATTCTAAATACTTCTATGTCCTGTATGAAGTAAATTATCAAAATTAGCAGAACATACCGACACGCTAGTGGTTGTATGAATATGGTGCGTACACATTTTCAGAAACAATATATATCTATGTAGCTATCACTATTTCCACTTGAATTAATCATACAAATAATCAAAATATTCTATTATATATCTCTATAACTCTATACCATCTTCACTATGGTAAATATGTTTATGTTACTGTCGAGCATAGTTATTCATGAAGATATCCTATTATTACAATTCGTTATCAACATTTACTACACACTCTACCATCCACGATCAAAATACTAATGGAAAAAAGTACAAATCCTGAAATGTGATATATAAAACTTTTTTTAATTTGGATCGGAAAACATAATTAATATGTACTTATTATAAAACAAATAAAATATACGTGTGTACCAACACTAGTAATTTAATGTCAACGGTTTTGTCATTATACCTTGTAAGAATAAAAACGAAAAATATTCTCCGCTTCTGTCATCCATTTATTTATGTACATCCGTGCCCCGAAAACAACGTCACTTGTATTCTTCGTAAGGGAAAGCTCCGATGACACAAACGTTTATTTTATCCACGAAAATCGGGAGAGGAATGTGAAAACTTTTTGTATGCTGTATTGCTTGCTTTATGGTTTTAGTGGCCTAATGGTAGCGCGATTGCCAATATCGTAAATAGGGGACTCCATCACATCGCCGCTGGCTTTTAATTATTCACGAAGCTGGTGTATTTTATATACTGCCGTTTTATTTTCCCACCAGTGTTTGAATTGGATTAACAGTAGGTAAGCATTACAGAAAGCACGAGATGTGTGGGTTGAGTAAGCCTTAGAATTTATTGGCAAGTGTTTTTATACGAATGGTCTGACAAAGAAATATTCGTACCAAAGTATAGTTTGATTTCGGAAAGACACGGTCCGCTTGATATCACCTATCTTAGGAAAGGAAAGGATTGCAATCTTTGGATCACAGCCATCAGTTGGGAATGCTGTTCATGTTCTGCCAGTATTTTAAAAGAAGATGCTCCGAGGAACTAGCGTCATTGATCCCTTTGACAGCCGTTGCATAGTCGAAAACACACCAAACGCCCGTACAATATTTGTACACGGTTAACCTTTGTCATATGAGAACCTTTGTCACGTTTTTACGACTCAACAGCTCAGCTGTGGAACAATAATTTTCCGGCCTCTGTATTTTGTCCCTCCCACAATTCACTTCTTTCTCTCCTCAAATAGAGCCTTCACAGAATATCCTCAAAGATAACCCTTGGGGAAATTATTTTCTGGGACTAAATGTATTTTTTTTAAGAATACATATTCTTTGTAAGAGAATTCCGCATAAAAGTCCCAACAGCTCCCAACCGTCTGAGGCCAGCGGAACTATGTCATAGCCAATTTAATTTTGTTGTAAGGCTTAGGGAGTGAGAAGAGTAAGAGATGTTCTGGTCGCGAAGCCTGTCTAAATTCATTTCAAGCAACGCCAACGTTTCGATTCTGAATTATGGTCTTTCTTCGTAAGACGTCATTTGAAATAGCCTTAGCCATGTTCGGTGATCAGATTTGAATAGCCGGGTACTTCCCCACCTTCCTTCTCCCCATCTCCTTCCCCAACCCTACCTTCAGCCTCACAACTTACCCAAAGCAGAGATGTCATAAACTCACTGGAACCAAACGGTTGACAGCATTTGGGACTTGTGAGGTACTCATATAAAAAAATAACAACCACGGAAAGTGTTTTCAGACTTCGAAACTTCAAAAAACAAATTCAGTACGTCTTAAAAAAATTTTACCCAAAGCTTACAAGATTAGCCCAAACAACAGTTGACTAAACTTATGTTACAGTAATAATCAAATTAAAAAACCAAATATCTTTGTATGGAAAGCATTACTTTTGTCATTTAGAAAATGAGGGAACAGATGCCTCGGCTACGCGCGGAATGTCCAGTTGGGCAGCGTTACCTTTCATTAAATTCCTTAAAAGGCCGAGCTGGTGCATATTGATTCCACATACTATCCAGAGGATGGTGTCAATAAATACCACCAGGGATTGGATTAAGTCAGGATGCAGTCAAACTATGTAAGAGTAGAAGTTACTGAAAACACCACACCAAAGCATTGTAGTTGAACCATAGAAGTCGCTGAAAACCCTTTATCCAAAATAATATTTATCTTAATATTTTTATTTTATTATTAAATAAAATAAAAAAATATAAATAAACACAAATGTATCCGCCCAATCATTTTTCTACTAAATTTTAAATATTTATTTATTTATTGTTTGAAACATTACGGGGTGCTAATAATTGAAAAACTTGTATGATTCCCATACTTGCCTAAAAGAAAAAAGATACAAAATCTAACAAATGGTAGCTTTCACTAAATGTAACCACATTTAGTGAAAGCATTATTTTCCATTCATGTTTGTTACACCAAAAATTTGCTTTGGATAAATTGATGCGTTTCCTATCGTTTCTTTTGAGTAAAATTAAAATAAAAATTTTAATTACTTTATAAAAAAAAAGGGAAAATTACAAAAAAATGTTGTTTTTTCCTTACAAATATTTGAACAAACATAAGAAAATCTTTAAAAAGGACTTTTTGGCTAAGATTATGTGATAGTTTCCCTTGATTAGCTTTTTTCTTTCTTATGAAATTATTTACAAAATAAATCAATTCCAGTGTTACTACCGTTTCTAGATGATTATTTTATTATATATTCGTGGTGATATTAAGCACGCTAAAAATATACACATTTTTTAATTGTGCATTCCTCTTAAACAATACGATATCTTCTGGATGCTGTAACAAGCAACAACATTTAACATATACTGTTAATTTTCTAATACCAGAGAGAGTAAGGCCTCTTCACATCGGCCAGTCGATCAGCCGGGCAATTAGAAGAGAAACCGTTTTATTCAAATTACACAGTGCCTGGCTAGTTGCTAGTTGCTAGTGGGTATCTATTGAAAAAACTGAATGTTTGGACTTGATTTACCGGCGGGCGGACACGACGCTACGAGTGCAGGACGCTAATGGGTCGCGGTGATGAAATCACCTTTATTTACCGCCCGGGAGTCCCGTTTGTTAATGAGCGTCGACTAAAAGAAAAAAAAAGTTGTAAATTACTGACTGTACAACATTTCGGAGGGATTTAGAGGGTTTAGTTAAGATTTTCCATTGATGAAGTAATTGCCCTTATAAAATAAACATCAGTATTAGCACATTATAAAAATATTTTAATAAACTCAGTATTTTGACACCTAAAATTACGAATTAAAGTTTTGCTACCAACATTTTTTTTTTTTACATTTGCTCCATACAGGAGGCCCGGAGTAAAATATTTCCCTCAGGGCCTATGTCATCTTTAGGGATGCTGCATGGAGGGTGTTTTTAGGATAGGGAAGGAGAATAAGTTCTGGGAAGGAAAAGGGTTTTCGGAATTAGGTAGGAATCTGGGGGTCAGAGTGTCCAGGAGTGACGGACGAATCGTACCCTCCCACTGCGGTGTAAGGCGATGTTCCGAGAGAGTACGGCTGGAGAAGTCAAAGGGACCCCTCAACCATTCTCTCCCGATCCGGCCTGCCATGCAGCTGGTGGGCAAACGCATCCGCCGCCAAGACCCGGACAAACCTCACAAATTCAAATAACAAATTCAATTGTGAAATACTTTCTTTTTATCAATTTTCCCGGACGAATTACAAAGTATATGATTTTTTGGAAGACTTAAAAAGAAGAAAGATGTAACAAATAATATCTGTAATTTTTAAGTCGAATAATATATTCGTAATAAAGTTGTGATTATTTCAGGTTTAAAACACTTTTACAGGAAATTTTTGTTTGAAAATTGGTTTGTCCCCTGAAATATTTATCCGCAATCTCAAGGAAATAAAATAAGTATTAGAAAACGTCATACATTATTATAATTGTTTGTCCAGTTTGTAATTGGAAGTAAGATTTTAGAAATATATTAAAAGTTTGTACAGCGTCCTTGAGGTGATTTTTCACAAAACAGCGATATACAAATCATCCAAATATTATTATTATTAATATATATACGTCGGGGATTCATATGTCGAATATAATGATGATTTAAATGCTGGATGTCCCTACTCCATGTTTGCATCATAAAGAATCAACGTAAAATAAGGCTTACTATTATTAATAAGAATTATGACAGAATGAGCTTGAAAAACGAGCCGTTTTCATGATTTGCATTCGAATCGAGATACAGCCTCTTCCTTAATCTATCTAGTAATGTCACCCTACTGGATGGCGGTATAGTTCCCCTGTTTATCATACACGACGTATATAATTCTTACGTCTTATTTTTTTTATTTTCAGTACGATCCACCAAGATGACCCGAGAAAAATAATTTTCCTAAGGATCTATGTCATATTTGGATATGCTGTGTGATTGGCCTCTTAAGAGGGCATTACCAGAGAAAATCAGAAATATGTCATTTTCAAATCAGATTTTAGACGTATTGACTCTTTTCCACAAAAGATTATAAATGGATTTCGAAAGATTGTTCTTTTATCTAGCATTCGCATGTAATAAATTTTGAGAAATTTTGAGGTCGTTGGTAGATTTGTGAAATTTTCAAAAAAGATTTTGTATTATACCACACCGATTTCAAATAATATAATCATGCAGTAAAATAAATCAATACACTATCTAGCAAACGCATGTTTTAGAATTTTAATTTTAGTTTCAATAAAATCATTAAAAAATATGTACGTACATGTGTTTCTTGACGAAAATTGGTCTATTTGTGTATTTATTTGCGCACTTACAAACTAATATATTTCACATTTTTTAAACATTCTTATTAAATTTAGACATTATTGAAAAATGATAAATACTTATAATCAAAAAATAATTACAAAAAGTACATTATTTTAATAGTTTTATCATCACGCCTTTCAGCATTTTTGGATGAAGGTATAAATTAAAGCTAATTTGGATTGAAATAAATTCGATATTGAGTTAAAATTTTAAAAAGCTGGTACGGAGAATAATTAATCTTTCTCATTGTAACCGTCCTGCACGATCGTAAGAAAAACTTTCGACGAAATGTGGATTTTCGTCCGCTGGCTGGTTAAACGGAAATGAAGGAGGGGAGGTTGGAAGTTGGAGGCTTGAAGGCATCAAGGGTGGCTAAGAATCTGGGACAATTGTTATCCATCCCTCCATAAGTGTAATGAATGTATAATGCCGCTTTTCCATAGTTTATGGTGTAATGGCCCGGCATTGTTGCCTTCAAAGCAGTATAAGGGGTTATATAATATTATACACTTTTATAAGAAGTTCTTTTAACCGATTCGTTTTCAGATTTTTACGACCAAAAGTATTTTCGTTATTATTTTGGGGTGTTATGCCGTGTGGCGCTACCTCCTTCTTTAGCCGACATTTTGGACAGCGTTACAGTATCCGTTGTCAATGTACGTTGGCTAAAGGAGATGGCGCTACACGGCATAACCCCCAAAAACAAATAACGAAAATACTTTTTACTGTATTAATTATAACTAAATACGAACATATTTTTTTTAGTTTTTAAAATTTTTATTATCTGTCGGCCAAACTCCAATGAATAAACGTGTCTCGCTGTTATTTATTGTGCACTGACACCCGAATACCGCCACCCGCTCTCCGGTGGGTAGGGATTATTTTCTTGTGGGATTCTATCACTACTCGATCTTTATTGTTGAAACAAAAACAAATTAAAAACAAAAACCGTATTTAAAAATTTGTTATTCAGTTTTGTTCTTATATTGATTAAAACTGAACCTGTGGATCTTTACGGTTCTTCATAATTTCATAATATGTTATATCATCCCAAATGTTAGGAAAATCGTGCATTTGAACAACATGACGGATATAAGAAAGATTTTTAGAAAGCTTTAGCGTTCGCTTTTTTTCCTTTTCGTGAACTTTGCAACGTCCATCATCGCGGCTTGGTTAACCACTAAACAGTATCTTATCTAAAAATCACGGATTGAGCACTCAATACCTCAAAACCAGTTCAAAATGTCCAAAATCATCAATGTTGACAAGTAGTCGGTTGAGTGGTTAAGATTCTTGGCTACGTATCCGGAGATCGCCGATTCCTAAATTGCGGCGTGCTTATCTAATTTTTTTACTATTCATGAAATGTGTTTCACAATTTATTCATTTACAATATTATGTAGTATATTTGAGACGCGTTCCGGAGTAGTATACATACTTTCAGCATCACCCAGGTGAAAGACCACTATTCGCCAATCGAAATGTTGTTTGAAATGCTTTAGCTGTATTTGGTGACTAGATCTGAACAGCCAGGTTTTTTATAGCCATATTTTCTACCCCTCACTACCTTCAGCCTTCAACCCAATTGGTGATGTCGTAGTCTCATTGACTCCAGACGAAAATGAGCAATTGGAACTCTTTTGCGGTACTCGGTACGCAAAAATAGTAATGACGTCAAATTTGTTAAAATGTAAAGTCAAAAACCGTTGAATTCAAACAGAAACCGTTAATTATTTTAATCAAAGAAGTCGAGAAAAATACTAACCACTACAACAGAATGTTTGGTATATTTTCACTCAAATAATCCAGTCAAGGGCGACATAAAGCGTATTATTATTGCTGATAATATTTTTTGAATTAATGTCTTCTACTGGTAGGCATGTATCTACTCCCTAATCTTATAAATGAAAATTAGTTAAACTTCAATAGTGGAATAATAAAAATAAGTAAAAAAGTAGTTTTTTTCTCAGGTGATCAAGGGACAAGCCGGATTTCTTATCTATACGAGAGATGCTGTCTCTTAAAGGGATATTAATTGCCCGGTCATATCTAAAGTGACCGGCATACTGGAATAGTCAGCGAGGAAGGTACAACAATAATAATTATACTGAATAAAATAAGAACTGGTAGAATTCCGTAGAAATAATTGTAGGTGAGTGATAAAGATAAACAGATTTTAAGGGAACAGGCGGCTTTGTTTGACACGTTGCTGCGTATTTTATAGACTTGATATTAACATACAACTTCGAAAGTATTAAATAATGTTTAAATAGCCTCAATGACCTCCGTGGTAGAGCGGAAAGCTCTTTGAAAATGCTCTGAACCACGAGGTTACGGGTTCAAATGAGCTATAAAAATATATTTAACATATGTTTTTTTTCTCAATAAATTAAATAATTAATTAATAATGATTAAATTAGAAAATCACTTAAAGGGCGCTTAACAACTTAATTTATTTAAACTATTATTTATATCTAATAACTTACAGCTAAGAAGTATTAATAATAACATGCGACTAAGATTTATACCTAGTGACTTATATCTAAGACTTATAGCTAGTGACTTATTTTGACAACTTTCGTGTTTATTTTTATGAAAATAATAACAAACTTACTTTAATTACTTATGTTTTTTTTAGTTACTTTATTCTTTGAATTGTTCATTACATGAAATGGGGATTTTTCGACCATCATACTAGGCACATGCCTGTGTTGTGGTAGTCGATTTGTGTTGTGTTGTGGTGTATTTGTTCCCTACACCCTTTTTGCATTCTCGTTATTAGATCTGATATATGTAATATTTTACCCTTATTGAACTCGTTTGTATAACTTTCCATAATAATGTAACTACATACTTGTACTATACTTAATAATAATAATAATAATATGATAATAATTTGATTTGTCAAAGAATTTTTATATAAAAATGCAAAAATCAGTAATTTTAAATACATGTATGATTACAAAAGATTTTTTAAATATTTATATTGAGGGATCAGTAGGATTTATAGGTTCAAGTAGAAATGCCACAGAGCCAAACCCTCTGATACGAAAATATCTGGAGTCGGTGAATTATATTCCCATTTGGTCTCTAGTAGGTTGACATGTTGTTCTTGTATTATTTTGTATTTATAATACTTATATAGTGCAATTGCATAGCGTGGGTTGACTAGATGATCATTTGGGGAAGTGTGTGAAAGGGTTTAGTTTTTCCTGTGGGGAAAATTTAACCCGGACATTTAAATCTGGTGCGTAAAAAATTAAATTTGTCAAAGAATTTTTATATAAAAATGCAAAAATCAGTCATATTAAATACATGTAGGATTACAAAAGATTTTTCAAATATTTATATTGAGGGATCAGTAGGATTTATAGGTTCAATTAGGAATTCCACAGAGCCGAACCCTCTGATATGAAAATATCTGGAGTCGGTGAATTATTTTCCCATTTGGTCTCTGGTAGGTTGACATGTTGTTCTTGTATTGTTTTGTATTTATAATGCTTATATAGTGCAATTGCATAGCTTGGATTGACTAGATGATCATTTGGGAAGTGTGTGAAAGGGTTTAGGTTTTTCCTGTGGGGAAAATTTAACCCGGACATTTAAATCTGGCGCGTAAATATAATAATTTAATGATTTATTGTCTTCATTTCTTAATAACAAGTAGAGATAATGATATCCTCACTGGGATCTCCATGCTGAGGATTTCATTTACATATTATAATTTAAATATAAGATTTTTTTTTTTTTTTACAGTGAATACCGCACAATAATCTCAACTGCTCCCGTCTGGAGCCAGTGAGACTATGGCATCCCCAATTGGGGTATGTTGTGAGGCTGAAGGTAGTGGGGAGGGGAAGGAGGTGGGGAAGAGGAAGGTTTGGGAAGTACCTGGCTATTCAGATCTGGTCACCAAACACGGCTAAAGCCATTTTAAGCAACGTTTCAATTCTGAATGGTGGTCTTACACCAGGGTGATACTGATAGTATCTTTTACTCTGGAACATGCCGCAAATATACTATATATTATTTTAAATGAATTAATTGTGAAATAACACAAATTAATCAAATAAAATTTATTTGCGCATGCCGGGTTCGAACCCGCGACCTCCGGATTGTGAGTCAAGAGTCTTACCCAGTGGACTATGGAGGTCGTCAAATTAATATGAATTAGACATAACATATATCATGTAGTATTTTTTTTAATAATTATAACGTAAATAAGATAGTGTTTTGTTTATAATTCAGTTCACTATATTCGGTCTACTTAATTATTTATTTCATAATTTTTCCATGTGAACCTTTAATCGCCGTATTAAAGTAGATACATATGTTCTGTAAAACATAAAAATCGGGCGTAATAAGTGGTTGCTAATTAAAAATTTGTTTTACAACAAACTATTCGTGTTTATATTTATAACTAGCTGGTCCCGGCATGCGTTGCTATACCATTTAATAAAGAAATTATTTCTCCCTGAGTGTCCTTTCCCATTCGTCCCGTTCCCCTTTCGCCTCCCCTTCTTCTCCAGCGTCCTCTTCCCCTCTCGCGTTCCCACTCCGTCACCTCCACCTTCCCTCTCCCCACTCCACTCCCCCCCCTTCCCCCGTCCCGGTATTCACCCTCTCGAGTTCCCCTCCCCCCTCACACGTCCCCTTCCCCTCCCGCATTTCCCTTCCACCTTCACGGCCTTCCTTCTTCCCTTTCCCGCTCCCTCGTCCCGCCAACCCTCCTCCCGCGTTCCATATATTCAATCCCAGTACATTCAGTTTTTAAACAGTCCGCATGCCACCATTTACAATTTTTATTCAAATTTCCATTTTTCTTGTATATTAAATTTGGTACCTAACATAGGTACCTATTTAAATAATCTAAAATTCTTGATTCGATTCAAATTATTAGGGGAGTACCTACTTTAAATAAATTTAGCAACTTAAAAATTTTCAAAAATACAATCCTGATTGAACAATCAATGTTTTGCAAAATGTCATTCTCAAACACGCGAACTGTCAACATGCTCATGTTTTCTGAAATTATCCAATTTTCTGCGCAATTTTGTTAATTTTTCTCTCCGTAAGAACCATCCTCGTACTTTAAGGAATACTCTAAAAAAAGAATTAGTGAAATCGGTTCAGCTGATCTCGAGATTTGCGCTTACCAACACATTTAGCGATTCATTTTTATATTATAGATAATAGCAGCAAAGTTCTTTGTAACCACTTTCATAGTACCTTAACTAGTTATTTTTTACTTTTTTTGTACTTACACTTATTGAACTCCTTTGTACAATTTTACATAACAATGAAACTCGTAGGTACATACTTATATTTTTCCTATTCAATGTATGATGTTACGTAATAAATATTCACTTATAATTATGCTCCTAAACTAAACCGTGATAATGTGAGAAAAATAAAAATAAACACGAAAAACCAAGAGCGTTTAACCAGCCAGCGGACGAAAATCCACATTTCGTCGAAAGTTGTTCTTCCGATCGTGCAGGGCGGTTACAATGAGAAAGATTAATTATTCTCCGTACCAGCTTTTTAAAATTATAACTCAATATCGAATTTATTTCAATCCAAATTAGCTTTAATTTATACCTTCATCCAAAAATGCTGAAAGGCGTGATGATAAAACTATTAAAATAGTGTACTTTTTGTAGTTATTTTTTTATTATAAGTATTTATCATTTTTCAATAATGTCTAAATTTAATAAGAATGTTAAAAAAAACTGAAATATATTAGTTTGTAAGTGCGCAGATAAATACACAAATGGACCAATTTTCGTCAAGAAACACATGTACGTACATATTTTTTAATTGATTTATTTTACTGCATGATTACATTAATTGATATGGGTGTGGTATAATACAAAAACTTTTTTGAAAATTTAACAAATCTGCCAACGACCTATGGAATAACCTTATTATACTAAAAATTAAATAAAAATCTAAAAATTTATTACATAACTTCACTAGATAAAAGAACAATCTTTCGAAATTCATTTATAATTTTTTGTGGAAAAAAGTCAATACGTCTAAAAACTTTTTTGAAAACGACGTATTTCCGGCTTTCTCTGGTAATGCCCTCTTAAAGGCTCTCTTAAAGGCTTAAATAAATAATAAAAAAATTAATACAACTAGTGACGTAAAAATGAAAACAAAAGGGATTTGTGCGGGAATTAAAGAGACCAGGACTAAATGAAGGTGGAAAAAAAGTTTTCTGTCCAATGTGCGAGCCGACGTACATAAAAAGGAATTGAGGAAACGACCCATTCTTCTTACTAAGACAAAATCAATGGGTCGAGTTTCTCAAACTTGCACCTGAGCACAAGAGATCAATGCTGCTAGCTCACTCGAGCAGCTACATCGAAATACCTGTAAAGAAGAGACTAAACATGTCTACAGTGAGCCAATTATTTTTTTTATTTTATTTAATTTATTTATTTTATTTGTTATAAAATACATTCAGTATAAGGAAGCTTTGACTGTCCAACTAGGAAGGTCTCCCGTAATAGGACAGTCAAATTGACATATTCATATTAGGTTAGTAGGTACATTATCATTCATAAAGTATTAAGTAAAGTTAAGCTTCACAATTTGCATTTACATAATTATAAAGTGGAGTAATAGGTTCTGGAATCAATTAATTAACAAGAAAAAGTGTATTCGAAGTGATTAAACACGAAAAACAGAGACAGAAAGAAAAATAAAAGAAAAGAAAAATTTTGGAAACAAAAGAAATATATAAGGTGCTCGTAATACATACATAATTATCAAATAACTTTTTTTTATAATATTTCTGACTCTGTCCTGCCTAAATCTTGTAACCATTTTCTTATTTTTTTTTACCTAAGGATGACACTTCACACAGTTTTAGTTATGAAGGGATTTTTATTTATTTTTTAATTTTATTTTTTTTATTTATTTTTTTATGTAATTTCGGTCCCAGGTATGAGAATATCATTTGATAAGCTGCTGTGTTGCTTGTTGGAAGAGAAATGTCATTTCTGCCCTTTAACTTCTCGTTTGATGTTTGTGTTCGACTTTTTTAATAAATTATTATCTTTTTAATGTAACACTGTCGAACATCTAGTACATTAAATTCCCTGAAGAGAGGATTAGATTCCATTGCATTAGATATGACGATTGGTCTGTTAAAAATCATTGCACAGAATCAAGTTTTATGAGGTATTTTGAGGCTACGGTATAGAGGTGGTTCCCAAATTCAATCATGGGACGTACTTGAGATTTGTACAGACGTACTTGATTTGGGTTAAGAGTTGGTCACTTCGCTCATTTCTAGTAAGTTTCTTGTCTGAGTTACAATTTTCTATTACAACTTCAATAAATAATTGAGGTGTTTCTGCTAAACCAGTAATCAACAGGCATAATAAAAAATCATCGTTATTGCTTAAAAATAATTATTGCCTTTTTGTTTCTCATTACGGCGAGACTAACCAACAGTGATAATTGTTATTGGCAAGGAGCACTTTATTCGGGTCAGACAAATCATTATTTGTTGCATGTAAGTAAATTTAATTTTAATTGGTTATTTAAAACACATTTTTAGTAGGTACCTTTGTCGAAAATCACGAATTTTTAAAACTTTTTGACGAACGAAAATGATGAAAACTTGGAGCAGGTTGATGATTTTGTGTATGTGGGTTATATGTTTACGAGAGATGTGCTGGCTGATAGAGATATGGAAGAAGGGTAAATACAGGTAAAAATTAAACCCTTAGAGACCATCTTTGAAGAAGCCGTGTGGACGGTCTATTTATGGAAAGAAAGGAGAGAAAGTACTGGGACAGAAAAAAATAATGATGGAGGGTAAAAATCTGGGGGTCAACGTGTCCAGATGTGACGGCGTACGAATCCATCCCTCCTATGTCCGTGCAAGGCGATGGGTCAAGAGAGTCCGGATGGAGAGGTCAACAGGTCTCTCTCAATCAGTTTCTCCCGTTCCGGTCCGCCACGCAGTAGGTGGGCAAACGTATCCGCCGCAGTCCTTGACAAATCTCACCCAATGAACCCGGACACCCTACACCCTTACTAAATCACTAAACGAAGCAAACCTTGGGACGACCTATGACAGGAGTGATTATAATTCAATAAATGGTTCTTTGGGAGACTATACCCATACCTGCCTCCCAAATTGAGAAATGTGATAAACTAACTAACTAACTAACTAACCATCACGCCGTTTCCCCGCAGGAGTAGGCAGAGAGGACGGACCGCCAAACATCCCGGTCTTGGCACACATTCCATGCCTCGTTTACATTCATACAACTTCTCATAGATTCTCTTCTATTATTCTGAATCTTGACTGGCCCGACTCAAGTATCTGATTCACTTGGTCGTGCCATGTCTTTCTTGGGCGTCCTCGACTTCTTCTACCTTTCGCATTTGCATCATATATTCTCCTTACACTCCTTTCCTCGTTCATTCGCTCTACATGCCCAAACCATCGGAGCGTTCCTTTCTTGATCTTACTCATCACGCTTACATCAGCCTTGGATTCTTTGCGGATTTCCACGTTTCTCACACGATCATACATGGTTTTACCACACATACGCCTCAGGGATCTCATTTCTACAGCGTTCAGTCTACTTTTATCCTTCCTCTGCCAGTTCCATGCCTCACTGCCATACATCACGGTAGGTACCAGTACTCCATTATGGACGGCTAGTTTCGCGTCTTTGGACAGTTTTTTGTAGGTGCCAACGGCGTTCAGTCCTCCATTAATAGAGTTACCCGCATTCACCCTTCTTTCAATATCTCTATCAGGTTCCCATCTCTCGTATTGTGGTATATTAAAAAAAAAAAGATTTAATTTCTATCCTTTCGCAGTAAAATTCATGTTATTCATAATCAGTTCGTTAACGAAACTTTTCAGTTTCACTGACCACAAGTAACTCCCAGTGATAAAATTATGATTTATGCTATTTTCCATAGAATTAAAGACAATTAAAATTCTATAAGAATCAAAGCATCGGCAATAATTAAGTGAATTTATCTTTCTAGATAAATTTGTTGCATAAATATAATTTTTATATGTCTACCAATATTTTAAGACGATTTTGGACTACCTGCATAATTTCTCACGAGCACACACATCGTGCTTCATCATTATATTTTTTAAAAACTTTCAAAACCAAGTTGTTATTTCTGAGCAATTTACCTATTTCAAAGTGTTCTGTTGTTCTAAGAAATTAGTATTATAAAGACGGTGTTTTCAAAGGCATTGACTTTCGGTAATTGAGATGATCGATCACTAAACGTTTCTTGCATCAAAACGTGTGATGAATTGGCCGAAATTTCTCCATTTTCTTCAGTATGTAATTAGATTAGAGAATACCCAGCTCAGGTGGTAAAGTTCATTGTTTACCCACACTTGAAATACAAGGCACTGGGAGAGCAATCATCACAGCTGTTTTATTATTATAATCTCAGATTTTTTTGATGGGGTATTCTGATGAATAAAGAAATAAAATACAAATATTTATTTGCAAATTAGCTTTGAACTTTATGTCTTTATAATCTTGAAATTAAGAAAAAAAACAAATATTTGATTGCTACCTACCATTGTTTTGAAGCACAATTCCAAAAAACATTGTGTATTTCTATTTATAAGGTGAAGTATCTAATAATTTTTTTACTGTGTTTTTTAATTTTTTTTTACCAGGTTCCTTATATACTCGTTTATGAAAGTTCAGTGACTCATTATGATTTTTTTACAAATCATGAATACCTCTAAAAATATCAGGAAGAATTAAAAAAAAATCTGATGTTGATCATCGTAAAAAGTGTGAAAAAGGTTTTTTTGGTTTAAAACCACTTTATTTTATTTATACACGTTTACCGGTTTCAGATGAAGAACCTTCATCAGTACAATAAACATACAATCTGAACAATTCCGGTTCAACTGGCGATTAAATCATTATGACGTGAAAAACGCTACCGTCTGATATACAGCTAATATGGCTGGCAACAACGTTGGCCGGTATAACGTCAAAAACGTCATATTTATGAAAAAAAAACGAACGTTAGGTTTTGGCGTCTAATTTAAAAATGGCGCATAATTCGTAGGCATAAAAAAAAACAAAAATGTCAACATTATCGTAATTTTATTCGAAAATTAAAAAAACGAGGTTTTATCATTGATATTTACAAGCCTAGGAAGAGCTGTTGTAGGTACCTCTATCATATTAAACATAAATATTTAGTACAGAATTCACCTTCGGTATAAACACAATACAAGCATTAGCCGAGCGCGACCGGTCCCGCAATTCATTCCTAGTCGTGCCGTACACATTTGGTGAATTACACCAAAAGCGGCGACTTAATGAAAGGCCTGCCGGGTTCGGTTCCTGGCGCTTTACATTCGGCTATTAGCTATTACAGATACCATTTTATTATGAGTAAGTGTATCGCGGTTTTGGCTAATCAGGATGTTTCAGCGATGCTGAAGGTATCATTATCATTTGAATCCATCCACTAGACTAGAACACCTGTGAACTTAATATATTATTTTTTATTTTATTAAATAAAACATACAACGAAGTTGCACTCCCATGAGTTATCAAAACTCATTAAGGGATCGCCAATTGGTAATTTTGAAAAGTTAAACCCAACCCAACCCAACATGCAGACACAATATATGAAGAAAAATTTTACAGAACATTGAACACATGAAGAATCTCCTAACAAATATTTCACAGAAACATGTCTTATAAGATTTTATTTGATTTATGTACTGTTGGTGTCAAAAAGTTAAAATAAAGTATCCTCCATGATGTACAATAGAAATGCATAAAAAAACAGAATAATGAAAATACAACAAAAGGTACGGGCTCAAAAATATATAGACCTAATACAAGATGTTTACGTACAAAATACATGATAAGACTAAAAAGATATAAACTGCGCCCATCATATCTGGATGTACAATGTTTGGTATTATACTCCTGTGAATCAAAAGTGCCATTTTTAACTCTAAACCGCTATTATTATTTTTGAGTAGATACTTACAAGCAGGAAAATAGGTGGAAAAGGAGAAGGTTAAGTAACAAAAGAAGATGGTACAGCAACAAAATATAGACATCTTTATAAACAGCCTCGTACATTTTAAAAAACATATGCTAACATTATTATTAGCTATAAGCTAATATGACATCTTGGTGAATAGAAGTATTTGAACTAAATGCTAACTAAAAATAATAATGTAATTGCCTTATTATTCTGTCTTTTCCATCTTTCTTCTCTTTCTCTATACGTTTTATGTTTTATTTTACTTATTTTTATTTTTGTTATTTCACTAGTAGCATCTCCTTCTAATAACGAGTACATAAATCGTGATTTATGCCTACTGAGAACATTTTTAAATGGATTATATTATCTGTGTACATCCCAATGACAATTTTATTTGTAGTGATTATTAACACTGTCAATTTTCAAAACATTAAACAAAAAAAAATAAAAAAATGTATATGTATGTATATGTGTAGGAATATATATGAATATACATATACATGTATGTGTGGGTATGCATAAATACATGATTATGTAAGTATATATATGTATGTTTGTATGCATGTATGTCCGTATGAGTATTTATGTACATACATAACAGCTACCTTACTTATTTGTGTTTATTTTCCAGACAACTTTGGCAATTTGTGAGTTATTGGAAACATTTCTACCAATTTTAAAATTTTACTTAAATATTTTTAAACTTACTAGATTTCATTTCAAAATAACTATCCTCCGTTGGTCACCATGATACAGGCAGCTGCCTAGTATGGTGACCTAATGAATCTTCTCAAGTAAATGAATTAATCATGTAACATATACTTATAAATAAATAAATAAATAGAGTTGACCTGAACACAGTACTTACTAACACAGGCACAATCATAATAATAATAATTGGACTGCTATGAAAACATCGTTTTTAAGCAAACAGTCACCTAAAGAGCACTTTTGATACTTAACATACACAGAAGAAAATTTCAGTCAAAATGAAACAAAAAAAAACTAATGTAGCGCGGAGAAAACCAATTTCAAACTTATACAGTCATTTTTCTTGCTATAATAAAAAACAGAAATATACTAGTTAAAAGGCTGCTTCTCAATAACAGCCTGTGAGTGAATATATAAGCACCAATCACACAATCCCACAATTGTGTCATTTAGGTCAACCCTAATTGTGAGACCAAGTTAAAAATATACTGTACGTAAAAATGCATCTGCAAGAATATTTTGTTCTGGTGAACTCGATATATATATATCAGAAAAATTCACATACCGCAAATTCAAACTTTTACTCAGCATAACACTTACTACTGCAAATGCTGTATTGTTGATCTTGCACCAAAAGCTTTACTAGACCGCTTGAAGCTTTCTAAGCGGATTTGCATTGTAAACTTTCTGATAGATCCGGAGCATGTGTAGATATAATAAGGTATTACCTTAACATTATTATGTGCGAGATGGAGCCTACAGGCAACAGGTATGGCTAGATCACCTAAAGCCAGGCCAAGACACTGAATCAAATAGGCCTCTTAAATTTCATAAGACCCTCTTGTGTGTTTTTTTAAATATTTCAATAAAAATGGCTAAACCACCGTATTTTAATCTTTCATATTATGATCGATTATCTAGGATGTGTGTAGATACACGTTATTACATTTGAATTGTTATGTGCGAGTTGTTGTAGTCTACAAGCAACATGGGGGTGAGGTTTGTCTAGGTCTTGGCGGCGGATGAGAGAGACTGGTAGGAGGCCCTTTGTCATCTACGTCCGGACCCTCTCGACTTTTCATCGCATTAGGAAGGGTTTATTACTATGTACGTCATTCTAGGACACAACGACCCCCAGATTACAACCACCCTTCATACCTTTATCTTTCAAAGATCTTCCTCTTCTTACAAATACTCTCCACGCATCCTCACCAAAGATGATTTAGGTCTGAGGGAAATTATTTTTCTCCAGGCCTCTTATGTGAAACTAATATAAAAAAAAGTATGGCTGAAGAGCGTTTAACCAGCCAGCGGACGAAAATCCACATTTCGTCGAAAGTTGTTCTTCCGATCGTGCAGGGCGGTTACAATGAGAAAGATTGATTATTCTCCGTACCAGCTTTTTTAAATTATAACTCAATATCGAATTTATTTCAATCCAAATTAGCTTTAATTTATACCTTCATCCAAAAATGCTGAAAGGCGTGATGATAAAACTATTAAAATAGTGTACTTTTTGTAGTTATTTTTTGATTATAAGTATTTATCATTTTTCAATAATGTCTAAATTTAATAAGAATGTTAAAAAAATCTGAAATATATTAGTTTGTAAGTGCGCAAATAAATACACAAATGGACCAATTTTCGTCAAGAAACACATGTACGTACGTATTTTTTAATGATTTTATTGAAACTAAAATTAAAATTCTAATACATAACTTTGCTAGATAATGTATTGATTTATTTTACTGCATGATTACATTATTTGAAATGGGTGTGGTATAATACAAAAACTTTTTTGAAAATTTAACAAATCTGCCAACGACCTATTGAATAACCTTATTATACTAAAAATTTAAAAAAATTCTAAAAATTTATTACATAACTATGCTAGATAAAAGAATAATCTTTCGAAATCCATTTATAATTTTTTGCGGAAAAGAGTCAATACGTCTAAAAACTTTTTTGAAAATGACGTATTTCCGGCTTTCTCTGGTAATGCCCTCTGAAACACTTCTTGTAAGGTCAGGAGACCGAATCAAATCATAGATTTCTACAAAAAAAATATTTTAACTTTAATTAATATATTATTATAATTTAGATATGCTCTATACTTTGTTTAAGGAGCTAAACGTCGCAAAATTTATAAAATTGGGAAGACTTCGGTGGCTGGGTCATGTGGAGAGAATGACCGAGCATCAAGCACCAAAGTCCCTGCTGAACTCAAGACCAATAGGGCGAAGGAGCCTGGGAAGACCAAGAATAAGATGGAGCGACAACGTCCTCAAAGACATATCTATCTTGGAGCTTCAAAACTGGAGAGAGCTGGCTCAAAACCGAGATGAGTGGAGGAAGACTCTTGAGGAGGCCAAGACCCACCAGGGGTTGTAGAGCCAATAGTGATGATGATGATACATTTTTAAATTGAACAAAAATTGTATGGTCTTGTAGAGATCGATTTGATTAAGTGTTCAGCCCTTGCTTGAGGTGGTAATTTTTTAAAAGTTTTCTTTATATTTGAGGATCTTACGGAAGTTAAGAGGGCGAATAGATTCAGTGTCCTGCCCTGGCTTTAGGTGGTGACGGTAAGGCCGCCCTGCGAGCCCGCTGTATCGTATAATTAATACTTTATTGGCGCAATCAGCCCGTGAAATCTCCCCACAAACGGGTCGGACAAAAATCATGTAAATTCTCCGCTGCTGGGGCAAGGGGAAAAAGGAATCTCAACCTGTGCTTTATCGATTGGTGAGAATGAAATTGGTGTGAACCAGCAATTTAACAAAGAGTTTACGTAAATTCGGCAAAATATATTAGTGCACTGAAAGACTCCAGATACTAATATCTACAGCCTGTATGTCTGACGAATATCTACAGCTCATATATGTTGAACTAATATCTACGAACTTTAGAGTGTTGACTAATACCTACAGAGCGTAGGTTGAACTAATATCTACAGAGCGTAGGTTGGACTAATCAGCTAAATGTGTCCAATAGTCCGATATTACGAATTTTTACATACACACTTACATAAATTAAGTTTTTTAAACTGCATACGCAATATTACATTATTCCAATATGCTACACATAATTGCAAATCCAACCTCTGCCAGTGCTGTAGATATTCGTCAACACTTTGATTCTCATAGATATTAGTCAACAGTTTGTGCTGTAGATATTCGTCAACACTTTGGTTTCCATAGATATTAGTTCGATTTTTTCAGTTTTTGGAATTCCTGTAGATATTAGTAGACGCCTCCCACTGAAATGGTTTTAGTTAACGAAAATCTTTTTACTTCAAACTTCTTTTTACTCTTATAGTGTTTAGGGTTAGACAGTGGTTTCAACATCCTTAAACATATATCGTTAGCATAGATAGTCGTTATACGTAGTTTTTAGGTGTATCAACAGTTGTCAGTTAATGAAAAACGTTAGAAGAGTATCATCTATCGTAGTTCGTGTCTAATGCGCTTACGGTTACGGATATGACTTGTGATAGACCGTGGGACTCCGTGAAAAATTTATGCGCCCAGTTTAAAAAAAAGTTAGAGCCTCCTTTAGTATGGACGCCTGGACCAGTATAATATTCATTGCCAACTGTACGGTAAAGTCAATAAAGCAACTTGTAATCTCTACGTACCACGATCTTTATTGAAGTTTTTTTCCGAACGCATTTCAATTTATCTCAATCACTTGGATTAGAGTACATTACATATCCTAAAGGATTTTAAATCAAATCGTTCGCAAAAATTCAGTTAGAAGACCACTGAAAGCACTTTAGGTTTTGAATGAAATTTCAATCCATCCTACATTATTTTTCATGAAAAATTTAAAAGTGCAAAATTTAAGAATTATATTAGCTGAAGACATTTTCCTTACTACCGGTGGCGTTTAGCGTCACTTTTTGAGTGCTGGCGCTTAATAATAATATTTCAATTTAAGCAATTGCATTTTTTTATAAATCTGTTGTAGTGGTATTTTAACAATCATTATTACATGGTAGGAGTTAGTTAATGTTTATTTACACGGTAGTATAAAAGTTATAATACCGTGTAAATTAACCTATTTATTTACTTGGTAGTATAAATGTTTGACTTACATTAACACATTAATCCCTGTTGATGTCACCTAGTTCCAATTTGAAATCTGTAAAAAAAGAAAGTATAATCGTTAACAACAAGTTTTGAGTACTTATGCGCTAAACTAAGATAAAACATTTAGGTATAGGAGAGAAGCAAAATTAAATTTTTCGAAAGGAGCAATTTTAACAGAAAAAGGGAAAACACAATTTTTTTTCAAATTCACCTTCGTGGTAGAGTGGTGTGCTCTTTGGCTCTAGATTTCGAGGCTAAGAATTATAACCCAAAGACTGAAAATAAACCATTAATTAAATTACATTAAATGAAAATAATTTACGAATACTGTGCATTTGCCGGTCATTTCTAGAAGTAGATACCTCGGGTAATGAAATGGTTTATCTGTTAAAAATATATTTTTATTATATGAGTATAGCAGAAGAGTCCTAACTGCTTCCAACCGTCTGGAGCCAGTAAGAATATGGCTTCCCCAATCATTATTATGAGGATGAAGGTAGTGGGGAGGGGAAGCCGATAAGGAAGTATCTAGCTATTCAGATATGGTCACCAAACATGGCCGATGTTTCGATTCTGAATGGTGGTCTTTTGTCACATACTACACTTACGATAATTATGCACGAAAAGTTATAGTTGTGTTAAGTGACCAAATCAAATTATTCAATTAGCTACCACCCAACCTTTTCTTTCCCCATCTTCTTCCTACCTCTCTCAATCACATCATTCCCGCATATTATGTTCTCTGTAAAAACAAATAAATGAGGTCGTTTAAAAATCATTAGACCTCTTTTTTTACGAAAATACATAAACCACAAGAAAAGATCTCCGTCAGGAAAAATAAAGGGGTCCTTCATGGATTTGTGTGAACCCTCCGTTAGCCCATCCAAAGTGTTACATAATCCGCACACGTAAGTATATTATATTTAAGGAATAGTTGTGCAGGTATTTTCCATTGTATCGCCATTAATATTATTAGCAGCAGGTAAAGGTATGCAGCATTAGCATGCAGTTCCATATTTTACCGGAGCGCTCTTCCCTTGTCAGGCCGTTGTTATAATTTGTCCCGCTAAACCTGTGCGCACCGGGACATATTGCAGCCAGCAAACCTTGCCTGCCGCGGGAGAAACAAGTACAGCCAGAGACAATGGATCGGGAGGCTGTTTCTTCTCTGAGGGCTTGGCCAAAGTTGTTGGCATTTTCTTTCGGTGGTGGTCAATTTTAGAATTTTTTTTTGCTGAGATGTAGATATTGTTTAATATTGTATCAAATTTATTATTGTAAATCATTCCTGATAAATTGAAGATCGGTGCACATGCACTATTACTATATTTATGAGAAGCTCTACCAAACTTACAGAACTCAAGATGCCAATGTTTACCAATAAGCTGATTTATAGAATTCATACTTCGACCAAATACTTGGTCGAAGAATGCATACCACCTGGATGGAGAAATTTTCCGAGATCGCTTATGAAGCGATTGAGTTCAACAGGGGGCGATGGACAAATTCGATTTCAACGGAGGACAAAATTTGTCAGGGGTAGTAGTGGGATGAGAGATTTGTATTATATACGGCGAAGTTTTTGCTCAAGTAGTTAAGTAAAAAGTTGATTTCATTCGGATAATAATCCAGCCGGCTTCTGACATCATTATAATTCTTCAGCAAAGAATGGAGCATTATCTGATTCCTTCAGTTGTGAAAGTAAAGTTCCTTGGTCTAACTTTTTTTTAAATCTGCTAAGTAGTTGAGTGTGCACAATGTTGCATGTTGAAAAAGATAGTATTGCGGGTGAATACTTAATTATTTTTGGTAGAAAATCACATTGGATCAAATAATGATTTGTTTTGTCACTTTATACCCATAAACTAAAAACGAAATTCAGGGATATTTATGCTGATTTATTTTTATTTTTCGTAATTGTTAATATTCGGTTTTCACAATTCAATCAATTATGGATAATAATAGGTTATTGACAAAATCGGAATAAGTACCTACATAACTGTCAGGCTGCGATGTATCATAATAATCTAGTACATTCTTTATCACAATAGTCTAAGGGCTCTTCGGGTCACATGGTCTCGTTGCTGAGTTGTGCCGAAGATGACCGAAGGTAGATGTTTAGAATTAAACCCAGGACGCAAACCAATTATGCAGTTTGAGTTACTATCAAAGGTTGGATTGCGATCCAAGAGTTGTCTGATTTGTTCGTTAGATGTCGATAGAATCATTTTTTGTTCTTTGTCTTTCTCACACAACAAACAAGGGAAATATAGATGTATGAAATCCTTATAAAAGGGTTGCATCGGTAAAATTAACTCACTTCTTTACGAAAACTTGCACTAAGAACTTAAAATACTACTGAACCCTTGTCCGTTGGGTGGGGAAAGTTATTGTCGTCAGTTATAAGTTTATAAATATCAAATCATAACAATAAAAATTCAAGAACTTAATGTTAAAACAAAAAAGTGCTTCATTTATAAAAAACCAGTCTGCCCAAAAGAAATCTCCTGAGTGAAGACCTCAATTTTATACATTTGGTCCTTCGAGCCGGATGATCCCACGAGCGGATACCTGGAATCCAGATCAAAAAAATCAATGAAAGCCAGACATGAACCAGCAATAAACCAGGAGAATTCTGATGAAGCGGATCTTCAACAAGGGCAAGTGACCATCCTATTTTTTTTTATCCATTTGATCCCATAGAAAAGAAACAAATTCGGTTAGACCACTTCGGTATTTTATTGTTGTTGATATAAAAAATCGCAACGGGCTAATTGTTACAATTGATATTGGCAAGATTTTTTGTGGCTAGCTATGATTATAGTGTCGCAAAAAACGTAAAAATCGGAATTGTGTTTTCATTGTTTTGATTGTTTTTGATTTTGATGTTTTTTGATACTGTCGATAAAGCAGGCGACGGGTACCGTCGTTGTTTTATTTGCAACTGAAACTAACAAAGTTTTTTGTGGGTAGTCATATGATTATGCTACGGCAAAAAACAGAAGAATAATTATTATAATACATGAAATGTATTAATTGATTATTCAAACAATCTGAAAGCGATCGTTGAGTGTTGTTTTTGACTTCCGTAGTATTGTTCGAGTCGGTAATGCAGACGGTGACGGTAGGCACGAAGTGATTCCGTTGTTTGTAAAAGGTCAAGTTACGACGCGAGCTTTCATCAGAAATTAATAATAGAAGATTTTTTAGTGTTTTGTTAAAACAAAAGAAACAATCAAGTAAAAGACAGTGCAAGTTTTTTTTGTGTTTTTGTGTTTAGCGTGGTTAGGAGTGAACCACGCCAGAGCAATCAGTGAGTATTGATTGTCTGTTATTTATCCCTGTTATTTAAAATCATGGATTTGAAATATTTAACTGCCCAGTGCGGCATATGTAAGGGAAAATTGTATAGATTTAGCAATTACTTGGATGGGGAAGAGTTGTTAAATTCGGAAATCGAAATACGTTTGAAAAGAATCGAACCTATTCTAGATGTCTTTAGAAAACTCCAAGATAAAATAGAGACATTATTGCCGGATGAATTAAAAAATGGAACCGAGCGAGAAATGTTTGAAAATTTATATTATATTGTATTGACAAAGGCCAAGGATAAATTCAACGAAACCGGTAAAATCATCAATTCTATCAAACTTTCAATCTTTGAACCACCTCGGTTCAAAGAAGATTATGAGCACAATTGCATTTATTGTAATAAAAATCATAAAACTTATAATTGTCAAAAGTTTTTAAATTTGGCAATAGAGGATAGATTGACAACAATACATCGTTTGAATGCTTGTCTGAAATGTTTGTCGGTAGAACATAAATTTCCGGATTGTAAAAGTAAATATAGTTGTCACAAGTGTGGAGCGAATTCACACAACACTTTATTACATTTACAAAATGAAGAAATGCAAAGTCATCAGGGAAGTGATACTTCTTCAAGAGGACTTATTATTAAAAATTGCGCATTAAAATCATCCAGCAGAAAGGCTGATATCCCTATTACCGGAATTCATAATGAAATACAGCATATTAAAAACATTGTGGATTTGGAAATATCTTCCAATTATTCACCATATTCAAAGAGGATTGAATGCCTAGTATTGTCGGAGGTGACCAGTAATCTACCGCAAATCTCATTTCAGGAAAAGGGCACCGGCATCCCCCAAGGATTGCAATTGGCAGATCCAAACATTAATGAAACCGGCCCAATAGACATGTTGATCGGGGCTGACACTTTCAGGGAGACTCTGCACTCTGACCGGATGAAGATTCAAGATTCCGGACCCATCTTCACTTCAGAAAAGAGGCCAGTAGAAATTTGTAATCTTTCACTCAACTTAAAACATAAGCAAATTGAAAATTTGTTGAAATTTGAGGAGCTAAATCCTATTGAACATAGGAATCACGAGGAGCGAGCGTGTGAAGAAAGCTTCACAGCTGCTCATAAAAGAAATGGCAGAGGCCGTTTCATTGTAAGTTTAATACAACGCCCCTGTGCGAAACAGCTAGGCGAAAGTCTCCCTATGGCGGAGAAGAGATTGTATAATTTGGAGAAAAAATTAGCCTCAAACCCAGAATTAATGAAAGATTACAAGAATTTTATGCAGGAGTGCAAAGACTTAGGTCATATGACGCAATGTGAACCATTGTCACAAAATCAAATACCTTATTATCTGCCTCACCATGCGGTGATCAAGGAACCTAGTACAACTAGAAAGACCAGAGTCGTAGTCGATGGATCAGCTAAATCCTCAACTGGAATTATCCCAAATGATGCCCTCATGATTGGGCCGGCATTGCAAAAGGATTTATGTGCACATCTGTTGAATTTCAGAAAACATCAGTACGCGTTAACAGCCGACATAGAAAAAATGTCCCGGCAGATATTAGTGCAGCCAGAGGATAGGGACTTACAACGTATCCTTTGGAGAGACGCACCCAGCGAGGAGATTCAACATTATCGATTGAACACAGTCTACGGTCTGGGATCATCATTCTTAGCCCCAAGATGTTTGGAGCGGCTAGGAAATGAAAATCAAGGCACAAATCCCAAGGTCAGTCACATTCTTAAAGAAATTTTTTACATGGATGACTTAATGGCTGGCAGTGGTGAAGAAGATTGCTTGCTAAGTAGAAGCAAACGACGGATGTTATCCTACATAGCATCCATTTTTAATCCCCCGGGTCTGATGAGACCTGTAACGATAGTAGCGAAGCTACTAATGCAACGTCTGTAGCAGAACAAAACTCAGTGGGTTGAAGATATATCTCCTGACATTTGGAAAGTTTGGAGAGCTTATATGGAAGAATTGCCGCAGATAAATAATGTGAAGGTACCTAGGAGAATCATTTGTCAAAAGCATGTGATATCAGAAGATAATGCTGCGGATGTACTATCCAGAGATATTAGGACTTCTCAATTATTGACATCCACCATTTGGTGGCATGGACCCGATTGGCTAACTCTTGCACCATCCAGTTGGCCATGCGGAGAATCTACGTACATAGATCCACCTGAGGTGAAAACAAAAACTGTAGTGTTGGCAACAGTAACGCAAGATTGGGACATTTTTAGGAAATACGTCTCTCTACTAAATCCTTATGTACATAATGATTTATTTTGCGTAGGCGGCAGGCTTTCCGAAGGAAAATTGCTGTCAATAAATCAACGACATCCAATCTTGCTGCCACCACATCATAATTTAACCAAATTAATTATGAAAAACTACTATCATTTACACTTGCATGCAGGTACTCATACCTTATTGGCAATAATCAGATTGAAGTTCTGGCCAATAATAGGAAAATTTAGTGAAAATGATAATAAGGAAATGTGTAATATGTTTTAGATCAAATACAAAGACTATGCAGCAAATAATGGCAGACCTTGCAGCCGAAAGGAGCTTATATATTTTTGTTATTAATGTTTTTCTTATGTATGTTTATTTGTATGTGTGGTGTCAAAAGCCATACACTTAGAACTTGAACTGTCTTTGAATACAGAAAGTTTTTTAAATGCCTTGAAGCGTTTTATCGCGCGTAGTGGAGGGCCGAGTAAATTATTTTCAGATAATGCTACTACCTACTGTCGGAAAATCATTATCGGGGCTATCAATTCAATGTGGGGTACATTCCGACAAGGGCGCTGCACTTTGGAGGCCTTTGAGAAGTCAGAATGAAATCTGTTTAAATGTCAGTTGAAACGGCTAGCGAGTAACTCCTTATTGATATATGAGGAATTAATACCGTTTTGTGTCAGATGAATTTTGTTTAAATCCTAGACCTTTTACCCCATTGTCAAATGATCCAAATGACCTAATTTCCTTCAGTCCCGGTCACTTTCTTGTTGGTGGAAGCTTTGCAGTAATTCCGGAACAAGATCTACAAAATATTTCAGTCAACGGACTGAATAAATATCAAAAAAATCCTTGCTAATACGATGTTTTTTGATCGAGGTACCTGGCTCAACTCCAAAGCAGAACGAAGTGGACCAGCGGACCTCATACGCAGCTCAAACCAGGCGATATGGTGGTCTTGAAGGAAGACAACCTACCACCATGTGTGTGGAAACTCGGACGTGTAATTGCAGTCCATCCAGGAGCTGACGGGAGAGTACGTGTGGCAACTCTCAAAACCTCGCATGGAACTACTCAGAGGGCGATCTCAAAGCTGTGTCTATTGCCAATAGACGATAACGAGGAGCTGAAGATGTCAACATCCCCACCCAACGAACCAGACGCTGTGTAAGCACAAAATGCAAAAAAAAGGAACTTGTGCTTTATGAAAAACAAAAACAATGAGTGCATAAAACAAGATAAACCAATAAATAGTAAAAAATAATATAAAAACTTGTACGTTAAAAGTAACCAAAAAGGACAAAAGGAAGATATAATAATAAATTAAAAGTAAAAATCAGTGTACAAAATGTGGAAAAATGTGGAGCAATAAAAACTTGAGTGTGGTAGGGAGTGATATAAAAAATAATAAAACAAAAAAAGGATTGTAGATCCATATATTTAAAAAAAAAGGATAAAAACACTTAATGAACACTTATAAACTAACATAGCCTGCTGGCTAAAATTGCAAACTGCATATATAGATATATCTGGAGACATTGTAATAATTCCAAATGTGGCAATGAACTATGGAAGGAAGGATGATTTATCTTTATTTAATTTTTTCCCGAGGAAGGAAGGAAGGATGACCAGGAAACCTACCGCGACATGATTGTGCTGTCTATATTATATGTTTATATGTAATTATTGTTATGGTTTCTGTTTGTTTTTAAAAATGTAGTTTGTTTTTGGAATTATCTTAGTGTGTTATGTTATTGAATAACTTTAAAATTAATTTAATGAATTTGAATTTGATTTGAGCAAAGTCAATATTTAATTTAGGCTCATAATTTGTTTGCATAATGTTATTTGTATAATTTGCAGAAAAATGGATTCGATATTTCAAAATAAATATCTGCCCATTTTGGGGCGGAGGATGTTTAGAATTAAACCCAGGACGCAAACCAATTATGCAGTTTGAGTTACTATCAAAGGTTGGATTGCGATCCAAGAGTTGTCTGATTTGTTCGTTAGATGTCGATAGAATCATTTTTTGTTCTTTGTCTTTCTCACACAACAAACAAGGGAAATATAGATGTATGAAATCCTTATAAAAGGGTTGCATCGGTAAAATTAACTCACTTCTTTACGAAAACTTGCACTAAGAACTTAAAATACTACTGAACCCTTGTCCGTTGGGTGGGGAAAGTTATTGTCGTCAGTTATAAGTTTATAAATATCAAATCATAACAATAAAAATTCAAGAACTTAATGTTAAAACAAAAAAGTGCTTCATTTATAAAAAACCAGTCTGCCCAAAAGAAATCTCCTGAGTGAAGACCTCAATTTTTTACAGTAGATTTACGAAATATTTAGATTTTTGGAGTTCCAGAGATCAGAATTGGCCTGTCTGGATGGCCGTTTGTCCTGAGAAGTATTATTTTACAATACGACAATAAAAAGTCAACCTAATTCTTTCGACAAAGCATACTATATATAGTTTATAAGGATAATAAATACCTGAGAATACACGTTTTAGTACTTATCATATGAAGATATTCTCTGGAGAGAATAAAAAAGACATTATACATGCTTTCATAGGGGAGGTACAAGAAGTTAGCAAACTATAAAAAAGTAAATGACTTATTTACTAGCTTTGGACACAATTTTGACTTTTGTTGCATGATCAAAAATTTGTTATTTACCTTCTCACTCATAACTGATTATTTTCACAACCCACTTTTGAATACCTTAAAGAAAGTCGGTTTGTTCACCATAAAAATAAATTTCGAATTGTAAACTAACAATTACCAAATTTGCACAGTTTCTTACTTCAATAGTTCAATTATTAAAATATTGTTGAAATTCAAAGTCGTTCAATTACAGCCTTTTATTAGCCTTTCTACTCTGCTCCACATGGTTGCTTGCTGCAAACGTGGTTGACCAGTTTGGTGGCCTTTAACCCGGCATAAAGCCCTGTGCACACGCACGCCGTTAGCTTTAGCTGGCGAAGCTAGGCACATGCGAAAACGGGCTATCGTACGTGTTTTTTCTTAGCTACATCTGTTATTCTATGGGGCTATGAATAATATTGTAATATTGTAAACCTACGGCTCATTTTAACCGAGAATTTCAATTATGGTAACGGTGAAAGGTCAACGTAAGTCAAGCGAGCCGTTTCAAAATCATAATAATAAACAATGAACGGTTTGGACTAACGTTGCGCAGTACAAAACATATTCCAATTAAGTTATAGTATATTGTTACTGCGCTAGTAATGTGGGGTATTAAAACGTAATAAATGTTATTAAAATATAATAAATAAACTAAAAGTAGATTTTCAAAAATAATTAAAATGTTAAAGGAACTAAATTGGTTAACCGTAAAACAGATGCTGACCTTGAACACGATGGTATTTATCCACAAAATATTGAACAACATGTTACCAAAATACTTCTCAAATAAAATTGTATACAACAAGGACATTCACAGATATAACACAAGGGCGTCCAAGGAAATTAGGCTAAAAAAAAGGACAAAGCGAATACTTAGAAAAGTTTACTGTATAAGGGAATGAAGTTATATAACACACTGCCTGAAACTTTAAAGTTCACACTAATTAGAAAGTTCAAGATGTATTGTAGGAGCTACATAAAACTTAAAAAAATATAGTGAATATGAAATATTATAATTAATTAGAAATTTGTGAACTTAAATGTACAAGTTACAAAAATAAAAAAATTATTATTATTATAACCCTCAAATTTTACACTAACAATGTTTCAGTAAAAAGATATCCCATTTCTTCAATAATTGCTAATTCACTTTGTGGCATCATTTTAACTAAATGAAAACAAATCAGTGGTTCTTAGTCGTAGTATGATACAGTTAAAAATGACCGAATCGGAAATCGACACCTTGGCGCAGTGGCCCGGAAAGCCGAAGGTCCTGGGTTCAAGTCCCAGAGGTGTCAATATCTTTTTATGATTTTTCTGTTTCTAGATTTTCGATTGAGTTTTGCTAATATTGTCTTTATTTAATTAAATATTTCAAATCACTTCGTATACACCACTAATATAATCATCTTTTTATGCACCACTTATTTAATCAAAATTATCAACATGTTTTGAAACCAATGGTTCCTTCGTCAGTTTAAATAGTAAATTAACCAAATATATCCAGATATCACAGATAACAAATATATACAAATACCACAGATATCCCATTTATTATTTTTTTATACAGATTTTTCCATCATTTGCGTTTTGCAGTTAAATTTGGTGTTATTGTAGGTAAGTTCCATGACAACGCAATAAAGTGGCGTTTTAACACCCTTTTGAAAAGTTATTAAAGGCGATGAAAACAAAGCCCACAACCTAACCTTACGTAACCTATCGAACATAATTTTATTTTCATTTTTCATCATATTAAAGTACTTTTTTAAGGAGTGATGAAGTGCCGCTTGGTTGAGCTGCCCGGTCACCTTTATTTCACCAAGCTTCCAAGTATTATAAATAAGGGCATAGAAGCTTGGTGAAAAATATTTTTACTGTGATTACCGCCTAATAGTTCTAACTGCCCGAACCCAGGGAGACTAAGGCATCCCAACAAAATCGCTTTGTTCACCGATGAGATGAACCGATTATATTGTATTGTGTACATCTTAAGTAAGGTCCCCAAGGGTTTTTTAAACAGAGATTTTCCAAAAACGAAATTCTTTCTTCGACAGAAAATCAATTAAATTAGCATAATTTTTTCTTTCATAAGAAGCAATTACTTTGTGGTTAGACATTATATTATAAAAAATAAAAAAACAAACACTTTTTATTTAACCACGAATTTATTATTTTATATATCTACCGGTTTCGCTTCGACCAAGCTTCTTCAGGATACAATAATAACTACACATTAAGACAGAGTTACCAGTTATACATAAGTTGAGCGACAGAGGGAGAAAGAATATGACAAAAGAACATAGTTAGACAGAGACAAAGTATTTTTTTTTTTTTTAATATGTTTATTTAGTTATTAATTGTACAATAATTTCTCTTACTTAAATTTTACAAAACTGATTGATCAGTTTGATTGTAAAAAATCTCTCATTTTTCCTATTTATTTACTTACAACATATAAAATGTTTGATATTTTGGTGCTTAATACATATCTAGTAATTATTTAATAATATAATACTTAATATTAAAATACATAACTAATTATTATAATTCTTATTATAACATTAATTTTATTTTAAACAATGGTTAAAAGATCTAGGTACCTATTAGTTCACAATAGATTCGATTTAGGTATTTTTATACAATATTTTAGTTTTCATGTTCTATTGAAGTAGAATGATCTAACTTTAGTTTTGATTTTTGAATATGATGTCTCGTTTTTAATATTCTCAGGTAATGCATTAAATATTTCCGGAATTTTGTGCCTTTTTGTTCTATCACCGTATACATTTTGAGATTTATTAATAATAAACATTTCTGCTTCTCTATGCCTAGTGGGGTAGTTATGGTTTACAGGTTTTTTGATTTCTGTATTCCAGAATTCATCTAGAGTTAATTGGTAATCTACCCTACTATGTAAAGAGAGCACATTACACAAGGAGAACATTTTTTTATCACATCACATAATTGAACTTTTTTTTTGCCTGATATCAATTTTAGGAAACGGATTTGTAGTTCTATTTTATTTAAGTACGTTTTGTACGTTAATCCGTAACTATTTATTCCGTATCCTATAATTGATTCTGCTAACGCGTTATATATACAGTATAATATATTTTTATTAACAAAGTTTTTTAGGTGGTAAAATTTCCCTAATATGGATCTTAATCTATTACATACATTTTCAATATGAATTGACCAGTTAAAATTGACAACTATTGTAAGACCAAGGTATGTATATTATATTATTATATTATAAAGAGGGAGGGAGACAACAATACATATCTGGTCACAAGTAACCAACAGTTAACGGGATTCAATTAAATAATAAAAGTTTGATGTATTCTACATTTACAATATAAAGTACAATATTTACAGCAATGCTAATTTTATAATAAAAATTCAGGCCTTCGGAATAACAATATAACACATACATCATGGACTGGGATGGATTGCCTCTCAACACCTCCGTCATAGGTCACCCACAGGTCTTTTGGTGCTACGTTTGGTGATTTAGCAGAGTTTCGTGGAGTGATGTTGGTCCGGGTCTTAGTGGTGAATGCATTTGCCCACTATGGGGGCTTCTATGTGGAGCTAATAAAAAATTAAAAAAATAATTATTTTTTTTAATTTGTGTGTTACGTACATCACAACAGAAAGTACATTGCGTAAAAAATTAAATCATTTTGCCTTTGGAAAAATTTACCATTTTTTTGTATTTTAATCATTAAAATAAATGATCTAAGCAGGTAGGTAGACAGTATCGATAGTAGCTATCTACTAGATACTGAATTTTAACGATTTTATTTATTGCTTATCCCATGAACAGGAAATTAAATTTTCTGAAGGAATTTAAATTTCATGACTGTTTATTGTTTCGATTAAATGGCTTTGTCGTTAGAAAACGACCTCGTAGAATTTACTGGAACTAAAAACATCAACGCGCGGGTATTCATCAAACATTAACGCTGATGATTTTATGTACCGTTTCCAATAAATAATTAATCTTTTAATGACTGTGGAATATATTATGACTATATATGCACTGATATACTATATATGACTATATATAATGACTACAATATAATCTAATACAACTTCTATGGAATTTACGGAATGCGTAAATGCAAGTTCAATATGTCGATCGATGAATGAATTTACAAAGAAGGACGATAGAAGAGTACTGTGCGAATTAATATGAACACGTGATAATTAGCACAATTACACTTAATCTTGCAGTTGTATGTAGCATATTGTAATAGCAGCCATTTTGTGTTTGTGTTCTATCATTCAGTGTGTTTCGAGACACACCAAGCTACAGATGCGTTAAATTTTGTAATTTTTTAGAATTACAAAGCTTTTTGTTTCTTATTTTTAAAGATGGATGTTTCTCTTTAAAAACGCACAAAGATTGTTAATATTTCAAAGACAAAAAAATTACATACGTTGAATAGCCAGGTAACTTTCCGGATCCTAATCCAATTGAAAATCGATGGGCTATAGTTAAAGCAAGACAAGCACAACAAAAACTAAGCTGATTGAGGCAGTAATTTAGAGACACACAAATATCAGAAAATTGTAAAAAAATTGTTGATTCTATGCCAAACCGTGTACAAGAAGTTATAAAAGTTAAGGTAGGACACACTTCTTATTAAAAAAAAATTGTAATTGTTTCTGTAGAAGAAGACTCACTTCTTTTCTCACAATGGTACCTATCTAGCTACGATTTCATCGTTTGAAAGATGTAATATAAATAGTGTAATGCTTAATAATTCAGAGGACGCGGGTTCAAATCCTGGCGTCTGTAAGCAAAGATAATTGAATTATTTTGTTCTATTTCATAATTTATTAATTTAATAAGGAATATTAGTTTAAATACTTTTAGTATTACACAGACAGAGATAGCGGAAGATGGGTAAATGCAGGTAACTTCATTAATGGAGGACTAAACAGCTTTGGCGCCAACAAAAAACAGTCCAAGGAAGCGAAGCTATACGTCCACTCTGAAGTATGGCAGTGAGGCATGGAACTGGCAGAGGAAGGATAAAAGTAGACTGAATGCCGTAGAAATGAAGTCCCTGAGGCGTATGTGTGGTATGTACGATTGTACGAGAAATGTGGAGTAAAGAATGCAAGGCTGATGTAAGCGTAATGAGTACAGAAAGGAACGCTTTGGGCATAGACAGCGAATGAACGTGGAAAGGAGTGTAAGGAAAATATATGAGGCAAATGTGAATGGTAGAAGAAATCAGATACTTGAGTCGGGCCATGTCAAGAGTCAGAATAATAGAAGCGCATGTATGAATGTGAATGAGGCAAGGAGTGTGTGCCAAGACCATTGACCTAATATACCCTACGTTAGACCGAGACCGAGTTGTTTGGCGGTCTGTCATCTCTGTCTACGCCTGCGAGGAAACGGCGTGATGCTGTTTGGTGACAAGATCTGAGTAGCCAGATATTTTTCACCTTCGTATTTCTCATTTTTTTTTACATGACCTCCACACAGGAGGTCTTGAGGAAAATAATTTCCCTGAGGGCCTATGTCATCTTTAGGGATGCTGTGTGGAAGGGTTTTTTTAAGGAAAGAAAGGAGAGGAGAGTTCTGGTAAGGTAGAAGGTTTAAGGGGTGGGGTGGGTAGGAATCTGGGGTTCAGTTTGTCCTGGTCATCCGCCTCCAAGACCTAGACAAACGTCACCCGGTGAACCCGGGCACCCCTGCTAAATCATCAAACGTAGCAAACCACTTGGGGTGATCTATGGCAGAAGTGTTGGTTATCCAATGAAGGTTCCCGGGGCGGCGGTTCCCTATCCCGACTCCCAAATTGAAGCTTTGAATATGAATATGCTTTCCCTCCTCAATACTTTCAGCCACGTAGCATACCCGGATTGGGAAACACATAGTCTCGCTGACTCTAGATAGTTGGGAGCTGTTGGGGTTCTTCTGCGGTTCTCACATAAAAAAGTGCCATATATACTAAGATGGGAACATTGTGGGACCGACGGAAGTAGGAAAAGAATCGTAGAAAGAAATAGAGGAAGGTTAGAATGTTAAGAGATCTTCAGACTTAGTAACAAAAGCTCTTCAAGCATCGACTTCACTCTGGATGGGGTCATTCCCAAAAGCGATAACGAGGAATCCTCTTCTTAGGATGAAATGAAGTAGAAATTTTGCATTAGAAACAACATTTATTTTATTTACTCTTGCCCATAATATCCATTGCCCAGTTTAAACTCACGACGTTTTGGGCCTAGAATAACGATCCAAATATTTTCAAAAACCAAATACTTTTCTGACTTATTTATTTTATTTTATATAAAATTGTAAATTATTAGTTAGATAGGCCTGATATATTAAAGTAGATTCACTTTCATGTTCCTACCATTATAGATCAAGATTCCCTAGTATGTATTATTATTGTAACAATAAGGAACTCCGGTGAAAAATATTCTGGCTTCAAAAAATATGATCACATAGACCAATAAACGCTTTTTTCTGAACATATAAGTTTAATTTAATAATATTAAAGCAGAGTTTTTAAAAAAATTATTAAAAAGTCCATTTTTAATCGGATCGTAAAAACACGCAGTCAAGGTGACTTCACTGTTCGTGACGTCACCGTAAAGTCATTGTATGGGAATGTATGATATAACACAAGCCATCGTATTAATTTATTTGTTTATTTACATACTGTTTATAGAGATTTAGTTGTTGTGTTTATTGAAACATTATTTAGGCCTAAATAATGTTTCAAAAATAAAAGTATCTCTTATTAGTTTATCTCTATTATTGAAAATATTCAAAAGCTACTGCACAAAAAAATAGTAATGCTATTTCTAGGGAGAATACTTCGTACAACGGAATTCAAAATGGCGACAGTAGATCAGCTGATTGCCCGATCCTATACTAATTTTTCACGTGTGATGACGTCACACGATACATAACATAAGTGCTTTTCGGGGAGTCTTGAAAAATTGAAACTTTGACAATTATTTTAACTATTAAAACTAACTCTAAAAATAAAAATAAAAATGCAGCTATTTAAGTTAGAAGGTCATTATTCATAAAAAAAAAATTGGACTGGAGTTCTCTATTACACAACGGCCTCAAGCTATTCGGTTATAAATATATTATACACCATTGGTAAGTTTTAAGGTTTCGCAACTTTTTATCCCGCGACCAAATATCCCAGACAAAGTATTCTCCGACAAAATATCCTATGGACAAAACATCACCAACCAAATATCTACAAAAAAGTGTGACAAAAATAATACAGACATCCTGTAAAGACAATAAATTATTTTTCTCCCATTTTACTATTTTTAAACAATAATTTATTGTCTTTACAGGATGTCTGTATTATTTTTGTCCCATTTTTAGATAAAGCTGCACTAATTAAACACTTTAGCAGTACATATTTTAAAGTCGCTGCCTAACAATTTGTTTTTTGTTTCTTCGTCACCGCTTTCACGAACTTTGTGCTAATGTATATTATTTTTGTTTTCGTTTTGTTTACTTATGTAATCTTATAAATTTTCCTTTCTTTCTTCTTTCTACAATTTACACTGTATTATGACAGATTAAAAAATACATATGTAAATGCACATGTGTCGTTAATTCCATATCTTCCCAATATGGAGAACCCATTCCGCGCAAGTGGGGTGTGCATTCCCCGTGTAATACAACAAACGTCTTGTAATGGTCGAGTTCGGTCATCGGTCATCCAGCCCGCAGCATCCCTGCTCCTCGACGTGTTCCCATGGAGTGGACTTCACGCTACGTGACTAACGACCTCCTCGCACTGCGACTCCCCGCCGCGAAGGCATATGCGTTTGACCCTAGCAATCTATATATCGCCGATAATTGATTATTTTCGAGTCTGGGCTAACCAAACAAACCATTATTATTTATTATTAACAGATTGGGCACTATTCTGTAGCTTAAATCATGGTAATATGATAATCTATTCATTATTCTTCTTGTAAACAAGCTTTAACTCTGCGTACGTTACCAGGAGGTCTAGTCGTTTCCTCGGATCCTCTGTGATCCAGTGACAGTTAGTCACCGGGACAAAGTAACCGCGAAAAGCAATGACATCATATGTAATATGTAACCGCGTAATACTGTTATTCACAATTCTAAGTATTACCGCCAATCTTTCCATATCCGGAGAGATACCCAAATTTACAAATCCGTAGTACTTAAACCTTCCAGGTGCACGTCCTCCAACGATCTGCTAACTAAATGGCGCCATCCTTTGTCGAATTCTTGAATTCGAAACCGAATTACAACAGTAGCTTTATTGGAAACTTCACGTATACAGATGTTTATATGGCACGGCGCGTACGGCGCGGCATCAGAGATGTACTCGTAGCCGGGTTCTTAAATTTCAACCGATGAATAAATTCGTCATCTACGGTCAGTTAACAATTTATGCGATCACGGTCAACAATTGGTAAAAGATAGATAAATTTTAGGCCGGCTTCCATAGTATCAGATAAATTCGGTTAACTGTCAATAAACGCGTTTATTAGGATGTATTATTTGGTTGTGCTAAATTACTGGCTTATTAATGAACGCAGTTCAACTAACGAAGCCCTTAGAATTGAAAGAAGTCGTATACCTACTGGTTACGTAGCCATGAATAATTCAACTAAGATGCGAACAATTTATTCCGTTGAATCTTTGAGAAACTAAAGCGGTTTTATTTATTTTTTTTATTGAAAGAATAGATATACATATTAAAATCAACAAACAAGTCCTGCTAAGCCAATTGATTGGCTTGTCAACAGGTGCTTATATTTTAGTTGCATACAGATTTTTTACATTTAAAATTTACATCTTATATCTACAGATTGAACATTTTTTCATACATATTATTATCAAACGTTCTCTGTCCGTAGGTACTTATTGTTAAATTTCGGAACTATTAACCCGTGGTTGCGCGAGAATCTAGTGCTGTATTTATGTTATAATTTCTCTTTATGCTGCGTTGTAAATATATGTTGAATTATAATTTTGAAACTTGACTTAAGATCTCATTAGAAAATTAACTCCCGTTTGGTGTCAAAAAGTATATACATTTTTCCAATGCATCTTTAGGTTATTATCTAAATTCAATAATACTAATTTATTAATATTTTTACGTAATTGTTTGGCGTTTGAAATTTCGGAGTGTTAATTCATGGAAAATACGTTCTGTGTTGCCAACGTAAATCGATTTCTTATTTATTCCCTGTCAATATCGGTTCGTTTGTCAAAGGTGAAACCTTGCTTGGGATATCGATATAAAATCACCGGAAGTTACTTATGTCAATCCAATTTTGTAAAGTTATCGATTTCATTGAGCTAAAACTTATGGGACGTAGTTCAGCAGAAATAATCCATGGAGGATGATGATGATGATCCTTTATCAGAAGGTTGCGTGTTCAGATCACGTCGGGGTCACCAATATGGAAGTGTCAATCTTACCAAATCAACACTTTCATATGTGTCACGGGAGTTAAATGATATGATGGATTAATTATTAACAGAGATTCACTTTTTTTAAATTCAGAATAATATAATTAATCAATTAACGCGTCACAATAATAAATCACAGAAAGCTGCGAGGTTAAATCTAATAGCTGTACAAACCAAAAAACTTTGGAGGAGAATGATTTTGGTGGTAGAAATTGGAACTTAAGCGTTAAAAGTACAATAAGCGTGTTTACACGTCAGCGCGTGTGTCTCCATAAAAACCGTTATAACTCCGTTATTGTTTTAGTTACATCCGTAACATAAAAAGTGAAAGGTCGATAGTAAATCATGCTGCACATCTCTATTCAAATTATCCATAGAATTACATAAAAAGAACATTCTGTCAGACGCGCAGTCTGACACATAATTTATCCCGCCAAATTTCCTACGGGCGCTCGACATTGTTAATTTCTATTAAATATTTTTAATCACTTCTTCTACTAGTGCAAAATTATTTTGTGGTAACATTTTAAATTCAAATTAATAAATAACGTTGTATTAACCACTTAATTATTTAAAAACCGACATGTTTCGTCAGCAAAGCTGACTTCCTCAGGGTTTTGACAGAACTAATTTTTAAAAATAGACATAAATAGGTAATAGAGAAAAATAATAGACATAAACAATAATAAAATTTGAAAGAAAATACTGTGTAAGGGACGAGGGGCAATATAGAACAATTAAAAATTAAAAAAAAAAATTGAAATTTAATTTATTAATTTTTTAATTTATTTTTAAAATTTAATTTTAATTTAATTTATTTAATTTTAACAGTGGAATAGAATTAATACATTGTAATGTCAATGGCTTTCAGTTAGATAAATTAGAAATTTTAGAGATTAGAAAGAGCGTTAATGCAAATTTAAATATTATTAATAATCAAAAATTGTTTTTTAAATGACCCATTATTAAATCTATTCCCCTTTTAAATTTTTTAAAATTTTTTAATTGTTCTATATTGCCCCTCGTCCCTTACACAGTATTTTCTTTCAAATTTTATTATTGTTTATGTCTATTATTTTTCTCTATTACCTATTTATGTCTATTTTTAAAAATTAGTTCTGTCAAAACCCTGAGAAAGTCAGCTTTGCTGACGAAACATGTCGGTTTTTAAATAATTAAGTGGTTAATACAACGTTATTTATTAATTTAAATATTTTTATATGAAATGATAAAAAAATGAGGTAAAAAAAGTGTTTATTACACACTTATACAATAGAATAAGTATTGTTGTTTACATAGTCTGTGATTTTAGTACCGTTTTCACATAAAAACATCACGTGAGTCATTTTCACATTTTTTTAATGTTTGCATTCAAAATTTTAATATTTACAAATATTAATATTTATTTGTAATATAATAATTCAAATGCTTATTTTGTAACCTATCTAAAACCGTTTCTACTATTCGGCTACGTTCAGAAATGTTTCATTTATATAGCTTTAATTGTGAAGCGGTAATAATACAAAGTTTTCGTAAAATGTCATTTCGTTAAAGACATTAAAAGTGCATATTGGCGATTTTCTGAGGGGTTAAGTATTGCTTGTCCGGTGTGACCAGCATTCAAAATTGCTGGTACGTAAAATATATTGTACATTAAACAGTACCTTGCCATAAAGTGTCCGAGGGATCAGCTATCTAGGCTATGTGAACAATTGTCCGGGGATAATCTGTATGGAGAACAATCGTCATGAAAACTTTTTTTGGCCTATTTACTTTATCATAGTACCAACATGATTCATAATTAATGCATTATACATATATTTGATCACTCTCATGATATCTGAATACCGTTATCCTTACGTATCATTAGTAAATTACTGTTGAAATCGCATCATAAAACATCTCTTGGCACTAATCAAATCACAGAAATTTATTTGGAATGCAACGATATCCTGTTGATGAAACGATTTGCTCTATGAACTGTTCAATCAATTTCCAGTTAAATACATTTAACTAATTACAAAATTAATTACTAATTCAATGTAGGTTTATTATTATTTTATGGTGGAAAACGGAGTTTATACGGCAGGATTTACAGCTACCTAAACCGCACATCCAACATAGTTTATCTTGTTAATTAAGTTTTATGTATATTATTCCTCATCGCAAAAAAACCGACAGTTCTTATGGTCGTATTTTTAAAGCTAGATTTTTTTATTGTTTATCATAGATAAGAAAGACATGCAATTAAAATTATTTTTTAAAACTTAAAATGTAAGTTAATTTAGGATAATATGTGACACTGAAATGAATAGAATAAATTTGCGCGGATGCCCGCGTAAATCTGTTAATTCCGCACAAGAGTCAAGCGTTTGGAATTAGTCATCATGGCATCCCCAATTGGGGCATGTAGTGAGGTTTCAAGTAGTGGGGAAGGCAAGAGAAGATGTAGAAGTACCTGGCTTTTCAGATTTTGTCACCAAGCTCGTCTAAAGTCATTTCACGCAACGCTTCAGTTCTGAATGGTGGTCATACACCCGTGCGATACTGAAAGTATCTTCCACTCTGGAACTTACCGCAAATCTATTATTAAAAATTATTCTTTATGAATAAATTGTGAAATCATTCAAATAAATGAAATAAAATTCACTTTCGCACTTAGGGGTTTGATCCGTTTCATAGATGAGAATATGAAGGCCATTATGAGACAATGGATGAATGTGAATGAAGCAAAGAGTGTCTGCCACCCATGCGAGGAAAGGGCGTAATAGTTAGTAAATTAATTTGAGAACCATTTATTGGATGACCAACACCTCTGCCACAAGCCACCCTAAGTGGTTCGCTACGTTTGGCGACTTAGCAGGAGTGTCCGGGTTCATGGGTGAGTTGTGTATTGGTATTGGCGGCTGACGCTTTTGTCCACCTGGTGGGTCGGATCGGGAAAGTCTGGTTGAGGGAGACTTTTTGACCTATCCAGCCAGACTCTCTAGAACCATCGCCTTGTACCATGGTGGGAGGGATGAATTCATACGTTCGTCTCCCCTGAACACATTGATCCCCAAATTCCTAAATACCTATCATACCTTTTTCCTTCCCAGAACTTCCTCTCCTTCTTTTCCCTAAAAAGACCCTCCACACAGCATCCCCATTGATGACATAGGCGCTGGGGAAAATTATTTCTCTCAGGGCATCCGGTTCGAAGATAATGTAAAAAAAAATCAAGTGCAGTTAACACGCGATAGAAGCGAAACTTTAACAAAACTTAACCAATGAAGAACCAAGGAGCCTTGAAAAGTGAGGTCATATTCAATGTGGCCAATGAGCGCAGATCTTCCGGCATTTCCATTTTATATTTATTTAATTATTTGTAAGAAACAAACAGCTTTTCCATAATATACAGTGATAGTAGATATACAAGTGAGCTGAAGTCCAGCCACAGAAGTTTCTTATGCTAATACATTGGAAATGAAGTTTTAATATCTCAACCAATAGGAGCCTTGATGAGAGTTTGATGCTTCGCAGGTGCTGTAAGGCGTCATTTCCGTTTCATCCAAATTCCAAATCACAACGCTGCTATAGAATTATCAATTAAAAAAATAACAAAAGTTAGTTATTATAGTTAAATATATTTTGTATAAATTTTGGAGTGGAATAGGCCCCTTTGAGTGCTATTATTTATTGAGAAATGTAATACAAATAACCCAGTGTTAGTTATGGCGCAATCTGTTCAGTAGAGCCGTGGAGATAATCCATCAAATTAAAATCTATTATTGGTTCAAGTCCCAGCCCGTTGCAGCGCAATGTATTCGGTGTTATTCCCGCACAAGGCACCAGGCACCGGGGACGTGGGTTTGTTTGTACAAACAATCGCGTGACTTATTGACATAATACATTACAATGGGTGGAGTTATTGGTACTGAACGATGGGAAGTTATTCAATTATTCCAAAAAGTGAACTGGGCTTCCTTATGATAAATCAGGTTTTTTTCGTACACGTACTTCATTGATATTATAAGAAAATTGATTTAGTAAATAATTACGAAATACTTAACCCCTTTAATTTAAAATCTATAAATGTATCCAAGTTTTCACTGGTCACACCAAAATTTCAGAACGATTTTAGCTATTTCATTCATCTTTTTTTTTAGATTCTATAATACTTAGTAGAAGGTTCTTCCTGAAATAAAAATTAAGGAAATTGCGCAGAATATCGGATAATTTCAGAAAACTTAACGACTATTTTACCTTTGCACGTTTGAGAGTTCGCGCGTCTGATGAAACTGAATTTAGCAGTCCTATTACATTTTTCTTGTATTTGTTTCAAAAGAATTGTCTATGTAATTTTTAAATTATAAATATTTTAGATACCTATGTCAGGTACCAAATTTGATTGATGGTTCTTATAATATGCAAAAATGATTACTTGTATTGTATGAAAAATGAAAATTTGAATAAAAAAAATTGTAATAGTTGGCACGCGAGCTATTTGAAAACTGAATGTACTTAGACTGAATATATGGAACGCGGGAGGGGGGTTGGCTGGATGAGGAAGCGGTAGAGGGGGGAGGGTAGGCGGGAAAGGTGGAAGGGGAACGTGGGAGTGGAAGAGGATGCGGGAGGGGAATGGGGACGCACGGGAAAGGACATGTAGGGAGAAACAATGTATTTCTTTGAATATGGCTTTGCAACGCATGACGGGAACCAGCTATTAATATATAATTATTATAGTCATTTCGTTAGGTATTCCAATTTTATTTATATTATTCGCCTGCAAATAAGTGATTAATAATTGTGTGGAACAGTAATCGTAACAGAAAGTGAAATATGCTATTTAAATTATGTAGAACCTATGAGGAAGAAGAGTATTATGCTAACATTGATTATCCTTATTAAGATATATTATTATAGCCTTCTTTTAATTATATTAACGTGCAGTTGAAAATATCTTCAAATAAAACCTAAAAAAAAGTAACCAATGTAAACTAATTCTACTCTGAATTAAAAACGAATCTTCAGTAAACAACATGAATTAATTTGTGATCGATAACCCTTTGATTATCAATTTTGGTTATATATTTTCAATAAAAATTATCTACGTATCGAACAAAATTATTTTCGATCTTAATTTTCGACTTAAGTTTGATCAAAACACAAAAGTAAGAATCATTGTTATGAGACGTGTGCAAATTGTAATGAAAATATGTAAAAGCTTTTAAGTTTTTTTAAAATATCTGATTGTCTGTAAAATATTAATAATTGAAAATTTATTCCAGGCCTAGGGGCTTAATTATTTAATATTCGAATCAAAGCGAATGGAGATATACTAACGTATTGATCTAATAATTAACCCACCATGGGTTATGAGATGGTTCTATTAATGGTTATAGTTTAATATGGGAGTGAATGAGCGCATTAATGAAGAATCCTTATATCTTTGATTTATATTATTTTTTTTAAACCTTAAAAATTGGCAATTAAAGGTAATATATTTCCCTGGTAAATCCTAAACCTTTATCTAATAAGATGTGTGAACCGGAAAACGGAGCGTTAATCTAAATACCACTAGTCTCTCTAGTAGGTGAGAAAAACTTTTTTTTGAGAATTAATAAACTATTTCTACCTTTTTGACAGCAATTTTTGCAAAAGCTAGAATTTACCGCAAACTTGATGTGTTTTTTTAATAGTTTGGATTAACATAAACTGATATTTTTTTTTGGATTGTTTTAAAAAATATCTACAAAATATGTAAAATTACATGATAGATGTATACGATATCACATTAAGATTTGTGGGTGTTATTACGGATATATTCTAAGCGTGTAAATTACGTGGGAAAAGAATGTGACTTACATATAATTGATTACAAATAGGTTCACATTATCATGTATAGAAAAGACGTTAAATGATTAAAAAACTAAAGAGTGACGGATACGAAGAAAAAAGGCTCTGTTTAAGGTTAAGCTCCGCAGTGCAGCTTTAGAAGTTCCAATAAAAAGCTCGGTGATTGGAATCATTAACCCTATTTAGGATCATGAGAACCGTTTTTTTTTCAAAATCAGCAGAAGATGACACGTTTTTTGCAAATTCTTAAGACGTTTATGGATGTACCAGAACAGGTCGTCAATACTGTATAAACGCTGTTTTAGTGAAATGAGAATCCCACAGCATACCTCTCTACATTACGTCACGTAGAGGTAAAAACCATTACTTTTAATCACTCACTATCTTATTCTGGTCTAGAAGACTTTTTTCTAATTTTCTTTACTCATCTTTACAAAACCTAACTATTTGTATATGAAAATTCAAGAAAGTTAATTTTTTTACTCTTTTAACTTCCTTACAAAACGATAACCAAAGTGAATACAAGCAATTTTACAGTGCGAACATGTACAGGTCTATTTTTTATATGTGGCATAACAAAAAAAAACAGTGGCGATCAGTGGGAATATAATGCCCTTTGAGATATTATTATGAGATTAAAGAAATTGAGAAGGAGAGTATTTGCTTGATAACCTCATAATTTTTTCATTATTCTGGTGATGGTCGAATTATTGAGATCGAAGAGATTGTAAGGTTTTACGCATAAGTTTAAAATAGGAAGATGGTTTGGATAAGAGGCTATATTATGCGCAAGTAGACGAAAAAAAATCGAGAGTCGAAAGGAAATTTGACACAAACATTTGATTCAAATACACGAGTCAGTTCGTGATTCGGAATAGCATTTATAGGAGAGAATTTTTGATTTTTCTTTTTAATGTGAATACTTTTAGAGACTCTGAATTTAGAGTTCCAACTGCTCCCTGCCGCCTGGAGTCGGTGAAATTATGGCATCCCCAATTGGGGTATGTGATGCGGAAGGGAGTGGGGAGGGGAAGGGATGGGGAAAAGGAAGGTGGGGAAGAACTTCGCTATTCAAATCTGGTCACCAAACACGCATAAAGCATTTCAGGCAACGTTTCAATTGCGAATGGTGGTCTTACATCAGGGCGATAATGAGAGTATCTTTCACTCTAGAACGTGCCGCAAATACGCTATACATTATTTAAAATTATTATAATTGTAAAATAACACAAATTCATCAAATGAAATTTATGTGCGGATGCAAGGATTTGAACCTGCGTCCTCCAGCTTGCTAGTCGAGAGACTTGGGTACCGTGCGTTTTCATCCCGCGACAAAATATTCCTCGACATAATATCCCAAGGACAGTAGAAAGAAATTGAGTGGGTGATAACAAAATATCTTACGGACAAAATATCCACTAAAACCTAACCTAACCTAACCCAATCTTATTTTACATTTTACTAATTTTGAACAGTACTTTAATGTCTTTACAAGAAGTCTGTATTATTTTTGTTCCATTTTACTATTTTTGAACAATAATTTATTGTCCTTACAGTTTATTTGCATTATTTTAGTTCCATTTTTTGTTAGGTTGGGATAGGTTAGGTTAGGTTAGGTAAGGTTATGTTAGGTTAGGTTTTTAGTAGATATTTTACTGGGGAATGTTTTGTCCCTAGGATATTTTGACGAAGGATATTTTGTCCGTAGGATCATTTGTCGGGGATGTTTTGTCGCGGGATGAAAGTCGCGGAACCAGAGACTTGTCCGTCGATTACGGAGGCCGTCAAATGCATCGATCATGGATTATTAAGCATGAAGTGTTTGTTATTCTTTATTTTACGTGAAAATATTTCGATTAAATCCCGTAGATGTTTGTTTAGCTGGCAACTTCTGAATAATAGGCCACTTGCATGGATTTCATAACGACTTGGAAAAAATCATGTGGATAGATCTTTTTACTAAGATTAAGAAAATGTTAGTAAAATTGTTTAGAAATGTACAGTTTTTGTTATTTTTAAATAAATAAATCCATTATTTAGGCTGGTGACGTCACTACATGAAAATGTCCCGTCTTCGAAAATGTTCCTATTATTTTTTTAAAATTCCACACTGATTTATTTTTTTATATGGCATCACTTTGATTTCAGGCGAATTTTTGAATTCGTTCACTAGATTTATTGTTTGTTCTCTGCATTTGGTTTCACTTTTTGACAGATGCTCTGAAGAGAACCCCGTACTTTTAATGATCTACGGGGTTCTCTTCAGAACGTGCAGATGATGTCGGTAGGTGTTTTAGAGGTATAATGATTATGGTGCTGATTTTAACAAAATTAAATTTTATAATATTCTTATTATTATTATAATTTACAAGTACAAGTATATTACATTGAATTTAGTAATATAGAAGCTGTTCATTATAATGATTTATGGTCAATAAGATGGATCAAGGAAAACAAATGTTTATGAGATGTAATATTTTTGGTATGCCTCGTTATTCTCCTGTGCCATTCGTGTGGAAAACGTTATTTTTTTAAATGATTTTCGGCTATGTAATTATCGTTTTTTCACACCTATAAAATTATGTCCCGTCTTTCCGGTTTATAAAAAATGGTCTGATTTATCGGATAGAAATTTTCAAAAAATCCCCAGGGTTTCAAAAATACGATTAAAAAAAAAAAAAAACAGAATGTCTTAGAATATTTGCCTAAACCGGAAAAAAAATAAAAAAATTGATGCAAGTGGCCTATTAATCTCGTAAAAACACAGTTATAATTCTTTCATATTAGTTCAGCATAATGCAATAGCTGAAAATCGTGTAATTCAATAGTCTTTATTGATTACTCTTTACAAATTCTCTTTTCAATAATTATTTTCAGCAAAAAATAACATAATTCTTTAGATACGTTGTACTTAGTCATCGCCTTATATAATAATTTACCCATGAATGCAAATTAAGCGTATCAAATGAGTTCCATTCATCACAGTAATAACTTTTATATTATTTCCACATTGCACAGGAAACAGCAAATTTATTATAATTCAAATAATAAAGAAAATGATTAAAAGATTTTTGTTTTGGTCTTACTGTGTACGCTTTAAAACCAGCGTGGAGTCTCGATAGAAACATAGAATAAACATATTTGTAATGAATTGGGTAATATTGTGAAAGAGAGCATTACAAAAATATTTTCTGAAATTTTGGATTAGTTAAGTAGCAAATTAATAGGTGATCGAAGAACTCATCAAAATGCAACTTCATCACCTCCTTTGAAAAGTCATTTATGTCACACTTATGGAAAAGAATGGTTAGAAAGATGTTGATATACATAAAGATTTTTGTGGAACTTAAGTAAAATATCCCATTTAAATTTTGTGTACACAACCCATGCAAAATTATTATGATAACATTGATTATGATTACTGAGATATATTTTTATAGCCTTCTTATTTTATTTTTATTTTTTTTTATTTATTTGTTTGTTTATTTAGTACAAGATTATACATGTATATACATAATTCATTAATTTTTTTTGACTGCCCAACTAGGAGTATTCCCGTTTTAGGACAGTCGAATTATTATGGGTAAAATGGAACATGATTTGTATTTGTACAAAAAAGAAAGAAAATTAATGATATAAAAAGAACAAAAAGAATATAAAATAAAATAAAAAAGTTTAAAACCTAGTAACTGTTATTTGTTTAGCATAGTTATTAAAATAATATAAATTTAAAAAAGAAAAGGTAAATAGGTACATGTATGTAACTAATAGAAATTGAGAGGGTTAAAACATTTAGGTAACTTTTGTATGCATTGCATATTATAGTCCTACATACATGTGTTGTAGAAAAAAAAGAAAGAAAAGGAGAAGAGAAAGAATAAAATTAAAATTAAATAACCAATTAAAACATATAATAGCCGTCGGTTGTTTAGCATGGTTGTTGAAAAGATAATAAAAATAAATAAAAGTTATATATGTGTGTACTTAAAAGCAAATGATTAAAATATAAGGTGGTAACTGGTGTTTGCCTTTCATATTATAATCCTACGTACACATTTTATATAGTGAGAACAGAAAAAATATAGTAAAATAAAATAAACAATTAATACCTAATTATTACTGTTGTTTGCTTAGCACAGTTATTAAAATAATAGGTATATATATCTTATAACTACATTTTGTGCAGTTAACATCTGCTACTTTCGAAAAAATATTGTCAACTGCGTGCAATCTAGGTACAAGTAATTTAATCTGTACTTAGAATCAAACTTTTCACCATGCCACAGAAAACATAGTAAAAAATTCAGATAATATACTCTCAAAAATGCTCTTATATGTATCAGGAGCATCTCCTATCCTTTTCCTATATTCCTCTTCCTCTACCCTTCCTATAACCCAAAATTAATTTTAAGATAATAAAACTTCTTTGCCAAATATCTTTAGCATAAGAAACTTCTGTGGCTTGACTTCAGTTCACTTCATATTTTGTATATTATCACTGTAATTATGTAAAAGCTGTTTCTTCTTCTTCCTTGCGCTGTCCCAACTCATTGCCTAGGTAGGCTGTTGGAGTTGGCTCTTCTTGTTCTCAGATTGTAATTTCTTCTGTTCTGAGTATCGCCTTCAACCAGGCCGTTTCTCTGAAGAATTTTGGAGTATTGAGTCATTCAGGAGTTCTTCGGTCTTCCTCTGGATGACCGTCGATGAAGCTCCATAGACATTGCTTGCCTCACTGTGTGGTCTGATGGTCTCCGTCTTATGTGCCCATACCATCTCAACTGTCGTTCCTCCAGCTTACTATTTATGTCTGTGACACCCAGGCTACCACGAATGCGTGAACTTTTGATCTAATCTTTTAGTGATACTCCTAAAAAATATAAATATGTAAAAGCTGTTTGTTTCATACAAATAAATAAATAAAATTATTAATTTGGTTCCCTAACTCAACAAAGTGGCATTTTAACACCCCCTTGAAAGTCATTTAATGTTTGGATTTTTTTTTAAATAGCCCCTAACGTAACCTGTGTTTTGTGAAAAGAAATGAGGTGGCTTTTCAACACTCCTTTGAAAAGTCATTAAAAGTTTAAAATTTTATTTTGAAAAATTAATCATAACCTAATATAACCTGATTTTTCAAAGGGGTGTTGGGTACTAAAAATTACGTACTAAAAATTCTCAAAATCTTCTACTATCCTACGATCTATCTACATGAATATTTTAGGTAAATATACTAAATAGAATAATAATATAAAGTATGTTTATTTACCAAATTTTTGTTTAATAAAACTAGCAATCAATTAAAAATTGCAATATAAACTGAAAATGTTTAAACTACGTTCTTACTTACATTTGAGCTGAAATAATATATTATCAATTTTTGTAACATCGACATCGCAACAAAAGTTTTTTTAGTGGTCAATTTTGAATCACCTCCGCCGTTTGTTCTCGGTTTGGTTTCGGTTCATAGGGCCACGTATTGTAATGACGGGCAATAGGCCACTTGCATCACATTTTTTTAAATTTTTTTCCGGTTTAGGCAAATATTCTAAGACATTCTGTATTTTTTTTTTTTTTTTAATCGTATTTTTGAAACTCTGGGGATTTTTTGAAAATTTCAATACGAAAAATCAGACCATTTTTTATAAACCGGAAAGACGGGACATAATTTTATAGGTGTGAAAAAACAATAATTACATAGCTGAAAATCATTTTTAAAAAAAATAACGTTTTCCACACGAATGGCACAGGAGAATAACGAGGCATACCAAAAATATTACATCTCATAAATATTTTTTTCCTTGATCCAACTTATTGATCATAAATCATTATAATGTACAGCGTCTATATTACTAAATTCAATGTAATATACTTGAACTTGTAAATTGTAATAATAATAAGAATATTATAAAATTTTATTTTGTTAAAATCAGCACCGTAATCATTATACCTATAAAACATGTACCGACATCCTCTTCACGTTCTGAAGAGAACCCCGTAGCCATTAATTGTACGGGGTTCTCTTCAGAACATCTGTCAAAAAATCAAACCAAATGATAAGTTCGCAGAGAACAAACAATAAATCTAGTGAACGAATTCAAAAATTCGCCTGAAATCAAAGTGATGCCATATAAAAAAATAAATCAGTGTGGAATTTTATAAAATTAATAGGAACATTTTCGGCGACGGTACATTTTCATGTAGTGACGTCACGAGCCCAAATAATGGATTTATTTATTTAAAAATAAAAAAAACTGTACATTTCTATAACTTTTTACTAACATTTTCGTAATCTTAGTAAAAAACTCTATCCACACGATTTTTTCCAAGTCGTTATGAAGTCCATGCAAGTGGCCTATTATTTTTTTGGAAATAACAGGCTTACTATTGGCTATTACTTTGCATCTGTGCCGCAATTACTACCCATCCTCTGTACACCTACCCACACCTACTATCCATCTACTGGTCCTACTACTACTTCAGTTTATAATCGCTCTCTCTCTAATACGGTCAAATTCTACTAACCATCTAGAAAACGCCGATCTATGGTTCAGTGTAGGTGGAATAAGTAAAAAGGCAGAAAATAATTATAAAACAATATTATTAAAAAATTAAACAACTTCTGCAGTAGTTTTGGCTCAAGGTTAGTATTTTTAGAGACAAAATGCTCTCACTTTTTTTAATAAATAGCTCCACACATTAGGTCCTTAGGAAAATAATTCCCCTCAGGGCCTATTCCATCTTTTAGGATGCTATTTAGAAGGACTTTTTATGGAAATGAAGGAGACGAAGTTGTGGAAAGGAAAAAGGTATGAGGGGTGGGTAGGAATCTGGGCGTCAGTGCGCCCTGGAGTGACGGATAAATGAATCCATTTCTCCCACTGCCTGCGTTGAAAATAGGTGGATTGAGAGAGTTCTTCTGGATAGGTTAAGTCTTCCTCATCCAGTCTCTCCCAATCCGGCCCGCCATGCATTGGTGGTTAAACGCATTCGTTGCCCAGACCTTGACAAACCTAACCCTCATAAACCCGGCACCCCTACTAAGTCATCAAACGTATCGAACAACTTGGGGTGACCTGTGGCAGAGGTGTTGAGCAGGGGTGCCCGTGAGGTTTTTCCGCGTCTTGGCGGTGGATGCATCCGCTCACCAGCTGCGTGGCCGGCCGGATCGGGAGAGCATGTTTGAGGGAGACCTTTTGACTTCCCTAGCAGGACTCTCTCGGAACATCGTCTTGCAACACGGTGAAAGGGATGGATTCATATGTACGTCACTCCTGGAGCACTGACCCCCAGATTCCTACCCATTCCTCTTACCTCCTCCTTCCCAAAACTTCGTCTCCTTTTCTTAAAAATATCCTCCACACAACATCCCTAAAGATGACATAGACCCTGGGTAAATTGTTTTCCCATGAATTTATTTCCTCACGGCCTCCTATGTGGAGCTAATGTAAAAAAAAATATTTGAAACTTTTTTTCGTGAGTAAAACCTCGAATTGTAATACATATTTAATTAAATGAAGACAATATTAGCGTAGCTCAATCAAAAATCTGGAAACAGAAAAATCAGAAAAAGATATGGGCACATCTGGGACTCGAACATAGGGCCTTCGGCCTTCCGGGCCGCAACTCTATCAACTGAGCCAATGTGTCCTTATCTGATTCGGTCATTTTTAATTGTTCAATTTTTAATTGTGTCTTCGACTAAGAACTACGAACATTATTTTCATTTTCTTCATTGATTGAGTTTCGCTAATATTCTCTTAATTTAATTAAAAATAATAATAATAAATTTAAATCTAATCCGTGTAAGAGATACTAATGACTTTTTTGTGCCATCCTTATTTTAGACTACGTGTCTACAAAATCAATCTGCTGTTCTTTTTAGTCCCGGGATTAAAAGATTTCATAGACTCAGAATTCGTGTATGCCTGCTGATCACGTACAGGATGGTTCAAAACTATTAGAACAAAAAACACGGGTAATTTTGGTCGGAATAATAATTAACGTGCGCGCAATTTGAAACGCTTAAGTGTCTGTGGCATACCAGAGAAATGAACTCGTTGTGTGAAATTGCTACATGATATTATATTATTAAAAATAATGTATTACCACAAGTGAAGGAAGCATCTTATTATTATTTTGGTAATTATTATTACCAACAATTTAATATTCTAATCGTTTATAAATAACATTTTTCAATAATTTCGGTATTTTTCCCATTAAATTTAAACGCCATTCGTTGCTTTTAATAATTTGATCTGAATATCCAGTCTCTTTCAAATGGGTACGCCACCCTAGTGAAAGGTCACCATTCGGAATCGGCACGTTGCTTGAAATGGATTTAACCGCATTTGGTAACCAGATCTGAACAGTCTGATACTTCCCAATCTTCCTCTGCCCCATCTCCTTCCACTAACCACTCCCTTAAGTCTCAGAACATCATATTTATTCCAAATTGTTGATGTCATAGATCCAGTGACTCATGTCAGTGTTTTTTGCATCAGCTGTATTTATTTCTTTGCATGGTAGGCACTATTATTTTTTAATAATAATAATAATAATAATTGGACAATTTATAGAGCGCCGTTTTTGTGAAAAATCACCTCAAGGGCGCTTTACAATTTATCATTAATCTTAGGCTCTATCTAATTTTATTATTTACAAACAGATACAGAAACATACTTACCTGTAGGACACTTCCGATAAAACACACTTTATTAAAAAGTTTATGCTTGGGGAAGATACGAATTTGCGCGTGGAGGACATTATATTCAAAACACTGGACATTGCATGACTTTACCCTTGCTACCCTCATCACTGTGGGTTCTACATTTATATTTATAAGAAGATTAATGGCAAAATTGAGTTAATGTTTATTTTGAAAGTCTGGAGAATTTTAAGAATTTGCTTTATTTTTACACACTTGGTAATTTACAATGTTGCGAGCCGTGAAGGCGGGGGTGAAAGGTTATATTTATTTATTATTTTTTTTTTTTATACTTATGGATATGACTGTCTGAAAAGATGAGTTTTAAGTTTAGCTCTGAATTCTGCTGAATCTGTGATCATTCTTAACTCGTGTGGCAGTCCATTCCATGCTTTAGGTCCTGACACTCCGAAAGTTAATTAATTAATTTTTTAACCTCACTATGATAAATAAGCCTGTGTTGGGGATAATAATTTTAGAACGTAATACAAATAACACAATCATAATAATACAACAATGTACAGATTTAGGAAATGAGATTAAAAGAATTTGGCAGTCTCAGACTATAAAAATATAACCATTTGTTATTTCGGCTACTGGCATTATACCTAGCTCTCTCATTCAAAATTTAGGCATATTAGATTTGTCAAAGAATTTATTTATAAAAATGCAAAAATTAGTCATTTTAAATACATGCAAGATTACAAAAGATTTTTTTAATATTTATATTGAGGGATCAGTAGAATTTATAGGTCCAATTAGGTGTTCCACCGAGCCGAACCTTCTGTTATGAAAATATCTGGAGTCGGTGAATTATTTTTCCATTTGGTCTCTTAGACATGTTGTTCTCGTTTTATTTTGTATTTATTATACTTATGTAAGTGCATAACGTGGATTGACTAGGTGATAATTTGTGGAAAAGTGCGTGAAAGGGTTAAGTTTTTCCTGCGGGAACTATTTAACCCGGACATAAAATCTGAAACATTAATGTTTCTAACAGAGAATGTGTACCTACTAAGCTGAAGGAAGATAATACCTACATCATAATATAAACATCTAGGGTGACCATATGTTGAAGTTGATTGTACGTCTTTGGGGATGCTATGCGATAGATCCACTGATTCTGGGCCGTTGGAATTATTAGGAAGAATAACATGAAAAATGACTAATTAATTTATATTCTCATTTTTATTAGTTTATCGGGAAACAAACTCAAGGTTATTTATTGTTTTATTGTATCAACTGAATTAAAATCAGATAAACAGACGTCCTTGTTATGTATTATTAAGTTATAAATAAGTCATAAATTTAGGTAGCTACATATTTTTACAGCATATTTATGAGCATTTTTGACAGGAAATTTTACAGACATTATCTAATCGTGCATGGATTATTTTATTAGTTTATTTAACCCGTCTGCTTGTTTAGGAATAAATACATCACAAAACACGTAATTGCGTTATACTTTCATAAGACCAAAAACGTCCCGAGCGACCTTACATTTTAACAGCTATGTATCTCTCTTCCTCTCATGCAAACATATGTATTTTTCTTTTAACTAGAAAGGGAACGAAATAATGCTTCTTATTGTCTTTGAAATATGAAAGCTATCTTGCATAGATATTTCACAATCTCAATCCAAAGTGACGGTTTAAGAATTTATGTGCAAAACTGGGGCTTTCGGATTGTGAGGTGCAAATATATTGAACCAAGCAGACGGGTTAAAGGACACCTATATTATTTATTTTATTTTATTTTTGGAATAACTTAATGAGTACAACCTCAAATTTTAATATTTAATCGTTGAAGACAATACTGCTGCGCTTTTTGCCACAATATGGTACTATTTAAAATTCCTCGGATTGCTTTGCTGCCACTTTTGGCAATTTTTCCCTTATTTGTAAGTAATTAAGTAGAAGTTTACGATTTTATTATATTTTTTTTATAAATCCTACGAATATGTAATAATCGACAAAAGATAGGTAAATTCATTGGCTATATAGAACTATAATCAATTATATATAAACAAAATAAAATAATAATATCAAACAAAATAAGAAAAACCATGCACTTTTTCAGAACGATACGAAACTTTCTAGACTTGCAACACTTGAAAATGATTTATTTTGCAGTCTGTCAATCTGTTATTGAGTATGGTATCATAGCATGGGGAGGCGGTACTGCATCAGCACTAGATCCAATCATAAAGGCACAAAAAACGATTATAAAAGTAGTTCTTAGACTACCCCTAATTACGGACTCGAACTTTATCTTTAATATTATGAATGTGTTTGACGTTCGTCAGATATATGCAAAAACAATCCTCACTCATTTATACACAAACATACATAAATATTATGAAAAAAGACTAAATTCTCGCTGTACTCGAAACAATAACAAAGATTTACTACAAATTCCCATAACTCATACTAATTTTGGTGAACGAAGCTTCAGATACCTTGCAACAAGACTTTACAACATTCTTCCAATTAGTGTAAAAAATGTGATTCACAAAAAAATTTAAAAAAAAACATAAAAATTTGGATAAAAAATAATGATAGAGCATTTACCGGTGCACTCACCCAAATTCGAAATGAGTAATGAACCAATGCTGTTATTATTACAAATGTTATTGTTATTATTAATGCAACCAATCTATTGTGTGATTACATTCTAATATAAGTGTAGGTATGTCCACAGCATTATAAATTGATGTAAAATAACTGCCTCAACACAGGCTAGCCTAGTGAGGCAGGTTACGAGAAACCTAAATGTATAATTACAAATCTCTACTCTCTAAGTACGTACTGTTTATATGTATATTGTTTTTTGTTATTAACTTTTGTACTAATGTTACTTTTAAAATATTGTAAGATGTACTTTTTTCTTGTAGTTATAAATCTTCAAATTTTTGTTTAATAAAGATATATTATTATTATTTGTATGTTTCCATATTAAAATTCAGAGGTATGAGGTTTTAAAATGCGCTGTCGCTTCAACGGTTAAACAAAAATTTTAACAGAAACATATAAAAAAGAATCGGTCGCATATGGGAATTGAAACCATGACTAAAGCAAAGCTGATTTTCTTCTGATAATTGCTAATGTTGTCTTTAATGATTTATATATTATTTCTGTTTATCTTAGTAGGTTGTCTTTAAATGTTTTCTTTTTTGTTTGAACCTAATACAAATTACTTTGTGAAAAATACTGAAAATAATAAAAAATATTTATGTAGGAACACCGTATGAAATAATTTAGGAGGGAAGAGCAATGATTGGCTATAAAAGAATAATGCCGGACTTGTGATATAATTAGCTAGGTGGCGTCGTATCTAGAACTGTCATTATCGAAACACGTTACGGGAACCAAATAACACGTTTCTCAAACAATCGGCTTTTACTTATAATATGTACCTACCTACAATACAGATGGAGACTTTGAAATAATATGTACAACAGTCTTTGCAGAGATTATTTATACAGTAGGAACTGATACTTGTCAAGTTTTTCGATTCCCGGGAATGTTTGTCTACCTTAAAATAAAGTTTAAAAATTGCAACCTCTTTGAAAGACACGTTAGATTTAATTTTTATTTATGACTAGCTGGTCCCGGCATGCGTTGCTATGCAAATTAATAAAGAAATTGTTTCTCCCTGAGTGTTCTTATTCTCCTGCGTTCTCTTCCCCTCTCGCGTTACCACTCCGTCACCTCCACCTTCCCTCTCCCCAATCCCCCCCCCCGTCCCACGAACTCCCCTCCCGAGTTCCGTCACCTCCACCTTCCCTCTCCCTCTCGCGAACCCCCCTCCTGAGTTTCCCTCCCCCCCTCCCAGGTCCCCCTCCCCCCTTCCAGGTTCCCCTCCCCCACCCTGGTTCCCCTCCCCCATACATTCAGTTTTCAAACCTCGCGTGCCACCAATAGCCATTTTTTATACAAATTTCATAATGCCAGAGCTCACCGGAAGTTTTACAAAAAGTTGACAATAACGAACACACAAAAAAAAGAATTATCCAATTTGGTGCAATCGTTCGAAAGTTAAGCGCTTAGCAACACATTCAGCGATTCATTTTTATATATAGATTAGACGTTTAATAATATTAGGTTTAGAAATAGAAAACATCAAGCTTTCTCTTTTCATTTTAAAGTTTACCATAAATGTTCCGGTGTAATTTTAATTAATTATATAACACAGAAAACTGGCAATCAATTCACACGGTGAAGGTTTTCCGATTTTTTCAATATTTTTGTTTGTAGAAAAAGTGAGGTGACAACAGCCTTTGTAATACAGTTTGTCAAAGTAAATGTGTTTTTTTAGATTCGTATAAAGAGGTAGAGTTAACAACAAAAAACCAACGTAATTCGAATATTAAAACTTTAGCTACTGACGTTTGCCTTCAAAATTTATTTTTTTAATATAATGTGACCGTTTTTTAATAATCTGATAGCGTCTTTCATCTGCTTTCAAAAACAGTATTTAAATTTGAGACACCTACGTTCAAAAACAGTGGATCTATTTGAAATTGAATGTCCAGCAGGGATATGTGATGACTTGATTTTTTTGATTTTTTGTCCAGACCCGAGATGTTACAATTGTGTTAACTAGGTTTTATTGTAAGATCAACCAAACTATTTAAGAATTCTAATAGCCTAATAATTCTATTCAATTCCTTAATCCGAAGTGTTCTTGAGTACGGGTCAACAGTCTGGAATCCACATTATATTACACAGGTATCTAGACTCGAATCAGTCCAAAGAAAATTTACACCGATTTTGTCTTACCGATCAGGTGTCCACCATCTTCTAGACGGGTACGAACAAAGACTTACATATTTCAAATTAGAGAGTCTAGTTAAAAGACGAAACATAAATGACCTCTTAATACTCTATAAAATTGTGAATAATCGTGTAGACAGTAACTTAGTCAACCAAATCAAGTTATATGCCAGGCCCAAATCTACAAGAACCCTTAACATATTTTGGACTGAAATTTTTACGAATAATACTGGATATTTTAATCCTATATCTAGAATGTCTCGGTCATACAACGATCTTGTTAAAATACACAGTTCCATAGATATTTTTGCAAATAATATAACATATTTCAAAAAATATCTCCACAATTTGTGCACTTAAAAAAAAAATAATAATTGTTATATTACTTTTCAATAAATACTTTATAAATATTGTATACGTGTTATTATTATGTATTTCAATTTTGTATTTAAGTTTTCAAGTTATGTATAAATAATACTTACATTGTTTTTCAAGAGTTCGCTTCTGTGAAAATGCATATGTGATTAATGCAGACACATTAATCAAGGGATACTTATATTTGTATTTTAATTTATTATATACTACCCACAAAAATGTTGTATAAATATCCTGTTGGTGTCTCAAATAAATAAATAAATATGTTAAATTACTATTCATGAGATTTTGATAATAATACTTTTATATGGCAATGGCAGCAAGGCATGAAACTGGTAGACGATGTACGTAATAGACTGTTTGTAGAAATCAGTTCTATGATGAATTTTTGTGGTAAAACAACAAATAACCATAGTACGAATGTGGTTAAGTAGAATGGAGCCAATTTAAGCGGCGTGCAATGTATCGGGCTTAAGAAGAGTACATTTACGCAAATAAAGTACACTTAAATTGTAAATGCGAAGTCTGTGTGCATATGGATGGAGCAATAGAGTATGCAAGGACAAGGATGTGAGACGTTTCACCCTATGTATATGCATGACAGTTACTTAGTTTTGTATAGCAAATCACCACATTTAAGAAAACCTTACGAAAGCAATTAAAATTGGTTTGAAAATTACCCTGAATAAAATGTTGATAGAATCCATAAAATAGTAACCACTTCTTTTTCGTTGGCTAAAGAAGGAGGTAGCGCAACACGGCATAACACCCCAAAAACAAATAACGAAAATGCTTTTGGCCGTGAAAATCTTAAAACTTAGTAACCACTTCAACTAACTAAAAAAATTTGAAAAAAGTAAAACCCTCTCATTACATACCCACGCAGCATAGGCAACTCCACACTTTTAATTTCATTAACTCCACACAGGAAGATCTAAGGAAAATGTTTTCACTTATGACCTATTTCATCTTTGTGGGGATGCTGTGCGGGGGTTCATTTAGGAGAGTCTTGAAGTAACCCACGTTGAAGGATGGAGGTAGCACAGAGACAGGAAAATCGTTCCACAGCCAAGCTGTTGAACTAGAACAAGTCGTAGAAATGACCCATTCTCATCTGACAAATGTCCACCGTATCAAATATCGGCGCGAGTATGCCGGTGTCGAAGGAATCAATGACGCTAGTTTCTCGGAGAATCTTCCATTGAAATACCAGTAGAACAAGAACGTCACTCTCACCCGATGCCTGTGCTCTAAATATTGCAATTCATTTGAGGCAGTAGAATCTATCAAACCTTTCATCCATTTCTGCACAGCGTCAAAGGCGTTCGAACCCGCGTCCTTCTAATATCCAGTCAGCTGATCTTTAACCACTACGTCGGCTTATCTCCTACCCGCCAAATAATTTAATATATTATTAGTATTTCATTCAGCAATTACTGTTTATTACATTTTTCCACCAAACAACCAACTTTATTGCTAGGACGCGGGTTAGAGTCCCGTCGACGGCCTGTATCTTTTCTCGGGAGATTTTTTCAATGTAGATGTGTATTTCATCCTAATAGTTATTGCTTATAATAATTGTTACCCTTTGTGCTACGCATAAAAATCTTGTCTTAAACATTAGTTTATCAATTAAAAAATAATAATCAAAGGTGTTATTCAGATATTTTGGGACTCCAGACCAGAAGAGGTATGATACTATAAATGCAAACCTGTTGTTTGCCAGGGTAGGCCAGCAAAAAGCACCACCAATTACGACGCGGCATCCATGACACCCAATGACATTTCGTGTCCAGTGATTCTTGACACTGTCCTTCACAAATTTTGTACATAGAAGGGTCAAAATCGTAGATGAAGGAATTTTTCCCGCGCATGCGCAAGAACTGCGCACATTCCCGCGCTCCGGTAAATTATTAATATAAATTATTTGGAGTGACCAGGCGCATTGCGGTTTTCTCTATGGTAAAGGGCAATAATAGAGCAAGCGATTCTGACCGTGTTCTTCACACACTTTCTTTATACATAAGGGTCAAAATCGCGTGTAAAATCTCAAACACACCGGTGCACGAACGGCAAATGAGCGGTAAACATCATCATTACATTGTAATTAATACACCAACAATTTTATTGCAGTATCAACTAATCATACAATAGAAACTCGTTTTGATTAATGCAATATATGTACAATTTTTTAAATTAAAACTTGCCGTGAGTAATAATTATGACTCTAAACAAACATATTACAGTATGTAGTGGTCCTACATCATTTGAATAGGTTACGAGCTTTTAATATCGGCTTGTTGCCATTTTATTTTACTTTTTATGCTTGTCAATAGTCATCCATCAAACATGAATACGTGTTCGAACATTCCCAGGCTCATCTTCAGTGGAATTACGCAAAGGTGGCTGAAAAAATGGCCAAGAGAAAGGAAATTATGTACGGTTATAAACGTGAAAGTCCAAGTTACTAATGTACTCGATGATACTGACAAAAAATACACGCGAAAGTACAACTGCCGCAGTTAATACGTGATTATGATAAAATTGGCGTAAATTGGTAATTGTTTCTTGCCTAAATGTTTATTCATTTACAGATTTACACTTAATTTATGTGAATACCGCACAAGAGTCCCATCTGACCGGTCCCAGAGGGACCACAATATCCTCGATTATTGAGCCTGGAGAGAGTGGGGAGAGGAAGAAGATAAATAAGAGAACATTAGCTCCACACTGGAGGTCCTAAGAAAAATAACTCAAGCCATGTCATCTTTGGGAATGCTGTGTGTAGGGTGTTTTGAGGAAAGGAAGGAGATGAAGTTCTGGTAAGAAAAAAGGTATAGGTAAGGTGATTACAGTGATTGATAAGAAATCTGGGGCGTGTGTTTCCAGGAGTGACGGACGTACGAAACCATCTCTCCACTGCGGTGCAAGGCGATATTCCGAGAGAGTCCTGCTGGAGAGGTCAAAAGGTCTCCTTCAACCAGTCTTTCCCGATTCGACTTGCCACACTGCTGGTGGGCAGATGCATCCATCGCCATGACCCGGACAAACCTCACCCCATGAACCAGTGCACCCCTGCTAATACACCAAACGTAGCACTTGGGGTGCCTTTGACAGAAGTGTTGATTATTCAATAAATGGTTCCCGGGGCGGATGTACCCATACCCGCCTCTCAAGTTGCAATAATTGTAATTGTTAAACCAACATTCCAATTTCAGTTGTGTGTTTGTCTGTGAAGTAATTCTAGTTCAGTGAACTCTAATATGTTTTGAACTTAAGTGTTTTTCACAATTGAAAATGATCATGTCAAGCGTTAAGGCAATTTTAAATAATTAACCCAAATCAATGAAATAAAATTTAGCTGCGCACGCCCGGGATCTGATCTGACCTCCGGATCGCTAGTCGAGAGCCTTGCCCCTCGACCACGAAGACTCTAGATTAGACTCTAAAATTTTCAACATTTTTGGATGTTGGATTTTGGATCAATTGTAAATAAACCAATTAAAATGATATTTTAATGGTCAGATACCATAGCTTACATTATTTTTTAGGTTATGTTTTTAAAACTGTCAACCAGTTTGACGGACACATACATACATATTAATATCTAAATGGGTAGCGTTTATGGACAACTTCTTTGCTAAGTGATCCCCATTACAATTATAAGTAAAAGCGATCTGGTGTTTATCCACAGCAATTACACTCCCCATGGCGACTGATGTCGACTATGTAATATTATATCGATAAAAAAGTGAATATAATAATAGCTCCTATATGGCGTTGAATAATAGCGATTTAAAAAAATTATTAAACTACACGTTGTTTTTCAAATTTCTAGCACGCTAAATCGGAAGGAACCATTTTGTATTTTGGTGGTGCGAATCTCTAATATAATATATACCTATATAAAATATTACATCTTTTAAATCATTTAGTCGGTTATCAGATGACATAATAGTTTTCGGGTTTGTACAAAACAATTGCTTGGCTTATAACTTGAGCCATGTATTTATGTTATTAGTAATTCATATTTTATTAAAAAAGTATAAAGAAGCGGTGACCCGGCAACCTATATAAAATATTACATCTTTTAAATCAATGTAGCAGCATTTAGTCGGTTATCAGATGACATAATAGTTTTCGGCTTTGTACAAAACAATTGCTTGGCTTATAACTTGAGCCATGTATTTATGTTATTAGTAATTCATATTTTATTAAAAAAGTATAAAGAAGCGGTGACCCGGCAACCTATATAAAATATTACATCTTTTAAATCAATGTAGCAGCATTTAGTCGGTTATCAGATGACATAATAGTTTTCGGCTTTGTACAAAACAATTGCTTGACTTATAACTTGAGCCATGTATTTATGTTATTAGTAATTCATATTTTATTAAAAAAGTATAAAGAAGCGGTGACCCGGCAACCTATATAAAATATTACATCTTTTAAATCAATGTAGCAGCATTTAGTCGGTTATCAGATGACATAATAGTTTTCGGCTTTGTACAAAACAATTGCTTGACTTATAACTTGAGCCATGTATTTATGTTATTAGTAATTCATATTTTATTAAAAAAGTATAAAGAAGCGGTGACCCGGCAACGTATTTACAATCCCTACCGCGTTTCAGTCGCTTTAAATTTTCAATATCAAAATTTAAATATTTAGAAATAAAATTATTAATTTGTAATATACACATTGGAACGATTATTTTATCTAGATTTTAGAACAATTTTTGTTTTTGCAATGTGGTAAAAAATAACCAATATAGGGGTATATTTAAAATGTAAATTGTCGTTACTGCGACTGAATCGGTATAGGTTTTGTAAATACGCGACCCGGCAGTTGATCCGCCGGCAGTTGGCCCCTCGGAATGTTATCTACACAGGTGTCCGGGGGTAAAGTGCACTAATTTCGGGAGGTGATACTACATTATGGTAGGAGTAAAAAAGATTACTAAATTTTTCTGAAATTCCTTTTTTTTCCCGTACAAAAAGACAATCCTACTGAAAATCCTTAGTGTAAGGTAAAAATTACTCGATGAAGTTGCTGTAGCTTGCCGGACGCGGTTGTTGCAACGTTGCTTGGTAATAATAATGCGCCCGCGCACTCCGGTCTAATTTTATCTTTTTACCACAAAACTACCTCTAAAAGTTAGAATTTCGAAAAAAAGTTATTTATCTTTTTTACTTAAACTATCATGTAAAATCACCTCCCGAAGTTAATGCACTTGAAATGAATGAAATATGTTTTATATTTTTGTTGTTCGGTGGTACATGCTCTCTGCATACCCCTTCAGTTATGTTTTGTGTTATTACGTATACCGTATTTTCCATAAATCGACTGCATACTGTGTATAAGTATGCCGGGGGGGAGGGGGGGGCAATTGTCGGCGGATCTACTGTCATGGAACCAAAGAAGCAACACCAATGCCAAAAAATGAGATCTGTAGTACCACATACATAGATTTTCTGCGTTCAGAGAATCTCTCATTCTTCTTCCACATATTTGAAGCATTTTTGTGAAACATGGTGTCACTACCGAACCAGCTCAATAGAACGACTCCGGATCCAATATAATGATGCTTGCAGAATTATATTTGGATACAGAAGATACAGCAGCGCATCTACAATGTAATCTACGTAGCTAGCACTACATGGATTCGTCGGTCTGATGAGACACCGGGTCACTGGAGCCTGGAGCCAGGGTGCGGCTAATGGCGTCCGATAACACAGCGGTGACCGCAGCCTTCCAGCACCAAACGCCACTCCTGAGTGAGCGCTGGGCCCGAGCTCACCCCAGACCACGTCCTAAATTATAATTGATTATTTATTTTATTTCTATTACCGCTTATGTTTTTTTTTTCCTATTCTATTTACTTTTTTTTTTATTTAAAAAATCTGTTTTGTAAATATGTTTAACTTTATGGGACGTGTGGGATTGCACTATCCTCCCCACATCCTGGAATAAACATTATTATATTATTATTATTATTTTGTACAATTTATAAAATAAATTGCCGGACACGGTAGAACTGTGAAATTCTACCAAGGATTCTAAATAATTTAATCTAGGTAAATATTGATTTTATCTCATTTATACGTACATTTTATGAAAGTACCTACCTATGCGTTAAATGTAGTTTAACAGCCGATGAATAAAAGATCCGCATTTAGCGGATGTACCCACCTACTTAGTATTAACGTTTATAATACCGTTCTACCCGATCAGTCATAATATGTTATCTTCCCATCAAACCATTTTTTTTCTGATTGATTGCGTGACTAAGCAAAGCAAATGCATGAATATATTATAAATTTATATTAGAACTTCTGACCTTTCTTTGACATAATTGTCCGAATTCGGATCTTTGCCCATTGCCAACTTATCACACACATTGAACTCTTTTATAGCTAGTGAATTTGAAAACACATAATTTTAAAATAAAGACAAATATATACGTAGTTCAAAAATAAACAGAAAAGTTTTTAAATTCTCCTACTACCGGTGGCGGTTTGGGACCTTTCTTACTGAGAAAGAAACCCCTCAGATTTATGATAAAATCCAATGTTGGTTCGATATTGTATATAAATTTTTTTTTTAGATCTAAAAAGATCTCATCACATCAACGCACCCAGGACCCCCAGCACGGCCGATCGATAAGGATTATATCGATAACTTTCGGCAACATCTCATCGTCCTCGACGCGCAAACAACAGTTGACGTCTAATTAATTAAGAACACTTAACCAATTTGGGAGGCGGGAATGGGTACCGCCGCCCCGGGAACCTTTATTGGATAACCAACACCTCTGCCATAGGTCACCCCAAGTGGTTCGCTACGTTTGGTGATTTAGCAGGGGTGCCCGGGTTTATGGGGTAAGGTTTGTCTAGGTCTTGGGGGCGGATGACCAGGACGTACTGAACCCCAGATTCCTACCTACCCCTCCAAACCCTTTTCCTTCCCAGAACTCTCCTCTCCTTCCTTTCCTTAAAAAACCCTCCACACAGCATCCCCTAAGATGACATAGGCCCCGAGGGAAATTATTGTCCTCAGGGCCTCCTGTGTGGAGCTCATGTAAAAAAAAAAACTTAGAATGTAAAGTATTATGAGAAGTTACCGGAAATTATCGATACAATCCTTATCATGCAAGGGGTCCAGAGATTAGCCACCAAGCAACAAAACACAATTCGGCGATTCAAAAATATCTGTGACTAAAGAATACAACCTTATATCATCGAATAATTTATTCAAAGAGATACGAGAGTAATTTTTTCCAAAAAAAATTACACCTTAAGCAAATTTTTTTTATGAATACCGCTCAAGGGTCCCAACTGCTCCCGTCGGGAGCCAGTGAGACTATGGCATCCCCAATTGGGGTATGTTGTGAGGCTAAAGGTAGTGAGGAGGGGAAGGAGATAAAGAAGAAGAAGGTAAGGAAGTACCTGGCTATTCACCTGGCTGGTCACCAAACACGGCTAAAGCCATTTCAAGCAACGTTTCATTTCTGAATGGTAGTCTCATACACCAGGGCGATACTGAGAGTATCTTCCATTCGGAACGTGCCGCAAATATACTATATATTATTTTATATGAATTAATTGTGAAATATCGCAAATTAATCAAATAATGAGCCTTACCGCTGGACTCCACCGGCCGTCGAACTAACTAACATATTCTGATGAGTACTTACGTAAAACACGATAATTACAGAAAAAAATCATTTAATTCTTGCAAAATATTATTCCGTACAAAAATTTGGTGAATCTCATAATCGCTGCACACACGGTCATCTAATTAAAATCCACGGATTGCACGTCTACCGCTCTGGCGCCACTAGCACGAGTTCTTTGAAATAGTATCAACTATTTCTTAACAGAAAGTCCCAAAGTCGCTAACATTAACAACGCACAAATGGGATTCAATTCGGACCCGCTCTTGAACAGCATATGTAATTTTGGTTATAACCCAGGATTATCTTATTTTCTTCTATTTTTTAATGGTAGTTTATATGGTAGCAAAATTGAGAAAGTCGCTACTTTTTACCAACGATCGTTATAAGCGACAAATGTCGGACTTTGCTGGATCATACGACTTAAACTTGGACTTAGCAAGCACAGATGATCGAGCCTTTTACGGTTTGGTGAACTCAAACCTAACCGATCAACTTTTTTAGGACAGCTAATGAGTTGTTGCACTAAAAAATCTAGCTATCAGAATGCAGCTGACGCAAGATATTTTAGAAAATGCATCAGATTTATTGCATTACTTAAAATATATTCAAAACTAGCATCTTAGCGTGACTATTATTATTAAATTTCACCAATGTTTGCTAAGTGACCCAGTAAAGATAAGTCTTTTATCGGATTACTAATAAAACTGGACAGGCGTCATTATTTAAAGACATTGATTTGTTGGAGCAAGTGTTACTACGTATATTGTATTACACCTAATGTTCATAATTTTGATTAAACGATTCTGATTGGATTTTGTAAGAATTATTTATTGCTACTTAATGATAGCGATGTTGTGCGGATTTCAACATCGGATTAAAAATTAGTTATTCAGAAACTATACTTTGGTATGTTTTGAAAAGGAATTTATTTTTATAAACCTAACCTAAAAAGCAATTCTCAAAACATGAAAATTATTATTATCTATCTAGAGCAGTCCAGTAAAAAAATCACGCGATATTTATTATATTAGAAAATCTAGTTAGGAAATAAATTCTTGAAAATGGAAAATCGCAGATCCTTTAGAACTGAAATCTGACTCCACTTGTCAAGATTAACCCTAATTATTTGTAGATAGAATTCAAATAATTTTGTATAGCAGATATTGCGGTATCGCCCCGGTAGGCTACCAATCAGAATCGAAATGTTGCTTGAAATGGCTTTAGCCGTGCTGGTAACCAAATCAGAATAATCTCCTTCCTTTCACCAATTCCTTCAGGAGTCAAAAGAAGCTTATGACTCTTGAGCGATACACCCATAACAACATGCACAAAAGCAGGGCTGCTTTGAAAAAAAATCTTCTTAGCAATAATTGATTTGCAAATTTGCAAAGATACTTGAATCAAAGCGTCGACAATGTACTTATTTTTCATTCTTCGGCCTCCTAAGAACACAAAACTGTTATTAAGTTTAAACATTTTAAATCCTTTCTTTTTTATTTTTTTTATCCATCCAGACACCACCATAATTACGCAAGTGCTATATTTTGCAATTTTTTTAATTGATTCCTCTTTAAAACATACTTTCTGTAAGAATCCAAAATTTCAGTCGGTTAGGCGTCATACAGCCTGAGAAAATCGCGTTCAAAGTTCGATCCCAGTTTTGCATTTCGCCCAGAAAGAATGATGATTTTTCACAAATACTATTTTTTCCAGATTTTGTCTTTGATTCCTATTGATAATTTAAAGTAAGAATCTAACAATTAGGTCAGTCCGATTTCATCTGAGTTTACCTTACCCAGATAATCAATATATAAATTACGTTTACCTAAATTTGGTTGCGCGTTTCAATTCGACAATGTAATTTTTTTTTTGTATTATTGTCATATTAATTAGGAAAGCTTGGTATACGTGGCAATATAACCTGATTTTGAAGCTATATTACAGGAAGACAACCAATTATTAGAATAAAATCTTCCCTGTCGGAAAAAATGTATGGATGATTTGGAGTTCCACAGGGTTCACACCTTGGCCCAATCTTATTTACCTAGCTGATAAATGATCTTACAAAAATATTTCGTATTTTATTCTGATGACCTCAAAAATTTTTGAATTATTCAAAATATTTACCATTGCAACGAATACTAATGGAGGGAAACAATTACACCAAGTCAGTGGATATCTTCAATTTATCTTTAAACAAATATAAAATATTGTTACTGAGGCAGTTCAGGTATGTACAATAAATACTGTATATATATTTCTTACTATTCATGCGTAAAAGATCCAAAATATTTTTCTTTTTATTTATTTATTCGCAAAGGAATACAATATCTACAGGTTTTTGCTGGTTTTAAAATAAAGATACAGTCATTACATTCTACGTGTTATTGTATGCGATTTTCAACAATTATTCACAAACCAATAATTAAATCGTAAACGTTTTACAGTAAACAAGAAAAAATATACTGTATGCTTCTATGCAGTTTTAATTATGCGATGATTAAAGATCTTGGACTTGTTCAAGATGCCTCGTTAGCGGTACAAAAATTAAAAGCCAAACAGGTTCTCGCATTGATTATTAAAAAAGCAAACACACTCGTTGCTCCATGGCAGTTGACACGTTCACGCCGACTAAATAGTCGACTTAACCATCTTCATAGGTAAAGCGGTAAACCATAGTAGTCATATTACAAACCAATTCACCGTACTGAATTTTTTACCCCTGGAGGCTTAGTTACAATTGTGACGTTGGTGACAATTGTGGATATTTGCGATCTCCACATTACGGGAACGGAGGTCGAGTTTACACCATGAGTACAAATGTAACATCGTGCATTTTGAATGGAAATGACCGATGGTTATATATAATTACCCATTTGACAACTGTGACTATAGGTATAAACAATAAAAAAATAAAAATAAATTCCGAATAATTATTGTCGTGAGAAATTTTTTAAGGTTGTTGTTTTATTAAATGTAAACAAAATGTTAAAGGAACTGAATTGGCTAACCGTGAAACAGATACTGACCTTGAATATGATGATATTTATACATAAAATAATTAACAACATTTTACCAAAATAATTTTCAAAATAAAATTATATTCAACAAAGACATTCACCGTGCAAAGAAATCAGGCTTCAAAAAAAGTTTACTGTACAAAGGGATAAAGTTATATAATAACAAGTTACCGGAAACTTTAAAGTCCACACTAATTAGAAAGTCCAAGACGTATTGTAGGAGCTACATAAAACTACATAAAATTTAGTTTGCAATATGAAATGTTATAATTCAGAAATTTGTAAACTTAAATGTAGAAATTACTAAAATAAAATTAATAAATAAAATAAATAAAAGTATAATTCTGTGTTGAACTAAATTAATGTTATATCCTGTCTCATTTTCAAAATACGATAACTTGTCTTAATATGATATATTTGTTTGCAACCCGAATAAGCTAAATAAAGTAGTTTTTTTTACTTGCCATGAGCGATTTTTCTATTATAAATTCCCTCAGAAATATCGAAAAATTTATTTTCGGTGTGTCTTATTAGACGTAAAGCCACAAGGAGGAAATCATAACAATAAATTGCTTAATTTTTTTCTATATACCACACGTGCACGACTAAAAAGTGATAACATTTTTATTTTATAAATTTATTGCAAACTGTCGATTTCCGGAAAACGAATAAATAAATAATTTTTTGTTCGATTCGTTTTTTGTAATTACTAGAGGGGTACAAAATGGGATATTTAAAATATTTTATTTTTATTTACATAAGTAAGTAAGTAAGTAATTAAGCAATGATAATTTTAATTCATAATATGTAAAGGTACAATTGTACCTACATCACCTCTAGCATTGTAAAACTATGTTGCCGGACAAAGGTTAACACAACAAACCTACTTATTAGCATTTAACATAAAAATTACTCACACTTAAATCAAACTCGTTTCTTTACAATTCTAAGGTATTCCTGATTTTTTATTAATAATAATATAAGTAATTAAAACATGAAGTCTACGTTTTAACAACACAACATAATATTTTAATAACCAATAAAATTAAAATAAATATTATCTTCTGCGTCCATGTCCCATAAATTTACCCATCTTTACTACTTTATTGCCTTACCATATTACGTCAAAATTCATGAATACGAAAGAATAATTAGATATTTTAGTCTAATCTGAAATAAACTGTTAAACAGCAAAATATCCCCATCCGCGTACAAAAGGCATTAATTCACATTTTCTTACTAATACTTACGTATTGTATGTTTTATTGATATTTTCTCAACTAAAACGTTATATCAATATTAATTTTGTTTATTATACATGTGTTATAAATTTTTTGTATGTGTGAATCCACAATAGAGTCCCAAAAGCTAACAACCGTCTAGGGCCTATGAGAGACTATGACTTTCACAATTGAGGTATGTTGTGAGGCTTAGGATGTGGAGAGGGAGGTTATGAAGTAGAGGAAGATGGGGATATGCCTAGCTATTCAGATCTAGTCACCATACACGACTAATGCCAATTTAAGAAATGTTTCATTTCTGAATGGTGGTCTTTCACCGGGGTAATTCTGATAGTATATTCTACTCTCACAAGTACCTACTGCAAATACATAAAATTAATCGCGCACAATATACATATCTTCAAAAGATAAATATATCCATGTATTTCATTTTAAACAAGTACGATTTTGAACAGAAACAAGAAGAAAAATAACCAAGCATTTTCTACCACATAAACTGTGAAATGTTGGAACTTAAGTTATTATATTGATTTCCTAAATAAAGTGGTTTTCACGTGGGTAATACAATTAGTTTCCACGTAAAATATTTAAAAAAACATCAATTTTATTTCATTTCTCAACTAAAAAATATTTTTTTCATAGGCATTCACGTACCCTGTACAGCCAGCTAAAATGAAAAGCGGCCGACACCATTTTCGCAACAAGTTATTTGTTTTTTTGCAAAATTATGTTTTCATAAATATAGCATCTTATCAGATAATGTGATTGTTATATGATTTGAGATTCGCAACCAAAAATATTATCGAAATTTTTTTTGTGGTATTTGGTTAAAGAAGGAAGTAGAGCAAAACAGGAATAACACCCCAAAAACATAAAATAAAATACTTTTGGCCGTGAAAATATAAAATCATATTCTTATATAATTGATTTTTTCTTATTGTCGTGTAATGAACAATGTTAGATATTAGGCAAGAATAAGCATAATAAACGCAAGTAACAAATCTGTACCTTACGTTCGACAAGTAGGTATGATAAATTTTTTAAACACATAAATTACAAACTAAACTTACACTTCTCAAATTATACCGAATCCATTAAGTTTCACAATTTCAAATCCCTCCAAACACGACGTCTAATTTTTGATCAAATCCTGTTATTTAAAATTCTAAATAATGGCCTGGACCAAAGATATTGAAATATAAGTAGATGTGCTATCTGCTGTTTTTACTATGTGGGTCTGCGCTTCCGGGTGTCGCCGATATTGTTTACCGATTAACAAATAAACTAAAAGAATAAATAATTAACGAATAAACCAAACGAACGTTAAACTAAATGAACGAATTCTTTCCTTATTCAAAAAATATTGTTAACCAATATTAATGCACATTTTCAAAAAATCTACGAAATGAACAAATTCTTTTTGTATGAAAACTACGCTAATTAGCGCGTAGTCCGGCGACAGTTGCGCGGACACCATAGCATATCTCTTCTGTATTTGAATATCTTTGGCCTGGACTCATCAGAACTCACCAATATAATAAATTTTCATATTCCATCAAGATCAACCCGACAATCCGATTTATTTTATTTACCCTCATGTAGAACAAATATTAGAAAAAATCCCCAATTCCTCGTGTATGTGCACAATATAATACAAAAATTCACAGCATTGACATTTCGTCACCTCATTTGGACAAGGTTCTAACTGCACCTTAAAATGGAAAGGATTTTGACATCTAAGCACATGTTCTTAGGTGTCAAAGTCCTAACTATTGTAAGGTGCACTTAGAACCTTGTCCAAATGAGGTGACGATTTTTAGTAATAACTTAAAGAAATGCCGATATGAAGTAGGTACGCATACGATCGATTATTAATACGAAAGTATGGAATGCATCGGGAGCGTCTCCTATCCTTTTCCTATATTCCTTTTCCTTTCCCCTTCCTATAACCCAAAATTAATTATAAGATATTAAAGTTTAATTTTCAATGTACTTAATGACTTCAGCTCACTTGTATATCTACTGTCACTGTAAAAGCTGTTTGTTTCTTACTAATAAATAAATGAAAAATTAATGTTTTCACATTATTAATTTACAAAACGTTTGATCCCTGTCATAAAGTTGAAACATTTAAACCAAACAGATCGGAAACGATTATTCAAAATCGTAAGACACACTACTGTTTATGGTGTTTCGTACTGATAAACCAAAAGTTCTTAAAAAGTGATTAATATTTCCTTTTAAATTTAACCCGACGTGCAACTAATCAAAGTGAGTAGCAACAAAAAAATTAATAAACTTATGTTTTTTATGAGCATTACTTAATGAGTGCTAAAACTTAATCGCATTTCATTTAGAGTTGAAAAAATACATTTTATTTATGTCAATTTAACGAGACAGTTGGTTTGTCACATTATTATGAAATCGTTCAAATTTATCACAACAGCAAAGCCGAACGTTTTTTTAGCGTACTAACGTCAAAAAGTTGAAGGCAGTTAAGAAAACAAGATTTGATATCTGATCAACACAAATATTTCATTGACTCGTGATTTTGACGCTCATGTCTATGGAATGGGAGTCGGAGAGTTCCAGTAAGATGACACAAACAAGTAAATAAGTGAACTTGAATCAGGTCATGTCATGATGGGTACACACGGAACTTTAAAATTATTTTTTTAAATATTTTTCGCTTATTTTTTTAAAATATGGCATTCAATGTTTTTAAAAATATAGTGAAATAAAAAAATAATAAAGATAAACGAAAAATTAACAAAAACAAAAAACTTTAAAACATCGTACACAAAAAGCTGCCAGGCTGCTGGTCGGCAGACCAAGAAATTCTTAAATGGAATGATCTGGACTATAGTTATTTGTTGGTTTCATTTGTGTACTCGATGACGTAAAATTTACTATTTTTTACCCCACTTTGACGCCGGCTGCCTGCGAACGTGCCAGGCTGCCGGTTGGCAGACCTGCTTTTTTCTCATTTTCTGATCGACCTTTATCATATGAGACCATTCCCGTTCGTGTACTCGATGACGTAATTTTTTCGAAAAAAATCGCTGACTATTTTCATGACTGCGCGGCTCCTGCTAAGAAGCGCACCGGCAGACCAGCTTTTTTAAGGTTTTTTAGATGTCCATTATCACTACAAAGTAGTTTCATCCGTGTACTCGATGACGTAAGGTTTACCTATCTCGCCTCCCAGTCTATAGTGTCCAGAGTTTTGTGCCCACAACTAACTAAAAAAATGGTTGATACAGTGTAAAAACGTGAATGGAACAAAGAATGTGAGCCAAAAGAGAGTTGTGTAGCATTATATTACATTTAATTTAATCATCCTAGTGAGAAATTATGTGACATATGTAGATACATACCAGAGGTGGCTCTAGGGGACCAGATGTGTAAAGAGATATGAAAGAAGTGTGACTGATCTTTATTTGATATTGTGATAAACGCTGCTAGTGTATAAAATAATTTGTACCTATTCAACAAGTACGACTATGGCTAATTACTCTACTATTTCACGGATCGTTCTATTTGTTTGAGCTACTTATTTATTCCATGATTGCTTCTGATTGAGTATAATTCAAATAATACAGTATGTAAAAGCTCTTATGGGAGTGTGTTATAAATAATATAAAGATTTTTTTCGCCTTATAATTTTAGGGGGTCATTCACTTTTTGACCCGAGGGATGTTCCGCCGCTAGTACCCACAGTTAATTTATTTTTCTTACATTAGTTGTTAGGTGCAATTCTAGAGAGAAAACGTCGATAAAGCGAAGGCTCCCCGTCCCAAATTGGATAAGTGGAAAAAGGTAGAAGAGAATAAGATAGCTATAAAGCAATTGTCAAACCATAACAAAACACGTTAGAACACCCAAACCTGACAATGGCCGTGTATTAGATAAAAAATACAAGATAATAATTTATTAATGCTGCTCGAGAATCAAACCCGAAACCTTCCTTCTCAAAGTCAAATAAGTATACCTAACGGTACGAAGGTCGATAAATAATTAAAGTGGTAAGAATATCCAGCTCTGAAAAGAGTTGGAAGCTTTCAATAATTTACCATTGTACTTCTGTGGCAATGACTGTTATAAAAAGTTTCTTTGTCGATATCAAAAGTACCCAGTCAATAGTCAAATATCATCATGATTCTTAATAATGTCTCAAGTAGCTGGCTTCATTCATTGAAAGATTATATCTCATTTGGTTGCCTTGGTAAAATGTACGCAATAAAATTATCAAACGTCACCATTACTCTTTCATTTAGTACCCGCAATATTATTGACTTGTCTTTACATCGAAAGTCTTAATCAGTTTTTTTTGGTATTTATTAAGACATCGTAGGAGAGAGTTGTACCTAGGTATATATGCTCGTTCGCAAGGAAACACATCAATCCAAACAAATTTTATTGCGAACCAATAATTAAATAAGTACAAACAATTTATTTATGGGCGAGTTGCCCATAAAAATCCTCAGACGTCGGGATTGACCTAATTAAATTTTTTTTCTGTTTTTAGACGAAAAACAAACAGCATATTCAAGGGATTCCGTTTGAAGACTAACGATTAGATACTTGTCAATCCATTGTGAACAAAGTTAATATTATGTCATTAAAATCATTACGCTTTCAATCGGGCTTCCCTTAGAAAACCATATTATAATTATCATTAAAAATCAAAAGAACACGAAGTGTCATAATACTTCTGCATACCTGAAGCTTGAAGCCAGTTATTTACAATTACTGATAAAATTATATAACTTTTTCTATTAAGCATTAGTCAACCAACATGTCGAGGATATTTTTTTAATGTCACATTAGGATTTCCGCAAGGTAGCAATATTGGGCCTGTCTTAGTTAATAAGCGTAGAAAATGAATAGTTTTAAAAGTGTGATCTGAACAAATTCAAACAAAAAGTGATGACACCAATTTACATAAGAAGTACCGCCTTCTAGACCCCAAACAGGCAAATAAAATTGACGACTTGTACGAGATAAAAAATGAAATTTGAATAATTTTTATCGGTTTGACCCGAAGTAAGATAAAAATAACTTAGTACCTATGAACATGCCGACATCTTTAGACTTATTTTTTCAGGGGCTTTATATAATATTCAACGAGGATTTTGCATGGATTCGTACGCACACTTTACGCCTTTGATCATTCATCGGCATTCAAATCACCATTAAAAATAGTACAGTTGTAAACTGACTAACAACTTTTCATCAATTAATTCCCGATAAACGGAGTAGATATGTGAGTTGTGCAACGAGTATTATACATATAGACGCAGACGGGTATTTTGACACCTGACGCGCGGCTTTTTACAAGTGTTTTTTTGTTCTAATTCTGGTCATAACTCAGAACAGGTAGGCACTGTAGGCACTAGGCACTGGCAGTAGGCAGGGAATTCTACAGAACACCATTCATTAGAGACTTTGACGAACGGCTTGATTGTGACACCCACGGCTCATTCCGCTAGACAGAGGTGAGTAAACTTCTTGCTATATATAATTATTGTATTAATGAATTTAAAAAGACTGAGATTGCGTCCCGTCAAACAATTTCTTGCTAGTCCTAAAAATATCTAAATTTGAAACCAGGAAATCTGCAAATTTTTTAAAGTGGTAATTTCTGTCGTCGTAAAACTTAGCTATCATCTTTGACCGAAAATAACAGAGAAATTTAAAATTAAACCGAGACATTAACACACTTTTAACGTGTTATTTTTGTAATAATTGAAAATGAGAAAGAAATACAAATTCATCGAAATGTTCAAAAATATATTAAAACTAACACAATCCATTCGGACTTTTTTTCGTTTTCCTTTTGTTGGCCTTTCGGGCAGCTTTTTGTCTATTTGGACATTCACGAATATCACAAAAATATTACAAAAGGACACAAAATTTTTCAAATATCTTTAAATATCACATATTCACAAATATCCAGAAACATTGATAAATATAAAAAAACAGGATATCAATAATTTGTCAACTCGGCCATTTTTTGATAATTTGGATGTCGTTTTGTCTATTTTAACGGCCTTTTGCCCAGAAACTTACTCGCAAATGTCCACAATATCCACTTTTTTTTGTATAAATATACAGAAATATTATCTGACAATTTATTAATTCGGACAATTCTTTGTTCGTTCGAACATTATTAATATATAGTTTGACAGTATTTTTGTCTATTTGGATATACCACAATGTACATTTAACATAGTTGGAACGCGTGCCATCGTTAACGCGCCTCTGCTGAGTCGTTAGTGGTCTAGAATTTCTTTCTCTAATGACACAGTCTCCGTAAGTGCCCAACAAAGCTCAATACACTTGCTGATTGCATCACTAAATTTATCGATTCAGAGATATTTTACCGACCAAATTATGCATACTAAAATAGATAGGCAATAATAATGTGGTACCTACAATGTGTCGTGGACCATTTAATTATTTGTGAAGAGGCGATTTTAATGATGAAGAGAAATTTGGGTACCTATTAGTTTGAAATTCCGTTGTTTTGTTCATCATGAAAATTAATAATAAAATCTTTAAACACACTATGACAGGGTTCTATTGTTCTAGGGAAAGCTAATTTAATTTTTAAGTACCAGTATCAATAGTTATTATTTCTTTTGAAAAGCATTTTGTTTTCATAGTGTTTATTCATCCCTTGTTCTGAAACAAATGTATCAAAAATATTGCTATAGAAAATTAGGAAAATGTGAATTTAAGTGACGATTCGTCATTATCTTTGTTATTCTTTCCACGTTCTATAATTTACACAAAAAACTATCAATTTCCAATAGTTCAATATCTTTACGCACCAGGGTTAAATTTTTCCCACAGGAAAAACTAAACCCTTTCACACACTTCCCAAATGACCATCTAGTCAATCCACGCTATGCAATTGCACTATATAAGTATTATAAATACAAAACAATACAAGAACAATATGTCAAACTACTAGAGACCAAATGGGAAAAAAATTCACCGACTCCAGATATTTTCATATCAGAGGGTTCGGCTCTGTGGAATTCCTAATTGAACCTATAAATCCTAATGATCCCTCAATATAAATATTTAAAAAATCTTTTGTAATCCTACATGTATTTAAAATGACTGATTTTTGCATTTTTATATACAAATTATTTGACAAATTTAATTTTTTACGCACCAGATTTAAATGTCCGGGTTAAATTTGGCAATTCTAATATGCCTAAATTTTGAATGAGAGACCTAGGTATAATGCCAGTTACAATGCTAGTTAGATTAGACCCTAATTTAAATTAATTTTGGCAGTATCCAAGACGTCTGCTTTGAATTCTCCTTTTCCTGAACCTCATAATATTGTACTCGGTGCATAATATCTACAAGGACCACTACGTAAAAAATATAATGATTTGACAAAAGCTTTAGAAATATGATGTCATTCGTGAGTTATCTCGAAACAGCGTAGGTAAATCTTTTATATGCTGCTCTTTTACGAACATATTAAATAATTTAAGCTCGTATGGTATGTATAAATATATTTTAAACGGTTGGTCGAAACAAACGTAAAACAATTTTATAAACGGTTCGTCAAAAAATCTTATCACGGAATCAGCAGTGTTCGACAATGATTGTTGAATTTATCATTAATCTAATGTATGTGCCTTAGGGCATCGCATTTTATATTTACTTTGTATTGGGCAATTTATTTTTCTGCCTTCATCATTACATTGTTATGATATTTGAAAATGGTCCAGCGTTTTTTAAAATCTCTCGGATGCTGCTGTTGTTTGTTCGTTCGCGGCGGACAATAACAATAATTTTCATTGTATGATAAACTACTTCAAAGTGTCCATAATGTTGCGTAATTCATCATTAAATAGCATTAGTCGCAGTTTCTGCTATTGTTACTGCTTTTTATATCTCTGATAGGAGTAGGGTGACCATCATACGACAAAAAAACAATGACTCAATACTTAAACTAAGCTTCAACTTTCAATAGTGCAATCTTTAGGAAGTACCGGGGTGCCTAAATATATTAAATTGGTTATACATTTCGAAGGCCTCTATCTCTCAAACACTTAAGGACGAAACCAGTACGACGCAGGGCTGTAATGCCAATCTAGGGCCACCGGTTCAGCTCGATGGTACGCGTGGCTGTATTTCCAACCCGAATTCCGAATTTCTACCGACATTTAACATACACGTACAATTCACATCCGGTTCAGTTATTTAACATGTTAAAGGTATTAACAAATTTCCGATGTTTCTTTAAATATTACTTAAGACATGCATTTGTCGACAGATTGTAGATGTATTTTAAATACATCACGTTTTATTAAAAAGAAAATTCTTATATCACCGAGCTCCCTCTCACATTTTTAATTACATACAATTTTCCTTTCAAACCGTCTTCTTAGTTTTGAATTTTTATTGCAGAAAATATTTTTTTTCTTTTTTTTAATATCCAGAGTGAAGACTATGTGTGCTCCATTATGTCCCCCAGAAGTCGGTGATCACTCTAGAAAATGTCTCTCTGTCTTGCGCTGCCCGGAATAGCTCCTCCACACTTCTAATGTTCACTCTCGTAAATTTTGCATCCAAGACATTTGTCTCCTACCAGGCTCTCGGCGACCCTCTAAAAGAGAACGCTCCGGAGACTATTCAATGTTTTTTAGGCGAATACAATAAAAAGAATTACTGATAGTGAGTTTTGTACGCACTGATGCAACTGTTTCTGAAGCTTCTCTATACATTTTCCAACATCATGTCCATCGACAACGGTCAATTTCTTGCTGTATAATTTTGGCGGTGATTGTAAACCTCTTGAAACATCCCAATAAAAAGTTCATACTTTTCGTCAAGTACGCGTATTATTAAAAATAAATTAGTGCTCAATAAATTATGAAGTTATGAATAATAAAAATGATTTAATTTGCCTTTATGTTGAAACAATCGCTTGGTTACCGCAGTTGAAAGTTACAGTTGATTGTTGACAGGTTGTTAGTTGAAAACTGGTACAAAGCGGAATAATAATAATTGTTGATTCTGTTCCTATAGCGGTAGTAAAACTGCTTCCTACGCATTACTTGCCAGTAATGAATGAATTCAGCATTCGATAAGTGACTACTTATTTATTTTTAGAAGACGTAAATAATATTTTAGTTGTTTATAATACGTATGGTGAACGTAATGTGCTTTATTGAATTTTGATAGAACAGTTCAAGTTTTTCAGATTTTTGGTAGACCTACCCTCACTTGTAAAATGATTTTTAAGAGATTAAAATTGATCATTTGTACTGATGATTTCTTCTAAAACTGGCTGACACTTGATGTAAAATAAATATGGAGGATAAATCAAACTATTTAAATCTTCATACTTTGTGTCCGGGTTAAATCTTCCCCACATGAAAAACTAAACCCTTTCCACAAATGATCATCTAGTCAATTCACGCTACGCAATTGCACTAGATAAGTATAATAAATATAAAACAATACAAGAACAACATGTCAACCTATCAGAGACCAAATGGGAAAATAATTCACCGATTCCAGATATTTTCGTATCAGAAGGTTGGGCTCGGTAGAACTCCTAATTGGACCTATAAATCCTACTGATCCCTCAATATAAATATTTATAAAATCTTTTGTAATCCTACATGTATTTAAAATGACTGAAATTTTTTATTAATTATGTAAATTAATGTAAGCATTACCATCATCATTTTTAATACATTAGTGGTTTAAAAACGGGCGTTCCCGATCTAATAGTTTCCCTTGTCTTAAAATTAAAAAAAACGGATTGCAATCTTTCAAAGTCGTCAAATGTGCGCCCTTTATTTGTACGTGATTGACATTTTTTACATAAGAACGGATTGTTGTTACACGTTAACGGAAACCCCTCCGCAACGTAAGCAGATATATGCGTTAAAAATACGACAGCAGTCAAGTACAATAAACGTGTTTACACGTCAGCGCGTGTGTCTCCATAGAAACCATTATAACTCCGTTATTGTTTTAGTTACATCCCTAAAATAAAAAGTGAAAGGTTGATAGTGAATCATGCTGCACATCTCTATTCAAGTTGTCCATAGAAATACATAAAAGAACATTCTGTCAGACGCGCAGTCTGACACATAATTTATCCCGCCAAATTTCCTACGGGCGCCCGAAATTGTTAATTTTTATTAAATATTTTTATATGAAATGATAAAAAGTGAGGTGACAAAAGTGTTTATTACACATTTATACAATAGAATAAGTATTGTTGTTTACATAATCTGTGATTTTAGTACCGTTTTCACACAAAAACATCACGTGAGTCATTTTCACATTTTTTTAATGTTTGCATTCTAAATTTTAATATTTACAAATATTAATATTTATTTGTAATATAATAATTCGATAGCTTATTTTGTAACCTGTCTAAAACAGTTTTTACTATTCGGCTACGTTCAGAAATGTTTCATTTATAGAGCTTTAATTGTGAAGCGGTAATAATACAAAGTTTTCGTAAAATGTCATTTCGTTAAAGACATTAAAAGTGCATATTGGCGATTTTCTGAGGGGTTAACGGTTTTTTTCGAGTTAACGGGTTCAACTGTGGAAAGATTTCCCTACCTCTGATTTCTCTCTCATACAACATGGGTCTCTTCAAAACTCATGTTCACTCCTTGCTCTCCTCAAAAAATCCATATCATCTCCAAATATGGGGAAAATTATTTTCCTCGGACCTCCTTTGTGGAGTAAATGAAAAAAAAAACAAAAGATTGCAAAGAAATTGCATAGCAGCCCGGGTTAAAAAAAACTATGTTTTAAATGGAAGCCAATTGCTGATATGGGAGTTGCATATAATTTAAAAAAAAAACCTTAATAAAAACTGTAAGAAAATTTTGATATATTAAAAATGACACATAATTTTTTCCCATCTTAGTCTTCCTACCACCTGTGTAAAATGATTAACTAAAATATTTGTTTAAATTACTCGTTTCGGGGTGCATTAAAATCTTGGCAAATAGTAATTTGTACTTATGCGCTATTCAATATCGATATCTCTACCTTCGTCAGATATCTCTACCAAAGACCTAACACATCTTCGCCATATGAGTTTTGAAACAATTTGTCTAAGAGATCCGTTCGCCAATATGTCTTTTTCATGAAAGCAAAGTCAAACACTTCAGCATCTGGGTCATAGTTCAAATCCCGTCATATTGAAATCAAACAGATCTATTGACTATTGACCCAAGAACTGCACAGAAACTATACATGTCTCGAAACATATTATTTTGTGACGTTTTCATAATGGTTTTTAAAAATGCTTTTCTTTGGTCTTTTATAATAATAGTTTCGGTTACAAATGTGTATTGTTTTGTGTGTCGAACACGACATGTTCGTGTTCTCTTTTGATGAAATAATGGCGTTTTTCGTACGTTTTTTAGGCGTGAGAAGAAGTTAAAATATTATTGTAAGTGTATCGGCTTGTACGTGCATATCGCGATTGTGACAAGAGCTTTTTTTCCTTTACAAATAAGACAATCGCATTTTGATGATGGGAACATTGGCGGTTTTGTAATCTAAGATGGTCTGAACTGGCTTTCTAAAGAAGAATAAAGTACGTTCTGAAATTCAATGAGCACACGCCAATTACCAATTTCGTATGTTTGTATTCACCGAATAGAACACACAAAAAAACATATGAAGAGAATAGACAAATAGATTGTCTTGCAACGTTAAGGTTATTCTAAAAAGAAACATTGTAGATAGTACTATCATTACTGCCCTGGTGAAAGACCATCATTCGGCACGTGTTTGGCGACCAGATCTGAAGAGTCAGATTCTTTACAACCCTCCTCTTACCCACCTTCTTCTACTCCATTCCGCTTCACTACGTCTCCACCCCAATTGGGGATGCCATAGTCTCACAAACATGCGCCTGACTTGCAGGGTAGGTGGTATACAAAGAGTGTGATTTTAAACAATCACCCTGAAGACATCACAATGCAAGATAAAACTTTAGATATTTTTTTAATTTTATTTTTATACTGTTTATTTTATTTTTGACTTTCACTTTTTTTTTAAATATGAATACCGCACAAGAGTCCCAACTGCTCCCGTCTGCAGCCAGTGAGACTACGGCATCCCCAATTGGTTTATGTTGTAAAACTGAAGGTAGTAGGGAGGGGAAGGTGATAAGGAAGAGGAAAGTGGAGAAGTACATCTTTAGATTCAGATCTCCTCACCAAACACGGCTAAAGCCATTTCAAGCATCGTTTCAATTCTGAACGGTGGTCTTATATACTACATATATTTTTGTGGCAAATAGGCTGTATATATTTTTTAAAATAATTAATTGTGAAATAACAGAAAATTAATTAAAAAAAAAAATCTATTTGAATCCGTGACATTGCTAGTCGAGAGTCTTATTCCTCGACCACGGAGAACGTGTGCATGTAAGAAAAGGTGCTTACGCATCACGGAACTTATAATATTTAACTGCTTTTATTGATTGGTATAACATAATATATTATTTTAGGTTTTCACGGCCAAAAGCATTTTCGTTATTTATTTTTAAAGTGTTATGCCGTGTTGCGCTACCACCTTCTTTAGCCAAAGTTTCGGACATCGTTACACTGTAACGCAAGTAAAGACTAACATGAATAACGAAAAAATTATACTAACTAACGAACTGACATAAATAACGAAAAAATGGTATAACTAATTAAATCGACGTAATCAATTTATAAAATATGCTGTTTCTTAATACTAAGACGTCATAGAATCAGGATTCATTGACCTCTTCGGCAATCCATCAATTCAAATATGGAACGTTGGTTTTTTTCTCTGAATGACAAAGGCCATCTCCTTTCTGTGACTCGGCCCGTCCGTTGTTCGTTCCAGCCGTCAGTTGTCAAGCATTTTGTCTTCTTGTCTATTGACACTAATAATGCTGTGCTGGAGACGGAGATTCTTTGAAGATTTTAAATGGAAATAATACATTTTATATACGTCTACCTACATTTGTATATTCCTAGCTAGCTTCAGACATGTGTAAGATTTATTATAACTCATTAGGTGGTTTGATTGCATGGGTCAAGGAATTTTGTTGAAATACTGTTTTCTTTTTGTGATATTGAAGTTCTTAAATTTTTTTTTGTAATTTTCATTTTTTTTGTTTATCATTTATAATGAGTGTTTTCTTCAATGCAACTAACCAAACACTGGACATATACGTTATTAATTTTAGTACCTTCAAATTAACTAACTAAATAACCATCACACCATTTACCGCAGGGGTAGGCACAGAGGATGTACCGCCAAACAACTCGGTGTTGGCACACACTCTTTGCCTCACTCACATTCATGCATGGTCTCATACATATTCTTCTATTATTCTGACTATTGACATGGCCCGACTCAAGTATCTGATTCACTTGATCGTGCCATATCTTCCTCGGGCGTCCCGGACTTCGTCTACCATTCACATTTGCATCATATATTCTTCTTACACTACTCTCTTCATTCATTTGCTGTATATGCCCAAACCATCTTAGGGTCTCTTTCTTTATCTTACTCATTATGTTTACAACAGCCTTACGTTCTTTGCGGATATTCACATTTCTTACACGATCATATATGGTTTTACAGTTTTACAGCATTCAGTTTACTTTCATCCTTCCTCTGACAGTTCCATGCCACACCGCTATACATCAGGGTAGGTACCAGGACTCGCTTCTTTTGACAGTTTTTTATTAGCGCCAACGGCATTCAGTAGTCCTCCATTAGTGAAGTTACCTGCATTTACCCTTCTTTCAATATCTCTATCAGCCTTCCCATCTCTCGTAAACATTCTACCCAGATATACAAACTACATATCTACAAAAATACCAAATAACAATAAAATTTTTTTTGGAAAATAACGAAAAATTCAAGAAAAATTACTCACTCCAGAATTTCCGCGAGAAAAATAATATTGTTTAGGATGTTTTAATGTTTTCCAGTTTTAAAGCCGAATATTTTTTTTGTTAGTTTGTTGTTCTTCCCTTTTCATCTTTCTTAAGCGTCCCAACATAGCCGAAATTGAGGATGCCATAGACCCATTGCCTCCAGGCAGTAGATATTCTTGTGCGGTATGTAATCACACAAAACAATTTATTTTTAAGTAGGCACCTGCCTACTTGAATAGACATAGAAGTTGAGTCTATTTCTCCATTGTTATAAAATATATTCAAACTAAAGATAGGTGATGCAACCATCTTATTTAAACATTCTTCAATTAGACAAGAGCCTACTTCAAACACAATTAAAATAGGTAAATGTATTGACGCCGATGTATGACATCGAGTACACAAGATTGTCTTCTGACACGTTTAAAATTACAGGAAAAAAATTGTCATCTTCAACAATAACATATTCATACTGCTGTTTGATAACTATTTGAATCATTGAATGTTAAAAGAAATTTACAGGAATAACTTTTTTAATTATTTGTAATGATTCCGAGATGCATTAGTCATTATTGGGTCCACAGTCCACATACATTTGTTTCTTTACTCGGTGACCTCATCTTGTATATTTTATATCACAGGTTGACGCAAATCTTCTGTCATTCATTTATTTGTCTTCTCGTGGGTTTGCAATTAGTTGGTATTGTCTTGGAAAATACATTTGTCTAACAAAGGATTTTATGGAAAATACAAACCATAATACTAAGAAGAATACCTTTAGTTATTATAAATATAAATACAGATTTCTCAGTAAATGGTTTTATCACTGCAGACAACTTGGGACAAGATAGAAAGTTGAAATTTTATATTTTTGTAAACAACCAGTTTATCTTGATTTCTCGGGTTTATTTGTTCTGATGAATCATTAAATTGATGTTTTAGTAGTCATTTGAACAAACACATGAGGGAGAGATAATTATTTGACATGATATACCCGGTGAGACCTTTCCGTTCAGGATGTTGAACCATGTTAGGTCAAATTTCGTAAAGTTTTTTTATAAATTATTGTGATAATTTAAATAACAGGAGTTTTTCGTTTTGGAAGAAACATTTTCTTTCAATAATAGATTAAATCGCCAAACTAATATTGAAACGTGAAATAAACGTTTTATATTTAGGTATCTTTTTAACGTCAATGACAACGAAAGAATTATTAAGTCTTAACCTTAGAAGAAGTGTAAAATTAACTGTGAATTCTCTTTGTTGTCTTAAGAGTTAATGTACAAGTTTAACAGTTTTTGTTTTTTTTTCATTAGCTCTATAGCAGAGGCCATGAGCAAAATAATTTCCCTTGGAGCCGATGTCATCTTTGGGGATGCTGAAAATGAAAGAGAGGAGGTTTTAAAAAAAAGTATGAGGGGTGGGTAGGAGCAGGAGTGACGTAAATATGAGTCGTTCCCTCCCATGTGGCAAAGGCAATGGGTCGATAGAGTCCAGCAGGTGTAATTAGGACGTTCTGTCCTCAGCAATGACGATGGGTGACTTTTAATCATTAAAAATGACCGAGACTTACAAGACCCCTACAAGAGATGCTATCTAACGTTATTTCCTGATGAGAAAATTAAATTGATTGTTTATATAAATTTCTAGTGGACCCGGCCACGCGTTGCTGTAGCTAATGAAACACAACGCCATCTACTGTATGATTACCCAACCTTTAGAGCCACGATAAATTAACTCACACCGCCCGCTTGCCAGCCTGCTCGTCTGTTCTGGATATGGAAACCCTAATCACCTAGCCAGTGGCGGTTCTTCACAGGGGGACAATGGGGACGGTCCCCGCCAGTTACAATCAAAACCTAGTAAAGGAAACAGTCAATGCGTTGTCTTCACCAAAATGAATGAATTCTTTAAACGTAAAAGTAATTAACATTTGCAGAAATAAAATACAAATAATTATTCCGGATGATTTTTAATAAGACCCTACGCGCGTACAGCGAACAATGTACGGAGCACAAAACAGCGGGTCATTTCTCAGTGCGCAGAATCTAATGCGCACTTGGGGGACGATCTGAAGTATCCCCTTACTTTCCTTGCGTTGTTTCGTGATCGTATGCAACTGCGCATGCGCAGTCGTATGTGAATTCAAATACCCGCGGGGACAATTCTTTAGATCCCCACAGAAACATTTGTTTGCGAAGTTTCGGGCGGGAATCGCTCACGTTCAAGTTAGTTTGATAATAATCTTGCAAGGTAAAGCTTTATTTATTTTTTTTTTTTTTTTTTTATTTTTTTTTTTTTTAGCATATAAAATATAATGTACATTTAGATGATGTATTAATTAGCTTACATGTTCATATTCAAATATGTTAATACCACTCTTCCATGGAAGCGTTAGCTTGTGTCTGGAAGAGTAGTGTACATTTTTTAATGCTATATTTAAGTTCTTAAATTACAATGTGAATGTAAAAAACAATAAGTTGTAAGTTCGGTGATATGTGATTATAAGTATTTATCTACTATCAAAACAATTTTACTGTTTGGATAATGTGTCCAGAATTATTGTAATTAGTTGCTAAAAACAATACAAAATTTAACTTATTTGAAGAATGGAGTATCACTTGGAAACTTAGTTATAAGTAGATTAGATTAGTCGGAAACTGTTTTTTTTTTTTTTTGAGTTTATCTTTAAAATATTTTTTTACAGTGTTTATTAATTGGATTTTATCATTAATTTTTCTAATTTCATCCGGTAATCGGTTGAAAATAAGTCTTCCTTGATAAGTATAATAATTTTGTGCAAAGGAAGTGTTTAATTTTGGGCATGAAAAAATATATTTATGTCTAGTACGGTTTTCAGTTATAAATTGATATTTTTCTTTTTCTTTTATAATTTGAATCAATGCATTTCTATTGTATAGATCTTTGAAAGATGGTACTTGGAATTCCTTAAATAATTGATCCGTTGGGTAGTCAGAAGGTTTTTTTAATATGATTTTAATTATTAGCCTCTGCACAACTTCAATTGGGGAAAGATTAGTTTTGTATGCGGATCCCCAGCTAATGATAGCATATTGTAAAGTTGATTGAACCAAAGCGTAATATATTAGATATAAGTTTTTTACAGATAAAAAATTTCTGATTCTTAAAAATATATAAATCAATTTTCTAATTTTTTTTACAACTTGACAAATTTGTTCCTTCCATTTCAAATTTTTATCGATAATGACTCCTAAATATTTGATTGTGTTTGTTGTTTTTAATATTGTGCAGTTTTGGATACAATAATTTTTACTATGTGTTTTGGAATTATCATGGATGATAATGTCAATGTTTTTAGGGGTATCATTTTTGTGTATTGCAAATGGAATTACAAATGTTTTATCACCATTTAGTGATAGTAAATTTACGTCGAAGAAATTCTTTAAAATATTTATGTCTTCGGTGGCTTTAAATGTTACTTTTTCCCAAGTTTTATCGCTAATTATTAGTACCGTATCATCGGCGTATGAAGTAATTTGGCCATGTAGTGGTTGAAAAAAAATGTCATTAACATATATGGTGAAAAGGATTGGTCCGATTACTGTGCCTTGAGGGATTCCAAAGTCTGATATTTCTTTATCACTATTAATCTGATTTATTTTTACGACTTGCGGTCGATTTTTTAGGTAGTTCGAAATCCATTTAATTGCATTGTCTTTTATACCTATATTGTTTAGTTTTTTTAGTAGAATCTCATGGGATATACTATCAAAAGCTTTTCTGAGATCAATAAATATACCGGCACATTTTTCACCTTTATCCAATGATTCATTGATGTATGAGGTTACATTAGCAATAGCATCTTGTGTGCTGAGTGACTTTATAAAACCAAATTGGTTTTTTTGAAGAATTTTATTACTTTCTAGGAAACCGACCAATTGGTTTTTCACAATTTTTTCAAAAATCTTTCCAATGTTTGAGATTAGACAAATTGGGCGATAGTTAGTTACTTGTTGAGGATCTCCAGATTTATAAATAGGTGAAATAATTGTATTTTTATAGTTTGTCGGAAATATTCCCTCTGTTAAACTTAAGTTTATCAAATGAGTAATTGGTTTTACCAAATGAATTTTCATGGATTTTAGAAAATGTACTGTAATAAGGTCAAATCCGGGAGACGAACCTCCTTTCATGCCTTCTATTATTTTTAAAACTTCACTTTCCGAGGTTGTTTCAAATTTTGATAAATTATTTTGATTTTGTACATTTTCAATCGTTTGTTTTTTCGGGTTAAAAGATTTATTGATATTTTTCGCAAGATTTTTTCCTACATTAGCAAAAAAAGAATTAAAGATGTTTGCGCATTGTTTAGGTTGAATATTAGCATCTATTATTTTATTTTCATGTTCAATGTATTTTATTTTTTGTGTTTTTTTAGTGTTATCCATGGCTAAGTTGACTGTTTTCCATATTTGTTTATTGTTATTGTCTGTAGAAAGTATTTTATTTTTGAAATAGTCTTCTTTATTTTTTTTGATACAGTTTGTTAATTTATTTTTAAATTTTTTGTAAAAAGTGTATGCTTTTTCATTTAGAGGATTTTTCAATGCCGTTTTATAAAGTTTTTCTTTGTTTCTAATTGATATTATAAGTCCTTGTGTTATCCAAGGCTTTAAAATTCTTAGTTTAGATTTAATGCGGACTGTAGTTTCAGTAGTTGAATTTTTTATGTGTTGAGACAATATATTTTCAAAGTTTTTTGAGCAAGTCTCGGTATCATAACTATTTAACACGTTGTTCCATTGTTCATTTCTTAGTTTTTTGGATAAAATAGTCATATTTGTGTAGGAATTTGTCTTTGTTAGATTAAATTTTTTATGTTTAATTTTGTTATCATAGAGAAGAATGCATGCATGGTGGTCAGTTATATTCGTTTTCCAAACAATTGATTTGATTTTGTCGATATCTTTAATATTTATGTTAGTCCATATATGGTCTAAACAAGATGGAGTGTGATTTTTTATCTCTCTCGTATTTTTGTTAATGCACGATATGAAGTTAAATTCAGTCATACAATTAATATATTCATTTTTGAAATTATTTTCTACGTTTTCATTAATGTTTAAATTGAAGTCTCCTGCAATAAAGCAAAGTTTATTACTAAATTTTAACAGTATGTGTTTAAATTCATTTATAAATGACGAGATATTCGAACCGTGTGTTCTGTAAACAGCTATTATGTGGTAGTTTGTTTTGTCGAGTTTTAATTGTATTTCAATACAGTTTACTAGATGTATAGGATGTTCAGTTATTTTGACAATACTAAATTTATCGTGAATGAATATGACGAGACCACTATTTTTATTGATGTTTATTTTGGTTGTAACATAATTATATTCTGGTAAATGATAGGTGGGTGATTCGTCATTAGTAAAAGTTTCTGATAATATTATGATGTCAGGTTTTTTATTTAGATTGTTTAATTTTAGAATTAATTCATCCCAATTTCGTTCCATACTTCGTATATTACTATGAAAAATGAAAATATTATTGAGATTCTTTGAGATTATGTCATTACATGAATCGGTGTATACACACTCATATTCTTGTATTTTAAAATTATTTTCTAATTCATTAGCTATGAAGTCATCCATTTAGTAAAAATATTAATGTGATATTGATTTCTTTTAAATATATAGAGTATTTTCAAAGTAGAGTGTGACATAGAGTTAGTAATACAAATACGGATTTTATAATGTGTAGAGATTGTTGAAGAATGTTCTGGTTTTTTATTGATCATATATTGATTGATCACATTTTTATCATTACTAGCATAATCATTTACAATATTTAAATGCATATCTCGTATAATAATATTATCTATATTTCTAAAATTCAATAAAACGTTTTTTGATTCTACTATAAATTGTTGTACTGTAGACTTATGTGTAGGATAAATAGCAATATAATGCGATAATTTATTTACGTCTTTAAATTTTATATTTAAAATATTAACATCATAATCATTAATTACTTCATTAATATTGAGAACATTATACTGGTTGGAAATAGATATTCCAATATCAGAGTTTTTGTTTATTCTTATTATTGTTACCTGGTACCCTGGAATGGAGTAATTAGTTTCGCCAGTAGAGTAGGTCTTTGTAAACCCAATCAAGCCCGGGAAAAAAAATATTTCTTTTAAAGATATTATTAATTTTTCAAAAAAAAAATTTTTACGCTTTTAATATTTTTATGAAATTGAGTAAATCTTTTGTCAGTGCAAATAAAATAGAAATCTCTTATAGAGTGATATAAGTTTTCTTCAATACATATTTTTTTATCTAATGCGTTACATAAAAAATCATTCATTGTTAATTTATAGATAAGAGTTTGAGGAAATGAAAATTTACAATATTTATTCGTAGTCAATGCGTTCTTTGGCAATTCGAAGCATTTTTTGCCGGTAAAGGCATTTTATGCTATCGACTCTATGATCGGTGGAATAGTTCATATCAAACCTTTTGTTTTGGACACAGCAGTTGTTGCAGATTGGAGTTTGTTCTTTGTTTTCACATTTGGATAGTATATGTTCCTTAGTGCAATGAGGGCAAATGGGAGGCTGCGTCCTGGCGAGACATCTTTGAGCTGTGTGGCCGAACTTGAGGCAATGGTAACATTGTGTGAGCGGGCTGCAGTCGCTGATGTACACTCTTTGGAATTTGATGTTTAATTTTTTTTTATCAATTAGTTTTTTCCTTAATTGTCCAGTTGTTTCGATAATGTAGTTAGTGGTGTCGTTTTCTTTTCCTTCATTGTACTTATTTTTTAATTCCTTGATAAGCTTAATGTCTTTTTTGTCTTCTAGGGTTAATCCTTCATTTTGTTGTACAATCCCGTCTATAATTTCTTCTTCAGTCAATTGGCATTGCAGGCTTTTCAACATTAAGCACGGTTTCCTTTTTTTTATTTCTTCGGCCGATACTTCTTTTCCAATTACTTTATTTATCTCTTCGGTTAATTTTTCTGCATCTTCTTTTTTTTGGCAAGAAATCACTAATTTTTGTTCTCCGATCTTTTTTACTCCATTTACTCCAACTTTTATTTTTGTTAAATTAATATTTTTTTGAATTTTTATTTTTATGTCCTCGGCCTTCAAGGTGTTTTTTGAGGTAATTAAAATGGCGTATTTCTGTTCTGCATTATATGAAGTTTCTGCGAAGTTTTTATTGTTACTTAGTGCACTAGCGTATGATTTTTTGTTATTTTGATGGATTTCTTCGAGTTTCTGTGTGTAGTGATGATTATTTTTAATATTAATTTCTTGTAATTCTATGATCTTCTTTTGTAGACTAATTAGTTCGTGATGAATTTTTTCTTCCAGTGATACAATATTTTGTTCCAGTGTTAATTTTATTTTTGAGTCTTTCACTGAAGTGATCTTATTAACTAAGTCTTTAATATTATTCACTGAAGTGATCTTATTAACTAAGTCTTTTTATTATACTATATTGTAAATTGGCATATATCTATGGATATTTTATATTATTTTGTGTTTAGATATCCGACTAGCATGATTAGACCATAAAAAATATTTTTGAGAAATTTTATATTATATTCTACGGGTGGTGAGATTGCGGTACAAAATGTAAAAAAAAATTGATCCCCACCACTAAAGAAGTACTCGAGCCGCCACTGCACCTAGCGGTATGAAATATACTTTAGGACCTATTTTCATACCTACCAAGTACACATAAAAAATTTCATCAAAATCGGTGTAGCCGTTTCGGAGGAGTGCGACCACAAACACCATGACACGAGATTTGTATATACTCGTTTATATAGATAGATATATTATCTAAAATATTCATTACATACGAAATCACTGTTTTCATTGTGTAACATAGTTAAACATAACTCTCAGTAAAAATATATATATTTTGTCCCTTTTGATAAAATCGATATCTTTGTTTATTCTTTTAAAAAGGTTCATATTAAGAATGTACGCATTTTATCTCCACAGGAATCCCATTCGTGTAATCTTATCTTCCAATCAATCCTATTAATAATTGATAAATGAAGCAGCAGCAGTGTTCCTATGTTAATGATTAAATATCTATGTATTACACCATACTTAGTCTAGTAAAAAATAGCATATTTGTACCCGCCTACTATCGTAATGATTATGAACATTCTGTGATGAAAAGATTAAATTTCTATAAAGCGGATTATAATCTGCGTTCAAAATTTTGTTAAATTCCTTCCAGTTGTAACCCCTTTTGTCCACTTTGCATCACTTATCTTGATAAAAAATAATTGACATCTTAACGTCAATATCTGTTTAGTGATATTGTGTTAGATAGAATGCGTAAAGGAAAAACGAGTGTAAACTTATTAGAACACGATGTGATGAGCTAACTTACAAATAAATAAATAAAAAAAATGAAATTTTATGTAAGTGCTTTTTCTGTGAATGTAGTTTATTATCATGACTATGTACATTATGGGAGAAATGTGACATTGTGCCTCTTAGGAAATATTTTAAAAATATATATATACAGTTAAAATTCATTATACAGTTAAATTAACTAATTCTAAAAAAGTATAACAGATATAATAATTTGGGCGATCGTGTCCGAGGGATCAAGGGTCGGGGGGATTAAATGTCTGGGGGATCAAATAATATCCGGGGATAACACGAAATAATGACAATAAAAGTTTCAGAATCGTTGTTCAAAAGCAGCGGTTATGATAAATTAAAATTACTATAAATTTATTTATTGTTATTAAGTTTATTTAGTAGAACTCCATTTTATTTTTTTATTTATTTTATGTATTTAATAATATTATTATTCAATGTATAAAAGCAGTTTATTATAAACAAGTTCTGCTTCTGCTTCGTAATTATTATTATGAGTTACAGATATTTCGCCCTCTGAAGGCATTATCAAACTGTGATTGTTACCACCTACAGACGATGTATTTATGTCATTTCTAAACAGGTACTTATGATGACAAAATTAATAGCTTTTTATTTTTATTACCCGTGCCCCTAAACTTCTAAGTAAAATGACTGAAATATTAATGGTTAAGTTTCCCAATTACTGGATTATTTAAATTTGACTGAAGGTCGTTAATTATTCCATAAAATAAACCCATGAATCATCAAGGGTCTGTAGGTGGTAACAACCACAGTTTGATTATGCCTTCAGAGGGCGAAACAGCTGTAACTCATAATAATAATTACGAAGCAGAAGCAGAACTTGTTAATAATAAACTGTTTTTATACATTGAATAATAATATTATTAAATAAATAAAATAAATAAAAAAATATTATAAACTCAACTCGTCTCGACTACACTCGACGGTTGTCGTAGTCGACAAGTAAGGCTTTCAACTGGCAATCCGAAGGCCGCAGGTTAAATCCCAGCGTACGAAAATAAATGTTAATTGTAGTGTCCGACCGAAACAGGACTTTCTACCGAAACCAAAACCGAAACAGAATCTTCGGTAGCTGTCTCAGTTTCGCCCGAAACTGAAACCGAAACCGAAACTTTTTATACATGTTAAAAATCTATTGTTTACTGAAAGGTGGCTTATTTTTTATACTTATAAAAACAGTTAACACGTGTTAAATGAAATAGAAAAGTAATAATTGAAGTAGGTATGTGAAAACAATTTTTTTTTTAAATTACTAAAAATTAACAAATATGTTAACTATAGCTTGGAAAAAATTTTTGTGAATAATCAACACATATGTGCATTATAAGGAAAGGACCTCATTAATTGAGTATTTTAATTTAAATTGCGTTTACAATTACATTCTTAAGACCAAATTTATCATTCATTGAGATCTTTTGCAGAGTTTCGGTGAATCTGTCGAAACCGAAACTGATGCCGAAACTAGATTTTTTTGCCGAAACCGAAACGGAACCTTCGGTCGGTCACTAGTTAATTGATTGAATTGTGTTATTTCAAAATTAAATCAATTTAAAAAAGTTTTAAAAAGTTACAGAGCGGAAGATATACCTACCTACTCTCAAAATTGCCCTGGTCTTACACCACCATTTAGAATTGAAACTTTGCTTGAGATGGCTTTAATTGTATTTGGTGACCAGATCGGAATATCCATAAACTTCCCCAATTTCTTCTTCCCAATTTCCTTCCCCTCCCCAGTTAAAAAAAAACATACCACAATTGAGAATGCCATAGTCTCACTGGCTCCAGGCGGTTCGGTTGGGCTCACTGACTCGTGTGCGGTATTTACATAAAAAAAGATATTATGTCCGATTATCCAAGTTCTTCCTTCACACTTCTACTATCTCTTACCCTCTTACTTCAGCCTTACATTATTTCACAAAAAATTAAAAGCTGTAATTTAATAACTGCCTCCGGGCAGAGTCGGGACTCCCGTATTAATCACATGTTCAATAGTAATAAGGATAAAATGATGAAAAATCTCAATTTACCGTGAGCCCTAAGACGTAAGATATCCTTATTGCTTCATAGTAGTAAGCCTACAGTTATTATTTCCAAGAAAGGAATAAACTGTTATACTTTCAATTAAAGTGATCTGAAACTCATTTTTCAGTTATCATATAATTTACATTGCTTTATAGTTTGCCTACAACAGATATTATTTCCAAGAAAGGAATAAACTGTTGTACTTTCAATTAAAGTGATCTGAAACTAATTTTTCAGTTATCATATATCTATGTTGCTTCACAGTACGTCTACAGTTATTATTTCCAAGAATGGAATAAACTGTTATACTTTCAGTTAAATTGATATGAAACTCATTTTTCAGTTTTCAGATATCTATTCCTATATTCCTACAGTTATTATTTCCAAGAAAGGAATAAACTGTTATACTTTCAATTAAAGTGATCTGAAACTCATTAGTCAGTGAGTCGATTCATAAGGAGAGTTAGCGAATAAAGCGAAGGCGTCAAGTCTTTTTTGTTATTAAGTTCAGATAATTGTTGGTGAGTGAAGAAGTGAGTAGGAAGTTAATATTATATATAATAGGAAGCAGAATTCTTTAAATAAGCTCGGAGGAAAACTGCGTTCCCGTTCTCACACTCTTATAAAACACCTCGCAAAAGTCGGTGCTCACCTGTCAATGTTTTATTTCTTGGAACAGTGACGTCTCATAATTTCATAATCGTGACCAAGATTATTATTATTAATAATCTTTTTAGAATAATATTTATTCCAAATAATTAATCAATTAACACAGATTATTTTTGCAGTCACGTTGAATACAGGATCAATTATTTCGAGGAAACTTGAATTAATCCCTTAAAAAACTTCATTTCGTACGGTAAAACCAATAACTGTGTTCTAAACATTGAAAAAAATATAACGCTATTAGCAAGAATTGTTTAATGTTTACAAAAACCCTTTCATTTTTTAATTTTTTTTTAATGTTTACGTTAACCACATACTACGGAAAATTTGTTGTATGAAGAAGCAAAAGCATTTTATCCTTGAATGGTGAGCTCTTGCGTCATAAAAAGGTTAAAGAATTTCCTTCAGTTTGATTGTTCTAGGTTAACTTTTGTGCAATGCCATCTCAAATGACGGCCTCCGTGATCCAGGAGTAAGGCTCTCCACTACTAATTCGAGGGTGGCAGGTTCAAATCCCGGCTTGCGGAAATAAATTTTATTTGATTGATTTGTGGTATTCGCAATTTAATCATTTTACATAATAAATAATAATGTATTTTTTATCTTTTATAGTAATACCTCACAAGAGTCTCAGCTGCTCGCGTCTGGAGTCAGTGAGACTATGGCATTCCCAATTGGGGTATGTTGTGAGGCTTAAGGTAATGGGGAGGGGAACGAGGTGGGGAAGAGGGAGGTGGGGAAGTACCTGACTGTTCAGATCTGGTCACCAAACACGGCTAACGCCATTTCAAGCAACGTTTCAATTCGGAATGGTGGTCTTACACCAGTGCGATACTGAAAGTATCTTCCACTCTGAAAGGTGCCGCAAATTTTAAACGAATTAATTGTGAAATAACACAATTATTCAAATAAAATTTATTTGCCAGTCATTGGCAGATTGCGAGTCAAGAGCCTTACCGCTAAACCACGCCGGCCGCCTAATGTAAGAACACCATTCAGAATTAAAACGTTGCTTCAGGTGGGTTCAGCTGCATTTTGTGACCATATCTGAATAGCCAGGTACTCCATATCTTCCTCTTTCCCGTCTTCTTCCTCTCCCTTGTACAAACTGCCTCACAACCTTCCCAAATTTGGAACGCCATAGTCTAATTGGCTCAAGATGTTTGGGAGCAGTCGGGATTCTTTGGCGGTAATCAAATAATAAATCTAAAAACACGTATTTTGAATAAATGGTTTTTCATTATTATATTAAATACCTGTAGCTAAACTTTAAATCATCTACCGCCTCTGCGTAAAACACGAAGCGTTCCAAGTACTCAGCAATTCCTGCTTTCTCCGCCGGCCAGTGAGTGTAATAATTTATAAACACATACCTAACTATCAACGTGTCCACTGTACAGGTAGACACTGCACACTATAATACAGGTGTATGGCATCTCTTCTCCACAAATGTACGTGTGAGTGTCCGCAATAAATCGGCAGATTTTTTCACCTCTCATTGTGCCGGTTAAAAACATTGTTTGCGGCCAAAGCGGAAAGAAAACACCAAGAACCCGCGTAATTCAATATCTCAAATTACTGTTATTACCGGAGTGATTCTGTTACTTTGGTAATCGCGAGGCTGATAAAGCAAATGGTCACTTATTTTATAACTGAAATAACATATTTCTAAACATTTGAGCTTTTTGTGTTAATTCCTCTTTAAAAATTGTGTTGCGAATTTTTTTTTCGCCAATTTATAGTTAATCAATTAGATAGAGTTACCTATTTAGGTGCCATAATATGAATCCTATAAATTGACGAATGTGTGGGAAAATATTCTCAAATACCTTAGTAATTGAATTGACAGCTTCCACTATTTAATAATGATGTTTCATAAACAAACGTTTATATTGTACGGTGTAATTTTTTGGGTTCGTGTGAAAAATGTGAGTGCTACCGATTGAAGGTAGATGAACGTTTGAACCTTTATGAGACCTTTTCCGGATGTTAACTGTGTAGATCCATTATGATGCTTAAAATATCTTTGGAAAAAATAAGGAAAGTTGAATATTTACCGATTTAATGTCATTTACACCAAATCGAACTCTTTATTCACCGCTTTCGTCATGCAGTGCATTTAGTATTTTTAATGATGTCTCCATCATAACATCAATAAAACCGAGAGTTTTTCCTGTATTTATTTTAAATGATAAAGCCTCTGAGGCTAAATTTAGTCTCACGCTGACCGCACGCGCACCGCCTGCGCTGATGGTCGAGATATATGAACTTCTAGGAAGCGTTTTTGAATGCTATATTTAAAGCTATCAGCGCGCAAGGTGGTCAGCGCTGATGGCTACGCGGCCGTACGCGTCGCGCGTCGGCGCCGCGTAGCTGTCGGCGCTGACGATTGCACGAGCGCTTCTGCTTTCAGTGAGCGTTCTAGTGTCGAGCGGAGCGGACGTCGTCAGCGTGTACAGTCATGGCGAATAGTTTTTATTTTTTTGGGATTTATTTATTTATTTATTTATTTATTTACGGACAATTAGTCCAATTAACAATACATCAATAACACGAATAGAAAAAAAGAGAAATCACAATGAAAGGAGATTACATATAGATGAAGAGCATTGACAAAATACATATAAATAAAAGTACATAGAGAAGATAACTACAAGTAGCTTGAAGATGGATTTAAAAAGACTTTAAAAAACCACATTGCATAACGACTGCCGAAAGTCATTTAGGCTTACACCAAAAAATTCAATGCTTTGATTTGTGTTGACTAGTCTCGACATTCTGGATAAAGGAGAATGATATCCATAATTAGTAGAATGTTGATTGAGGAACAGCAATTCATTATTTCGGAGTCTACGGGAAGGAATGTTGAACTGGATGAGTTGTAACAAAGCAGGTGTGTCAGTAATACTGTTGATAATTTTGAAAATGCATATTAGATCAGAGTCCTTTCTACGTTTTTCTAAAGAGGAAATGTTTAAAGTTTGTTCAATTTCATCATACGAGTATTCTCCTCTTTCAAGTCCTAACCTCCAAGCAATTCCTCGTAGGAAGCGATGTTGTACAGATTCGATGTAACAAATGTGGACAGCATAAAAAGGAGACCAAATGACACTAGCATATTCAAGGTGAGGGCGGACCAGCGAACAGTAAAGAGATTTAAGTGTATTTATATGTTTAAAGTCAGAGGTAATTCTATGAATGAAGCCGAGTAGTTTAAGTGATTTGTTTACGATGTTATTAATGTGATCCCGGAAAGAAAGTTTACAATCCAGAGTGACCCCAAGGTCCTTGATAGATGTGACAGTGGAGAGACAAACATTATTTAGTTTATAATCAAACTAAATAGGTTTTTTAGTTCTATAAAAGAATAAAATTTTGCATTTATCAACATTAAGTTCCATGCAGTTAATTTTGCACCAATCAATAAATGAGTCAATATCAAGTTGAAAAAGTAAACAATCAAGATGGGATTTAATTATCTTAAGAATCTAATTGTCATCGGCAAAAAGCCAAAAACGTGTGTGAGAAAAAACTTTAATGATATCGTTAATAAAAAGGTTAAAAAGAAGCGGGGCCAAATGGGCTCCTCGCGGAACGCCGGAAGTTACATCAATGTTAAAGGATTCAAAGTTATTTATTTTAACCCTTTGTTTTCTATTACTCAAGTAAGAGTGAAAGAATGATAACAATGGGTCTCTAATGCCTATAGCATAAAGTTTGGCCATGAGATTACGGTGATTAACTTTGTCGAAGGCTTTGGAGAAGTCAGTGTAGAGGACACCAACCTGAGTGTTGTCTTCTAAGGCTTTAAGAATGGTATTTATAAAGGACAGTAAATTAGTTGTTGTAGATTTTACCGATCTAAATCCATGCTGTTCCTCGGTCAGAACATTTTTGAAAATAGGAGTGATTTTCTATATATAGGATAGGTAGTACAAAGCAGCAATAACTAATACACTTCGCATTTTGGTTTTCGTCTGTACAGTAAGGTGGTCAGTACGATACTGAAACGAGCCACGCTGAGCCTCAGCGCTGACGAACTACGCGCTGATCTATGAGCGCTGACGGTGATCGTGAGACTAAATTCAGCCTTACGGTAAGCTACGGTGCATAGAAATTTAAACACCTTTTTCTCCGTGAAGTTTATATGTCTACGCAAATATTATCAACTACCTATGTGAATCATTTCTATGACGAGATATTGTGCTCCGAAATCTGCAATTTACTAACTTTTATGAAATTTGACAAGACTCCAAATTGCTGGTTACCAAAAATTCAATTGATCAATATGAAAGAACGTGTTTTGTTTTCAAGAGATTTATTTACAAGGTACATTTGTCACTTAATTTTATTTATTTGCTACCGGTTTCGACACATCCGTGTCATTCACTAGCTTTTTTAAATTATACAAGTACAGACACGATTAGATATTTTTAGATGAGGGCAATGGGTGTGGTGATATAGGGGTGGGGTAGAACGGCGGAAGAATAACAAGGAAACACGGTCAATAAAGGCAACTTACAGGGTACTATTATTTTGTTAACAATTTTTATTTTTCATTTAATTTTTATGTTTATTTCTAAGGTTTCTAAGACGCTGTGTCAACTAAGTTTTTTTTCTTTATTGAAGCTATGGCATGTCTCTAAAAAATGATTAGCAAAATCGGAATAGTTTTTATTTCGTGAACAGTGTTCATGTTTCCTGATACTGAATAAAACTTTTCAAACAAAATGTTTACACATTTTTATACAGCAAATGCTAAAAAATACAAGAAAAATATAAAAGAAGATTTCTATATGATCGTATTGATTATTTGGCGAAGTTATATAGTATCTACAACATACTTACATACATTAACTTAAAACATTATTTTACTTTTTATTTTTGTTTATTTATTTGTAAAACCAGCATAAAACCAATACATTGCAAAAGCGGTAAGAAAAGATACATAATAAATACATTTACAGTTAAAATAATACATTTAGTTAAAACATAAGTTCTATTTCATGCTTAAAATCGTTGTAGGAAGTGTGGAAAATAGCATACGGTATAGGTACCTAGGTATATTGTACAGAATACGTAGATTTTCTACATCATTTCTGTTTAATTTGTTATTATTTAATTTGCATTAGATACTAGTGTTTAATTAGTAGATACCTTGTTAAGCAACTAATTACGTATGCGCCAGACTACTTTGTAAAATCATAATAATTTATGAGTTTATTTTCACATTATAAGAATGGTAACTTTGTATTGATTGAGATACAGGTGATCTATAGCAACCATTATCGTCTTTCGATGGACTTTACCCGACCCGGCTGGACTAATGCAAGTTTTGACGGATGGCCCGAACATCGTCGGGTTATTTACTGCACTCATTGGTTCGTCACGAAGAGATGATAGTGGAGGTGACGAGTGTTCCTTGCACTCTGGACGAAATAACCGTTAGCAAAAACCAACAAGAGTGATGGAAAGTTTTGAATCAAGAATAATAGATATTAATGTGAAATTAACAATTCGCCATTGTGGAGGACCTTCATTAGCTGCATACATTGAATTTATTAGACATTTTGGATGGAAAAAGAGTTAACTCGCATTTTTTATTGCGAAATGCAAGAGTTTCTAGCGCAGATTCCAGTTGCAACATCATCGGAATTATTGAAAAATTAATTTCAATTTTGAAAATGGTACAATAAAATCATTTTCGGTTAATATATAATACGATTATGACCGATAAAAATCGCTTGCCTGAATTATTTATTTATTTTATTTTTAGAGAAATCAACAATAATTATACTAACTAACTAACTAATCATCACGCCGTTTCGTTTCGTAGGCAGAGAGGACGGACCGCCAAACAACTCGGTCTTGGCACACGCTCTTTGCCTCACTCACATTCATACATCGTCTCATACATTCTCTTCTATTGTTCTAACAATAATTATACAATTATAATTCACTTAACTGAGAAATCAATTATAGTATTCCTCATTATACATTGTATTATTTATTTAACAACTAAATTCAAATATTAACTAAATTTATAATTAAATTAAAACATTATTTTAATTTAATTATTTAAAAATAAACAAAATTAAATAATTATTATTATCATTAAAATTATTCACACAAAAGATCCAACTTTTAAAATGACACTGCAATTCAAAGCTGAGTTCGAAGAACCAGAGTTACACAGGATGCACAGACAACAAAAATTAGTATTTTTGATGATGTTGTTATTTGAGTCAAAAAATGCCTACGAAAATTAGGTGGGTATTTTGTTATTTAATTACATGGACGAAAAGCATTTTAATATGTTTATTTTACTTTTAATGAAAATATTATATTTTATTGAACGGAGTGAAAGATACTTTCAGTATCGCCATAATGAAAGACCGCCATTCAGGATAGAAACAGAAACGTTGCTGTCTCCAGTTCATTAAGTAGGTAAGTCTCTTAACACATTGTATATGTTTATTTTATTGTTTTTTTTTATATTACGTCCTCTAATTAATACTTTATATTTTTAGTTACATATATTAATATTATTAAAAAATCTTCAATTCATTAGAATTTTAAAGAAACAAGTTTGATTTTAGTGCAATTACAGGAATTTTCGAATATCTAAAACCTCCAAAGTATAATATCTCAGTATTTTCAAACCTTCCACCAAGTATATCTAGACAGGGCGTGTAGGTCTTAAAAATGACACCGGAACCAAAAATATTGGTTTAGGAAAACATTTATCAAAAAGAAAGTCCAATATCTCGCAGTCAAAAGATCGCAAGAAGCATTGGTTTGTACCTTTAGTTGGTCTGCGTGGAGCTAATTTGTTTTCCAGTAAGTTCGCGGTAACGGAATTACTAGCTTTGTGAAGATCATTTTTAAAACACAAATTTCAGGCAGTTAGAAACAATTTAGGTATGGGCTATTTTTAATACTTTATTAGGTATTAAAAATTTAATCAGTTATATGAATATTTAAAAAAATATGTACATAACATATGAATTGGAGGCAGCGTATCGAGAAAAGTAACCTTTACAAAAAATGTGTAATTTCTTCCTAGTAAAACAACTACGTCACGATTATATATGCAACGGAATTCGATGGGAAGTTTTATTATGAAATTTCTCGTAGGTGGTGTCACTTTGGGATTGGAATTGGGTATGGGAGGGCTCATCTATAATTAGTATATCGATGTTTCAAACCAGTCCCATTATTTTATAATGTCAACATGAGTCCTATGCTAATAGAAATGACAAACTGGAAAATAATTCAGGTCCTTTATTTTATTTGACAACGTACATACCTACTTACATTTTACGACCTTGATATTTATCCTCAAATATATATCCCAAATATATTCATCTGAATATTTAAACTGACACTCCCAATATTCGGAAACAATAAAATTATTTAGCAGAGCACAGGTCAGATGAAATACATATTGATTTATATCACCTGACTCATGATTCGCTTTGTGTGGCCGGAGCCTTAGGACTTATATATATTATATTGTAGCAGGCATAAATAGTGTAATGAGGAGAATAGAGATGGAGCCACATATAGAAGTTATGGGAATTCTGAACCTAATGCAGAAGTATTATAAATCGCCTTGTAAGCAACTGAATCTAGCTGGTCAATTCAATGGGACTTGGTCGGCAACCATTGGATTGTTGTTGAAAAATAAATACAAAAACTTCGTTTCTATATATAATCGAAGGTTTCTATATATACTGATGAGCACTGGCATTATGAAATTTGTATTGAAAAATTGTAATGAGGGAGGGGAACTCGGGAGGGGGTTGCGCGGGACGGGGGAAGCGGGCGAGGGGAGTGGGGAGAGGAAAGGCGGAGTGGGAACGCGAGAAGGGAAGGGGGCGCGGGAGAGGAAGGGGAGGCGGAAGGGGAACGGGATGAATGGGAAAGGACACGCAAGGAGAAACAATTTCTTTATTAAGTGTCATAGAAATGCATACCGGAAATTCGCTGTAATAATATAAATGGGGCGACCGATTTGATTTGTATGCAAATTATCAGGTGGCGGTATGAGTTAAAAGTTTGAGGAACCGTCCAGTAGATGGCGTTGTGTTTCGTTAGCCACAGCAACGCGTGGCCGGGTCAGCTGGTTTTATACATAAAGAAAAGAAATAATTCTATATTTTTGAAAGTAGCTATAACTTTGTGGTTATCCATTATAGAAAAATGAAACAATTCAACTTTGTATAAACCACTTATAGGTATAATGCGTAAATCCGACCGGTTTTGGAACAAACGTTCCTTCTTCAGAGAAAGCTTATACTAATTTTACAGTTTCGAACAATGTTTTATTATGGTAGGGGTGGAGCCGTTGCTAGTTAATAATGTAGATTGGGTGGGTAGGTATTAATGTAGAGTGAGTGGGTAGGGGAACAAATCCATGATTGGGCTACAAGACAATATTTTTTGTTTGTTGATAATAGATTCATTATTTTTAAGGGATTTTTTTAATTTCCAAGGCTTCTAAGTTATCTAAAGCTTTTCCTTTATGATTAATATGAAGAATATTTATCCCTGTATTTTTTTCAAAACTATGATTATTTTCAATGATATGGTTAGCGAACTCAGAAAAATTATTATTATTAAGACACCTTATATAGCCCAATCATGGATTTGTTCCCCTACCCACCCACTCTACATTAATACCTACACACCCAATCTGCATTATTAACTAGCAACGGCTCCACCCCTACCGTAATAAAACATTGTTCGAAACTGTAAAATTAGTATAAGCTTTCCCTGAAGAAGGAACGTTTGTTCCGAAACCGGTCGGATTTACGCATTATATAAGTGGTTTATACAAAGTTGAAATAATTCTAGGTCGCAGATAAGTATTCTTTATAAATAAGTATCAAAATAAATAAGTATCTTTACTAAAGCATCAAATATCTTGGAATTGAAATTGACGATTATCTCCGATGGAACTCACAAATTGACGTAATTACAAAAAAACTAACCAGGTACATATACTTCTTTAGAAACATTCGTAATATCCTCAACATAAACGATATTAAAAAAGGATACTATGCTTTGTGTTAATCACAAATAGAGTACGGTATTACTGGTTGGGGGTCTGCCTTGAGCACTTACACAGAGCGACTCAGTATAGCCCAAAAAGGAGTTCTAAAGACAATCCTGAAAGTTCCGCTTAGAACTCCGACGGATGAAATATTTAATAACTTTCAAGTCTTCAATGTACAGAAACTTTATTCAAAAAATATTTTATTTAAACTGAAAAAAAAAACATATATGTATACTCCACCAGCCCAGTAAGCAATAACATCCTGGTTACTCCCAGTTTGAACACATCTTTGGACAGAGATATAATAAATTCCATGCTATGAAATTATACAATGCTCTACCAGATCAAATAAAAAATATAAAAGAAATGAATATATTTAAAACAAAAGTAAAAACATGGCTGAGAGATCAATGTGATAATAAAATTACAAACATCATGAAGACGATATAAAGACAATCCATAACCAAATACAAATATTTTAAAAAACTACAGGCCAACTCAGAACAGGAAATCCTAGTGAGGAGGTCTGTGAAAAAAAAAAGAATCTATACTTATACTATACATTATACATACATGTACATGTACAAACCTTGCTATTGAAACTAATATTAAATAAATAAATAAAAATAAATTCACTATTTCTAAAGAAAGATTGCCGATCCATGACTTTGATGTATGATTTAGCCTGAAGAATATTGTTGATTATTAATATGTAAATTCCAAATCATAAATCAATTTCATTAGTAAGGCTGGATTGTTTTAAATAAAGTGCTTGTGTTGAATCAATTTCCTTTTTTTCTCAATAAAAATATTGTGCAACGGTGGCCGTCATATATATGAATCAATTAACCATTATTATTCAAGTTATTCTTCATTTATTATTAGAAGTCAATCAATAAAAATTTTTATGGACATGGATGAATCATTATAATTGTATAGTACCGTAGAATGATCACAGACTAGGCAGAATTTAAAGCTAAACTTGAAACTCACTTCTTCAGACAGTCGTATCAATAAAGTTAAAAACGTTTAACCTTCACTAATTCGCTTCAATATTTGAAAAACGTAAGCAAACAAAAACTTTTAAGTTTTTTTAAGTAATTTTACAAAAATTCTCCAGGCCTAGATAGGGAGGCGTCTACTAATATCTACAGGAATTCCAAAAACTGAATAAATCGGACTAATATCTATGAGAACCAAAGTGAGGACGAATATCTACAGCTTAAACTGCTGACTAATATCTATGAGAACCAAAGTGTGGACGAATATCTAAAATCACTAAAATCACTACAATCCTACACACTAAAATCCTTACAATTTCCTATAAATCGGACATTAAAAAAATGTGACTTGAGGCCAACAAAAAAATTACATTACTAAATCAGCTTACCTATATTACTAATTTAATAATTCTCATTTATATTTTTTTCACAGTCACTCTTGCTTACATTATAAATCAAATTATTATTATCACTTATCGTATTAACTATATCAACCTACTTCAAATATTTATCCTACCTAACTCGATAATTACCATTTATCAACAATCTACCATTACAATCTACCAAAAGATCCCAATCTACTTAACTGTTCTCACTTGTTCACCTATCACCATTATTTTAGTCTATCCAATTATCAAATTAAACTTAACTTACTTGATTATTTTTAATTATTTAATTATTTTGTCTTATTTAATATATGTGATACATTCAATTGTTTTAAATCGTCTAATTATTCTAAATTATCAAAATATTCTTTTCTACATAACTGTTCCCATTTATACATTTATTTCCACTACTTTAACCTATTCAATTATTACATTTAAATCAATTTATTTAATTATTTTTAATTCCTTAATTATTTTAACTAATTTGATATATGTTATGCAGTCTATTGTTATAAATTATCTAATTATTCTAATTTATTCAAATATTCCATTCAACTTAACTCTTCGCATTCATTCATTCACTTCCACTATTTTAATGTATCAAATTATTATATTAAACTCAATGTACTTAATTATCTTTAATTATTTAATTATTTTAACAAACTATATATGTTTGATACATTCGATTGTTTTAAATTACCTAATCATTCTAAATTATAAAAATATTTCACTCTACTTTATTCTCTTTTACTTGTCTTAAACATTTTAATTTTGCTAAATCTCTTAAATGTGGTATATTTATTAATTTCCTCTCATCCCTTAGTAATTATTATACACTTATCTGTAATCCCTTTACTTCTCCAAATAAATAAATTCTTCTTTAATTCTCTTAACTATCCTAATCGCCTGAACTATTATTATAACAATTGTCTCAACCATTTCCAATGTATTTTCAACTTAAATCGTGCTATCTGTTTTAATTATTTTTATTATCCCAATGCCTTTTATTTCTCGATGAATTTAAACTATTCAACTTTTATGTTTACTCACATTCTTCCTAGTGTTCTAATCCTGTCAATTCATATAATCCACCCAATTTGTCTGTTTCTATTGATAATCTGCTATGACTTTTACAATGACTTAAACGATCCTAATATACGCCTCTACATTCCACGAATTCGAATCCTTCTCACAACTAACTTTATTTTAACTCCCTACGTCCTTATGATTCCTCCGATACTCATGATTATAATTATTCCTTTAATATTTTTGATTGTTTTACTTTGCTTAACTGTCTTAGTTCATACCATCTTGACAAAGCCCAATCTCATACTTTCAATACATGTAAATAATGATCGTAGTTCTTCTATGTGTACTAACTCGCTTTATTTCTGAAATCATTAGAGAAACTAAAAGCATTAATTGCTTCGGTTTTCCACTATCGTTACACATCCACTTAACTTACAATGTCTCTGTTGTAATCAAACCCCCACCATACACAGACGTTAAAAATGGACCCAACAAACTCTATCGATAATTTTCTTAACATCACGGTTCAAACAACAAACGACATAAATGCATATAAAAAAATTATCTCAACACCTAAAGCACTAAAAATATTTTCCATGAATATCCGTAGCCTCAATAAAAACTTCGACAATTTACTTGTACTCATAACTGACTTAGGAAATGAATTCGATATAATTGTTCTGTCAGAGTGCTGGATTAATGCAAATTATATCCCGAAGATAATCAACAACTACTCTGTGTATAATACAACTCGTCACAGGTCCCAATCTGATGGGGTCATAGTTTATGTCAAATCCTACTTAAACCCTACAGTGTCTGAAACTACAGTTGACCATGCAAATTGCCTCAAAATCACAATTGACAACTTAAATGTCTTCGCCATATATCGCTCCCCTAAGTCCAATAATGTATCCTCTTTTCTCTACTCGCTTGAAAAAAATATTGATGACACAACTAAGGATCTCATCATAATCGGTGATATCAACATAGACATCCTAAACGAAGCTAGCCCTCATACTACAAAATACCTAAACCTAATGGGTCTTCATGGCCTTATACCATACATCAACATACCTACCCGAGTCACACTCACTACTAAGACATGCATAGATCACATCATGGTCAGAACAAAGCGAATCGCTAAATCAATTGTATTTGAATCTTCGGTGACAGACCACTACTCAACCATCCTAGAAATACACAACTCAAAATCTCCTCCCCTTAAGTCTAGTAATCCTTCTCATAACATTGTAAATATGGATCATCTGATAAAGTCTGTAGAACAAGAAAAATGGGAGTCTACCCTACTCTCTGAAAATGTTGACACAGCTCTTGAAATGTTTTCTGCATCACTAACTGCCCACATTAACTACGCCTCTTTCCCCCCCAAAACAGCCTCCAACAAAAAAAGGAAGCTAAAACCTTGGATTACGAATGGCCTTATCTTCTGAATACGTAAAAGAGACAGACTCCACAAACAAGAACTAAATAACCCAGACCCCCAATTCTTCCGTTTCTACAAAAAGTATCGTAATATTTGCAATAACCTGTTAATAATAACCAAACAAAAATACTATAAAAAAAAAATTGAAGATTCAGGATATGACAGTAAAGTAATCTGGAACGTAGTCAATGACATCTCAGAAAATAAAAAAAACTTCACTCAATATTCAATCACTAGTAATTAATGGGAAAAATATTCAAGTCCACGAAGACCCAAAAACCTTAGCCGATCACGCCAACCATTATTTTAGTAACATCGGAACGAACTTAGCCAACAAAATTCTTATAGCCACAAATAAAACCCAAAACCTTCCAACTTTACGGGTAAGACTACAGAACTCTCTCCATCCCACACTCATCTTAGCCCCCACATCCACTAAAGAAATTTTTGACACAATACTTTCCATAAAAACAAATAGTGCTGCAGGTATTGACAACATTTCACCTTACATTCTAAAACACATAGCTCACTTTATTACCACACCGTTAAAACACATTGTAAATCTAAGCTTCAATAGCGGCTCCTTCCCTATCCAACTAAAACATGCAACGGTTATCCCAATATATAAGAGTGGCGACAAAACAAATATCGAAAACTACAGACCCATTTCTTTGCTAAGTGTCTTATCAAAAATCATTGAAAAAATTGTTAAAAGTAGACTTACCTCCCATTTGGAAACCCAGAAGATTCTCTCGCCCAATCAGTTTGGCTTCCAAAAAAAAATTAGTACAGAATCTGCAATCTTAGATCTGACTGAGAACATCACAAATAGCCTGAACGAAGGCGATTCTTGCCTAGCCATATTCTTAGACTTAGCCAAAGCATTCGACACAGTTTCCCACCCTATACTTCTGGAAAGACTCTCTCAAATAGGCATCCGGGATTCAACTTTTAACTGGTTCTCCTCATACCTTACTGGTAGATCACAAACCGTGAAAATTAATAACGTGGCCGTAAGTAACCCTTTGCCAATACAATTCGGAGTCCCACAAGGAAGTGTTCTAGGCCCAATTCTATTCCTAATATACATCAATAAACTCTGTAACTTACCCATAACCGGAAAACTAATATCCTTTGCAGATGATACTGTGCTTATAGCTCGACATAAAAACTGGAAAGGAGCTTTCGACATAGCTCAATATGACATAGGCCTTGTAAAGAATTGGTTAGATGATAATCTCCTCACCCTCAATGCTGGTAAAACAAAATTTTTAACCTTTAGTCTGTCTGCTGCTACCCAACCTACTAACAACCAGAAAATAACAATCCACTCTTGTCCAAGACCTTACTCTTCCTGTACTTGCCCAAATTTGGAAAAAGTTTCCCATACAAAATACCTGGGGGTCCTAATTGATCATCATCTTCGTTGGAATCAGCATTTAGCCAGTATAATCCCCCGAATTCGCAAGCTCTCCTATGTTTTTCGAACTCTAAGAAATATCATTACTCCTACAACACTAAAAAGAGTTTACTATGCTCGCTGCCAATCCCTATTAGTATATGGCATCATAATTTGGGGCGGCTGTGCTCATAAATTTATTGATCCCCTACAAAAAGCTCAAAAAACGATAATACGTGTTATCAACAAGCGACCGACAAGATACCCCTCCACTCGACTCTTCACTGAATATAATGTTCTAAACATACGGCAACTCCATCTAAAATTTACTTTAACGCATTTCATGTTCAAATATAAGAAAAAAACTCTCTTACATCATAATTACACGACCAGAACAATAACCAACCGACACTACAATGTACCGACACTACATACCACGTCAGCTCGAAGACATTTCATATACCTAGCTCCTAAAATATTTAACCTTCTCCCTGAGAACTTAAAAACCGAAACCCAACCGCTCACCTTTAAAAAACATTTATCACAATGGATCCTTACAACTAGAAATAATGATTAGAAACGGTGTTCCTTAATTCCTTAACTTAACAAATAATTAAATTACTATTTCTTATAATATGTATTATTATCAACTTATTATTACAATATTATTACTAATTTTTATTTTTATTAAAAAATTTTTGCAATTTAATTTAATCTGTACAACTTCTAATTTTATTTATCAACCATTACAAATGTATAATGTCAAATCTGTAAACTTCACCCGCCATAACACAGGGATATCCCTAGCATGGCGGATGAAACACCACAAAAAACTATGCAATGTACAATATTCTTATAAATAAATAAATAAAAAAATAAAAAAATATCTACAGCACTGGCAGAGGTTGGATTTGCAATTATGTATAGCATATTGGAATAACGTAATATTGCGTATGCAGTTTAAAAAACTTAATTTATGTATGTATGTATGTAAAAATCCCTAATATCGGACTATTGGACATATTTAGCTGATTATTAAGGATTTGGGTTTTTGTTTTGACAGCTTTCTTTATTTCGAGTGCTTCTAAATTATTTAGTCTATTACCATGACCATTTCTATGTCAGTTAGGTTAGGTTAGGTTAGGTAAGGTTTTCCGTACAACCTCTTGCTCATCTGCCCTCTGTAGATATTAGTCACCACTGGGACCGTCATAGATATTGGTCCGACCTTAGCTCTGTAGATATTTGTCCTCACTCTGAAGTTCATAGATATTAGTCCAACATATGAACTGTAGATATTCATCCGACATACAGGTTGTAGATATTAGTATCTGGAGTCCTAGATAGTCACAAAATATCCAGTCTTTCTAAATAAATATAAACCCTTCTTCTGCCACTAATCTTCTCACAAATGTAACATATCAGTAGTAATAATTTAGGGTAGCAAATGTAAAAATATGTAATATCCAGTATTTTAAATAAAGTACCCCCCGAGAAGAGAAGTCGTATTTTATAAAAGCATAAACTTTCTAGTAAAAGTGTGTTTATTGAAAGTGACCTGCCAGGTAAGTATGTTTTCTGTATCTGCTTGTAATTAATAAAATAAGGTAGAGCCTAAGAACTCACAATAAATTATACAGCGCCCATCAAATGGTTCTTCACAAAAGGCGCCCTACAAATTATCCATTTCTTTAAAAAAAAATTATATGAATACCTCACAAGAGTCCCAGCTGGAGCTAGTGAGTCTATTGCATCCCCAATTGGGGTATGTTGTGAGGCTGAAGGTAGAGGGGAAGGGAAGTAGATGGGGAAGAGAAAGATAGGGAAGTACCTCGCTATTCAATCAGGTCACCAAACGCGGCTATAGCCATTTCAAGTAACGTTTCAATTCTGAATGGTGGTCTTACACCAGCGCAACACTAAGAGTATCTTCCACTCTGGAACGTGCGGCAAATATACTATATATTATTTTTCATTAATTAATCGTGAAATAACACAAATTAGAGGGATCACGCGGGATTCGATCCCGCGCCTTCGGATTGGAATCAAAAGCCTTACCGCTAGACCACGCCGGCCGTCATTATTATCAAAGTTATTTGTTTGTAATTCTTTAAGGAGTCTGCCCACTACACCGTTCCATACCATGACCGTACTATGAACGTATCAGCCACGAAATAAATACGCTACGCCCTACTATGCCCACTAGAACGTGCTAAAACCGTATGATACCCGTTCGTAATGGGTTTAGTGACCGTATGATACCCATATACACCGGGGTTAGTGTCCGTACCATCCCCGTTCAAATGTCTGTCTACCCGCTGACGCACGCCTCATAGAACTGAACACAAATCACGAACTGACGGAGTGGCAACGCGGTTAGAACGGGGTTAGAACGGGGATCAGACGCGTATGTATAGTCGCGTACCGTTGCGTGCCATGCATAGAGCGGACCGGCTCCTGCAAAATATTGTCATCGAGAATTCGCCGTCAGTCCGGTCATGGTATACGACGGTGTTGGTCGGTGACGGGACGGGCTAGTGGGCATTTCATACTGATCGATACAAAGAATATTTTTTTCCATGCGCCGCTACGGTTACGGTCATGGTATGGAACAGTGTAGTGGGCAGAGACCTTTAAAATTTGTTCATAAAATTCACTGTTTTATAAACAAAAACACGCCGTGTTAATTAAATATCTTAGATAAAGTTAGTAGTAGATACCTACCTCTATAAAATCAACAAGATAGACACTTAACTGGTTGCCCATTAAAATTCATAATCCGATAAGTAAATTTCACGCGCCACTCTAACTGCGCACCTTGATTAGGCAGGATGGTATTATCTGCGCTAAGCGGAAATTACAATTGGTTACAACAATAAATATATACACTCAGTGATTAGTCAAGTTGATTTATAGCATACGGTATAACGGTTCATTTGTCCACTTTCAAATTCATTATTATTATATAAACAATTTAATGTTCAAAGGCTCGGTAGGTTTTATGATCGTCCAAGTTATAATGTAGGAGTTGGTAGGCACTACTTCCCGATATTAATACCTTTTAGCACCAGCAACGTAAAAAAAATTCCCTTTCTAAATTTGTCCGCATTTAGAAAATTTTCGACGTGAACTTAACCCAATAACCCAAACATGATTATGAAACATTACATAAAACAATTGAAAAACATAAAAATATATAGAATTAACTTACATTTAACGATATTGGTGAGATTTATAATGTCGTATTCCCAATTGTGTTATATTGTGAGGCTGAACGAAGTTGAAAGAGAAGGAGATGTGAAGAGGAAGATGGAAAGTATCTAGCTATTCAGATCTGGTCACTGAAAACGACTAAAGCCATTTAAATCAACGTTTGATTTTGAATGGTGGTCCTTCACTAGCACTGAAAGTATTTACCGCTCTGGAACATGAACCAAATATACTGTTAAGAAATTAAAGTTGATATTTAGTTGAGCAAGGGTTGAAATGTTTCTCCGCTTTTAACAAAGAGGTCAGGCATAGTTGTGGTTCGAGGATTTACACATAGATGTCAGGGTTGGCTATAGTCTTCCCTCCCAAATGCACCCTGTTGTAAATTTATAAATAGGATGAATTCATTATTTTCTACCTCTTTCTGCATTAGTTTGCCTTTAAAAGGAAACGTTAGATTATCAGTCCGTTGGGGGGATTTAATAATTTATTTGGATTGGAATTGTTGTACATTATTGCCAATAAATTAATTTTGTATCTACCTTGAATTTCTTGTTGAAGTTTTTGAAGACCTAAAAACTTACATTATTTGATTAATCGAATCAAAACCCTAACATTTGGTCCTTCGAGCCGGATTAACGATTGAATCGCGAGTGATAAAAGAACCAGCATCTTCAACATTCATCAAGAGAGATCTTCAGAGAAAAGGGCAAGTGACCAATTCCCATTCCTATATACCTTATTTTCCCAGGCAGGAGAGCATGATTGATGGAGTACATAACCGTATTTCTTTGTTTGTTTTAAATTTATTTAAAAAAAACGGGCTGATTATTGCTGTGGTGTTAAATTGATTTCATACCCAACAGCAACATTGTAGTAATCGATAAAAATTGTTACATCAATGTAAAAAGAAGTTTTAGAATACTGAGAAAGCATTTTAAATTTCATAAATGATTAATTACGAATGATTATTTGAAAATCCGTAAGTTAAAATTCGAATTTTACCGCGAGGCGGTTGTTTAAACGCAGCCGTAAGCCTAACGCATGCGCGGTAGGAACAAATAACAAATAATATTATTGTTTATTTTGACAGCTAACGGGCTGTGGCATTTTGCGAGATAAGATTCATTTCATGGTTAAAATTCATCGTTTATCGGTTAATAAGTAAAATTCTGTGATCAAGGGCAGTGCACGTGTAGTGATTAATTACAAGTGATTATAATTTAACGTTTGTGTTCTGTGAGTACCTTATTTTTGATATTTAAAAAATGGATCTCAAAACATTAGTGGCCCAGAGGGGAATCTGTAAAGCTAAATTAACTCGATTCAACGAATACATCCAAGGAAATAATTTGTCGCAATCTGAAATTGAAGTCAGGTTAAAGAAACTCGAACCAATTTTAGATTCTTTCGATATAATCCAAGATCAAATTGAAGCGCTTTCAGCGGACGAATTGGCTAAACCATTGGAAAGGCAAGCATTTGAAAATTCCTACTATAGTCTTGTTGCCAAGGCTAAAGATAAATTGTTAATTAAGGTTCCGAATGCAATTTCACACAATATTAGATTGCCTATTTTAGAGTTGCCTAAATTCGACGGCTCCTATGAAAAGTGGTTAAATTTTAGAGATACTTTTGTAGCTCTGGTTGAAAATAACCCATCCTTAGAAATTATTCAAAAGTTGTATTATCTGCGATCATGCCTGGAAGGTGACGCGGCTAAATTATTGATATCATTGCCAAATCACCAAGACAATTATTACACGGCCTGGGAAATGTTGACCAGCCGATACCAAAATACAAAATTTATTATACATAAGCACGTGGAAGCATTATTCAAATTGCCTGAAATAAAATTTGAAAATTCCACAGCATTAAGGAATCTTATTGATGAATCCGAATTACATTTAAAATCGTTGAATAATTTAAATATACCCACCGAAAATTGGGATATTATTTTAATATATTTATTGTCACATAAACTAGATAGCGAAACTCGAAATCATTGGGAAACATTTGCAACCAAAGATAACCTACCTACATATAAGGAGTTTATAAAATATTTATCAGATCGCGTCCAGATTTTAGAATTTGCCGGGATTACTGAAGCAAAGGTTAATCAAAATAAAACATTCCCTGTCAAGTACAGAAAGGAAGCTATGATTTCATTAACGCCGCAAATGATAAAATGTATTATTTGCAAAGGCGATCATAGGATTTATAATTGTAAAAAATTCTTAATATTAAATGCTAAGGATCGAATTATAAAGATACGTCATTTAGGTGCTTGCTTGAAATGTTTGTGCCTAGGTCATAAACTAAAGGAATGTAAAAGTAAATACAACTGTCGAATATGCGAAAATAATTCGCACAATACATTGTTACATTTAAAAAAGGAAATAGATAATTCATCTCATAATAAGTCTCCTCAGAATAATGATACACAATCAACATCAAATAATGAAGTTTTAGTTACCAATCATTCAGCGAAGGTATCTAATAATTTTATTTTGTTATCTACGGCCGTTATTAAAGTGTTGAATAATAATGGAAACTTAATTAAGGCAAGAGTATTATTGGATAGCGGAGCGCAGTCTAATTTTATCTCAGAGAAATTCGAAGCTAGGTTGCAATTAAAACCCAAAAGTGCAAACATACCGATTACCGGAATACAAAACAGAATATTGAATATTAAGAAAAGTGTAAATTTAAGGATTTTTTCAAGCTATTCACCTTATGAAAGAGACATAGAATGTCTCGTTTTGAAGGAAATAACGAGTAATCTGCCGCAAATTTCTTTTCAGAAAAAGGATGCTAGCGTACCTGATGGTCTACAGTTAGCGGATCCTACCTTCTACGAAACAGGCTCCATAGATATGCTACTCGGAGCGGAAATCTTTTGGGAAATTTTGAAACAAGATCAACTACGAAATGGAGATTCAGGACCTGTACTGCAGAGAACGGAATTCGGGTGGCTGGTGTCAGGACCTATCGTCACAACAAAAACAAAAAGGCCAGTAAAATCTTGTCACCTATCATTAAATATATTACATAAACAAATGGAAAACTTCTGGAAATTAGAAGAATTCCCGCCGGTGAAGCACCGGAGCCATGAGGAGCGAGCGTGCGAGGAAATGTTCAAGGACACGCATAAAAGAAATGACGAAGGTCGTTTTATGGTAAGCTTACCGCAGCGCCCCTGTGTTAAACAGTTAGGCGAAACACTGCCTATGGCAGAAAAGAGACTTTGCAATTTGCAAAGAAAATTTTCTTCAAATCCTGACCTGATGAAAAAATATAAAGAATTTATGCAGGAATACATAGACTTGGGTCATATGACCCGGTGCGAGGCACCTTCTAATGAAAAAAAATATTATTATTTACCACATCATGCAGTAATAAAAGAATCAAGCACTACCACGAAGACTCGAGTAGTATTTGACGGTTCTGCAAAATCATCCACTGGTATATCCTTAAACGATGCGCTCATGATAGGACCTGTTTTACAGAAAGATTTAGCTGCACAATTGATATGTTTCAGAAAGCACCAGTACGTGATAACAGCAGATATAGAGAAAATGTACAGACAAATATTGGTGCGACCCGAAGACAGGGATCTACAGCGTATAATATGGAAAAATTTCCCGGAGGAGGAAATTCAGCATTATCAACTTAACACCGTTACCTACGGTCTGGGGCCGTCTTCATTTTTGGCAACTAGATGCCTTGAGCAGTTGGGAAATGAAAATATGTCATCAAATCACAAGGTCAGTCAGATTATAAAGAATAATTTTTACATGGATGATTTGCTTACTGGTGATGAAACAGAAGAAAGCTGTTTATTAATTAAAGAGCAATTAATATCTATCATGGCATCCGCTGGAATGAACTTGAGAAAATGGCGATCAAATTTGCCCTCATTATGTTCAAAGCAAGAAAGCATGTCGGATATGATTATTAGTACAGATTCAAATGACAGCAAAATATTAGGCTTGTCATGGAATAACCAACAGGATAATTTCTTATACACGGTGAAGTTAATAAAAAATCCAATTGTTAGCAGACGACAAATGCTATCAAGCATTGCGTCCATATTTGACCCTTTAGGATTAATAGGTCCTGTCACTGTTGTTGCTAAATTGTTGATGCAAAAATTGTGGCAGACGAAGGTTCAGTGGGATGAGCCTATTCCACATGACATGTTGAAGACATGGGAAGCTTTTATGAGTGAACTGCCTCAATTAAATAATTTAAGAATAGGTAGAAAGATTCAATGTCAAGATCATGTAAATTTACAGCTACATGGATTTTGTGATGCCTCAGAGAAGGCATATTCGGCCTGTGTCTACCTGATATCTACTGATAAATTGGGTAAGAGATACTCCAATTTGATAATGTCCAAGTCACGGGTAGCACCTTTGAAAAGCGTGTCTCTACCCAAATTAGAATTATGTGGAGCTGTATTATTGACAAAGTTAGTGAATTATATTAAAGAAGCCATATGTACACCGGATATACATACAACATACTGGTGCGATTCTCAAATAGTACTGTGCTGGGTCAGGGAGCAGCCTGCAAGATGGAACACTTTCGTTGCGAATCGGGTGGCGGAAATCCAGGAAACCAGTCAGCCGGAGCAATGGAAACATGTAAGGTCGGAAGACAATGCAGCAGATGTGCTCTCCAGAGGAACCGGTGTTTCACAATTGTTAATTTCCAGCATTTGGTGGCATGGTCCAGCTTGGCTGATACTGGATTCAGCGTGCTGGCCGAATGCTGACACATTTTGTATTGATCCGCCAGAGATCAAGACAAGCTCGGCACTGTTGTCTGCAGTGAAACAGGACTGGGACATTTTTAATAGATATTCTAGTTTTTCCAAATTACAAAGAGTAACGGCATACATTATTAGATTTCAGTTTAATTGTAAAAACCCTTTGCAGCGCCGCTATGGTAAATTAACAGTTAGTGAGTTGGAAAATTCAGTAAATAAATTAATATCTCGGGCGCAATCATACTGTTTCAGCGTCGAAATTCGAGCTTTAAATAATGGCAGTAATATACCTAGAAATAGTTTTTTAAAATCATTAGATCCTTTTATTGAAAGGGATCTAATTCGAGTGGGGGGAAGACTCTCCAAAGGTAAAATGGTAGATGAAAACCAGCAGCACCCAATTATATTACCTTCACATCATAAAATAACAGAGCTAATTGTAAGACACTATCATTACTTGAACTTACACTCGGGAACGCAGTCATTATTGGCGTTGATTAGAATGAAATTTTGGCCGATTAAGGGAAAGAATGTAGTAAAAAGGATAATTAAAAAATGTATAATTTGTTATAGATGCAATCCCAAACCAGAACAGCAGTTGATGGCCGACCTACCAGCTGAAAGAATAACTGAATGCCGGGCATTTCAAAATACGGCAGTCGATTATTCCGGTCCAATACTGATAAAATCGGGTATTCACAGAAAAACCCATAGCGTTAAATCATATATTTGCTTATTTGTATGCATGGCATCTAAGGCAGTGCACTTAGAAGTTGTGCTGTCTTTGAGCGCAGAAAGTTTTTTAAACGCTTTGAAACGATTTATCTCGCGTCGTGGTAGACCAAGTAAAATGTTCTCAGACAATGCAACCAATTTTAAAGCGGCTAATAATGAATTAAAGGAAATTTATAATTTTTTAAATATGTCCAATGATAAAATTGATAAATATTTATCCACATTAGGTATTCAGTGGAGATTTATACCGCCTCGTGCCCCGAACTTTGGGGGGCTATGGGAAGCCGGGATAAAATCAGTTAAACATCACTTAAAAAGAATAACAAGTATCGCTTCATTAACGTACGAAGAAATTAGTACGGTGTTATGTCAAATTGAATCTTGCTTAAACTCCAGGCCACTGACTCCCTTATCAAATGACCCTTATGACCTTAATCCCTTGACCCCTGGTCACTTTCTCATAGGAACTAGTATGGCAGCGATTCCAGAGCAAAATTTGGAACATATCACGTTCAATCGATTAAATAATTACCAAAAACTAATACAAATTGTTCAAATGTTTTGGTCGAGGTGGCGGAAGGAGTACCTGGCAGAGCTACAAACCAGGAACAAATGGACTAACAGGAGTCAAGGACAGTTACAGCCTGGCGACATGGTAATACTGAAGGAGGACAACGTCTCTTCTTGCTACTGGAGGCTGGGACGGGTGAGCGCCGTACATCCTGGCGCTGATGGACGAGTTCGCGTGGCGACCATCATCACTTCGAAGGGCATAATCCAGAGGGCCATTTCAAAATTATGTCTGCTACCAATAGAAGACAACGGACCCGACGCAAATGATGTTCATACAAAAACTGATGAAGAAAATAATTGAAGGTTCCACAAGAAAAAACTCGACGCAGAAATCTAATAAACTTCCCGCAAGTAAAACCAAGTGGCAGTGAAAATTTATTTTCTAAAAAAGTTATTTTAAAAAAAAAAAAAACAATGTTTCAAGATATAAATCAAGATTTAAATAATTAATTTAAAGCAAAACTACAAATTTAATTTAAATCAAAAACAGCAAGAGGCTTAAAATTCAAATTTAAATATCAATTTTTCTACACACTTCAAGATTCAAGATGGAACCATATCCGAACATTCAAACCTAGAAGGAAGACCAAGGAGCTTCGCACGTCAAGATCTCAAGATTGCTATTTATTTATTTTTTATTGTTAAAATTATAAATTTTTGTTTTTAAATGAAGTTATAATGTTTATTAATAATTAGATTATTATTAATAGTTCTTAGAAATAGGATAGTTTTTATTTGGAAATTTTTATGGTTTAGTTAAAGTTAAATTATTATTATTTTTTGTTTCTTCCAAATTGATTTTAGCATATGTTTATATTTAGGTGTTTGATTTTTTATCCTTATTTTGTTTTGATATTTTAGAAAAAGTGACCTCCGTTCCCTTTTTCGGGGGGAGTATATGTTAAGAAATTAAAGTTGATATTTAGTTGAGCAAGGGTTGAAATGTTTCTCCGCTTTTAACAAAGAGGTCAGGCATAGTTGTGGTTCGAGGATTTACACATAGATGTCAGGGTTGGCTATAGTCTTCCCTCCCAAATGGACCCTGTTGTAAATTTATAAATAGGATGAATTCATTATTTTCTACCTCTTTCTGCATTAGTTTGCCTTTAAAAGGAAACGTTAGATTATCAGTCCGTTGGGGGGATTTAATAATTTATTTGGATTGGAATTGTTGTACATTATTGCCAATAAATTAATTTTGTATCTACCTTGAATTTCTTGTTGAAGTTTTTGAAGACCTAAAAACTTACATTATTTGATTAATCGAATCAAAACCCTAACATATACTAAATATTAATTTTAATTATCATGGGGTGAGGTTTGTCCTTGGCGGCGGATGCGTCTGCCCACCTACTATGTGGCAAGAGCGTGTGTGGAGAGACTGGTTGAGGGACATTTTTTGACCTCTCCAGCAGGTCTCTTTCGGAACATCGCCTTGCACCACAGTGGTAAGGATAATAGATTCAAACGTCCATCACTCTTGGATAAACCGACCCCAGATTCCTACCCACCCTTCATACATTTTTTCCTTCCCAGAACTTTCTCTCCTTCCTTTTCCTAAAAAGACCCTTCACTCAGCATCCCCAAAGATGACAGAGGCCGTAAGGGGAATTATTTTACTCAGGGCCCCCTGTGTGGAGCTATTGTAAAAAAATACGTGAAATAAAACAAATCAATCGAATTGTATTTCGGATTTGTTTGAGGCTGTCAAAATATATAAGAGGCCCAGTTGTTTGTCAGAAATTCAAATGAAATTGTCATCAAATGGCCAATCAGCGTAATTTATTTTTTTTCACTTCCGAAAGTTCCCTGTTAAACGCGCGGTACAGCTTTATTTCAAATTGTAATAAGTTGACAAGCTTTACAACACGTTAGTTCTCCTCTTCCGCCGTGTTCAAAAGCTGAAAAAGACTTAGAATCGGGGTTTAACGCTTATCTTTCAACTGTCAAAAAAAAAACTTGATGACAGTGTTACATTTGAATTTCTGCAAAACAACTAGCCCTAAGTATGGAGCAAGAAGTTGAGTATTTCTGCCATTTTAGGGTTCGTTCATTATAAAGCAAATAATTATTTATTTGTAAATCACCTAGAACTCTCATAGAAATCCATAGTAAAATTATGGTCAAATGGCGCCTAATGGGACAATAAGCAGTTATAATAAGTCATTACTTCACAATTATGATACCTTTTAGGATAAGTGGCACGTATTATTTATTAATGAGATCACCATCATCAATAGTCATGAATGGCTGCGCTGGAATGATCGACAATCGCCTTCTTATGATTTTGCATTGTATGTAAATGTGAATTTCCTTCACTGACGCCTTTATTGATTATTCTCTAAGGATTTTACCCTTATTAGGTCTAAATCAATTACATTATTATTGTTAATAGTCGAAGGTTTTTAATTACCTACATCTCTGCCGGATAAAAATAATTATGACTTAATTAAATCAATGTTCACTTAGGAATCTGGAATAATAAATATGTGGGTACACAATGTAATAATAATCATGGAACGTACACGAACCGCCAATATTGCAGTCCATACAAAATTATTCTGCCTTTGCTGGTAGGTATACTTTTGAACTTAATCTCGCTGTTTAACCCTAGATCACTACCCTTATTTTACAACGCTTATTACTAACCTTCGTCGTTTCAGCTACGCCGTATAAAAGGGAGGCTTCTAAGGGTTTATGGAATCAAATGTTTATATGTGTTTTACTTATTTATTACAATAATCATTTGTTAACATGTTTATAAGTTTTTTTATTTTCGAAAATCACATTTTAATTACTTTGGCAGTCTTTTAATTGAGACCAGAGTTTTTACTCATTTGAAATTTTTTGTTTTTTTAAATGCTTAAATATTATTAACTACAAAAAAACAAAGACTTAAATAGTAAAATTAAGTAATAAAATCAACAAAAGAAAGAAACATTTTAGAAAAAACTATTAATTAATACATTTGTGACAAATTTCAAGTTTGTGTTCGCCACACAAGGATTTGTTGCACTTGGGCATACAGGGCACACAGGGCCCCTACACAAAAAAAAACACACGTGCGCCGCGCCAGCTGCAGGTCGTCTGAGATTAGCCGAAATCTGGAATGCGTACGACGACGCACTCAAAATTTTTACCACTTTTTCGAGTCCGCGTCGTCGTTTTGATGAAGGTTAGTGATCTAGGGTTGATAAAATATCTGTCGAGGATTGATAATATGTTTTTCTATGGTGATCAGTTTCTGATTGAAATAATTTTGTTTCTTTATTTAAAACGATTATGCATTACGAAAAGCATTGTTTATAATTTTTATTTCCATTGAGTTATAAAACTCGTTACGGGAAGAACGGCATTTCAATCAAACTAATACAATGCTATCTGTAGAACATTCGATACTTGCATTTTAAAAATAAAGACCCAGAATATTTGAATCTTCGCAAATGAGATTGATAATTTAGTAAATCGGTGTACCACCAGGACCCCAACTGAGGGCAGTATTAGCACGAGAATATCTATTATAACTAATTTAATTATTATAGCTTCACCGAATGCAATAAATCACAGCCCCTTTCTTAACCCACCTCCAACATACCAGAATAAAACATAGGAAAAATATGTAGCATACAAACACGATCACGATAAAAGATGACCAATGGATAGATTGATGATTGATTAAAAGGATTTTTTTTACATGAATACCGCACAAGAGTCCCAACTGCTCCCGTCTGGAGCCAGTGAGACTATGGCATTCCCAATTTGGGTATGTTGTGAGGCTTAAGGTAGTGGGGAGGGAAGGAGATAGGGAAGAGGAAGGTGGGGAAATACCTGGCTATTCAGATCTGGTCACCAAACACGGCGAAAGCCACTTCAGGCAACGTTTCAATTCCGAATGGTGGTCTTACACCAGGGCGATACTGAGAGTATCTTCCACTCATGTACTATATATTATTTTAAATGAATAATTTGTGAAATACACAAATTAATCGAATAAAATTTATTTATTTTTAAGGGATTTTTTAATTTCCAAGGCTTCTAAGTTATCTAAACGTTTTCCTTTATGACTAATATGAAGAATATTTATCCCTGTATTTTTTTCAAAACTATGGTTATTTTCAATGATATGGTTAGCAAACTCAGAAAAATTATTTTTATTAAGACACCTTAAATGTTCTTTGATTCTTATTTCAAAATTACGAGTTGTTTTTCCAATATAAAATGAGGGACAATCATTGCATTTGAGTTTATATATTCCGGAATTAGTCAATTTATGGTCTTATCTTTAGTATTTCTCAAAAAATTACCGAAAATATTTCTTGTATAAAACGCTGGTTTAATATTAGAAGGGAGATTTTTGCAACAACTGAAAAATTATTAATATAATTTTAATAAAAAAATATAATCTACAAAATTTTACGCCATTCTTTATCATTAATATTATTAGAATTGTATAGATATTTATTTTTTGAAATTTTGCAAAGTTTTTTATTTAGGATGTTATGTTATGTTTTTTGTTAGGTCGGATTTGCGCATCATATAAGTGGTTTATACAAAGTTGAATTATTTCATTTTGCTATAATGGATAACCACAAAGTAATAGCTACATTCAAAAATATGTTTTAATGTGTTACGATGTAATTTATAAGTAAAAAATAAAAAAAATGTAAATGACCGCAACTTGATACGACGAAAGCAAATATTCATTTCATGTAATTGAAATTTTGAGTGCAGTATTTTCAGTCGCCCCGAATGCAAATAGTTATCTTTTGTAGTAATTTATAGGTTTTTCTAAGTTTCTAAAAATACTCCTATTAGGCGTATGTAGTGTCCAACAATTTCTAAAGTTAACCAAATAATTTACATATCTTTAAGAAACTATGAAATTAATAAGCAATATTTCAGGGCTGTATTATGTATGCATACTAATAACTTATGTAAATTTATTGATAAAAACAAATAAAACCGCTCTCCCGATTTTGATGTATTATTAATCTGTTAATGTCCAATAATAAAATAAACTTTAATAAAAGAGTCATAAACGTATACATATTCATTCCTGCAATCAAACATGTTTTTATTAACACTTACAACTACATCTAATCAAGGTATAAAATAACTAATCAGGTAGGTTTATCGTAAAACATTGTTAACGGTTAAAATTACAAGGTTTGTTAACCTACTTAACAATTCATATTCGTTTTAATAGCCAGGTGTTAATAACAATCAAATCAAGAGAATAATATTGTAAAAGCCCAGTGACGAAACTTGCTTCACCTGTTCAAATGAGTTAAGATAATATTATTTGGCAAAAGCAAACACATTCAGGTTCTTTGAAAATCACGCTTTTGCATGCATAATTATTAAATATTAATCCTATTATTTATTGTCATGATCAGAATTTCCATGAATATCGCATCTCTTACTGTTAAATATTTTTTCACCAGTTTACAGAAAATGAATATCTTTTATATTAAACTACACGCTTTTACTAGTTATGCTACCCGACTTCGCCTAATGTTTGTTTATTTGAACAATTAGAAATCAATAAACGAACAAATGACCCTAATGTAATAATTATTATTAAGTATGGAAAATTATTTATTTCCACTTCTTAGGACGTTAACAAAACCTAAACAATGTAATACATTTAAATAAGTCAATAGCAGTCATATCATTAGTAAACAATTAAGATCACATTAACATTTAATGAAGGGAAAACAGATTTCAAAGTACCCCACCATTATTATCTCAATAAATCGGTTTAATATCTATAATAAACCAATTTAAGCATCTTCAAAATTAAAATTTTAATAAGTTGTCTGAAAGTGGTCTGGTCAAAGTGGTCAGTTTGAAAATGGCCTTGTTAGGCGAAACAGCTGTAACAATAATAAAAAAAATTAAAATGCTTTCAGAACTTGATAATAAAATTCAATTTTAAATAATAAACAAAAAAATGTTAATGTTCTACGAATTAAAGACGAAAACAATAATTTGTAATATTATATGGTTGTCATACACAATACAGAATACAAAACACAGAAGTAGTTAATAATAACATTAAATTATAAAATATATTGATACCTACCAATAGGTATCAATATATTTTATATAATCGAAGGAGGAAGGCACCTGCTCAGGACCTTGTCCGAAAGGCGTGCAAGATGGATCGGCCATGTAATACGACAAGAAGGCCTCTTGCATTCCATAATGGAGGGTATGACCGAGGGGACAAACTCTAGGGGACGCCCACGCCGAGAGTACCTGGAGGACCTGCTGGTGGACGTGCGCTGCTTATCATATGCAGACCTCAAAAGAGCCGCACAAGACAGGGAAGAATGGAAGAGGAAACTAAAGGAAATTGCTGCAAACCAATCCCAGGATTGAAACCAGAGAGAGAGAGACTCTTATGAAAGCCCTAGATACTAGCGAATAGCGAATAACTAGATAATAGCGGTAGATACTCGTATGATACCTTTGTGAAAGACCACTTGAAATAATTTACATAACTTAAAAACAAAATATGACAAAATGTACAATAATATATTTTACAGTTTTTGCCTAAAATTACTCTTGAGACCTTCAAAGCAAATGTTGAAAATGTCGACACCTAAAGAAATCATTTAGCAGCACCATACCTCTTGCCATGCTTTGCTGGGTCAGAACATCCATTCTGCAATGTGGTATACATAGTAGGTCGTGGAGTTGACCGTAGCGGTATTGTTGATACAAATAATTTAAAACATGGGCTATCAAAAATTAGTTTATTATTTCAAATGCTATTACTGCAGGGCCCCATTCCTCCTAGATTTTAGACTTTCGTAACGCGTTTCAGAAAAGAGCAAATCGATGAAAATCGTGGGTACTCAGCATGCATTTTCCATTAAAAGATACCTTAGAAACTTTTTTTAATTTGTTCCTGTAATTCTATATACTTTTACGGTTATGGATCCCAAACAACAGAAGCGTATTCTAGTTTTAATCGCACAATACTGTTGAAAAGCGAAAGGCAATAGGCATATTTGGCGACCGGATCTGAATAGCCAGGTGCTTCTCAACCTTCCTATCCTCCCTTCCCCACTCCCTGCAGTATCTCTACCTCATTTGTCAAAGTACCACAGGCTTCAATCTTTTGGAGCAGTCGGGACCCTTGGCGGAGTTTTCCTCACAAGGTAGGAATCAGGAGCAAAAGTGAAAATTGCACGATGCTAGTGTAGTTATAGTTATGACATTTGGTATTGCAGTTTTGCAAGTAAAGTAGAAAATGTGATAAAAAACGAGGATTACTATGAAGCCAATGTGCCGAAAAAACAGATTTTCCACTTTATGGTTAAGGAGACATCATTATGACCATGATACTTTTAAATGTCGAACATATAAAAAATTATACGGATGTTATTCAGAGCATTAGTTTACAGTGCATTATGATAATAGTATTATGAAAAGGTTAATTGTGATGCAAAGTTACAAATGCTACGGTTATTGTCAATTTTCCATTAAATATGGAAATAATATTCAAAGACCAAGCTTTAAGAAGAATGGAATTTTGCATTGGCGGCCTTGAGGATTAAAATAATATCATTATTGAAAAACATTAGAAAGTTTTTCAAAAATTCAGCGGATGATAACTAAAACAATAAAAAAATAATGTGCAGTATATTATTATAATTAAATTTTATTGCAACTACTGAGAATAACGAATGCAAAATATTTTTTAGAATTTGGGAGAACTGGTATTCAAATTGGAAAACGCGTTTTTTCACAGGTCGAAGGAAATAATAAAAACAGCTGATAATGATTTTTTTTCGATGTTCAATAAATTAATGCCTTACCGTATGAAGCAATGTCGTAATTATAAATGTATTAAATTAATTACCTTGTAACCTCTAGGGACGGTTGCACCTAATCGTATATCTGATTTGGTTTAACCCCCCAAGCTTCAGAAAGATATTACTAGCCACAAAGGTATTCCATTAGAGTCTCAGAAGTGTATACATTATAATTTTTTTTTGTGTATCGCGGAGATATTTGATTTGTTTGTCGTTGGAAAGAGAAATAATCAATCTTTTCAGACTCAAATATTTATAGGTAGGTACTGGATTCGTACCTACCTATAATGTCAAAGTGTATAATTACGAAATGGTGGGATTTTTCATTGAGGGTTGAAATTAAAAAAAAAAAATGATTTTACAAAGTGTAAACGGTATAAAAAGCGTCGTGAAAGAATGAATTTGTTTTATAAACATCGAATTTTTTCTACGGACGTTTCGACTCACAATGTTTCGATAAGTTATTTTTTTACATTTTCATATTTGAGATGAAAGTTATTTTGAAATGTCAATGATTATTTTAATTAGAAAAAAACACCTCTGAGATCATTTTATTTGGTTTTTAAAATAGTATTTCTTTTTAGTGCAATTTTAAAAATTTAAAATGTATAATTCATTTAAAATACACGGAGGCATTCCGTTGGGAGTTGAAGTTAAAATATTTTAAACGTTGAAACATTAAACGGAGATATAGGGTTATGTACTCTTATACTCGTAATGATCAAACTCATTGAATGTTTATTTAGTTCCACGTTTCCTCCGCATAATCCTTAAAATAATTTAATAAAAAAATAATTACTTCTGACTCTTCTGAGCAATACAGATTCATGTTCATACTATTTGATTAAAAATATCATTCTGTTTTGTTGGGTGTTCTGGCAACAAACAAAAAGTGACACTAAAATGATAAAAACACACACATCTATAGGATTTAACCTGCGAGAGAATAAGATAGTACAATCAGTCTCCTCTTTATGCGGTTCTTCGACGCCTATCTGTCTCCTCTTTTTGCGGTGCTTCGTAGCCTCCCTACTTTTTATTTTATTTTTCTGAAGGTTTCACTTCTACCGCGCGTGAACTACATATTTTTTTTTATTATGTGTAATTGGTTTGAACTGGACTGTTTGAAATGGACCCATCATTCTCCGTAGCAGTCCAACGATGCTACACTGCACCACTGCATAGGCAGAAATATATTTAAAACGATTTGACTACCCTTACACGGATAGATGAAGCAATAGGCATTACGTTCTTATAATTGTTTTGTTGTACTAATTATCAAAAAATAATTTATTGTGTTTGACGTCACTACGAACACACTCCATAATTTGTTAAAATGTCTTTTTTAACTTTTTTAATAAATTTCTTAAATCAATCGGTCTTAATTGAAATTTAAATTTGCAGACCTATACCTCCTGCTGTTAGAAGCGAAAATTTATCTGTTGGTAGAGGGGACAAACACTAATTTATTAATTTAATCTATTATGAACAAAGATTTTGCAATAATTAGCATTAATTTAATTGCAAGCTTCATTTGGTGGCAAAACGGCGAATTCATATTAATATTATGGTGCGACTGTTACAAAAGAAATCGTGAATTAATCATTTAATTTTGTGAAATAATTTACGTGTCTATTTATTAATTACTTTCTGGTTTAATGACATAATTTCATTATACGCTTGTTTTATTTTCCCACCGCACCCGAAAATCGGATTTTGGCATAAACTTATATCATGTTTCCTTGTATTTTGTATTTTTAAGATAAAAAAGTGATAAAAGAAAGAAAACGGCTAGAAAATTCACGTCTTTGAGAGAACTTTATGCTTGCATATAGACATGAAAACATAAATGCAAGCCGAGCTACGAATTATGGGAAAGGAGCGAAGCAACCGCAAGCGTTTTGATTATTTGTTTTCGAGCGTTTTGATCATTTGACCTCCCTGTTTAAAATCATAAACAACATGTATGATTCATATTTAATTAATCAAATTAATCTTAATATAAGGCCGAAATTCACGAGAAACCTTGAAACCTTTTAGATCGATACTTACCGTATTAATACAAGTTTCTTCAAACCAACCTCGAGAATGACTCGGTTATACAATAAATATCTCAAACATGAAGACTTAGATGTACTGTCAAACTCAATTGATACCTTCAAAAGAATATTATACTTTCATATCCCTAATGATCTCCTCACCTAAACCTATAAAATGTGTATAAATGTATGTATATGTTCATGTGTGAATATATTTTTTTAATTATTGATTCTTCTTGTTGTACGTACTTTAATTTATTATTATGTATTACAGCTAATTAAGAATGTTGTGATGAATGGTGTGCTCACCTCTCATTGGAATTATCACTGTAACCATATTAAAATTGTTAACTGATGTAATAATTATATGTGATATATTCTGTTGGCGAGCCAACAAATAAACAAACAAATTACATTAACCCGTGCTCGTGATTGCATAATTTTTCAAATATCTAAAACATACTTGCTCATCTGATTTCGATTTATCTGTGGTCGAGTTCGTATCGCGTTCAAGCGTCATGTGTTCCTCCATCACGACACAGGAAACATTTTCCGACATTGGTGGTGGTAGGAGATTTTCAAACAATGTCAGGTTATAAGTAATCCGTGAAAGAATGTCTTTATTTTAAAAAAAATGTTGAAATTTTGTAAACTTTTAAAAATTTTAAGATCATGAAGGGATGAAACCAGTTAATAATAAATATGCCGAATAAAGAATAAAGTTTATACGGTTGCGACAACAATTCAAAACAGAGCTTTGAGATTCATACTGAAGAAAAATATGCATGTGAAATCAAGAAAATGCCGAAGGAATCAAATATCTTGTCTTTAAAAATAATATTTTCATTAATTATTTTTAATCTACAAAATAATTAATGGCCATACATCAATTGAAGTTCGAAGAAAAACTGAAATCTTGTTGCGTAAATACACACACAAGACGAGGAAAAAGAAATGAAATTAGACTCCCCTTCAGAAAAAAAACCCAGAAGAAGTCGTTGGTGTACGAAGCAATTATTAAGATATGTTTGGCGAATTAAAAAAGTGAAGAATTAAAAAAAAGTAAACAAATTTAAACTTAATTAACATGATTTATTTTTGGGTTATTATGCCGAGTTGGGTATCTTACCTCCTTCTATAATCAATGTTCGGGCAGCATTACAGTGTCCATAATCAGGGTAATAATGTAGTAGTATATTACACATCTGCCATGATTATGAACAATATGCTTTTCGAAACGTTGGCTAAAGAAAAAGGTAGAGTAACACGGTATAATAACCCAAAAATATATCCCGATGGTACTTTTGGCCGTGAAAATCTCAAATCAAATATGTTATCGATTAACCCCTCCGAATTTTCGAGAATATTCGCTTTTGGTGTCTCTAACAAAATGACATTTTACGAAAACTTTTTGTTATTACCGCTTCACAATTAAAGTTCTATAAATGAAACATTTCTGAACGTAGCCGAATAGTAAAAACTGTTTTAGAAAGGTTACAAAATAGGCTTTCAAATTATTCTATTACAAATAAATATTAGCATTTGTAAATATTAAAATTTAGAACGCAAATATTAAAAATAGGTAAAAATGACTCACGTGATGTTTTTATGTGAAAACGGTACTAAAATCACAGATTACGTAAACAACTATACTTATTCTATTGTATGTATGTGTAATAAACACTTTTGTCACCTCACTTTTTTATAATTTCATATAAAAATATTTAATAAAAATTTAAAATGTGGAGCGCGGTGGAGCAAATTTGCACGGGTAAATATTTTTGTCAACTACACGACTGACAGCTGATTCCTGTTATGTATTTCCATAGACAACTTGATAGGGATGTGCAGCTTGATCTACTATCGACCTTTTACTTTTTGTTTTAGGGATGTAACTAAAACAATAACGGAGTTATAACGATTTCTATGGAAACACACGCGCTGACGTATAAACACGGTTATTGTACTTGACTGCTGTCCTATTTTTAACGCTTATATCTGCTTACGTTGCGGAGGGGTACATTATTTAAAAATAATTTGTGTTAGGATGGTATTCGGACAACTATTAAAAAGAAAACTACAATTAAAATAAATCAAATAATACCGATGTAATGACCTTCGTGTGTTCTGTGTAATATGGCTAAGTTATTTTCAGTGTAAATTTATACCGATCATAATCAAGCATATTCAATGTTGAGCTAGTGGTGGTAAGTAGGTACTGTTCAATTTCCTTCAATTGTTTGGTGAATAAACCTTTCGACACGCCTCCTTAAATGGATACACTAGTAACAGGTACAGTGCTTCTAAAACTTTATTTATGTGAAATATGAAAATAAGTTTAAAAAATCAACCTGTGTAAACAAAGTTTTTATTGAAGTATATCTATTTTCAAAAGTATTTAATTTTTGTTTTGGTTTGACTGAGATTTGAACCTTCCTACCCAGTGATCGGAATCATCCGCGATACCAACCGGGTCAAATCGCGAGCTGGTAACATTGACATTTATTTCGTATATTAAGTGTTTTAATTTCTTCGAATTTCAGAAAAAATGCGTGTATGTCCGCATGAATGGGTGATTGCCACCAAAATTTGATAGATTGCATTATGGCTGACGGTGAGTCTATCTGACGAGTTTCACCTTGATTGGATGTCGGGAAGATGGGTTAATTTCCACTTAACCGTCTACGTCATTGATACATCTTTTCAATCGAGAAAACAAAAGTGAAATTCAAATAGACGTATTTGAAAATAAATATTTTAAATAAAATAGTATATTAAAAAAAAAAACATTGAAATTAATTTACTCCTTATACCGTATTTATACATATTTCTAAGAAAATAATTTTGAAAAATATGAATTAACTGTCTATTCTAAAAGCGACACCATTTATCTACTGTTGTAGGCAATGCAACCTTTCACAACTTTTTTTGGTGCTCCAATAAGCTCCTTCATTATAATTTATATTCCTGAGGTAATCCAATTCTCGCCAGCATTTCAAGTGCTACGTTTTCCATTTGAACAATCCACGAGACCACACAAAGGATTCACTACGTTTGGTGACTAAACATGGGTGCCCGGGTTCAAGGGGTGAAGTTAATCCAAGTCTTTGCGATTTTTTTTATTTTTATTTTTTATTTTAGTTTATTAAGGAAACAAATAGTTATACATATTTTCATAATAGAGTAACATATTACATGGTTGCATTAACCAGCGAAGTTTCCGCTAAAATTTATAATATATATTTATAAACATAGATTAAAACATAAAAGAAAACATAAAGTGGTAGAGAAAAAGAAAAAATATATATATGTACAACAGAAATGAAAAAAAAAATACACAAATTAAAGCATGTGGGATATGTAAATCATCCAAATATGATTATTATTATTATAAAAAGAAGGAAAACATGCAGCAGGGGTGGAGAGTTCATAATTAACAATTTGTTTTGATTTTTTCTATTATGAATTTAATAAATTGGCCTGAGGACAAATGGAAAATATCAGCGTCGTAAAAGATATCATTGTATTTTGTGCACGTCCTTCGGAGAAATGAATGTTGTGTGTAATTTGTTTTTGAGTGTGGGATGTGGAATAGTTGGTTTGACCTTGTATTTCTTATTGGACAGTGGAAATTAATGTGTTCCAGAAGATAGTTGTTGTCAACAACGGTGTTAATAATTTTGAATAGAAATTTCTGGTCGGATATATTTCTTCTATCTTCTAAGGTTGATAAATTATGGAATGTTAATGAGTCTTTTAGGCTTTCTGATGTTCGAAAGGATTTAAAGTCTAATTGTTTAGATTTTAAAGGATTTATAGTCTAGGTGTTTCAGTATCTTTTTTTGAATTCTTTCTAACCTTTCAATATTCACTTTGTATTGGGGATTCCATATGACTGATCCGAATTCTAATATTGAGCGAACAAAAGAGACATACAGTATTTTGATTACGTGTGGTGACCTGAATGGTTTGGTCACTCTTATGATGAATCCTAGAAGTTTGTATGGCGATGGATGCGTCTATCCACTAGCTGGATGGTGGGCCGGATCGGAAAACCGGTTGAGGGAGGAGATTTTCCAGCCGGACCAGATCCATTGCTATGCGCCGTAGTTGGAGAGATCGATTCATACTTCCGTCACTCCTGGACACACTCACCCCCAGTAACAACGCACTCGTTTTCCTCCTCAGAACTTATTCTCATTCCTTTCCTTAAAAAGATCCTCCACATAACATCCCCAAAGATGACATAGGGTAGGATATTATGGCCACGTTCATCAATGGTTCCGCGTACTCAATCTTATATGTCGCTTTATCTGGGGAAACAACTTTGCCATAAATTTGGTTTACCTATCACCTGCCATTATTTCACTAAGAAAGCTTTATAGATACCTAATAATTCAAAGCATTTATAATCATTTTCCTTACGTTACTATTGCAATAAACGAAATTTTCGTTCATATTATTTTAAAAACAAGCTTTGAGAAACTTTTTTTTACCTAGAATGGAAGGCAAGTCTCCATTGTGTGGCGAAGGCGCCAACTAGTAATAAAGCATATAGACATGATTTGTAGAGCGCCAACAAAACCACGCTACACGTACTCATTTCACTGTACCACTGTACGTATAACGGGCGTTTTACACGATGCTTTTTGTCTTGCAGTTTACGTATCGGTGGTGTATTTGAATTATTTATTTATGCTGTCATTCAATTTGTTCATTTTTTTAAATATATAAAAACTATTTATTTAAACTATATAAATGGTCACAGTTTTACCATTCACACAATTTGTAAAGCCAGGAACCCTATAATGCGTTAGGGAAGTAAAAAACATATTGATTTCTTGATCCACTGTATTACGGAAGTGCGTAGCTCTCCTCACCGGTGAGTTCATAAATAAATTCGTGTGGATCGCTCTACGACAGTACAGAAGGATAGGATGACATCAGTGAGACTCTGGTATAAAGAAATTTATGATATTTAATAAAAAAAACATATGGATTCGGGTTGAAAAATTACGTTTCTATTATGGTGATATCTATTTTCGTAAAGTTTAAGATGGCGCACAATTAATGAAATATGTGTTCGTCTGTCACCGTTTTCGGTGTTCCATTCGCGACAAAATTTCCCCGACAAAATATCCTAACCTAACCCAACAAAACCTTTCGGCGCCAAATTAAAAATTTAAAGCTAACCTAACCTCAACCAACAAAACCTTTCAGCGCCTAATTTAAAATTTAAATACTTGCTAAAAATGTATCCTTTCTTCCTTGTCGGGGTTGCTTTGTCCGTAGGATATTTTGTCCTTGGGATATTATGTCGAGTAATATTTTGTCGGAGGATATTTTGTCGGGGATATTTTGTTCCGGTATGAAAACGCGCTGTACCGTTTTACGTAACTATATTTTGTGGAATTGTTGAATGTTTATTTTATATTTAAAATATTTATAAAAAAAAAACTATTGACGTGTGCTTACTGCTGATTGTTAACGAGTATTACTATTCGGTATCATGAATTTCACCAGTGTTTTTGATGATTTATTGACGGCAACGGTATGGCAGATCTTTTTATGGTCTACGGTCTATGGTTATGTTCAAAGTGTCGCTATTTTATGACGATTTAGTTCCATCCCAAAATATTATTTCTTCTCCACCGACAACTATCATGTGTGAAGTAAAGATTTTTCATATGGGTCCCAATGCAGTTTCCAAGTGGGGATCGGTAGATATAAAAAAAAAAACTTCGTGTAAAACGCCCATAAAGCTGTAGGTAGTAAAGGCAACAATCTGGCTTAATGAATTATTGTTGTAATTTCGAGCTTTTCGTTAATGATAATTAACACGGCTGTTACTATTGTCTTCAGACGGTATCCGCATTGTTAAGCAGAGATATGTTAACCAAAACATGTGCGAGGAATTTAATTACTGCAGTTAGTACGTATTTGAGGCAAGAGTAGAGATTGTTGTTGCGTGCCTTCAGTCTTCACTATAAAGTCATTGAAAGTTAGTTATTTTGTAGATAGTTCAATTATCCGTCATGATTCATGGTCTTCTTGAACAACTTTAAGCTTGCGTTAACTATCTTCATGATTTCTTACAAGAGTTAATAGTTTAAATCCTCAAAGTTTCATCGCAATCGGATGAATGGTTAGCAACGCATAATTTCATGATGCCAGAACTCACTTTTATATATGGAATCCATCGTGAACATGCGCACATAAAATCCCCAAAGTTTCATCGCAATCGGATGAATGGTTCAGCAACGCGTAGCCATCTCACACACATTTTCATATTATTACATATTTTGCTTTTTATATATTATTATTGTTATCAAGGTGTATGAACATAATATTACGTACCAATCTATATTATTTTTTGTAAATATCTTTTTTATTCCTTGTTGTATTATAAGCACGCTGAATATTATAAGAATTATCATTTCTCTCGTAACATACACACACGGATAATCTCTAATGTTAAAGGAGCTAAGTTTTATGATGGTTGGGCAAATCATATATTTGACTGTACTTATATTTATACAAATTAAAATAGAGTTGTTGTCTAAGGAACTGCATAAAGAAAAATACATTACGAGATACACTGACAAGGGATGAGAAATGCAAAGCCAATTAGATTGCCTACAAGGAAGGCACTAACACCCAAAAATCACTAATGTACCGGGCCATCCAATTGGCCTTTATTGGATTAAAAATATGTTTAAATGTAAAAGAGAATTAAGAAAAATATGTCCACCTTAAATATTGATGTGTTGTTAGCGGTCTCGCAATCCGAAGGTCGCAGGATCGAATCCCGGCGTGCGTCAATAAATTTTATTTGATTATTTTGTGTTATTTCATAATTAATTAATTTCAAATAAAATATAGTATATTTGCCACACGTTCCACAGTGGAAGATACTCTCAGTATCGCCCTGGTGTAAGACCAACATTCAGAATTGAAATGTTGCATGAAATGGCTTTAGCCGTGTTTGGTTCCCAGATGTGAATAGCCGGGTACTTCCCGGACTTCCTCTTATCCATCTCCTTCCCATCCCCACTACCTTCAGCCTCACAACATACCCCAATTGGGGATGCTATAGTCTCACTGGCCCCAGACGGGAGCAGCTGGAACTCTTGTGAGGAAATTTTATGTATACGAGTACATGTTACTCAAATTATATTATTAGCACGCACGATGACGGAGCTCACTTGAGGTTACTAAATTAATAAATAAATTTAACGTATATTTTTTCTCTTGTCCATAATAATTGTTTATATATGTCGATCATAAATATGGTATTATTGAATGGTGTGAATGTAAACAATAATAAATTCTATATCGGGTAAGGTTGCCTCTATTATTCTATCGCCGATTTTATAATTTGAGAAAGAGTTTAGTGTCTTAAAACAACCTAGGAGAGTGAGTAGGTACACTAAACAAGGTGTGAAATATTAAGGAATTAAGCTGTATAAATGTATTGTTACTAAACCACTAGCGCAGACCCGTGAAAAATCACGGTATACTTTGAATTCTCGAAAAATTAGATTCATTTGTGAAAATGACAATAAAATAATTTTATTTTTAAAATATTTTTTATTATTGAAAGTACTTAATATCTTTAACTAATTTATTTTCATATCATAGGCAACTACCCTTTTTATTGGAAACAATCATTCCAAGAATTGGAATGATTGTTTCCAATATACCGGATCTGCCGGATCTGCCCTGATGATGGACACTGCAACGATGTCCGAAACGTTGGCTAAAGAAGGAGGTAGCGCAACACGGAATAACACCCCCAAAACAAATAACGAACATTCCAAGAATTGGTTTGTAACCTGGATAGCGTCACGGATAAACATATCCAATTTTATTTATATGGAACTATTGGCATTTTACAAAAGTCTAAATGAATATTCAATATCATAATAGAATAACTCTCTTTTTATAACGTTTGAAGGTTATTCCCATCAACATAATATATCATTGAAGAAGAAGATAATAATAATAATCTAAACAAAAATATGAAAGAGAACAAAAGACGGAAAAACAGTAAAAGATAACGGTTGTAATTAAAAATTGTTAATAAAATAATAATAAATAAATAAGTCGAATTAAACAATCATTCTTAGAATGATTTTTTCCAATAAAAAGTGAAGTTGCCTATGATATGGAAAATAAATTAGTTGAAGGTAATATTGTTAATTCTAAAATTTGAAATATGAGATTGACTTAATAACTTAATTATCGCGATTTATTTTTAGGTTATTATGCCGTGTTGCGCTTCCTCCTTCTTTAACCGACAATTATGAGCCTGCCACTATCATAACACACACCTCACATATACAGACATCTTCAATATAACTTTCAACAAATTCAAAACAACACTATTAGATAAATGTAATGCATCACAACACACCACTTAACATCCATATTTATATTTATTGTATTATTTATCAGATTTCTTTTCCTAATCTGCGATATATTTACATATTCCCTAATTACATACATATCATCCTTATACTCCTATAAGATCATAAGCTTACCCTTTATTGTGTTTTACTATATTCTTATCATGCATATTTAAGTATTTAGCTTCTCCTAACTATTTTTTTTCTTTATGTTTTTCTTGTCTAGCTACTAAAAAAAAAACTAAAAAAATTATCAGTGAAAACATGTTTTTAGGCTTACTGTTTTATTTTTCAACTATTTTTTATGTATCTTTGTAAAGCTGTTTGTTTTCCAAATAAAGATATTATTATTATTATTTCGGACAGCATTTCAATGTCCATAGTCAGGGTAAATACGGTGCCCATCAGCAAGGCTGATGATGTACACTGTAACGCTGTCCGAAAGGTTGGCTATAGAAAGAGGAAGCACAACACGATAACCCAAAAATAAATCCCCATAACGATTTTGGCCTTGAAAATCTAAAACTATATCCCACTATGTAGCTTGTCTGAATTCTTAACACAATCAGTTTCAATTTGAAAATGAAAATGCAAATTTTTGTTCATTGAACCAAAGTTACGCAGGACGCATAGACAACCAATAATAGTTTTTATTATTATTTCCTATTACGAAAAGCACACAGCTAAATCATTTCATAAATAAATTTAAATGTACCTTATCTATCCACCAATTGATAAACAAGGAAAAACACTTTAAGTAAATGAAATATATGGATCAGTAGTACCAACCACATAACAAGTCTATTAGCTATCAAAATCTAAGCCCTCTCATAGCCGAGGCATTATTGAATAAATTGAACACATCCTGCGAACAATTACTAGGGACAATGCAGTCTAATTTGGTCGCCTTTCGTTAGACCATTGTCAACGGTTCACAATACACCGCCTAATAAACATACACAAGTCCTGTCCTGCTGGGTGCTGAAACCATTTGGACAACAAACAACGGTGATAGCCTATTCAGCTATTTGCTACAATGGGTCTCTACTTGACAGTCTAATGAATCTAATAAGTCAGAAGTCGTTAGCACAAAAATTAGAGCCAACTTTAAGAAAAAGGTGATTGAAATTCGTCGAGACGTTTTAAAAATTCAGTTAAACACCCAATTACTGACATCTGTAACCATTTTTTAAGATTAAAAAAAATGTTTTACCAAAATTGCTGGAGGTCACTAAACAAATTAAATTAAAAACCCTTTTTTGTAATTTTTACGTTCAGAGCTTTCAATGCCTTTAAAATACTAATATTTTGGTGAAGAGGGTGGACCCCTCGGTCTTGACACACATTACTTGCTTCATTTCACATTCATATATATCGTCTCGTATACAGCATTATGTTATTTTATCTCTTGACATGGCCCGACGTAAGTTCATTAGATCATGTCATGTCTTCCTCGGGCCTGCCCGATTTCTTCTACTATTCACGTTCGCATCGTACATTCTTTATACACTCTTTCCTTCTCTTCCTCTACATGCTCAAACCATCCAAGAGTCCCTTTCTTAATATTATCTACTCATTACTCCTCACTTCTCAGATGGTCATACAGATTTCTCATTTCTACAGCATTCTGTCTACTTGTTTCTCACTACCATACTTCGGTACAGGTACCAGCACTCCATTGTGGACTACTAGCTTTTTGAACTATTTTAAGTTTCTACTTAAGACTACTTAAGTTTCTTAAAAATAATTAAATTCATCCGTACGCGTTTCAAAAAACGAAACCAAGATATTGTTTCTGGTGTTATTGTCCACTATTGTTGGAATAATAATAATTAATATGCTAACCATACAGTACAACTAGAATCTTACGCCTCGGCTATTAAACACTGCGGAGAAAGCGTCACATTAGTAATTTTGCTTAACCTTTGTGAAAGGATGTAAAAGATGCGACCATTGGGAGAAAGGAACACTAGAATTACGTAAAAATAATTATAAGACCCTTAACAATTCTTTGTTAACTGTTAATAATTTATTAAGAAATTCCTTCATTATAATACCTGTAATGTAAGTAACTAAATTCTTTTCTAAATTCCTTAACCTTTATCAAAATTGTGTGGTTTTACTCGACGAAATCAGATAAATTTCTTTAAGATTGCACTTTTCTGTGATTCAAAATTGTTCGAGTTTTTGAAGTGAAACTTCTATAGTAGGTTCCGCTGTGATTTGTATTTCGGATGTAACGGAAATGACGATTATTGCACCTGCGATGCATCAACTGCGCTCATTGGCCGTTTTGATTATGATGTCACTTTTAAAGTCTCCTATTGGTTTAGATATGAAACGGAAATTAAGCAAGGTCTGCGCTCATTGGTCGCTTTGCTTATATGACCTCACTTTTCACGTATTGGCTGAGATTGTTTTGGTAAAGTTTCACTTTTACCAATAGCTAAAGTGATCTAGTTGGACTTTTAAGTAAAACTCTAACGGTTATAACTGCATAAAATTTAAAAAAAAATGTTGTGTTAAAATGCGAAATTAAAAAAAGAAGATATCATTGAAGAAGAAGATATTAACAAATCTGAACAAAATATGAAAAAGGACAAGACAGTGAAAAATATAAAACTAACGGTCGCAACTGGGACCCAAACCCAAGATCTCTTGTTTTACCGGGTCGAACGCCTTAACCACTGAGACCTCTTATTATTAAGTATTGTTTGTCATACTCATATTTCAGATTCAGAATTTAAAATATTATTTGGCAGCTTTACTTTTTAAATCAAAAGAGGTGTTCGAAGAACTGGTTTGTAACCTAGATAGTGTCCCGGATAAATACTTATATCCGATTTTATTCATATGGAACACCAATTATTATCCTTTTTGAAAGCTTAAATTAATATTATTTTTTTAATCAGAATAACTCTCTTCATAATGACTTGAATTTTATTCCCATCAATAGAATATAAACAATAATCATAGATAAAAACCTAAAATGGAAAGATCACATCGGACATACAATAAAAAGAATTAGGAAATTAATTTATATATTCTTACGAATTAGAAACTTCTTATCAACGAAAAATCTATACTCAGTATACTACGCACTAGTACCTACATTCTATTCTTCAGTATGCCATTATCAGTCGGGGAGCAGTTTACAAAACTAGTTTGACCCCCATAAAAATTGTTCAAAGACTCGTTATAAAAATTATACTAAAAAAACCTCCAGACTTCCCCACTGAACGCATATTCGAAGAATTCAAAGTTCCAACATTTATAAACTTATTTGAGAAAATTCAATCACACAAATTATAAAAGAAAAAGATAAATTCTCATTCATAACTGAAAATCGTACAAGACTTACACATGTATTTGTATGCCCCAAACTAAACACGTCTTTTGCCCAACACCATTATACACACCAAGGAAAATACTTCTTTAATAACCTTCCAGTAGAAATCAGAAGCATTAATAACAAAGTACAATTGTTGAACTCCATCAAAAAACATTTTAGAGAAATCACCAACGGGAAAATTGCTGCTTCCCTCATCACCACATGAATGTCACACTAAAAATTATACCTATTTTACTTATTACTGAATACATGTAGATGATTTTATCTTTTAGTTAAAGGATCTTGATTGCGATATGATTAAACTGTGTTTTAACGGTGTATTAACAGTATATTAACTGTGAATCTGTGCATATATTATGTATATGAACACCTGACTGTATAAATTGTACATATTTAAAATGTATCCACAAGCTCCTCCATCCACAAGCAAATGCTTTTAATAGAGGAAAAGTAACAATTTAACATGTTCCATTTTTTAAGATAAATAAAATTATAATATCATTGAATTGCGAATTATTTGAATCGAAACCGTTAGCTTTTTCTTTTCTGTGTCTTGTTTTTTTTCAATATTTCGTTTAGATTTGTTAGCATTAACTTCTTCTTTGGTGATATATGTATTACATTGGCGGGAATAAATTTCAAAGGTTATTATAAAACACAGTTATTCGAATAAAATTATAATTTAAATAATTACACCAATTTTGAAAAAATATTAAAACCTTTAAAAAAAGTTATTACTGATGTTTTTTACCTTAATTACATGATGGATTATATGTTTGCGCTATCATTAATGTTAATTAAATTACCTACATAGAAAACAAATAATTAAATTACCTACTGTAAAACGGTTGCATGTCTCTAACAATTAAATAGATATGTTTACAGACTTCTGACTTATGTAACGTAACATTCCCACGCAAAAGCTTGTATCAAAGATAGCACAAGAACTGATCTTGTTAACAAAACGGTGTGGGAGAAAATATTCTTGTATATGCACCATACTAAAAAGACGTAATTGAAAATGTCTGAATACCTATCTACCCATTTTCTCTGATACTTGATGATAGTGTTGATTGTAATGAAAGATTAATTTGCTGTGTAATCAAAGTATACCTAAGTGTACATTTATATAACTAACCGTTACTAAGTTACTATCTGCCTTCTTCTGAGATAATAAACACTTTTTTTTATCAAAATGAACAAATCAAAATGAATGAGAAATCTTTTCTTGTTTTTCTACATTATTCCACAATGGAGCAAAAAATCCCTCATACCCTATGTCATCTTTCGGGATGCTGTGTGGAAGGTCTTTTTATGCAAAAAAAGGAGAGAAAGTTGAAAAAATGTATGAGGGGTGAGTAAGAATCTAGAGGTCAATGTGTCCAGGAGTGACGTATGAATCCACCCACTACTGTGGTGCAAGGTGATGGGCTGAGGTAGTCCGGCTGAACGATCAAAGGTTCTCCTCCCTCAACTGGCTCCCCGATCTTTCCCACCACCCAGTTAGTTTGTAAAAGTATCCACCGCAAAGCCTTAGATAAAATCACCTCTTGAACCCTGGCACCCCTGATAAGTCACCATACGTAGCGAATCACTTTGAGCGACCTATGGCAGGGGCTATAACTCCCTTTGATTGATCTTTTTAAAAAGCAAGTTTTTTTAAAAGGTAAACTAATGTTTTGCAAATAATGCAGTAAGAAGAAAATTAACGATAGATAATTATAAAATAATAGCTGCATGGATGTTTCAAAGCTTCATAGCATAGCACATGATGGAATCACTAGCAAAATTTACTTTGAATATTCCAGCACCACAGATATTTAGCATCGTTAGACAAAATATGCGCCTTACAACCAGAATTTTGGCTTTTAAAGCTATCACTTAATGTTTACTCATCCGTTACAAGTTTTACTAACTATTTACGAATGTACCTAAGCAGATTTTTACTTAATTAGAGATAGAAGTAACTACTAAGCTAAAAAAGTATATATTAAATTCATGTTAATCTCATGTACATATGAGTACAGATTTCACGATTAAGATGATGCCATACTAAACAAACAAAATTAAATGTTTTTGTTTTGAAAATTTGATCGCTTTGAAGTATTATAGATGCTTCAATTAAATGTAGAACATACCTTGGCCCTTAGTATCGGTAATTTTTTTACAAGTCATTTAATAAGCCTAGAAAAAATAAAGTAATAGGTCTATAAAAAATCACTTTTAAGTACAAACTCTAATATTATAAACCCCTTTTAGGATATGGTTTTATTGTTTAATGTGGCAAATTCAGTTTCTTTTATAATAATCGCCAAAAAAAATAATATTTACGCCCTAACTTCACAAAATAAAATAAAATATACATTTTCTCGTTGTTATTTTTGACATCAAGCAATACCTACGGCCGGCACTCTACAAATTTGGATTTTCTAAGTGACCCTTTTGCCATGGGCACAAGAACCATGCACTCGCACCCCCATTTCGAATCAGTTACGCCCCGGCCGGAGCGGGGAATAGACGGGTGGTTCCGCGTCGCTTGTTTTCGTGAAATAAAATTTAAATTTCGTTGTTATTACAATAAACAATTTCCAACCTTTCTAAAAGCTTTTGCTCAAATATTTTTAAAGTCCTCCCATAAATGGGCATGAATTCCGATTACGATTTTTTTCTGGACTGTTGGATCGCCTAAAAGTGTTTCTTGCTGATTTTATTTTAACGTACATAAAAACATATTACTTATCTTAACTGTTTTTCAAATGTTTCATCTAATCATTGATTAGCGAAAATCTTTCCAGTTGTTACGGTATTGTTTGAGATACGCTTCTGTTTAGGTACAGATTTGATTTGAGAGATATGAAACTAGTACTAGGACACACATTGTGTGAGGAGAGATTCTTGTCTGATAAATAATGATATATTCTCAACCCAAATGTAAATATCTATGTCCGATCAAAAAAGATATTAACCATTTGCATGTTTGTCATAAGTACGTACCTACGTAAAAATAATTGTTTAACATATCTTATGTGGCGCGTGCCTTTAATAAACACGGTTAGATGCGAGATATTATTCTTAGGTAGGTACGAATACAATATTTTTTTGCGCAAGGCAACGACAAACTATTTAAAAAATACAGTTTAGCAACCGAAATACTAAAAACAAAAATTCTTGCTTTCTTTGCACGGCAGGCGCGGGCACTTGAAGTGCTCCGTGAAGACATGTGATTTTTCTTCAAATGTGGCCGTTAAGACCTTTGGACCTCTCCAACAGAACTTTTTCGACCCATGCATCGCCTTGCACCCCAGTGGGAGGGACGGATTCATTTCTCCGTAACTCCTAAACGCACTGAATCCCAATTTCTTACCAACCCCTTATACCTTTTTGCTTCCCAGAACGTTCTCTCCTTCTTTTCCTAAAAAGACTTTCCATACACCATCCCCAAAGATGATACAGGCCCTTAAGGAATTATTTTCCTCGGGGCCTCCCATGTGGAGATAATGAAAAAAATAATTATATAAAAAAATGTGACCTTTCTGTCATAAAAATAATTTTCTTGACTTCACAGATACATGCGCCCGTAAAGTTACTAACTGAATACAATTTTATTCAGGAAAAACATTAAAAAACTTTTAAATAGCGTAAATAAGTATTCAAGTAACTAATTGTAGGAGAGTAAATTCATAAACGACCGGCGTGGTGTAGGGGCAAGGCTCTTGACTCGCAATCCGAAGGTCGCGGGATCGAATCCCAGCGAGCGCAAACCAATTTTATTTGATTAATTTGTGTTATTTCACTACTAATTCATTTAAAATAATATATTATATTTGCAGCACATTCCAGAGTGGAAGATACTCTCAGTATCGCCTTGGTGTAAGACCACCATTCAGAATTGAAAAGTCGCTCGAAATGGCTTTAGACCGTGTTTGGTGACCAGATATGAATAGCCAGGTACTTCCCCGCCCTCGTCTTCCCCATCTCCTTCCCATCCCCACTATTTTCAGCCTCAAAACGTACCCCGATTGGGGATGCCATAGTCTCACTGGCTCCAGGTGGGAGGAACTGAGAAAAAAAATCAATGTTCATTGTGACAGCTGTACTGCCATTTCTAAAACATTAGCTATTTAGAAGCTGTAACCTAAAGAACTGAACATCACAAATTACAGATCGGTACAGCAGAAGATATTTACGATTTTAAATGCATTGGTAGGTATATGTTTTTGCTATCCAATAAAATCCGAAGGAAAATAAACGGTTAAGAAAATTAAGTTTATAACATAAAAAATGTACACGAACAATACACGAACGACGCGTGTATGAATGTATTCTGTCAATTTAAATGGGTTTATTAATATGTGTGATAAACTTACATAGTTAGTGAATATTAATAATAACTTAAGTAACGGGACAAAACAAAATTTTAAGCTCTAAAACGTGTAGGTCCAATCGAGGATAACCAGATTTAAATTTATAATATTTTAATCCAATTATAATTTGCTGAACCGTTACAAATCTACATAAACCATAAAAAGTAACGTTTTTATGTTTCGAAATCAGGATTTTCAAGCATACCTAGCGTTCAATAGTGACGTTAAATAGTGAATCAAAATTATTCATGATAATAATCAAATCACGTGCATCCGAAAACACATATAAAATTAAATTAAAATGCGGTTATTTGTGCAAATAGTATACAAAAATAGGTTATGAATAGCCCGATAATATTCGAATTCCAACAACTACCATCAGTCAGCGGAAAAATCTATTTGCGCAATGATGGAGGACCTTTTGTTTATAGGTATTAACTTCACACAGGAGGCTCTGAGGAAAATAATTTCCCTCGGGGCCTATGTCATCTGAGATGCTATTGGAGGGTCTTTTCGAGGAGAGGAAAGAATAAACATTGGTCTTGAAGACCCACGTTGTAGGAAGAAAGAAACACAAAGGCCATCAAATCGTTCCACACTGCAAGAACAAGTCGAAGCGACCCGTTCTGTAGCTCTACACAGGAGACCCTGAGGAAAATAATTTCCCTCAGGGCCTATGTCATCTTTGGGGATGCTATATGGAGAGTCTTTTAAAGGTAAGGAAGGAGAGGATGTTCTGGAAAGGAAAAAGGTGAGAGGGGTGGGTAGGAATCTGGGGTCGGTGGGTCGAGGAGTGAAGGACGTATAAATACATCTCTCCAATCGCGGTGCGAGGCGCTAGGCGCGAGATAATACCGCAGGAGAGGCAAACCTCTACATCAACCAGTCTATGCAATGGGCAGACCCAACCACTCCCAAGACCTAGATAAACCTTACCCCATAGCCTGGGCAACCCCGCTAAGTCACCGAATGTAACGAACCACTTGGAATAACCTATGACGGAGGTGACGGTTATCAAATAAATGGTTCCCAGGGCGGCGTTAGAAATGCCTTCCATAATATAATTTTTAAGGGCCCGCAACCGGGCTCAAAACGAAGAAGATGGAGAGATATGAAGTTACGAATGTTAGAGGAGAGCGCTTACATTTAAAGCGTCAAAATCGATGCGAAAATTGCGAATATGTTTAATAAAACACGACTCGTTTAAAATAGAGCAAAAATCTCGTGGGAACATCTTAAGTATCATTTAAAGAAACATTGTGAATTTTTTCACAAATATACGTTATAAGATAATAGAAATAGACTTGTTTTTAAGAATTTTTGGAGCATACTTTGCGATTTTTTTCCATCGAGGGAATTTAATATAATTTGCGTTTCGGCGTGGGCAGCATCTAGACATTATCCTCAAAAATAACATTTATTTTTTTAAGAGCTTAAAAACTTCAAATGTTTAAGAGAGATGTGTAAGAAATCGGTAGAAATGCGGGTAGCGGCGCCTTAAGGAAACCAGTTTAGCCTCTGACTTAGTACCTTTTGGTTCTAGCGCAATTAGCAGTTTCTTACACTTTCCTTATACAGTATATGAACATCACTATCCCATTTGAATTTTTTAATGAAAATTAATTACAGTTCTACATAATTATACATAATAGGATATTTAAGCACAAATTGATCAGATTTTTGGATCACTAAAAAACCAACGCGGAATTTCTTGTATTCTACGACAAAGTCGATCATTCTTATTCCAGAATCTGATTGAATAGACAATCTTCATAGTAGCTTTAAACCGTCATAGAGTATTATTAGTTACTACGGACATATAACTTTATTGGGATTTTAACATACATTGTCCATATTACGCGCGTACTTTGTTACTGTGTACCCACGGTTATTACCATGAAGAAATAACAGTTATAGTTAGAAAGGCAACTCAATAGTATTTACCGACATACCTATTACTGCAATTTATAAAGTCAAGTAATTAAAAATAGTAGGTAAATACCTACACCTACGTGAAAATATTCCGAGCAAAAAATTAAAAATAAGTTTACTTCTTCGGTTATCGAAACAACTCATGTAGATCGCATAGAAATCGTTGTCTCCCTTACTATTATGGTTAGAAATATGATCTAAACGGTTTTAGAAAGAAAAAATACCAAGCTTTATGTTTAAATCTAATAGTTAACCGCGAAATAATTAAAAAGTACAACTTTACCAATCCAAAATTTCCGACCGCAATTTGAAAAAAAAAAATTATGAAACTTTGAGAATTTTTAATTAATTATTTTTTCATAAAAAAAGTGAGTTCACAAAAACGTTTATAATACATTTGCCTAATAAATTATTTACATGTTTTATTTTTTTTCGTTCAGTAATTTTAGTTAGAAAAAATGTAAGGTGAGCCATTTTAAAAACTTTTTTGCATGCTAAATTTTAAAAATTATATGTTTCTTTTGAATTATTAAATTTGTAAGTGTATTTCATCACCTTTTTAAAACAGTTTTTAGTTTTTGGATACATTTAGAAATATTCAGTTTATTTTGATTTTCGTGCAAAACGGAAATATTTGAACCCTCCGACAAACACCGTCTAGGCCCAAGAGGTTAAAATTTGCCCGAGTAAAAATATTTAGCCAGTTTATTATCGCGTATTGGTATACATTCATTTTTTAATTGGACTGTATGAGTATAATTAAAAAAAGAAAATTATTCTCATTCAGTCCAATTATGAGAATAATTTTTTTGACACTCTTTTTTAATTGGACTGTATGAGTATAATATAAAATCTCATATTTAATCTCTCTTTTAATTTTTATTTGAGTAACTTCGACTGGAATATGTGTTGCATTGTTCAGTACGAAAGATTTGTGATTTTGGGTGCTTGAATTTTCCCTTGTATGCATTTTGAATCTTGTAACGAGTCGTATTATTTTTCCTGTAACCTTACGAATTTTAAATTTATAAATATCGACTTAACACATCGCAAGAAATAGTTTGCTATGCTATCATAAAATTGAACTATTTTAATGGTGTAAAAATACATATGTGTTGCTTTTATTAATCGCTCCAATTAAAATTACGCTATTTACTAACACAACCTACATACAATAATTAAAAACCAGTAAAAAATCTTATTTTTATATTTAATCATGTAAATTATTTAAAAAAGGACTATATTTTGTTTAAAAAACAAACAATACATAGTTTCTCGTAACTACCTAAATAAATTATCACACTATATAGCCCTATTCAATCAAATGTCACCATTCTAAATTATAATACGGGTTCCATCATCCGGGTAACCGTTTATCGGATAACCAACACGTCTGCCGAAGGTCAGCCCAAGTGGTACGCTACGTTTGTTGACTTGGCAGGGGTGCCCTGATTCACGGGCGAGTTTGAGGGAGGCCTTTCGATCTCTCCAGCGGGACTCTCTCGACCCAGCCCTTGCACCGCAGTTGGAGGGATAGATTCATTCGTCCTTCACTCCTGGACACTCTTACCCCTACACGCCTCATACTTTTTCCTTCCTAGAACTTTCTCTCCTCCCTTTTCATAAAAAGACCCTCTACACAGTATCCCCACAGATGACACAGCATCCCCTCAGATGAAATTATTTTACCCAAGGAATGTGTGGAGATAATTAAAAAAACACATTATAATGATAAGTAGGTACCTACTAATTATTATTTTCGCAACAATTTTTTTTTGAGATTTTACCGATAAGTAACTTAAGGCTCTGCAACCCGGCCCGAAAAGAAGAAGATGGAGAGATACGAAATGACGAATGTTAGAGGAGAGCGCTAACTTTTACAGCGACAAAATCGATGCGAAAATTGCGAAAATTTTTAATAAAACACGACTCGTTTAAAATAGAGCAAAAATCTCGCGGGCATTATCTTAAACAGCATTTAAAAAAACACTGTGAAATTTTTCATACATATAACTTCCAAAATAACTGAAACAAACATGTTAATAATAATTTTTGGAGCATACTTTGCGATCTTTTTCTATCGAGGGAATTTAATATAATTTGCGTTTCGGCGCGGGCAAAGTCTAGATATTATCTTCAAGAATAACATATATTTTTTTAAGAGCTTTAAAACTTACCGTTTTTAAGGGAAATATGTAATAAATCGGTACAAATCCGGGTTGCGGGCCCTTAATACAAAAAAATAAAAACGATAAGCATCAATTAACTAGTAGAAAATTGAATCAATCGAATACAATAAAACTGATTGATCAGTTTTGTAAGATTTTAAAGATAAATATTGTAAAATTAAAAAACTGAATAAAAATACTTTAAAAAAAAGAATCTTAATCGCAAACACAACACGAACAACGAAAACATCACAGCGTCTTTGAGGTGATTTTTCGCGAAAATTGCCTTATATAGATTAGCCAAATATTATCAATATTGTTGCGTGATAAACGTGATTATTCAGCGTGATAAACGGACGAACTGTGCATGATTTAAATTTTGTTATATTTCCATATTCAGTAAATCCAGTCACAGAATATAGCAATTATTTTTCCTCTCCGTTAAGGAACTAAGCTTATGCTTATCTTTGAATTATCGTATTGCAGTGCAACGTCAGAACTGCGACAACTGTGACATCGTTAAATTGACGTTGTGACATGAGACATGTCGCTTTGTGGCCATCTGCCGCTGTAACAGGCTTGCATCCGGAGAGCGACCCGTTTCAGAAAGCATTAGTTTTAGAAAAAAGACGATTCTGATGTTATTTTCTTTGCCAATATATATAACGCAATAAATTTTTATTATTTTAAACTTAAATTCATTGTTATATCGGTCTAAGCAAGCAATGAAGTGATAAGGTGTCTTGAATTTTGATTTGGGTGTAAAGATCCAAAAAGTTGTAAAATTTTGATAACGCTTTTATCCAACTTCTTTAAAAATGATTAAATTATTTTTTTACTAAAAATTGTCATATAGTTATTTTTTCCTGCGTAGGTAATTTATTTTTAAATATTTATTATTAAGGAAAAGAGGTATATTTTTTTGGATTATTTCACCCGCTATACCAGGGATCTCCCTGTCTTATGGCGGATGAAGTATTACACCAATTATTATAAGCAATAATTGTCAGCCTGAAACACTCATTTACATTGAAAAATCTTCCGAGAAAAGATACTTGCCGCCAACGGGACTTGAACCCGTGTCCTTCTGATTGCTGGTCGGATGCTCTGACCACTGAGCTATGGCGGCTTATCTAATACCCGCCTAATAATTCAATATATACTGGTGTTTCATTCAAGAATTACTGATTATTATATTTTTCCACCTGAAAACAACCAACTTTATTTTTGTGAGGGAGGTATTGTTAGTACCTACTAAATCTCTCGCTAGGTGGCGTCGAGACTGATTATGTCTACATTTTTTGGTGAAATACTTTTAACTTGTTAAATATTAATTATTATTTTTAATTTATAAACTAACGTTTAAGACAAGATTTTTATGCGTAGCACAAAGGGTTCAAGTCCCGTTGTTATAATAATTGTTATAAAAATTGTTTTAATAATAATTGTTAGTTTATAAATTAAAAATAATAATTAGTATTACACCAACTTATTTTATATTTATCATTTGATAATAGATTGTGTCTTACAAAGTTGAGAAAATAAAGGTTTATTATAATATTAAAATCACATGTCATACACAGTGACAGTGAATAAGAAAATAAAATAAAAAAGATTTATAAATTATTAGTGAAGATTTTTATAACTAAATGGTTTCATAGCATGTGCTTTCAAAAAAAGATTATTCAAAATACCATTATTTTTATCACACGGGTAATCAGTACCTAATTCATATAAACCACTCGAACCCGTATGCTTGTTTTCAAGATAATATAACATTACCAGACATATGTTTGACGAATGGGGCGTACCTGACTTATTAGTAGGTATCTATTATCTTCGTCAAAAATTCCAACCGTAGCAGGTCCATAGAACATTAAATTATAGTTTCATAAGAAAAAAAATAGTGCAACGGAAAAGTTGGTACTTACATAGTCTCAATTCTTGAAGTTTCACAAAGTAGCAAGTTCACGAATTATTTTTATCACTTGTAATTAAACAACCACTTTTTATAATTTAATGCAGGTATCACTTTATTAGAACTATTGTTTTTTATTATTTTTAGTCGTTCAACTATCGCACTTAAGTTACTTATTTATTAATTAAAGTTTCACCTGAAAGAAAAAGAGGAACATTTATTATTAATCTATCCGTTGGGTTTTTTTGTAAATGAATCACGTATGATTCTATTACAAAAATTGGTTATCCAATATTTTCAATCACAAAGCTTGGTTTTAAATTCCTAACTTGGTAAGAAACTATTTAGCAAGGTTTTATTTCAATGTCACATGTATGAAATCCTAAAAAAGAACTATAATTAACTAGCTGACCCGGCCACGCGTTGCTGTGGCTAATGAAAAACAATGTCATCTAAGGTTACCCATACCCTTTATAACCAAATGTTATTAACTCTCACCGCCATCTTAATTTGCATATAAATCAAATCCATACCGCCCGCTTGCCAGCCCGTTCGTCCTTATATATTTCAATCAATTTACACATAACCTTAACAAATTATATACCCAAACCTTTCTCATTTATGATCAATTGTTTCCTTCGTAAAGATCTTTCAATCACTCTATGTATTGATGAAAACCGCATGAAAATCCGTTCAGTAGTCTTGAGTTTATCGCGAACAGAGAGACAACCGCGGCGGAGGACTTTAATTTATAATATGTAGAGACAGAGATACCGTAAAACGCAACATAACCCATAAGTTTGCAAACTGTGCATAAAGCTTAATGAGGAAAGAGCTATTCCTCCAGATTCTCATCATTTTCTAAGTGAATGGTTTTTAGTCTATCATTCTTAGAAATCGTATAATTTTTCTTTCGATTTAGACGCACACCGCTCCGAAAATCTGTATTATTTTTTTATTAAAAGAAAATAACTTAGTTTACATCACTTTATTTTTATATTTTATACTATCAACATGTTTCGTGAACCATGTTCACTTCTTCAGGAATAAAAGTATACTAAAGTCAAAAAATTAATTATAGATTACACATGGAGAGAAGAATTAATTATAGATTACATATGATCATAGCTTTGACATAAATTCAGGTCTTCAAATATTACATACAGGATATAAAACATCGCAAATCAATAGTTTAGAAATTTTAGAAATAAGAAAAAATGTAAATTCCAAAGCTGACATAATTAATAAGCAAAAAATTTTTGTTAACCCTGTTTTAAATATCTTCTCACTTAACCGGCCTTTCTAATAGCTTGGTAATCCCCAATTTTTCGAAACTCCCACCATTGTCAACCCTTCCCCCTCCTTCAATTCTTCTCTCCATATGTAATCTATAATTAATTTTTTAACTTTAGTATACTTTTATTCCTGAAGAAGTGAACATGGTTCACGAAACATGTTGATAGTATAAAATATAAAAATAAAGTGATGTAAACTAAGTTATTTTCTTTTAATAAATAAATAATGACATCACAAAGTAACAACCTTTTAGAAGAAGTTTTCTTCGAAAAATTATTATTTTTCCGTGAAAATAATGTGATTTCTATATTTTTTTAAAAGTCAGAAAGATTTCTTGCTAAATCAAAGTTATACCAACATTTTTGTCACGATTTTGTTTGTAATTCAAAAGTACAAAATTAATAAAGCTATATAGAGAAACTGTAAATGTCAATCCAACAATAGTCTGCATTTGTTCCAATATTATATAATCAAATAACTATTTTGTAATATTTATGGTAGGTACTAGTTACCTAAAAGAAATCATTTATGTCGAAGTATTAAACTCCACAAAGCGGCAGGTGCACGGCGTATATTATAACAATAGTAAAAGCGATAAAGATATGATTATTTATCGATTTACCAGTTGTACAACACACATATAAATCAATAGATACATTCTACTTATACTACCGCTGTAGAACTGTTCAGTGTTCACTGTTCGGTTACATTCCTAGAAAAGTAGTCAAGTGCCTAATAATGGTGTGCCGTGTAAGATTGGGCCATTACCATTGGGACTACAATCGATATTTCATAAGTTTAGGTGGTATTTGATTATAGTTATGAAATTTTAGGAAGCTGTGACGAAATTAAAAAAAAAAATGTTTTCTCTGGTTTTAATAGTATCCACAAGAGAACAACCCACGAATACCTACATGAATGTAATAATACATTAAAACTTCATACGGTGGAAGCTATTTAAAAATGATAGGCATGTTATTTGGAAAACATTTAGTTTATAATAACTAATGACATGTTTGCAATTTTTTTCTTTATTAGACAGAATATACTTTCTACCATCATTTTAATGTGATTTTTCGACTAAATTAAGCAAATTTTTAGATTTGAACCACCTACGAAACGTATTTTCAAAATAACTTAAAAATCCAAAATCGGAGTATAGTTGAGAAATGAAATAAATGATTTAAAACAGATTAAGTTATTTGGTAAAACCGTGAAAAACAACTTTGCCGACATTACTTTTTACAAATGTGTTAAAATTTTTGTCTGATGATCTTAAATAATAGTTTGGCTTTATCTCTGTAACGAAAATAATTCCTAATTTTCAAAAATAATATGTAAAGGAATTGATATTGTGAGCACTATAGGCTATAATTTAATCGGTAAAATAAAATTTACCTACTAAACATGATTCTATACTTAAATATCTATGATTAGCAAGGAATCTTAGGTTTGATTTTCACAACTTTTTCACAACACGCACTTGCCATATTGTCGTAAACCGAAATAATAATTGTTAACAATGTGTTTTCCGCATTCGCCGACAGAGAATAAGAATAGTGCGCGCGTTTTAGTTTTCGCGTTCCAAGTTTGAATTGACACAGCTTTCCCGCCACATGCGCAAACTGTGGATGGATTGTCTACGGTTATGGTGACACTTGTTTGTCTAGGTATTATTCGAGACACACTTTTATAGCCTTTTCGGAGCTATTGTGTTCTCCAATTAACACACACTGTGCGATTCGGAAATGTCAATATTCGATTGGCTGTCTCTTTTCAGGGTTGTACCTAAAAGCACTTAATATAATAACGATGGTTGATTTAATGTTTACTTCAAAATTGTTATGAATTAAGTTAAAATACTTAAAAAGAAGAGGACTGCCGGCTCCCTATGTGTACAGACTTATAGTATAGTCAAAGTATCATAATTATGCCTAACGAAGCGGAAAAACGATTTCACGGTGGATACTAGGTTAATAAAGTATTTCTAGGTTAATAAAATACAATCAAATATTTAAGAATAACCCACTGGAGGAAGTTTTGTAAAGATAAGTTAGGCACATCGGTATTATTTAATACCTAACAATTAAAGTGCATCATTATCGAAAAACAATTACTGACATCTTCTTTAACAAGGATGAAAGGCTTTGGTTTCCGCTTGTAAGAACCTACTTATAAAATTCCTGTGTCAACCCATAAGGTTGTATAAAATAGTTTTAATGTTACCAGAAATGATAAAAAAAAAATCAAGCGATTCATTGTTAGGTAAGCACAGTAAAAAAAATTGTTAGCAATGAGACAGAAAAATTAATTATTTTACGTGGCGTATCTTGAAATCTTGTTCAATAAAACAGTATTTTTTCCTTTGAAAAATTATATTTCCTTCGTAAAAATCTCTTCAAACTTTCTTATATTACAATGTCAGCTTATCTGCATATTTATTTGCTCGTTTGCAACCAAAATGTCAAAATATTCTTTTGTTTAAAAGCGATATAACAAGAATTCTTTTTTAACTTTCTATTTTTAGTATTATTTATGCAGTATGCTAAATCCATTCTTCTATCTCGTTTATTAAATGCCATTACAAAAAACTGTTAATAATAAATGCATTAGATCAGGAAAGAGACCTTTTCCAGACCGGCTTTAATTTAAACAACTTTAAATTTATTGATATTTTTTCCTCTCAAATAAATAAAACCATTGATTTTAAATACAATTTTAACATACAAACGGCCTTCACACATACCAATACATAAATATAATCTAATTAACAATTATAACCATACGATTTAATTTTTTTCTATTTAAATGGGATGCACATTTAAAAAAAAAGATGCTTTGGTGTAATGTAATATTTGAATTCGATACCTGCTCGCATTGTTTGCAATTAAGCACTTGTTAAATGATCAAGTTATGCCTAATACCTATTTGTTTTACGTTTTTCACATAGTTCCACCCATTCTCCATTAATTATTCCTTCTTATCTCTCTTATTAGAAATATTAAAAGCACAGCCCTATAATTGCTTAACTCTAAATATTTAACGAATACCCATCGCTCGTACGCCTCGAAGACAATAATTGCTTGCGCATACACTACTAACAAAAAAACACCTTTATCAAACAAATGGCGGCATCACGTATTTATATACAATGTGCCAAAATTTTCATTGTCGCGATGAATCAACAGCATAAAATAGGTATTTTTCAAAGAATCGATATTTCAATACTGAAATTCATCCGACTATCTCGGTTAAAGTCTAGCGGCGGTAAATTCAAAAGTTATGTAATAATATTTTTATAAAATATTAGAATATATTAAAAGTTTGGAATTAAAATAATTCTTATTAAGGAGAATCTCCTATCCTTATCGTATATTCCTCTTCCTCTTCCACTTACCTGAAATTAAATTAAAGACACAATAAAACTCTATTTCCAAACACCATTAGCATAAAATAGTTATTTAGATTCATTTCAGTTTACTATAAATATAATTGTATACTATGTATAAGCGGTTGATTTCATAGAAATAAATAACTTTACCGTGAAATCTAACGCTTTTGGTATTATTAGTCTCAAAACACGTATTTCAAAAATACAATAAAACCTAGCATAATCGCGTTTTTTAGAAATCTTATAGGAATCATACTATTACATATATCGAATTTACCTATTAAAATAATAAAGTAATCTTCACATGTTACTGTAAGTAAATATGTTAAGCATATCAATCTTCTAAAAGGTTTGTTCTGCGTATTTAACTTAAGCGGACAAGTCAAACAGTTTATCTGAAAAGTGTCTTTGTTCTTATCTTTTCAGCCTTCTGAAATATCGTTCGTTTCTTAAATGGTATATAAAACATGGTCGCATGTTTTAAAACGATAAATTATAAGGATAAAATCATCGGGTAAAGAAAATTAATGGTGTTAATAGCCGTTTGCTAATTTTAGTCAGATTGTTTGAATTTATATAAAATCGGACGCATTCAGAAATATAAATACATTTTAACGTTTCATAGTTTTTCTACAGTTTCTATCCGGTTGTTATGATATTTATTTTAATTGTACTTTCTTTAATAAGAACACGTTTAATACGAGTTGAAGAATTTTTACAGCGAAAAGGTAACCAAAAATTGTACACCTAATCTATAGACATTTTAACATATAACATTTGGAGAACAAGCACGTTGCAACTGAGTAATAGAATAAAAGTTAATAACCAGACATTTTTCAATTACCAATCGAAATACGGTCTATCTTTCTGACGAATATAATAACCATCTAACTATATTAAATGCATAGGCATAGTACCTGCTCCACAACTTACTTATTGATCATAGATACCTACATAATACTTTTCTGTTTAACATCACCACTTAAAAACCAAAGTACTGTTGATATATCCATGGTGGATGGTAATAGTGAACAATTTAAAACATTAAAAAATAATAAGCTAAATAACCCTTGCATTACCACCCGCATGAGTCCAGTGACTCCGTTGCAAAACATGCCAAAACCGCGCAGAGATTTATTCGCTTTCAACCCTCTGTGACTCTAAACGCCAAACAAAAATGAGGAAACGACCAAAAAGGCAAAAAACCCGGCGCGTTCACCTGTGGCGATAAAAGGTACAAAAAAAACTCCTACAGGACCAAGAGAATTCGGGCGAACAGGTTGTCGGACCCGTACCGTAAAAAACACCCAAAAACAACGAGTCGAGGGCCTCAAAAAATTTACGAGGACATCTTCCGTCAATCCGAAACAGCTGTCAGTTTGGTGTTGCGCTGATGTACGCCCGCGCGACTCAATCACTGCCAGGGGACAAGCGACTTCGCGAATCTGCGCCCAGGACATCTTGCTTAACTTATTGTTATTTAAGGGATCAATTTAAATTGCTTGTAGACAGATGTGGATTTTTGAAGCCGGGGTGGGGTTTTTTTATGTCCGAGAGTTTCATTCATCAATCTGGGAGCCGGCACGGACTTCGCATGGCGGGTTGCGCGCTTGTAAAGATTGTGCGCGTTGAAGTCGCCATACTTTGCTTTTTAGGTATAAACGAGTTCGTTTCTTTTTTATTAGCATGTGGAGTAAAAAAACAAATTTGAGTTGAACTTATTATTTAGATACGCCACGCAAATGATTTCCCAAATAACTTTCAGAAATTTTAATAGGTACCTACTTAAAAAAAAAATGTTTGTGTAAAAGTTTGAGTTATTAGAAGACATCTTGGAAATATCCTTAGTTGTAAATATTCTAATGATAGGAAAATATGCATACTTTATGTATTTTTAGTCGGTGTAAAATTTGTTATCATTTTCTAATAAGAATCCAATTTTAAGTGTCCTATTTGAGATTTTGCTAATCTTTTTACTAGTAAGAAAAGCAGAATTTGATACATTTCCTAATTTTATAAAAAATTCGTCCTATCAAATTATTTCTTTTAACCATGTGACATTTTAAGCTAAATTTCTAAATCGTTATTATCCGAGTACCTATTTGTTTTATCACTTAATTTTTATTCAAATGTTACACTTGATATTTATCTCAGCTCTCCTACACTTAAGCTACAAGTTAAAATTCAGCACAGATTCAATTATTATCATCACTTATGTCCTTTCTGCCAAATGTCATCTCTTTTACACAATTTTACACGACTGTCACTAAATATTATTAAATTGTCACAAAACAAACTATAAAACACAAAATTTCCTAAGTGGTCCAATGCAAAAATTTCCCTTTCGATACGTTGTGATAATGATTTCACTATTCAATAACTATGTCCAAAGTTCCACTAAAATCAATTATTTAACACTAGATTTGAATTGGTCTTGTTAATTCGTTTTGGCATTAAATTGTTTATATAAATGTCAGATTAGTTATTCTAATTTTGTCGCGGGAAATTCTTGCGTTCGGGAAAATTCGGCGATGTCCGTTTTTCGAATCGTCCGCGCATGCTCAAACCGTCTGAGCCGAACGGACTCAGCTGTTATACTGAAATCACCTTGCAAGGTCTGCTAGCCGCATCTCTGTCGCGCCTGTTGATGCCGGGTTACCGAGGGAGCGAGAGGGCCGACCAATGACCGGGGCGAGCAGCCTACCTGCGGACAATTGTTTATCACCTGTTATTTGAGATGGACGAAGAGACGGACATGCTGCGGCGTGGTTTTTCACTGGAGATGACTTACTTCCGTTATGTTTGATAAGTGCGAGATCTGCGGGAGCGCTCTCGGACCACATTATGCTAACTGCCATTTTTTGGTGACCATTAGATGCTATCTAATTCTGGCAAGCGGTGCTACAATACAGCGCTACGAAGATCTTATATTCTGCAGCCGATCTTGAGACTACACATTGTAATACATTCATACTGTGTTTCATATTTGACGAATAATATGTAGATATACATATAAATTCCATGACAGTTGGTCCCCCGATACTTGGCTCCCGGGCTTACATATATACAATATGCAGTCGGTTTAGGAAAAATACGATGTACCTACTTACACAAAATATAATTAAGTGTCCCCGAAGGGATGTGCATAGATAAAGGATGTACCGCCGAATAACAAAATTATAAAACATATTCAAGTGTATGCACAAGTGTATTACTGTATGCACCAATGTATAGAAAAACAAAAAATAGATACTGCAAATAAATTCATTTGATATCGATACCAACTTAATATTAAGGTAATTTAATAAACAATATTTTGACGCTCTAGAGTCCAAGGTGCCGACATGAGGTGCTTGAGAGGAATGGCAGGGGTTACGAAATGGGATCATATAAGAAACTTAACGATCCGAGATGATCTAAACATTGAACCACTGCTACTCTTCATGGGTCTACCATAGACAGAGGCCGAACAATCAGCACAAGACAGGGACGTATGGAGGAGCCTTGTCGATGAAATGGGTTACCGACCCGAATGGGACAAGGGAAGATGATGATGATGATGATATTTTCTATCGATATCACCAATCTCTTAAAAAAATTGTGTACTTTTAAGATGTTTATAATATGAATATTGGAACCATACCAATTTCGAAAACAGATGAAAAATTCGAAACCAAATGTTACATTTTTTGTAAAATTTCGATATGTGATTTAAATTAAAAAGTCTTTCATACTTAATATTGTCGGTTCTGAAGAACAATCTTGGATTTGCGATTTTTTAGTTTGCAGTAGAGCTTTTTAAAGTTTTGTTCCTGCATTTTTAGTGTTATTGTGATAAGAAATATCTGTAGTGTTGTTTTTGTATTTTGCATTTCATGTATTTCATTAAAAATTGAGAAAATGCAGACTTCTAAATTAAAAAATGAATCAAAAAATAACCCAACAATTTTTTTTTCAATTTTTAGCAGATCCGACATTGTTCTTCGGGACCGTCGAGTGTACGAGTAATTTTGAAACTGTGTAATGGAATCTTATGTAGGTAGCATACCTTTGTCATCCGACAGCTTATCTTCTCAGAGCAAAAGAACATCCTTCTCAGGATGGTGGAGATGGGGATTTGAAGTCATGCATATAAATGAAGCACCTATTTTACTAGTGAAATTTAAAAGAAACTTTATTGCACTTTGCAAGGGAAATAGCACCAAAGAAAGCTTAACAAAAAACATAAATACCTTTAGCATCTATCAATAGATTTGGAGAGAGAGATTTAACAAAAATTACGGTTAGTTTTTAATACCGCGTACGTCCCATTGTCGTGATTCTCCTCCAATCGTCAACAGCAATCCCCAAAACACCGTCTAGCACGTCATGGGGCCGCTTGGTTAAAGGGAGTCCTCCCAACAAAATAGGCACAGCAGATTCTCACCCATCAGGCGGCATGAGCAAATCTCACCGGCCAAAGGAACAGCAAATGAAAATTGGCGGGTCCAACCAGAGTCTAGGAGCCGCTCCATTAATAAAGGGAATCCACCCAACAAAACAGGTACAGCAGATTCTCACCCATCAGGCGGCATGAGCTTATCTCGCCGGCCAAAAGAAACACCAGCAAAAGAATCCTTGCGGGCCTGTTGATTCCGGTCTAAATTGACTTCAGCATGCGGATAAAACTATCTCACGGCATCCGGCGAGGGATTAAACAAAATAAATAGGCTTCAATGCCATTTGAGTCGTCACACACTCACATAACGTATAAAAATAATCTTTCTAGGCTACATAGCTCTAGTATATTGCTTAACAATCCCAATCGCCCCGAAAAAACTCCTCTCGCACCAAAAACTACGTAATGTCTTCCGCCATGATTCCCCGAATGACGTTTCCGATCTCCTTCCAGTTTGGCCAACCAACAAAGTTAAAAAAGAAAAAAAAAATGCATAGACAATAAACAGTACCTACTTTGCGCAGTACCTGCTCACGAAATAGATATGTTACAACTGAGAATGATAATAATATTTTATACCTATAATAATTCACAATAATGTAAATAATAATTCACTCCTATTTTATCTACCAAACGAAAACACAATTTTTCTGGAATATAATTCCTTGAAACTCTTCTCAAATATGCAATTATCAAAAGGTCCGCACCAAAATGGTATAAATACAGAAAGTGCGGACTGTTTTTCATGAGAATCTCAATAACGCAGAATTGCACGTGCTGGCATACCTATCTGTGCAACTGTGCATACGTGTCTGAAATGCAGTGGAATCTTCCACAATTTTTTTGTATCATGGAGTGAATTTAGTGATTCGTTTATCTCTCTGACATTTCAAAATATAACAACAATAACACAAAAAAGTTGAGTTTATATACATAATTTTTTATTCTTCTAATTTTAGCAATTTGCTTACTTTTATCCCATTACCTACCCCCAATAAAAATTATCATTTTGATCAAAGCCATGTGATTTTGTTCAGTGATGTAGCTATAGCATCCATAAGGGGGTATTCCCCCTATGGAGGGAGTTGGGGGATGTGTTGAGATATTGTTAAGAGAAAGATAGTTGCAAATAATATTATTGTATTTTCCTGAATTATATAAGTCTATCAGCACTACTGTACTTTTTTCCCCACCCACTCCCTGCCCTTATTTATAAGCCGCAGATTTTTTTTACTAAGTGTAATTATATTAACAGCTGTTGTGCAATCTTTAAAAGATATTTTCAAACAGCCGATTATTGTAGGTTTACGTGAAAAGTACCAAACAAAATTTTCAAATACCCTGAGCCTGGTGACTTTATCATTACCATTTTGAAATTTTTTTAAATATCCAGTAGCCTGGTGACTTTGTCATTCTTTTGAAAATTTTTCAAATACCCGGAGCTTGGTGACTTTATCGTTATATTTAATAAAAATGTTGAATTGAAGATAAAAGAAATGATAAAGGGAAGGAAAAAGAGATGAAATTGATAACCAAGATGTCTTTGGGTATTCAAAGCTGGTAAATAAAGCACTTTTATAATAGTTTTTGATTTATATCACCCTTCTTATGTTTAAGAATTCCTTCCACTTTGATCTTCATAAATCAAAATATTTCTTGTTTTATTTTTATATTTATGTAACCGCGCAAGAATCCTAACTGCTCCCAGTGAGACCGCCTGGAGCAATTGAAACTGTGACATCCCCAGTAGGGTTATGTTGTGAGGCTGAAGGTAGTGGGGAAGGAAAGAACATGTAGAAGAAGGTGCGGAAGTTCCTGGATAATCAGATCTAGTCACTAAATACAGGTAAAGTCATTTCAAATAACGTTTAAATTTTGTGGTCTCACACCATAGCGATACTGAGAGTATCTTCCACACTGGAACACAATGCAAATAATTATGCCTCACATTATTTTTAAATGATTAAATTGTGAAATAGCGCAAATCAATCAAATAATATTTGTGCTAGCCGAGATTTGATCTCGCGACCTACAGATCGCTAGTTTTTTAATTTTCAAAAATTATTTATTTTAGGCAGTAATTTTTAATCCATTATTTGAAAAACCACATTACATAAGTAGGTAAGGTACGGCTTTATAAGTTGGCGTATAAAGCGGAATGAAGTTACTCAAGATTGACATATTTTTTGTGGAATTAAAATCATGACCTGTTATTGTTTGTCATTTGTCCGGCGTAGTATTCATTATTTTATTTAATGCCAGCGTGGGTAGATCATTCAACACCTTACGAAAAGGCTTAACGGGCAGGTACTTCCAAAGTAATACAGGTTTTAGAGCTAAAGCTGTTAAATTGCATTAAAAAATAACTTATCGTGATTGTGCCTCTCCAAAGAGGTAGGACAATAGTGATAAACTATAACCATCGTGTTTGACCCATGAAAATTTATCTCGATGAACTTGTCAAAGAACTAAGATGAAAGTATAAGGAAAAATGGATCATCTAAACAATAAATATACGACGGTAGCAAGTAAATTTAGGAGGCGGGATTGGGTACCGCCGCCCCGGTTACCGTTAATTCGATAATTAACACCTCTGCCATAGGTGACCTCAAGTGGTTCGCTACCTTTGGTGATTTACCCGGGTTCATGGGTTTGGAGGTTTGTCCGGGTCTAGGGAATAAGGTATAGCATCGAATTAGCTCAGTGGTTAGTGCAAGGTTATAGACCTGGGTTCAATTGCTGGATGCGACCGTATCTTTTTCTGATTTTTCTGTATCAAATATTCGTTTTAGAGGTGCCAATATTGTCTTCAATGATTTTTATTTTATTGAATATTTTTGATACAATGCATAAAATAATGAAAAGTATATAAAAAAATCTTAATATAATAAACGTATGAACAAAAAAACTTCACAAAGGGATGCGCATGGGAATAATAATGATTTTTATTTTTATTTCTATGGTTAAAGTGAAGATTTTAAGTAGATATATGTAAATTAGGGATTTAAAAAGAGTAACTGATAAATGCAATTAAAAACTACAACACAATGACAGTCTGCACTATTATTATCGCATTTGTGAAAGTTTTATAAGAATGAATGTTTCAAGCGCAATTTAAAGAAATAAATAAAACAACAACAAGAAAAACATAGCAAACAATATAATGTATCTACTCTAAAAGCTGTCTGATATACTTAATGGCTTTTTTAAAATTTACGAGTGTAAGAAAAAAATATCTGTTTCAGTGTTTAATAATATAAATAAAATAAAAGTGGGAATATTCAAGATTTTTTGGAAATTATTATTTTAGGACTCGCAATGTGAGGTGACCTGTTATCTCTACCTAAGATTTCAAAAATATATAATGTGTGAAAGTAATTTAACTCTTACTTTAAATTATTTTATGTCCGGTTGTTGCTTAGCGATTTAAAAAAAAATTAGGAATTCTTTCATCAAGATTTATTTGTGTTACAGTGCCCATCATCAGACAGATGTGATGGACCATGTAACATTGTCCGAAACATTGGCTAAAGAAGGAGGAAGCCCAACACGACATAATACCCCAAAAATAAATCACGATTATGCTTTTGACAATGAAAATCTCAAACCATGCCCATTAAATATTTATTTTCTTCTTAATTAAATTAAATTATAATCTTTTATTTTCTTGGTGGTAGGTTGACATTTTATTTAACATTTTTTTAGAAATTATGCCAATAAACCATTAACTTTATAATAAAAATTATTAGATATTAAAATTCCAGAAAAAATTGTTCGGAATCACTTTGAAAAGCTTATGTTAGGTTAGGTTGTCAAAATCATTCCAATGAATAATATTTATTCCTTTGAAATATTAATATGTTACCTATCTCGACAATGGAATGAGTGGCGTAAGAACCTTCTTCCAAAGGGATGCGCATGTATCCAATATTCATGTTGCGTATTCACGCATCAGCGTCGCAAATAACTTTACGCTCAAAGTCCGTGCACGTCGCTACTAAAATCGCGAGACCCACGTCGCCGTCACCAATCATTGTTGAATTCTCAAAACGTCAAAAGTAAAATGATTTTAGTAGCTCACTCACCAAACAGTCGCTGTAGTTGTCATTTTTGAAGTAAAAACTTCTTTAGCACCGTTGTGATTTCAAACCCGATGAAAAAAAAAGAGACACTAAAAAGAGACAAACACATCTATAGGATTTAGCCTACGAGAGAATGAGATAGAATAATCGGTCTCCTCACTCTTGTTTCCTCACACTTCAGTTTTCTGAAGATTTCATTCACTTCTACAGCAAGTGAACTGCGTAGGTACATGATTTTATTTCCTGTCACTCATATAAAGCACTCGCGTTTGTTACAAAATGTCTAATACAAGACACAAGTGACGCCTTATTTAAAGTCTCCACGACGTGAATGGAAACAGTTCCGCCCTAGACTGACGCTAGTGGCGACAAGTTTACAAAATGTCACCTATGTGTACAAATCTTTTGGCAGAATTATGGCGGTAGTCTACTTGAATCTTCAAGTAGCGGATACTTGGGTATCCCTGTGGAAGAAAGGCCTTGGAGAACCGCTTGTTTTAGGATCAGACGGCCTGGGTCACGGTTTCGACTACCCCTCAGAGTAAAAATGTTACAAGTCAGTCGCCATCTTTAAGTTTTAGTTTTTAGCACAGTATTCCAAAAACATAATTCAAATTGTGGGATTCGGCTAAAATACAAAAGATACAAATTATGATATTGAGTTTAGAAAGTTATTACTTTTATAAATATATCTGTTAACAATCTTTCCGACTGGATGGGCGGATCAGCTGGAGTACCACACATCATTGTCTTGACATAAATAATAAGCTCTTTCTCATTATAAACTTCTTTTCATTACAAACGCCCAGTGGTTCATCGACTACCTACTATTATTTTTTTTACTTAAAAATTCTGTTTTGAAAAATGTTAAACCGAATATGTTATTTTATTTAGTGTCTACAGAATTGAACAGATAATTTGTAGAATAATAATTTATTAACCGATTTTAAATGTAACAAGGTTGCTAACGTCGAAATTTATGTGAAGTTATGTTAAGTTAAGTTATGTTAAGTTATGTTAAGTTATATTAAGTTATGTTAAGTTATGTTAAGTTATGTTAAGTTATGTTAAGTTATGTTAAGTTGTGTTAAGTTATGTTAAGTTATGTTAAGTTATGTTAAGTTATGTTAAGTTATGTTAAGTTATGTTAAGTTATGTTAAGTTATGTTAAGTTATGTTAAGTTATGTTAAGTTATGTTAAGTTATGTTAAGTTATGTTAAGTTATGTTAAATTATGTTAAGTTATGTTAAGTTATGTTAAGTTATGTTAAGTTATGTTAAGTTATGTTAAGTTATGTTAAGTTATGTTAAGTTGTGTTAAGTTGTGTTAAGTTATGTTAAGTTATGTTAAGTTAGGTTAAGCTATGTTAAGTTATGTTAAGCTGTGTTAAGCGATGTTATGCTATGTTAAGTTATGTTAAGTTATGTTAAGTTATGTTAAGTTATTTTAAGTTATGTTAAGTTATGTTAAGTTATGTTAAGTTATGTTAAGTTATGTTAAGTTATGTTAAGTTATGTTAAGTTAGGTTAAGCTATGTTAAGTTATGTTAAGCTGTGTTAAGCGATGTTATGCTATGTTAAGTTATGTTAAGTTATGTTATGCTATGTTAAGTTATGTTAAGTTATGTTAAGTTATGTTAAGTTATGTTAAGTTATGTTAAGTTATGTTAAGTTATGTTAAGTTATGTTAAGTTATGTTAAGTTATGTTAAGTTAGGTTAAGCTATGTTAAGTTATGTTAAGCTGTGTTAAGCGATGTTAAGTTATGTTAAGTTATGTTAAGTAATGTTAAGTTATGTTAAGTTATGTTAAGTAATGTTAAGTAATGTTAAGTTATGTTAAGTTATGTTAAGTTATGTTAAGTAATGTTAAGTTATGTTAAGTTATGTTAAGTTATGTTAAGTTATGTTAAGTTATGTTAAGTTATGTTAAGTTATGTTAAGTTATGTTAAGTTATGTTAAGTTATGTTAAGTTATGTTAAGTTATGTTAAGTTATGTTAAGTTATGTTAAGTTATGTTAAGTTATGTTAAGTTATGTTAAGTTATGTTAAGTTATGTTAAGTTATGTTAAGTTATGTTAAGTTATGTTAAGTTATGTTAAGTTATGTTAAGTTATGTTAAGTTGTGTTAAGTTGTGTTAAGTTATGTTAAGTTATGTTAAGTTAGGTTAAGCTATGTTAAGTTATGTTAAGCTGTGTTAAGCGATGTTATGCTATGTTAAGTTATGTTAAGTTATGTTAAGTTATTTTAAGTTATGTTAAGTTATTTTAAGTTATGTTAAGTTATGTTAAGTTATATTAAGTTATGTTAAGTTATGTTAAGTTATGTTAAGTTATGTTAAGTTATGTTAAGCTATGTTAAGTTAGCTTAAGTTATGTCAAGTTAGTCAAGTTACGTCAAGTTATTTTAATTATATTAAGTTATGTTAAGTTACGTTATGTCATGTTATTTTACGTTATGACATGTCTTGTTTAGCCATGACATGTTTTGTTAAGTTATGACATTATATATCAAGTTAATTTAAGTTAGGGGGCATACATTAATTACGTGAGCAGTTTTTCTTCCAATCTAGACCCGCCCCCCCCCCCCCTTGGTGAGTTATTATTTGGGCCACGTCGTATATTCTTTTCAAGTAAACGGAGAGATTTTCCTGGACCCCCCCCCTTTTTGAGCTCACGTAATTAATGTATGCCCTCTTATGTTAGGTTATGCTATTGTTGACCTTTTCCACTCCTGAATCCAGTACAGACCATTGAATCTGCTCAAAATAGAACTTCGATGTTTGAAACTATTTGATCAATTTCTGCAGAAGTAAGTCAAATCGAGTACACTTCGGGCACACATACACGCCCAAAACGCACTTCTTTAATTTTAATTCTTCAGTGATCTCCAGGTATTCGAAAAAAATATTGTTTAATAGCCACCTGTTTTAAATCATTGATCTCACAATAAATTATTAAATGTTGCAAAAACTTCAATTAAAACCTATAATTAAAAATACTTTTACCAATATCTGAATGAAGCATATAATCAACAACTTTTGCCGCAGTTTTAATGATTTTGTTGATTCATTCATTCATTTGAACAAATTATGAGATGTATTTTATGATTTCCTTAATGACGCTGATAACTTCAACACGTTCCATTCGCTGAGGCTTTGAGAGTATAAACACAGATGATCTCATGATGTTGAGGCATTTTCCGTTGTCATCCTTTTAAGTACTGGTTTACGATGCGGAGGTTTCGATTTCCAATCTTATAGAAGTGCAGTTTTAGGATATTAAGTAGGTTAACTAGCCTGTGTTGCATACATTCCTAATGGCTTTCAGATGGTAATAATTTTACAAGATTAAATACCGTTTCAACTTCGCGGTAAGCACAGGGGATAAAAGGCCACAAAACTATGTTCTTTCTTACACAATCTTTATCTTTCTTCACAGTTTTCCTCAATATATTCTATAAGTACCTACCAATAATATGTATACTTCCGTTATTCTGATTTATTTCGTGGATTAACACATATTAAAACATAATTGTCATGAAATAATCAGAATCACAATTTTATCCAAATGATTAGAAATGAACTCATCTGGAAGGACACAATCTGGAATGCATTTTGAATTTAAACAAGATCGGAATTTTTTCCTTCGTCTGTATAATCTATAATATAAAAAAAATCGCTAAATGTGTTGGTAAGCGCAAATCTCGAGATCAGCTGAACCGATTTCGCTAATTCTTTTTTCAGAATATTCCTTGAAGTACGAGGATGGTTCTTACGGAGAGAAAAATTAAGAAAATTGGGCAGAAAATTGAATAATTTCAGAAAACCCGCACGTTTGACAGTTCGTGTGTTTGAGAATGACATTTTGCAAAACAATAATTGTTAAATCAGGATTCTATTTTTGAAAATCTTTAAGTCGAAAAATTTATTTAAAGTAGGCACTCCCCTAACAGTTTGAATCGAATCAAGAATTTTAGATATTTATTATACATTAAAAAATTTAATATACATTAAAAATGGAAATTTGAATAAAAATGTTAAAAGGTAGCATGTGGGCTGTTTAAAAATTGAATGTACTGGGATTGAATATATGGAACGCGGGAGGAGGGTTGGCGGGACGAGGGAACGGGAAAGGGAAGAGGAAAGGCGGGGAAGGTGGAAGGGGAACGCGGGAAGGAAGAGGAGGACCTGGGAGGGGGGAGGGGAACTCGGGAGGGGGTTCGCGGGACGGGAGAAGGGGGGGGGGGAGTGGAGTGGGGAGAGGGAATGTGGAGGTGACAGAGTAGGAACACGAGAGGGGAAGAGGACGCAGGAGAAGAAGGGGAGGCGGAAGGGGAACAGGACGAATGGAAAAGAACACTCAGGGAGAAACAATTGCTTTATTAAATGGCATAGAAACGCATGCCGGGACCAGCTAGTAATTAATAATAACATTATGATTATTATTAACAAATCGTAAACAAAAAGTTCAAATTTCAAACATTGACGAAAAAATGATGCAGTACATGGTAGAATCCAAATGGAGAACAATCAACAAGGGTGTGCCTCAAGGAAGCATTCTTGGGCCCCTCCTGTTCCTTATATACATAAACGAACTTCCAATTATTGCTGGCACAGAATGTTCAATGTTTGCTGATGACACTGCTTTGTTGTTTGAATGTAATGAAGACGTTGACGAATTTAATAAACATATTAACGAGACTTGTCAATCAATAGCAAATTGGCTGTTATCACAAAATCTGTCACTCAACACTAACAAAACTCAAGTTTTACAATTTTGTCCAGTGCAAGCTACACCTATAAACATAAATGTAAACTTCAATAATAATATTATCGAACCTTCCCAAACTTGTTCACTGCTGGGAATACAACTAGATGCAAATATAAACTGGAAAGAACATGTATCCAAAATAGTAGCCAAAATCAGTAGCTTTTCTTTCGTTCTAGGTACACTGAGAAATATATTAAACATCGAATCGGTAATGGCCGCATACTATGGTTATGTATATTCAATAATAAAATACGGAATTATCTTTTGGGGAAACTCAGTAAACGCCAAAGATGTTTTTATCATCCAAAAAAGATGTATAAGAAAAATGACAAACTCTGCTAATCGGGATTCATGTAGACCTATATTTAAAAAATTGAAAATTCTTACAGTCACCGACATATATATAATAGAGTTATGCATGTTAGTGCGATCATCTCCAGAAAAGTTTCCACAAAAAAACTCTACACATAAACACGCTACAAGGTTTACAGAAAATTTATCAATACCAAGAGCAAACAAAACAATTTTCCAAAAAGGACCCTTTTACATGGCCATTAAAGTATACAACAACCTTCCACACGACATTAAACAAATACAAGATACACTCAGATTTAAGTCATCACTAAAAACATTCCTCCTGAACAGGTCTCATTACACATTAAGTGAATACCTCACATAGGTACAACTGTTTTATGTTTACGTTTATATAAAAAATTAAAACAAATTCCCTTTGTATTACACCACTTTTATATTTTTTGTGTTCAAATCTGTACAACATGTTAGGTTAACTGGAAGAAATAGGATATAGGTACCTATAAGTTATACCTTTTGTACTAAATGTTAATTTTGTACAATAAATGATTTTGATTTTGATTTTGATTTTGATTTTGATTTTGATTTTGATTTTATGAAAGTATGAAAAATACGTAACTTAACGTAAGTATGAAAAATACTTGGAAACCAAAACATATAATTTAAAACAAAAAAAATATTATCTATATATAATTTAAACGTGAACATCAAAATATAACCTGCACACAGTACCTACCTGCAGGAGGACATATGTATTATAATAGAAATAATAATAATAAATGTAGATGTGATTATAAAGTAGGAAAAAATAGGTGCCAATATAAATACGCAAGTACAAAAAAATAATGTAGCTGAAGTGATTTACATTAAAGTACAATGAGAATACAATGAAAAATAACATAATCAATACAATATTGATATACTTACTAGTAAAACGAAATAATAGTCTAGGTTTATAGTACCTATGTAAAAATTCACTAATTTCAACATCATTTTTCAGTAATGCTGATTTTAAAATATCCACAGAAAAAAATTATTACCAAGGCTATGAAGTCTCTGTATGGGCGAGTTGAGGCAATAGTTCTTCATGAAAAGGAAATACACTTTTTTTATTCTACTGCAGGTACTTCGACCATTAAACAGTAACAGACTTTTAATGTGAATACCTAAGATAAGGTTTGGAAGTAGGTTCGTAGCTTTTGGATACCATTTTTTTACGCAGCAAAGTAGGCCCTGAGAAAAATAATTTCCCTCGGGGCCTGTGTCATCTTTGAAGATGCTGTGTGGAGGCTCTTTTTGAGGACAGGAAGAAGTGAATATGGGTCATGGTCGTGAGGATCCCCATGTTGTAGGATGGAGGAACCACAGAGGCCGGCAAATTATTCCACAGTTGAGCTGTTAAACTAAAGCGATCCGTTCTTATGTGACAAATATGAACCAAGTACATATGATGGGCGCGCGTTTGGCGTGTTTCCCGACTATGCACCGGTACAAATGGATTAATGACGCTAGTTCCTCGGATCGTCTTCCATCGTAATACCGGTAGAACAAATACGCCTGAGTTCTAAAGATTGCAATCCGTTTGTTAAGGTAGGGGAATCTATCAAGTGGACCGCCGGCCGGCGTAGTGCAGCGGTAAGACTCTAGACTCGCACTCCGATGGTCGACGGGATCGATTCCCGGCGTGGCAAATAAATTTTATTTGGTTAATTTGTGTTATTCACAATTTATTCGTTTAAAATAATCTATAGTATATTTGCGGCACGTTCGAGAGTGGAAGATACTCTCAGTATCGCCCTGGTGTAAGACCACCATTCAGAATTGAAACGTTGCTTGAAATGGCTTTAGCTCTGTTTGGTGACCAGATCTGAATAGCCAGGTACTTCCCCACCTGCATCTTCCTTATCTCCGTCCCCTCCCCACTAACTTCAGCCTCAGAACATACCCCAATTGGGGATGCCAAAGTCCCACTGGCTCCAGACGGGAGCATAAGGACTCTTGTGCGGTATTCATGTAAAAAAAGCAATGTTTCGATTCCGAATGGTGGTCTTTCGTCATGGCGATGCTGAGAGTATCTACAACTCTGACTTATAAATAAAATTATCCTTAAAGAAAACCCAAATTCAAACTTTAAGACTTTAGTGGTCAGTATACAGGTACATTTGAACATGACAAATTTAAAGAATCCCAAAACTAATTAAATATTTATCTATAAAATGAATGGGCAGCTTGTAATCTATCCGAGCAAGCATTGAATACAGAGAAGATAACTTCTGGACCAACTTTCTCTAGTCACCCGGCATCACACGTGCGATCCCCGGTGCCTCATTAATTCAAATATGGAATCAATGGGTCCGGACAACAATTCCAAATTGGAATCCCGCGGCCATCGGGCATCTCGGCACTGGACGGTAGGTAGCTGAGGTATGTACCGGAGGCTGTGCTTGGTGCCTGGTTGCCACCGACTCTTATTATCATCACTGTGACCGCTTCCGTCCTACAGCGCATGCGCCTACGGGCAGACGTGATGCTCCTGATAATGGTTATAATGTATGTGCAGCTCTCTGATGTTTTACAGGTGGCGTAAGGTGGGGTGAACGGATGGTGCTGTTTGAAACAGAAGCGCTTTTCATGAAGAGCTAAGTTAATCAAAGATATTTTTTGCAAAGATGTCAGTACGTTTTATGTGTTAAAGATGAAGAAAAATGGAAAGTAAATCTTGTTATACTGCGGAAATTTATATTTTTAATAATATAAGAAAGATACTTTAAAAATTATTGTTATTTTAATTTTATTTAAAATGTATTTTTTGCATCTTACACGGTGCATAATAAAGAAAATAATAAAAGCGCCTTTTCTCTTTATGGTGAGATTATAAAGAAACAAAACACATTTTTTTTAGCTGGGGGTCCACCTGGACCACTTTGGGAATCATTGGTGTGGAGGTACCGACAGGCCGCGAATATTTTAGCAAAAAACAATAAATTAAAAAAATCTTCTTTTGAAATATATTAAAAATATTTATTGAAGACTTACCAAATACGTATACGTATTGTACATATACATATTGTATATCGTTTGTGTCACTTTTCGATTTTCTAAGTAGTCGAGTTTGACATGAAAAGTCGTAATTTAGAAGAGCTTGTTAACAAGCTCATTTTGTATGGCCGGCCTCCTAAGCACTGCTACTTAGAGCTTGTAAACAAGCTTATGGCACAATATAAGCTGAAATTCTTGAATGTTTTCGAAAACAATATCGATCGTCCGGTTGATTAGCCAGATATCTGCGAAAAATGGAAAGATGAACTGAGTATAAAGTATTTTTATGTGTAGTCAGATTACTCATAAAAGCAACCAAATATTATAGACCTTATTTTAAGGCTTATAAATACTCGTATTTAGAACACAGACACAAATAAATATGGACATATTCATTTATGATGAGCATTCGAATATTACTTTCCTTTTTTGCCAGAAATAAGTTAATTATAACCTCTTGTACCATTAGTTAAGTAATTTTTTTCTGAAATTCCAGCGGTGTTATTACCATTGATTTTCAACCCTCGACCCGTCGCGTGGGGTCTTTAAAAGCCCAGGTTTTACAGAAATGCTAATTATGTTCATTTAAAATGTTCCCACTAATTTCTTACTTTAGGTAGCTTCCTAAAAGGGACTATACTTGACGCAAGCACCGAGAAAATTTAGTTTGCGCATGTGCGATGTGAGATACAGACTTGTGTTTGGGCGTGAGGCTAAAAAAATCAACAAAATACCATGAAAAATCAAGTTTATATGTTTTTTTTATTGTATTTTGTTGATTTTTTTGTTGTAATAATAATAAGTCTATATCAACCTCAAATAGTTATGAGTTTGATGAAATTGGTTAGATTTTTTTTAAAAGATTTCTATTAAAAAATATGATTCAAAATTTCAAAAAAATGTTCCTTGTTGATTTTTAAACTCTTGCATTGAAAAGAAATAACAAATTTTTAACATTTCTTTTTATTTCAAAGCAATCATTATCACCTGACTGTAATCAGTTAAAATGACATATAAAATGTATGCTACAACAACAATTTAATCATATTTATTTTTGGGGTCCTAAGCGACCCCACGCGACACCTCGCGTTACAAAAAAGGCGCGACGGGCGGAGGGTTAAGAAATTTCGCAAGAAAAACAAATGATTCACCAATCTGTGACAATTTTAAAGGTTTTTCAATAATTAAATGAATGGTTTTAAAACGACAAGAAAAAATAAAACAGCACGAAACGAAATACTATGATTAAAAAAATGATTCGTTATAAAGCGCAACATAATAAATTTTACTATAATATTGTAAAATGCAAAAAAATCACAACAAATAAATGAGTGTGTTACAATATAATTAGTGGCATGTATTCACCCCACATTGCCGTAATATTATTTCTATATTCTATGAACACAGTTTGTCCGGTGAACAAACCACATTGCTCTGACTACTTTGTGCGTATTACTTGTATGAGAAGTGACTACCTGTTGGTTACATTGTATATTGTACACATATATTAACGACATATAATGTTGTTTCTAAGATGACTATTAGCAACTTTAACCAGTTATAGAGCATCCTGAATCAAATGAAAAAACACCTAAGCTGTGTATTTTCGAATAGACATTTTTTATTGTGAATATCGTATAAGAACTCCACCCGAATTTTGAGTCAATGGGACTGTGACATTTGACAGAAGCTGAAGAGAAATGGAGTAGAGGAAGGTCTGGTCACCAAGCATGATTAAAGTCATTTAAAAAAAAATATATATAATTTTTAATTTTTTTTTTTATTTATTTATTTTAGGGAAAGTTGACAGCAGATCTGATATTACACAATAAAACAATAGTAAGATAGTTAATTATGCCAATTATGAACTTTCCACTGATGATAGTGAATGATTAATAAAGTGTGACATTATAAGGGTAAAATAAAAAAAAAAATCATCCTTTATAAATCTTGAAAGCTCTGCCAAAAATATGGGTCTCGTAGTAAACCAGCAAAAGACCAAATACATGGCTGTAGGATGCACCCAACAAATCCAAACTCTCTCATGTGGAAAACAAAATTTCGAAACGGTACCAAGATTCACATACCTAGGCTCCCTGATAACAAACGACAATAATACCACAGAGGAGATCCAGAAACGCATAGTGAACGCCAACCGCTCTTATTTCCGCCTACAAAACCTATTAAAGTCCAGCTGGTTGTCCAGAAACACGAAGATATTAGTGTATAAAACACTTATCAGACCATTACTTACGTACGCAGCTGAGACTTGAGTACTAACTAAGAGGAATGAGCGAGCACTGGACGTTTTTTAAAGAAAAATTTTGAGGTGCATCTTCGGACCGGTTCTAGAAAATGGATTTTGGCGCAGACGTTATGACGCGCAGACGTTATACGTGAACAATGAGCTCTATACTTTGTTTAAGGAGCTAAACGTCGTAAAATTTATAAAATCCTCGAAGACATATCTATCTTGGAGCTTCCAAACTGGAGACAGCTGGCACAAAACCGAGATGAGTGGAGGAAGACTCTTGAGGAGGCCAAGACCCACCAGGGGTTGTAGAGCCAATAGTGATGATGATGATGACATTGTAAGGGTGTTTTCTTAAATTAATTTTTTTTTTTACAATATATGAAAGGGGAGGGGGGATGAGGAACATAGAATTAGGATTAAGAGGCAAAAGACGGGAATATATAGGGATTAAGCTTTCTAGTTTGAGTCATGTTGCTTACTGAGTTTTCGTTTTATGTCATGTAAAGTCGAGTTAAAGATGTCAATGTGGTAATAATTTAAGTTAAATGAGTGTGTGGATCTATATATAAATGAGTTCTGTTTGGAGTTGGTCTTGCAAAGAGGGAGATTAAAAGTAAGTGACTGTCTGCTGTTGCGATTTGGAACATGGAATGATAGACGTTGAAGAAGATCAGGACTATCAATTAGGTTATGTGTAATTTTAAATAACATTACCGAATTTGCTATATTTCTTCGGCAAGTTAATGTCTGCATATTGAAGAACTTTGCAGAGTCTTCATTACTAACGTGAGATCGAAAAGAGCGGAAGTGAAGGTACCTTAAGAATCTATTTTGTACACTTTCGATTCTATTTTTGTGTGTTGCATAGCCTGGGTTCCACACTTGAGATGCGTATTCAAGGATACTACGAACATATGAGAAGTATAGTGTTTTTCAAAGTATTAAGCTCTGTGAACAATGCTCGCTTAGCTACAAAACCTTCTTTATTACATTATTGTATTACTTTTATATATTTTTACATTTTATTAACTTTCCTGTACATTTAATTAATTTATCTTTACACTTTCCTAAAGTCTCTATTATTAACAACAGTAAACTATTATTAAATATTTCAAGCGTAAAGGCATTATCTTTGAACATAAATTTTATTATCGCCATTACATTAAATGTTAATTTCAACCTATTACATAAACATGCAGAACCCGTTGTTATAAACGATGTGACTAAATCGTTTATATATTTTATACAAATAACTCTGTTTTCACTACAAACAATATCAATAGTAGAAATACCTGAACAAAATATTAGAATAGCACCCTATATAAAATGTTCTAAATCAATTATTAAAAATGGAAGATAACATAATTAATACTTTAGACAACATTTCTCAGATTCAGTGCATCGAAACAAATAGCTCTATAGAAGTTCGAAAAACCCTAAATCAATCTAACCTAAAAATATTTTCCATGAATATCAGAAGTATGAACAAAAATTTCACTGAACTGATGATATTACTTACCGAACTTGACTCAGACTTTGACTTGCTTATTTTGACCGAATGCTGGATCAAAGATAACTATATTCCAAAAAACATAAAAAACTATAACCAATACAGCACCCAGAACAATCAATCTCAAAATGATGGCGTCATTATTTACATAAAAAATCATATACATCACTCTGTAAAGGAAATCACAATAACTAACTCAAACGTACTCAAACTCGAAATAGAAAACAGCGTTACTATACTATCTATATACCGATCACCGAGCACATCCAACATAACACCATTTCTAAACGCACTTAATCAATTTTTGGTATGTATTAAAGAACATGAAAATGTCCTTATTATTGGTGACCTTAATGTCAATATTATAAATACAATGCATCCCCAAGCAAATGAATACATAAATTTACTAACTCTGCAAGGATTTCTCCCAGCTATTACAGCACCGACTCGTGTAACAGAGTTATCTGCCAGTTGCATAGACCACGTTTTTGCCAAATGCAAACGAAATATCAAATCTTTAATATATCAATGTACTGTTACAGATCACTACGCCACTATCACTTCCATTTCCCATAAAATACCAAAACCACCAGCATCTACTATACAACAATACAAAATTTCATATGACACTCTCTTCAAACTAGTCTCCGAGGAAAACTGGTCAAATTTCTATAAACTTAGTGACCCGAACCTAGCATGTAAATCTCTCATCAACACCCTTCATAAACATCTAGAAAACGCCACATTAAACCCAAACAACCATCAAAATAGACATAAAATTAAACTAAAACCCTGGATAACAAATGGCATTCTACACTGTATACGTAAGAGAGACAAACTTCATAAATATTGTAAAAATAATCCCACTGACTATGAATCTCTATTATTCTATAAACGATACAGAAATGCTTGTAAAAAAATTGCATGTAGGGCCAGAGAAGAGTATTATGGGAAACAGATAGATGAAGCTGCTAATGATAATAAACAAATCTGGAATATTATCAAAGAAATATGCTATACAGAAAAAGTGACCACACCCATAAATACGATCACCATCGCAAATAAAACATTTAGTGCAACTGAAAACTCAGAAACAATTACAAATCACTTCAACCAATTCTTCTCCACAATCGGATCAGACCTAGCTAATAATATCCTTAAAAAAATAGAACATCTGAAGATAACCTTGCTAATAATATCTCTCTCGATAATCTCAGTTATAACCTTTTTAACCTCACTCCAACAACAGAACAAGAAATCACTGAAATCATCTCCTCACTCAAAAACACACACTCCACGGGAATTGACAATATATCCACTAAACTAATTAAACACCTCAAGCCAATCATCAGTAAACCCCTCCAACATATCACAAATCTAAGTTTTCGAACTGGCCTCTTCCCAAGCACCCTAAAACATTCAACCATTATTCCTATCTTTAAATCAGGGGACAGATCTTCTGTGAATAACTATAGACCAATATCCTTACTGAGTCCGATTTCAAAAATAATTGAAAAAACAGTTAAACGAAGACTCTACAAGTTTCTTGAAGATAATAAAATCCTGTCAAATAATCAATACGGCTTCCGCAAAGGTCGTAGTGCCTCAGATGTAATTGCAAACTTCACTAAATTGATTTCTGACAAACTCGATAAAAGTCGCAAACCCCTCGCTGTATTCTTGGATCTAGCTAAAGCCTTTGATACTGTATCTCACCGCATACTTCTGAAAAAACTCCTACAGATAGGAATAAAAGGCATTCCCCTTAAATGGTTTGAGAGCTATCTAACACACAGGTCCCAGTCAACTATTATCAACTCGGCTAAAGAGCATAGAAGTACAAGTTTACCATGCACATATGGCGTGCCCCAAGGCAGTGTTTTAGGCCCACTTCTCTTTCTAATATACATTAACACGTTATGCAATCTGAATACTGGTGGCACTATTATATCTTTCGCCGATGACACGGTTATCGTATTTGATGACGACGATCTAAATTCAACCTTTGAAAAAGCAAATCAAGGCATGAAATTAGTTAAAAACTGGTTAGATTCCAACCTCCTAACTCTTAATATAGATAAAACAAAGTATCTACTTTTTTCCATACGTAAACCAAATCTCCCCCATAACTGCCAAAAACTTACCATACATTCGTGTTCACAGAACCTTAACACACCTACATCACCTCACAAAAACTGCTCATGCGATAACCTAAAATTATCAAACGAAATTAAGTACTTGGGAGTTATCATAGATGATCAATTACGATGGGAGACACACATAAATTCTGTAACAAAAAGACTTCGCAAATTATGTTACATTTTCTACTCTCTTAGATCTATCCTTAACCTACAAACACTAAGATGTGTTTACTTTGCACTTTTTCAATCAATTGCTACATATGGTATTATAGGATGGGGAGGTTGTGCATCATCAATTCTTCATCCCATGGTCCTAATACAAAAACTATTGTTAAGGATAATATTCAAATGTAACCCATCACACCCATCAGAACCACTTTTTAAAAAACTCACAGTATTAGACATCCGACAACTATACATAAAGACGATTCTCATACACATATGGAAAAAGGATTTGATGAAAACAACACAACAAAAAATTCGCACCCGGTACTCATCCCAACTAAAATGCATAATTCCTCCAACAAAAACTGCCTTCGCACAGCGCCAGTACTCTTACATTGCGCCCAAAATGTTCAATTCACTGAGTATTGATACCAGGAAATCGAAAACTGGCGATAGTTATATCACAAGTGTTCAGAACTGGTTGATTGTAAAGGGAAGGAACTATTTTAAAGAATGCCTCACATCATTAATTTAAGCTAACTTGAATTAACTTAAATTAACTTGATTACCTAAACTAACTTAATAAACTTAACTTAACTTAACACTTTCTGCTAAAACAGGGATAGATGTCTAATTTTATTATTAAGGTCAACATTTGCCTAAACTGCTTTTATTACTGTTATCTGTATAATATAATATACCTTATTACTTCATTTATTTGGAGGAATACATCATTTTATTTTATTATCATTTATTTATTACCATTTTATTTTATTTTCATTGTGAAAATATAATAAAGCTCAAAACTTTATTTTTTTTTATCAAAATGGGAGAAAAGAAAATCATTTCTTAGCCCTTTCCACTACAAGTCTTTTTTTATTTTTTTTGTTCTTTGTTTCTTGGTTTTATTTCACCAGCTCCACGACGAAATTGTGTATTCAAGTATTAGTTACTTTTTATAAATAAAATTGATAATAGATTATATACCTCCAACAAAAGTCTTTTGTCTATAAAGAACTAAATGTAATTAGCTGAAATTTTAAATACTCTTAAACTATTTACTTAAAACTGTTTGGCACCACTGTGTATCGAATCCGATGAAGTCCCATATGTACTTCCCAGCACTAAACCATGGTAACAATAATTATTATTTAGTATTCGTCGGATTGAAACATGAACAACTATACTATATACTACATACTACAGTACAGCTGTACAATGTAATTCGCCGGACTTGAAGAATAAAGCCCAACATTTAATTGTACTAAAATTGGTGTTAAATAATGTAGATTTTCAACATAAAAATCCTTTCTCATGTGCTTACCATATACCTAGTACTCACTTTGATGTTATACTCGTAACTCTTTTAAATTAAATTATTTTATACTATTTTGTATTCTATAATATTCTTTAATATTGTATTATTTTATGCATATGTATATTTTCTTAATACTCTCACACATTCTTTATATTGTATATGATAATTTACCGTATAAAAAATCGACCACCACAACACGGGCATGTGCCTAGCATGGTGGTCGAAAAATCTCCAACTTTTGTACAAAAAGATTTTTTCAATGAATAAAGAAACTTTAAAAAAAAAAAAAAAATTGTTTACAGGAACGGATTATGAAACCAAGCATAGAAGATGCATTAGTGACTATGTACCGCACATTAGGGAGGCGGGTATAAGTACAGCCGATCCGGGAACCATTTTTTGATTAACCAACACCTCTACCATTGATCACCCTGCCGTGACTTAGCAAAGGTACTCGGGTTCATGGGGTAAGGTTTTCCTAGGTCTTGGCGGCGGATGACCTAGACACACCGAATCCCAGATTTCTACCCATTCCTTGCAGCTTTTTCCTTTCCAGAAATATCTATACTTCCTTTCCTTAAAAAAACCTCCACACTGCGTCCAAAAAGATGGTAGGCCATGAGGGAAATTATTTTTCTCAGGGCCTCCTGTGAGGAGCTAATGTAAAAATGGATACCAGCTGCTCTAAAACGTCTACTGCCAGAGACTATGGCATCCCCGTTATTGTTGTAAGACTGAAGGTAGTGAAGAGGGGAAGAATGTGGGGATTTAGGGACTGTTCAGATCTGGTCACCAAACATGGCTAAAGCCATTTCAAACAGGGTTTAAATTGACTGGTTGTCGTGCACCAGGGCGATACTAAGAGTTTCTTCCACTCTGGAACGTGTCGTAGATACACCATATGTCACTAAATGAATAGATTGTGAAATAATACAAATTTTAAATAAAACTCACTTGCTGACGCCACGCGCCAGGATCTGAAACCGCGACCTCCGGATTGTTAGTCTAGACTCTAGACTCTAGAGCCTTGCCCATCGACCATGGAGGCCGTCAAATTTGAAGCCACGCAACTTTTCGATTCTGAACATTGGTCTTTCACCGAACGATGCTGAGAGTATCTACAACTCTGAAACCTTTCACAAATTAAAATTTTCACAACCTATTTAAAATGTTAAATTAGACGATATTTATTAAATTCCATATATTTTCGCACACCTGGATTTGAACCCGTTACCCCCTAATGTCAGTAGTGATATTATTATCGTTAGTAAAATACGGCATCTGAGCATTGGACCGTACGGAGCGACCTGCTCCAATTGTGCCCATACACAAATCCAATCTCTTGCCCAAGACCGGACCTGTCATACAAGATGTAAATTTATGGATTAAAAGAGAAAATAATCTCTTGTCATTAAACGTGCAACTCTATTAAATAGGCTTAATTCTGTATTAACAACCAATTGGTAACTGTTTTTTGGGAGATTTCATCATGGCCGCAAAATCATGAATCAAATAACTTAAGCATAAAAAGTCAACAACTAATTCTGTCAAATAAGTGATTTAGATCCCTCGGCCATATATTTGAATCGGCCAGTTGCGAAATTTTAAAACCTCATTTAGTATCGTGTTAATTATTTAAATTGTGTAATTGGCCGGTTCTTGATATTAGTTTTAATAAGTAGAGCTGTCATCGTATAAGGACACGTATTCCATTACTTTAAACACACCTTGGAAGTGTGACATGTGGAGTATTTAATATATGATTGTAAATAATACTGTAATCATGGTTTCTTTGCATAAATTTACAGTTTAATAAGACAATCATTGGTGTTTGATTATGGTGTGTGATTATTCGTTTGCACTTAAGAGCGTTTAACCAGCCAGCGGACGAAAATCCACATTTCGTCGAAAGTTGTTCTTACGATTGTGCAGGGCGGTTACAATGAGAAAGATTAATTATTCTCCGTACCACCTTTTTTAAATTAAAACTCAATATCGAATTTATTTCAATCCAAATTAGCTTTAATTTATATCTTCATCCAAAAATGCTGAAAGGCGTGATGATAAAACTATTAAAATAATGTATTTTTTGTAATTATTTTTTGATTATAAGTATTTATCATTTTTCAATAATATCTAAATTTAATAAGAATGTTAAAAAAATCTGAAATATATTAGTTTATAAGTGCGCAAATAAATACACAAATGGACCAATTTTCGTCAAGAAACACATGTACGTACATATTTTTTAATGATTTTATTGAAACTAAAATTAAAATTCTAAAACATGCGTTTGCTAGATAATGTATTGATTTATTTTACTGCATGATTATATTATTTGAAATGGGTGTGGTATAATACAAAATCTTTTTTGAAAATTTAACAAATCTGCAAACGACCTATGGAATAACCTTATTATACTAAAAATTTAAAAATTTTCTCAAAATTTATTACATAAAGATATTACTAGATAAAAGAACAATCTTTTGAAATCCATTTATAATTTTTTGTGGAAAGAGTCAATACGTCTAAAATCTGATTTGAAAATGACATATTTCTGGTTTTCTCTGGTAATGCCCTCTTAACAGCACAAAGTAATTAACAACAAATAACGAGTTTTACAATGAGATAACAAATAATGAGATCGACAACTCAATTTATAAGAATCTTTTACAGTAGGTACCCGAGTGAAAAAATAACACAATTTTATGTTATTTTTTCTCTCTGTGTCTCGTATGTATATGTATACTGTATACGTACAGATATTTTTTTATTTTATTTATAAATTATTTTTTTTAAAAGAAAGACAAACATTCTCGGGTTACGAATAACCCGATAATATTTCAAAATCTCCTACTACCACCACAGAAAGCCGAAAATATTGCTTGAGTCGAGATGGAGGACTTACCAAGCAGAGGAATCGAACACGGAACGCCTGGGTGGGAACCAAATGCGATGCCCACTCAACCACTGACCGGTCATATAAATGTCCATTTCGCCATCTGTGTTTCAAATTATTCTTTTGAGTATAATGATTTCATTTCGCCTGACAGTTGATCCCCCGGCAGTTGAACCACCGGTAGTTGATCCTACTTCCTCTATTATTTTGAAGTGAACAATTCTTTAGCACCATTGTGATTTGAAACTCGATGAAACGAAAAATAGCGACACTTAAAAGAGACAAACACATGGACACATCTATAGGATTTACCCTGCGATAAAATGAGAATAATCGGTCTCCGCTTTGAGAGGTGCTTCGTAGCCTCCCCACTCTTGTCTACTTTAGTTTTCTGAAGGTTTCACTTATATCGCACGTGAACTGCACACTTGTAATTTTTTTAAATTTTAAGAAGATTTTATATGCATGATTCAAATTTTAAAACAGAAGATATATAATATTTTTCCCGTCTCCTTAACAGGAGATCATGCGCTGAGTGGACTAGATTTTTAATAGAAGGTTTTTAGCTACTTCTAAGATTCAACTTCAAATGTTTTGGAAGGTAGTAACTACGATGACGATGTTTTAAAAATACAAGACAGTTCTTTTTCTCATAATCCATGCCAAGATTCAGTGGTCTTGATGTAGTAATTAATTGATTCGAAATCTTATGACAAAAAATACATTTTTTTAATTTTTGCACGCATGATCAAAGAACTACCTATGTATCAGTTTTGAATTTGTTCGCGCTCACCGGGTGCCGGCGCCGCTAGCTACGTACTAGGTACTGGGTAGTAGCTCGGGAGTGTGCGAGCGCTGTCGCTGTAGGCGTGTGAGCAGTGAGCGCCGTGTGCGCGCCGTATCGCTGTTAGTAGCGCCGTCTCTGTGTGCGTCAGACGCGCAGCAACAGGTTCATTTGTTCTCACCGATGGACGGCGCAGTGGTATTGGTGTAAAGCCGGGTTTACACGAATAACGTTTTTGAAGCGAAAACTTCTTCAGCACCATTGCAATTTGAAAATCGATGAAACGAAAAATAGAGACATTAAAAAGAGACAAACACATACGTCTACAGGATTTAGCCTGCGAGACAATGAGATAGTATAATCGATCTCCTCTTCGTACGGTGCTTCGTAGTCTATCGGTCTCTTCTTTGTGCGGTGCTTCGTAGCCTCCCGACTCTGTCTGCTTTAGTTTACTGAAGGTTTCACTTCTACCGCGAGTGAACTGCACACTTTGTTTTTGCGTAACCTACGAAATGTGAAAAAGTAATAATTCAGTTTGGTAAAATTTGCAAATGAAGGACAATACCAACCTCCTTAGACCCAGAGAAAAAGGTGATTATTTTTTTTTTGTGATTTTGTAGTTCCATAAAACTATATAAATTAATTTTATTTAAAAAAAAAATTGCTTAGTATTTTTTTTTCAGAATCGTGGGTATCTTGTAGGAGACGTTAGGTCTCTAGCAATTAATTTGAATCAAATATGAATCACATTATTTTTTTGTCAAGGTCTTGGCGGCAAATGCGTTTGTCCATCTTCTACGTGGTGGGCCGGATCAGGTGTGAATGATTGAGGGAGACTTGACTTTTCAGCCTGACTCTCTCGACCCACGCAAGTCTCGCAGTCCTTCTGGACACATTGCCCATCAGATTCCTACCCACCTCTTATACCATTTTTCTTTCCTAGAACTTGCTCTGCTTTCTTTCCCTTAAAACAGTATCCCCAAAGATTATATATGCCTTGAGGGATTTTGCATTCACCAGGACCTCCCGTTTTGAGGAGGATAATTAAAAAAGTCTTACGTATCCCCCAAAAAATAAATTAAAATATTGTTGTATAATCCACACCGAGTTTTGAACCCGAAACATCAGTGTCTGGGTTGAGAAGTCAAATAGGTTACCGTTTTGCCATAAAAGTCGACAGATTATACACAATTACCTAATTAGTTTTGTTTTTTGAAAAAGCTTTTGCTCACCATAGGTACTCGTAAATCATAAATATTGCTTCAATAATAATAGAATATTTAGTTTTTTTCTTGTTACCGTAAAACTAAGCTTTATATTGTGAATTGTTCATACGAACAATATACACGCAGATCCATTCTTTGGTGCGATTAAACCTACACACACCATTAACTCAAACTCACAGACGCACACAAACGCACCGCAAATCTGACAGGCGCGTACGTACATGCACCTCAAGCACACATACGGTGTCAAACACTAGTGTGGGAGGCTGTATTCACACTGAAGCATGGACCAAATCATTTGCATACAAACAAGAACACGGTGGACATCGCGCGGTCAAATATGATCTTACGACCAGAGTACAAAGACGCCAAAGACAGTAAATAATTGAATCAAGTAAAAAGGACATCTTCAACATATTATTTAAACAAAAAATATCAATACTAATGGTTTAATATTTTTACAACATGCTCAAAATTATAAGCAATCAATATTTTATACACTGCTCTCATTAATTCAGCACTTCATAAAAAAGTTTTTGTATTGCTTTTTGAACACCTTACAAAAATATATAAGAAAATATTTATGTGTTAATTTATTATTGAGCTTTTGATACGCCCTTTTTATAATAGAGTTCTTGCGATTTTACATAAAACGACCATTATTTTTCTATTATTGTGAATAGGCATTCACCTAAGAGTAATAAAATCTTGTTTTTAGCTGTGTATCCTAGAATCTAAGTCTCTGGTCTAGTATTTTATTGAAATAAAAAGGGAATCGATTGCGTTCATACAATTATTTACTTAAATTGTTTTTGTTCTGACTTTTTGATTTGGTTGTGTTATTTTGCTTGCAGCTTTTAAAGCGTGAAGGCATGAAATACATTAAAGAATCTTGATCAAAACAGGTGTATAAAGGTCATTATTTTCAAATATTTTTTATCGGATTCAAAGTAATGATTTTAATTTAAATAATATATAGTGCTAATATTTTAATACCACATCACCATTTGAAAGTTTTAATGAAGCACTTCTAAACTACTTCTAGAGAAGTTACCTAATGATTTTAAAATTAATATATTTTAGTGTTGAGCGGCACGGACGTTTATTATGCATGGCTTTTTAATTTTTACCGATAGCATCTTGTTAAAAATGAAATGAAATTTTTTATTACTAATATTACAATGGGTGTGTTAGGAAAACATTAAAAAAAACGTTATAATTTTTATAGTCAATTTGGGAGGCGGGAATGGGTACCGCCGCCCCGAGAACCTTTATTGGATAACCAACACCTTTGCCATAGGTCACCCACCCCAAGTGGTTCGCTACTTTTGGTGATTTAGCAGGGGTGCCCGGGTTCATGGGGTGAGTTTTGTCTAGGTCTTGGAGGTGGATGACCAGGACATACTGAACCCCAGATTCCTACCCATCCCTTAAAGCCCTTTCCTTCCCAGAACTCTCCTCTCCTTCCTTTCCTTAAAAAATACCCTCCACACAGCATCCCCAAAGATGACATAGGCCCTGAGGGAAATTATTTTCCTCAGGGCCTCCTGTGTTGAGATCATGTAAAAAAAAAATAGTCTAAAATTACCAGTTATTAAATTTATTCCTAACATCTTCTACCTTCTAACCGTAAAATATTGTTACTTTGGTTCAAAATACACAAATTTAACACAAATACGTGCTTTGAAATGGTTCCGCGCGTTTTCATCCCGCGACAAAATATCCTACGGGCAAAACATTCCCCAACAAAATTTCTACTAAAACCTACTAAATTTCTACTCAAACCTAACCTAACCTAACCTTACACAAACAAACAAAAATTGGGACATAAATAATGCAGACATCCTGTAAAGAAAATAAATTATTATTTTTGTCCCATTTTACTATTTTTGAACGATAACTTATTGTCTATTATTTTTTTATTATTTTTGTACCATTTTTTTAAGGTAAGGTTAGTTTAGGTTAGGTTAAGTTAGGTTAGGTTAGGTTTTAGTAGATACTTTGTTGGAGGATGTTTTATCCGTAGGATATTTTGTCGAGGGATATTTTGTCAGTAATATTTTGTTGCGGGATGAAAACGCGCATTACCTACCCCATGAAATCAAATGTATAATATAATACCAAAAAAGAAAAAGCTAAGACGCAAAACAGTTTATTTTTCCAAGGGATGAAATAATACAAATTACAATGCGCTGCCGGGAACCACGAAATCTATAGATAACAATTAATAAATTGTTCTAAACAGTTTATCAGAATCTCTTTAAGCAAAATTAAACTTAAATTGTAATTATAATTTGCAAACTTATTAGTACAAATGACTAAAACAAAATAAACTAACTTTGCCTTAATTAGAAGTAAACTTGAATACGGAAGCACTATTTGGAATCCACATTACTGCAAATATGAAAACATGGTAGAATCGGTTAAAAAAATGCTAAGACTGTTTTCATTCAAATGTGGATTTCATGAACATCTCAGATCATACGACGCGACGTGCGATTTGAATACTTCAAAATAAATACACTAAAAATTAGAAAGTAATCGACTGATCTAATATGTTTACATAAAATAATTCACGGTCATCTTAAATACTATTTTATGTCTTTACAATATTGAAAAAAATGTTCCCATTTCCCATTGTTTTAGGAGCCATAACATATTTCACCCTTCGCATCAATGGTTTCATCTGAATACGTAATAATATCCCAAACGCGTCGACTTTATAATAAGATATTTTCGTCAATAATCTATGTAGATTCAGAAAAAAAGGTTCTGCGATTAAAAAAAAAATGTGCTAATTGTAATATTATATATCATTCGTGTCTCTTATTGAATCCCAATTGTCTCTTGTGTCTCTTGTGTCTCTTGTGTCTCTTGTGTCTCTTGTGTCTCTTGTGTCTCTTGTGTCTCTTGTGTCTCTTGTGTCTCTTGTGTCTCTTGTGTCTCTTGTGTCTCTTGTGTCTCTTGTGTCTCTTGTGTCTCTTGTGTCTCTTGTGTCTCTTGGGTCTCTTGGGTCTCTTGTGTCTCTTGTGTCTCTTGTGTCTCTTGTGTCTCTTGTGTCTCTTGCTCCTCTTTATATTATTTGTCATTTGAGTGGACTTTTATGGATTTTTATAATTTTTAATTTTATTATTTTTGTTTTTTAATCTTTATTTAAATGAAATCAAATGTGTAATTTGTCTTATTGGGTTTGTGTAATTGTTCGTATTTATAACTGTTTATATTATATTAACTGACTTTTTATAACAGGATTGTTCTCATGTAAAAACTCAGAGAACATCTGTAAAAACTTAGTATAAATATACAAATAAACTAATAAAAAAAAATAATAACCTCACGCATAAAACAATAGAAAACCTGTTTGATAGTCTTTAATGAAGAGTTCTGGAGTCATCAAATTTTAAATGAATTTTAATTCAGAAAATTTTCAAACCATAATTTAACTTAGCTTTAAAAATATGAGACAAAGCCGATTTTAAAATTATTGTAGATCTTCAGTCGAGCAAAACGAAAATGATTTAAAATACGAGTGTTATATCTCTGGCAAATCCAGGTATCTAGTAAAAATTCCATACAAAAATCACAAAACCAATTTATTGCTTGTCTTGTGTGTAATTAATGACGTACATATTTTTTATAAAAAACTAGACAATCGGCTGTCCAAAAACAATATTAAATACCTTGTCAATAAAAATAAATGAAATATTGTTATTACTTTAAGATAGGATGTCAAAATGTATAATATCTACTTAAACGATTCCTACATTATTATATAGGTACTAAAGACTTAAATACCCATTGAAAATCGTCCAACGTTAATGTATTATATTATAAATTTAAATAATATTATATTAATGTAGTGTTATGGTTTGAAAAACCGCCCCGGGAATAGATTTGAAAAGTGGAGGTATCAACCTGTTCCATGAGAATTAGCATAAATATATGTTTAATGGGATGTCGTAAATAAAGCAAAACCTTTTGGTGGCGGCGCCGTTAAAACATGGTGGAATGCTCTTACGTAAAAATTGAGGTTAATTTTGTAAAGATATTTAATATTTATTACAATAATATCTTCGATTATTTAAGTACGGTGCTAGCTACTCGTATCTTCCGGCTACCACATTATCATCATCTCGTTATTTTCTGTGGAAACTTGATCGGCTAAATATCACATTTTATTGAAGTCATTTTGTAACAGAAGACGGTGTCTTGCTTACAGAGCGCAGCGCCGGATTTTGTAGATATTCTCATTGCCGGCCTGGAAAGGCTACCTTTCAGAATCAAATCGATACTACTTGAAATGACTATAGCCGTGTTCGGTAAACCAGATCTTACTAGCAATGTACTCCTTGTGTACGTGGATTGCCGACTTCTTGAGGGGGAGGTCGATTCAGACGGTAGTCGATGGTTTCACCTCTTCCTCACACTCGATAAATGCTGGCGTCCCGCAGGGTTCGGTTCTGTCTCCAACTTTGTTTTTGTTGCACATCAACGACCTTTTGTCATGTGCACCAATTCACTGTTATGCGGATGACAGTACAGTTCATGATAGCTTTTTGTTTGACAAGCCCCCAAAGGGCTCACAAACTCCAACAGCTCGTAGGGCTTTGAAGCAAAGAATGGACCGCTACCTCGAGAGTGTTTTCTCTTGGGGTAAAAATAATCTCGTTGAATTTAATGATTCAAAGACCCAATCTTGTCTGATTACGTCCAAAAGGGATCGAAATGAAAATCTAGTCTCTTTCAACGGAAGCAATCTTCCGAACAGGCCCTCCATTGATATGCTTGGTGTAACCCTAAGTGACCAGCTCAGGTATGGGGGCTCCATCGAAGCCAGAGTAAAGCTAGCCTCCCAAAAACTGGGCGTACTGTACAGGGCCCGCAGATACTTTAATAGTACACAACTGCTAACCTTGTACAAATCACAAGTACGCCCCACGGTTGAATTTGGCAGCCATCTCTGGTCTGGAGCTCCAAAATACCTGAAAAATACCCTCGACTCTGTGCAGAAACGGGCGGTCCGTTTGATAGATTCTCCCATCTTAACAGACGGATTGCAATCTTTAGAGCACAGGCGTCGGGTGGGAATGCTATCCTTGTTCTACCGGTATTACAATGGAAAATGGTCGGAGGAACTAGCATCATTGATCCCTTCGGCACCGGTGCATAGTCGGGAAACACGCCTAACGCGTGCCCAACATTTGTACACGGTTGACATTTGTCACATGAGAACGGGTCGTTTCTTTGACTCGTTCTTGTGTTCAACAGCTCGGCTGTGGAATGATTTGCCGGCCTCTGTGTTTCCTCCTTCCTACAACATGGGTCTCTTCAAGACCAATGTTCATTCCTTCCTCTCCTCAAAACGACCCTCCACACAGCATCCCAGATGACATAGGCCCTGAGGGAAATTATTTTCCTTAGGGCCTCCTGTGTGGAGTTAATGTAAAAAAAAAAAAAAAAAACCATTCTTCCTTTTTCTTTTATCGTTAATCTTTGTCACTCCACACAGACTATGAATACGGTTAAAAATGTGTACGGTAGTTGAGAGGGAGATATAAGTTAGTGAAGATAGAAAGAGACAGAGTTACGTTTCGTATATTACTGTAGGGGCAAGAGAAAGAGGTGCGAGCACACATTTTCTTTCTCTCTTTCTCTCACAGCCAGTTACGTTTTGTATATCTAAGACACAGTGCATGCCTAATGTCTGCATCACACAGTAGGAGCAACAGAGAGCAGTGCGCGCGCACATTTTCTTTCTCTCTTCCTATCAGATGGAGCTGAATTTTTACTTCAATTGTGTGGTCTAAAGCACACTCGTTTTTTTATGTGAATATCTCACAAGAGTCCCAACTGCTCCCATCTGGACCCGGTGAGATTATGGCATCCCTATTTGAGGTATGATATGAGGCTGAAGCCAAATGGGGAGGAGAAGAAGATTGGGATGAGAACGGTAGAGAAGTACCTGTTTATTCAAATCTAGTCACAAAACATGGCTAATGCCATTTCATGGAATATTTCAATTCTGATTGGTGGTCTTACACCAGAGTGGTACTGACACTATCTTCCACTCTACGACGTGCAGGAAATATAGCTTATAATATTTTAAAGTGATTAAACTGTGAAAACACAAATCAATGAAATAAAATTTATCTCCGCACGCCGGGATTTGAACTCGCGACCTCCGGATCGCTAGAGAGCCTTGCCCCTCGACCACGGAGACCGTCAAAAGCGTCTGGCCGTCGGTACATAAAACAGGCATTTTCCCAAAGAATGTGTATACATGGGTGTTTAAATACCTCCATAGAAACAACAAAAATAATTAGCAAAATATGTAAAAGTAAATCACAAGAATACAAATAGGTTTACAAACAATTTATTATTGGCTAATGTGTTGATGAGATATGTTCATTATTCCCGTCTGTAAATAAAGGGCTTCATCACAATATTTGATACCTATAAATTAATGGTGAAAAAAATTCAAGTATTTACATGGATCGTTAAAAATATATATTTCATTATTAGAGCAGTATATATTATTATAATTTTAATAGTGACCGACCGAAGGTTCGGTTTCGGCAAAAAAATCTAGTTTCGGCATCAGTCTCGGTTTCGGCAGATTTTCTGCCGAACCTTCGGCCGCACTGAAACTCTGCAAAGATCTCAATAAATGGTAAATTTAGTATTTAAATATATGAAGACAATAACTCAATCGAAAATCTGGAAACAGAAAAATCAGAAAAACATATTGACACCTCTGGGACTCGAACCCAGGACCTCTTGCTTTCCGGGCAAACGCGCTAACCACGGTGGCGCAGTGGTTAGCGCGTTTGCCCGGAAAGCAAGAGATCCTGGGTTTAAGTCCCAGAGGTGTCAATATGTTTTTCTGATTTTTCTGTTTCCAGATTTTCGATTGAGTTTCGCTTATATTGTCTTCATTTATTTAAATGTTACAATTTGAGGTTTTACTCATAAAGTTAAAATAAAAAAAATTAAAAAGGTAAATTTAGTCTTAAGAATTTTGTGATTGTAAACGCAATTTAAATCAAAATACTCAATTAATGAGGTCCTTCCTTTATAATGAACATAAGTGTTGATTATTGACAAATTTTTCTTCCAAGAAGTAATTAACATGTTTGTTAATTTTTAGTAATATGAACAAAAAAAAAATTGTTTTTTTTTTATTTCATTCAACACATGTTAACTGTTTGTATAAGTGTAAAAAATAAGCCAAATTTCAGTAAACAATAGATTTTTAACATGTATAAAAAAGTTTTGGTTTCGGTTTCGGTTTCGGCCAAAACTGAGACAGCTACCGAAGATTAGGTTTCGGTTTCGGTTTCGGTAGAAAGTCCTGTTTCGGTCGGACACTTTTGCGGCGTGGTTTTGTTTTCTAATATAAAATTTATAGTTTTAACCCGAGACCCATGAATTTTTTCACACTTCAAAACAAGAGAACGGTCACTGTCTACATGAAATTTCTAAAAAACTACCCCAATCTCCTTTTTCCAACCCATAAAGCAGAATTTAGTCACGAATGCACGCTCCATTCATTCCCCGGCGGGATTTATGAGGTCCACAAGGTCCGAGGCCCTAGATTGGATCGCAGACCTAGATGTCCCCTTCTGACCTCCCCCACCTTTAAAAGAAAAAGAAGCTTGGTTTTCAAACTACTTTGTAATGAAATTTTGCGCCCTTGACGTTCAAAATAAGAGGAAAATTACTGTCTACTTCTGATTTCGAAAACTCTATAGCGTATAGCCCGTGTAATTCTGGGAAAATCAGTAGGTAGGTACTAGACCAAAGATATTCAAATACAGATTTCGTTCATTTAGTTTAACGTTCGTTTGGTTTATTCGTTAATTATTTGTTCTTTTAGTTTATTTGTTAATTGGTAAACAATATCGGCGACACGCGGAAGCGCAGACCCACATATTAAAAACAGCAGATAGCACATCTACTTATGTTTCAATATCTTTGTACTAGACGAATATTATTATCGAGATTCATATCTCATTGATTTTGCAAAAAAATTCGGCCCTGGAATCTTTACTACTGATTTCTGTACGAACTAGGGACGTGTAAGTACAATGTTCAAGAAGTGAACTTTAAATTTTGAAATCTTTTTTCCTTATCCAGAGAAAAGTAGTTAATTCCGGAATCACATAAATTCCTAAATAAATATTCACTAAAGTAAATAATGGATAGAATAGGCTTTAATTACCACTTGGGAGATTCCCCTACCCTGGAAAACAGAAAATGTTTTTTAGAAGCTTGAGGCTGGGAGAGAATGAACTTACATTCAAGTATATTAAATTGTTCTACAAGGACGGTGATTCGAACAACCTTCGTTTATGATCTCGGAGGCATCATTGCAAGGCCAAGAGACTGGACAAATGCATGCGGATTGGGGTAAATGAATTATTTTTTCAATTTATTAGAACTACTTCTGAAGGGTATACCACTCAGTGTAATATTTTTAGTGATCGAAGAAAATAACATTAGAAAATTTTCAATTTTTTATAAGAAAAATTCTCTTCTTATAACTGTTGAAGGTTATTCCCATCAACGTAATATATCCTTGAAGAAGAAGTTAACAATAATAATCTAAACGAAAATACGAAAGAAAACAAGACACAGAAAACAGAAAAAAATACAATGGTGGTAACTGGGACTTGAACCCTTATTATTATTGTTATCTTCTTCTTCAATTATGAGAGAGAGTTTTTCTTATAAAAAATTGAATATTCATTTAGACTTATAAAAAGTCAATATTTCCATATGAATAAATTCGGATACTTTTATCCGAGTCGCTATCCAGGACACAAACCAATTCTTTGAATGACTGTTTCCAATAAAAAGGATAGTTGCCCATAATATGGAAAAATAATTAGTTGAAGATAATATTCTTAATTCTAACATTTGAAATATGAGATGGACTATTATGACGGCTTGACAGAAGGTAGCAATAGCGAAATTGTTTAACACGTCCCGGTTAGACGAGAGGTCTTGGTTCGGTCCCAGTTGCGACCATTGTCTTTTATATATAAAAACATAGATTAAAACATTAAAGAAAACATAAAGTTGTAGAAAAAAAGAAAAAAAAATATATATACAACTAAAATTAAAAAAAAAACACACAAATTAAAGCATGTGGGATAGATAAAATGAAGTTAAACTGTGAACCTATACAAAATTAATAAATTTTCACATCATAAGTAACGTTCAAGGTTGAATGATTAGTCATTTGCCAGTTCCATTGAGGGGATTTTTCACAAAAAAAACGGCGCTATATAAATCATCCAAATAGTATTATTATTAGAAAAAGAAGGAAAACCGACATAATGAGAATGAAAAAATAACATACGGCAGGGGCGGAGGGTTCGCAATTAACAATTTAAATTTTTTGTATTATGATTTTAATAAATTGGCCTGAGGACAAATGGAAAATATCAGCGTCGTAAAAGATATAATTGTATTTTGTGCACGTCCTTCGGAGAAATCAATGTTGTGTGTAATTTGTTTTTGAGTGTGGGATGTGGAATAATTGGTTTGACCTTGTGTTTCTTATTGGACAGTGGAAATTAATGTGTTCTAGAAGATAGTATTAGACTATTAGGAATTTTCTTTAGGAATAATTATTTTAGACTATTAGGAATTTCCTGGAGAGACCACATTACAAATGAGGAGGTTCTCCAAAGAATCGAAGGAGGAAGGCACTTGCTCAGGACCTTGTCCGAAAGGCGTGCAAGATGGATCGGCCATGTAATACGACAAGAAGGCCTCTTGCATGCCATAATGGAGGGTATGACCGAGGGGACAAACTCTAGGGGACGCCCACGCCGAGAGTACCTGGAGGACCTGCTGGTGGACGTGCGCTGCTCATCATATGTAGACTTCAAAAGAGCCGCACAAGACAGGGAAGAGTGGAAGAGACGAATAGATTAAATTGCTGCAAACCAATCCCAGGATTGAAACCAGAGAGAGAGAGAGAGAGAGAGAAGATAGTTGTTATCAACAGCGTTGTTAATGGTCGGATCAATATATCCTTCTTCGATTGAATTTTTTTTAACACCCTCTTGCGATTTTTGTTCAAACTAGAAGAAATAACAACTGTAAATCATTTTCGTTTATTTCTTAGTTGTTCGTACCTCCCAAACCTAAGCTAAAAGGTAATCATGACCATTGATCAGTTTCTCTTATGAATAAGTCCAATCTGAGGCGTGTAATGTCTCACTCGCATCATTACTTTACAGTTCTGATGACCTAATACAAAGTGTCGATCCGAACTATCAATTAAACATCGGTTTCTTTCATATTGAATTATTTGGTTTCTATAAGTATCGAGATGTCTTCATCGCACTGCTTGATTAACGAATCACCTTTTGTAATACGAAATCCGATCATAATTACGAACAATAATTCTCAGATTAATTGTTTCTTCATTTGGAAACGAGCGCCGGGGAATATCACATCTATTCTCACATGGCGGATGTGGGAATATGATAAATGATATATCGATGCATCAATCTTTTGATGACTTGCCGAATTAATGATCACAAAAGAAAATGGCACAATGAGCATATAACAGTGGCGTGCAGTATCATTCTATTATTGATCATGCCCTGAGAAAACAAGATTCAAATCTTTAAAAAAAATACCGTTATAGGTATAATAAACGGGTAAAACGATTAAAAATAAATAACAAAGATTTTATATCATTCGTCCAATATTGATGTACAACAGTAAGTAAACATTAAACAATAACCCCCTTAAAAACGGGTTTTAAATTTTACGCAACTGACAAACAACTATTTAACCTACATTAATGTTTGTTTATCAAGTTGTGTACAATTTAAAATATTTTTAATAGTAAGGTCCTAAGGGTCTAAAACAATAAAAATAAATATAAAAAGAAACAGTACCGTTTCAGTCTTTGAAGTCAAGTTATAGCAAGGGATTCAAGAAATTTTGTAAAGTTCTGGAGACTACCGCTATGTCCCTCGCTCCTATATACAGTCGATCCATTCGCACAAGAGATTGGTAGGGAGTTGAATCTTTGGAAAGAATTATAGAAAGTTTTGGGATTTCTTAGTAGAAGGTGATTTATTTGAAATCTCTCTATTTTTAACCCCCGACACAAGGACTGACTTTCTGTGTATCTGTCTGTCTATGTGTATGTCTGTGGCATCATAGCTCCTAAACGAATGGACCGATTATGATGCGGGTTTTTTTCTTTGAAAGCTCACGTGATCGATATGGTTCTTAGTTACAATTCAGGCGTTTCAAGGTCATCAGCTCTTTATAGTGTGGGGGGTTGCTTAAAACTTAGAAAATTTTGCTTATAATAATATATTTCGCACAAGAGGTTGGTAGAGGGAGTTAATTAAAGGATTATATGGAAAGTTTTGGGATGTCTTAGTAGAAAGTGATTTATTTGAAACCTCTCTGTTTTAATAATTATTGCTTTACCAGCCTTCCTTCATCAGGCGATAGCCAATATTGAACAATTTTCCCAGTTCGCTGACTTTTGAAGTAGAAAAACGCCGAGCGTTGTAACCGACATTGAGTTTTTTTTAACTCCATACAGGAGGCCCTGAGAAAAGTTTTTTTAGGGAGTTAGATAGGCACTAGTGCAGTTCTGCTGATTTATTCCGGACGGCTGCAGCCTGTAGGGTGAAGATTTTCTTAATGATAGCCAACTCCGAAAGGAAGAAGCCTCAGAATAATTTTTAATGAGTTTTTACGGTTAATTAATGAGTTATCCACATAAGAATCCTATGCTTGGTGTTGAACGCACGCCACTGGTATTTAAATCCTAAAAAAACATCTCTCTTAATAATAATTGGTCTCACGTAATAATGATGAATTAATAAATATAATTCCATGTACCGCGAGTGTGAAACCCGAAATTCAATAGAGCACATTAAAATTATTGTATTGTCCGATACCAGAGAGTGATTCGGAGCATTGTAGAGCCTTAATAACGCGCACCGCATTCAGGCCTCTCGTAACTACCTATTATGATTTGCTCAATTTCGATTGTAATAATAGGTGTAGTATAATCTAAGTAATAGATTGAGCGGCATATATACTGTTAAATTATCTTCACGAAGTAATTAGGTTGAAGAAGAGGAGAGGTTTCTCGTTTACGAAGTTTTTAAGGTTTATTACAATGAAATTGCGGGTTCATCGGAAGGCGCTCATTTACATCGTTTTTTTAACACTCTAAAAGTCCAAAAAAATCTTCAATGGTGTTGAAGGTACAGCAATAGTTTTAATCTTTCAAATATTAGAAACTTTATATATAAATTATGATATGTTTTTACTTCTAGATGTGGGGAGATATCAGCTATACTTTTGCCATCTTATTTATTTATTTATTTATTGTGAAAAACAGTTAACATGTATATCCAATTACATTTCACAATTTTTAGTTAAAAGTGTAAACTAAAGAATACCTTTATTTCGCTCTTGAAATGATAGAAGTTCGATCGAAAAATGTCAATTTCAGAAGAAAGGTATAATAGTGAGGTCATTCTCCCCAGAGGCATAACCATTGGTAGGTTGGTCCTGCCTCTAGGAAGAGTAAAAAGTCTGTGTTGCCTTGCTCTGGTGAAGTTATCGGGGACATAAAGTGAAATCCTTTCCAGGACATCAGGATTACAAATGTGCCCGTTTAGCAGCTTGTGTGCTACTAGTACCATTGCAATTTTTCTCCTAACGTCGAGACGATTTAGTCCCAGCATTCCCGCGAGAAAATCAGAGGGATACAACAAAGGGTAGTACCCAAACTCTCGCATGTACAGGTACCGCAAGAACTTTTTTTGCACCTTTTCAACATCATTTGCGTATAGGGCATCTTCGGGTCCCCATATTACTGATCCACTTTCGAGAATGCTGCGAACCAGAGAGAAGTAGAGCATTTTTATGACTGCTGTGTTGGAAAAAGATTTTGCGTTGCAGATTACAAAGCCTAGCATTCGCATCGCAGAGTTGCACACCGAATCGATATGAGAACGGAATGTCAGGCGTGTGTCAAAAGTAATTCCTAAATCCCTCATTTGTGAAATATGTTTTAACGAGGTACCAGACATTTTGTAGTTATAATATAGAGTACTCCTAGCCCTTGTATAGCACATAATTGTACACTTTCCGCTGTTAAAATAGAGTTAATTCAGATTACTCCATTCTACGATTCCGTCGATATCGGTTTGTAAACGAATAGAATCTGCTTTCGATATTATATTGGTATAAAGTTTAATATCGTCAGCAAATAACAAAAAATTTACAAATTTTATAAACAGTGATATATCATTAATTTATAAACATAGAAAATAATAGAGGTCCTAAATTAGACCCTTGCGGGACCCCAGAGTTTGTGAAGTAAGGTTTTGAAGCAAACTGCCCATAAACTACATATTGTTTTCTGTTAGATAAATAATTGTGGAAGAACAGAAGCATTCTATATGAGAGACCAAAATATTCAAGCTTTTTTAGTAATATGAGGTGATCTACTTTATCAAAAGCTTTAGCAAAATCGTTATACGATACGTCTACTTGTTCGTTGTTATCCAATGTATTTGCAACATAATCCGTGAAAACCATTAAGTTGGTCGTTGTGGATCTGCCTACTCTAAACCCGTGCTGCTGATTTATGAGAAAAGGTTCTACTTTACTATAGATGTGTTTATGTATAATAAGTTCAAATAATTTGGCCGGTGCCGAAAGAATCGCCACAAGTCTATAGTGCGATACATTTGATTTATCGCCGCTTTGTGTAGGGGCGTGACCTTAGATATTTTCCAACGGTCGGGGAATTTACCTGAATTTAGAGAAATATTAAATATATGTAAGAGAGGTGACATTAATGGTTCGGCATATCCCTTCAAAATAATTGTATTAATAAAATCTGGTCCAACAGATTTTTTTGGTTTAAGTTTTTTGACTGCCGCTAGGAAATCATTTTTATGCACACGTATCATGTCTACATTATGAGCTAATGAAGAGTAACCTCCGGGAGTATAGGAGTCAAATTCAGCACTTTGTTCGCCATATACAGACTTAAAGTATTCTGCAAATGCTTCCGGAATATCGGGCCCTGTATGTGTATGTCCGTTCCATGATACTTGGTTTATAATCCCACCGTTTTTCTTCTTTCCGGAAACAAATTTCCAGAAGGATTTCGGATCACTTTTGACGTTGTTTTCGATATTTTTTATATACTCCTTGTATGCAATATTTATACAACGTTTGATTTTGGATCTTAGAAAGCAAAACTTTTCCCGATCTCCTACCGATCCGGTGCGCTTCCAGTTTGTGTGATATTTGTCTTTCTTTTTCAAGTCCCTAAGAATCTCACCATTAAACCAATTCGGGTATTTTCTTTCCGAGCTAGGTAAACGCTTTCTTTTAAAACACATGTCAAAAATATTATAAATTACACTATAAAAATAATCTACTGCTATATCTACATCTTCAAGTATTAACAAAGGTTTCCAGTCTTGAGAATTTAGTTTGAAATAAAACTGTTCGAAATCACCACATTCAAGGTTCAATCCATTCTTAACACAATTTCTGTTGTCGTTGAATAATGCTTTCTGACAATAAGATTTCCTTCCGTTGATTGCGATTTCTATACATAAAGATGGATGGTATGAATCTTCACTAACAAGTGAGTACAAAGATTTGAACACTTTTAAGTCAAAATTACTAATAATAATGTCCAGTGTCTTGTTCATTATGTTAGTGATTAAGTTTTTCTGCTCCATTTGAAATACTTCCATAAAATATAGTAAGTCTGTTTGAGTTGCTTTGTTACTCGCACAGGAGTTCAAATTAAAATCACCTACAATAATAATTTTTTTATCTACTAAAAAGTTGAAATTGGCTATTACCTTGTCAAAAAAATCAGAGTAAATATTTATATGTGAAGCCGGTGGTATCGGTATGTATACTATACAGATGTAAATACAAACTTCATTTATTTTGGCCTTAATCCATAAGTTTTCGCCGTCGCTTTCTAGAAAGGTGAGTCTCTGGCATTGCGTGACGCGGTCGCGTCTCGCGGCTAGTAGCACGCCTCCTCCCCTTGATTGACCTGAGGTCCTGTCTTTTCTGAAGACTTCGTAACGTTGATCAAATAGTTGAGAATTGTTGATGCTGTCGTTGAGCCACGTTTCAGATAGTAATATAAGATCGTTGTCTTGTATAATTACACTTTGTAAAAAATCGTCTGTTTTCGTTCTCAATCCCCGCACGTTTTGATAGAAAATTGTGCAAGGGAGAGGATTTGCTTTTAGCCTGCCTAGTCATTCCGCGGCGACATCTTTATTCTGTTTGGATATGCTTAAATCAACAGAAGTTTGTCTCGGTTTTATGTATCGGTAACGTCTTACCGGTACTCCACGAGGCCATAGATCTTCCTGCAAAAGTTTTTCATACAAGTCCTCTGTAACTCCAATGCGGAATGCAGCGTATTCTTGTGATTTAGCGATGAATTTCTGTACCTCACATCTTGTTATTTTGTTCTTCTCAAGATGTGCCCGGATATCTTCTTCAGTGGTGTCCTTTTGAATTCTCGATACAATAATATTTCTTATCCTAGGAAATAATTTGACATTCGAAGACTTATCGGAATTACCGACAACCAGGTTCTTAGTTGTCCGTTGCCTGCTTTTGCTTTTGACGTATGTCCATTCTTCTTTGTTTGGTGGAGTGGTTTCCGATTGAGTTTCAGAAGCTGGATTGTTTGATTCTACTTCTTTAGTCTTCAAGATCGTACCGCTGGGAGTGGCAGTTTCAAATTGATTCAATGCGTTTACTATTTCTTTGGCAGCCGCTCTAGTCAGCGGGCGTTCTTTGGTAGTTTCGGTTGCGCGGTGAGAAGTGTAATTTTTATTACACTGCATATCATTTATTTTAGCGATAAGCATCTCTTGACTCTGTTGTAGACAAACATTGGCAGCATTGAGTTTTTTAATTTCTGCCTCATTCACTTTGCATATATTATTAAGTCGGTCGTATTCTGCAGAAAAGAATTCAAGTGATGTTTTAAGTTCATCAAAATGATTTAGCTTGGTCTTGATACTCCCTAATTCTTCAACTATTTGTGATTTGAGGTAAATAAAAAGCTCACTTTTTAGATTTTTTAATACTTCATCTAATTTATGATCAATATGAGTCATCATTAGTTGTGATTGATCGCTTATGGCCACACGGTTAGGAGTGGAATTACTGGGACGAGAAGGCGTTTCAGCATTTTTTCCAGTAGATCTCTGTTTCACTTTACAATCAGGACATTTCCATGTTGCTTTGTAATTCTTTGATTGTTTCAAGTACTTTTCCTTTGAAGTTCCTACACATTGGAAATGATAGCTCAGTGAGCATTGAGAGCAATTCATTATTTCGTTATCATTAGCCTTAACCTGGCATCCTTCACAAGTAATCATTGTAGATGTTTTTAAAGTAGGTAACGATCAAAAAGAAAATAAGAAAATTGAAATATTGTAAGTAGAAACACGATGTTATTAAATTTAAATTTATTGTTCTAGGAATTTTGTTTTTATGGTTTCAAATGTCACTTGTCATGCTAAATAATTTTTGTTTTTAATTTCACTATTATAATAGATCTTTTCTCACTGTGATTAATTAATAATGGGAATAAAATCCACTTTTTTAATGTGATACAATTAGTTTTAGTATGAAAAGCACAATGTAGATAACGATTTTTAAAACTTTTTGTAGGACGACATATTAGCTTGTTTAAATGAAAACTCCATGACGACTACCATCATAAACTATTATAAACGTAATGCTAACAGTAATGGAAGGTAGCAAAATGAAAAATCGATTCTATGCCAACTCAGAATGAAACCAGTTCAGAAACCCCTCAGAAAGGTCATTAAAAGCTATGAAAAAATAAATTCGAAATAGCCGGTAACCCTAACCTAACTTCACTCTTAATGACCTTTCTGAGGTGTTTCTGAGTTGGTTTCATTCTGAGTTATCCAGTCACCGAAAAATCTTGCAATGTCCGGTGTTTGGAATATAATGTCCTCTGGGTGCAAAGTCGTATTTTCTCCAAAAGTGTGTTGATCAGGTAAGTATTTTTTCTGTATCTGTTTGTAAATAATAATATTAGACAGGTCCTAAGAACTCACAATAAATTGTACAACGCCGATGTGCGCGAATTTATCCAATTATTATTATCTAACATATTATATGGGATTATTATTTTTTTAAACAATCTTTTCGGGCATGGTCCTAAGTTTTGCGCACTGCACTGCGCGCTTATTCTACATATAAGCTTTCTGGTGTCCAGTAGGTAGGAGTGAATTCTTTTTTTTCACTGGACGGTAATGTAAGAGTCAAAATTTGATGCCTTTTAGGTTTAAATTAAGCCATGTAAAATATTATTCATTTTTTTTTAGGGTAACTGCCTCCGCAACGGGATTGAATTTACGAAAATAGTCGGTTTTACACTCTAATTGGAAGTCATGTTTATGTACGATATTTTTGAATAAACATACTAATTTTTATCAAGAAAGTTTACTTGGTATAAATACAGATTCGACACATAATAAAAAGAAGGTCGAATTTGTGTTTAATAATTTAAGAAAAGGGGAGAGAGGAAGCGCGGGAGGTGATACTTAGCTTGCTTGCTCTATTTGTTTGAGGCTTGGATCAGTCGCACGCTCGTTTGTCGTTAAAATTACGTTCGATATTTTTTATGGCAACTATGCAAAGAACTTGGAGTGTATTCAAATGTCCTCTATTTGGTGATGTTTGTGAGATGAAAGAGAACTTTTTACCTGCTTACGAAGATGCAGTAAAATACTATTATGAGTGGACGAGACATCAACTGAAATTGCAATCAGAAACTGCAAAAGAACCAATTTTTTGTGAGATAGCAGATATAGTAATGTCGAAATTGAAAATATATGGCACACTCAATCTATTCCTACATTGACGCGAACAAGGATCGTTCAAATGTTGAAAGCATATCATTTAAAAGTGCAAAAATCTACTCAAATCTATCAAGAGGCTCTCCCTGAACAAGTTAAATAGTTTTCAGAAAAGCAGTAAGATACTTTTTGATATTCGCTCAATGTATATATCCTTATGATAAAAAGGTTCCCAAACAAGAGCAAACTTTTTTGACCGATCAAAGAACGTCTCGGGTAATGGTAATCAGCGGAATCGACGTAACTGCTATAAAGAAGTTGCAAAAGACTCTAAAAATGAACCTATCTCACTGATTCAAGAGCCGGGATCCATTTACATGGGATACGTGGTACCTGATGTTGGTACAGCAAAAGGAATAGATACCGTGATAACAGGGTTTCTGTTACATAAAGAAGTTTCCCAAGATAGATTTTATGGCAATTGATTGTGATGGTACGAATAAATACTGGAGAGTATGCTGGAATTATAAGACTGCTTGAGAAAAGGCTACAAAAACCACTTCGGTGGATAATTTTTTTACTCCACATTAATCTTTGAGACATCTGTTTTTTCATCTCGATGGGTGTACTTCGGGACCTAAATCTTATATTGGTCCACTGGGAAAATCACTGGAAACCTGTAAAAAAACTGCCTGTTAAAAATTTTGAATGCATCGAAGGTCAAATGCTACCAGAAATGGCCAAAGATCTGAGTCCAGACCAACAGTACTTGTATAAAATTGTCTCGGCTGTAGTTTCAGATGAATTTCCAGAAGACCTAGGCAATAAATCTCCAGAAAAACTATCACATGCCCGTTGGATCACCGAAGACTACGTTTGTATGTATCTACTGAAGAACCATCTGAAAATTTGAAAACTCTGGCTACTTTTGTGGTCAAAGTTTACGCACCGTTTTGGTTCTCAATTAAAAGTAAACCATCATGCAAAGATGGCACTTGTTATCTGTTCAATATTATTAAGGCCTCCAGTTACCTGCCAGAAACTCTAAAAAAATATATAGATCCTGTTATCCAAAGAAAAAGCTACTTTGCCATCCTGAAGGGATCCTTCTTGCGATGATAACAGATGATAAAAAAAAACATGTTAGAGAGCTGGCAGCCCTACTAAAGGCACGCAGTACTACTCAACCTCCAACACCTAGACTGTTTCAAGTGCCATTAATAGATTTTAATGCTTCTACATATAGTGATTTAATAAATTGGCAGGAAAACTTAACCGAACCACCGATTTTGAAAAACTTATTGGACTAGAAAATTCAGAATGTCGTGGAATCTGGTGGTGAAAACGAACTATTGTTTATAAGGCTTCCCTGCCATACCCAAGCTGTTGAAAGAGCTTTAAAGAATACAATGGAGGTTTCCATTTCTCAGTGGATAAGAAAGTCGCGATTAGGTGCAATAAATGCCAAGCTGGAATCGCGAAATCAAATGCCTAAATTTGAAACTAAAAAGGATTTTAAACCTAAATAATAAATGTATAATTTGTCGAGTTTGTTTCAAATTTCATTTTTTTTACATCGATGCCTTAATAAATATCTTAATTATATATTGTTTATCATTTAACACCCACTTACCACTAAATTAAACACAATGTATCGCCTTATAAACTTTAAACTTTTTTACCCTAACTTTCAATTTTTGAAGTCACTGCGGAGACAGAAGATCTTAATCAAATAAAATGAAAAATTCCACGTATTTTTACTTTAACATAAGGCACAAATCCCCCCCTCTTAGAACTCTGAATCTTAAGAAAAAAAAAATTTCATACATCCGCGCTCCACCCTAGTGTCCAGTTTTGGAGTTAGTTTTGGATATATTAGCTTATCTAAAAAATCTTATTCTCAATTTGACGATTCTATTTAAAATGCACTAAATTTTTGAGCGGCTAATTAATAAACAAAAACAGGAAAAAAATAACAAGTGAATTGCAATAAAAGTAATTATTATGAAAAGGAGAAAAAAATTGTTGATTTAAGATGAAGCCATGCGAAATAATGCAATAATACAAAATCATGTATTTTTGTTTTGAAAATTTGATCACTTAGAAGTATTCATATTATAGCTTCAATTAAATGCTGCAAGTATAACATATCTTGGCCTTAGAAAAAATCGATATATTTTTTAAATAAATAAATTATAATTTAACTCTTTTTATAAGCCTAGAAAAAATAAAGTATTAGGTCTGTAAAAAAACGCTTTCAAGTGCAAATTCTCCTACTTATAATTTATAAACCTCTTTCAGATATGGTTTTATTGTATAATGTGGAAAATTCAGTTTTTCTTATAATAATCGCAAAAAATAAAAAATATGCATTTTCGCATTATTATTTTTGAGGTCAATAGACGGCACTAGAAAAATTTGGATTTTTAAAATGAACCTAATGCCACCGATTTTAACATCGTACGTACAATAAGAGCGTCAAGTAATAATTGGAGAAATAAAATACATTTTTTTTGCTTCCAATATGACCATTTTTGATGTTTGATGTTTCGACGTTTGTGTTCCAAAATTATTGTTTCTAATAAACTAAAATAAAATAATAACTCTGCCCAATACCTCTAAGTAGCGGTACCCACGGTACCCGGAATCAAGAATAGCTTTTTCGATATTCTTGAAAGAATAAATTCACGTTGATGCGATCTTTGACGTCGAGCTTAGGGTAGGTATTTAAGCATGACTTATCTTCCCTCTTACGCCAATTTTCTAATAATATGATTTCGAAAAATTATGCAAATCGCTGACTTAGGTATCTCATGTTTTTAAGTACAATCTGTTTCTCTTAGGGGCGCCTCTCATTGTTGAAAGAACACATCCGTTTACGATCTAATTGCGCGGATAGGAATTGAACAGGTGAACTTTTACATTCTTCTCAGAACATAAACCATTCATCAAGCACGGACAGTCAGACAGCCTCTGACAGAACTCTTTGGTACATAATCACAGCCTCCACTTAAATGTGATGGATATTCTATGAAACATCTCCCACATTCTAACTTTTATAGCCATGTCAATAGACAATGTACAGATTTTGGATTTGTTTTATGAAATCTATAACTTCAAGGCCGCAATTTCTGACGTTTGTATAATATTTGAAACCTTTATTGTTAATTCTTCAGTAGGCAGCAAACTTTTAAAATCATTGTTATCATTTACACAAAAGGAGCTGAAATAATCATTTCAATTTTTACACGAAGAGATGAGAGTAAAAAATCTAATATCATCATTATTGCCATCGTTTTCACTTTGAGAGGCGGATATGGGTATCGCCGCCCCGGGAACCATCAATTGGACAACTAACATCCCTGTCATATGTCATCCCAAGTGGTTCGGTGCGTTTGGTGATTTAGCAGTGGTGCCCGGGTGCGGATTATCTAAGACTTGGTAGTAACCTAACCTAACCTAGACCTCTCCAGCCGGTGTCTCTGTACCCATCACCTTGCACCGCTGTGATAGGGATGGATTCATACGTCCGTCACTTGACCGTCAATTGACCCCCAGATTCCTACCCGAATTTCATATTTTTTCCTTCCCAGAACTTCCTCTCCATTCTTCCCTTAAATGACCCTCCACATAACATCCCCAAAGACAACAAAGGCCCTGAGGGATTTATTTTAGTCAGTGCCTCCTGCGTGGAGCCAATGTAAAAAAAATTCTTGGTTGGAAAGACGAGACAAACGTCGACCACAGTTCGAATTTCATTCACACACTTATAAAACAAATACCTAACATAACTGACTGTCCTGAATTATTGAACAGAATAGATTTGAAAGTACCTACACGGCACACACGTTCGTGTGATATTTTTTAAAGAAAAACAAATTCAAACCAAAATGCTTGCCTTAAAAGGCTGTGTTCAACATACGAGTATAATTACATTCTCTCTGATATAGATATTTTCAATTGTGACGAAAATAAATATTAAAACCCTGTCAAAAGTGTATTAAAAATGTATTAAATGAATATAAAACTGTATAAATGTATTGATGTATTATGTAATGACATGTATTATGTACTACCTACCTCCTGTTATATTTAAAATATTTTAATGTAATATTTTTTATTTGTTGTAAGATTTCAGTTTGAGTTAATTATTAATTTCTAGATACACAATGTAATAGTATAATGAGGAAATCTATAATTGGTTTCTCAGTTAGGTACTTAAATTAAACATGTATAAATTAATCAAATTGTAAACTTATTTGTAAAAAGCATTGACTTTGTGGCTCGCCATAATTTACAATAAAAAACACATAAATTTGTTTAAGACCACTTTTATTTTAAAACACTCTACCGGTTTAAGAAGCACCCATGGAATATTATAACGGTTAGTTATAATATTCTCCTGACGTAGGAAGGGTGCTTCTGAAACCGGTAGAGTGTTTTAAAATAAAAGTGGTCTTAAAAAAATTTATGTGTTTTTTTATTGTAAATTGTAAACTGTTGATTTCCCTAAAATAAATAAATAATGAGGAAATCTACAATTGTTTTCTCAGTTAGGTAAATTATACATGTATAAATTAATCCAATTGTAAACTGATTTGCCTAAAATAAACACAATAAATTAATAAATAAAATATGCGATAACCATGAATAAAGTATGAATTGCCAATAATCAAAATGAATGTCTGAGTAGTAATTGAATATTAAATATATCTAATTCTTGTCCAGCAAATGTTCAGATAGGTATTAGATGTTTAGAAGTAGACTTTAATAGGTGATCTTACAATATAATTTGGCAGCCAAATCTTAAATTATCCAGTAATATGGTGTCACGTAAAAGAAATCCAAAATACAAAATTGAGACAATTAGCCCCCTGTTGGGCATTTGTTAAAACCGGGCAATAATGCATAAATAACAGGTAGGCTGCGCTGTTTATAGTAATTTATATGGCAACTCTGGTTGGTTTAATTGATGGAGTCGCCTGTGTTGTGTTGCCAGAATATTTTCTTTTATCCCACATCACTCCGATGCCGTTGTGAACATTCTTCATCTCATGTGTACAAGGAATTAAAACTACAAATGCACGCGCGCATAGCGTTGTGTGTTATGTGTGTACAGCGGGATATTTTGTTTAATTAATTATTTTATAATTTTGTTCAATTTATAGTAAGGATGTTTTCGACGATCAGAAAACTAATATCAACGCGTTGAGTTTTTAAAGACTTCAGTCAGAAAATAAATTTCCTTCAAGGTGAATAAAACTAATAATAAATCTAGTGAAAATTAAGTAATATAAATAAATTTAAATTAAGTCTGAGATAAAGGTTCCCAGCATCCCCAAAGATGACCTGAGCGCTGAGGGAAATTATTTTCCGCAGGGCCTCCTGTATGGAGTTCCTTCACAAAATTCTTCCTCTCCCCACTCCATTCAACCTCACAATGGTGACCGGACATCTTAATAATGTGCTCGCTCCCTTGAAAAGTCATTAAAGGTGTTAGAAACAAAATAAAAAGTTGGTTAAATAGGTTATGTTAGTCAGGTAAATAAACTATTTTCTTATTTCACTATTAATGACTATTCGAAGGGGTGTTTAAATGCCAAAGATTTCGATATTATCGTGTGATTACAACCCGTAACGAATAAGGATTCAAATCCCGGCCAGGGCAAGTAAATATTATTTGATTAATTTGTGTTATTTCACAATTTATTGATTAATTATGTAATATATTTGCGGCACGATCTAGAGTGGTAGACACTCTCAGAATCGCCCTGACGAAGTTCCACCATTCGGAATCAGATACCTTGCTTGAAGCGGATGTAGCCGTGTTTGGTGACAAGAACTGAATTCCCGGGTAGGTACTTACCTACCCCATTACATTTTATTCCCCACCACCTTCAGCCTCACAACATACCCCAAATGGCGATGCCTGTCTTACTGTACTGTCATCGGCATCATCATCATCATCACTCTTGGCTCTACAATCCGTGGTGGGTCCAGGCCTCCTCAAAAGTCTTCCTCCACTCATCTCGGTTTTGTGTCAGCTCTCTGCAGTTAAAAAGCTCCAAGGTAGTTGTGTCTTTGAGGACGTTGACGCTCCATCTTAATCTTGGCCTTCCCAAGCTTCTACTTACTGTACTGAATTCACATAAATATATTTATTGGACCTTGTTCGGAATTAAACACGAAATTAAATGCCAATTACATTACTTTCTCCGTATTTCAATACTGCTATTGTTACGGAACCACTGGCTCTGAATGGTGGAATCATTTTGTGTTGTAGATATGCATAAAAAAATAAAACCTTCCAAGCATGATTGGATTTCGAAACCGAAGCAGTCTCTCGTCACTTTATCTTTACGACATTTTTATTGGCACGTGGTGGGTTCGGGAAATGCTTACAAACCTTATGATTCCACTTTCCAAAATATTTATCCCATGCATTCCCACATTCCAATAACAATAATGCCTTAAAATTAAAGATAACAAGAAGCCGTTTATTGTTCTTCTAAAAAACGTGAATCGCCCAGCGGGGTTTTGAGATGTCACCGAGAATGCCAGTTAAAAAATTGTCATTAAAATTATTTATGGACTTGAGAGCTTTTTCCGAAGCCGCCTTGGAATAGGGACGTACAAAAGAAGACAAAAGATTACATTTAGTTTTAAATGGGAGAGCTTTTAATAATGGAGGACGGTATTGAAATGATGATAGTTGTACTTGTTGTGTTCGCGGCAGGTTTTTAATAACAATATTTTGTTACGTGTGGTTAATTAAAAATGTAAGCATCTTGACGTGAAAATAATTGCTTTCTGGAATTATTAATATGCTTAAAAGGTTTTGTTCAAATGAGGGAACGACGTGCGAAACTGATTAATGTATAAGTTACTAGCAAGTTCCCGGCATGCGTTGCTATGCCACATAATAAATACATTGTTTCTCCCTGCGTTTCTTTTTCCTTTCCCATTCGTCCCGTCCCCTTCCGCCTCCCTTCCTCTCTATCAAATCCCCAAAGTTTCATCGCAATCGGATAAACGGTGAGCAATGCATAATTTCATGACTTACTATTGTATTCAGAAACCATAGCGGGCAAGCGCACATCAAATCCCCAAATTAGCGATGTATAATTTTATGATTATACATGACTGTCCAGCTCTTTTGTCATCAATTAATATTAGAATCCCGAGTAAGAAAACTAGAGACAAGTCATTGTTTCATATCGAAAGTGCTTCAACCAGTCTCAGGCAAAATTCTTTCTTATTAAGAACTTGCAATCTTTATAACAAAAAATGTATCGATGCTGATATTTTTTCGTGTACTTTAAGCACTTTTAGACAAATACTTAATGGAGTCTTATAATTATCCATCAATTAACAAATAACTTAATTCATTGTAACAAAACTGATAAATTTCTTATGTATTTTTTTGTATTGAAATTTTAAAAATAATGTATATAAGTATATGTATATTGTTTTTCCACTTTACGCTTTTAAACACGTCTGGTGTTTTTCAGTTTTTTATTTTTATTTTTATTTTGTTATTATCTTATTTAAAAATACTTATTTAATCTAACATAAAACTGGCACACTTTATTTTACTAATTTACTTTTATTTTACTTTCATTTCACTTTAATTTTTCTTTTCCTTGTTTTTTTATATATGTTTACATATAACGTTTTCGACATCACATCTGGTGTTTTTCAATTTTCACTAATATTATAGATAATATAGAAAGACATAGAAAGCATAGAGGGGTTGAAGGAATGACTGAATATATAAATATATATATTTAGTTATTTTTTCAACTTTTCTCTCTTTTTCTCTGTTTTTTTTTTAAATCTTATCTTATCTTGTCTATATCTTTATTTATTAGACAGTATAGCTAGGTTATCCCTAGACAGCTTATCTAGCTCCTTACTATATAATATTAAGTAAAAAAAAAAACTTATTAACTATAGATTTTTTCATTATTATTGGTGCATGATGTGAACATTAGTTATTGGGTTTACAACCTAATTATTGTAATTTGTGGTTTTCTAATGCATGTAATGTTATAAACCTGTAAATGTTCCCAATAAAGAAAATAAAATGATGCCAGAACTCACTTTTGTATATAGAAATCACGGGCATGTGCACATAAATCTCCAAAGTTTCATCGCAATCGGATGAATGGTTTAGCAACGCATAACATCTCACGTACATATCAGTGGCGGTCCGTGAGTTTTCAGTGAGCTAGAGTGCTAAGATTGTAAAATACAACATTATTGATGTTGTTGCAGCTGAAAATGATTTTTTTTGAAAATTTCTTCATTTTATATGAAGATTTTCAGTATATCTTCGTACAAAAAGATAAAATTTTGAAAAATAAAATCGTTTTCAGCTACAATAACGTCGTATTTTTCAATTTTAGTACTCTAGCTCACTGAAAACTCACGGGCCGCTACTGATACATATCTGCACAGACAGAAATAAACATATTTTTATTTTTATATATACTTATGTATAGATTTGGTTTGTTATTCTAAAATGACACAAATAACCTGTAGTAAAAATCTGTAGATATATAATTACTATTATTCTATTCTATAAAGCAAGCTTCAGATTACAAAGCCATTTATAATATAAACTTTTTTGGACTATTTCTTTAGTACTTCTTTGTTGAAAAATCACAGAAAGCGACTTTATAATAAATCAAACAATAGCATAAAGAAACCCCAACACTTGTCAAATTGAACGCTACTTCTAACTAATTACCTAAAGAATGATTTTATTAAATAGGTACACTGGCGATAAATTAATTTCATAAGATAAATGACATGTTTATTCTAGCTAACTACTAATACAGTGTAACTTTAAGTATCATATTATACAAGTATCATATTAATCATATTGTTTATCACAATAAAGTATGTAAATTCACATAGAACAAAAATGTTTTTTTTTTAATATTAGTTTCACGCAGGAGGTCCTGAAGAAAATAATTCAGTTCAATGCCTAGAAGAAAATAACTCCCCTCAAAATAATATGTGTGGAGGGTATTTTGAGGAAAAGAAGGAGATTCTGCGAAGAAAAAGGCTAGGGGGGTAGGTGGGAATCCGGGGATCAATGTTTCCAGGATGATGGATGTATGAATCCATCCCTTCCACTTCGGTGCAAGGCGATGTTCTTCGAGTTCAAGGGGAGTCCTGCTGGAGAAGTCAAAAGGTCTCCCTCAACCAGTTTCTTCTGATGCGGCCTGCCACGCCGCTGGTAAGCAGATGCAACCACCGCCAAGACCCTTACCAACCTCAAACATGAACCCGGCAACCTCTGCTAAGACACCAAACATAGCGAACCACTTATCTTAGAAGTTCACAGAAGACAATCTGAATGTTCTAGAATACCTACTTGTTGATTTCGATAATCTATTTTTAAAAAGTAGTGGCATATCTAGAATGTTTTGATAGTTAAATTAATATGACGAAGCTTTCATAAAGGTGTTTTCACTCTTTTCGGAGTGGAAGATATTCTCGATATCGCCCTGGTGAAAGACCACCATTCAATTAACCGTGTTTGATGACCAGAACTGAACAGTCAGGTTTTTCTTTAATTCCTCTTACCCATCTTCTTCGCCTCCCCACTACTTCATCCCTACAATATAACACAATTCAGGATACTGTAGTCCTATTGCGCTAGACGGTTGGAAGCACTTGGGACTCATGAAAAAATAAGAAAGAAAATTAAACAAGAACTTTCATGTAAGAGCAAATTTTATAACGCAAGAGTTATGCCACTCTGTGGGTGGTACATTATTTGCATTCATGCTTTCAGTGATTTTCGCATGTTGTGTGAGCAGATAAAACTGATAATATAGTTTTTTACTTATCGAAATGACAATCTAGTCTCCTTCAACGGAAGCAATCTTCCAAAATGCCTTCCATTGATACGCTTGGTGTAACTCTCAGGCACGGGTGCTCCATCGAAGCCAGAGCCAAGTTAGCCTCCGAAAAACTGGGCGTACTGTACAGGGCCCGCAGATACTTTAATAGTTCACAACTGCTAACCTTTTACAAATCACAAGTGCGCCCCACGGTTGAATTTGCCAGTCACATCTGGTCTGGAGCTCCAAAATACCGGAAAATACCCTCGACTCTGTGCAGAAACGGGCGGTTCGTTTCATAAATTTCTAATCTTAACAAACAGAATGCAATATTTAGAGCACAGGCGTCCGCTATACTGTAATTGTTCTAGCTGTATTACAATGGAAAAAGCTCCAAGAAACTATCAACATTGATTCATTCGGCACCGGTGCATAGTCGAGAACATGATGTGTACTCGGTTAACATTTTTCACATGCGGACGCTTCTACAACTCGCTTTGCCGGCACACACCGAAAGAGTATCCCCAAAAATGACATAGGCTCCTATGTGGATTAATGCAAAAAAAAACTTAACTCACTCCCGATGTCCGATTTCAGTTAGGTACTGTATTTAATATACTCATGGAAAAATTACCCAGATTTTCTACAACATTGTAAAATAATAATATTAATTGTGGTTACATAATTACTATAAGTCTGCCTGAACATTATTAATGCCAACCCATTATTTTGAACACCTGTAAAAATGCATTAGAATTTTTTTTATTTAAAATATTATTTATTGCGTGAAACAAGTATTGAATCCATGACCCCCGCGATAAAACGGCTTCGCTCCTCCACAGGTGCTGCCATTTTTAATTACCTACTACCATGTAAATGAACTTAAATGTATGGTTAGGTCATTAGTTAGAATAGTTAGTTTTATCAGAGTAAACAGAAACTCTGTCATATCCAATTGAAATGAACAGGCCTCTCCACAAATTAATTAGATTAGATTAATTTCATTCACATCGTGTTCTGCAGGCACACAGAGGCCTGCTGTATATGTATAACCCGAAAATACTTTAAAAAATTCAAACATCATGCATGTTATCTTTTAAATAATATTCCAGCAACTGATGCTAGTCTCACACGAGCGTTATACTCTTACAATATATTGGGACATCTTTGGTGTTTTGATTACTTTAGATATACTTACTTATCTTCACTTAAGATGAATATATACGTGAAATCCTATTTAGATACTATTTTGATTAATCTTTACGACGAATCGGCTTACAGTATGAACATTAAAAAATATGCTACGGATAAATCGAAGCTTTTACTAGCTTTTCTATGTATTGGAATTACAATAAAATTATTATTTATGTAACAAAAAATATAAGCGTAAACAACCAAAAAAAATATTTTTTCATGACTTAACTATGAAGTAATACAAGAAACAATTTTTAAAAAATACCCCTTTATGGCTAAGACTATTTTTGAGGTTTTCCATGTTCTAACTTTTTTTCGTTCTTATAAAATTATGTACAAAATAAATAAAAAACACTTTTTCGCTTACTAGCCTCGTGCCAAAAGACGCTCGATTTAAAAAAAAAAAAATTCTCTTAAGAAAATATTTACCATTATTAGGCATTATAAAATTTATTTTGAACCTCTTGCGCAAAATAATATTTCGTGAAAACAAACAAAATGTTCTTATCTTTGCATTCTTTATACATCCTTGTTCCAATTTGGGAGACGGGTAAAGGTACCGCCGCTCAGGAAACCATTTATTGGATAACCGACACCGTTGCCATAGGTTCCCCCAAGTGGTTCGCTATGTTTGGCGACTTAACAGGGGAGCCCCGGTTGTGTATTTACAAAACCTATACCGATTCAGTCGCAGTAACGACAATTTACATTTTAAATATACCTCTATATTGGTTATTTTTTATCACATTGCAAAAACAAAAATTGTTCTAAAATCTAGATAAAATAATCTTTCTGATGTGTATATTAGAAATTAATAATTTTATTTCTAAATATTTAAATTTTAATATTATTCCCATATACTATAAATACACCTCTATATTGATAATTTTTTATCACTTTGCAAAAAAAAAATTGTTCTAAAATCTAGATAAAATAATCTTTCCAATATGTATATTAGAAATTAATAATTTTATTTCTAAATATTTAAATTTTGATATTGAAAATTTAAAGCGACTGAAACGCGGTAGGGTTTGTAAATACGCGCCCCGGTTCAACGGGTGATGTGTGTGAACGACGTGACGTGCATGCCCACCAGCTGCGAGGCGGGCCGGATCGGGTGAGATCAGTTAAAGAGACCTCGCAGACGATCCTCCTCGACCCTTCATCCGGCACCGTAGCGAGAGGAATGGATTTGTAAGTTTGTCACTCCTGGGCACAGACACATCTTGAAATATCTTCTGTACAGCATCATCTGAATGTGTTATTTAACGTGTCAGACGTGTGTTTTTTATAATTTTCGGAGCATACTTTACAATTGAGGGGTGGATATGAATCTGGGGGTCAATGTATCCAGGAGTGACGGACATATGAATCCATCCCTCCCACTGCGATGCAAGGAAATGGGTCAAGAGACTCCAGTTCGAGAGTTCAAAAAGTCTCAACCAATCTCTCCCAATCCGGCCCGCCACGCAATAGGTGACGAAACGTATCTGACTCCAAGACCTAGAAAAAAGTCACCCTATGGAGCCGGGTACCCTACTAAGTCACCAAACGTAGCGAACCTATGGGGTGTTTGATTATCCAATAAATGGTTGCCGGGGTGGTGGTACTCGCCTCACCAATTGAAAAAAGACAGGGTGTAAATTTCCAATAAATGGTTGCCGGGGTGGTGGTACTCGCCTCACCAATTGAAAAAAGACAGGGTGTAAATTTCACACAAATTTCACATTTAAATTTCAAGTGAAACCTTCAGAAAACTCAAATAGAAAAGAGTGGGGAGGCTACAAAGCTCCGCACAAAGAGGAGACCGATTACACATTCTCTCGCCGGCTAAATCCTGTGGACTTATGTGTTTGTCTCTTTTCAGTGTCGCTATTTTTCGTTTCATCGAGTTTCAAATCACAACGGTGCTAAAGAAGTTTTCATTTCAAAAAAATTGGAATGAGGGGGACTTGAAATGTTCCCAAAACAACTTATTATTTTTCTTTACCTACAATTTTATTGATAAAAGAAAAGGTGTAATTTTTAAAAGCTCGTTAACATAAAATATTGTATATTGGTGTGAAATGCCAGAGGTCAACTGTCAACTACTTCAACAAAAGATTGGATTTACTTTACGATGTGCCTATCCCCAACTCATGGGGTTATCGAAACGCCTTCAAAGGAAACGCCATCTGCGCTTCCAAACTATGTTACACGACACTTATCTATCGATATTTTGTAACACTTTATAATAATGGGTATCCCGCTGTTAAGAATATTGAATGTTTTGTTTATATTTTTAATTAAGGAAATAATTTATAACCAATCTACATATCGTATTATCACGCTAGTCGTGGGTTTAGTATTTATTATTTTGGTATAATTTCATCACGCGTTATTGTGTTTGTTCGGTGAGAATTCATTTGAAAACTAACGGTGTATTTCTCGGTGTTTATTAAAGCTTCAAAATATGGTGAAAATTTTAACTGTCATATGAAATTAATGAAGAAGACTATTAAAATGCATAATACTGATGAATAACGAATAAGTAAAATTTCTCAAGAACCAGAAGTAAGCTGTAATTTGCAATTTATTTTTTATTTGTAAGTTGTATTTGTATGCAATTTCTTTCACTTTGGTTTTCCTATTTTCTTTTGTTAACCACTCTGACCCGTAAGCGTGTTTATAATATAACAATAGCAGTCAAGTGCAATAAGCGCGTTTTCACGCCAACGCGTGTGTTCCCACAGAAGTCGTTATAACTCTGTTATTGTTATTGTGACAACCCTATAACAATAAGTAAAAGATCCATATTGAATTGAGCTTCACATTTCTATTCACATTTCTATTTAAAAGGGACTTTTTTGTAGAAACAGTTTTCACCCGCCAAATCGTCTACGCGCCGTTAGACATTGCTATTTTTTTTTAAATATTCTTGTATGAAAGGGTAAAAGATTGGTGAAAAATTTGTTTATTATACATTTATACAATAGAATAAGTGCTATTTTAGTACCCCCCTTTCACATAAAAACATCACGTGAGTCATTTTTACAATTTTTTTTAGGTTTGCATTCTAAATTTTAAGAATTTATTTGTAATGTAATAATTTGAAAGCTATTTTCATAACGTTTCAAAAACAGTTTTCAGTATTCGGTGACGTTCAGAAATGTTTCATTTATAGAGCTTTAATTGTGAAGTGGAAATAACACAAAATTTTTATATATCTGACGGTTCATTTTAGACAAAAAAAACTTAAAATAATCGCAAAATACCTGAGTGGTTAAAAAATCATTGTAATTTTCGTGAATTTGTAATGAAAATGTGTACAGTTACAGAAATGTTTATGTTTTACGCAGATCTTACTCAAAAGCTTTCTCCATTCAAAAAAAAAAATATTTATATAGTTGTATACTAGGTCCACCCAGGAGGCCCCGAGGAAAAAATATCTCAGGGTCTATGTCTTTTTAAGGAAATTTAGGAGAGGAAGTTCTGAGGAAAGGGAAGAAAAAGGTATGAGGAGAGGGAAGGAATCTGGGAATCAATGTGTCCAGGAATGACAGGCGTATTAATCCATCTATAGCTAGCATAGGGAGTGTGGCGAACCCATCGCTCAGGGAGTGGAAAACACAAACCTGCAATAGCCATCCCAAGCCAAGGTGTGAGCTACCGTGCTCAGGCTGAATGTCCTGGGGAACAGCGTCATGAACGGTGCCTCCGAGAAATAAGGTCGCATCACGGAGTATTTAGACCTCACTCCAGCACTCAGGGCTCTGCTGGAGTGGACCTTCTATTTCCCTGGTAACTCGTGGGACAAAAAAAAATTGGACCATTCGAAAACTAGGGGCCTTTTGGGAACCTAGGAATGCTGAGGCCACCTCTGCGGATTTCCTTCCTGGGGCCGTAAGAGGAACTAAGAGGAGAAACCGTGGAGAAGTGAGCTGAGGCCACCTCCATGAACTCTTCCCTTGAGGGGCCTTCAAGGAACCAAGGGGAAGGGCACCCTTCCAGCGCGGGGCCTTTATGGAACCAAGGAGGAGTGAAGTGGAGAGATAATGTCCTCTTCCCATGTGGGGCCTTCGAGGAACCATGTAGGAGTGAAGAGGAGAAATGAGGCCAGCACTCAGGGCTCTGCTGGAGTGGACCTTCTATTTCCCTGGTAACTCGTGGGACAAAAAATTGGACCATTCGAAAACTAGGGGCCTTTTGGGAACCTAGGAATGCTGAGGCCACCTCTGTGGATTTCCTTCTGGGGGCCGTAGGAGGAACTAAGAGGAGAAACCGTGGAGAGGTGAGCTGAGGCCACCTCCATGAACTCTTCCCTTGTGGGGCCTTCAAGGAACCAAGGGGAAGGGCACCCTTCCAGCGCGGGGCCTTTGTGGAACCAAGGAGGAGTGAAGTGGAGAGATAATGTCCTCTTCCCATGTGGGGCCTTCGAGGAACCATGTAGGAGTGAAGAGGAGAAATGAGGCCATCTTGGTGAACTCTTCCTCTGTGGGACCTTAGAGGAACCAAGGAGGAGAGATGAAGTTCTCTTCCCTCCTGGGGCCCTCGGGGAACCAAGGTGAAGTGGACTCTTCCCTTGTGGAGCCTTTAGGAAACCAAGGGGAGGTGGACTCTCCGTCGTGGAGCCTTCGGGGAACTAAGGAGTGGAGAGGGGAGATGAAGCCCTCTTCCGTCGTGGGGCCTTCAGGGAACCAAGGAGGAGTGAAGAGGGGAAGACACTGTTATCATTATAAATGTAATGACATATTGTTATATGTTTGTGTTATATTATTAAAGGGAAATGTAATGATGAGCCTTGGTCGGGCTCGGGTGTAATCTGCAAGTCAACTTTGATTTCATCTCAGGAAATCTTGGACGCCAAACCCAGTCTAACGTCTGGGTATGTCAAAAAGCGGAGAACACGATACTCATTTCTCGGAGTGTGGGCCATTTGTTTTCATAGCATTCCTGAAAAGGCTACACAAGGAATCTACATAATAAAACAAAGGGTAAGGTAGAAAATCGGTACACTGTATTGACATGATAATACATAATAAAATAAATTGTATGGACTCACCCTCGGGACCAATTTCGTAATTTATGCTATTCCTAGCTACACTAATTAAATTTACTGCCGCCGTATCCCCGATGTCGTGAGAACCAACACCACCTCTTGGTGGCAAGGGAGGTCCCAACCTCTGCGGCTCAGCTTGTGCCTGCGACCTCCACAGCGGTCGCATGGAAGGGATGATAGACCTGGACCCTCAGAGAAAGGGAGGATCGTCAGCAATCAAGGCGGAGTATTGTTCAACACTGCGGTATTCTCGGGTTTGTTCCATAAATAAACCCCCGGTGGGAATTCGATAGTTGCCCTGCATACAATCACGGGCGCGGCGAGTTATTATTTAAACCGATGACTCGGATAATGAGGTTCAATAGTCTTTTCACTCGAACATCGCCAATTAACTCGTGGTCACTGGGACCCTCGCGAAACTCACATTTTACGTGAATAAATCTTCGGTTAGTTGCACTGCGCACCATGACAGGCGTGGCGGGTTATTATATCAACCGATGTCTCGGATAAAGAGGTATAATAATCGTAACACTCGAACATCGCCATTAAACTCGTGGTCACTTTGGGACCCGCGCGAAAACTCGCATTTTACGCGAATAAATCTTTGAAATTTATATTTAAAAAAAACACAACGTGTTTCCTTCCCCCGAATGCAGATGCCCAAAACTTGGATTTCAATCACATCGTATTAAAACTTAAAAATTAAGTGACCGTTGTTTTCACGGCGTACCGCACATATCGCCGTAAAAACCAGAGTGCGGAAACGGAAAAAACCCAAACGCCGCCTACCGACGCGTTGAACGAAACTCCCCCAGCCTTGCCAACCTACCCAATTAAAATGCATTTAAAAAAAAAATAGTACCTAACTAACGACAAATACAATCGCTTCATAACAACACATTGTCGGACCAGAAGATCTAGCTTCATTTCGAATGACAATCCTGGTGAACTTTATAAAAGGGACTGGGTTACTGTCAAAGGAATGAGGTAAAATGGGAGATAGTACAATGGGTCTATGGCCTAAGTGCTCTCGAGAACTATATATATGTAAACCGTCTCCGATTATTTATAAAAAAAAATAAAAAAAATCCATCTATATATATATATATATATATATATACCTAACATGTATCATATAAAAATGTTAGAAAATTAAAATATATAGTTACTAAAAAAAACTTGACTACCGTGTCTTCCTCGGACGCTTTACATATCCGATAATTACCATCTAATTACCGAACAGCGCTGATGAAATGCGATTAGATGCAAAATAACTTATAGAATGATGTCGTAGTGAACACATTCTAATGTGATCCTCAATAAAACCTGAATTAATTGCCCCTGCATCGAACGCAGCCTCTCTTAATAAGGAATTAATTATTTCCTTCGCGTGTTACTTCTATTCCGGATGCTCATAATATTAAGTTCCTTTATGCTTAGGAGCAAGTGATGTAAACTTTATGACCTGGTGAAAGGAAGTGCGTGATGATCTGACTGGATCCACATCCTCCAGCTTTTCAGAGTGGTAGCTGGTAGGCAATTCAATTACATCATCTAAGAAGATTAATGGTAATACATAGGTTAACGGATATCGTTTATTTAATATATCTGACGTTTAATTTTTAATGTGTATTTTTAATTAAGTGTAGACAATATTAGCGAAACTCAATCGAAAATCCGGAGATGAAAAATTAGAAATAGATATTGGCACCTCTGGGACTCGAACCCAGGACCTTCTGCTTACATGGCAACAGCTCTACCAACTGAGCTAAGGTGTCTATATCCAATTCGGTCACTTTTAACTGAATCATACTTGGACTAAGAACTACCGACATTATCTTCATTTTCTTAACGCACATTTTCTTATCTCGATTTTTCTGTTTCCAGATTTTCGATTGAGTTTCGCATTTCGAATGTTTTTACTTCTTCTTCTTCTTTGTGTGCCGTACCAGGTCCCCCCGACGTTGGCCATCACTCTTGAAAATGTCTCTCTGTCTTGCGCTGCCCGGAATAGCTCCTCCACACTTTTAATGCCGGTCCACTCTCGTATATTATTTTTGTGATTAGTTATAATCAAGTTCAGTAAGTATTTTAATATTTATTTTTGTTACAGCTGTTTCGGCTTACGATGTTTGTTTTTTACAGAATTTTAAAATGTCCTTTTAAGCCGAAACAGCTGTAGCAAAGATAAATATATGTTAAATAAAAAAATGTAAATAATTAATTGTTTAAAAAGTTTAATATTTAGAAAAATTGTAAACTAAAGTTGAATTCATAAAAATTCTCCCGTCTCAAGGAGTCCTATTAGAAGACGGGGCCCTGGAAGAAGGAGCACCTCATGGCTGAAAAACCTGAGACAGTGGTTTGGCCAGTATACTGTAGAGCTGTTCCAAACTAAGTCCGCGCAGCCAACATGGCAGCCAACGTCCGTTGAACGTACAGGGCACAAGAAGAAAAAGAAACAGTCCTAAATTCTCCAGTCTTTCAAAATAAATACCAACCCTACTGCTGCCACTGATCTTCTCATAAATGCAATATCATGCCATGTCCAGTGTTTTAAATAAATCTTTCTATATGTCCCTGCATGCAAAGTCGTATTTTCTCAAAGCATAAACTTTCTAATAAAAGTATGTTTAACAGAAGTGACCTTCCAGGTAAGTATGTTTTCTGAATCTATTTGTAAATATTAAAATCAGATAGTGCTTAAGAACCTGCAATAAATTGTAGGTACAGCGCCCTTTTGGTGATAAGAAAAATGGCACTCTACAAGTTATAAAATTATTATTATGAAGGGAAGAATAGAAAATGAAGATAATGTTGGTAGTTCTTAGTCGAAGTGTGATACAATTAAATATGACCCGAGAAGATAGGGTCGAATTGGCTCAGCGGTGGTTACAGCAGAGACCCCCCCCCCCTTCCAGCAAGGCTAAAAAATCCTGGTTTCAATTCCTAGATGCAACCGAATCTTTTTTTGATTTTACTGTACAAAATTTTCGTTAGAAGTGTTACATCTGAACAGCGTTAGAAATTTTCGTTATTTGTTTTTGGGGTGTTATGCCGTGTTGCGCTACCTCCTTCTTTAGCCAACGTTTCGGACATCGTTGCAGTGGCATAACACCCCAAAAACAAATAACGAAAATGCTTTTGGCCGTGAAAATCTTAAAACGTATTCAGCATTAGAAATCTTTATTTTACCAAATGCAACAGTTAATTTCTACAAAGAAAATCTTCATAACTTGAAAACTAGTATTCAATCTGGTGTAAAATATGATTAATCCGTAGATAATTACTTAACTGTATACGGCACATAGCAGAAGCCTCTCTATACAATATCTGAACACAACTACCTTAGTATTATTATAACATGAGGTCCGTATCACAGTGCCGGGTATTTTTATCCATTCTCGAGATCTCCGAGAATGGTTAACAATAAATTTTAATTGGGGACGATTGTGTAGAGCAAGGATTCTCAAAATGGGTGTAATCTCCTTCCCCTCTAGCCCGCGAATCAGTGGGTGGATTCGGGGGGCGTTTGTGGGCATAGTACTAAGAAAGAACACATGAAGGTTGGCAAAAGTCGGCGAAAGCAATAAGAGAGCTTTGAAGAAATTTGGCATAATAATATATTTACCTGATTTTTTCCAAAATTTTATACGTTATTTATTGTTGTAAGATTTATATACCCGTAAACCATTCATTTTTTCGTATATTTATACAAGTTCTATTTTACTATGGAAACCAGTTGTGTGAACCCCCGTAACAAATCTGTACCCTAAAGGATAAACCACGTAAGTCCATAGCTAAGTCTATAGCTTTGGGTGGTTTATTCTTTAAGGTACAGAAATTATATTAACATCAAAGCTTTTCTGACAAATTTTTGACATTTTTTTACATTTATTGCATTACACAACGTTTAACGTTGATTCTCGGCCCGTCGGCGTTTGATCTATTTTTGAGAAGGGTTGTTTAATGAGCCGTCTAATTGTTTCTGGGGATTCAAGCAACCACCTACGTACAACTTTTTTTTGCGTTACCGTACAAAAGTTACAACTACTCACAACCGTTGGGAGCTGAAGTGAATGTCATCTTCAATTGGGGTGGGTTGTGAGGTTGAAGGTAGTGAGGATGGTAAAAGATGAGGAAGGAGATGGCGAGGAAGTACTGGCTATTCAAATCTGTTCACCAAATACGGTTAAAGCCATTTCAAGCAACATTTTGATACAGAATGGTGGTTTTCTCAAGAGATATTGAATCTTCCACTTCAATATACTTGTGGCGGCCACTTGTGCCGAATTAATTGCTCCACCACTCGACTCTAGCCGAACGCACTAGAAACACATCTACCTACATTCAGCGTGGTACCAACGGCCGCCTCGTAAATAATCCGCCACCTACGCGAAAGAGCTAGAACCTCTGGCTGTACCAAACAAGTGCCCGCAGAAAGTTCGAGCGATATCTCGGCTTTGCGTGAGTTCACCCGGCGTTATCTACCGTCATCGAAACTACTTGCCCGGCCGGCAGAGTATATAAACAAGCGCGAGCCGCATGCAGCTCAGTCTTAAGTCTAGTTTTCATTCATTGGTCGACTCACCTACACATCGGGCTGTGATACAACTAAGTGCAGTGTAGTAACTCTTTACGTGCCTGCGCGGGGCACTTGACCGCGCAGTCAGCAGTGAACAACACATATCCAGTGTGACTTCAGGAACATCATAGCACCTTCAAGGACTCCATCTCCAACTACCATCTCGACATGAGATGGCAACCAGCAACCCGCATCCTGCAACGAGCAGCAACCAGCACCCGGCAACGCGCCAGTAACAGCACCCTCACCGCCTTTCAAGGTTCCTTCCTGCGTCACGTGTGTGCTCCGACTCAAAGGACACATAGCCGCCATATCCCGTCAACACGACGTCGATCGACCGCCTGGACCAAGGTCACGTCTACATCGCCACGGTGTAGGGCAACACGCCGGCTTCCTGAATACCTGTGATCTTCACCGCTGTAGTCTCCTGACCTTCATCTTCACATCATCACGCAGCAGCATCACTACTGGCACCACTGTCACTCCGCTCCGCTTCGACCTCCGCTACGTAGCGCAACAATTAAGACTGACTCATACATCGACTGACGCCTTTCATTTCTAACGCTCCCGTCTCTACCGATACGGACCGCTCCCTCATACTCATATAACAAATGGAAGGTCACCAATGCGCTGGAGTGACCAAGTATCACTGGCCCGCGGACACCGATACGTTGGTTGGAGTAGGGGTCACGATCCTCAGCAATTTAAAACCGTCTTTGATTGGGTTGTTTATTATCGACACAGTTATTATCTACTAACTAAAAAAGCGGTGTCTACAATTTTCGCGTAGGCGAGATATAAAGAAGAAAAAAATATATTTAAAGGGGTCAGTGAAACAAATATGCTTGAGAAACTCTGGTATAGAGGTAGGCCCCGCGGTCCTGGTACCTACCACTGCCCACTTATTGGACAAGACAATTACAGGGGCCGTCTTGCGCAAGGAGCCCCGGGGCAATGCTACCTGCTCATTCATCACACGCCACTGACTCAAAAACTCGTACGATATTTATTGAGATGTGGAATATTTAGTATCCTGGAATTAGACTTCTTTACTTGTGGGATTCGGTGGCAAATACTTTGAGAACATTCATCAGGAATATGCGAATGAGTAAAAATTTCAGGAAATTAACATTTTTTTTATGAAGAAAAAAATTCGGTGTTCTGACAGTTGGCCCACCGATATCATAATTATTTTTAAATTAAATTTTTTTATGCATATTTAACAATTTCAGACCTACAATTGGGGGTCTATGTGTCTAGGAGTAATGGACGTTTGATTCCATGACTCCCACTGCGGTGCTTGGCGATGGTTCGAGAGGGACCGGTTGGAGAGGTCTAGGTTAGGTCTTTCTCAACCAATTTCTCCCGACCCGGTCCGCCACGCGGTAGATGGGCATAAGCATTGACAGTGAAGACCTAGACAAACCTCACCCCATGAACCCGGGCTCCCCTGCTACGTTCACTGAACGTAGCGAACCACTTGGGGTGAACTATGGCAGGGGTGTTGGTTATCCAATAAATGGTTCCTGGGGCGGCGGTACCCATAATCGCTTCCGAAGTTGATATCAAACGAATATGTTTACAACGTCGATTTTTTGTACTTATACGCTGTACGTAATTTTATCCTGCATGCATTTAAATAAATTATTTGTTATTCGACGGTAGAACTTTTTTGCACACTCCTTTGGTGACACTTAATCATATTTTCTGTAAGTAGGTACACCGTATTTTCCCTAAACCGACTGCATATTGTACATACGTATGCTGGGAAGGCAATTGTCGTGGGATCTCAACTGTCATGGAATCCTTTTTTTCAACGTTTTTAAAGATTTCATCAAATTCTTCTGGAAAAATTCTCTAACGAAAAGATTTGACATAATAAAATTTGCACTGGGTAGGCTGAAAAGTAATGCACACATGCTTGTACAGCGCGAAGAAAATGTCCTTCAGAAGCGCGCCAGGTGGAATATGGAAGTGACATTCCTCCTCTATACAAATCAAATTAACTATTTAAAGCACGTTACGTTCAGTTTCATCGTGAGCTACAGAGCTTAAAATATGTAATGCACCTACTTAACAATACAATAACATCTTGAATAATTTTTATGCAAATTTTTATAAATGTATGGAATAGAAGTGTTGAAGTCACTGAATAACCTAATGCCGTCAAGTGTCACCTATTCGTATGACGATTTGAAACAAAACTGATATCGCCAATTCCACCCTGTGATTTAATCAGTAAAAAGAAATTACCGAGTTTATAGGATTGTAGAGATTTTATAGATTGTATAGAGATTATAGGGTTCACGGAGTTTATGGACTGAATAGAGTTTATGGAGTGCATTAATTGTAAGGAGTTCATAGATTTTACAGAATGCATCAAGTTCATAAAGTTAATGGAGATTATAGTATATAGAGTTAATTAGCTCCACACAGAAGGTTCTGAGGAAAACAATTTCCCTCGGGACCTGTGTCATCCTTGAGGATGTCGTATGAATGGTTTTTTAGGGAAAGGAAGGAGAGAAAGTTTTGGGGAATAAAAAGGTTTGAGGGATGGGTAGGAACTAGGGGTAAGTGTGTTCAAGAGTGACGAACGTATGAATCCATTCCTCCCACTGCGCTGCAAGGCGATGGGTCGATGGAATCCAGCTGGAAAGATGAAAAGGTCTTCCTCAATCAGTCTCTCTCAATCCGGCTCGCTACGCAATAGGTATGCAAATGCACCAGCCGCCATGTCCTCGATAAACCTCACCCGATGAACCCGTCCAACTTTGTTAAATCACCAAACTTAGCGAAACACCCGGGATGACCTATATTAATTCCATGAGTAAAATAATTTCCCTCAGGGCTCGGCCTGGGTCATTTTTGAAGATGCAGTGTGGAGGGTGTGTACAGAGTTTAACGATTTTCTACAGCATACAGAGTTTATCGAGTTTATAAAGTTTGTAAAAATTATAGAGTCAAAGGTTTATGTATGAAGAATTGGTCGAGATTATCAAGTTCGTAGAGTTTAAACAGTTTCCTTGAACATATTGAATTTAAATATTAATATTTAGCCACCCTGTACCAGTAGGTATAAGCTGCCTACACCGGTGACCGTTCGTTTGATTGCCGTGAGTGGTTGCACAATGCCTCAGTATTCAGTAGAGTCGCCGCGGGCCACACGGTAGCCGGGTAAACCCGAACCGATCGGTAGGAACAAGCCTGCACTGATTACAATCGATCCGGCGCGCTCAACAATAAAATTATACCACTACCTGCAAACTACTATTCCAAACATAACAAAGTCTAAATTATATGAATAATAAATAGTTGGTGGCGTTAGATGTCGGTTGAAAGATTCGGGTTATTGGTGCACAAGAATGCAGAGGACTTGAAAGAACAAACATAAAATGATTCTAAAAATTAGTTAGGTACTCTGATCAATTTTCAACTTCGAAACTAAATAAATTTCCTTTAAAAATATTCTTGCAGTAAAAAATTACATCATATTTGACTAGAGCCAGGCAAGCGTTGCAATGCCATTCAAACAAATAAATTGTTTCCCCCTGCATGTCCATTCCCATCCGTTCCCGTTTCCCTCCGGCGTCACCTCCTGCGTTTCCCTTCCACTTTCCCCGCCTTTCCCCTCCCTCGTTACTCTCCCCTCGAACTCCACATCCTTCGTTACCCTCCCCCTCCTGCCTTCCCCCACCGCCGCTAAAATATATGAAATACACGCATTTTTAAACCACTCGCCCAACACCTGTAGTAATTTTTTATAACACCAGAGCTCACCACTAATATCATTACATAGTATAAAATGAAGTCGCTCAAAATGTATGTGGGCGTTAATCTTTTAAACTACGCAACGGATTTTCATACGGTTTTCACCAATAGATAGAGTGATTGAAGAGGAATGTTTATATGTATAATATATGTGAATTATATTAGAGAAAAGCCGAGAAATTTAAGGAAAACATATTTTTGTGTGATTTAAAACGGCTGGCGGCCGTACTGTAGTCACTTTTAAAATTTGTTCTATTGAAGAAATTGGAAAATTGATGTCCTAGAGTAAGTAGGTATTTGATTTGAATTATTTTATTTGATGAAGTCGCTCAAAATGTATGTGCGCATAGATCTTTTAAACTACGCAACGGATATTCATGCGGTTTTCACCAATAGATAGAGTGATTCAAGAGAAAGGTTAATATGTATAAAAACATGCTTATTATAGTAGATAAAAGTCGAGAAATTCAAATATTCAATTCAGGCAGCGGGCAGCTGGCAAGCGGGTTGTGTGGATTTTATAAAGGTTGGGTAATGGCGTTGTGTTTCGTTAGCCACAGCAACGTGTGGCCGGGTCTGCTAGTATAGTATAACCTGTATATTATTAGATTAAAATGCAATGTTCTGTAAAAAATTTGAGTCAATCCATCGATTATTTTCCGAGATTTGAGGACACAAACATACGGAACCTAAATTCTTATATACATATATATATAGAAGATTTATTGCACATGTTACTATCGAAATATAAATACAAATGGTTATGTATAGTGGGAGTCAAAAAATAAATTAAAACATGGAGATTAAAGTCATCTTTCGGAGTATGGCCAAGTTAGATTAAAAAACTTAAATATTTTTCAATGTGATATTATAAATGACATCAAACTCTTATTGCCTTTTAGAAATTAATATAATGTACTTAAATCCCTATCAGAAAATTTAAAAAAAAACAGCATCCCGATTCAACCGACAGTACATTTGAATTTAACTAGAAACCAGCCAATTTTACATTTGTATCCATGTTGCCCGTTTTCAAGAAATATTAAATTGAAGCCAGTAATATTCACGATGATCAAAGTCGACCCCCGATTCAAAAGTAACCACACAAAATTTTTCAAGAAAAACAGAAAAAAATTATATACAAGGCGATATTATGTTAAGGAAAATGAACCAATGATTTCCATTATTTTCTTTCCAACGTTCTTCTGCTCGTATCGTCCTCCTTCCAACTCCCTTAATAGCAACATCGTCATAATGGGAATGTTAGTAGGTCCCACAAACTCGTTGAAATGGAACAAAGAAAAACAAGTATTTATTTGTTTGCATTTTTTTGCAAAAATCCCTCATCAAATCTTTGGCTTACAAATAGGCACACTGATTACACTTATATTATTATTGTGGAAAGAGACCCGCGTCCCACATACTTAACTACAAAAAAACAGAACACAATCAGACTTATGATTTTCGGTAAGTAAAAAATGCTAATGAGCAATAAATAGTTGTCTGTCGGAAATGTTAGCCTCTAAATATCTAAGCCATTGAATCATATCGGCAGCAGTGGGTGATAATCTCTCTGATAACGTGTTCTTTGGACCACAAGCGAAATTATATTATTTATCAGCGTTTTATTTTTTCAGAGTTAAACGTCATAAAACACCATTGTGCCCAGTTTGTAGCCGAGTTTTCCAAAATGCAAAACTCTGATTTTGTAGTAGGCATAATTGACCTAAATATTGTTTTATTAATTTAAAAAAAACAATAAGCGTATTATTTACAAAAATAAAGAGGGCATTACCAGAGAAAACCAGAAATATGTAATTTTCAAATCAGATTTTAGACGTATTGACTATTTTCCACAAAAAATTATAAATGGATTTCGAAAGATTGCTCTTTTATCTAGCATTTACATGTAATTAATTTTGAGAAAATTTTAAAATTTTTAGTATAATAAGGTTATTCCGTAGGTCGTTGGCAGATTTGTTAAATTTTCAAAAAAGATTTTGTATTATACCACACCCATTTCAAATAATATAATCATGCAGTAAAATAAATCAATATATTATCTAGCAAACGCATGTTTTAGAATTTTAATTTTAGTTTCAATAAAATCATTAAAAAATATGTACGTACATGTGTTTCTTGACGAAAATTGGTCCATTTGTGTATTTATTTGCGCACTTACAAACTAACATATTTCAGATTTTTTTAACATTCTTAATAAATTTAGACACTATTAAAAATGATAAATACTTATAATCAGAAAATAATTACAATTAAAGTACATTATTTTAATGGTTTTATCATCACGCCTTTCAGCATTTTTGGATGAAGGTATAAATTAAAGCTAATTTGGATTGAAATAAATTCGATATTGAGTTATAATTTAAAAAAGCTGGTACGGAGAATAATTAATCTTTCTCATTGTAACCGCCCTGCACGATCGTAAGAACAACTTTCGACGGAATGTGGATTTTCGTCCGCTGGCTGGTTAAACGCTCTTAAAATTGTTGCTAGGAATAACGCTTTTATCAAATAGCGAAAAGCTGCTATTAACCGAAATATTTCGAAGAGAATATCAATTAAAATCTATGAATCGACACCTGTGTCGTCTTTGATCCCGAACTGACATTCCCTTGCCTTATATCGCAGCTCACTCAGTCTTCCTACAAACTTCTTGGGTTCATCATCAGGACTTGTAAGCAGTCTGATAACCAAGAAGCTATGCTAGCGTTATTCGATGGCATACTGAGAAGAAAGTTGGAGTACGCGAGCGATGTTTGGGCACCGTACCACCAGAAGTACATTGATATGTTAGAGCAAATCCAGAAGAAATTCCACAGGTATATTTATATGTGGAAGCATGGAACCTATCCAAGGTTCATGCACTATATTAACTTACTTGAGGAAACTGAATCTGTGAGTCTTGCTATTCTGTCTTTCAAAATTTGGAACAATTTCATCGATAGCCCATTTCTCTTGGGAAGCTATGATTTATATGTACCAGCTACAGCCGAAGTCGACATCATGACTTATTTAAAGTACCGAAAGGCAGAACAGACGTCTTGGCAAAGCATAGCATGACGAGGGGAATGGTGCTATTAAATGAAGTTGCAAACCATTTGGATATAAGTGACTGTTCTTTATATACCTTAAAAATATTATTGAAGAGTCACTTGCCTAAAAGCTGGTAGGGTAACTAAATTGTACTGTAATTGGAATTATTCTGTTGTACAAAAATAATAAAAAATAAAACAAAATAAAATAAAATAAATTTATATTCTACTCTTTCATAGACGGCGCGAATTTAATTGTTTTGAGGAAAATCGCTTTGCGCGAGTTATGCTTTAAAATATTAATGTAAATCAATTGTTTGCGCTCATACATACGCACTATGAATATGAATATACAGTTTTGTCCATAAACAAACTCAAATCTTACAAGAAAGGCTAATATTGTATAAGCGGGCATTCGTTGACCACATGTTCGGTGGTCTGCACCGCACCGCATTCACACATCGCCCGACTCTTTAATTTTTTCTCTCTCCTTATCAGTGGCTTTTATTTTCAAATTCGATTATTTTCAATTATTTACTATCCCGTTTTTTTCATTCTACCTCTTTAATTTACAAATATTTACTAATTGCACAGTGTGGTAATACCGCTACCTGGTGTTTCGCATCATAGTCAGATACCCATTGAAAAATCGTAAATGAAACCTAACTACAACTACTCTTCAGCTTTGATAACATTCATTTGAAATAAATTAAGGTAAACAGCGTACCGGACACAACGTTTTTCGAAAATGATATTACAAAAAATAGATGTAGGGATTAACAGCTCACGGCGGGTCTGAAGATAATTGAGAGAACAGAAGTTTGGATAAGTCACTACAATGATGCAAGATAGGTATAAAATATTGGTTCGTTAATTATATTATCTCTATGTAAAGTAAATACAGATGACTTTTTCAAAGCTACATCGTAACCCGTTTGAAACAAGTCAGAAATTATATCCATTACGCTACGAAGGTCGACGGATCGACGACGAACCAACAATCTTTTCGTATCTCCTGTTGTCTAAGCCTAAGCGGTATGTTTTTGTTATAATTATAACAATAGATTTTTTATCTAACTGGGCGGATCAGATTTTGTCAGAGCATTTTTAAAACAGGTCTATTATAAATTTAATGGCAGAACCGGAACATCTGGCTGATTGTCTTTTATGTGCCTTCCTTCCACACAATATTTGAGAAGATTCACCGTGTGCCTGGTAACATGTAGTCTAATAATATTTTATACACCGAACCGATTAATTGCTTTCATAGGTAAGTAATCATGTCGTTGGAAAGTTTATTTTTTACTATGACATTCGCTTTAGAAACCCTATTCATAACCACAACTAAAAAATTGAGAATAATACAAGATTTAATCGTACCCCCTTGATTATGATAGGAATCCGTAACATATTTACGATAGAGGAACAAAGGCAAATAAGGAAGGTAAGTAAAAATAAGCATAATTTGATTTTGTTTAAAAGAAAAGGGGGGCGGGGGGAGTGGGGGGGGGGGAATGGAGTGTGGAAAGGGAAGATGGAGAAGGCGGAGTAGGAACCCCCCTGACAGTATGGAGAGAAGCCGGGGGCAAAAGCTAGTTAAAGATTGCATTAATAGTAAAAAATTATTTTCTTCGCAAAATGGTGGATGAAGTAAAAATACATTTTTTTACCTGTTTTTTTGACTTTTCAGAATTTTTTAAAAATATTAAAAAGTGTTTTTTTTAATGGTTTTAGTTCTTGCGATAGAGTAATGTATAGTTGTAATGTAAATTTCAAGTAAATTTTGAAAAATTCTTTCAAGGAGATAAGCTTTAATTTTTTTTTTCTAGACTAGAATACCCCCTAAGGGCGCCTGCAGACGAGAGGTTTTAGTCGCGGCGACCGCGACAGTTAGAAAACTGTTCCAAAATTCAAACCCTTTTTTAAAGTTTCTCGTGTGCGCACCTCCAACCACCGTAATGAAAAAGAAAAAGCAAAACAGAACAACAGAGACAATATTTCTGTGTTTATATTTTATGGCAACTATGTTAAGAATTGTCGGTGAGTTGGTCCGTGTAAAGCTACTATATTGCACAAAGCGTTGTATACGAGTAATATAAATCACATCAATGTTATAGAAACAAAGATTTTTTAAAGTGGGATGGTATTATATTACGAAGTACAAATTAAAGAGGTTAAGTGCGCCTTCAATTTAGACGTTTCATGTCGGACGGCTGCAGTGCCGAAGCAGTGCGTTTGTCGTACGGCGCACGGACGGTCATTTGTTTTCATACAAAATGCACCGTGCGGCAACAGTGCGGCGTCGGTACCGAGAACGCTCGATAACAGGACGGCAAAGTCTCAAGCTCCACGTGTTCATTTCGCTGTTGAATAGTGCGGTGACAAGACGTGAGAGCTGAGAGCTGAGAGCTAACTTCATCGAATTTTCAAGTTTACTGTTTGCTTAAAATGGATGATATAAACGTGGAAGAATTTATAAATGAAATTGAAATACGCCCTGCTATATGGAACTCCAAAAGCGACAAACATAGTAATCGCACGGAAACAAAAAATGCTTGGGAAGATATCTGTGAAAAATTTATAGAGGATTTTAAAAATAAAACTACTGGTGAAAAAAACTCAGCAGGTAACTATTTATTTAAATCAAATATTATTATATAATGAAAAATATATTAGAAAAATGAAATAATTTAACTTTGTATAAACCACTTATTTGATGCGCAAATCCGACCGGTTTCGGAACAAACGTTCCTTCGTCAGGGAAAGCTTATACTAATTTGACAGTTTCGAACAATGTTTTATTATGGTAGGGGTGGAGCTGTTGCTAGATAATAATGTAGATTGGGTAGGTAGGTATTAGTGTAGAGTGGGTGGGTAGGGTAAAAATATATTACTTTGTTTACACCACTATATTTAATAATCAATCTACATGTTTCGATAACAATGTTACCTTTATCAGGAAAGATGTTAATTTAAAAAGTAAATGACAAACAAGTAAAGACGAATAAGAATAAATTAGAACATAGACAAAAATATTAAAAAGGAGACGCGATTTATTAACATAATAAATAATTATATTTATTATAATTATTAATAAGAAAATAAATTAAAGAGATGGCTATTTTTAAAGAATGTTTGGTTATTTATAATACTTAATTTACTATTAACGCTTTTTCTAATTTCTAAAATTTCTAAATTATCTAATTGTATGCTCGTAGTGTTAGTATGTAAAATTTTAAGACCTTTATTAATATCAAAAGAATGACTTGTTTCCAAAATATGGTTGGCAAATTCAGAATAATAATTATTATTTAAACATCTTATAAGTTCAAAATGAATTTAAAACATCAAACGACCCACGTCTAAACATCACTAGCATACAAACGCACGGCAGTCAGAAACGCTTTCAATTTAGGCGTTTGGTATCGGACTGCTACCGTACTGCAGCGGCACGGCAGCAGCACGGCAGCGGGTTAAAACCAGCGACACAGTAAACGTGCGGCAGCAGTCCGACTAAGTCCGACACGAAACGTCTCAATTGAAAGAGCCCTAAAAGTTTAAAACAGATTAACTTTATTCCAAATGCGAAGTGTGTCAGACAAGACTTGAAACATGGAGCTAAAAATAATATCTAAGTATTGCAGGTGTCGTTCAAACCAGAATGACGTTTGGCTCTTTAAACCGCCCCAGCATTGAAAATGCGCGACCCGACGCGCAAGTGCCGCAGGCGATTCTATAAACATTGCCATTATAAAAAATCGTAGTTACTACAATGTGTTTGGTTTAGCCATTTAAAGGTTATTTAATTCATAATTCCCGGCGTTATCAGGTATTCCCCAAGGTTCAAACCTTGGTCCTTTGCTGTTCCTTATACTTATAGATGACATCCAGGTTTGTGTAAAATATTGCAAATGTCTTCTATTTGCAGATGACCTCAAACTTTTGATAGAAATAATCTGTTACTATGACTGCTTAAAAATGCAATCTGACCTTGATGCTATTGCAGAATGGTCAGTAAAAAACAAATTAGAATTCAATATAAAAAAATGTGTAACTATGACATATACCCGCTCCCAGAAGCCCATAGTTTTTGAATAAAACATTAAAGGGAAAACATTATGCCGAGTCAATAGCTTTAGAGATCTCGGTATCGTCTTTAATCCCAAACTGACATTCTCGGATCATATATCACGGCTCACTCCAGCGTGCTACAAACTCCTGGGTTTCATCATCAGAATATGTAAGCAATTTGATGACCCAGATACAATGATAGCCATGTTCGATGGAGTCATAAGAAGTAAGCTGGAGTATGCTAGTGGTGTGTGGACTCCGCACCAAGCTAAATATATTAATATGCTAGAACAAATTCAGAAAAAGTTCCTTAGGTATGTCTATATGCGGATGAATGGAACATACCCGAGATTCATGCACCATATGGAATTACTTGAGGCAACAGATAGATTTAGCTTGGAAACTAGACGTTATGCAAATCTTGCAATTCTTAGTTTTAACATAATCCATAATCGTATTGACAGCCCATTCCTCTTGGAATGTTATGGCTTATACGTGCCTGAAAATTTCAGCCGTAGTTGTCGACACGACTTGTTCAAAATACCATACGGCAGAACAGATGTTCTAGCACAGCATAGCATGACAAGAGGAATGGTGCTGTTGAACGAAATATCGGAAACACTAGATATATATAAGTCTTCTTTAGATAGCCTTAAGATTTTTTTGTATAATAATCATCTTCCTAGGTGTTGAGACTGTCAAAATGAGAAAATTGTACAGTAATTGGATAAAAAATCTGTTGTACAATTAAAAAAAAAAAAAAAAAAAAAAAATTAGAAGAACGTTAAAAAGATTCATATTAAAAAAATAAACACAATGTTTGTTAGGTATCAAAAACACTATCAGCCTTACTAAAAAAAAACCACAGCGCGACCAATTAACTGTGTTATTACAATAACATAATTAAACCAAGTATACACTAAATCACGTTTTATTACCAATAACGTTTCTTGCGTGATCACGCTGTTAAAATGCATTAAGATCTGACAACATTGCAAATGGTTGTAATTTCCTAGGAAACAATGATGTTTTAATTCTTCTCCGCTAGGGGCATTATTGGTGCGCCTGTGCATATCGGCCCGCGATGACAAAGCAGTTCGGTGTATTTATGGCGGGATATGGAAAATTTTGTTAGTGCCTAAATGTTGTGATTTTACTAAATAATTTCTATTGTAGTGACGAATTTACTCTTCTGTTCACATAATTGATATATTGACCATATTATTTGTGTGGTTTACATCAATTTAATAAAGTTATTGTACAAACGCCGGACTTTCAAAGTTGAACTGTCAGAATATTGTTTTATAGGTTACTATATGTGTATGGCAATAACAAAAACTTTGAAATTTTTTATTATTTTTTTATTGTATGCACGACGAAAAAGTGAGGTGATAGTTTCCTTCCAAATTTATTACATAAAAAGAATGTGTTTTTGAAGTTTTGATTTTTTTTAACTTTCTCTACATTTTGGTCAAAAATGTTTTGGGAGGAAATTTTTTTTCATTTTTTTCCGAGTTTGGATCTTAAAATATGGCAGTTTTTGAAAACTAAAGTGTATTTCAAATACACAAATCAAAAAGATAATTTTATCTAGTTTTCATAAATGGTATTTGTTTTTACGACACCTTCAAAAATAAGAAATATATAAAACATTCAAAATACTTAGGAAAAATTTCAATTTTCGTCCGAACATCAATCGTTAAAACAGAGATAAACTACCCTCTCAGGCCGTGGAAACAACGTGTATTTTTTTCCATGAACAATTTTTTAATTAGTAATGTTTTCACATCCGCGGCCGTTTGTCAATTGAATAAAATTTTCACTGGGTTTTTTAGTAAGGCTGTATAAGTTTACGACGCTCTATCCGGCGAAATAAAAGTAGATCTTAGGATGGTGGAAGCTATAGTAATCTACATACCAACTCCAGCACCTTATGCGAGATTGCTCAACGACTCAAGCCCAATTAACTTTCCTATTTGCCACCTGAGCACCGTTATGTTTTTTCTGCCATTCATTAGCAAACAATCCCGCATAGCCTCCGTTAATAATAATCTCCCATCAGATATGCCTAAAGCTGATTCCAGACTGACGGCGAGAAGTCTCGGCGAGAAGTTCTCGCCGAGACTTCTCGCGAGACTTCTGGCGAGACTTCTCGCGAGAACAAGCACTTATCCACACTCTCATTTTTCTCACTCGTGATCTGTATCCCATCCGGTATGGACGGCATTACAGACGATATTCAAAATGCTGCAGGTTTGGCTCTGAGCGATAAATTGCAACTCTTGTTGATTGTTCCACATTTTTAACACAAGGAAACAAAATTTTCGAAACAAAAACAAAAATATAACGCACGTCTACTCTCAACCGCTCACTAAACAACACTGAGACAAAACGTGAGTGTAGTAGTCTTCTCGCTTCTCGCCCGAGAAATCCTTTGAAGCGGCCAAATTTACCGACAGTGATCCGAGAACAGGCGAGCCTGTGAAAGAGAATGCGAGAAACTCATCACATTCACGCTTCTCAGGTGTTCTCGGGGCAGTCTGGAGGGGCTATTACGTAACTTCGGCGATTCTTCAATACTGGCGGATAATATATGTACGCTACCATTAAATTATTTCAGCAAATGGGACCGCATTAAGACATAATTCATTTTGAATTTATTGTATTGTCGATAATAACATGTTAATTATGATGTCGACTTTCGATAATGCTGATAGTTTCTTTTGTTGTTATTAAGGCGAAACAACTGTCTCGCGAATTAACAAAACATAGGAAAATAATATCTCTTATGTTCTGTCTAGAGACATTCGTAATTTAGTAAGTTCTGAAACCCGTGTTATCCAGTACTACAGGATGCTTATCGAAATACTAAGGTTCTTTTAACGTAGTGACCGTTTATTAATCGTGATTTATAATAATTCCACCAAAAAAAATGTCCTTCCATTTTGATCTGCCGTGCTGCAGAACTCTTATTAGATTTACCTTCGGTCACCTTCGGCACAAATCAGCAACGAGTCCAAGTGACCCGAAGAGCCCGTAGACAACTACAGTAATGTAGAAATTAAAACCATAAACTAAAATGATACATTACGGATTTCAATAATTTTGTTAAATTTTCAAATAAAAAATAATATTAATAAAAAGATCTATTCATCAATAGATTTTTACAGTACCACACATTGAATTAATTTATTGTTTATTATATTGACAAAAATATCAGCTATACATTGTGACTTTATAAAGATCTGTGCAATATTAAAAACTCAAGAACTGTTTCATAGGTGGATATTAGGAAAGTTAAAACCTATTTCTTGAAATATCTTGTCGTCATTAAAAATTAAGATTGTTTTTCCAGTCGCACCCAACGGGGGTGAATCAATCCTATTATTATTCAAAAATGTAGATCTGACCCGAACCAAGCCAACCAGAATCAACCCATAATAATCCAAAAATCACACACATTTGTTACGGATCACTTTATACCGGTTTCGGAAGAAACCTTCCTTTACTGGAAATGTACCTAGATTAGGACTTTTTTAATTGTTATAAAAATACACTAACAGTATAAGGAAGTTTTTACTGTCCAACTAGGAAAATCTCTGTTCTAGGACTAAAAGATAAATTAATTTGATTGTTCAAAATACTAGAATTTTCATACAGGCATTTTCTAATTTCAAGTGCTTCGAAGTAAGCTAATTTTTTGCTTTTATTATTACAGTGAAGAATTTTACCTCCTGTGTCCTTATTAAAAGTATAATTGGTGGAAATGAGACGATAGGCAATTTCTGAAAAATTATTGTTATTTAAACATCTTAAATGTTCCCTGATTCTAATATTTATATTTCTAGTTGCCTTACGTATGCGGTAAGATGGACAATCATTTGCAACATATTTGGTAAATGCCCGAGGGGTTAATTTAACCATCTTTAGTGTTTTTTAGTAAATTACCTAAGTTGTTAACAGTGAAGACGCGGGTATATTATGTACTCTTCTTTCAGCCTTCCCATGATTCGTAAACATACTTACTTCCCAAATGCACATACTCGTCCACCTGCTCCAAGTATTCACCATACACTATATAGCACGATATTATACAAATTTAAATCAAGATAATAGGTTACTTTCATGGTTGATTACTTTCAGTTATGATCGTTTGTTTACTTGCTGAATAGAGCGTATGGTTATTTAGCTAACAATATTATAAAAACGTCTTATAATTCACGTTACCGCCAGAAAATGTATGAAAAGGGTGATTTTGTTAGTAATACTTACCATGATTTTGGTTACAAACATATTCCAACAGGCTATTGGGTGCCTCCATACTCCAGAAGAATCCATATTGCCACTGTCTGCTGTCTGATGTGCCTCACAAGTATTTTTATATTAACGCATATTATCATAATTTGCATCTCTGCTTCCGCGACTGTAATGCCTTGCCGTATATTATTGCCTTTAGCGGGAGTCAAACTGGCACTGCTTTGCGAATAAGTGATGGAGTCTCAAAGGCGTTCAACGATTGGAGAATAATGTAGCTTTAACGGCAATGAAGAATGACGGTAGAACACAAGTTACGAGACCTACTTGAATTCAATATAATCATTTTTTTTTTTAAATTTTAACTAGTTGCCAATTTGAGTATCCTCGATTTAATTCAATTTATTCATTTTAAACAAACATTATTAAAAAATGAATATTTCAAATTTTTATTAAAAGGTAGATAAAGAAAACAATAAGTTACTTACGGATAAATGCGCTCCAAATCCTACTGAAAAGCAACCATTAACCCTTGAGTACTAAACATCGTCTGGGAGGCCGCACTCAAACAGTTTTTTCGTTATAATTTCAAATTGTGCCACCGTTACGACTCGACGAGCACTCACCTCAAAACAGTGCCCAACGTGACGCGGTGGATAGCGGTCACGCGTCTCGCAAGCTCTTGTCATTCCCGAATTACAGCGTATTGGATCGCTTGGGAGGCGACCATTAGTATTAAAGGTAATTTTTTTTGAGAATATGTCATTAAAAAAGCTTTTTTTTTCAAGAAAATGTCATTAAAAACCTCTTGTTCAGCAAAAAAAGACGCATGAGTGTGTACTACTGTGTGAAATGCAACAAACCATATTGTCCGGAACATCGATCGCCTAATTGTTTCACTTGTGATAAGAAATAAATAGACAAACTTCAAAGTTGTGTGACATAAAAACTGTAATGCTAAATGCTACTTTTTTATAATGATCTCAACAGACTGATATTGTAATTTAATAAAAATATTTAGTTTTTAAGATTTTTGCAATAATTAATTATTTTTCATCCTCTTAATGTATCTTTGTTTTACCATAAAGTTAGGTATGTGTTAAGTTTAAACCACTATTTAAGACTGTGTTGATTTAGAAAACACGTTTTTTGTTATTGAATTTAAAAAGACAGAGGTTGCTCTCTTATGTAAAAAAATTCTTTTTCATATTTTAATAAAGACACTTAAAAAACTACTTGTTTTTTAAAAAATAGCCTCCCAAGCGATGATTAGTATTAAGCAGTATAAAAATAAGATTAGTATTCTAGGGTTAAACACCTATCAATCGTACAAAATCAAAAACACGCCGATCAGCAAGGAAAAAACGTCAAACAGAGCAAAGTGTCTAAATTCGGTTTCATTGAAGTTAAATGTATCAATATTCGAAGTGATTCTATTTAAGCCGCCGCATCCCGAATTTCTACCGATTTCTTACATACCTCTCTTAAACATTTGAAATTTTTAATCTCTTAAAAAAATATTCGTTATTTTTTAAGATAGACGTTCCCCACGTCCCCCAAATAATATGAAATTCCCTCGAGAGAAAAAAATCGCAAAGTATGCTCCGATAAATCATTACAAACACGTTCATTTCACTTATTTAAGAAGGAATATGTATGAAAAAAATCATAGTGTTTCTTTAAATGCTATTTTAGATGTCTCCCATGAGATTTTTGCTATATTTTAAACGAGTCGTGTTTTATTAAAAATTTTGACAATTTCGCTTCAATTTTGTCGTTTTAAATATTAGCGCGCTCTCTCCAACATTCGTAATTACATATCTCTCCATCTGCTTCTTTTTGAGCGCCTTGACAACAGGTTAGTTCTCTCCACCGGCACGACTACTAATATAAAAAGTCGAAGATGATTCACAGTCTACGCACTAAATATGTAAATATATATATATTTATTTTTTATTTTATTTTTTTATTTTATAAATTTTTTATTAGTTTATTTTTTGTTATTTTTTATTAATATAAAGAATTATTGATCTATCTGATTGTTAATAAACAAGATAAATTCTAACAAGAGAGTACCTAATATTTGTGCAGCGCTCTTGGTTTGATTTTTCATAAAAATGGCGCTGTACAAATTATCCAATTATGAATATTATGTAGCTTTAGGTTAAATTGTGTTGTTTTATGAATTTTGTTTGAAATTTCTAGTGCCTTCAACATCAGAAGCCGTCACTTCTTCGGTCGCCAGCAATCCTCGCTAACCAGTAACCGAGAACAACAACACCTGTGGCCACTGTGTCCGCCGACGACCCGCGGCGGTGTTGGAACCAGATTCGAGACTAGCGGTGTGAAAGCGGACGTCCCGGGTTCGAAACGAACCTGGTGCGACGGGTTTGAACGCAGTTTATAAGGCATTGTTTGGGTCAGCTGCTACTGCCTACTGACGAGTTAATGGTAAACTTTACAGTTGATGGTGAAGAGGACATTATTAATTTACGTTTTTATTTTTATTTTTTGTAAAAGAAAGACAAACATTCCCGGGTTAAGAATAACCCGACAATATTTGAAAATCTCCTAAAATCTCATGTGTGGAGTTAATGTAAAAAGGGTGTACGGAAAGAAAATGGGAAATAAATACGTTAAATACGTACCTGGTAATCCATTAAGAACACCCATTAACTTCCATATTATTGTTATACCGGTCAGTGAGTGAGTGGGCATCGCGTTTCATCCAGGCGTTCCGTGTTCGATTCTTCTGCTTGGTAAGTCCTCCATCACGACTCAAGCAATATTTTCAGTTTACTGTGGTGATAGTAGGAGATTTCCAAATATTGTCGGGTTATAAGAAACCCGGGAATGTTTGTCCTAAAAAAAATTAATAAAGTTTTGTAAGTATAAGTTAAGAAACCTATTATTTTATAGAAAGTATAAAAATATTATAATGTGAGTACCGAACAAGAGTCCCAACTGCCAACTGCCTGAAACCAGTGAGATTATTGCATCCCCAATTGGGAATTCTAAAAGGCTGCAGGTGAAGGAGATGGAAGGAGAAGGAGATGGTATATAGGAAGGTGGGGAAGTTCTTGGTTATTCAGACGTAGTCACAAAATACAGCTAAAGCCATTTCATGCAATGTTTCAATTCTGACTGGCAGCCTTACACCAGGACATCACTGAGAGTATCTACCACTCTGTAACGTACAACCAAAATATTATTTTTAATTTAAATGATTGAATTGTGAAATAAAAAAAATCAATGAAATGAAATTTACTTCCGCACGCCGCGATTTGAAGCCGCGATTCGGATTGATAGTCGAGAGCCTTACCCCTCGACCGCAGAGGCCATCAAAACATAGATTAAAGGACGCATCTATTCTAACTTTTCTAATTTCTTCAACATGACGTAACGGAAGAAATTTCAAACTGTGACAATTTTCTTTTTCTTGCTTCATGTGCTTTTATAGACTTACTTAGAGTGCAAAATCATTAATGATCCTATGATGAAGTAGATTCACGTAAGTATCAATGATTGTCAATACCTTGCATTTTTCCTGTTACCGTAATAGTAGGTACCGAGCAGGTTTACAAACGCAACTTTCAAAGTTCGACAACTTTCTTCAAGACATAACGAAGTAGTAGATATGCCTATCAACTACCAACTAAAATAATAAAGTCATTGGCTTCTTCATCCTAAAATGGATCTAGATTTATGCTATACGATTCCATGGCACTTGATCCCCGATAGTTGCCTCCCGGCGTATTTATATACAATATGTAGTCGGCTTAGGGACAATACGGTACACCTACTTACACAAAACATAACTAAGTGTCCGCGAAGGGATGTGCAGAAGGGATTTACCGCCGAATAATAAAAGCATAAAACATAATTTTTATTCAAATGCATCAGTGATCAAAGTACTTCTCTATATACTGTATACACCAGTAATGTACAAAAAATTAACACAGTAAATAAATTGGTTTAATATTTATACAAACTTATTACTAAATGAATTAAAGTCGAATTTAGGTTTGAAATTGGTAAATAATATCCATAAGTATCTCCACATCTCTATCTTCTCTACATATTAAAAATTAAAGCCCCCCGCGTCGTCTGTCTATCTGTCTGTCTGTCTGTTCGCGATAAACTCGAAAACTACTGAACGGATTTTCATGCGGTTTTTACCAATAGATAGAGTGTTTCGTGAGGCAGGTTTAGGTATGTAATTTGTCAAGGATTTGTTTAAATTGGTTGAAACATAACGATAATTGTTAGAAGTGTCGGAAAAAGACAAGCCGCCTGGTAGCTTTCATTGAAAATGCTGCCTAATCCTTTTGGGATAAAACAAAACAATGCATGGTGGGATATTCCTCTTTTATAGATCTACAAAAAAGTCAGCGAAGGCATATATCTATCTTTTACGGATAGCTTACTATACCCATTCTATCCTCCAAAAAAATGGTCACGTACATTGCGGTAATTGAAAAGTTATTTAGAAGGATACAGTATTAATCCTTATTAACTTAAATACGTTAGTTACCTCAAGCATTTCATGCACATTATTATAATCTTTCACACCATCTCTACGTATTATAAATTAAAGTCCTCCGCGGCATCTGTCTGTCTCTTCGCGATAAACTCAAAGACGGTGGTGGTTATAAAGGTTGGAAAACCATCCAGTAGATGACGTTGTGTTTTATTAGCCACAGCAACGCGTGGCCGGGTGCTAGTATCTAATAAAAAAGTGTGCGTTTGTTAAAACTCAGAAACGAGTCCCAGTACGATCAAGGGAGTTACATAGTGGGGTAGCGCTCTGTGAAGAAGGTTTCCGTTTTTACCTGAAGGGCGTGCTTTTAAAGATATGAGGGCTGGAAGTTTCACCTTCTAGAAATTTCTAGAACAATCCAGAACTTTCGAGGGTATTCGAGAGCATCCCGGAGTATTCTGGAATGTTGTGGAATGTTTGGAAACAGGAAATCGGAAACATAATTGCGGAACATTCCAGAATACTCTCGAATGTTGTGGAATTTTCTGGAACATTGTGGACCATTTAAAGTCTTTTTTAGTATGGGTGGGGCTACACATTGATAGGGGTATATAAAGCAAGATTCGTCTTGGGTTCGAACGTCAATTCAATCTGATATCAACTCCCTGAGCGAAGCCGGATACCCCAGCTAGATTTATAACAATAATTGATTCGGGGGCCAACTGTCGGGGATCAACTATCGGGCAATCGCGCTATACACAATATAACGTTGGTTCTTACGTAATAAGACCGCAGGTATATTCACAGTTTAGCCACTTTCGTGATCCTGTCAACAGTCCGATGGGCCGCGGGGTATTTTCTCGTCACATTACACTGATTTACTCAATTGGTTTGTTTTAAACAGAAATTAATTTGGTTTCACAACAGCGCGGATAATTTTTAATCGTCAACTTACTTATATATATGAAACATAGTGTTTTTATGGAAACGCAGATTAAGACTAAATAATAACATTGCAATAAATTCATAACAATTGCTTGGAAAATAATTTAGGTAGTTCAGAATTTGGGAAAAGCTTTCAGATTGTAATAATTTAGCATAGATGAATTTTGGAGGCGGGTATGGGTACTGCCGCCGGCAATTATTTGTTAGATAACCAAAACCCCTGCTACAATTCACTTCAAGTGGTTCGTCATGTTTGGTGACTTAGCAGGAGCGCCCGGGTGCACTGGGTGGTGAGCTGGATTGGGAGAGACTTGTTGATTTGCTGCCTTCTGACCTCTCTAGCCGGACTCTTTCGACCCATCGCCTTGCACCACAGTGGGAGGGATGGATTCATACGATTCGGAGTTCTCAGATTCAATTCATGGTGGGCATTTTTATGATTTATTTAATTAATTTGTTTTGTTTAAATTTAAAATATATATATACACGTTCCAGAGTCGTAGACACTCTCAGTATCACTTTGGTAAAAATCCACCATTCAGCATTTAAACGTGTGTAGCCGTGTCTGATGACCAGATCTGAATAGCTAGTTTTTTTTTACGTTAGCTCTACACAGGAGGACCTGAGGAAAATAATTTCCCTTAGGGTCTATATCATCTTGGGGGATGCTGGATAAAGGGTATTTTTAATGAAAGAAAGGAGAGGAAGTTCTGGGAAGGAAAAAGGTATAAGGGGTGGGAAGGAATATAGGGGCAGTGCCCAAGAGTGGCAGACGTATGAAACCATGCCTTGCCAATTGCGGTGAAAGGCGATGGGTTGAGAGTCCGGCTGGAGAGTCAAATGGCTTCCCTCAACCAGTCTCTCGCGATCCGGCCCGCCACGCAGCAGGTGAGAGATACCCGGATACTTTCCCACGCTCGCCTCCCCCATCTCTTTGCTTATCTACCTTCAGCTTCACAATATACCCCAATTTAGGAAGTCGCTATTTCACTAGTTCCAGACGGTTGGGAAAAGTATTTACACAAAACATTTAAAAAATTTTTTTAGAAGAACTTTCAAACCAATGAAGGCTTTGCAAAATAACGCTGACAACATTAGCATTTTCTCCACTGAAAATCAACAATTTATTTTAAAATAATAATAACGTTTATTCATCAATAAATTTTTTACAATATATTTGTTTATTTATCATTGATTATATTGACAAAAAGGTCATTTCTCAGCTATTATTCAAGATTTCTCCTGGAATGTAGCTGGTTTTCAGCAGTGCCTTTAATAACGATATTCACTGTAAACAAATATTATGTAATAATTGTTTATTCAATAAATATTAGTAATTATTTATTACACAGTATACAGAAGGAATGGCTAATAGTCGCATTGATGAATAACTACTTACGGTTTGTGCTCACTTCGGGCCCTAAAGAGATAACGATAATAACGTAGGTAGAAACGGGTTATGGCAGGTTAATCAGGTGTTTGTCAGTCTAAGGTTTTGCGACGTTTGGTTGGTATTAGGTTTATAGCAGGTAGTTGGCGTCCAATAACGTCCAGTAACCATTGGCGTTATGAGAATTTCCGAATGTCCAATGGGCTCCAAAAAAATAACAATAATTGGTGTCGCGAAACTGCGACTCCAGTGTAAATTGGCTTTAAGTGCTGCAGAGCAAAGCCTATGAAACCCTCGAAGGACCAGTCCCGAAACTACGTGATCGCTAAGTTACATTGGACGATTAAATAGTACACACTCACAAAACCTGATGGATAGTCAGTCAATAGTTCAGATCTGTGCTTTTGGAAAATTAGATAAGCCCAGATTGGATAAAGGAAAATACGACTCACCGTTGTAGATGGGGCCTGGCTGATCTCCAGTTTGTGGTGTTCACTTCACAATGTTTAAATTTAAAAATCGCAATATTCTTATAGCAAGAGATTATGGTACATGCGCCCTGTCTGAGATGTTATTTTGCACCGAACAGCAAAGCACACTGTCACCTCTCCAAAGTTTAGAACATTTTCTTGCAACAATTTTTCAGAGTGACATTTAGAATGGAAAGATTAGGTAGGTGGGATAAATTCAGGATTTAGACATATGCTACCCACCAAGTCTGCGAATGCAATACCCAATCAATCCCATATAATAATGCGCGAACAATCATATTGCGTAATAATCTAGCCTTAAAATTTAATAAGTAGTAGAAATGCGCCAAAGGCATTAGGGGGATTAAAATTTTATGATAGGTAGGTAAGTATGTTTACAATTTTTTTGAAGTAAAACTTCTTTACGCATGTTTGACTTGGGGAGTAAGCTGGTGAATTTATGTCGAGAACGTTACGAAAAGTGTGATCGGGCGAGGCGAATGGTCGGGCCTTTACGCACGCTTGACTTGGGAAGTAAGCTGGTGAATGCGTGACGAGAGCGTTACGAAAAGCGTGATCGGGCGAGGCGAACGATTGGGCGAGACTAACGCAAGTTGAGAGGGAGACATAAGTTAGTGAAGTTTTAGTCGTGTGGTCTAAAGCACACTCGTTTTTTGTATTTCTTCGGCGTTAACTGTGTTATAATTTCTGAACATTTCATTTTGAAGAGTTTTAATTTTCAATGTACGTTTGTTAGTTTATATTTTTAATTTTCTGCTATCGATAATTATTCAGTGTTTGCTTACTATTTAATAGAGACAGGCCATAGCTTGAAACAAAGAAAAAAATAAGTTTAATCACTCTAAAAAAAAAAAAACATATTTTTTTTTTATTTAGTATCTATATATTTATTATTTTTTACATTTTTAAATGAAATATGTTAGGTATATAAATAAAATAGAAAATATATTCGTAGTCCTCCTCACTAGGAGATCCTGTGCTAAGGGGGACTATGCTTTGGATTAAGTATAAGTAGTAGATTTTAAGTATACTAGTAAGTTCATTATCCGATAGTTCCTTCAACCGACATTTAATGTCCTTAAGAGGGCATTACCAGAGAAAACCTGAAATACGTCATTTTCAAAAAAGTTTTTAGACGTATTGACTCTTTTCCACAAAAAATTATAAATGGATTTCGAAAGATTGTTCTTTTATCTAGCATTCGTATGTAATAAATTTTGAGAAATTTTTTTAATTTTTAGTATATTAAGGTTATTCCATAGGTCGTTGGCAGATTTGTTCAATTTTCAAAAAAGTTTTTGTATTATACCACACCCATTTCAAATAATAAAATCATGCAGTAAAATAAATCAATACATTATCTAGGAAACGTATGTTTTAGAATTTTAATTTTAGTTTCAATAAAATCATTAAAAAATATGTACGTACATGTGTTTCTTGGCGAAAATTGGTCCGTTTGTGTATTTATTTGCGCACTTACAAACTAATATATATCAGATTTTTTTAACATTCTTATTAAATTTAGACATTATTGAAAAATGATAAATACTTTTAATCAAAAAATAACTACAAAAAGTACATTATTTTAATCGTTTTATCATCACGCCTTTCAGCATTTTTGGATGAAGGTATAAATTAAAGCTAATTTGAATTGAAATAAAGTCGATATTGAGTTATAATTTTAAAAAGCTGGTACGGAGAATAATTAATCTTTCTCATTGTAACCGCCCTGCACGATCGTAAGAACAACTTTCGACGAAATGTGGATTTTCGTCCGCTGGCTGGTTAAACGCTTTTAATGTATATATTTTTTGTTTTAATTTGTTTGATACTAAGTAGGAGTTTGTTATACAACTTTACTGCTAAAAATTCAGAACTTCTTTCTCCAAATGAAGAGTTACACTTTGGTATATTAAGTATTTAGTTTGGTATATTAGTCTATTAAGTTGTTTGGCTCTGGTTTTATGAGCATGTGAGGTGTCTGCTTCTGAATCATTTTTGTGGTGATGTACTGGAATGTTTTTGGTATAAATTTTCTGTATGCTTGGAACATCAAACTGTTTAAAATTTTCTGTTGTTGACGTCCTTATGGGGACCTTTAGTATGGTCTTTGTGATGCAATTCTGAGTTACCAAGTTGTTTCATGTGATTAGATGTTGCTGAGCCCTATCCTGTTATTCCATATTCCAATCGAGAGTGGCATAAAACATAATAAATACAGATTTGAATTTATGCGGCTTAGAAACATTGGAAATAAACAAAAAAATAAATCAAAAATTAATTCAGTTAATAAAATAATAGCACTCTGCAAATCGCCCTTATTAACAATGTTTCCATGTAATGTTTACTTCTCCCACCTTTCTTCTTCTCCCCCAAAATCACCCTTCCCACTACTCCCACACAATTATATCTAATCGTTTTGTACTTGCATAGAATTTTAAATCAGTTTTATGTTTGCTAGTGAATCACACGGGTGTGTCGAAAACGTTAGCAGAAAATAAAAAATATAAGGTAACAAATGTACGTTGAAAAATAAAACTCTTTAAAACAAAGGTAAGGATGATATAAATTTAATTTGTTTAACGTAACAACGCTGCAATAAAACCAATATTCAAAGGCACCTCTTAGCGCAGACGCGTGCAAAATCATGAATTTATGAATTCCAAAATCAGTTCCAATTTTGAATAGGACAATTAAAATAATTTAACGTTAAAAAATTTATACTGTAGGTAGTTACTTTATCGCCCGTATGAATTCTTTGAACAATCTGTTCAAGTTTTTAAAATCTCACTTAAATTCAAAGAAAATCCGAGTTCATTGAACTCACGGTCAAACACACAACCAAAATTAGAACTTTTAATGATAAAAATTATATTTATGAACAACACACGTACTTTGTTCTCACTGGAATATGAATAGCTTTTAGGTAAAAGGCTGTACTTAAGAATCCACACTTTGCTTAAAATATATTTTGTATGAACAATCTCAATGTTTTGTTTTGTCTGCCGAGACAACAAGCAGAAACAACATCAGGAAAAGCTGTGTGATTTGCATGCAATTTAATACTATACGTGCGATGAAAATTCAGAATCAAAATGCAGGAAGACACAATTTTACCAATGCCCCTTGTTACGTATATAAAAACAACTCAACCGACCTATCTAGGAAACAAATGAAGACTTTTTTTTTATTTTTACGACTACTACAAAAAGTAATGACTTATGACAGTCAAAAATCTTAAAACTTACAATTATGCTTATTAATCGAGAGAAGTTTTAATGACTATACGTAAATTCCCCTAACTTACTTATTGTGTCAAAAATTCCCTTTACCAAGCTACTTACTTTTGTTTCTTTTATACCAAACTCAGTAGGTACCCAGTCTTCTAAAAAGATGATCACAGCTGCATTACTAGTGACCATGAGGTTTCCCTTGGGGCTTAGATAAATAAAAATGACTTCTAATTTGGATGCCTTCGGCGGTGGCCCAGATGGACCGAACTCTCTTTACGCCCCAGTTATGAATATTGCCTAGTATTATAATAATATTTAAATGAAAGTGGACACCGTAACAAAAGTCGTTGTACATTGATTTCTAGTTGACGGAGAATGTTGTGATTTCCGACATAGCCTCTATTTGGAAATGTACACGGTTTCAAATTACAATGTTGGGCATAATTGGAGACAATAATCCATAATCACGCAGATTACATCTAACAGGCTCGTTATTGTTTTAGATAGACATTCAAAGTAATGGGTGGTTTTGGAAACTAAACTTAATTAAACTGTAAGCTAAGGTAATTTGAGACTACTTGTTGAAATGACTAGGTTTATTGCTTACTTGATAATACCTTTGTCAGATGGTTTATTGTATTATCTAGTTTCTCTGTATTGTCAGAATTGATATACCCATTTTAATATTTCTATTTTTGATACTGACAATTCATGGTGGAATTCCATTATAACAATATAATAAAACACGTATAAAACTTATTTCCACTTAATTACCATTAATTGTCCTAATTATCCACTTATTTGTGACCGTAACCGGTTTCAGCCTGTTAATGCCATCTTCAGTCTGGTACAAATATTTCTTAATCTACAATTTATTTATGTCGTAGGCCGATTGTAAAATCAGGCAGATCATGTTGTGCCAAGCCACATCATAATCTGCCAGTGTTGACACAACTATGTATACCTATCTATATACCTTGTTCCATTTTTCTACCCATCCTTTTTTTACCACAATTACCTGTCCCTACTGACAATATTACCTACCGTACAACAATAAAATCAATATGTTAGTCAGTCTGTTAAAAGAAGCTGTGCAACGAACATCATTATTCTCTCAGTTTTATATAACATCGACCAGTTTATGGAAGCTTGTGCAGTGAGTGACCTTAGTGCTCCCTCAGACCCATAATATTGAGCCGAACATCAACCATAAGTTAAGTCAGTTTCCTTTCCCATTCATCTGTTTACCATTCCCCATAGTTGTGTCAAAGTATTCACAAGCATAACATTTTTATTAATATATTGATACAGTCCACTCCACGTGTCGCATTTGCGATATCAGCCACATTACGAAATAGCGGCAGATCGTGATGAACCTGATGCGCATCATGGACTGCTTGATTTTACGATTGGAAGGAGGAAGGTAGTCTTCAAGGATTTTATTCAATTTACATAGTTTTTTCTTACTTGTTGCTATGTCGTTTTTGACGTTGGATTTTTAGTTATTTGGCTATTAACAGTAGCCAAATAGTGCTAAAAGCCAAATAACATATAATATAAATCCAATCGTCAAAGACGACATAGCAACAAATATGAAACAACCATATAAATTAAATTAAATCCTTGTAGACCATCCCCTCCCTCTCCCCCATTTTTTTTTACATGAATACCGCACAAGAGTCCCAACTGCTCCCGTCTGAAGCCAGTGAGACTATGGCATCCCCAATTGGGGTATGTTGTGAGGCTGAAGGTAGTGGGGAGGGAAGTAGATAGGAAAGGGGAAGGTGGTGAAGTACCTGGCTATTCAGATCGGGTCACCAAACACGGCGAAAGCCACTTCAGGCAATGTTTCAATTCAATTCAATTACACCAGGGCGATACTGAGAGTATCTTCCACTCTGAAACGTGCCGCAAATATATCTACTATATATTATTTTAAATGAATAAATTCTGAAATACACAAATTAATCAAATAAAATTTATTTGCCACGCCGGGATTCGATCCCGCGACCTTCGGAATGCGAGCCAAGCGCCTTACCGCTGCACTACGCCGGCCGTCAAATAATTTTGTTTATAAACTCAATACGTTATGTTTATAAACTGTAGATTAAGATACATTTGTACCAGACTAAAGATGGTCTTAACAGGCTGAAACCAGTTACGGTCACAAATAAATTAAGTGGAAACACAACGGTGCTAAAGAAATTTTCACTTCAATAAACAACAAGTAGTCCTTTCTTTTGACATTTTTATAAGTGAATTTACAAGTCGGTGGCAAAATAGCCTATTTTTTCAACGCCAAACCGCTATTCTACCACAATGTATGCCCCCCCCCCTTTAAGACCCCCTTAGAGAAGATATTTTTTAAACAAACATCAACATATGTTACGTATTTTTAAGGTTCTTCCTAGACGCTTCTATACCAATTTTCCACCATGGCGCTATGCATTCAGGAAAGAATTCAAAACTTCAGTTGACTCTTTAACTCTAAAATAAGTAACATTACGGTTAATAATGACCACCAATAGTATAAAACACAATCGCGAAAACAAGTTTTATACTTGATAAACTCGTACAACGTAGGAACTTAACCCCTCAGGCAAATTTATTCGCTTTTGGGAACAACTCACACAGGTCTCATGGATATCGTTGCGTATCATTTTCTGTCATCATCATTAGCCATCATTCTACCCCGTTCCACCCCATATCCCATTTCGCCCCCTCCGTTGTGGTAAATTTTCCGTCCCACCCTATCCCATCCGCCCCGGGGTCCGTGGGTCAAAACATTTTGGGAAAGGGGTCCGTAGGCCAAAAGAGTTTAGGAACCACGGATCTAAACGGAATTTAAAAAAAACACCACACTTTATGTTCAAATCTAAAAGTTAACCACAAAAGAATTAAAATGTGGAACACATAAAACCAATTTTTTTTACACGAAATGACAAAAACTGAGATGACAATAACGTTTAAATAAAATATTTTTTTGTTAACAGTAATTTTAGTTTATTAAGTTTGGTTGCTTTATATATTTTTTATTTTTTTTTATTTATAAAATTATGTGTTTAAATTTGAAAGCGTATTTCATCACCTTTCAAAAACAGTTTTTAATTTTCGAGTACGTTTGGAAATAATCCATTTATTTTGATTTTAGTGCAATGCGGAAATATTCCAACCTTCTGATAGAATATGCTCAAGGCCTGAGGGGTTAAGTTACGCGAACTTAAAGCTTGGCTCATTATACAAGTTTAACAAGAGATATAATATGATATAGGAACAGACCATCGCATCACTCGATGTTGTTTGTCCATTTCCAAACGACCGAGTAATCATTTTCTTATCAAGGGGAGTTAGATTTCTATACGGAATAATTAACTGTTATTTCAACCAATTGTATTAAGTACTACGAGATGCAGAAGTCGGATTCTGAAACTCAAACCTGTTATTTTTCTGTCAACTTAATGTTACTTATGGCCACTGATTACCTGTCGAGTAATTTAGTACTTCCACTACAGATAATATCGGAGCCACTGCGATTTCTAAAAAATATATCGGTACCTAAATATAATATCTCCATATTCTTTAGTGCCATTTATAATAATGCTAACATGATTAGTATTATAATGATAAAATCATGCGTAACTTTATGTATGTACACTTTCTGACTATTAATAACCAAATCAGTATCGAGAAGTATAAGGTGGTGCAAAAGTTGTCACCCGTTGTTCTTTGGCGATAATTTTTTTATGAATGAAGAATTTTGGTTTTGCTTTTGGATTGTGTTTATTAAAATTTGATGTCTTTATTTTTTTTCCCATCAAGTAGAGAAAGTGATATCAGTCAAGTGGCCGCCACCAATTGATGACCGTACGGGCCCTATTTATGACATTTTCCATTACTCTTTCCAGAACTTCCAGCGATAAGTTCTCGCGTTCTTGACGGATATTCTCTTTGAGGGCTTCAAGAGTCTGAGGCTTGTTGGCGTAAACTCGTGACTTCAAGAAACCCCACAAAAGAAGTCTGGAACGGTTAATTAGGGCGATCTTTCCGGCAAGTGCAAATCACCAAAAAGAGAGATTAGGCGACCCGGAAATGTGTTTTTTCAAAAATTTTCCGCTTTCTTTAGGAGTATGGTGGTTCGTGTCTTGTAGACGTGTGTTTTTTATCTGTTATAAGTATGTCGTATTTTGCTATTCGTCAGTATTCATTCAGAATTGTAACGATACTTGAAATGGCTTTAGCTGTGTTTGATGACTATATCTGAATAGCCAGGTACATTTTCCACATCTCTTTCCCCTCTCCACTACCTTAAGCATCACATCATACCAAAATTGGGGAGGCCATAGTCTCACTGGCTCGAAACCGTTGGGAGCAGTCGGGACTCTTGTCGAAGTTATATTATATGCAAGTAGGAATCTTTAGCGTTTTTTTGCTAAACCGACTGCACGTATAAGTATGTCGTATTTTGTGATTGCTTGTGATATTTTTACAGCGGATTTTCACTCAAGATGCCTTCAGATATAAGTTTATCGTCTTTGGTTGTACGGCCGTATATCCTCTTTGCATACTTACTTGAAGAAAACATCTTGTCATAAAACATCTTATCAATTGTCGCCGGACCAATTGTCGCCGGACTAAATGTCGGCCCGACGAACTATCGGCCGAACCAACTGTCGCCGGCCCAACTGTAGCCGGACCAACTGTCGGGTCACCGTAATACATTGTATATTATTCTAATAATTTAAAAGGTTAAAATTTTTTGTATTCTTGGGCACTGACTTTGTAACAATTTCTATACATTTTTGTTTTGAAAAGTTTTAATTTTCGATGTACATTTGTTACTTTAATTTTAAATTTTTTTGTTGTTTTTAAGTTTGCTCGTTAATGATACGGACGTGTCGAAACCGGTCGCAAAAATTTTTTAAATTAAAGTAACAAATGTACATCGAAAATTAAAACTTTTCAAAACAAAAATAAAAGGTTAAAGGCAAAAAATCCTTAAAATAATAATATTATTTTACTATGTACATTTCCCTAACGTTTAGTGGAAAGAAATACCTAAAAAAGATAATCAGTTGAAACATTACCTATTTTTATTAAGTACTCATGTTAAAATTAAAAAAAGCACGCTTAATATAATAATATCGTTAGAGTAAAAATGCCACACTGAAAAAGACACATGACGCCAGAGCTCACCGCCTTAAGCTATCACCCTTTTCTGCTTAACCAAAATGTAATATGATAAGTACATAAACAATAAATTGTGTAAAAATAAGCGAAATTGTGAAAAAATAAGCGAAAAGCGACACCTCTCTGTTTTAAATACCTATTTACCTAACTTATTAAATCTACACGGGAAATTTTACAAAAAAATCAATAACTTTTGCATGTTTTTCCTAATGAGCAAAGCCTGTTTGTTACAATCGAAGTGAACTGAGGCTCGCCATCTCCGACTGGATATGCAGTTAATTGGGTGTTTACATCGCAGTTACTCACTGAAACAGAAGGAGACAGGTATGTCTGTCTTGCACCGGTGTGTTAATCAAAAGAGCGGGACAGTAGTATATGCCCCGGGCTATCGTTATGCTTATTATGCGTCGAGGCACGATGTTTAATTTATATCAATTATCATATTTTTATGTTTCAAAAGTTGCGTTGTTTTAAATTATGACATAATTATTTTTTTTTTTTTTTTTTTTTATTTATTTAATATAGTTATATAATTGTACAGTGGAGTTATGGAAATTACATAGCGGTACAGAAATTATTTAAACATTGCAATCTCACCAAAGAAGAAGCTAGTTCTTGTGCTTGATGAGCGAGTTACACTAACTATAACTGAAATAGAACAACATTATGTAATAAGTAAGTATATAATAGGATAAATTGAGACTTCTGGATCATCTAAATGTGTAGGTGTACATACATAGGATACGGTTACATACGGTTATTGTGCACTTAGGAGAAATTCGAAAAATCTAAATAAAATAGAGATGAATATGAATTAAAAATAAATAGAAAGAAAGAGAAAAACAGGTAATTATTTAGTTAATTATTCCTGATGAAGTGTAGCTTCAGTTTGAGTTTCAGTTTATTGATTTCTTTGGTTTTTTTTATTTCAATGGGAAGGTTGTTGAAAAACTTTATTCCTAAATAGACATAATTGTTTTGCATTAGTTTGGTATTAAATTTTGGTGTTTTGATGTTGTCTTCATATCTTTTTGATTGGTGAGTTTCAAATTTCTTGATGATATTATCTTTGTAAATTTGGATAATTGCATTTTTCTTGAAGATATTCTCAACTCGAGGCACCGTGAAATCTGCGAAAAGCGTTTCTGTTGGATAAGTGGAGGGTTTCTTTAGGATTACTTTAATGATTAGTTTCTGGATCACTTTGACAGGGGTTAGAATATTGTTGTATGACCCCCCCCATCCAATTATTCCATATTGAATTAAAGACTGGATTAGTGCATAGTATACTCTTTTTAGATTGTTGAGTTTTAAAATATTTCTTAATCTTATGAATATATATATACACTTTCTGATACGCTTAACCAATTCACAGATATGGCTCTTCCACTTCATATGTTGTTCTATTATCACTCTATTATGTTTGTAGGTATTATAGTTCTATTATCATTCTATTATGTTTGTAGGTATTATGTCATCTTTTAATTCCATGTTAAGTGACTGGAATTATATTTGTGAAATGATTTGTACATACAAAGAAATAAGATAAGAATATTATTTCGTATGTTGAAGACACCAGAGTGGGCTATCGTATTTATGCCTAAATCACATAAGTTATGCGGACGATATGATTCTTCTATATCCGTCGATCAAGGGATTGAGAAAATTATTAAAAATCTGTGAAAAATACGCAAATGACTACAATATGATGTACCAAAAAATACCCCCAAGAAGCAGGAACGAAAGAAATTCCGAGAAGATGCTCCCCGTATACTTAACGAGGAAAACATGAACACATCTACGAATGAGTCTAGTTTTTGAACTGTTAACTCGTGGTGGATTTCCATTGTATTAGAATTTGAAATTAAAACACTTTTGTACTTTCTTCCATTTATTTATTTTCACCGGGACCGGTTTTATCCTACTACGGACATTTTCAGACTGGTAGTTGAAATTCTAATGCTACGGTATTTATACAAACCGTATGTGTACCCCAGCCTAAGTTTATATAAATACCGTAGCATAAGAATTTCAACTACAAGTCTGAATATGTCCGTAGTAAGATGAAACCGGTCCTGTTGAAAATAAATAAATGGAAGAAAGTACAAAAGTGTTTTAATTTCAAATTCTAACAACTACGAATGTAAAAAAATTGGGGCATATCATTACCGAGGAATTCTCGGATGATGGGTGATATTGAACTACAGAGGAGAATTGTCAATATACTGTCTAATACGATTGACCGAAGATTCTTCCAATGCAGCAACAATCTAAAAAAAACATTGTTTAATGCATTTCCACCAGTCTATATACGAGTACATGTGAAACATGGTGTCACTACCAAATAAGCTCGATGAAACTACTCCGAATCCAATATAATAATGCATGCAGAATGATACAGCAGCGCACCGACAATGTTTACAGTCGAAATAATAGACTGGAAGGGGAGAATCGGCTCCAAAAACGGCGAATACAGTTCCATCTGCAGGCAAGGTCATGGCGACAGTTTTTTGGGATGTGCGTGGAATATTTTTCATTGATTTTCTTCAAAAAGAAAAAGACAATCAACGGCGAGTATAATGCGAACTTATTGTAGCGTTTGAGTAATGAAATCAACTAAAACGGGCCGATTTGTCGAAAAATAAAATGTTGTTTCATCAAGACAATTCACCAGTTCACACATCCGTCATCGCGATGGCCAAAATCAATTAATTAAAGTTTGAATTGCTTCCTCACTCGCCCTATTCGCCAGATTTACCCCATCGATTTTTTTTTCCAAACTTGAAAAAATGGCTTGGTGGTAAAAGATTTGCCAAAAATGAAGATGTGGAATCTGAGGTTGATGGCTATTTTGAGGGGCTCGACGGTTCTCACTACAACCAGGGTATCGAAGCTATTGAGCATCGAAAGGAGACTATGTTGAGAAATAAAAATATTTTTTCCAAAATTTGTTAGGTCGGGTAGGTTTGGGATATAATTTTGATTTCGAGTTTGTTATTACTACCTTTTAATAAGCTGAATTTTTGTAGAATATGAAGCCATTATCATAGCCTGAATTGTAGCCTCCCAAAGACTGGGATAGTCTTCTCATGTGGAATGAATGTCAGATGACGGAATAGCAAAAAATATTGCCAAGTTGGTACCCCAGTGAAAGCAACCCAAAGGTCTGTCAACAACGAAAAGGTGGACTAAATACGATAAAATAATGAATCAGGGTGGGAAGGCCTGAGAAGTGGAGAAGGATAGATAAAAAAATTGTGGAAGAAACCAAAAACCCACCCTGAGATGATGTAGTGACATCGTGATGATGACATTTTTATTTGACAGCTTAAAAGATAACCCTTAATTTTACTTTAAGGGCCTTTAACCAGCCAGCGGCCGAAAATCCACATTTCGTCAAAAGATGTTCTTACGATCGTACAGGACGGTTCCAATGAGAAAGGTTAATTATTCTCCGTACCAGCTTTTTAAAATTATAACTCAATATCAATTTTATTTCATTCCAAATTTGCTTTAATTTATACCTACATACAAAAATGCTGAAAGGCGTGATGATAAAACAATTAAAATTATGTACTTTTCTAATTATTCTTTGATCATAAGTATTTATCATTTTTCAATAATATCCAAGCAAAATTAGAATGTGAAAAAAATCTTAAATATATTAATTTGTAAGACCGTAAATAGACAGACAAAATACAGAAATTTTCGTCATAAATTCGGGTATTTTTTTAAATGATTTTATTTGAACTAAGATTAAAATTTTGAAACACGCGTTTACTAGATAACATATTGATTTAGAATAATGTATGTACTTCATCTTCTTCAATGGCGCTACAGCCCATTTCGAGCCTTGGCCTCCTTCAAAATAAGCCTCCACCGCCCTCAATGTATGTACATAAGGTATGAAATATGTCTTGTAAAATAAGATTTTTCGTTTGAAAATGTAACAAATCTGCCAACGACCTATAGTATAACCTAATTATATTAAAAATAAACATTTTTTCTCAAAATTTAAACTTGCGTTTACTAGACAAAAAAAAACAATCTTTTTATAATTTTTTGTGGAAGTCAATTTTAATTTTTTTGTGGAAAAGAGTCAGTAGATACGTCTAAAATTATACCCTCTAAAGCCTATCGTAACTCGGTCAGGCGCCGTTGATTAAATAAGGATTTGTTACGCTTATGAAATTGTACAAAACCTTGGACGAGAATGCTATTATGTTAACTTTTTTATACAAATTTATCAAAATGATTATTATTCATTTGTTTTCATTTGCAAAAACTCATCTGCCGGCAATGTTTTCAAAATACCCCCTGCGTAGCTCAAAGGGCCTTAATTTAAATTCAATTAAGAGCATTATTCAATGAGACTACGGTAATAATTACAGAAGCATTTTAAATGCAGCCGAAATAAAAGTAAGAGCAGTTTATAAAGATATTAAAATTTCCTCGCGAGAGACTTAATTATTCCCTGGGGGGAATTTCTTATTCGGATAATGCTGGCGCAAGTGTTGTTAATAATATGTGTTCCTTTGGTTGGCATATAACTTAGGAATTCCAAATGGTGATTGAAAGTGAAAAGTGAGTAATTTCACATCATTAATTTATGGATTGAATAGTATATTAAAAGTAATATTTACAAAAATTGCATGCTGCGGTGTAGGTGCATGTGCATTTTTTTTGCATTGCAATTTAACTAATTACATGCATGCATGTTTTTTTTAATCAAGCCTACCTTATACGACATTTTTTTATTATGTATTGTCAAAAAAAACTAAATTGATACACATTAAATCACCCAATGCCAAGGCAAATATTATTATACCAGAAATAAAAACGGTTCAGATTACTCACATGTTGGTATCGCTGCATTGTGTGCATGTGAAAATATTGAACTGGTTAAAGAATATGTTTATTTAGGTGTAATTATTGACTGCTTTTTCAAATGGGATTTACAAATAAATAAAGTCTGTGAACGTCTGAGATCTATTGTCAGTAGATTATATAAACTTAAATTCTATGTTCCAATATGCACACTTCGAATAATTTATTTATCACTAGCTGGATCTATTATAAGGTAAGGAATTTCAGCTTGGGGACTTTCCTGTAAGACAAATGTAAACCATGTTCAATCAGTTCAAAATTCATTAGTTAAATTTATTAGCTCATAAAAGTTTATACGAACAAAGGCACAAAGTTCCGTACTTTTACCAGAATCTCAAAATTCTCTCAGTAAGAGCAATTCTGCGGCATAAAATTATTTTTTCAGAATATGAATAGCCCTATATACATAAATAGACTGGACCACACTTACAATACTCGATTTACGTTAAATGTAGGACAAAGAACGCTGGACTACATGATACCCCTACTTGCTTAAATATGTTACCTGCTAAAATTAAAAAATGTACAAATAATGTAAAAACAAATATTATATTGAAAAATGGCTCGCCCAAAGAAATAGTTTGTGTTAGACACAAAAAAATGTCTAAACGCATAATAAGTTTTATTTTTTAAACTTTAAAGTAAAAGCACCCATTGAAAAACTACTTCAAAGTAGTTTATTGGGACTTTGCTTTTCTCTGTAATATTTATTTTATTTGATTTCCTGTAATATTGTACACTTTTTCTTTATAATAAAAAAACCTGTATAATTATTTAATGCCATTTGCAATTTAAAAACTCTTTCGTTATTTTTTTCTTTCCCTTCTCTCTATTTTATTTTATATATTACTTATGTTGTAAATTTAAATGCAATTTTATATCTACCATGTATTATGTCCGTTTTATAAAAGTTTAGTTATTATTTTTTTGTTATTTACATAATGTTTACACATTAAAAACTCTTGTTGACTCTGTGTGATGCATCAAATGACTTAATGTAAACTTATGTAAAAGCCCACAGGGACGTTTATAATTATTTATTTATTTAATTTTTTATAAGAAAAAATCTCTTTTTATACTTTTTGAATGTTATTCCTATCAACGTAATATATCATTAAAGACTAAGGTAACAACAATAATCTAAACGCAAATATGAAAAAGAACAATACACAAAAAAAATAGAAAAAGATGATGGTCGCAACTGGGACTCGAACCCGGAACCTCTCGTCTTTCCGGGATGTGCGTGTTTACAAATTCCACCATTGCCACTAAACCGTCATATTTTTCAATATCGTATTTAAAATTTTAGAATTAACAATATTATCTTCTTTTTTGTTATTTGTTTTTGGGGTGTTATGCCGTGTTGCGCTACCTCCTCCTTTAGCCTAAAGGAGGCTAGGCTTTACCTTTAGGCTAAAGGAGGAGGTAGCGCAACACGGCATAACACCCCATAAACAAATAACAAAAATACTTTTGGCCGTGAAAATCCAATATCAATATTATCTTCAACTAATTTTTTTCCATATTATAGGCAAATACCCATATTTTTTATTATTTTCAAACAATCATTCTAAGAATTGGTTTGTAACCTAGATACCGTCTAGGATAAATACCTATATCCGATTTTATTTAGACGGAATTATTGACTTTTTATTTTAAGTCCAAATGAATATTCAATTTTTTATAAGAAAAACTCTCTTTTTGTAACTTTTGAAGATTATTCCCATCAATACATCATTGAAGAAGAAGATAATAATAATAAATAAATAAAAAGAAAATACTTTGTTTTAAATCACTTTATTGTTAGTTTTGGTACCTCCCCTACCATCATCAGGACTGTTATAAAAAATTTGAAAAAAAAATATAATAGTCTAAACGAAAATATGAAAGAGAACAAGACACATAAACAATAGATAAAGATAATTATTGCAACTGGGACTCGAACCCAGAACCTTTATTTTTTTCCATTCGATCAACAACCAATGATAACATTATGTACCTACTCTCTTTGTTTTTATGTCGTCGTTTTGCTTTGTTTGTTGATTTTTTTTATTAATCCAAATCATAATTTCGAAAACACAATCAAGTTTTTTTTTTATTTTTTTTTTTTACAGTGAATACCGCACAAGAATCTCAACTGCTCCCGTCTGGAGCCAGTGAGACTATGGCATCCCCAATTGGGGTATGTTGTGAGGCTGAAGGTAGCGGGGAGGGGAAGAAGGTGGGGATGAGGAAGGTTGGGAAGTACCTGGCTATTCAGATCTGGTCACTAAACACGGCTAAAGCCATTTTCAAGCAACGTTTCAATTCTGAATGGTGGTCTTACACCAGGGCGATACTGATAGTATCTTCCACTCTGGAACATGCCGCAAATATACTATATATTATTTTTTAAATGAATTAATTGTGAAATAACACAAATTAATCAAATAAAATTTATTTGCGCATGCCGGGTTCAAACCCGCGACCTCCGGAATGTGAGTCAAGAGTCTTAGCCACTGGACTACGGAGGTGGTCAGTTTAATATGTCTGGGCAACTTTTCAGCGTAATTAATAACCACGCATAATTTCCGACAAATTAAAATTATTTTTCATAGCTTTTAATGACCTTTCTGAGGTAGTTTTGAGTTGGTTTATTTCTGAGTTGGCCGGTCACCCATAGTGTCAACGCGATTAAAACAAAGTGGAGATTATTATATTATCTACCTATTATTGCTTTCGTTTTAATTATAACTAGGCAATAAAAACCACATATTTCGTTAGCGAAGATAGTGGTATGCAATAATCACCACATTATTGTGTGATAGTTACTGTCAATTTTCTACTGAAATAAAATGCATGGTGATAATTAGCTATTTTCTATCCATACAAAATATGTATTGGCCATTACATCATTTTAATGAAGTAGTTAAATTTTATGTATGTAATTTTCAATCGCATCCCAGGAATTCAACCCTCGGGACCTGTTTTCATGGTGCTCTAATCGCTGGACCGCAGAATCCTGAGCAGGTTTCGCAGTTATTAAGGAAATACTTTGATAAACGCGATTTTGAGAAATAATCGTTGGCAATAGATAAATAATTGATTTTATTACAGCTAATAGCTCTAACGTATTACTTTTAAATAATTGCTTTACCTACTTAATTGCCTCGAATTATTGAAGCAAAGTGTGTAGGATCTGCAAACGGGATCTGAAGCTTAAATTATTATTCTTGAAGTTTAAAGGTGCTTTCGTGAAAAAGGCCGCAAAGGCGCTTTACAAAATATAATTCAAAGTTACTGTTAGAAAATACTTTAAGAATTGTATTTTTACCAAGGTCAAACGAGACTTTATAATCTAACGACAATAAATAATTGGTATTCACATATTTGCAGATGCAGCGTACTGTGGAAGGATCGGACTTTCAATTTAATTTTATAATTATTAATTAACTTTGACTTAATAAGTAAAATCTCAAATTGTAATATTTTAAATAATGTAACCGTATCTTTTGCTGATTTTGAGATTTTAGAGATATATTAAATAGAAAACTATTGAAACAAGTTTACTGTGATCTTATACAATCATCACTTGAATATGGTATTATCAGCTGGGGAAGTGCCACAAATACTTGCCTGGAGAATTTAGTAAAGATTCTAAAACTAAGCTTGAAGGTTATTCTAAGTCCCTTTGAGAACGAGTACTGATTTTATTTTTAAGACACTAACTTGCAAAAATTGTATTAAAAAAATATCCTGCTTCATCAATTTAAAAATACACAAATGTTTGAAGAACGAATAAGCACTAGAGCCTTAAGAGAGTCAAATTTAAAATCTTTTAACTTCCCAGCTTGTCAAACCTCTTATGGACAAAAAAGTTTTAAATATAATGCAACAAAGCTGTTCCATTCTCTACCTCCTGAAATTAGAAACACGCAAACCAAAAGTGAAATCAAGAGTATTTAATAACATACTTACCTTTATACCATGTACTGCAATCTTCTATATATATGTAACATTCTTAAATTGTATATTTAAAGAAAAAAAAGATTTTATATCAAGCTTTCATTTTCATAATATTTTTCATAATATTACTTAAACAAAATCATAGATAATAACCACTCTGTAAATTGCCATCTCAACACAGGCATTTCACACCTAGTGAGATGGGCATTATTATAACCAAATGTTATATGAAAATAATGAAATATATAAATAAAAATCAACATACGAGTATTTCCTCGTAAAAGCTTTCAAAAGGTTAGTAACTGAATATTATGAATAGATTCTAAATAAACCTTTAATTTGTTTACAGATAGTGAAGATATAGATAAACCGCGCTGAACTATCGCTGAACATGCGTCAGCACTTGTGTGTTGTTTTTTAACACGTGAAATAAATAAAAATAGATAAAAATAAAAAACTAATAACAATACAAACTAAATATTACTTTTAACTCCAAGTGCGTCCATGTTTTCAACAATTTCCCCAGCTGACATTGAAAACACGGTGCACATTCAAATAGCTACAGATTGCTAATTACCATTCAGCTTTCCCGCATCCATCGTCTCTGCTACACTGTGACAGCTGTTCGCTGGGTGTATAAACAACGAGTATTAGCAGGTAGTATCAGGTAGTTGGAGGTAGTACTGCTCCTGGGAGTTTGTCGGGAGCTTTCCCGTCGAAGCCTTCATGCGGCGCCGAAGATTGACAAAAAATCGATAGGCTGTCCCGGCGGCGAGGCCTTTGGATACTGCGGACTTCGGGATGGAAGAATTGGAGGCTTGTGATCTGAAATACGCGCGTCAGATGTCACCAATTACACCAATAAGCGTCTGTCTTTGGGAGCCATATCAGGAGCGTGCGCGGAGATTCTGACTTCCACAGTTTTGCAATTCTGCAGTTCTGCGGGATTAATGACATCGGCGGTACAGACAAGTATGCAGCATTATTATCATTGAAATTATGTAGAAGTTATCAAGTAATTCTATAGATTTTCTTTGTGAATATGTACATAATTTTTATAATTACTGAGAATGAGTGTAGTGTAAGACCTGAAATGTAGAATCTGCTTGCTAATGAAAATGCAATAATACCATCCGCATGTATAATTCGTGTTGGACCAGCTGATTTCAGATAAGTTAATAGGTACGTAGGACGTTAATTTATTATTTCTGTCAAGCAAATATTATATTCAAGACAATAATTATTTGCAAAACTAATGAACAATGACAACCATTCAATTGCAATATTAATACCAGTTGTGAATGTTGAGAACACCATGTTGGTAAACGTACCCAAAAATTAAAAGCCCTGAAATAATTTGGGAGGAATTCTGGATTTTTTCCAAAGCGAATATGCCTATTTTCCTATAAGGGTTCGAAAGCTGTTTAGTAATGGATAATAATAATAAAAATACATGGGTCATTTTGCACTGCGCCATGTTCTAGAAAAATCATCTCAAAAGCCCTATAAATAGATACAGAAACTTATTTTCCTCCTTTACCTAAATTAAATTATCACTTATAAATCTTTACGTTCACATATAAAAAAAATAATTAAAATATTTGAATGATTTGTATAGCGCCGTTTTAGGGAAAAATCATCTCAAGGGCGCTGTATACATACATGGCAGTATGGTTACCAACGCCCCGGGAACCATTTATTGGATAACCAACATACCTGCCACAGGTTCGTTGCGTTTGGTGATTTAGCAGGGTGTCCGGGTTCAAGGGGGGAGGTTTTTCTAGCTCTTGGCGGCGGACGCGTCTCCCCACTAGCTGCATGGTAAACCGGATCGAGAGAGACTTGTTGAGGGAGATTCTTTTGATCTCTCTATCATAACTTCATCGACACATCCCTCATATCTTATTCCTTCCCAGAACCTCCCCTCCTTTCTTTCTATATAAAGAGACTCCATACAGCATCCCCAAAGATGACAAAGTCCCTGAGGGTGTTTTTCGTCCGGACTCCTGTGTGGAGCTAAGATAAAAAATCGTGAAACAGTATCTTTACATAAAATGAAGTCTCCCGCCGCTGTCTGTGCGCTTGGATCTTTTAAACTACGCAATGGATTTTCATGCGGTTTTCACCAATAGATAGAGTAATTCAAGAGGAAGGTTAATATGTATAATAAATGCATATTATCGTAGAGAAAAGTCGAGAAATTCAAATATTAAAAGTGGATTTTATAAAGGTTTGGTAATGGCATTGTGTTTCGTTAGCCACAGCAACGTGTGGTCGGGTCTACTAGTATTCTATAATGACTCAGCTTTGCCATTCAAATTAGGTTTCAAACTTATTGTAACTGTATCATTTTTGCAGTTTATAATTTCCTAAAGCGAAATTCTGTCGAGTCGTTAATTTATTGTTTTGAATACCGCAAAGGTTTCCCGACTTACTTAAATAAAGCTTCTTGATAATGATAATGACTTGGCATTTACATGATCAAGAAGGTACATATTAAATGCTTTGTATGTGCCAATCTTGCCCAATGATGTTAATTTTCATACAAAAATTATTAATAATTCAGCTTTTTAAATCTGGGATACATGATATTTTGCTTTTCGCCACGCGTATGGTGATAACATCTGCATTCTCACTAAGCCGTGGCTTAAAAAACTATATATATATATATAGTATTGTTTGGTTTTGGGAGAGGTCTTTTTCCGCGCACTTTTTGGTTGACGCAAAAACGACCAGTACGCCCTTTGCGTTTCACCCACCTCAAGGTTCACTTTCGGTTGAAGCAAATTGGGACTGAAAACTGTAAGCAAATTTTTTTCGACAAAATGAAATATATACAGGGATTTATTCTCCGATACGAATCGGCGGCGAAAACTAGAAGCTCTACTCGAATCACTCGATTCGGCTCGGTTGTATTTCCCGCCGACAGATAGCGTTTCAAAAAAAAAATGACAAAAAAAGACTTAGCATTTTCCTCAAAGGAAAATGCTAGGTCTATGGTCAAAATCTTAGATGTCAAATTTTTAGCCTAACAAAACGGAACTCTCGGCGGTTTCGGTCGTTGTTTTTCGGAAAACGACATTACCGCCGAAAAACCGATTCCGGGCTAGATGTTTTTTGAAAATACGATAGCCGGATAGATTCCGCAACTTTTAACACCAATAAAACATATGATTCTCATATAAAATACGTCAGGAGATGCTGACGAAACACGAAATTTTCCGAAAAAAAATCATCAAAACACGCGCTCACAGATTCCATCGGAAGTTTAATTATTGCTGGCCAGTTCAAATTAACACGTTTTTCATTCGGGGTAGGTACCTATTTACTTCGGTAGTATTGCAAATATGATGAAAAAAGCAAGGATTGCCGGAATCTAAGGAAATGCGCAGGTACCTACCTGAACGGGTACCTACACAACGAATTAGGTTTTAATGCAATAAATACTACGGTAAGGTTGTTTCGATGATACAGAATAATTGAACTTTTTTTAAGTTAATTTTCACGTTCTGTGAAGGTTCTACTCAAATTCTATTGTTTTATCATTACAGACCAGTTACATCACAAAACTGAAATAATTACAGAACTCGAACGGAACTTTATAGAACTGAAAATTTACTAGAAAAATTTAAAGAATTGTCAACTTTTTTTTATTAATTATTTTTTTTTATTTTTAAGTGTGTTCTATTTGGACATTGTTAAATAAAAAAATAATTAGGCGTGTTCTAGGTAGGTACTTACTTCCAGGGACTTTTTTCATTTAAAAATCAAAACATGATATTGAATGAATTTATTTATAGTGAAAATTATTTTATGCTCAACAGCATAATGGCGTCGTTTTGGTGAAATATTACAACAAAGTACCTACTTAGTACTTACACTTGCAAAATGAAATACAATACAACTACAATAGTGAGCTCCGGCATAATGAAATTTTGCACTGCTAAACCGTGCAACCGATTGTTATTGTTAATGGACTATTTGTGCGTAAATAAATTAATTATATACAGCGGATACCCGGCATGCGTTGCGAGGCCACTTTAACTTCGGGGTCAACTAAACCGTAATGGTTCCCTACCAAGTCCCGGGAAACAACATTATAAAATTATGCACTTTATAAAATTATATACAACGGGTACCCGGCATGCGTTGCGAGGCCGCTTTAACCTCGGGGTCAATAAAACTGTAATGTTTCCATCCGAAGTCCTGGGAAACTACATTATAATGCAAGCGCCTGCACTATATAACAGTATATACAACGGGTACCCGGCATGCGTTGCAAGGTCACTGTAACCTCGGGGTCAACTTAATTATAATGGTTCCATCCCAAGTACCGGGAAACTACATTATAATGCAAGCACCTGCACTATATAAAATTATATACAACGGGTACCCGGTATGCGTTGCAAGGCGACTTTAACCTAGGGGTCAACTTTACTGTAATGGTTTCATCCCGATTCCCGGGAAATAAAATTTTAATGCAAGCGCCTGCAATTTATAACATAATATACAACGGGTACACGGCATGCGTTGCAAGGTCGCTGTAACCTCGGGGTCAACTTAACTGTAATGGTTCCATCCCAATTCCCGGCAAATAATATTTTAAAGCAAGTGCCTGCAATATATAACATGATATACAACGGTTACTCGGCATGCGTTGCAAGGTCACTGTAACCTCGGGATCAACTTAACTGTAATGGTTCCATTCCAATTCCTGGGAAATTACATTTTAATGCAAGCGCTGCACTACATAACATTATATACAACGGGTACCCGGCATGCGTTGCAAGGTCACTGTGAACTCAGGTTTCTTCGTATATTTAATTTAACACACACTCCTCCTCGCTTCATCCACGTTCACACGTCAAATCGCATAGTGTTTTAACCCGTCAGTTGCTTCTGCAACGGGCAAAACCTAGTATATATAGTATTGTTTGGTTTTGGGAGAGGTCTTTTTCCGCGCACTTTTTGGTTGACGCAAAAACGACCAGTACGCCCTTTGCGTTTCACCCACCTCAAGGTTCACTTTCGGTTGAAGCAAATTGGGACTGAAAACTGTAAGCAAATTTTTTTCGACAAAATGAAATATATACAGGGATTTATTCTCCGATACGAATCGGCGGCGAAAACTAGAAGCTCTACTCGAATCACTCGATTCGGCTCGGTTGTATTTCCCGCCGACAGATAGCGTTTCAAAAAAAAAATGACAAAAAAAGACTTAGCATTTTCCTCAAAGGAAAATGCTAGGTCTATGGTCAAAATCTTAGATGTCAAATTTTTAGCCTAACAAAACGGAACTCTCGGCGGTTTCGGTCGTTGTTTTTCGGAAAACGACATTACCGCCGAAAAACCGATTCCGGGCTAGATGTTTTTTGAAAATACGATAGCCGGATAGATTCCGCAACTTTTAACACCAATAAAACATATGATTCTCATATAAAATACGTCAGGAGATGCTGACGAAACACGAAATTTTCCGAAAAAAAATCATCAAAATACGCGCTCACAGATTCCATCGGAAGTTTAAATATTCCTGGCCAGTTCAAATTAATACGTTTTTCATTCGGGGTAGGTACCTACTTATTTCGGTAGTATTGCAAATATGATGAAAAAAGCTAAGATTGCCGGAATCTAAGGAAATGCGCAGGTACCTACCTGAATGGGTACCTACACAACGAATTAGGTTTTAATGCAATAAATACTACGGTAAGGTTGTTTCGATGATACAGAATAATGGAACTTTTTTTAAGTTAATTTTCACGTTCTGTGATGGTTCTACTCAAATTCTATTGTTTTATCATTACAGACCAGTTACATCACAAAACTGAAATAATTACAGAACTCGAACGGAACTTTATAGAACTGAAAATTTACTAGAAAAGTTTAAAGAATTGTCAATTTTTTTTATTAATTATTATTTTTTATTTTTAAGTGTGTTCTATTTGAACATTGTTAAATAAAAAAAAAAATATATATATATATATATATACATTACGCGTGTTCTAGGTAGGTACTTACTTGCGGGGACTTTTTTCATTTAAAAATCAAAACATGATATTGAATGAATTTATTTATAGTGAAAATTATTTTATGCTCGACAGCATAATGGCGTCGTTTTGGTGAAATATTACAACAAAGTACCTACTTAGTACTTACACTTGCAAAATGAAATACAATACAACTACAATAGTGAGCTCCGGCATAATGAAATTTTGCACTGCTAAACCGTGCAACCGATTGTTATTATTAATGGACTATTTGTGCGTAAATAAATTAATTATATACAGCGGGTACCCGGCATGCGTTGCGAGGCCACTTTAACTTCGGGGTCAACTAAACCGTAATGGTTCCCTACCAAGTCCCGGGAAACAACATTATAAAATTATGCACTTTATAAAATTATATACAACGGGTACCCGGCATGCGTTGCAAGGCCACTTTAACCTAAGGGTCAACTAAACTGTAATGGTTCCATCCCAAGTCCCCGGAAACTACATAATAATGCAAGCGCCTGCACTATGTAACATTATATACAACGGGTACCCGGCGTGCGTTGCAAGGTCACTGTAACCTAGGAGTCAACTTTACTGTAATGGTTTCATCCCGATTCCCGGGAAATAAAATTTTAATGCAAGCGCCTGCAATTTATAACATAATATACAACGGGTACACGGCATGCGTTGCAAGGTCACTGTAACTTCGGGGTCAACTTAACTGTAATGGTTCCATCCCAATTCCCGGGAAATAACATTTTAAAGCAAGTGCCTGCAATATATAACATGATATACAACGGTTACTCGGCATGCGTTGCAAGGTCACTGTAACCTCGGGATCAACTTAACTGTAATGGTTCCATTCCAATTCCTGGGAAATTACATTTTAATGCAAGCGCTGCACTACATAACATTATATACAACGGGTACCCGGCATGCGTTGCAAGGCCACTGTGAACTCAGGTTTCTTCATATATTTAATTTAACACACACTCCTCCTCGCTTCATCCACGTTCACACGTCAAATCGCATAGTGTCTTAACCCGTCAGTTGCTTCTGCAACGGGCAAAACCTAGTATATATAGTATTGTTTGGTTTTGGGAGAGGTCTTTTTCCGCGCACTTTTTGGTTGACGCAAAAACGACCAGTACGCCCTTTGCGTTTCACCCACCTCAAGGTTCACTTTCGGTTGAAGCAAATTGGGACTGAAAACTGTAAGCAAATTTTTTTCGACAAAATGAAATATATACAGGGATTTATTCTCCGATACGAATCGGCGGCGAAAACTAGAAGCTCTACTCGAATCACTCGATTCGGCTCGGTTGTATTTCCCGCCGACAGATAGCGTTTCAAAAAAAAAATGACAAAAAAAGACTTAGCATTTTCCTCAAAGGAAAATGCTAGGTCTATGGTCAAAATCTTAGATGTCAAATTTTTAGCCTAACAAAACGGAACTCTCGGCGGTTTCGGTCGTTGTTTTTCGGAAAACGACATTACCGCCGAAAAACCGATTCCGGGCTAGATGTTTTTTGAAAATACGATAGCCGGATAGATTCCGCAACTTTTAACACCAATAAAACATATGATTCTCATATAAAATACGTCAGGAGATGCTGACGAAACACGAAATTTTCCGAAAAAAAATCATCAAAACACGTGCTCACAGATTCCATCGGAAGTTTAATTATTGCTGGCCAGTTCAAATTAACACGTTTTTCATTCGGGGTAGGTACCTATTTACTTCGGTAGTATTGCAAATATGATGAAAAAAGCAAGGATTGCCGGAATCTAAGGAAATGCGCAGGTACCTACCTGAACGGGTACCTACACAACGAATTAGGTTTTAATGCAATAAATACTAAGGTAAGGTTGTTTCGATGATACAGAATAATTGAACTTTTTTAAAGTTAATTTTCACGTTCTGTGATGGTTCTACTCAAATTCTATTGTTTTATCATTACAGACCAGTTACATCACAAAACTGAAATAATTACAGAACTCGAACGGAACTTTATAGAACTGAAAATTTACTAGAAAAATTTAAAGAATTGTCAATTTTTTTTATTAATTATTTTATTTTATTTTTAAGTGTGTTCTATTTGGACATTGTTAAATAAAAAAAATAATTACGCGTGTTCTAGGCAGGTACTTACTTCCAGGGACTTTTTTCATTTAAAAATCAAAACATGATATTGAATGAATTTATTTATAGTGAAAATTATTTTATGCTCAACAGCATAATGACGTCGTTTTGGTGAAATATTACAACAAAGTACCTACTTAGTACTTACACTTGCAAAATGAAATACAATACAACTACAATAGTGAGCTCCGGCATAATGAAATTTTGCACTGCTAAACCGTGCAACCGATTGTTATTGTTAATGGACTATTTGTGCGTAAATAAATTAATTATATACAGCGGGTACCCGGCATGCGTTGCGAGGCCACTTTAACTTCGGGGTCAACTAAACCGTAATGGTTCCCTACCAAGTCCCGGGAAACAACATTATAAAATTATGCACTTTATAAAATTATATACAACGGGTACCCGGCATGCGTTGCAAGGCCGCTTTAACCTCGGGGTCAATAAAACTGTAATGTTTCCATCCGAAGTCCTGGGAAACTACATTATAATGCAAGCGCCTGCACTATATAACAGTATATACAACGGGTACCCGGCATGCGTTGCAAGGTCACTGTAACCTCGGGGTCAACTTAATTATAATGGTTCCATCCCAAGTACCGGGAAACTACATTATAATGCAAGCACCTGCACTATATAAAATTATATACAACGGGTACCCGGTATGCGTTGCAAGGCGACTTTAACCTAGGGGTCAACTTTACTGTAATGGTTTCATCCCGATTCCCGGGAAATAAAATTTTAATGCAAGCGCCTGCAATTTATAACATAATATACAACGGGTACACGGCATGCGTTGCAAGGTCACTGTAACCTCGGGGTCAACTTAACTGTAATGGTTCCATCCCAATTCCCGGGAAATAATATTTTAAAGCAAGTGCCTGCAATATATAACATGATATACAACGGTTACTCGGCATGCGTTGCAAGGTCACTGAAACCTCGGGATCAACTTAACTGTAATGGTTCCATTCCAATTCCTGGGAAATTACATTTTAATGCAAGCGCTGCACTACATAACATTATATACAACGGGTACCCGGCATGCGTTGCAAGGCCACTGTGAACTCAGGTTTCTTCATATATTTAATTTAACACACACTCCTCCTCGCTTCATCCACGTTCACACGTCAAATCGCATAGTGTCTTAACCCGTCAGTTGCTTCTGCAACGGGCAAAACCTAGTATATATATTAATGCTTGGTTTTGGGAAAGGTCTTTTTCCGCGCACTTTTTTGTTGACGCAAAAACGACCAGTACGCCCTTTGCGTTTCACCCACCTCAAGGTTCACTTTCGGTTGAAGCAAATTGGGAATGAAAACTGTAAGCACTTTTTTTTCGACAAAATGAAATATATACAGGGATTTATTCTCCGATACGAATCGGCGGCGAAAACTAGAAGCTCTACTCGAATCACTCGATTCGGCTCGGTTGTATTTCCCGCCGACAGATAGCGTTTCAAAAAAAAAATGACAAAAAAAGACTTAGCATTTTCCTCAAAGGAAAATGCTAGGTCTATGGTCAAAATCTTAGATGTCAAATTTTTAGCCTAACAAAACGGAACTCTCGGCGGTTTCGGTCGTTGTTTTTCGGAAAACGACATTACCGCCGAAAAACCGATTCCGGGCTAGATGTTTTTTGAAAATACGATAGCCGGATAGATTCCGCAACTTTCAACACCAATAAAACATATGATTCTCATATAAAATACGTCAGGAGATGCTGACAAAGCTCGAAATTTTCCGAAAAAAAATCATCAAAATACGTGCTCACAGATTCCATCGGAAGTTTAAATATTGCCGGCCAGTTCAAATTAACACGTTTTTCATTCGGGGTAGGTACCTACTTATTTCGGTAGTATTGCAAATATGATGAAAAAAGCTAAGATTGCCGGAATCTAAGGAAATGCGCAGGTACCTACCTGAATGGGTACCTACACAACGAATTAGGTTTTCATGCAATAAATACTAAGGTAAGATTTCGATGATACTGAATAATTGATCTTTTTTAAGTTAATTTTCACGTTCGGTTTTGGTTCTACTCAAATTCTGTTTTTTCTCATTATAGGCCAGTTACATCACAAAACTGAAATAATTACAGAACTCGAACGGAACTTTCTAGAACTGAAAATTTACTAGAAAAATTTTAAGAATTGACAATTTTTTTTTTATTAATTATATATTTTTTTTTATAAGTGTGTTCTATTTGGACATTGTTAAATAAAAAAAATAATTACGCGTGTTCTAGGTAGGTACTTACTTCCAGGGACTTTTTTCATTTAAAAATCAAAACATGATATTGAATGAATTTATTTATAGTGAAAATTATTTTATGCTCAACAGCATGATGGCGTCGTTTTGGTGAAATATTACAACAAAGTACCTACTTAGTACTTACACTTGCAAAATGAAATACAATACAACTACAATAGTGAGCTCCGGCATAATGAAATTTTGCACTGCTAAACCGTGCAACCGATTGTTATTGTTAATGGACTATTTGTGCGTAAATAAATTAATTATATACAGCGGGTACCCGGCATGCGTTGCGAGGCCACTTTAACTTCGGGGTCAACTAAACCGTAATGGTTCCCTACCAAGTCCCGGGAAACAACATTATAAAATTATGCACTTTATAAAATTATATACAACGGGTACCCGGCATGTGTTGCAAGGCCGCTTTAACCTCGGGTCAATAAAACTGTAATGTTTCCATCCGAAGTCCTGGGAAACTACATTATAATGCAAGCGCCTGCACTATATAACAGTATATACAACGGGTACCCGGCATGCGTTGCAAGGTCACTGTAACCTCGGGGTCAACTTAATTATAATGGTTCCATCCCAAGTACCGGGAAACTACATTATAATGCAAGCACCTGCACTATATAAAATTATATACAACGGGTACTACCCGGTATGCGTTGCAAGGCGACTTTAACCTAGGGGTCAACTTTACTGTAATGGTTTCATCCCGATTCCCGGGAAATAAAATTTTAATGCAAGCGCCTGCAATTTATAACATAATATACAACGGGTACACGGCATGCGTTGCAAGGTCACTGTAACCTCGGGGTCAACTTAACTGTAATGGTTCCATCCCAATTCCCGGGAAATAATATTTTAAAGCAAGTGCCTGCAATATATAACATGATATACAACGGTTACTCGGCATGCGTTGCAAGGTCACTGTAACCTCGGGATCAACTTAACTGTAATGGTTCCATTCCAATTCCTGGGAAATTACATTTTAATGCAAGCGCTGCAATACATAACATTATATACAACGGGTACCCAGCATGCGTTGCAAGGCCACTGTGAACTCAGGTTTCTTCATATATTTAATTTAACACACACTCCTCCTCGCTTCATCCACGTTCACACGTCAAATCGCATAGTGTCTTAACCCGTCAGTTGCTTCTGCAACGGGCAAAACCTAGTATATATATTAATGCTTGGTTTTGGGGTAGGTCAGGGAAAAGCTCACTTTTTAAAAACTCACTCACTATTTTTTTGACGCAAAAACGACCAGTACGCCCTTTGCGTTTCACCCACCTCAAGGTTCACTTTCGGTCGAAGCAAATTCAGACAAGAAGCTGGGATCCTTTTTTTTACGACAAAAAAAATATATACAGGGATTTATTCTCCGATACGAATCGGCGGCGAAAACTAGAAGCTCTACTCGAATCACTCGATTCGGCTCGGTTGTATTTCCCGCCGACAGACGGCGTTTGAAAAAAAAAAGTGACGAAAAAACCCGCTAATTTCACAAAGGAAAATGCTACATAGGACTATTGACATAGGTCAGGATCTCAGATGTCAAATTTTTAGCCTAACAAAACGGAACTCTCGGCGGTTTCGGTCGTTGTTTTTCGGAAAACGACATTACCGCCGAAAAACCGATTCCGGGCTAGATGTTTTTTGAAAATACGATAGCCGGATAGATTCCGCAACTTTTAACACCAATAAAACATATGATTCTCATATAAAATACGTCAGGAGATGCTGACAAAACTCGAAATTTTCCGAAAAATAATCATCAAAATACGCGCTCAAAGATTCCATAGGAAGTTTAAATATTGGTGGCCAGTTCAAATTAACACGCTATTCATTCGGGGTAGGTACCTACTTATTTCGGTAGTATTTATTTATTTATTTGTTTTATTATACGCCCAGAGGGCTTTTACATAAATAAATAAAGGCAGTACATCTTTAACATGATAAGGAAATAATATAAATAAAATTACAATAGAAATAAAAAAGTACATTAGTTAAATAGAAATATAAGCAATAAAAACTTAAATTACAGTAAGATATAATAACGATAAGTTACGATAAAAAAATACATACATGATATAAAAATACAAATAACAAAAATTTTAAAGTAAGGTGATCAGAGGTTTACAAAATTGCAACATTAACCATGTCTACTAAAACGTAAGTATTAGTTTCGCAAAGTGGCAAACCGCTACATCGATGGTACCTCCAGTACCTCTGCAAGTTGCAGGGGTTCAGAACTCCAATTTGGATTTTAATATTATAGTGAAAATTATTATTTTTTTTTTTTAAATATAACTGAATAATACTACAGGTTATGATGGTTTATAATATTATAATACATATTACAATGATTTTACTAAGACATTACATTTAATTACATTAATAAGATAGGTAGAGATAGTTTAGCAAATTTGTCGATGAACGAGTAGTTTATTAAATTTACCAAAGAATTCCTTAGCGAGTACTTGTATCACGGATAAATGATTTCATTATTTCATTTTTAAATTGTGTCAGTGACATATTCCATACATCTATGTGCGAATACATATTGCCCAAGTGTTGGATTCTGTGTAGTGGTATATTGAATTGTGCCCTGGTCGTAGTATTACCACAGTAAAATGGTAGTACTGACCTTGTGTTTCTAGCCGGCACATTAAAATTTATGAGTGCCAAGAATTCAGGGCAGTCAATTGTATTACGTAAGATTTTAAATAAAAAAACTAGGTCAAAAATATTTCTTCTATCACTCAAGTTTAATAGATTAGATAATTGCAATAGATAAGTGTAGTTCAATTGTTCTTTTGGTATTTTTAGTTTATAATTTAAAAAGCTTAGGAATTTTTTTTGTATTCTTTCTATTGTTTGAGAATGCACGTCATAGTGAGGAGACCATACAGTTGAGTTATATTCAACCTGACTCCTCACTAGTGATGTGTACAGAAGTTTTAATATTTTAATGTTGGTAAAATCTTTAGCTACTCTTAGTACAAAACCTAACATTTTTAAACCCTTCTTTGAGATATTCTCAATGTGTGGTATGAAGCTAAGTTTGGTGTCGAAAGTAACACCTAAGTCATTAATTTCGGAAACAGATTCGAGAATGAAGTTATTGATTGAATAATTAAAAAGAATTGGATTTTTTATTTTAAAAAATCTCATTGTTATGCATTTATTAACATTAAGGTATAGCTTGTTATCGCTACACCACTCGACTAATTTGGATAAGTTTGCTGATAGAATATAACAGTCGTCCAGGCTTCGAATTGCTTTATAAAGTTTCAAATCATCTGCGAACATAAGTACGTCGATATCTTTAAATATATTACAAATGTCATTCACAAAAAAGATAAATAATATAGGTCCGATATGGGAACCTTGCGGAACACCACTGGATGCAAAAAAAACATATGATGATTCCCCATTTAATTTTACACTAAGTTTTCTGTTTGAAAGATAGCTTATAAACCAATGCAACATATTTCCACGAACTCCAGCTTTAAACAGTTTTTCTACAAGAATAGCGTGACAAACCTTGTCGAACGCCTTGCTGAAGTCTGTGTAGATTGAGTCAACTTGAAGCTTCTTCGCCAATGAATTGGAAATGAAATTTTGATACAGAATGTGGTTAGTTAGTGTTGATTTGCCGGTTATAAAACCATGCTGTTCAGGACATATACTTTCTTTAAATGAGCTAGTTATTTTATCCAGAATCAGTTTTTCAAACAGTTTTGGAATTGTTGACAGTATGCATATAGGTCTATAATTAGTTACTTCGTTTTTATCCCCTTTTTTGAAGATAGGTGTTATATAACTATGTTTCCATAGATCGGGAAATATACCTTTCGACAAAGAATGACTAAATAGTGTGTACAGGGGATAAGCGAGAACGGTGACACACTTCTGTAAGAGTAATGGTGGAATGTTGTCAGGACCGGCATTTTTATTGGGATCTAGAAGTTTAATTTGTTTTATAATTTCGTTTAGTTCAATGTGCACATGTGACAGGTTTATATTGAAACTGGGAGTATAGTTAGGTAAGGAGAACTGATTGGGTTGACTTTTATCGTAAACGTTCTTGAAGAAGTCTGCAAAAAGATCGACAATATTTTTGATGCCATCAGCCTTTCTGTCTTCAAAATACATAGTATTTGGTATATCAGAGTCACCACTTCTTAATGTTTTACTGAATCGCCAAAAACGTTTTATATTATTAAAAATGTCATTCTCTGTCTGCTTAATATAGTCGTTATAACACGCCCTTGATAGTTTATTACAATCACTCCTAATTTTAGAGAATTCTATATACAACTTCGATGTTCCGTGATCCTTATACAGTTTGTGAGCTGTTTTTTTACGTCTAATTAAATTAATCAAATCTTTATTAAACCAGACTGGATATTTAGATTCCTTATATTGAGTGTAAGGGACAAAGCGATTTATATTATTACTGAGAATTAAGTAGAACTGTTCAGTATTATGATTTAAATCATCACTATCTAAGAAAGACCAGTCAACCAATGCAAGAGAGTCACACATACCCGAATAATCTGCCTTTTTGAAATTATAGCATGATCTCGTAGACTTCAGAGTTTTTTCGCCAAAGTTTGTTATACAAATATTTAGTGGAGGATGATGGACGTCAGGGGGTATGACAACTTCTATGGCCTTACTCACTTTAATACATTGAGAATTGAAGAATACGAGATCCAGAACACGATTGTTAATATTTCTGACAAGATTATGTTGAGTTAAGTTTAAATATATTGACATGTCGAGTATTACTCTTTCACTTTCCGAGATAGTTGTATTACAAGTATTCGACAATTCGGGGTCGTGCAAATTCCAATTTACATTTGGAAGATTGTAATCACCCACGGCTATAAATTTGGCATCAGGATATTTTGTTTTAATTATTTCTACGTCCTCATAATGGTTTTTGAAGACAACAATGTTGGCCGAGGGGGGTATGTATACAGAACTAATTATTATTTTCTCACTTTTACATTTCACCAATATAAACAATTGTTCAACGTTACTGTTTTTTGTGTTTAATTTCCTTGAAGTAAATTTCTTTTTGATTGCGACGAGGACACCACCTCCTCTTGATTTAGAACTGGTAGTAAGATTTCTGTCATTCCTGTAAACATTATATGATGATAATCCTAGTTCGGAAGAGTTGATGGACGGATCTAACCACGTTTCAGTCAGTACCACGGCTTCACATATCACTGATGGTATACAAATTCTGAAGTTATCTAGTTTTGTTCGCAGTCCACGTACATTTTGATAGTAAAGGTTCAGTGTGCTGGATTTTGATAGTTTTTTGTTTGAGCCTTAACGATTTTTGGTATTGAATTGACATATTTGATAGTTATGTTGGTTTCGCTATGTTGGTTTCGTATTGCAAATATGATGAAAAAAGCAAATATTGCCGGAATCTGAGGAAACGCGCAGGTACCTACCTGAATGGGTACCTACACAACGAATTAGGTTTTAATGCAATAAATACTAAGGTAAGGTTGTTTCGATGATACTGAATAATTCAACTTTTTTTAAGTTAATTTTCACGTTCTGAGTTGCTTCTACTGAAATTCTGTTTTTTCTCAATATAGGCCAGTTACATCACAAAACTGAAATAATTACAGAACTCGAACGGAACTTTCTAGAACTGAAAATTTACTAGAAAAATTTTAAGAATTGACAATTTTTTTTTATTAATTATATTTTTTTTTATAAGTGTGTTCTATTTGGACATTGTTAAATAAAAAAAATAATTACGCGTGTTCTAGGTAGGTACTTACTTCCAGGGACTTTTTTCATTTAAAAATCAAAACATGATATTGAATGAATTTATTTATAGTGAAAATTATTTTATGCTCAACAGCATAATGGCGTCGTTTTGGTGAAATATTACAACAAAGTACCTACTTAGTACTTACACTTGCAAAATGAAATACAATACAACTACAATAGTGAGCTCCGGCATAATGAAATTTTGCACTGCTAAACCGTGCAACCGATTGTTATCGTTAATGGACTATTTGTGCGTAAATAAATTAATTATATACAGCGGGTACCCGGCATGCGTTGCGAGGCCACTTTAACTTCGGGGTCAACTAAACCGTAATGGTTCCCTACCAAGTCCCGGGAAACAACATTTTAAAATTATGCTCTTTATAAAATTATATACAACGGGTACCCGGCATGCGTTGCAAGGCCGCTTTAACCTCGGGGTCAATAAAACTGTAATGTTTCCATCCGAAGTCCTGGGAAACTACATTATAATGCAAGCGCCTGCACTATGTAACATTATATACTCCGGGTACCCGGCATGCGTTGCAAGGCCACTTTAACCTCAGGGTCAACTAAACTCTTATGGTTCCATCCCAAGTCCCCGGAAACTACATTATAATGCAAGCGCCTGCACTATATAACATTATATACAACGGGTACCCGGCATGCGTTGCAAGGTCACTGTAACCTAGGGGTCAACTTTACTGTAATGGTTTCATCCCGATTCCCGGGAAATAAAATTTTAATGCAAGCGCCTGCAATTTATAACATAATATACAACGGGTACACGGCATGCGTTGCAAGGTCACTGTAACCTCGGGGTCAACTTAACTGTAATGGTTCCATCCCAATTCCCGGGAAATAACATTTTAAAGCAAGCGCCTGCACTATATAACATTATATACAACGGGTACCCGGTATGCGTTGCAAGGTCACTGTAACCTAGGGGTCAACTTTACTGTAATGGTTTCATCCCGATTCCCGGGAAATAAAATTTTAATGCAAGCGCCTGCAATTTATAACATAATATACAACGGTTACTCGGCATGCGTTGCAAGGTCACTGTAACCTTGGGGTCAACTTAACTGTAATGGTTCCATTCCAATTCCTGGGAAATTACATTTTAATGCAAGCGCTGCACTACATAACATTATATACAACGGGTACCCGGCATGCGTTGCAAGGTCACTGTAACCTCAGGTTTCTTCATATATTTAATTTAACACACACTCTTCCTCGCTTCATCCACGTTCACACGTCAAATCGCATAGTGTTTAAACCCGTCAGTTGCTTCTGCAACGGGCAAAACCTAGTATATATATTAATGTTTGGTTTGGGAAAGCTCTTTTTCCGCGCACTTTTTTGTTGACGCAAAAACGACCAGTACGCCCTTTACGTTTCACCCACCTCAAGGTTCACTTTCGGTTCAAGCAAATTCAGTGCACCCTCAGTACTTTGATTTTGCGAGGTCAGTTTTTTTCGACAAAATTAGCGCCTTATTCACAGAAAAACTGACGCGAATCAACGGCGAAAACTAGAACCAATAGTAAAATCACACTCAATTCGGCCAGGTTACATTTCCCGCCGACAGGTTCGCGTTTTCAAAAAAATGATGTCATTTTGGCCATCAGTTTCGATGCAAATGAAAATGCTAGGAATATTGAGTCAGGTCAGGGATCTCAGACGTCAAATTTTTAGCCTAACAAAGCAGACTTTTCACGGTTTTCGGTAGTGGTTTTACGGTACGCGGCATTGCGGCCCCAAAACCGATCCCGGCTCGGATGTTTTTCAAAAATCTAATACAATAGAGAATTCCGCAACTTTTAAAACCAAAATTGTATGCCCATCCCATATAAAATAGTTCAGGAGATGCTGACAAAATTCGACATTTTCCGAAAAAAAATCATCAAAACACGCGCTTACAGATTCCATCGGAAGTTAAAATTTTGCTAGCCAGTTCAAATTAACACTTTATTCATTCGGGGTAGGTACCTACTTATTTCGGTAGTATTGCAAATATGATGAAAAAAGCAAAGAGAAGAAAATGCGCAGGTACCTACCCGAATACGTAGATACACAATTAATTAGGTTTTAATGCAATGGTAAGGTTGTTTCGATGATACTGAATAATTCAACTTTTTTTAAAGTTAATTTTCACGTTCTTTATTGGTTCTACTCAAGTTCTGTTATTTTATCATTAAAGGTCAGTTACATTGCAAAACTAAAATAATTACAGAACTCGAACGGAACTATCTAGAACTGAAAATTTACTAGAAAAATTTAAAGAATTGTCAATTTTTTTTATTAATTATTATTTTTTTATTTTTAAGTGTGTTCTATTTAAACATTGTTAAATAAAAAAAAATAATAAAATATATATATATATATATACATTACGCGTGTTCTAGGTAGGTACTTACTTGCGGGGACTTTTTTCATTTAAAAATCAAAACATGATATTGAATGAATTTATTTGTAGTGAAAATTATTTTATGCTCAACAGCATAATGGCGTCGTTTTGGTGAAATATTACAACAAAGTACCTACTTAGTACTTACACTTGCAAAATGAAATACAATACAACTACAATAGTGAGCTCCGGCATAATGAAATTTTGCACTGCTAAACCGTGCAACCGATTGTTATTGTTAATGGACTATTTGTGCGTAAATAAATTAATTATATACAGCGGGTACCCGGCATGCGTTGCGAGGCCACTTTATCTTCGGGGTCAACTAAACCGTAATGGTTCCCTACTAAGTCCCGGGAAACAACATTATAAAATTATGCACTTTATAAAATTATATACAACGGGTACCCGGCATGCGTTGCAAGGCCGCTTTAACCTCGGGGTCAATAAAACTGTAATATTTCCATCCGAAGTCCTGGGAAACTACATTATAATGCAAGCGCCTGCACTTTATAACAGTATATACAACGGGTACCCGGCATGCGTTGCAAGGTCACTGTAACCTCGGGGTCAACTTAATTATAATGGTTCCATCCCAAGTACCGGGAAACTACATTATAATGCAAGCACCTGCACTATATAAAATTATATACAACGGGTACCCGGTATGCGTTGCAAGGCGACTTTAACCTAGGGGTCAACTTTACTGTAATGGTTTCATCCCGATTCCCGGGAAATAAAATTTTAATGCAAGCGCCTGCAATTTATAACATAATATACAACGGGTACACGGCATGCGTTGCAAGGTCACTGTAACCTCGGGGTCAACTTAACTGTAATGGTTCCATCCCAATTCCCGGGAAATAATATTTTAAAGCAAGTGCCTGCAATATATAACATGATATACAACGGTTACTCGGCATGCGTTGCAAGGTCACTGTAACCTCGGGATCAACTTAACTGTAATGGTTCCATTCCAATTCCTGGGAAATTACATTTTAAAGCAAGTGCCTGCAATATATAAAATGATATACAACGGTTGCTCGGCATGCGTTGCAAGATCACTGTAACCTCGGGGTCAACTTAACTGTAACGGTTCCATTCCAAGTTCCGGGAAACTACATTATAATGCAAGCGCCTTGCAAACGTCTGCACTATATTATAACATTATATACAACGGGTTCCCGGCATGCGTTGCAAGGTCACTGTAACCTCGGGGTCAACTTAACTGTAATGGTTCCATCCCCATTCCCGGGAAATAACATTTTAAAGCAAGTGCCTGCAATATATAAAATGATATACAACGGTTGCTCGGCATGCGTTGCAAGGTCACTGTAACCTCATGGTCAACTTAACTGTAATGGTTCTATTCAAATTCCTGGGAAATTACATTTTAATGCAAGCGCTGCACTACATAACATTATATACAACGGGTACACGGCATGCGTTGCAAGGTCACTGTAACTTCTTCATATATTTAATTTAACACACACTCCTCCTCGCTTCATCCACGTTCACACGCAAATCGCATAATTTTTTAACCCGTTAGTTGCATTTTTGCAACGGGCCCCGCTAGTATATATATAGTATTGTTTGGTTTTGGGAGAGGTCTTTTTCCGCGCACTTTTTGGTTGACGCAAAAACGACCAGTACGCCCTTTGCGTTTCACCCACCTCAAGGTTCACTTTCGGTTGAAGCAAATTGGGACTGAAAACTGTAAGCAAATTTTTTTCGACAAAATGAAATATATACAGGGATTTATTCTCCGATACGAATCGGCGGCGAAAACTAGAAGCTCTACTCGAATCACTCGATTCGGCTCGGTTGTATTTCCCGCCGACAGATAGCGTTTCAAAAAAAAAATGACAAAAAAAGACTTAGCATTTTCCTCAAAGGAAAATGCTAGGTCTATGGTCAAAATCTTAGATGTCAAATTTTTAGCCTAACAAAACGGAACTCTCGGCGGTTTCGGTCGTTGTTTTTCGGAAAACGACATTACCGCCGAAAAACCGATTCCGGGCTAGATGTTTTTTGAAAATACGATAGCCGGATAGATTCCGCAACTTTTAACACCAATAAAACATATGATTCTCATATAAAATACGTCAGGAGATGCTGACGAAACACGAAATTTTCCGAAAAAAAATCATCAAAATACGCGCTCACAGATTCCATCGGAAGTTTAAATATTCCTGGCCAGTTCAAATTAATACGTTTTTCATTCGGGGTAGGTACCTACTTATTTCGGTAGTATTGCAAATATGATGAAAAAAGCTAAGATTGCCGGAATCTAAGGAAATGCGCAGGTACCTACCTGAATGGGTACCTACACAACGAATTAGGTTTTAATGCAATAAATACTACGGTAAGGTTGTTTCGATGATACAGAATAATGGAACTTTTTTTAAGTTAATTTTCACGTTCTGTGATGGTTCTACTCAAATTCTATTGTTTTATCATTACAGACCAGTTACATCACAAAACTGAAATAATTACAGAACTCGAACGGAACTTTATAGAACTGAAAATTTACTAGAAAAATTTAAAGAATTGTCAATTTTTTTTATTAATTATTTTATTTTATTTTTAAGTGTGTTCTATTTGGACATTGTTAAATAAAAAAAATAATTACGCGTGTTCTAGGCAGGTACTTACTTCCAGGGACTTTTTTCATTTAAAAATCAAAACATGATATTGAATGAATTTATTTATAGTGAAAATTATTTTATGCTCAACAGCATAATGACGTCGTTTTGGTGAAATATTACAACAAAGTACCTACTTAGTACTTACACTTGCAAAATGAAATACAATACAACTACAATAGTGAGCTCCGGCATAATGAAATTTTGCACTGCTAAACCGTGCAACCGATTGTTATTGTTAATGGACTATTTGTGCGTAAATAAATTAATTATATACAGCGGGTACCCGGCATGCGTTGCGAGGCCACTTTAACTTCGGGGTCAACTAAACCGTAATGGTTCCCTACCAAGTCCCGGGAAACAACATTATAAAATTATGCACTTTATAAAATTATATACAACGGGTACCCGGCATGCGTTGCAAGGCCGCTTTAACCTCGGGGTCAATAAAACTGTAATGTTTCCATCCGAAGTCCTGGGAAACTACATTATAATGCAAGCGCCTGCACTATATAACAGTATATACAACGGGTACCCGGCATGCGTTGCAAGGTCACTGTAACCTCGGGGTCAACTTAATTATAATGGTTCCATCCCAAGTACCGGGAAACTACATTATAATGCAAGCACCTGCACTATATAAAATTATATACAACGGGTACCCGGTATGCGTTGCAAGGCGACTTTAACCTAGGGGTGAACTTTACTGTAATGGTTTCATCCCGATTCCCGGGAAATAAAATTTTAATGCAAGCGCCTGCAATTTATAACATAATATACAACGGGTACACGGCATGCGTTGCAAGGTCACTGTAACCTCGGGGTCAACTTAACTGTAATGGTTCCATCCCAATTCCCGGGAAATAATATTTTAAAGCAAGTGCCTGCAATATATAACATGATATACAACGGTTACTCGGCATGCGTTGCAAGGTCACTGTAACCTCGGGATCAACTTAACTGTAATGGTTCCATTCCAATTCCTGGGAAATTACATTTTAATGCAAGCGCTGCACTACATAACATTATATACAACGGGTACCCGGCATGCGTTGCAAGGCCACTGTGAACTCAGGTTTCTTCATATATTTAATTTAACACACACTCCTCCTCGCTTCATCCACGTTCACACGTCAAATCGCATAGTGTCTTAACCCGTCAGTTGCTTCTGCAACGGGCAAAACCTAGTATATATTAATGTTTGGTTTGGGAGAGCTCTTTTTCCGCGCACTTTTTCGTTGACGCAAAAACGACCAGTACGCCCTTTACGTTTCACCCACCTCAAGGTTCACTTTCGGTTAAAGCAAATTCAGTGCACCCTCAGTACTTTGATTTTGCGAGGTCAGTTTTTTTCGACAAAATTAGCGCCTTATTCACAGAAAAACTGACGCGAATCAACGGCGAAAACTAGAACCAATAGTAAAATTACACTCAATTCGGCCAGGTTACATTTCCCGCCGACAGGTTCGCGTTTCCTAAAAAATGATGTCATTTTGGCCATCAGTTTCGATGCAAATGAAAATGCTAGGAATATTGAGTCAGGTCAGGGATCTCAGACGTCAAATTTTTAGCCTAACAAAGCAGACTTTTCACGGTTTTCGGTAGTGGTTTTACGGTACGCGGCATTGCGGCCCCAAAACCGATCCCGGCTCGGATGTTTTTCAAAAATCTAACGCAGTAGAGAATTCCGCAACTTTAAATACCAAAATTACACGCCCATCCCATATAAAATAGTTCAGGAGATGCTGACAAAGTTCGACATTTTCCGAAAAAAAATCACCAAAACACGTGCTTACAGATTCCATTGGAAGTTTAATTTTTGCTGGCCAGTTCAAATTAACACGCTATTCATTCGGGGTAGGTACCTACTTATTTCGGTAGTATTGCAAATATGATGAAAAAAGCAAAGATTGCAGGAATTGAAGGAAATGCGCAGGTACCTACCTGAATGGGTACCTACACAACGAATTAGGTTTTAATGCAATAAATACTACGGTAAGGTTGTTTCGATGATACAGAATAATTGAACTTTTTTTAAGTTAATTTTCACGTTCTGTGATGGTTCTACTCAAATTCTATTGTTTTATCATTACAGACCAGTTACATCACAAAACTGAAATAATTACAGAACTCGAACGGAACTTTATAGAACTGAAAATTTACTAGAAAAATTTAAAGAATTGTCAACTTTTTTTTATTAATTATTTTTTTTATTTTTAAGTGTGTTCTATTTGGACATTGTTAAATAAAAAAAATAATTACGCGTGTTTTAGGTAGGTACTTACTTCCAGGGACTTTTTTCATTTAAAAATCAAAACATGATATTGAATGAATTTATTTATAGTGAAAATTATTTTATGCTCAACAGCATAATGGCGTCGTTTTGGTGAAATATTACAACAAAGTACCTACTTAGTACTTACACTTGCAAAATGAAATACAATACAACTACAATAGTGAGCTCCGGCATAATGAAATTTTGCACTGCTAAACCGTGCAACCGATTGTTATTGTTAATGGACTATTTGTGCGTAAATAAATTAATTATATACAGCGGGTACCCGGCATGCGTTGCGAGGCCACTTTAACTTCGGGGTCAACTAAACCGTAATGGTTCCCTACCAAGTCCCGGGAAACAACATTATAAAATTATGCACTTTATAAAATTATATACAACGGGTACCCGGCATGCGTTGCAAGGCCGCTTTAACCTCGGGGTCAATAAAACTGTAATGTTTCCATCCGAAGTCCTGGGAAACTACATTATAATGCAAGCGCCTGCACTATATAACAGTATATACAACGGGTACCCGGCATGCGTTGCAAGGTCACTGTAACCTCGGGGTCAACTTAATTATAATGGTTCCATCCCAAGTACCGGGAAACTACATTATAATGCAAGCACCTGCACTATATAAAATTATATACAACGGGTACCCGGTATGCGTTGCAAGGCGACTTTAACCTAGGGGTCAACTTTACTGTAATGGTTTCATCCCGATTCCCGGGAAATAAAATTGTAATGCAAGCGCCTGCAATTTATAACATAATATACAACGGGTACACGGCATGCGTTGCAAGGTCACTGTAACCTCGGGGTCAACTTAACTGTAATGGTTCCATCCCAATTCCCGGGAAATAATATTTTAAAGCAAGTGCCTGCAATATATAACATGATATACAACGGTTACTCGGCATGCGTTGCAAGGTCACTGTAACCTCGGGATCAACTTAACTGTAATGGTTCCATTCCAATTCCTGGGAAATTACATTTTAATGCAAGCGCTGCACTACATAACATTATATACAACGGGTACCCGGCATGCGTTGCAAGGCCACTGTGAACTCAGGTTTCTTCATATATTTAATTTAACACACACTCCTCCTCGCTTCATCCATGTTCACACGTCAAATCGCATAGTGTCTTAACCCGTCAGTTGCTTCTGCAACGGGCAAAACCTAGTATATATTAATGTTTGGTTTGGGAAAGCTCTTTTTCCGCGCACTTTTTCGTTGACGCAAAAACGACCAGTACGCCCTTTACGTTTCACCCACCTCAAGGTTCACTTTCGGTTCAAGCAAATTCAGTGCACCCTCAGTACTTTGATTTTGCGGAGTTTATTTTTGTCGACAAAATTAGCGCCTTATTCACAGAAAAACTAACGCGAATCAACGGCGAAAACTAGAACCAATAGTAAAATTACACTCAATTCGGCCAGGTTACATTTCCCGCCGACAGGTTCGCGTTTCCAAAAAAAAAGATGTCATTTTGGCCATCAGTTTCAATGCAAATGAAAATGCTAGGAATGTTGAGTCAGGTCAGGGATCTCAGACGTCAAATTTTTAGCCTAACAAAACAGACTTTTCACGGTTTTCGGTAGTGGTTTTACGGTACGCGGCATTGCGGCCCCAAAACCGATCCCGGCTCGGATGTTTTTCAAAAATCTAATACAATAGAGAATTCCGCAACTTTTAAAACCAAAATTGTATGCCCATCCCATATAAAATAGTTCAGGAGATGCTGGCAAAATTCGACATTTTCCGAAAAAAAATCATCAAAACACGCGCTTACAGATTCCATCGGAAGTTAAAATTTTGCTAGCCAGTTCAAATTAACACGTTATTCATTCGGGGTAGGTACCTACTTATTTCGGTAGTATTGCAAATATGATGAAAAAAGCAAAGAGAAGAAAATGCGCAGGTACCTACCCGAATACGTAGATACACAATTAATTAGGTTTTAATGCAATGGTAAGGTTGTTTCGATGATACTGAATAATTCAACTTTTTTTAAAGTTAATTTTCACGTTCTTTATTGGTTCTACTCAAGTTCTGTTATTTTATCATTAAAGGTCAGTTACATTGCAAAACTAAAATAATTACAGAACTCGAACGGAACTATCTAGAACTGAAAATTTACTAGAAAAATTTAAAGAATTGTCAATTTTTTTTATTAATTATTATTTTTTATTTTTAAGTGTGTTCTATTTAAACATTGTTAAATAAAAAAAAATAATAAAATATATATATATATACATTACGCGTGTTCTAGGTAGGTACTTACTTGCGGGGACTTTTTTCATTTAAAAATCAAAACATGATATTGAATGAATTTATTTGTAGTGAAAATTATTTTATGCTCAACAGCATAATGGCGTCGTTTTGGTGAAATATTACAACAAAGTACCTACTTAGTACTTACACTTGCAAAATGAAATACAATACAACTACAATAGTGAGCTCCGGCATAATGAAATTTTGCACTGCTAAACTGCGGTACCCGGCATGCGTTGCGAGGCCACTTTAACTTGGGGGTCAACTAAACCGTAATGGTTCCCTACCAAGTCCCGGGAAACAACATTATAAAATTATGCACTTTATAAAATTATATACAATGGGTACCCGGCATGCGTTGCAAGGCCGCTTTAACCTCGGGGTCAATAAAACTGTAATGTTTCCATCCGAAGTCCTGGGAAACTACATTATAATGCAAGCGCCTGCACTATGTAACATTATATACTACGGGTACCCGGCATGCGTTGCAAGGCCACTTTAACCTCAGGGTCAACTAAACTCTAATGGTTCCATCCCAAGTCCCCGGAAACTACATTATAATGCAAGCGCCTGCACTATATAACATTATATACAACGGGTACCCGGCATGCGTTGCAAGGTCACTGTAACCTAGGGGTCAACTTTACTGTAATGGTTTCATCCCAATTCCCGGGAAATAAAATTTTAATGCAAACGCCTGCAATTTATAACATAATATACAACGGGTACACGGCATGCGTTGCAAGGTCACTGTAACCTCGGGGTCAACTTAACTGTAATGGTTCCATCCCAATTCCCGGGAAATAACATTTTAAAGCAAGCGCCTGCACTATATAACATTATATACAACGGGTACCCGGTATGCGTTGCAAGGTCACTGTAACCTAGGGGTCAACTTTACTGTAATGGTTTCATCCCGATTCCCGGGAAATAAAATTTTAATGCAAGCGCCTGCAATTTATAACATAATTTACAACGGTTACTCGGCATGCGTTGCAAGGTCACTGTAACCTCGGGGTCAACTTAACTGTAATGGTTCCATTCCAATTCCTGGGAAATTACATTTTAACGCTAGCGCTGCACTACATAACATTATATACAACGGGTACCCGGCATGCGTTGCAAGGTCACTGTAACCTCAGGTTTCTTCATATATTTAATTTAACACACACTCTTCCTCGCTTCATCCACGTTCACACGTCAAATCGCATAGTGTTTAAACCCGTCAGTTGCTTCTGCAACGGGCAAAACCTAGTATATATATTAATGTTCACTTTGGGAAAGCTCTTTTTTCGCGCACTTTTTCGTTGACGCAAAAACGACCAGTACGCCCTTTACGTTTCACCCACCTCAAGGTTCACTTTCGGTTAAAGCAAATTCAGTGCACCCTCAGTACTTTGATTTTGCGAGGTCAGTTTTTTTCGACAAAATTAGCGCCTTATTCACAGAAAAAACTGACGCGAATCAACGGCGAAAACTAGAACCAATAGTAAAATTACACTCAATTCGGCCAGGTTACATTTCCCGCCGACAGGTTCGCGTTTCCAAAAAAATGATGTCATTTTGGCCATCAGTTTCGATGCAAATGAAAATGCTAGGAATATTGAGTCAGGTCAGGGATCTCAGACGTCAAATTTTTAGCCTAACAAAGCAGACTTTTCACGGTTTTCGGTAGTGGTTACACGGTACGCGGCATTGCGGCCCCAAAACCGATCCCGGCTCGGATGTTTTTCAAAAATCTAATACAATAGAGAATTCCGCAACTTTTAAAACCAAAATTGTATGCCCATCCCATATAAAATAGTACAGGAGATGCTGACAAAATTCGACATTTTCCGAAAAAAAATCAACAAAACACGCGCTTACAGATTCCATCGGAAGTTAAAATTTTGCTAGCCAGTTCAAATTAACACGTTATTCATTCGGGGTAGGTACCTACTTATTTCGGTAGTATTGCAAATATGATGAAAAAAGCAAAGAGAAGAAAATGCGCAGGTACCTACCCGGATACGTAGATACACAATTAATTAGGTTTTAATGCAATGGTAAGGTTGTTTCGATGATACTGAATAATTCAACTTTTTTTAAAGTTAATTTTCACGTTCTTTATTGGTTCTACTCAAGTTCTGTTATTTTATCATTAAAGGTCAGTTACATTGCAAAACTAAAATAATTACAGAACTCGAACGGAACTATCTAGAAATGAAAATTTACTAGAAAAATTTAAAGAATTGTCAATTTTTTTTATTAATTATTATTTTTTTATTTTTAAGTGTGTTCTATTTAAACATTGTTAAATAAAAAAAAATAATAAAATATATATATATATACATTACGCGTGTTCTAGGTAGGTACTTACTTGCGGGGACTTTTTTCATTTAAAAATCAAAACATGATATTGAATGAATTTATTTGTAGTGAAAATTATTTTATGCTCAACAGCATAATGGCGTCGTTTTGGTGAAATATTACAACAAAGTACCTACTTAGTACTTACACTTGCAAAATGAAATACAATACAACTACAATAGTGAGCTCCGGCATAATGAAATTTTGCACTGCTAAACCGTGCAACCGATTGTTATTGTTAATGGACTATTTGTGCGTAAATAAATTAATTATATACAGCGGGTACCCGGCATGCGTTGCGAGGCCACTTTATCTTCGGGGTCAACTAAACCGTAATGGTTCCCTACTAAGTCCCGGGAAACAACATTATAAAATTATGCACTTTATAAAATTATATACAACGGGTACCCGGCATGCGTTGCAAGGCCGCTTTAACCTCGGGGTCAATAAAACTGTAATGTTTCCATCCGAAGTCCTGGGAAACTACATTATAATGCAAGCGCCTGCACTTTATAACAGTATATACAACGGGTACCCGGCATGCGTTGCAAGGTCACTGTAACCTCGGGGTCAACTTAATTATAATGGTTCCATCCCAAGTACCGGGAAACTACATTATAATGCAAGCACCTGCACTATATAAAATTATATACAACGGGTACCCGGTATGCGTTGCAAGGCGACTTTAACCTAGGGGTCAACTTTACTGTAATGGCTTCATCCCGATTCCCGGGAAATAAAATTTTAATGCAAGCGCCTGCAATTTATAACATAATATACAACGGGTACACGGCATGCGTTGCAAGGTCACTGTAACCTCGGGGTCAACTTAACTGTAATGGTTCCATCCCAATTCCCGGGAAATAATATTTTAAAGCAAGTGCCTGCAATATATAACATGATATACAACGGTTACTCGGCATGCGTTGCAAGGTCACTGTAACCTCGGGATCAACTTAACTGTAATGGTTCCATTCCAATTCCTGGGAAATTACATTTTAATGCAAGCGCTGCACTACATAACATTATATACAACGGGTACCCGGCATGCGTTTCAAGGCCACTGTGAACTCAGGTTTCTTCATATATTTAATTTAACACACACTCCTCCTTGCTTCATCCACGTTCACACGTCAAATCGCATAGTGTCTTAACCCGTCAGTTGCTTCTGCAACGGGCAAAACCTAGTATATATTAATGTTCACTTTGGGAAAGCTCTTTTTCCGCGCACTTTTTTGTTGACGCAAAAACGACCAGTACGCCCTTTACGTTTCACCCACCTCAAGGTTCACTTTCGGTTCAAGCAAATTCAGTGCACCCTCAGTACTTTGATTTTGCGGAGTTTATTTTTGTCGACAAAATTAGCGCCTTATTCACAGAAAAACTAACGCGAATCAACGGCGAAAACTAGAACCAATAGTAAAATCACACTCAATTCGGCCAGGTTACATTTCCCGCCGACAGGTTCGCGTTTCCAAAAAAAAAGATGTCATTTTGGCCATCAGTTTCAATGCAAATGAAAATGCTAGGAATATTGAGTCAGGTCAGGGATCTCAGACGTCAAATTTTTAGCCTAACAAAACAGACTTTTCACAGTTTTCGGTAGTGGTTTTACGGTACGCGGCATTGTGGCCCCAAAACCGATCCCGGCTTGGATGTTTTTCAAAAATCTAACGCAGTAGAGAATTCCGCAACTTTTAACACCGATATAACATGCCCATACCATGTAAAAAACTTCAGGAAAAGCTACCAAAATCCGAACTTTTCCAAAAAAAAATCACGAAAACACGTGCTTAGAGATTCCATCGGAAGTTTAAATATTCCTGGCCAGTTCAAATTAACACGTTATTTATTCCGGGTAGGTACCTACTTATTTCGGTAGTATTTCAAATATAAAACGCGCAGGTACCTACCCGAATACGTAGATACACAATTGATTAGGTTTTAATGCAATACTAAGTAAGGTAAGGTTGTTTCGATGATACTAAATAATTCAATTTTTTTTAAAGTTAATTTTCACGTTCGGTGTTGGTTCTATTCAAGTTCTATTTTGTATCATTATAGGCCAGTCGCATCACACAACTGAAATAATTACAGAACTTTCTAGAACTGAAAATTGACAAGAAAAATTTGTAAAATTGTCAATTCTTTTTTTTAAACAACCCAGCCTTATTATTTTAATGTTATTTATTTTTAAATGTGTAGATTATTTATGAATAAAGCGTGGTTCTATTTGGATATTGTGAAATAACAAAAAATATGATATATATTACGCTGTTCTAGGTAGGTACTTTCTTGCAGGGACTTTTTTCCTTTAAAAATAAAACATGATATCGAATAAAATTATTTGTGATGAAAAGAAGTTTTTATAAAATTATTTTATGCTCAACAACATAATGGCGTCGTTTTGGTGAAATATTACAACAAAGTACCTACTCAGTACTTACAATACAACTACAAATAGTGAGCTCTGGTATCATGAAATTATGCACTGCTAAACCGTTCATCCGATTGCGACGAAACTTTGGGGGAGCGATCGACTACCTGTTCCCTTTGTAGGCGCTCATTCCTCGCTTCATCCGCATTCAGACATCGTTTTTTCTTCATATATTTAATTTAACACACACTCCTGCTCGCTTCGTCTTTTAGGGAAACGAAGGAGAGAAGTCTGGGAAGGAAAAGGGTTTAAGGGGTGGGTAGGAATCTGGGGTTCAGTGTGTCCTGATCATCAGACCTAGACACACCTCATCCCATGAACCCGGGCACCCCTGCTAAATCACTAAGCGTAGCGAATCACATAGGGTGACCTAGGGCAGAGGTGTTGGTTAAAAAAGAGGGGGGAGGAAAACCAGGGAGGGGGGAGGGTAACCTGGGAAGGGGGAGGGGAACCCGGGAGGGGGTTTTGCGGGATGGAGGAAGGGGGGGAGTAGAGTACGCCATGAAAGAATATTTTTTCTGTTCTTTTTTTTACTCGAATAAAACAAAATTTTAAAAGGATGAATACCAGGAGTGCAGAACTAAGCAAGGGAAAATATATTAAGAACATGTTTTTTTCAATTATTTCTGGCTTTTTGGGAAAGGTGAATTTATATGCATTTAATTATTTTTTTTTTACATGAGCTCCACACAGGAGGCCGTGGGGAAAATAATTTCCCTCAGGTCCTATGTCATCTTTGGGGATGCTGTGTGGAGGATTTTTTTAGGAAAGAAGGAGATGAGAGTTCTGGGAAGGAAAAGGGTTTAAGGGGTGGGTAGGAATCTGGGGTTCAGTGTGTCCTGGGCATCCGCCTCCAAGACCTAGACAGACCTCACCCCATGAACCCGGGCACCCCTACTAAATCACCAAACGTAGCGAACCACTTGGGGTGACCTATTGCAGAGGTGTTGGTTAACCAATAAAGGTCAACTTTGGGGATTTGTATTTCTACATAACATTATATACAACGGGTACCCGGCATGCGTTGCAACATCACTGTAACCTCGGGGTCAACTTAACTGTAATGGTTCCATTCCAAGTTCCGGGAAACTGCATTATAATTCAAGCGCCTTGCAAACGCATGCACTGTATTATAAAATTATATACCACGGGTACCCGGCATGCGTTGCAACATCACTGTAATATCAGGGTCAACTTAACTGTAATAGTTCCATTCCAAGTTCCTGGAAACTACATTATAATGCAAGCGCCTTGCAAACGCCTGCAATATATTATAACATTATATACAACGGGTAGCCGGCATGCGTTGCAAGATCACTGTAACCTCGGGGTCAACTTAACTGTAATGGTTCCATTCCAAGTTCCTGGAAACTACATTATAATACAAGCGCCTTGCAAACGCCTGCTTTATATTATAACATTATATACAAATGGTACCCGGCATGCGTTGCAACATCACTGTAACCTCGGGTTCAACATAACTGTAATGGTTCCATTCCAAGTTCCTGGAAACTACATTATAATACAAGCGCCTTGCAAACGCCTGCTTTATATTATAACATTATATACAAAGGGTACCCGGCATGCGTTGCAACATCACTGTAACTTCGGGTTCAACTTAACTGTAATGGTTCCATTCCAAGTTCAGGGAAACTATATTATTATGCAAGCGCCTTGCAAATGCCTGCACTATATTATAAGATTATATACATCGGGTACCCGGCATGCGTTTCAAAGTCACTGTAACCTCAGGTTTCTTCATATATTTAATTTAACACACACTCCTCCTCGCTTCATCCACGTTCACACGTCAAATCGCATAGTGTTTAAACCCGTCAGTTGCTTCTGCAACGGGCAAAACCTAGTATATATATTAATGCTTGGTTTTGGGGTAGGTCGGGAAAAGCTCACTTTTTCGTCGACGCAAAAACGACCAGTACGCCCTTTGCGTTTCACCCACCTCAAGGTTCACTTTCGGTTGAAGCAAATTCCGAATGAAAACTGTAAGTCAATTTTTTTCGACAAAAAAAATATATACAGGGATTTATTCTCCGATACGAATCGGCGGCGAAAACTAGAAGCTCTACTCGAATCACTCGATTCGGCTCGGTTGTATTTCCCGCCGACAGACGGCGTTTGAAAAAAAAAAATGACGAAAAAACCCGCTTATTTCACAAAGGAAAATGCTAGGACTATTGACATAGGTCAGGATCTCAGATGTCAAATTTTTAGCCTAACAAAACGGAACTCTCGGCGGTTTCGGTCGTTGTTTTCGGAAAACGACATTACCGCCGAAAAACCGATTCCGGGCTAGATGTTTTTTGAAAATACGATAGCCGGATAGATTCCGCAACTTTTAACACCAATAAAACATATGATTCTCATATAAAATACGTCAGGAGATGCTGACAAAACTCGAAATTTTCTGAAAAAAAATCATCAAAATACGTGCTCACAGATTCCATCGGAAGTTTAAATATTGCCGGCCAGTTCAAATTAACACGTTTTTCATTCGGGGTAGGTACCTACTTATTTCGGTAGTATTGCAAATATGATGAAAAAAGCTAAGATTGCCGGAATCTAAGGAAATGCGCAGGTACCTACCTGAATGGGTACCTACACAACGAATTAGGTTTTAATGCAATAAATACTACGGTAAGGTTGTTTCGATGATACAGAATAATGGAACTTTTTTTAAGTTAATTTTCACGTTCTGTGATGGTTCTACTCAAATTCTATTGTTTTATCATTACAGACCAGTTACATCACAAAACTGAAATAATTACAGAACTCGAACGGAACTTTATAGAACTGAAAATTTACTAGAAAAATTTAAAGAATTGTCAATTTTTTTTATTAATTATTTTTTTTTATTTTTAAGTGTGTTCTATTTGAACATTGTTAAATAAAAAAAAATAAAAAAAAATATATATATATATATACATTACGCGTGTTCTAGGTAGGTACTTACTTGCGGGGACTTTTTTTCATTTAAAAATCAAAACATGATATTGAATGAATTTATTTGTAGTAAAAATTATTTTATGCTCCACAGCATAATGGCGTCGTTTTGGTGAAATATTACAACAAAGTACCTACTTAGTACTTACACTTGCAAAATGAAATACAATACAACTACAATAGTGAGCTCCGGCATAATGAAATTTTGCACTGCTAAACCGTGCAACCGATTGTTATTGTTAATGGACTATTTGTGCGTAAATAAATTAATTATATACAGCGGGTACCCGGCATGCGTTGCGAGGCCACTTTAACTTCGGGGTCAACTAAACCGTAATGGTTCCCTACCAAGTCCCGGGAAACAACATTATAAAATTATGCACTTTATAAAATTATATATAACGGGTACCCGGCATGCGTTGCAAGGCCGCTTTAACCTCGGGGTCAATAAAACTGTAATGTTTCCATCCGAAGTCCTGGGAAACTATATTATAATGCAAGCGCCTGCACTATGTAACATTATATACTCCGGGTACCCGGCATGCGTTGCAAGGCCACTTTAACCTCAGGGTCAACTAAACTCTAATGGTTCCATCCCAAGTCCCCGGAAACTACATTATAATGCAAGTGCCTGCACTATATAACATTATATACAACGGGTACCCGGCATGCGTTGCAAGGTCACTGTAACCTAGGGGTCAACTTTACTGTAATGGCTTCATCCCGATTCCCGGGAAATAAAATTTTAATGCAAGTGCCTGCAATTTATAACATAATATACAACGGGTACACGGCATGCGTTGCAAGGTCACTGTAACCTCGGGGTCAACTTTACTGTAATGGTTCCATCCCAATTCCCGGGAAATAACATTTTAAAGCAAGTGCCTGCAATATATAAGATGATATACAACGGTTACTTGGCATGCGTTGCAAGGTCACTGTAACCTCGGGGTCAACTTAACTGTAATGGTTCCATTCCAATTCCTGGGAAATTACATTTTAATGCAAGCGCTGCACTACATAACATTATATACAACGGGTACCCGGCATGCGTTGCAAGGTCACTGTAACCTCAGGTTTCTTCATATATTTAATTTAACACACACCCGCTCCTCGCTTCATCCACGTTCACACGTCAAATCGCATAGTGTTTAAACCCGTAAATTGCTTTTGCAATGGGCCCAGCTAGTATCTATAGTATTACTCCGCCACTGTAACGGTTTAATGTGACCAATCGGCACGTAGGTCCGCCATTACCATAAACACCCATAATCGTCCCACCAGAATTATTTACTCCGCAGTCACCCTATCTACACACACAGATAAACATCGTCACTTGTACGGTAATTTCACTAGGTGTTGCATTTTAAGGCCGTGGAATGAAACGTTTTGTGAATTGAAATTCAATTTATTTAAAGTCAGGCTTTTCTTTTTATATTTTTTATAGTGTTTTGTGGGTATGGGTAATATTGTTGTTTGTCTAATGATTTGAATGTTATTATTTTTAAATACTTGATTTGTTATCGGAAATGAATGAATTAATGCAAATCTTCGACGTGGAAAGTAACCCACTTCCCGGCAACCGATCGAGCTGAAACTTTATCGACGACAATGCATTATATGTATCACATTTTGGTGGCACTCTTGCACACAAACGCATTTCTCTGAAATTGGCTACCAGCCGTAATAGCTCTTAAGTTCCGAAGGCCTACGATATCTTCAGTTTTTAAGGTCCAAAAATGGAAAATAGATGTATTGATGAAAAAACTTTGTTTTTATTATGGGTTATTTTTTTAAGGTAAATAGGAAATTGAAAAATAAGAGAAAAATAGCACTGCAATGGCGACTAACTTTTTTCTTGTGCTTTTTTTTGTTTGTTAAATATAAACGTATTTAACACACATAACAATTATATTTTTTTACAACAGCTCTATACGGGAGGCCCTGGTGAAAATAATTTCTCTCAGGGAATATGTCGTCTTTGGTGATGCTCTGTTGAGGATCTTTTTTAGGGAAATGAAGGGGATGTCTGGGGTTCAATAAGTGAAGTGCGTTTCAATCCATCCCTCCCACCACTGTGCAAGGCGATGTTCCGAGAGAGTTTTGCTGGAGAGATCAGTAGGTTCAACCGGTCTCTCCCGATCAGGCCCGCCGTGCAATAGGTGGGCAAACGCATCCGCCGTCAGATCCTAGACGAACCTCGCCCCATGAACCCGGACACCCCTGCTAAGTTGTTAACCACTTGGAGTAACCTAAGGCAGGGGTGTTGATTATCCAATAAATAGTTCACTGGGCGGCGGTACCCATACTCGCCTCCCAAAATGTATAAATATATATACTTTTATAAAATACCAAAAACAACTGATTTTTCCACACAGAAAAATGAAGGTACCATTTTGTTATATGCCCGCTCAGAGAAATATTATTTTGTATACGAGTATCTACTTATAGTTTATATGTACTTACTATATCCGGGTGTTTTCTGTACGGAATAAAAGAAAATCACCTACTATGAAATGATAATAGCAAAATATTAATTCGGAAAACAATGATACAATAGGCCCGTGCAGAACTGCTGAACCCAACATGTCGAGTTTCTGCAAGTCGGATTGTGTGTAGGCAAAACCGTTTTATCGGGCCGTCGGAAAAATAAGAATTCGGTTGGCGGTACAACATATTTTTCTTCAAATTGTTCTGCAAGTTGGATCGTGTGTCGGGCCTAAGCATGTTACTGGGAACTGTTAAAAATTCAAAGTTCTTAAAATTTCCAGGCTGGGTTCAATCTAAAAATAAACATAGAATATTTTTTGTAGACCATTACTTTATTTTCAACAAAGAATTTAGGGTAATGGTTTTTATTTTACTTGAATTCGTGGTAATCCATTATTCTGGAATGCTAAATAGAACTCGTCGGAAAAATAATCGAAAAACAGAAAATCAATTAAAAATGAAAGCATAAAAATTTTAGTGTTATTTTTGTTTAGACAGAATTTTTATATTTAAAAAAAGATCAGTTAAAATCAAGAGCCGCTATAATTTTAGGCGGCAATGTTGGAAGGTCTTCCCTCCGAGACGCTATAATTAAGGGCCCCCAAAAGCAAATATATATTTTTTCTTATAAAAAGTAGTGTGCACCGACATTTATTTTGAGTTGGGTAAAATTTATCAAAAAACCAAAAAAAAAAATAAGTATCAAAGTAATTTAGTTACTACGGTCAGTTTCAGTAAAATAATTTCGGATGGTGTACTAGACGTTTGTACATAAACTAAATATAATAGGGAGCTGGCCACAATGACACGCCAATGGAGTTTGGTACGCCAGTGGATTTTGGAACGCCACTGGTCTTTTAAATGAATTTACTACTTTGACAAAAAATGCTTCTAGGTATAATGGTAAAACTGATTTGAGTACTGGATTAAAATAAATATTTTTCACTTTGGAGACTGTGGGAGACTGGGGTTTTTAAGATTTTAGGATACTTGGAGAGGTAAACTGAATCTAAGACTGATTAAAACACTTGATAAGAGGTTTGAACTTAGAGACTGTTGGTATCTTGAGTATTCTTTCTTCTTGGCTGATAGTTTTGAACTGACTTCCTACCGGTTTGACTTCTATTTTTATAGGGCAAACTCAGGTCGGATTTTTGGGGGACAGAACCTCCTTAATTTTTCTAAGGTACTTGTTTTAGGTAATTTCCCTGGTCGCTACGATTGGAAGTCAGCTGTGTTAAAATTATGTGTGATAGTTTTTGCCATGATTTTACCAACTCAGGATACCAAAGCCTCACTTCATTTTTATTGTGTTTACAAGAAAAGGTACAAGTATACATATGTGATATAAGGTACAATTTTAAACAGTAAATATTTTTCTTAAAGTGCAACAATCACTGATAGACGTCAGTTTTTGGGTTATTTTTGTAGCATATACTCATTTTTGGGTGATGATGTTTATTTCTTGATCCAAATTATTCCCAATTTCTCGAAATTGAGCTCCAAATTTCTCGGAAGATGAATTCGCTGTCGTAAATATTTACGATTCAGATTTTTCCTTTGTTCAGAATTGACCAATAGTGGCTCGGCTGGTCGCATGGTGGTGGTGACGTAAATAGTCAGGAATTTCCTTGGCGTTGATCATTGCTGTCTGGAGTCCTTTGTGGAAGCATTAGGTGGTTATTGAGATGTGTTTTCCAGTCCAATGAGGCTGCCGCATGTATTCATTATAAATTTCATTTATGTTTTCAATTGATTAGTTAGTTAAAGGACATAACAGCATTGTAGACAAATCATTTGGAAGGGGCACCACATGCACATTATTCCTCTAGCCAATAGCAGCACTCAGATTGTCGTGCTAGCGGCATGGTACTCTGTGGGAGCCTAAATTCCAATCTTGAATTTCCAGGGTTGTCATACGCTTTTGCGCACTCGTTCAATGCACACGTATTCCTACGACACGTTCGATACAGATGGGATGGGTTAAAATAAACGTTGTTATAATTTATTTAATTTTTACTTTTGGAGGATAAAATTTTAGATGATTTTAAATGCATTCAGACTAGGATCCACGAACAATTATTTGTACTTGAGATAATAAGAAAGTATTTAAAATAATGTTTTCTTAAAATAATCTTACATAGCATTAACTGTCTCTTTTCGAGTGATGAATCACATTTAAAATAAATATTCTAAACAAATGCTTGTACCGTCCATCATAAAATTTTGCCTTTTCTTTCCCAAACACGTTCAATAAACATATTATTATTAAAATATATACCAGGAATTATTAATGGCATTTCCAATAACACTTGTTCCCACTGCCAGCGAACTGCATCTAATTTTCTCTAAATAAAATATAAACAGTGTTAATCTCAAGTGACTTCTCTGACCTGTGTGGTCGTGTATATTTTCTGCCAGTACAGAGTATAAATAACACAATACACATACTTTACTGGCATTCATCGGTTAAAAGAATTATACATGTTTTGTAATCGACGAATCGGTGGAGGCAATCTTTTAGCTGTTAGTTGTTAGAAAGTTTTGTCTAGTCTGTAGTTAGAAGTAAGATTGTTGAAATATATCATAAATTTGTGCAGCGCTCTCGAGGTGATCTTTCACAAAAACGGCGCTATACTAATCATCCAAATATTACTATTACTAGCTGACCCGGCCACGCGTTGTTGTGGCTAATAAAACACAACGTCATCTACTGGATGGTTATACAACCTTTATAACCACCGCCGTCTTTGAGTTTATCGCGAAGAGACAGACACATGCTGCGGAGGACTTTAATTTATAATACGTAGGGATGGTGTGAAAGATTATAGGGGTAACTAACGTATTTAAGTTAATAAGGATTAATACTGTATCCGTCTAAATAACTTTTCAATTACCGCAACGTACGTGACTATTTTTTTAAGAAGGGTATTATAGTAAGCTATCCGTAAAACATAGATATATGCCTTCGCGGGCTTTTTTGTAGATCTATAAAAGAGGAATATATCCCACCATGCATTGTTTTGTTATATCCCAAAAGGATTAGGCAGCGTTTTCGATGAAAACTACCAGGCGGCTTGACTTTTTCCGACACTTCTAACAATTATCGTTATGTTTCTACCAATTTACACAAATCCTTGATAAATTACATACCTAAACCTTCCTCACGAAACACTCTGTCTATTGGTGAAAACCGCATGAATCCGTTCAGTAGTTTTCGAGTTTATCGCGAACAGACAGATAGACAGACAGACAGACCGACGACGCGGGGGACTTTAATTTATAATATGTAGAGAAGATGTAGAGATGAAGAGATAGAATAGAGAAGATAGAGAAGAGAAGAGAAGATAGAGAAGAGAAGAGAAGAGATTAGCACTTGTGCAGATACCTATCATCAAAAAATGATAGTATAATGAAACGCACTAAAGACATTTTTTTTACATTAGCTCCACATAGCAGGCCCCAAGGAAAATAATTTCCCTCAGGGCCTAAGTCATCTTTGGGGATGCGGTGTGGAGGGTATTTTTAAGAAAGGAAGTTCTGGGAAGTAAAAGGGTATTAGGGGTGGGTCGAAATCTGGGGGTCAGTGTGTCCGGGAGTGAAAAGAATGAATGAATGAATCCGTTCCTCCCACTGCGGAGTAAGGCCGAGAAAGTACGGCTGGAGGAGTCAAATGAACTCCCGCAATCATTCTCTCCCGTTCCGACCTACCATGCAACTGGTGGGCAGGGCAAGACCCGGACTAACCTCACCCCAATGAACCCGGCCATCCCTGCTAAGTCGACAAACGTAGTGAACCACTTCGGCTGACCTATGGCAGAGGTGTTGGCTGGCCTGCCTAATAAAATAAATTATGTCCATATACTTTTGTCTTTAACGCCTACAACATATAACAACCGATATACGTCTCTTTCTTTATAAAATTGAAAACTTCTAGTGGGTCTGTGAACAGTACTCAGGTACTTAAATATCTACCTACTTCATTAAAACTAAGTTGGGTAATATTTATTTTTTTATTTGAAACAAAGAATTATATAATTTGTACAAAGAAACGCAACCATCTCAATGAAAAATCATTTATCATACATTCTTCTATCTTCCCTTCTTCTTCTCGCGCCCTGTCCGTTCAACGGACGTTGGCTGCTATGTTGGCTATGCAGACTTTGTTTACTGCGGCAGGGAACGGCTCTAAAGTAGACTGTCTCAGGTTTTTCAGCCATGACGTTCTCCTTCTTCCAGGGCCCCGTCTAGGGATGCGAGGTGTTTAAAAATATCAAATATCGATATATGTATATCGAGTTAAGTCGATATTGATATACCGATATATCGGTCTAGCAGGTCGATAAATCGATATTTCTTCATTTTTAAAAGCTTGTAGAAATCCAATGTAATTTTAGTTATACGAAACGTTTATCGATTATGTACGTATGAAATTTTTATTCTTATCTATGTGAATAATCACAAATTTTGGATAGGTACATAAAATGTCTTTTTTTCATAAATTTATTTAAAAAAATTGTTCCATTATTTTGTACCAGCTATCGAACTTAACAGTAGAGTACACGCGTGGGCTACATATGTGGCCCAGGGTATTGTTTTTGTTCATAACTTCGTGAAATCGTGTGATTTTACTTCAAGTCTCTGGCTAAGCTCCGGTTGATTGTAGCTCGACGCATTCAGTGTGGCGTGAGCGATCAACGCTGGCGCACGTGCGAAAAATAACGATTTAAAGTTGTTGGGCTACGTATGTAGCCCATGCGTGCAATGGCGGAACGCAAGAAAAGCACATGGAAAACTTGCTCGAAATGCTACAGGCGTATATGTAATGATCACCAAATTTTAATTTGTCCTTCGTGTAATGAAAATTTTTAAAAAAGTTAAAAAAAAAGTTTAAGAAAGAGAAGATATATTTTTTTTTATTTCGGTTTACTTAATAAATGTCGTTTATATTAATAAATGTGTTTTATCTTAAAATTAAACGATCATCTTTCAGTATATTTCAATTCAAAATAGGCTACAAGTGAAGCCCACGCGAGCACTCATGAATGTTTTAGAGGCGCGTGTACCGTAGTGTTAAAAATAGTAACTTCAGTCTGCTTCCTTACTTCCTTGTATATATATATATATTAATGTTTAGTTTTGGGAAAACTCACTCACTTTTTTGTCGGCGCAAAAACGACCAGTACGCCCTTTGCGTTTCACCCACCTTAAGGTTCAGTTTCGGTTGAAGCAAATTGGGAATGAAAACTGTAAGCAAATTTTTAATGACAAAATAAAATATATACAGGGGTTTATTCTCCGATACGAATCGGCGGCGAAAACTAGAAGCTCTGCTCGAATCATTCGATTCGGCTCGGTCATATTTCCCGCCGACAGATGGCGTTGGTAAAAAAAAAAATGACGAAAAAACCCCTTAATTTCACAAAGGAAAATGCTAGGACCGTTGACGCAGATCTCAAATGTCAAAGTTTTAGCCTAACAAAACGGAACTCTCGGCGGTTTCGGTCGTTGTTTTTCGGAAAACGACATTACCGCCGAAAAACCGATTCCGGGCTAGATGTTTTTTGAAAATTCGATAGCCGGATAGATTCCGCAACTTTTAACACCAATAAAACATATGATTCTCATATAAAATACGTCAGGAGATGCTGACAAAACTCGAAATTTTCCGAAAAAAAATCATCAAAATACGCGCTCACAGATTCCATCGGAAGTTTAAATATTTGCTGGCCAGTTCAAATTAACACGTTTTTCATTCGGGGTAGGTACCTACTTATTTCGGTAGTATTGCAAATATGATGAAAAAAGCTAAGATTGCCGGAATCTAAGGAAATGCGCAGGTACCTACCTGAATGGGTACCTACACAACGAATTAGGTTTTAATGCAATAAATACTAAGGTATGGTTGTTTCGATGATACAGAATAATTGAACTTTTTTTAAGTTAATTTTCACGTTCTGTGATGGTTCTACTCAAATTCTATTGTTTTATCATTACAGACCAGTTACATCACAAAACTGAAATAATTACAGAACTCGAACGGAACTTTATAGAACTGAAAATTTACTAGAAAAATTTAAAGAATTGTCAATTTTTTTTATTAATTATTTTTTTTTGTTTTTAAGTGTGTTCTATTTGAACATTGTATATATATATATACATTACGCGTGTTCTAGGTAGGTACTTACTTGCGGGGACTTTTTTCATTTAAAAATCAAAACATGATATTGAATGAATTTATTTGTAGTGAAAATTATTTTATGCTCAACAGCATAATGGCGTCGTTTTGGTGAAATATTACAACAAAGTACCTACTTAGTACTTACACTTGCAAAATGAAATACAATACAACTACAATAGTGAGCTCCGGCATAATGAAATTTTGCACTGTTAAACCGTGCAACCGATTGTTATTGTTAATGGACTATTTGTGCGTAAATAAATTATTATATACATCGGGTACCCGGCATGCGTTGCGAGGCCACTTTAACTTCGGGGTCAACTAAACCGTAATGGTTCCCTACCAAGTCCCGGGAAACAACATTATAAAATTATGCACTTTATAAAATTATATACAACGGGTACCCGGCATGCGTTGCAAGGCCGCTTTAACCTCGGGGTCAATAAAACTGTAATGTTTCCATCCGAAGTCCTGGGAAACTACATTATAATGCAAGCGCCTGCACTATGTAACATTATATACTACGGGTACCCGGCATGCGTTGCAAGGCCACTTTAACCTCAGGGTCAACTAAACTCTAATGGTTCCATCCCAAGTCCCCGGAAACTACATTATAATGCAAGCGCCTGCACTATATAACATTATATAGAACGGGTACCCGGCATGCGTTGCAAGGTCACTGTAACCTAGGGGTCAACTTTACTGTAATGGTTTCATCCCGATTCCCGGGAAATAAAATTTTAATGCAAGCGCCTGCAATTTTTAACATAATATACAACGGTTACTCGACATGCGTTGCAAGGTCATTGTAACCTCGGGGTCAACTTAACTGTAATGGTTCCATTCCAATTCCTGGGAAATTACATTTTAATGCAAGCGCTGCACTACATAACATTATATACAACGGGTACCCGGCATGCGTTGCAAGGCCACTGTGAACTCAGGTTTCTTTATATATTTTATTTAACACACACTCCTCCTCGCTTCATCCACGTTCAAACGTCAAATCGCATAGTGTCTTAACCCGTCAGTTGCTTCTGCAACGGGCAAAACCTAGTATATAGTATTGTTTGGTTTTGGGAGAGGTCTTTTTCCGCGCACTTTTTGGTTGACGCAAAAACGACCAGTACGCCCTTTGCGTTTCACCCACCTCAAGGTTCACTTTCGGTTGAAGCAAATTGGGACTGAAAACTGTAAGCAAATTTTTTTCGACAAAATGAAATATATACAGGGATTTATTCTCCGATACGAATCGGCGGCGAAAACTAGAAGCTCTACTCGAATCACTCGATTCGGCTCGGTTGTATTTCCCGCCGACAGATAGCGTTTCAAAAAAAAAATGACAAAAAAAGACTTAGCATTTTCCTCAAAGGAAAATGCTAGGTCTATGGTCAAAATCTTAGATGTCAAATTTTTAGCCTAACAAAACGGAACTCTCGGCGGTTTCGGTCGTTGTTTTTCGGAAAACGACATTACCGCCGAAAAACCGATTCCGGGCTAGATGTTTTTTGAAAATACGATAGCCGGATAGATTCCGCAACTTTTAACACCAATAAAACATATGATTCTCATATAAAATACGTCAGGAGATGCAGACAAAACTCGAAATTTTCCGAAAAAAAATCATCAAAACACGCGCTCACAGATTCCATCGGAAGTTTAAATATTCCTGGCCAGTTCAAATTAACACGTTTTTCATTCGGGGTAGGTACCTACTTATTTCGGTAGTATTGCAAATATGATGAAAAAAGCTAAGATTGCCGGAATCTAAGGAAATGCGCAGGTACCTACCTGAATAGGTACCTACACAACGAATTAGGTTTTAATGCAATAAATACTAAGGTAAGGTTGTTTCGATGATACAGAATAATTGAACTTTTTTAAAGTTAATTTTCACGTTCTGTGATGGTTCTACTCAAATTCTATTGTTTTATCATTACAGACCAGTTACATCACAAAACTGAAATAATTACAGAACTCGAACGGAACTTTATAGAACTGAAAATTTACTAGAAAAATTTAAAGAATTGTCAATTTTTTTTATTAATTATTTTTTTTTATTTTTAAGTGTGTTCTATTTGAACATTGTTAAATAAAAAAAAAATATATATATATATACATTACGCGTGTTCTAGGTACGTACTTACTTGCGGGGACTTTTTTCATTTAAAAATCAAAACATGATATTGAATGAATTTATTTGTAGTGAAAATTATTTTATGCTCAACAGCATAATGGCGTCGTTTTGGTGAAATATTACAACAAAGTACCTACTTAGTACTTACACTTGCAAAATGAAATACAATACAACTACAATAGTGAGCTCCGGCATAATGAAATTTTGCACTGCTAAACCGTGCAACCGATTGTTATTATTAATGGACTATTTGTGCGTAAATAAATTAATTATATACAGCGGGTACCCGGCATGCGTTGCGAGGCCACTTTAACTTCGGGGTCAACTAAACCGTAATGGTTCCCTACCAAGTCCCGGGAAACAACATTATAAAATTATGCACTTTATAAAATTATATACAACGGGTACCCGGCATGCGTTGCAAGGCCACTTTAACCTAAGGGTCAACTAAACTGTAATGGTTCCATCCCAAGTCCCCGGAAACTACATAATAATGCAAGCGCCTGCACTATGTAACATTATATACAACGGGTACCCGGCGTGCGTTGCAAGGTCACTGTAACCTAGGAGTCAACTTTACTGTAATGGTTTCATCCCGATTCCCGGGAAATAAAATTTTAATGCAAGCGCCTGCAATTTATAACATAATATACAACGGGTACACGGCATGCGTTGCAAGGTCACTGTAACTTCGGGGTCAACTTAACTGTAATGGTTCCATCCCAATTCCCGGGAAATAACATTTTAAAGCAAGTGCCTGCAATATATAACATGATATACAACGGTTACTCGGCATGCGTTGCAAGGTCACTGTAACCTCGGGATCAACTTAACTGTAATGGTTCCATTCCAATTCCTGGGAAATTACATTTTAATGCAAGCGCTGCACTACATAACATTATATACAACGGGTACCCGGCATGCGTTGCAAGGCCACTGTGAACTCAGGTTTCTTCATATATTTAATTTAACACACACTCTTCCTCGCTTCATCCACGTTCACACGCAAATCGCATAGTGTTTTAACCCGTTAGTTGCTTTTGCAACGGGCCCAGCTAGTATATATAGTATTGTTTGGTTTTGGGAGAGGTCTTTTTCCGCGCACTTTTTGGTTGACGCAAAAACGACCAGTACGCCCTTTGCGTTTCACCCACCTCAAGGTTCACTTTCGGTTGAAGCAAATTGGGACTGAAAACTGTAAGCAAATTTTTTTCGACAAAATGAAATATATACAGGGATTTATTCTCCGATACGAATCGGCGGCGAAAACTAGAAGCTCTACTCGAATCACTCGATTCGGCTCGGTTGTATTTCCCGCCGACAGATAGCGTTTCAAAAAAAAAATGACAAAAAAAGACTTAGCATTTTCCTCAAAGGAAAATGCTAGGTCTATGGTCAAAATCTTAGATGTCAAATTTTTAGCCTAACAAAACGGAACTCTCGGCGGTTTCGGTCGTTGTTTTTCGGAAAACGACATTACCGCCGAAAAACCGATTCCGGGCTAGATGTTTTTTGAAAATACGATAGCCGGATAGATTCCGCAACTTTTAACACCAATAAAACATATGATTCTCATATAAAATACGTCAGGAGATGCTGACGAAACACGAAATTTTCCGAAAAAAAATCATCAAAATACGCGCTCACAGATTCCATCGGAAGTTTAAATATTCCTGGCCAGTTCAAATTAATACGTTTTTCATTCGGGGTAGGTACCTACTTATTTCGGTAGTATTGCAAATATGATGAAAAAAGCTAAGATTGCCGGAATCTAAGGAAATGCGCAGGTACCTACCTGAATGGGTACCTACACAACGAATTAGGTTTTAATGCAATAAATACTACGGTAAGGTTGTTTCGATGATACAGAATAATGGAACTTTTTTTAAGTTAATTTTCACGTTCTGTGATGGTTCTACTCAAATTCTATTGTTTTATCATTACAGACCAGTTACATCACAAAACTGAAATAATTACAGAACTCGAACGGAACTTTATAGAACTGAAAATTTACTAGAAAAATTTAAAGAATTGTCAATTTTTTTTATTAATTATTTTATTTTATTTTTAAGTGTGTTCTATTTGAACATTGTATATATATATATACATTACGCGTGTTCTAGGTAGGTACTTACTTGCGGGGACTTTTTTCATTTAAAAATCAAAACATGATATTGAATGAATTTATTTGTAGTGAAAATTATTTTATGCTCAACAGCATAATGGCGTCGTTTTGGTGAAATATTACAACAAAGTACCTACTTAGTACTTACGCTTGCAAAATGAAATACAATACAACTACAATAGTGAGCTCCGGCATAATGAAATTTTGCACTGCTAAACTGCGGTACCCGGCATGCGTTGCGAGGCCACTTTAACTTCGGGGTCAACTAAACCGTAATGGTTCCCTACCAAGTCCCGGGAAACAACATTATAAAATTATGCACTTTATAAAATTATATACAACGGGTACCCGGCATGCGTTGCAAGGCCGCTTTAACCTCGGGGTCAATAAAACTGTAATGTTTCCATCCGAAGTCCTGGGAAACTACATTATAATGCAAGCGCCTGCACTATGTAACATTATATACTACGGGTACCCGGCATGCGTTGCAAGGTCACTGTAACCTAGGGGTCAACTTTACTGTAATGGTTCCATCCCAAGTCCTCGGAAACTACATTATAATGCAAGCGCCTGCACTATATAACATTATATACAACGGGTACCCGGCATGCGTTGCAAGGTCACTGTAACCTAGGGGTCAACTTTACTGTAATGGTTTCATCCCGATTCCCGGGAAATAAAATTTTAATGCAAGCGCCTGCAATTTATAACATAATATACAACGGTTACTCGGCATGCGTTGCAAGGTCACTGTAACCTCGGGGTCAACTTAACTGTAATGGTTCCATTCCAATTCCTGGGAAATTACATTTTAATGCAAGCGCTGCACTACATAACATTATATACAACGGGTACCCGGCATGCGTTGCAAGGTCACTGTAACCTCAGGTTTCTTCATATATTTAATTTAACACACACTCTTCCTCGCTTCATCCACGTTCACACGTCAAATCGCATAGTGTTTAAACCCGTCAGTTGCTTCTGCAACGGGCAAAACCTAGTATATAGTATTGTTTGGTTTTGGGAGAGGTCTTTTTCCGCGCACTTTTTGGTTGACGCAAAAACGACCAGTACGCCCTTTGCGTTTCACCCACCTCAAGGTTCACTTTCGGTTGAAGCAAATTGGGACTGAAAACTGTAAGCAAATTTTTTTCGACAAAATGAAATATATACAGGGATTTATTCTCCGATACGAATCGGCGGCGAAAACTAGAAGCTCTACTCGAATCACTCGATTCGGCTCGGTTGTATTTCCCGCCGACAGATAGCGTTTCAAAAAAAAAATGACAAAAAAAGACTTAGCATTTTCCTCAAAGGAAAATGCTAGGTCTATGGTCAAAATCTTAGATGTCAAATTTTTAGCCTAACAAAACGGAACTCTCGGCGGTTTCGGTCGTTGTTTTTCGGAAAACGACATTACCGCCGAAAAACCGATTCCGGGCTAGATGTTTTTTGAAAATACGATAGCCGGATAGATTCCGCAACTTTTAACACCAATAAAACATATGATTCTCATATAAAATATGTCAGGAGATGCAGACAAAACTCGAAATTTTCCGAAAAAAAATCATCAAAACACGCGCTCACAGATTCCATCGGAAGTTTAAATATTCCTGGCCAGTTCAAATTAACACGTTTTTCATTCGGGGTAGGTACCTACTTATTTCGGTAGTATTGCAAATATGATGAAAAAAGCTAAGATTGCCGGAATCTAAGGAAATGCGCAGGTACCTACCTGAATAGGTACCTACACAACGAATTAGGTTTTAATGCAATAAATACTAAGGTAAGGTTGTTTCGATGATACAGAATAATTGAACTTTTTTAAAGTTAATTTTCACGTTCTGTGATGGTTCTACTCAAATTCTATTGTTTTATCATTACAGACCAGTTACATCACAAAACTGAAATAATTACAGAACTCGAACGGAACTTTATAGAACTGAAAATTTACTAGAAAAATTTAAAGAATTGTCAATTTTTTTTATTAATTATTTTTTTTTATTTTTAAGTGTGTTCTATTTGAACATTGTTAAATAAAAAAAAAATATATATATATATACATTACGCGTGTTCTAGGTACGTACTTACTTGCGGGGACTTTTTTCATTTAAAAATCAAAACATGATATTGAATGAATTTATTTATAGTGAAAATTATTTTATGCTCAACAGCATAATGGCGTCGTTTTGGTGAAATATTACAACAAAGTACCTACTTAGTACTTACACTTGCAAAATGAAATACAATACAACTACAATAGTGAGCTCCGGCATAATGAAATTTTGCACTGCTAAACCGTGCAACCGATTGTTATTATTAATGGACTATTTGTGCGTAAATAAATTAATTATATACAGCGGGTACCCGGCATGCGTTGCGAGGCCACTTTAACTTCGGGGTCAACTAAACCGTAATGGTTCCCTACCAAGTCCCGGGAAACAACATTATAAAATTATGCACTTTATAAAATTATATACAACGGGTACCCGGCATGCGTTGCAAGGCCACTTTAACCTAAGGGTCAACTAAACTGTAATGGTTCCATCCCAAGTCCCCGGAAACTACATAATAATGCAAGCGCCTGCACTATGTAACATTATATACAACGGGTACCCGGCGTGCGTTGCAAGGTCACTGTAACCTAGGAGTCAACTTTACTGTAATGGTTTCATCCCGATTCCCGGGAAATAAAATTTTAATGCAAGCGCCTGCAATTTATAACATAATATACAACGGGTACACGGCATGCGTTGCAAGGTCACTGTAACTTCGGGGTCAACTTAACTGTAATGGTTCCATCCCAATTCCCGGGAAATAACATTTTAAAGCAAGTGCCTGCAATATATAACATGATATACAACGGTTACTCGGCATGCGTTGCAAGGTCACTGTAACCTCGGGATCAACTTAACTGTAATGGTTCCATTCCAATTCCTGGGAAATTACATTTTAATGCAAGCGCTGCACTACATAACATTATATACAACGGGTACCCGGCATGCGTTGCAAGGCCACTGTGAACTCAGGTTTCTTCATATATTTAATTTAACACACACTCCTCCTCGCTTCATCCACGTTCACACGCAAATCGCATAATTTTTTAACCCGTTAGTTGCATTTTTGCAACGGGCCCCGCTAGTATATAGTATTGTTTGGTTTTGGGGTAGGTCAGGAAAAGGTCACTTTTTGGTTGACGCAAAAACGACCAGTACGCCCTTTGCGTTTCACCCACCTCAAGGTTCACTTTCGGTTGAAGCAAATTCCGAATGAAAACTGGGGGTAATTTTTTTCCGACAAAATGAAATATATACAGGGATTTATTCTCCGATACGAATCGGCGGCGAAAACTAGAAGCTCTACTCGAATCACTCGATTATATTTCCCGCCGACAGACGGCGTTTGAAAAAAAAAATTTAGGAAAAAACCCGCTAATTTCACAAAGGAAAATGCTATATAGGACTATTGACATAGGTCAGGATCTCAGATGTCAAATTTTTAGCCTAACAAAACGGAACTCTCGGCGGTTTCGGTCGTTGTTTTTCGGAAAACGACATTACCGCCGAAAAACCGATTCCGGGCTAGATGTTTTTTGAAAATACGATAGCCGGATAGATTCCGCAACTTTTAACACCAATAAAACATATGATTCTCATATAAAATACGTCAGGAGATGCTGACAAAACTCGAAATTTTCCGAAAAAAAATCATCAAAATACGCGCTCACAGATTCCATCGGAAGTTTAAATATTTGCTGGCCAGTTCAAATTAACACGTTTTTCATTCGGGGTAGGTACCTACTTATTTCGGTAGTACTGCAAATATGATGAAAAAAGCTAAGATTGCCGGAATCTAAGGAAATGCGCAGGTACCTACCTGAATGGGTACCTACACAACGAATTAGGTTTTAATGCAATAAATACTAAGGTAAGGTTGTTTCGATGATACAGAATAATTGAACTTTTTAAAGTTAATTTTCACGTTCTGTGATGGTTCTACTCAAATTCTATTGTTTTATCATTACAGACCAGTTACATCACAAAACTGAAATAATTATAGAACTCGAACGAAAATTATAGAACTGAAAATTTACTAGAAAAAATTAAAGAATTGTCAATTTTTTTTATTAATTATTTTTTTTTATTTTTAAGTGTGTTCTATTTGAACATTGTACATATATATACATTACGCGTGTTCTAGGTAGGTACTTACTTGCGGGGACTTTTTTCATTTAAAAATCAAAACATGATATTGAATGAATTTATTTGTAGTGAAAATTATTTTATGCTCAACAGCATAATGGCGTCGTTTTGGTGAAATATTACAACAAAGTACCTACTTAGTACTTACACTTGCAAAATGAAATACAATACAACTACAATAGTGAGCTCCGGCATAATGAAATTTTGCACTGCTAAACCGTGCAACCGATTGTTATTGTTAATGGACTATTTGTGCGTAAATAAATTAATTATATACAGCGGGTACCCGGCATGCGTTGCGAGGCCACTTTAACTTCGGGGTCAACTAAACCGTAATGGTTCCCTACCAAGTCCCGGGAAACAACATTTTAAAATTATGCACTTTATAAAATTATATACAACGGGTACCCGGCATGCGTTGCAAGGCCGCTTTAACCTCGGGGTCAATAAAACTGTAATGTTTCCATCCGAAGTCCTGGGAAACTACATTATAATGCAAGCGCCTGCACTATGTAACATTATATACTACGGGTACCCGGCATGCGTTGCAAGGCCACTTTAACCTCAGGGTCAACTAAACTCTAATGGTTCCATCCCAAGTCCCCGGAAACTACATTATAATGCAAGCGCCTGCACTATATAACATTATATACAACGGGTACCCGGCATGCGTTGCAAGGTCACTGTAACCTAGGGGTCAACTTTACTGTAATGGTTTCATCCCGATTCCCGGGAAATAAAATTTTAATGCAAGCGCCTGCAATTTTTAACATAATATACAACGGTTACTCGACATGCGTTGCAAGGTCATTGTAACCTCGGGGTCAACTTAACTGTAATGGTTCCATTCCAATTCCTGGGAAATTACATTTTAATGCAAGCGCTGCACTACATAACATTATATACAACGGGTACCCGGCATGCGTTGCAAGGTCACTGTAACCTCAGGTTTCTTCATATATTTAATTTAACACACACTCTTCCTCGCTTCATCCACGTTCACACGTCAAATCGCATAGTGTTTAAACCCGTCAGTTGCTTCTGCAACGGGCAAAACCTAGTATATATAGTATTGTTTGGTTTTTTTTGCTCACTTTTTTGCTCACTTTTTTTGCTCACTTTTTTTGCTCACTTTTATTTTGACGCAAAAACCACCAGTATGCCCTTTACGTTTCACCCACCTTAAGGTTCACTTTCGGTTGAAGGAAATTCAGACAAGGAAGCTGGTAGTATTTTTTTTTCGACAAAATAAAATATATATGCAGGGATTTATTCTCCGATACGAATCAGCGGCGAAAACTAGAAGCTCTACTCGAATCACTCGATTCGGCTCGGTTATACTTCCCGTCGACAGGTGCGCATAAAAAACGATAGATGTCTTTTCGACCATCAGTTTCAGTAAATAAAATGTTAGGAGGTATCTATCTCTATTCAAATGGCTGCGAAAGTTGAGAAAGATATATTGTCAATTTCCCATATAAAACTGATTTTTGCTAGGATTTTTTTTTTTTGCTAGAAATTTTTTCTAATAAATTAAACGGCATTCTTGAAAAGAGCTTGGAAAAATGGACATTTTAATGGCCCTTTGCGGGGTGGTGGATTACAGCATGAAAAAACATTTTGCAAGAGATATTTTCAAATAATCATAAAATATACAAGTTTTAGAAACTTTTAATATAAAAACATGTATAGCTTTCCATTTAAAATATTTCACAATGTCGCGTCAAACTTTGCAATTTTATTTGACATTTGCGAAAAATTCAATGACATCGATAATGCACATGGTTTTCAGCCTGTTAAATCGGTAAATATTTTAAATGTTTATTTAATTTTCCTCAACCTTGCAATACTGAACATGGAACACTATCCAAAACCACCGCAAGTTTTCAGCGAGGACCTGACAGCATTAGCTGACGTAATTTGTATGTAAAATGTTCTAAAACGGGCGCAGGTGTTCGATTTTCAGGCTGTGCTTGAGGTGGTTACGACAAAGTTTAATGGTAGTCTTGCCATATAGATAAAATGTTATTTTAGAATATTTTGATGAACTAGGTAGGTACCCTGAAAATTACATAAACGGATAAATTATCCACGGGTATCATCAATAAATTGTAGCTCACGAACGACTGGACCAAATTGCAAAATTCTTTTTGAGTTGGTTTCGTCATTGTTCGGGCAAGCTTTGTATAAAACTACTGATGAGGTCTGGAATTAGAAAATTTGTTTAAAATGAATCGCCGAAATCTATATATGCATGCGCATAGCTTCCGAGCGAATGCACCAAATTGAATAATTCTTTCTTTGTTGTAATTTTTATTATTAGGGCAAGATCTGAATAAAATTACTGGTGAGCTCTGGCATAACGAAATTTGTTTAAAAATGATTCGCCGAAATGTAAGTACGCTCATAACTTCAGAACGACTGCACGTAATTGAATAATTCTTTTTTTGTTGCGTTCCTTATTGTTAGGACAAAGTTTGTATAAATCTACTGGTGAGCTCTGGCATCATGAAATTTGCATACAAATGAATCGCGGAAATGAATGTACTTCGCATAACTTCCGAAAGACTGCACCAAATTGAATAATTCTTTTTTTGTTGTCTTCGACACTGTTAAGACAAAATTTTGTATAAAACTGCTGGTGAGCTCTGGCATTATCAAATTTTCATAAAAATGAATCGTCGAAATGTATGTACGCGTATAACTTCCGAAAGACTGCACCAAATTGAATAATTCTTTTTTTGTAATGTTTGTTTATTGGCTGGTGAGCTTTGGCATTACGAAAGTTGCGTAAAAAAATTTCAATAGGCGGCACGTGAGCTGTTTGAAAACTAAATGTAACGGCAATGAAATAATGAAGCTTAGAAGAGGGGGAAGAAAACCAGGGAGGGGGGAGGGTTAGCTGGTAAGGGGGAGGGGATCTCGGGAGGGGGGTTTGCGGGATGGGAGAAGGGGGGGGGGGGATGGGAGTAGAGTACGCTATGAAAGAATATTTTATGTTTTTGTTTTACTCGAATAAAACTAAATTTTAGTTTATAAAAAAATTCTGAATAATACATTTTTGTAGCGCCGTTTTGGGAAAAATTACTACATGTCTATTTAGTACCAATAATACCAGTAATAAACCTTAGTTGTTGATTCTAAAAAAATGTGACGAATACATTTTTATAGCGTTTCTGTAAATCCTTTACTCAGATAAAACACAGTTTCACTTTCTAAAAAATGCTGAATAGCACATTTTTGTTTATTGGATGGTGAGCTCTGGTATTATGAAATTTGCATAAAAATATTTTAATACGTGGGACGCGAGCTGTTTGAAAACTAAATGTACCAAGAATGAATTAATGAAGTGCGGGAGGGGGGGGAGGAAAACCAGGGAGGGGGAGGTTAACCTGGGAAGGGGGAAGGGAACTCGGGAGGGGGTTTTGCGGGATGGAGGAAGGGGGGGGGGGGGGGGGGGGGGGGTAGAGTACGCTATGAAAGAATATTTTTTTGGTTCTTTTTTTACTCGAATAAAACAAAATTTTAAAAGGATACATACCAGGAGTGCAGAACTAAGCAAGGGAAAATATATTAAGAAAATGTTTTTTTTTTTTCAATTATTTCTGGCTTTTTGGGAAAGGTGAATTTATTTGCATTTAATTTTTTTTTATTTAACATGAGCTCCACACAGGAGACCCTGAGGAAAATAATTTCCCTCAGGGTCATGTCATCTTTGGAGATGCTGGGTGGAGGGTTTTTTAAGGCAAAGAAGGAGATGAGAGTTCTGGGAAGGAAAAGGATTTAAGGAGTGGGTATGGGTCTGCGGTTCAGTGTGTCCTGGTCATCCGCATCCAAGACCTGGACAAACCTCACCCCATGAACCCGGGCACCCCTACTAAATCACCAAACGTAGCGAACCACTTGGAGTGACCTACGGCATAGGTGTTGGTTATCCAATAAAGGTCAATTTTGGGGATTTGTATTTCTAAATAACATTTTATACAACGGGTACCCGGCATGCGTTGCAAAATCACTGTAACCTCGGTGTCAACTTAACTGTAATGGTTTCATTCCAAGTTCCGGGAAACTACATTATAATACAAGCGCCTTGCAAACGCATGCCCTGTATTATAACATAATATACAAAGGGTACCCGGCATGCGTTGCAAGGTCACTGCAACCTCAGGTAGAACTCAGGATGAAATTATGCATTGCTTAAATAATTTTTTTTATATTAGCTCCACACAGGAGGCACTGATGAAAACAATTTCCCTAGGGGCCTATGTCATCTTTGAGGATGCTGTGTGGAGGGTTTTTTAAGGGAAAGGACGGAGAAAAAGATATGAATTTAATTTTTTTTTTACATGAGCTCCACACAGGAGGCCGTGGGGAAAATAATTTCCCTCAGGTCCTATGTCATCTTTGGGGATGCTGTGTGGAGGATTTTTTTTAGAAAAGGAAAAGGCTTTTTGGGAAAGGTGAATTTATTTGCATTTAATTATTTTTTTATATGAGCTCCACACAGGAGACCCTGAGGAAAATAATTTCTCTCAGGGTCATGTCATCTTTGGAGATGCTGGGTGGAGGGTTTTTTAAGGCAAAGAAGGAGATGAGAGTTCTGGGAAGGAAAAGGGTTTAAGGGGTGGATAGGGGTCTGGGGTTCAGTGTCCTGGTCATCCGCATCCAAGACCTGGACAAACCTCACCCCATGAACCCGGGCACCCCTACTAAATCACCAAACGTAGCGAACCACTTGGAGTGACCTACGGCATAGGTGTTGGTTATCCAATAAAGGTCAATTTTGGGGATTTGTATTTCTAAATAACATTTTATACAACGGGTACCCGGCATGCGTTGCAAAATCACTGTAACCTCGGTGTCAACTTAACTGTAATGGTGTCATTCCAAGTTCCGGGAAACTACATTATAATACAAGCGCCTTGCAAACGCATGCCCTGTATTATAACATAATATACAAAGGGTACCCGGCATGCGTTGCAAGGTCACTGCAACCTAACGTAGCGAACCACTTGAGGTGACCTATGGCAGAGGTGTTGGTTATCCAATAGTAGACAACTTTGGGGAGTTGTATTTCTACATTACATTATATACAACGGGTACCCGGCATGCGTTGCAAGGTCACTGTTACCTCAGGTTTCTTCATATATTTAATTTAACACACACTCCTCCTCGCTTCATCCACGTTCACACGTCAAATCACATAGTGTTTTAACCCGTTAGTTGCTTCTGCAACGGGCCCCGCTAGTATATATATTAATGTTTGGTTTTGGGGTAGGTCAGGAAAACTCACTTTTTTTTTTAGCCCTCCGGGTACAGGCGAAAATCGACCACTCTGCCTGTCGAGTTTCACCGACCGCAGAGGTCGATTTGGCCGAGCAAGGCTTGTGGACCGGGATTTCATACAAACGGCCGTTCCAAAAAAACGCGTTTTGGTGATCCGATAATCGACTCTTTTCCCCCTCGATCCGCAAGACCTCACGGCGTATTGTCGCTTAAAAACGAAAAAGACGCTTACGCCCTTTCGATTTCCCTCGCCCGCCTCGACCCGCAGGCGATAATCGACCTCAGCTCCTCGAGTTTCACCGACCGCAGAGATCAATTTGGCCCGAAAGGGGGCACGGACGGCGATCTCTGCGGGTCAGACCAGATTTCATATAAAAAAGACGACGCAGGGTCAACAGCGCTCCCAAACGGCGAAAACTACAATTAGATCTCTCACCGACGAAGAAATTCGGCTTCAGTTATATTTCTCGCCGACAGGTTCACCCCTAAAAAAACGTCGAACCGTTTAGTAAAGAGATTTCCCATACAAAACTGATTTTTCTAGGGATTTATTCGAATTTTTTTAACGGCGTTTTCGAAAATAGCGGAGAAAAATTGACATTTTAAAGGCCCTTTGCGGGAACTTAGATTGCGGCGAAAACAAACATTTTGCACGAAATGTTTTTGATTAAATAGAAGGTATACAAGTTTAAGAAACTTTTAAAATAAAAACATGTGCAGCTTCCCATTTAAAATGTTACACTATATTGCATCAAATATTGAAATTTTTCTGACATTTTCTGAAATCGATCTATCATCAACAATGCATAATTTTCCAGCCAGTTAATATAAACTCGAGGTAGGTACTGGCGTTATAAATGTGAATGATTTAAATGCAGAAAATCGCGGTAGGTACCTACCGTTCTATTGAATTATTGCTAATTCGCTAAGTATTTATTGAGAAAACGCGTAAGTAGGTACCTACACCAACATTATTTTTCTCGGTATGTACTAGGTAGGTACCATCTTACGAGATTTTTTCCTTTAAATGTTAAATCGAAAATTAATGATATGAAATGAAAAAAATCATCCAAGATGGTAATTTTTGAAATATGTAGGAACACGGAGGTTGCTTCTGGATAACCACTGTTGGTATGAATGTTATTTTTAAATTAATTAAGTTCATTTTCACGTAATGTGCGGTTTTTATTTATTTAATTATCTTCAAAACTTATAATATTTATTATTATTTATTTAAACTATTATTTCAAAACAGAAATAATTACGGAACTTGAATAGAATTTGAACAGAACTTTCACAGAACGTTAAAATTAACTTGAAAAATTGAAGATTTTTAAATAAATTTTTTGAAAAACCCAGCCTAAATATATTTCGTATGTTTTTTTTACGTATGTGCAGGTACCTCTACATAGAATCTATGCAGGTACCTACATGCACATAACAACTCAAAATCTGATTATATTGCTTATGATTTTTTTGTAAATGTATAATAAAATTGCTTGAAGTGGAATGGTATAATTTTTTTCAAAAATATTAAATTTACATACCGCTTTTTTTGTATTTTGTATTTTAATGATAATCATTCAACGTGGAATTGGTATCGCCGCCCCGGGAACCATTCATTGGTTTCTATATACAATAGTGAGCTCTGGCATCATGAAATTATGCATTGCTAAACTTTTTTTTTACATTAGCTCCACACAGGAGGCACCGAGGAAAACAATTTCCCTAGGGGCCTATGTCATCTTTGAGGATGCTGTGTGGAGGGTTTTTTGAGGGAAAGAAAGGAGAAGAAGATATAAGAAGGAAAAGGGTATGAGGGGTGGGTAGGAATCTGAGGGTCAGTGTCGCCAGGAGTAACGGACATATGAATCTATTCCTCACACTGCGGTGCGAGGCGAAGGGTTGAGAGAATCTGGCTGGAGAGATAAAAAGCCTCCCTCAATCAGTCTCCTACGATCCAGCCCGCCATGCAGTGGTTGGTCAAACGTATCCGCCACCAAGACCTAGACAACCTCATCCCATGAACCCGGGCACCCCTGCTAAGTCACCAATCGTAGCGAACCACTTGGGTGACCTATGACAGCGGTGTTGGTTCATCCGATTGCGATGAGACTTTGGGAATTTGATGTGTGCATTCCCGCGATGGTTTTATGAAAACAATAATGATCAATCGGGATACAATAATGAACCGGGCGACCGAAGTAGGTGCACATTTCTCGCTTTTTGAAAACTAAATGTACCGGGAATGAATTAATGAAGCGCGAGAGGGGGGGGGAGGAAAAAGCTCCACACAGGAGACCCTGAGGAACATAATTTCCCTCACGGTCATGTCATCTTTGGAGATGCTGGGTGGAGGGTTTTTTAAGGCAAAGAAGGAGATGAGAGTTCTGAGAAGGAAAAGGGTTTAAGGGGTGGGTAGGAGTCTGGGGTTCAGTGTGTCCTGGTCATCCGCCTCCAAGACCTAGACAAACCTCACCCCATAAATCCGGGCACCCCTACTAAATCACCAAACGTAGCGAACCACTTGGGGTGACCTACGGCATGAGTGTTGGTTATCCAATAAAGGTCATCTTAGGGGATTTTTATTTCTACATAACATTATATACAACGGTTACCCGGCATGCGTTGCAAGATCACTGTAACCTCGGGGTCAACTTAACTGTAACGGTTCCATTCCAAGTTCCGGGAAACTACATTATAATGCAAGCGCCTTGCAAACGTCTGCACTATATTATAACATTATATACAACGGGTTCCCGGCATGCGTTGCAAGGTCACTGTAACCTCGGGGTCAACTTAACTGTAATGGTTCCATCCCAATTCCCGGGAAATAACATTTTAAAGCAAGTGCCTGCAATATATAAAATGATATACAACGGTTGCTCGGCATGCGTTGCAAGGGCACTATAACCTCATGGTCAACTTAACTGTAATGGTTCCATTCCAATTCCTGGGAAATTACATTTTAATGCCAGCGCTGCACTACATAACATTATATACAACGGGTACCCGGCATGCGTTGCAAGGTCACTGTAACCTCAGTTTCTTCGTATATTTAATTTAACACACACTCCTCCTCGCTTCATCCACGTTCACACGTCAAATCGCACAGTGTTTTAACCCGTTAGTTGCTTTTGCAACGGGCCCCGCTAGTATATATAGTATTGTTTGGTTTTGGGGTAGGTCAGGAAAACTCACTTTTTTTTTAGCCCTCCGGGTACAGGCGAAAATCGACCACTCTGCCTGTCGAGTTTCACCGACCGCAGAGGTCGATTTGGCCTAGCAAGGCGTGTGGACCGGGATTTCATACAAACGGCCGTTCCAAAAAAACGCGTTTTGGTGATCCGATAATCGACACTTTTCCCCCTCGATCCGCAAGACCTCACGGCGTATTGTCGCTTAAAAACGAAAAAGACGCTTACGCCCTTTCGATTTCCGTCGCCCGCCTCGACCCGCAGGCGATAATCGACCTCAGCTCCTCGAGTTTCACCGACCGCAGAGATCAATTTGGCCCGAAAGGGGGCACGGACGGCGCTCTCTGCGGGTCAGACCAGATTTCATATAAAAAAGATGACGCAGGGTCAACAGCGCTCCCAAACGGCGAAAACTACAATTAGTTCTCTCACCGACGAAGAAATTCGACCTCAGTTATATTTCTCGCCGACAGGTTCACCCGTTAAAAATCGTCGAATCGTTTAGTAAAGAGATTTCCCATACAAAACTGATTTTTCTAGGGATTTATTCGAATTTTTTTAACGGCGTTTTCGAAAATAGCGGAGAAAAATTGACATTTTAAAGGCCCTTTGCGGGAACTTAGATTGCGGCGAAAACAAACATTTTGCACGAAATGTTTTTGATTAAATAGAAGGTATACAAGTTTAAGAAACTTTTAAAATAAAAACATGTTTAGCTTCCCATTAAAAATGTTACACTATATTGCATCAAATATTGAAATTTTTCTGACATTTTCTGAAATCGATCTATCATCAACAATGCATAATTTTCCAGCCAGTTAATATAAACTCGAGGTAGGTACTGGCGTTAAAAATGTGAATGATTTAAATGCAGAAAATCGCGGTAGGTACCTACCGTTCTATTGAATTATTGCTAATTCGCTAAGTATTTATTGAGAAAACGCGTAAGTAGGTACCTACACCAACATTATTTTTCTCGGTATGTACTAGGTAGGTACCATCTTACGAGATTTTTTCCTTTAAATGTTAAATCGAAAATTAATGATATGAAATGAAAAAAATCATCCAAGATGGTAATTTTTGAAATATGTAGGAACACGGAGGTTGCTTCTGGATAACCACTGTTGGTATGAATGTTATTTTTAAATTAGTAAAGTTCATTTTCACGTAATGTGCGGTTTTTATTTATTCAATTATCTTCAAAACTTATAATATTTATTATTATTTATTTAAACTATTATTTCAAAACAGAAATAATTACGGAACTTGAATAGAATTTGAACAGAACTTTCACAGAACGTTAAAATTAACTTGAAAAATTGAAGATTTTTAAATAAATTTTTTGAAAAACCCAGCCTAAATATATTTCATATGTTTTTTTTACGTATGTGCAGGTACCTCTACATAGAATCTATGCAGGTACCTACATGCACATAACAACTCAAAATCTGATGATATTGCTTATGATTTTTTTGTAAATGTATAATAAAATTGCTTGAAGTGGAATGGTATAATTTTTTTCAAAAATATTAAATTTACATACCGCTTTTTTTGTATTTTGTATTTTAATGATAATCATTCAACGTGGAATTGGTATCGCCGCCCCGGGAACCATTCATTGGTTTCTATATACAATAGTGAGCTCTGGCATCATGAAATTATGCATTGCTAAACTTTTTTTTTACATTAGCTCCACACAGGAGGCACCGAGGAAAACAATTTCCCTAGGGGCCTATGTCATCTTTGAGGATGCTGTGTGGAGGGTTTTTTGAGGGAAAGAAAGGAGAAGAAGATATAAGAAGGAAAAGGGTATGAGGGGTGGGTAGGAATCTGGGGGTCAGTGTGGCCAGGAGTAACGGACGTATGAATCTATTCCTCACACTGCGGTGCGAGGCGAAGGGTTGGGAGAATCTGGCTGGAGAGATAAAAAGCCTCCCTCAATCAGTCTCCTCCAATCCAGCCCGCCATGCAGTGGTAGGTCAAACGTATCCGCCACCAAGACCTAGACAAACCTCATCCCATGAACCCGGGCACCCCTGCTAAGTCATCAGACGTAGCGAACCACTTAGGTGACCTTTGACAGCGGTGTTGGTTCATCCGATTGCGATGAGACTTTTGGAATTTGATGTGTGCATTCCCGCGATGGTTTCTGAATACAATAATGATCAATCGGGATACAATAATGAACCGGGCGACCGAAGTAGGTGCACATTTCTCGCTTTTTGAAAACTAAATGTACCGGGAATGAATTAATGAAGCGCGAGAGGGGGGCAGGAAAAAGCTCCACACAGGAGACCCTGAGGAAAATAATTTTCCCTCACGGTCATGTCATCTTTGGAGATGCTGGGTGGAGGGTTTTTTAAGGCAAAGAAGGAGATGAGAGTTCTGAGAAGGAAAAGGGTTTAAGGGGTGGGTAGGAATCTGGGGTTCAGTGTGTCCTGGTCATCCGCCTCCAAGACCTAGACAAACCTCACCCCATAAATCCGGGCACCCCTACTAAATCACCAAACGTAGCGAACCACTTGGGGTGACCTACGGCATGAGTGTTGGTTATCCAATAAAGGTCATCTTAGGGGATTTTTATTTCTACATAACATTATATACAACGGTTACCCGGCATGCGTTGCAAGATCACTGTAACCTCGGGGTCAACTTAACTGTAACGGTTCCATTCCAAGTTCCGGGAAACTACATTATAATGCAAGCGCCTTGCAGACGTCTGCACTATATTATAACATTATATACAACGGGTTCCCGGCATGCGTTGCAAGGTCACTGTAACCTCGGGGTCAACTTAACTGTAATGGTTCCATCCCAATTCCCGGGAAATAACATTTTAAAGCAAGTGCCTGCAATATATAAAATGATATACAACGGTTGCTCGGCATGCGTTGCAAGGTCACTGTAACCTCATGATCAACTTAACTGTAATGGTTCTATTCAAATTCCTGGGAAATTACATTTTAATGCAAGCGCTGCACTACATAAAATTATAAACAACGGGTACCCGGCATGCGTTGCAAAGTCACTGTAACCTCAGGTTTCTTCAAATATTTAATTTAACACACACTCCTCCTCGCTTCATCCACGTTCACACGTCAAATCGCATAGTGTTTTAACCCGTTAATTGCTTTTGCAATGGGCCCAGCTAGTATATATAGTATTGTTTGGTTTTGGGGTAGGTCAGGAAAACTCACTTTTTTTTTTAATCCTCCGGGTACAGGCGAAAATCGACCACTCTGCCTGTCGAGTTTCACCGACCGCAGAGGTCGATTTGGCCGAGCAAGGCTTGTGGACCGGGATTTCATACAAACGGCCGTTCCAAAAAAACGCGTTTTGGTGATCCGATAATCGACTCTTTTCCCCCTCGATCCGCAAGACCTTACGGCGTATTGTCGCTTAAAAACGAAAAAGACGCTTACGCCCTTTCAGATAAAAAAATTCAGTGCACGTTTCAGTACTTTGACTTTGCGACAAAAATTAAGCGTTTTTTGGCCTACAAAATTTAAAGAAAAAAACTGGCGGCGAAAACTTGAACTCTAATAAAATCACTCAATTCGGCTCGGTTACACTTCCCGCCGACAGGTTCGCATTAAAAACCAAGAGATGTCTTTTTCCATTAGTTTCAATGCAAATTAAAATGCTAAGAATATCGAGTAAGGTCAGGATTAACCCATCTCTTTTTGCATGCTCGCTAATGCTGAGACAGCTATATGTAGATTTGAAATGTCAGTTTATGCTATCGAAACGGACCTCTCAGCGGTTTCGGTTGGGGAATACGGAATTGCGGCCCAGAAAACGATTTCAGCTTTGATATTTTAAAAAAATTTAATAGAGTAGAGGAATACGCATCTTTTGATAGCAATATTATATAAGCATCTCTTATAAAATATGTCAGTAGAAGCTGACAAACATCACACATTTCCTGAAAAATTCATGTCGAAAATGCGTTCTCAAATTATCCGAGAGTATTGAATTACTGGCCATATGAAAAAAATGCAATTTATAACGGGGCAGGTACCTACCGTTTCCATCGAAAGAAAAGTAACTAAATACATAATGTTGACGCAATTTTTATTGAGAAAACGGGTAGGTACCTAGAGCAAAATTATTTTTCTCGCGGTTTACTAGGTAGGTACCTACCGGCTTAGGAACAGAATTCTTTCATTTAAATAATTAATGATATTATATTAAATTAATCACTCGAGATGGTCACTTTTTGAATCTATGCAGGTACCTTCCTGCACATAACTACTCGGAATCATCTGATGATTTTGCTTATGTATTTTTTTGTAAATGTATAACGAAATTGCTTGAAGTTGAACGGGATAATTATTATGAAAAATATTAAATTAACATAACGCTTTTTTTGTATTTTGCATTTTAATGATAATCATTGAACGTGAGATTGGTACCGCTGCCCTGGGAACCATTCATTGGTTTCTATATACAATAGTGAGCTCTAGCATCCCAAGTCCCGGGAAACTACATTTTAATGAAAGCGCCTTGCAAATATTATAACATTATATACAACGGGTACCCGGCATGCGTTGCAAGGTCACTGCAACCTCAGAGTTAACTCAGGATGAAATTATGCAGTGCTAAACTTTTTTTTTACATTAGCTCCACACAGCAGGCTCCAAGGAAAACAATTTCCCTAGGGGCCTACGTCATCTTTGAGGATGCTGTGCGGAGGGTTTTTTAAGGGAAAGGAAGGATAAGAAGATATGGGAAGGAATAAGGTATGAGGGGTGGGTAGGAATCTGGGGGTCAGTGTGGCCAGGAGTAACGGACGTATGAATCTATTCCTCACACTGCGGTGCAAGGCGAAGGGTTGGGAGAATCTGGCTATCCGTCACTAAGACCTAGACAAATACATACAGTTTCAGAATACAATAGTGAGCTTTGGCATCACGAAATATCGCTAGAAAAAGCCCGTTCCGAATCCTAGGGGCCTGGGTCATCTTTGAGGATGCTGTGGGGTGGGTTTTTTTAAGGGAAAGGAAAGAGAAGAAGATATGGGAAGGAAAAACGTATGAGGGGTCTTTAGGAATTTGGGGGACAGTGTGGCCCGGAGTTACGGACGTTTGAATCTATTCCTCACACTGCGGTGCAATGCGAAGGGTTGGGAGAATCTGGCTGGAGAGGTCAAAAGCCTTCCAATTATTATGGAAACAGAAATAATTACAGAACTCGAATAGAATTTGAACAGAACTTTCGCAAAACGTTAAGATTAACTTTAAAAAAGGAATTTTTTTTTTTTTTTTAAACAACAGCTTAAATAATACTCTACATAGAATCTACATAGGTACCTACTTGCTAATTATAATGAAAAATATTAAATAAATAAAACGCTTTTTTTGCATTTTGCATTTTAATGATAATCATTGAACGTGAGATTGGTACCGCTGCCCCGGGAACCATTCATTGGTTTCTATATACAATAGTGAGCTCTAGAATTCCAAGTCCTGGGAAACTATATTATAATGCAAGCGCCTTGCAAATATAATAACATTATATAAAACGGGTACCCGGCATGCGTTGCAAGGCACTGTAACCTCCGGGTCAACTTAACTGTAATGGTTCCATTCCAAGTTCCGGGAAACGACATTATAATGCAAGCGCCTGCCCTACATTAAAACATTATATACAACGGGTACCCGGCATGCATTGCAAGGCACTGTAACCTCCGGGACAACTTTACTTAACTGCAATGGTTCCATCCCAATTCCTGGGAAATTACGTTTTATTGCAAGCGCCAGCACTACAGTACATTATATACAACGGGTACCCGGCATGCGTTGCAATATCACTGTCACCTCGGGGTAAACTTAACTGTAATGGTTCCATTCCAAGTTTCGGGAAACTACATTATAATGCAAGCACCTTTCAAACGCCTGCACTATATTATAACATTATATACAACGGGTACTCGGCATGCGTTGCAAGATAACTTCAACCTCGGGGTCAACTTAACTGTAATGGTTCCATTCCAAGTTCCGCGAAACTACATTATAACGCAAGCGCCTTGCAAACGCCTCCACTATATTATAAAAATATATACTACGGGTACCCGGCATGCGTTGCAAGATCAATGTAACCTCGGGGATGGTTCCATTTCAAGTTCGGGGAAACTATATTATTATGCAAGCGCCTTGCAAATGCCTGCACTTTATTATAACATTATATACAACGGGTACCCGGCATGCGTTGCAAGGTCACTGTAACCTCAGGTTTCTTCATATATTTAATTTAACACACACTCCTCCTCGCTTCATCCACGTTCACACGTCAAATCGCATAGTGCTTTAACCCGTCAGTTGCTTCTGCAACGGGCAAAACCTAGTATATATATTAATGTTTGGTTTTGGGGTAGGTCAGGAAAACTCACTTTTTTTTTTAATCGTCCGGGTACAGGCGAAAATCGACCACTCTGCCTGTCCAGTTTCACCGACCGCAGAGGTCGATTTGGCCGAGCAGGGCGCGTGGACCGGGATTTCATACAAACGGCCGTTCCAAAAAAACGCGTTTTGGTGATCCGATAATCGACTCTTTTCCCCCTCGATCCGCAAGACCTTACGGCGTATTGTCGCTTAAAAACGAAAAAGACGCTTACGCCCTTTCAGATAAAAAAATTCAGTGCACGTTTCAGTACTTTGACTTTGCGACAAAAATTAAGCGTTTTTTGGCCTACAAAATTTAAAGAAAAAAACTGGCGGCTAAAACTAGAATTCTAATAAAATCACACAATTCGGCTCGCTTACACTTCCCACCGACAGGTTCGCATTAAAAAACAAGAGATGTCTTTTTCCATTAGTTTCATAAAATGCTAGGAATATCGAGTCAGGTCTGGATTAACCCATCTCTTTTCGCATGCTCGCGAATGCTGAGATAGGTATATTGTAGATTTTAAATGTCAGTTTATGCTAGCGAAACGGACCTCTCAGCGGTTTCGGTTGGGGAATACGGAATTTCGGCCCAGAAAACGATTTCAGCTTTGATATTTTTAAAAAATTTAATAGAGTAGAGGAATACGCATCTTTTGATAGCAATATTATATAAGCATCTCTTATAAAATATGTCAGTAGAAGCTGACAAACATCACACATTTCCTGAAAAATTCATGTCGAAAATGCGTTCTCAAATTATCCGAGAGTATTGAATTACTGGCCATATGAAAAAAATGCAATTTATAACGGGGCAGGTACCTACCGTTTCCATCGAAAGAAAAGTCACTAAATACATAATGTTGACGCAATTTTTATTGAGAAAACGGGTAGGTACCTAGAGCAAAATTATTTTTCTCGCGGTTTACTAGGTAGGTACCTACCGGCTTAGGAACAGAATTCTTTCATTTAAATAATTAATGATATTATATTGAATTAATCACTCGAGATGGTCACTTTTTGAATCTATGCGGGTACCTTCCTGCACATAACTACTCGGAATCATCTGATGATTTTGCTTATGTATTTTTTTTGTAAATGTATAACGAAATTCTTGAAGTTGAACGGGATAATTATTATGAAAAATATTAAATTAACATAACGCTTTTTTTTGTATTTTGCATTTTAATGATAATCATTGAACGTGAGATTGGTACCGCTGCCCCGGGAACCATTCATTGGTTTCTATATACAATAGTGAGCTCTAGCATCCCAAGTCCCGGGAAACTACATTTTAATGAAAGCGCCTTGCAAATATTATAACATTATATACAACGGGTACCCGGCATGCGTTGCAAGGTCACTGCAACCTCAGAGTTAACTCAGGATGAAATTATGCAGTGCTAAACTTTTTTTTTACATTAGCTCCACACAGGAGGCTCCAAGGAAAACAATTTCCCTAGGGGCCTACGTCATCTTTGAGGATGCTGTGCGGAGGGTTTTTTAAGGGAAAGGAAGGATAAGAAGATATGGGAAGGAATAAGGTATGAGGGGTGGGTAGGAATCTGGAGGTCAGTGTGGCCAGGAGTAACGGACGTATGAATCTATTCCTCACACTGCGGTGCAAGGCGAAGGGTTGGGAGAATCTGGCTATCCGTCACTAAGACCTAGACAAATACATACAGTTTCAGAATACAATAGTGAGCTTTGGCATCACGAGATATCGCTAGAAAAAGCCCGTTCCGAATCCTAGGGGCCTGGGTCATCTTTGAGGGTGCTGTGGGGTGGGTTTTTTTAAGGGAAAGGAAGGAGAAGAAGATATGGGAAGGAAAAACGTATGAGGGGTCTTTAGGAATTTGGGGGACAGTGTGGCCAGGAGTGACGGACGTTTGAATCTATTCCTCACACTGCGGTGCAATGCGAAGGGTTGGGAGAATCTGGCTGGAGAGGTCAAAAGCCTTCCAATTATTATGGAAACAGAAATAATTACAGAACTCGAATAGAATTTGAACAGAACTTTCGCAAAACGTTAAGATTAACTTTAAAAAAGGAAGATTTTAATTTTTTTTTTAAACAACAGCTTAAATAATATTCTACATAGAATCTACGTAGGTACCTACTTGCTAATTATAATGAAAAATATTAAATTAATAAAACGCTTTTTTTGCATTTTGCATTTTAATGATAATCATTGAACGTGAGATTGGTACCGCTGCCCCGGGAACCATTCATTGGTTTCTATATACAATAGTGAGCTCTAGAATTCCAAGTCCCGGGAAACTACATTATAATGCAAGCGCCTTGCAAATATAATAACATTATATAAAACGGGTACCCGGCATGCGTAGCAAGGCACTGTAACCTCCGGGTCAACTTAACTGTAATGGTTCCATTCCAAGTTCCGGGAAACGACATTATAATGCAAGCGCCTGTCCTACATTAAAACATTATATACAACGGGTACCCGGCATGCGTTGCAAAGCACTGTAACCTCCGGGACAACTTTACTTAACTGTAATGGTTCCATCCCAATTCCTGAGAAATTACGTTTTATTGCAAGCGCCAGCACTACAGTACATTATATACAACGGGTACCCGGCATGCGTTGCAATATCACTGTCACCTCGGGGTAAACTTAACTGTAATGGTTCCATTCCAAGTTCCGGGAAACTACATTATAATGCAAGCACCTTTCAAACGCCTGCACTATATTATAACATTATATACAACGGGTACTCGGCTTGCGTTGCAAGATAACTTCAACCTCGGGGTCAACTTAACTGTAATGGTTCCATTCCAAGTTTCGCGAAACTACATTATAACGCAAGCGCCTTTCAAACGCCTCCACTATATTATAAAATTATATACTACGGGTACCCGGCATGCGTTGCAAGATCAATGTAACCTCGGGGATGGTTCCATTCCAAGTTCGGGGAAACTATATTATTATGCAAGCGCCTTGCAAATGCCTGCACTTTATTATAACATTATATACAACGGGTACCCGGCATGCGTTGCAAGGTCACTGTAACCTCAGGTTTCTTCATATCGTCGCTGTGCTTGCAAAATCCGCTATGTTAAAAAACGTAACTTTTCAGGAGAAGGATAAAACTGATTTATATAACAATGGCTCACATTTTTTACAATCCAAATAAACAGAAAATTAGATCTTTACGTCGGATTTTGTATAAATGATATTTCACAATTACATATTTAATACTTTGGTAGTAATATTTGTTTTTGTGAATAAATGACACATAGCTGATTTTGTATGGGTCTTTAAATCCGCTTTGTGTTAGAGGCAGCATATAGCGGATTTTTATGTACGTATATTTTAGACATAACGGATTTTGCATTTAGTTAGAAATAATATTAATTCTTTAATTGCGTGTAATTTAAATGTACTAACGTATGCGTAAAGCATTTTTAACAAACCAATAGCCTATTTCTAACGAATCTTTAACTTTCCCAGCTGAAAGTTTACTTTTAAATAAGTAATTATCGAGTGAAGGTGAACTAAAAATATTTTGAGTAAGATGGAAAAACAAGTTTATTACACGTAAAATTTTATTTATTGAAAGAATAAAATCATGTAGACAGTAGTATTATACCTATTACAAACTAAACATTATTGAGCATACAATCATTTTAAATTAATCTCAACATTTTAACAAAACAAATTAACATTTTAGTTAGCAAATTTAACATTTGTCTAATAACTATTAAGATCGTTAAAATTATATTTTATTTATCAAAAGAAGATAAACAAGTAGATAGTCATTAGTATTATACCTACTTATTACAAACCAAACAAAATTCAGCAATAATACAATCATAATAAATACAACTTTAAACAAAATAAATAACATCTCAGTTATATAAATAAACGATGATAACGCCTGCTGGTCTAATAACTATTGAAATCTTTAAAATTTTATAAAAAGCAGAAACTACCTAAGTAATCTACCAAAGCACTATTCGGGATTATTACATTTTATTTATTGAAAGAATAAAATCAAGTAGATTGTAGTAACTAGTATTATATCTATTACAAATCAAACGTTATTCAACATTAATACAATCATAATAATTACAACATTTTAACAAAATAAATAACATATCAATTATGTAAATAAACAATGATAACTCCTGCTGGTCTAATAACTAATAACTATCGAGATCTGTAAAATGTTATAAAAATATAAGGTACATAATGTAATCTATCAAACCACTGTTCGAGATTATTACATTTTATTTATTGGAAGAATAAAATCAAGTAGATAGTAACTAGTATTATACCTATTACAAACCAAACATTATTGAACAATAATACGATCACAATAATTACAACTTTTAAACAAAACAAATAACTTCTCAGTTATGTAAATAAACAATGATAACGCCTGCTAGTAAACTGAACATTAGTCTAATAACTATTGAGGTCTTTAAAATATTATAAAAATAGAAGGTATGATAGTAGTCAACAAAATCAGTGTTTAAGATTATCGTAAAATGAATGATAATCTCGATGCATATATAACTTTAAGGATTGTAATTTGTAATTGCTCAAACTTAATTTTTCTGTGTACAATGGTTTTGGTGTTGTGTATAAATCTTGCTTCCTCCTTTGAGGCAGAAGTGTCCAGTCCCAATCAATGTGTCTGAGTTTGTACATAACCTCACCCTGTTTGTACAGCAGCCCTCTGATCTGGGTAACTGTAGGATCTCCAACCTATTTACCTGGACGAATAGTGCAGTAATTACTGGGGAGTGTATCGTAAGCCTTAAAAAAAATTTTAATCAAGATACTTTATAACGTAAGGTTTGATGGAAGGTCTGGCTTTCCTCATTCGGTCCACATAATCCGTCGGGGAGTATAATGGAGGAGTACAAAGCTTTTCCAATGTCGAGTGGACGCTATCCACCTTCATCATTGTGTGTCCTTTTTCTAATATGAGTTGCTCTATTTCTATATTCATATTCTTCGATATATCTGCCAGAGCACTGCTGAGGAATTTATTTTTGTTTTTGGTGAGCGCAGCCGTCCGATATCAAAGTAATTTTTTTGAATCCCTGTCTAATTTCTCCTTCTATAAAATCGATAATACAAGAAACAAACTCATTTGCTGAAACACCTTCATCGCCTTCATGCCAAAAGTACAGAAAAACATCTTTCGTGTTATTTTTATAAATGGTAAAGTCGCGTAACTGAAGTTTTGGCTTATAATATTGAGAGGATACTAAAAGTTTCCGACAAAGCTGTGTGCTCTGAAGGTCCATTGTTACTACTAAATGTTGATCAGAGCAGGATGCAATAGCCAGCTTCTTTGCATCTCTTGCCTCATTTTTCTTATTAATGTGAATTTGGTATTCTTCTTCACTTAGATTTCCTGTTTGTGGGACACGCATGTGTCGCATTGATCCTTGCGTGGTTTAAATATGGATATTTTGTTACTTTCTAAAATATCACAGAATTTCTTTCTTTGGACGCAAGTTGTGCCGTTTTCTGAACACCACGACTTGTAAATTTTATACATTTCTGTTTTAGATTTAAAAGAATCCTCCACGTATGTTCTTAAACTAGTCGAGCGGCAATAATGACTCAAAACTTTAGGCAATAGGTTCAACCGTTTTTTAACGGAATCTGACCTCAAAGACTGAGAACTCTGGTCATTTGTTTCCCAGCTGTTTGAGTCTCATCTTCGTTATCAATCTGTGTTGATGATATCCATTGAGCGATTGAGCAAACGTATCTTTCGTAATACATAAATTGGCGTTGAAAAACTCTCTGCAAACTCTAACTTTTTTACCAATAAGCTTGGGTAAGGAGCAGTCGACCCCAATTTTGCGTTTCCAAGCACTTCTACCTTGTAGTTGCTGTCGCCGATGTCGCCTCTTGAGTACTCTTCGGATATTTACAAGTCCGAAAATATAGGTTTTCTGAGCTTTCCATGTAGGCAAGCTCCAGAAATAGTTAAACACGTCTAGGCGAGCTTGTTCATTAACCAATCCGCATAGAAAATATCTATTGGATAAATTCAAGCCATGATGATTGCATGTTTTTTCTTTTTTTTTTTCTTTGAGCCCTTTTAACATAAATTGTACGTCCACTTACTCGTTTAATACCGCTATATTTTTTCCCCAGGATTCGTAAATTTTTATTCAATATTCGTTTGTCCTTTATGTTCGGTACATTAGTCAACAGATCGTCTTCAGAATTAGAGTTAGCATCAGAGCATTCGAATTGTCCCGTTTCGTGATTCAAAATAAACCTATGATCATTTGTGCCCAGTTGATCCTCATCACATTTTTCGTTAGAATTTGAAAGTGCAACTCGTTCAAACAGTCCCGTTTCAGGGTTGAGTATGCTGTCAGCATCATTATTCATGGTCAAGATTACAACTGGGGATACATTCCCCACGTCTTTCTCCAAAACTGTTTCAGAAATGTCCAAATAATGTATAAATTATTGTGCGCTGAGTGCACGTGCACTGTAATGTAATTTCACACTGTTTTAAAAGCTTAAATATTATTTTTTGATGAACGTAAATAATCCGCTGGCACGTGCACCAAGACTGAATATCATAACAAGACTGCCCAACTGTCCACTGTCCAGTCACGTGACTTGTAATATGTGCGTTCTGAACCAAGATGTGCAAAATCCAGTGCAAAATCCGCCATGTGTCATTAACTGGCGCAATATTAAGTTTTTTACTTTAGTTCAAAATGCGATATGTGAAGGAATCTTCATAGAGTATTTTGAAAGCCATTTTTTAAGCGAAAATACATAGCTGATTTTGCTGTTTTCTAAATTAGCTATAATATTAGAAAACGTGTTTTACAGGCCTATCCGCCATGTCTCGTTCTATCACAAAGCGTAAAAAACCGATTTTGCAAAAAAAAACGTTTGTCGGATTTTGCAGGCGCACCGACGATATATTTAATTTAACACACACTCCTCCTCGCTTCATCCACGTTCACACGTCAAATCGCATAGTGTTTAAACCCGTTTATTGCTTTTGCAATGGGCCCAGCTAGTATATATATAGTATTGTTTGGTTTTGGGGTAGGTCAGGAAAACTCACTTTTTTTTTTAATCCTCCGAGTACAGGCGAAAATCGACCACTCTGCCTGTCCAGTTTCACCGACCGCAGAGGTCGATTTGGCCGAGCAAGGCTTGTGGACCGGGATTTCATACAAACGGCCGTTCCAAAAAAACGCGTTTTGGTGATCCGAAAATCGACTCTTTTCCCCCTCGATCCGCAAGACCTTACGGCGTATTGTCGCTTAAAAACGAAAAAGACGCTTACGCCCTTTCGATTTCCCTCGCCCGCCTCGGCCCGCAGGCGATAATCGACCTCCGCTCCTCGAGTTTCACCGACCGCAGAGATCAATTTGGCCCGAAAGGGGGCACGGACGGTGTTCTCTGCGGGTCAGACCAGATTTCATATAAAAAAGATGACGCAGGGTCAACAGCGCTCCCAAACGGCGAAAACTACAATTAGATCTCTCACCGACGAAGAAATTCGACCTCAGTTATATTTCTCGCCGACAGGTTCACCCGTTAAAAAACGTCGAACCGTTTAGTAAAGAGATTTCCCATACAAAACTGATTTCACTAGGAATTTATTCCAATCAATTAAACGGCTATCTCAAATATAACGTACAAAAAATGACATTTTAAAGGCCCTTTGCGGGAACTTAGATTGCGGCGAAAACAAACATTTTGCACGAAATGTTTTTGATTAAATAGAAGGTATACAAGTTTAAGAAACTTTTAAAATAAAAACATGTGTAGCTTCCTATTTAAAATGTTACACTATAATGCATCGAATATTGAAATTTTTCTGACATTTTCTGAAATCGATCTATCATCAACAATGCATAATTTTCCAGCCAGTTAATATAAACTCGAGGTAGGTACTGGCGTTTAAAATGTGAATGATTTAAATGCAGAAAATCGCGGTAGGTACCTACCGTTCTATTGAATTATTGCTAATTCGCTAAGTATTTATTGAGAAAACGCATAAGTACCTACACCACCATTATTTTTCTCGGTATGTACTAGGTAGGTACCGGCTTACGAGATTCTTTCCTATGTTAAATCGAAAATTAAAGATATGAAATGAAAAAAATCATCCGAGATGGTAATTTTTGAAATATGTAGGAACACGGAGGTTGCTTCTGGATAACCACTGTTTGTAGGAACGTTATTTTTAAATAAATTAAGTTCATTTTCACGTAATGTGCGATTTTTATTTATTCAATTATCTTCAAAACTTATAATATTTATTATTATTTATTTATACTATTATTTCAAAATAGAAATAATTACGGAACTTGAATAGAATTTGAACAGAACTTTCACAGAACGTTAAAATTAACTTGAAAAACTGAAGATTTTTAAATAAATTTTTTGAAAAACCCAGCCTAAATATATTTCATATGTTTTTTTTTACGTATGTGCAGGTAACTCTACATAGAATCTATGCAGGTACCTACATGCACATAACAACTCAGAATCTGATGATATTGCTTATGAATTTTTTGTAAATGTATAATAAAATTGCTTGAAGTTGAATGGTATAATTTTTTTCAAAAATATTAAATTTACATACCGCTTTTTTTGTATTTTGTATTTTAATGATAATCATTCAACGTGGAATTGGTATCGCCGCCCCGGGAACCATTCATTGGTTTCTATATACAATAGTGAGCTCTGGCATCATAAAATTATGCATTGCTAAACTTTTTTTTACATTAGCTCCACACAGGAGGCACCGAGGAAAACAATTTCCCTAGGGGCCTATGTCATCTTTGAGGATGCTGTGTCGAAGGTTTTTTGAGGGAAAGAAAGGAGAAGAAGATATAAGAAGGAAAAGGGTATGAGGGGTGGGTAGGAATCTGAGGGTCAGTGTCGCCAGGAGTAACGGACGTATGAATCTATTCCTCACACTGCGGTGCGAGGCGAAGGGTTGAGAGAATCTGGCTGGAGAGATAAAAAGCCTCCCTCAATCAGTCTCCTCCGATCCAGCCCGCCATGCAGTGGTTGGTCAAACGTATCCGCCACCAAGACCTAGACAAACCTCATCCCATGAACCCGGGCACCCCTGCTAAGTCACCAATCGTAGCGAACCACTTGGGTGACCTATGACAGCGGTGTTGGTTCATCCGATTGCGATGAGACTTTGGGAATTTGATGTGTGCATTCCCGCGATGGTTTTATGAAAACAATAATGATCAATCGGGATACAATAATGAACCGGGCGACCGAAGTAGGTGCACATTTCTCGCTTTTTGAAAACTAAATGTACCGGGAATGAATTAATGAAGCGCGAGAGGGGAGCAGGAAAAAGCTCCACACAGGAGACCCTGAGGAAAATAATTTTCCCTCACGGTCATGTCATCTTTGGAGATGCTGGGTGGAGGGTTTTTTAAGGCAAAGAAGGAGATGAGAGTTCTGAGAAGGAAAAGGGTTTAAGGGGTGGGTAGGAATCTGGGGTTTTAGTGTGTCCTGGTCATCTGCCTCCAAGACCTAGACAAACCTCACCCCATAAATCCGGGCACCCCTACTAAATCACCAAACGTAGCGAACCACTTGGGGTGACCTACGGCATGAGTGTTGGTTATCCAATAAAGGTCATCTTAGGGGATTTTTATTTCTACATAACATTATATACAACGGTTACCCGGCATGCGTTGCAAGATCACTGTAACCTCGGGGTCAACTTAACTGTAACGGTTCCATTCCAAGTTCCGGGAAACTACATTATAATGCAAGCGCCTTGCAAACGTCTGCACTATATTATAACATTATATACAACGGGTTACCGGCATGCGTTGCAAGGTCACTGTAACCTCGGGGTCAACTTAACTGTAATGGTTCCATCCCCATTCCCGGGAAATAACATTTTAAAGCAAGTGCCTGCAATATATAAAATGATATACAACGGTTGCTCGGCATGCGTTGCAAGGTCACTGTAACCTCATGGTCAACTTAACTGTCATGGTTCTATTCAAATTCCTGGGAAATTACATTTTAATGCAAGCGCTGCACTACATAACATTATATACAACGGGTACACGGCATGCGTTGCAAGGTCACTGTAACTTCAGGTTTCTTCATATATTTAATTTAACACACACTCCTCCTCGCTTCATCCACGTTCACACGCAAATCGCATAATTTTTTAACCCGTTAGTTGCATTTTTGCAACGGGCCCCGCTAGTATATATTAATGTTTGGTTTTGGGGTAGGTCAGGAAAACTCACTTTTTTTTTTAATCGTCCGGGTACAGGCGAAAATCGACCGCTCTGCCTGTCCAGTTTCACCGACCGCAGGGGTCGATTTGGCCGAGCAAGGCGCGTGGACCGGGATTTCATACAAACGGCCGTTCCAAAAAAACGCGTTTTGGTGATCCGATAATCGACTCTTTTCCCCCTCGATCCGCAAGACCTCACGGCGTATTGTCGCTTAAAAACGAAAAAGACGCTTACGCCCTTTCGATTTCCCTCGCCCGCCTCGGCCCGCAGGCGATAATCGACCTCCGCTCCTCGAGTTTCACCGACCGCAGAGATCAATTTGGCCCGAAAGGGGGCACGGACGGCGATCTCTGCCGGTCAGACCAGATTTCATATAAAAAGATGATGCGGGGTTAACAGCGCACCCAAACGGCGAAAACTACAATTAGATCTCTCACCGACGAAGAAATTCGGCCTCAGTTATATTTCCTGCCGATAGGTTCACCCGTTAAAAAACGTCGAATCGTTTAGTAAAGAGATTTCCCATACAAAACTGATTTTTCTAGGGATTTATTCGAATTTTTTTAAGGGCGTTCTCGAAAATATCGTAGAAAAATTGACATTTAAAGGCCCTTTGCGGGAACTTAGATTGCGGCGAAAACAAACATTTTGCACGAAATGTTTTTGATTAAATAGAAGGTATACAAGTTTAAGAAACTTTTAAAATAAAAACATGTGTAGCTTCCCATTTAAAATGTTTCACAATGTCGCGTCAAACTTTGCAATTATATTGACATTTGCGAAAAATTCAATAACATCCATAATGCACATGGTTTTCAGCCTGTTAAATCAGTAGATATTTTAAATCTTTATGTAATTTTTTCCAACCTTGCAATACTGAACATGGAACATCATCCAAAACCACCGCAAGATTTCAGCGAGGCCCTGACAGCGTAAGCTGACGTAATTTGTATGGGAAATGTTCTTAAACCAGCGCAGGTGTTCGATTTTCAGGCTTTGCTTCAGGTGGTTATGACAACTTTTAACGGTTGTCTTGCCATACAGATAAAATATTATTTTAGAATATTTTGATGAACTAGGTAGGTACCCTGAAAATTACATAAACGGATAAATAATTATCCACGGGTATCATCTATAAATTATAGCTCATGAACGACTGGAGCAAATTGGATAATTATTTTTGCGTTGGTTTCGTTATTGTTCAGGCAAGGTTTGTATAAACTAAATGAGCTCTGGAATTATAAAATTTGTTTAAAATTAATCGCCGAAATCTATATATGCGCATAGCTTCCGAGCCAATGCACCAAATTGGATAGTTCTTTCTTTGTTGTATGTGCTAATATTAGGACAAGGTTTGAATAAAATTACTGGTGAGCTCTGGCATAACGAAATTTGTTTAAAAATGATTTGCCGAAATGTAAGTACGCTCATAACTTCAGAACGACTGCACGTAATTGAATAATTCTTTTTTTGTTGCGTTCCTTATTGTTCGGATAAAGTTTGTATAAAACTACTGGTGAGCTCTGGCATTATGAAATTTGCATACAAATGAATCCCGGAAATGTATGTACGCGCATAACTTCCGAAAGACTGCACCAAATTGAATAAATCTTTTTTTGTTGTCTTCGACACTGTTAGGACAATGTTTTGTATAAAACTACTGGTGAGCTCTGGCATTATGAAGTTTGCATAAAAATGAATCGTCGAAATGTATGTACGCGTATAACTTCCGAAAGACTGCACCAAATTGAATAATTATTTTTTTGTTATGTTTGTTTGTTTGAGGGGGGGAAGAAAACCAGGGAGGGGGGAGGGTAACCTGGGAAGGGGGAGGGGAACCCGGGAGGGGGTTTTGCGGGATGGAGGAAAGGGGGGGGGGGGAGTAGAGTACGCTATGAAAGAATATTTTTTCTGTTCTTTTTTTTACTCGAATAAACCAAAATTTTAAAAGGATAAATACCAGGAGTGCAGAACTAAGCAAGGGAAAATATATTAAGAACATGTTTTTTTTCAATTATTTCTGGCTTTTTGGGAAAGGTGAATTTGTATGCATTTAATTATTTTTTTTTACATGAGCTCCACACAGCAGGCCGTGGAGAAAATAATTTCCCTCAGGTCCGATGTCATCTTTGGGGATGCTGTGTGGAGGATTTTTTTTAGGAAAGGAAGGAGATGAGAGTTCTGGGAAGGAAATGGGTTTAAGGGGTTGGTAGGAATCTGGGGTTCAGTGTGTCCTGGGCATCCGCCTCCAAGACCTAGACAGACCTCACCCCATGAACCCGGGCACCCCTACTAAATCACCAAACGTGGCGAACCACTTGGGGTGACCTATGGCAGAGGTGTTGGTTAACCAATAAAGGTCAACTTTGGGGATTTGTATTTCTACATAACATTATATACAACGGGTACCCGGCATGCGTTGCAACAACACTGTAACCTCGGGGTCAACTTAACTGTAATGGTTCCATTCCAAGTTCCGGGAAACTACATTATAATTCAAGCGCCTTGCAAACGCATGCACTGTATTATAACATTACATACAACGGGTACCCGGCATGCGTTGCAACATCACTGTAATCTCAGGGTCAACTTAACTGTAATGGTTCCATTCCAAGTTCCGGGAAACTACATTATAATGTAAGCGCCTTGCAAACGCCTGCTTTATATTATAACATTATATACAAAGGGTACCCGGCATGCGTTGCAACATCACTGTAATCTCGGGGTCAACTTAACTGTAATGGTTCCATTCCAAGTTCCGGGAAACTACATTATAATGCAAGCGCCTTGCAAACGCCTGCAATATATTATAACATTATATACAACGGGTACCCGGCATGCGTTGCAAGATTACTGTAACCTCGGGGTCAACTTAACTGTAATGGTTCCATTCCAAGTTCCTGAAAACTACATTATAATACAAGCGCCTTGCAAACGCCTGCTTTACATTATAACATTATATACAAAGGGTACCCGGCATGCGTTGCAAGGTCACTGTAACCTCAGGTTTCTTCTTATATTTAATTCAACACATACTCCTCCTCGCTTCATCCACGTTCACACGCAAATCGCATAATTTTTTAACCCGTTAGTTGCATTTTTGCAACGGGCCCCGCTAGTATATAGTATTGTTTGGTTTTGGGGTAGGTCAGGAAAACTCACTTTTTTTTTTAATCCTCCGAGTACAGGCGAAAATCGACCACTCTGCCTGACGAGTTTCACCGACCGCAGAGGTCGATTTGGCCGAGCAAGGCTTGTGGACCGGGATTTCATACAAACGGCCGTTCCAAAAAAACGCGTTTTGGTGATCCGATAATCGACTCTTTTCCCCCTCGATCCGCAAGACCTTACGGCGTATTGTCGCTTAAAAACGAAAAAGACGCTTACGCCCTTTCGATTTCCCTCGCCCGCCTCGGCCCGCAGGCGATAATCGACCGTCGCTCCTCGAGTTTCACCGACCGCAGAGATCAATTTGGCCCGATAGGGGGCACGGATGGCGATCTTAGCGGGTCAGACCAGATTTCATATAAAAAGATGATGCAGGGTTAACGGCGCACCCAAACGGCGAAAACTACAATTAGATCTCTCACCGACGAAGAAATTCGGCCTCAGTTATATTTCTTGCCGACAGGTTCACCCGTTAAAAAACGTCGAATCGTTTAGTAAAGAGATTTCCGATACAAAACTGATTTTTATAGGGATTTATTCGAATTTTTTTAACGGCGTTTTCGAAAATAGCGGAGAAAAATTGACATTTTAAAGGCCCTTTGCGGGAACTTAGATTGCGGCGAAAACAAACATTTTGCACGAAATGTTTTTGATTAAATAGAAGGTATACAAGTTTAAGAAACTTTTAAAATAAAAACATGTGTTGCTTCCCATTTAAAATGTTACACTATATTGCATCAAATATTGAAATTTTTCTGACATTTTCTGAAATCGATCTATCATCAACAATGCATAATTTTCCAGCCAGTTAATATAAACTCGAGGTAGGTACTGGCGTTAAAAATGTGAATGATTTAAATGCAGAAAATCGCGGTAGGTACCTACCGTTCTATTGAATTATTGCTAATTCGCTAAGTATTTATTGAGAAAACGCGTAAGTAGGTACCTACACCAACATTATTTTTCTCGGTATGTACTAGGTAGGTACCATCTTACGAGATTTTTTCCTTTAAATGTTAAATCGAAAATTAATGATATGAAATGAAAAGAAAAAAATCATCCAACATGGTAATTTTTGAAATATGTAGGAACACGGAGGTTGCTTCTGGATAACCACTGTTTGTAGGAACGTTATTTTTAAATAAATTAAGTTCATTTTCACGTAATGTGCGGTTTTTTATTTATTCAATTATCTTCAAAACTTATAATATTTATTATTATTTATTTAAACTATTATTTCAAAACAGAAATAATTACGGAACTTGAATAGAATTTGAACAGAACTTTCACAGAACGTTAAAATTAACTTGAAAAATTGAAGATTTTTAAATAAATTTTTTGAAAAACCCAGCCTAAATATATTTCATATGTTTTTTTTTACGTATGTGCAGGTACCTCTACATAGAATCTATGCAGGTACCTACATGCACATAACAACTCAAAATCTGATGATATTGCTTATGATTTTTTGTAAATGTATAATAAAATTGCTTGAAGTGGAATGGTATAATTTTTTTCAAAAATATTAAATTTACATACCGCTTTTTTTGTATTTTGTATTTTAATGATAATCATTCAACGTGGAATTGGTATCGCCGCCCCGGGAACCATTCATTGGTTTCTATATACAATAGTGAGCTCTGGCATCATGAAATTATGCATTGCTAAACTTTTTTTTTACATTAGCTCCACACAGGAGGCACCGAGGAAAACAATTTCCCTAGGGGCCTATGTCATCTTTGAGGATGCTGTGTGGAGGGTTTTTTGAGGGAAAGAAAGGAGAAGAAGATATAAGAAGGAAAAGGGTATGAGGGGTGGGTAGGAATCTGGGGGTCAGTGTGGCCAGGAGTAACGGACGTATGAATCTATTCCTCACACTGCGGTGCGAGGCGAAGGGTTGGGAGAATCTGGCTGGAGAGATAAAAAGCCTCCCTCAATCAGTCTCCTCCAATCCAGCCCGCAATGCAGTGGTAGGTCAAACGTATCCGCCACCAAGACCTAGACAAACCTCATCCCATGAACCCGGGCACCCCTGCTAAGTCATCAAACGTAGCGAACCACTTAGGTGACCTTTGACAGCGGTGTTGGTTCATCCGATTGCGATGAGACTTTTGGAATTTGATGTGTGCATTCCCGCGATGGTTTCTGAATACAATAATGATCAATCGAGATACAATAATGAACCGGGCGACCGAAGTAGGTGCACATTTCTCGCTTTTTGAAAACTAAATGTACCGGGAATGAATTAATGAAGCGCGAGAGGGGGGGAGGAAAAAGCTCCACACAGGAGACCCTGAGGAAAATAATTTCCCTCACGGTCATGTCATCTTTGGAGATGCTGGATGGAGGGTTTTTTAAGGCAAAGAAGGAGATGAGAGTTCTGAGAAGGAAAAGGGTTTAAGGGGTGGGTAGGAATCTGGGGTTCAGTGTGTCCTGGTCATCCGCCTCCAAGACCTAGACAAACCTCACCCCATAAATCCGGGCACCCCTACTAAATCACCAAACGTAGCGAACCACTTAGGGTGACCTACGGCATGAGTGTTGGTTATCCAATAAAGATCATCTTTGGGGATTTTTATTTCTACATAACATTATATACAACGGTTACCCGGCATGCGTTGCAAGATCACTGTAACCTCGGGGTCAACTTAACTGTAACGGTTCCATTCCAAGTTCCGGGAAACTACATTATAATGCAAGCGCCTTGCAAACGTCTGCACTATATTATAACATTATATACAACGGGTTCCCGGCATGCGTTGCAAGGTCACTGTAACCTCGGGGTCAACTTAACTGTAATGGTTCCATCCCCATTCCCGGGAAATAACATTTTAAAGCAAGTGCCTGCAATATATAAAATGATATACAACGGTTGCTCGGCATGCGTTGCAAGGTCACTGTAACCTCATGGTCAACTTAACTGTAATGGTTCTATTCAAATTCCTTAGAAATTACATTTTGATGCAAGCGCTGCACTACATAAAATTATAAACAACGGGTACCTGGCATGCGTTACAAAGTCACTGTAACCTCAGGTTTCTTCAAATATTTAATTTAACACACACTCCTCCTCGCTTCATCCACGTTCACACGTCAAATCGCATAGTGTTTTAACCCGTTAATTGCTTTTGCAATGGGCCCAGCTAGTTAAAAGATAATGCACCTTTTCTTAAAGTTTCATAGCCTTGTATTGAGCAAGAGCTGAATTAAAGTAAGCAAAGTCACTTGCGGTTTATGCGGATAAATTAACAATAAAATTTTATTCCTCTCTGTACATAATCAGATTCGGAATCTTCCCTGCTCTGAGTTTTCATTACTCCATATATTGTCGTTTTAATTCCGCGAGATTGTTAAGTCCGCGTCGTAAAACGGTTCGATTTTAAAACAGTGCAATTACGTTCTGGTATGGAGTTGGAAGTGTTTCGCATACGTTGCTTACATTTCGTACCTGTAGCGGAAGAAATTCTTTGTTTATTAGCAAAAGGTTCAAACTTAACATTGTTGTTGAATATAAAGGCGAATCTTAATGCTAAATAAGCTTTCAGATAACAGAAAAATTATTATTACTAAGACACGGTTTATTGAAGAAGGAACGGTCGTTCCGAAACCGGTCGGCTTTTCTCAAATATATTAGTGGTTCAAACAAAGTTAAATTGTTTCATTTATCTATAATGGATAACCGCAAAGTTATAACTACATTCAAAAGTGTATATTACATATTATATTAATAAACATAAATTAAACATTTATTACATACACTTTTGAATGTAGCTATAACTTTGTGATTATCTATTATAGATAAATGAAACAATTTAACTTTGTTTGAACCACTAATATATTTGAGTAAAGCCGACCGGTTTCGGAACGACCGTTCCTCCTTCAATAAACCGTGTCTTAATAATAATAATTTTTGTGAGTTTGCTAACCATTTCATTGAAAATAACCATAGTTTTGAAAAAAATACGGGGATAAATATTCTTCATATTAATCATAAAGGAAAACGTTAAGATAACTTAGAAGCTTTGGAAATTTAAAAAAATCCCTTAAAAATAATGAATCTATTATCAACAAACAAAAATATTGTCTTATAGCCCAATCATGGATATGTTCCCCTACCCACCCACTCTTCATTAATATCTAGCAACGGCTCCACCCCTATCATAATAGGTTCCATGACAGTTCATCCTGCGACAATTCATCCGGCGACAGTTCATCCTGCGACAGTTCATCCGGCCGACAGTTCATCCTGCCGACAGTTCATCCTACCGACAGTTCATCCTGCCGACAATTCATCCGGCGACAATTCATCCTGACAATTCAACCTAACCTAACCTAACCTAACCTATCATAACCTAACCTATAAGTATTACCTATAAGTATTAGTATGTTGTATTTTGTTATTCACGCATGCTTCTTCGGAGAGTAGAAATTATTGTTAGTAAAAATATTTTTACGGCGGATTTCCACTCAAGATGCCTTCAGATATAAGTATATCGATTTTGGTTGTACGGCCGTATATCCTCATTGCATACTTACTTAATAAAAATCTTCTAAATGATCAGGCAGGATGAATCGTCGCCGGATGAATTGTCGGCGGGATGAACTGTCGGCAGGATGAACTGTCGGCAGGATGAACTGTCGGCCAGATGAACTGTCGCAAGATGAACTGTCGCCGGATGAATTGTCGCAGGACGAATTGTCGGGTCACCATCATAATAATACATTGTTCCCATCCATATTTCATAACTGTCAAATCAGTATTCGTTTGCCCTAAAGAAGGAACGGTCGTTCCGCAACCGGTCGGCTTTACTCAAATATATAAGTGGTTCAAACAAAGTTTAATTGTTTCATTTATTTCAGATTAATCTTTAATACGAATCGATTTGCATTATAAAGAATAAAATATGCTTTGGATAAATTGAAGCTTTTTCAACTATTCTCATTGAGTAGAATTGAAATAAAATTGTTAATAACAGTGTCAGTAGCTAAATTGGAATCAATTTACCGGGCCGGTGTCATATTTGGGGATGTTATGTGGAGGGTCGTTTTAGGGAAAGGAAGGAGATGAAATTCTGGGATGGAAAATAAGGGGTGGGTAAGAATAGACCGCCTGAAGATATCTAGGTTAGGTCTCCCTCAATCAATCTCTCTCGATCCGGCCCGCCATGCAGTAAGTGCACCAACGCATTGGCCGCCAAGACCTGGACCAACCTCACGCCTTGAACCCTGGCACCCCTACTAAATCAACAAACGTTGCCAAACTCTTAGGGTGACCCATGGCAGGGGCGTTGGTTATCAAATAGGTTCCCAGGCGTCGGTTCCCTTATACGCCTCCCAAATTTTCTTAGAGTCGAAGCAAAAATTCTAGAGTTCATTATTGAACCGGAGTTACAGACAGACAGACGTAGTCTCAACTGAAATTAGTATTGTTGATTATTAATTGTTCCATAATATTGCCTTACAGTGTTAAGATAATATATGGAACACGCCAATGGAAAAGATCAACGCATAATAACATTTTATGATATTTTTTATGGGTTTGTTGATTGTCTCCCGGGTCCTTATATATATTATTATTACAACTTGGAAAGCTTTCCATAACAAAAAGAAACGCCGAGATCATTATCCGTAAAATGGAGAATTTGTGAAGCTTAACGACGTCTCCAGCCATTTTTTGGATATCTTCATCAATAAAATTGGTATAAACAGTGGTACCCCGATTGTGGAACGTGAAAAACAATAAATAACGTATTATATTTTAAGTAAGTCAATAAAAGCAACCATGCTGTTAAATAACACCTGCCTTTTTACTCTCGTATGGACCAGAAACCCAAAATTTATTTTGAAACAAATTATATTGAATCAACGTTTACAGTTGTTTAAAGATATTGGTACTAAAGAAAATCAGAGAGTGCAATTCACAAGCGGTAGAAGTGAATCCTTCAGATAATTAAAGTAGACAAGATAGGGAGGCTATGAAGCACCGCCCAAAGAGGAGACCGATTATACTATGACATTCTCTCGCGGGCTAAATTCCATAGATGTATGTGTTTGTCTTTTAACTTAAAAAATAGTTTCACTATGTAAACAATAGGTATCTCAAATTCACAACACAATCTCAACCAATAAGAGCCTTGAAAAGTGAGCTCATAATCAAAGCAGCTAATGCGTGCTCTTGAACCGTTGTATACAACCCTTCGGTTAGGAAAATAGTGTTTTTAATTAATAGTTTGTGAAAAAATGCCAAAATATTAAAAAATCACCGGAGAACACCACCACATGTAAAACTTTTGTTGCTTTTAGGGTCATGTTTTGTCTTCCGGCGGATTTATTAAAACGTTGTTTTATCTGTCTAAAAGACAGCAGCTTGACGGGTACTGTACGCAGGTTTCATTCACCGCACAAAGGATAGATGGATGGGCTATGAAGCACCGCACAAAGAGGAGATTGATTATACAATCTCATTCTCTCGCAAACTAAAACCTATAGATGTATGTGTTTGTCTCTTTTTAGTGTCACTCGTTTCCGTTTCATCGAGTTTCAATTCACAACGGTGCTAAAGAAGTATACACTTCAATAAACAAAAATATTTTCACAACAACCTGCATTTATCAGAATTACGTAATTTTTTACGTTAAATGTGAGAAGATCTTTATTTATTTTGAATTAAATTTGGGAGGCAGGTATGGCTACAGCTGCTCTGGGAACCGTTTATTGGATAACCGACACCTCTGCCGTAGGTCTCCGCATGTGGTTTGTTAAATTTGGCGACTTAGCAGGGGCGCCGAATAGGGAGACCTTTTGACCTCTCCAGCAGAGCTCTGTAGGAACTTCGCCTTGCGCCTCGTAGACACAATGACCCTCAGATTCATACTTTTTCCTCGTACTTATTCCTTTCCATAAATTCGTCTCCTTTCTTTCCTAAAAAGACTGTCCATGGACAGCCTCAAAGATGACAGGGCTTTCTGTGTGGGGCTAAAGTAAAAAATAAATAAAATGTGAAACTAGTATTAGGAAATAATCATTACCAATAAACATCGTCCTAAGTCGCAAGCATTTTCGGGACGCTGTATCTTTTCTAGAGTTGGTTGTAGATGGTTGTAGACAATACAGACCACCCTGATAAAATGTTAATCCATGTGAACCGTTTTCATTAATGAGATTTTACTGTATTCTTCATACCATGTCGATAAATTAGTATATTTTACAACGCCATGCATTTCAACGATCTTCTACAGACGTTCTTCTTTTGTATCATTCCAAATTGATTAGTTTTACATATTATCCTGTTTTATTTTTTAAGTATTGTACCGTGTTACGCTACTTTCTCCTTTAGCCAACTTTTCGGACAGCATCGCAATGTCCAGCATCAAGGCAAATGTGTAATCGAATGGTAACCTGATGACGATCGCTAAAGAAGGAGGTAACGCGACACAGCATAATACCCCAAAAATAAATAATGATAATACTTCTCTGATGAAATCTCAAATCATATCAGTTTCATATATTTTTTTAATAATGAAAATAAAGTTACATATTTTAAGATTTTTCAAATTAAAAGTGCGTAAAATGCTATTTCATGAAAAAAAAATTCAGTTATAAAGATTTGATGTTATCTGTATGGTACCGAAATATTAAAAATCGATTAAAGTATGTATCATTGAAATCGTGCTTTTCTGGAAGTAGTATATAAAATGGATATTTTATTTTTTTATAATGTACATTATTTGAGGGATTGTGTAAATGTGATTTCGGCAGTTTCTTTTAAAAATTTAAAAAGTGTAATTTTGAAATTAAAAAAGGGTGATTTATACAATAGGGGTTTGACGTTAGAAACTTGACGGTGTTATAGGTTAGGTTAGGGTAGGTAAGGTTAGGTAATGTTAGGTATAAATAATAATTATTCTATTCTTTTTAAATTGAGTTTACTTTTGGGGATGCTGCGAGGAGTGTATTTTTGGGGAAACAAAGTTTTGGGAAGAAAAAAGGATTTAGGAGTGGTTAGGAATCTGGGGATCAGTATGTTTATGAGAGACGGACGTATAAATCTATTCCTCCCACTGCGACGCAAGGCGATGGGTCAAGTAAGTTTGACTGAGGAGGAATAGGCTAGGTCTCCCTTAACCAATCTCTCCCGATCCGGCCATCCACGCAGTAGATGGGAAAATCCATTGCCACCAAAACCTTGACAAACCTCACCATTTGAACCTGGACACCCTTGCAAAGTCACCAAACGCAGCGAACCACTTATGTTGTAGGTTATCCAATAAATACCCGCCTCCCAAACTGAAAATTTCTATGAATTCTAACGTAATCAAGGGGCACCTAAGATGCTAAATAATGAATTAGAAAGTCACAATGTGAATTTACAAATAATTAAACAGAAAATATTATATTACTTTATGACTGAACGGTAATTCGATGAAAACGCAAGTAAGTTTTCCAAATCAGATAATTTTGACTCTACTAATAAACAAAGGGATTATTCAGAAATAAGATTAAGAGGGCATTACCGGAGAAAACCAGAAATACATCATTTTCAAATCAGATTTTAGACGTATTGACTCTTTTCCACAAAAAATTATAAATGAATTTCGAAAGATCGTTCTTTTATCTAGCATTCGCGTGAAATAAATTTTTTAATTTTTAGTATAATAAGGTTATTCCATAGGTCGTTGGCAGAATTGTTAAATTTTCAAAAAAGATTTTGTATTATACCACACCCATTTGAAATAATATAATCATGCAGTAAAATAAATCAATACATTATCTAGTAAACGCATGTTTTAGAATTTTAATTTTAGTTTCAATAAAATCATTAAAAAATATGTACGTACATGTATTTCTTGACGAAAATTGGTCCATTTGTGTATTTATTTGCGCACTTACAAACTAATATATTTCAGATTTTTTTTAACATTCTTATTAAATTTACACATTATTGAAAAATGATAAATACTTATAATTACAAAAAGTACATTATTTTAATAGTTGTATCATCACGCCTTTCAGCATTCTTAGATGAAGGTATAAATTAAAGCTAATTTGGATTGAAATAAATTCGATATTGAGTTATAATTTTAAACAGCTGGTACGGGGAATAATTAATCTTTCTCATTGTAACCGCCCTGCACGATAGTAAGAACAACTTTCGACGAAATGTGGATTTTCGTCCGCTGGCAGGTTAAACGGACTTAAACAAAAATCAGCAGTATCGAATTACATCCTAAATGAGTCCAAGAAGACTTGAAAAGGCAGCATTGAAATTATTGTTTCCGATGGAGAAAATTTTACTGGAACTTGTAAACAGTATTTCATCACGAATTTTTCAGCGATCAGAGTCTGAAACCTACGCTAAAACGTAAGGTCAGAAAGAAAATGAGGAGCTTCGGAATAACCTGCCCATTCAGAATATGCAACAAGTTACACACAACCAAAAGAGAACCTTCCTATTACAATAACTCGCATTTCCTGTCATCACGCCACACACCTTTACTTTAATTGTACAGAGCCACTTACACGGAACCTTCACTTTCCGCTGTAAAACATTTTATTATCATTTTTTATTTTAGTTTTATTCGTATTTTTATTATTGTCCTTCCTCCGAGGTCCGCCGCGTCTGAGAGACACAGAGAATGAGATGCTGAGAGGCCGAGATGTCCCCTGGACCTGGACAGTAAAGTATTTTGGTTTATCGATAGCGGCGACCATTGTACGGAGTTTATGGAATTGTTTCACATTAACCGCGTTTGTCGGCTTTTGGGCCCATTTGTCGGCGTTATTATGCTAACCGCCAACTACCACTGCTGGGAATAGAAGAACTAATGAATTGTTAAGTTTTTTTACTTTGATTACCTATAAGATTATTTTATTCAACTGTAATCTTACATAAATGTTCTCTGATATTTTAGTTAGGGTCGTGGATTCTTGAGAACGTGTGGTGGGAATCGTCTACGATATTGTCTAGGACAACGTCTATTTAGGCGGTAATAACTTCCCTCAGAACCTATGTCATCTGAGATGCTATGTGGAGGGTCTTTTTGAGGAGAGAAAGGAATGAACATTGGTCTTGAAGAGACCCATGTTGTAGGAATGAGGAAACACAAAGGCCGGCAAATCGTTCCACAGCCGAGCTGGCACGCATTTGGCTTATTTCCCAACTATGCACCGGTGCCGAAGGGATTAATGACGCTAGTTCCTCGGAGCATCTTGAATTGAAATACCGGTAAAACAAGGATAGCATTCCCATCCGTCGCGACGCCTGTGCTCTAAAAATTGCAATGTTAAATTAGGAGAATCTATCAGACGGATCGCCCGTTTCTGCACAGTCAAGGGTTTTCTAAAAAATTAAAAAATAAATATCTGTTCCTGAAGAATGGATCAATAAAATTGAGACAATATAATTATTTTGACTTGCGACTCTCAGACGAAAAATATGTATCTATATATTTAGGCTGTCCAAAATTAACGCAAGATTTGAATTTGCCGCCATTTTTGCAGTGAATTGTTGGCTACCCTGAAAAAAAAAACAAATTTAACAGATGAAAGTTTAGGGCTAGTAAAAATGGAGCGTTACTCGATACAACAACGTGTTTTCAGTCCGTGAAAGATTTCAATTACTGCAAGAGAAATTTTCTGGCCTTGTACTTTCTCGTTTCGATGAACAGAATTGGCCCCCTAGACCATGTGATTTAACACAATTAGGTTTCTTTTTATGGGGTTATTGGACGTCAAAGATCTATGCCAATAAGCCCACAAGCATCTGTGTATTACAGGAGGAAATTAAACGCTGCAGCAAAGAAATTCAGTCACATTTATGCAGAATGGTCAAGGAAAATTTCGACAGAGAGTGCGTGTGTGCCAGCAAAGCCGTGTAGGCTATTTGCCCGATGTATTATTCCATAAATAACCCTATCCTATGTACTTTGTGATTCAATAAAAAAATAACTAAAATCTGTCTTTTTCGTTTAATTCAAATCTTGCGTTAATTTTGGGATAGTGTGTATGTAGGAACAAACGGAAGAAAAAATTTGAGATTATTTTGTTTTTTTTTTTAGTTGTAAGTAAGCATTTATTGGATTTAATTTAATTTTTTAAAATTCTACTAATTCATTTCATTTACCTACTGTTGAAATACTAACCACGCTTGAGGGGTATTTCACCATCCTAAGTTATCAAAATAACTACCCATTAGGTATATTAAATCAATAAGTTCTCGCAACAGATAGAAAACTCGAATAACTTATCTGATATTTAGCCACTGTTCACAGGTTTGAGTACCGAATAGCAAACTTGGAATTTATAAATAAATAAATCGTAAATTTAAAATATACTTTTATCCTAAAGAGCGGCAATATTTCACAAAAACGGCGCTATCCAAATTATCTGTTGATTATTGAAATGAAACTTCTTTAGCGCCGTTGTGATTTGAAAATCAATGAAAATGAAAAATAGCGACACTAAAAAGAGACAAACACATCAATAGAATTTAGCCTGCGAGAGAATGATATAGTATTATCAATTGAAAATTCTTCTGATTGTTTAACTCTAGGAACTTAAATAAACTTTATGAATGGTGCATCGTAAACAAATTAAATCTTAATATCAACAAATACCAAACAATCAGTTTCCGTAGATCTAAAACCCCTTTGTTATTCGACTACTCAATTAACAATGCCACTCTAAAAAGAGTCTTTGAATTCAATTACTTAGATTTATCCTCCGAATCGCTCAAGACTAAAAAATCATAAAATTAGTATGCACATCTCTGGTTAGAAGTCAGGATGAATACAATTCAAGCATTTGGTGTCCTCATTTCAACTCTCATTGTTTACAAACTGAAGAAATTATAAATAAATTTTTAAGTTTTATTAATTTCAAGATTGGTATTCCTATTGAAATCAATTATGTCAATTTACGCAGTACACCATCGAAATTATCTGAAAGGCGAAAAATATTTGATCCCATTTTATTACATAAAATTGTTCATTCAAGGTTGGACTGCCCTGATGCTACAAATTTGTTATCTATGCATATACCTACCTGCAAAATGCAAAATAACTTCGCTATGAATTCTGTGACAGAAATAATACATATGTTGGGCAATGAACTAACTGATGTCGCTGATATATATAATTTAAACTTCGACACATTTAAAGCCGAATTAGTCCACCACTTTTTAGATGTAAATGATGAATGAGAAAGCATTTAATTTATTACGATTTTCTTTTGTTTTTTTTATTGTTTGTACTCTAGAAGCGTACAACGAGTAATTAAGTAAAAATTAATCTTTTTTTTTTTGTTTTGTTGCTCGTAGGAATGTGAATTATACCTACGAGTTCTCTAAAGTCAACCATGTGGATTGAGTTTATGCTTTATTTACATATTTTGAATTATGTTATACTGTTGTTATAAATTAAATTTGTATTCGGTATGTAACAGCCACAATAAGGCGTCAATAAATAAATAAATAAAATAATCGTCTCCTCTTTGTGCAGTGCTTCGTAGTCTCCCTAATCTTGTCTACTTTAGTTTTCTGTAAGTTTCATTTGTACCACGTATGAATTGCGCACTCTGATTTTTTTGATTATTAAACGTTAGCCTGGGAAAAGTAATTTTAACAGCCATGAAGAGGATGGTGAAATTCTCCCTTAAACTGATATTAAAAAGGTATCTATATAATACTAGGTAAGTAGTTAAGTTAAGTAAAAGAGAGAGGAAAAGATTGCGGAAGCAGAGATAAGGGTAACGAAATAAGTGAAACACTGGCGTGTATAGGAAAAAAATAAGACCAGGAATTAACTGGTAACTAAAAAATTTATCAATCTGTTCATTTGCTACCCGATATTGCATTAGAATAGATTTTTCTACATGTATCACATACAAAGCATTATTTTTAAGATATTTTTCTTGAGCTGTAACACTAGCCCAGTCTATTGTTTTAGTTACTCCTAAATCTCGAGAACAACTTACAACACAATACCGAATAGACAGCTGAAGATGGTATATAGATAAGGTAAGACGTTAATTTAAGCAAGATGCCAGGAAAGTATCTATTTAATAGCCTATTATTGGGAATCTTATGGCATCGATGGGTACACAAGGTGATGGCTGTAGAAGCCAGGAGAGCTGAAGAACAGGAGAGCAGAAGAAAAGAAGAGATCGCGGATCGCAGTGAATCTGCACAACATACAAATGGGTAAACATTAACCGCTTGTAACAAGCTTTACAAGTGTTAGCCGCCACTTAACCCGCAAGTAAACACGCAAGTTATAAACAAATTTGAATTTTCAAGGCTATTTAATATATATTTTTTTTATTATACAAAATCATTATATTTATTGTACAAAATTATTATTGCAAAATCACTTTAAAAAAATATTGGTTAAAGTGGGTCTCGCTGGGTGCCTACCCGGGCTCCCCTCCACTTTCACATTTTTACATCAATGGAATAAAAATATGTAAATGCAATGGACTGTACTAAAATTAAATTAAATGAGAATAATGAATTTGAACGAAATATCAAGACATACAATACTAATTAATTAAAGTATTAGAGGTGTTGGATGTTGTGTGCTGTGATTGTTCTATTTTATATTTAAATTCATTTAGCACTGAACACTTTTACTTATCATTTATTCTAATCTCGATGTGTAGAGCCTCTTACCTTAAACTTTCGTGTCTACGCCACCTATTACTAAAATATTTCTATGAATTGTCTGTCTATAATCTATTTTGTCTTTGGCCGCGTAAACTTTCAATTTTAATATTTATAAAATGGCTTGATGTCATTTCGCATGTCATTCTTTTTCCTAAACTCTGCTTGTTTCCCTTGAAATCAAGTCGTCTGTCGCTTCTGCTAAACTTTAATTAGTCTAAATTATTGTCGCCAGTCAAGTGCTCAGACCAGAATGTCTCTGTAAAATTATTCAACAGAATAAACAGTTACAAATATCCAGTACAAAACACAAGTGTTTTTACTACACAAAGGATAACCTCAAACCACCTCAAACTCTCTCATCTCACTGTACGGTTCCTCGGTGTGGAACAGAAGGAAGTCTATAAGGCAGCTCAACATACACCCTGACTGCAGACTATCTGGAGACCATAGCCTGGACCCTGCGCAAGAGGAAGTAATATAAAAACGAGTGTGCTTTAGACCACACGACTGAAGTAAAACTTCTGCTCCATCTATATGAGCGAAAGAAGAGAGAAAGAAAATGTGCGCGCGCACTGCTCTCTCTTGCTCCTATAGTGTGATACAGACAATAGGCCTGCACTGTGTCTTAGATATACGAAACGTAACTGGCTATCAGAGAAAGAGAGAAAGAAAATGTGTGCACGCACCTCTCTCTCTTGCCCCTACAGTAATATACGAAACGTAAATCTCTCTCTTTCTATCTTCACTAACTTATATCTCACTCACAACTACCGTTCGCCTCACTTTTCGTAACGTTCTCGCCACGCATTCGCCAGCTTACTCCCCAAGTCAAGCTTGTGTGAAGAAGTTTTACTTAAAAAATTAGACAACATGTACGTAACTCGGAGTTTTTTTCTTTTCTTTTAATCTTTTAAATATGCGTTAAGAAAATTAAGTTCTTAGTTGGTAGTTCTTGGCCGAAGTATGACGCCGAATTAGCTCAGTGGTTAGAGCAGAGCCCCAGCAAGGCAAATGTCCTGGGTTCAATTCCTAGATGCGACTTAATATTTTTTCTGATTTTTCTGTTTCAAATTTTCGTTTGAGAGTCGCTAATATTATCTTCAATGATTAAATATTACAATTTGAGGTTTTACTCAAAGTTAGTAAAAAAAACCGTTAACACTTTTATTATTTATTCTTCTTCTTTGTGTGCCGCATCAGGTTCCCCCGACGTTGGCGATCACTCTTGAAAATGTCTCTCTGTCTTGCGCTGCCCGGATTACTAGTCATTAACTTTCGAAATTATCTAAAATATCTGAAGCCAGCCAGTTTTGTCAAAAAGTTTTCACCACTATGTTAAGATTTTTTTTTGAAAAGCATAAAACAACAGAATTGCCACTGATACGGAATTAAACATTTAGATAAACCCATTAAAACTTTACTCGTGATGGAGGTAAAATTGAATCGTAAATAGTGCGCCCCACGGTTGAATTTGGCAGTGTAATGTCCACTACTACTGCTGTCTTCGTGAAGGCAGTTACCAGATTGGATATGTGGACCAACAATTATATGGGCGAATATTGGTGTAGGTAGTACACTAGTAAAGATGTAACTGGTTACTGTAGGTATTTATTAGGAGAGCTGCCAAATGCAAGAGAGCAGTAGTAGTGGACATTACAACTGGCGCAGCCACGGAAATTAAAGAACCTGAAGGCGAAAATTAAATGAAGTGAAGATTAAGGAAGAGCGCAGTGTGCGACAATAGGAAAAAATTGTTGCATGGAAGAAGACGCCACCTCATGTGTCTACAATCTAAGACGAGCATTAGAGCCTGCATCCGCAGAATACTGAGGGAGCATTTGGCGTTGGCATGTTAGCATTGCATGCAGGAAGAAGAAGACGGTGACAAGAGACAAGACAACCATCTGCGGAAGGAGCCGGAATCTGGGGCAAGGGCTCAGATTCTGTCGCTGCAGCTATTCAAGCGGGACCGGACAAAGGGCTGGATTCTGTAGCTGCAGGGAGACGGACACGGGCGATCAGCGGTCGAAAGAGACGGCTGGTGTCGGAGATCCGGAAGCTGTGTGGGGAGTCACTTTGGAGCGGCGAGGTCGGTTCTGGAGCGGATTCACCCGGAAGCGCTGAGATAAGTTTTCTAATCAAAATTTGTTTCAGCTCTTATTCCCGATGGAGGCGATTTGTAAAAGACAGGCAAAATTACAGGCAGCCACCTCTGGTCTGGAGCTCCAAAATACCTGAAAAATACCCTCGACTCTGTGCAGAAACGGGCGATCCGTTTGATAGATTCTCCCATCTTAACAGACGGATTGCAATCTTTAGAGCACAGGCGTCGGGTGGGAATGCTATCCTTGTTCTACCGGTATTACAATGGAAGATGCTCCGAGGAACTAGCATCATTGATCCCTTCGGCACCGGTGCATAGTCGGGAAACACGCCAAACGCGTGCCCAACATTTGTACACAGTTGACATTTGTCACATGAGATCGGGTCGTTTCTTCGACTCGTTCTTGTGTTCAACAGCTCGGCTGTGGAATGATTTGCCGGCCTCTGTATTTCCTCCTTCCTACAACATGGGTCTCTTCAAGACCAATGTTCATTCCTTCCTCTCCTCAAAAAGACCCTCCACACAGCAGCATCCCAGATGACATAGGCCCTGAGGGAAATTATTTTCCTCAGGGCCTCCTGTGTGGAGTTAATGTAAAAAAAAAATATATATTTCACTTTTCTATGTATATATTTTGCTGTTTGAGAATACAAATAAAAATGACTTGAGATATTATTATTTTGGTCACCATGAAACAGGGAGCCGCCTAGTATGGTGATTTAATGTATCTAATATATGTAAATGTCTAAATTATGTAACATGTATTTTATAAATAAATAAAAAAAAATGTACCTTCTTGGTATTATAATATCAGTGTTCGGTTATTTAGTGTTAAGAACATACAAAAGTATCCGAGGACGTCTGATTGACTTCACAATAGAAGTACAGTGCTTTCCACATAGGGGTGGAGTCATGAATCAAGATTCCCTTCCAGAGGCCCTATTGTTCGGGTGGACAATGACTACCCAGTACCCTTACCCCTCGCTGTCCACCGCCAAGGCTATCGGAGGAGGCTTCTCGGGACTTTGTTCAGGGACCTGCAGGCTTGATGAGTTTGAGGAACCGCGGCAAAATAATGAAAGGGATTATTTATTTGCAGCCACTATTGGCCATATACTAAAACACCTAACAACTTACATTATACTACCGTCAATAGCGAAAAACGTCCCGGACGCGTCTATCAAAAACAAAGGCATTCGCGAATCTCGGCTTGGACGGGTCACATCTCTGCACCATTTTTTTTGCTTGAAAACAAAATTGTTTTTAAAAAAAGAAACGCGTTTCCGACAAATAATTAAAATAAATTTCGAAAAAAAAATATTATGGGAAAGTACTACATAGCTCGCGTGAATTATTGACATATCAGTTCAAATTTTGAAAATGACTCAGAATGAATTTATTGAACAATAATTAAAATCACAGGCACATTACCGAAATTAATGTTTTTATTAGAGATCCGTGAAAATCACGGTTGTACAGGATGTTCACGGATATAGTTGACTTATTTTAACCAGTGATTCCTGACATTATTTTGAGTAATAAAAGCAAAAAAAAAAATTGGGTGTGTGGTGACATTTTTGGTGTTTTTATGTTAACGAAAAACATTTAAAAAATCGCTGGTTATTAGAGGGTTAGGGGCGGGGTGAGGGGTTGGGCGGTGATGTTTGTTTTTTTTTATATTGTTTGTCTTTAATAAAAAATAAATCAATAAAGTCACATTTTTTGGTCCAAATAATGTCAGGAATCATTGGTTGGAGTAAGTCAGATACATAAATAATAAATTATATTATAAATACTCTTTCGGGAAGTAGCTGTAACTCCGGTTCAATGATCCCTAGGACAAGTTAGTGGCAGCGTCATTTTCGAAATTGTAAGCGCACCTTTAATTTATCTATTTTTTTATTGTTGTTTTAAAATTTGAAAATGATTTATTGAGAATTTAGACCATCCGTGATTTCACGGGTCGATAATTTAATTAATAAATAAAATAAAGGTCCCGAGGTGATCCTGTTACCAGGAACAAAGTACCAGGAGCGCAGAAATGTGGTTGGGTAATTTTTGTTAATTTCCGCAGTGGCGCCAATCATCGTACATAAAAAATATACACACAACATAATTGTAAATATAGGTACCTACATCGAAACGTGAACCTGCCAACAAGAACAAAATACCAGGAGCATAGAAATACGATTAGGTATTTTAATTTGGTTAAGTATAATTATGAACATTTATTACTCCGTGAAAATAATTGTTGAAAACCATCCAACGAGGGAAATTGAAACCTTGAAAAATTAAAAAAAAAGTTTTATTTTTATTTTTCAAGGGTCTGCGCTTGTATGCTATTAACTTTACAATTTAGATTTACTCTGGCATCAGTTTTTAACGTACAACCAAGTACATTTGTAAAGCCAAGAAAGTTATGTTTTTATACTGGGACGTATTTAACGACTCATTTTATCAAATGTCTCCAGTTTTGCCGATTATCACCTCAGCCGTTTAAAGCCGACAGATATATTCAAGTTATCAACACATCTATTAGGGAACGTACCCATACTACGTGACCAACTTTTTTCAATATCGATAATTGACGACTTTTGTTATTATTTTCCAACCAAGAATATTATTATCTATAATATAAAAATGAATCGCTAAATGTGTTGGTAAGCGCAAATCTCGAGATCAGCTGAACCGATTTCGCTAATTCTTTTTTTAGAATATTCCTTAAAGTACGAGGATGGTTCTTACGGAGAGAAAAATTAAGAAAATTGCGCAGAAAATTGGATAATTTCAGAAAACATGAGCATGTTTGACAGTTCACGTGTTTGAGAATGACATTTTGCAAAAATTGATTGTTCAATCAGGATTCTATTTTTGAAAATATCTTTAATAAATTTATTTAAAGTAGATACTCCCCTAATAGTTTTAATCGAATCAAGAATTTTAGATATTTTAAATAGGTACCTATGTTAGGTACCAAATTTAATATACATGAAGAATGGAAATTTGAATAAACATTGTAAAAGGTGGCACACGGGTTGTTTAATAAGTGAATGTACTGGGATTGAATATATGGAACGCGGGAGGAGAGTTGACGGGACGAGGGAGCGGGAAAGGGAAGAGGGAAGGCGGGGAAGGTGGAAGGGGAACGCGGGAGGGGAAGGGGACGTGTGAGGGGGGAGGGGGGTTCGCGGGACGGGGGAAGGGGGGGAGTGGAGTGGGGAGAGGGAAGGTGGAAGTGACGGAGTGGGAACGCGAGAGGGTAAGAGGACGCAGGAGAAGAAGGGGAGGCGGAAGGGGAACGGGAAGAACGGGAAGGGACACTCAGGGAGAAACAATATCTTTATTAAATGGCATAGCAACGCATGCCGGGACCAGCTAGTAATATGATAAAAATACTAGTCCATACCCTACCCACTTGAAAACATTTGTTAAAGTCTGACTGAGAAATGAGTCTCGATTATAAGTGGTAAATACATGAAAATTTCACAAGCAATCATAGAATTCCAGATATTTTGTACAAATATCATCATAAATATCTATAATAATTATAAATTATTTCTGTTCTTCGTTACCAAATACCTCACAACAGGTATATTTACATAGTAAGGTATGTAGGTTTGGTTAACTTAATAGTATTTTTGTTTTGATTATGTTAATGTTGACTAATTATCTACAGCATATTAATTTGTTTATACCTGTATGACCTACCTATAATAAGTGTACATATTTGTACACAGTGTGTGATATACACCAGCTTCTTATTACATAATATTTATTTGTAAAATTGTGAAAGAATTAGAATGTAGATATATTTCGAGAAAGTTTATGTTAAATGGGAAGACAGGATACCTGAATGTTTATAATAAGGAGTAAGATACCATATTATTAATGTAATAGAGAACTGAATACTGCATCTTCTTCGTCTTCTCTATAAATCTATATATAAATCTATATAAATAAAAATGAATACCCGAAATGTATGTACGCGCATAACTCCCGAACGACTGCACCAAATTGGATAATTCTTTTATTGTTGTGTTCGTTATTGTCAGGACAAGGTTTGTATAAAACTATTGGTGAGCTCTGGCATTATGAAATTTGCATAAAAAAATTGCAATAGGTGGCACGCGAGCTGTTTTAAAACTGAATGTATCAGGACTGCGGGAGTATGGAATGCGGGAGCGGGGAGAGGGGAGGGGAGAGGGGGAACTCGGGAGGGGGGTTCGCGGGACGGGTGAAAGGGGAGTGGAGTTGGGAGATGGAAGGTTGAGGAGGCGGAGTGGGAATGCGAGAGGGGAAAGGGATGCGGGATAGGAAGGGAAGGCGGAAGGGGAACGGGATAATAGGAAAGGACACGCAGGGAGAAACAATTTCTTTATTAAATGGCATAGCAACGCATGCCGGGAACCAGCTAGTTTGAATATAAATTCTAAAAAAATAATTTAAACGAGGCTAGCACAAGGAAGTTTTAACATCAGCAACTGACCGTTCTTTTAAGTTAGATATTGGTTGAAAAAAATGAAAAAGGAATATTGCTTAACTAATCTTTTTCGTTTCTCTATTATCTCAATATCATTTTAAATCATTTACCCTCGTTTAAATAGCCCACTACCTTTATCTTACTTTTCACTTAGTATTAACACTACTCAAACCTCAAATAATATAAAGATGATATATCTGTAATGAAAGAGAACGTTATGTTTTTTAGCAATAATTATAGCAAAAATATCACAAAAATAAATTTTTTTAAATTTGAAAATTTTCTTATGCATAATAATAATATCTAATATTTCAAGCAATCTGTCAGATCGCTTAGAATCACTTAAGTGTAACATTTGTCATGTCTCGGCGTGAGTACGCCCTGATTGCCACCTGGCCATACTCTGCCATACACTGCCATACAGCCTCCGCCACCGATCAATCAAAGCTGCCGTTTTACATATTGTAAAGTGTAAAGTCTGCAGAGCCGCAGGTGTATTGGGGAGGGCGGGAGGTGGCTCCTTGTAACTTGAAAAACTGGAAGCTCGCAATACCCTTTGGGGTTCGAATTAGTTTTGTTTGAGATTCTTGCGAGGCGTGAACTCGTGTAATATTACACTCATTCGCATTCGACTATTCTGGATCGAAGTATGTATGAAGAATGAGTTAATGATAAATGTAAGCAAGTCTAAAGTCATGGTGTTTGAAAAAGAGAGTAAGAAACCGTGTTCAACATAGTTGTGAAGGAAGAATACTTGGAGCAGGTGGGAAAGTTTGCGTATCTGGGAAGTATTTTTACGAGAAATGGGAAGGCTGATAAAGGAATTGAAAGAAGGGTAAAAGCAGATGACTCCATCAATGAAGGATTGAATGCCGTTGGAGCTAACCAAAATCTGTCCAAAGAAACGAAGCTGAAGTGTTGTACAACAATGAAGTGCTGGTAAATACCCTGATGTATGGCAGTGAGGCATGGAACTGGCAGACGAAGGATTAAAGTAGAATGCTATAAAAATGATATCCCTGAGGCGCACATGTAGTAAAACCAAGTAAGATCGTGAGAGATGTGGAGATCCGCAAAGAGTTCACGGATAATCAAGAAAGAAAAAAAGTTCAGGAAAGTGACCATGATGATTTTGGAGCGATTGAACGAAGAAAGGAGTGTAAGGAGAAAGTATGACCCAAATGTGAATGGTAAAAGAAGTCGGGGACGCTTGAGGAAGACATAGCACAATTCAGTGAATCAAATACTTGAGTCGGGCCATGTCAAGAGTCAGAATAATAGAAGAGTATGTATGAGACGATGTATGAATGTGAATGGCAAGGAGTGTGTACAAGACCGGGTTATTTGGTGGTCCGCTCTCTGTGGGGAAACAGCGCGATGGTTAGAGGTAGTCTTTTTGTTTTATACTTTGCTGGACCTCAGTGCAGCTTGTTATTGAGAGTTGACAATACTAAAGACATCTGAGAGAGGTCTAGGTCCTAAGAATAATAAGAAAACCACGACATCTTGGTAAGCACCGTTAGAAAGTAGATTACATCGTATTTAAATTAAAGAAAGTACACAATAATAAATTATTTATTTTCAATTGAACGTAAAACGTGAATCTTACAAGAAAATAAAAACTTTGCCTTGGAGTAATCTAAGATAGGTGATCTCCTAACCGGGGTAAAAGGAAAACAGCCGCTATTATTAATGATTTTTAAAAAAATAAATTTCTTGCAAATTACAAAGTAAACCATTTAATAAAATTTAACGAAATTACATGTAATACTTGCAAGAAAAAAGATACAAATATTTAAGGAAGGTGTGACGTATGTGTATGAGGGTGACGGCATGAGAGCGAGATAGCGAGTATGGGAAGTATAAAAGGGATGTACCGCTATTGAGCGCTCTCTCCATATTAATCTGGCAACCAATAAACATTGTAACATTAACAGATGTTATTACTACCCGATCCCAAGACATCACAGTTGGCGCAGCTCGGTAGTTCGTAAATTTTTACGTAAATTGGAAGAATCTACGCGGTAGATTTCGGGATCTGACGGATTGTTGTCAGGATTGCAGGAAGCGATCGCAGGAAGCGATCGCATTAAGAAGAAATGAGAGCAGCCACACGCAATTATTCGCGTGTGTGGGACGGACAAATTACAAATTATTGTCGTTCGGGTACACCGTGTAACGGGGTACAAAAGGACCGGATCAAGGATCGGGTCAAGGACTGGATCATCGTGTGGATTAGCCGGGAACCAGGACTTGGTTTCCGTCGCTGCAGTCTGGGAAGGAAGACCTCGGAGTAGGGATTGGATCCGCAGCTGTCGGGAGACGGAGCCAGACGGGGACGGTGATCTACAGCTCTGGGTGGCGTGCACGTGGAACGTGGAACGTGGACCTCGGAGTGTAGCCTTCTTGGAAGTGCTGAGATAAGTAGTCTTGATTATTTTGTTTCAGCTCTTCCCCCAATGGAGGGTGTTTGTAAAAATTTGGGGACGTTCTGTTACAGAACGGGAAACTGGTCATTGTTCAAGGAACGACTGGATCAGGCCCTCATTTTACATGATGACAAAGTGTTATCACAAGAACGCAAAAGAGCATTTTTGCTGAGTTGCCTCACCGAAGAAACTTTCTCTTTATTATGTGATCTATGTTTCCCTAAAAAGGTTTCTGTTTGTTCTTTTGATGATTTATGTAAATTATTTGATTCACATTGCAAACCTATTCAAAATATTTTCGAGTCGCGTGAGTTATTTTATAAGTGTAAACAGCTAGCTAACGAATCTATTAAAGATTACGCTGCTAGGTTGAGAGGACTGAGTTTGACGTGCAATTTTGAATTAAGGCTGGAATCTTGTTTAAAAGACATATTCATTATTGGAATTTTCAATGAAAAATTGAAACATAAGTTGTTCGTTGAGGGGGTAAATACTTCTTTTTCGGAATGCATTCAGTTAGCAGCTTCATGGGAACATGTTGTTAATTTTAAAAAAGTTGATACGAATTTAAATGTTGTGCATAAGGATAGTAATGTTGTCCGTAAATCCAGGTCGGATAGTCCGATCAGATTTAAAAGTGCAGTGCGTAGTAAGACGCCAGTAAATATTGCATTAAAAAAATGTTTTTTGTGCGGAAAAACGAATCATTTGCAGAAAGATTGTTGGAAGAATATTTTTTGTAATCGGTGCAATAAATCGGGTCATCCTAGTAATGTGTGTAAAAACAGTAAAATTAATGTAGGTAATAAGAATAAACGATTAAATACGGTTTTTATGTTGCATGACGGCACGGGGCCGGAACCGATATTCGTAGATCTCATTATTGGTAACACTGTTCTGCGAGCGATTGTTGACACCGGCGCTGAGATTAATGCAATTCCATATGAAGTGTATTTAAAAGATTTTGTTTCTTGTAAATTGGAAAGATGCGATATTCAATTGTCAGGATATGACGGGAAACGGTTAAATATTGTAGGTAAAGTTAATTTAAGTGTGTTATTTTTAAATAAAAGTGTAGATACGCAGTTTATAATAATTAAAAACGGTAATTCTACGATTGTTGGTAGAAATTTTTTACAAGTTTTCGGTATCGGTTTAAGTGGAATAAATTCGGTAAATACCAGTGAGACTAGTTGTGATAATCAATTAAATTTTCGTGATAGTTTAAAGAAAAAATATGCTCATGTGTTTTCAGAAAAATCGGGTAGGCTTATAGGTTATGAAGCTAACATCGAAGTTATTTCGGAGTTCAGGCCAAAGTTTGTGAATCCAAGATCGTTACCTTTTAGTTTACGTGGAAAGGTAGAGGAGGAATTAAATAAGATGTTACGTGAAGATATAATTGAAAACGTAGAAATAAGTGATATGGCTAGTCCGATTGTTGTTGTAAAAAAGAAAGACGGTTCAATTAGAATTTGTACTGATTTTAAAACCACATTAAACCCTATGTTAGCGAAGTTGAAATATCCATTGCCTCGTATAGAAGATTTAATTTCATCTTTAAATGGTGCGAAATTTTTTGCGAAAATAGATTTGCGTAATGCTTTTGGTCAGATTTCGTTAAACGAGAAGTCGAGAAAATTATGTGTGATAAGTACGCATGTGGGTTTATTCAGGTATAAAGTGTTGCCTTTCGGTTTGACCACAAGCCCGGCTATATTTATGCAAGTTATTCAGGCGGTAGTAGGTAGACTTCGTAACGTTCGTATATTTCTAGATGATATTTTGTTGTTTGGAAATTCTGAAGAGGAATTATTCTCTATTTGTGAATCTGTACTTAGCAAGTTAAGTGATTGTGGATTAACTATTAATGAAAATAAGTGTTCTTTTCTAGAAACTGAGATAGAATATTTAGGTTTTTAAATTTCGCGGAAAGGAGTTATGCCTTTAGAAAACAAAATCTGTGCGATTACTCAAATGGCAGTACCGAAAAATGTTTCAGAACTTAGGAGTTTACTTGGGGTTATTTCATATTATAGAGCTTTTGTTCATAATATTTCAGGTATTTTGTCTCCATTGTATAACTTGTTAAAAAGGGGAGTAAAATATGTGTGGTCTGAGGAATGTAATATTGCGTTTGAGCGAGTTAAGAAACTGCTGACGTCAGATAATATTTTAGTGCATTTTGATCCTAATTTACCAATTAAACTTATTTCAGACGCATCTGAAAAAGCGTTATCAGCGGTGATTTGCCATGTATATGATAATGGTTTAGAGAGACCTATCGCATTTGCTAGCCGATTATTGTCAGAAACAGAATTAAAGTACTCTATTTTAGATAAGGAAGCGTGTGCTATAATTTTTGGGTTGAAGAAATTCTTTCAGTATTTATACGGCAATAAATTTGTTTTGGCTTGCGACAATAAATCGTTAGTACACATTTTGAACACGGATAAGCAAGTACCTGTTTTGGCCGCTAACCGTCTGCAGAGGTACGCCCTAATACTCCAGACTTTTGACTATAGTATAGAGCATATTAAGTCAGGTGATAACAAAGCGGATTTCTTATCACGAATGCCGATTAATAATAAGGATAATTTAGTTGTGTGTAGCGACGATATTGATGCTAGCGATTATTTTTTAAATTATATTGATTCTTTAAACGTGAATACGGTTGAGTCAGAGTTTGTGAACATAATCGAGTCAGAAACAACATTAAATGCGGAAACGATGAAACAGTTTTCGATTAATGATGTAAATATAGCGAGCATTATCGAGTTCACAGCAAATGGTTGGCCGGATAAAAAGTTCTTAAAGGATGATTTATTGAAATTCTGGTATTTTAGGGATAAATTATCGACTTATAATTCATGTTTATTTTATAATAATAAATTTGTAGTTCCAAGGGAATTAAGGGAAATTATATTGAATTTTTTACATCAATCACATTTAGGCATTGTAAAATCGAAAAGTCTTGCTCGAAATTATTTTTTTTGGCTCGGAATGAACAATGATATAGAAGTAACTGTGAAACAGTGTGCTCGTTGCATGGAATGTTTACCTTCTCCATGTAAAGTTGAGTTGGCACCTTGGCCAATAAATGGTTTAATCTGGAGTAGATTGCATATTGACTTCATGGGACCGTTGGGAGGTCATAATTTTTTAATTATTGTTGATGCAACTACAAAATGGATAGACTGTCATGTTGTAAATAAGGTAGATTCGTTTTGTACAATAAAAGTTTTGAAAAGATTATTTTCTATGTTCGGAATCCCGGAACAAATTGTAAGTGACAATGGTACAGCTTTCACATCGTCAGTTTTTAAGGAATTTTGTCATAATTATAATATAGAATCATTGACTTCAGCTGTACAGCATCCTGCTTCTAACGGTTTAGCTGAAAATGGGGTTAAAACAGTGAAGAATTTTTTGAAAAAAATTATGGTAAATAATAAATTTCCTACTGATTTTGAAGATAAACTTTTGACGTTTTTAGTTGATATTAGAAATACGCCTTCAATGTCTACGGGCATTGAGCCTAGTACATTAATGTTGGGTAGGAAGATTAGATCAATTTTTAATACGATTATTCCAATAGTGGATAATGTTGAGAGTCAAGGTTTTAAAGGAATTGACAACACGGTTAAAAACAAAATGTTATTGAGCCAGCATAAACAGAAAAAGTATTATAGAGGAAGAAAATTTAAAAAGTACTTTGAGGTTGGTTCTAAAGTTTTAACCAGGGATTTAAGAAGTAATGATAATAAATGGATTTTAGGAAAAATTTTTAAAAGATTGGGGAATAGGATTTATTTAGTTAAAATTATGTCTACGGGACAAATTTGGAAACGTCACCATGATCAGATTTCAGAGAGGAAGGTTAGGTGGGGGGAGTGTGACAGGTCTGATGATTTGCTGGACCTGGGTCCACTCTCGGATGTGGACATGACCAAATTTCCTAATTCCTCTAATTTTTGCAGGTCACCTACACCATGGGAGGGGAGGTTACGCCCTCGAGGTCAACGCCCACGCTACACGTGAAGAACAAGAATAATTACATATACTATGGAATGGAAATATTTAGATGTTTTGTTTTGTATAAATTTGTGAATAAAGAAATGTATGTAATTAGGTTTTAAGTGTGGGGGTGTGACGTATGTGTATGAGGGTGACGGCATGAGAGCGAGATAGCGAGTATGGGAAGTATAAAAGGGATGTACCGCTATTGAGCGCTCTCTCCATATTAATCTGGCAACCAATAAACATTGTAACATTAACAGATGTTATTACTACCCGATCCCAAGACATCACAGAAGGTGAGCAGTTTTTTTATTTTTTAAATTTATTAAAAAACCAAAAAAATCAGGAGCGGTGAAGAGAGAGAGGAGAGATTCGTTTATGCATAAATTGAATTCTTCTTTTGAATCTCTCGTCACTAAAAATCTCACGCAAAATATACCTATAACGGAAACGATTTGGTTCAGAAGTAATAAAATATTTCTCCCCGCATTGGCAGGTTGTTCATAAAGGCGGGTTGTTCATAAATACGAGGCTTTCTAGGATAGTCATCACGGGTCCTTTAAAAATTATATCCATCAATTTAAAAATGCAAAATACGTCCTTAAATCCGCATTACAAAAGAAAAATGTAATAATTGTTAAAAGCTTCTCCAACGAAATTTGAATCGTGCACAATGCACGGGGGTTTAGAATAACCTGTGGTTATTCCTTACTAAATGAAACGCTTATGGATTTCGATAGAATTATGCCCAATCACCAAACAAGATCCGGTATACACAATTAAGCAATACTCACTGTTGTGTCTCGTAGCTTGATCTTCATTCGACGGCGGTCATAGGTGTATCCAAGGTGTACGATAAGATTGTTCGATTATTATAACCACGATATAGTTTGAGTCACGATAGGATGAAGCGGTTCACACGAAGCATTTGGTAAAGACGGCGATATAATACTTCACATTACACGCTTCCGATTGATAGAAAATAACATTTCAACGTCGAGCGAAATGTCACGTTACGTTTTGTTTCGATGGTTGTTGATAGACTGGCGATATAGCGGTACTTGACTTAGTCCACCGTATAGGTAAGTACACTTAATGTGCGGAACTCCAACTTCTGAATTCCTCCGATCTGCATGGTAAATTGGAACACAAATACCTACGTATGAAATCCATCAGCGTTATGAAACAGACAGTATTTATTTATTTATATTAAAATAGGCCTATTTCGGCCTTTACAAAATGAGGTGTACACTTTGTGGAACAGAAATTAGGTTGAAAAAAAAAGGTGCTAATTTAATTTTGTAGAACGTTTTTATAGCCTGCTTATTATTATATTTCGTATAAAGTTTTTTTTTTGTTTAATTAAAGAAGACAATATTAGCGAAAATAAATCAAAATCTGGAAATAGAAAAATCATAAAAAACATATTTGCACCTCTGGGACACGAACTCAGGACCTTTCGCTTTCCGGGTAAATGCGCTAAGGTGTCGATATCCGATTCGGTCATTTTAAACTTTATCATACTTCGACTAAGAACCACCCACATTATCTTAATTTTCTTAACGCATATTTTTATTGGCTGCTATATTTTATGATCTGAATTTTCTGCTTTCAGATTTTCAATTGTTAGTAAATGTTAATAAAGTTAAAATAAAAATAAAAATATTCTTCCAAGACGCAGAAAAATCAATAGATGTCGCATATTAAATAAAATGTATAAAGATTTATCCAGACACCGTCTAGATAGCGGTTCCATGACAGTTCATCCTGCGACAATTCATCCGGCGACAGTTCATCCTGCGACAGTTCATCCGGCCGACAGTTCATCCTGCCGACAGTTCATCCTGCCGACAGTTCATCCCGCCGACAATTCATCCGGCGACAATTCATCCTGCCTGATCATTTAGAAGATTTTTTCTTCAAGTAAATATGCAAAGAGGATATACGGCCGTACAACCAAAATCGATATACTTATATCTGAAGGCATCTTGAGTGGATATCCGCTGTAAAAATATTTTTACTAACAATAATTTTGACTCTCGACAACCTAACGTAACCTAACCTTACCTAACCTAACCTAACCTTGCAGCAGTTTGGGCAAGTACTGGCCTGATTTAGACGGAGTTTCTAGCCACGCGGGTACCGGATGAATTTGACAGCCGTAAATGTACAGGCGCTGGTAGAGGGCGAATCGAGATGAAGTTTCGATACGTTCGTCAGTTGGTTCTGGGGAGTTTCATGGTGTGGACAGCTGAACTTCAAGCCGCCAAAGGTCATGGCCAATACACGCGTGAGCGAATTAATATTTAATAATGAATCATCACGAGATATTTAGCTTAACTTTGGTATTTTATTATCCTTAGCATTTAATTTAAATCCTTATAAATATGTTCGGTTATCCGTACAGGCGCCCTTCAGGATTTACAAATATTATTCTTCCTTTTATTGAGACCCACATGTTCCGAGATAATAGTTTTCACATTAATTGACTTACCTATGGTAATCAACCACCCCTGGTAGATTTAAATCAATTTAATCATGCTCTACCCTTAATTGTTTGAAAGTATTTAAATAAATGTTGCATTTTTGTTACTGGTATAATCCGTCTTTTCTTACACTAATCTACCCACATGTCTGCACTTGTTTCTATTTTGAATACAGAGTAATATTGAGAGTATTTGGATGGCGGTGATAAGTAAAGATAGAGATATAGGTAAATATTACGTTACAATCTGGGCCCAACGTTATAAAAGAACTTAATGTGGCGTCTCGGACATGTGCTCGTCTATTTTATTGTTCTTTCACTTGTATTATCTCGTGATGATTTGTTGTTCGTCATGTGTGTTGTGGTCAATGGCGGCTTGTTGAACACCTGCATAGACACGTGTCTCCCGGTAGTTTTTAAGTTTACAATTTTGCTTTGCTAAGGAACCAACTCACCGGCGTTTTTTTTGCGCTTTTCAAACGTCTCCAGTCATCTGGCGACATTTTATTTATAATTTTATCTTGAGATGCATGGGAAATATTTCCGAGTATTGGTGTAACATCTTGTGTTGTCGCATGTTCTAATAACCTTTTGTTTTATAATCCCTTTGTAGTTAGGTTATGGAATATACAATTGTCACAAGGAGTAAAGCAGATACAATCAACATGGCGAAACCTGGTGATAACTTAGCTGCATCGATTCCCGTTTCGTCCCCTTTGTCGGTTCCTGTTCACAAGTGGAACATTACGTTTGACGGCTCAGCTGGCGTACACGATTTTATAGAGAGGATCGAAGAGCTCGCACTAGCTCGAAATGTGAGTAAAGTTTCACTTTTTACATCTGCTGTTGAATTGTTTTCTGGTGATGCACTCTTATGGTACAGAGTAAATCGCTCCTCATTTGCATCATGGTCTGACATCGTCGTGGCTCTGAAAGAGGAATATGAGTTTCTGGATCACGAGAGGCGACTGTTGGCTCAACTGAGAGCTACCGTTCAAATCCAGAAGGAGAATTTAAACTCTTTTATTACTCGCATTCTCATTTTAAATAATCGGTTGTCATCGAAATTACCTGATGATGAATTATTGGAGATTTTACAATGTAATATGTTGCCTAGATATATTCAAAAGTTATCGCTATCGGTAATTCCGGATATCAGTACTCTGAAAAAACTTGGGAAAATGATTGAGTTAGCGGACAGCCGCTCCAGTGACAGGGTTCTTTCTACTACTGTTTCATCTAATAATCAAAATTTTGTCAGGAATAACAATTCACATAACAGGAACAATGGTAGGAATAATAATAATTCAGGAAATGTCAATCCCAATTTTAGAAATAACCGTCGTTTTATGAACCATGATAATCTTAGCCCGTCTAATAACGTTTCCAGGGGCGTGCATTGTTTCCGCTGCGGAAGACCAGGACTGAAGTCTCCAGATTGTGGCTGCCGCCGTTCAAAAAACTGAATACCCCGGAGTTCCAGACAGCGGGCGTTAAGACGTCGACGCTCGCCGAGGAGACGTCCGGGGAATGGGCTTCCTGGCTGGCTGTAGTAAGAGATTTTTATAAAAACTTAAATACTTCAAAGGAGATGGGAGCGGTAAACAGGGACAACCGTCCTCACATTTCTTTTCAAGTTTTAGGGTTAAATTTTTCTGGTCTTTTAGATTCGGGCTCTCACATTTCCATTTTAGGTAACAATTTTCATAGGAAATTCTTAGATTTGGGTTTCAAGCTTTCCAAGCTTGACACTAAGTTTTCTTTAGTTTCGGCTACAGGTCATTCTGTTGTTTGTTCGTATAAAATTACGGTACCGATTCGTTTTGATAACACAGAGAGGGTTTTCAGTTTTGTGGTTATGCCTCAGATAAATGCTAACATTATTCTAGGCTGTGATTTTTGGAAAATCTTCAATATTTGTCCAAGAATATCAAAATTGATGGCTTCTAAGGAGTCGGTCAAAACACAGTGTAGAGCTGATGTAATAGGTTTAGAAAATGCAGAAAACTTATCCTTTTCGCAACGCTCAGTCTTAAATAAAGTCATTCGGGAGTATGTTTCCTATTCGGGTAATCGGTTAGGTAGAACATCCTTAGAGAAGCATGTCATTGACACAGGTAATTGCTCTCCGATTAAGCAACGCATTTATCCGATTTCACCGCACCTACTTCCGCAGGTACACAAGGAATTAGACAGACTGTTAGCTTTGGGAGTGGTTGAACCCAGCAATAGCGCGTGGAATAATCCAATTGTTTTAGTACCAAAAAAGAATGGCACGTACCGGTTATGTCTTGATAGTAGACTTTTGAACGCAAACTCTAAACGCGACGCCTACGCGACACCGTTCATTTCTGACATCTTGAATAGCTTGGGGGGTGCTCGGTATTTAACAACGCTAGACTTGAATGACGCTTTTTTTCAAATTCCTTTAGAAGAGAATTCAAAAGAAAAAACCGCATTTACAATCCCTAAAAGAGGCTTGTTTCACTTTGTGACCATGCCTTTTGGCCTCCACGGGGCGAGTTCCCGCATGATGAGGTTAATGGACAAGGTGCTAGGGCCACAATTTGATGGCAAAGTGTTCTGTTATCTGGATGACATTATTATAATAAGTTCTTCATTTGAAGAACATATAGAACTTCTAAGACAGGTGAAACAGAAATTACAAGCCGCAGGCCTTACTATAAATGTGGAAAAGTCTGTTTTCTGCAGGGACTCTTTAAAATATTTAGGTTTCATTGTAGACAGTAAAGGGCTTCGCACTGATCCCGAGAAAGTAAAAGCAATTGTGGATTTTCCCACCCCTACGTCTCAAAAGAGTCTACGTAGATTCATTGGGGTGCTATCGTGGTACAAAAGGTTTATCCATAACTTTTCAATTATTGCGTCTCCTTTACACAACTTAACAAAGAAGGAATTCGCGGGGAAAAAGTTTGCGTGGAATCAACAGGCGCAATCGGCTTTTGTTAAATTAAAGAATATCCTAGTTAACGCTCCGGTTCTCGCATGCCCTGACTTTAGTAAGCCTTTCACTATTAGTTGTGACGCATCGAGCGTAGGTCTCGGGGCAGTTTTAAGCCAATTTGATGAAAATCAAATAGAGCACCCGATTTCATTCATTTCAAGGTCGTTATCTGCACAAGAGAGGAATCACTCCACAACGGAGAGGGAGTTAAACGCTATGATTTTTGCTCTGGAAAAGTTCAGAGGTTACATTGAGGGTTCACCTATTCCGGTTAGAATAATTACAGATCACTATAGTCTCAAGTGGTTAACACAATTAAAGTCGCCCAGTGGACGACTCGCACGCTGGGCAGTAAGACTGCAGCAATTTAATTTTGAAATTATTCACCGAAAGGGTAAAGACAATGTCATTCCGGATGCGTTATCGTGTGATCCCCTACAAGTAAATGCATTAGCGCAAAAGTTTAGTACTTCCGACTCGTGGTACATCAGGCTTAGAGAGAAAATTTTAGCTAATCCGGACAAATATTCAGCTTGGAAAGTGGAAAAGGATAGGATTTTTAAACACATCCAAAGCATGGACGCTCTTCACAGGTCATATGACTGGAAGGAAGTTATGCCAAAGGAGGTTAGAAAGAACATTATTGTAGAACACCACGTTCCTCCAGTGTGTGCTCACTTCGGGATTATGAAAACCTTGAATAGGATTAAACTTAAATATTATTGGCCTAAAATGTCAGCTGATGTCAAACGGTTCATTAGTAAATGTCAGATTTGCTTAGGGTATAAAAGCACCAATTTGTTACCGCCAGGGCTAATGGGAAATCCCAAGTTGGTGCAGCGTCCTTGGCAGATGATTGCCACAGATCTGCTGGGTCCGTATCCGAATTCTTACAAAAAAGGCTATACTTACTTGTTAGTAGTTTCTGATTTTTTCTCCAAATTTACTAGGCTATTCCCTCTAAGGAAGGCAACGGGTAGCAATATCGCTAGTATTTTAGAAAATGAAATTTTCTACAAGTTTGGAGTGCCAGATACTATTGTGTTAGATAATGGTCCGCAGTACATATCTCGGGACATGAAGGCTTTGGTTAGCAAATTTCACATTCGGCACCTTTTCTACAACTGTAGATATCACCCTCAAAACAATCCTGTTGAGCGAGTTAATAAGGTTTTAGTCTCTGCCCTCGCTTCATATGTAGGCACTGACCACAGAATGTGGGCAAATTATTTACCTGAGATAGAATTAGCGATCAACACTGCTGTGCACGAAGTCACTGGTTACACTCCTTTCTTCCTCAATTTTGGCAGGGAAATTATCATTTCAGGGAAGGACTACATAGGAGCTGACTTCAACGCGGAGGAAATTAGATTTGCTGAACGGGATTCCTGGGCTGCAGGTTTGCAAGAGTTAAATGATATTTTTTCACAGGTGCGCACATCTTTGCGACAATCATATGAACGCAACAAACGTCAATATGATCTTCGTCGGAGGGAGGTTCAGTACGCGGAAGGCGACGTAGTGTGGCGGAGGTCTTTCGTTCTTTCAGATGCTTCTAAACACTTTTCAGCTAAACTGGCTCCAAAATTTATTAGAAGTAAAGTTGTGCGGAAAATTTCCCCTGTGGCATACCAGTTGGCTGACATGGATGGGAAGCTTTTAGGTATTTTCCACGCGAAGGACATTTTAAAGTCTGAGCATGCTGAGGAGTCAGCGGTTTAATTTATTTCCTTTCAGTAAGGAAATAGAATCTTTCCGTAATGGGATTTAATTCGGTCTAAAGTACCGATAGTTAGGAAAAATTTGCATGCATTTTGACCTTATGTTTACAAAATACATTCAATGTGATGACATGACTTTGACATGAAACTTGTGTCCACACATTGAGTGCTATATGTTAATTGTTTTGTGGTTGTTTGTCCTTGTATTTGTGATAGTTAGTGTAGTATATGAATATTATAATTTGTATGAAAATTTTCCTTCAGAGCATGGGGGTAATTGGCCATTACGCTCATGCTTTGAACTGATAAAATTAGTGGGTTCCTTTCCCTGTAGGTAAACCTTGCTATTTGTATAATATGAATTGTGTTTATAATGATACTACATGGTTTTGTACATGGTTGATAATTTATGGTTACATGTAGTAATTATTGACTTGAATGGTGTCGTGCATACGGTTTCTACCTTGGAAAATTCCACATGTATTTTCATGGTGATAATTATACATAATCAATAGCCTCAGAAGCTGACAATAATCTATTTGGGAGCTTTAGGAAGTTTCGCAGCATGGGAATTTTCCAAGTCAAGGAAATGGGTTTACTTTACTTAGATATGTTATAATAATGTTAGCTCGGGTGATGCATTCTTCAAAGAAATACAGATAAAACAGTATTCTTATTTTATAAGATTTAAATTTATTGATTATTTTACACAAATTATTAAAATAATTCTCCATAGAGATACTTTACGGATAATTTGTGTTTATAGTCATACAATCTTACTTTGATACTTGCGCATAATCTCAGAAGTTCTCAGAAACTATCTATTTTGAGTTTTAGGAGGCTCCGTTGCATGTTTATTTCAAATAGTCAGGAACGAGTTCTGGAGACATACGATAATGTATAAATTTACTTCGGGTAACATAATTATTACCAATTAATAAATTAAAATAATAATAACAATTCATTTTTCATAAGTTTAATTATAAATGCATTTTAAATGGAAATTTAATTAGTATCTCTATAGAGTGAGTACATAATATTAGATGTTTAGTTTCACAGTTAATTTTTAACATTTCTTGCACAGTTCCTTTTTGACACGGCATGTGACTTTAAGTCGGTTCTAGAGCTCGGAACTCATTTGAAGGCACATGTTGGTTTTTTTTTAAATGGAACTGTATGACTGATTTTAATTCTTAAATTTTCTTACATAATCTTGGAGTTTTATTCCGGGATCTCAATCATTTAATATTGACAGGATTATTCATCCTTCTCCGCTGTTCAACAGATGTCAGTGGTTGTTTCATTACCTTAACTTTATGTTATTTTCTTTTGAGGGGTTGGTTTTCTACAATTTGAAATTTTTATTGATAGGTGTCAAGATTTTAGATGTTATTAAATTTTCAATGGTATTATAACAGTATTGTGGATAAATATTTCCATAAGTTTTGAGTGGAATGTGGGTTTAGAGTCAAGTTTCTTTTGTTTAAATCTTTTCAAGTTTAGGTCAAATTATTTTAGCTCAATCTAAATATTTGCTTTATATAAGTTTTTATTTCACCTTAATACGTAGTAATTGCTTCTTCTTAACGATAGCTCAGTAATTATGTTTCGCTCACGTGGTTTTCTACATTCTTCGAGGAAGTTTTAACACAAGCATTTGGACTGCGTCAAATGGAAATTCTACATCAACATGGCACATCATTTATTTATGTCAACCTACCTTCAGTTGCTCTTGAATAGGCAGAAGTTTTAACACAAGCATTTGGACTGCGTCAAATGGAAATTCTACATCAACATGGCACATCATTTATTTATGTCAACCTACCTTCAGTTGCTCTTGAATGGGCAGAAGTTTTAACACAAGCATTTGGACTGCGTCAAATGGAAATTCTACCTCAACATGGCACATCATTTATTTATGTCAACCTACCTTCAGTTGCTCTTGAATAGGCAGAAGTTTTAACACAAGCATTTGGACTGCGTCAAATGGAAATTCTACATCAACATGGCACATCATTTATTTATGTCAACCTACCTTCAGTTGCTCTTGAATAGGCAGAAGTTTAACTCAAGCATTGGTCTGCATCAAATGGATTTCTTCAACTACAGGGATCAGTACTTATTTGCATCAACCTACAGATTGTGGCTCTGACATAAGCAGAGGATTGAGCCCTTATTATTTGGGCAGTTTGAAGTTTCATTCACTGCTTCACTGAATCATTATCGAGGGAGGCTTACTGGTTTACAACATCATCTTGAGGATAATTCGTCTCTACATATTTGGGAAGAACATTACGAGAAGTGACACAGCTGGGAAGGCACTAGAAGCTCAAACTCATTCACCACAAATCTCGTTAAGCACTTTGGAATTCTTGGTGGCAGCGGTACCTTCGCTCTTCAGGGCTTCTGACGCCAGGTGGCGTAGTGGAATTTTTTGCAAAAATTCTCTTGGCCATGGGGGTAATGCAGCAGTTTGGGCAAGTACTGGCCTGATTTAGACGGAGTTTCTAGCCACGCGGGTACCGGATGAATTTGACAGCCGTAAATGTACAGGCGCTGGTAGAGGGCGAATCGAGATGAAGTTTCGATACGTTCGTCAGTTGGTTCTGGGGAGTTTCATGGTGTGGACAGCTGAACTTCAAGCCGCCAAAGGTCATGGCCAATACACGCGTGAGCGAATTAATATTTAATAATGAATCATCACGAGATATTTAGCTTAACTTTGGTATTTTATTATCCTTAGCATTTAATTTAAATCCTTATAAATATGTTCGGTTATCCGTACAGGCGCCCTTCAGGATTTACAAATATTATTCTTCCTTTTATTGAGACCCACATGTTCCGAGATAATAGTTTTCACATTAATTGACTTACCTATGGTAATCAACCACCCCTGGTAGATTTAAATCAATTTAATCATGCTCTACCCTTAATTGTTTGAAAGTATTTAAATAAATGTTGCATTTTTGTTACTGGTATAATCCGTCTTTTCTTACACTAATCTACCCACATGTCTGCACTTGTTTCTATTTTGAATACAGAGTAATATTGAGAGTATTTGGATGGCGGTGATAAGTAAAGATAGAGATATAGGTAAATATTACGTAACAACCTAACCTAACCTAACCTAACCTAACCTAACCTAACCTAACCTAACCTAACCTAACCTATAAGTATGTCGTATTTTGTTATTCACGCATGCTTCTTCGGAGAGTCGAAATTATTGTTATTAAAAATATTTTTACAGCGGATTTCCACTCAAGATGCCTTCAGATATAAGTATATCGATTTTGGTTGTACGGCCGTATATCCTCTCTGCATACTTACTTAATAAAAATCTTCTAAATGATCAGGCAGGATGAATTGTCGCCGGATGAATTGTCGGCGGGATGAACTGTCGGCAGGATGAACTGTCGGCAGGATGAACTGTCGGCCGGATGAACTGTCGCAGGATGAACTGTCGCCGGATGAATTGTCGCAGGACGAGTTGTCGGGTCACCCTAGATAGCATTTAGTTCGGGTTTGAATCTCGCAATCATACATAAAAGATAGCAGTCAATAAAAGTTAAAAACGGTTAAAAATGACCGAATCGGATATCGACACCTTGGCGTTAGCCCATTTGAGTTCGAGTCCCAGAGGTGCAAATATCTTTTTATGATTTTTCGGTTTCCAGATTTTCGACTGAGTTTCGCTAATATCTTAATATTGTCTACATTAATTAAATATTACAATTTGAGCTTTTACTCATAAAGTTCAAATAAAAATATCTTATTGTTGTCGTTGGCACAAATATAAAACGCAAGTGCAGGGAATTATTATTCTCCTCAACCTCCATATAAAATAGCCTAACTGTTGTGTTCCTCGTCCATATTAATCATTGTGAGCTCTGAAACAGGTTGCCTCAGATCTGATAAACTCAAAAATATATATCAATATGTTCAAATCGAGGTTATTTATTGTGGGGGCAATCATTGCCGTTTTCTGAATGCGTGCATTCTTGGATCATTCATTATCGTCTTTCCTTAATGAAAGATTTTTTCTAAGCATTATTTTATGCCGAACAGAATAAATAACTTATTCTAAAAACCGTGAGAAAATAATAAAAATGGATTAAAAATATAGATACACGTGCAGCAAATCTACAAAAATTACTATATTTGATTTTGAAATGCTTTAGTAAATATTTTCAAATGGTTATTCGTACACTAATCCTTAATAGAAAATTTCGCTCAGTGTGAATACAGTACAGTAATACAGATTTACACCAGTTTATTATATGAACTGTTTCGCTCTTATGATGTTAATGAAAATATAATTTCAAAGCAAAATTTCATGTTACAATATAAACAGTCTAACATACGGTTTTTTGGGTCTTTGTGCCGTGTTGCGCTTCCTCCTTCTTTACTCAACTTTTCGGACAACGTTAATGCATCATCGGGGCAGATGTGTAGATTGTAGAATTAAATTAATGTGCTTTTCGGCATTTAGTTTTGGTGTAGCCGTTGTGTACCGGTTACTGAGAACTATTAAGCTAATCCTCGTCGTATCCATTAAAATGACTGGAATTTTGTAGTGCCTTCGTAATAAGGCGTGCACGATACGTTTTTTTAACTTTCCAGACTCCATTTAAGATTCCAAAGTATATTTGCCCGGATGGCCGAGTTTGCACGCTCACGCTTTTGAAGATGGTACGTTCTGTTTGACCTTTACACATCTAAATGCCATGTTCTGAGCCGCTGACTTTATAAATTCATAAAAGGAAACCTAGTTTTTGCAGGTCGTCTTGGATTTTAATCGTTGTTCATAACACGGCATAATAACCCATAAAATAAATCAAAATAATATACTCTTGGGCATGAAATTCTCAAATCACATTAGACTGGGTGCCGTAGCCACGCTGGCTCCAAGCTGCTGAGAATTATTGGGAATTGATTGATTGTACTGTATTGTTTTGAGGTGTCTCAATATATGTCAGAAAAGTTGTACTTTTAAGAGAGTGGCAAATGTCGTCGTTCGTATCTAATATCCGAACGCTTACGGAAATAGCCGATGATATCCGATCGAAAGCTGAGCACCTTCAGTGCGGAGATCTTTAGAATTTAGGCCAATATTCACTGTAGTTCAATATTCACTGTAAGCCACACAATAACGTAAATAAACAAACTTGTAATCTCTTTGTTGAAGATTCCTGAACGTTTTCCGGTAAATCAAGTAATCCCAATCACTGGGTTTGAAAAATATTACGCAATTCATATAGCATTAAAAAACAAAAGCTTAGTTGGTAGATACTACCAAGAAATTAATGAATTTATTATTTGGCCAGAAATAATCAACGAAACGTGAATAAATTCTGCTAATCTTCACATCAAGTCTAGTCACATAGAAGCCACTATTACAGACGCCATCACTCTTTCCTTCAAGATTATCAAAATAATTTATTTTTATTTCCCAAAATTGACCAAAGCGTACAATGATTTTTGATAAAAACATTTTTTCTTCTAAATTATGTGACAACCCATTAGAATTCCTTTATCTTGTAACCATTAAGCGTTATTTTCTCATTAAAAACAACCAGCGAACGGAAGTTTATGTTAATGAGAACTTACCAGTTTACAAATTACGATAATAAATTGATGACAATCGTAAGAAGCCTAAAACTTACAATTTTTTTTTTCATTGTAGGCTTTTGGCTATTTGGTGTTTTTTTCACACCGTTAACTGTTTGTTTTATGGCAGTATAAAAATTCTAGAATATAAATATAGCACTTTGTATGAACACTAAATGGATAAAAATAATATTTGTTACATATTGGTTTCGTTTGAATTAACAAGTTTCGTTACTTTTGTAAATTATCAACTAACAAGGATTTTGTCATTATTGTAAGTATGTGGGTATGTTATTTAGAATCTCATAACTATTAAATGTTCATTATATTATTCTTTTACCACCATAAAAGTTGTCAAACCACGAAATTATATGGCAATGGGTTCTTTTAAATCAGAACTGAAAAACTAACACTTAAAAATTTTAAAACGTTTAATCCTTTGATGTAAGCAATATTGGAGGTTAAATTAACTAAAAATAGTAGTTATAATTAAAACAGTCAGCAAACCTTGCGTCTAAAAAAGGATAATTCTAATATTCTCATTTATTAAGTCAAAAACCAAAATCAACTCTGAAATCATAAGCCTTGAAAATGGATACGTTAATACCTACCTACCAACTCACATTTTATATTTCAAATAAGGAATTAGGTGTATAAATTATCTAAGGAAACGTAACTTATTTATGACAATGACTAGTCTTTTTTCAATCTTTTTTCAGGCAGATAGTCAAAGTAATACTACTACTTTAAACGTTAAAATTAAACCACTAAAAAGTGATAAAATTAAAATAATTTTTTCATATAAAGTAAGTCAGATATCATCAAACATACAGTATAATTTCAGTTCTTTGTGCTGTGCGTTTGTTGAATTGTTGATATTGTCATTGAATTTAAGTGTCATTTTGAAAATTGGAACTGATTGTAAGAAATCAGACAATCGATAAAGTGCCTACCAACATTATAATATTTTATTTCAAAAAACTAATTTGTCATGAAATCAGACTATCCCTTGATTTCTCACGGGTCCGTACTAGTATAAAGTAATGTCATGGCATAAAATGAACGTAGAGTACAATATTGACAGGGAAACCCGACGCACACCCCAACAAGCGAAAACTTCTCATCTGTTCAAAAGTTACAGCTGGGGGCATCATACAGGCACCTACCGTACTAACATCTCGTTCATCACAGTGTGTTAAGTAGCGTATGTATTCATTTTCACTTACACTTGCGTATAATTGACGTAGCACATGCCTAAACATACCTTGATTTTCTCACTTCAAAATACAAAGAATAACTATATTTTGACTTATACACTGGAAGCACATTTGAAGAACCTTCGTCTGAAACTACAACAACACGCACATTTGATTGTCGGTATTTCAAGGATACTTTGCAAATCACATGATTATGAAAATTTTGTTCAGAGCAAGAGCTTTTGATCAGTACTGGAACGATCTAAAATAACATAATCAAAAGTAGTACATTAGTTTTAAAACATATCGTTCTTATTAAAAATAATATCGAGTAGTTATTCACTATAAAAAAACTTTGAATAAAACTTGTTTGTCACTTAGTTTTGCATCGTTAAAGCGTTTATGTAGCAATTAGCTTTTGACGAGAGCCTTCGCCTGTCCAACCGACCGGTGACAGGGTGACCGTAGCACTTGCTGATGCGCTAACGGAGTTTTGTATCGGCTAGAAGCTTGGAGGCTGCTGAGGAGAGAAGGGAGTTCTCCAACCACCCTATACTTCTATAGTCAACAGTGTTTAGAATATTAGATATTATGCCGGACAACGGATACAGGATGGCGTACACTGCTTGTTAATAACCCTGTCGGAGTGTTATGTTTTAATAACTATTTTTCATTAAAATATGTTTTTTTAACTAAACCACATGTACTTAGATATTCAACGAGAATTCTTCCAACGCATACAATTAAAAATATTAATTTCCACTTCAAAAATCTCAAATTCACTAGTCGGCGTCATTTTAATTACAATAAAAATAAAACACCATTTAATATGTGTTTTATTGTATGAACCATTACTTAATAAAAAAATCTGACATTGTTTCGAAACCAATAGTTTTGACGTCAGGATAAATATTTTATGTATTCTCCGGTTCAATGAAATCTAGAACTCGAGTTTGCCAAGAATTTAAGTGTCTTTTGTAAGTGTATGTTTGGAAAATTCAGACAAGCGATAAAGTATTAGTATGTATAATATTTTTGAACAAAAAACTATTTCAATTTTAGTTTTAATAATTTGAAATACTTTGTCGAGAATTCGGACTACCCGTGATTTAACTGGTCTGCGCTAGTATTTTATAAAAAGAATTTGTTCATTCGCATATCAAATTCGATGTTCAAGATTTTGATGGTAGATAATTTCATTGCCAACCTGATGAAAAAACACAATTCAGAATCGAAACTTTATTTGATCAGATCTGATTAGCCAGGTGCTTCTTCCCCATCTCCTTCCCTCCCCCCCATAGAGTCACTGATTCCGAACAGTTGGGAGCAGGTTTGTAGTATTCGCACAAAAAATCTTCAAAAATTTCAGAAAAAATAATATTACTTACCTATTTATGAAGATAAAAAATCCCCACGTTTTCAAAAAAGTTCATAAATATTGGATGAATTAACATGATTTTTAAATACAGAAAATGTTGTTAACGAAAATCCCCTGAAACCCACAGGACAGTGAAAGCTTTCAATATTAATTTATTACTTTTTAATTTCTAGAGCATCGAAATCTAGCGAAAGTGGATTTTGACAACTTAAATTTAATATTGTTGTCACGTTTTTTTTAAATTTTAAATAGCTCAAGAATAATATTTTCGGAAAAATCAGTTCATATGGGTTATGCTCGGAGATGGGCAACAGGTATTGTTCAACCCCTTACCATTTGCGGAACCTTTTAATTGTCATATCCGGCCAACTAATAGGGAGAAAATTTTAATCTATAATACTCTATTTGCCTTTCGGAGGTCAGGTGGTTTTAAAACATCAAACTAGTTATGATATTAAAATAGTTGTAAATAGAATTTTATTTAATAACTAGCGAGTTCCCGGCATGCGTTGCAATGCCACTTAAATAAAGAAATTGTTTCTCCCTGCGTGTCCTTTCCCATTCATCCCTGTTGTCATTCGTTCTCCCCTTCCCTTCCCGCGTCCCCTATCCCTCCTACGTACCTCTTCCAGCTTCCCCGCTTCCCTCCTCCCCTCTCCCTTTTTCCCCGGTCTAGGGAACTCCACTTCCTTAAGAAATACACATTTTTTATACAAATTTCATAATGCCAGAACTCACCAGTATAGAAACCTTTGCGGATATGCGCACAACAACTCATCCAAGTTTTATCGAAATCGGATGAATATTATAAGAAATAATTTTACAACGCCAGAGCTTACTATTATGTATAGAAACTATCACGGACCGCACGTCAAATCCCCAAAGTTTCAGCGCAATCGGATGAATGGTTTAGAAAAGCATAAGAGACCAACAAAGAAACATTAATTTTTATATATTAAGATATGCATGTAATACCCAATACCTATCTTACTTCCGATGGCAATAAATTATTTATTACAAATAATTTCTTTCCAAAATTAAGCATTTGCACTAAAAAAACTTCATTTTTATTGCAGCGGTGAACAAACCTATAGTAACTTCATAGTAAACTTAAAATCTTTTAATGACAACTACATAATTATTTCTGTGCGAAAATGGAAGCAAAAACGTACGCAGCCATTTGAAAACATTTTGTTTGACACCAATAATTATTGTCAGTAACATCATTGGTGTTACAGCGATAATTATTGTCAGTAACATCATTGGTGTTACAGCGAGGTACAAGATACCATCTATTGACCAATTTAAGAAGATCAATGAACTGAATGATGAGCATTGTCGCAATCACTGTTGAGAGTCTGGGGAGTCTGTGATATTTCTATTTTAATAGAACAACAAGTACAAATTGGCAAACAAAAGAGCAAACTTCTATCTTTAAACTATGGCGTCCCTCAAGGGAGTGTACTGGGACCGATTCTGTTCATTATCTACATCAACGACTTAACTAACCTTACCATTAAAGGAAACATAATCAGTTTTGCTGATGATACTGTTTTATTATTTCAAGAAGAAAATTGGACGGATACATTTAAGGAGGCTGAAAAGGGGCTTAGTGCACTTCAAAATTGGCTTAAAATCAACTCGCTTACCCTTAATATAAGCAAAACAAAATATTTAACATTTTCAATGAACTCAAGGGGCCTACCAATAAAATCACTAGAACTAAAATTACATGAATGCCATGGAAATAATACACAATGTTACTGCCCTGTTATCGAAAAAACACAAAACATTAAATATCTCGGAGTAATAATTGACGAAAATCTTAGATGGGACCTACACATCAAAGGTATTACGGAAAAACTCACTAGCCTTGTATATTTTTTTAAAAATTTAAGAAATGTGTTAAATAAAAAGGATATGAAAAAGGTCTACTACGCGTTATGTCATTCTCGAATTGAATATGGAATCATAGGATGGGGATCTGCTACACAAACGTACCTACAAAACCTGAATACGATTCAAAAAGGAATCATAAAGACCATATTGAAAGTACCAATTAGAACGCCTTCAATTGAAATTTTCAATAACTTTGACGTACCAAATGTACAGCAAATATATGCCAAAAATATATTATTGAAGCTCTTCAAAAATAATGAATCCTCTACTAGACCGTGTATGCATAACACTAGATCGAATAAAAATGATATAAAAAATATTCCAAGTTACAAAACCACATTTGGACAAAGAAACTATACATACTTTGCAACAAAACTTCATAACATACTTCCCCAAGACATAAAACTAATAAAAAATCCAATTGAATACAAATCAAGAATAAAAATATGGCTTAAAGAGGTCAATGAGAAAACCCTAGCGAAGACGCTAAAAACGACATAGAAGAGAAATGAACTATATTTAAATAACTTAAGTCCGCCTCGGCACAGGACCCCCTAGTGAGGAGGACTAAGAAATACAATATTTTATTCTTAATTTTACCATTATATTTTGTATGTAAAATTTTTTATATAGTCGCTATAATAAAAAAAAAAAAAAAAATAGTGTTTTTTTTAGTGGAATCAGAATGGATTAACTAACTAACTAAAACACCGTTAAAACGGAACAGGCCGAGAAGATGGATCGCAACACAAAACCGTTTTGGTACATAATCCTTGCTTCAATCACATTCATATGCATTCTCCCATATTTCATATTATACAGAATCTTGACACAAATCGACTCAAGTATTATTCGATTCACTTGATTATTGGTGCCATATCTCTCATTTTGTTTTGAAAAGATTAATTTTATATGTATCATCATCACAAAGAAACCGAATGTTCGGTCATTTATTTAAAAATTAAAAATTATTTTGACGACTTGTATAAAAACAGCACCATTACAATTAGCAAAAAACCTAAAAGTCGACCTTATGCAATAAATGATTGGATATCTAGTGATGCACTATATAAAATTAAAAAAAGGGATTAAGTTATTATTAATTATTATTTATTATATTATTATTATTATTAATTATTATTTATTATTATTATATAAGCGTTGGAAAAATGCCCCAACAAATAAATACTATGAAAAAGAATATAAGTGTTATCGAAATGTTTTAAATAAATTGTTTCTTAAATTAAAAACCTCATACTATAATGACAAATTCAAAAATCTATTTCAAGATTCAAAAAAGACATGGGACGAGTGTAATCAAATTTTAGGTCAGAAATTTAAAAATAATTGTGACCAAGTTGCCTCCAAATATTTGATGAAAGATCGGACCAAAGAAAATGTAACTAATGATTTTGTTAATTATTTCTCTGACAGTGTTTGCAATATGTTACATAAATGTAATTACAGGACAACTGCTTTTGAACCAGAGAAGATGCCTCATAGCATGTACCTACCAAGGGCTAAAATTGCTGATATAGAAAGCATTGTGCGGCAACTTAAAAGCTCTTCTCCTGGAATTGATAATATCAGAATGAGTGATATTAAAAAACATATAATAATTTTAGCTCCAATCATAGCCCATTTTGTAAATAGAATTTTATTTGAAGCAAAAATTCCAGATGACTTAAAATGTAGTATTATCAGACCCATTTATAAAGGAGGTGATCACACTTTATTGGGTAATTATAGACCGATTAGTATTTTGCCATCACTCGAAAAAATTCTTGAAAAATACATTCAGTTGAAATTAATAAAATATTTAGAAGATTTTTCTATTATTGATACAAATCAATATGGATTCCAGAAAAAAAAGGGTACCGAAATGCTACTTCAAAAATTTGCCAGTTTCATAAATAATGAACTAAATAGTAAAAATCATGTATTAGTTTTATTTATAGATTATTCTAAAGCATTTGACACTATTAATCATAGAAAATTATTGCAGATACTAGAAATCATAGGAATAAGAGGAAAGCTCCTAAAACTATTTGAAAATTACTTGAACAACCGTTGCATGAAAATAAAGCTATTGAACACTTTAAGTAAAAAAAGAAAAATTTTAACTGGCGTTCCTCAAGGTTCCATATTAGGTCCAATTTTATATATCATTTATGTATCTTTTATTAAGTACATCTTTAAACATGTAAAACACTTTGTGTATGCGGATGATACTGCACTAGTGATTTCTCGCAGTGATTTAAAATTATGTATTGAACTCTTACAAAAGGATTACATTGAGCTTTTGAAATGGTCTCATGACTCTGGTTTAATCATAAATGCAAAAAAAACCAAATTGATACATATTAGATCACCCAATGCCAAGACAAATATTATTACACCAGAAATAAAAACACACGGTTCAGATTGCTTACATGTTGGTATCCCAGCATTGTGTACATGGGAAAATATTGAAGTGGTTAAAGAATATGTTTATTTAGGTGTAATTATTGACTGCTTTTTCAAATGGGATTTACAAATAAATAAAGTCTGTGAACGTCTGAGATCTATTGTTAGTAGATTATATAAACTTAAATTCTATGTTCCAATATGTACACTTCGAATAATTTATTTATCATTAGCTGAGTCTATTATAAGGTACGGAATTACAGCTTGGGGACTTTCCTGTAAGACAAATGTTAATCATGTTCAATCAGTCCAAAATTCATTAGTCAAATTATTAGCTCATAAAATTTTATACGAGCAAAGACACAATGTTGCGTACTTTTACCAGAATCTTAAAATTCTCTCAGTAAGAGCAATTCTGTGGCATAAAGTTATTTTTCAGCATTTGAATAGCCCTATATACATAAATAGACTGGACCACACTTACAATACTCGATTTACGTTAAATGAAGGACTAATCGTACCTAAGCACTTAAACAAATATGGACAAAGAACGCTGGACTACATGATACCTACATGCTTAAATATGTTACCTGCTAAAATTAAAAAATGTACAAATAATGTAAGAACAAATATTATATTGAAAAATTGGCTCGCCGAAAGAAAAAGTTTGTATTAAAATTCTTGTAGTAACACAAAAAAAATGTCTAACTGCATTATAAGTTTTATTAAAAAAAAAAAAAAAAAAACTTCAAAGTAAAAGCACCCATTGACAAACTACTTAAAAGTAGTTTATTGGGACTTTTCTTTTTTGTAATATCTTATTTTATTTGATTTCCTGTAATATTGTATAACTTTTTTTCCTCTAATAAAAAAAAAAAAAAAATAAATAAAATTCGAGTCGCATATATCAGCAAATAAAACTCCGGTTTATATTATATTATGTTATATTATTTTTATTTCCCCGGTAAAACATCAAATATTTTATGTAAACAGAATTTTTTTTGGACTAAAATATACTTAGATACCTTCTTGGGTAAAATAAAAATATGCGAGCAAAAAAAAAAAAAAAAACTCTTGGCTCTACAACCTCTAGTGGGTCTTGGCCTCCTAAAGAGTCTTCCTCCACTCAACTCGGTTTTGTGCCAACTCTCTCCAGTTTAGAAGCTCCAAGGTTGATATGTCTTTGAGGACGTTGTCGTTCCATCTTAATCTTCGTCTTTCTCTCTACACGACCCAGCCACCAAGTCTTCCCAGTTTTATAAATTTTGTGACGTTTAGATCCTTAAACAGAGTTCATAGCTCATTGTTGTAACGTCTACGCCAAAATCCATTTTCTAAAACTGGTCCAAAGATACGCCTTAAAATTTTCCTTTCAAAAACGTCCAGTGCTCGCTCATTCCTCTTGGTTAGTACCCAAGTCTCAACTGCGTATGTGAGCATTGGTCTGATAAGTGTTTTGTACACTTATCTTGGTGTTTCTGGACAGCAGTCTGGATTTTATTTGGTTTTGTAGGCGGAAATAACAGCGATTTGCGTTCACTATGAGCTTCTGGATCTCCTCTGTGGTATTATTGTCGTTTGTTAACAGGGAGCCTTGGTATGTGAATCTTGGTAGCGTTTCAAAATTTTGGCTTCCACATGAAAGAGTTGGGGTTTGTTGGGCGCATCCTACGGCCATGTATTTGGTCTTCTGCTGGCTTACTACGACACCCGTATATATGTGTATATATTTTTTTGCAACCGGTTTCGATACATCCGTGTCATTCACTAGCAAACTTAAAACTATTTTATTTTTATTTTTTATTTTTATTTATATGTATTCAATAATATTATTATTTAATGTATAAAACAGAATAATATAAACAAGTTCTGCTTTGTGTATATATATGTACACATATATAAACTTAAACTAACTTAATAATTCAATGCAAGTACAAAAATTAGTAGATTTAATTAAGTGGGGGTAGTGGGATGGGTTATTTCGAGGGAGGGCAATAAAGGTGGGAAAAAAATTAGATCAAAAATTAATTTTGTTAATCAAATAATAGAACCCTCATCATTTTTGTACTGTGATTGATTGATTTTGATTGATTTTCTGATTACATCAGATTTTACTCAAATAAAAATAAGGAATGGGAAAATAAAATAGTACCCACAGTTTGATAATGATACTGATCGCCGAAACAGCTGTCACAATATAATCATTGACCAGCAGTGGTCAGCGCATTTTCCCGGAAAGCGAATGTGTTACCGGGGATGAGGAGGCAACAATGTACAAGGTAAATTATTATGAGCAAAAATGACTCACATGGCAGATGTAAGGAATAAGTTAATGATTTTCAAAGAAAAGATAGTATTAGAAATACAAAAATATATATTAGACTAAAAGGTGACATCATGAAACTAAGGCTGTCTGGCTTGGGCTTGCTTAGGTTTATATAGTTAATTTTGATACCGTGGTAGGTCGAAATGACGCATGATAAAATGTTCTTTTGTGAAACGAACCTCACATCGTGAGATGGGCAGGACTCCAGAGAAATGTCTCCCAGCCTAAAGGACTGCCAACTGCCGATTCTCGATGCCAATCATCCCTCCAGGATGACTTCCAGTCAGCTCTCAAGATGGCGAGTATGACGTGCAAAATTTACAATCACGATCGTAGCGGTCTTCAAAAAGTATCCGTCGTGTTACGGTCGAGAGGACCGCCCTGAACTCTCGGCTGCTGCACAAAGAATGGCGTGCTTTCTTTTCAAATCTGCTCATTTTGATTCTATCCAGGATCAACAACTGTTGCATTAAAAAATGTTGCAGGGCTCGCAATATTACCAATGCCCAAATGTCAATGGGCAAGCTTTAGAGGCGCCACTCACCAAAACCGTAAATAAAGTGTGTATAAGAAGTACACACACCTTGTTACAAATATTTTTAGGTAAAAAATGGTCCTGGGTTCGAATCCCAGAGGTGCAAATATCTTTTTCTGATTCTTCTGTTTCCAGATTTTCGATTTAGTTTCGCTAATATTGTCTTCATTTAATTAAATAATATTATTTGTTTATTAACGAAAATAAATATCATGGACACTTCAAATGTCCAAACCTATCCCAACCTTGTCTCGTCTAAGTCCAGACACCACAAAGGGCGACTACCCTTTGTTCCCCGGAGTCCTGAGAATCTAAGGGTGACACTTCGGCCTTCCCCCTATGCATCCTGCCACCCTGGTAGCCTGGTAGCCCGGTGTTGCGGATGAGGGGGTGTTTTTGGGGTGGTAATTTGAGGGGTGGGGGGTGACTGACCACACTGATAATTATATATACTGTCCTTTCATTACCCTATTGATTGAACCATTGTCTTTGGATAGTCAGTAGGGAGGAAGTTTGAAGATTGTTACAAGGGAGAATGAAGGGATGAAAATCTCAACAAATATTAGGTCCTTACATATGAAATTGGCGTTTTGCCGTACTGGCAACTTTGATCTCAAATATCTTCTCTTTGGTTAGGAATTCCAAATTCAAATTTACACAGCTATTTACTAATGTATTTGTGTTTGGAATATTATAATTCATTTGTTTTTTCCTTAATTGTTTTTTTTCTTTGCGTCACTTAGTTTACAAAATGAAAAACTTGAAATATCGCGTTATTTACGAGTACGAGTTCCACCGTGGCACCAGTGCTGCAGAAACGGCTCGAGGGATTAATGATGTGTATGGCGACGGTGCCGCAAAAGAAAACACAGTGCGTTTTTGGTTCCAACGTTTTCGTTCTGGAAATTTCGACCTGCAGAACAAGCTCCGTGGACGGCCGGAGACCAAAGTTGATAATGAAGAATTGAAGGCTATTGTGGAAGCGGCTCCATCGCAAACCACGTCCGAGTTAGCTGCAGGCTGCGGTGTTAGTGATAAAACTGTTTTAATCCACTTGAAGCAAATTGGGAAGGTGAAAAAGCTAGAAAAGTGGGTACCTCACGAATTGAGTGAAGTAAATCAACACACGCGTGTTAGAATGCTAGACCACACACTGCACAAGAGACGGCTATCAAATTAGAGGAGCTGCAACTGGAATGTCTAAGACTTCCACCGTACTCTCCGGACCTTGCCCCAACAGATTACCATTTTTTTCGAAATTTGGATAACTTCTTGCAAGGGAAAAAATTCAACTCCGATGGTGCAGTCCAAACCGCCTTCAAAGATTTTATTGATTCCCGTCCGAATGGTTTTTTTAGTAAAGGGATCGATGAACTACCTATAAGATAGCAAAAGTGCATAGACAGCAATGGTAAATACTTTGATTAAAAAAATATATTATATTAAAAAAAAAAATACTTTATGTTCCTCCCATACAAAACGCCAATTTCATATGTAAGGACCTAATATTAAAGGTAGATTATTTTTTTGGTACTAAACACAACAAAATATCCAGTTCTTTTTTGATTTTTCTAAGTCAATCGTTATGCGTAGTCAGATTTTATTTGGAGGAGTGAAATTGGCAACAATTTATTTTCAGATATTATTGGTGATAATTTTGTCGACAAGAGAAGAATAATAATTAAGAAGAAAAATGCATTGCGACTTAGCTTTGGATGTATGAGCTTCTACGACACGATATTCGGACAACTTCTTTAACCAAAATTTTCTGTAATTTTTATCACAACAATACATTTTTAAAGCTTGTAATATCAATTAACGAATTCCCGGCATGCGCTGCTATGCCACTTAATAAAGATGTGGATTCTTCTTACGTGTCCTTTCCCGTTCGTCCCTTTCCCCTTCCGCCTCTGCTTCCTCTCACGCGACCTGTCCCTCCCGTCTACTCCGCCTTTTCCGCCTTCCCTCTCCCCACTCCCCTATTTTACTTCCCCACTCCCGCATTCCATACATTCAGTCCCGGTACATTCAGTTTTCAAACAGCTTGCGTGTCACGTATTAAATTTTTTCCAGAATATACAGAGAAACCTTCGCAGGCATGCTCACAACAACCCACCAAAGTTTCATTGCAATCGGATATACGGTTTTGCAACGCATGATTTCATGACACCACAGCTCACTATTGTACCTATATAGAAACCATTGCAGGTATGCGCACATCAAATCCCCAAAGTTTCATCCCAATCGGATGAATGGTTTAGCAACGCATAGACTCTCATTCACTCATATACACCCAATCAAATAAATTTTGATTTTTATATATTTGGATTTAATGCAACTTTTCACTTCCCGTCTACAACCCTATTATTGCCACTTTTCCTTCTGCCTTACTGGATCCAATACGGTCCATCTCCGGGTAGGTCCTTGGTCCACTGAGATAGAAAACACTAACCTACAGGCTGCCGGGACAAAGGATCCGATCAATGCACCCATTCACTGATCAAAGACGTCTGGGACAAGGGAGAATGGCCAATCATAATTATTAGAGGCTACGAGAAGCATGTCTGGGCATAGTATTATAGGGATATAGGTAATAAACGTCTGTTGGAAACACAATGTTATTAAGAGCAGTACAATATATAAAAAAATCAATACATTTTTGCATCTATGTGTTTGAATTGTCTATATATTGCTACATAATATATTAAGCATAGGAAATGTTTGAAACTTTAAATTTTTAAATTTATATCACTTTTATTTTTCACATAAACTTTACACTTATTATTACACCATAAACTTATTATTTCACTGTACACAATTGTATACTCTTTTGTACAAATAATTTCAGACAAATTTTAATCATGTTTTTGCTTAATTTGCCCACTGTTTTGTTTTTCCTAGGAACAAAAAATATATTTTTGACTATATTACCTACGCACAGGCTGCGCCTTAGTCGGTCCCATTACTTTTATGATTTTCATAATATGTGTATATAAAATGTAAAATTGGGAAAAATAAAGGATTAAAAAAAATAACTTCTTTCCACCCTCGCGAAGGTTTCTAGATTATTACAATCATATCACAATACTGAAAAGTTTTTTTTAATCATTTCAAAAACTCTTACGAAACTGTCAAAAATGTCACAATTTGGAATGACATTTTGCAACCATCGATTGTTCAATCAATATTTAATTTTCGAATAAACTCTTTAAATTAATGAATTTATTCGATGTTCTCACCCATGATACCAACCAAAATCGAATGCTTTGAATCAAATAAAAAATTATAATTATTTTAAATAGGTACCTATGTTATACAAACATGAATGTTTGTAATATATAAACAAAAATTAAAATTTGTTAAGAAAAATTGCAATAGGTGGCACGCGAGCTGTTTGAAAATCTGAATGTACCAGGATTGAGTATATTGAACGCGGGAGAGGGGAGTGGATTGCGGGAGGGAAGTTCGCGTGAAAGGGTAGAGGGAAGGCGGGGAAGGTGGAGGGGGAACGCGGAAGGGGAAGGAGGCATGGGAGGGGAAGGGGAGGCGGAAAGGGAACGGGACGAATGGAAAAAAACGAAGGAAAGGACACGCGGGGAGAAACAATTCCTTTATTAGTGGCATTGTAACGCGTGCCGGGAACTCGCTGGTGTTTTATAAAAGTGTAATACACGGAAAAATTGAACGCTAATTATATACGAGTAGACTTTTTTCTCAGTCGATGGATTGTTGAGATGCTAAATTTTGATTATATAAGTGGAAGATAATATCAACAATCAACAGCTTTCAAACTGGGACTTGAACCCAGATCCTCTTACCGGGACTGGCGTCTCTTGCTATTGACACATCATCATTCATTATTCATTCATTCATAGCCACGTTTTCAATTTGGGAGGCGGAAATGGGTACCGCCGCCCCGGGATAACCAACACCTCTTCCATAGGTTACCCCAAGTGGTTCGCTACGTTTGGTGATTTAGCAGGGGTGCCCGGGTTCATGGGGTGAGGTTTGTCTAGGTCTTGGAGGCGGATGTCCAGGACACACTAAACACCAGATTTCTACCCACCCCTTAAACCCTTTTCCTTCCGTGAGGAGCTCATGTAAAAAAAAAACTTAAAGTTACATCAAGCATATCGATGAAAGGCACGTAAGGAAGATTGCTTCCGTTGAAGGAGACCAGATAAATAAATTTAGCACAAAGCAAGTTTGAAGCCTTAAGAAAAGTCCATATAATTGTTTTTATGGTTTTTTCTCGGGAGACGAATAACCTGACAATATTTGAAATTATCTTACTACCACTACACTTAGCTAAAAATGTTGTTTGTATCGAGTCGTGGAATTGAACATAAGCCGCCAGGGTGGGACCCAATCGCGGTGCCAACTCGGCCACTGACCGGTCAAGTAGTATTATTTTTTCTGAATTTATCGACCTTTACCGTTGATTTGTGAATTTCTGCATTGAATTCTATTGTGGGCGTTCGCTTTTATCTGTATGTATCGAAAGTCACATTAATTCAACCTAACAAGAATAATGGTAATGAGTCGCTATTTTAGATGCATAGATGCTACTTAATTAGGTTTTATTACTCCATAATTCTTCAAAAAGATTATCAGTTCCTTACAACAAAAAAACACGATATCAAATTTCATTTGAACTACCGAATAATATAAATTATAGTTTAAGAGAAGCAGGTGCTATCTTGTTTTTTTATATTATAGCTGTAATGGGTTTCTTTTGTAATAACACGTCTTATACAAAGATATTCAAATACAGAAAGATATGCTATGGTGTCCGCGCAACTGTCGCCGGACTACGCGCTAATTAGCGTAGTTTTCATACAAAAAGAATTTGTTCATTTCGTTCATTTTTTGAAAATGTGCATTAATATTGGTTAACAATATATTTTGAATAAGGAAAGAATTCGTTCATTTAGTTTAATGTTCGTTTGGTTTATTCGTTAATTATTTGTTCTTTTAGTTTATTTGTTAATTGGTAAACAATATCGGCGACACCCGGAAGCGCAGATCCACATAGTAAAAACAGCAGGTATAGTCTGTCAAAATAGAGTAGAAAATATAAAACCTTGAACTACTAAATTTGTAGACTGGCAACACCAATTTAACTGTCAAATATATTTTTGAAGTGCAATGACACTGAATGTGCAAAACACAGTAAACCACATTTTAAAAAACATTTTTCTTCATGACATAAAATTGATTAAAAGGTGATTTATAAAGCGATTTGCTTTAATTTAATTTAACATAAATTTGAATTTAACGATAGATAGAAAGGAAGAATCACTAATGGTGAGTTTAGTAACACTACTTTTAGATCAGGGGGCCAAGTCTCTATCTTTTATTGTTTACTAACAGCCTGTTACTTAACATTAATTACGTCACAAAATTCCGCATTACGAAATAATAGAGACTACAAAAAATAGCGTTAAGGTCAAAATACGTGTTTGTGACGTAATTAATGTTAAGTAACAGGCTGTTAGTAAACAATAAAAGATAGAGACTTGGCCCCCTGAACTAACTAACTAACTAACCATCACGCCGTTTCCCCGCAGGGGTAGGCAGAGAGGACGGACCGCCAAACATCCCGGTCTTGGCACACATTCCTTGCCTCGTTTACATTCATACAATGTCTCATACATTCTCTTCTATTATTCTGACTTTTGACATGGCCCGACTCAAGTATCTGATTCACTTGGTCGTGCCATAGATCTGAATGAGTTAATATATTCAGATCTAAAATTAGAGACATGATCTAAAGCCCAGGCAACGCTAGGTACTTTATCTAGTATTAAATAAATGTGAGCAATTTCTAAACTGTGCTTTATATTTCATTACGTTATAGTTATTCTTCATTATATTAACACAAAATTGCAAAGGTATAATAATAATATACCTATAAGCAATTCTAATTTTGAGATCGGCGGGTATCTATACTGCAATGAAAAAATATTTTTCCACTATTATGCCTTTTTAATTTTTTATAAAAATGTAGGTTACACTGCTTTACTTTAACACCATGGGTTATGTGTTTAGTATTGCCATTTGATCAACAGTGGCGCCCTCATATATTTTCTACTTTTTTTTGACAGACTATAGCACATCTACTTATATTTCAATATCTTTGGTCTTATACTTATAAGTGGTTGTAAGAACACAAAGCTTATTTACAAATTTATTTTATTAACTAATCACACGCCCGCGCCGTTTCGCTAGCGGGGGTAGATAGAGAGGATGAAATGTCAGATAACTGTATTTAGATACACTCCCCTTGCTCCATCCAAATTCATCCGTTGCTTCACAGATATGTGACCGTTATTCTTTTTTTGTAATCTGGAACCAGTGAGACTGTGACTTCTCCGATTGGAGTATTTTTATACACATACTAGCTGACCCTACAGACGTTGTCCTGTCTTAGCTATGAATATTCAATTCGAACTGGAATAAATAATTTTTTTTATTTATTTGTGGGGTGTTATGCCGTATTGCGCTACCTCCTCCTTTCGCCAACGTTTCGGACAGCGTTATAGTGTCCATCATGCCACATCTGCCTTGATGATCGACACTGTAACGCTGTCCGAAACGTTGGCTGAAGGAGAAGGTAGCGCAATACGGCATAAAACCCCAAAAATAAATAACAAAAATACTTTTGGCCGTGAAAACCTAAAATCATATCTGGAATAAATAATAATAAAAAATATATTATTTCAATACATATTATTTATTGTAATGCTTTTTGACATAATTGTTTCTCCCTGCGTGTCCTTTCCCATTCGTCAAGTTCCCCTTCCGCCTCTCCTTCCTCTCCCGCGTCCCCTTTCCCTCTGGCGTACCCACTCCGCCTTCGCCTCTCCCCACTCCCATCGCCCGCTTTCTTCGTCCCGCGAACCCACCTGCCGAGTTCCCCTCCCCCCTCCCGCATTTCATACATTCAGTTTTCAAACAGCTCGCTCACCTATTGCAATTTTTTAATGCAAATTTCATAATGCCAGAGCTCTTCAGTGTATATAGAAACCTTTGCGGACGTGCTCACAACAACTCACCAATGTTTCATCGCAATCGGATGAACGCTTAGCAATTCATATTTTCATGATGCCAGAACTCACTATTGTATATAAAAGCCATCGCGAGCATGCACACATTAAATCCCAAAAGTTTGAATGAATTAGGTAAAGTCGTTTTGAAGTTATGACGTGACCAAGGGAAACAGGGATTCATTTTTATAAATAAATGTTGATATAAATATATATACAACTAGATATACATATAAAGTCATTGTACATTTAATAGTGAATATTAAATAAACTAGAGAAAGTTTCATTTGTAATTTTTTTTACATTATTTCCATACAGGAGACCCAAAGGAAAAAAATCTGGGGGTCAAAATGTAGTGACAAACGAGTGAATGAATCCATCCCGCACACTGCGGTGCAAGGCGTTGGGTCGAGACCCAACAAGTCTCTACCGATCTGGCCCGCCACGCATTATGTGGGTTAATGCGTTCGCCGCCAAGACCTAAACAAACGTTACCACATGAACCCGGACATCCCTAAAAGATCACCAAAAGTAGCGAACCACTTGAAGTGACCTTTGGCGGGGTGATGGTTATCCTATAAATGGTCTGGGGCCGCGGTACCCATACATGTCTTCAAAATTGATATTAAAAGTTATAATATTAAATACTATAGGGTATGTTATGAAGCTGAAGGTGGTAATGAGGAAAAGGAGATTAGAAAGAGGAAGGCGGAGAACTTCATGGCTACTCAGATCCGGTCACGGCTACAGCCATTTCAAGCTACGTTTTGATTCTGAAGAGTGGTGTTTCATCAGAACGATACTGAGAACTCCGTTCTTCCAAACTTCCACTCTGGAACGTGCCCCAAATAAACTACATAATATTTCAAATGAATAAATTATGAAATTACATAAATTAATCAAATAAAATTTCGTTGGGCACGCCGGTATTTGTGAACCGCAACATTCAGATCTATAGTCGAGGATCAAACACATGTAGAAAACATTGTATACATAACTATAATAATTAAAATAGAACAAACAATAATAATTAAATAGAAAACAGAATAACTTTGTTCGAATACCACTTTATTTCGGTTCCTAATAACTCAGAACCAAGTCAACTCAACACCTCCTCGAAAAGTCACTAAAAGCTAAGAAAAAATATATTGAAAAAAGCCCATAACCTAACCTAACGCAACCTATGTAACCATTTTTTTCATCTCTTTTAGTGACTTTTCAAAGGTGGCGTTGACTTGATTTAATTCTGTGTTGTCCGGTCATCGTTTTGTACACCCCTGATGAAGGTTCATGTCAAACCAAAACCGGTTGGTTAAATACGAGTTTTGAAAAACAATGTGGTATTCAAACAAAGATATTTTATTGTAATTATTCTGGAACTATATCATCTATCTATCTATATTTATAAAAATTTAGGTTCCGTATGTTTGCGTTCCCTAATCTCGTAAAGTAATCGATGGATTGTTTCAAATTTTTTACAGAACATTGCATTTTAGCAGAAAAGCATTTATACATACCTTTTATTTGGAAGTTACAAAGGAAAAGAATAATTTTATGCGTTTACTCATAATTTGTCATAGTAAACAACGGAATGACAGTTCTAGACAGAATGACATTTTGCTGAAAAATGATTGTTAAATAAAATTCTATTTTTGAAAACCTTTAAGTTGATAAATTTATTTAAAGTAGGTACTCCCCTAATAGTTTGAATCGAATCAAGAATTTTAGATATTTTAAATAGGTACCTATGTTAGATACCAAATTTAATATACATGAAAAAATTTAATTTGAATAAAATTGTAAAAGGTGGCACGCGGGCTGTTTAAAAACTGAATGTACTGGGATTGAATATATGGAACGTGGGAGGAGGGTTGGCGGGACGACGGAGCGGTAAAGGGAAGAGGGAAGGCGGGGAAGGTGGAAGGCGAAGGCGAGAGGGGGGAGGGGAACCTGGGAAGGGGAGGGGAACCTGGGAGGGCGGAGGAGAACTCGGGTGAAGGGTTTGCGGGACGGAGGAAGGGGGGGGGGGGAGTGGAGTGGGGAGAGGGAAGGTGGAGGTGACGGAGTGGGAACGCGAGAGGGGAAGAGGATGCATGAGAAGAAGGGGAGGCGGAAGGGAACGGGTCGAATGGGAAAGGACACTCGTAGAGAAACAATTTCTTTATTAATAATGGCATAGCAACGGATGAAATAACGTGATATTGTAAAAGCCTTTAAGGTCTGAATAAATAAATATTTTTTTTAAAATTATACTACAGCATAGTCACAGCAGATATTCAACTAAGCAATGTGTCTTCTTGGAAAATGCACAGTTGCTAGACAATTTTTGTTAACTCCTCTAATAATTAAAATCAGACAAAGCCACAGCGAAGCGTGTTCGGGTTCAGCTAGTTTCAAATAAATAAAAAGAAAATACTTTGTTTTAAGTCTCTTTATTGTTATTTTTTTCGTCTACCGGTTTCGGTACCTCCGTACCATCATCAGGACTGAATATAAAAATACTGTAAAATAACAATAAAGTGACTTAAAACAAAGCATTTTCTTTTTATTTATTTAAAATGTCAGGTCACAATGTGTTTGCTTCTTTTGAAAAATTTATATCATTTCACATTGACGCAACTGTTTTGAAGATGTCCGAAGCAAGATAAAACAGTCCAATCAATAAATAAAAATTTTAACAAAACAAAAAAACGACTTCAAAAAATGCACTAAAAAGTAAAAAAATAATTTCGTATTCTTCTACAACTTTATAATCAACTTACCTTTGCTACTCATCAATATGTAGGTACGATTGTTATTTTTGGAGTCGGTGTCAACCAAGGTACCCGCGGCCCGGCGTGTTCATTTGACAGCTCCTCTCCCGCCGAGAGTAGGTTAGTAGTTTTTTTGTTTTGTTAAAATTTTTGTTTATTTTTTGATTTTTAGTGAATCTGAAGTACACTGACTAATTCGATTAAAATTCGGCCGAGTATCGTAAATTTGTTCTTCAGAATTGGAGAGTTCCGTTACTTTGTCATGGATCCCATAATCAGAACCTAACCAAACTCTCATCAAACTACCCTTGAAGTACATCCTTTCCAATAAAAAAAGAATCATCGAAATCGGTTGGCGTGATATTGAGTTATTCGTCCATTTGTCGCGCACATACTTGATGCAAATTTAAGACTGATATAATTTTCTCATGGATGCCATTGTCAGAACTGGACCAAATTAAAATGGGACCACACAGAAAGCACCAGCTTTCAAATAAAAAAAGAATTATCAATATCGGTTCACCCAGTCGAAAGTTCTGAGGTAACAAACATAAAAAATAAAAAAATACATTCGAATTGAGAACCTCCTCCTTTTCGAAGTCGTTTAAAAATAAACCAGTGGGAAAAAGCAGCATAATATTTTCAATCAAATAATCAATAGTTTCATAATTTTACAGAATTACATTTCTCTAATCTAGATTGTTGATTGTTGAAGATAATTTAAGTAAGAATAGAATTTGTTGAGCATGTACAGAGGGTATTTTTCTTTGAACTCTCTTGGACATAGAAATAAACAATTATTTAATATTATCTTAAATTTCCCACTATCGCAGGTTGCAGGGATGACGGTAATGAAAACAATAAGATTAAAACACAACGAAAAATAATAAACTAGCCGCTATAATGTGCGGCTCTACATTCATGTTACTTGTACAGGGTGTTCTTAAAATAAAAACAATTTCAGTTTTGCAGCCAGTGAGACCATGTCATTCCCAATGCAGTGTTGTAAGGCCAAAGGTAAGTAGGAAGGGGAAGGAGATGAGAAAGAGGAAGGTGGGGAACTTCCTGGCTATACAAATCTAGTCACCAAACACGGCTAAAGCAAGCAACATTTCAAATGTATTTAGCAAGCTGGTACCCGGCATGCGTTACTATGCCATTTTTTAATAAAGAAATTGTTTCCCAGGTTTCTCCCAGGTTTCCCTCCCCCACCCTGGTTGCCCTCTCCCCCCTCCGCGAATCCCCCTCCCGAGTTCCCCTCTCCACTCCCTCCTCTCGCATTTCATACATTTAGTCCCGGTACATTCAGTTTTCAAACAGCTCGCGTGCCACTTATTGCCATTTTTTTTTACAAATTTCATAATACCATAGCTCACCAGTAGTTTTATACAAACCACGTCCTGACTATAAAGAACACAAAAAAAGAATTATCCAATTTTGTGTAGTCGTTCGGAAGTTATGCGCGTACATACATTTCGGCGATTCATTTTTATTTGTACAGAAGATAAGTATGTCTTCTATTACAATTCTATTATGGGGGTAGTGTGTGCATGGATGGATTGTGTATAAAACGCATAAGAGTTTGGTACGGTACTTTCAAGTTTAATAAAACATTTTACATCAGTTTACAACTGAACCATAATTTTATATTTATAAAGAATTTGTGCATGAAAGTGAGAGCGAACAAGAAGCGATTTTCCAAAGCTGTTAATTCTTCGGCAGTCTAGAACAGAATCGTTCCGTTAAATTTCTCACGGCAAGCGGTGACTCCGTGAGATATTGAGAATCGCTATTGGCGCGTGAGGAACCAATAGGATTTTTTTTTTATTTATTGAGTTAGTTTATACTACATGAATATAAACTAATAAGCACAATATAACATTTCATTTGATAAATTTAAATATTTTTACAGTAAGCATAACATTTCTTTTTAAATACATTCATTCTTTCTTCATTCTTCATACTTTCAGGCATTTCATCATACATCTTTAGTCCTCTGTACATTAGGCAGTTCTGTGATTTTGATTTCTTCATTTGTGGCAATCGAACTCTGTTTGTATTTCTTGTTTCGTAATTATGAATGTCTCTATTAAAAACAATTTCATCCTTAAAGTATTTTGGCATTTGGTTTTGCATAATTTTATGCACAAAAATTAACACATTAAATAGTAGTATCTTTTTTATTGGAATCCAATTTAGCTCCTCTCTCATTTGATTAATCCTTGCGTATTTGCCTTTCCCCAGTATACATCTCATAGCTTTGTTTATAGGAATGCTTCGCGGTTCAAGATCGCTTGCTGGTTCGCTTCCCACACAATCTTCAATTTTACATCAGGACGATACTGAGAGTATCTTCCACTCTGTAAAGTGCCAAAAATATGTGCTATATTATTTTTAATGATTAAATTGTTAAAACGCAAATTAATCAAATAAAATTTATTTGGCCAAGCAGGGATTTGAACCGGCGATGTCCGTATTAGTGTGATATTGAAACGCTTTTTTTTACCAAAAAGCATCGGGTCTATTGATTCGTTGCTTCGCACTTTCTTACAGTTGAGATTTACGCAGTTTTCTGTGAAATTTTATGCCGGAGTTTCTATTTTATCAATAACGACAACGAAGTTGTCTTTTTCACAACAAAATTTATATATTTTGTTTACAAATATTCTTTTTCCGGGGGGGGTATGGCCCCCCTGAACCATTTATTGGGTAACCAACACCCCTGCCTTAGTTCACCCATGTGGTCCACCACGTTTGGTGACTTAGCAAGGATGCCCGAGTTCATAGGATGAGGTTTGTGGTTTGACTGGTTGAGGGAGACCTAACCTAGAGCTCTCCAGTAAGAATCTCTCGATCCATACGTCTGTCACTTTCGGACACATTGACCCTCAGATTTTTACTCACTCCCATACGTTTTCCCTTCCCATAACTTCCTTGGCACTTGGGGATTTTTTTCCTCAGGGCCTTTTGTGCGGAGCTGATTTTAATTATTAATTATTACAGCATGTTGATGACAGAACAATTAATTTTTTTCAAAATACCGAATAGTAAGTACGTGAGGCATTGCGGTCAAAATGTCTACAATTTTGGGGTCCGTCGGCCGTCCGATAAGTGTGTGAGGTCACGGTACATAAAGTGACTGGTGCGGCAGTATGTGGTACCTACTTACATTCGAAACTTTGTGAATGGTACTGATTTGTGTCTCATGACGTTGAGCGTCGTTTTACCCAAGTTCACTTTGAAAGCTCATAACTTCCTCATTATGGAGTTTTCGATATTTTAATTTCATTATTAACTCTTTAAATGTATTTAATTATATGTAAATATATGTTAATGGACTATTTGTCCGTAAATAAAAATAAATAATACATTATTATCAAATCGATAAAATTTTTTTTTTGGAGAAATTCGTTCTTCAGAGGAGGTGTTTTCTATTGAAATTCCGGTGAAAAAATCACATCTTCACCGCTTGTTCATCAGAAATACGAAATTCGGTATTACGCAATGACTGAATAAAATACCATAAGAGAGGACTTGGCATACCAATAAAATAATCTGTCCAAAGGGTTATATAAAATTGGCGGCCAAGATGGAACCAATATTCCATACTTTTCAGCTAAACCGAATAATATCCATTGATAGTGTTTAAATGTAACATCATTTTGTATAACCGTATGGACAAAATGCCGGTACAAAGATATTAATTGGTGCACTATGTATTTGGATCGGTGTATAGGATAAGTTGATTTTAGGACTGAAATCCAAGAGTCAGGGGATCTACTATCGGGTCACCGTTAAAAACTCAGGCTCTGAATCTCAAAACTGAAAAAAAAAATATGTATAACTTTTCGTGACACCCTGTATATGAGAATCGGCGGGAACCAAACTCGTCGCTCGGCAACAAGAGATAGAAGAAGTAAGAGGAACGAGTAAGAACTAAGAACTACCGGCCGACAAGGCTTCCCAACATATCGGATGTCAACAAACGCACATTATCTGGGAGATTAACATAATAGATATCCCCCGACAAGAATGTCTGCTGAACCTTTTGTTGAACTCCGGGCCAACAATAATATAGCTAACAAACTTACAGACTTCTTTTAGTTAGGTCGTTCTTCTTTTAGTAAGTTGATTAGATTATGGGAAACTGTACCTTTAGGTAAGTTTTTGATTCTGTTATTTGACGATTAACTAGTCGCCTATCAAATTTTAGATGACCCGATAGTTGATCATGCGACAGTTTGCCCCCCAAAATAATTATATTTTTTCGAAGAAAACTTCTTCGGAAAGGTTTTCACATTGTGGTGGCATTATTTATTTTAATGAAAAGACAAATAACTTTGTTTACATCACTTTTATTTATACACAATCTACATGTTTCGTGAACGATGTTCACATCATCAGGATCAAATGTATACTATACTTAAAAATTAAACATAGATAACATAAGGGAGGAAAGGGTAGAAGGAAGGGGAAGGGGTAAGAGTGGGGGAAGTTTTTAAAAAATTAGGGATTTCAAAGTCATTAGCAGGAGAAGACCGGTTATGTGGCAAAAGGCTCAAAAGTGGTTTTTCCCTGCTAATGACTTTGAAATCCCTAATTTTAATAAATTTACCCCACTCTAACCCCTTCCCCTCCCTTCTACCCTTTCCTCCCATATGTGATCTATGTTTAATTTTTAAGTTTAGTATACATTTGATCCTGATGATGTGAGCATCGTTCACGAAACATGTTGATCTTGTATAAATAAAAGTGATGTAAACAAAGTTATTTGTCTTTTCATTTAAATAATTATAAAATGATATGTGTTTGTGCATTTTTTATCAATTTCAACAACTAAACCGACTTTAAAAATACATTCAATAATAAGTATGGATATCATACTATTTTATTTACCGTGTCGATTTTTTGTACTTACACGCTGGTATACCTACACAGTATATAGACAAGTAGTTTTATCATTTATGCATTTGCATTAAAATATGTTATAATAATATACTCTTGTTATTCGGCGGTAAACCCTATCTGCTTACTCCTTCGGCGACACATGGTTATATTTGTGTAATTGGGTATACCGTATTTTTCCTAAGTAAACTAGAAAATAAGTTAAAAATGTGAAATATGTTAATTTTTTCTATCAGCCAAAATCGACCGCGAGTGGAACGTAAAAATCGTTTCCACTGTGTGACATTATAATTTGAGATTTTACTCATAAAAGTTTAAAAATTAAAAATAAATTTCCGTCTTTTTCGTTTTCATACAAGATACAAGAAATGGTAGAGGACGACCGTCGATAACGTATGTAGGTACGAGCTCTAGATGGTTTCAGTATAATTTTTTTAGGCGCAAGTTGTAAATATTGTAAATAATAATGTAAATAAAAAAACTGTACTCTAACGACTGTTAATTAAGATTTTAAGATCCGACCCTGTTTTGATTTGCCTCAAGCTTCATCGGGGGTCACAAAAAAGGCTAATTAATACCTGTTAGTAGCTTAGTGGACAGATCTGCAGGGTTTCAACCCATGCATCGCGGATTCAATCCTCTACTAGCTATATCCATCAACTATATTTTTCACTTATTATGATGGAAGTAGGAAGTATACAAATATTTTCAGGTTAGACCCTTCCCCACATACGCAAATATCCGATACTCGATGATTCAAATATCTTGGCGACTACCGCCATGCATCTACGTGAAAGTTCGTAAGTAGGCAAACATTTCAGACATTTTGTAAACTCGTCGGCGACGCCAATCTCCCGCGACCAGCGAGGTTGTTTCCACTCACATCTTTAAGACTTTAAACATGGCGCAACTTGTGTTATACATAGATCAATTCTAGGGCTGAAACAGTTTTAACAAATACACAACTGTTGGGTTGTGAGTGAGTTGTAGTTTTGCGATTCGAGAATTTAACATTGATTGGTAGCGGTGCGTATCTTGTGATTTCAGTAGAGACGTGTTCGAAATGTGCGCGACAAGTTGTTCGCGACGCGATGTGCGTACACAACTTGAGTATTGAATACTTGCGCATCCCTGTGGAAGAATGACCTTTAGTTTGACATCCTTTAAAAAATAAAATTAAAACCTTCATTAATTAAACAGTTTTTCCTTCAAATGTTTCATCCTCCTGCATGAATATAATACAAGAAAGTTACCGCCTCAGATATAGGAATAGGCTCTCGCGTGGCGACACGTGAATTTATGGTACGACCGTAAAAGAGTAGAATACAATAAAAATCTGAAACGCCATTTCATATATCAACCTGCACTGGCCGGGATTGCTTTCAAACGAAACCTCCAGTTGAATCTGGAGGCTATTCGATACGGTAAACCATCTCCTCGCCTGTGTTATGTAATGATCCGATGCACTGAAGAAATAAACCGTTAGTAGCGTGTTATAGGCGTGTCCCTGTGCCCGAATTATGCTCAATGTCATCTTACTTTGATTGAAATTGGTTTAAAAAATCAGTATTATCATATTTGCATTCAATTATTTTTATTTTTATGTGAATATTACACAAGTGTTCTAGTTGCTTTCAACAGTGGTCGAGGGGTAAGTCTTTCGACTAGCATTTCGGAGGTCGCGGGTTCGAACCCCGAAAGTTAATTTTATTTGAATAATTTGTTTTATATCACATTTTATTCATGGAAAGTAATGTGTAGTATATTTACGGCAGTGGAAGATACTATCAGTACCACCCTGGCGTAAAACCACCAATTTGAGTTGAGACGTTTCTTAAAATAGCTTTAGCCGCGTTTGGTGACCAGATCTCCCCTTTCATAATCCCATCTCCTTCGTCTCCCTACTACCCCCAGCAACACAAGTCACACTTGTTGGTGTCAAAGTTTCACTGGATTCAGACGGTTGGGAGCAGTTGGGACTCTTGTACGGTGTTCACATTAAAAAAAACCGTCTGGAGCCAATGAGACTACGGCATCACCAATTGCGGTATCTATTTTGTATGGCTGAAGATAGTTGGGAGGGGAAAGAGGAAGGCGAGTGAAGTTGCATAGTGCATCTGAATGAAATTCTCAAAGCGGTTTTCCACCAGCACAATACTGAGAGTATCTTCCACTCTGGAATTTTTATTGAATTAATTTGTGAAAACAACAAATAGTTTAATAAAAATTTATTGTACCGAGATTATATCCCGCAACCTCCGGAAGCGTAGTCGAGAGCCTTACCCCTCGACCACAAGTGGCAAGTTGGATGTTTTGGCGATATCTCTTCTTTTGAAATTGGAATAGATCATACTTCTATCGATTTTCTGTTCAGTGTTTCGGTCGACTGGTGTAATTATTATCAATAAAAATGAATACAGGATATTCTGTTACGATTTTCTGTCGCTGGTCCTATTAAGATCTGATGTTATTAAGGACTAGTAAGGCTGAGAGCGGAGGACATATATGTATACGTGAAACCTACATAAAAATTATAGCTTCAATATTATGTTTACGAGAGACTTTTTATCATGATGTACTTTATATTGTAATTTTTAATAAACCTAAGTATGTGCTTTATAAAAACGGATTATTTCTGTATTTATTCTGTTTATTTATCTGTATCTATTATTCATGCAAAAATAAAACACTTGTAATCAGGCGATTGAAATATTGCAAGATTAATGAATGAATTAGAAGGAAGTGAAGAAATAATATAATATGACCCGAAAGTTAATGTTAGAAAAAGTCGGGGAAGCTCGAGGAAGATATGGCATGCTCCAGTCAATCAAGTTAATCAAGCTGAAGTAAGCTAGTTGTGCTTGCAACAAATCCAAAAAAAACTCGTATACCTCTCATCGTGATTTACTTTGGGGCAATATCTCGAGTTGCGCTTCCACCTTTTTAGTCAACATTTCGGATAGCGTTCTGCCCTGACGATGGACACTAAATGTTGACCAAAGAAGGAGACAATCCAACACGGTATAATACTCCGAAATAAAAATCACGATAATAATTTTGTCCATAAATTTCTGAAAGAACTTATTTATTTATTTGTAAGAAACAAACAGCTTATACATAATATACAGTGATAAATATACAAGTGAACTGAAGTCAAGCCACAGAAGTTTCTTATGCTGAAGTACATCGGAAATGAAGTTTTAATATCTTAAAATTAATTTTGAGTTATTGGAAGGGGAGTGGAAGGGGAATATAGGAAAAGGATAGGAGATATTCCCGATACATTCTATACTCTCATATTAATAATCGGTCGTACGCGTTACTTCGTATCGATATTTCTTTAAGTTATTACTAAAAATGTCAATACTGTGAAATTTTGTATTATATTGTGCACATACACGAGGAATTGGGGAATTTTTTCTAATATTTGTTCTACATGATGGTAAATAAAATAAATCGGATTGTCGGGTTGATCTTGACGGAATATGAAAATTTATTAAATTGGTAAGTTCTGGTGAGTCCAAGCCATTATTTAGAATTTTAAACAATAGGATTTGATCAAAAATTAGACGTCGTGTTTGGAGGGATTTGAAATTGTGAAATTTAATGGATTCAGTATAATTTGAGAATGGTAAGTTTAGTTTATAATTTACGGGTTTAAAATTTTTTTTATTCTTTCTATTCTTTCAATATTGGTATAAAGGAGTCCAGATCGGTGTACAGTGTTCCAAATGCGGGCGAATATTATATGAGGTGTAAAGGGAATATAGAGTGTTTATGTTGTGGAAGGGTTTTGCTATACGAATTATAAATCCTATCCTAACTTATCCGAGATTCATGCATCATATTTTTATGGACATTGAGGAAACGAATCGGTTGAGTCCAGAAACCAAACGTTATTAAAATCTTGCAATACTACGTTTTAATTTAGTGCATAAGTCGCCCTTGAAATGCTCAATCATGACTTATACTTGCCTGAAAACTTAAACCGTAGTCATCGCCACGACCACGTTAAAGATACAACATAGCAAAACAAATGCTTTAATACAGCATAGCCAATGTAAATAACCTTAAAACTACCTATAGCTATCATGATATCCAAATGTAAAAAAAATGTGAAAATTAGATATCACGTACGGTAAATGGATGTTAACCTGTCTGTTTGAAAATAAGTAAAAATAAGAAAAAAGTATGTACGAATGCGAACAAAACATTGTTTGCCATGATGGAGTTGTGGTGAGGTTATCCATCCTTACTGAAGAGTAATGATTAGTCAGTGATACCTACTTGCGTCAACGCTAAGTTCATGCAAGTATTATTTAAAAAAATGTGTTTCCGTTACTAACTAAAATATACATTAATAAAAGATCGTTTAAATGTACCCCAACGTTCCAGATGTTTGTGAACACGAGCCAAAATGATTGGTGCATATAACCTGAGTAATAAGAAGTATAACTACTTATTTCTAAAAAAAATTCCGACAAAAACATTATTAACTTGAACTGAAGAATAGCTCTATTTGAAATAGAGCAATTTTTTCCACTTACAAGTTTTACAAGAATAATCAGTCCCTTCAGAATGGAGCGTGAAACACGTCGTATGATTCCTTATTTTCTTACAGGTTCGGGGCCTTTGGCCTTGCTTCAGATCAGACTCCTCTAAATTATGCTTCGCTTCAAAGTCCCTGGAGCTCTAGTTTTTCTTAACTTTAACGTACGCGTAATACGCGTCTCCAGATTCCATTCTCCCAACTTGGTCTTGCATTGAGTATCCTCTTGAGAATTAATTCTAAGGAAGTGTCCATCCAGGCCAACTACGTTGATTTCTTAAGAAAATGTCGAAGCAATTAAAGCGACGTTCGCATCAATTTTAAATGACATAATCTTCTTCCAAATGTATATTATAATTTATGTGTCTACTACGCACGATTATTTTCTCATTAGAATTTGCAATATTATTTAAGTTGATCGCAGGTCGGTTCTCTTATTTACGGGTCTGTTCATACGAGCATTCATCATCGTTAAATGCTGTTGGTATAATAATAATATGGCTCAGGTATGGCGTAAAGTACGTTTCCTAACGGAATGGGGGAATTACTGCCTTGGGGTCGCAGGGCCAAGCTGTAAACGACTTTGTAAAAAAAAATATCATTTGAATAATGCTCACTACTTTGTTTATTAATCATATTAAGACTTTCCCAGTAATTGCGCACAAATTAGATGCTTATTTGATGTTTATTTAAATGCAGCTAAAGATTAACAGCCTTAATAATAAACACGTTGTAAATTTTATAAAATCGATAAACAGCCTAAATTAAATTTAATTCCTGCCACCTCAAACACGCTAAGCCTAGTGAGGTGGTTTATACCAAAAAAATGCATTGAGTTTTATTTATTTTGGTTAATAAATAATTAAATTTTTGTTTATTTGGTAAATATCTAAGTTTACGAGAGATGGGAAGGCTGATAGAGATATTGAAAGAAGGGTGAATGCAGGTAACTCTATTAATGAAGGACTGAACGCCGTTGGCACCAACAAAAAACTGTCTAAAGGCGCGAAACTAGTCGTCCATAATGGAGTACTGGTACCTACCCTGATGTATGGCAGTAAGGCATTGAACTGGCGGAGGAAGGATGAAAGTAGACTGAATGCTGAAGAAATTAGTTCCCTGAGGCGTATGTGTGGTAAAACCGTGTGTACTCGTGTGAGAAATGTGGAAATTCGCAAAGAATTCAAGGCTGATGTAAGCGTAATAAGTAAGATCAAGAAAGGAACGCTCCGATGGTTTGGGCATGTAGAGCGAATGAACGAGGAAAGGAGTGTAAGGAGAATAAATGACGCAGATGTGAATGGTAGAAGAAGTCGGGGACGGCCGAGAAAGACCAAGTGAATCAGATACTTGAGTCGGGCCATGTCAAGAGTTAGAATAATAGAAGAGCATGAATGAGACGATATATGAATGTGAACGAGGCAAGGAGTGTGTGCCAAGACCGAGTTGTTTGGCGGTCCGTCCTCTCTGCCTACCCCTGTGGCGAAACGGCGTGATGGTTAGTTAGTTTTTAGTTAGTTAAATTTTATATTAAACGGGTAGAAGAATTTCGAAAGGTGCTGTGCATCTAATTCAAAATATCTGGCATCTCTTTCTTTCTACCAATCCATAAAATTCTACTTCTATATTTTTTTTAAATGTCTCTAAAACAGAAGCCATAAATCCAATGATCCACTTGGGTTGCGATAAACCTGACAATATTTGAAAAAGCTCTACTAAAAATGGAAAATGTTGCATATAAAATGACGGAGGACTTAACTTACAAAGGATTGAGCCCGCAAATTCGATGCTTTAGATTTAGTTTTGTCACTAAGTATATGACAAAGACATGCTTTTTAGCAAATCCAAAATAAGCTCTTTCTTGCTATGTTTCAATATTCATTTGTAGAACTCCATTACAAAGTTTGTATGTAGGTATGTATGGTGTACCCACATATTATAATGATGTATGAATCAAAGTAGTTGTTACATCCGATGTTTAGCAGGATACCAGTGTGTGTTGCGAAGGACTAGTATTGTGTGAGGACTGTACAAGTGTACGGTGAATACCGGCGGGATAGAGGCTCCAGTTTATATGACCGGGATTGGAGGCAATGAATCACGGCTGGACTATGAAAGGCCGTATCTACGCACTCGCTGCAGGGAATTATTATTCTTAACAGCCGAGAGCGGCGGCCACAAGCCACCAGCCTAACACTTTCATTGCAGATTATTTAATAATTTAATTAATTAAATATCTACAGTCTTACTAATAAGCAATCACTCCCCAACCATTTAACGGTGTTTTAGTTACACAGTGTAGAAGTTATTAAAATAATAATTTTAGAACTGTAATCATCAAATCCGGCAACACCGCAATTTGTATGTAAATCGTGTTTTTTTCATTAAACGTCAATTTACTAATATATTTGTGGTATTTTTTGTCAGTTTCAATTGTATAAAACATTCACGGCGTTTTATTAGTAAGGCTGTTAGTCTAAAATCATGGTTAAAGTATATTTAAATTTCCAGTTCTTGTAGTGGAGAGAGGTTGTCTTTGTAGACATTTTTCATTAATTTTCCAAGGACGGAAATTAGTGCCAGATACCAAAATAAGTTAAATAAGATATCTTGGTTAAATATATACAATGAGGGAAAAAATGCGCAATATACTTAAAGATAAACCAGGGGTAGGTTGATCGAAGCCGCTGCAAGTTAAATCTTCGAAACTTAAACCACTGCTATTATTTCAATTCTTCAAACGTGCATACATGTACACATACAGGTGCACATACATATGCAAATATTAGAGAGCCAATGCATAAATTTTATTTATTTATTTATTCTTAGTACATTTACATTACAAAGGTATAATATAGGTGAACAATACAATAATTACAAAGTGGCTTTAAGTGATCGTCATGTATATGCAAGTGTTAGTTCCTTCTGACGGTAGTGATTGAATTTGAAATGTATCCAATTGATACGTTTAGAGAATTATATATTTAATGAATTAAAATCATTTAATAAAATATTTTTCAAAAATAATGAGCTAGTGTCCGATCCCGAAAGCGTCAAGGCGTCTATAACCTCCAATCCTTCATTCAATGCGCGGAGGCTGTGTGGTAATACCTAGTATCTGCGCCTGTACCCGGTGCCCAGTACCAGAGTACCAGCCCCGGTACCTGGCTACATGCGAATATCTGAATTATTACCGCGGGGACGAGAGCCGCACCTGCTTCTTAACACGCAGCCCCGGGACGTTTGTTCTTGTCTCGTTGTGTTGTCTTAGCTGCTTTGTTGCTCGTTGTGCGTTGTGTGTTGCTCGTTGTCCGTTGTCTGTTGCCAACTTGGCAACTCGACAACTTATGCGAGGTATCCTGTATCGAGATGTGACTGTAATTAATGCGGAATCAATTATGTACACAATATCGAATTTTATATTATTTTGAAAGGCTTTGCAGGATGACAATGTGTTATTATTCTTATGTGACGGAGAGATTTGGTGACGCAGAAGTATTTTGAATCCAGATCTGAATTTCTACAAATATCCAGGTTCTCAAATTGGGGCGTTTATATTAAACAACTTCGATACACGCATGCTCACACGAGGTTTCAATTATAGTTTTGTGGTTTTGTTAATTCGAAATCAATAATTTATTTCACAATATTGAATGTCCTGTTTTGAAATATTGTATTAATGTGTTCTTCTAAATTTTATATTATGGGAAGGTTCAGCGACACGGACACACTGACTATCATGAATCCAAAAACCTGCATCTAACCTAAATCGTAGGTGAAATGTTTTTAGGCTCCTTAGGTGATAGTATTGTTTTTTTCGAATAAATACAATAACTATTATAAAACTGTTTATTTTCAGACACAATCAAATGGTGACAGGCCCACTCAGAATAAAACCAACTCAGAACCACCTCAGAAAGGTCATTAAGAGTGATGATAAAAAAATATTTGAAAAAATTGGTTAAATAGGTTAAGTTAGATTAGGGTTACCGGCTATTTTAAAACTATTTTTTTTAACTTTTAATGACTTTTCTGAGATGGTTCTAAGTTGGTTTTATTCTGAGTTGGTATGGAACCCAATTAAATACATAATCAGACACTACACTTATTTCCCAGTCTAAATAATCGAATAAAAGATGTAGTGGTTTGACTTTAAAGTAGTTTTTTTTATTTATTTTTCGTCTTTCAGCCCCACAACGCATTCTAAATTCGTATTCCTCTCCGGGGCTCCGGCTGTTGAGATTTTCATATAGTGAGTGTAGATATAATATTGGAAAAAAATATTTTGATTGTTTAGTTTAATTCCAAAGAAAATATCTCGAACAATTTAACATCGGCGAATACCAGCTTTACCTGAAACAAAAATGTACAAATATTTTACAAATTAAGCAATGTTTTCATTTTTAGAATTAAAAAATAAAGTTAAAAAAAGAGGTTAATATACAAAAATAAAAGTGTGTTAAACAAACATTTAGGTACACAAATCAAAATATAGAATTCTTAGAAAAGGATTTAAATTTTCCTCGGTTTGCTGTCAGGATATTATTGTAAATGTTAATATCACCGTTCTTGTGGTAGGTATATCACTACGAGATCTTCCAATGATAACGAAATGATTTCTGCCATCTTATTCAGCTTTTACAAGGGAATGAAAACGATTCAAGGAAAAATGTTTTATTAATGCAATATGTCTCATCAAGACTCGGATTACAGACACAGCATCCTGTTCTTAATAATGCAACAACTAAAAAATGAAACATTAAGATGATTTTTCAATAGGAGTCCATTCATAACAATCACGAAAAGTTTATACGATACACGAGGAAGATCAGGGCTGAACCGGGAATGTTTTGAGCCCGGCCCATACTAATTTTATATTTTTATCAATCAATAATTAATTTAATAAGAGATTTCTTCAAACAACACATGAGAGCTTAATATTACAATAAAAAAACAAATAATATTAATATTAATTAAAACAATATAACAAATTTAATTAATCAATTACTTTAACTTAATATTGCATTTTAAAAAAATCAAACAAAAAATTACTTTCTCTAACACTCTTTCCAATTTCTTTCATAGAACGAATATCAAAAATGACTACAAACATGTACTCTCGTGCAGAAGATTACTTATCAAATTTTATTTCTATTTTTATTTCAAGAAGAATAATGCTCACCAATGTTTATTTCATCTTCTTTAAATTTTCTTTATTTCTTAGATAACTTGCAATTCTTATATTTTTATCTGTTTTTAGTTTTATTTATCCCTAAATATGTTATTTTTTTCTTTTCTCTCTTATATTTTATTATCTGTTTATATAAAATTATATTACATGTATGACTACCACAACACGGGCAATAGCCTAGTATGGTAGTCAAAAATGGCCAAAAATGTAACATTTAATCATTTATGAAATAATAAAAAAATAAAAAAAAATTAGTTTACCGTTAAAAAAAGGAAACGTTAAATTTGATTCTGAGTTGGCATGGAACCGGATCACTAACGTGCGGGTGCGATTAGAGTAGTTCCAAGGGGTGGCGCCAAGGAGGCAAGAAGCCAAGGACTCAAGGACCCAAGGCGCTGACAAGACCTAATATAGCGCCCTCGAGGTTTTTAATATCACCAGGCGTCGTTTGGGACAGAGAAGGCATTGCTTTGTCAGAATGCTGCCGGTATGAACCCACACGCATTTACAACCGTTAACTTGTCCGGCGGCACGACTTTTGGAAAAAAAAAATAGTTTGTTTTTAAATGTCAGGAAGGTTTTTATTCAACATTAATTGCACCCTGAGGAAAATAATTCTCCTCAGGGCCTATGTCAACTTTGGGGATGCTGTGTGAAGGGATCTTTTAGGAAAAGAAGGAGAGGATGTCTGGAAAGGAAAAGGGTATGAGCGGTGGGTAGGAATCTGAAGGTCATTATTACACGGTTAAAAAGGCGCCACCGTTGCTTCTTTTGTTTCTTGTTGCTTTACAAACTGGGATTTAATTATGGCATTATCTTCTTTATTTATAATTACTAATACCTTTCGATTTGGGAGGCGGGTATGGGTATAGCTGCCCTTGGAACCTCTTATCGGATAACCAACACCTCTGTCATAGGTAACCCCAAGTGGTTCATTACGTTTGGTGACTTTGCATGGGATGAGGTTTGTCCGGGTCTTGGTGGCGGATGCGTCGGGCGTCAGATACCTCTGGCCTGGAGCCCCAAAATACATGGAAAAACCCTTGACTGCGTGCAGAAATGGGCGAATGCTTTGATAGATTTTCCTATCTTAACGAATGGGTTGCAATCTTTAACGCACAGGTATCAGTCGGGAATGCTTTTCCTATTCTACCAGTATTTCAGTGGAAGATGCTGCGACGAACTAGCGTCATATCAGCACTGGTACATAGTCGGGAAACACGCCAAAAGCACATCCAACATTTGTACATTGTTGAAATTTATATGTTATGTGCCAATTCTACAATTTGTTCATGAGTTCAACAGCTTGGCTGTTGAACAATTTGTTGGTCTCTGTGTACCTCCATTAAAAAAAAAAATTTCTTCGAGACCGATATTCATAACTTTCTCTCCTTAAAAAGACCCTCCACACAGCGTTTTCAAATATGATATAGGCAATAATTATCAGCCTGAAGCACTCATCCACATAGAAAAATCTTCCGAGAAAAGATACATGACGCCAACGGGACTTGAACCCGTGCCCTTCTGATTGCCGGTCAGCTGCTCTCCCAATTGAGCTATGGCGGCTTATCTTATACCCGCCAAATGATTCAATATATACTAGTGTTTCATTCAACAATTACTGCTTATTATATTTTTTCCACCTGAAAACAACCAACTTTATTTTTGCGAGAGAGACACTGTTAGTGTTAAATCCCTCGCTAGGTGGCGTCGAGACAAATTAAGTCTTCATTTATTGGGGAAATACTTAAACTTGTCAAATATTAATTATTATTTTTTAATTGTTAAACTAACGTTTAAGACAAGATTTTTATGCATAGCACAAAGGGTAACAATTATTATAAGCAATAATTATCAGCCTGAAACACTCATCCACATTGAAAAATCTTCCGAGAAAAGATACATGACGCCAACGGGACTTGAACCCGTTCAAAATCTTGTCTTAAACGTTAGTTTAACAATTAAAAAAAAATAATGATATAGGCCCTGAGAGTATTTTGTTCCTCAAAGATGCTGTATAAAAACCACAGATTAAGTTCACGTTGTACAACTATAAAGATGCATGTCATGAGACGAAACCGGACAGTCATTCGTATTAAAATAGTAGAAAGTATAATGACTATTTTAATCCATAACAAAACGCCATGTTAGATTATACACATACCAATTTTGATTTTCAATCATTCCAGCGTTTTTTTTCAACAAAAATATTTAATTAATGATACTTTTTTTCCGCCCTTGTATACAGTTCTATCTTCAATTGGTTCACCCATTTTAAATTCGGTTCTGGCTTAGCCACTAATTAGTATGCAAAGCGCGTTTCCGCTGAGCATTTATCTTAACCTTCAAAGCAACCCAAACTGATGATTAAAGCCTCTCTACTAATCAATCTCTATATCCAACCTATATAAACGATTTAAGTGATAAGAACGAGACGAATAATTAAAAATATAATAATGGTTTCAGTCTCGTTACCGATTGGTCACACCTCGTACATTGCTATGCACTGTATTTACATCGACGTAATGTGACGATAAATTGAGAATGGTTTTAATGGCTGGTTCGATCATTAAGTACTAAGAGTTTTTTTTATAACTGACGGATAAACTAGAATGAAAAATGTTTAACAGTTGTTTTAATTAATAAAATGATTTAGGGGTTAGCGTTTCATTTTGATTTTTTTTTCGAAAACTAAATTGAGATTTGTTGTTATTATTCCAATTGAAGACCATTAAGCAGTTATTAAGAATATTTAAATATTATGAACGCTATTTAGAATAACGAGACAGATATAATGTTTTGACAATTATTAAGTTAGTACAAATTACGTAAGTAAGATAAATCTGAAGACAGGTAGTTTTTTTACAACAGCTCCACACAGAAAGCCTTGAGGAAAATAATTCCCCTGAGGCCTTCTTCATCTTTGGGATTGCTGTATGGAGGGTCTTTTGAGGAAAGGAATGAGATAAAATTTTGGGAAGGAAAAAGGAATGGGGTGTGGGTAGGGTCTGAGCGTCAGTGTCTCCAGAAGTGACGGAAGTATGAATCCATCCTTCCCACTGCGGTGCAAGGCGATGGTTCGAGAGAGTCTTGCTGGAGATGTCAAAAGGTCTCCCTCAACCAGTCTTTCCGGCTTCGGCCTGCCAATTTTTTTTTGTTTACATTAACTCTACACAGGAGGCCTTGAGGAAAATAATTTCCTTAAGGGTCTATGTCATCCGATATGCTATGTGGAGGGTAGTGGGCAGATGCATCCGTCGCCAAGACCTGGACAAATCTCACCTCAAGAACCCGTACACTCCTGCTACGTCACAAAACGTATCGAAACACTTGGAGTGACCCATGCCAGAGGTGTTTGATATCCAATAAATGGTTCCCTTAACGGCGGTATTAGTAAAATAATTTCCATCAGAGCCTATGTCATCTGAGATGCTGTGTAAAGGGTAGTGGGCAGATGCATCCGTCACCAAGACCCGAACAAATCTTATATCACGAACCCGTATACCCCTGCTACGTCACAAAACGTAACAAAACACTCGGGGTGACCTATGTCAGAGGTTGGATATCCAATAAATGGTTCCCGTGGCGGCGGTATCAGTGTCCAACTTTTTGTGGACCTAGGATACACAAGGAAACCAATTATTCAATTTCATAAATTAAGATTAACGTAAAAATGATATCTAAAATTTATGTTTAATGTGTCTATCTTCCTTACAAAGCCTTAAGGCAATAACAGCTCAACAGTTAAGCCCATAAAGGCAGCAACCGTGTGAAAAAAAACGTTAACATTTTTGAATTTCCCAATTATAACTTAAAACCTTTAATGTAGCTTTTACTAATTTGTATTAAACTCGTAGAGGATTAAATTTGTAACGCCTGGATAAAAAAACACCGTTTTGGACCACTCAGCTAGTAATAGAAATTTATGAAAAGTGAATACGAAGAATGTATTGTAATTTTCTGATTTTTTTACATCACCCCCACACAGCGGGCGAAAGAGACCAGCCGAAGAGGTTCAGCCTGCCACGCAGCTGGTGGGCAAACGAATCCGCCGCCAAAACCTAAACACACTTCACCCGATAAACCCAGGCACCCTTGCTCAGTCACCAAAAGTAGCGAACCTATGACAGAAGTGAACGTGAACACCCTTAACTATATATAATTGCCCATTTTAACCGATGGTTTATCATGTTTAACTAATAATGCTTTATGTATTAAAATAAAATAATAAATACGACAATAATAATAGATACGAAGTCAAGCGTATGACCACAAATGTGAATTAAATTAATGCACAGCTATAGAAAAGGTACAGCATGAGCATCTCCTGTCCCCATCCCATCTTCCTCTGCCTCTTGCCCTTTCCTATTCCTTCTTCCTTCTAATATACTTACATTTATATATTTTTGTTAATTTCATTTTCATGTAATGGTTATAACCAATTAAAATTTTGTATTATATCATAATAACCGTTAGCATAAGAAACTGTTTTGGCTTACCTCATTTTTAACCGCTTCATTTTTAACATTCTGTATAAAACTGCTGTTTGTTTCTTACAACAAATAATTAATAAAATTTCTGGTTCTGGGTTCGAGTCCCAGCGGAGCCAATATCTTTTCTGATTTTTCTGTCTCCAGATTTCGATTGAGTTTCGCTAATATTATCTTCATTTAATTAAATATAATAAAATTTCGTTTTCAGATCATTAATTTATTCAACTTGTTTTAATTTAGCTCAAATTCGTCAACAATGTGCTCACCATTTCCAAAAAGTGGATAAACCATAAATCTGTCAAACTAAATTGTGTATTAGTTTTACGAATAAAATTTTTATTTTATTTTGAATTTAACGAGAAAAACCTAAATTGTAATATTTTAATTAAATAAAGACAATATTAGCGAAACTCAAACAAAAATCTGAAAATCCAAAAATAGAAAATTCTTCATTTAATCAAATTAATATTATAATCAACTTTCCCAGCCATTGTTTTTTATTTATTTATTTATTTATTAACGGTATAAATATACCATAAATATATATTACATGTCACAAAATAATTGTTGTAGGTACTTAAGAAATAATTTAAAAAAAGAGTTATAAATTAATTGTGGCATTTGATTTAGAAATGACACAAAGAGCTACAATTACATTCAATACTATAGTATAAATAAAATTAATATTGATTGAAAATATCTGACAGAATAGCCTTCTTGTACCTAGCTTCCGTGCAGTTAAATAGATCCGCCACATCTGCGTATCTATTACTAACTTCATGTAATCTAGGTAAAAGCGAGTGTTTCGTGTACTCAGTCCTGTTGTTGTTACAATGAAACAAGATTTTGGAGCGAGTTGCTCTAGTGGGTATATGAAATTCGATGAGCTTAGTTAAATCAGGACTGTCTATTCTACCATTTACAATTTTGAACATAAATATTAAGTCGGATATAATTCTTCGATCTGAGAGATTTATATATTTAATTCTTTCATTAAGTAATTATAATTTATGTTTTCAATGGGAATACCGAGTTTAAAATTTATATATCTTAGGAACTTGTGTTGAATTTTTTCGATTGTATCTGAATGTAATTTAAAATGGGGGGACCAGATCGAGGAGTTATATTCGACTTGACTGCGTACTAAGGATGTATACAAAATTTTTAATGTAGAAATATTCCTAAAACCTCTGGAATTTCGAAGAATGAAGCCAAGCATTTTTATTCCTTTATTCAATTTCTATCTACCTTCTGTCACTATTATTCTTTAAAATCAAACTAAACACTTTACACTCTTCGTAAAAGCTAAATGTTCGTGATGTTTTTTTTTTTATTAAATTAATTGAATATTCACTCCCGAAATTCGAGATTTATGCACGTCCTATTCCGCGAGTAGCTTTTGTTCACATGACGAAAAAACAGCATATTTTTTATGTGAATTCAAATAGTCATGCACGATACTAAATTTATGAAGCCACGACTCGGAGATAGGCCGAACAACTGAACATTAATAATTAAACAAAAGTGACACAACGTTCATCTTCTGTCCGAAGTAAAAACAAGTAAATTAGACAAAGCATGTACGATTTGAACCACGAACCGTCGATAAATCAGCACGCAAGTGTAGCCTCTATTATCCTTCGCCATAAATTTCAGAATCCCATCGCACGCTTAATTATTTACGAAGCATGGTAAAATAAAAGTCACGTAGTAAAGTAGAATAATGATTCTTTTGGAAAATGCTAGGAAGTGGACTGTAATTAGCGGGCGACGAGTTATATCATTGAATATGACCATTATTCAATCAGATTTAATTGCTGTAATATTGGAACTGAGCTTTATTGAAAAAAGCTTTATAGTCCGTTATTACCGAACTTTGATTGGTGCTATTATTATTATGGGAGCCGTACTATTATTGAATGTTACGAGGGTGTTCGTAATAATCAGAAACGATTTACAGTGCAATGACTTAGTATGCATTCTAAGATCATCATAGCGTTATCAAAAGTGTTTGCGTTTGTTAGCAGTAACTAGTACCGACGCACATCCTGATTTTTTAACCTTGTAAAAAGTTTGATAATAAATATACACGATGTCCGGAAACTCGTAGTACAAGCGGGAAACTGGTAAATCTACATCATATTCGGAGTCGATTTGTGATATAACTTTTTTGATTTGAGCTTTCGTTTTCGAGTAAATCGGGTCCGAAGTTGGAATTTTTTTGGTTAAATTTGAAAAAATTTTTCACTAGGGGATTGATTTCAGCTGTGTAATGTCTTATAAAATGCATCGAAGGGTAAACCGGACTCAAAAATTTTTTTAACCCTTTAGTTGCCGAAAAAATGGATAAATAGAAAAAAAAATATTAAAATCGACATGCTCAAATCGAAAAAAATATGTTTTTTGGTTTCTCTACGTGATGTAGATTCACCAGTTTCCCGCTTGTACTACGAGTTTCCGGACACGTTGTATATAATAATAAATTTGTTGGATAAATAACTTGGTGTAGTTGGTATAGATTGAATTCCTTTTCATAATAAATAATATCAACTTGAATTAATTTACAAGAGTCACGAGTGTATAAATAAATATTAAACGTCTGGACTCTAAGTACCCTTATCTCCAACTGATAAACCAACATGGCGCCTGTACAATAAGGAAAACAAATCAGAAACACAACTTTCCCGTCAGTGGTTAATGATGTATTCCTGGGAGGATGCGGATAATAAGAAGAGTCGGTGCCGCCCGGGTACCTGACTAGGCCTGGACACCGGAAAGTATGAAATATTATGCAATTGATTAATTTTAATGGCTCTCACGAAGGCTGGTTACACATTATGTTTATGATAAGCGATTAAACGTTAGCTGCTCACGGGTAAAGGGATGTTTAGTAAGGATGCTGGTCTCCTACCCTTGGTTAATAAGATAATGTAAGCATTAGACTGGTACGTGATGCGAACTACAATCGCGTAATAGTACCTAAGTGACATGTTAAAGCAAAAGTTCATATCATCGGCATAAGTAATGTATCTCTTAGGTTGCGGCGTTTCAATTTTTTATGTGAACTGCTCCCAACCTCATTTTTTTGCGAACTGCTCCCAACCTCATTTATTTATGTGAACTGCTCCCAACCTCATTTTTTATGCGAACTGCTCCCAACCTCATTTATTTATGTGAACTGCTCCCAACCACCTGGAACCAGTGAGACTATTGCATCCCCAAGTATGTTGTTAGGCTGAAGGTAGTGGAAAAGGAAAGGAGATGGGACTTATTACTTACACCGTTTGGAGAGAGTACAAAGAAAATTTCTTCGATACGTTCAATTCAAATTGAGACAGCCTGTAATTGAAATCCGCTACAATGCATTAATGTCTGATCTAAACCTACCACTACTTTCTACCCGGCGTACTATTAATGACATTCTTATAATTTTTAAATTACTGAACAATCTCATAGACTGCCCTCAAATGTTAAGTGTTATAAATATTCGTGTCCCTGTTAAATCAACTCGACTCCACCACCTTTTCCACAGTGACAATCATAGCACTAACTATTCCTATCATTCACCGCTAGTGCGTTTTCACCGAACTGCCAATACGTATACAGACCTTTTCGATATTTTCAAAACCTCACCGTCTTGCATCAAAGTAAAAATAACTAGTTATTTATGTAACTGATATGTTTGTAAAATGATAAATGTTTGTTGTACTAATACGCATCATATGTATGTTCTGTATGTTATTCTATATATATATAATGTTTGTAAATGTTTGATAAATCTGGATTATGTGTGTAATAGCCTTATGTACGGGCGTTTAAATAATAAATAAATAAATAAAAAAAAGAGGAAGGTGGAAAGTACCTGTATTTAGATCTGGTCACCAAACGCGGCAAAAGCTATTTTAAGCAAAGTTTCAATTGTGAATGGTGGTCTTACACCAGGGCGATACTAAGAGTATCTTCCATTCTGGAACGTACCGCAATTATACCTCACATTTTTAAATGATTACATTTTGAAAAAACACAAATCAATCAAATTAAATTTACCTGCGCACGCCGGGATTTAAACCCGTGACTTACGGATCGCTACTCAAGTGCCTTACCCCTCGACGACGAAGGTCCACATATTATAATACTAACATAACACTATGCTTGACAAATGACTGCAATTTGTTCAAAAGTTGATATGCACCGAGAATCAGGGGTTCGAGGACTGTTAATCGAAAATACAAATTGGGCCGATTGACGATAAAATGATGTTCATAATAAAAAAAAGATTTTTCTGTAAAGGAAGGAAGTGTTTATTTTGACACAAATTATGGAAAATAACTAAATCGATTTAACGAGTGCGTGGATCAAGGCTGATTACAGTGCGACTGATTTTTAAGAATCACGTGATCAAGTCAGTGCCATCTGGAAAAAAGTTATTTGGAGCAATGAGAACGTTTCGAAGATGAATGGTGGTCTTCCACCAGGGCAATGGGTAGGTACTGAAGTATCTACCACACTAACACTAACAATGATTCGATAACAGTTGATCCCCGACAGTTGACCCCGGGCATACTTAAATATAATATATAGTCGGTTTAGGGAAAAGCTATGGTAAAAAAGCGGCTAAAAAACCGGTAAACCTACTTACATAAATTAAATTAAATGATCGAATGGGTGTGCAGAGAGGATGCACCGTCGAAAGACACATTTTTAATATAAGTAACGTAATTTCATTCAAATGCATCAAGGATAAAACTACTTGTCTGTATACTGTACTTTTTCCCCAATTCCCCGGAAATGAGAATAATTTTATTTTTATTTATTTATTTATTTACTATAGATAGATACAAAAGAAAGTACAAATAACATATTATGAAGCTTTGCCTGACAGACAAATTGACAGGTTTAGTTCATATTATACATTACATAATTACATAACAAAAAAAAATAGAAAAAGAACCTGGTAACATATAGTATATTCGGATTTGCCGAATTAGCCTGGTAACACATAACAAGTTGGAGGAATTACAATATAAAGAGATGAAGTTATGTGTTAGGTTATACAGTACTGTGCGAATTAATGTGAACACGTGATAATTAGCACCATTACACTTGTTCTTGCAGTTGTATGTAGCATATTGTAATAGCGGCCATTTTGTGTTTGTGTTCTATCATTCAGTGAGTTACGAGACACACCAAGCTACAAATGCGTTAAATTTTGTAATTTTTTAGAATTACAGTTTTTTTTTGCAACTTAACTAAAACTTTTTGTTTCTTATTTTTAAAGATGGATATTTGTCTTTAAAAACACACAAATATTGTTAATATTTCAAAGACAAAAAAATTACTTACGTTGAATAGCCAGGTAAGTTTCCGGATCCTAATCCAATTGAAAATCGGTGGGCTCTAGTTAAAGCAAGACAAGCACAACAAAAACAAGGCTGATTGAGGCAGTAATTTAGAGACACGCAAATATCAGAAAACTGTAAAAAAAAATTGTTGATTCTATGCCAAACCGTGTACAAGAAGTTATAAAAGTTAAGGTAGGAAACACCTCGTATTAAAATAAATTAATTGTAATTGTTTCTGTATTTTTTTCTTCAATAAAGAATATAATATATATTATTTTTTCTAATTCCACACTTGTGTTCACATTAATTCGCACAGTACTGTATAATACTTATAGGAGAAACTACACTAAAATTTACAATATAAGATATAATTTATGTACGTAATGATATATATGTTGTTTTTTTTTATATTTATTTATGCGCTGTTACTACAATTTGTGTAAACAATTATTCGCAAACATGATTATTATTATAATACTAGCTGATCCGGCGAACTTCGTATCGCCTCAGAATCAAAAACTGTTGTCAACTTATTAGCTGAATTGATCTAAATTGTTTCTCCCTGCGTATACCATACCTTGATCTAAATTGTTTCTCCCTGCGTATCCTTTCCCCTCTCGCGTTCCCTCTCCCTCTCCCCACTCCACTTCTCCCCTTCCCCCGTCCCGCTAACCCCCCTTCCTAAGTTCCTTTCCCCCCCCCCCCTCCCCCCCTCCCCCCCTACCCCCTCCCCCCACCCCCCTCCCCCGGTTCACAGTTCAATATTATACCCCTTACAATATTGCTGCAGTTCTTTCAAAATAGGAGAATTCGTTCCATACAAAATGTATGGAGAAAATAATTTTCTTCGGAGTGGAACATCCTTTACTTTTAGGGGTATGAAAAATAGATGTTGGTCGATTCTCAGACCTACCAGATAAGCACACAAAATTTCATCAAAATTGGTCCAGCCGTTTCGGAGGAGTATGGTAACAAACACCGTGACACGAGAATTTTATATATTAGATAGATAATACAAATTTTTAAAATATATTCATTTTAACAATACCCTTCAGAAATACCGAATAGAAGTAATACGTACGATCGAAAATTAATACAAGAGTGTGGAATGTACCGGGAGCATCTCCTATCCTTATTCTATTTTCCTCTTTCTCTCCTCCTTACCAAAAAATAATGTTTAGATATAATAAAACTCCATCTCCAAGAAACTTTAACATAGGAGACCTTTTTGGCTTTTAATTTAATTTAACTTTATGTATTTGTATCTGTATATTTTATGTATAAGATGTTTGTCTCTTGCAAATAAACAAATAAATATACAAGTGTATAAGTACAAAAATGGCAATGTAATTGTACTTTATATACATGATACCTTATGAAAAGTTGTTATTGAAGACGATTTTAGGTTTGAAATTAGTAATAGGAACAAACAATTATAATTTCGGGGGATCAACTGTGGCTTTTTTTAAATAATAATTTCCTTAGTGAGCCTTACGTTACGTTTTACGCCTTTATCTATTCGTTGGATTTTTTATTACACCCACTTCATTTCTAGATCTATTTCTGACCGTTGGCCCATCCCTCACGTATTTAGCTTCGAAAGATTTCATGCACTTCGTGCTAATGCGCGACACGTCACCCGCGACGCGCGCGCTCGTGATCGTGCCGCCTGGGTGCAGCCGGGACCTAGAGAGCTTTAAGGCTAACTTATCAATTTAAAGATACTTTTATTCATGATAGATGTATGTAGATGGTAACAAATTAGTGAACCCGTGGTAGAAAAAGGTAATACGAGAACTTATCGAAGTGGCATTTCAATGCCTATTTGAAAATATTTGACAAAAAAATAGCCAATGACTTAACGTAAACAAGTTTGGTTTTTCATCACTTTTCAAATGAGTGATGAAGTTGTACATTGTTGAGTTGTCCGGTCACCGTAGAAAAATTACCTTTTTTGTGTTTTAAAGGTAGATCTTACATGGTGTCTTCTGTTTAATAAACATATTTTCGTCAAGTGACCAAAAATTTTAAACATAGGACCATTAGGTTAACATAACGAGAATGAAAACAGATAAATGGTTAATCAACTCATCGGTTTTAAAATTATCAAAAAAAATATATTAAAACCTCACATGAGTCCCAACTTCTCTAAGCCTTCGCATCTCAAATTAGGGCGTAAAATTATATGGGCTGCAAGGTATGGAGAGGGAAGTGAAGCGGGGAAATACCCGAGTCCAGTGGCGGCTCGTGACTTTTTGGTGTGCTGGAGTGCTGATGTTAAAAAAAATGGCATTATTGATGTTGTTGTAGCCGAAAAAAATTTTTTTTTTTTTTTGAAAATCAATTTTTTGTATGAAAAATTTCAGGTTAGTTTCAGTTTGGTGGTGCGCCGCACCGATTGCCTGAAAAATCTTCATACAAAACACCGATTTTTGAAAAAAAAATAAAAATTATTTTTCGCATACGACAACATCTATGATGCAATTTTTTTAATATTAGCACCCTAGCACAACCAAAAGTCACGAGCCGCCACTAGACTAGACTAGCCGCCGTGACTAGATCTGAATAGTCGGGTAACCCGACTATTCAGATCTAGTCACCGCTAAAATTTCAATCAATATGTCACTTCCAGGGCGATTCTGAGAATAACATCCACTCTTACACGATTGAATCTGCTTACACGTATGTAGATATTTCTCTATTAAAATTTTCACGATTTTTAACTATGTTTAAAATAAGAATAGCTTTAACAAATTAATTGTGTTTTTCTATTTTATTAATCATGTCCAAAGGTTAATTTAATGTTCAATTAAAGGTCTATGCCCACTACACCGTTCCATACCATGACCGTAACCGTAGCGGCGCATGCAAAAAAATATTCTTTGTATCGATCAGCATGAAACGCTGCCCACTAGACCGTTCCGTCACCGACCAACACCGTCGCATACCATGACCGGACTGACGGCGAATTCTCGATAACAATATTATGCAGGTGCCGGTCCGCTGTATGCATGGTACGCGACGGTGTTAGAACGGGGATCATCCGCGTATGATCCCCGTTCTAACCCCGTTCTAACCGCGTTGCCACTACATCAGTTCGTGATTTATGTTCATTTTTCGTGTTTATATCCAGGTATTTTAATGATATGACACTATGCTTCTCGTCCGATACGGAAACACAGGCGAAATGATATAACGGGCACCAATAGAACGGGCACCGCACACCTATTAAACGGGGATGGTACGGACACTAACCGCAGTGTACACGGTCATTATACCCGTTACGTACGGGTATAATACGGTGTTAGCACGTTCTAGTGGGCATAGTAGGGCGTAACGTGTTTATTTCCTGGCTGATACGTTCATAGTACGGTCATTATCACAAAATACAGATCCCGATCGATTAAAAATAAAGGTCTCAATAAACTTTTGGTAGATTTCTTTGCGAAAGCATTCTTAACGATACTGTCCGAACATTAACAATTTTATTTGCTTACAATGAATCGTTTTTTTTTATGAGCTCCCCATAAGTGGCCCTTGGGAAAATAATTCTTCTATGTCGTCTTTGGGAGGATCATTATCTGTGAGGAGGATCTTTTTAGGAAAGGGAGGAGAGGAAGTTCTGGGAAGGACAAAGGTATGGGTAAAGGGATGGGTAGCAATTTGGGGGTAGTGTGTCCAGGAGTGACGGACGTATGAATCTATCCCTGCGGTGCAAGGCGTTATCCCGAGAGTAGGGATGCAAGGGTTTTAAAAATATAGATATATCGATATCGGTATATATCGATATATTTTTTTTTTATAAGTTTATAGATATCCAACGTAGCTTTAGTTAACATTTATCGATTATGTATGTATATATTTTTTATACTAATCTAAGTGAATAATCACAAAATTTGGAAAGGTATGTAAAATGTGTAAATAAATTTATTAAAAAAAAAAAATCTGAATTTTGTACCAGCTACCGAACTTAAAAATAATAACTTTGACAGTCTGCTTCCTTGTAGCCGGTTTCTACTTTGAGTTATAGTGGCTCCTGTCTTTGAAAAATGACGTTCAGAAGGAACACTTGTTGCCACAATTGGTAGATAGATGACTCATTGCCACTTTAAAAAGATTGGGATAAACACCTTGCATCTCTTGCCATCTTTCAAGAATGTTTACTTTTAGTATTTACAGGAGCAGAACGATCTTTAGTAAAGCATTTTATCGGATTTTGTGGGCATTTTAATTTGGGCTGGTTTTTCGATATTTCGATATGATATATTGAGTTTTTCGATATTGATATATCGATATCGTCGTATTTTTTTTTTTTTTACATGAGCTCCACACAGGACGCCCTACGGAAAATAAATTCCCTCAGGGCCTATGTCATCTTTGGGGATGCTGTGTGGGGGGTTTTTTTTAAGGAAAGGAAGGAGAGGAGAGTTATGGGAAGGAAAAGGGTTTAAGGGGTGGGTAGGAATCTGGGGTTCAATATGTCCTGGTCATCCGCCTCCAAAACCTAGACAAACCTCACCCCATGAACCCGGGCACCCCTGCTAAATCACCAAACGTGGCGAACCACTTGGGGTGACCTATGGCAGAGGTGTTGGTTATTCAATAAAGGTTCCCGGGACGGCGGTACCCATTCCCGCCCTTCAAATTGTCGATATCGATAAATATCGATATTTTTAGGGGTCGATATATCGATATTTATCGGTTTTCCGATATATCGTTGCATCCCTACCCTAGGGAGTCGTGCTGGATAGGTCAAAATGTCTCCCTCAACTAGTCTCTCCCGATTCGGCCAGCCATGCAGTTAGTGGGCAGATACAAGACCCGGACAAGTCTCACACCATAAACACCTGTAAGCCACCAAACGTAGCGAAGCACTTGAGGTGTTGGATATACAATAAGTGGGTAACATTAATTCGTTGTAATTAAAAATCACCGATTTATCAACAGTATTTACCGATATAATTCCAATAACACCGCCATCAATAACATCGCCAATCTCGTTCCACCCCGTTACAGAACGAGTACTCCGCAGTACTTGCGCAGTTCTACGTGGTGCTGTCCAACCTTTGACGAGTAATCGCCCTGGGTTCAGGGGTCGGTTCTCGGTAAGTCCTCGTCAGCGGGTACCCCCTGTATCATTAATCAGTAGGAAAATGATTGTGAAAAATTACGTGAGATGTACACAGGTTATGCTGTGTGCTCAAGCAAGTGAATATTAGTTACAAGTAATCGATATTTCGCTGTCTGTGTAGAAGATTGAGAGCTCTTAGTTTGGATATAAATCCTCAATGTGGATATTATACAAAATCTGTGATTATTATTATCATCAAACGAACCAGTAAATCGTTTTGTGTTGGAATTGGAATTTTGAAATTTGGAAAAATATCTGATAAGCATTATAAAATAATATCTGAAAAATATGTGATAAACATTCTGACAATACTTTCTGTAGTGCACAGGAATATGTATCTAGTTTCAATGTCCTTCAACAGATGACATTAGTAAAGGAAGTTATACGTAGTTTTGAGGTATCTCAACAGATATCAAAGGGTGTGTAAAGGGTGACCGGATAACTCAGATTGAAATCAACTGAGAACCTTCTTTAAAGTCATTAAAAGTGATGTAAAAATTTTCAAAGAGGTGTTGCGTTGATTCCGAGTTGGCATTGTACCCAGTCAAGTAGTACTGTAGGAGAGTGTCAACTACTGTCGCCCGTCAGTACCTAATACCAGAACGGTTACAGAGCAATGAAGTACCTTTGTTGATTTTATAAAAAAACATAAATGGTTGGTTGTAAAACAAGTTTGTAATTATCTAACATTTATTACGCCCGATTTGATGTTTTACAGAACATAGATAAATTAATAAAGCGATAAAGGGTGCACATGAAAAAATTGTGAAGTTACAATACAAGTACTTTTTTATACCGCACAAGAGTTCCAGCTGCTCCCATCTGGAGTCAGTGAGACTATGACATCCCCAATTGGGGTATGTTTGTGAGGCTGAAGGTAACGGGGAGGGGAATACGAATGTGGAGAAGTACCTATCTGTTCAGATCTGGTCACCAAACACGGCTAAAGCCATTTCAAGCAATGTTTCAATTCTGAATAGTGGTCTTACAGCAGGTATCTTCCACTCTGGAGCGTGCCACAAATACACTATATTATTATATGTATTTTTTTACATAAATTAACTGCGAAAGAAAACAAATTAATCAAATAAAATCTATTTACGTACGCCGGGATTCGTTCCCGCGACCTTCGGATTGTGAGTCAAGGGCCTTACCTCTCGACCGCGGAGGCATTCAAGAATGTAGTTACATTAATAATAATAATAATAATATGTCTTTATTGAACAAGAAAATTAAGATTTATAATTACAAAAACAAAAAGTACACCATAAGTACAGTAAAAGTACAGTTTAAAAGTTGGATGGGTACAGGGTACAAAAGTTAATAACAGAAAACAAAATACATATATCCAGTAGGTACTTAAACAATAGAGATTTATAATTATAAATTTAGATGGAAATAATTTCATTATAATGGAAAGTCGTAGATACAAATGAGTTCGATAAGCAAATAAATATAATATCATTATGTAGGTACATAAATGGTATGCAAAAATTAATCGTCCCACACGAGTACAATACAAAATGCGCATATAGATCCCTTCACAGATCACCACTTCTCAAAACTACAAACATATTCACACATACACACACACCTACACACACACTACGCATTTCATCCCGTAATTACTAAATATATCTACATACCACAAATAACAAGACACTACAAAAAAACTTATCACAGATACCCACCATGAATATTACTTAATATCTGGTAAATTGTCTCATCACTACAATAATTATTTGATGATTTTTATAGCGCCATTTTCGTGATAAAATCACCTCTAGGGCGCACTGTTACCAATGTACTGTTTGTTTCTATATAAATAAAAAAAGAATCTCGCCTTACGTAAATAGGTATATACCAATCACCAATGGAGAAATGTAACATCCAATGGTCTTGTCTTGAGCAGCTCCCAGTCTCAGTGTACTAGTAAATAATTAGATTTATTAGACTGGTCGTCACGCTTCTTGGACAACAAGTGCCCAGTGCCCAGTGGAAGGTGCGCGGTCACCATTGTCCAATCAGGGCTCATTAAGTGCCGACGACCAATAGAGCCTCGCTAAGTGGCGATTACGTCGGCCTAACCGCAGAGTTAATTATGCAAATTGTGCAGATGATGGTATTGTCTGCCGTGGGAGGCAATTGTTATCTTGACAGGTGCTTGTTGCACTCATTTTGTATTTGTTCATTGTTATTTGTTCGACGTGGTCTAGTGATTTTGAAATTTTAATTAGAAACCTCTTGATAATGATGGTGTGTACCTGAGTGTGTTTATATATATAGATATGGTGACCAGATAACTCATCTCAACCCAAGAATGAAATCGACTTAGAAACTCCTTTGAAAAGTTATTAAAAGTGATGAAAAAAATGGTTAAGGCGATTCAATAGTTCAGAAAAAAATCGGAATTCACGCCCTTTTATGGGAGGAGTTTAAAAATACTTAGAAATAGCTTTTGGAATTGTTGGAAAAGGTATTCGAGAATTTTTTTTTACAGGTTGATTTCGTAAATATTAACTCATTTTTTACGCATCGTTTATTGTAATAAAACAGAATTTTAAAATTGATTTCACGGAACAAAGCGACGCGGAGCCTAACGTCCGTTCCCCGCTCCGTCCGGGGGCGAACTGATAAAAAACGGGCTTGACAAGTTATGTAGTCCCTCGGTGGATGGCATAGAGTTCACTTTGAAAATCCAAATTCGTCTACCGCCGCGCCGGCCGTATTGTAAAATTACAAAGCAAAAATACATATTTTATTTAATTTTATGAACTTCGGGCATAAATATCAATTTTTTGCGATTATTATAAAAAAAAACTGAATTTGCCACATTAAACAATAAAATAATATCCGAAAAGGGGTTTATAAATAGGAGAGTTTGGACTTGAAAGTGTTTTTTGTAGGCCTTATACTTTTTTTTTTGGGTTATTAAAAGACTTGTAAAAAAACTATTTATATATATTAAGGGCCAAGATATGTTCTAGATGCAGTATTTAATTAAAATATCTATAATACTTCTAAGTAATTCAATTTTCAAAACAAAAACATATGATTTTGTATGTTTTTTCATTATTTAGTAAGCCATAGCTTCATCTTAAATAGGTTACGTTAGGTTAGGGTTATCTGCCATTTTTAAATTATTTTTTTCATAGCGTTTAATGACTTTTCGAAGTTTGATTTGATTCTGAGTTGGCATGGAACCATAACTTTTCGTAGTAAATTTCGAAGTAAATTTTATTTAGTAATAAAATCATTTTTATATTTATTATTTTTTTAAACCTACTGCTGTTATGAATAACTTTATATATTATACTATTTAGCTGGGTTACCCGGCTTCGCTCAGGACAACATTCGAGAATGTTCTGGAATGTTCCACGACGTATCCCGCCACTCCTTCCAGAACTTTCTACAGCTCTATCGAACCTTCTAGATCTTTTTGGAAGACTGTTCTAGAAATTTCAAGAGGGCGAAACTTTCAGCCCTTACATCTTCAAAAGCACGCTCTTAAGGTGAAAACGGGAACCATCATCATGGAGGGGTGATAGAGATCTACCACACCATATAACTCCCATGATCGTACCGTGATTCGTTTCTGAGTTTTTGCGGGACGCAAGTTTTTTGGATTTTCTTTTATTATATACTAGCAGACCCGGCCACACGTTGCTGTGGCTAATGAAACACAACGCCATTACTCAACCTTTATAAAATCCACACCACCCGCTTGTCAGCTGAGCGCCGCCCGCTGCCCGCTGCCTGAATTGAATATTTGAATTTCTCGGCTTTTCTCTACTATAATAAGCATGTATTATACATATAAACCTTCCTCTTGAATCACTCTATCTATTGTTGAAAACCTCATGAAAATCCGTTGGGTAATTTAAAAGATCTGTGCGCACATACATTTTGAGCGACTTCATTTTATACTATGTAATGATATTGATTATACAGGGTGTTAAGGGACGTAGGTACTTGACTTACTTCAAACAGTGATTCCTGATTATTTGGAGTAAAAAATGTAAAAGAAATTTTGGTCTCCGGTGACTTTTTTTGATGACATGACTTTTTTTTTTCAAAATTTTTTTCTTAAAATCAAACAAAAAAAAATTCTTCCGCATGTCGTCACTGGTCACTCAGCCGGGTGTCCGACAAATCCCTTACTCCGCCTCCAACTATTCAACAACTACCATTATTTTATGTTTTTGTAGAAAAAAAAAAAAAAACGTCAAAAATGTCACATTTTAACTCCAAATAATGTCAGGAATCACTGATTAAAGTAAGTCAAGTACGTCCCTTAACACCCTGTATAATTTTGAATTGAATAATATAATTTCTCTTTATGTTGTTATTGATATTCATCCAATCAATCAATCATTCGATTAATTTGGGAGGCGGTTATATGTACCGCCTCTCCGGGTACCATTTATTGGATAACTAACACCCCTGCCAGTTCTTGGTCTTGGAGGTGGATGCGTCTGTCCACCTGCTGCGTGGCAGGGCGGATCGGGAGATACTGGTTGAGAGAGACATTTTGATCTCTCCAGCCGTACATCCGTCATACCTGTTTCCAGAACTTCCTCTTCGTCATTTCCTTAAAAAAACCTTCCACAGAGCATCCCAAAGATGATTGAGGGAATGGGAATGAGGGTTTTTTCCCTCAGTTTTTCCCCGTGTATGGAGATAATAAAAAAAAATATGCGCTAATGATGGACACTCAATACCTACTATCCAAAACGTTGGCTAAAGCACAAAACGGGATAATACCCCAAAAATAAATCACAATAACGACTCCAAATTTTCATCAGTTTCAACTTTTTTCTGGACACTGTGTATACGAATTTTTACTTTATTTACTGTATTTTTTTGCATTTGTTTTTCCTGTTAAGCACTTGCATACTGCTTACTAACAACGTACGCAAGAACACTACAGGTCTAGATTCGTTCAAAATAAATAAGTGTAGCTTCAGATATGATTTTAGATTTTCACGGCCAAAAATTTTATGGTTATTTCCTTTTGGGGTATTATGCCGTGTTGCGCTACCTCCTCCTTTAGCCAATATTTCGGACAACGTTGCAGTGTCCATCATCAGGGCAGATGTGTAGACATCTACACATCTGCCCTGATGATGGACAGTTCTACATATCTGCCCTGATGATGTACACTGCAACGCTGTCCGAAACGTTGGCTAAAGGAGGAGGTAGCGCAACACGGCATAATACCCCAAAAGGAAATAACACTTGCATACTGCTTACTAACAACGTACGCAAGAACACTGGAGGTCTAGATTCGTTCAAAATAAATAAGTGTAGCTTCAGATATGATTTTAGATTTTCACGGCCAAAAATTTTATGGTTATTTCCTTTTGGGGTATTATGCCGTGTTGCGCTACCTCCTCCTTTAGCCAATGTTTCGGACAACGTTGCAGTGTCCATCATCAGGGCAGATGTGTAGACATCTACACATCTGCCCTGATGATGGACAGTTCTACACATCTGCCCTGATGATGTACACTGCAACGCTGTCCGAAACGTTGGCTAAAGGAGGAGGTAGCGCAACACGGCATAATACCCCAAAAGGAAATAACCAAGTGTAGCTTCGTTTAAAAAAAAAATGAATCTTGCGAGAGCCTTGAAGGAGTTACCATCTGTTACATATACCAGGGCGGGTAAGAGGTGGATAATCTCCACTGTGTATACGAAATCATTAAGATATATAATATAAAATATTTAATAATAAATGAAGTAGACAAATAATAAATCAACATTTAAAATCTCTAATTGCCTTGAGAGTTTAGAAAGTTTTTTATTGCAAAAAATTTATTGCTGTTATTTGTCCTGTCAATTTCTGTATAAACAAACCTGCTCTGATGTAGGCATACACGATTTATCATTAAATAATTTCACCGATCAAAACCGATAAAAATAGTAAATATACTATAAGTATTAGATGTAAATAGTTTTAGATATAACCACTGTAATAATATATGCATTTATGTTAATACGGAGGAAATGATTATTCATTGAAAAATTCCCACGTTTAATGAATAAGCCAAGCGTTCCATTGGCTTAGATAATGGGATGTATGCATGAGTGCTCACCAATAAAATACCAGATTCAACGAATTAAAAATCTACATAATTTTATACATAATGTATAGCAATACACACATTACATATTTATTAGTGCCCGCAGCCGTGTAGTAAAAAGGTGGAAAGAAAATGTTTTATTTTTTCTTTCTAATAGATAAGAAAGAATGCTGTTATATGCACCGTTTGAATTTCTTGTATTCTCACAAGAGCCCCAGCTACTCGCGTCTGGAGCCAGTGAGACTATGGCATCCCCAATTGGCGTATGTTGTCAGGCGGAAGTTTGAGGGGAGTGGAAGGTGACGGGGAAGAGCAACGTGGGGAAGTATGTGGCTTTTTTTTACATGAATACCGCACAAGAGTCCCAACCGTTCCCATCTGGAGCCAGTAGGACTATGACATCCCCAATCGGGGTACGTTGTGAGGCTGAAGGTAGTGGGGAAGGAAAGGAAATAGGGAAGAGATATTCAGATCTGTTCACCAAACACGGCTAAAGCCATTTCAAGCAACGTTTAAATTCTGAATGCTGGTCTCTTACACCAAGGCGATACTGAGAGATCTTCCACTCTGGAACGTGCCGCGAATATACTATATATTATTTTAAATGAATAAATTGTGAAATAACACAAATTAGTCAAATAAAATTTATTTGCCACGCCGGGATTCGATCCCGCGACCTTCGGAGTGCTAGTCAAGAGCCTTACCACTGGACTACGCCGGCCGTCAATGGCTATTCAAATCTCGTCACCAAACACGGCTAAATGCATTTCAGGCAACGTTTCAATTCTGAATGGTGGTCTTACACCAGGGCGATACTAATAGCATCTTCCACAATATACTTTGCAAATAAACTATATATTATTTTAAATGAATTACTTGTGAATAACACAAAATCAAATGAAATTTATTTGCCCACGCCGGGATTCAATCCCGCGACCTTCGGATTATCAAGAGAACACAGAAACCTACCAACTTTTTTTTACATACTTTTTTTTGTACAAAAAACGTTTACTGGTCGTTATAAATTACAGAGCCATCTTATTTATTATTTATTATTTATTTATTATTCACATTGTAAAATAATCTTTAAACGTGTGGAAAAACCAAAATTTACGTTATTGCGGAAAAAATCACGGGTTGGTCTGAAATTTCGATAAATCAGATTAAATTTTAAATAATTTTTAAAATAATTTTCTGTTAAAAATATTTTATAACCGGCAGGTGAATCATCTCTTGTGTGAATTCTTCAAATAAGCAGACCCAAGTAGAAAAGGAAACAAAAAACGACATCTAGAATCTAGAGTTCATTGAATAGTATTTTTTTTTATTTATTTATTTTTTTTTTATTATTTTTTTTTTTTACAGTGAATACCGCACAAGAATTGCAACTGCTCCCGTCTAGAGCCAGTGAGACTATGGCATCCCCAATTGGGGTATGTTGTGAGGCTGAAGGTAGTATAATTTTGGCGTACTTAAAACTTTAGTTTAAGAATGTGATAATTAAATAATTTAATGCCAATGAATTTCTTCTTTCCAGTACATCAAATGTATTGTGTATTGACAATATGAAGCAAAATTTTTAATTAATTTACGTTCATTAGTTTGATGTAGTAATACGTAGGTACCTATACATATGTGAAAACTAATTCTAATGGCCGTTTTACAACCTCTCTTTTTTCAGCCCGATTTCAATTAGAGGCCGAAGGCAATATTTTTCGATTCACGCGATCGCTATTTTCATCTCTATCTGGCCTCTAATAATTGGAATCGGGATGAAAAAAAAGATGGTGTAAAACGGCCATAAGTCAGGAAATTATGTTTTAAGTTTCAATGTACATTTGTTACTTTAATTTTAATTTTTTTGCGACCGGTTTCGACACGTCCGTGTCATTCACGAGCAAACTTAAAACATAAAACGGACGTGTCGAAACCGGTCGCAAAAAAATTAAAATTAAATTTTTTAATTTTTTTTTTAAATTTTATATAATGTGAATACCGTGCAAGAGTCCCAACAGCTCCCAACAATTTGGAGCAAGTGAGACCATGGCATTCCCAATTGGAGTACATTATATGGATGAAGGTAGTGGGGAGGGGAAAAAATTAGGAAGAGGAAGGTGGGGAAGATGGTCGAATGGAACTAAGTAGTTCCAATTTCGAAGGCGGGTATGGGTACCGCCCGCTTGCACCTCTGCCGTAGGTCACCCCAAGTGGTTTGCTACTTTTGGTGATTTAGCAGGGGTGCCCAGGTTCATGGGGCGATGTTTGTCTAGGTCTTGGAGGCGGATGACCAGGACACCGTGAACCCCAGATTCCTACCCACCCCTTAAACCCTTTTTCTTCCCAGAACTCTCCTCTCCTTCCTTTCCTTAAAAAACCCTCCACACGGCATCCCCAAAGATGACATAGGCCCTGAGGGAAATTATTTTCCTCAGGGCCTCCTGTGTGGAGCTCATGTAAAAAAAAAAACTACAATCACCTATAATAGGTCACTCCTAGTGGTAAGCCACGTTTGGTGACTCAGCAGTCATGCCCGGGTTCATGGGGGGAGATTTGTCCAGGTCTTGGCGACGGATGCGTCTGCCTACCAGGCATGGCAGGCCGGTTTGGGAGAGGTTGAGGGATTCATTTTGACCTCTCCAGCAGGATTCTCTCGAAACATCGTCTTGCACCGCAGTGAGGGGGATGGATTCATACCTCCGTCACTCAAAAACAAACTTCCCCCAGAATCATACCCATCCCTCATATATTTTTCCTTCCCAGATAATCCTCGTCTTCCTTTCCCTAAAAAGACTTTTCATTCAGAATCTCCTGAGATGACATAGGCCCTGAGGGAAATGATTTTCCTCAAAACCTCCTGCTAATAAAAATATGTATGTGGAGGGCGAACAACCCATCGATCTGCGGTCGTGCAGCAATCCGATTGGTCCGCCGTACACCAATAGGAATCAATCCATATCATAAGTCATTCTCTTGCGCCGCGACGAAGATCATCCAGATCATTCTACTTTAAAACCTTAAACTGCCGGATAATAAACTGCCTTGTAAATCGATGTTTGTTCGCTCTCCACTTTCCGATACAATTGTTCATATTAATCATTAAATTATGGTGCTTTATAAGCAAATAGTAGCAGCAGGGTCCGCGTAAACGGTCAAGTTTCGGAAGAATTCGAAGTAGAAATTGGTCTCAGATAAGGGTGCCCTATGTATGTCGCCAATCTTCTTCACTATATTCATGGACCGAACCAGCCAAACACCGGATGCAGCACTGGTAGGCAGTACTAGAATAAGCTCCTATTACTATTTGCTGACGACATCGCGAGATTAACGACTTCACAGGAGGGACTACAAGAGTGGATTAACCGTTTCAACGAAGAGTGCATGGCGGCGGGAATGAAGATGAATACCTCAAAAACAGAGGTGATGGTTATAGGAAGGGACCAAACTCAGTGCAACATCCTCGCTAATGTTACCCAGCTGAAACAGGTGGACAGGTTCAAATATCTTGGGGTTGAATTCTCCAGCGATGGTCGGCAAGACGGAAAAATTGATAGAAGAATAAGTGCGGCAAGCAGTGTATTGCGTCCTCTCTACAGCTCAGTGATAAGAAAAGCCGAGCTCAACATCAAGATAAAGATGGCAGTGTTTTTTTTTATTTTTTTTTTTATTTATTTATTTATAATCCAAAAGAAAATACAAATAGCGTTAGGCAGCTTTGTCTGTCCAACTAGGAAAGTTTCCCGTTCCAGGACAGACAAATTGACAGGTTTAGTTCATAATATTATTCCAATAAATGTACATAATTACACAACCAACAAAAAAAAATTAGAAAAAGTAACCTGGTAGCATATAATATTATACTCGGATTTACCGAATTAATCTGGTAACGCATAATATATTCGGATTTACAGTGAGATAAGCAGGTAAGTTAGTTGTAAGTATTGAAAAGAATAAACCAGGTACCAAATTACAGCATTTGCAGGAATTACATAAAGATTTACAACATAAAGAGTTATTATAAACAATATTATAAAGATATGAAGTTATGAAGTGTGAACCTATAGATAATACATAGTACATTTATATGAGAAACTATATTAAAATTTACAAAATCAGATAGAATTTGTGTATTGTAATAATATATTGGTTTTTTATTTTTTATTTATTTATGCGTTAGAACTACAATGCTTAGTAAATTATGTGCAAACATGATTACATATTTTCACTGATTTAAAACGTGTTATCAGTAAAAATTATATTATACAACAATACGAATACACTGCGCTCATGTCTATGAAAACAATATAGATAGAGATATAAAAATAAACTATGAATATACATAAATCTGATTTAGTGCTACTTTGATAACGATATAGTGAAATTGGTGCAATACTTCGAACGTCATACATGTTGTGTTACGTACCTATTTCAAATTTATTATAAATCATCACCGCTATGAGGTACCAAGCATAAATGAACTAATGAACTAATACGCATAAATAAACCAATCATAATACGGTACCAAGTTTCACACAGCGAGACTTTTAGTGTAGCATTATGATAATGAGCGATGTGTGTCTTGTGCTCGTCTTGTGTCGCTTGCAGCAGTGTTGAAGCAAACCGTCTTCAGGGGCGCAAAACCATAAATCCCAGGTATAAGAACATCAAGAAGTTGTCGAAACATTGTGAACCAAAAATCAGAACTGTATGAAGTGCGGTAGGAATTTTGGTCTAGTGATCAGGAAAATTAAGTGATTTTGTTTATCAGTTAAACAGCATACGTTCACTTTCGACTCTCCCTAAGCCCAGAATCCAATCATTGACTAATTTACGCATGACGCTTGAACTTTTCAATTTCCAAGAAACAGGTATAAGGTTGAACATTTTTGGACCTAGGTAAGAATATTGTCTTTGAGCAAGGGATGTCATAGTAGTAAGTGGAACTATTGGATTCCTCCCTGCATGTCGAGTGTCATGATAATGTTCCACTGAGTGGAAGAGGTGACGATATTTTTTTGTGTACAATATAACTTTTCTTATGAATAGTTGCCTAACATCCAGAACTCCTATCTCTCTGAATAAATCATTACTGGGGTATCTGTATGGTTTTTTAAGGATGACCCTTAGTAATGATTTCTGTGCTTTGGCTAAGGGGTCCAGAATTGATTTGGTACATCCTCCCCATCCTAAAGATGCATATTCAAGTAATGAGTTGCACATGGCATAGTACATTAGTTTCAGATCTTTTGCGCTGAGAATATTTCTAATAGCCATGAAAAGATGCGTGAGTTTTCTGACCTTTGTGGAAATTGCGTCGATATGTTCATTCCATCTCAGGTTCTTGTCTACGATAATTCCTAGATATTTTATGCTATTCACATATTCTAAGGTATTGCAATTGCAAGTGTTTGGGTCATTACAATGGTGTATAATAATTCTGTGAGTTTCTCTTGGTTGTCCCGCTTGAGTTGCACTGAAGCGGATGAATTTAGTTTTGTCAGTGTTGAGAGTGAGAAGATTATTATCCAGCCATTCTTTTACTTTGTTAATACCAATTTCTGAATTATTATGAACTTCATTCCAATTTTTGCCTTCAAATAATAATACTGTGTCATCGGCAAAGGTGATAATGTGATCGGCAAATGAACTGTTACATAATTCATTTATATAGATATTGAATAAAAGTGGTCCTAGAGTACTACCTTGAGGTACACCAAAGTTAATATCAGCTGGATCGCTTAGAATATTGTTAATATTCACTCTTTGGCTCCTATTTTCCAGATAACTACTCAGCCACTTTAGTAGCTGACCCTGAATGCCGATGCGCTGTAGTTTTTTTAAGAGAATTTTGTGTGAGATAGTATCGAACGCTTTGGCTAGATCCAAGAAGAGCGCAATGCATTTTCTTCCTCTATCGATATTGTTGGAGATGAATTTCGTCAGGTTTGTAATGGCATTTTCAGTGCTCAAGCCTGGTCTGAAGCCGTACTGTCTATTGGAAAGGATGTTATTTTTTTCAAGGTAATGACTGAGCCGATTCTTTACAATTTTCTCAATAATTTTCGAGACAGTATTGAGCAAAGAAATTGGCCGGTAATTGTGTATCTGCAATTTATCTCCATTTTTGTGAAGCAGTATAATGATAGAGTGTTTTAAATGATTTGGAAATTTTCCTGAATCGAAGCTTAGATTGGAAATATACGCGATTGGAGTTGCTATGAAGGATTTAATACTTTTTAGCAGAATTGATGAGATGTTATCAGGACCACAAGCATTCGATGACTTGAGTTCGTCAATTATTTTCATGACTTCATTTGAAGTTGTTCGGATATTGTCTAATTTATGACCGAAATTAGAGATTGTTAACTTAGCGAGATCGGATTCTGTTGTATTAAGATTGTTTAGAATTTTTTTCGCAAGTGTGACTCCCACTGACGTGAAATAATTATTGGCAAAATTCGCAATGATTTTTGGGTCTGAGGTGTTCACGTTATTGATGTTCAATGATTTAATATCGGAAGATTTATTTATTTTTGTTTTAGTTATGTTGCGAAATGCTTCCCATAAACGTTTTGGAGTACAGTTATTATCGTAAATGAATTTTTTTAAATAATTTTCTTTCGCCGATTTTATAAGTTTTTTGCAAAGGTTCCGATACTTTTTGTAATGAGCTTGTACTATAATATTCTCCGGGCACCTATTCGCCTTCGCATGAAGTTGGTTCCTAATGTTAATTGATTTGATAAGGCCAGGGGTGATCCATGGCGTGAGTTTTATTTGCTTATGTGGTATAAGTTTATTGCTTGAATGTTTAGATATATATGAATGTAATTTAGTGATAAATTCATTCATTGATGAGTCGGCATCAGTTTGGTCTAGAACATTTTGCCAGTTTTCTGAGCTCAAGTCCTCAATTAAGTTATTGTAATTTATTCTTGCAATGTGTTTGATTTTAGCAGGATTAGGAGGTTTGTTTTTGAGGCAGAGTGCTATTGTGTAGTGATCTGAGATTGTAGAGTGAAAGACAAATGAATCAACATGGTTAATTTTTTTGACATTGATGTGGTCGAGACAAGATTTACTCCTGCCCTGCTCACGAGTAGGGCTCATAATTGTCTGAATGAATCCATTTTCGGTTAGCAAACATAAGTAATCGTTGGATTGGCGGTGATATTCGTTAATCGTATTGATGTTGAGGTCGCCTATAATTATTTGTTGTTCTATTTTTTTTGAGCTGTTAATAATTGATTGGAGTGAACTCAGAAAAGTGTCAATATTTTGAAAAGAGGGTGATCTGTAGATTGCAAAAATGCATAAGTTATTATTCATTACAATTTTTAGGCAGTTGGCTTGTGATAAGAATATTTCCTCAACTTGACATTGAAGTCCGTCTTTGATGTAGACAACAATCCCGCTAGACTTATTTAGATATATGTTTGTGTGGTGTTCAGAGTAATTGCGAATGACTTTTGAGGTGTAATCTTTATTAAGCCAACATTCCGATAAAATTATAACATCAAATTGGTAATTGAATTGATTCAGAAAAATTAAAAAGTCGTCAATATTAGAAATGCTTCTAATATTTTGGTGTATAATTTTAACGTTGTAAGCGCACCATTTGTAGTTATTTAGATTGTTCAGATTATCAATGACATTCATGTTAAGATCTATACCGGAATCATTTCCGGTATCAAAATGTAATTGAATCATAAGTATGTGTTGGTTGTGTGTTGTATAGAAGTTGGTTCCCGAGTAAAATGTGATTAAATGCGAATTCAAATGAAGTTATAGTGGTAGGTGTGCTTAATATAAATAATATAGTATAAGCGATGTGGTTAGATGTAGTACTATGAATGAGATAACAAGAAGCAAAAACAAAGAGGAAGCAGGAACTGCGTGATATCAAATGAAATCCAGAACTGTAGTAAATTAAACAAATATGAGTAATATACAATAATATAGTATAAATAATGTAATTAGATGTAGTACTACGAAAGATATAGCAGGAGGCAAAAACAATAATAATAATAAGGTAGCAGGAACTGCGTGATATCAAGTTAATTCCAGAAGGGTAGTAAATGATACAAATACAAATATAAATATGAGGGCGAGACATAAATGCACGGGTCAAGACATACCTCGAAAGAATAGCCATTAGTTCAAATTTATCGAAGTTATCAAAGCGCAGCCAATTTGCTTTCGTCGGAGATAATAATGGCATTAGTACCCTCGTTTTTGCGAATATAGATCTGCCCCCGTTTAGTCCAAACAAAGCGATATTGTTTCTCCTTCGCCGCAGTTCGTGTCTTGTACCACAGCTGTTTACCGCGAAATGTCAGTTGTTCTGAAATGAAGATTGGTGAGCAGGAACCAGCTATACCGATGTTTGAGGTGTTCAATTTGTCTTCTAGATTCTGTTTGTTTTTGTTAAAAGTTTTTACGTCTGTTAACAGGTGTTCTCTTGCTATGTTCGTTTTGAATTTAACAATGATTTCTCTCGGATGACTATTGTTGTGTTTTTTTGCGGCGCGATGAATGGCATCAATGTCTTTGTATCAGTGGAGGACTTTGTTGTTTTGCAGATATTAAATAAAACGTCTTGCAGATTTTCTCCTTTGATTTCTGGGATGCCTCTTATTTCTATATTGTTCGCTTTGAGTTCCCTTTCCTGCATGTCCACACATTTTTCCAAGACATAAATCCTCGCTTCCAAGGTTGAGTTCTTTTTAGTGAGTTCATCGTTCTTTAGTTCAATGTCACGAATTCTAGCCATGAAATCCTCATATTGAGAACTCATAAATTGAATACTTTCAAGTATTTTGTTGTTTTGGACTAGAATATCAATGTTTAAAACGGTATACCGGCCGACGCTCATTTACGGCCACCATACATGGATGCTAAATGAACGAATACGCTCTAGAGTCCAAGCTGCCGAAATGAGGTACTTGAGAGGAGTGGCAGGGGTTACGAAATGGGATCATGTAAGAAACTCGACGATCCGAGATTATCTAAACATTGAACATTCATAGAAAAATCGCAACTGAGGTGTCTTGGGCGTGTACTAAGAATGGCTGATGACCGAATTCCGAGGAAGATACTGAGTGCGATTCCAGAGGGTAGACGTCCAGTGGGCCGACCCAGGCACAGTTGGGCGAGGCAACTCCAGAAACTGTGTGAGGAGAGGATGCGTCTACCATAGACAGAGGACGAACAATCAGCACAAGACAGGGACGTATGGAAGAGCCCTGTCGTTCCAATGAGTCCCCGACACGAATAGGACAAGGGGAAGAAGAAGATGATGATGGTGCTTTATATTTTTATGTAATTTGTTAAATAAACCTGTAGGTACCATATTTACAATCTGCTTATTTGATTTACCACATACGCAAACCTAACCTCATATATATAGATCTTCATAAAGCTTTTGACACAATAGACCATAAAATATTACTAACTAAACTAAAAAAAAATAGAAATGGCCGAATCAATAATGAACTTATTGGAGTCATATATAACAGGGCGAGAACAACAAGTACAAAGTGGCAAACAAAAGAGCTAACTTCTATCTTTAAACTATGGAGTTCCACAAGGAAGTGTACTGGGACCGATTCTGTTCATTATCTATATCAATGATTTAACTAACCTTACTATTAAAGGAAACAATCAGTTTTGCTGATGATACTGTTCTATTATTTCAAGAAGAAAATTGGACGGATACATTTAATGAGGCTGAAAAAGGGCTTAGTGCACTTCAAAATTGGCTTAAAATCAACTCGCTTACCCTTAATATAAGCAAAACAAAATATATAACATTTTCAATGAACTCAAGGGGACAACCAATAAAATCACTAGAACTAAAATTACATGAATGCAATGGAAATAATATACAATGTTACTGCCCCGTCATCGAAAAAACACAAAACATAAAGTATCTCGGAGTAATAATTGACGAAAATCTTAGATGGGACCTACACATTTTTTTTTATTTTTTTTTTTATTAGTAATAGAAGGTACATAAATTACAAATAAATTTTATACAGTAATTAATTACATAGTAGAATATTTGATGTACCCCCATAATTAAGCAAGGCTTGGGTGTATGGGGGGGTGTTATTGTATTGATTTTTTTATATCATTCAGTTTAAGTTTTCAGTATAATTTTTGAGGTGAGTTTTAAAATTTTTTATATTGGTATTCATGTTTCTAATTTTTTCTGGTAATGAATTAAAAACTTTTGCTCCGAGATATTTATGACTCAATTGTCCAATTTTTTTTTTACATTTTGGAGTGGGAAGTATTGATGTTTGTCTAAGACTTCTGTTATTTTTAAAGGGTGCAACTTGATTTTTAATATTTTCTTTATAAATTTGTAATGTTGCATGATAAAAGTATAATGCACTTAATTTTCTGACCTTAAATTGTTTGAATAAAAGTTCTGACAAATATGAGTAGGGTTTTTTTAAAATTGTTTTTATTATTAGTTTTTGTGATATGTAAATTGTTTGTGTTTGATTTTTATATTAAAGGTATTACGGAACCATTAATCGGACGGAAACATTCCTCGGAGCATCTTCCATGGAACAAGGTAGAACAAGGCCAGCATTCCCAGCTGAAACCTGTGCTCGAAAGATTGCAATGCAACATAAATCTATCAAACGGACCGTCCGTTTCTGCACAGAGTCAAGAGTTTTTACACATATGCCTCAGGGATCTTATATCTACAGATTCAGTCTACTTTATTCTTCCTCTGCCCGTTCCATGCCTCATTGCCGTATGACAAAAAGGTAGGTACCAACATCCCACTATGGAATGCTAACTTCGGTTCTTTGGACAGCCATAAACATAGCCCACCTAAAATAAATGCTTCCGATCTTGTTTTAGTCTTTAATTTTTTTTTTTTTTTTACATTAACTCCACACAAGAGGCCCTGAGGAAAATAATTTCCTTCAGGGCCTATGTCATCTGGGATGCTGTGTGGAGGGTCTTTTTGAGGAGAGGAAGGAATGAACATTTGTCTTGAAGAGACCCATGTTGTAGGAAGGAGGAAACACAGAGGCCGGCAAATCATTCCACAGCCGAGCTGTTGAACACAAGAACGAGTCGAAGAAACGACCCGTTCTCATGTGACAAATGTCAACCGTGTACAAATGTTGGGCACGCGTTTGGCGTGTTTCCCGACTATGCACCGGTGCCGAAGGGATCAATTATGCTAGTTCCTCGGAGCATCTTCCATTGTAATACCGGTAGAACAAGGATAGCATTCCCACCCGACGCCTGTGCTCTAAAGATTGCAATCCGTCTGTTCAGATGGGAGAATCTATCAAACGGACCGCCCGTTTCTGCACAGAGTCGAGGGTATTTTTCAGGTATTTTGGAGCTCCAGACCAGAGATGGCTGCCAAATTCAACCGTGGGGCGTACTTGTGATTTGTACAAGGTTAGCAGTTGTGCACTATTAAAGTATCTGCGGGCCCTATACAGTACGCCCAGTTTTTGGGAGGCTAGCTTTACTCTGGCTTCGATGGAGCCCCCATACCTGAGCTGGTCACTTAGGGTTACACCAAGCATATCAATGGAGGGCCTGTTCGGAAGATTGCTTCCGTTGAAAGAGACTAGATTTTCATTTCGATCCCTTTTAGACGTAATCAGACAAGATTGGGTCTTTGAAACATTAAATTCAACGAGATTATTTTTACCCCAAGAGAAAACAATCTCGAGGTAGCCGTCCATTCTTTGCTTCAAAGCCCTACGAGCTGTTGGAGTTTGTGAGCCCTTTGGGGGCTTGTCAAACAAAAAGCTATCATCAACTGTACTGTCATCCGCATAACAGTGAATTGGTGCACATGACAAAAGGTCGTTGATGTGCAACAAAAACAAAGTTGGAGACAGAACCGTTAATATAAAAATCTCCGAATACCTTTAATATAAAAAGGAACCATTAAAGGTATTACGGAAAAACTCACAAGCCTTATATATTTCTTTAAAAATCTGAGAAACGTGTTAAATAAAATGGATATGAAAAAGGTCTACTATGCGTTATGTCATTCTCGAATTGAATATGGAATCATAGGATGGGGATCTGCTACACATACGTACCTACACAGCCTGAATACGCCTGAATACGATTCAAAAAGGAATCATAAAGACCATATTGAAAGTACCAATTAGAACGCCTTCAATTGAAATTTTTAATAACTTTGACGTACCAAATGTACAGCAAATATATGCCAAAAATATATTATTGAAGCTCTTCAAAAATAATGAATCCTCTACTAGACCGTGTATGAACTAGATCGAATAAAAATGGTATAAAAAATATTCCAAGTTATAAAACCACATTTAGACAAAGAAACTATACATACTTTGCAACAAAACACCATAACATCCTTCTCCAAGACATAAAACTAATAAAAAATCCAATTGAATACAAATCAAGAATAAAAATATGGCTTAAAGAGGTCAATGAGAAAACCCTAGCGAAGACGCTAAAAACGACATAGAAGACAAATGAACTATATTTAAATAACTTTAGTCCGCCTCGGCACAGGACCCTCTAGTGAGGAGGACTAAGAAATACAATATTTTATACTTAATTTCACCATTATATTTTGTATGTAATTTTTTTTACATAGTCGCTATAATAAAAAAAATGTACATACATGCATTCAGGTAGGTTATGGTTCTATATAAAAGTAGCTATTTGGATTCCGGATTAGTATTTGAACCAACGACCTTATATGCCTAAGTAAGTAAAATGTAAGTAGCTTAGTACTATATCCGCGGAGAGGTCTTTCGCCACAACGCACAGCCAGTCTTACAAACCCATTGTTCTGCGACTCGTTCTAATTAAAGCTAAACGACTTAGGCAACTGGTGTTCTATTAGATTTATGGCTCTCAAGTAAATGAGTACTCTTGTTTGGGTCGGATAATAGTGATAAACTTTATTTTTTTCTCGATTAATCAGATATTTGAACAACCCATATTGGGTTACTTATGAAAAAAACCAATATCGAAATGAAAATGAAATACAAACGAATACAATTAAAATAAATAAATAAATTAAAATTAATTGAATGAACAAAATAAAACTACTGGCATTAAACCTAGCTCTCTCATTCAAAATTTAGGCATATCAGATTTTTCAAAGAATTTATTTATAAAAATGCAAAAATCAGTCGTTAACATACATGTAGGATAACAAAAGATTTTTCAAATATTTATATTGAAGGATCAGTAGTATTTGTAGATCCAATTAGGAGTTTTACCGAGCCTAACCCTCTGATATGAAAATATCTGGAGTCGATGAATTATTTTCCCATTTGGTCTCTTTGACATGTTGTTCTTGTATTATTTTGTATTTATTATACTTATATAGTGCAATTGCATAACGTGGATTGACTAGGTGATCATTTGTGGAAAAGTGCGTGAAAAGGTTAAGTTTAAGGAACGATTTAACCTGAACATAAAATCTGAAGCGTATGCAACAGTATTGACAAAAACAAAATAACCTAACAGTCAGTCAGTTCACAAAAATGTCCTCAACAAAATTATAATTATTAAAAAATAACATAATTTTCCAATGAACTTCACTGGAGTTCATGCATAATTTTTTTTAAATTTTGTTTACTTTTTAGACAAGCAACAAAACGTGTCTGAATTACTCCTTACCGACAAAACGACCGAGCTAGAATAACAGATAAAGGTATAAATGTAATGTCTATTTGCATTTAATTATTTGTTTTTATCAGCACAGACCCGCGAAACATCGAGGGTTTTTAACCAATGACAATTATTAGAATCTATTTTATCGCTTGTCTGAATTTTGCGCACAATTAGCTCCAAATTCTCCATATTCAAAGCAGTTCAATGAAACAGAGTTGTGATCGCGTTTGGGTCTCATCCAGTTCAATTCCTCGGCTGGTTAAGTTTTTCATAACGATACAGCAACATTTTCCGCTAATTATGAACTAGAGAAAACGACGCAATATTCACTTTGTGGTCTCGTTATGGTAATGTGCGTTTTCATCCCGCGACAAAATATGCCCGACAAAATATCCACCGATAAAATATCCTATGAACAAAACATCCCCCAGCAAAACATCTACAAAAACTTAACCTAAAACAACGACAAAAATGGGACAAAAATAAAAAAGACAATAAATCATTTTTCAAAAATAGTATGGATAACAATAATTTATTGTTTTATCGAATGAAGCAAACACTTTGTGGTGTGACATTATATATTAAATGAAAGAACACACTTTGTAAAACAGCACTTTTTATTATAATTGATATTTAAAAGCCAACCAGGTTTCGCTCGATCTCGAGCTTCATCAGGGCTATTATAACAACTAAAGTTAATTATCTACAGACATACATATATAAAAGACATTAACAGGATGAGTGAAAGAGCTAGCAATATTATAGGCAACATCCTATTGGTGCCAGAAAGTGAAGCAAATTGACAAGAGGGAGACAACAATAATTACAGGATGAGTAAGTAAAGGGGGGGGGGGAGGGAGAGGGAAGATTAACACTAAAGATATTGATGATAAATTTAGCCACTCTGGCGTATATAAACTAAGTTGTAATGATTGCTCTGCATTTTACATTGGAAAAACGGCCCGAAATGTAAACATAAGAATTAAAGAACATCTAAGATGTTTAAATAGTAATGCTTTTTCAGAATTTGCAAACCATCTACTAGAAACTAACCACTCATTCGATAAAACCTCCGGGACTAAAATATTACATAAAAATGGAATCGGAATTAGGTTAAACAATCTAGAAGCCCTCGAAATAAAAAAAGCCGTTAATAATAAATCAAATATTATTAATAACCAAATCAATTTATCTGATAGTCCCATTTTTAATTTATTCCGCTAAACTCTTCTTAAATAACTCCTTCCCTCTCCCTCCCCCCTTTACTTACTCATCCTGTAATTATTGTTGTCTCCCTCTTGTCAATTTGCTTCACTTTCTGGCACCAATAGGGTGTTGCCTATAATATTGCTAGCTCTTTCACTCATCCTGTTAATGTCTTTTATATATGTATGTCTGTAGATAATTAACTTTAGTTGTTATAATAGCCCTGATGAAGCTCGAGATCGAGCGAAACCTGGTTGGCTTTTAAATACCTATCAATTATAATAAAAAGTGGTGTTTTACAAAGTGTGTTCTTTCATTTAATATATAATTTATTGTCTTTACAGGATGTCTGCATTATTTTTAATTTTTATCCCATTTTTTGGCAAGTTAGGTTTTAATAGATATTTTCTGGGGAATGTTTTGTCCGTAGGTTATTTTGCCGGAGGATATTTGGTCCGGGATATTTTGTTGCGGCTTGAAAAGTCGCGGAACCCTTGTAATGATTGGATTGAATTAATGTGGTTGTTGGGGAAAACGTGCAAATGAATTATAGCAAAAATGTATTAATTTATAAAGTTATATTTCGACAGGAAGAATCTCACCAAGATAACCTTTCCGCAAGTCTCCAATATCTCAAAGTTAAAATAACATGTTTGTGCGATCGTTAAACTCTGTTATAAGAAATAATTGGTGAGGTCATGCACATCTATTTGGAGATGACGTAATTAATATGCATCTTGTCAGGTGAGATTCTGCCGGACAGAGATCAGTGACACGCGATTACCGCCCTTGCCGGCGGTGACGGGCTTGATGTGTGTGATTAGAATCATTTATCACCATTTTGCTTCTGATATGAGCGAGGTGTGTGCAAGTGCAAAGGGGTGCAGTGTTATGCAATATCCTAGAAGGGTCCCCCATTAGTAAAATGGTCTTGTGGAATTTATTTAGTAATCGTTAATTCACATTGGGTTCAACTTTGTTAATTAACATCTAGTTTTAATACCTGGCTTCCTGAGAATTGAATTGAAAAAAATGGACTAAACAAAAAAGTGATAATTATTTTGATGGTAAATAGTTCACAGTTTCGCCGAAACATTAACCTTCGTACATATTAAAATTCGATTTCTTGACAGTTGATCCCCCGACAGATGGCACCCAGGCATGCTTATATACAATAAACAGTCGGATTAGGCAAAATACAGTGTTCGCGCGTTTTTATATGGGATTGATTGGGTATTGCATTCGCAGACTTGGTGGGTAAATATGTCAAAATCCTGAATTTATCCCACCTATCTAATCTTTCGTTCCAAAATGTCACCATTAAAATCGTTGCAAAAAAGTACTCAACTTTGGAGAGGTGACAGTGTGCTTTGCTGCCCAGTACAAAATAACATCTCAGACAGGGCGCATGTATCGTAACCTCTTATTATAAGAATATTGTGAATTTTAAATTAAACAGTGAGAAGTGTACACCAAAACTGGAGATCAACGAGGCCCCATCTGCAACGGTGAGTCCTATTTTCCTTATTCCAGTCTGGGCTTATCTAATTTTCCAAAAGCCCAGATCTGAACTATCGACTGACTATCCATCAGGTTTGCGAGTGTATGCTATTTAATTGTCCCATATAACTTAGCGATCACGTAGTTTCGGGACTGGTCCTTTGAGGGCTGCATAGGCTTTGCTCTGCAGCATTTACCGCCAATTAACAGTGGAGTCGCAGTTTCGCGACACCATACAATTTATCTACTTACAGAAATACAATTAGTGTCCCCGAAGGGGTGGTGGAGAGGATGTACCGCCGAATTACAAAAAAAATATTTTCATTAAAAGCATGAAGGATTAAACTAATTACTCAGGTGGTTTGAAAAAGACTAAAGATACTAGAATGACGACGTCCCATATGATCTCTCACTGGGACTAGTTTGCTTGTTTATACACAGTATATTCCAGCGTATAAATACAAAAATCGACACTGTAAATAAATTCATTTGATTTACCTACCAACTTATTATTAAATCAATTTTTGCAATCCATTTTATTTTTGGAATTGGTAAATTTATAACTTTATAATAATTATAATTTCGGGGGCTAACGGTCGGGGATTCAACTTTCGGGTCGCCATAAAATTAAATGATTGTAATTGTTGTACAATTTAATTTTATAGGATAATAGCTGACCCGGAGAACGTTGTTCTGCCATATAAATTATTTCTAGTGAATATTTTGGTTGTTAAAAAAAAAATAACGAATTTATTGTAAGTGTGTGGGGATGCGATCTATGACAGAATGAGGAATGGAGCGCTGTAGACGATGACTGCCGATAAAAAACAAAACAAAAAACACCAACCATTTATTTTCTCAATTCAATGTATTTCATTAAAGTAACGGACATATCTATTCATTGATTGATCTCATAAGTTAAATGTAAAGAAAAAAACGTAATATATTTTTTATCCCAAAGTAGGAAAATGAAATACAGAAGATCAGAAGATCGATATTAATTTCGAAGAGCAACTGAGTGTATGATATTTTGATAAAAGTTCGATGAAGCGGACGTAGCGCCATCTGTGATTTAACAACATAAATAACTTCGTTCTGTTTGAAATACGAACGCGGTTAAATTTGCTCACAAAAATACTAAAATCTCGATTAAAATGAGAGGAAGGGGGTAAGAGGGTAACAATTTGGGGTTAGAGGTATTTTTTGATGCCAAATTCGAAAACACTAGCAACATTTTCCGCTTAATATGATGATAGTATGAGATTTTCAAATTATTGTCAGGTTATTCGTGACCCGGGATTGTTATTATTTATGTAAAAAAAATTACAATGGATCTTTATTTTTCCAGCAAACACCAATCTAGTTAGATCTCCATCATCGGGTGGATGATACCCGATATGTAGGCTGAGGTACGTGCCTCCCAAGGTACGGGTCACGGGTTCAACATACCTCAATTACCTTACCCTTTATAAACGCATAACAATATACATGTCGGTATGTGTCGGTAGAGACGAGGTACCATCTTCCTGCACTTAACACGTATGACACGGAAATGAAATATTAATGCACATAACTGCAGGTGGATAAAAAATATTATCTCACATAAATCAAAATATTCTTTGCTGTATCCGGTAATGATTTTTTTTATGTTTGCAACGACAATCATTTAAATCTTTCGATTTTAATGACGGTTTGTAAATGAAATATATAGTAGTAGTAATATTTGGATTATCTTATCGAAAAATGAAGAAAAAAATATAAACATCTTACCGCAAAGAAATATAAACATCACAAGAAAAATCAACGTGATTCTCCGTATCACAAAGATGAAAAAAATTTTTGAAACTGCACAGGAAACTAATAAAAAGTAGGTAGTAACTATATTTATACTGTATTTCTCATACGTTCATAGTTTCCCTGAATACGCATCTCAAATGTGGAACCCAGGCTATGCAGTACACAAAAATAGAATTGAAAGTATTAATAAAGTAGATTTTCATCTTATCTTAGTAATGGTGACTCTGCAAAGTTCTTCAATATACCTACAGTTGTTAACTTGCCGAAAAAATGTAGCAGATTCGGTAATGTTATTTAAAATTACACATAAATTACAAGTTATTTAAAATTACAACTTAATCGATAGTCCTGATCTTCTTCAACGCCTATCATTCCGTGTTCCAAATCGCAACAGCAGACAGTCGCTTACTTTTCTCCCTGTTTGCAAGATCAACTCCAAACAGAACTCATTTATCGACCCACACATTAATTTAACTTAAATTATTACCACATTGACATGTTTAACTCGATTTTACATGACATGAAACAAAAACTCACTAAGCAACATAACTCAAACTAGAAAGTTCAATCCCTATACATTCCCGTTCTTTGCCTCTCAAATCCAATTTTCTAACAAAAAATAATGAATTAAGAAAACACCCTTACAAAGTCACGCGTTATCATTCACCCTCAGTGGATAGTTGATAATTGGCATAATTTGCTGTCAACTTTCCCTAAAACAAATAAAATAAAAATTAAACAAACTAAACATTCTCATATTTCATCCTGGAAATCCGCAGTACAATACGAAAAAGTTTATTAGCACTAGGAAAGCTAAATATTCAGCACCAAAAAGTTAAAATAGGACTGTGATCCATTAACCCAATGTTACCACTGCTGTAAATTTTTGCTTACTACCCTCAAATATTTTATTTATTTTTTCTTTGTTTTACAGTTTTTTAGAGAAAATGTGTCCTTACTGGGGTTTCCCGTTCTAAAGACACATTGTACAAGTTTTCTTATTTGAATTGTAAGTAAATACCTGTGTTACTGAGGAAAATTATGAAGTTAAATCTAAAAGAAAGTACAAAACAAACATTATTCTTCGCTAGGTTGCAAAATTGTAGCTATGTTCTTCCTTCCCATGTCCATAATCCATATTTTTATGCTTCTTTTGAAGGCGGTTATTTTTTTATGGTTTTTATTGCTAGAGGGAGTAAATTAAATAATTTTAAAGAGAAGTATTGCATATTTCTTTGTCGAAAAGTCGTTTTAGTTTTAGGTTGGTGGAATGCATGTTGTAATGTAGATCTTGTGAATCGGCCCGAGTTTGTGTGTGTAAAGTTATCCTGATTTTTGAATGCGTAAATTAGAATATCTTTTGTATATAATTGTTTCAGTGACATTAAATTCAGCGCTTTAAAAACATAGTCTGTAGGGGTTCTGATGGGTACCCTAATTATAATTGCCCTTGTGCTATGAGGACTGGTTTTATAGTGGAATCACAAGACCATGTTGTAGTTCAGATTGGGCTAAGGTACAATAGATTTTAATTAGCTGTTCTTTATCTGAAATGTTTCTTATTGTTTTGAAAAAAGATAGGTTAGTTTTTTAATTTGTTGCTCACATTTTCCACTTATATCTACACCTCACATATCTTTCGATATGCCCTCATTGCGTGGGGATCACATTTACAAGGGAAAATTCAACGGTTTACAAAATAAGAACTAAGGCGAACAAAATAACACAGACCGCAGGCATGCAGTTAGAAATCAGCACCGTATCATCAACATACAACATCCAACTAAAAATAATGCCTTGCTCTGACTACTCGTACGTGTTTACAAATTGGCAAAAATAATTATAAAGTATTGCGTTCCACATCATACTGTAGCCATAGAGCTACCCGCGTCCGCTAAAAATAATTATTCGCGGTGGCAAAAAGTAATTTTTAATATTAAAGTCCACAATTAGAGCATTTTTCATAATAATTTCCGTCAAAGCGCCGCGCTGAAAGGGCTAGTGGCATATTCGTTATACTGGCTTTTTCACGAAGCTTGTTAGGAACACGTGTGTTGGTAGCTCTTTAACCTTTCCTTGCCGGTCCTGTTAACTGAGTTGACTCGTTTCTAATTTTTTATATAATATATCTGTAAATGTATTAAACAGAGTTCATATTACAGGTATTGTACCGCAATCCATTAATGTATAGAACAAAGTTATTTAAATGTTTGGTCAAGCCCCATAATATATCATTTATTTTTGTTGTTGTAATTAAGTATGCGTATTAAATAAGTACCCCACAAATTGTTTTTTTTTGCTTCTGTGTATTTACAATATGCACTTGAAAATTTTGTTTTTTTTTTAAGTTTCGGATTTCAAGAACAGTTCAAGATGCAAATGATGAAATTCACTAACTCGAGGATGAATAATTTGACCTGCCCATAGTGCCCATATTACACGAACAGACTAGGATATGCAATAATATGCATTGCTTATTCATCACTTTACGTTTTTGAAATTCTTGATCATAATTTTTGAAGTGCGAACGACGTATGGATGATTAATTATTTTATTGAAGAAGAAGATAACACTAGTAATCCAAATGAAAATACGAAAAATAACAAGACGCAGAAAAATAAAAAGATAAAGTCCCAGTTGCGACTGTGAAACTGAGAGTTGTTCTAATAAAAATTGAATTAATAATTTGTTATATTTATTAAGATATTAAGCCCACCTTTTTGGGCATATTTTTTATACGCTCCACCAATAGGTGCAACAGAAATTGAGCAACAAAAATGCCCAACGGCATCACACATATACTCGCGCACGGTATCTAATACCGAGATTTCATCTCGTCTGTATTATATCAAGTATGTACTATTTAAGCATTGTTGGTATTTATTATAATGTACAAGGGGTTTTAATTGGATTAAAAAAATATTAAAATATACATTTTTTAAACTTTTATTTGATGGAAACAGACATTACCGATTACTACTGTGGGGTTTGTGTTTTATGGATTGATCATGTTTTTCTTCATTTACATCCATCGTACAACGCGCTATGTTTCTTATATATATATTACATGTACATAAATATACACAAAATTATAATGAAATTTTTTTGTGAACGTTTATTCAAAAAAGCAAATTTGCATCATTTCCAGGAATATGTTACAATGTACATAATAATAATTTCTTATCATGTACATTGTAACATATTCCGTAATATATAAGATGTACAACTATAATAAGACTAGGCTTGTGTGCAAAAAATTGTAACTAAATAAATTATTTAGTAATTTATTCCTTTTCATTAAAAAAATCACAAAACAATAAGTCAGATCTATTCGATTTCTGTTATGTTTGGTTATGAGCCGGCTACTTCACAGTCGGTACTTGGATAATAACAGAACTTGAATGGGTCTTTAATAGAATATGATTTTTACTTGTACAAATTGAATTGTACAATTTTTTTGTAGAAATCCGTGATAAATGTTTGTTTAGTGTAGACTCTACGTTTACACGGAGTATATATGTTGGCGGCCGATTGTAAAATCAGGCACATCATGATGCGCCTAGCTACTTCGTGAAGTGCCTGGCGGCAGATCGTGAAATGCCTCAGGCGCATCATGATCGGCCTAATTTTACTATTTGCCTGCGACACCAAAACTTGAAAAATTTTATGGCACCATAAGGGAAAGGTTATTCTTTAGCTTTGTGGAGATGTGGTGTTATTTTAAATAAAAACCCTCACTGGTTTCACATTTCCCGAACAAAGTGGAAAATAAGTTGGAAATGAAAAGCGAATATTTTAATGATAAAATTGTGCGGTCTGCTTGATTTTTAATTTGGGACTTAATTGGAATTTAGTGATAATCGAATCCTTTGTGGCTGGTTCTACACATATGTTAAAAATTATGAATACAGATTAATGAATCGGTTCAATCATGATATTTCGTGTAAAAAATTTCGTGTTAATGTATGCAATTCTACAATTTTCCAATATTCTACGATATTTCAATCGAGTAAAAACGATGTATTTTTTTACATTTTCGCGAATTTTTCTCGATATTTTAAAGTATTATCTATGCGTTAACAAAATAATAAAGAACAAACACAGCGGTAGATAAATTCGCTCTTGTGAAAGACCACCATTCAAAAGCCATAAAATAAAACATTCAAGGAAGGTTGAAAGGCAACCATGTTAAGTGACCAGATCTGAATAGCCAGGCACTTCCCAACCTTTCTCTTTCTCATCTCTTTCTTCTCTCTCACCCCTTCTCCCTTCGGCTTCATAGATTACCCTGATTGGGAACGCCTAGCTCCAAGCAAACTTTCAAAATGAAGTGGCACTCTTCTGCGATAGGTATTCACATAAAAAAGAGAAAATGAAAAAAAATAACAATCAGACGGTTGTAGTAAAGGGTTTGTGAAAAAACGCACCAAGTGAAATGTAATGATATTGGTCAGTATTTTATTGAAAGACATTTTATTCGACTGTTTCTAAGCAGTTATTATGTATTTATTGCTATCATTAACGACAGTAATGACTGAATGCCATATAAATAATACCCCTGAGGTTGATGTAATCGTAACGAGTAAGATTAAGCAAGGGACCCTCAGACGGTTTGGGCATGTAGATCAAAAGGGGGAAGAAGAAAGGAGTGTAACAAAAATACATGAGGCGAATGTTTTTTTTAATTAGCTCCACATTGAAGGCACTCAGAAAAAAATTGGCACAAAAACGTCACTGCCAAATTATCCTAATGTTAGTATTATTATTATTTTTAATTAGGTACTAGTAATTCTTGTCCAAAATAAAAGCAAGAACGGTTCATGTGGTCTCAAAGAAAATTATTTTCCTAAAAGCCTCCGTCCAACTAAATTTGTATGTAAAGCAAAAATGTCTTCTTGAAGGAATATGAACGTTGTACTGTAACTACCGAAACATGGTAATGTTAGTATGAGGAAAGCAGTCGGGTTATATGATACTGTGAGATTGGATAGGATCTCAGGCTCTGAATCCGAGTAAAGAGGAGCCTATTATCGCTTGTCTCTGAGAGGGGATGATCAACCCTTAAATAATGTGGATAAATTCAAACATCAAAAACTACCTCAAAAACACCTCAATTCATCTGTTTGAAAATATTAGAAATGCACATAGTGCAGATGACCAAAAAAAGGATTGTCTAAGTCTAGAGAATACAAAGCTTATTTCAAAACTATGCGATAATCAAATGGATCGAAGAATAAGTTTACGTTGAATGCTATTTAATTATAAAAGACAACTGCCTACTTCTGCAGTGAAATGATACAACGATTGGTTACAAGTATTTTATCGATGCAATCTATAATTTTATTAATTTTTTTTTGGTTTTGATGTGATGAAGATATTAACCATCAAAAATGAATAAACATTTTCTAAGCATTTCGCATTGAATGTTGAATCGGATTATTCAACACACGAGTACAACAGGCAATTTCTCTACATATTATAAAGTAAAGTCCCCCGCGCCGTCCATCTGTCTGTCTGTCTGTTCGATAAACTCGAAAACTACTGAACTGATTTTCATGCGGTTTTCACCAATAGATAGAGTATTTCGTGAGGAAGGTTAAGGTATGTAATTTGTCAAGGATTTGTGTAAATTGGTTGAAACATAACGGTAATTGTTAGAAGTGTCGGAAAAAAGTCCAGCCGCCTGGAAGCTTTCATCGAAAACGCTGCCTAATCCTTTTGGGATATAACAAAACAATTAATGGTGGGATATTCCTCTTTTATAGATCTACAAAAAAGTCCGCGAAGGCATATATCTATCTTTTACGGATAGCTTACTATACACATTATGTCTTCTTATCTTATTATTCTTATCAATTGCTGTTCGTTTGTCTCGCTAAAACTCGAGAGCGGCTGGGCCGATTTAGGTGATTTTGGTTTTGAAATGTTTGTCGTAGTCCAGGGAAGGTTTAAACGGTGAGATAATATGAAAAAAATGTGAGGAAGATAGTAAAAACAAAATTTTTATTTTCTCATATAAACAGTTCTACTGTTCTACCTACTTTCAGAAGCATAACGTAATCTAGAATTGGAATGCAAGAAAAAAAAAGAATTCCGATTGTCATATTTCAGTCGCTGTCAAACGTTACCTGTCATTCTGTTACCATTTAAAATCTTCTATCATCAGTTTGTCAGTGCGTGAGAACTTTATTTACTGTTTTAATATGCCAAGGAAAAGACGAGCTGACATAGTAGATCGTCGAAGTCAATCAAATGGGCGACGAGCTACGAGTACCACACGTGCAAACCGCACTGATGGTCTCTTCGCGATGAACTCAAAGACGGCGGTGGTTACAAAGGTTGGATTTTAACAAAGTGTTTTATTAGCCACAGCAACGCGTGGCCGGGTCAGCTAGTAACCAATAAAATGAGAACAAGAACAATTTAATAAAACACTTGGTTTTAACCACTATATTTTTGTAATCTGGTGGCGTTTTCAAACATATTCCCCATATTTAACCTCTAGATTTTAATATTAGCGTAAATTTTTTTTTATATATGTAAGATGGATATCAACCATTGGAATGTCCCTAATTTTTGTTTTTTTGATAGGTTACTCTTCATGGGATTTTAAAACCCTTAAAATTGCCTAGTATCAACTCCATAAATGTAGCAGGTATACAAATTGGACAATGTGTTAAAAAAAAGTACAGATATCTTTCGTTCTTGGTCAAAAAAAATCATTAAAATTGCTCCATATTTTAATGGATAGCCACAAATTATTGCTAAATTTAATAACGTAAAGATAATTTAAACTGCTTAGGTAGAATCTAAAGTCACACGATTGTGTTAAATCCTTTTACATACAACATTCTTTCTAATGTATGTTTAAGCTAAAATAAATAAAAAATGGCTAAGAGGATATTTTTTAAAGTTTTCCAGATGGTTAAGAACCCCCATCAAAAAGACGATTTCCTTTTCCATGTCGCAGTTTCAGCCACCAGTCGCCAGATGGCTCAACTTTCCCGCTAATGGGAACATTGGGGGCGCTTGTGACGTCACATCCGCCCACCCACCCCCTAGACCTCTTTATAATATGGCCACATCAGTTTTATTTCACACCATTTTCCGCCCCAACCCTTATCGAATACGGGACTTCGTTAAGGAAAAATCATCAGATTATATTATTTATAGACCCAGTGGAATAAGGTCGTGGAATGTGATATTTGAATGAGGGAGATCTCTTGTAAGGCGATCAAGCCTCCGACATTATGGGATACCATTGATTGGGGATGATTTTCCAGTTCGATGTACGTAAAATAAACGTGTATATTCAGATACACGTATGTAGGATATGGTTTACCGGGTTACTATACGAAGACTGTGTTTTATGTTTTTTATATTTACAATGTATTTTGAGCATTTACACTTATTTTGATCCCTCATCAACGGTCAAGATAAAATTTCGTCGAAGAATGAAAATTTTTCTCCGATAAAAGATAAAAATTTGTGCCTTCCAGTAAGTACGTAAGGATAAATTAACTATTTGGAGGGGAGTGAAATATACATAAAATTTCTTCAATTTTCCTGATGATAAATTTCTTGCCTACGATTTCCTGAGAGATATCTTCCTCAATAATTTGACGGCCTCCGTGTCTGAGTGGTTATGATCCTTGGCTACGAATCCGGAGATCGCGAGAATCTAATCTCGGCATACGCAAGTAGAATTATTTGTTTAATTTCAAAATTTACAATATTGTATTCATGCGAAAATAATATTTACCTTGTGTATTTGTGGCACGTTCAATATTTAAAGATACTTTCAGTAACAGCCTGATATAAGTCTACCACACAAAATAAAACCGTGGCTTGTAATGGCTTTAGCCTTGTTTGGTGTCCAGATCTGAAAAGCCAGGTCTTCCTCGCCTTCCACTTCCTCAACTCCTTCCCCTCATTACCACATTCAGCTTCAATACCTTTAGCCTATTTACCTACCCCGATTAGGGATGTCCAAGTCTCGCTGGCTCCAAACATTGAGAAACGTGTGCGGTGTTTACATAAAATAATACTTGTTTTTAAAAAATAATAATTTAAATTAATTAAAAATCTCTTATTTTTTCTTTTGGTCACATTAAATATCTATTCTGGAAAATTAAAAAAAGTTCACGAATCAGAATTGCCTTTGGCGGGCATACGATCCCACACTCCAACATACAAAAATGTGGACAGAAATAAATTATTATTTCCAAATATAGACATTTTAAATAAAATAATATCAAATAAGGAAACGCTTCCAACCGTAAGAATTTAAATACCTAAAGTGATTAAGAAACGAGAGATGTAAGAGTAACTATGATATTATCCTTTGCAATCCTCGCAGTTCAAGATTCGCTAAAGCCCCCTCGAGAGGGCTCCTCTCGCCTCGGTGACCTGACAAGTAAGCGATACATTTTAAAATAATTGACTTTGAGCTTTTTCTGCCATAAAGCTTCTCCGAATGTCCCGGCTTCAATTATTTTTATGGCAAAAGCTCCTGGCCTGTTGGGCTCAAGGAGTGACTGATTTATGCATGAAATCTTTCAGAGTACTTTGAATTCTGTAATAATTTGCGGGGTTATTATTAAAAGTTTGTCAAAGCTTTGGAGATATATTCTAATACTCTCAACTTATTAAAAATAATTCTTACCACAGACATAAATTTCGTTACTAATAAAATTATCTAATTGTAGCTGTACTCTGGAGTATAAAAATGTTCTTAAACTAAATATAACAAATACTTTTTTAAAACCGCTAAATTATTTTAATACGAATCGGTTTCGCTTGGTTTGATGCGTCTTACGGCTAATTTCAATTTTTTTATTTAATTTTTCTCCAAACCATCTTCGAACAGTCATTGTTTGGCAATTTGAGCGGTGGGTATGGTAACCATTTATTGGATAACCAACACCTCTGCCATAGGTCACCCAGTTTCGCTACGTTTGGTGACTTAGCAGGTAAAAATAGAGGTACCTTCCATTCTCTTCTTTTAATCCTACTCTTTATTAGTTCATTTTATACACTATGAACTGTGTTATTATTGAATAATAGTCTAAAAACCCAATAATAATATTTTGATATGTTCACAAAGGTATTAATATTGTTTTGATATTGTCACATATCCTATTCCAAGATAGTACATTGTCGTACCCATATCTTTACCAGTACGTATTATCTTATAAGCTATTAGTTACACGGCTAGCTTTACACTCGTATATTTTTTCTCGTACATCGCCCATGTAAGCGATTTATTGCCAAATTATCATTGAAAACGACACAAAAAGTCACTTAACGTAATTTATAGCAAGTTCTAGAGCTTGTTCTTTCGGAAGTTTTTTGACATGTCTAATCGCGTCCGCGTGAATTTCCAGCCTTCTCACAGCTTATAAAATCAGTTTGATAAGCTGAGAGACTTGCCACAAGAAATGGTACCAAATTGCGCAGTTTCGAGATGTCAAAAATTAAAGACAGTTTTTTTTGTAGGATTTTTTTCATATAAAATAGTCATTTACAATTATTTAAGTTTCCCGAAAATGAGCATCCTTCTATTCAATTATCGGTCCAAACCTATCTAATCTCAATGTTCATATTTTTAACATTACCTACGTATTTGAATTTGAAGCCGGTTGCTGTCAGGTAGCTGTTATTTGGATAAAATGAAAGAACTTCATTCATTTTCGCCTCTGACAGCACCAAAGCTCGTAGAAGATTGTTTAATTAAAGCCAAATACTATTTCAACACTTTATTTGGACCTTTTCGTCTTTATTGACAAAATCGCGTAAATTTGATAGTAGCAGACCTTTGCTTATATGAAACCATCTTACACCATCCAAACCATCTTAAACGGTCGCATGAGCATTTACAGATGTTGAACTTCCGAACAGCTTCCGTGAGCATTAATTACCACAAGTTGGATGCATAATATGTAAACGCTCCTGGGAGTAATATGTCAAAAACTTACGTTAAGTCGTAAATTTAACTTACGAGTGTACAGGTAGCCTAAATAATAATAATTAGTTATAGGTTAGAAAAACTAAGTTTCAGTGCAGCGAACAGCTTCCGTGAGCATTAATTACCACAAGTTGGATGCATAATATGTAAACGCTCCTGGGAGTAATATGTCAAAAACTTACGTTAAGTCGTAAATTTAACTTACGAGTGTAAAGGTAGCCTAAATAATAATAATTAGTTATAGGTTAGAAAAACTAAGTTTCAGTGCAGCGAACAGCTTCCGTGAGCATTAATTACCACAAGTCGGATGCATATGTAAACGCTCCTGGGAGTAACATTTAAAAAACTTACGATAAGTCGTAAATGTTACTTACGAGTGTAAAGGTAGCCAAATTAATAGTAATTAGTTATAGGTTAGAAAAATTAAGTTTTAATGCGCCCTTTTCGCTTCATAAATAATCTGTATTACTATTATGTAGGTACGTCCCTCAATATAATGTACTAAAATTTATTTAACTTGCTCTCGTGTATATATATTAAATTATCCACATTTAACACTCATATTTATCCATGTAACTCGTTAATTATGCAAATTTTATGTGCCCTGAAAATCCAATCACGTCTGTACGAATAAATTATTCGACGGTATAAAATAATTAAATATTCTACGGTAACTAAGCATTAGGTAAATAAATTGGCAGGTCGGTCGGTGTTATTATTTATAACTATCTACCATTAATTATTTATTATGCACGCCCATGTGTAAAACAGATAATGTTCAATATAGTACAGTGAACTAATTATATAGATATATTTCAATAATATGAAACGTTTAGTTAACTTGCTTATTGATTTGATTACGAAATTAAATTAGTACAGTCCTGAAATTATAGAAATACATATATGAAATTAAATTTAAAAAAAAGTTTAATAAAGTGAGGCCAAGTTGAAAAACATTACAAAACCATTAATTTATACCCTTATGTATAAACGTTAAAGATCATATTAATAACGGCAGTGATTTTTCTCTTTTTAAATTTGCTTTATTCTTCATGATAAGCACCCGGTAAACCTGCCAAAGTAGTTTGTCAGCAGGACAATTAATATAACACTAAAGCATGCGTATAACGAGAAACCACAATATAGAAAATAGATATAAAAGAATAAAATTTCAGGTGACTACGATACGAAGGCCTATAGTATAAAAACAGATAGAAATAACTTCGGCAACAGCCTCTTAAGCATACACACGCTCAAGGGCACACAACCTACTTAACACACTCACAAGCATATTTATACATAAAATACGACAGCAGTCAAGTACAATGAGCGTGTTTATACGTCAACATGTGTGTCTCCATGGAAATCGTTCTAACTCCGTTATTCTGTTAGTGACATCCCTCAAACAAAAAGTAAAAGGTCGATAGTGAATCAAGCTGTACATCCCTATTCAAGTTGTCCATAGAAATACATAACAAGAATATTCTGTCATTCGCGCAGTCTGACACATAATTGATGCCGCCAAATTTCCTACCGGCGGCTCAACCGCGCTCGACATTGTTAATTTTTATTAAATATTTTTTTATATGAAATGATAAAAAGTGAGGTCACAAAGGTGTTTATTATACATTTATACAATAGAATAAGTATTGTTGTTTACAAATTCTCTGATTTTAGTACCGTTTTCACATAAAAACATCACGGGAGTCATTTTTACATTTTTTTTAATGTTTGCATTCTAAATTTTAATATTTACAAATGTTAATATTTATTTGTAATGTAATAATTCGAAAGCTTATTTTGTAACCCTTTTAAAACAGTTTTTACTAACCGGCTACGTTCAGAAATGTTTCATTTATAGAGCTTTAATTGTGAAGCGGTAATAACACAAAGTTTTCGTAAAATGTCATTTCGTTAAAGATATCATAAAAGAATATTCGCGAAAATTCGGAGTAAATATGGTATTTAGAAGATAAGTGAATGTTCGCTGCCCGTATTTATTTGCAATTTTTGGAATGGACATACCTACATTTTGACTAGATCTTTTGTAACATTTTTATGTAAGCAAAACCGTTATATAAAAAATAAAAATATCAAATACCTTAACAAGATTGTAATAATAGATACTATTGTGCTCCCGTAATTATCTCAAACAGATTAAAAGACATAATTCTTCTTACGTTGTCTGATCATAGAAATTCATATAGTAAGAGAGTTATTTTATCATCGCCAACTTTGCTATTAGAATAATTAAATTCGGGGTAAGAATAACCGATGGGCCGATGGGCGGATGGGCCAACGGGCCGATGTCCCATTCAGTCGGACACAAACGAGCCCTTTGTACCGCTTCCTTTGCCTTTTCGCCCTGTACATTAGCATTGAATTTCATTCTGAATTCTGGCCACTTCTTGTTTCGCATAGAACAAAAAGCCAATATCCCTAATGAAAGTCTTGCATCAAAGCCGAATCAATCTTTGATCCGAACATATCGAATTCCCGGATAATGGACGGAACGGAACCATTGATTCGCGTCCGATGGTCCGATACCCGATACAGCCTTTCGGATCATTCATTGAAATACTTCGATTTTTGTTTGGGTTTGGGAGCTTTCTAACTTTTCGGTTTTAATCTAATTAATTAATTGAAATAAATTAATTATTTAAATTGTCGTAACCTTAAGGCTTCATAAATAATGTTGAATTAAGCACGCAAACAGGAATAAAATCCCTCATGGCCTATGTCATCTTTGCGGATGCTGCATGGCGGGTCTTTTTAGGGAAAGGAAGGAGAGAAAGATCTGGGAAGAAAAAATGTACGAGGGGTGGGTAATAATCTGGAGTTCAATGAATCCAGGAGTGATGCGCGTATGAATGCATTCCTACCACTGCGGTGCAAGGCGATGTTTCGAGAGCTCTGGTTGGAGAGGATAGATTAGTTCTCTTTCAACCAGCCTATACCGATCCGGCCCGCCACGTGGTAGGTGGGCAAACACATTCGCCGCCAAGATATGCTCATACATAAATATGCTCTTGAATAATAACGTCTCCACTCTAACTAACCGGCGAACATACCTTGACCTCATGACGCTTTATAAAATCTGCAATAACGTTATCGACTGTCCTGACCTACTGAAACTAATAAACTTCAAAATACCACCCGGAGTAACAAGGCTTAACGACTTACTCCACATTAGCCGGACGCGTACAAATGCTGGTGTCAGGGATCCAATCAGAAGAATGTGCGAATCGTTTAATCGAAATCAAAACCTCAAGGATTCCGACTTATTTTTTGATACACGCAGTACTTTTAGTAGAAAATTGAAGGCTGTTTTCCTACAAAGTACAATAACTTACACATTGCTTGGTTTATAATTTTATCTACCTTTCATTTTTTTTTAATTTCTGTATGACATTATTTTTTATCTATATATATTTTTGGTCTTACCATCAAAATTTTTCCAAAATCAATTTGTAAACTTTTATAAGGATATTGCGCATTTTTTGTTCATCTCTCTATTTGTAAAATAATATTTACTTATACATACGTCTTTTCCGTATTTAAGGGTAAAAATATTTGTATGGTTTTTATCTGCTGTTAATGTTAATTCGTGAGAAATGGTTTGGATGCAGGCGAATTCTCTATTAACTGTTTTGTATAATCTTGTTAATGTGTCTGTATTTTCTCCTTAATAAAAAAAAAATAAATAAATAAAATAAAAAAAAGATCTAGATAAACTACAATCCATGAACTCGGTCACCTCATGCACCAACGTGACGAACAACTTGGGATCACATATTGCAGGGATGTTGGTTATCCAATCAATGGTTATCTGGGCTTCGGTACCCGCCACACCAAATTTTGAATTTTCCGGAACAGGAAGATAGGAAATATTACAATTTTAAACAATATGTACCCAGTGAGGTCTACATTATCATATAATGTTTGAAAATACAAATATTATTAATGAATAAAATGTAAGTACCATGCAACGCAAGTGTAACTTGGGTTTTTTTATACAGATTATTTAAACCTATTAATAACAACGACAAAAATGGGTAGGCAATGAATCCAAGTCACAAAATAAACAATGCATTTTCTTACAGCTATTGAAACAATTTTTGTGTTTCCGTAGAATTGCTTCTGATTAATGATAAAATGCACTCGGGGCTTACCGCTTGTTCCACATGTCAAAATAAAAGTAATATTGGAGAATTCGACAGGAACAAGAGTTTCAAATAACTTTTGTATTTGCCAACGAGTTTTAGATTTTCTTTACTTCATTTTCTAGTAATTGATGAATTCCATTGGGTAGGCTTAAAAAGTAATACTTTTACTGTGACATTCCTACAATAAAGATCACAGTTATACATTAACAGTTACAATAAGGACTACACTAATAATTTCAGATCCCAAATCTTACTCGTATTTCATTTTAGTTACAATATAGAGAAAATATTTCTTTATCATAAAATTAAGCTGCGAGTTAGAAAGAAAACTCGTCAAATCAAAATGACGTATTCTATAACTACATAATTTATTTATTTGTAAGAGACAAACAGCTTATATATAAAATTTAGAAATACATATATACAAAGTTAAATTAAGTGAAGCCAAAAATGTCTCTATTAAAGTTAGTTAGAGATGGAGTTTTATTATATCTTTAAATTAATTTTAGATGAGGAGGAGAGGTAGAGGAAAATAGGTTAAGGATAGGAGATGCTCCCGATACATTCCACACTCTTGTATTAATTTTCGATCGTACGCGTTACTTCTATTTGGTATTTCTAAGAAATGATATTAAAAATGTCTGTATTGTAAAAATTTGTTATGTTATAATAAGGAACATTATGTCGGTTAGCTGGAGAGAAATATGAAATAAAAAAATATGTTGTTATCTAACACGATATTAACAACTACATAGGTAATTTTCGGTCAAATTAAAGGTTTCTTTTTAATTTTTCGGAAATAGCAAAAGAATGATTGTGTTAGTCGATAAAATTAATATGTTGTTATTTAACGTATGAACGAAACAATATTAACACCATCTTACAGTTTTGTTATTTTATTACAAAGTTTTTGAAGATTGTCTACAAAAGCTTTCATTTTTCCGTGGTACGAGAAGGTTGCTTTTCAATTCTCTATTATTCAATTCTTCTATTGGGTACTAATGGACATGCGACAAAAGAATACATTGTGAAAAAACACCGATTTTCTCTCCATGGGGGTGGTGGGGGTTGGGTGAGTTGGGTTGGGGGTACGGGTAGTTCTCGGAAGATTTATTGATTCCCTTTCAGTGTGTGTTTCCTCCGAGACAGTCCCAAATGATAAATTACCTTGACAAAACACTACGCATTTGACTCGGGGCTTTCGAATCTTTCAAATACTTTTCAGGATGTATCAGGAATACATAAAATACCATTCGGTATTCATCAAATGAGCCGAAATGTGGGTTCGAACCAACGAAAAAGAATTCGCTACATTATACCTCCACTAAAGAATTATTGTAAGATTTTGCATTTGAAACAAGTCGTCGTTAGCTTCATACTCAGGGACCGCACAACGCACTTTAGCCGTTCCCAATCATCAAAAAAATAATCCGCGATCCGGGCATGCGATCCGGCTCACAGCGAGCATCGGAAGTGACTAAGTATATTTGTTTCTGGTGGCTGCACACTTTTGCGGAAAAGTGTCAAAGGTAAGTATGACTTGATTTGTGATCGATAGTATATTCGTTTTGTCTTTTTTATAAGTATGCTGGTAATTGATTTATGCAGGAATATTTTTGAATTATAAATGCAGCTGGGGGTTTGCAAATGGATATACGAGGGTCAGTCAATAAGTAATGCCTCCCATTTTTTCCACTTAAATAAAGTTAGTTAAGGCTCTGCAACCGGACCCGAAAAGAAGAAGATGGAGAGATACGAAATGACCAATGTTAGAGGAGAGCGCTAACATTTACAGCGACAAAATCGATGCGAAAATTGCGAAAATGTTTAATAAAACACGACTCGTTTAAAATAGAGCAAAAATCTCGCGGGCATTATCTTAAACAGCATTTAATGAAACACTGTGAATTTTTTCATACATATTACTTGTAAAATAACTGAAACAAACTTGTTAATAATAATTTTTGGAGCATACTTTGCGATTTGTTTCTATCGGGGGAATTTTATATAATTTGCGTTTCGGCGCGGGCAAAGTCTAGATATTATCATCAAGAAAAACATATCTTTTAAGAGCTTTAAAACTTACCGTGTTTAAGGAAAATATGAAATGAATCGGTACAAATCCGGGTTGCGGGCCCTTAAGTGAAAATTTTAAATATGGTGCTTTTCCTCAAACCTTCTTCTACGATCTGCTGCAGTAGTAACTTTTTGCGTTAACAGGTGGCAGCACTGTTATTTGACTGTAGAAGGTTAAACCCAAAAATTGACATTCATGAGAGACTAAAAAATATGTACCTTGATGCAACACTGGACGTCAGCACTGCTAGACGATGGGTTCGTTACTATAACGAAAGCTGAAGGATAAACACCGCTGGCTGAGGAAAAGCGGGGCGGCGCAGGCCGTGGATTGCAGCGACTGCACTCATTCATGGTAACCTCAGATAAGTACACATGTCGCATTTTTTCCCTCAGTAAAGGCAGTGTGATGACGATTATTTGACAACTGGTTTTTCAACAAAAGTTTTGCAAGGTGGGTACCAAGAAACTTAACCGGCCAGAATAAAGAAATAAGAAAAACAATAACAATAACACAACACTTGCAGCTCTTAGTTTCTGGAAAAAATTGTGACCGGAGACGAAAAATGAGTTCATATTTTTAACCTGAATCAAAGAGGCAGTCAATGGAATGGCATCACACAAACTCACCAAGGACAAGAAAAATCAAAACTGTGTGATCGGCGGGGAAAGTTATGGCGATAGTGTTCTGGATATTTCCATGCTTTTTACAACGCTGTGATACATGCCCTCGTTAACACTAGAGTACACGCGTGGGCTACATATGTAGCCCAGGGTATTGTTTTAGTTCGTAACTTCGTAAAATCGCGTGATTTAACTTCGAGTCTCTAGCTAAGCTTCCATTGGTTATTGCTCAACGCATTCAGTGTGTCGTGAGCGATCGACGCTGTCGCACATGTGAAAAATAACGATCTAAAGTTGTTGGGCTACGTACGTAGCCCATGCGTGCACTGGCGGAACACAAGGAAACACAAGGAAAACTATATAAGGCGTATATGTAATGATCACCAAATTTTAATTTGTCCTTATGAATGATCACCAAATTTTTATTCGTCCTTCGTGTAATGAAAATTAAAAAAAAAAGGTTAAAAAAAATGTAAGAATTAAACCAAAAGTTGATTGACCACAAACAAGTAAAAATTAGGTGATTTTTTGAGAAGTCGGAAGTTTTGTTAATATTGTAAGTTTAAGAATGAGAAGATGTATTTTTTTTTTATTTCGGTTTACTTATTAAATGTCATTTATTATAATAAAAGTGTTTTATTTAAAAATTAAACGATTATCTTTCAGTACATTTCAATTTAAAATGGACTACAAGTGAAGCCCACGCGAGCACTCATGAACGTTTTAGAGGCGCGTGTACCGTAGTGTTAAAAGATGAAGCAAAGCTGTGGAAATGAATGGAGATTATATTGAAAAGTAACAAATCAATAGTCAATAGTGTGGTTATCGACCCCTGTAGTTGCATTTTTTATTACTTGACAATTAAAGGAGAAAAAAATAGGAGGCATTACTTATTGACTGGCCCAAGTATTATAAAACTATTATTATAGGAAAATAGGTTATACCGTCAAAAGATTAATCCTTTGATGGAAAAACTCGAATACGCCATTATAGTCACAATTACTTTAATTCAATTTATTTACCCAATTTTCACTGCATAATTATTTATTTGCTGGTTAGGAGCGGCAAATGTAAATTCTTTCGTAAACATGCAAAGCAATTGTCGATGACTTTAAGGAATATGTTACAATTTTTTTAGAAGTGTCCATTGTAAAATGTTAAATGCAAATTCAACGCGTGGTGCTGCCTCTTTCTAACATTTCTTAAATAATATATTTCACCATAATTGACAGTTTGGGCGGCGAGTATGGGTACCGCCACCCCGACATTTTTAACATAGGTGACCCAAAGGGACTTAGCAGAGGTGCGCGTTTTCATGGGATGAGGTTTGTCCGAGTTTGGCGGCGAATGCATCTGCCCACCATCTGCATTGCTGGCCGGATCAAGACAGACTGGTTGAGGGAGGCATTTTGACCTCTGCAGCCGGATTCTCCCGACTCATCACCTTGCAAAGCATGGATAGATGGGGAAATGGCTCCTGAACACACTGAGCCCTTACCTTCCTAGAACATACTTTCCTTAAAAAGACCTCCACATGCCCTAAGATGACATAAGCCCTGACGGAAATTATTTTCCTCAGGTCCTCCATGTGTAACTAAAGCCTCGATGACACACGGCGAGTTACAAGCTAATATCTACTAAGATTTAAAAGCGGGTAAATCGGCGAGTGAGATTGTCATGATGACACACAAAACTGACCACTCGCTCAGAAGCGTAGGAAACTGAGGCCGCTGCTAGCGCCAGTAACAGGAATAACGACGCCTGCGTGAACTAATTCTTCAGATATTTGACAGTCGGAAGCCATGTTGGAAACATAAATAAACCAATCATAAACAAGCGGAGCAATCGTGTAGGCGAGTAAAGTTGACAACCTTTCAACTTTTTTTCGTATATAATCAACAATCTGCTAGTCGCTGCTAGTTAGCAAGTAACACGATGACACTGGGCGAGTTTACTAACAGATAGTGAATTTCCCAGATAGTAGCTTGTAAACTCGCCGTGTGTCATCGAGGCTTAATGTAAAAAAAGTAATGATACAAAAGGGGATAGAACGACTTTTTTAAGATCGTCCCGGTTTGTGCCGTAAAGGGCACAAATTGTAAGGGTCGGCCGAGACCGAGACCGATAATAAATTAAAATCTCGGCCGAGACCGGGAGCCGAGACCGAGAATAGATAAAATGAGATAAAAAATTAAAATGTGCTATTTTTGCATAATATAGTATATTTAGGAATGTAATAATAATTTGTTTTAAATAGTTTTAATAATTAAAATTGAACAACATGATGTTGTAGCACATAAAAAGCAATTTTTCTGCGTTTTCACCCTAAGATTGTCACCTAATGTTGTATAATTCACCAGCTCTGCTATTCACTGTGATTCACTTGCTACACTAGTAGGCGGTGCTGATAAAAACTTTCATCACAATCGACAGCTCTCTCACGCACTGACACCAAGTGACAAATGTGGATGCGCGCGGTAGATTTGAATCCCATTATCCTACACCGTACCTACTTACAACGGTCTCGGTTATGGCCGAGAATCTCGGCGATTTTTCGCCGAGAACCGAGACAGAGTTCTCGGTAGAATTTGTAGCCGAGAATACCGAGACCGAGACCGAGATCTCGGTCGACCCTTAACAAAATGACACTTATCAAAATAAGTCATCTTTGTTGGTCTTAGGCCCAATGCTGTCAGCTTTATATCATTGGTTGAAACTTTGTTTTGGTATAAATCGACGCTGGAAATGTATGTCGATGATGTGTCACAGAGATAAAACAAGTTGAGGTTCTTGTTATGGATGTATTTTGTTTCCAACCCTTGATTCTGTGGGGGATGGAGATTACTTTGAGGCGCCTCTTTTTTAGGCTTTAGTCTTCACTCTTATACTTGCACAGCCTACTACAAGTTTTCTTCACGCTTCCATTCCCACGGGTATATTTACAAACAAAAAATTTAATGTACGAATGATTGGAGGCTGTGCCAAAGGGTGAAACAGTATAGTTTGAGTTGGATACATTCAAACAAATTTGCAAGCTGATACTATATTCTTTTTCTAGGGTGTTAATAAAAATTAATTCCTTAATAATAGTTTGATAATTTATAATAATTAATAATAATTTATAATAATTTTCTTAATAATTTATAATAATTTATAATAATTTTCCAAATGAAATTGTGAAAAGGGGTGAAGAAATCAAATTGTGTGAAAGGATTTAGTTTTTCCTGTGGGGAAAATTTAACCCGGACATTTAAATCTGGTGCGTAAAAAAAAGTATTCCAAATTCCTGTAATATTCAAAAATCTGTTTTTGAAAAAATAAGAAAATATACAGATTTAGGATATGAGATTAAAAGAATTTGGCATTCTCAGACTATAAAAATAATACCATTTCTTATTTCGGCTGCTGGCATTATACCTAGCCCTCTTATTCAAAATTTCAGCATATTAGATTTGTCAAAGAATTTATACATAAAAATGCAAAAATCGGTCATTTTAAATACATGTAGGATTACAAAAGATTTTTAAATATTGGTATTGAGGGATCAGTAGGATTTATAGGTCCAATTAGGAGTTCCACCGAGCCGAACCCTCTGATATGAAAATATCTGGAGTCGGTGAATTATTTTTCCATTTGGTCTCTATGACATGTTGTTCTTGTATTATTTTGTATTTATTATACCTACTTATACAGTGCAATTGCATAACGTAGATTAACTAGATGATCATTTGGGGTAAAGTGTTTGAAAGGGTTAAGTTTTTCCTGTGGGAAAGATTTAACCCAGACACAAAATCTGAAGCATTTAAAAAAACCTGAAGGGTTTCTAGTATAAGATAATAACAATAACTCATACAGGTCTCATAGTGAGAAATACTCATATGATATAATATCTAAATGGTGTTAGAAATATAAGATACCACGATTTATATTCAAATCTAAAAGTTAACCAAAAACAATTAAAACTTTTATGAAACCAATGTTTCCGCAATTCGATAAAAAATGAAACTTTGTGAATTTTTAATCAATTATTTTTAAATGAAAAGTAGTCAAAAAGTGGAACGATTATGACGTTTATAATACAATGGTCTAAGGAAATATGTTTGTGAAATAATTAAAACACTTTGTTTTTACCACGATAATCTTACTTTAAAAATCAACATGTTTCGAGAATGATGTTCTCTTAATCAGGACATTATTGCAAAATTTGAAGAAGTGAAAATATTATAATAAAATATTATGTATGAGTTTTTTTTCGTTATCAGTAATTTTTGTTAGAAAAAAAGTAAGCAGAGCCATTTTTTAAACTTTTTATGTTTGTATTCAAAATTTTTCTGTTTAAAAAAAAATACTTGATTATTTCTGATAATAAAATTTGCAAGCGTATTTCATCACTTTTCATAAACACTTTTTAGTTTTGAGATTCCTTCAGAAATATTACATTTTTTTGGAATTCACAGCAAAGCGGAAATATTTCGACCTTCTGACAGAATATTCCCAATTATCGTTGATATAAAATTTGAAATAAAAATTATAGTAGGCGGCACGCGAGTTGTTTGAAAATTGTTTGTAATAAAGACAGTTATACATTAAAAAAAAATCAGAGTTTGTTTACACTAGCATTTCTTAAGATACATGTGAGTAACAAAAAATTGGTTGCAACAGAACTCTCATCGGTAGAACAATAAATGTTTTTTTACTCAAGTCACAAATCATAACTCAAAAATTGTCAACGGATAGTCATTAAATCATCTGTAAGTACTAAGCATTTATATCATCTTAAGCACATGCATGATAAATATTATTGCAACTTAATTGTGTAGTTGAACTATCTTACCTATGGGTGTGTCAGAATGTAAGAAAGATAATAATTAGTTAAATCTTTAATAAATCTGTCAGTAATAATATTGTTTAATTGACCATTATAAACCATACTATTCACCGTAATTAGTTAAGCATTATAAAATATATCATAATAATTATTCATAAGATTTATAGTTGTTGGTAACTTATACCATGTGATTATTAAGATTTATTATTATTATTAATATTATGAATGTGCGCCAAGGTGGTTTATACGTATTAGAAAATGATCACAAAAGCTCACGTACGGCCAGTTTTCCGAAAGAAAAAGAGGAATACCTTGGAACGATAATATTTTCCTATAAACTTGGCTTCTTTCTCGGAATGCGTTAATATTTCTGGAACTGTACAACTAGGGAGACAAGTTCAATATTGAAAATATGTTTTAAAACCACCAAGCGATTGATCAAATGATGTAGAGATAAATAAAGCTCATTCATTGTTCGTAAACATAATATGACATCAATTATAAATGTTAAATAGTTAATAAGAAAAAAAGCAATTTACCCAATACAAATAAAATTACACGCGGTATAAGGAAAACTATTGTTTTGCAGAAGTGAATTAGATTTTTGTAAAGTACTTCTTCACTTCTGCAAAGGACCAACGTTACTAAAATTGGGCAAAAATAATCACGTGTATGACAAATTTATATTTCGATCGTTCAGTTAATTAGTAAGACATCTCTGAAAAATCTAAATTTGAGTTCAGTATGCAGTTATAAGCAAAATTGTAAAAGACACGTGTAAACAATTATGGTGAGCATTCGAATATTTCTTTCCTAATTATCTCAAAACTTTCTCTTTGGATATGTCTGAGTAATCAGTTGGACGATCGATTTATGTGATGCACTATAATAATATGTGAAAGAATATATAATATGGTAAACGAATGTGAGCCTAATAAATAAGATCTAGAATAGGGAAAAATAAAATCGGAAGAATAATTGAGCTATTTAGTGCAACAAAAACCTAACCTCAAAACTTGTTATGAATGTTTAAAAATTAAACGAAATTTGCAATTTTTTAATTGAAGAGAAAACAAATGTTATTGGGCATAATTAATAATTTTAAATTCTTGAAAAATATCCATAAAGAGAATAAAAAACGAGTTAGTACTTTTTTTTTTCTTTTTTTTTTTTAATAATGACGCTCAAACTATAGAGAGGAACCAGATCAAAATGACAAAAAAATACTTATGTAAATTTTAGTAAGAGGTTGGCCATTTATTGCTTTTATAGTAAAAGAAGGGGTGATTGCAACTTTCCCACTTGCTTAATAACCGTAACATATCCTAAATCCTTTACGCCAGAGCTTAATATATTAACAAGGTTTCTTAAAATTATTCTTGATTTTAGAAAAGCCGCTACACAAATTACCTAATTATTATTGTTTGTATGTGTAAAGTGACAAACTTTATTTAAGCCAAAATATTTATCATAGGCCTTTAACTACCCTTAGGTGTAGGTACGTACCCTTGCCGCTAGAAAAGTGTTTTTGGTAAATAGGGGTTATTTCAAATAAGGCAGTCAATATAGTGTGTCAATTTCAACCAAACGGCGTGTTTGGGCTTTTGTTGCAAAAAGTGGATAAAATATAGGTTGTCAAATTCACAGATGCATTAGCAACCTTAACGCAACTTTGCCTTAACTTGAATTAAAAAAGAATACGTTTTTTGAAAATAATGTTTTTTTATATTAGTTCTAAAAATGTATTTATCTGACTTGGCTCCCTATTCCAATCGATCCTCGCTGTGTTCTGGCAGTCTTTGTCCCTCATTGAATAACTATAATGGAGCGGCAGATGAATGGAGGAATCGGCGGAGGTTGAATAAGGCAGAAGAAAAGGCGCCCGGGGCAGAATGGGCGCCGGAAATCGTTCCCGGCTTTTTCTTGGCGCCTTTCTTTCTTGTTACCACCCCCACCACCCTTTACCCCAATAAGAGTTCGGAGAGAGAAAAGTAGTAGAAATGAAATAAAGTGTTAGGTAGGCACTGAAGGGTATTTAGGTATTAAAAATACTATCAACAATTTCATCGATTCGTTGGTTCTCCATAAGGATTGTGGAGTTTTTTTCACAAAAAACGGCGCTCTACAAATTATCCCATTATTGTCACTATTATTATTAATGAGAGTTAAAGGATGTATCTGACAAACTTAAATATCAATTTCTGAACTTATTGAAATTTTTATGTTAATAATGATTACATAATGTAAATTATGTCTTCGATGAAATTTTAATTAGATTTTTTTATTTCATTTTAATTTTTTTTTTATCTTTAAAATGTTGTTACTGGACACTCAGCCGAATTTAACATCATTTTCAAAATTGAAAGTTGTTGTTTGAAACAAATTTAGACGAGCTATAAAGTAACTATGGGTTGAGGTTTGTCCAGGCCTTGGCGGCGGATGTATTTGCCCATGTTCTACGTGAAAAAGAGTGGTTGAGGGAGAATTTTCACCTCTCCAGCCGGATTCTCTCGACCCATCGCCTTGCACCGCAGTGGGAGGAATGGATTCATAGGTCCATGACTCCTGGACACACCTATTCCTAGATTCCTACCCAACTTCCTCTCCTTCATTTTCCTAAATAGACCCTTCCCAAGGCATTAAAAAAAGATGACATAGGCCCCGAAGGAAATTGGAGGCCTTCTCTGTAGAGCTAATGTAAAAATAACTGATTTAATGTGTTTTGCAGAAAAGTCCATAGATTCGCTAATATTGTCTTAATTTTATTAAAAATGTAATTAAATAATAATTATTTTATTGAATAAGAAGATAACAATAATAATCTAAATGAAAACAAGACAAAGAAAAAAAATGGTCGCAACTGGGACTCGAACCCAGACCTCTCGTCTAACCGGGACGTGCGCGTTAACCAATTTCGCTATTGCTACTTTCTGTCAAGCAGTCATAATAGGCAATCTCATATTTCAAATTTCAGAATTAATAATTTTAGGGAAAAGACTGTCCGATAGAATAAAAATCGAAACTATTAAGAAACAAACAAGAACAAAATATGTCAGAAAAAACAATAAAAAAGCTAAAGTGGAAGCGGTCAGGCCACACAATCAGAGGATGTGAAAAATGGTCAAAATTAGTCATGAATTGGTTCACAAGTGACAAGAAGAGAAAACGAGTTAGACCATTTAGACGGTGGGTTGACGTCCTCAAAGCCATAGCAGGTGGTACATGGACAAGAGTAGCTAATGATAGAGAGAAATGGCGACAGTTGGAGGAGGCCTTTGCCAACTAGTGACATACAGACAGGGAGTCGATGCATGATAAGTGTTATAAATGTTATAAATATTATTTAATTTACTGTCTGAATAAAGGCTATTATTATTAAATTATTGAAATTGGTTAACGCGCACGTCCCGGTTAGACGAGAGGTCTGGGTTCGAGTCCCAGTTGCGACCAATATCTTTTTTCTGTTTTTTGTGTCTTGTTCTCTTCCATATTTTCGTTTAGATTATTTTTGTTATCTTCATCTTCAATGATATATTAAAATTGAATAATTAATTTATTTAGGTACCATTTTCATAATTGGAACTGATTTATCGAGAAATGATTACCTGTTGATAAATTATTATATTTAGATGAGAAACGAAGCGAAAAAATTGTTCCACTTTTTTTAATCTCCATTTAGTCCAATTTGACCTCCAACGCTTTAAGACCGAATGACTGGTAACTATAAATTATTATCCCCGCGTGTTGCTACTCGCGTGATAATATTGGAAAAAAATGTCGACCATGTACATAGATGTAGGAACCAACGTACCTTTCTACAAGCATTCACTATATTTTTAATGTAATAAAAAGTTTCTCCCATCCAAGATGGTTGTTAAAAAAAATACCTACCAACTTAAAAAGTTAATTTAATCGTGGAAAATATAATAACATTTATAACAACACTTTAATACCATTTTCGTTCAATTTTAATGGGGAAACTCAACAAAACGGTGGACAAAGGGACGATTTTTCGAGTGTTTCGGCCTCTCGAGCTTTTATAGTGCGGAAAATGGAGTCAAAAGTAATGTCCGGTCCACTAAAGTGTCCATCCTTTCTGTGCGGCAAGTCGTGCGATCGGGCTGTATAATGGGACGGAAATACGGCACCAGGAAATAAATAAATAAATCTCGCGAGAGGAAACTGCTTTGACGCTTTGTCCCCATTTTATTCCAAACTACAATGGGGGCACGACTATTGACGTCCTGTATTTAGTATATAAATCTTTTGAATTGATGTATTTGTTTATTGTTTGTTATTTGTTTGGAAAAAATTGATTTTCTTTGATCTTTGATGTGATGGGGTAATAAATTGAAGTGAGTTTTGTAAGAATATTGCTGGGTTTTATCACTGTGGGTATTTTCAAAAAAAATAAATTATTGGCCAATTTTTTTTATACACACGTACTGGTACAATACATAAAAACATATTATATTGTATAATATTGGAAAAAGTACTAAAAAAACAACTCATGATGTACCTAGAAGAAAATAACCTAATATCGAAATCCCAGTACGGCTTTAGACAAAACTTGAGTACTGTCGACGCCATAGACGATATCATAAATACGATCACAAAAAGCTTAGACAAGGGAAATAAATCTTTGGCAATTTTTATAGACCTGCAAAAGGCCTTTGATACGATAGACCATAAAATCCGTTTCAAGATACTTAAAAAAATGGGGATGACAAACACAACTTTAAATCTGCTAATAAGCTACATGTCAGAACGTTCACAGTGTGTTAAAATTGAAAACCGTAAAAGTAAGCCTCTCCCAATCAATTACGGTGTACCGCAAGGAAGTGTCTTAGGACCTTTATTATTTTTGATATATATATAAATGATATCTGCAACCTACACACCAAAGGAAAAATCATTAGTTTTGCTGATGACACTGTCATTTTATTTAATGAAAGTGATTGGTTAACCACTTTCAAAGATGCTGAACACGGACTTGTACTTCTGCAAAAATGGCTTAAGCAAAACTCACTTACACTTAATGTTAACAAAACTAAATATTTAACTTTTTCTATAACGGCTAGAGGACAACAAGCAGAGGATTATACTCTTAAATTACACGATTGTCAAGGAAAAGACTTAACCCAATCATGCCACTGCTCCACCATAACACATTCTAAAAACATAAAATATCTCGGCATTGAAATCGATGAAAATCTTCTATGGAACTCCCACATAAATAGCATCACAAAGAAACTTACAAAGCTCATATACTACTTTAGAAACATATGCAACATACTTAATAAAAATGATCTATATAAAGTCTACTATGCTGTTTGCCCATCACGCATAGAATATGGGATTATAGGATGGGGAACTGCCTCAAACATTCACATCAAGCAGCTAGCTAGAACGCAAAAGGCAATAATAAAAACAATCCTAAAAGTACCCATAAAAACTCCATCAAAAGAAATTTTTAAAAACTTTAATGTGTTCAGCATTATTAAATTATACTAAAAAAATGCACTACTCAAATTTAAAGAAAAATATGAATACCTTGCTGACCAACACATCTACACTACAAGGTCAAAATCCTCAAAACTACTGAACATCCCGCAATTAAACACATCTTTTGGCCAGAAAAACCATAATTTCCATGCTACAAAATTATATAATGCCCTTTAAATTGAAATTAAGAATACCATGGAGATACAAATGTTTAAAAAAAACATAAAATTATGGTTAAGTAAACGGGAAGATGAGGACATCATTAAAATTATGAAGTAACCCCAATATAACCTGCAGACAACAAACATAAATACTTTTATTTTATTTATTGTTATTTTATGAAAATCAAGAAACTAGAAGATGAGGAAATAAAAATCTACACCCATTCAGGAACGTACAGTCCGCCTCGGAACAGGAATACCTAGTGAGGAGGACTGTAAACAAACCACTTTATTTGGTATTTTTACTTATTTTGTAATTTTACGTTATCCTTAAATTGTCATTAAAATTTAAAAAAAAAAGAAGAGAATAACAAACAAAAAATCCCGCAAAGGTGAAGCTTGGGTACTATAGTAAGTAGGTATGCAGATATTAAACAGTGGTGGATTAAAAGAAGACAAAAATAAAATATATGTAGTAACTATAGAGATTAATGTGATTGATTACGGGAGTTTCTGTAATTTTTTTAAATAAAAAAATTATACATGAGTTCTAATGTACATACATTTACACACATACATGTTTATACATATACCTATGTATACATTATACATGTACACACATACATGCATATACACACATGTTTTCTCTTGAATTAGCTCCACACAGGAGGCCCTTAGGAAAACAATTCCCCTCATGGCCTATGTCATCCTTGGGGTTGCTGTGTGGAGGGTTTTTTTAGGAAAGGAAGTTATGGAAAGGAAAAAAGGTGTGAGCAGTCGGTAGGAATCTGGGAGCAATGTGTCCAGAAGTGACGGCCGTTGGTGACGCCGTCCCTCCCAATGTGGTGCAAGGTGATGTTCAGAGAGAGTACGGATGGAGAGTCAAAGGGACTCCCTCAACCATTTTCTCCCGATGCAGCTGGTGGGCGCCGCCGAGACCCGGACAAACCTCACCCCATGAACTCGGGCACACCTGCTAAGTCACCAAACGCAGCAAACCACTTGAGGTGACCGAGGCAGATGTGTTGGTTATCCATAAATGGTTCCCGGGCGGCGGTACACACCTCCCAAATTTAGTTTGAGCAGTTAACATGTCTTTTCGAAAAGCATTAAGTTCTATATGTTTTTTCATTTTTTACATATTATTTAAAATGGAAAGATTGAAGATGAACTGACAATTAAATAATATTTAATTACTCGTATGTGTAAAACCGAACGCATACCAAGGCAATTCGTTTTTTTGCCACTATGTCTTAAATAATATTACAGTGTGGTCAGTTAAAACTATAGCAAATTTTACAACTGCTCATATGCAGCCAATAGCAAACCAGGCAATAAACAAAAAAATTATTATAGTTGTTAATCAAGTATTTAATTGTTCGTACCTATACAACGTGGCACAGTAATAAATAATTCAAGCATTAGATATCATCATTATTACAAACTAGCCAGTAATAAAAAAAAACTAAAACTCTATTCAACAGGACAACAGTTAAGATAACTGAAATTTTCTCACTTTTTTACATGAAATCTACATAGGAGGCCCTGGAAAAAATCATCTTTCTTTGCAAATGCTATGTGGACATTCTTTTTGAGGAGAGGAAGGCGTGAACATGGGTCTTAAAGAGACCCATGTTGTCGGAGGGAGGAAATACAGACGACGGCAAATCGTTCCACAGACGAGCTATTGAACTCAAGAACGCGATGTAGAAGCGACCCGTTCTCATGTGACAAATGTCAACCGTCTACATACATTCGGCGCACGTTTGGCATGTTTCCCGACTATGTACCGGTGCCTAACAGGTCAATGACCCTAGTTCCTTGGAGTATCTTCCATTGTAACACTGGTAGAATCAAGATATACCTACCTAACGCCTGTGCTCTGAAGATTGCAATCCGCTAGTCAAAATAGGAGAATCTGCAAAGTCAAAGGTTTTTCAGGTATTTTGGAGCTCCAAACCAGAGATGGCTGCCAAATTCAACAGCATCTGCGGGCCCTGTACAGATCTATAGATTGTACAGTACGCCCAGCTTCTGAGAGGCTAACTTGACTATCGCTTTGACGGAACCCCCGTGTCTGAGCTGGTTACTTGCTGTACCAAGTTACACCAAGCATATCACTGGAAGGCATGTTGGGAAGATTGCTTCCGTTAAAGGAGACTAAATTGTCATTGAATACAGTGTGTTGTGATTCCTTCAATAAGGTACATTTTGCAACACGAAAGGCATAATGCATATATTATACGAGCACTCACCAATTATCTGCAAAAATCATTTGTTTTTTGTAATGATGGAAGACTTATTTGGCAGAGTATTAAACCCAAGATGCGAGGCCATGAGCAGGAGCCCAACGTTTTGGAAATCTGTAATATTATAAAACTATACTTACCTATTAAGAACGAACTTCAAAATCATTTTGCATAAAATCACAACGACAACGTAACACAGAAGTAATTTTTAATGGCGAAGATATACCAAATTACAATTGTAATTAAATACCGCCTACATCAGAGTTACAACAAGGATCGTGCGTACATATTATAGTCCCTAATTCCCCAACGTAAGGATAATGAAGTTAGCTTCATATCCAGCGGGAGGATGAAACGCTAATGTTGTTATAATGTGGAAACACAAGGCAGGGGTCCTGTGAGCTGGCACAAGGGTCATATGAACAAATGTCGCTTTGTAATATGATACTTTACGGGATGTTAAATCAAAGCACCCATCTTTAATTTTACTCTAAGTACTTGGATTATTTTTTTTTCGAGTGTTTTTATTGTTTACATTTCAATTTTGAACCTCTCTAGAACTAGTTTGTGTTGATTATTTTTATTATATTAATCTATCTTCTACTTTACATATATTATGATGAAGAGTTTCCGTGAGTGAGAGTTTGGTGTGGGTTTATTTATACAAATGTACTGTTTTATTTGGAGATTGGCGAAATTTTTTAAACTTGATCTTCAAAATGGGAAAAAGATCACTGTCTATGAGGTTTTGAAAAACGACACCATTCCATTTTCCCAACCCTCAAGGCGGAATTATGGAACTAACTTGATGGAATTTTAAAAATTTGAAACGTTTCAATTTAAGGCTCCGCAACCGGGCCCGAAAAGAAGAAGATGGAGAGATACGAAATTACGAATTTTAGAAGAGAGCGCTAACATTAACAGCGACAAAATCGATGCAAAAATTGCGAAATGTTTAATAAAACACGAATCGTTTAAAATAGAGCAAAAATCTTGCGGGCATTGTCTTAAACAGCATTTAGTGAAACACTGTGATTATTTTCATACATATAACTTGTAAAATACCTGAAACAAACTGGTTAATAATAATTTTTGAAGTATACTTTGCGATTTTTTTCTATCGAGGGAATTTTAAATAATTTGCATTTCGGCGCGGGCAATGTCTAGATATTACCTTCAAGGATAACATATATTTTTAAGAGCTTTAAAACTTAACGTGTTTGAGGGAGATATGTAAGAAATCGGTAGTAATTCGGGTAGCGGGCCCTTAAATATTATGATCTTTATCTGATTTTGAAAAACTTTATGTAATTCCCGGGCGAGTTTTGTTATAAAAACAAGTCACTTTGTTCTAAAGTAGGTAGGTACCTACCACTTATTTAATTATTTTTTTAAACTGAACGTTGTAACACAATGCTTTGAAGACAAATTTTATTGCATGTTATGTTGTCACCTTCAGGAGTGCTGTGTTGTAATTAGTAAATCGGGGTTTTGAAGATACCCTTATGATAGAATTATTTTAAACACAAAGGTCTACCGAGAGTTGTAAAAGCGAACCGTTATCAAACTTTAAATTTCAATTGCCATGTTGAGAATGCGTTATTTACAAGTATAAAAAGTGCTTTAACTTATTAGCGAGAAAGGTCTTTTAAAGAAATGTAAAAAATCATACATTTTAGTAATAAAATTATTTGTCATCTTTCTTTGTTAGTAATTTTTAAAATGTTTATTAATCTTTTTTTTATATTTTAGGTAAGTTACCACATAGATAAAAAAAAAACATTATACGGACCGCGCCTGTACGAAAATAGAAACCTAATCATATTACAGGTTGTTTAGGTATCTGGAATTGAAATAACCAAAAGTATTGGATTTGCTTTATACATTTTACCATATCTCTTAAAAAATGGATTTCATTGAAGAGAACTGAAAAGTTTTAAAAACCATTTAGATGAGAGACAAAAATTCCATAATTTTAAACGAAAAATATTTTTACGTTATCATGTTGAAAACCCCTGTAAAAATCTCTCCGTTGTTGGCGCTTAACCCTTTGAGTGCCGGGGCCAATTAATAAAACACTATTTATGATTTATTGCCTCCCCACAACAGCACACAGCGACATGACGTGTTTGTGTCATGTCAGACAGACGGAATAACTCTGCCATTTTAAACTAACGGAGGGGAAAACATATTAATCATAAGCACTTTAATCCTATTATTTATTGCTAGTAAAATACTTCAACAATGAAATTACATAAAAGTGTTTTTAATTTAATACGGGGATAGACGTGTCATAAAATATGCAAGGAAATAGTAATTGAACTATGTAGGATAAAAGGCTGTTTCTCGAAGGTAGAAAAGGTTTAATTAGTCGTAAAATTAATTAATTAGTAGTTTTATTATTAAAATTTAAAATAAATTATTTCTATTTTCATAGCATGATAGTAAGAAGTAATGTAAGAAGTATTGGCCAAAATGGAGAAGAGATGGGAAAGATAAATTCGTTATTTGTTTTTAGGGTGTTATGCCGTGTTGCGCTACCTTCTTCTATAGCCAACGGACAGCGTTGGACAGAGTTGCAGCGTCCATCTTCAGGGCACACTCGGCAGATCCTGAAGATGTGCACACGCTGTCCGAACAACAAAAAAAAATTAATAATATTATTTCCCCCTATTAGGATTTGACTGCTTATTGGATCTTGGACCCAAGGAGCTTACGTCCCAGTCATGAACGTCATCTGTAAATACAAAAAAACCGCAAGACTAAAAAATGTATATCAATTAAATAGAACTACATAGGTATGCAGTAAATACACAAATATGATGATTTATATAAAATTTACGTCATTTAACCATACATTGTTCAAATGAAGTAAAATTTAAAAGCCCAAGTAAGAACGTAATGTTACTATGACCTCTTTCTTCTGCAACAATACCTACGTCCAAGACATCTTAATACTTCTATAATTCATCATCATCAAACGGAATCGTGCATTCACCCTTAATGTAATTAAAAACATGTCCATATTGAATACTACCCCTAACATCAAGTACTTGCCCACAATACGAGTATTTCTACCCACATTACAGTAGTGCTTGTTGGCACAGTTTTTCAATAGGGCTCAATAACTTCCAAACGCGTTGGCGTAAAGCTGGAAAACACAACACTCGAAAAATTAAATAATTTAAGTTTGTGTTGACGAACATCGATGCGATTTTTTTTAAATGTCCCAGTAAAAGAATTTATATTTGTTAATTTTTTTACATTAACTCCACACAGGAGGCCCAGAGAAAAATAATTTCTCTCCGGGCCTATGTCATCTGAGATGCTGTGTGGAGGGTCTTTTTGATGAGAGGAAGGAATGAACATTGGTCTTGAAGAAACCCATGTTGTAGGAAGGAGGAAATACAAAGGCCCACAGCCGAGCTGTTGAATACAAGAACGAGTAGAAAAGCGATCTGTTCTAATGTGACAAATGTCGTTGGGCTCGCGTTTGACGTGTTTCCCGACTATGCGCCGGTGCCGAAGGGATCAATGACGCTAGTTCCTCGGAACATCTTCCAGTGAATTACCGGTCAAACAAGGATAGCATTCCCACCCGACGCCTGTGCTCTAAGGATTGCAATCCGTTTCTTAAGTTAGGAGAATCTTTCAAACGGACCGCCAATTTATGAATGAATTCGAGGTGTTTTTTTCAGGTATTTTGGGGCTCCAGACCAGAGGCGGCTGCCAAATTCAACCAAAGGGCGCACTTGTGATTTGTACAGGATATACTATTAAAGTATCTGCGGCCCTGTACGTAGCCCCCCTGGTCACTTAGAGTTACACCAAGAAAATCAATATTGCTTATAGTATTACAGAATTACAGAAAAAATATACATAATTATTCTCTAAATGGCCTCACCACAGCCACAACAAGTATTCCACCAACCTACAGCTAAAATAACTTTTGGACAAACAAATACGCCATGTGTCTACAAAATTATTTAATGTCATCCCTCTCGCAATAAAAACCATTCAAAAGAAGTAGACACGGGAAAGAAGAATATAGATACAACCTTGCAACCTTGCAATGTTTAACTCTTTTGTTGTAATGTGCGCTTTGTTCTAGATATTGCTTTATAATTTTACTTTCGTAGGTAATATTTTAACATACTTACAAAAAAGAACACACTTACCAAAAAAACTTGATCTAAATTATAATGAATAAATAAAACCATGTTCAATGTGACCGTAGAAGGGAATCCCGGGAAGGTCACATTTTTTCGACTTTTGTAAAAAAAATATTGAAGACAAAATAAACTAGCATTGAAAACCTGGTTACTAGCGTCAAAGGACATTTAACCCTCGAGTCCTGATCCCCAGCCAAAATTACCCCCTCCGAGTGTCGAATTAACCCCCGATGTAAGGGGGGAAAGCGGGCGAATTCTCCCGCCGGGCAATAAATCATAAGCAAAGCCCCCGTGTCGCGTATTATAAGTGTATAATTGCAGTGGCACTCGGTTACAGGCAAGATGGATTAGTGACAGATATTTTTGTCTGTTACAGTGAACAAAAATTGAATCATTTTCAAAATAGTACATATTCACGTACTATGTACATTGTGCCTACCCCCATCGCTGCAAAGTCTTCCACTTCATCTGCTTTTCCACCATTAATTGTGACTCGTTCAATGATTTGTCAATGATATCTAACCCTGTTCTAAAAAGCTGTTAAAAGAGGGTGACGGAAAACCGATTTAGGTATCTATTTTGCTTACGACGCCAACGTTGGTATTTTAACCAATCTCCTCACTAACGATCAGTTCTTGTAAAAGTAAAACGAAACCTAAAATTATTCAAAGGAATATTATTAAACCTCAGTACGGCTAGATGAAAGAAAAATGAATGTTGATCATAGCGTTAAGTACCTGCCTGGGACACATCATCACAGACGACCTTAAGGATATCGAGGATATGGAAAGCAGAGAAGAGTGATATCAGTTAGAGCGAGTATGCTGTAAAATACCTCGCTGTTCACATCAGAACTGTGGGTTGACTACATTGCATCCTAATGGCAAAAGTTAAAGGTTGCTTACAATATAACGCTCATCGCCGACTTTCCGCCTACCGAGATACTGCAGTGCTACGGAAATGTTCCTGGAGGGACGAGTGCACACTTTCAGAGCGCTTCTCCGCCACCGCATGGGAAGTTTATGGCTCAGACTACGACAATCGAAGAATGCGATCATCACCGCCGTGACTGCCTGGATGGAGTCCCCCCTGATGGCCATCTGGAGACGGGAGTTGATGAAATACCCTCCGTAAACAGTTGCATGAATTCATTTTAGTGTTTATTATTTTTTTAGTTTCATTTCTTATGTTTTTCATGCTCATTCTATTTTTTAAAATTTTATTTATGTGTTTTTATTTACTTTTAACCTTAACTTATTAGTATTTGTCCAATATCTTTTGTTATTTCAAAATATTTATTATTATTTATTTATTTATTTTTTCAGGTTCTCCATAAAACAGTTATACACCAAATTATCGCGGAGAAAATTACAAAATATAAGAGAGAAAAAAGGGCCAAGGGGGCAGTTTCACTATGTTGAGACGTATGTCAAAAGATAGTTACTGAACTCCCTATAGGTAACATTGAAGATGTCAATGCTCAATGCAGAATTGTTCAGCAGTTGAATTGCTCTATTTAATGGGGCATTCTGAAAGGAAGAAGTTCTCGCTTTCGGAGCATAAAAAAGTGTGTGGGATCTCCCACGAGTATACGCGTTAGGGATATAGGTTAATCTCCTTCAACATAGGTGGATTCAGTACAGTACCGGAGATCAGCTTAAAAAATGTTTCCCCAAAAATATTTTTCGGCGGGCTTCTAAGGTATTAAGATCGAGCATTCCTGTTAAGAACAACGATGGATACAGGAATGGGTAGTATATATATTCCCTCTTATACAGGTAACCTTTTTTGTACTTTTTCTATTTCTAGTATATGGTTGCATACATTCTGGAATAAAACATTATTATTATTATTAAACTTAACCCATAACAACTAACAATCGATATGTGCCACCAAAACACTCGTATTATCTATCGATTTTCACGTTTTAATGTATTCTCTCTAAATATATTTTTTTAAATCGACATCTTAACATATTTGAAGATGTCCCAAAGAGCTGATTGAAATAAGATGTTGATTTTATATTACTCAAAACATTAATTTTAAATTAAATTGTCTTAATCGATGGAAAAATGTATTCTCCTATTATTAACACATTCGATTTATGCTACGGACTGACGATCTCAGAGAGCATGCCACTATTGAGCAATTGCTACTTAGTGGCATGTGTATCAGCGACATTGCTAGTATTGATCATGCTACTGGATTCGCGGGTGGACGGGTGTGTTATAAGCATGCCAGAACAGGTTTGCTCACGAGCATGCTGGTATCGATTCGACCAATAATAAATTTTACAGATTAGCTCACCAAATTTCTGCAGAAGCGTACGTTAATTATTTTTATAACTTTCGTCATCTTCTCGCATCTCTAGTAGCATTAATTTTATTACTAGATTAAATATTACTTTCTCCAATATGTGCTGTTATTATTTATCTAATTACAGACGAAAATCGATTTTTTTATTATCTTTTTTTCTTTCGCCAAAAGTTACTTAAATAATTGCATTGCAAGCAGAAAGATTATTTAGTTTCATCCTGGGCGAATGGAATTGACACTATTTGTAACTGATACTGTTTTAAATACTCGTGTTTTCTGGCAAAGTTTCCATTTTGGCCGAGAGCATGCTTATAAATAGCATGTGCGCTTAATTGTTTGTTTCTTACGCACGCTTATTCATGATTGTGTTAAAAACGAGCAAGCCATATGCGAGTAAATCGGTACAGTTGAAGAGATTTTTTTTTATGTGAATACCTCACAAGTGGCTCAACTGCTACCATCTGGAGCCAGTGAGACTATGGCATCTCCAATTAGGGTATGGTGTGAGGCTGAAGTTAGGGGTGGGAGGGGAAGTGGATGGGGAAGGTAAGGAAGTAGGTACTTCCCCATCTTCCTCTTTCTTGAGGAGTTTATAAACAAAATTATTTGACGGCCGGCGTAGTGCAGCGGAATGCGCTTGACTCGCATTCCGAAGGTAGCGGGATCGAATCCCGGCGTGGCAATTAAATTTTATTTGATTAATTTGTGTATTTCAGAATTTATTAATTTAAAATAATATATAGTATATTTGCGGCACGTTTCAGAGTGGAAGATACTCTCAGTATCGCCCAGGTGTAAGACCACCATTCAGAATTGAAACGTTGCCTGAAGTGGCTTTCGCCGTGTTTGGTGACCCGATCTGAATAGCCAGGTACTTCCCCACCTTCCCCTTCCCTATCTCCTTCCCCACCCCACTACCTTCAGCCTCACAACATACCCCGATCGGGGATACCATAGTCTCACTGGCTCCAGACGGGAGCAGTTGGGACTCTTGTGCAGTATTCTCGGAAAGGGACTCGGGAGGTCAACGGGGACGCACGGGAAAGGAATAGTTATTCAAATATGGTCACCAAACACGGCTAAAACCATTTCAAGCAGCGTTTCAATTCTGAATGGTGGTCTTACACCAGGACGATACTGAGAGTATCTTCCACTCTGGAACGTACGGCAAATATACAATATATTATTTTGCATGATTTAATTGTGAAATAACACCAATTAATCAAATAAAATTTATTTGCCCACGCCGGGATTTGATCCCGTGACCTTCGGACCATGCCAGTCGTCATGGTGTGTTCATTTTATTGTGCTCATTTTAAGCATGCTTTTAAATGAATGCATGCTTTATAACTTAGAATGTTGAGTGTCATGATCGTCGATTGAATCTTAAAAACCGAAATACATTTCAAGATATAGTGCGGAGGACCGTTAATGGCGATTAATTGTCTTTGATACTACCTCCACGTTAATTGGTCTTTTTTAGCAAATCAAATGCTGTTTGAAAATAATCTGGTTTCATGATTTACATATTTTTAAATCACATTTTTATTTGATCCCTACTAACGACGTACAAGCTGCGCTAAACTGTTCAGAGATGGCACTCTATTGCACAGATCTCAATATTAATTCATATTTCAAATGATAGTGGGCGTTCAAATCTATGAATTCACTAGGTATTAAAATACACCACTTAATTCAAGCTGTGCGGTAGGCTCGTCGAAAAAGTATCGATATATCGATATTTTTAATTCAATACATCGATATTTTGATCCGATATATCGATACAAAATATCCAATATCGAAAATTGTATCAAAAACGATATTTTATTTATTTGTAACTAAAGTCACTTGAATCCAAAACCGTGTAGGAACGAACGGAAAAAAGTAACTGTATTGGGTCATGACATCTGGCGGTTGAAATTTTAACTATTAATAGCTTACAAATCTATTGTCTTTGCATAAGAATTTGTGATCACACTGATCACTTATACTATTTCATATGTGTAGGTACATACATAGAAATGTATGATAATTTTTCGCCATTTTTTTCTAAACCACTCCTATGTGTTGGTTCCCAATTGTCTGTGATTATTGACTTTACCGTGTTCCAAACACCAAAAGTCCTTTTTGACAGATTAATACGCCAATAGAATGTTTACATATAAGTTAGAAGACAGCTTTTTAATTTGTGATTATTACCTAATAAAAATGAATACTGATAAAAATACCTTCATTTTTATTGACATTTTTGTACATTAAAAAAAAACACATTGTGTATAAAAATTACTATTGATAATATTGAGCTGAATACACTATTATTTTAAAAACGCAATTTTTTTTTTAAATTTGACCAATATATCGATACATTGATATTTTTTCCTCGATATATCGACGTCGATATTGATATTTTAATAAATATCGATACATCGATATTTCGATATTTTTTTCACTTTCGACATCCCTACTGTGCTGAATCAGTGCTCCGGTTGGTAAAACAGTTGTCTATCAGAGTAGGTATAAAAGATAATCTAAAATAGGTAGTTATTCCAACCTGCTAGTTAAACCGGCCTAACCGCGTTAAACTACCAATAAATTAAAGCGTATCGCAAATATTTATGGAGAGTACTTATTTGATTTATTAATATTCGTTTTAACGACATCGTTTTGATTATTATAGAAGCTCAATCAGTTAGTAATGTTTCTAGGCCTTCTTTATAGGCACTGCTGATGATAATATTTTAAAAGGTTTATTTAAGTTTAACACAATGATATATATGTGAATTTTATAAGATAAAGTTAATATTTTAAAAGTGTGTATTTCTGTAATTTACGCAGTGAGATACTAGTAAACACTTAGATAGGAAAATGTACTTAAGGAGATGAGAGCACTTGGTTTAAACTTACAAACGTGCTAAAACATTTTTAAATAACATATTATTTAAGTTTATTTAGGAAACATACAGTGACATATAAAATCATTTTACATTTAATAGTGAATGTATTATAAACAATTTGATTTCATGTAAATAATAATACAAACCATTCAAGTTCCATTTGTAATATTTTTTGTTATAGTTAGTAATCTAAAATTATTTTAAATAAAAAGTTTTTGTACTTAAACAGAAAAAAAGAACAATTCCCAAAATAATACTTTTGATTTAAATGCACTGTATATTAATTTGATTTTAAACGTTTCAAGAGTAGGTTCCTACAGTGGAAAATCTCAATATCTCTCAGGGCTCTCAATATTGTGAGATTTGCAGATACAAGGAGTTATGGGCGTTCGATTGGAAATATTTTACTTAAAACTAGCTGTGCATGGCGTTGCAAGGCCATTTCAAAGAAACAAATTGTTTCTCCCTGTCCTTTCCTGTACGTCCCCGTCCCACTGCAGCAACCCCTTCCCCTCCCGCGTTCCCCTTCCACCTTCCTCGCTGCTTCGTCTTGCCAACCCCCCTCCCGCTTTCATTATAGGTATTCATCCCCAGTACATTCAGTTTTCAGATAGCTCGCGTTATTATAATTTTTTAACTCAAATTTTCATTTTTCATCTATTACAAATATTCATGTTAAGAAAATTCAATCAAATTTGGTAACTAACATACGTCCTCGTACCTATTTAAAATATTTAAAATTCGTGATTAAATTCAAAGGGGAGCACTTAAAAAAAATTCATTGGATTAAAGAGTTTTAAAAATTGAATTTTGATTTAACAATCATTGTTTTGCAAAATGTCAATTTCAAATTTTTACAGTTTCGCAAGAGTTAGTTTGTCTAATTATTAAAAAACTTTTCATAATATGTATTGTCACGTGATTGTAATAATCCAGAAACCTTGGAGGGGGTTTAAAGAAGGTATTTTTAAAGTTTCTAACATCTTCTGTGCTTAAAATAGCAATACATAGACATGCCTAAGCAAGCATATTTTGATTTTATGCTTATAGATAAGGTATTCGATCTGGTATTGCGTTCAGGGCATCGAAATGCAACCATTTCTAATAGAGCTGGGTAATCAATAACGTAGTTCACAATCGTAGTACAGAATCAGTTCGTCATAATTTTTGTTTCCGTTTGTAAAGAGCAATAAGTTTTCGTTAATGACTTTCAAAACGATAGGACTGGTGTTTCAAAAAATTTTTTTGAATCTTTTCAATTCGGAATGTAAGTTGGTATTGAAGATTCCAAATTATCTTATATACATACATATGTCCTGTATAATTAGTTCAAGTGTAAAAGTTGTGATGCGCAGGGTGAAACCCATTTACACTAAGGATGGGTTGTTTCTAAAAAAAATAACAATTCATCAAATATTTTAAGTTAATTTTCAAGTTCTGTGAAAGTTTCATTCAAACTTAAACTTTAGTTTATTGCATCTATTTGTCAATCATGTAGGCATATTCTGATCGATGTTCACGTTCTGATCATGTAGGCATATTCAAATTCCTTGTATTCTATAGCATTTGTTTCGACAAACGGATGTTTGCATCCAAATTTCAATAATTGCATCCTTGGTAGGAGAAGAGATAAAGATAAAGGACGAAACATTATTACGTGTAAAATCCGTGAAGGATCTCGGAATCGCCTTTGATCCCGAACTTACATTCTCTTGACAATACATCGCAGCTGACTCAGACTTGATACAAATTTCTCGGGTTCAATATCAGGACATGAAAGCGGTTTAACAACCAAGAAGCAATTGTTCGATAGCATACTGAGAAGCAAGTTGGAGTACACGAGCGATGTTTGGGCACCATACCATCGGAAGTATGTTGGTATGTTGGAACAAATCCAAATTTCTCAGGTATGTCTACACACGGACGCTCGGAACCTATCCTAGGTTTATGATATTGACTAACTTGAGGGAACTGATTTTGTGAGTCTAAAAAGTAAGCGGAAGTCTTTCAAAATTTGAAACATTTTTATCAATAGCCTATTGCTCTTCTTTTGGGAGGTGGGTATGGGTAACGCCGCCCCGGGAACCATTTATTAGGTAACCAACACCCCTGCCACAGGTCACCGCAAGTGGGTCGCTACGTTTGGTGACTTAGCAGGGGTGTCCGGGTTCATGGGATGAGGTTTGTCTAAATCTTGGTGGCGGATATGTTTGCCCAACCACTGCGTGGCGGGCTGGATCGGTGGACATTGATTGAGGGAGGCCTTTTAGGAGGCCTCTCTAGCCGGATTCTCCCGACCCTTCGCCTTGCACCGTAGTGTGAGGAATAGATTTATACATCCGTCACTTCTGGCCACACCCCCAAAATCCGAACCGCCCCTCATACCCTTTTCCTTCCCATATCTTCTTCTCCTTCCTTCCCCTTAAAAAACCATCCACACAGCATCCTCAAAGATGACATAGGCCCCTAGGGAAATTGTTTTCCTCGGTACCTCCTGTGTGGAGCTAATATTAAAAAACAAAATTCTCTTGGAACGCTATGATTTGTATGTACCAGACCACTAAACAGCCGGAGTCGATTCCATGACCTGTTCAGAATACCAAACGGCAGCACCGGTGTCCAGGCAAAATATTGCATGCCCAAGGTAGTGTCGTTGTTAAATGAACTTGCAAACAATTTGGAAGTGGGTGACTGTTCTTATGCCTCAGTAATTCTATTATGCAGAGTCACCTGCCTAAATGCTGATGTGGCGACTAAATTGTATTGTAAACGGAATAAATATTCAGTTGCACAATAAAAAGATTTAAAATAAACAAATAAAAAGAGGGTCAGAGATCAACCAAGAATGGGAAAGGGTGACGATCAGTTAGGGGGGCAGCAAAAACACCAACAAACTTAATACGAAGCTCGCCAGAAGATTGCTAAAAAAAAACAATTATTTATTGACACTTTTATTGGCACCTATCTTCTGCTCTAAAACAGAATGCATAAAAGCCTAGTTAAATTCTAGGTTTAATGAGATATTGATTAACTCTCAGCAGGTTTACATCATTAAACAGGCAGTAAACATAGTGATTTATAAATCAATAAATAAATGGACTTGATCAGTGTTCTCCTTTTATCAATTTAATGGACTTCGCTGGATCTATTTAGCCATACGTGTTATCAGACATTATTGTCTGTGGAAAGATCTTAAGAGAAAATAATATTCTTAAGGGTAATGGAAAAATATTATAAAATATATTATACCTTAAGACCTATATGTGCAGAAATATCGGTGAGAAAATAATCTCCGCTTTTTTTACATGAACTTCACACAGGAGGCCTTGAGGAAAATAATTTCCCTAAGGGCCTATGTCATCTGGGACGCTTTGTGGAGGGTCTTTTTGAGGAGAGGAAAGAATGAAAATTGGTCTTGTAGAGACCCATGTTGCAGAAAGGAGGAAACACAGAGGCCGGCAAATCATTCCACAGCCGAGCTGTTGAACACAAGAACGAGTCGAAGAAGCAACCTGTTCTCATGTGACAAATGTTAACCGTGTACAATTGTTGGGCACGAGTTTGGCGTGTTTCCCGACTATGCACCGGTGCCGAAGGAATCAATGACCCTAATTCCTCGGAGCATCTTCCATTGTAATACCGGTAGAACAAGGATAGCATTCCCACCTGACGCCTGTGCTCTAAAGATTGCAATGCGTCTGTTAAGATGGAAGAAAATATCAAACGGACCGCCCGTTTCTGCACAGAGTCGAGGGTATTTTTAAGGTGTTTTGGAGCTCCAGACCAGAGGTGGCTGCCAAATTCAACCGTGGGGCGTTAACAATTGTGTTAATAAGTAAAGTATCTTAAACATATTATCTTCACGTTGTTATCCCCGCTTACTTTTATCGGAGCTTCATGTGCGATTTATTTTTATTTCCTAGCCACTAATGATGTATTTTATCATTGAAGAAGAAGATAGCACTTACACATCAAAACGAAACATGAAACAGAAAAAGACGCAGAAAAAGAAAAGGTTAACGAACGCAACTGGGACTCGAACCCAGGATCTTACCGGGATACAGCGCTTTAACAAAAATGGCCGAGTTGGTTAAGGCGCTGTGGATCGGTAAGACAACAGATCCTGGATTAGACTCCCAGTTGCGACCGTTACCTTTTTATTTTTTGGTCTTATTCTGTTTCATGTTTCGTTTAGATTTATTAGTATTATCTTCTTCTTTAATGATGTACATTGATGGGTATAAACTTCAAAAGTTATTTCAATAAAAATGTACATTATCCTGCATGTGTCTACCTATTAAACGCGTTTATTTGTCACACATTTATCTTCACACCTACAATATTTTAGTTTATACTTGAGAAAAAGCTTTTGAAAAGGTTGGAAAAGGCATAAGAGATTTATTTACATGTTGATTTCGTAAGGCCTTGTAAAAAACAATAACTCCTTTTTTACACATTGTACCTAATACCAAGGAAATTTAAAATTGATGTCACGGAACCAAGCATTCAAGCAACGCGGAGTCTAGGACGTTTATTCCCCGTCGCGGTCTGATACGAAATGGGTGTGCAAAGTCTGTAGTCCTTAGGTGGACGGCATAAGGTTCACTTTAAAAATCCAATTTCAAGAAAATGCATATTTTATTTTATTTTGTAAAGTTTGGGCGTAAATACCAATTTTTTTGCGATTATTATAAAAGAAACTAGATTTGCAAAATTCAACAATAAAACCGTATCCGGAAAGGGGTTTATAAGTAGGAGAGTTTGCACCTGAAAGTGTTTTTTTATAGAGCTAGTACTTAATTTTTTGTAGGCTTATTAAAAGACTTTAAAAAAATGACCGATATTTTGAAAGGCCTAGATATGTTCTACATGCAGTATTTAATTGGAGCATCTATAATATTTCTAAGCGATCAAATTTTCAAAACAAAAACACATGATTTTGTATGATTTTGTATTATTTCGCATTGCTTCATTTTAATAATAGCATTCGCCTAGTTTGGTTGGTCTATTTTTTATTATTTCAAATTGTCAATATTATGATCATATTAAAATAGTGTGTGATTTAATTTTTTTTGATTAAGTGGTCAATTTTAGTTGTTCTTCCTCTCGGCATATTTTGGTTTAGCAACTTTTAAGCTGTATTATAATTCTGCAAAAAAATTGCACCCATAAATGTCAACTGGACTTTCATACTAAATGCATCCTAGGTATATTAACAAACGTGGGCTGGGTTTAACGGCAACTAAAATTAGCATGTAGGGCCAGTGTTTGCAGCTAAACCTGCAGGTAAATCATTCTTATCTGCGACGTGAAAGCCTTCCTCCTGCATAATATCGTCATCAGCTAAAGTATCCTTTAATCATTTTCTTTAATGGAGTAAAATTGCATACCGTATAAACCTTTCCGTACCCAAGGTGGCATTCAACGTTACCTAGTTTCTTTAATGTTTCAGCTCAGTAACCCTATAAAATAAAAGCCTTTATTTATTTATTTATTTTTTTTATTAAATATTATTTTACGTATTTCTTGGGAATTAACCATGTTATAATTTATAGACATATTGTTATTAAAAAAATAAATTATTTTTTAATAGTAGTTCTGCACAAGAGGCCAAGAGAAAAAATGTATCTTTTGGGATGTTGTGTGGAGGGTCTTTTAAAGGACTATAAGGGGTAGAATTTCTGGATAGGAAAAGGGTATGAGGGGTTGATAGGAATCTGGGGGTCATCGGGATTAATAGTGATGAATCTAAGATGATGGTCCAGTGAAGTCCAAGAAAGACGGTCCAAGAGTGAAGAGGCGTGAATCCATCCCTCCCAACTCGGGAGGGATGAATTCAACCTCAACTCGAACTCAACCAATATCTCCCGATCCGGCTCGCAATAAGTGGGCAGACCTAGACAAATCTTAACCCATGGCAACCCGGGCATACCTGATAAATCACCAAACGTATCTTAAGACTTCGGGTGACATGTGGAAGAAGTGTTGGTTATCCAATAAATGGTTCACAGGACGGCAGTACCCATACCCGCTTTTCAAATTGATCGAAACTATTAACCTTATTTAAAATAATTTTAAAAATTAGTTTGCATATTTATTTCCAGCTAGGTTATTTATTTCTAAGAACAAAATTGGTAATTGGAAAAAAATTGGATCTGCTGTGTAATTATTATTACGCTGTTTCGCCTTCTAAAGGTATTATCAAACTAGAGGTTAGATTAATTTAATCTAACGCAATCTTAACCTAACCTAACCTAATTTTAAGGTAAGTAGATTTTGATAATGTTTTCAGAAGGCAAAACAGCTGCCGCGCTTAAGTAAACTTACACAGCTGATTTTTTTACGAATAACCTTTTTTATAAATTGAACAACATATTACTGAATATATGAAAGAAAAATTAAAATGGAGTTTTACAAATTTAACTTGATCTATAATAAATATGGATTTAGCCGTTTTTGGTGATCAAATCTGAAAAACCAAACACTTTCCCACTTTCTTAATCCTTACCCTTCCCGCACAAAAAAAACTTAAGTGTTTCGGTAATTAAATTTAAAAAAATGCTTTTGTGTCACCTGAAATTAGGGGGAAATTTTCAAACAGGTAACGGGAGGGTTAAGAAAATGGACATCTACTACAAGCACCTACCCGTTTAGTTCTCGGACAATTTATTACAGGAGCAATTATACACAAATCAATCAATCTGAGCTATAATTATATAGGTGTGATCAAAAAGGCCAGAATGCTCTAAAGATTGTGTCAGATTCTTATCAACGGTACGCATTTTGACACCTCGTAAATGTTTTGACCCGACAGATTGATAAAATAGTTTTAGTTGGAACTACGGACATTCTAATTACCGTTTATATCTTGTTCATAACTGATACCAACTGATTTACAGTGTTTTTTTCTATTGCACGTTGATTAATATTCAACGCTTTATGTTTAAACACCTTCTTAAACGGTTAACGGGCAAGTAGAAGTAAGGCACTATAAATCCAGCTAATCTATTAATCGTCAGATCATTTCTGCACCCGTGTTCATAAAGTGTAATGTTATATAAAACTTCTCCCTTTTTGGTGCTTATAAAACTATATTATGTATTAAATTTGTAGAATATAATATTCATTGTTGCAAAAATTAGTATTATAAGTATAATTTAGTGTCAACACACATCAAACTCGCCATCACTCGATACACATCAAAGTCCCGTTCAAACATTTTTCGGATTATGACGATTTTCTCTGGTTTCAACTTTTAGCTAGTAAAAACCTGTAAATATTACTTTATGTTATGAATATTGTACCTGGGAACACAGAAAAATAAAAATATATTTCGTGAAGTAAATATGCTTTTTCCATTATTTTTGTATAGACTTAGGCGCATTTGATATAATACCTATGGAAAGGTACTGGACTTAGGTGTGTTTGAATTAAAGCAACATGACTTGGGTGAGTAAGCAACAAATTCCAACTCTCTCATGTGGAAACCAAAATTTCGAAACGTAACCAAGATTCACATACCTAGGTTCCCTTAAAAATATAAAAATGACAATATTACCACAGAGGAGATCCAGAACTGCATAGTGAACGCAAATCGCTGTTATTTCCGCCTACAAAACGAATTAAAATCCTGACTGCTGTCCAGAAACACGAAGATATTAGTGTACAAAACTTATCAGACCAGTACATACGTGCGCAGCTGAGACTTGGGTACTAACTAAGAGGAATAGCGAGCACTGGACGTTTATGAAAGGAAAATTTTGAGACGCATCTTTGGACCGGTTCTAGAAAATGGATTTTGGCGCAGACGTTATAACAATGAGCTCTGTACTTTGTTTAAGGAGCTAAACGTCGTAAAATTTATAAAAATGGGAAGACTTCGGTGGCTGGGTCATGTGGAGAGAATGACCGAGCATCAAGCACCAAAGTCGCTGCTGAACTCAAGACCAATAGGGTGAAGGAGCCTGGGAAGACCAAGATTAAGATGGAGCGACAACGTCCTCAAACACATATCTATCTTGGAGCTTCTAAACTGGAGAGAGCTGGCACAAAACCGAGATGAGTGGAGGAAGACTCTTGAGGAGGCCAAGACCCACTAGGGGTTGTAGAGTCAATAGTGATGACGATGATGATGACTTGGGTGAGTTTGATATTAGTCTTGCTGGAACAAACACAAATGGCGGCCATGACAGAGTGAAGACGATGTGTGGTTCGCTGTAATGGACTTTGGCTTATATGGTTTGAAGCGGGTGTGGGACTTAGGTTGGATTGAAAAAATCTATCAACTTTCACCATTAATTTCTTTGGGAAGCCGTAGACTTCGGTTTGATTGATCTAAAGCAAAAGATTAGTTTTTTTTTGCTGAATCGAATACACAAAAAAAAAACAAAAAATGGTTAGTAGTAAACTTTTGCGAATATGATATGTATCGACACTCATGGTTGCAGCCTGTGGGGTTATTGCATCCCCTTTTGGGGAAGGGAAGAAAGGAGGTGAGGAAGAGAAAAGTCAGGAAGTACCCGGCTATTTAGATCTTTTTTTTTTCTACATTAACTCCAAACAGGAGGCCCTGAGGAAAATAATTTCCCTCAGGGCCTATGTCATCTGAGATGCTGTGTGAAGGGTCTTGTTGAGGAGAGGGAGGAATGAACATTAGACTTGGGCAAAATTGAATGAATGAATTAAATGAATAAATTCAATTTTGTAACACACTCGATCTGATTCTCATTTTAAAAAGGAATTAAATCAATATTCCTTACCCTTGGCCTTACATCTTACGATTTTTTAACAGCACCATATTTATTTTTATTTCGATTAATTTATTTTACTGTTAAATATTTTCGTGTTATATTGAGGTAAGAAAATAATAATGTACTCTACTAAATATTCATAGGAATTAAATTAAATATTATTCTGGATATTTGTTGCGCGGATAGGTACACCTACTACAGGCGATGCGCGCCGCTAAATTGCCTATCACGTGTACTGTGTAGTATCCCGCGCAGTAAATCTTATACCTACAAAAAACCCCGTAGGCCAGAGTCCGCGTCCCAATCCAAGTGACAAAACCGCCAAGCGAGTCAAATAATTCTGAGCTCCGAGTGCCGCGTCTGTTTCACAGTCGTCCCGCCAGTCCCGCTATTGTCATAGTCACGGAGGAATGAGGAATCGTTCCTACAAGTCTGCGCGGACTGTTGCGCTCAATCCGCAACCCCAATCTCTGTTTCACTTATTCAAGGAATCAAAACATTTATTTCTTATTCATTTGTGACGTTGTAGTCCCACAGGTCCCCCCGGGTCACACGTGTCAAGTCTATCCAGCCGGTCCGCGGAATGCAAGTTATTCAAGTCACAGCAAGACAAAAGACACTTTATTAGTCAGAAGTTCCTAATTCATTTCTTGATGCCCGCAGAAAATCGGTTCGTCGTTGGTCCCCGCGCGGCCAAGCCGTCATCTTACGGCGAAACTTCCCACTTCGGACCCTGAATGTTAATAAAAAGACTAAAAAGCGAAAGTTAATGGCTACATTTTTTCTCCCTCACACGTGCGTAAATTATGCAATGCGTGTAGAAACAAAACTATGTTTATTTATATTATTGTTTTTTTATGGTATCTGTTTACCTAGCCGTAAACAAAACATCAGTCGGGGTTAGTATATTATATTTATGCATCAGTCGCTGTCGAACCGTGATACTGATAAATGATAATCGATTTTATTTTTTGTAATAAATTATATGACGCGTGTCGCCCAGACTTTTAATTAGTTTTTATTCGGCGCTTGGTTTTAACTTCACCATTGAGGTAGGTGCATTTAAAAATATATATTTGAGTGATCCAGGTGTATAATAGTATGTTTTTTTTTGTGAATACCGCACAAGTCCCAACTGCTCCCGTCTGGAGCTAATGAAACTATGGCAACCACAATTGGGATATTTTGCGAGGTTGAAGGTATGGGAAGTTTAGATCACGTGAAGTGGAACGATTTTAAGTTTAATAAATAAATAAAAAATAGTAAAACTTTAGGAGTTAACCACAAAAACTGTTCAATTTTAAGATTTAATTGCTAGCTTAGATATTATTTTGCCTTTTTGGCAAAATGCGTACTTAGATATTATTTTGCCAAAAAGGCAAAATAATATCTAAGTACGCATTGAAATATTTCGTTAACCCCGTCGCGAGTCGTTTTTAGTACCTACAATTTTTCAGAACAACGTAATTCACCCTAAGAAGAGTGCTTTGCGAAGTGAAAACTTCCTTAGCACCGTTGTGATTTGAAACTCGATGAAACGAAAAATAACGACACTAAAAATAGGCAAACAGATGCATCAAAAGGATGTAGTCTACGAGAGAATGAGATAGTATTATCGGTCTCCTCTTTGTGCGGTGCTTCGTAGCCTCCCCACTCACGTCTACTTTAGTTTTCTGAAGTGAAAACTGCGCATTAGATAATATATCTATGTATACATACATATAAACGAAGGTTTTTTTTTTTTTTTTTTGAATTAATTGAATTAATGGATTGAATAAAAGGAATCAATTCAAAAAGCCGAGGGAATCAGACTGAATCGATTCTCTCCTGGGAATGAATCTGCCCATGTCTACTCCGTCAAACACATCTGTATTCAATATATTCCCAAATGATTGCGCTCGACGTATTAAAAAACAATAAGGAACACCTTCACACAGATTTGTTTCCTTATTTCGATTATTAGGTGACGCCTATCGCGTCCTTTATTTCAGCCAAACAGAATTTCTATACAATTTACATTTAGATTAAAGATTTTATATTTATTTTCAAAGGCTTATTCTCTCGCGAGACGCGGTACAAGTCTAATAACACAGTATCTTCTATTTCCGTTCCATTGCGGAATCTACACTCTGACTTTGTCAAATAAATTCACAACTGAACAATTTACGTGTTTATAATTTACAATTTTCCTTTTTTTTTTTAATTTTAATTTATATACATTTTCCTGCTATGCCATAATTAAATTTTGCCATCAAGAACTTTCTATTATACACCATTTTATTAGTAAGTCTCCCTTATTTAAGACTACTTTATTCTCTTTTCAAGAGAATAAATTGAACATTGCTCTTGAAGAGACCCATGTTGTAGGAAGGTGGAAACACAGAGGCCCGCAAATCATTCCACAGCCGAGCTGTTGAACACAAGAACGAGTCGAAGAAGCCACCCGTTCTCATGCGACAAATGTCAACCGTGTACATATGTTGGGCACGGGTTTGGCGTGTTTCCCGACTATACACCGGTGCCGAGGGGATCAATGACGCTAGTTCCTCGGAGCATCTTCCATTGTAATACCGGTAGAACAAGGATAGCATTCCCACCCAACGCCTGTGCTCTAAAGATTGCAATCCGTCTGTTAAGTTGGGAGAATCTATCAAACGGACCGCCCGTTTTTGCACAGAGTCGAGAGTATTTTTCAGGTATTTAGGAGCTCCAGACCAGAGGTGGCTGTCAAATTCATCCATGGGGCGCACTTGTGATTTGTGCAGGATTAGCAGTTGTGTACTATTAAAGTATCTGCGGGACCTGTACAGTACGCCCAGATCTGGTCACCAATTTCGGTTAAAGCTATTTCCAGCAACCTTTCGAATCTAAAATGTGGTCCTCCACCATTCTCGAATTTCCAAAATTGCTAGAATAGCCAAATAGAGAAAGTATTTATTTTTTTAATATTAATTAAATACGAAAAAGAAAAAAAAACTTTGTTTTTGCCCACGTTGGAATTCGAACCAGCGATCTCTGGATGCGAGGTCGAGGTTCACCACTGGCCGCTTGACCACTGACAGATTTGACTTATTTTAAGCTACCTTGCTCGAAGTAAGTTACTATAGAAATAATTATTATATTATGATCTCTTTCATCCCTTCTTCGCCGTTAAAGTAAAGCGATTTAAACAAAACAAATAATTGTATAACTTACTTGAACTATGTGCATAAAAATTGATTCCTACCGATCCAGAGTTGATCATATGAGAATCTTCCTCGGAGCTTATTCCCACATTCAGAATATAACTTAGAACAAGCTTTGCTTTTCAATTAAACCATTTCCTTTGAGCCTTATAATGGAGATAACGAGCTTTCAAGTGAGCAAGTAGTGATTTGATTAAATACTGTTACTTTGGTGCTATAATGTTCATATTATTAATATCATCATCTTGAAACGTGTATCCTGTGCGATGAGCCAATTCAGGAAACATGTCAATATCAAACGTCGAACAGATGCACAGATCTAGAAATGTAATTGCAAGCGGATAAGAGAAGAACTATTTAAATAAATGAAGAACTATTTATTTGGTTTTGAACTGTATCCACAATATCAATAGCAGCGACGTCCCCGACTCCATAAAACGTAAGTTTTTATACAGAAACTAAAGATGTTCGAAAGGGTACCGCGTCTTTTCGTCCTCCGACAAAATATATTCCGACAAAATGCCCCTCGACATAACATCCCAAGGACAAAATGTATCTCCACTACGCACAATTCTTTATTTTTTGTTAGGTTAGGTTACGTTTTAGTAGATGTTTTGTGGGGGATGTTTTGCCCGTAGAATATTTTGTGCGCATTTTTACAATTTATTTATTTGACATAATAGCTAACATTTTTAAATACGATTCAGCAATGTCGGCCTCACTGGGTAGCTCACCTGTGCTGAGGCCTCCATTTTATAAAACAAAAATTTATACATATTACATTAAAAATAATATAAAAATAATGCTGCATAAAAAAAAGTAAAATTAAACTAAAAATAAAAATTAATAATTTAGGTAAAATGTGTTTTTTTAATGATGTGTTTTATATTTATTTTCGTGTGTATTATGTGTTTTATTCTTATTACTTAATGAGATTTTGGAAATATTGTCTTTTTTGTTCTTTAATCCAATTTTTAATTTTGAGTAAGAATTTATTTTTGGTTTTCTTCTATTTTATTTTCAAGGGTAAGACTGTTTTAATGCTTTTACAGCATTATATTTATAGTGCCTTTTTCCAAAGCTTGTATTCACTGTCGGAGTTTTTATGTTATTTTTGTACGATTGTCTAACTGGTCTATTAGTGATATTTTCAAGGGTAAAGGTAAGACCACACTAAGCCGACGCAACGCCACGCCACGTGGGTTGACGTCACCATTTCCATATCTGGACTGCTTACCATCCATACATTTTCTATGGAAACGGGTGCTTTAGAATCAGACTAGCTCCACGCAACGCAAACCGACGCCCCCTACGCGACGTTGATCTGCCACAGCCAGATCGGCGTGGGCCATGTGGAAGGTGGAGGGGGTATGGTCACGCCTACTACGAGATGATTTTACATCTTTTTGGTGTTATCTGAGCATCTAACGTTGTTTCGCTATATCTATGGTTGTTTTTTTGACAGATATTATTAAAAAATGGATGACGAACAGTTTATTGAAGCTTTTAGACGGCAGGAAGTTATTTATAAAATCAAATTACAGGATTATAGAGATTCTGAATACGCAGTGCAACTTTGGAAGAAATTTCAGCCATTTATGGCATGCTTTTCAATATTTTACTCCTATAATGAATGTCAATCAAACTTTAGATCTTTCTCTGGTCCCAATTGACTTTCGAAGATGTGTGTTTTCTTTTTTTATGTCATATTCAATAATTCAATTATGCTGTGAAGCTCTTCAAATACCACTTTACTCATACGGAAGTACATGAAGAATCGTCCGTCATCAGATTCTAGTTCCTTTACTAAAGTATGGAACTCTCCAAACATTTGTCTTTGTTTGTTAATGTTGTAGACCCAAATACTTCTCACTTTTTTTCTTTTTACGAGAATATTGATTTAACAATAATAATCGTAGCAAATCATCTTCAAATTCACTTTCAAGATATGGCAAAGCTGTCATCTGCTAAGAGAATCACATAAACATAACCTAAAAAATAAATGTCAAATGTGTCAAATCAAACGCGCCTGCGCACAACCAGAGACCCCTTGTCACGTGGTCACAGCGACGCGTACGTACGTCTGGCCAGTGTGAACGGTACAGGAACGTTGCGTGGCGTTGCGTCTGCTCAGTATGATCCTTGCTTAAGACTGTTTAATGCTTTTATAGCATTATATTTATAGTGCCTTTTTCCAAAGCTTGTATTCACTGTCGGAGTTTTTATGTTATTTTTGTACGATTGTCTAACTGGTCTATTAGTGATATTTTCAAGGGTAAGACTGTTTAATGCTTTTATAGCATTATATTTATAGTGCCTTTTTCCAAAGCTTGTATTCACTGTCAGAGTTTTTATGTTATTTTTGTACGATTGTCTAACTGGTCTATTCGTGATATTTTCAAGGGTAAGACTGTTTAATGCTTTTATAGCATTATATTTATAGTGCCTTTTTCCAAAGCTTGTATTCACTGTCAGAGTTTTTATGTTATTTTTGTACGATTGTCTAACTGGTCTATTAGTGATATTTTCAAGGGTAAGACTGTTTAATGCTTTTATAGCATTATATTTATATAACCTTTTTCCAAAGCTTGTATTCACTGTCAGAGTTTTTATGTTATTTTTGTACGATTGTCTAACTGGTCTATTAGTGATATTTTCAAGGGTAAGACTGTTTAATGCTTTTATAGCATTATATTTATAGTGCCTTTTTTCAAAGCTTGTATTCACTGTCAGAGTTTTTATGTTATTTTTGTACGATTGTCTAACTGGTCTATTAGTGATATTTTCAAGGGTAAGACTGTTTAATGCTTTTATAGCATTATATTTATAGTGCCTTTTTCCAAAGCTTGTATTCACTGTCAGAGTTTTTATGTTATTTTTGTACGATTGTCTAACTGGTCTATTAGTGATATTTTCAAGGGTAAGACTGTTTAATGCTTTTATAGCATTATATTTATAGTGCCTTTTTCCAAAGCTTGTATTCACTGTCAGAGTTTTTATGTTATTTTTGTACGATTGTCTAACTGGTCTATTAGTGATATTTTCAAGGGTAAGACTGTTTAATGCTTTTATAGCATTATATTTATAGTGCCTTTTTCCAAAGCTTGTATTCACTGTTAGAGTTTTTATGTTATTTTTGTACGATTGTCTAACTGGTCTATTAGTGATATTTTCAAGGGTAAGACTGTTTAATGCTTTTATAGCATTATATTTATAGTGCCTTTTTCCAAAGCTTGTATTCACTGTCAGAGTTTTTATGTTATTTTTGTACGATTGTCTTACTGGTCTGTTAGTGATATTTTGAGATTGTTGAAATTTGTTTTTTTCGTCGAAAATGTGGTTAGTTCTTATAAGTTTAAATTAATTTTCTTACAACTGAGTAGGTACTTTTTATCTACTGCTCGACGTCAGTTGGGGTATGCTTTTAGGGCTTAATTAAGTGTGAGCGGGGAAATAGATGGAAAAAATTGAGTTTGGGAAGTGTTTATTATTTAAAAAAAGCACACTTACGCCATTTCAAACAACGCCAATACTATCGTTAATGGTCGATATACCATGGCGATATTGAGAGGATCTCTTTAATCGAAAATTTAATTTAAATATGGTTCCATGACAGCTCAGAATCATGCAACTTCAACACCTCTTTGAAAGTCATTAAAAGTTACGAAAAAAGAAAATTGAAAAATGGTCCGTAACCTGACCTAACGTAATCCATTTAATTTTTTTTATATCACTTTTAATAATTTTTCAAAGGAGGTGTCGACGTTACATTTTTTTAGAAAAGAATATGATCATAGAATGTCACATTGTACATGTTTACGTGTTTGAATTATAAGTATGTACGATGAAATATTCGAGAGGAAAATTATAAAGTAGGTACCTAATATACAGAAGAAAACATAATACAAGCATTAGTCTTTATTAAATTGCAAAATTTTATCTATATTCTTCCTGCCAGTGTCCATAATCCATATCCATAAAACCTATGGTCAGTATAAATTACCCTAACTAACCCCCTCTACCCCTCCACCAACCAGTCTCTGAAGTTATCTCTTTCACGTGCTCTCTCTTTCTATTATGTTAACCTCTTAATCGTCCTCTATACTATAATTTAGTTTATATATTTATTGTCATGAAGAAGGTTGAGTACAACCGAAACCGGTCGACGAATGTAAATTAAAATAGTGGTTTTGAACAAAGAACTTGTTTCATTTTGTACAGAATATTATGATTCAGTAGGCCTTTTCAACTAGTAGGCACACATTGATTCAAGTGCGTATGATAATGTTATGCTAATATCTAAGTACATTTCTACTGCTTTCCTCTGAAATGCACATAAAGTTACGTACATTCCTCTTCATAGCAACAAACCTACCTGTATGCCATAAATTTGAATTTACGAGGCCAGTTAAAGTTTGTTCTCAGGGTGGATTTTGCGGTAAAAAGCCTTTGCAAGCCTTCTTCGGAGTTAGATTTATACCGCATTAATAAGCTTATGACAGCTGTAATATCGACAAAAGGTTTCGAATATAGGATATAAACGAATAAGGATTGGCTTTATGAGTGATTACTGAACTCGTACAAGAGAAATTCATTGTAAACTGAAGTACTGTTATAAAGGAATAATTTATTTGTTAACGGTTATTTGAAAGATTGTCATTTGATTGGATGGTCTGCAACTCTGTAGAAAACAATAATAGTAAATTCGATGCTATTAGAATTGCATTGACTTACACTTATTTTTATAAAAGTTAACCCATGATGTGTATTATTGGCTAAACTGACGGGTCTCCTACCCAGTGGCGGCCGCTGCCCTGAAAACGTGGTGGTTCACTGATAATCCGTAACTATGAGATAACGATTACTAAGCAACATTAGGTAAAAATGATCCCACTAATCTTATTTGGAGAGAAGATCTATTTTAAGCTGTTTTCGAAGTGCGAAAACTTGTACATATCGCTTTTTAATTAAAATTTTCATTTTTCGGTACTAAGAAAATAAAAACACAATACTATTTTTTCGTAAGTAAATCTTAAATTTCAACCCAAAAAACTCTTTTTTTTACAATGTTTACAATGTAGTGTAAGAAGAATATACGACGCAAATGTGAATGGTAGAAGAAGTCGGGGACGCCCGAGGAAGACATGGCACGAGCAAGTGAATCAGATACTTGAGTCGGGCCATGTCGAAAGTCGGAATAATAGCAGAGAATATATGAGACGATGTATGAATGTGAGTGAGGCAAAGAGTGTGTGCCAAGACCGAGTTATTTGGCGGTCCGTCCTCTCTGCCTACCCCTGTGGGGAAACGGTTGGTTAGTTAGTTTTTTATTTCATTTTAAACAGGATAACAGTATTTATAAACAATGTATAAACAACAGGAGGGCAAAATTGTCAAAGTTACTTATGAAAAAATTGTATTCCTTAATGATCTGCGTTTTATAATTTAAAACACCAATCAATAAAAAAGCAAATATATGTAAAATTTAGGTATTTGCTGTACCTTTTGATTAAAAAAAGAATTATTCAGTTTGGTTAAGTATTTTGGCCTTAAACCAGAATTTAAGTTTGTATGATAAAGGCCGCTGGGTGGCACACCAAAATATCTTAATTTTTCATACATATGGCCGGTGTTGCGCGCTGGCGATGTTTGGGATATTCGATACAAAAACATAATTCGTTCCGCTTGCAATGGGCCTGCACACCGGACAGGGTAAATTCGCGCGGAACTTTGAGAATTTGCTCTCCCTGATTCATATTATATTATGCATTATATTGGTAGGTGATATTTTTAATGAAATACATAGATTTTATATTTTTCGGTAAGATATTATAAAGTAATTTTAGACGATATAATTTACCAGTGCTGCACACAAACACACTGTTCAACCAGCCGCCCTTGCTCCTACCCTACCCAATAAGGAAAGGGGATTAAAAATATGTTTTTAATGAAAATATTTTCAAACTATATAATACGGCACTTAAGTGAAACATAGAAAAAATAATATTTTGAATTTTTTTGAAATTGTAATGTGTTTAAAAACGTTTTCTCCTAGAAATATTCATGTATCGTAGTTTGCAACATGCGTTAAAGTAGTTTAACTAACTTCAATTGAGAAAATATATTAATTTTGGTGGCGTAATCATTTAGTGGATAACACCCCTGCCGAAAATGGTTCGCTACGTTTGGTGACTTAGCATGGTGCCCGGGTTTATGGGGTGAGGTTTGTCTAGGTCTTGGCAACACATGCCTTTACCACCTAATGCGTGGCGGGCCGGATCGTGAGACACTTATTGTTGGAGACATTTTACCACCACCACGCCCAAGACCAAGCCCTACATTATTACTGAATTTATTTTTTTTTATTACCGTTATTTTTTTTTTTTATTTTTTATTTTTTTCTTAAAAAATCTGTTGTGTACATATATATTACTATATGGGACATGTGGGACTGCACTACTCCCCACATCCTGGAATAAAACATTTTTATGACTTTATGTCCGGGTTAAATCTTCCCCACAGGAAAACTAAACCCTTCCACACACTTTTCCACAAATGATCATCTAGTCAATCCACGCTATGCAAGTCCACTAAACAAGTATAATAAATACAAAATAATACAAGAACAACATGTCAACCTACCAGAGACCAAATGGAAAAAAAATCACAGACTCCAGATATTTCCATATCAGAGGGTTCGGCTCGGTAGGACTCGTAGCTGGACCGATAAATCCTACACATCCCTCAAAATAAATATTTAAAAAATCTTTTGGGGATATGTGTTTTAGAAAATATTTTACAAAATAAGTGACCATTTCGAAAAAATTTCACTTTTTGGAAAAAATGGCCTATTTTCGAAGAACTGTATCTTGAAAACCAATGGCTATATATAGCTTGCTTTGGTCTTAAATTGTAGCAAATTTAGTCTACTTTAAAAGTATGTATTCTAACTATACTAGTCAGATCCTTCCTTCACTGAGATATTGAGCAAAAACTGAAAAAAATTCGAAAATTTCTTGGTTTTTTGGGTCCACCGCCGCTCGCACAGCACTTTCGAAGTTGCAAATTTTTTTTTATTACTGGTTTACGTTCTAATAACATATAAAAATTTCAAAATGACCGGATCTTTTGCAAGCACAACCCCCTTTTCATGTTTAACTTGACTGGACTATATGCCTAAATTTTGAATGAGAGACCTAGATATAATGCCAGTAGCCGAAATAACAAATGGTAATATTTTTGTAGTCTGAGAATGCCAAATTCTTTTAATCTTATTTCCTAAATCTGTATATTTTCTTATTTTTTTCAGAAACAGATTTTTGAATATTAGAGGAATTCGGAATAGCGACATCAATGATATAAATTATTTTTTTAAAATTTTATTATTATTATTTACCTCTCCAGCCGGACTCTCTCGATCCATCTACTTGTACCGCATTGAGAGGGATGCATTCACACGTCCGTCACTCCTGAACACATTGACCCTCAGATCCTACCAACCCCTCGTACCTTTTTCTTTCCTAGAACTTCCATTCCCTAAAAAAACACGTCACAAAGCATCACTAAATATGAAATAGGCCCCGAAGAAAATTGTTAAAAATTGTTAATTGGAGCCAATAAAAAAAGTTTAAATTGAAAATCGAGTCAAAAAAACAACAGAACTACCTTATTAAGAAAATAGCTAAACCTGTGTAAAGTCCTCAAATCCTTTTTATTTACGTAAGCAACCCCAAAATGTATTTTTTTAAAGCATGTCTTTAAAATATTACAAACACGCTAATTGGTTTTAAATGACTTATATAAATAAAGTTTTTTAACAATTAATTTATTTGACAAAAACTTTTTCAAACACGAAGTGTAATATATTTCAGTAATAATTAGGTGCTTTCTAAGAAAATGAATAATTCATAAAGTTATCGTTGGACTTTTGCAGCATCAAACCAATGCTTCGGATATGGTTTTAGTATAATTCGGACATTGATGTATCAGGGCAGGTGTCCTGTCTTTGTCCGTGTGACATCTGCCCTGATGATGGACACTGTATGTTTGTCCGAAACGAAAACAGGAAGAAGCTTAAAACAGCTGAACACCTCAGAAGTCACACGACATTAAATTAACAGCCGCGAGATTCTTAAATCATGTATCTAAAATTAATACCATACGAAATTCGTCAAAAAAAGCTGCTCATTTTTCACTTCGTGTCTGAACAAGCCCAGACTAAGCCGCACAATAAAATGATTTTTGACAGATCCTACTAATATTATAAAGGCGAAAGTTTGTATGGATGTATGGATACATGGATGTATGTATGTTTATTACTCTTTCACGCAAAACTACTGAAAGGATTTTAATGAAACTTTACAACAAAATAGCTCATACATCAGAATAACATAAAGGCTACAGCTCAGAGCTCTGGCATTATGTAATTTGTATAAAAAAAATTGCAATAGGTGGCACGATTTGTAAAATATCTACAATTCCTTATTCGATTAAAATATTAGGGGAGTACTTCAAATAAATGCGGGAAGGGGGAGGGGTGGTTGGTGGGGTGGGGGTTGGAGGAGAGAGGGAAGGAGGAAGCGGTGGAGGGAGATTGGGAGTGGAGGGGGTGGGGGGGAAGTGGAGGAGGTGGAGTGGGAACCCCCCTAATACCAAGCGAAGGAAGCCTCGGGAAAAAGCTAGTAATATTATACATTATTAAATTGTAAAAAACCATTAATCGCTTGATTAATGGTTTTTTACAATTTACGCAGCTGTTTTATTGCAAACGGAAATAACAAAATCATTATAGGAAACTGAGGGATGCAGTCTAATACGCCAATCCTTTGATGGCAAGACCCGAATACACTTTTATAGTCGTAATTGATTTCATACCCTTTATTTTGTACTTTTGACAGCTAAATGTAATTTTTTTATTTGTTAGTTGACTGTGTGGCACAGTCTGGTGGTAGCATATGATGAATCAATTCAGAAATGAACAGCCCCTTTTCCAGTAGTTGATAGTTTATAAACGCGATCGTAGTGGAGTTGTTTAAATACTTGCTTGTCACGTATTCTTAATGTCCGTTGTGTTATCTACATACAAGTTGCACGCTATTCTATAATCCTGGTAAACTAACATAGATATTCGACACTTCAGTTTTCAAATACTTTTAAAGGGGGAAAATCATGAGGGAAAAAATTAATTCTAGAGAGCTTTTCACGGCTTTTTTTCACAAGAAATTTAAAGTTTTTTTCATTTTGAAATTTATTTTATTTATTTATTTATTAATATTTCAACGCCCTGATGGGCTTTTACATATAAGTTCATTATACAGAGATAAAGTTGAACAATAAAAAAGATGAACTTAAAAAAGTAAACATCACATGAATGGAAGGTATAAAGATACATTTTAGTAAAAATAATGCATTACAAAACAAGAGAAAGTTTTTAAAGTTGCAGATGGCATAAAATAGTATACATTGTGTATTTACAAAATTTACACATCTCAAATCAAATGTCACAGTACTTACATAAAAAAGAAAAGCAAAAGGTAACAGGTTTTTATATTGTAGATAAATAAATAAAAATGTGCTAAGTGATTCTCTCCAAATATCAAAATATACTACATAAAAATATCGTTCAAGTGTTTCTTAAATAATGGTAACTTTGTATTAAATACATCGATACTTGAAGTGAATTTGTTTGCTAGTGTATGAAATCGTGGAATAGGTGCATGTGTGAAGTAGTTGTTGGTTCCAGAATTATTGTTGCCGAATACTATATTTTGCCTTGTCGCTCGAGTTGGTACCTTAAAGTCAATGAGATACAGGAGTTCACAACAGTCTAAATGTTGGCATTAATCTTCTGTTAAATATAAATATAAATGTAAAACTCATGCAATGTCCAGTGTTTTGAATATAATGTCCTCCACGTGCAAAGTCGTATCTTCCCCATAGCATAAGCATAAACTTTCTAATAAAGTGTGTTTTGTCGGAAGTGTCCTGCAGGTTAGTATGATTCTGTATCTATTTGAAAATAATAAAATTAGATAGAGCCTAGGATTCATAATAAATTGTAAAGCGCCCTTGAGGTGATTTTTCACAAAAACGGCGCTATACAAATTATCCAATTATTATTATTATTAAATATATAAATATCAATGAGATAACATGACGGCTTCATAATGTATTATTGCATGCTCCATATTAAAAAAAGTAAAACGTTTGCTGAAATCTCTGACGGAGAACACAAAGCTAGAAAAAAAGTAATAATAAAAAACATCGCACTCGTGCTACGAAATTATTTAAAAATATATATTATTTAATACAACGTATTCGGGGGTAAAGCGCACAAATTATAGAGGTGATTCTACACTAAATAATAGTACAAGTAAAAAGTCTAATGATCTTATTTCAAAATCGTTTTCCCAAAAAATAAGTAAATAAGTTAAAAAAATATAAATAAGTTTAAAAAAGAATTACGAAAATATGTCTACCTCAATTATTAATGTCTTTATTTGTGTGTAATATTTAAAGAATGATTATGTTTGACAACCAATTTAAATGTTTATATCTTCATAAAATATTAGCACACACAAAGATGTGAGCTAACTTAAGATTAATAAATAAATACATAAAATAAATAAAATTCAATTTTCAGATAAAAAATTGCTAAAATTTTTCAGTCTACAATGAAGACATTTTTTGGATACGTTTTAAGATTTCACGGCCAAAAGTATTTTAGTTATTTGTTTTTATGCCTTGTTGCGCTACCTCCTTCTTTAGCCAACGTTTCGGACAGCATTGCAGTGTCCATCATCAGGGCAGATCCGGCAGATCCGGTAGATGTGTCTTTTTTCGTTATTTACTTTTGGGGTGTTATGCCGTGTTGCGCTACCTCCTTCTTTAGCCAACGTTTCGGACAGCATTGCAGTGTCCATCATCAGGGCAGATCCGGCAGATCCGGTAGATGTGTCTTTTTTCGTTATTTACTTTTGGGGTGTTATGCCGTGTTGCGCTACCTCCTTCTTTAGCCAACGTTTCGGAGAGCATTGCAGTGTCCATCATCAGGGCAGATCCGGCGATGTGAGACACATCTACCGGATCTGTGAGACACATCTACCGGATCTGATATGCTATCCGAAACGTTGGCTATAGAAGGAGGTAGCGCAACACGGCATAACACCCCAAAAGTAAATAACGAAAAAAGACTTTTTTTTCCAAAAAAATGGAATTTAAAAAAACATATCTTATTTACGGCTACCATCATGTAGAAATACTCCTAGAAGTTTGTGCACTTTACACCCATACATCAAGTACAATGTTAAGCAAATTCTTATGATCATAAGTTGTGGAGTTTTGAAATATTAATTCAACTGTCAAAATATTAATTTGGTCCCATTCTTCGTGTTCCATTAAGAACGTTATATTTTAAGAAGCTTGGGAAACAAAAGGATAACAAACCATTTCGTAATCGTTTCAATAAAGTTGCAAAAACTACATTGTACCACTCCCGAGTGCTATTCTCTGATGAATGTGTCCTGATTGCATTCCGCCCACTTCCTTCAGGACGTTGGAGACGCCCGCGAGTCCTACCTAGCTACTAGCTGCCAGCTACTATTACCTACCTAACTGAGGCGGTTCGTAGCCTATCTCATTGAAAATTATTTCATAAAATAATTTAATCTTACGTATTTTTTTATATTTTTTTATAGGCAATTCACCATAAAATGAGTGCATAATTCACTTTCGTGTTCTTGTTGAGTGTTGTGTCGTCCATTTTGAAATATTTAACTTCATTTTCTACCTGTTATTCCATATTTAAATTCATCTTGATTCATTTCCTCATTTGTTGTAAAATATTTCCAAATTTGTTGTAAATATTTTACAAAAAATTCGTTCTTGTATCCTTTTGTCGATGATTTTACTAGAAATGAAATGTCGAGTCAGAAAACCCGGAGAAAATCTTTTGATTCTTGTAAAATATAATTCCGTAGAAACGTGATGTTGACAAATAAGCTCACAGTCGCTGCGCACCTGTGCAGCTAACAGATTCTTAAGGGCCCGCAACCCGGATTTGTACCGATTTATTACATATTTCCCTCAAACACGGTAAGTTTTAAAGCTCTTAAAAAATATATGTTATTCTTGAAGATAATATCTAGAGTTTGCCCGCGCCGAAACGCATTCCGAAACGCATTCGAAATATATAAAATTCCCTCGATAGAAAAAAATCACAAAGTATGCTCCAAAATTATTATTAACACGTTTGTTTCAGTTATTTTACAAGTTATATGTATGAAAAAATTCACAGTGTTTCATTAAATGCTGTTTAAGATAATGCCCGCGAGATTTTTGCTCTATTTTAAACGAGTCGTATTTTCTTAAACATTTTCGCAAATTTCGCATCGATTTTGTCGCTGTAAATGTTAGCGCTCTGCTCTAACATTCGTAATTTCGTATCTCTCCATCTTCTTCATTTCGGGCCCGGTTGCAGAGCCTTTAAGATTTGTACGTTACCGCGGTTTACGGTTGAATCGCTAATTGTTTTGTGTAAACTCTTTCTTAGAACAAAAAATTCAAAAATCGCAGAATTCAAAACGCACGTACGGTTTTAATTCGGTCTCGCTCTCAGGCAACATCTTTATGGGCGGGTGGACTTTTTGAATAGTACACTGCTAAGTCAGATAAAATTAATTATAATACCTATAAGCATGCCTCATTTTAGTATATTTTTATGGGATTTTACTGCAATAACGCACTTTAGTGAAAACCGCCACTGGCACATAGTTACTAGTCACAAACACCATCAAGAATCCACTGCAGTAGCTTCTACACTGGCGCAGCCTCCGGGGACTGGACCAAGAATTCACTTAATTAAAGACGGGATGCTATTATTATAGAGTCACCCCCAGGAGTTGATTGGTGAAGAAAACGGAGCAAATATAGTCGGATTATTTGAAGATCTGTGCAGTGATACCATTATGCGACTTGTTTGTTGAAATGTTAAAATGGATTTTGAAGAACGTGGAATCCATTCCTTTTCATCTCATCTTCTTCCCCCTATTCAGATTGGGGAAACATAGTAATATTAATTGGACAAGTATTTTTATAGCGCTGTTTTTGTGAAAAATTACGAAGGCGCTGTGAGCAATAATGGTTTCTATTTTCTATCCTTCAGAGCCCCGATTATATTCTTATTTTTATAGAGTCATTTGCGTGGCGATGTTGTCCAGACAAACACAAAAGAATAACGGTCGGTTGATTGTGATTTTTTTTTTTGAACACCGAACAAGAGTCCCAACTATCTGGAGCCATTGGAATATGGCATCCCCAATTGGGGTATCTGGGGAGTGAGTGGGAAAGGGGAGGTGATGGTTAATATGAATGTTGGGAAGTTCCTGACTAATCCAATGTTGTAATGAAACACAACCGGCGTGGTCTAGGGGTAAGGCTCTTGATTCGGAATCCGAAGGTCGCGGGATCGAATCCCAGCGTGTGCAAATAAATTTTATTTGATTAATTTCCGTTATTTCAGAATTAATTCATTAAGCCGTGTTTGGTGACCAGATCTGAATAGCCAGGTACTTCCAAACCTTCCTCTTCCCCATCTTCTTCCCCTCCCCACTACCTCCAGTCTTACAACATGTCCCAATTGGGGATGTCATAGTCTCACTGGCTCCAGACGTGAGCAGCTGAGACTCTTGTGATAAAAAAAAAATATAAATACACATCTAAAGCTTACTGTGGTGGTATTACGAGATTTTCAAATATTGTCGGGTTATTCGTAACCCGGAAATGTTTGTCTTTCTTTTTAAATAATCATCTTTTCAAAATCATCATGATTTGATTTTCGGGTATCATGCCGTGTTGCGCTTTCTCCTTTTTAAGCCAACCATAATCTACCCATCTGGCCTGATAATGGACTCTATAACCCTGTTCGAAACGTTGGATTTAGAAGGAGGAAGGGTAACATGGAATAATACCCCAAAAATAAACTGACCATCAAAATCATCGTCCGGCTAAAGGGCGCGGACGTTGAGATTCATTCACGGCAGACCGACCACCATACACATTCTGGCTTGTACTGCCAGATGACGAGAGAGGTACCCCACCCGACACAAGCGTTCTTCATATCACAATACTTGTTTTCATTATCTTTTCTTGCAGATGCTTGCGACATACGCAAGATGCCATTACCCTGCGAGCAGCCGCCTTTTATGTTTTTCTGTTATCTTTTTTTATTTATTTAGTTTATCCCTGACTTGCTTTATATTATCCGCATTTTGTATATTATGTAAGCACTTGCATACTGCTTCCTAACACCGTATACAGGGACACTGGAGGTCTAGATTCGTTCAAACTTAAATGTAGATTCGTTCTTTCAAAAAAATAGAGTCCTTGCGAGAGCCTTGAAGGAGGCTTTGTTACTTATACCAGGGCGGGTAAGAGGTGGATTACCTCCACTGACCATCAAAATCTCAAATGAAATCTGCCCCACATTTGTTCACCATCAGACTGACGATCAGCGTCATTATGAATATTTGATATTTGAACGGTCCTCGCCAAAGATATTCAAATACAGAAGAGATATGCTATGTTGTCCGCGCAACTGTCGCCGGACTACGCGCTAATTAGCGTAGTTTTCATACAAAAAGAATTTGTTCATTTCGTTGATTTTTTGAAAATGTGCATTAATATTGGTTAACAATATATTTTGAATAAGGAAAGAATTCGTTAACGTTCGTTTGGTTTATTCGTTAATTATTTATTCTTTTAGTTTATTTGTTAATTGGTAAACAATATCGGCGACACCCGGAAGCGCAGACCCACATAGTAAAAACAGCAGATAGCACATCTACTTATATTTCAATATCTTTGGTCCTCGCTAAACTTGCGATCAAATGTCAATCGTAACGGTCAAGTGTTAAGTTTGTCAGATGAACTGTTTTTGTTCTTGAATCACGAAATCGCAAATAATTAATGAAAACATTGAAAAAATATTTCGACTTCGTAACGTTTTTTCATGTTAACACAATGCAGATTAAAAATATTTATTTTCGTTCACGATTTCCAATTTAAAAACAATAAAAATGGTAATATCGGTAGCGGCGGTTCGTTGTGAAGTAAAACGGAAGCCCGGTCGCCATTCTTCAAATCTCCATCGGCATCTCTCAGAGCTGCCTCTGTGTTACACCGCAAGCATTATTAGCTTAGACCCTTGTCAGGTTGTACAAAATAATTGTCTTTATCAATAAAAGCTTATCAAAAACAAAATAAGTGAAATAGAGCTTAGTGTTTTGCGTTTCAATTAAAAACACATTGTACCAAATTCCGAATAATCGGTCTTTACTGCATTATCTTATTAGCGGTTAAGGTCCCTTTTCTTAATGTTTTTTTAAATACTTCAGCCCAAGACATAATTTGTAAACGTTGTTGGATATTTCACAATTAGTTTTAGATGGTAGGTTATTAGTTACTGGTAGGTACTATTTGAGATGTGGATCTACAGAAGAATACTCAAAATAAGCTTGATGGACGGAGTTACGAACGAAGATGTTGTGGTTCGGATGAATAAAGAAAAATAAGTTATTAAAACAATAAAAATCCGAAAACTTCAATATTTTGGACATGTGATGAGACATCCAGAGAAGTATTAGATCTTGCTTCTCATAATACAGGGAAAGATTGCCGGAAGTAGGGGCCCTGGAAGAAGAAGAACATCATGGCAGAAAAACCTAGGAGTTAGTGCTTTTGCCAGTCTACTTACTGTAGAGCTGTTCCAGGCCACAGTTCACGAAGTCCGCAAAGCCAACATGATAGCCAACGTCTGTTGAACAAACAGGGCACGAGAAGAAAAAGGAGGTTCCTAAGGTTCTGAAATATAAATATTTTTTTATTATTTATAGGTGGAAGTTCGACATAATAGATCGTATTAAGGGCCTTCCTTACTAGCGATCTCAACCGTTGTATGGAGTATCATGAATTCTCAGATTCAAACGACAATCTAAGTTATTAATCGTCAAAATATCGATAATATAGCCACGCTAAGCTATCATAAATACATTTTTCTGTCGAGATATATGTTTTTATTATCTATTTATTTTCATTAATTACTATATAATGAACATCTAAGAATTCTCCTACTCATTCGGCTCTAAGAGGTGGCCGTGAATGGACGCTCCTTACGGTCCGTCGTCTCAATCTTTTTTCAAAGTTCGAAATTCCGCGTAATTATCATACTTCCATGCGACGCTTTCAACAATATTACACTCTATCAGCCTTACTCATCATGAAACCGTACTACGGCTCTGTAGCGTCGCGGTAGCTACACGGCGGAGTAAGCCTATACTGCTCAGGGTAAAAATCTTTACTCATCATCATAATGTTTCTCGACAGCTGTTATGATTTTTTTACGGTAGCAACACTGCTCTAAAGCTGAAAAACGCGGCCAATTTAGCATTTCGCGGCGTGTTGCCAACTTCACGTTTATTCATACGTCAACATCAGTCAACACAACGTTGACTTTGGTAAATCTGTATTTAGACCTAAAATCTCCTTTCGTGAGTGCCGCAAATGGATCGTACCTTTTTTTGAACCTTTTCCGTAGCCGTGGTGCACGAATGCCGCGAATATGGTCAATATTTGCCAAGCTCCGTTCAAAACGTCAAGATTCTCATAAAAGTTCGCCATTTCGTCAGTTACAACGCACGGGGTACTAAGTTAACCGTGGTGATCGGGTGGTTTAAATTCTGACAGCTACTACATCTCCCGTACAGCGACTCGGTAAAAACACGCGCATGCGCGCGATTAACCCACCATGTTGAGTAACAATTTCACCTAACCCGGTCTTGCTCCGAGGTTGTATCTTATTTTGCGATGATAAGTAAGACTGTATGCGTTGGGCGTAGGGGCTATAATAGTATGGCGCCTTTTTTATGCGAGTATATTCATCTGTGAGTTTCCGTCGAAGCTGCGTAGTGTGAAACATAGTATTATAAAAAATTAATTTATTGTTAACATTTTTTCGGGTTTCTAGGTATAGTCCAGTAAACGAATGGTCCAAAAGGAGGTGTAGAGTGCGTGAGCAGGAACCTAAGCGATTCTTTCAGGACTTGTTTAGGGTGCTTAGGGTGTGAACATACTAAAAGTCCTGACGTCTAGGTGGTGAGCTAGGGGGGGGGGGGGAGGGGGGGGGAAGGTCCCGATTTTCGGGTTTCCGTTTATATCTCAAAAACGGTGCGTCGCAGAGGAAAACTTTTTAAGAATAAGTAAAAGCTCATAAAATTATCTACAACTTTTATTCTATACGTAATTTTGGAAATCGAAGCCGTTTTTGAGTTATACGCTCCACAAATGTCAATATTTTCGAAAAAAATCATTTTACCTCACATTTTTCATCAAACATTCTTTCATATCGTCTAAAATATTCATCCAAGAAAGAAATTTATTTGAAAAAAGTTGTAGATAATTTAATTACCTTTTAGAATATGTATACATATCTACATAAATCTCCAACCAGTAAATATTTACAGCAATTTTAAGTTTTTTCGTAAAATGTCGTCATTTTCAGAAAAAGCTGTTTTTTCTTACCAAATTATTAAGACGGGTTTTTTCTTCATGGGAAATTCCTTATTAATTGTTGCACGCAAGAAAGCAGGTAAATTGTTCTCGAACAGATGATTAATTAATTTTATTAATGTGGAATTAATGTGGAATTAATTTTATAATCATTATTATTGTGATGGGTGATTAGGTTAGTCGTCGGAGATGCTACAATAACGTGCTACGATGCTGTTCGAGTTGGTAAAAAGGCAATGATTGCGATAGTGGGCTTGACATTCTCATACATCAAGTTGTCCCGCAAAGATCGGGCATTCCCAATGTCTTCTGTCAGCTCGTCGATAAAAATTCACGATGAAAGGATTTGATGAAATTCTTTGAATGTGAGTTGGCCCCATTTCCCTTGGCACTGTTCAATGAAAGTGGGATGCGAAATACAACTAAATCTGTTCTGTATAGCTTATTCGAGCCTACCAAAAAAACTGTTCTACTGTCTCAGATGAACATAGTTGTGGACGGAGGATTTCTACTATACAGAGTAATTTGACAAAAAGATGCCTCCGTTGCCGCAATTTGTGATCGTTATATCACTTATGTCAACCACCACTATCCTGGTATGACTCGCACTGTGGTATTTGATGGGTACGCAAATCCAGTCAATAGTACGAAATCACAATAACAGATGCGACGATACAGACTGAGAAGGTCAGCCAACATCAATTTGACATGGAACAAATCAATACCCGTTAAACAGTATCAATCCTACCAACAAAAGTAACTTCATCTCCTTACTACAGACAAAGTTTCAGGAGAATGGGATACAGATTCTTCAGGCCACCGATGATGCTGACGTCCTTATCGTGAAGACTGCTGTGGAACTATCCTTTCACAGCTCAGTGGCTATCTTTGGTGAGGATGTTCACTTCAGTGTCCTTTTGATTGCTTCCACTCCTCCCGCCTAAGATATTCTGCTGCTGAAACCCTGACGAGGGAAAACCAAAACAATGGCACTGTCCACCCAAGAGATGCAGCATCGTGGATTTGAATACATCATATTTTTACATTCATTTACCGGATGCGATACAACGTCTGCAACTTTCAGGAGAAGCAAGGTGGGCTTTTCAAAATTGTACTTGGAGTCAGAAATGATCAAGAAAGCGGCAATGATCTTTTACAACCCCTCCTCTACTCACGACGAGGTTGAAGAGGCTGGAAATAAATGCTTCCTGAAATGGTATGCGGTGCCAAAAAGACAGACCTCCCTTAACCAGTACCGCTTCCAGTCGTTCATAAAGTTCCGTGGCAAATATGAAGTCTGACATCACCTCCCTCCCTCCAATAGAGAGTGCAGCTAAACAGCATTCCCGGCGGACATACCACTAAGTTCAGCAGTGGCTCGGGATTGAGCTGCCCCCTTTAGAATGGGGGTGGAAACATGGTCCTTTTGAAAATGATATTTTGCCGCTGCACCAAGGATTGTGCAATTGGCAAATGTGGATGCCTAAAGGCAATGCTGACCTGTTCTGCAGCGTGCCTTCACTGCCAAGGGAGATGTCTCAATAGCGTGCCTGTTGCCTAGGGCGACGATGAAGACGACGTAGAGCCCTTTCAGCAAGAACCATCACCACTGAGAATGACGATGCCATGGATGAACAACGCTTGTCAGGACCCTCACGTCCAAAGAGGATATGAAAACGTGAATCCATATAAAGTTGAGAGTGTAAGATGATGTTATTGAGAACAGTGCCAAAGGAAATGGGGCCAACTCATACTCAAAAAATTTCATCAAATCCTTATCTGATCGTTTACTTATACACATCCGCTGAAACCGCAATGTTGGGTCAACTGCAACCTTTTCATCGTGAATTTTTATCGACGAGCTGACAGAAGACATTGGGAATGCCCGATCTTTGCGGGACAACTTGATGTATGAGAATGTCAAGCCCACTATCGCAATCATTGCCTTTTCACCAACTCGAACAGCATCGTAGCACGTTATTGTAGCATCTCCGACGACTAACCTAATCACCCATCACAATAATAATGATTATAAAATGAATTCCACTAATCATCTGTTCGAGAACAATTTACCTGCTTTCTTGCGTGCAAAAATTAATAAGGAATTTCCCATGAAGAAAAAACCCATCTTTATAATTTGGTAAGAAAAAACAGCTTTTTCTGAAAATGACGACATTTTACGAAAAAACTAATTGCTGTAAATATTTACTGGTTGGAGATTTATGTAGATATGTATACATATTCTAAAAGGCAATTAAATTATCTACAACTTTTTTCAAATGAATTTCTTTCTTGGATGAATATTTTAGACGATATGAAAGAATGTTTGATGAAAAATGTGAGGTAAAATGATTTTTTTCGAAAATATTGACATTTGTGGAGCGTATAACTCAAAAACGGCTTCGATTTCCAAAATTACGTATAGAATAAAAGTTGTAGATAATTTTATGAGCTTTTACTTATTCTTAAAAAGTTTTCCTCTGCGACGCACCGTTTTTTAGATATAAACGGAAACCCGAAAATCGGGACCTTCCCCCCCCCTCCCCCCCCCCCTAGCTCACCACCTAGACGTCAGGACTTTTAGTATGTTTACACCCTAAGCACCCTAAACAAGTCCTGAAAGAATCGCTTAGGTTCCTGCTCACGCACTCTACAACTCCTTCCTTTACTGGACTAGTAATAAACAATTTGATATTTTTAAAATATAAAAGTATGGAAATGGCCAATAAAAAAAAAGTAAATATCCGTACTCTAGAAAAGGAAAGTTCATCGCTTCAACCGCAGTAAAGAAAGTTGTAAAGAGTAATATTTTTTTTTTTCATTATTTCATAAATGATTAAATGTTACATTTTTGGCCATTTTTGACTACCATACTAGGCTATTGCCCGTGTTATGGTAGTCATACATGTAATATAATTTTATATAAACAGATAATAAAATATAAGAAGAGAAAAGAAAAAAATAACATATTTAGGGATAAATAAAACTAAAAACAGATAAAAATATAAGAATTGCAAGTTATCTAAGAAATAAAGAAGATTGAAATAAACATTGGTGAGCATTATTCTTCTTGAAATAAAAATAGAAATAAAATTTGGTAAGTAATCTTCTGCACGAGAGTACATGTTTGTAGTCATTTTTGATATTCGTTCTATGAAAGAAATTGGAAAGAGTGTTAGAGAAAGTAATTTTTTGTTTGATTTTTTTTTAAATGCAATATTAAGTTAAAGTAATTGATTAATTAAATTTGTAATATTTTTTAAATTAATATTAATATTATTTGTTTTTTATTGTAATATTAAGCTCTCATGTGTTGTTTGAAGAAATCTCTTCCCTTTTCAAATATCCAATGATTGATACGGGATTTAAAAAGAGATTTAGAATTATGTGACTTTATATCGACACTCAAAGCATTATACATTTTAGGAGCGATATACCAGAATTGTCGTTGAGCGAAAGAAGTTTGAGTTTTAGGGACCACGCAACCCAGGTTTGCTAAGAAGCGTGTGTGTGCTTGATGTTGTGGGGCCACCAGTAGATTATTTTGGCATATATAACATATACTTATCTTAGTAAATAGCTGTCGAATATCTAAGACTCTGATTTTTGCAAAGAGTTCATTAAATTTGACGGGTGGGTAGGTTGACATTTAAATATAATTCTCAGAATTAGTTTTTGAACTAAAATAATTGGTCTAATAATGGATTCAGCACAACCACATCCCACATCCATCTATTATAAGGTACCTGTGTATATGTGTGTGTTTTATTTTAAATAACATTAATTATAATTAGTTAACAAAACTGGGAAAGTTTTTATGCTAGATTATTATCTAGCATAAAATCTGCCTTTGGTTAGGAGTCAGGTTGAATACAATTCAAGCATTTGGTGTCCTCATTTCAACTCTCATTGTTTACAAATTGAAAAAATTCAAAATAATTTTTTACGTTTTATTAATTTCAAAATCGGTATTCCTATTGTTGAAATCAATTATGTCAATTTACGCAGTAAATTTAACTTATCGAAATTACCTGAAAGGCGAAAAATATTTGATCTCCTTTTATCGTATAAAACTGTTCATTCAAGGTTGGACTACCCTGACGCTATAAACTTGTTATCCTTACATATACCTCCAAAGTATACTAGACGAAATATTTTATTTTACAACAATAACTTCGCTTTGAATTCTGAGATGGAAAGAATACACAGGTTGGGCAATGAACTATCTGATTTTTTAATTTAAATTTTGATACATTTTAACCCGTCCAAATTAGTCCACCACTTTTTATATGTAAATAATGAATGAGAAATCATTTTATTTTATTTCGATTTTCTTTTGTTTATTGTTTTTTTATTGTTCTTATTCCAAAGGCATACAATGAGTAATTAAGTAAAAATTAATGTGTTTTGATTATTTTTAATGTTTTTGTTGCTCGTAGGTATATGAATTGTTATACCTACGAGTTCTCTAAAGTCATCCATGTGGAATTAGCATTAGATGTATTCCTATTTTTTTACATTGAGTTTATGCTTTATTTGTATGTTTTGTAATCTTTTTTATTTATGTTATACTGTTGTTATAAATTAAATTTATATTTGATACGTAAAAGCCCAATAGGACGTCAATAAATAAATAAATATTCCTAATGTATGTAGTCCACATTTTTAGAGATAGGGAAGAGGGGGGTTGGAAAGTTCCTGGTTATTCAGATCTAGTCACTAAACATATCTACGCCGTTCTCAGGCAACTTTCAATTCTGAATTATGGTCTCTCACCAGGGCGATACTGAATGTATCTTCCACTTTGGAATGAGGTACAGATTCATTGTGTGTACCTATTTAATTCTACAATATGACATACTCACATAAATTAAATTAAATTTGTTTTGTCCTCGCCGGCTTTTGAACCCGTGACCTCAAATCAATCTAGACAATTTAGTATTAACAGTGCCCCGCCGCACTGCGAAACCAGGCTTTTTTTTTACATGAATACCGCACAAGAGTCCCAACTGCTCCCGTCTGGAGCCAGTGGGACTATGGCATCCCCAATCGGGGTATGTTGTGAGGCTGAAGGTAGTGGGGAGGGGAAGGAGATGGGGAAGAGGAAGGTGGGGAAGTACTGGCTATTCAGATCTGGTCACCAAACACGGCTAAAGCCATTTCAAGCAACGTTTCAATACTGAATGGTGGTCTTACACCAGGGCAATACTGAGAGTATCTTCCACTCTGGAAAGAGAGTATCTTCCAGGCTTTTTTTTACAGTGAATACCGCACAAGAATCTCAACTGCTCCCGTCTGGAGCCAGTGAGACTATATTTTGTGAGGCTGAAGGTAGTGGGGAGGGGAAGGAGGTGGGGAAGAGGAAGGTTGGGAAGTACCTGGCTATTCAGATCTGGTCACTAAACACGGCTAAAGCCATTTTCAAGCAACGTTTCAATTCTGAATGGTGGTCTTACACCAGGGCGATACTGATTGTATCTTCCACTCTGGAACATGCCGCAAATATACTATATATTATTTTAAATGAATTAATTGTGAAATAACACAAATTAATCAAATAAAATTTATTTGCGCATGCCGGGTTCGAACCCGCGACTTCCGGAATGTGAGTCAAGAGTCTTAGCCACTGGACTACGGAGGTCGTCAGGCTGGAACAAAGGTCAAGCCTTTTGTCACTCTTTATTTATGTATTACTATATGTACCTTTTACTATGTGTACCTTTTTCATCTATACATTTATCAAAAAAAATTACAAACAAAAAGTTATATTAAATGTTTTAAGTTACTGAGAACCTCCTCCATGAATCAAGCTATCGTTATATTGCATTACGTTTTAAAATATATCTTAACATAATTTTCATAATCATAATATCTTTAATTAATAATAATTTGTTTTGCTGTGAGTGTCTTGGTTTTGAATGGAACGCACCGGCCAGCTGCACTATCCGCGAGTTCGATATTCGAATTCGAGCTGGAAACATTTTAGTAGCGAGGGCCGTTAATTTGTTAAAATACGTAACAAAATTGTTGAACAAAATTATTATATTATGTATAACTTGTATCTCTCTTTGTGTCTCTAGTGTCTCTTGTCTCACTTTGTATTATTTGTCATATGAGTTAAATTTTTATACAAAAGTTTATGGACATGGTACCCTTTGACACAGTTTTTGGAATTTAATTTTCCTACCTGTTTGATGTTAATAGAATTTTTCTATCTGGTTTATTCTAACTTATACGTAAGAACCAAGTAAGTCTGAGTCTTAGTACAAAATCGACTGAAAAAAATTATTTAAAGTGTAACTGTTTGAAATTATAATACTAAGTAAGCACCCAATCACCAAGTCGATTGTTACACATCAATTCAAATTCATTTTTAATTCCTAATTGGAAAGATAATCTAGAACAAATGGAATACTGCATTCTTCTGTTGATAGTACACACTAAGGGCAAGCAAGTTTCAAGTGGTTCCAAATAGGAAGTCAGAGGGTTTGGACGTCTGGACGTTTGACGAGAGAAGACAAATACTTCGGTGAAATCGTGAAATCATTGACTTGCGAGCTTTTACTGCGTTAGTTTTTGAGGTTGTTATAATATTATTGATTTACCATATAATATTCTGTTCACTTTGAACTGACGCCCCCCCCCCCCCTACCCCCACCCCCCTTGTAGTAATTTTCACATCGTGATGATCTTTTTAAAAACATTTGATTTTATCTAAAAACGCGACAAACTGTCGATCGATTTATTAATTTCTTATAGGCCAAACACGACCCCGAGTATTAAAATATTAGAATAATATTATTTTAAATAAATAAAAAGAATATACTTTGTTTTAAGTCATTATTGTTATTTTTTTCCGTCTACCGGTTTCGATACCTCCGTACCATCATCAGGACTGAATATAAAAAAAAAAACGAATACAGGATATATATATATAAATATACAAATTGTGAAAGACAAAGACAGTAAATTAGAGTGGGACGGTTAACCACGAATGGCGAAGAATTTTGAATATTAAGGTTGTTATTGTTAAAAGTTATTGAACTAGGGTAAATAACTTTTAACAATAATCACCTTAACCACGAATGGCGAAGAATTTTGTATATTAATAACCTCTCCTCTTCGTGTACAATTAAATTCCCACTATGAATTAAACCGGCATTTTATACGAATAACAACCTAGGAAAATTTTTAATTAATGCCAAAGACAAAGAGGACGTACTAAGCCATTCGGGCGTTTATAAAATTAGTTGTAACGATTGTCCAGCATTCTACATTGGGCAAACGTCACGCAATGTGGAAACTAGAGTAAAGGAACACATAAGATGCCTAATCAGTTCAGGGTTTTCAGAATTCGCAGAGCACTTAATTAATAAAGATCACACTTTTAACCGGGATACGGGTATTAAAGACCTACACTAAAATGGGATAGGCTTAAGATTAAATAATTTATAAGCATTGGAAATAAAAAAAATCAGTTAATAGAAAGGCTGAAATCATTAATAATCAACTAAATTTAACATTCAGCCCTATTATAAGTATGTTTCCCGTTATCCCACTCTCTCCTCCCCCACTTCCCTCCCACAATTGACGCACTGTCCCACTCTAATTTACTGTCTCTCTCTTTCACAATTTGTATATATGTATGTGTATTATCCTGTATCCGTTAGTATTTTTATATTCAGTCCTGATGATGGTACGGAGGTACCGAAACCGGTAGACGGAAAAAAATAACATTAAAGTGACTTAAAACAGAGTATTTTCTTTTTATTTATTTAAAATGTCAAGTCACAATGTGTTTGCTTCTTTTGAAAAATTAATATTATTTTGTTTATGAATTAGAGTCCCATGTTCTGGTTTCGTTATTATTCAATAATATAATTTAATTGTCGCCACAATTCTTTTATTTTAAATATCAATGTCTCATTAAATATTTTATATTTTTTTAAAGCGTTGCAAACGCCTATTCAGACATAAGCGATATTCGCTGCCGCAATGGTAAGCAATATTCGCTGGTCGCAATGGTAAGCGATATTCGCTGCCGCGAAAGATTTTTGCGGCTAGCTCGAAACCAGAACCCCACCAATTCCGCAATACCGCCTGGGAAGGCGGTATGTTTCGATTATTTTGCAAAAAGGTCTCTATCGCTATTCATTTCAATAATAAGATGTTTTTTTCACTAGTCACGATTACAGCGTATGCAATTTATTCACGGACGGTACGAAAGTGACTGACTAGAGGGTAAAGTCAACAACGTTTCGCAACCCATGGCAGAAGCGAAATCCGCCTAGGTTTGAACAATGAGAATATCGCATAACCCCTTTCGGTTTTCGGTACCTACAGCGACAGCAAATATTAAGGTGATCCACTAGTCCTGGAACAATCGAAATAGGAATACCCGCTTCTTTTTAGGTGGGATTTAAAAATACTTGACAAGACTTGAGAAGAAACTTTTAGAAAGGTTGGAAAAGGTATTTGTGAGTTTTTTTTTAAAGGTTGACATTATGAACAAATGAGAATGGTATTCATAATAGTGAGTGTTGATTGAGAAACAGCAATAATTCATTAATTTGGGGAGTCGGGGAAGAGATAATTTACTGAGGAGTTGTAACCATGGAACAAATAAACAATAATAAAAATAGAATATCAGAAAAAATAATTACAACAGTTTTAAATGATCATAAATAACATCGTGTACACCACAATTAAACAATAAATTTTGTATACGGTTAGCATATGGTTATTATTTAATATTGTTCACTTTATCAATCAAGGTGTTGATGGGTCTTGGGATTTTTTCGAAAATGGTTTGCTTGTCGTGATTTCAAGTTCCAAAAGCTTTTTGTTATTAACGAAACAACAATTAAAACATACTTCATCTACACGATGCATGCTGATGAGGAGTCAGGTAAGTCCGCAACCTGTTATTAGGTGACAGAGGCAATCAGGGGGATGGATTACTTCCACGATAGCTCAACAACTTTACTGGTAATTTGTTGTCTACTGCGACATCACAGGATCGCTTCTTTTGTGGCAAATCACTCGTAATAATTGAAAGTAGGTAAGTAACGGAATGAGGTTGTATCCTACAACGAAATTTCGAATTTTTACAAATTAATTAGAGCACGCCGAGACAGATTTTTTTTAAACTTTTGATATATTCCAAATGCTTACAAGCCGTCAAAATATTGTTGGGATATGCGCGGCGAGACAGCAGCACTGCCATTCCAATTCTGAATTATTGTTCTACATGTGACTTCACGAGTCACTATTGCATACAAGTGTTACCCAAGTTTATTTTGAAAGCTCATACTTTTATCATTTTTGGAGATGTAGAAAAACTAAACTCATTATCATTATTAACTGTTTAAATATTATAGATCTACATTATAATAATTCAAAATAGCGGACAACGTAATGGTTTTTAGAAAGACCAAAATCAGAAACATTACACGATGATATTGAAAAATGGTTAAGTTCTGAGGATCTGCAGAGGCTGCTTTTATCGTAAAAATATGGCTTTAAATGCACATGGACAATATCCATGTGCATTTTAGGTGTCTGGAAACTCGTAGGGTACAAGCGGAAAACTGTTTTCGAGCCATTAGCCAGTGAGCTTTCGTTTTCGAGTTAATGGAATCCGATGTTGAAATTTTTAGGTTAATTTATTTAGTATTTTTGATTATGACTTGTATAGTATTTTTTAAAATGCGTCGAAGCATACACAAATATTTTTATAATAAAATGGAATTAAATTCGCTAAATATTGACTTGCGTTCTCTTGATACATTAGGGTTTATTACAGCGTGAACCACATTTGTGTATCCCTAAGAGTATGTGGTGCATCCCAATGTATTTATTTTAAACCCGATGGGCGTCAACAATATTACATATTTTAGAGACAGCAAGAGTTTATACTGGGTAGATTACAAAAAATACTTTTAAAAAGTTAATATAATACATGGTAGATATATTATATAGTTGCATTTAAATGTATATAGTAAAACATTGGATTTTGGTTGGGTTGGGATGATTTAGGTTGGGTTATGTCAGATTCGATCGGGTCGGGTCGGGATGAATATGGCCGGGTCGGGTCGGGACGAGACATTTATTAAAAAAAAATATATTAAAAAAAAACATTTAGGCACGTCACTAGCTCATTTAGAGTCCTATGTTGTAGAAGTAGGAAAAGACATATGAAACAGCGTAGTTATAGCTTTCTTGTTTGTCTAGATGTTGAAGAACGTTAATTAAGTGTCCCTCCGAACACCCGCTGTGGTGGTTAGTCATTATTAAACTATCAAACACTACTTCCTCGCGATGTCTTGTCTCGTGTCGCAAACACAGAGTATGGCATCTCGTTCAAATATCGGATATAAGTACCCACACGTTTCTCGTAAGTTAGCAAATTGAAGTTACTTGCTAGCTAATATTGTGTACTTCTAACAGTTCAGTTGAGTTCACCTCATGCCCTTCTGATGTCTTCCTAATGACAGTAGTTGAACTAGCGGGCAAATGATACTAGCTTGTTGCTCAGACCGAGTATTCTTGTCCGTTTGGAATCGGCAGCAACTTGTCAAAGCTGAGAGCTGTATTTGTTATAATACTAAGTAAAAGCTTCCAGGGGTTGATCTATGGGTGTAATTCACATTTGTTGATAGTAGGCAAATAATTATTCTTTTAACGTGCAAGCCTAATTATTTAATTCACCTACACACCAATGCATATAAAATGCTTATTATAATACGTCATATTAATATGCTGGGTCTTTACCTATCTCTACCTGTAGATATGTAGGTACGTATTTTTTTTATTAATGACTATTTAAGATACACTTATCACGTGTTACATTTTTAAATATAAGTATAAACTATAGGAAAGAATTTCTTCAGTCAAAGTCCTCGTGACCAGGAATTCCTGTCGCGGGGAGACTGTGGGTCTTTGTGTGTGTGTTATGGTTAATCTGTCGTCATATTTTTTTAAATTTCCACTTCTTAGTTACTTTTTCTAATTTCCTCTTCTTCTTTACCTAACCATATTATAATGTCGTTTTAAAAATTGTTTACTTACATAGTTTTTTTTAATCATGTTGCTTACATAGCCAAATTTTGAGGTCCTTTTTAAACTTTTTATTTAATTGCGATGACTTTATTTAAATTTGTTGTATGGAAATCATGAAATCTAAATTTGGAAGGTGGGTGTAAGTACCGCCGCCTCGAGAAATATTTATTGGATAACACCTCTGCCATATGTAGGTCACCCCAATTGTTTCGCTACGTTTGATGACTTAGCAGGGATGTCCGGGTTCACGGAGCGACGTTTGTTCGGATCTTGACGGCAGTAACGGGAGAGACTGGTTGAGGGAGATATGTTGACCTCTACAGCAGGCCTCTCTTGTATCCCCGTCTTGCGACGCAGTGGGAGAGATGGATTCACACTCTCCGTTACTCCTGGACACACTGACTCCCAGTTACCCACCCCTCATACCTTTTTCCTTCGCAAAACTTCCTCTTCTTCCTTTCCTAAAAAGACACTCCACACAGCATCCCTACTATTTTCCTCAGGTCCTTTTGCGTAGAGCTAATGTAAAAAAATGTTTTTTCTGACCAAAAAACGTATTTATCTTCAGAAAGAATAAGTTTAAGGCTTTGTCTCTCTAGAGGTGGTGGGTAGATCAATAATATACTCTGTTGTACTCAAAATATTATCTGATTGATCGATTTTCCAATTGCAAACTTTTAATTACACATAGATTGTAGATGAACCGTATTACAATTTAGAGTGCTCCGAATAATGAATAGCTTCTTTAATCCATTGCAATTTTCAAAACCGGGTGCACGTCAAAGATTTGACAAATATTTGTTCGACTCGATCTCTTCAAAACCCAGATTCACTCTTTCCTTTATATCCGGCCCGCGAGTGATTGGCACCGAAAAATGTGAAAATGGCCCTTGCCGTCAAAAGGGTTTCCCACCTCTGTTCTATGGTATTGAATTACTTTCATAAATTCTTCTTTGCCAAATAAATATTTTGCGTGGCATGATAGTTGTTTCGCCTTCCTTAGAGGCCCTCAGACGCAGACAGTTGTGAAGGCTAGATAGTTTATTGCTGCACATGGTTTTACAGTTTAATAACAGGGTATGTAGGTATAAATTATCTACGCAGTTTCCTCATTAAAACTTAGTGCATTAAATTATATCATTCAAACCGTTATCACAACATTATATTTACATAAAGTCATAATAATTAATCAGCTATTTGATAGATCAGATCAAAGACGTGGATATCAATTCCAGTCATAGGTTTTTAAAGGATTTATTGCTGTACTAATTCGTAGCAAGCATTTCGATCTTATAATATTGATTTGAATACGTGATGGTCGAAAAAACAAACACAAGAAAAAATCACATGGCCTCGTGGTCGAGGGGTAAGGCTTTCGACTAGCAATCCGGATATCGTAGGTTCAAATTCCGGCGTGCGCAAGTTAATTTAATCAAACGTGTTAAATCAATGCAAACCAGTCTGATGATGGCTTTAACAAGCTGAAACCGATTAGGTTAAAATAAATTAAAGTGGAAAAAAGTTTCATATTTGTTTTATTATTTTATTAGAAAAAAGACTTACGATTATCTAGGAGACGTTACTTTATAATTTTCATAAAGTTACTTATTTTTAAATCACTTTATCATACATTTTTGGCCATTTTTGACTACCATACTAGGCTATTGCCCGTGTTATGGTAGTCATACATGTAATATAATTTTATATAAACAGATAATAAAATATAAGAAGAGAAAAGAAAAAAATAACATATTTAGGGATAAATAAAACTAAAAACAGATAAAAATATAAGAATTGCAAGTTATCTAAGAAATAAAGAAGATTGAAATAAACATTGGTGAGCATTATTCTTCTTGAAATAAAAATAGAAATAAAATTTGGTAAGTAATCTTCTGCACGAGAGTACATGTTTGTAGTCATTTTTGATATTCGTTCTATGAAAGAAATTGGAAAGAGTGTTAGAGAAAGTAATTTTTTGTTTGATTTTTTTTTAAATGCAATATTAAGTTAAAGTAATTGATTAATTAAATTTGTAATATTTTTTAAATTAATATTAATATTATTTGTTTTTTATTGTAATATTAAGCTCTCATGTGTTGTTTGAAGAAATCTCTTCCCTTTTCAAATATCCAATGATTGATACGGGATTTAAAAAGAGATTTAGAATTATGTGACTTTATATCGACACTCAAAGCATTATACATTTTAGGAGCGATATACCAGAATTGTCGTTGAGCGAAAGAAGTTTGAGTTTTAGGGACCACGCAACCCAGGTTTGCTAAGAAGCGTGTGTGTGCTTGATGTTGTGGGGCCACCAGTAGATTATTTTGGCATATATAACATATACTTATCTTAGTAAATAGCTGTCGAATATCTAAGACTCTGATTTTTGCAAAGAGTTCATTAAATTTGACGGGTGGGTAGGTTGACATTTAAATATAATTCTCAGAATTAGTTTTTGAACTAAAATAATTGGTCTAATAATGGATTCAGCACAACCACATCCCACATCCATCTATTATAAGGTACCTGTGTATATGTGTGTGTTTTATTTTAAATAACATTAATTATAATTAGTTAACAAAACTGGGAAAGTTTTTATGCTAGATTATTATCTAGCATAAAATCTGCCTTTGGTTAGGAGTCAGGTTGAATACAATTCAAGCATTTGGTGTCCTCATTTCAACTCTCATTGTTTACAAATTGAAAAAATTCAAAATAATTTTTTACGTTTTATTAATTTCAAAATCGGTATTCCTATTGTTGAAATCAATTATGTCAATTTACGCAGTAAATTTAACTTATCGAAATTACCTGAAAGGCGAAAAATATTTGATCTCCTTTTATCGTATAAAACTGTTCATTCAAGGTTGGACTACCCTGACGCTATAAACTTGTTATCCTTACATATACCTCCAAAGTATACTAGACGAAATATTTTATTTTACAACAATAACTTCGCTTTGAATTCTGAGATGGAAAGAATACACAGGTTGGGCAATGAACTATCTGATTTTTTAATTTAAATTTTGATACATTTTAACCCGTCCAAATTAGTCCACCACTTTTTATATGTAAATAATGAATGAGAAATCATTTTATTTTATTTCGATTTTCTTTTGTTTATTGTTTTTTTATTGTTCTTATTCCAAAGGCATACAATGAGTAATTAAGTAAAAATTAATGTGTTTTGATTATTTTTAATGTTTTTGTTGCTCGTAGGTATATGAATTGTTATACCTACGAGTTCTCTAAAGTCATCCATGTGGAATTAGCATTAGATGTATTCCTATTTTTTTACATTGAGTTTATGCTTTATTTGTATGTTTTGTAATCTTTTTTATTTATGTTATACTGTTGTTATAAATTAAATTTATATTTGATACGTAAAAGCCCAATAGGACGTCAATAAATAAATAAATATTCCTAATGTATGTAGTCCACATTTTTAGAGATAGGGAAGAGGGGGGTTGGAAAGTTCCTGGTTATTCAGATCTAGTCACTAAACATATCTACGCCGTTCTCAGGCAACTTTCAATTCTGAATTATGGTCTCTCACCAGGGCGATACTGAATGTATCTTCCACTTTGGAATGAGGTACAGATTCATTGTGTGTACCTATTTAATTCTACAATATGACATACTCACATAAATTAAATTAAATTTGTTTTGTCCTCGCCGGCTTTTGAACCCGTGACCTCAAATCAATCTAGACAATTTAGTATTAACAGTGCCCCGCCGCACTGCGAAACCAGGCTTTTTTTTTACATGAATACCGCACAAGAGTCCCAACTGCTCCCGTCTGGAGCCAGTGGGACTATGGCATCCCCAATCGGGGTATGTTGTGAGGCTGAAGGTAGTGGGGAGGGGAAGGAGATGGGGAAGAGGAAGGTGGGGAAGTACTGGCTATTCAGATCTGGTCACCAAACACGGCTAAAGCCATTTCAAGCAACGTTTCAATACTGAATGGTGGTCTTACACCAGGGCAATACTGAGAGTATCTTCCACTCTGGAAAGAGAGTATCTTCCAGGCTTTTTTTTACAGTGAATACCGCACAAGAATCTCAACTGCTCCCGTCTGGAGCCAGTGAGACTATATTTTGTGAGGCTGAAGGTAGTGGGGAGGGGAAGGAGGTGGGGAAGAGGAAGGTTGGGAAGTACCTGGCTATTCAGATCTGGTCACTAAACACGGCTAAAGCCATTTTCAAGCAACGTTTCAATTCTGAATGGTGGTCTTACACCAGGGCGATACTGATTGTATCTTCCACTCTGGAACATGCCGCAAATATACTATATATTATTTTAAATGAATTAATTGTGAAATAACACAAATTAATCAAATAAAATTTATTTGCGCATGCCGGGTTCGAACCCGCGACTTCCGGAATGTGAGTCAAGAGTCTTAGCCACTGGACTACGGAGGTCGTCAGGCTGGAACAAAGGTCAAGCCTTTTGTCACTCTTTATTTATGTATTACTATATGTACCTTTTACTATGTGTACCTTTTTCATCTATACATTTATCAAAAAAAATTACAAACAAAAAGTTATATTAAATGTTTTAAGTTACTGAGAACCTCCTCCATGAATCAAGCTATCGTTATATTGCATTACGTTTTAAAATATATCTTAACATAATTTTCATAATCATAATATCTTTAATTAATAATAATTTGTTTTGCTGTGAGTGTCTTGGTTTTGAATGGAACGCACCGGCCAGCTGCACTATCCGCGAGTTCGATATTCGAATTCGAGCTGGAAACATTTTAGTAGCGAGGGCCGTTAATTTGTTAAAATACGTAACAAAATTGTTGAACAAAATTATTATATTATGTATAACTTGTATCTCTCTTTGTGTCTCTAGTGTCTCTTGTCTCACTTTGTATTATTTGTCATATGAGTTAAATTTTTATACAAAAGTTTATGGACATGGTACCCTTTGACACAGTTTTTGGAATTTAATTTTCCTACCTGTTTGATGTTAATAGAATTTTTCTATCTGGTTTATTCTAACTTATACGTAAGAACCAAGTAAGTCTGAGTCTTAGTACAAAATCGACTGAAAAAAATTATTTAAAGTGTAACTGTTTGAAATTATAATACTAAGTAAGCACCCAATCACCAAGTCGATTGTTACACATCAATTCAAATTCATTTTTAATTCCTAATTGGAAAGATAATCTAGAACAAATGGAATACTGCATTCTTCTGTTGATAGTACACACTAAGGGCAAGCAAGTTTCAAGTGGTTCCAAATAGGAAGTCAGAGGGTTTGGACGTCTGGACGTTTGACGAGAGAAGACAAATACTTCGGTGAAATCGTGAAATCATTGACTTGCGAGCTTTTACTGCGTTAGTTTTTGAGGTTGTTATAATATTATTGATTTACCATATAATATTCTGTTCACTTTGAACTGACGCCCCCCCCCCCCCTACCCCCACCCCCCTTGTAGTAATTTTCACATCGTGATGATCTTTTTAAAAACATTTGATTTTATCTAAAAACGCGACAAACTGTCGATCGATTTATTAATTTCTTATAGGCCAAACACGACCCCGAGTATTAAAATATTAGAATAATATTATTTTAAATAAATAAAAAGAATATACTTTGTTTTAAGTCATTATTGTTATTTTTTTCCGTCTACCGGTTTCGATACCTCCGTACCATCATCAGGACTGAATATAAAAAAAAAAACGAATACAGGATATATATATATAAATATACAAATTGTGAAAGACAAAGACAGTAAATTAGAGTGGGACGGTTAACCACGAATGGCGAAGAATTTTGAATATTAAGGTTGTTATTGTTAAAAGTTATTGAACTAGGGTAAATAACTTTTAACAATAATCACCTTAACCACGAATGGCGAAGAATTTTGTATATTAATAACCTCTCCTCTTCGTGTACAATTAAATTCCCACTATGAATTAAACCGGCATTTTATACGAATAACAACCTAGGAAAATTTTTAATTAATGCCAAAGACAAAGAGGACGTACTAAGCCATTCGGGCGTTTATAAAATTAGTTGTAACGATTGTCCAGCATTCTACATTGGGCAAACGTCACGCAATGTGGAAACTAGAGTAAAGGAACACATAAGATGCCTAATCAGTTCAGGGTTTTCAGAATTCGCAGAGCACTTAATTAATAAAGATCACACTTTTAACCGGGATACGGGTATTAAAGACCTACACTAAAATGGGATAGGCTTAAGATTAAATAATTTATAAGCATTGGAAATAAAAAAAATCAGTTAATAGAAAGGCTGAAATCATTAATAATCAACTAAATTTAACATTCAGCCCTATTATAAGTATGTTTCCCGTTATCCCACTCTCTCCTCCCCCACTTCCCTCCCACAATTGACGCACTGTCCCACTCTAATTTACTGTCTCTCTCTTTCACAATTTGTATATATGTATGTGTATTATCCTGTATCCGTTAGTATTTTTATATTCAGTCCTGATGATGGTACGGAGGTACCGAAACCGGTAGACGGAAAAAAATAACATTAAAGTGACTTAAAACAGAGTATTTTCTTTTTATTTATTTAAAATGTCAAGTCACAATGTGTTTGCTTCTTTTGAAAAATTAATATTATTTTGTTTATGAATTAGAGTCCCATGTTCTGGTTTCGTTATTATTCAATAATATAATTTAATTGTCGCCACAATTCTTTTATTTTAAATATCAATGTCTCATTAAATATTTTATATTTTTTTAAAGCGTTGCAAACGCCTATTCAGACATAAGCGATATTCGCTGCCGCAATGGTAAGCAATATTCGCTGGTCGCAATGGTAAGCGATATTCGCTGCCGCGAAAGATTTTTGCGGCTAGCTCGAAACCAGAACCCCACCAATTCCGCAATACCGCCTGGGAAGGCGGTATGTTTCGATTATTTTGCAAAAAGGTCTCTATCGCTATTCATTTCAATAATAAGATGTTTTTTTCACTAGTCACGATTACAGCGTATGCAATTTATTCACGGACGGTACGAAAGTGACTGACTAGAGGGTAAAGTCAACAACGTTTCGCAACCCATGGCAGAAGCGAAATCCGCCTAGGTTTGAACAATGAGAATATCGCATAACCCCTTTCGGTTTTCGGTACCTACAGCGACAGCAAATATTAAGGTGATCCACTAGTCCTGGAACAATCGAAATAGGAATACCCGCTTCTTTTTAGGTGGGATTTAAAAATACTTGACAAGACTTGAGAAGAAACTTTTAGAAAGGTTGGAAAAGGTATTTGTGAGTTTTTTTTTAAAGGTTGACATTATGAACAAATGAGAATGGTATTCATAATAGTGAGTGTTGATTGAGAAACAGCAATAATTCATTAATTTGGGGAGTCGGGGAAGAGATAATTTACTGAGGAGTTGTAACCATGGAACAAATAAACAATAATAAAAATAGAATATCAGAAAAAATAATTACAACAGTTTTAAATGATCATAAATAACATCGTGTACACCACAATTAAACAATAAATTTTGTATACGGTTAGCATATGGTTATTATTTAATATTGTTCACTTTATCAATCAAGGTGTTGATGGGTCTTGGGATTTTTTCGAAAATGGTTTGCTTGTCGTGATTTCAAGTTCCAAAAGCTTTTTGTTATTAACGAAACAACAATTAAAACATACTTCATCTACACGATGCATGCTGATGAGGAGTCAGGTAAGTCCGCAACCTGTTATTAGGTGACAGAGGCAATCAGGGGGATGGATTACTTCCACGATAGCTCAACAACTTTACTGGTAATTTGTTGTCTACTGCGACATCACAGGATCGCTTCTTTTGTGGCAAATCACTCGTAATAATTGAAAGTAGGTAAGTAACGGAATGAGGTTGTATCCTACAACGAAATTTCGAATTTTTACAAATTAATTAGAGCACGCCGAGACAGATTTTTTTTAAACTTTTGATATATTCCAAATGCTTACAAGCCGTCAAAATATTGTTGGGATATGCGCGGCGAGACAGCAGCACTGCCATTCCAATTCTGAATTATTGTTCTACATGTGACTTCACGAGTCACTATTGCATACAAGTGTTACCCAAGTTTATTTTGAAAGCTCATACTTTTATCATTTTTGGAGATGTAGAAAAACTAAACTCATTATCATTATTAACTGTTTAAATATTATAGATCTACATTATAATAATTCAAAATAGCGGACAACGTAATGGTTTTTAGAAAGACCAAAATCAGAAACATTACACGATGATATTGAAAAATGGTTAAGTTCTGAGGATCTGCAGAGGCTGCTTTTATCGTAAAAATATGGCTTTAAATGCACATGGACAATATCCATGTGCATTTTAGGTGTCTGGAAACTCGTAGGGTACAAGCGGAAAACTGTTTTCGAGCCATTAGCCAGTGAGCTTTCGTTTTCGAGTTAATGGAATCCGATGTTGAAATTTTTAGGTTAATTTATTTAGTATTTTTGATTATGACTTGTATAGTATTTTTTAAAATGCGTCGAAGCATACACAAATATTTTTATAATAAAATGGAATTAAATTCGCTAAATATTGACTTGCGTTCTCTTGATACATTAGGGTTTATTACAGCGTGAACCACATTTGTGTATCCCTAAGAGTATGTGGTGCATCCCAATGTATTTATTTTAAACCCGATGGGCGTCAACAATATTACATATTTTAGAGACAGCAAGAGTTTATACTGCGTAGATTACAAAAAATACTTTTAAAAAGTTAATATAATACATGGTAGATATATTATATAGTTGCATTTAAATGTATATAGTAAAACATTGGATTTTGGTTGGGTTGGGATGATTTAGGTTGGGTTATGTCAGATTCGATCGGGTCGGGTCGGGATGAATATGGCCGGGTCGGGTCGGGACGAGACATTTATTAAAAAAAAATATATTAAAAAAAAACATTTAGGCACGTCACTAGCTCATTTAGAGTCCTATGTTGTAGAAGTAGGAAAAGACATATGAAACAGCGTAGTTATAGCTTTCTTGTTTGTCTAGATGTTGAAGAACGTTAATTAAGTGTCCCTCCGAACACCCGCTGTGGTGGTTAGTCATTATTAAACTATCAAACACTACTTCCTCGCGATGTCTTGTCTCGTGTCGCAAACACAGAGTATGGCATCTCGTTCAAATATCGGATATAAGTACCCACACGTTTCTCGTAAGTTAGCAAATTGAAGTTACTTGCTAGCTAATATTGTGTACTTCTAACAGTTCAGTTGAGTTCACCTCATGCCCTTCTGATGTCTTCCTAATGACAGTAGTTGAACTAGCGGGCAAATGATACTAGCTTGTTGCTCAGACCGAGTATTCTTGTCCGTTTGGAATCGGCAGCAACTTGTCAAAGCTGAGAGCTGTATTTGTTATAATACTAAGTAAAAGCTTCCAGGGGTTGATCTATGGGTGTAATTCACATTTGTTGATAGTAGGCAAATAATTATTCTTTTAACGTGCAAGCCTAATTATTTAATTCACCTACACACCAATGCATATAAAATGCTTATTATAATACGTCATATTAATATGCTGGGTCTTTACCTATCTCTACCTGTAGATATGTAGGTACGTATTTTTTTTATTAATGACTATTTAAGATACACTTATCACGTGTTACATTTTTAAATATAAGTATAAACTATAGGAAAGAATTTCTTCAGTCAAAGTCCTCGTGACCAGGAATTCCTGTCGCGGGGAGACTGTGGGTCTTTGTGTGTGTGTTATGGTTAATCTGTCGTCATATTTTTTTAAATTTCCACTTCTTAGTTACTTTTTCTAATTTCCTCTTCTTCTTTACCTAACCATATTATAATGTCGTTTTAAAAATTGTTTACTTACATAGTTTTTTTTAATCATGTTGCTTACATAGCCAAATTTTGAGGTCCTTTTTAAACTTTTTATTTAATTGCGATGACTTTATTTAAATTTGTTGTATGGAAATCATGAAATCTAAATTTGGAAGGTGGGTGTAAGTACCGCCGCCTCGAGAAATATTTATTGGATAACACCTCTGCCATATGTAGGTCACCCCAATTGTTTCGCTACGTTTGATGACTTAGCAGGGATGTCCGGGTTCACGGAGCGACGTTTGTTCGGATCTTGACGGCAGTAACGGGAGAGACTGGTTGAGGGAGATATGTTGACCTCTACAGCAGGCCTCTCTTGTATCCCCGTCTTGCGACGCAGTGGGAGAGATGGATTCACACTCTCCGTTACTCCTGGACACACTGACTCCCAGTTACCCACCCCTCATACCTTTTTCCTTCGCAAAACTTCCTCTTCTTCCTTTCCTAAAAAGACACTCCACACAGCATCCCTACTATTTTCCTCAGGTCCTTTTGCGTAGAGCTAATGTAAAAAAATGTTTTTTCTGACCAAAAAACGTATTTATCTTCAGAAAGAATAAGTTTAAGGCTTTGTCTCTCTAGAGGTGGTGGGTAGATCAATAATATACTCTGTTGTACTCAAAATATTATCTGATTGATCGATTTTCCAATTGCAAACTTTTAATTACACATAGATTGTAGATGAACCGTATTACAATTTAGAGTGCTCCGAATAATGAATAGCTTCTTTAATCCATTGCAATTTTCAAAACCGGGTGCACGTCAAAGATTTGACAAATATTTGTTCGACTCGATCTCTTCAAAACCCAGATTCACTCTTTCCTTTATATCCGGCCCGCGAGTGATTGGCACCGAAAAATGTGAAAATGGCCCTTGCCGTCAAAAGGGTTTCCCACCTCTGTTCTATGGTATTGAATTACTTTCATAAATTCTTCTTTGCCAAATAAATATTTTGCGTGGCATGATAGTTGTTTCGCCTTCCTTAGAGGCCCTCAGACGCAGACAGTTGTGAAGGCTAGATAGTTTATTGCTGCACATGGTTTTACAGTTTAATAACAGGGTATGTAGGTATAAATTATCTACGCAGTTTCCTCATTAAAACTTAGTGCATTAAATTATATCATTCAAACCGTTATCACAACATTATATTTACATAAAGTCATAATAATTAATCAGCTGTTTGATAGATCAGATCAAAGACGTGGATATCAATTCCAGTCATAGGTTTTTAAAGGATTTATTGCTGTACTAATTCGTAGCAAGCATTTCGATCTTATAATATTGATTTGAATACGTGATGGTCGAAAAAACAAACACAAGAAAAAATCACATGGCCTCGTGGTCGAGGGGTAAGGCTTTCGACTAGCAATCCGGATATCGTAGGTTCAAATTCCGGCGTGCGCAAGTTAATTTAATCAAACGTGTTAAATCAATGCAAACCAGTCTGATGATGGCTTTAACAAGCTGAAACCGATTAGGTTAAAATAAATTAAAGTGGAAAAAAGTTTCATATTTGTTTTATTATTTTATTAGAAAAAAGACTTACGATTATCTAGGAGACGTTACTTTATAATTTTCATAAAGTTACTTATTTTTAAATCACTTTATCATACAATTATTTTACAAATAGTAAACTAGTTTCGGTTATAACTAAAACCCCGGTTTAAAATTATGTAATTTTTCAATTTTTATTAGAATAACACTTAAAGGTTATTCCCATCAATGTAATATATTATGATAGAAGAAGATAAAATTAATAAAACTTAACAAAAGTATGAAAAAGAACAAGAAACAGAAAAATAAAAAAATAACGGTCGCAACTAACAATAACTAAAAATTAGTCAAAGATAATATTGTTAATTCTAAATTTGAAATATGAGATTGATAAAAAATTAATAAGATTGATGAAAATAAGAGATGTTAATGGTCGAGTTGGCTAAGGCGTTTGTTCCGGTATTAAGATGAGAGTTCCTGGGTTCGAGTCCAAGTTGCCACCGTTCTGTTTTAGTTTTTCTGTATTTTGTTTTTTTTTTTCAAATTTTCGTTTAGATTTATTAATATTGTCTTCTTCTTCGATGACAAATATATTTTTTTATTTGAATTAATAAATATATGTTGTTTCACAAAATTTGAAGATACTCTCTGTACCACCCATGTGAAAGACCACCAGAATCGAAACATTGCTTGAAATAGCTTTAGCCGTCTTTGGTGATCAGATTTGAAAAGCCAGATACATCCTCTTTCCCATTTTCTTCCCCTCATTTTCTTCAGCCTTACAAGTCGCCTCAATTGGGGACGTCATAGTCTTACTGGCTCCACTCATTTGGAAGCTGTTGGGACTCGTTAAAAAAGCGTTTTAAAAACAAAAACATTCGAAAAAGCTTACTTATCAATAAAAATACTATGTACATCTGATTTCACGCACGCAATATCTCAAAATGGTAATATCAACACTTCGTTGCAATAACTAAGAATGCATTTTAGTTGCAATTCATCCCGCGACGGTTGACAATCAACCCACCTTGATAAAGGAGCAATTGATACAGGCCGGCCGCTATAAATAATAGCCTGTATTCAGATCTGCTGCCGTCGGAGGTGTTCATTTGTCTGTTTATTGGTTCGTTTTGTTAAGGAGGCTGTGTTCCGTAGCCATGGCAACTGCCGCGGCCGTCTGCATCTTATCCTCGACTTGTCTCACGCATGCGCGTGATAAATAATACCAGATTCTGGGACATTGATAAAGGAGCGGGATAAGAGAGTGGCTGCCAAGCTAAGGGTTCACTTTTATTTAACCACCATTTGTTCAACGTAATTTTCAAATTAAACGGAGTGTAATGGATGAAGGTGATCGTGTGAATGATTCTATGAGATACAATGTGATAGGAAGTATTGAATAAATAATCGAATATTAACAGATTGGTTTATTAAATACAATACACTTTATTTATCGATTATTCAATTTAATTTATTCATTTTAAAAACATTATACTTTCAAATCGTTTTTAAAAAGAAAATATTCAAAGATAATGAGCAAAAAAGATTTAGACCAACAGCAACAAAGCTAATCGTTTGAATTGGGTTTCATTGATGTTAAACATATCGATATTCGAAATGATTCTATTTAACAACAAGACAGCTCTCCCGACTGGCATAACCATTGGCAAGTTAGATCTGCAAGTCGGAAGACAAAACACTTTATGCTGTCGGTGACGGCGATAATCATCGGGAACATAGAAACTAGAAATTGAAATTTAAAAAAAGGAGAAGAAATATTTTTATTTATTCGATTTATCAAGGTGGAAATAGCAAAACTCTCTTTTTCAGTATCATTTAACCCCATCTCATAAATAATTTCATTAAAAACGAAATAATAAGATTAAAAGTCTACAAAAAAAATGTTACCCCACAGTTTCACACCCCTGTATTAAGACAGTGTGAAAATTATTCAACTGGGGAAGACAAACGCCTCCATATTCTTGTTCTATCGAGTCATGGAGGAGCAATTAAAAGCTCCCAGTCTTAGCAGATGGCGTGTGAGAGCTTTTCTATACATCCTATACAATATACAGCCTATACTATACAGCCTCCTTCATCCTGAGCTTTTTACGGCTGCATATTTTGAGTTTAACGACTGAGGTTTGTCTGTCTGACCAAGGAACTGGAAATTATTCACTGGGTATCGTCAATTCGTCAAGTTGTCAGCGTGACCAGTTGTTTGCCAGGATAGTTTTAATTTTCCAATGAAATATCTACGTGTTAATTCCGAGAACTACATTTAGTTTATTTATTTTGAATTTACATTTAAAATCAGGTAAGTTCTGCAAGCATTTTGGTTGTTTCTTTATTGTGACAGCTGTTTCACGTTTAGGGCAATTGTGATTACTCCAAATTGAGAAAATTCAAATATTAAATAGGTTTTTATCCAAAAATTAATAAATCATTTTGTACTTATTTAACCCTCCGCCCGTCGCGCCTTTTTTGTAACGCGAGGTGTCGCGTGGGGTCGCTTAGGACCCCAAAAATAAATATGATTAAATTGTTGTTGTAGCATACATTTTATATGTTATTTAAACTGATTACAGTCAGGTGATAATGATTGCTTTGAAATAAAAAGAAATGTTAAAAATTAGTTATTTATTTTCAATGCAAGAGCTTAAAAATCAACAAGGAACATTTTTTTGATATTTTGAATCATATTTTTTAATAGAAAACTTTAAAAAAAATTTAACCAATTTCCATCAAACTCATAACTATTTGAGGTTGATATGGACTTATTATTATTACAACAAAAAAATCAACAAAATACAATAAAAAAAAACATATAAACTTGATTTTTCATGGTATTTTGATGATTTTTTAAGCCTCACGCCGAAACACAAGTCTGTATCTCACATCGCACATGCGCAAACTAAATTTTCTCGGGGCTTGCGTCAAGTATAGTCCCTTTTAGGAAGCTACCTAAAGTAAGAAATCAGTGGAAACATTTAAAATGAACATAATTAGCATTTCTGTAAAACCTGGGCTTTTAAAGACCCCACGCGACGGGTCGAGGGTTAAGGGACAATGTATTAAAAAATAATACTAATATTTAAATCATAATTATCAATTCGTTTAACAAAACAAATTTTGGGAATGGAAAAAACAATTAAAAGAAAAATTATTTTCACAAAAAAAACTAATTTAAAAGGGAGTTCAATGAATAATGTACATAGTTTTTAAAATAGATAAGACGTAATTAACTAAGTTAATTGAGAAAATATTTCAAGGATTTAGGTACAGAATTTTTTTAACATCATTTAAATAAAAATATGGTAGGGGTAAACAAAATCGCATAAATAAATCCTAACATTTAGTATAACCACGGTCTGATAATAGACTTGAACGCCAAAACCGATGTCACATTTACACATGTGGATGAAGCAACATAAAGTAATCACTACACACATAAACTCAAAAAAATGTTACATCAGTGGCCGGTTGGATATTTTGAGAATGCAAGTAACAAGATTTGAACCATAAATAAGTCGTTATTCCCAAGAAGGAACAAAATAAACATAAAAATAACTAGGGTTGTAATTTGTTTTTAGCCAATGAAACCTATACAAAATCTTATCACTTAAGAAATTTTGCGATATGAGCGATTTTATACATAGCGCCTTTCTAGACATGAATCGTTATATTCGAATAAATCCGGCTTCTCTCAAGATTTCTAAAATAGATGTGTTTTGTACAAACATAAACATAAGCTTTGCTAATGGGTTTACTAAAGGAATCCCTAATAGCTGTCACGTAACAGCTTGCCTGCCGGTTCTGCAAAACAATTAATCTTAAAATTTATTAACGCTGTATGAACCACTAACTTAATTGTTAGAATATGTTTTTTTATTTTTTATTTCTGAACGTGGTTATGTTTGAACATGGGAATAGATGATTCATACGGTATCAAAAGTTTTTCTAGTTTCAGTGTAGTCCAGCTCTGATGAGTGTTAGGCTGTATACAGAATTAGTTTTAAATATCGTGCACAATATGTTTTATTTTATTTTATCAATGTGTCCAAGTGTTATTATACCTCGTCAGGTCGATATTAGTTCCTAGCTAGGCAGATTGTCTATTCTAAGGTACCAAGTGCTCGTGATAATGCCAATTAAATAATGCTGTAAAAAAATATCGCAAGTCTTAGTATTATTGTAAGTAGTATAAAATTATTCAAGTAGTAGTTTAAAATTATTCAAGTGTTCGATAGTCCAAGATAGAATATGGATTAATTATTTGGTAATGCGCGTTTTCATCCCGCGCCAAAATATCCCCGACAAAATGTCCTACGGACAAAACATCCTTCACCAAAAAATCTACTTAAACCTCACCTAATCTTATTTTACATTTTACTATTTTTGAACAATAATTATTGTCTTTACAGAATGTCTGTGGTATTTTTGTCCCATTTTACAATTTTTGAACATAGTTTATTGTCTGTACAGGATGTCTGTATTGTTTTTGTCCCATTTTGTTAGGTTAGGGTAGGTGAGTTTAGGTTTTAGTAGATATTTTCTTGAGGGATGTTTTATCCGTAGGATATTTTGTCGGAGGATATTTTGTCGGGAATATTTTGTCGCGGGATGAAAAGTGGCGGAAACGATCATTTACGCGCCTCAACTTCGTCATTTTGGTACAGGGTTTCTAGCTTTACTTCAATAATAAAACAAGTTTATTTAATTAAATTAAGACAATATAAGCAAAACTCGATCAAAAATCTGAAAACAGAAAAATCGGAAAAAGATATTGGCACCTCTGGGACTCGAACCCAGGACCTCTCGCTTTCCGGGCAAACGTTCTGACCATTGTACCAAGGTGTTCTAAAATGTGAAAATAGAAAAATCAAAAAAAATATTGGCAACTCCGGGACTCGAACCCAGGATCTCTCGCTTTCCGGGCAAACGAGCTAACCACTGCGCCAAGGTGTTGATTAAATATTATAATTTGAGGTTTTACTCATAAAGTTAAAATAAAAATAAAAGTTGTTTTCTAAAATTTATAATAAAACATATTAAAAATGTGGTGCCTTGTCTCATTTCTTTACAGATAAATTTTACATAACAAAGTTCCATAGATCAGGATGTAAAAATCTTTGCCAAAAAAAATAATTTGTCGATCAAAGCTTTCTGTCCGCAAAAGCTGTGCAAATTTCATGGCGCCTAATTCACCGTTCGAACGTTTATGTTCCTTCAGCATTCGAATTTTGTCTCATATTTTAATATTTGGTACTTTTTTTTAATCCTGCCGGTGCGTATGTATTATTTATCCTCAATAATTTAGGGGTTTGAATAGCAGGTTGAGATCTTAAAGCCAAAATTTTATATCTTTTTTATGCAACGACCCGCTGGGTGTCGTGTCACTGATTTTCAGCCTCAATTGATTTTATACTATATCAATGAGTTTATGCATTTTTTATCGCTCCTGTACGCGGGAATTAAAAAATGAAATAGTCTCTTAATCATTGTCTCCATCGGGATGGACATCTTTAACAGCGTCCGGTTTCCATGGCAAATTTGCATCGGCCGATCTCTGGGGATAAAATACAAACTGCCTTTGAAATTGAGTTGGCCAGATTGGTCAGGCTGTATTCAAATTACCACGTCGTGCACAGAGTGTAAAAATATTAATGTTTGTTATTAAACAGCTGTATGTGGCAGGTTTTTGTTGGGTTAAATAAAAATACTTGGGTTTTGGCTAAGATTTAAATTTCACTTCACAAATTTGAAAACCTTCTGGGAAATATTCATATCAATAATTTAATGTCAGTCTATCATTCATCAATCATAAAGCAAACAAAAATAGGTTTTTAATTTGCGACTCTCAATCGAAAATTTATTTTATTTAACCTAGGATTCGAACCCGGGGCGGTGCTTTACCACTGAGCTATTGGAATCTTATCCCCTTCGGTCGTTTTTAAGTTGGTAGTTCTTAGTCGAAGTATGAGACAGTTGGGATAGGGTCCCATTAACTCAATCGTAAAACAGCACCGCGGGAAGGCTAAGATCTTGCGTTCGATTCCTAGATGTGACCGTGTCTTTTTCTGATTTTTCTGTATCAAATTTTCGATTGGGAGTCGCTTATATTATCTTCATTAAGTAAATATTGCAATTTGAGGTTTTGCTCATCAAATTAAAATTAAAATTAAAAACAACGGTGTGTTTATTTTAGCTGCCAAGCTCGTAAGTGAATAAAAATTTACGCAACGCGGAAAACTTTCATTTTAATTCAGCGAACTAAGCATTCGATCTCCTAATAAATAATTTAAATTAAAACTAATTTTTATTTTGTGACAACGAGATGAGCGCTTGTTTCAAATTTGTACGTATCATTTGCTCGTCTTGATTGGTTCCAATGTATAACTACTAAAAAATGTATAGGTTTGAGTTGAGTTGAAGTATGAGAAAATGCTTTAAATATCGACTTTCATTATTTTAGAATGGCATACACTGAAGCATAAATATCGCAATTATTAATTTATTTCCAAACTGTATCAACATTGTTTTATTTTACGGTAAATCCATGTAGGAGGCCCTGCGGAACATTGTTTCTGTATGATGCTATGTGGAGGGTCTTATTAAGGAAAGGGAGGAGGAGAAGTTCTGGGAGGGAAAAGGAACAATGGGTGGGTAGCAATCTAGGGGTCAATATGTCCAGGAGTTTTGGATCTATAAATCCATCCATCCCGCTGTAGTGCAAACCTGCGGGACGAGAGAGATCAGCTGGAGAATCAAAGGGTCTCCCTAAGCAGGACTCTCCCAACCTGGTATCTGTTGAGCAGGCGCATCTGCCACTAAGACCTGAACACACAAAACCCGATGAACCCGGGCATGCAGACACCAAACCCACTCACCTCCCAAATTAACTATGACAATCCTGTGAAAACCTCTGAAAATACATCAATATTGGAAAAATCAGAGTGTGTCATTCACACGCGGTAAAAGCGAAACCTTCAGAAAACAAAAGTAGACAAGAATAGCGAGACTACCGAGCACCGCACAAAGAGGAGACCAATTATACTATCTCGTTCTTTCACAAGCTTAATCCTACAGATAAATATTTTTAACTTACTCGTAGTTGTAAGCCAGTAATATTCATTCCTTTAAACATTTATTTATACAGCGCCTTTGAGGTGATTTTTCACAAAAACTGTGCTATATAAATTAGCCAAATATTTCTATTAACTCATTTTAGTGTCGCTATTTTTCGTTTCATCGAGTTTTAAATCACAATGGTTTTCTAATTTTCTATTTTCAGTAAAAACTTATTTTAAACGCCCATAGGGCTTTTACATAGAATGCAGTACATTTTTTTTAATTAAAGTGAAAAGAATGGGTTTACAAAATACAAGTAACATAATATATGTAAAAAAATATATGTTAAAAATTTAGATTACATAAAATATAAGCGTTAACAAAATACAGTCCATAAAATACAGGAGTTGACTGTTGAGTTGTTGAGGAGTATTTAAGTAGGTAATGTTTAAAATTGTTCACTTATGTATTTAGATCATAAGTGTATTTAGATCAATGTTTATCTAGTGATAAGCTCATCTAGTTGAAACCTCCTCTAATGTCATTTAAATCAATGCAGATCTACTACAATATCAAACACCTCTTGTGGCGGCTGGTCAGCAATAGGTATTTATACAGTAGGTAGAGGAAGGTGGGATGTTGTAGGTGGAATGAGTATGAAAGTGCAGGTAGTAGGCAGGTAGGTAGTAGGTAGTGAATGTGCAGCGGGCGTCCGTTGCGTGCGAGCGTAATCAGTGTGAGCTGCATATTTTTTAATGCATTTTTTATGCATTTGTTGGTGGCATTAACTGATACCCTGTCGGTTGTTACAGGTGCGATGGAACAAAACCGGTCTAAGGTCACTGGGAAGAGATTATATCTCGGATTCAGAGGCATAACCGAATAATCAGGATGCAATTTTATTTTATATCTCTCGATAAAATAATGTATTATTCAAAAGTTAATTTATTTTCCTAAGCTACGAAGTGTTATGTGCCATTCATCTCTGATATTCATCTCTAATATTATCATAAAACGTCCATTCAACGCAATTTTGTTTTTTTTTATATTTGAAAGGTCCCCGTTAAACGCCGATTTTGGGTGCATTTTAGTTTTCTACCAAATTGTAATAGTCTGTCACGCTTAACAAAGGAATTCTTCTTAGTTAAGCGTTTCAAATTAAATTCTTCTATAGATCCAAATCTCGAATGTCTCAAGTCTTCCATTCCTTAAAATAATACCGTAAACACGAAGCAACTGACCATTTGCATTGGTAAGCCAATATTGAGATCATGACTGCAAAACGTATTTTTCATGCGGATAAAGGTTGCACAAGCTTGTTCAACGCTGCATTTGATTTCAACCGAAGAATCCCATAACCAGTACCGGATTATCCCTAAGGCAGAGTAGGCAACTGCCTAGGGGCCCCGCATCGGCAAGGGGCCCCGCGTCCCGAGAAATGTTATTTTAATTTTTTTATTAGGAACATTTACAGGTTAATAACATGAGTTACACGCATTAAAGAAAACAAATTATAATATTTATGTTACAACCTTCGACAAATTGGTCGAAGGTTATAACCAATAAATAACCAATGTACACATCATGCACAAATAATAAATAAAAAAGTCTATAATTAAAACAAATATTATTCGAAAAAACGCATTCAAAGTTTTGCTGAAGGATAATTCAACATACAAACTTTATCAAGTGGTTTCACATAAAATGATGTATCTCCGTCAATTTTTCGAATTTCTTTCAAAAATTTGGTGAGAGTTTTTTTTAACAAATGCATCTTTCAGAAAATTAAATAAATAAAAAAATTACAATTTTTTACACTGACTGACTGACTGTTGATTTATATTTAGAAATAGTAACAAAATTTCAAAAGTTAAGATTTTGAGTTGTGATGTTCACAAACTTCAGAAATGTTCTTTGCGTGGAAACAGATTAAAAAAAATTTATACTCGAAATAAACTTGAATCGAGCATGAGGGCCGGTCGCTTGAAACGCTGTACCTTCGTTAGGTTTGCTCCGATTTACTTGAAATTTTGATACAATACTCAATACACTGACATGTTTTATATTCAGAAAAAATTCAAAAAATTGTTTTAAAATCTTAACCCCCCCCCTCATAAAGCCTTGTCAAGGATTTGATCAAGGGAACAAGGAGGCGTTTGGAGGCCCCTTCAACCCCCCCCCCCCCCCCCCCCCCCGGTAGTCCGCCATTTGTAAAGGGGCCCCGAGACGTGCATTGCCTAGGGGCCCCGACATGGTTAATCCGGCCCTGCCCATAACACTTCTAAGATATTATTTAAAGACAACTTCTTTGACCAACAGGTTTAAATCCGACATACATCTTATACTTTACAACTTTCGATTAACCTATGCACTCACTAAAGCTGAGCTGATTAATATTTTAACGAACCAATTAATACACAATCATAATAAATAAAGTTGAAACATTTCGCCAAACAACTAAGAGAGTTACCAGGTTCCTCCTCTTTGCCGGAGAAATTATCGCTTCTGCCGGTGAATAAGTGGCTCCACGCATACAAATAAAATGTTTTGCATTCACTTTACTCGACGGCGAGTGCATAAGAATGTTATTGCAGGATTATAATACCTCGCAGATCACTGCCCAGTGCGCACTGCTCACTGCGCACTGAGCACTTGCCGCTGCGCACTGGAGACTGCCTACTTCTTACTGCGTACCCCCGCGGAGAGCATTCTTTCGACTCATTTAACATATTTTTTTGCTTTTGTAGGCATGTCGACAATAATTAACACAGAGTTTTTTATTAATTATATATTATATAATATATTATTTATATTACATATATATTTAATATGTAAAAGTCAATAATATTTGATTTATGGTTTTCCTCATTATCTGAAAACTTGGTATTTGGAGATATTTGACTAATCAACTGGACGAATGATATGTACAAAATCACATTATTTATTACTTTTCCTAAATTTCTCTATATAAACAATAAAATGTGTTAATCTCAAGTGACTACCCTGGTAAGTATGGTCCTGTTTATTTTTCTGTTTGTACAGAGTAAAAAAATAATATACATGTACATATTGTACATACATTTTTACCGCTGCATTGCATTAATTGCGCAAATCTGTATGCTTTAAATTAAAAAAAAACCTATTATTTACCATTTTCCATTAAAAAACAAGAAACACCTAAAGAATTAAACATAATAATTCACTCTGTAACAAATACAGAAAACCACAAATGCAATATTAATAGTTTTATTAATAGTTTTAATTTTAAAAGAAAGACAAAACATTCCCGGGTTACGAATAACCCAACAATGTTTGAAAATCTCCTACTACCACCACAGAAAGCCGAAAATGTTGCTTGTGTTGTGATGGAGGACTTGGCCAGCCGAGGAATCGAACACGCGACGCTCGGGTGGGACCCAAGTGCTATGCCCACTCAACCACTGACCAGTCGTATATATATTATGTAAAAACATAGAAAGCAAGACCGATATTAAGTACCTGGGCATAATAATAGACCAGCGTTTAAATTGGCCCCACACATAAATATTTTAAACAACAGAATAAGGAAACTAACATATTATATATTTAGATGCTTGAGATATTTTAAACGAAAAATTACTTAGAACCACATACTCCGCTTTCTGTCAATCAATTATATTTAGCTTTCTGTCAATCAATTATACAATACGGCATTATAGGATGGGGCGGTACGTATACAAATCAAATAGAAACAATTTACATATCACAAAAACTAATAATAAAAACAATTTAAAAAAAACCCTACTCATATTCATCAGAACTGTTATTCAAACAATTTAAGGTCAGAAAACTAAGTGCATTATACTTTTATCACGCAACATTACAAATTTATAAAGATAATATTCAAAATAAAGTTGCACCCTTTAAAAATAACAGAAATCTTAGACAAACATCCTAAAAATAACTAACTCTGTGCATCTCTTTCTGTTACTTGCGTAGGTACCTACTTGGCGAATAAGGGGGAGAAGTCGACACACAGTTTTGTACGGTGTAGTTTTGGGTGCTGATATGATGTTTTAAGATAATTATGGTTGGCTTTTTAGTTTTATCTCTTGTGTTAACTTAAATTTGGTGACCGTGATCTTTATAAGTGTCCATTAATATTGAAAATCATTTTTTTATATGTCAATATAATGTCCTGTTTATATACGTCGTTCCTAAGTCACAAGCTTTCTTGGGAAAAAAAAATGTCAAAATATAACCTAATGCAGATTTAATATTTTTAATTCTGCGTCACGTATTCATTGGTTTCTGCTTTCCTATAAACATGTAAAAGTTTTATCGAATTATTAGCTTCGCAGGCAAATTAAAAAATAATTATATTGAAATTTAATATTCCCATAATTAAGTAGAAGCCATCTGGTGAAAAAATGTTACTCGATGCAATGTGCAGTAAAGTATAAAACAACTTGTGCCAGTGTTTATGGATTGCAAAGAGAAATAAGAAAATATCTTAGGTATTATTTATCATTAATTCATTTAGATTGTATATTGGAGGTAAAAATATGTAGTAAACAAATTTAAGATCAATAAATAAAGGCACAATTTTTGTAAAGGAACTTTCTGTTATTGAGACTTTTAATTCAATTTCTTCGTTTTAGTGGGAATCATTTTTTTGTTGTATTTTAAAATCGTTTTAGTTTCTTTTAATTGCCTAGTAAATCCTATTATTTTTTGCTGTTATTTTCTTAGTAACAAATTGCTTCTACCTGAACTCATCCGAAATAAAATACATCGTATATATATATACGAGTATACATATAAGACAACTGAAAACATTATATTATTATTCAATCTATATATGGATAATTGTATGCAAGAATTGAAAGAGATGGGATTGGGTGCGAAATTGAGTAATCTAGAAGTATGTTGCCTGTTGTATGCTGATGATGCGGTGCTGATATCTAACAGTATGGAAGATCTACAGTCTCTCGTGTCAAGAATGAACGAAGTATGCATGAAGAATGAGTTAATGATGAATGTAAGTAAGTCTAAAGTCATGGTGTTTGAAAGAGAGAGTACGAAAACAGTATGCAATATAGTTGTGAATGATGAATACTTGGAGCAGGTGGATGAGTTTGTTTATTTGGGAAGTATGTTTACGAGAGATGGGAAGGCTGATAGAGATATTGAAAGAAGGGTGAATGCAGGTAACTCTATTAATGGAGGACTGAACGCCGTTGGCACCAACAAAAAACTGTCCAAAGTCGCGAAACTAGCCGTCCATAATGGAGTACTGGTACCTACCCTGATGTATGGCAGTGAGGCATGGAACTGGCAGAGGAAGGATGACTTAGACTGAATGCTGTAGAAATGAGATCCCTGAGGCGTATGTGTGGTAAAACCATGTATGATCGTGTGAGAAATGTGGAAATCCGCAAAGAATGCAAGGCTGATGTAAGCGTGATGAGTAAGATCAAGAAAGGAACGCTCCGATGGTTTGGGCATGTGGAGCGAATGAACGAGGAAAGGAGTGTAAGGAGAATATATGACGCAAATGTTAATGGTAGAAGAAGTCGAGGACGCCCAAGAAAGACATGGCACGACCAAGTGAATCAGATACTTGAGTCGGGCCATGTCAAGAGTCAGAATAATAGAAGAGAATGTATGAGACGTTGTATGAATGTAAACGAGGCAAGGAATGTGCGCCAAGACCGGGATGTTTGGCGGTCCGTCCTCTCTGCCTACCCCTGCGGGGAAACGGCGTGATGGTTAGTTAGTTAGTTAGTTTAGAAAACATTATGAAACGAAAGTTTTCACGTCTTGTCTTCCATTTCACATTTAAATAAGGGATATTTAAAACTTCAATAACTCAAAATGGAACGAAATTGCCAGCAGATAATATTTGCTTTATCATAGAAAATTCAGAAATGTCTCGACTTATTAACCACGAAATAAACAGATTTTCAGCGTTTCAGCTAAGACCAGCTGAAGTTCCCAGAGTTGTCAGGGCTTTATTCTACTTTAAGAGGTGGCTAGGGGGAATTGGGGTGGTTTGTCGACATCTCTTGTGGACAGTCCTTCACGTTGTTCTGACGGTCAAGTGTGCAAAATTTCATCAATCTCCGACTAAAACTAAATGTGCATTAAAATCAAATCGTCTCCGCTCACCAATGACACCCTTTCTTAGGGGTTTAAAGATGGATTACAAAAATATGTACGTATTTACCAATAACTATTATGCCTCCCCCACGTGTCAAGACCGAGTTGTTCAGCATTGCTCTCTGCCTACCCAAATGGCTTGATGGTTAGTTAGTTAGTCTATAATTCAGGAGGCGGGTATGAGTACCGGCGCCTCAGGAAACATTTTTTTGGATAACCAACACCTCTGCAATAGATCACCCCAAATGGTTCGCTACGTTTAGTGACTTATCAAGGGTACCCAGGTTCATGGGGTGAGATTTGTTCGGATCTTAGCGGCGGATGCGAATACCCACCAGTTGCGTGGCGGGCCGGATCGGGAGAAGCCGGTTGACCCACGACTCTCTCGAACCACCGCCTTTGCCGCAGTGGGAAAGACGGATTCATACGTCCGTCACTCCTGGACACAATGACCCCAAAACCCTGCTCACCCTTCAAACCCATTTTCTTCCCAGAACTTCCTCTCCATCCTTTCCTTTAAAATACCCTTTTCATAGCTTCCCCAAAGATGATTTTGGCCTGGACGGAAATTATTTTGCTCAGATCCTCCTGTGTGAGGTAAATGTAAATACGAAAGGAAATTTTTTTATTAAATGATTTAATTTGTGTAATATTTCTTTAACAAAAATCGATTTACTCGTAAAAATATCATATTCTTCCCTAAAACGAAGCAGGGGTGACATTTGTGCAATCATCCGGAATGTACTATGCAAAGATTATCATTGTGAAACGCGTATAATTAAGCGGAAAACGTTTTGTATGGTGTGGGGTGACATGGCAAGAGCAATGACTTCTTATTAACATTCTGCAGGCGTCAACATTATTCTCCCGAAGGCTAAAACGCCTAAGGTAATGCGCATTATACGGCGATGTATAACAGTAGTTACCCGGGGCTGGTTGCTTTAGAAGTTGGTCCTTCCTTGTGCAATCGGATTTGACACGCTACTTGTAATATTGTAATATCGTGCGACAGTAATGCCCATTACTGCTCTAGTGTAAAGGGAAGCAATAAAACCATAAGAAAATCAAGGTTCGATTTATCTATTTTGATTTAGAGTTTTAAATGATTTTTTATTTCTGTTTTTGTATTTTCATTAACTCCACACAGGAGACTGAGGAAAACAATTTCCCTCTGGGCCTATGTCATCTGATATGCTTTGTGGAGTGTCTTTTTGAGGAGAGGAAGGAATGAACATTGGTCTCGAAGATTACATTAGGGATCGTACCTATACTACGTGACCAACTTTTTGCAATATTTAACTCCCCCCCCTCCCCCCCCCCCATCTCCCTCCCCCCCTCCCCCCCCCCCCCTCCCCTCCCCCCCTCCCCCCCGGTGACCACGTGTAGAATATTTCAAGCCCCACCCCCCCTCCCTCTACAGTTTTCACGTAGTAAATCATAAATATGGTTTTGAATCATTTTTTGCTAACAAAATGTGAACATTTTTTTTGCTTATATTTGTCTTTATTAATACGGCGCTGGATGCTTGACGGCAAGAGTGCATGCATACCTATAATTACAAGTGGAAAACATACAAAAAAGTTAGTGGAAAAAATATGAAAATCTATATTAAAATATATTAAAATCGTTTTTATCGATCGTTTATCATTTAACCAGTAAGATTTAAAAATAAATAATAATTTATATACTTATTTAAAAACGAAAAAGCCAGTTTGTACACAGATTGCAAGAACTTATTTGTGAAATCGCGGAATTATATATATTTTTCAGACTTAGAAATACTATCTCATTAAAATTTATTAAAGAAATTTACTTTGCACTTTCGCACTCTATAATATGGAATTTTCTACAATATGGAATCATAGCCTGGGGGGGGAGTGCATATAAATCATCCCTTTTCCCACTCGAAACAATTAAAAAATTCTTATGAAAATTATCCTAAAAAAACCGTATTACTACCCAACAATAAACGTATTCCAAAAATTCCCTACTTACAAAAATTTACGAAAAAATAGCACTATTTCAGCTACACAAAGATATTTTTAATAAAAATAACCAATAATAAAAGAACCACAACAGCACAGAATCACTATGTATATAAAGGAATAAAATTATTTAATCAATTACCCGCTGATATGCATACAGAAAAAAATTACAACAAATTAAAAAAAAAATGTTATCTTATTTTGCTAATTCCACTATATAATTTTAACTTTCTCCTAGATATATTTTTGACAAAAAACAGGTCACTTATCGGCACTCGGGTAATTTTTAATTTTAACGTTTAAACTCTCCATGAACAAAGCTTATTAGATTTACTTACGCAGCAAATCGACAATTTGCAACGGGGGAAGATTTTGCTGTATCATTCTTATTTAATATTTCATCCCTTGTTAGTTCTCATCAAGGGAATAAACGCCTCAAACTACCCTTGCAAAAATGCAACTCTGTTCTTTTTACAGTCGAGCTAAGTGACCCCTTTATTATTAAATAACCTTCTACGTGGAATTCGAGAAATCCACCCTTACAATACAGAATAAAGCACCCCCCGAGGACATTTATTTCACAGAAGCCTTGTTAGTATTCCGATCCAGACTTGGACAATTTACTGTGAGTTCGGTATTATTACTAGTAATACGAGGAAGTAAGCGAAATTTTAAAGAAAAATTAAAGTTAATTGGTTTTTTCATAAAAAATCTTCCCGGCAAAAGAATTATTATTAGATGAGTTTATTCACCATCACATTTCAGTTAGGAAGCTTTTCGGATTGGTGCCTTTTTATAAAAAAAAAAATAATTTGGTGTTTACTTCGTAGAACTCGCGATGTATATGAATATTACCTTCTTTTAAAATTAATATACATTTTAGATTAAATTTTTTACATTACCTCCACAAAGGAGGCCCTGAGAAAAAAAATCCCTCGGGAACTACGTCATCTTTGGGGATGCTGTGTGGAGGGTCTTTTTTAGGGAAAGGAAGTTTTGGGAAGGAAAAATATGTGAGGGGTGGGTAGGAGTCACAATGTGTTCAGGAGAAACTAACATACGAATCCATCCGTCCTTTGCGATGCGAGTTGATAGAAAGAGGTAGAAAGAGTCAAGCTGGAGATGTCAAAAGGTCACCCTTAACCAGTCTTTCCCGATCCTTCCACGCAGTAAGTGGGAAAAAGCATCCGCCGCCAAGACCTAGAGAAACCTCACTACATGAACCCGTGCTCCAATACTCCCTGCTAAGTGTAAGTGCTAAATGTAGCGAACCACTTGGAGTTGCCTATGGCAGGGGTGACGGTTATCCAATAAATGGTTCCCGGGGCGGCGGTACCCATTCTAGTTTCCCAAATTGCCGGATTTATCAAAGCATATCATAGCTGGATTGTAGGTACGCACGATTTGAAAAAAATATATTTCAGCTCAGTATGACCAATATTACGAGTTTTAAAAAAACATGGGGACACTTTCTGAATAGTTTTTTTTTGTATTATTTTGTACGTTACTGATTTTTAACGCAGATGAATTATAAAACACATGTTGGGTTCGAATAATCGTGAAAAATCTTTTTGAAATGAAAACTGCTTTAGTACCGTTGTGATTTGAAGAAGATTTCGATGAAGAGAAAAAAAGCGACACTAAAATATTTTGTAATACTAATATGCTATTGCCTGCGAGAGAAGTAGATAGACTAATCGGTCTCCTCTTTATGCGGTGCTTCGTAGCCTCCTCACTCTGGTCTACCTTAGTGTTTTGAAGGTTTCGAGTCTACCGCGTGTGAACTGCACACTGATTTTTTTTAAAGAAAGTCAAACATTCTCTGGTTACAGATAACCCGAAAATAATTTGAAAATCTCGTAATACCACCACATTAAGCGAAAAATAATGCTGCTAGTGATATTGATGTATTAATTTATTTTTGTCTTTGAAATTTTACAAAACAGTGCATCTTTATGAAATAACCTTTTTAATCAAACCACCAAATATTATAAAACATAACCGTAGATATTAACAGGTTTATTATATATCATTTTAAACTGTTCTAAAATTGGCAATTTCTTTATAAGTGTATTTCAGAGCATTGCAAGTGATAGTGGAAACTTATATTTTCTTTCAATTCTCTCAAATGTAATTAAGATTTTATATACAGCAGATAATTTTGCGTTTTCATTTAGTGTTAAACTTATTCAGTCTGCATTCAATAATAACTATTGAGACACCACACTGAAAGCCCTGGACACTATCGCCTCTTCCATTATGCCACTTTTCTCCTAGATATCAGGAGACCAGGAGACCAGAAGACCACGAGCAGACAGAGCAAAACGATGTTCGATGATATCTCACGCTCACTTAATTAAACCAAAGAGAACAAGATCTCGGCAGTGAGCAGTACGTTCAGATGTGCAAAATACAAATGTACAATTGCCAATTTGCGAGTTAACATCTTTCTAATTTAAAGGCGGCAGCTTGTTAGGGGCAGGGAGGGATTTACCAATTCTTGGCAATACTGGATTGCACCAAATGTATAAAGAACAAAACCTAAAAAATGCCTTGGAAAATTGAAGCCATCCTTTCTGCCTATTTGGGTGACTTTGTAAATTCATATGAAAGTGGAGATTGGAAAAGGTCAAAAGAAGTAGGAAAGTGGGGATAGGTTGGGCAAGGTTGCATGGATATTCAGATCAGGTCATGGAGCGACCATGTCGAATAATTCGACATTTTGTTTTCTTCTAGGATTGCCCACGTCGAATAATTCGACGTTTATGACGTACCACTCGTAAAAAATTAAAAACTATTTAATTATTTACCAGTACCTGGCCAATATTTATTCCGTTGGAAAGCTGGGAATATTGTCTCTCATCTATGGCAACATCGATGCTTCTATAGTGCTTCTGGAAGAAGTATTTCGCGCTTAAAAACTGACAGTTTAGTCACCTCCGACGCAAGACTGTTTGTGAGGCCGGATAAATTTACACGTATTTTAAAATGCCTTAAGTGATTGTGTTTTTGCATTTTAACACCAAACAGTTATCACAATTCAATTATCCATGTGGTTAACGTGTTTTCAAGTGTTCAAACTGAGAATTTAGTGACTTTTAACATGTTTTAACATGTTTTACGTAAATCGAATTTAAAATCTAAATTTCATCCGATTTTTGTGTTTATTTTTACAATTATGGACCTACTTACTTGACGTGTGCATTCGAACTAGTAACTCCGTAGTCCAGTGGCTAAGACTCTTGACTCACATTCCGGAGGTCGCGGGTTCGAACCCGGCATGCGCAAATAAATTTTATTTGATTAATTTGTGTTATTTCACAATTAATTCATTTAAAATAATATATAATATATTTGCGGCATGTTCCAGAGTGGAAGATACTATTAGTATCGCCCTGGTGTAAGACCACCATTCAGAATTGAAACGTTGCTTGAAAATGGCTTTAGCCGTGTTTAGTGACCAGATCTGAATAGCCAGGTACTTCCCAACCTTCCTCTTCCCCACCTCCTTCCCCTCCCCACTACCTTCAGCCTCACAACATACCCCAATTGGGGATGCCATAGTCTCACTGGCTCCAGACGGGAGCAGTTGAGATTCTTGTGCGGTATTCACTGTAAAAAAAAAAAAAAAAGAACTATAGTTTATCAATTAGAAGAATTCTTAACAAAGATATTCATCTAAATTTCAATTAGCTTTGAAAAGTTTTAATCTAGAATATGACAACTAAAGCTAGCTGTCAGGTGCAAATTTTGTGACAAACGAAATGGCGGATCTCGGCAAAATAATTGCAAATATTGTAAAAGGTTAGTACTACGTATTCTTATGATATATTATCTTATTAAAAACCTTGTATTTTATTTAGACAACGTGTAGAAATCAAAAATATCCAATGTTGACTTGAAAAAGTAAAATTTAGGGTAATCTTACAGGAATTAACACGCAGGATTCGCACATTTTTAAAGTTTACGATTTTATAATATTTTTTTTATAATTCCTACAAATATGTGATAATCAACAAAAGATAGGTTAATTTATTAACTATATAGAACTATAATCAGTTTGCATGTCTTCATATTAAAATTCGGAGATATGATTTTTTCAATGTCGGCGGAAAAAATTCAAAATGTACTCGAAAATGTCACGAGCAATCGAGGGCAAAAGTTATAAAACGCGCTGTCGTTCCAGTGGGGACGGGTTGTTTCACACATTTTGAACAACTGATCAAATTTCGGAGCTAAAATTCAAAAGTGAAAGTGAGAAAGTTCTGTTATTGTTTCATCGTGGGCCGGTTGTTTCACAGCTGAACGCCGAATTAACGAAGTAAGAAAAACATGAAATAGTACGAACGAAAATGGTAGAAGAAATAGCTGAGGAAGTGAACTAAATTTACCAAAGTTTAATTCTACCTTTAGGCAAAGAAGGTCGAAATTTTTAGCAGTAAAGGTACTCCCACATAATATCAAACAAATTAAAACAAAAAAATAACTATAATAAGGACATTAAATCATGGCTTATGCAACTATCGAAAAAAGAACTTAATAGTATGTTAAAAACGTCGTCATTGAAGTTTCTGAAAAAACCTTGAAGCCCAAACCATTAAGTCGCTGAAAACCTATCCAAAACTCTCTCAGCAAACGATCTTCTAGTGAGAAGGGGCTACGAAAATAATCTAATTTATACAAATACTAGCTGGTTCCCGGTATGCGTTGCTGTTCCATTTAATAAAGAAATTATTTCTCCCTGCGGGTCCTTTTCCATTCATCCTGTTCCCCTTCCCCTCCGCCACCTCCACCTTCCCTCTCCCTACTCCACTCCCCCCCTTCCCCCTTCCCTCGAACCCCCCTCCCGAGTTCCCCTCCTCCCTCCCGGGTTCCCCCCCCCCTTTCCCGCATCTATACATTCATTTTTCTAACAGCTTTCACGACATCTATTGCAATTTTTTTCATGTAAGTTTTGTAATGCCAGAGCTCACCAGTAGTTTTATATAAACCTTGTCCTGACAATAACAAACACAAAAAAAAAAATATCCATTTTGGTGCAGTCTTTCGAAAGTTATGCGCGTACATACATTTCGGTGATTGATTTTTATTTATTATTTATTATTTATGTAGAAGATAGAAGATATGTAGATATATAGATTTAATATGTATCTTCTATTAAGTAAAAATTTAAATGTAGTAATTAAATAAATTAAAAAAAAAAAACATAATTCTGGTAATTTCATGGGTATGTATGAGCTTGAATTAATCAAGTGTGTGTCATGACTGAGATGTTTGGAGGACAATCCTCTTTTTCTACCCCTACGGAAAAACAGCGTGATAGTTAATTAGTTTTACATGAAGACCATTGAAACGGTACGCTGAGCTGAGTTTTTTTGGTCCCATTTTCAAAGCGATCCCTTCTCATCCACTCATGGTGCTGGTAAATCCAACCCTGTTGGTTAGAGATAGTGAGTTTGAAATTAAAATATCTACGTCTACATTCAGGTGCCTGTGGGATGGAACGTGTGTCCTTTCACTGTCTAGCTGTAACATTGCTGGGCGTGGCACCGTAACATAATATAATACGTTAACCTACCTCCTCGCTATGCTGATCTCTCGGCTTTGTAATTGGATTTTGCACGGACAGGCCAACTAAACGTGGCGTGAATTTTATTATTAATTTTACGATAGCAATATTAACGTGATTTATTATTTGTTTGTTATTGCTTCGTGCAGATATTCAGCCGTACCACGTTAGAGGTGTTAACTTGTCCATAAGAATAACACAAATGATTTGAAAGTGGCAATGCTAGAATTAGCCCATGATAAAATTGGTATTGCCTAGAGATATTCGTATATATTATTTGAGTTTCCTTAAAACACAACATGGAAAAAGTATAGCGCCAAAGTGTGTGTGTACCTATTAGAGCGGCTAAAGGCGCGGTATAGCCACTCAATAAGAAGAAATGGAGAGATATGTAAGAGAGAAAGTTCGCTAATATTAAAAACGATAATATTTAAGCGAAAATTGTGAAAATGTTTACTGAAACACGACTCGTTTGAAATGGAGAAAAAATCTCGTAGGGATTTTCTAAAATAGCATTTAAGTCTCCTGCTGCCAACTGGGGCCGAAGGTAGACCCCAAAATTACTATCCTTCTTATAACTACCTAAATATACATTAAAAATATTTTTAGTATTTTAGGTATTCCTGCGCAATGGATTAATAAATAATGTGCCGTTTAATAAAAAATGTGAAAAAATCGTTCATCGCACGAAAAAATATTTTGTCAAATATAGGTAATATTCCCTGCCCAATAAATTGACAAATAAAATAAAATAAAATGGGATTTCTGTGGTTTAAATGCCCGTAAGAAAGAAAAATGCATGGGGTTATCTGCCGACTCACATGGTTACGGGCGTTATGTTTGGCATCTTGGCCTGTCGAGAGTTTTAAAGAAATACTGAGGATTTTTGAAGTAAAACTTTTTTACGCACGCTTGACTTGGGGAGTAAGCTGGTGAATGCGTGACGAGAGCGTTATGAAAAGTGTGGTCGGAAGAGGCGAACGGACGGAAGTTGAGAGGGAGATATAAGTTAGTGAAGTTTTACTTCAGTCGTATGGTTTAAAGCACACTTGTTTTTTTTATACATATAACTTGTAAAATAACTGAAAAAACATGTTTTTAATAATTTTCGAAGCGTAAATTGGGAATTTTTCTACCGAGGAAATTTCATATAATTGCGGTTTCAGCATGGGGAATGTTATCTTCAAGAATAACATATATTTTTTTAAGATCTTTTAAACTAAAGCATTTAAGGAAAATATGATATGAATCAGCTATAATCCTTAGCTATGGGCCGAGGTTTTAGTGTCAAAACATGTAGCAAATAAAATTAAATAAAGAATTACAAGAATAGCAACATTTCGGTTCTGAAAGTTGTGGTTTTTCCGGAGCGATATTGAGAATATTTATCACTATGTTTAATGCTTTAAAATTGTTATATCCATTGTTTCTATTGTATTAAAGACGCGACGGTATTGAAATAACGTGGCGAATGGAAATAATACGTTTTTCATAACTTAATTTCTGAATTATTATTTTTAATTGTAAAACTAACGTTTTTAAGACAAGATTTTTTATGCATAGCACAAAGGGTAACAATTATTATAAGCAATAATTATCAGCCTGAAACACTCATCCACATTGAAAAATCTTCCGAGAAAAGATACATGACGCCAACGGGACTTGAACCCGTGTCCTCTCGATTGCCGGTCGAATGCTCTGACCACTGAGAGGACACGGGTTCAAGTCCCGTTGGCGTCATGTATCTTTTCTCGGAAGATTTTTCAATGTGGATGAGTGTTTCAGGCTGATAATTATTGCTTATAATAATTGTTACCCTTTGTGCTATGCATAAAAAATCTTGTCTTAAAAACGTTAGTTTTACAATTAAAAATAATAATTAATATTTGACAAGTTTCAGTATTTCCCCAATAAATGAAGACATAATTTGTCTCGACGCCACCTAGCGAGGGATTTAACACTAACAATGTTTCTCTTGCAAAAATAAAGTTGGTTGTTTTCAGGTGGAAAAAAAAAGAAAAAAAAATATAATAAGCAGTAATTGTTGAATGAAACACTAGCATATATTGAATCATTTGGCGGGTACGAGATAAGCCGCCATAGCTCAGTGGTCAGAGCATTCGACCGGCAATCGAGAGGACACGGGTTCAAGTCCCGTTGGCGTCATGTATCTTTTCTCGGAAGATTTTTCAATGTGGATGAGTGTTTCAGGCTGATAATTATTGCTTATAATAATTGTTAATTTCTGAACAATAATTGTTAATTCGTGTCACATAAAATTATTATACATGCTTTTTATTTTTATTTTAATCTTGAAATGTATAATTGCATACATATAGCATGTAATATGGCAGACTGGAGTTGTACCACCCACCCAGTCCTGGTGGATTGAACACATAAAATAATAAAATATATAAAACAAATTTAAATAATATTTTATTTCAGTACGTAAAACAGGCACAATGCCCTAAAATTTACACACATTGTTTAAATACATAGTAATAACTAATAACATAAGCAAAATAATTACAAAAATAGTAATAAAAGTAATGAGATTAAAAGAATTTGGCATTTTCAGACCATAAAAATATTACTATTTGTTATTTCGGCTACTGGTATTATACCTAGGTCTTTCATTCAAAATTTAAGCCTATTAGATTTGTCAAAGAATTTATATATAAAAATGCAAAAATCAGTAGGATTACAAAAGATTTTTTAAATATTTATGTTGAGGGATCAGTAGGATTTATAGGTTCAATTAGGAATTCCACAGAGCCGAACCCTCTGATATGAAAATATGGAGTCGGTGAATTATTTTCTCATTTGGTCTCTGGTAGGTTGACATGTTGTTCTTGTATTGTTTTGTATTTATAATACTTATAAAGTGCAATTGCATAGCGTGGGTTGACTAGATGATAATTTGGGGAAGTGTGTGAAAGGGTTTAGTTTTTCCTGTGGGGAAAATTTAACCTGGACATTTAAATCTGGTGCGTATAAAAAATTAAATATCTAAAACTCAATGACGACAAACTAAAATGGGTAAAAGGTAGAATTAATTTGACGGCCTCCGTGGTCGAGGGATAAGGCTCTCGATTCGCAAACCGAAGGTCGCGGAATCGAATCCCGGCGTGCGCAAATAAATTTTATTTGATTAATTACTGTATGTATAGTATATATAGTACCTGTGTGTGATAAAAACAATAAATACCTATTTGATTTTAAAAAATAATTACATTTATAGAGCTTTTGGTTTCTTAAAATAGGTAATCTGATTAGCTGACCATATATGTAATAACACTTGTACACTTTAAAATATTTTCGATTTTTTTAAATATTATTTAGTTAAGCTTTTTTACAAATTTCTCTAAAAAGACCCTCCACACAGTATCCCCAAAGATGACATAGGCCCTATCTAGAGATAGAGATTTTTTACCTCAGGGCCTGATCACGGATAGTCTGAATTCTCGACAAATCAGTTCCAATTTTGTAAATGGCAATCAAAATAGTTGTGTTACAAATATTATATTAAATGAAGATACCTACTTTATCGCTTGTCTGAATTCTCTGAGCGAACACTTACAATTTTCAAAATGACACTTAAATTCAAAGCAAAAATTCTACAGTTCAATAAACCGGAGTTACAGAAAAACATAGTCACAACCGACAATAATATTTTTAATTATAAAATAGTTAGTACTTATACACTATTTTATTTGCTATTTGTAATAAATAAATAAATTACACTTCTAACATGAATTCATTTCTTTTTATCTTTCTATATTGTTCTCCAAAAGTTCTGTAAATCAAAATTCTAGTCAAAAAAAGCGCATGTCCCGGTTGCGTATTTACAAAACCTATACCGATTCAATCGCGGTAACGACAATTTACATTTTAAAAATACCTCTATATTGGTTATTTTTTGTCACATTGTAAAAACAAAAATTGTTCTATAATCTAGATAAAATAATCTTTCTTATGTGTATATTAGAAATTCATAATTTTGTTTCTAAATATTTAAATTTTAATATTATTCCCATATATTGTAAATACACCTCTATATTGATAATTTTTTATCACCTTGCAAAAACAAAAATTGTTCTAAAATCTAGATAAAGTAATCTTTCCAATGTGTATATTAGAAATTAATAATTTTAATTATAAATATTTAAATTTTGATATTGAAAATTTAAAGCGACTGAAACGCGGTAGGGATTGTAAATACGCGTCCCGGTTAGACGAAGGTTTCTGGTAGCGACAATAATTTTTTTCTGTGCCTTGTTCTCTTTCACATTTTCGTTTAGATTATTAATTTTATCTTCTTATTTAATCAAAATTCTAATTTTTATACGATTACCCTTTTCTTATTGTGTCTTCCAAATAAGATGTATGGTCTCCATTCTTTTAAACAGTGCAAATTCAACTTCCTGAAAATAATTTATATTCAGTCACAATCCCACTTAATTTCAGACAGAATTACCAACAATCGTGCAGTTAGAGGGCACAGGGGGCCGCCGTAAGCACGCGGAGTATGCACAGCGGACCATCTCGCTAACAAGTGTATCCATTGATCCATTGTATTATTAGCAATAGCTGCTTTCATCGGCTAAGTGACGGAGTCGGCCTCTTGTAATAAGGCTTAACACTTGCAAACACGGTCAAATAACCCACAAGTTTTCTTAAAAACACAAATAAATTGTCACATCACTATTATGATGTCTTCCACATCACTAGTTGTTATCTTGTACGTCAAAGTCGTGATTACTAAAGTCTTATTGCAAATCAGTAAAAAGTAGGTTTTTTTACGTTTGCTCCACACAGGGCCTGTGTCATCTTAGAGGAGGCTGTCTGAAGGGTTGTTTAAGGAAAGGAAGGAGAGGAAGTTCTGAAAAGGAAATTTTTATGAGAGATTGGTAGGAACCTGGCGATCAGTGTGTCCAGAAGTAATGAATGTATGAAACCATCCCTCCAACTGTAGTGCAAGGCGATTTAAATTGTCACATCACTATTATGATGTCTTGCACATCACTAGTTGTTATCTATGGTCTCTATCTAATATGCCGCCAAAGTCGTGATTATTAAAGTCTTATGTTGTAAATCAGTAAAAGGTATTTTTTACGTTAGCTCCACACACGGCCTATGTCATCTTAGAGGAGGCTGTCTGAAGGGTTGTTTAAGGAAAGGAAAGAGAGGAAGTTCTGAAAAGGAAATATTTTTTTTCTCAGCTACTCCCGTGTGGAGCCAGTGAGACTATGGCATCCCCAATTGGGGTATGTTGTGAGGCTGAAGGTAGTGGGGAGGAGGAAGAGATAGGGAAGAGGAAGGTGGAGAAGTACCTGGATATTCAGATCTGGTCACCAAACATGGCTAATGCCATTTCAAGCAACGTTTCAATTCTTCTGAGTGGTGGTCTTACACCAGGGCGATACTGAGAGTATCTTCCACTCTGGAACGTGCCGCAAATATACTATGTATTATTTTAAATGAATAATTTGTGAAATAACACAAATAATCAAATAAAATTTATTTGCCACGCCGGGATTCGATCCCGCGACCTTCGGTCTGCGAGTCAAGAGCCTTACCGCTGGACTACGCCGGCCATGAAACTATCCCTCCAACTGCAGTGCAAGGCTATTGGCCGAGAGATTTTGGCTGTTCCCTCAACCATTGAAAGTTTACTTGTTTCCAATACATCTACTCTAAATAACAAACTTAATATAAATGTATTGAAATTTGTGCTTTTGGGTGGTCGTGGTGGTTAAGTAAGTATGAAGTTTTGTATCAATCGATCACTTCGATTCACCGTTGTTCTTAGAGGTTAGTTTTTGCATTTTCTTTTTTAATTAATTTTAATTAATTTTTTTAAATTAATTATTCAGTGCCGGCAACCCGGGCGTTTATTTATTATTAGTAATGTACAACATGATTTTTTTTCCTTACCCTCCTCACTAGACGTCTGTTCTGAGGCTGGTAACTAACAATTTCTAATTACATAAAAACAAGTAAGTGGTAAAAAAAAAAGAAAAAAAAGAAACATATATATTATAGTAAAAATAATAATAATAAAATAAGAGGAAAATCAGAATTTAAAAACAGAGTAGAAAATAGAAAATATATAATATTAGATATTAAGAATATTACTTATCTCTCTTCTTTCCTTGACATTCAACCAGTTTAAAAATCTTTTGAAAACCCAGTTCAAATTATTAGATGCGACGTAGGTCTTTGTTTGGGCTACAAACTTATTGAATATATATGGTGCCAAGTAAGATTCATGTTTTTTTGCAAAATTTGATTTGAAAAAAAAAACATGAATCTTATTTTATTTTTTATTTGTTATTTTTTTGAAAAATTGAATACCGCAAAAGAAACCCAACAGCTCCCAGCCGTCTGGCACCAGGGAGACTATGGCATCTCCAATTTGGGTATGTTGTCTGGGTGAAGGCAGTGGGGATGGGAAGTGGACAAGGAATAGGATGGTGAGGAAGTGCCTGGTTATTCAGGTCTTGTCACCAAACTCGGCCGAAGCCATTTCAAATTTCAAGTAAGGTTTCGAATCTGAATCGTGATACCAGGGCGAAACTGGAATATTGTTGTTTAGACAGAGTATCTACCACTGTGGAACTTGTAGCAAATGTAATATATGGAATTATTTTGAATTAAAACATTTGAGATAACGCAAAAACAATAAACCTCCGAAAAGTCGTCATAAAGATCTGAGCATCAAGATCAAGAAGAGAATCAATCACATCAAGAAAAGCATCAATAACATGAAGATGAGGAAATGAAGAAACGCGAAGAGGAGGCCAATAAACATGAAGATGAGAAAATCATAAAAAATATAATACCATCAAAGAAAAACCTACAGTTCGCCTCGGAACAGGAATCTCTAGTGAGGAGGACTGTGATTATTCTACTATTATACTCGAATCCAGATCCTCTTGTCTTATCTGGGTTCGTGTCCCAGTTGCGTCTTTTACTACTTTCATAGAGAGTTGATAATATTAATGTTTGGTAAATTCGTTAAAGTAATGAAAAACCACCTCAGGGGTTTGCTAAGGCAATTGCAAGTATTGTGATTGAAATTCCGTGCATACAGAGATGCGTAGAGTATGTTATTGTAGATTAAAATAATTATTTGGTGAAAATAGGACTCGCGATGAAAGGGTTGGCGGCAGTCGAGAGCATCGCTTCCTTATCGAGAGAACAACGCTACCATTATCGGATGGGTGCTTTGCTGAGGCCAAAGGCTCGGGGATTGAAAGCTCTATCGACAAGTGACCAAATAGACGCGGGGACACCTATTGCAGCCTACAGCCTACATCTAGAGTGGCAGGGGAAGGCAACCTAACTAACGAACAATCAACCCGAACTTAGAATAAGAAAAGCTAGTAAGGGATTCGCGAGCTCTTACTTAATCATCAAGCGTACTAATATTAGAATTGGGTAGAGCGGTGATTGGTTAAAAAAGAGTTTCGTAGCTTGAAGTCCACATTTCACCGGGAGATTTGAATTTGCAATATAAATTGTGTCAGGCGACTCTGAAAGTCTGAATGCGTGTAAAAATGATATATTTGTAATACGTTTGTAATTACACTAATTATTTAATAAGATTAAGATGAAGTTATACGTGAAATCCTATTTAGATACTATTTAGATTAATCTTTACGACGAATCGGCTTACAGTATGAAAATCAAAAAATATGCTACGGATAAATCGAAGCTTTTACTAGCTTTTCTATGTATTGGAATTACAATAAAATTATTATTTACGTAACAAAAAATATAAGCGTAAATACGCCTTTATGGCTAATACTATTTTTGAGGTTTTCCATGTTCTAACTTTTTTTCGTTCTTATAAAATTATGCACAAAATAAATCAAAACCACTTTTTCGCTTACTTGCTTCGTGCAAATAAGACACGATGAGATGAGATTCGAAATATTTCTAGCGTTTATATTCCTCTTAAGTGATTTTCACAGCCAAATGTATTATCATGATTTATGTTTGAAATCACGCTAACAATAATGATTTTTTTTTATATGAATACCGCAAAAGAGTCCCAACTGCTCCCGTCTGGAGCTAGTGAGACTCTCTCTCTCTGGTTTCAATCCTGGGATTGGTTTGCAGCAATTTCATCTATTCGTTTCTTCCACTCTTCCCTGTCTTGTGCGGCTCTTTTGAATTCTGCATATGATGAGCAGCGCACGTCCACCAGCAGGTCCTCCAGGTACTCTCGGCGTGGGCGTCCCCTAGCGTTTGTCCCCTCGGTCATACCCTCCATTATGGCATGCAAGAGGCCTTCTTGTCTTATTGCATGGCCGATCCATGTTGCGCGCCTTTCGGACAAGGTCCTGAGCAGGTGCCTTCCTCCTTCGATTCTTTGGAGAACCTCCTCATTTGTGATGTGGTCTCTCCAGGAAATTCCTAGTAGTCTTCTATAGGACCACATCTCAAAAGCCTCTAGTCTCCGTTTATCTCTTTCGGATATGCACCATGTTTCACAGCCGTACATCAAGATACTCCATACATAGGTCTTGATGAGGAGTATTCTCAGTTTCAGGTCTGTATTATTTGATTCTATTATTTTCGACCTTTTATTGAATGCAAGCCTAGCCTGGTGTATACGGCTGTCGACCTCGCTCTTAGACCGACCGTCCCATGTTATTTTGCTCCCGAGGTAGACAAACTCCTTGGTGGAGACTATGGCATCCCTAATTGGGGTATTTTGTGAGGCTGAAGGTATTGGGGCGAGGAAGGAGATAGGGGAGAGGAAGGTGGGGAAGTAAAATCTGGTCACCAAACACGGCTAAAGCCATTTCAAACAACATTTTAATTCTGAATGGTGGTCTGACACCAGGGCGATACTTAGAGTATCTTCCACTCTGGAACGTGCCACAAATATACTATATATTATTTTAAATGAATAAATTGTGAAATAACACAAATTAATCAAATAAATTATATTTGCCACGCCGGGATTTGATCCCGCGACCTTCGGAACGCCAGTCAAAAGCCTTACCGCTGAACTACGCCGGCCGTATTTAAACTAATGTTTGGAATAAATAGAAAATATCCCAGGAAAATTATTTGCTGTCTTATTTCTACACTAAAAATGTAGGATCGAGATTATCGGTTTCGTCAAAAAAAGTATTTGTTGAAAGTGGATATTTTGTGTATATAAGAAAATGAATTCGAATAATCTATTAATTATTCATTAAAAAATTGAATGCGTATGAAAAAAGATACATTGAAATTTGGCGAGAGAACTTAAAAAGCTTGACTGATATTAGTGAATTTACAGAAATATAAAACACACGTTACACGAAAGCGAGTATCACAGGTAATAAATATTTTTCATTGAAAGGTTATGTTTTTATTTGTCGATAAGCAAAAAGATGTAGAGTCGAAACATTCTGCGCCCCTGCCAAATATTTCTCGTCGTACTTAAAGGCAATATCCTTTCTGATCCTACCCTCATACAGCCGCCCATCTCTCTACCTTTATAAGGCACCGTCCATTCCCTTGGTAAATTAGTATAAACAATTGTAGAACAGAGACTAGTTTTCACAGCATTTTACCTTACAGCTCCGCGCATAGCCGACCTCGCCGTACAACCAAGGCAAACGCAGACCGCGCGATGCATGGGAATCTCGCTGCTTTTGTATGGATTCTAGGGGAATTTATAGCAAGCAGTCCATTCATGCCATTAATTGGATTAATTTTAATTAGATCTCTCTAATCCACGCATAATTATTAATACTGACGAAGTAGACAGACAAACGTAATTTCATAAAGTTCATGCATACGTTCTAATAGGAAATTAATAGAAATTGGTAAAATATGATTTTTTTAAATAAATTATATTAGTACTAACACGGACGGATTTGTGAAGATAAAAATCGGTATAAATAAAACAAAATATTTGCCTCAGGATCTTTGCTTTTCAAAAGACGAAATTTACCTACCGAATGTTAGAAAACTTTAAAATATGACATCGATCCAATGATATTATACAAATATATGTCACGTTAATTTCATACAATCGAACAAAAATAGTAGCACAGCCTATAAAAAAGACAGCCTTTTTTCATTTTTGTAACTTTGATTTCTCAATTTTTTTAAATTTATAATTTTTTTTTAAAAGAAAGACAAACATTCCCGTGTTTCGAATAAACTAACAATGTTTGAAAATCTCCTACTACCACCACAGAAAGCCGAAAATGTTGCTTGTGTAGTGATGGAGGACTTAGCCAGTCAAGGAATCTAACACGCGACTCCCGGGTGGGACCCAAGCGCTGTGCCCACTCAACCACTGACCAGCTGTACATTTAGAAAATTTCAGGTTAAATTTTAGATTTTAATATAAATCTTGGTTTTTTCTCTTTTTAACACCGTTTAGATAATATTTCTTACCTATAGTAAGGGAGACAACGATTTCTAAGAGACCTATGTTATGTGAGTTGTTCCGAAAAGCGAACAAATTAGTCGAAGGTGTTAAAGGTACGCATAGAATATTTACTTTAAATATAGGGTGTTAAGACGTACATTAACCGGTTCTTGACATGCTTTAACCAGTGATTCCTGACATTATTTAAAATAAATATAAAATTTTGTGGGCAGGTGACTTCTTAGATGTCTTTTTTAAAAAGTTTTTCTTCAAAATCAAGCAAATGTCACTGGCCACTCAGCCGAGTCACCAATAAACCCTTCACCCCGACCCAGAATTAAAAAAAAAAAACATAAATCACTGAAAAAAAAACACAACAAACTAAACAATATGTGCGTTAGGCGGGCGTGTTGAAAATTGACGCAGTAGGTATTAACGCTTTGTTACTACCTACTGAAACTCGATGAAACGAAAAAGCAACACAAAAAAGACATGAAATAGAATAATTGGTCTCATACGTTTTAAAATTTTCACGGCCAAAAGTATTTTTGTTTTTGGGGTGTTATGTCGTGTTGCGCTACCTCCTTCTTTAGCCAACATTTCGGACAGCGTTGCAGTGTCCATCATCAGGGCAGATCCGGTAGATGTGTGATCTACCGGACACATGTGATTTTGATCTACGTGTGATCTATCGACACCCTGATGATGGACACGAAATATATCGAAAAAATAGAAATATATATAAAAATATCGAAAATTGGTCTCATCTTTGTGCGGTGCTATTTTAGTTTTCTAAAGGTTTCACTTCAACCGCGTGTGAACTGCACACATGTTTTTGTTATTATTTAAAGAGCTCTTTACGAAACTAAAAGCAAGAACCCTTACGTATCTCATTGTTTATTTTGTTATCAATCGAATACAATTTATTTTAGTAAGCTGCGAATATTTTTTTAGGAACCACGGGCGGCGACGCGCGTTTAACGGGAACATTGTTTTATGGCCGACAGGCACTTCCTGCTCTTATGGTTTATTATAACGCATCAATGCCAAGTTACATTGTACACGAGATGATAATGATCATTGCATGAAATGCAAATATATACTTGAAGAGGATTACATTGTAATCATTACATCCTTATTACGGACAGGATATGGAGGGGAAAACACTTCAGAAATATTAACTAAGTAGAAGAACCAAAATTATGTTATGATGTTCATTGTTAGTAAAAAAGATTGTGGAAGAGTTTACAAATTATCTAATAAATTCATATTATTACATTTTAATATGTAAATTAAATCCTTAGAACGAGAGATTCCAGCGAGAATATCATTGTCTCTATTTGTTGTAACTTTATGAAAAAACGAAGATAATGAAACAATTGTTAATCACTGGAGCGACAGTGCAATTTAAATCTTTTTTCTCCGATTGCTCGAATTTTTTTGGTAATGATTTTGAAAATTTTTGGCCACATAAAAAAAACCATATCTCCGAAATTTTATATGAAGACAAACAAACTAATTAATGTTCTATATATCCCATGAATTCGCCTATCTTTCGTCGATTATCACATATTCGTAGGATTTATAAAAAAATATTATAAAATCGTAAACTTCCACTTAATTACTTACAAATAAGGGAAAATTTGCTAAAATTGGCAGTAAAGTAATCTGAAGTATTTTAAATAGTGCCATATTGTGGCAAAAGGCGCTCCAGTGGTTATTACATAACATCAATATATCTACACAGGGAATACATATTAGCTTGTGTCGTTCTCGGAAGGGAGAAAAAAATTGCCTTGTTTTTAAAAGCCCAGTTTTTTTTTTTTTTTTTTTTTTTTTTTTTTTTTTTTTTATTTATTTATTTATTTTTTTTTTTTTACAGTGAATACCGCACAAGAATCTCAACTGCTCCCGTCTGGAGCCAGTGAGACTATGGAATCCCCAATTGGGGTATGTTGTGAGGCTGAAGGTAGCGGGGAGGGGAAGGAGGTGGGGAAGAGACAGGTTGGGAAGTACCTGGCTATTCAGATCTGGTCACTAAACACGGCTAAAGCCATTTTCAAGCAACGTTTCAATTCTGAATGGTGGTCTTACACCAGGGCGATACTAATAGTATCTTCCACTCTGGAACATGCCGCAAATATACTATATATTATTTTAAATGAATTAATTGTGAAATAACACAAATTAATCAAATAAAATTTATTTGCGCATGCCGGGTTTGAACCCGCGACCTCCGGAATGTGAGTCAAGAGTCTTAGCCACTGGACTACGGAGGTCGTCCAGTGTCTCAAAAAAAAGAAAAATAAATGAAATTGATGTACGAGTATACTATTAACTCACTAAAATGGCCAGAACTTTTGAAAAAAATATATATTTCGTGATTTGGATAAAAAATTAAATAAATTTTCAATATTTTATATTTTGTAGCAAATACTGTTTTTATTCCATAACAGCAGTAAAAATAACCCAAAAAAATTTTTTTTAAACATATATGTGATGTGTTTGTTAAAAATATAAAAGAAAAAACCGGGACACCGGGGCACGCGGCCTGAAAACGGGACTGTCCCGGTGAAAACGGGACGTCTGGTCACCTTATAACTATTTGTTTTTGTAATATTATGTTCATTTAGGTGTTCTTTGCATTAAATAAATAATAATATGCGAAATCCCAGCTGGACGTGAAATCCAAAATAAATTAAAATAAATATATTCCGTGATTTTTAGTGATAGTTGATTTTTCTGTCTGTTTTCAGTTCACAATAGACCTATTAAGGATCTATGCAGCTATGGTCTATCCATTAGACGAGATAAACAGGACAAATCGCAATGTTGATTATTCCTTACTTCTTTTTTTTTCATACGCAACCACAAAAAAGTAAGCGTTAATTTATAAAAGCAGTTTTCTTTTACATACATTGCAAGTTTACAGAGTAATATTAACCATCCGGGTTGAGCCCCTCAGGGAACTTTTATCATACGTCAATTAACGGATTACATTCAACAATGTCCCTAATACGGACACACGTACCTATATTAACTACAGCATGACTGAAAAGTATTTCAATGGTGCATATATTTTATAAATAACAACAAAAATTATTTCAGAATTTATGTCGAAATCAGATATTTCTTGTTATACTTAAAATTTATTCAATAACGAATTCTCGATCACAGTGATAATCATTTCGACATCACTATATTTTGTTTTTAAAAAATACAACAATCAAAAGGCAAATCAGACGTTAAAAAAGAAATGAATTTTGTTAAGAGTGAAAAATCTTTCTCTGATGATAGGGATAATCATTCTGATGCATTGCCCATTCTTGAAACGCTTTAGCTGTGCTAGATCTAAAGGGTGGTTCTTTGTCTTTTGCGATAGGGTAACGCGAGTTAAATCATTGCTAAATACGGACTTAAATACTGCATTTGTGACACGACACCAACTCCAGCTGGACTCTCTCGGTGGGATGTAAAAAAAAATGTTACCCTGACACCGGAGATGACTGCAGGTTTTGCAGCATTATCCTCGTTAAGAGTCAGTCGCGGGAAAATTTGCGAATCGAATGTTATCACTTATCACGTTCAAAAATAAAAATAAAAATTGATTTCTGAACACCTGTTAGGATTATACGTATGGAAGTAGTTTTAATTACTAATCAATAGTAATTCGTGTTTTTATATGGGTAAAAAAAAAAACATTTAACACACAAGGCAGAAATTTGACAGCCGATAACGCACCGCAAAGTCGATATTCGACGGATTTTTCCTTTTTGTCTCCTAACGCTGACTTAACGCAAAAGATAACACAAAAGACACAGAATCACCATTTTGAACAGTTACGTATTAAAAAGTCATCTCCCTTTCGCCGTAATTATCGTAAAGCTTATATATTCATTTACTATTTTTATTATTAATTTTTTAAACTTTATGAGTAAAATCTCAAATTATAATATTTAATTAAATGAAGACAATATTAGCGAAACTCAATCGAAATCTGGAGACAGAAAATCAGAAAAGATATTGGCTCCGCTGGGAGCGGAGCCAATATCTTTTCTGATTTTCTGTCTCCAGATTTCGATTGAGTTTCGCTAATATTGTCTTCATTTAATTAAAAATTATTTACTATTTTGCTTCCAGTAGTTGATCTGTAAAACTGAAAAAATCTCTAACAGCGTTAAAAACAGTATTGTCAGATACCACCAATCATAATAATCACTATTCACCTGGTAGTTGTTACCGACGATGCCAAACGACCTTTGACAAAGGGAACTCAGGTTGATGACGTCACACAGCATCACCCACTCCCCACAAACAACAGTCGATCATCATCTCCGTGGGGGGAACAAATAATTGTAATAATCCCTGAGAACAACTGAACCAAATTGACCGGCGTAACAATTCAGGACTATTGTAGAGATTGGGGTATTGTAATACTCAGCTAAGTGAGGGCTTGGAATTTTCTATGAATCGGCCGATATAATGGGTATATTAAGATATTTATTTTTCTTGCGGCTAGTTTTGATTGAATCGTACATAAACTCATATGTTCCCATTCATTATGGTTACTTAAAAAAAAGGAAACAGAACTTCCTTTCTTTCCTTTTTAGGAAAGGAAGAAGAAGAAGTTCTGGGAAGGAAAAGGGTATTAGGAGTAGTCTTGATGTATGGATGTGAGACATGGACCTTGAAAGTAAATACCATGAATAGGTTAGAGGCTTTTGAAATTTGGCTTCACCGGAGAATGCTCAAGGTCACCAACATAGAAATCCTCAAGCGGGCTAGAGCAGATGGAGAACTGCTTACTACTTAATAAAAGTCTGGAAAATTTCATATCTGGATCACATACTTCGATGGAAGAAGTATCACTTGCTCCAATTAATATTGAAAGGCAAGATAGAGAGTCGCCGAGGGCCTGGTGGGAGACAAATGTCTTGGCTACGAAAGTGGACCGGCATTAGAAGTGTGGAGGAGCCATTCCGGGCAGCGCAAGATAGAGAGACATTTTCCAGAGTGATCGCCAACGTCGGGGGACCTGATAGGGCACACCAAGAAGATTAGGAGTGAATATGAATGTTCCGAGAATATTCTTGCTGTAGAAGTCAAAAGCTTATGTCGATCTGGCCTGCCACGCAATTGGGGGGCAGACGCATCCACCGCCAAGACCTGGAAAAATCTCATCAAACTAACCCGGGCACCCCTGCAAAATCACCGAACTTAGCAAACCACTTGGAGTGTCCTATGGCAGAGGAGTTGATTATCCAATAAATGGTTCCCGTTTGTTACGGTGTTATCAATGGAATTTCTATTTCAAATCTAGATTGCGAGCGGATTACTTCATCAGAGCAACGTACAGCTAATTACGAAGCATGTTTAACGATTCCAATAAATTAAAGGGGTATGCACATTTCTCTGTAGGAATCAACAATGTTATAATCCACACCAACCTGTTTCCCAGCCCAGTTAACTATCATTAAGATCATAGAGTTTTCAAGAAAACGCTCTGTGCCTCTGTGTCTCTAATACTAATGTCAGTTTGTATTGCCTCTAGCCAATTAGCCCATTGCGATTAGCAGAGAAAGTGTCACAGAAGTTTTTTGTTCTTACAACCGGTAAGTAGGTGTGGAAATAATTAAATGTATCTTATGTCTAATGCCTGGTAGGCAAATACTTGGTAAAGTGCTATATTATTATTTCATTAACTGGGAAAAGAAATTCTGTCAATGAAAGCTAGTTTTTTTATGTTAGCTTCACAAAGGAGGCCCTGAGGAAAATAATTTCTCTCGGGGCCTATATGATCTTTGGGGATGCTCTTTTTAAGTGAATACTCATATAAGAGTCCCAGCTGCTTACAACTGGAGCTAGTGAGACTATGGCATCCCCAATCGGGGTATGTTACGAGGCTGAAGATACTGGAGAGGGGAACTTGCCGCAAATATACTACATATTATTTTACATGAATTAATTGTGAAATAACACAAATTTATCAAATAAAATTTATTTCCTCACGCTGGGATTCGATCCCGACTGCGGTTAAGAAAACCCTTAGAAAAACATTAATTTCGTAGCAGAGATTGCAGAGAAGAGATACTCGAGCTGGTACATCATCAAGTAAACGAGCATGTTTTTACGAAAATTTACGACTTGCCAGATTTCTGTATTTTCGGAAAGATTTTTGTATACGAGTATTTCTTTCCGGTGATTAAGTCGGGCTACCGATGTTATGACAATTTTGTTATTGTAAAAATAATTTCGAGGTTTTGCTTCAAAGTTCATAAGTTTGGTGGACTTTGGTGGATTTGTAGATATATCACGGCAATGTTAACGACCAACACCTTGTCCGGTAAGACGGGAAAGAAAATTTTTCGGCAATTGGCAAGAACGGGCAATTTATCTTGCTCGTTTACCAGCACTTTCAGTATTTCTTTTGTGAAGGGAACAATCATTATTATTGCTGTGCCTTTGTCGAATGCCTTTAGAGTGTGATGCTACTACTGTATTTTACGACGAACCTCTCAGAGCATTCAAACTGGTGCGTACTAAATTAATTAATAATCTTCCATCAATTATATCGCCGTGCTGCAATCGTGTGAAATTAAAATACAAATTTATACTCTTGAAAGAAGATAGTCGCAGTTGTTAAATGACTTAACCCTAAAAACACTTTTATTTGAGTGAAATTATATTTTTTTTATATTACATATCTCAAATGGAATATTCACACTCAAATAATTGCAAACAAAATAATAAAAACCATGCACTTTTTCAGAACGATAAGAAACTTTCTCGACTTACAACCCTTAAAAATGATTTATTTTGCAGTCTGTCAATCTATTATTGAGTATGGTATCATTGCATGGGGAGGCGGTACCGCATCAGCACTAGACCCAATCATAAAGGTACATAAAACTATTATAAAATTGATTCTTAGACTACCTCTAATTACAGACTCGAATTTAATCTTCAATATTATGAATGTGTTTGACGTTCGGCAGATATATGCAAAAACAATCCTTACTCATCTATACACAAATATACATAAATACTATGAAAAAAGATTAAATACTCGCTGTACTCGAAACAATGACAAAGACTTACTACAAATCCCCAAAACGCATACTACTTTTGGTCAACGAAATTTCAGATACCTTGCAACATTCTTCCAGATAGAATAAAAAAATGTGATTCCCAAAAAAATTTCCAAAATAACATAAAAATTTGGATCAAAAATAATGATAGGGCCTTTACCGGTGCACTCACCAAATTCGAAATTATTAATGATTTGGTATTATACAGTGGAAATATACAAGCAATGTATTGGTTGCTTTTATTTAAAATTATTATTTATGTAACCAATCTATTATGTGATTACTTTTTTAATAAAAGTGTAGGTATGTTTATAAGTATTATAAATTGATTTAAAAATTACTGCCTCAACACAGGCAAGCCTAGTGAGGCAGATTACTGTAAAACCAAAATTTATAACTATTTTCTATTTTTCATTTATCTACTGTTCATATTTATATTTTTTTCTGTTGATATCTTTTGTACTTATGTAATTTTAAACCACTGTAAACATAACACTGAATATGTACTTTTTAGTTATAATCTTGCAAATTTCATTCAATAAAGATATATTATTATTATTATTATATTTTTACATAGAAGACCCTGAGGAAAAGAATCTCTCAGGGCCTATGCCTATGGAGATTGTTTTGTTTTCTAGTTAAGTTTCAAACAAATGATGGATTACAAATAGTGATAATCATTATCAACAAGTTTATTCATTTGGACCAAAGATGGCGCCAGTAATTTCAGATGTCGCTGTTGTATGATCATTTTTTGAACTTCCTCTTCCTCCCTTCTCAATATACAAAGGAATTTAACTATAAAAAGCCCACGCTGGCTAAAAATGAACACTTCTCTAACTAGACTTGCATAAACTTGTAATTTCAAAAACATAGCAATAAAACGATGGATTTAATTTCTCAAAGGGTGCTTTATTTAAAAAACAACACAACTACTTCTTCTTCTGTTAAGTCCTAACTTTTTTACAATGCTGTGTGGAGGGCGTTATTAGAGAAAGGACGGAGAGTTTGGGAAGAGGAGAGAGAGAGAAAGTTTTTATTTTTTAAATTATAAATATTGATTCTATCTTGGCCACCATTTTTGCATAACTGAACGCTTAAACAAAGACGGTTTGGACAAAATGTTTTATTGGTATGCCAAGTCCTCTTTTAGGGTATATTATTTAGTCGTTGGTTGTATGTCTGTCAGTCCAGTTAAACAACTTTATGGTTAGATATTCATAAAGATTATAGTTTTTTTTACTGATGGGTCCCAATTACCCTAAACCCTGTCTACACCTCTGTCAGGTTAACAACAGCTCAACGATTTGACGACAAATAATTACATTTATGAATAAACCTTCATCTTATCTTTTACGAGGAAAGCAGCCACACCAATGACGAGACCCTTCGCAGTAGGAAATGCTTTAATAATCTTGCTCGTAAGAGCTCTACTCTAAGGCTTGAGTCTTGAGTGCTTGCGAAAATAATTATTAAAGATGTTTTTTTATTACTATGAATGATGTGTGTAATTGGACGGAAACAGGAAGGTCAGTTTGAACAAAAAGAAGCTTGGAAGAACACCTTTGTTATTTTTTTTTATGAATACTCAGTATAAGAGTTGCAAATGTAATATTAGTTTTATTATCAAATTTAAAAAAGCCAATACTGATAAATGCCTTTTAATTTAAAATTTTTTAATTTGTCATCAATTCACGGGATGTATTATTTATTCTACATGCCTAATTACAAAACAAATGCAGCGAAATCGGTTCCTACACCTTTGAAAAGTACCGTTAAGTCATTAAAAGCTACGAATAAAACTCTGCCCTGATGAGGGACACTTTAGTGCGGTCCGAAACGGAGGAAGCATAACACGGCGTAATGTAATTTGAGAGGCGAGTATGGTTACCGCCGCCTTCGGTATCATTTATTGGATAACCAACATCCCTTTTTTATAGTAATACCTCACAAGAGTCTCAGCTGCTCCCATCTGGAGCCAGTGAGACCATGGCATCCCAAATTGGGGTATGTTGTGAGACATTACACTATCACACTATTCGAGAAATAGCGCCATCTACGAAAATGAAAGCTAGTAAGATTTTTAGAATATTAATTTAACCAAGAGAGTATCCATAGGGTTCATGATCGAAGAAATGAACCAAGTAAATAAACGGTTCCATGACAATTCAGAACCATCCAATTTAAACACCCTTTGAAAAGTCCATGACCTAACCTAAGGTACCCTATATAACCAATTTTTTTCATAACTTTTATTTACTTTTTAAAGGAGGTGGTGAAGTTGCATGAGTTAATAGGCTAAAGGTAGTGGGGAAGAAAAGGAGACGACGAAGAGGAAGGTGGGGAAGTACCTGGCTATTCAGATCTGGTCACCAAACACGGCTAACGCCATTTCAAGCAACGTTTCAATTTTGAATGTTTGTCTTACACCAGAGCGATACTGAGAGTATCTTCCACTCTGGAACGTGCTGCAAATATACTTACAATATATTATTTTAAATTAATTCAAATAAAATTTATTTGCCCACGCCGGGATTCGATCCCGCCACCTTTGGATTGGGAGTCTCTAAAAGGGAGACCTTATTATGATCTCTCCAGCCGAACTCTCCCGACCCGTCGCCTTGCACAGCAGTGGGAAGGATGGATTTTTTTTTTTTCATAAGTTTTTATTACAGTAAAAAAGAAAATAACATTTTCACTTACTAAACTAGAATATTGAATTATGTACTTTTTACATTGTATTACATAGTTTTTACATTACATGGTTTTTACATTTCATAACCTTAGATTACAATACTAACATCTACATGATATTATATTACCATACGATATTATTCACTATCACTACTTTGTTTTTTGTGAATAAACATGAACCATTTTTTTTTAATTTGCACAAACTTTTTTCGTTTTTGATATCATCTGGAAGGCAATTATATAAATTGCCCCCCTCGTAACTAATTGATTGCTTACCGTAGTTAGTATGAATGGTGTTTAAACGTATGTTATCGTGTTGTCGTGTAAAATGTTTGTGTACTTGGGACGTTTTAATGAATTCTGTGTTTGTATGTATGAGTTTATTATTTATTTTGTATATAAGGACACATATATTGTACTTGTTTGGTTCTGAAACAGTCTTTTAGAAAACTAAATCCATTTTCCTCAAGTCCTTCAGTAATCATGCATTCCTTTCTCTTCCTCCTTTCCTCAAAAGTCTCTACCAGGAGAAGAAGATGATCCTACCTACATGAGGAAATAATTGAACAATATTATCGCCCAAGTTTGCCCTACCTACTTGGGCAGTTGAATTTTGTTCGTGACATGGGTCACAGCTCTCTCGTGGATAATATTGCAAATATCGCAAGATTTCGTCTTTTTATCGTAAAAAACTGTCGTTCGTAGAAGCCTGGTGTTGTGTCAGTGCTGAAAGCCAGGATCGATCCTGCATCGCCGTAGTACGCCGTCAAAAGGTAAGAGATTTCCTCTCAGTTCCTATTTCCTTACGATTGAATTTCAAAACACAATTATTTGGTATTTACTCAAAACGAAAAAAAAGGGATTTACAGTCATCTTTTCGGGTCTCGGTATCGGCCGTGACATTTTTGGTTCCTCTCGCTGGATATTTTCGTTTTTTGTCGTTTTTTTGGTAGACGTAATTTTGAAGCTAGAGTCATAGAGTATTGTGTTTTGAAGTTTGAATCGTTCCATTTCGTTGACCCTTTTCCGGTTTATAAAAGCTGTTTCAGAATTATACATTTAATCGTGAATATTGGAGTAGCATTTTAAATTTGAATTGGATATTGTAGTCGTTGGGCGGCTTAACATTTTTTGAATTAGGTAGATAGTAGGTACTTGTACGTACAATATCATCGCCACGCGTCGGTATTACCTACAAGAACTACAAGCGCCTGTCTAGTGTCGGTAACGTAGGTCGCGTTAGTTTATCGCGTCAGCTGTTTATTACAGCGCACATTAATATTTTTGTTTACAAGTTTGACGTTATTTGTTGACAGTGTTTTTTATTATTTGGTTTGTTGTTAAAAATATTCATAATGGCGGCTAACACTATTAAGTACAAACTAGCACTGTTAGATATGGAAAGTGTGCGTTCTTCTGCGATCAAAGCCATAACATCTTTGAATATTACTGATAAAAATATATTCAAAGCACGTTTTTCGGACGTATCTGATATTAGAGATAGTTTCGTCGCTTCACATATTTTAATTGAATCAAATAAGAAAGATGAATTAGAAATTAAAGTTTTGCAAGAAAAATATACTGAAATCCAAAACATGTATTACGAGATTCAGTCGTATTATAACCAATTATTTCCAGAAGTTTTGGAAAGTGAATCGGATCATTTAATGGCCAAAAATAATGTTTCGTTGCCAAAATTAAAATTGATTGTTTTCACTGGAATATCAACAGATTGGACAAATTATATAAACACCTTTAATTCTTTGATCGATTCTAATAGTGGTTTGAGTTCTATTCAAAAAATGCATTATTTAATAAGTTCCCTTTCTGGTGAAGCCTTAACATACGTTAAACATTTGCCGATTTCTGAAGAAAATTATTTTGTTGCATATAATCTGTTAAAGGAACGGTATTAAAACATACGTTTGATCGCTGATAGACACGTAGAATTAATTCTGTCGATTCAACCTGTAAAAGCTCAGTATAATTTGAGGCAATTTATTTCCATTTTGAAAGAAAATCTTGCTGCGTTAGAAGCTTTGAATTTTCCAGTTCGCCAATGGAGTTTTCTTTTATTACATATTGTATTACGTAAATTAACAAAAGAATTACGTATTGATTTTGAAATTCAACACAGTTCGGAGAAAATCCCAACGTTTGATCACTTATTGAAGTATTTAGAGGGGCAGTGCTTAGCAAAAGAAATGGCACTTGGAGTTTTTCCTGAAAACCAGTTACAGGCTCATAAAGGTCCATCTAAATCATATAATGCAAAACATCGATCGAGCAATAATATTAATGCGTTTGTATCAAACATTGAAATCAAGTGCATTCTTTGTAAATCGCCACACTCACTGCACAAGTGTGAAAAATTCTTAAGCCTTACTCCAAAGGATAGGTACTTATTCGCAAAGGAAAATAATTTATGTCTCAATTGCTTAGCGCAAGGAAAACACAACGCAAAAAATTGTCATTCGCGTTTCACTTGCAGACAATGTCAATTAAAACATCATACCCTATTACATTTTCCAAAAAAAATCGTGGAAAATTCAGACCAGCAAGAAAACTCTTCAGAACCCTTGGTGTTGACCACATTTTACAATAAAACTCACAAAACGGTTCTTTTGTCTACAGCTTATGTGGAAGTTTTAGATAAAAATGGAGTATTTCAGAAGGTTCGTGTTATGCTCGATAGCGCAAGTCAGGGAAACTTTATTTCGGAAAATTGTTTCAAAAAATTAGGTTTGACTCGTTCTAAAAAACAACCACTTACCGTGATAGGTATTGGAAATATTCCTACTATTAATTCTAACGGATTAATAAGAACACAATTTCGTCCTGTCGATTCGAAGGAATCTGGTATTGTGACAGATTTCCTTATTTTAAATAACATTTGTTCGAATATGCCATCAAATCGTATCGTCGATCATCATTGGGATCACATCGTGGGTCTCAAATTGGGAGATCCAACATTCTACTTAACATCAGCTATTGACATACTGCTTGGAAGTGATATTTTTGCGTCATTGTTATGTTCAGGAAAATTGATGGGGAAAGAAAATGAACCCATAGCTATAGAAACTAAATTGGGTTGGATTTTGATGGGAAATGTTGGACCATCAAATCATTGTATAAATTCATTCTTCACGTCAATGGAGGAAAATATTGATGAAAAGCTTAAATGTTTTTGGGAAATTGAAAATGTTCCAGCTTTGAAGAAAATTCAATCGCCTGATGAAATTCGTTGTGAAAAAATATACACTGAAAGTACCTACCGTAACCAAGACGGAAGATACGTCGTTTCATTGCCATTTAAGAAAAGCCCGGAAAAGTTGGGAAAGTCATATGACATAGCATTGTCACGCCTCAAGCATTTAGAAAGGAGACTGAATAGAGATTCTGATCTCAAATCTCAATATATTTCGTTCATGAGAGAATATTTTACATTAGGGCACATGATCGAAGTGCCACCTCAATCGCCAATTATTGCTAATTATTTCATACCCCATCATGGAATAATCAAAGAAACCAGTTCTACAACTCGTTTAAGGGTCGTTTTTGATGCCAGTACCAAATCGTCTTCGGGTACGTCATTGAACGACATACTTTTGGTCGGTCCCAAATTACAAAGGAACATTGTCGAATTAATGTGTAATTTTCGAATACACAAAATCGTTTTTACAGCTGACATCCGTCAAATGTATAGGCAAATACTGGTGGATGAGAAATCTCGCCGTTATCAACATATTTTGTGGAGAGAATCATCTGATCATCCTGTAAAGGAATTTGAATTACAAACAGTAACATATGGCATCTCAAGCATCTCACCGATTCAACTATTGTATTGGCATGGCTGAAGACACCTTCTTTTCTATTGCAAACTTTTGTAGCAAATCGTGTTGAAACAATAATACAAAATATACCTTATGAACATTGGTATCACATTTCATCGCAAGAAAATCCTGCAGACTTGGGTTTGCGAGGAGCTTTTCCCAGTGAAATCGCTGACGCGTCGTTATGGTGGAAAGGACCTAACTTTATATCAACACCGTTGGAGGAATGGTTATTTGTTAGGCCTCCAAATATCTCTATGGACCAGTTACCAGAGTATAAGTCAAAAAATTTAATTTCTCTATCTACAAATATGTCAACGTGTGACGAAGAGTTTTTATTGAAGTTTTCATCATTATCGAAATTACTTCGTGTTATATGTTGGTGCCGTCGGTTTATCAATAGATTACGTTCGAAATCGATTATCAATTTCAATGGGTTATCCCCACTTTCGTTAAAAGAAAATAATTTAGCCTTGCAATGTTGCATTAAGCTTGTTCAAGCAATTTATTTTCAACAAGATATGAACAATATCTCTTCCCATCGCACGTGCTCAACACAGCTTCAAAAACTCGCCCCATTTATTGATGAAAATGGTGTTTTGAGAGTCGGTGGTCGAATTCGCCTTGCCCCGATTTCTGAAAATGCTCGACATCCTATTATTTTACCGAAGCAATGTCATTTGACAACTTTAATAATTGATTATTACCATAGCATGTACCTTCATCCAGGCTCTCGTGCACTCCAATCCATAATATCATTAAAATATTGGATAATTTCGACAAGGAACGTAATTCGACATCGATTGAGTAAATGCATTTCTTGATTTAAAAATAATCAGTGCGATGGCTTATCGGAAGGGTGGTGGAATTATTTCCCGGTGCCGAGGGAATGATTCGTGTTGCTACTTTACGAGCCCCCTCAGGGCATTTTTAAGCGGCCCGTAGTCAAATTGTATAAGCTACCCATCGATTAATTAATTTTATTTTATTTTTGTCTTGTTCAATACTTAGGTTAATTAGTTATTTTGCTTTCGTTTTTCGTTGCTTTTCTTTCGCATATAGTTGTTGAGAAAATATCATATTTCCTCAAGGTCGGCGGAATGTTTGGTTCTGAAACAGTCTTTTAGAAAACTAAATCCATTTTCCTCAAGTCCTTCAGTAATCATGCATTCCTTTCTCTTCCTCCTTTCCTCAAAAGTCTCTACCAAGAGAAGAAGATGATCCTACCTACATGAGGAAATAATTGAACAATATTATCGCCCAAGTTTGCCCTACCTACTTGGGCAGTTGAATTTTGTTCGTGACATGGGTCACAGCTCTCTCGTGGATAATATTGCAAATATCGCAAGATTTCGTCTTTTTATCGTAAAAAACTGTCGTTCGTAGAAGCCTGGTGTTGTGTCAGTGCTGAAAGCCAGGATCGATCCTGCATCGCCGTAGTACGCCGTCAAAAGGTAAGAAATTTCCTCTCAATTCCTATTTCCTTACGATTGAATTTCAAAACACAATTATTTGGTATTTACTCAAAACAAAAAAAAAGGGATTTACAGTCATCTTTTCGGGTCTCGGTATCGGCCGTGACAGTACTCGTATAGTTTTCTTAATGTTAACAGTTTTGTTTCCAAATATAATTTTTTTGTGGATGTTTTGGATTCGTAGTGAAATAGTTTTTTGATTATCTTATTTTGAATTACCTGTAATACATAGATTAATACTTCCGTCACTCCTGGACACATTGTCCCCAAATCCCTATCCACCCCTCGTACCTTTTTTCTTCCTCTCCTTCCCAGAGCTTCCTTTCCCTAAAAAGACCCTAGATACATCATCCCCAAAGTTGACATAGACCCTGAGGGGAGCTAATGTAATGCACATGTAATTCACTATAATATTTTTGCCGTGAAAATCTCAAATAATATATAGTATTTTTAAAAGCCTCAGAAATATTCCTAAAATCCTTCGCGATCGTCGGGACTGATACATAAAAATATTTAAAGCCTAAATATTTGTTTCTTAGTTCAAGAATTTCTTTCTAAACTTCACTTTAGTTTTCGCCTTAAGACATATTAAATTGTTTTACATTTGACAAAACGGTTTGTTAAAAAAACCTCTGAAAGCACCCATCGATTCAAGGGATCGATTGAAGATCGGTTCTCACCATTTATTTGACATCTTTCACACCACATAAAATGGATTCCTGTCAACTGTCACATCCTCCTCACCATTTTAAAATGACGAACACTGAGTGACATCTATGGTGTAATGGGGTGGTTAGCTCAACATGGCAGAGGGCAGGCTGTATACCGCCAGTGCCTTGAATCATTGTTAGCATCGTGAAAACACACTTCTTGCAGTGTTCAGCTAATAAAGTTGCCCGAATACAGCTAATATAACTGCAACTTCATTTTACATTTGCAGTGACGGATTAGGCACTTAAAAGGTTGTTTCAAAAATGTGCAACCGGTAAAAACTTTAGGAACAAGGACATCGTCTTCATTATTGTCGGAGATCGTTGAGATATTTATTTTTTTCACACAGGAGGCCCTGAGGAAAATAATTTCCCTCAGGGCCTATGTTATCTTTGAGGATGCTGTGTGGAGGGTTTTTTTAAGGAAAGGAAGGAGAGGAGAGTTCTGGGAAGGAAAAGGGTTTAAGGGTAGGGTAGGAATCTGGGGTTCAGTGTTTTGGTCATCCGCCTCCAAGAGCTAGACAAACCTCACCCCATGAACTCGGGCATCCCTGCTAAATTACCAAAAGTAGCGAACCACTTGGGGTGATCTATGGCAGAGGTGTTGGTTATCCAATAAAGGTTCCCGGGGGCGTATTTACAATCCCTACCGCGTTTCAGTCGCTTTAAATTTTCAATATCAAAATTTAAATATTTAGAAATAAAATTATTAATTTCTAATACACACATTGGAAAGGTTATTTTATCTAGATTTTAGAACAATTTTTGTTTTTGTAAAGTGATAAAAAATTATCAATATAGAGGTGTATTTACAATATATGGGAATAATTTTTAAATTTAAATATTTAGAAATAAAATTATTAATTTCTAATATACCTACACATCAGAAAGATTATTTTATCTAGATTTTAGAACAATTTTTGTTTTTGCAGTGTGATAAAAAATAACCAATATAGAGGTATATTTAAAATGAAAATTGTCGTTACCGCGACTGAATCGGTAAAGGTTTTGTAAATACGCTTCCCGGGGCGGCGGTACCCATTCCCGCCTCCCAATTGTAGTTAAATCTGTTGGCGAGAATAACAAAGGAATGACTCAATAAAATCGAATTTTGAGGTAAATATACAGAGTTATTCCTGAGATACATATCTAGCAAAGAAAAATTAAACGAGTGAAAAAATTAATTATTATTTTTAGAAAAAAAATGATGGAATATTATTAGGACATAAATGTCATGAATAATCAGTAAAATTTGGCAAGGATTGAAATAATGGGTTGTTTAACAGACTTCGAAAAATTCGTCAAATTTCAAAGATAATATTAGACTGGTCACAGGTTGATAGATTTTACTTTTGGGTCCCGCCCAGCGTGCATCGTGAGATCAATTCTTCGACTGTCTAAATCGTCTATCACGATACAACAATATTTTCCACATACTGAGGTGGTAGTAGGAGTTTTTCAAATATTCGTTCCCCAAGTATGTTTTTCTTTCTTTAAAAAAACGTATATTGCGTTAAAGTTCTGTGAAAGTCCTTTTAAAGTTCTGTTACAATCTACAAGAACTGTTAAGATGAAAATATACGTGAAATCCTATTCTGATACTACGTTGATTAATCTTTACGACGAATCGGCTCACAGTACGAACATCAAAAAGTATGCTACGGATAAATTGAAGCTTTTACTAGCTTTTCTATGTATTGGAATTACAATAAAATTATTATTTACGTAACAAAAAATATCAGCGTAAACCACCAAAAAAATTGTTTTTTCATGACTTAACTATGAAGTGATACAAAAAACATTTTTTTTTAAATACCCCTTTATGGCGCGAAGACTATTTTTGAGGTTTTCTATGTTCTAACTTTTTTTCGTTCTTATAAAATTATACACAAAATTAATAAAAACCACTTTTTCGCTTACTTACCTCGTGCAAATAAGACGCTCGATTTTTAAATTTTGCAGGCATGAGATTCGAAATATTTTTAGCGTTTATATTCCTCTTAAACAACCGGTACTGGATGAAATAATAATACGAGTATGTCTAGAATAGAACTTTCACAAGCTTGAATTCTGACTTTGAAATTTGATGAATTGTTCAAATTCTGTGAAACTACCCTTCCCAATGAATTTATTTCAACCTGTCCGTTTTTCGTCATAGAGTCTTTCATCTGCTTTAAAAACGGTATTTCCCGTTGGGATACTTTCAAATCAGCGAAACTTTTTATGATTGATTGTCAAGCGGAAATATTTGAAGGTATACTTAATTTTGTCTAGATCTGAGGAGTTAAACGCATATAAACTATGACCATATGGTAGTTACATTCGACCCTGACAATATTAAGCGGAAGCAGTAGTTGCCAATATATCATCACATGAATGAAGTGAAGGGGTAATGGATAAGGAAAATAGGAAAGTCAGTGCTACCTGGAAACTAAGATCCAGTTAATATCTATATTTTCCCAGTTAAATTCGCCCCTGGCATTATGAATAAGCCTCGACACCTCTTCCCGCTGATGCTGCGGCGGTTTGCACAAAGATGTCCATTACCTGACGGCGCAAAAACAGTCGGGAAGATGGCTGCATGAAGACACGTTCTGCGGGCGCATCCTTTCCTCTCGCGCCGGGCATTAAAATACGATTAGCCCCTTCCCTTGCCTTCCTTTCCCTGCCATGGGAATTATTGTAGTTCTGTCCGTACAGTGCACACTTCATACCGTATATGGTAATTATATGAATAACTGAACTTGGTGCAGTAACAATAAAACACATAATCAAACGTGAAGAGAATCATGTCATCTCTTCCCGTTTCATGCTTTCCTGGTGCAAAGCATTTTGTGATGGAACTTTGATGTTTTTAGGCGTATAATCAGCATATTTCCTGCCGTGTAAATTATTGCTGATCTATACGGAACACACTACATATTGTAGATATATGGTAACGATATGAATTGAAACTTAGTGTCATAAACGATAAAACGCACAATCAAATGGGTTGAGAACTGTCTTCTATCTTCACGATTTATGCAATCTTGGTGCGTAGCCTATTGTGATACGTATCTAACTGAATGGTTTAAAGCTTTGGTCTTGTGAACAACCTATACTTTGCCATGTAAAAAATTGTCTTCTGGCTGAATAAAATGATTCAAACTGACAACGAAAATGAACTTGTAAATGTTTTATTTGCCGAAGACCGTCGTTATAATCCCTTATATTTAGATGATTTGTTAAAGTAGATTGGAAGCAATTGCGCAATCAAATCAAATACTGAAGTCAGACCATATTAATCAAATAAATATCAGAAAATAGAAGATTACAATGTATGATATGATGTATCAAAGTGGGTGACGGAGGGTTTGTACCTATGCCGAGGTAAAGCTGTTTAGTTTAAGGTTTTTTCGTTTGAAAAGCAATATGCTTGTAAACAAGTATCATTGCTCTCTGAGGAGTAAAATATTAGCATTAGATTCGGTACTTAGCTGAAACCTACCGTCAGATATGTTCATTAATTTTACCATATGATCAAACAGATTTCTCTTTCTCTCAGTCGGCAATGACGACCATTGTTATTATTTGTTCCCAATATGCTAATAGTTGTTTTTTTATTTGTGTTAGTTCTTTAAAACTTGTTCATAAAGTCAATAGGATTACTTATTTTCTAATTCGCAAGCGGAACAAGCAGTTCCTTCAGAAAATCAAAAGGACCGAGCCAGTGTTTAAACCGATTAAAATAAAAAGTACAATATCTTCATGTAAACATGATTGTAAAATAAACTCAGGATAACGTTCAAACGGAGTGTTTTACTTATGTGACCTGAAAATTAAGCACTTTTAGAAAAGCTTTTATTCCCGATGTTAGTATCTACGTGTACTTATTCTTAAAACCACATTCTGTTTCTTCCATCTTCTAGGTATCTTTCACCTCCAAAAACATCCATTCTCTGCAAACAAACATCCTCTTCACCATTCCTAAGTCGTCTTTATACATTTCATTACAGTACTCGTATCATGGGCATGTTGTTCGGTGAGTGCACACGTTAAATATTGCAAATGAGATGATGGTATACGGTGTACAGATGAAGATAGCACAATACAACTTTGTAGAAGCTGAGATATTCATCAAGATCAAGATTGGCATTTTGAAGTCTTCATAAAGGATTCACGAGTGGGTAGGTTCGCTATTCAACACTACCCATAGAAGGGATTACTCTGTCGTTTTTACCTACGCCAAAGTTTATTTATTTATTTATATATCAATATTCCTTACGACAGCTATAAAACCATTTTTGTAAACAGCGTAAAATTTTACGATCGACGCCACAACACCCTGACGGAAGCGCCCATATTTTATATGTAAATGTTCATGTCGATTTATATTAGCGTTGCGGTGGGAAACGAACCAACAACCTAACGAGTTAAAATAATACATCACATCACCATGCCACGAAGGCCGTTATTTAATTTTGTAATATGTTCATATTATGAAAAACTGGATTTGAAAAAATAATAAGGCCTATTCAGATAACGATGTTCGCTGTTGCTGAGTTTTTACAGATGCAATGCCGCCTCATGGAGCCTCATGAATGAGTTTTTCTTTTGCCCTGTTTAATTTATCTTTGTCTTACTAACCTATTTTTTGCATTTTGTTTTTCCTGTTAAGCACTTGCATACTGCTTACTAACAACGTATGCATGGACATTGGAGGTCTAGATTCGTTCAAAATAAATAAATGTAGCTTCGTTTAACAAAAAAAATTAGAATCTTGCGAGAGCCTTGAAGGAGTAACCATCAGTTACTTATACCAGGGAGGGTAAGAGGTGGATTACCTCTACTGTTGCTGAGGGTAGCGAAAAATATCAAGTGGGATTTCGCCGGGTATTTGTATGAGCTTTCGCGGCAAGTACGAAACTAGAATTCAAGGGCAGGCGATAGCCTTTCGCTTTTGCGAAACAGGCGCTATCGCTATCCGTTATAATAAGAAGATGCTTTTTTACTGGTCACGTACGATTACAGTTGATTACAGTATATATATTTATTCAAGGATGACACAAACGTGGCTGACTAGAAGACAAAAATCGACAATTTTTCGCTACCCATACTAGAAGCGAAATCCGCCAGGGTTAGAACAGTGAGAATTCTGCATACCCACTTGGTTTTCGTAATATAAGCGGCTGCGAATATCGCCTTTATGAGAATAGGCTTTTTGGCATTCGAACGTAAATAAGGTAGTATCAGATAGCTTATTTAAAAAAATCCCATTTTACAATAGTCAATGAAATACCAATATTTTATCGTAACTTTCTGCAATTCAGAAAAAAACTATTTGCAAAACAATGTGTCGTTTTTATCGTAAATTGCAATCTCTATGTGGTTTATTGTAATATATTATAATAAAACGAGTATAAAACTTTATTCCGATTAATTTTATTGACCGTAACCGGTTTCAGCTCATTAGAGCCATCTTCAGACTGGTACAAATAATTCTTAGCCTACGGTTTATATACATAACATATGAGGGAGGGGTGGTCTACAAGGATTTTAATCAATTATATTAATAATATTTGTTTCTAAAACGTTTTAGACCGTCGAATTTCTAAAAATTTTGGTCATTCTAGTAGGCTAATTACCTTGGGTTTGTAGCTCATTTCAATATTGTTTAGTGAAAAATCTTACAAGTAATTTGAATTGTTAATGACCTAATTTTATTTTGAAATCGTTATTATATTAATATTTTTTTATTTTTATATTCATAGCTACAAATCCAAGGTAATTATTATCCTACTGGAATTACCCAAATGTTTAGAAATTCGACAGTTATAACACAATTGTTGGTAAAGGTTATTTATTTAAGAAAGTAAGTTCACAGATCACATAATATGGTAAAAATAGTCACAATGTATCAATTCACTAATTAACTGAGCAAGGGATCGGAGGGAACCTTGCCGTTAGGCTTTGGGAACAACAAAACTGACTGTGGTTCTGCTGAGAGGGTCGTACCATAGGACGAAGCGCAACTAAGGCAGCAGTCGGGGGTCTGGTTGGTGCTTTACTTATGGTAGTAGAATACTCCTTAGAGGGTCGTGCCAGAGGACGAAGCGCAACTAAGAGAGCGTACTAGCCAAGAGCGAGCTGCAGACGAACTGACTGATTTAGGGCGCGCAGCCTGTTATATAGCCCATTCCTTGTTGCGGGGTGTGGTTTATGTAGCGGCTCGAGGGTGGGAGATGCGCAGAAGGCGTCGGCGCATCCTGGTTTGCTAAGGGGTGGGTGAGCAGGATGGCGCTGTATGGGGGAAAGAGATGGTGTAGTGGCAAGCGTAAAAACGGCGCGCTACATCCTCCCCCTCTGGATCGAGGAACGTCCCGTCGAAGATCCAGGTCGGTAGTAGCGTGGCGGCTACTTATTCTTCTTTGGTCGACCTCGTTTGCGTAGAGGAATAACCGGAGCGGGCAGCGGTGTCAAGTGCCCGTGGTATGGAGTCAGTGCTGAGGTGTGGTAGGTGCCTAGCGAGACATCTGGTGCTTCCATTGAAGCTATCTCGTAGCTCGTTGGTCCATGTTGCTTCAGGATCAGGTAGGGGCCATCGCGTCGTGGTCCTAATTTTGCGCTGAAGCCTTTTGCGGCTTTGCTAAGAGCGTGGGAGTGGACAAAGACGTGATCTCCGGGCTGGTAATAGGGGTCTTCTCGCCTCTTGTTATCCACGTAATTCTTTTGTTTGTCTTGTTTCTCATCATTGTGGGTCCTGACAAGACGTAGGGTATCGGCTAGTTGTAGCAGATGCGGCGTTATCTCGGGGATGAAGTTTTCCGATAAGATAATGCTTCTCGAGTCTCTTCCGACGTCATCGGCTGACCTTAGCTCACGTCCAAATGTGAGATAGGCAGCGGAGTATCCGGTGCTCTGACAGAACGCGGTATTCATGGCGAAGCGTATTGATGGAAGGCTTTCGGCCCATTTTCGGTGTTCTGTGCCAACCAGTATGGCTAGTTGGGGTTTGAGGTCTCGATTTTTCCTCTCGACAGGATTGGCCTCTGGGTGGTAGGCTGGTGTGAAGGTGTGCTTGATGTCTAGGCAGTAAGTCATCTGCTGCATCACGGCACTCACGAACTGGGTACCGTTGTCGCTTATCAGTCGGCGTGGGGTCCCGTAGCGTAGGCATACTTCATCAATCAGGACGCGGGCGCAGGTCTCGGCAGTCGCGTCTTTGAGGGAAAATAGTTATATCCAGCGTGTGGCCACGTCTTCGATGATGAAGATCCAATTCTTCCCATCCTCGGAAGTTGGGAGTGGTCCGAAGAGGTCGAAGGCTACTGTTTCAAACCTCTGGTTCATTACTGAAGTCTGTAGGAGGCCGGCGGGTTTTAGGTTTGATGGCTTGTATCTCTGGCACTCCAGACAGTTCTTGACGTATTTCTGTATGTAGGTCCGCATATTCTTCCAAGTATCATCTGGCAATTCGTCGAATCGTGCGTTCTACTCCGTAATGCCCAGCGGTAGGGGCATCGTGATAGGCCATGAGTATTTGGTGTTGCTCATGCTCGGGGACGACTAGTTGAGCGTCCTCTTCTTCGATATCGGGTGCATATCGGTACAATACACCGTTTTGCATCAGGTAGCCCTTAGTTGTCCAGTAACTAAGGTCTTCGTTTGGATTGTTGGCTTCAAAACACTCGATAATTTTCTTCAATGCAGTGTCTTTCAATTGTTCTCTGCGGATGTCAGCCGCGTTGCGTACTGGAACGTCGAGGGTTATCGTGCATAGTGCGCAAATAGAGGGTGGGTCTTCAAGTAATGGTGGTCGTGATAGTGTGTCCGCTACCAGGTTTGAGCGTCCAGGTGTGTATTGGATTTTCAGGTTGTATGGTTGAAGCTGCAGGGCCCATCTTGCAAGGCGACCTGTGGGAGACTTTAACGTCATTAACCACTTCAACGCTTGGTGGTCGGTAACCACGGTGATTGCTGTTCCTTCAATGTATCCTCGGAACTTTGCAACTGCCCATACGACTGCTAGGGCTTCTCGTTCTGTGGTAGAATAGTTCCTCTCCGCTGGTAGTAGCAGGCGGCTCGCGTATTCTACCGGATGTTCTTCTAGTCCCTCCCCCTGGACCAAAACTGCTCCTATTGCGTAGCTGCTTGCGTCCGACTTTATGATGAATTCCTTGCTTCCATCGGCTTGTCGTAGTATGGGGGCGCTAGTGAGTAGTGCTTTCAGGGTGTCGAAAGCATTCTGCTGTGGGGATTTCCATTCCCAGGTGGCGTCTTTCTTTATCAAGTCGCTGAGTGGCTTGGCGGTTTTGGCGAACTCGGGTACAAATCGCCTATACCAGAAGCATGTCTGAAGAAATGTCTGTAGCTGTTTGACATTGTTTGGCTCCTTCATTTTAGAGATCGCCTCTATCTTCTCCGGATTGGTGCTGATTCCTCCGGGGGTTATTACGTGTCCTAGATATTTTATGCTTGGACAGCAGAAGTGGCATTTAACTCGATTTGCAGTGAGATTAAATTCTCGTAGCTTGGTGAACACCTGTTGTAGATCGGCGAGGTGTTTATCGAAGGTGGGCGAAAGTATGATTATATCGTCCAGGTATGCTAGGATATTGACTTCATCTAGTTCGATCTTAAATTGGTCAATCATGCGCTGGAACGTCCCGGGCGCATTGCGAAGTCCAAATGGCATCTTCAAGAAGCGGTTGAGTCCGAATGGGGTTATAAAGGCCGTCTTGTCACGGTCTTTCTCCAGTATCTTGATCTGCCAGTAGCCAGATCGTAGGTCTACTGTAGACATAAAGTTTGACTGCTTTACCGAGTGTAGCAGGTCATCCATTCTGGGCAGGGGGTACACGTCTGGTACCGTTATCGCATTGAGAAGGCGAAAATCAATGCAGATGCGCTTGTTTCCGTCTTTTTTGGGCACCATAACCACAGGTGCGGCCCACGGTGAATCTGCTTCTTCTATAATCCCTTGGGTTAACATACTGTTAATCTCGGCGCGGAGTTCTGCTTGGCGGGCTGGCGAGAGCCTGTAAGGGGCTACTGAAGTTGGCGGGTGTTGTCCGGTCTCGATTCGGTGCTCAATTTTTGTCGTAGATGACAGGGTGGCCGAGAAGACAGCGGCGTTGTCGCACAGCAGGCGGTCCAGCTGGTCCCTCTGGGTAGGTATAAGGTGGGTGGCTTCATCTGGTCGGAGGCTTAGTATTTCGGCGTCCAAGGCACAGAGCTCCACTTCATTTCTGGATTTTCTTGGGGAGTCATCGAAGAGCCGATAGGAGCGTATCATTACCTCCCTTAGGGCATCTTCCTCCATCGCGTCCTCGGGAAACAGCTCATTCAGGGCTATCATCTTAGCCCAAATGTTAGTGCGAGGCGGTGTCTGTGAGAGAGGGCTCATGAACGGTGGCACGTAGATCTCACATTCATTGTCCTGTGCTGGTGGGGCGGGCAGACGAACCTTAGGCGGTGTCTGTAGGAGAGGACTCATGAACGGCGGCACGTAGATCTCGCATTCATTGTCCTGTACTGGTGGGGCGGGTAGGCAAACCTTAGGGAGTTTGTGTGCTCTCACTTCTCCTATCTCGCCAGTCTTTTGACGTTGTCGAATACCTCGGTTTGGTGGTATGGCGTCATTTTCCATATGCAGCATATACCGTACTTCGGGGCTGTCCGTGAATGCCCATGCGCGCTGGGGAATGTTTATATCGATCCCCGCGTCTTCGATAAAATCGACGCCTAGGAGTGTTCGATTCTCGTGTCCTCCTGGGAGCACGATGAAGCTGGTGGATATCTGTCGGCCTCTTAGTGTCAAGGTGGCGGCTATTGTCTCGACCTCCTGACGTTTAGGGACACCATCTGCCAATACGATGTCCATGATGGTTCGCTGGGTTTTGAAATTTTGAGCGATTAGCCGCCGGTGTAGCTCGGCTGATGCTACGCTCAATTTTGCTCTAGTGTCTACGTGAGCAGTGCCCAGGAAGTTTCCAATCCCGATGTGTAGTATAGGTCTCGCTCGGGGAAGGCCTATTTCATGTATCGAGCAAAAATCGGCTCGTGGGTGAGGGGTGTCTATTCTCCCTTGGCTGCATTGCGGGCACTTGCTTCTTACCACGCCTGGTTTACCGCAACCGTAGCATGCGAACTTCGCATCACTGGGTGTCTCCAGCTTCTTGACTGGAGGAGTGTACTTTACGTGCGCTCCTGTATCGTAGCGGGAACGGCACTCCTCGGAACGGTGCCCAAATCTGCGGCAGTTAGTGCAGCGTAGGCGGCCGTCTGTTCGGTTTTCCATCGCGCGTAGTGGGACGGTCTTCGTGCTCTCGTACAGGCTTTCTTCCGCTGCACGGGCTTTTTGTAGTAGTTCGGCGAAGGTATTGATCGCTTCGCGCGGCACTCTGTCTCGTATCCGGATATTCAGTTGTCCGAATATTAGGTCTATCTGGACCTTCTCTGGATGGCTGGGCGGTGGTAGCTCCGCGAGTAACATCCGCTGCTTAGCAATGAACACATCGGTTGACGTTAATGCGTCTTGCTTGCATAAACATATCTCTGTGTACACTTTGTACGCTGGCTTCTTAGGGGCGAAAGCATGCCTGAGGAGGGTCGTTGCGCTCTCCCAGTCTCGTACTTCTCCTTTTATGCCGAGCCACCAAGCAGCGGCGTCTTTCGTAAGCAGCAGTGGTAATCCTTCCAGAGCGCTTGCGTCTTCGATGTTCTCGGCGCACTTGAAGATGGATGCGGCGGCAATAAAACTCTCGACCGCACTCCTGTCTCTGGTACCATCGAAGCGTGCCATACAGGTGGTGAATGTACCCGTACGTGTTGGTTCCGACTGCATCCGCTTCATGGAGTTCATGAGTTCCGCGAACTGCTCCTGCGTGAAGCAGATGCCAGCACTTTCCTTGGCCTGCATTGTGAATCGAGGACTTCGACGTGGTAGCGACGAAATTTTGTAGATGCACTGATTTTAATTTTCACTTTATGTGTCTGGCCACTAAGTTGGGCGCCAGTTTTATAACACAATTGTTGGTAAAGGTTATTTATTTAAGAAAGTAAGTTCACAGATCACATAATATGGTAAAAATAGTCACAATGTATCAATTCACTAATTAACTGAGCAAGGGATCGGAGGGAACCTTGCCGTTAGGCTTTGGGAACAACAAAACTGACTGTGGTTCTGCTTAGAGGGTCGTACCATAGGACGAAGCGCAACTAAGGCAGCAGTCGGGGGTCTGGTTGGTGCTTTACTTATGGTAGTAGAATACTCCTTAGAGGGTCGTGCCAGAGGACGAAGCGCAACTAAGAGAGCGTACTAGCCAAGAGCGAGCTGCAGACGTACTGACTGATTTAGGGCGCGCAGCCTGTTATATAGCCCATTCCTTGTTGCGGGGTGTGGTTTATGTAGCGGCTCGAGGGTGGGAGATGCGCAGAAGGCGTCGGCGCATCCTGGTTTGCTTAGGGGTGGGTGAGCAGGATGGCGCTGTACGGGGGAAAGAGATGGTGTAGTGGCAAGCGTAAAAACGGCGCACTACACAGTCTAATATATTATAATGGGATTCCACCACGAATTTTCAGTTTCAAAAATAGAAATGGTTTATTGTGTTGAAGTATGAATTCGGTTTATATGTGTGAGCACTGGTGTTGCTTGAAACGGCTTTAGCCGTGTTTGATGACCAGATATGAATACTTACTTTACTATTTTCCATCACCATCCTCTCCCACTGCCATCAACCTCACAAATTGCCCCAATTGGGCATGCCATAGTTTCACTGGCTCCAAGTGAATGGGAACGGTTAGTACTCCTGCGGTACTCACATAAAAAAATAAAATAAAACTGAACTGTGTTCGTCTTGTGAGTGTGAGTAAACCAAACCTGTATCCGCACGTTAAAATCTCACGGAGATTTCTATCAGGAACAAGTAGTGTTAAGAGGATGAAAAATCGCCGTAATGAGATAGGAGAGCATAACCATCTCACAAGTGCGATAATTGCCTTGAAAATACCAAAGTTCATAAATACCTTCACAGTTATAATATACTTAAGGCATCCTCCCGATCCCTCACCTGGGAACCAATGGACTATGCACCATCAGATGAAGAGAGTTGAGATGTTTCGCAGAGGAAACAATCTGAATATGTCTATGATTAGCATCTCGGGGTAGTTCACACACCCAGCATCCCGCAGATCTCGAGGTAATAATAATCCATCTCGACTCGGAGGATTGCAGGAGGAAGTCCTCTCTGTAATGGACCACCTCATTTGGCGCTCTGTGGCTTGGCAGCGACTTAACTGGGAGTAGGTGGTTAGTCGCGGTTAGTTGACTGTGTGAACTAAAACGACAAGTGCATTTTAACCTGTTTGTGCTCGTTTGAGTGGCAGAAAAAGGATAAAGACAGCTGATTACAACATTTCTCATTTTCTTATCACCTCATTATTTAAAAAAAGCATGACAGACTTATGCGTATCCGTGAAAAACATCAGGCAATAAACAAAATAAATTGAAAAAAAATTAATGCATGTGGAATAACACGTTTATTTATTTTTTTTGAAGATGGCTGGCTTTCTAATTATTATTTTATAATTTTTCCAAACTAGTAAGAAAACATAAAACAGTGTGTGCAGCTCACACGAGGTAGAAGTGAAAAGGTAGAGAATGTGTCGAATGCAGAGTATCGGGAGTATGATAATTGTAGGGTTTATTTATCATAATACTGTTACCAAGTTTAAAAAATATTTTTCGTTTTATTCTACGAAGCACCGCACAAATAGGACACCGATTAGTCTATCTTTTTCTCTCGCGGGCTAAATCCTACAGGTGTGGTATTTGTTTGTCTCTTTTCAGACCGTGGATTTATCGTTTTATATTGGAAACGAGTACCCCTGAAGTAAATAAAAATTATATTTTTGAATGTAGCTATAACTTTGTGGTTATCCATTATAGAAAAATGAAAATTCATCTCTGTATAAACGACTTATATAATGCGTAAATCCGACCGGTTTCGGAACAAAACACACTTTACATTAATACCTACCCACCCAATCTACATTAATAACTAGCAACGGCTTTGAAACTGTCAAATTTTATTTTTTTTTTTATTTTTTATTTTTTTTTTATTTGTTTGTTTATTTAGTACAAGATTATACATGTATATACATAATTCATTAATTTTTTTGACTGCCCAACTAGGAGTATTCCCGTTTTAGGACAGTCGAATTATTATGGGTAAAATGGAACATGATTTGTATTTGTACAAAAAAGAAAGAAAATTGATGAAATTAAAAGAACAAAAAGAATATAAAATAAAATAAAAAAGTTTAAAACCTAGTAACTGTTATTTGTTTAGCATAGTTATTAAAATAATATAAATTTAAAAAAGAAAAGGTAAATAGGTACATGTATGTAACTAATAGAAATTGAGAGGGTTAAAACATTTAGGTAACTTTTGTATGCATTGCATATTATAGTCCTACATACATGTGTTGTAGAAAAAAAAGAAAGAAAAGGAGAAGAGAAAGAATAAAATTAAAATTAAATAACCAATTAAAACATATAATAGCCGTCATATTAAAACATATAAATTAGTACAAGCTTTCCCTGAAGAAGGAAAGTTTGTTCCGAAACCGGTCGGATTTACGCATTATGTACATAAGTGGTTCATACAAAGTTGAATTGTTTCATTTTTCTAAATAAAAATTATATTCCTATCTCTTTCTCTCGCAGGCTGAATCCTATAGATGAATGTGTTTGTCTCTTTTTAACATCGCTCACTGCCGTTTCATCGAGTTTCAAATCACAACTGTGCTAAAGATTTTCACTTTAACAATTCATCTTATTGTTTTACAGCGCAACTTCCAAAAGGGGTTTAATCCTGCAATAATGAGATTACCGCCGTCTGTAAGAGCAGATTAACAATTATTTTAAGTTTACCGTTAAACAATGATTTAGCTTTCATTCACAAGTTCTTTATTGTAAATCTTTTTGTTTGTTTTCACTTTCCTGAAATTAAGAAAAACAAATAAAGATGTACGTAATTAAGAAACTTGGTTATCTACTTCGTAATTGTTCCGCCAATGTTGGGTTAAACCGCAGTGATGGATTACTGGCTGCTTGCTACAACTACAGCTTGTATGCAGTTCTCATAGTGTAAAGTGGTATTCCTCAATCACCCTTGAAATCCAATTATACATACATAAATGCAGACCGGCGCGACGTGCTCGCGGGGGCAGGCAGAGAGTGAGACGCGAGCCATTAATGTAGGGCCATTCTCTTGCGACACGTGATTCTCTGAACAGTTCTGGCGACCAATAAAATAACTGACTTTCACGCCAATTCTCCGCATGGGTAGAAGGAGAGGGTGAACCATCACTCAACACTGTCTTTTAACACACCCTTTGCGTCATTCACGTTCACACAGCGATTACATAATAATACGTACTCTTCTATTATACCGACTTATTGACTCATTTGATTGTGCAATGTTTTCATCCCCGACTTTTCTTCGGGTTAATTTGTTATCATTTATTTTTCTGGAACTCCTTTTTCAAGGAATTGTATTTTAACGCGTGATTGTGTATTAATGTTTCATCAAATAAAATTCAATATTATTTTCTATTTATTTACTTAATTTGGGAGGCGGTTATGGCTACCGCAGCCCTCTGGAACTATTTATTGGATAACACCCCTGCCATAGGTCACTCCAAATAATTCTCTACGTTTGATGAGTTAGCAAAGATGTCCTGGTCATGGGGGTGAGATTTGTCTAGGCCTTGGGGGCGAATGCGTTTGCCCACCTACTGCGTGGCGGCCGGATCTGGAGGGACTATTTGAGGGAGACCTAAACTAGGCCTCTCCAGCCAGACTCTCTCGATCCATCGCCTTGCACCGCATTGGAAAGGATGGATTCATTCGTCCGTCACTCCTGGACACACTGACTCCCAAATTTCTACCTACCCCTCGCACCTTTTTCCTTCCTAGAATTTTCTTTCATTCCTTCCCCTAAAAAGACCGTCCACACAGCATTCCCAAAGTTGAAATAGGCCCTTAGTGGAATTATTTTCCTTAGGGCCTCCTGTGTGGAGCTAACGTAAATCTTATATATAAAAATGAATTGCTAAATGTATCGCTACGCGCAAATCTCGAGAGCAGCTAAACCGATTTCGCTAATTCTTTTTTTAGAATATTTCTTGAAGTACGAGGATGGTTCTTACGGAGAGAAAAATTAAGAAAATTGCGCGGAAAATTGGATAATTTCAGAAAACCTAACGACTATCGCACGTTTGACAGTTCGCGTGTTTGAGAATGACATTTTGCGAAACAATGATTGTTAAATCAGGATTCTATTTATGAAAATCTTTAAGTTGATAAATTTATTTTAAGTAGGTACTCCCCTAATAGTTTGAATCGAATCAAGAATTTTAGATATTTTAAATAGGTACCTATGTTAGGTACCAAATTTAATATACATGAAAAATGGAAATTTGAATAAAAATTGTAAAAGGGGGCACGCGGGCTGTTTAAAAACTGAATGTACTGGGATTGAATATATGGAACGCGGGAGGAGGGTTGGCGGGACGAGGGTGCGGGAAAGGGAAGAGGGGAGGCGGGAAAGGTGGTAGGAGAACGCGGGAGGGGAAGGGAACGTGTGAGTGGGGCGGGGAACTCGGAAGGGGTGTCGCGGGACGGGGGAAGGGGGGGAAGTGGAGTGCGGAGAGGCAAGGTGGAGGTGACGGAGTGGGAACGCGAGAGGGGAAGAGGACGCAGGAGAAGAAGAGGAGGCGGAAGGGGATCAGGACGAATGGGAAAGGACACTCAGGGAGATTTTTTTATTTTTATTAATGGCATAGCAACGCACGCCGGGACCAGCTAGTAAAAAATAAAAATAAATAAAAATGTATAACAAGAAAGATATCGGAATGGAATGTCTTTAATTTCATCGAACCTTTTTTTAATTTTACCGAAGGCTAAAAAAAGGCATTTGAAAGAGATCGCATAGATCGGAAGGCTGAACCTTGTCACAGGAGAAACAAGATAAAGGACGACGTTTTAACTGATTAGAGAAACGTTATTTATTTTTCATTATGAAGGATTATCTACATCCTACTTTTAACTTCTCAATATCAACTTCTGCGTGGTCAACCATTCTTCCGCCTCATATCTGTTTCTCTTGTACCTTATCTCCATCCGACACACGCTCCAGAAAGCTTTGTAAAGAATAATTGCAATGAGGCCTGAAATGATGCATCATCCTCAACAAATGATTTATTTAATGTCTTGGACTTGACACGTTCGTACGCGAAGAATATAAACATTTTTTAAAACAACGATGTGTACTTGTATGCTACTCCATCTTAAAAAGTGCTAAGACTGGTTTTTGCTGCAACAAGGATGCACCAATATGTACATCCACAATTTACGAATACTCTCTGTTCGCTGGTTTCCTTTCATAATTAATTAAATATTGTCGTTTTTATGGTAAATTTATTAAAAATATTTATGTATTTATTTATTTATTTATTTGCGGACAAATAGTCCAATTAACAATATAACAATAACACGAATAGAAAAAAAGAGAGAGATTACAATGAAAGGAGATTACATATAGATGAAGAGCATTGACAAAATACATATAATATAAAAGTACATAGAGAAGATAACTACAAGTAGCTTGAAGATGGATTTAAAAAGACTTTAAAAAACCACATTGCGTAACGACTGCCGAAAGTCATTTAGGCTTACACCAAAAAATTCAATGCTTTGATTTGCGTTGACAAGCCTCGACATTCTGGATAAAGGAGAATGATATCCATAACGACTTATTCCACATTAGCCGGACGCGTACAAATGCTGGTGTCAGGGATCCAATCAGAAGAATGTGCGAATCGTTTAATCAAAATCAAAACCTCAAGGATTCCGACTTATTTTTTGATACACGCAGTACTTTAGTAGAAAATTGAAGGCTGTTTTCCTAAAAAGTACAATAACTTAGACATTACTCGGTTTATAATTTTAACTACCTTTCTTTTTTCAAATTTATGTATTTTTTTTATCTATATTTATATATTTTTTATATATTTTTGGTCTTACCATCAAAATTCCAAAAACAATTTGTAAACTTTTATAAGGATATTGCGCACATTTTTTTTTTTATCTCTCTATTTGTAAAATAATATTCTTATGTATATACATACGTCTTTTCCGTATTAAAAAGTAAAAATATTTGCATATGTTTTTATCTGCTGTTAATGTAATTCGTGAGAAATAGTTTGGATGCAGGTGAATTCTCTATTAATTGTTTTGTATATTCTTGTCAATTGACATCTGTATCTGTATTTTCTTCTTAATAAAAAAAAAAATAAATAAATAAAAAAATAAAAAAATTTGTAGAATGTTGATTGAGGAACAGCAATTCATTATTTCGGAGTCTACGGGAAGGAATGTTGAACTGGATGAGTTGTAACAAAGCAGGTGTGTCAGTAGTACTGTTGATAATTTTGAAAATGCATATTAGATCAGGGTCCTTTCTACGTTTTTCTAAAGAGGAAATGTTTTAAGGTTGTTCAATTTCATCATACGAGTATTCTCCTCTTTCAAGTCCTAACTTCCAAGCAATTCCTAGTAGGAAGCGATGTTGTACAGATTCGATGTAACAAATGTGGACAGCATAAAAAGGAGACCAAATGAAGTACATATATTATACCAGTTTATTTTTATCTCCAACCTTTTGTATCATCGTCTATGAATCTTATTGTTCATTTTTGAAAGATCAAAATCGTATAGAAAACAATTTTTTATTTTTTTATTTTTTTTTATTAGTAATAGAAGGTACATAAATTACAAATAAATTTTATACAGTAATTAATTACAAGTAGAATATTTGATGTACCCCCATAATTAAGCAAGGCTTGTGTGTATGGGGGGGTGTTATTGTATTGCTTTTTTAATATCATTCAGTTTAAGTTTTCAGTATAATTTTTTAGGTGAGTTTTAAAACTTTTTATATTGGTATTCATGTTTCTAATTTTTTCTGGTAATGAATTAAAAAATTTTGCTCCGAGATATTTATGACTCAATTGTCCAAAGATTCTAAAGGCTAGTTGTTTCACAATACTTGAACAATTCATCAAATTAATTATCAAAGTTCTCTGAAAGTTCTATAAAAAATCTTTTATTATTAAAGTTCTGTGACACAACTATCACATTATTGAATAATAAAAGAATCTTGATAGAATCCTCACTTTTTTGTTATTTTTATATTTTATTAACCATAAACGCACTGTTAATCACTCACAAACACGGACATGAAGCATTTTTCTGAAATTAAAATGAGTTGAACATACGAAATATGCGAGTATGTCTGTTTTAATAACCGGATTTTAGCAACGTGGTAGCCCGGTTGAGTAAGATCACTGGGAGGATAGTTCTATCCTTAATTAAACCAAAAATAATATCTTCTAACACAGCAAACTTATTTTGTGGCACCATTATGATTGAAATTAATAAATTACTTGGTTTTTACCACTTTTATTGTTTATAAAACCGACATGTTTCGTCAGCAAAGCTGACTTCTTCAGGGTTTTGACAGAGCAGTTCTGTCAAAACCCTGAAGAAGTCAGCTTTGCTGACGAAACATGTCGGTTTTATTTATTTATTTATTTTCGGGAAATCGACAGTTTACATTTTTACAGTTTGTACATGTTTGTATAGCCAAAATAAAACCAATTATGGATTTCCTCCATGTGACTTTACCTCTGATTAACAGCATAATAAAAAAAATTAAATAATAAATTTATAATAAAGCATTATGAGATCAAAAATTTTATAAAACAAAAGATTAAGTATATAAAACTAAAATTTACATAAAACATAAAATATCAATACATTGGTAACCATAAGAAGCCAGATTGTACATATAAATCAAATCACAACAGAATTAAAGATAAACGATAGAAACATAGACACATAACATATTCATGAAACATCAGAGAAATACTCTTTTATGTACCCCTTATATTTGGTAGGTTCGGAATTGAAAATGTCCACCTTGGATAATATGCTATTGTAACTATTGCATAGTCTGTTTAGACAAGAATTTTGCTTGCAGTTTGTCTTGCATTGATCAACCTTGAACAGGACAGAAGAGCGTGTTGTACGCGCAGGTACATTAAATTGAATTTTATTTAGCAAGTCTGGGCATTGAATATTATTGTTAACTAATTTATACAGGAATATTGCATCCTTATGATGCCTTCGTACACTCAATGAATCAATTTTAAAGTATGAGGCTGCCTCTGCATAATTATTAAATCTTACATATGACTTGTAACAAAGATATTTGAGGAATTTGTTTTGAATTGCTTCAATTTTGTTCGTATGGATTTTATAAAATGGAGACCAAACAACTGACGCGAACTCCAAATGACTTCGTACGTAGGCAAAGTAGAGTTGCTTAATGACGTTGATACTATTAAAAAGTTTTGTGTTTCTCATGATAAAACCTAACATTTTAGCAGCTTTATTTGTGATTTGTTGTATATGAAGGTTGTATTGTAGTTTACTATCAAGGGTTATTCCAAGATCACGAATATCTGAGACTGTTGCAATGTTGTTGTTATTTATAGAATAATTAAATAATGTTTTATTTTTATTTCTTGAAAAGGTAATATGATGACATTTTGAGACATTTAGAAATAGTTGATTTTGTTGGCAATAGGTAAATATATTGTTTAAATCATGTTGTAAATTGACGCAATCGTTTAGACTTTTTATTGGCTTGTATAGCTTGGCATCATCAGCAAATAATTCTATTTCAGAGTATTTAACAACATTGACCAAATCATTGATATATAAAATGAAAAATAATGGTCCGAGATGTGAACCCTGTTGGATCCCAGAGGAAATTTCACTGAAATCTGATTCGAAACCCTTTATTGCTACTGCCTGTGATCTCTTGAGTATATAAGATGTAACCCAACGAAATAAATTACCACGTATACCTAATGACCAAAGTTTTCTGAGTAATAGTTTTTGATTAATTTTATCAAATGCTTTGGCAAAGTCTGTATAAATGATATCTACTTGAGTGCGGTTGTCCATGTGATCGACAATGAATTCAGTAAGAAGAACGAGGTTACTTTCCACATTTCTGCCTTTTGTAAAACCGTGTTGCTTTGTTGTAATGATGTGATTCAGTTGTGGGCTTAGATATTTGTAAACAATTTTTTCCATTAACTTACTGAATATTGTTAGTTTTGAAATCGGCCGATAGTTTTTAACATTATTTTTTTCACCATTTTTGTGGATTGGTGTTACATAGGCTCTTTTCCATATTTCAGGTACCGTGCCTTCGTTCATTGATTTATTATATATAATGCAGAGAGGTTTTGCAAGTGTTTCCGCGCAATTAACTATAAAGTATGAGGGAATGTCATCACACCCCGCGCTTGTGTTTATGTCAAGAGCTTTTATTTCTTTTAAGATTATTTCTCGTGTGAATTTGACCGTGGTGATATTTATGTTATTTGTGTTTTCTGGTATGTCGAAGTCTGGTAGGTTATTATCGTTTATGTAAACTGATTGGAAATATTCCATGAAAATATTGCATATGTCTTGGCCATTTTCTGCTTTTTTGTCATCTAGGTGCATCGTCCTTGGAAGAGACGATTGTGTTTTTTTCATGTTATTAAAATGATTCCAGAAGAGTTTAGGATTACCATTTATGCTATTTTCAGCAGTATGTATATAATTAATGTAGAGTTGTTGTGCGATACGTTTTTGTCTAGATCTTAAGAGAGAAAACGTTTGATAGTCACGTGGATTTTGAAATTTTTAAAAATTTTTATGGTATTTATTTTTCTCTTTAATTATTTTTATGAGCGATGATGTGTACCACGGCGGATAATTACAATTTTTAGCTGGTTTAGTTGGTACATAATTTATTTTAATGTTGTTTAATATGTTGTAGAAGACGTCAGTTGCGGGTTGAGTATTCAAATGGTTAAGTTTATGATCCCAATCAATTTCGTTTAATTTTGTGTTTATTATTGAATATTCCGCTTTTCTGTATAGTAATATTTGTTTTGCGTTAGTTTTCAGGTTTTTATTTATTTTTTTAATAGGAATTGAAATTAGCAGTGTTTTATGATAAATATCTTCTGGTACTAATGAGATATTATTGTGCCTAATTTTCAGTGGTATGTTGCTTACAGCTAAGTCGAGAATGCGATTATTTATACTATTACTCTGAGAGTTATATTGTTTCAGATTATTAAATGATAAAAATTGTGTAAAGTTCAAATGGGCGGGATTCAATGAATTGATTGGTTCAGTACACATATAATCACAGTTCTCATTAATTGGTAGCCAATGTAAGTGAGACAGGTTGTAATCTCCTACCAAAATGAAACTATCATTATTGTTGTTATCTGTCATAATTTGTGATGTTTTGTTTATGTGAGACATAATATTTATGAGGTGTTTACTGTCAGGTGCAATATATGAAGTGCATATGTGATTTTTTTTACCGGGAAGTGAAATCGTTACCCATATGTCTTCCGCCTCTGATCCCCATTCTATTTTTTGTTCAGAAATTAATTTATTTTTTACTGCGATTAAAACTCCACCACCGCGATTCTGTTTGAGGTTATGGTAATCTCTATCTCTTCTGTAAACATGGTATCTTGGATCGAAAAGTTCCTCATTAAATATTGAATTGTTAAGCCATGTTTCAGTGAGACATATAATGTCATAGTTGTTTAATAGTACATTTTGAAGAAAGGTGTTCGTTTTAGTTCTGAGGCCTCTTAAGTTTTGATAATATAATTCTAGAGATTCCATTTTAATTATGCAATAAGTTAATATGATGGTTCTTATGTTAAAATGAATATGGTTAATATGAATGTTCTAAGCGTTATTGATGGAAATATTGTATTTTTTTAGTTTTTCTAGGTCGATAAATGAGTTTATGCAATAGTGATCTGAGTTTTCGTTTAGTCTTACATAAATTTTACAGTTTTTTATCCAGCAAAATTTATATTTGTTAATTTTGGTGAACTCTCTGACCTGTTTGTAGAGTATTTTGTTTTTGTGTGTTAAATGTTCATTAATATAGATCCTTTGTTTTCCATTCAAGTTTATATCCTCTGCTGTTAGGCCCCTTCTCGTTCGGATTGCTGCCATGATATCATCTTTTTGTTTTCTGCACTTCAGTTTAACGATAATATTTCGCGGTCTTCCTTCGATCTTCTCCTTGGGGGTTACTCGGGTGGCGTATTCAATTTCTTCAGGGCTTACTATTTTTAATTCAGAATAGATGCTTTTGATAATCTCCGTCAGGTTTTCTTGTTTTTTTTCTGGTATTCCAATGATCTCTATGTTATTTATGCGTGCGTGTTGTTCGTTAGCGTCCAATTTTTTTTGTAATTCGTTAAATTCCCTTTGAATTACGGCGTTTTGTTCCAGACTTTTTTCAAGGTTGTTGTTTTTTTTCGTGTCAATTTTTTTTTCAAGAGTTAATATTTTATTTTTTAATTCTTCGATTTCTTCTTTATACTCGTTCCTCACGATTTCCAGAAATTGCACCTTAAATTCTTCAAACTTTTTATCAAGGAGTTGGAGGAGTTGTATGTCTGTATTATTTAGTGCAGTCTTTGCAGTTGCTCTTGTAGTCATATTGGCACGTAATATTAGCTAATATAACTGATATAACAACACTTCACTATTATAAACTTATTGAAATATAGATATTTAGGTTTTAGCTTGAACTTTTGTTTTTTTTTGTGAAATTTCTAGAGAGAATTAAAAACACGACAGCTGTCGTTGAATGTTATTGTTGTATGTAACAATGAAAGTGGTAAAAACCAAGTAATTTATTAATTTCAAAAATAATATGTTTTAAAATACTCTAAATAGATGAACCTATCGTAGTAGAAAACTTTGTTGGTTTTTTTACTTTGTTGCGCTGCTTACGGGTTGTTTTTGAATGGCTTGCAAAGATGTTACCATGCTGAAGAAAATACATAAGTAATATTTATTTAATATTTATATATATAGGTATTACGCCGTGTTGCATACTTCCTTCTTTAGCCCATGTTTTGGACGGCGTTACAGTGTCCATCATCAGGGTAATATACAATTCAAATACAATATTCAATTGTGGTAAAGTGTGTGGCCGTGTACTATCGATTACACATCTGTCCTGATGGACACTGTAACTAAAGAAGTAGATAGGCGTTATACCACAAAAATAAATAACGGTAACATTTTTAGAACCACTGGAGCCATAAGGCGAAACAAATAAATTTGCCTCAATTGCATTGCTAGAGATTTCCCAGAAGGTAATTTTTAAATTTTTCGCCATCATTAAAAAAATCATACTTTTGATTTTTAACATGGAGATATAAGAAATTAGCATAGTACTATATAGTCAATGAATTAACCTGTATTCTACCGTTTATCTCATATTTGCAGGATTTATTAAAAAACATTTAAAATAATCGTCAAGTTTATAACCGCGCGAATCCTGAGAGTTTTGTAATTTGAAACTGCCGTGAGGGGTAATTATTCGAGTCAACATAGAATATTTTCAATTTCCGTATGTTGTCTGTAGTGTACTTGTTAATGAAAGGGGCATATCTATGGAAAAGGGACTTAATTTTAACCGTAAACAGCTAACCAATAATACTTGAAAAAATTATTTTTAAGATCATTCTAAAATAGTCTACGAAGTTCGGATATGCGACATCCATGGTCATAATAGACAAAGCATTTCAATAGCTTCGTTTTAAAATAATTGGCTGGCCAAGGAAATTTTTTAAATAATTACGATAAATTTTTTACGAATGGTAAGAATAAGTGGTCCAATTTTGGACCGCTGTCTATGGTAGAAAAATAATAATGGTCCATTTTTCGACTATAATCGCTCAGTGGTTAGGGGTCGTCCATTAACCACGTGATGTTTTTTTAGCCACTTTTTAACCCCCCCCCCACCCCCGGTGATATGTGGTGAGGTTTTAGACTAACCCCCCCCCCCAAAATCACGTGTATTTTTTTTTGTACAAAGTATTTTGAAATTTTCAGAATATTATCACTAAAATAATAAATACACGTGATTTCTCATTATACCCCCCCCCCCCGTCGTGATATTTCGTGATTTTTTCCAACCCCCCCCCCCCCTTTTCGAGCCTCACGTGATTATAATGGACGACCCCTTAGCCGTGAAAATCTAAAAATTGTATTTCCCCTAAACCATATTCTTAGTAATTTTTGTTCACCCCTGACTCCAGAATATTATTAGGCTCACTTATTTATAAGCCCAACACAATGCAATTATTTTTATTGTTGCGTGTCTGGCCGCGAAGTAAATGCATATTTAAATACCAGCCGTGCATTTTTGCGGTGCATTCGCCCTTTTTTAAACTCGACGTTTTGCTCTTTTTAAGATCATTTTAAGGCTCTACTCGAGGAGCGGGCCCTTGAGAAATTGTTCATTTAAACAAAAACCAATTCATCATTTTTCGGATTGTGATGAATCACCACGAAACTGATTTTTGAAAGAAAGAATAAGCACATAATTCCTCAAAAAGTTGGGTTCCAAAAAGTACACACTTCGTCCTAAAGTACAATGAGTACAACTAACGGAATTAACAGTAGTCGCATAAATTCACTGCGAATCAATTTGTAAACAGTAATAAAAAAATATGAAGTGTTTATGTTGACACGACTGTTAAGATTTGGTAGGGTCCTTTCTTTAATAATAAACACTGCCCGAGATTTAAAACCGAGTTATTTATTCACACTTTTAGGTTAAACATGACAGATTTAATTTGGGAGGCCATGTATTGGATAACCAACACCTCTGCCATAAGTCGCTCCAAGCTCCAGTTTGCTACGGTTGGTGACTTAGCAGAGGTGCCCAAGTTCATGGGGTGAGGTTTGTCCGGGTCTTGGCGGCGGATGCGTCTACCCACCAGCTGCATGGCAGGCCGGATCGAGAGAGAATAGTTGAGGGAGTCCCTTTGATTTCTCCAGCCATACTCTCTCGGAATATCGCCTTGCACCGCAGTGTGAGGGATGGATTTACACGTCCGTCACTCCTGGACACATTAACCCTCAGATTCCTACCCACCCCTCATACCCTTTTCCTTCCCAGAACTTTTTCTCCTTCCTTTCCTAAGACCCTCAACAAAGGCCGTCCACCCAGCATCCCTAAAGATAACATAGGCCCTGGGGGGAATTATTTTCCTCAGGGCCTCCTGTGTGGATCTAATGTAAAAAAGTGCTTTAAAATTCTCCAAATTATACTTGGGGTTCGGTTCCCCGTCCAAGTGAAAGTAAGGCAGAATAAGCCCTGTTTGTTGTTCGTTTATTTACAGTAAAAGACGATGAATATACAGGAACCGGCCTTTTTATAAGAATCTTGACAACACATTTCACCAGAAGCGTCATCTGGACTCTCAACAGAATCCTGCATTATCGACATAATATAGCCTGTCGGTAAATAAAACAGATAGATGGACAAATAGAGGACAGTAATCATTTAATCTCAATTATAAATAATAGAACACTATGCGGGAGTTGGTAAATATTTAGATATTTGTAAAGGACTGACTTACCCTTTGTCTTCTGACACTGAATTATAGTGAATCAATATTACGTAGTAATCACTGCAAAAGCTTATAACAGATTCCTAGTAATAAACACATAGTATTGCTCACTTCTTATTTATAAGAATCGTTATTTTGGCAATGAGGGATACTGAAGGTAAGCACTGCATAATCACAAGTAAGAGATTCTAAAATATACACACCGTGGGATCACCAGGTGATCACTGCCCAGATTTCTTAACAGAGTCAATATCAATTACACTAAGAGATTAAAATTATGTTGTTCGTAGCAAGGACTTCATTAATAGACTGATTGTACAATAATGTATTGTTGTAGATGTCACACACGTCGGTATATTGGCTACGAATTCTCAGATAGGGAAGAGGTACTTGGATAAAAGGTTGGGTGGAGGAATGACGGAACACATGCAGAGTGAGGTGCATATAGTTGCATCAACAGGTACTTCGATTCAACATTACTATCATCCATTTTTATTGATAAAGTTTAGGTAGCGGAGAGGAAGCTATTGGCGTTCAGAGGACAATGGTGCTCACCTTTATTCAGTTTTCCGGCAAACAACAGTACCTATGTTTACTCCTTGAAATATTGTTACAGGAACAACTTTTTTTACATTAGCTCTACACAGGGAGGCCCTGAAGAAAAGAATTCCCCTCTGGGCCTATGTCTGAGGACGCTGTGTGGAGAGAATTTTAGTTTAGTTTTTTTTTTTATTTTAGAGGAAAAATTAATAATACAAAAAAATTTACGAGTCCCAAGCGGGTAATTTAGTAAGTTTTATTACTGATCAATTTGACTTCCGTGAATCTTATTAAAAAATAATACTACCCAGTTTCGCTAATTTTATTATTTGTTTTAACCCTAATTCATTATTTATGACACCAAATAATATGGCGTAGAGACTTTGAAAAGCGTGATGAAAATGGCATTTCGAAATGAAATCAGTTGCGGTACCTCACTTAACTTAACCTAAAAATTTCAGATTCATAAAAGTGTACGAATTTCAGAAAGCCGCGGATCATCCTTCGAGAACTTATTCAGTTTCACACAAACATTGCTTTAAATTTATAAAAAACTTACTCCGATGTAATCAACACTAGAACATTTTTTAATTTACGTGTTTTCAAAATTGGAAATGTTCCTTTCAGAGAAATTATTAGAGAAGCGCTCAAGTACCTACCCACAACATAAATTTTTTTGCAGAAAATTAATTCGATTGCCATTTTCAAAATTGGAATTCATTTACCGTGAATTCAGAATACCAGTTATTTTTCACGGTCTGCGCTAGTTATTAACAAAACGGAGTCGGTTTACGTAGGTTCCATGAGCTCTCAGACCATAGTGACATCGCACACATCAGATTTTTCCATCCGATTGTCTGATCAGACAAAAATCGATTCGAAACCCGATTGGTTATAATTTCGGGACCACACCTTTCCGGAATTTTGTCTGATCAGACAATCGGATGGAAAAATCTGATGTGTGCGCTGTCACATATACAGGCGTGTTGCACAATCTCCCATTTTTTACATCACTCCTAACAGTAACCCTGTCCCTTTGATAATGTTGCGGGGATCGTCACTGGATATTCGGCCAAGTCTCCTGGTTCCACAATGTGTCTTCACAGGGAGTTCTTGCAAACAGCTTGTTTACATCAAGGCAGGGAATTGGCACTGAAGTGAGCAGTTAGGTGAATTTGAGTCTCTTCATCTTCTTGACATATTCTGCACCAATTGGTGTTTTCCATTCCCAAAAGTTGCATTTGTGTTTCGGTTCTGTTAAATAACGTAACTTATTTCTTCACGGCGTAATTTTATACCAAAATTGCAATCTTTCCCCAGTGAAATTATTCCATTATCTTATTTGTACAAGACCCGTAGGCTTGCACAAAGACTGTAAACAATAAGTGCCGGTACACACAGACGCCCGACAATTCCAATGTCTTGACAGAGATGTATTCTCGCCTTGACAGCGGTTGAAGTTCAGTAGAGTATCTGGTTACAGAAGCATCCATGCTGGGTATCTTCCGCCACGCATCGTGAGATGGAATGCTCTTGCATCGGAGTATGTAGGCTGCGGTGGACGCTGGTTGTATATTATGTGAGATGGGCTGCGCTCTAGATGATGTATATTCTCGAGTTTGTTATGTATCCAAGGGAATAAAATCCTAGGCGGGGGCGGTCACAGCAACCCTTAAGTAGGCCGGCTTGTCATTGCATGGCAGTGAGTCACTTGCATCCTAGGCTAGGGCAGCCACTCACATCTTGATAGGCTCCAGGGTATCGGTCTGCATTCTATTGGGCGTGCTGCACGTGGCGTCATGATCAGGTAGGTCTGCGTTGAAGGAGCCCAAGGATGACCGGGGCTTCGGCGTTATCATCAGGGCAGAGGGATGCAAGGCTCGATGCAAGGGGGCCCCGGGCTAGCAGCCCGGAGCCAGATGTTCAAGGGTAGCGCAGCAACTTCAAGGGCTTGGTAAGAATCAGCAAGTTCAAAGGAGTCCAAGGATGGCCGGGGCTTCGGCGTTGTCTTCAGGGCTGAGAGATGCAAGGCTCGATGCAAAGGGGGGCCCCAGGCTAGCAGCCTGGAGCAAGATGGTCAGAGGTAGTGCAGCGACCTCAAGGTCTGGTAAGAATCAGCAAGTTCAAAGGAGTCCAAGGATGGCCGGGGCTTCGGCGTTGTCTTCAGGGCAGAGAGGTGCAAGGCTCGATGCAAGGGGGCCCTGGGCTAGCAGCCCGGAGCAAGATGGTCAGGGCTCAGGTGTCAACGTTTTGTAGGTATTATCCCATCGGGTGCTTGAGATGAAAGAGTTGCGTCTTGGAGCTCCGAAAGGGTGACGGCTACGGCGAGACTGATGTCTTGAATTGAGCAGCGTTTCGATGTCGAGGATCTTCAGGTTGTAACTTTGTAGAGATATTATTCTGATCGCTGGTGGTTGAAGACTGAATGCCAACTGCTTTCTTCGCAGACCTTATATAGTGGCAGGTTAGTCGGTTTCACAATATTTTAAATTCATGCAATAATTCCTATTTCCGCGTGAGTCATCTCATGTTGTAATTTCATGTTGTGCAACAAAATAATTTATATTTTTGGGAGCATGAATCACCTCATATTAAAGTGTTGAGAAATCAATATTTCGGGGACGCGCCGTTCAAATTAAGAATATTTTCTCTTCGATAGAAATGCATGATATGAAATAACACGTTCGATATACTCCCTCCCGTGCAGCCGTGGCTGCACCCAGCTGTTTCGTCGAACGTGTCAGTCACCAACGATGTTCCGAGTTTCCGATGGAGGCGAGTTTGATCCCTGGTCGTATGGATTCTGGACTGGCTTATCAGGAAGTGAATAGGCGTCAGGGGACCGTCATCAGGTCATAGACTGTCAAGTCATTAATATGTGCGTGGGTGATCTGTCGTTCACAAAAATTTGACGTTCTGTAAGCGCCGTAAGTAGGGTATCTTTTTTTTTGGTCATCTTCTCATTGAGTGTGATGTCAAGGGGTTGTTTCACGGATCGTATTAACCTCCATCAAGCTCCCCCCGTGTAAGGTTTTATTGGTGGTTAGCGACGCCAATTGATTCACGGCATTGCTTGGGAATTTGCGCGTCTGTGTCCTAGCTTTAATGCCACTAGGATGCTTTTATCTCGGAGTCAGCACCGTGAAATTTTGTCCCTTTTGACGGGGCAATGGTCTCCCCCCATCTGAGGAGACATTGAAATGTACTGTTGTTCTGGAAGGGTTTGCTTGCTTTGGCTGCGTCGATGAGGATCACTGTTCCGACACTTCTGCTGTTTTGACAGGGCTTCCAAGGTTGGGCTATTGCTGCTTGGTTCCGGGGTGGGTTTCGTCGTACGGCTGTGGTGCGTGGTGTTGTGGCACGCTTGTAGGCCTTGTATGGAGCGAGTATCTGGTCGCTAGGTTATTTATCCCATGTGAATTGCCCGGGTCTGCTGCGCACTGGGAATTGTTCTACTCTTGTAATGAGGAATGTACCGCTGCTAGGTTCACCGGGGTGCCTTGGAGGCACACACGGACGCTGTGCGTGACCCAGTATAGTTGGAAGTGCGGCTAGCATATGAGGTGGGCTGCGTTCCGGGTGCCATGTGGACTTGAGTCGCTGAATATCCGGCACCGGCATCCAAGGCCGGGACGGTCACAGCAAACTCGTGAGCAGGTTGGCTGGTCATAATCTGGCCGCGAGCTGCTGAATATCCGGCACCAGCATTCGAGGCTGGGACGGTCACAGCAAGCTCGTCAACTGGTTGGCTCACCATCATGTGGCCGTGAGCGGCTGAATATCCGGCACCAGCATCCAAGGCTGGGACGGTCACAGCAAGCTCGTCAACTGGTTGGCTCACCATCATGTGGCCGTGAGCGGCTGAATATCCGGCACCAGCATTCAAGGCTGGGACGGTCACAGCAAGCTCGTCAACTGGTTGGCTCACCATCATGTGGCCGTGAGCGGCTGAATATCCGGCACCAGCATCCAAGGCTGGGACGGTCACAGCAAGCTCGTCAACTGGTTGGCTCACCATCATGTGGCCGTGAGCGGCTGAATATCCGGCACCAGCATCCAAGGCTGGGACGGTCACAGCAAGCTCATCAACTGGTTGGCTCACCATCATGTGGCCGTGAGCGGCTGAATATCCGGCACCAGCATCCAAGGCCGGGACGGTCACAGCAAGCTCGTCAACTGGTTGGCTCACCATCATGTGGCCGTGAGCGGCTGAATATCCGGCACCAGCATCCAAGGCTGGGACGGTCACAGCAAGCTCGTCAACTGGTTGGCTCACCATCATGTGGCCGTGAGCGGCTGAATATCCGGCACCAGCATCCAAGGCTGGGACGGTCACAGCAAGCTCGTCAACTGGTTGGCTCACCATCATGTAGCCGTGAGCGGCTGAATATCCGGCACCAGCATCCAAGGCTGGGACGGTCACAGCAAGCTCGTCAACTGGTTAGCTCACCATCACGTGGCCGTGAGCGGCTGAATATCCGGCACCAGCATCCAAGGCTGGGACGGTCACAGCAAGCTCGTCAACTGGTTGGCTCACCATCATGTGGCCGTGAGCTGCTGAATATCCGGCACCAGCATCCAAGGCTGGGACGGTCGCAGCAAGCTCGTCAATCGGTTGGTTGGCCATTGTGTGGTATGCTTCTACCATTATTGAAGCGATCTGAGCCAGTGGGTCGGCGTCATGTTGCAACCATTCTTGGTTGTGCTGAGTGTGCCGAATTAAGTTTCCTCGGCACCCATCTCCAGTGCGGTATGTTTGTCAGTTCATCCATCTCATCCAGTATATTGGATACGAAGGCAGAGTAAGCGCGAGGGTAGACGGTTGGTTGGTCACTTTTATTGATTCTGACCGAGGACATTAGGCCAAGGGAGTCAAAGGCAACGTTTGATATCACAAACTTTCTCAGGCGCGTGTTTGCTACTGTCGGTGAGCCCTCTGTGAGTGATCCATTCCAGTGCGGTTTGTGATACTATCCGTAAAGTATTTTGATTGTCACGCCCTTCCCGGGAGACCATTCGATGGGCATCGTCTTGCCCTAACAAGAGCTTCAGGGTGAAGGCTAGGCATCATTGGGCGTCTTGGATGAGTGCATGGCCTTGCAGCCGCTGCAAAGCGATGGCATCTCTACTCAGGCGTGATGTGTAGATCCGGCTCGAAGGACCATTTGTACAAGACCCGTAGGCTTGCACAAAGACTGTAAACAATAAGTGCCGGTACACACAGACGCCCGACAATTCCAATGTCTTGACAGAGATGTATTCTCGCCTTGACAGCGGTTGAAGTTCAGTAGAGTATCTGGTTACAGAAGCATCCATGCTGGGTATCTTCCGCCACGCATCGTGAGATGGAATGCTCTTGCATCGGAGTATGTAGGCTGCGGTGGACGCTGGTTGTATATTATGTGAGATGGGCTGCGCTCTAGATGATGTATATTCTCGAGTTTGTTATGTATCCAAGGGAATAAAATCCTAGGCGGGGGCGGTCACAGCAACCCTTAAGTAGGCCGGCTTGTCATTGCATGGCAGTGAGTCACTTGCATCCTAGGCTAGGGCAGCCACTCACATCTTGATAGGCTCCAGGGTATCGGTCTGCATTCTATTGGGCGTGCTGCACGTGGCGTCATGATCAGGTAGGTCTGCGTTGAAGGAGCCCAAGGATGACCGGGGCTTCGGCGTTATCATCAGGGCAGAGGGATGCAAGGCTCGATGCAAGGGGGCCCCGGGCTAGCAGCCCGGAGCCAGATGTTCAAGGGTAGCGCAGCAACTTCAAGGGCTTGGTAAGAATCAGCAAGTTCAAAGGAGTCCAAGGATGGCCGGGGCTTCGGCGTTGTCTTCAGGGCTGAGAGATGCAAGGCTCGATGCAAAGGGGGGCCCCAGGCTAGCAGCCTGGAGCAAGATGGTCAGAGGTAGTGCAGCGACCTCAAGGTCTGGTAAGAATCAGCAAGTTCAAAGGAGTCCAAGGATGGCCGGGGCTTCGGCGTTGTCTTCAGGGCAGAGAGGTGCAAGGCTCGATGCAAGGGGGCCCTGGGCTAGCAGCCCGGAGCAAGATGGTCAGGGCTCAGGTGTCAACGTTTTGTAGGTATTATCCCATCGGGTGCTTGAGATGAAAGAGTTGCGTCTTGGAGCTCCGAAAGGGTGACGGCTACGGCGAGACTGATGTCTTGAATTGAGCAGCGTTTCGATGTCGAGGATCTTCAGGTTGTAACTTTGTAGAGATATTATTCTGATCGCTGGTGGTTGAAGACTGAATGCCAACTGCTTTCTTCGCAGACCTTATATAGTGGCAGGTTAGTCGGTTTCACAATATTTTAAATTCATGCAATAATTCCTATTTCCGCGTGAGTCATCTCATGTTGTAATTTCATGTTGTGCAACAAAATAATTTATATTTTTGGGAGCATGAATCACCTCATATTAAAGTGTTGAGAAATCAATATTTCGGGGACGCGCCGTTCAAATTAAGAATATTTTCTCTTCGATAGAAATGCATGATATGAAATAACACGTTCGATATATTATTAAATCTCATTTTTGCCTTAAAACGGCCCAGTTGCAAGTTGCAAGGCTCTAGGGCAAATTTCTGCACGTGTCTGAAAAAATATACCTACTGGCTCCAGTAACCTGCAGCTTGTGTTTTATGAAAATAATGATGTTACGACATCAAGCACACGGGAGGGTTTGACGAGCTTTTATGATAAAATTACACCTTTTATTACCTTTCTGAATTACAGTGTACATAAATAAAAGAGGTGTTTACATAAATAAAACAATGTAAATAAAAGAGGTGCAACATAGTTTCGCATTCGTAAGCGCAAAGCTTTTTATATCAGAAGTTTGTGTTTGTTGTGAACGGTAAATTCTTTGAACAAAAGATTGAGTTGTATTCACAAATGCGTGGGAAATATATTAGTGAAAGTTGTTTAGCTGAAAGGATTATGATAGCTGAAAACATCGACGTAAATATTTATAATCTATGGCTGAATACAGAAAATTAACTGAGTGGGGGACTTCACGTAGAATTCATAGTTTCTGACACCAGAGAGGGGTGGATTTATCAGACAATGGAAAAAATGTAGGTTCAAATCGGGTATCATAGTAAGGTTAGGTGAAATAATAACCCTTAAGCGTATGAGAGATAAAACCGTCTAGGTAATAACCTTACGTACTTGGTTTTAATAATGAAAAAAATATTAAAACGATACAAGGGCAATGGACCTAAGCGTGCTCAGCAGTTCACATTCGAGCTCTAATACCTACATTGATGTAGAGCACGTACAGTTTGGGAGGCGGGTATGGTACCGCTGCTCCGGGAATCATTTATTGATTTGGTATGGTCCGTTACATTTAGTGACTTCGCAGGGGTCCCTGGGTTCGTGGGATGCATTCCCATTAACTGCGTGGCAGGCCTGATCGGGAGAGATTGGTTAAGGGAGATCTTATCTGATATACTGCATGAGCAGGACTCTCTCTCAGAACCTCGATAGAGTCCTGCTGGAGAGGTCTCTCTCGATGATCTCATGCCTTCCTTGCATGGCAATGGGAGGGATGGATTCATGCGTCTGTCACTCTTGGACACACTGACCCCAGATTGCTTTCAATAACTCACCATACTTCATTTCCTAAAAAGACAATCCACACAGTATCCTAAAAAATTACGTAGGGCCTTAAGAGGAATTATTTTCCTCGGGTATCGTATCTTTTAGAAATGGACCCATTGATGTTTAAACAAATAGAGAAGAAAGGTGAAAGAGAGCAGACGAAAAGAGGACTGTAAGGAGTATAATAATAAGTACCTACTTGGATCAAATACTTGGGTGTATTTATGTCAAAAGTCGGTAGGTATAACTAACGAAAAAAATTAAGTCGATTCGATAAAATTGTAAGGCAATCCATTCGCCCTTGGTACCGTCGCCTTATAGTAAACAACGTGGTTACTTATTCTTAATACGTTTATAATACCTGTAAAGCTAATGGATTGGGCAATGGTGGATTTAAATACCAGGAGCGAATTACTTCAAGGAGGTATATTGAGGCAATTGAGCGGTTGTTCGAGGAGCTTCCGTCGTTGTTAGTTTTAGTGCAATAAAACATGATATGATGATGAATTCTCCTCCAATCACTCATATGCTCCTGGCGGTATATCAGACAAGGAAGAGTTCAAATTAAATATGTCTGCGTTTAATTATGATGGTTATTCTGAAGGGCTACTATGAGGAATATACTTAATGTATGGCAATTATTGAAAATATGCTGCAAAAGAGAGAACACAATATTATGTTTGTGGTAGGCTTGTTGAAAAAGTATCGATATATCGATGTATCGATATTTTTAATTCAATTTTTTAGCCGATATATTTTGATCCGATAAATCGATATATCGATACAAAATATCCAATATCGAAAATTGTATAAAAAATGTTTTTTTTTTATTTCTGTTGGTGATGTCACTAGAATCCAAAACCGTACAGGAACGAACGGAAAAAAAGTAACTGTATTGGGACATGATATCTGGCGGTTGAAATTTTAACTATAGCTTACAAATCTATTGTCTTTGCATTAGTATTTGAGATCACTAATACTATCTCATATTTGTAGGTACATACATAGAAATGTCTGCTATTTTTCGCCATTTTTTTCTAAGCCACTCCTATGTGTTGGTTCCCAATTGTCTATGGTTATTGACTATACCTTGTTCCAAAGATGAAGTCCTTTTTGACAGATTAATACGCCAATAGAATGTTACTGAGACGCATACAAAATTTGTATGCGTCTCAGTTTACATATAAGTTAGAAGAAAGCTTTTTGGTTTTTGATATTTTTGTCATTATTACTTAATAAAAATGAATACTGATAAAAATATCTTAATTTTTATTAAGATTTTTGTACATTAAAATAATGCACATTGTGGATAAAAATTATTATTGAAAAACCTATTATTTTAAAAACGCTAAACCTTTTGAAAATTTGACCGATATATCGATACATCGATATTTTTTCCTCGATATATCGACGTCGATATTGATATTTTAATAAATATCGATACATAGATTTTTTTTCAGTTTCGACATCCCTAGTTTGTGGTAACAAAAAACAAGGCATTTCATTTTATTAGCGAAATCATTTTTAGTGAGTACATCTCTGTGTTGAAAACTTATTTTAAGCTTTTATTTGTACCACCCCGCCTCGCTCGAGGTTCCCAAAATACAAATATTTTTGTAATCTTTTTTATTTTTTTATTTTCGAATTATTGAATAATATAGAACATACTATATAAAGGTATATTGTCAGTTTCTGTTTGACAGTTGATTGGATTTTTGTTGTTAATTTCATTTTTCGAGTACGCAAGATATGGTATGTAATTACAATGTTGCGCATTTTTTACAAGCATTTACATGCAAGTAATTGTTTGTAAAGTGTTAATTAAGACTCACTTCAATTTGCAATCAATACTACATTCTCTTTTTCGAAAACGCAATGTGTCATACAGGCAATTAGTGATTATACGTTGACAAGAAATTTACGGTGACCGACAGTTGATCCCCCCGCAGTTGGCCCCCCGAACTTCGAATATAAAATCGACTTAAAAACTATAAGTTGGTTTGGATACCAAACGACTTTATTTACAGTGTCGATTTTTGTACTATATGCTGATATATATGGTACATACGTGGGTGGTCTGAAAAGTTTCCGACCTGAACATGAAATGGCAGCACTCCTCAATAAAAGCTAGTGAATGTAGTTGTGCATCTTTTGACAGTTAGCAGAGGTTATGAAAATGCCAAAAGAACGTGTATGTCACATATTAAATAAAGATTTAGACATGAGACTGCTGTCCGCGCGTTGGGTGCCACGTTTGCTCACGTTAGACCAAATATCATGTTTCACCAAGACAACGCGCCGTCTCACACCTAGCGGTTGCCATGGCAGAAATCCACGAATTACGGTTTGAACTGCTTGACCATCCGCCTTACTCACCAGATCTAGCCTCAAGCGATTTCTTTTTGTTCCTTTACCTAAAAACTGCGCAAAAAACAAAAATATAATAACAGCTCGATACTCAATTTTTTCCATTGTCACAAAAACACATACATTGACTCACTCAAACGACTGTCAACTAAAAACTGCGCGACCAAAATGGCCGAAACTTTGGTGAGAAACTGTCAAAAGATGCTCAACTATATTCACTAGCTTTTAATGACGAGTACTGCCATCTTCATGTTCAGGTCGGAAACTTTTCAGACCACCATCGTAGACAAGTAGTTCTTTCCTTGATGCAGTTGAATGAATTTTTTTTATAATTTAGTTATTCGGCGGTACAATCCTCCTGCACACCCGTTCGGGGATACTTTCTTAAGTAAGTGTAAGTAGGTATACTTTATTTTCCCTAAACCGACTGCATATTGTATATAATACTGGGGGGGCAATAGCCGGGGGATCAACTGTGATAGCGCTAAAAATTAGGGAAGGTGGATAATTTTCCTGTAAGTGTAATTTAAAATTATTTAACAGACCGCAAATTCCACGTGGTTTTTACCCTTAAAGGCAGTTCGAAGTAGATGTCAAGATTAGGATAACATCGAGATATTATAAATTTCGACGAAAAGCAACGAGATCACAACGTATATTCCTGAAAGCCGCAGATAACACAAAATTAATTTTTTTAAATTTTTTTTTTTGACTGGACCGAGAAACAACGCAAATAAGGAAAGGTGATTTTATTTTATATTTGTATTTCTTGGGCATGAACTACGTAACATTTTCTAGATATTTTGTTTTAAAAAGTTTTACTTTTCATGTATATTTGTAACTTAAATTTTAATTTACCTGCTCCGTGTTATTCAATAGCAAACAGAACTAACTTAAAATTTATGCAAGTACAGAAATGATTAGATTTTATTACGTGGTGGAAGTGGGAGGGGTGATTTTGGGGGAGGGGGAGGACGGCGGGAGGAGCCAACATAACATGGAAACATTGTCCATAAGGGTGATTTACGGGGTGCTATTATTTTGTTAACTAGATTAATTTTTTTGTTTATCTAAGATTTCGAAAGCGCACAAATTAAAGTATGTATTTATATTTGAATGTTTAAACTTGTTTTTTCTTTGTTGAAGCTTGCCTGTTTTGTCTCTATTAAATGCCTATCAAACTCGGAGTAGTTATTGTGGTGAACGTATGTCTTGCGGTATGAAAGAGACATGCGTGTATGAGTGAGACAGCATGAGGAACGTATAAAAGGGTGTGATTGCTGTCTACCGTCCTCTTTGGATTATCGCTTCGTAAGAAGCACTACCTGTACCATATCTCGGAATAAACTCGCTAAGTCTACCTACGAGTATTTATTGTTCAATCTCCCTGAAACTGAGAGCACAATATAGAGGAATCTGGATCCATACAAAGGAGTCCAGAAAGTAATGTTGATACCGGCCACGGTCATCACATTTGGCGCAGCCGATAAAGGAACGAGAAGCAGCCAAAATCACATTTGGCGCAGCCGATAAAGGAACGAGAAGCAGCCAAAATCACATTTGGCGCAGCTGAAAAGGAACGAGAAGCAGTCAAATCATATCACATTTGGCGCGGTTTGAAAAGAACCACGGGCAGCCAAATTGTCACATTTGGCAGTCGAAAGAGGAATCCGAGATTGAGGCTACAGGGGCAACAGGCAAGAGCAGCAGATATTGGCATCCGAGGAACAGCAAGGCGCTGGTTTGGTTATTCAGTGCCGAGAATCAGGAGCATACACGTAAGGCGTGGATGGAGAAGTCCGGGTCTTCAGGAGAAGACCAGAGACCAGGTGCAGACCTCACGGAAGGCGTGCCGGGCATTTGAAGGACGACCAGGGTTCAGGAGCCAGGAGACGGTCCGCGGAAGGGCGAGATCGGAGCAGCAGCATCAAATCAACAGAGTCGTGAGTTGAGTGCTGTTTGTAAAATTTTCTGCTTTTATTGATAGTATCTGTGTGAAGATGGAAGGGGGAGAACTGCCCAGGTTTTGTCATTTGAGGGACAAACTGGAGACGTTCGTGTTGCAATACGAACAGTTCATCCTCGTCAATGATGACAAGTTAAATTCGGTAGAAAAAAAGAGAGCGGTTTTAATATCTCATTTACACACAGAGACAATAGATTTATTGATTGATTTGTGTTTTCCTAAAAAAATTACAGATATTACGGTCGAAAATTTATTGTTATTACTAGAGAATCATGTAGGTATCAAACGAAATGTTTTCAAAGAGCGCGAAATTTTTTTTGCTACGAAACAAAAAAGTTCAGAATCGGTTAATGATTATATAGCACGGTTAAGAAATCTCGTTAGATTTTGCAAATTCGAGGACAGACTTGAATATAATTTAAAAGATGTTTTTGTCACCGGTCTTCGAGTGGGGCGTATTAAGGAGAAATTATTTGTAGAGGCTGAAAACTTTTCATTAAAAAGGGTTATAGAATGTGCTATTGCTATGGATTCATTCGAGGTAATGAATAAGCAAATTAAAACGGAAAGTGTTGATTTAGTAAATAAATTTAAAAATACATCGAACAATTTGTCACAAAAACAACATTCGGTAGGTAAACATTTTTTTAGAACTTCGGACAAGAATGTTACATCGTACAGAGCGAGGTCAGCGGACCGAACAAAGTGTAAACATTGCGGGAATTATCACGATTCAGTAAACTGTAAATTTAAAGACGTGTTTTGTTATAAATGCAGAGTAAAAGGGCATATTGGGAAGATATGTCGCGGTTTAAAATATAATAACATTTCTTCAGTGTTCGTAAATACGCAGGAACATAAAAACATGTTGCTGATAAACGCAGTATATTGTGAACCAATATTGTGCAAAGTTTTAGTGAATAATGTGGAACTAAACGGTTTATTGGACACAGGGGCGGCAATTTCGATTTTAACGGACGAAGATTATGTTAAACATTTCAAACATTTGATGTTAAAACCAAAGGATTTAACCTTAATGGGTTACGCTAACTGTAAGTTAAATTTATTGGGTTGTATCTTATTAACAGTTGATTTTAACGGTTATAGGGAAATGTTAGAATTTTGCGTAGTAAAACAGGGAACAATTACGGTTCTAGGGCGTGATTTCATTAAAAAGTTTAATATTGGATTTACGGGCTTACAATCTACTTTATCCCAGGAGGGAAGTGAAAATGTTTCTCACAATATGGTTGAGAATAATACTAGTGTAATTGATAATTTAATTCGGAAATTCCCGGAGGTTTTTTCGGAGAAACTGGGTAAATTCAATAAATATAAAGTGCATTTGAAATTAAAAGAGAATGCGGAACCGAAATTCTGCAATCCGAGAAATATACCGTTTGCCTTAAAAGCAAAGGTTGAAGCGGAATTGGGCCGGTTACAATCGGAAGGTATTTTAGTTCCGGTAAACTATAGTAAGTTTGCATCACCAATCGTTCCCATAGTAAAAACTAACGGCGAAATAAGGATTTGCGGTGATTATAAGGCAACAATAAATCCACAGCTAGTGGTAGATAAATATCCGATGCCACGGATAGAATGGTTATTTTCTCAAATGGCGGGTGGAATAATTTTTTCCAAGATTGACTTGAGGCAAGCGTACCTACAATTAGAACTAGATGAGGAAACTCAGGATTTCACAACTATATCTACTCATTTAGGATTGTTTAAATTCACGAGATTAGTGTTTGGGATTAATAGCGCACCAGCTATTTTTTGTAAAACGATAGCTTCAAGGTTTGAAAAAAACAGCGGTATTTTTAGATGATATTGTGGTAACAGGAGATTCGGAAGAAGAACATAATGAGAATTTAACAGCAGTGTTAAATAGATTAAAAGATTGTGGATTTAGTGTAAATATTCACAAGTGTATTTTTAAGGCGTCATCAGTAACTTTTCTAGGGTTTGAAGTTTCAAAGGAAGGAATTAAACCATTGAAAGACAAAACTATCGCGATTAGTAAGGTATCGCAACCTACAGACATTACGGAATTACGAAGTTTTTTGGGGTTAGTGAACTTTTACAGGTCATTTGTACCTAACATGTCTGTACTTCTAGATCCGTTACATAATTTATTGAGGAAAAATACACATTTTGAGTTTAATCAAGATTGCTTGGAAGCTTTTAATAAAATTAAGTCAATTTTATGTGATGATAGAGTGCTAGCTCATTATGATCCGGATGTAACATTGAAGATTGTTACAGATGCCTCAACAAAAGGGTTAGGAGCGACGCTTTTACATTGTTATGATAATAATTTACAGAGACCGATTTCTTTTGTTTCTCGAAAATTAACTGAAGCAGAAAAGAAATATTCAATTTTGGATTTAGAAGCAACAGCTATAGTGTTTGCGTTAAAAAAATTTTTTGAGTATATTTATGGAAGGGAATTCATTTTAGAAATAGATAATGAACCGTTATGTAGAATTTTTGGTGATAAGAAAGGTATCCCAGTATTAGCGTGTAACAGACTTCAACGTTATGGGGTAATTCTGTCGTCGTTCAATTACAAAGTACAGTACGTGAAATCAGCATTGAACTGTTCGGACTATTTGTCTCGGGTTCCTGTCGAGGAACCAGTTCACGTAGAGAATGACTTTGATACTCAAATTCTAAGTTTATTTAAAAATAACAGAGATTTACCTATAGATGTAGAGGAAATTAAATCGGAATCAAGTACAGATAAAATTTTATTGGAAATTAAACATTATCTCAGAACAGGGTGGCCAAATAAAATAAACAAGGAGGATTCAAAATGGATTTACTGGATTAAACGGAATGAGTTATCCATATTTGATGATTGTTTTTTTTGGAATCATAGGCTAATAATTCCAGTAAGTTTAAGAGAAAAAATTTTAAACTTGTTACATAGATCTCATCTAGGTATAGCAAAGATGAAAGGTTTAGCCAGAGGTATATTTTGGTGGCCAGGGATAGATGGAAATATTGAACTTTTAGCGAGAGGATGCGAAATTTGTTCAGAGGTTCAACCTTCGCAACCAAAGAGCGAATTGACTCCGTGGCCTATAACGGAAGAAATATGGAGTAGGGTGCATATTGATTATGCGGGCCCAGTTGCAAATAAATATTTTCTTGTAATTATTGACTCAACCTCAAAATGGTTAGACTGTGTAGAAGTAAAGTCTCCAAATTCGTATAACACTATTAAAATATTAAAGGGTTTATTTAGTTATTTCGGGAGTGTACAGACAATAGTTTCAGATAATGGAGCCGCTTTCATGTCAGCGGACTTCAAAGAGTTTTGTGAGATGAATAACATCAAACATTTAACGACTCCGGTAAATCATCCACAATCAAATGGTCTAGCAGAAAACGCGGTTCGAACGTGTAAAAATTTTTTAAAAAAAATGATGATAAGAAATAAGTTTCAGTCAGGTTATGAGGAAAAATTAGGAAATTTTTTAATTGATTACAGAAATGCACCACACTGTACAACTGGCTTAGAACCTGCAGTTGTAATGTTTGGAAGGAAACTAAGGTCAAACTTAAACAGTTTTGTACCGAGAGGGGGGAGAGATAAGGATAATAGAATTAAGAAAGAAACAAAAATTAAAATGTCTAAATGTCAGGAAAATCAAAAATATTATTATAAAAGAAATAATAAAGAATCGGTGGGTTTTTCGATTAATCAAAAGGTAATGGTTAGAGATTTCAGAGACCAAAACAATGATAAATGGGTACCAGGGAAAGTGTATAAACAATTAGGAAAAAAACTTTATATAATTGAGGTAAATTTAAATGGTAAAATTATGTTTTGGAAAAGGCATTTTGATCAGTTGTCTAAATTATGTGTGTCATGGGAAAAGAAACACAGCAATCCTTATGTCGCGTCTGAGACGAAGAGACTGTCGTATGATGAATACGATGTCTCCAGCTTTGGCCTGGATGACAGTCTAATGGGTTTTTCTCCTTCTCATTCCAGCCCCAGTGATCCAGTGGCGTCAACGTCGGGAAATTGGAAGGACCGACTACGACCACGAACACACAGATGAGTCAATGAAGGCAGCACTCAGCTCTCGACTCAACATGAATTACTTACATTGTAAATATTGGAATATTTTATGTATTGTAAATAATTATCAGTTCATGTTGTGTAACTGTCTTCGGATTTAAGTGTGGAGGGATGTGGTGAACGTATGTCTTGCGGTATGAAAGAGACATGCGTGTATGAGTGAGACAGCATGAGGAACGTATAAAAGGGTGTGATTGCTGTCTACCGTCCTCTTTGGATTATCGCTTCGTAAGAAGCACTACCTGTACCATATCTCGGAATAAACTCGCTAAGTCTACCTACGAGTATTTATTGTTCAATCTCCCTGAAACTGAGAGCACAATATAGAGGAATCTGGATCCATACAAAGGAGTCCAGAAAGTAATGTTGATACCGGCCACGGTCATCACAGTTATTATTTCGTAAACAGAGTTCATGTTCTTTTTGGTTTGAAGATTTTTTATTTTTAAAAGGAAGACAAAATTCCCGGGTCACGAATAACCCGCTAATATTTGAATTTCTCCTACTACCACCACACTAAGGAGCGGAAAATGTTGCTTGTGTCGTGATGAAGGATTAGTCCTTCATCACAACATCAGCCGATGAATCGAACACAAGACGCCTGGGTGAGACCCAAACGCGATGCCAACTCAGACACTGACCGGTCAAAATTTAAAAATTTCAAAACCGTCTTTTTTTTTCAATGTACATTTATTACTTTAAATTTTAAATTTTCTACTACCAATGCGTGACAGTATAATTCATTAGCAAACTTAAAAGTAGCAGAAAATTTAAAACATGAAGTTACAAATGTGCATTAAAAATTAAAACTCTTCGAAACAAAATTTCTAGAAATTGTTACATAGTTAATGTCCAATAAATCCAAAAAAAGAGTTCATGTTCCCTAACTCTAGTTTTAAAATTTCTAGCAGTCATACCAACATATCGTGCGTCACAATGATCACATTATTCTGAAGTGCATATCCCGTCATTACTTTCTAAAAGTTTATGTAAAACAAATAAAATTAAAAAAAATGTTTTTATTCAAAGCTAGTGTCAATTATTATTTATTTGGAAGTTTTCAATTTTATCCGATCAGAGAAAAAGGAGAATTTAAAAGGTGAAAAGAAACGGAGCTCCCCATAATCATTTACCTAACTAACCTTGTTGGGTTAACTCCATGAGTTGAGGGGTTCTTTCATTTTTTTTTTCATTAACTCTGTTAAGATTTCAGGTACTGAAATATTAATATTTGTGATTGTCACCCTAATGGTTGTGGCAACATTTTTTGTGTTGGCAATTGCCAGGGCGATTTCGTATTGCCACGGATTTTTTAATTCCTTCTTCTCTTGTTACCATCCGTCTTGGGCGGGTCGTTTTTGGGCAAAACGTCTGCTGCCAGGTTTTCACTTCATGTGGGTTATAAAACCGCGGAGAGAGATAGCATCATTGGGCTCACCGTACATGAGCTACCCTACGGGTCTTTTATTGTTTCAATAAAGACCAATTATTCAAGAGCTGGAGTTATTATTGAAGAGTTACTCCAGCCACACTTCCCTTTGGAATCTGGTATTACCACGCCGGATTGCTTTGTCAGGAGAGCGGAAGTTGAGATCCTGAACATTGGTCCTTCGAGCCGGATTATTTGCATTGATCATTCGAGCCGGGTGATCATTATTGGATTGACCCATTCAATCTGGGTGATCATTATTTGGATTGATCCATTTGAGACGGAAGATCATTATTTGGAGTGGCCCAGTCAGGCCTCATCATCATCGGGAGTGGTCCAGTCGGCGTCCTCATCACCATCATTGGATTGATCAAGCGAGCCTCATCACGACGCTCGCATGCACAGCAAATCAGGTTGTAGCCTTCCTTTCATTGTCCTTTGAAATTCCATTTAAAAAGCTAAAAATCTGTGTAGATGCCACATTATTTCGTATTGATTATATCGAATTATATTCGGGTGTTCATAATCAGATACTTTCAATATAGCATAAATTTTGTTGGTGATAATAATTTTTATTGTTGTATGCAGTCTGCCGAATAACTTTGCTTTGCCTACCTACATTTCTAGCCACGCGGTTGCAAATTTCGTCTTTGTATGCTATAGTATTGTGGATTGGGTTCTCTATGATCTATAGTATATTGGGGTTAGTAATTAGTATATTTATGGTATTATTCATTATTGTTTACGTCAAACTGCCGCGTTGTGTATTGTGTATTCAGTTTTTAAATCAAGTTAGTGTTATTTCGTTTGTAAAAAATGGAACTCGACAAGTTGATTAAACGGCGCGGGGTTTTGAAAGGTTCATTAACGAGATTCGAAACCTATTTAAGCAACGAAAATGATATTACACCTGGCGTGTTGTCATCAAGGTTGGACGCCATTAAACCTTCTCTGATAGAATTCTCCAAAATTCAGCTGGAGATTGATTTATTGAACAAATCAGAAGATAATGACGCGAGGGATAATTTTGAAGGTACATATTTTAATGTAATTGCATTAGGACAGGAAATGTTATCAAAATTTAAGAAGATTGAAAATGTCCCAAATATATCAGTAAATTTACCACCAATCTCTATACCAGTGTTTTCAGGTGACAACCATAAATGGTTGACTTTTAAAAATTCGTTCATTGCCTTAATTCATGATAACAGTAAATTAAATAATGTTCAGAAATTTCATTACCTTATTAGTTATGTGTCCGGAGAGGCACTTGATTTGATTAGTTCTCTAGAAATAACCGGGGATAATTATAGTGCAGCTTGGACAATGCTTATTTCGAGATACGAAAATGTCCGACTTATAGCAAATAGACATTTGAATTTCTTATTTAGTTTTACACCGTTAAAACGACAGAATCATCATGAATTACGGAATTTAATTGATCAAGCAAACATTCATTTGAGAGCTTTACGCAACTTAAAGCTACCAGCCGAACATTGGGATACTTTAATTATTCATATTCTAACCTCAAAGTTAGATAATCACACACGTAGCCTTTGGGAATCATTAGAATGCGACGAAGTTTATCCTACGTTCGTGCAGTTTAGCAATTTTATTTCACAAAGGTCTCAGATCCTGGAAACTATCCAAGGTGATATTGGTGGAATGCAACAGAAATCGGAACCAGTTGCAACAAAAGCAAAGTTTTTTAATTTTAAGGAAAGGAAGTCTACAAACAAGGTTACGTTAGCGTCGAGCAACGTTAATTGTATGCTGTGTAATGACAGTCATTTCATTTATTCTTGCAAAATATTTGTTAACAAAGAACCAGCGGCACGAAGAAAGCTCGTTTCAGAGAACAATTTATGTTATAACTGCCTAAAACCGGGGCACCTTTCAAAGTTGTGCAGGTGGAAGGAAAAATGCAGTGTTTGTGATCGAAAACATCACACTCTGTTACATATCAATACTGATAATGTACAAGCGGGTACTTCAACTGGCAAGGGTCAGTCGGAGGCACCAGTAAATTTAGCATGTCATAGTGACATGAACGGGCGGGAAATTTTACTATCTACCGTAATAGTAAAAATAGAAGACGCGTATGGTGGAACACACAAAATACGCGCACTTTTGGATTCGGGTTCAATGTCTAATTTTATTACAAAGGATACTTGTAAAAGATTAAATTTGCATTGTACAAAGTTGAATATACCTGTTTCAGGTTTGCATAATAATTTAATTCATGTAAAGGAAACAGTTGACATTAAATTTAAATCATCATGTTCTCAATACCGGGATGAAATATCTTGTTTGGTATTAGATGAGATTTCTTGCAATCTTCCACAGACCTTGATTAATCCAAAAATGTTGAACATTCCAGACGGCATCCAGTTAGCTGATCCGCAGTTTTACCAGCCAGCTTCTATTGATATGCTGATCGGAGCAGAGATATTCTGGCAGGTGGTTCGTACGGATCAGATACAGTTAGGAAAGGATAAACCTACATTGCATCGAACGGAGCTAGGCTGGATAATATCAGGAGCTGTACAGAGGCGTCAAAATACGAGGCCAGTTAAAGTTTGTCATATTTCATTAAATTCTTTGCAGAATCAAATAGAAAGGTTTTGGAAGGTTGAAGAAATTGAAAATAGTAAGCATCACTCTCTGGAAGATAGTGAATGTGAAAAGATTTTCAAAGGCACGCATAAACGCGATGCAAATGGTAGATTTGTAGTGAACTTACCATTTAAATCTAACCTATCTCAATTAGGAGATTCATTTAGTATTGCTAAAAGTAGATTAGTGTCAATGGAAAGGAAATTCTTAAGACAACCTAGTTTAAAGGAACAATACTCGGAATTTATTGATGAGTATCTTGCGTTAGGTCACATGACTGAATGTGAACCGCCAATACGTGATGAAACTACTTATTATTTACCACATCACGCTGTATTTAAAGAATCAAGCACAACTACTAAAATTCGTGTTGTTTTTGACGGGTCGGCTAAACCCGCTCGAGGGATTTCTTTGAATCGCGCTCTAATGATTGGGCCCACCATTCAAAATGATATATTTTGCCACTTGGTATTTTTCAGAAAACATCAATATGCAGTCACCGCAGATATTGCAAAAATGTACCGCCAAATTAATATCAACCCGGAACACAGAAATTACCAACGTATATTATGGAGAAAGGATGCAGAGGATTGTTCGAAACACTATACGCTAAACACGGTGACATATGGTTTGGCTCCTTCGCCTTATTTAGCAATACGTTGTCTGCATCAGCTAGGTAATGACGTTTCATTTACTCATCCATTAGCTAGTAAATCCCTTAAGGAAAATTTTTATGTAGATGATTTTCTTTCTGGTAGTGACTCCATTGATACTTGTCACTTGCTTAAATCACAAATCATTAATGCGCTTGCTACAGCAGGCATGGAGATTAGAAAATGGAGGTCTAATGCGCCCTCGATTAATGATTCTAAAGATAATTTAGAATTATTGCCAAATGAATCCAATGAAGCTAAGATTCTCGGATTAATATGGGACACCAAACTTGATGAGTTTATCTATCAGGTAGAAAGCATAGACTCAAAGTTAGAAGTAACAAAACGTCAAGTTTTATCATTAATTTCAAAAGTGTTTGACCCTTTAGGACTGGTAGGCCCAGTAATCATTGTCGGTAAGATAATTATGCAAAGATTGTGGAAGCTAAAAACATCCTGGGATGACAAGCTACCCAATGACCTTTTATTGGCCTGGCAGATTTACACGCTGAGTCTCAGTAAAGCAAATCATATTCGGGTACCGAGGAAAATTTTCTGCTTTAATAAAAAATCTTTTAGAAATAGGGAAATATTTAATAATTATTCTTCATTAAGACGACTGAGGCGCGTAGTTGCTTATATGTTACGTTTCATACATAACTGTTCTAAACGAAGACCGATGCGGGTCGACGAGCTTTCTGTAATCGAACTGGAACATACCATGCATGTATTGATTTTGAACGCTCAGCGATTCGCATTTTATGATGAAATAGCGTCTGTGAGTAATGGAAGATTTGTATCTAGGCTGAGCAAAGTAAAGGCACTAAATCCTTTTATGCAGGATGGGTTGTTGTGTGTTGGAGGTCGACTATCACAATCCGATATTACCTCAGCCTCTCAAAAACATCCAATTTTGTTACCACAAAATCATAAGTTGACTGACTTAATAATAACCCATCTGCATTATGAGAATTTACATTTAGGATGTAATGCTCTGCTCGCATTACTGCGTTTACGTTTTTGGCCAATATATGGTAAAAACGCAGTGAAGCGAGCACTGCATAAATGTATTGTATGTTTCCGAGTCCGTCCGCGCGAATGTCGCCAGCTCATGGGTGACCTTCCTGCTGACCGATTCCGAATCCAAAGACCATTTTATGTAACCAGCATAGATTTTGCAGGTTCAATTTTAATTAAGTCTGGTTTAACCAGAAATGCTAAGAGTGTAAAATCTTACATATGTTTATTTATTTGTTTTTCAACGAAGGCAATTCACCTAGAATTAGTGACTAATTTAACTTCAATGGCATTTATGAATGCATTGAAAAGATTTATAGCTAGGAGGGGTAAACCCTCACGACTCTTTACTGATAACTTTACAGGTAGTTATAGGGAACTTACTGAACTATTTGATTTTTTGAAGGCATCTGATAAAGAAATCCATAATTTTTTGGCCCAGCAGAATATTAGCTGGAGTTTCTTACCTCCCCGCTCACCGCATCACGGGGGACTTTGGGAAAGTGCAGTTAAAATGACCAAGTTGCATTTAAAAAAAGCAATGCGGTCAACTGTTTTGACATACGAAGGCATGAATACCATACTAATACAGATTGAGGCTTGTTTAAATTCCCGTCCTCTGACTCCATTAACATCAGATCCAAATGACTTAAACGCCCTCACCCCGTCACACTTCCTTATTGGCGACAACCTGTTAGCATTGCCTGAGCTTGATATCCATCATCTGCCTACAAACAGGCTTAATATTTACCAAAAGATGTCTACCGTTGTTCAATCTTTTTGGCACAGATGGAGCCGGGAATACCTAGCAGAATTGCAGAACCGAGTCAAATGGCAAGAAGGACGTCAACGCAGTTTACAGCCTGGTGACATGGTCATCATCAAAGACAACCAGCTACCTCCGCAGTACTGGAGGATGGCGCGAGTGACGGAGATCCACCCTGGCCAAGACGGACGCGTCCGCGTCGTCTCCTTGAGGACGGCCAGAGGTGTCACCAAAAGAGCCGTGACACAGCTCTGTCTACTTCCCATGGAGGATGCTTCCTCCAACCTGGATTAAGAACCAATTACAACGCTAAAAGTGATGTGATGTGTAAATCAAAGTGCCGTCAGGCTCATCAGTGCCAAGTGTTAAACCATTTTCACATAAGTGGGTGCAGCGCACCAGAAGGTTCTACGTTATTAAACTTTCATTTTTTAATGTCAAGTCTGACATAGCGTTATATACTTAGTTATAAGTTTTTTGTTATTATTTTGATATCCATATATTGAATATTGTTTATTTTTGTATGTGAACTCGTTGGGTAAATTCTGAGTACCAATGTTGCAATCTCTTCTTATATTATTTTATGAAAAACGACTATTCCTTAATACTCGTTTTGGGCGGGAATATGTTAAGATTTCAGGTACTGAAATATTAATATTTGTGATTGTCACCCTAATGGTTGTGGCAACATTTTTTGTGTTGGCAATTGCCAGGGCGATTTCGTATTGCCACGGATTTTTTAATTCCTTCTTCTCTTGTTACCATCCGTCTTGGGCGGGTCGTTTTTGGGCAAAACGTCTGCTGCCAGGTTTTCACTTCATGTGGGTTATAAAACCGCGGAGAGAGATAGCATCATTGGGCTCACCGTACATGAGCTACCCTACGGGTCTTTTATTGTTTCAATAAAGACCAATTATTCAAGAGCTGGAGTTATTATTGAAGAGTTACTCCAGCCACACTTCCCTTTGGAATCTGGTATTACCACGCCGGATTGCTTTGTCAGGAGAGCGGAAGTTGAGATCCTGAACAAACTCCACACAGGAGGCTCTGAGGAAAATAATTTCCCTCAGGGCCTATATGATCTGGGATGCTATGTGGAGGGTCTTTTTGAGGAGAGGAAGGAATGAGCATTGGTCTTGAAGAGACCCATGTTGTAGGAAGGAGGAAACACAGAGGCCGGCAAATCATTCCACAGCCGAGCTGTTGAACACAAGAACGAGTTGAAGAAACGACCTGTTCTCATGTGACAAATGTCAACTGTGTACAAATGTTGGGCACGCGTTTGGCGTGTTTCCCGACTATGCACCGGTGCCGAAGGGATCAATGATGGTAGTTCCTCGGAGCATCTTCCATTGTAATACCGGTAGAACAAGGATAGCATTCCCACCAGACGCCTGTGCTCTAAAGATTGCAATCCGTCTGTTAAGATGGGAGAATCTATCAAACGGACTGCCCGTTTCTGCACAGAGTCGAGGGTATTTTTCAGGTATTTTAGAGCTCCAGACCAAAGGTGGCTGCCAAATTCAACCGTGGGGCGCACTTGTTATTTGTACAGGGTTAGCAGTTGTGTACTATTAAAGTATCTGCGGGCCCTGTACAGTACGCCCATTTTAATTTTTTGTCTTCATACTATTCGTTGGCTGTATATTTTTTTTACATTAACTCTACACAGAAGGCATCTGAGGAAAATATTTTGGGCCTATGTCATATTTTATGCTGTGCGGAGGGTGTTTTAATGGGAAGGAAGAATAGGAAGTTCTGGGAAGGAAAAGGGTTTGACGGTGTGGACAGGAATCTGGGTGCGTCCAGGAGTGGTGTATGAATCCATCCCCCTCACTGCGACGTAAGGCAGTTGGGTCCGAGTAGGACAAGGGGAGAGGTCAAGGGGTCTCCGCAGTGCCATCCGCCATCCGACAAACATCACTCCGTTAAACCGGTCACCTCTGCTAAGTCACCAAACGTAGCGAACCACTTGTGGTGACCTATGGCAGGGGTGTTGAATAACCAATACATGGTTCCCGGGGTTGCGGTTCCCATATACGCCTCCTAAAATAAGTGTAATATCATGGGGCAAGTACTACAACTTGGTAAGTCTGATATCAGCTTTGTTGTGAAATTGAATTATAAGATGGTATATCTGATAAATCAGTTGTTGTATTTTTATGCTGTTTAGTATCAATAAATCGTAGGTTCGTGTGTTGTAAATCGTAATACATATTTTGGAAATAGAAAATGGCTAACCATTTTTTACAAAAAAATTGAATGACTTACCTACCTAGTTGTTTCATACAAAAATGCAACGACAGCAATAAGGAACTCCATTGAAAAATATTATGGCTTTAAAAATTATGTTCATACGAACCAATAAACGCTTATTCTGAATAATATAAGTTTTATTTAATAATATTAAACGTAGAGTTTTTAAAAAATTATTAAAAAGTCCATTTTTAATCGGATCGTAAAAACACGCCTTCAAGTTGGCATTATTGAAATTTTAGTGGTGACGTCACTATTCGACGTGTCGTGACGTCACCGTAAAGTCATTGTATGGGAATGTATGATATGACACAAGCCATCGTATTAATTTATTCGTTTATTTACATACTGTTTAAAGAGATTTAGTTGTTGTGTTTATTGAAACATTATATAGGTTTAAATAATGATTCGAAAATAAAGGTATCTCTTATTAGTTATTATCTCTTATCTCTTATTCTCTATTAATGAAAATATTCAAAAATTACTGCAAAAAAAATATTAATGCTATTTCTAGGAAGAAAACTTCGAACAACGGAATTCAAAATGGCGGCAGTTGATCAGCTGATTGAGGGATCCTATAGTAATTTTTCAGGAGTGATGACGTCACACTATTCACCGTACATACGGTGGTTTTCGGGGGATCTTGAAAAATTAAAACTTTGACAATTATTTTAACTATTAAAACTAACTCTAAAAATAAAAATAAAAATGCAGTTATTTAAGTAAGAAGGTCATTCATTATTCATTAAAAAAAATTAAAAAATTGGACTGGAGTTCTCTATTCCACAAATTTAATACCATAACTAGCTAAGTCTGGTTGCCTAACAGTCCAGTCAGCCTGTTTTTTTAGATGGAACTAAATAGTATAAAGCTATATTTCCCCATCGACTACTACCATTTAGACAAGGGTTTAGCAAAAAGTCCCCGCCCCTACCCCCCTTGCTTCCCCCCCTGTGCCCCCCCAAACATGAAAAATGTAAGGGTTTTGTAAATCGCTTCTATCTTGATTACTAAACAACATATCGGATTATAATTTGTTTTACTCTCTTTGCTGTAACATTGTCTACAATTAATGTCCAGTTAACTTTCGTCGTAACTTTTACCGTTTGTTTGTAATTCGTATGATAAGGTAAAAATTTGTACATTTTTTGGCAAGTAATTTTACTTTTTGTCACATAATTTTTTACGCCGACATTTTATGAAAAAATATTTCCAACAAAAGTTGTAGCCCCTATTATTACCTTTAAAACGATATAAAATAGTACTTTGTTGGAGATCCAGCAAGATTATGATGGCGGGTTCGGTTGAGGTGGGGCCGGCCGGCGCGGCGTTGCAATGCAAATATTGTTGTATAGTGAGAGTGTTTTTTATCTTTCAGGTACACTCGGTGAAACCTAAAATCCTCACTTTTTAAATTTGTTTCAAATAATAATAAGTATTCAGCGAAAATAGGTATTTTAAATAGTTTTTTGTTTGAAAATGCACGTAATATTTTTTAAAGATGTTATTTTAGAACAAAATAATTGCGGTATCTTAATTTTATGATATCCTAAACTTCCATGAGAAGTTCTTCATTTTCCTCGACTTCAACCAAAGTTATATTGCTACATGATCCGCCACAGCTCCCGCACATTTCTGTGCAATCAAGTGATCCTTTAAAGCAGCTACAATTATTTTTGCAAGCCTTTTGTGGTTGCAGGAAACTAAGTTTATAACTTCTTCAGGTGCCCGTGGTGGTTTTTTTGAGTGCACTGAGTACAGCATGTTGTCAGTTAAAATCCATCCCCAATCCGTAGCACTGATTTCCTTATCTCCGATCCATTTTTGAATCTGATAGTATGTTCGATAGGCGTGTTGTTCAGCAGCACCAGATGTTGGAGGGAGGGATGCCATGTTAAATTTGGATTTTAATGACATTTTTGCAACAGCTTTAAGGTACATTGAATATCTACTGTCATTCAGACTTGCAGACCTTGTGCATCCATATATAGTTTCAAGACAAAAGCCTCTCCAACCACTTTAAGAATATTTTTGTCTGCCTGTTTTTCATAAAACTGTAAAACTTTTGTGCGGAGATCATTTGATGAACTTAGCAATTTGTACGCGTTAATTTTGCCTTTGCCGAATAAATAAGACGTGGTATCACATCCTGTGATAGCATGCAAAAATAATATCACATCCTTCATATCACCAATCTCTTCATGAATCTTGCTGATGTCATACGTTGATGGTGTGCCAGAGGGTTTGTGAAAGAATAGTCGCACATTTTGACACTGTGGTAGTCCTATAGAACGAAAAGATCAGTATCCTGTTCGACAACAACTACAGGCCTCCCACTTTGAATCTGGGAAACATCTATTGCTCTTCCGACCACTTCAGTATCTGCATCTTCCTCCGCCACAATGGTTGGAATGTTTGCTTCATTAAGCTATTGAGAGGGCTGTTCAATAAGCTGGCTTTTGTTTTTTGGATTTGCCAAAAATTCATTTTGCTTCACAGAGCACTCCATATTAACGTTGAATTTCATTTCTACAGATGTTTTTTTTACTTCTCCGCATATTTTCTACCCCTTTGTGGTGGGATAGTCAGGATACTCATCGAACACAACATGACAATCTTTCCCATACCGTTTTATTACAGTGTCAACATCCTTCTCTATGATGCTGCTATATGTTACTTTGTCAGGCCAAATAACACTGTGCAAAAGATACCCTCCATCTACTACATATATTTTTGGGGGAAAATTCTCAAAGATTTCGTTGCTAACTGTCCACTTTTCAAATATTTTCATAAGACTTGATTTAGTTCCCTTTCTTATCATTTTATTGTTTTCAAATAAAGACAAAGGGTATGGGCTGAGTTTAGAGTTGAAGTATTGTTTGAGATTATTTGTTCCTTGAGACATACAAATAACCCCATTAAACAGCTGATCAGGATTAATTGGCACTTCTTCAGATCTCACATTTATGCCACTTACTACGGAGCCTATACTCTATAGTTTTAACTTTATTTTTTCTTTTCAATTTAACATCTGCAAAATTATTTCCTTCGATGTCTTTCAAGCAATTCATTCCTACATCATACCCTTCATCGCAGTTTACACCCGAACTTGTCACTACTAGACCAGAGGATAAAGACATTAAATCTTTGCTCTGTCGGAAAGGATTATGGATACGCAGCCATCCGAGAAATTTACTAATATCTTGCAAGTCCTTTTCTCTTCTACTGCATCTTAGTTCAGGGTGCTGTTCGTTAAACTGAGTCAAGCAGCCAGAGAACTTCTCGGAAGCCTCACAAATTTGTAGGGATCCAGGAGCGCAAGCAATGAACTTGGTTAGCGTCCTCTCGCTTAATCCTCGTCCATGAGTAAGCCCACCTATAGATTTTGATGATCGCATTAATGTCTGCTCTATGGTCATGTCCGTCCAGATACCGGTAAAAAATCAATCTGTACGCCGAACTGTAAAGAAACCTTCATTTGACATTTTCGTTTGTACACTCAACATTTGTTGTAAGTATATTTGTGTGGATTTGGCGTAGAGCAAATGTCAAGCAGCATGGAAATACGGTAGCATTTGCTTGACTGTATTAATGTGCAAATTCCAATCGCCGATTCTCTCTGCCAGAATAAAGTCTACAACCAAATTCACCAATTTAAACTCTTGTAGCCACAGTTTTGAAGTTCTACTAGTTTTAACCAAATCTTCATACACTTGTCTTCCACTTTAACTAACCAAACGTCTAATCAAATCTTCATACACTTGTCTTGTCATTATTTCATTTGTTTTACAATCTCTCATGGCGTCTTCAACAGTTGTTTGTTTGTTTATTGTTTGCTTATGAATATCCTTAAAGTCGTTTGTAATCATTTATTTAAGAGATGAACATTCCTCGAATAGCAGTAATATCAAAGCTACCTGGGTCATCATGTGAGCTCTATAAGACCTTGCGTAAGCATGTCCTGACATAAGGCGAGGAATCATTGATTTTCCATAAACAGAGGTCCACATTTCTTCGATTCCACTACCTTCCACAAACTTTCCTAAGCAACCAAGGAAACTCATTAGAAGATGGAATCCGCCTAGTCTGACGATTACTCCAGATATTTCACTTTCTGTAGAAGAACTTGCAACAATGTCTACTGCTTTCAGGAAAAGTGGTTAGTCAAATGTCACAATACACGGCAGGGCCTAGCAGCAAAGTGAATAACTATTATTTCACGTTCACGATTTCCACTAGTACTACAAAGGGCACAGGACAGGCTAGGATAAGTCTATGCTAGGATAGGGCACAGGACAGGCTAGGATAAGTCTAAGCTAGGATAAGTGTCGCGGAGCGACGCAGGGATGATGCGCGCCAAGCATTCACGGTTGATATCTGGCGTTTACTAGTTCATAAAGTACACATTAAAATATATAATTTTAAAGGTAATAATAGGGACTACAACTTTTGTGGGAAATATTTTTTCATAAAATGTCGGCGTAAAAAGTTATGTGACAAAAAGTAAAATTACTTGCCAAAAAATATACAAATTTTTACCTTATCATACGAATTACAAACAAACGGTAAAAGTTACGAGGAAAGTTAACTGAACATTAATTGTAGACAATGTTACAATAAAGAGAATAAAAAAAATTGCAATCCGATATGTTGTTTAGTAATCGAGATAGAAGCGATTTACGAAACCCTACACTTTTCATGTTTGGGGGGGCACAGGGGGGGAAGCAAGGGCGGTAGGGGCGGGGACTTTTTGCTAAACCCTTGTCTAAATGGTAGTAGTCGATGGGGAAAAAATTTGCTTTATACTATTTAGTTCCTTCAACTGGTGTTCTACGACACAGGCTGACTGGACTATAATTGAAACATAGAAAATAAGTTGTGGTATCTAGAGTTGGTACCGCGCATTTTCATCCCGCGACAAAATATCCCCGACACAATATCCTCCGACATAATATCCCAAGGACAAAATATTCTACGGACAAAACATCCTGCAACGAAATATACACTGAAACCTAACCTAACCTAATATAACCTTATTTTACGTTTTACTATTTTTGAACAATAATTTATTGTCTTCGGGTTGTCTGTATTATTTTTGTCCCTTTTTGGTAGGTTAGGTTAGGTTAGTTTAGGTTAGTTTAGGTTAGGTTAGATTAGGTTAGGTTAGGTTAGGTTGGGTAGGGTTAGGTTAGGTTAGGTTAGGTTAGGTTAAATTTTTGTAGATATTTTGTTGGGGATGTTTTGTTCCTAGGATATTTTGTCGGACGATATTTTATCGCGGGATGAAAAGTTGTGGAACCTCTGAAGTAACCTAATTATAGAAGTAAACGATACCGTTTCTTGGAGATACCCACAAAAAAACATTCAATTGACTTAATGATTCCAATACGTTACAACTTTTTAGTTTGTGGCATTCATAGACGAGGAAATAAAGATACACTTTTATTGTTTTTTTTTTAATAATAAGATTTATTTTTAAATAATTAGATTATATTTGAGTTCCATTTGCCAAAATCGGAGTGTCACCCTAGTTGTTTTGAACTAGCTTTGTTTCTTGGTGGGTATAGTAATTAAAGATTTATTTATGGTCTATATTGTTACAAATCATACTCAAATTACCCATCTGGTAACAAATATGATATATTTTATTTCTTACTTTATAATATTTTAGTGTTTTGAATGTAGTATTATGTATTTTGTGTGTGTAAAATCATCACTCAAATTTATAAATGTTAACCTCAATCAAAGATATTCAAATACAAAACAGATATGCTATGATGTCCGCGCAACTGTGGGCGGACTACGACCTAATTAGGGTAGTTTGCATACGAAAATAATTTGTTCATTGTGTTGATTTTTTGAAGGTGTGCATTAGTATTGGTTAACAATATAGTTTGGAAACGGAAAGAATTCGTTCATTTAGTTTAACGTTCGTTTGGTTTATTCATTAATTATTCGTTAGTTTAGTTTATTTGTTAATTGGAAAACAATATCGGCGACACCCGGAAGCGCAGTCCCACCTAGTAAAAACTGCAGATACACATCTATTATATTTCAATATCTTTGACCTCAATACAAGTTGTTAGTCCTAGTGAGGTTTTTTTTTTTGTATATAAAAAAAATAAGAACATATTGTGTATGGTGAGACGTTATAAATAAATAAATTGTGTAACTCAAAAACGCTTAAGTTAGAGTTACCTAGTTGTAGTTATTACTCCACGGTATTAATATGCACGAAATATTAAGTTTTCACGCCTCTTTCGCATGGTAAGAGGGCGTAAAAGTGAACGCAATCAAAAAGCAGAATAAAAAGAGTTGAAATAAATAAGAGGAGAGAAAGAAAATAAATGAATCTGAAATGAAAGAGTGAGCTGAAATAAAAAGATCTGGAACAATGGACGAGGCAACAAGTGTGTAGGTAGGTATTTATGTACATTTCAGGTGATCCAGAAAAACTTGTTTTAAAACTTGATCCCAGGGCTCCTCAATGTGGACCACTTTACTGTTATTTTCGTCATTTTTATGTTCTGTTACCTTTACATTGTTTTCGACTGTAAAGAAAGTGTGTGCTTCCCTGCTGATCATTTTATATTATTTTAAAAATTTATTGGCTGTGTTTACGGTAGGTACAAAGCGCTTTCAAATAATGGTAGACAAATTCAACTATGCTGGAAATTGCTGCAGAAAATGTTATGCGGTTAATTACATGGCTGTAGGGACGACGGGGCAAAGCTTAAGGCTCCGCAGCCGGGCCCCGAAAAGAAGAAGATATAGAGATACGAAATTACGAATGTTAGAGGAGAGCGCTAACATTAACAGCGGCAAAATCGATGCGAAAATTGCGAAAATGTTTAATAAAACACGACTCGTTTAAAATAGAACAAAAATCTCGCGGGCATTGTCTTAAACAGCATTTATAGAAACACTATGATTTTTTTCATACATATAAATTGTAAAATAACTGAAACAAATGTATTTATAAAATTTTTTAGATAATACTTTGCGATTTTTTTCTATCGAGGGAATTTTATATAATTTGCGTTTCGGCGCGGGCAATGTCTAGATATTATCTTCAAGAAGAACATATATTTTTTTTTTACTTTAAAACTTGACGTGTTTAAGGGAGATATGTAAGAAATCGGTAGAAATTCGGTTTGCGGGCCCTTAATAGTTCACGGTATCCGCTTCTTGATGGCTACAGCAAAACTAAATGCCGAAAACCACATTAAATTAACTAATTATTCTACTGAAATGTCGGACCTGAGATGATTTTAATGCGTGCAAGGCATCACTTCATCATGCATAAAGGTACAATTCACCATAATCTACACATCTGCCCTCATGATGGACGAATGGATGAATGGATGACACGGGGTAATAATCCAAAAAATTATCACTGCAATAAATACTTTTGTAATTAATTACTTGGCCGTAGGTACGACGGGTCTTAGCTTAGTAGTTCGCGGTACCCGGTACTTAATGGCTACACCAAAACTAAACGCCGAAAACCACATTCATTAACTAGTTACTACACCGAAATTACGGCCATAGGAGAATTTTAATGCGCGCAACGCATCATCACTTCTTCATACATTATCATTCACTTCACCACAATCTAATCATCTGCCGTGAAGATGGACTTTGTAACGATGTCCAAGTGGTTCGATATATTTGCCAACTTAGCAGGGGTGCACGAGGACATCAGGTGAGGTTTGTTCAAATTTGGCGGCGAATGCGCCTGCCCACTAGCTGCGTGGCGGGCTAGGTCGGAAGAGGCCGGTTTAAGTATGCCCAATGACCTCTCCAGCTGGTCTCTCTCAACCCGTCATCATGCTCTACAGCAGCAGGGATGGATTCATAGGTCCGTCACTCTTGGACACACTCACCCCCAGATTTCTACCCAACTTTGTCCTTAACGGAACTTCCTCTCCTTTCTTTCCTTAAAAAGACCCTCTACATAATATCCCCCAAGATGACATGGTCCCGAGGGAAATGGTTTTCTTATGCGTGGGGTTAGTGTAAAAAAATAGTGCAAAACGCGGTATAATAACCCAAAAAAATTATCACGAAAATACTTTTTGCCGTGGAAATCTCAAACCACAATATTGTCGGCAACACTTATCTTTTTTGAAATTCCCCCACAAAATATAAACTCTCCTCTACGAAATAGACAATCATGAATCAGATCCATTAACAAAGAATTCCTGTTCTACATACATAGTGTCTTAATAAAATAATGCAGAGTTCATTTGCAATAACTCCAGTATGAAAGGACGATATAGCGTGCTGTTTAAATTACGATTTATACCCCGTCTGCGAGATGGTCTGTGGTCCATGGCTTGGTCCATGTGTACCGGATTGCGGGAGTTGTATGCTAAATTGAATACTGATTAAGGGGAATATTTATAGTCCTATATTGAGCGTAGTATGGTAGCTGTACCTGGGGAAGGATGAAGAAGTTATTAAGTGAGTGGGAGTACAGCCAATGCAAAGGACGGTGTTCTCTAGAAATAAATTTTTATTAATGAAATAATTAAAAACACTTTGTTTTTACCACGATAATCTTTATTTAAAAAGTCAACATGTTTCAAGAACGATGTTCTCTGCATCAGGACATTATATGTACTAAAACTAAATGATCAAAATAGTATGTAATATTAGGTATTACATTCACCATAACAAGACTCAAAATCACTTCGTAAATTTCTAAAGCAAAAGCTAGATTTTACGAGAAATTAACCTTAAGAATCGTAGAAAAACCAAAAATGTAGAATGCTCTTAAAAAGAAGAATCGTAAAAGTGGTACGATCTACCAACCTTCAACCGAACAGTGCTAAAAAGCACTCCAGGTTAACAAATATTTACATAAATGAAACAATTTAACTTTGTTTGAACCACTTTTATATTTGAGTAAATCCGACCGGTTTCAGAACGACCGTTCCTTCTTCAGGGCAAAAAATACTGATTTGACAGTTTTGAAATATGGATGGTAAATGGATGGATGATAAATGTATTATTATGGTAGGGGTGTAGCCGTTGCTAGGTATTAATGAAGAGTGGTGGGTAGGGGAACTTATCCATGAGGGCTATAAGACAATATTTTTTGTTCGTTGAGACCCAATATCTTTGGTTGAGACTAATATATTCGTTATTTTTAATGGATTTTTTTTATATAAATTAAAATATCTTTAAATATTTATATTTTAAGCATAGAGGTATTATTTATCAACGTCATTATCCTTACGGAAGGGTCAAAGCCTACTATGTTTTTATTAATCCTTTAGTGCCTTTTGAGCTCAAACGATTGAAAGGTTCAAACCTATGTTTTTAAAGGGATTATTTGCATAAAACTATTTGAAACCATAATTTTATTTTAATATTTATAAAAATACTAAAAGAATCTCAGCTTATACCTCTTCCAAAATTAATGTATCTTCATATTTTTAATCTAATATCAGTCATAGCACCTAATATAATTTTCCCAAAAAAAATTGTCCGTTTTAACCCATTACCTCCATGACGATGTCTATAGGCATCAAAAAAATTGATGAAAAGTATGATTTTTTTTCACTATGAATAAAGCAAAATCCCACCAAGTTGTTATGCAGCATTTACAGAATGGTATGTTAGCTTTCAATAATTAACATAATTTGATAAATTTTATTAATCATCCTATTTTTAATTATTTTTTTACTAAAGCCCTGAAAATAGACCCATTTTGAAAAAAAGAAAAAAAAAATAATACGGAAAAAAATAAAACATGAGTGAATCACATATTGTTATCAAAAGATTAAATGGTCGGAAACAATGTTTCAACATAGTATTATATGCATAAGATGACAGCTAGATGTCACTGAAATCAGGTGATGCCTGCGCGCAACCTTTGGAGGTTAGCTGTGACAGTGTTTACATACGTTTTTGGTTAGCTTGCCTTCAAATAATATGGTTTTGTATAGTTTTTATGAGTGATTTTTATTGAAATCAATAGTTTGTCTACGGTTTTCGTATATTTTTTATCATGTCGAAAATACCTACTTCTCCTATACCTACACAATTCGTCGTTATAAAACGAAATCGTTGAATCAAGATGAAATGGTGAAAGAATTGGAGCGCTCTTTTAGCGTATGTGAAAGTGATGACAATAATGTTGTTAATAACGCGCTATTCAGAGAACGTTGATAAACAGAAGAACGAAGAGCATATTGACGATAATTTTATGAAAAATAACGAAGATGCGGAGGTGGATAACTTTCGAGATATTGCCGGCACATTTGTAATCGAGCGCAACATCGAAATTCGAAAATTGATGAGTCATGCCTTGACGAGCATGAACCAGATGAATTCGCTAATGACCTTCACTGGAATCAGCCTTCGACATCGTCCTGTGAGTCGTAATACCTTGAGAATATCTATTTCAAATGCACCACCAGCCAAAAAATCAAAACTACAGTACAAAAGAAGCCTCACTATAAACAAAAGTGGTCTAAGGATACCTGTTCCAAGCAATGCCGTATTCCGGAGCATCTGATACATATGACCCCTAATTAGATCAGGGATTATTTCTACGATAGAATATATAGTGTTCCCCATACGCCATGAGCTATTTATGAACAATTTCTTCACATCTCACCATTTGATGAGTGTCCTGAAGGATAAGAGAATGCGCGCTACTGGCACATGTAGCTTCTTAACCTTGAAGCTTCAGGCAAGTTGAAGACAGGAAAGCAATAAGCAATTGCCTAAAGGTATAATTTTCTTTTATATTTCCCTTGCGCATAGCGTTCATTTACCTAGCTAAAGTTTAACTCTCATCGCCTTTATAATTATAGATAAATTTGATGCGGTGGTAGACGTAGAAAACCAAATCCTCGTATACCGTTGGTAGGACAGCCGTGTAGTAACAGTGGCCACGAACTATGATCGAATGGAGCCAGTACGTCAAGTGCAGCGTTGGCAGATATCGAAGAAAGACAAAAAAGGCAACAATTTGGAGAAAGCATGCAAAAAAATCGATTGCCCGGCGTTAATACAAAATAACAATTTGGGAATGGGTGGACCTCCATGATAATGGTATACAAAATTATCGGATCAACGTTCGGTCCAAGAAGTGGTACTGGCCTTTATTTGTATCTTGCCTCAGCAGCGCTCTTGTCTCTTGTAAATGGATGGAAGTTGCAATGCTTCTTGAGGAAGTACGAGCATGATATGGGAAACCAGAAGATGACTAGGCAACAGAGAAACCTTTCCCAGAAGGCATTCCATGTGGAGTTTACCCGTACTCTTTTATTGTCTTTTCCAAATCAGATCAATATCGAATTCGGAGAACCTCCTGTGAAGGAAGGCCATGACGCAGAAGATGGGAATTGTGTGCCTCGAATGCAAAAATTTCATTTGCAATGTCGTGGCAAATCTCATATTCGTTATGCTCTGTGTAAAAAAAATCTAACAGGCTACCGGTGCCGGGCCTGCAACCGAGCCCTTCTTTTTGACTACTGAACAGTATCACTTAAAGAATAATTTGCTTAGATTTGGTTATTTTCCTCATTCTCGAATGTTTTTTTTAATATTGAATTTTTTATTATTTTGCGTATTTTCCATTAATATTTTTTTTCATTGAATTATAAACAAAGGCAATCATTTATTTTATATTATCAATATAAATCTCACAGTAGACTGCACTTAACCCATAGTTGACAAAAATTTTGCTTAGAGGGGTTACCTCCAAGAGTTGCGTTTAGGCATCAATTTTCTAGACGCTCGGGTGAGAGGGTGGGCGGGCGGAAAATTCTAAAACTGATTTTGGGCTCTTCTTTAAATCTATACTATCGGGTTATAATGATGATTCAAGTTTATAAAAATAAAAAATAATTCATGGAGGTAATGGGTTTTAAAGTGGTCACATTGTTATTATCATTAAATATGGCAACCGTAAAAATAACTTTTATTTTAATAAATATTTTAATTGTTAGAGTTCCAGAGCTTTCATCTCGGCCGTATCCTTAAAAGCACAACAGATTCGAATGACAGGAGTGGAGCTGATGTCTTACTCCGTGCCAAGGCAGGCCTAATGTGGGAACACGGGCCGGGGCCAATCACACGCGCCGAAGCCTCCAATCAAAGCCTTTCCGCTGCCTTTAAAAGCTCCAATAAGACCAGCAAGAGGAAATGGAAACTAGAGATCGAGACGTACTAATAATGGATTTATGCTAATGTTTCTCTCAGCTGCGGCTTGCAGATATATTTAAGAATAATAATACCTTTATGATACTAACTTAGATCTCTTTGTTGTTGAAGTGTAGATATTAAAAGTTATTGCTTTAATTTTTCAGAATTGTCTACACCATCCAAGGTTATGAAAACATGTATTTTTTTACATTAGTTCCACACAGAAAACCCCAAGGAAAATAATTTCCACCAGGGCATACATCATATTAGGGTGTACTTTGTGGAGGGTCTTTTTAAGGAAAGGAAGAAACTTTAATTTGGGAGGTGGGTATGAGTACCGCCGCACATACATAGATTTTAATGATTTAGGCGGCCAAAATTATTTTTGGGGTTATTTTAGTTCTATGTTCAATAAAAATAAAGAAAAGGTATATATTTATAAAAACTTACATATGTTTGTCAGGTTATAAAGAACAGTAATATATAACAGAGCTTTATTCACTAAAAAATACAAATGAATGGAAACAGAATTTAACAAGTTTTCTTTAAATACAAAATTACATTAAAAATCGGTATCTTCAGGTCCAGATGTCTCTACTGACTCTGTGTTTGGGTCAGCAGGTAATAAAAGTTTAACCGTTTCAGGTAGAAATGCGTTACGTGAAGGTTTTCTTATTTGTCTCAAGCAACTAATGAAGGGATCTGAACTTAACAAAAGCCTATAATATACATCTAAGTTACATTCTTCCCTAGAAAACTTTCTGGCAAAGTTTAGCCGGTACGATCGGAAATGCTTGTTCCGGGCTTGGTGTTGCCAAAGTTGGCCTTTGGCATGTCAATGAGCAAACCGGTTTCATTTCGAAACCTCTCCTGAATTTCCAACTTCTTTTGGGCTTCTAATGCCTTGTCTTCTTCAGTTTTTCTTTCCCTGTAACTATGATTGGTTTCCCTCTAACCATGATTGGTTTATTTTCAGGAAAACATCTTGGTGTTTATTTGCCTTTGCCCATCGTTACTTAATTTGTGATTTTAGATAAGAAAATATTTTTTTTAAGTCTTCTTTGGCCTCTTTGTTGTGCTCATAGCGCATAAGGAGAAAATTCTCATAATAGTCAAATTTTTCATTTAAAGTTGGTAAATTTTGACTCTGTAGTTGGTCAAATATGTATTGACGAGTCACTACTTTAGTACCCGAGGTAGTAGGTAGACCTGAAACAAATATAAAACAATTTTAATACAAAATATCGCACACTCAATATTTCCTATATTTGACAAAGAGTCTTTCAAAAGGGCTTAGCTCAAAAAAGCGCGATTTTGCGCGGCTATTTCTTATGGAATTAGTTAGTTACATATTTGAACTATATAGTATAATGAAAATTAATACAGGGACGGACTCATAAGTACATTAAAAAGGCACTCGAATTTAAATATATCTAAAAAAATAAATTTTGGACAGAGTGATGTTTGTCGTGTTAAAAATGAATGACAGAGAATGTTAATTAATTTTTTTTGTAACGAAAACAAATTGTTCTTACCTGTATTATCGCAATTCATCACAGTTAAAACGGAAATATTAGCTTGAAATGAGTAATGCACTTTGGAAAGTTACAAGTTTAGGAGAGCGCCGAGACCCGACTTGTACATACTTGTTCACTATCGAATTCCGACTGATCAAAGTCGACTCCCGCGCTTCAAAGGCGGGGGGAGGGGATGTTTATTGTACATAGAACTGTTGACTCACCAATTGTATAGATACCTTACCATTATATTGATTTAAAAAAAAATACTTTTGGCCGTCTAAATCATTAAAATCTATGTATGTGCGCCGCCCCGGGAACCATTTATTGGACAACCAACACGCCTGCCACAGGTCACCCCAAGTGGTTCGCTACGTTTGGTGACTTAGCAGGGGTGCCCGGGTTCATGGGATGAGCTTTGTCTGGGTCTTGGTGGCGGATACGTTTGCCCAACCACTGCGTGGCGGGCTGGATCGGAGGAGATTGATTGAGGGAGGCCTTTTGACCTCTCCAGCCGGATTCTCCCGACCCTTCGCCTTGCACCGCAGTGTGAGGAATAGATTCATACGTCCGTTACTCCTGGCCACACTGACCAGATTCCTACCCACCCCTCATACCTTTTTCCTTCCCATATCTTCTTCTCCTTCCTTTCCTTTAAAAAAACCCCTCCACCCAGCATCCTCAAAGATGACATAGGCCCCTAGGGAAATTGTTTTCCTCGGTGCCTCCTGTGTAATGCAAAAAAAGGAGGGGTAGTTCTGGGAAGGAAAAAAGCACGAGAGGTGGATAGGAATCTGGGGGTCAGTATTTCTAGGTCGTTTGAATCGAAGAATTTTGAAAGCGATGAATGTGAGGTTAAAGAGGTCAAATGGTCTCCCTCATCCAATATTTCCCGATCCGGCCTGCCACGCTGTTGGTGGGCAGGCGCATCCGCCGCCAAGATCCGGACAAACCCCACCCCTTGCATCCCTGCTAAGTCACCAAATATATCGAAACACTTGGGTGACCCAATGTAAGGGTGACGTATGGCAGAAGTCTTGTTTATCTAATAAACGGTTCCCACCTCCCAAGCAGTCTTATGATATATTATACAAATTGAAATTGAAACACTTTTTAACTTTTTTCCACTTATTTATTTCACCAGTACCGGTTTCATCCTATTATGGACATCTTCAGGCTGGCAATTGACATTCTTTTGTTACAGAATTTATACAAAATTAGGTAGGTAAGTACACAATGTTAAGGTAGGTACATATGTTTGGGTTATTACGTTACAACTGCTCTTTAAGGTAAATATATCAAATAAATTAAAAATAATGAATTGTAGACATTATTATACACATTATTGTACACATGTTATATTATTTATGATTAAGATAATCTTATCTTGCCTGCTTTATGACGCGCAAGTAGATGAGAGAGGGGAATCGACTATTAATTTATTCTATTCTTTCAATTGTCAAGAGAAGCTTGCCTATGCTAAGACAGAGATATTTCTGTCTACTCTGGAAAAAACTTTTTTTTTAACAATTAATGTTTTGGCATCTCCCCATTACATCATTTTTACGTTAGGTCCAGGCAGAAGACTCTAATAAACCAAATAATTTCCCTCAGGTCCTGCGCCATCTTTAGGGATAATGGGTGGAGGTTTTAAAAAAAGCAAACGAAGAAGACGGAGTACTAGAAGGATATGAGGGATGATTAGAAATCTGGAGGCCAGTGTATTCAGGAATGTCGAGCGTATGAAAAAATTTTCATCTTTTTAACTTCTCTCATCATGTAGAATCACCTTCCGAAGTTAGTGCACTTTTCTTCCGGACACTCTGTATAAACAGTACACTAATAAAACAGATTATCATGTAATCAAAACTGTAGCAAATTATCTTCATTATATTATTGCAATTCACTGGACGTCTATGCAAAACCAGCAGCATTTTCCAACCTTATAACTCCTACATCGTAACTATTGACCATTGAGAATCTTGTTCCGACACATAAAACAACCATAACTCGATAGCCGACGGAGAACGGTTTTGGTAAATCTTCCATTACTGTCAAGTATATTAAATACGAGTTCTATTGTTACAAACGTTAATAATCCTTTAGAATGGGCGACATCTTTCCTAATTTAAAGATGTTTTTTTTAACATTAACCCCACCAGGAGGCCTCGGGGAAAATAATTTCTCTCAGGACCTATGTCATCTTTGGGGATGCTGTGTGGAAGATCTTTTTGATGAGAGAAAGCCGCAAACATGGGTCTTGAAGGTGGGCATTTTGGACGCGCATTTTTCGTGTTTCCCGACTATGCACCGGTATCGAAGGGATCAATGACGCTAGTTCCTTGGAGCATCTTCCATTGAACCACTGGCAGAATAAGGACATCATTCCCATTTGACACTTGTGCTTGCAAGATTGTAGTCCGTTTGTTGAAATAGGAGAATCAATCAAACGGAGTGTCTGCTAAAAGTAAAGGATTTTCTTCAAGTACTTTGGGGCTCCAGACCAGAAGTGGCTGCAAAATTCAACAGATGATGAATTATGTACCTTTATGTAAAATTACAGTTGATTATTTTTGGGGTATTTATCTTGGGATAGCCAACATTTCAGTGTGCATCATTAGGGCAGATGTAACACTGTGGTTAAGTGTCTGCTAATGTATGAATATGCGATATCGTGCTGCACTCTGCAATCTTCTTGGGGTTGGTATTTCAGTATAATTAGTAAATTAAAAAAAAAAAAAATTAAATAATTTAACCTTGTATAAACCACTTATTTGATGCGCAAATCCGACCGGTTTCGGAACAAACGTTCCTTCGTCAGGGAAAGCTTATACTATAAAGCTTATAGTATAAGCTTTCCCTGACGAAGGAACGTTTGTTCCGAAACCGGTCGGATTTGCGCATCAAATAAGTGGTTTATACAAGGTTAAATTATTTCATTTTTCTATAATGGATAACCACAAAGTAATAGCTACATTCAAAAATAGTTAATTTAAACGCCGAAAACCATTTTATTGCATTGAAATCGCAAACCTTGAATCTAAGTTCTACCCCTTTAGGCGGAAGCTACTGAATTATTTCGCAAATAAACCTTGAAACTAAAATATCCTGTTTTCCTTTAGCTGGTTCCAGCTTTTATTATCAAATCCATGTTATTTATCTGTTTAATTTGCATTTACTAGCCTTACCCTGGCCGCTTTAAACGCGATCTAAATATTCCAACAACATCATATTCTGCTTCCGATTTAGAAGTGAACGTGTACTTTATTACACGTCGGGTAATTGATGCTAGTGGGCCTATAAATTGACATTGGCTTCGGGTAAATAATAGATGGGATCTTATATAATAGTCGTCATAGTAATAGCACTGTAGGAAGCTGAGTTTCTGACTTATTTATTTTATCTTCCTAAACAATTTGACTATGATACTATTCTATCCTCTACTAGTATCTAAATATTATTTTGAAGCTTTCTTCAATTAAAAATGAACAACAATTTTACTTTACCTGCCTGAAAACAGTTGTACTGGAGTATCATCATTTAAGACGAAGCTTAATGCTAAATCATTAACGAGATCATTCTTCACTTCCAATATAGGTTAAAAAAATATGTTTTGGATAAATTAGTGCTTTTCTTACAGTTTCCATTGAGTAAAATTAAAATAAAAAATTACGTTAGCTCCACACAGGAGGCCCTGAGGATCATAATTCCCCCCAGGGCCTGCATCGTCTTTGTGGATGCTGTAAGGAGGGTCGTTTTAGGAAAAAGAAGGAGATAAAGTTCTGGGAAGGAAAAAGGTACTAGGGTGGGTAGGATTATCTGGGGTAAATGCGCTCAGGATGTATGAATCCCACTGCGGTTCAAGGCAATGGGTTGAGAGAGTCTGGTTGGAGAGGTCTAGGTTAGGTCCACCTAAACCTCCGGCCCGCCTCGCAGTAGGTGGACAAACGTTTCGTCGCAACGTCGCCGAGACCTAGACAAATTTCACCCCGTGAACCCGGGCACCCCTTCTAAGTCACCAAACATGGCGAACCACCTGGGGTGACCTATGGCAGGGGTGTCGATTGTCCAATAAATGTTTCCCATGGCGGTGGTACCCTTACCCGCCTCCCAAATTGATAATAATTACTTTACAAAAAATACAAGCGTAAACTACTCAAAAATGTAATTATCTTTAAAAATGTTTGAACGTGAATAAGAAACAACATTTTAAAAATGGGTGATTCCAGTATCACGGGTGCAACATTTAGACGCATATAAAGCTTCCTAATAATAAAACAAAAAACATTTTTAATGAAATTATTATTGGAAGAGCTACATTTTAACATATTTACTTTTTATTGGTTTATAAGAATTTAATTGAAATATCAAAATAGTCAGGAGGGAGGTTCAAAGTGCGATCGCGGGTGCAACCAATTTGGCCCACCCTTTCCAGATCATAAGACAAAAACACAAAAGTCTGTTAATTGTGATACATCTATTATGTTATGCCTTGATATTTCGTAAGGCGTTAAACTAATATACTAAAAAAATAAACAAATATATAGAAAACAAAAACAACCAATGAATTATTAGCTTTTTAAACAATCGCGGGTGCAACATCAAATTATCGCGGGTGCAACTCGTCTAGTTTAAGTGTATATAAACTTCAATAAACCCTGATAGAGGACCGAAATAACAAATCCAACAATGCGTATTACTAATCAGTACACATCTTTGTCATTTATGTGAATTATTTCTTTTCGGTTACGTCCAAATTTGCCGAAAATTCTATGAACATATTACATCCATCAATCCTTTTCAAAAACAAAAATTTGTTTTTTTCTTATTTTCTAGAATTTCTTTTTATATTTTGTAATTTGTAAGAGGTTCCAGATTGTTATCATCCCAATCACTTTCTGTTTCAGTTGTGGTTTTCGGAGATTTCAAAACCAATGTGAATTGGAGACGAGACACTGAGGTTCGCGCCACGGAAATGGTATCGCCGTCTTCATATTGAAAGAAATGTTTTGATTGAATGCCTGATTTATTTTTCAGCCCTTCCTATTTATCATCCAACGTGACCATCTTTTTTTTAACTGCTTTTTTTTTAATAAAAAGAAGATTTTTCAGAGAGACTGCCTGCCAAATCATAGAATTTCTATAAAAAAAAGCTGAAAATAATATAAACACACCTATTAAATATAAATCACTAGTAATACACAGCATATATTATTATTGAAGGCATAAAAAACAATAAAATATATGATAAATCACACAATAAGGGTAGTTGTCAAAGAGTTGCACCCGCGATTCTAACAACACAATCGCGGGTGCAACCGATTTGAGTCAACGTTTATTTCAATTCAGCTAACATTATACTCTTAAAAACGTTTAATTCAAGTTTGCCTTTAATTTCTTCTTACTTTTACAAAGTTTCAAAACTTTGGCACTTTATTTCTGTGAAAAACATAAACTTTTATATCTTTTGTATCGCGGGTGCAACAAGCAAAGAGTGACTTCTTGTAGTCAACGATGCTTAAAAAATAACAACAAGTACTTACATCTTTCGGCACATAAGAATAAATTAATATTGTCACTACACGTTTAGCAGTAAAATATAACTTCAAACCATCGGTAACAGCTGTTTCGCGCCAGTGTTGCACGGTGTGATTTTACAGTTTATATACCGATTCTTCGAATGATAATGTTTCCAAGCGCGCCAAAAATTTCAACATGAAGTAAAATCAAATATATTTTTTTTATTATTAAATATTGACCTTCTTCTTTGAACTGATATAAAAAAAAGTAACAAATACTGCGATTTAAAAATTACTGTCTAGAATCGTCTATAGCGGAATCGCCCAAATACTATTTTATGACTTAATTATCTATGATAGTTTCCATTTTTTAACTTTTTGATCTTATATAAAATCATTCACTCAGTTAGCCGAACGGTTTTTATGCCTATTACCTTTATTAGGATAAATATATTTTTGGCTTGGGGCTTCCTTTTAGGAAGTGCAATGAAAGAGATTAAGAAGGAATCGGCTAGTCAGATGCGATCACCAACAATAACCTAAAATTTAAATTAAATAATAAAACGTTTTCATAGAAATCAATCACGGCGGTTTGCCATGTAATTAAATGAAACTAACACTTTGTTTTAATCATTTCTAAATTGTTACACCGATTAAGCTTAAACCGAACGAAACTGCTTTGTGAATAAATTAACATAAATAAAAGGTTAAAAACAAAGTGTTTTAGTTTTAATTTAATAAGTCAAATTAATTCAAATTTATGCTTAGAAGCTAAAAAATGATGTTAACACTATGTACATCACTTTTTATACATTGTAGTTCTTCGTCTGTGTATGCTATCAATAGAAATGTCATACTACTGAGTGAACTCAAATTGGGAGGCGGGCATGGGATCTCCCGCCCCCGGAACCGTTTGTTGGATAATCAACATCTCTGCCGTACGTCACCTGTCACCCCAAGTGCCCCCAGATTCCTACCCACCCTTCATGCCTTTTTTCTTTCCAGAACTTCCTCTCCTTTCTTTCTGTAATGTATCGTATTAGTCTTTCATTACTTAAGTTGTCAACTGGCTCTTCGGGTCACGTGGCCTCGTTTACGAGTTGTGCCGAAGGTAACCGAATAATTCTAGAGCTCCGCACTCCGCCGACATAACCTAACTTTTAGCCATGAAGAACATTATTCCTCCGAAGTATAATTACAATTTAAAAAAATATATATTTTTATTATTATTTCATAAATGTTTACATGTTAATTATGTTTAATTATATTCGTTACTTCAATAAACAGTCACTGTGGTCTAAGGAACCTAGTCTTTCAAAAACATCCTTTGTACCTACTGGAGAATACTGCTCCCGGTACTTTCCTAAAAAGATCCTCCACACAGCATCCCCAAAGATGCCATAGACCCTGAGGGGAATTATTTTCCTCAGGAACTCCTGTGTGGAGATATTACAAAAGCAAACAAAAAATCAGAGCGTATAATTCACCCGCGGAAGAAGTGAAACAAGAAAGTCCCTAGATGTCGCTTTCTTTTCTTTTGCTGGTTTTTTTAGGTGGTTTGAAGATTAAGTATTGATTTCACAAAATATATATATTTTTTTTTATTCCGTAGGAATCAAACCCTCATTCGCTTGATGTTGTCTCTCTGGCCGCTGAAACTTGTCAGGCACCTTGCCAACTACGCTATGGAAGGCTCGCGCTGAGGTGCAAATGTACCGCGTTATATTAGAACCGAGTATTTGTGTAGAACTAAGTTGTGACGGATTTCCGTTTCACCCGAATTTCAAGTCACTAACGGCGCTAAGGAAGTTTACTTCAAAAACAAAAAATACTTCAGGTAAATATTTTCATCAAATTTATTCGTACCTTTCGATGAAGTTACATAAAATTGCTTGTTCGCTATTTTTGGCATCGCGGTCGAACGAAGCAGACATTTTATAGTGCCCTCCGGCCCGGTGGGATGCTGTGCTCTGCCACTAAGAGGGCTTCATAACCTTATCTGCAGCCATTTATCTTAATCTCGTGAAACGTATTCACTACCGATTAAGGAGCGGCGCACAATCACTTTTACCAACAATCATCTCGGCATTACTATCTTAGCATCATCGTAGGAATCTCTCCTAGACTGGCTGGCTTTGCCCATACGAAAATAATATTGACTGAGCAGTTTTTGGTCATTTCTACACGTTGTGAAGCAGAACAGATTTCGGAGAAATTTTTGTTCAGAGTTGAGTATTTTACAAGCTACTATCTGGGAAATTCACTATCTGTTAGAAAACTCGCCCAGTGTCATCGTGTTACTTGCTAACTAGCAGCGACTAGCAGATTGTTGACAATCTACGAAAAAAAGTTGAAAGGTTGTCAACTTTACTCGTCTACACGCTTGCTCCGCTTGCTCGTGATTAGTTTATTTATGTTTCCAACATGGCTTCCGATAAACAGCTGATTTCGACTGTCAAACATTTGAAGAATTAGTTCACGCAGGCGTCGTTATTCTTGTTACTGGCGCTAGCAGCGTCCTCAGTTTCCTACGCTTCTGAGCGAGTGGACAGTTTTGTGTGTCATCATGACAATCTCACTCGCCGATTTACCCGCTTTTAAAACTTAGTAGATAGTAGCTTGTAACTCGCCATGTGTCATCGAGGCTTAAGTGACAAAATATTCTGATACCAGAGAGTCTGAGAAAAGACTGTAAATAACATATTGGGTGTGAATCTGCGTTATAATGAAGCATGGAACCGGCAGGAAAAGGATTTTTGAAGTAAAACTTCTTTACGCACGCTTGACTTGGGGAGTAAGCTGGTGAATGCGTGCCGAGAGCATTACGAAAAACGAGGCGAACGGTAGTTGAGAGGGAGATATTATTAGTGAAGATAGAAAGAGAGAGAGTTACATTTCGTATATTAGGTAATGTAGGGGCAAGAGAGAGAGGTGCGAGCACACATTTTTTTTTCTCTCTTTCTCTCACCGCCAGTTACGTTTCGTATATCAAAGTCACAGTGCAGGCCCATTGTCTGTATCACACTGCAGGAGCAAGAGAGAGCAGTGCGCGCGCACATTTTCTTTCTCTCTGCCTATCATATAGATGGAGCTAAAGAAGTTTTTCTTCAATCGTGTGGTCTTTTTAACACATTTTTTTTTAAATTAAAATTTCATTAGCACTGTTTGTGATTTGAAATTCGATGAAACAAAAAAGCGACACTAAAAAGAGACAAACACATATGTTTATAGGATAGGAGAATGTGATAGAATAATCGGTCTCATTTTTGTGGGGTGCTCCGTAGCCTCCACACCTACACACTCGTTTGTACCTACTTTAGTTTTCTGAAGATTTCACTTCTTCCGTGTGTGAACTGCACACTAGTAATTATTTTGAAGTGAAACTTCTTAAGCAACGTTGTGATTTAAAACCCAATGAAACGGAAATGACATATACATCCATTGGATTTCGCATGAGAGAATGAGATAAAAAATTAATAAAACCTTACCGCATTGGCCGCTTTGATTATGAAAGGCTCCTATTGGTTGAGATTGTGTAGGGGAAGGTTTCACTTCTACCGCGTGTGAACTGCACACTTGTAATGTTTTTAATATTAGCTCCATACAGGTAGCCCTAAAGGAAAAAATTCTCTCAGTCTGTGTCATTTTCGGGGATGCAGTGTGGAGGGTATTTTTAGGGAAAGGAAGGAGAGGATATTCTAGGAAGGAAAAAATATGAGGAGTGGATAGAAATCCGGGGGTCGAGGGGTCCAGGAGTGACGGACGTAGAATTTATCTCTACCACTGCGGTGCAAGGTCGAGGGAGTCCGGTTGAGAGGTCCAGGTTAGGTCTACCTCAACCAGTCTCTCCCGATCCGGCCCGCCACGCAGTAGGTGCATAGAAATAATGTGACCTTGGATATTTAGTAACAATATACATTATTAAAATGCAGGAAGAATGTGATCAGGCCATTATTATAAACAAACGATAGATTGATCGGTCGATACCAAAACAAGACTGTCTGAAATACCTAGTCCATTGTCTTGCCCTCATTATGCTTACTAACGATATATTATAGTTCAAATTTATATCGCATTCTTTTGTTATGCCTACACGGTGATGACCAATCACAATTCAGATTAAAAATGATAAATAATAATAATAATAACATGTTGGAGAGTCTTTTAAAAATTGTGAATAATGAACGCCAGAGGCAATATACTCATTTTATTAATGTCGGTAGCATTATCTTAAATGAAGTTTGAATCATTCAAAACGGGTTCCACTAAGACCTCTGAAGACGTAATGCGATAGAGGAGCGTTATGGGCGTGTGTGTGCGCCAGGAGAAATCTATTTTAATAGCTTCTGATGAAATAGAATTTTTTATATGAATTTCCCATCTGGCACGTGGTAATTTGACTTCGCCATTTCGGGAAACGTTTTTTTTGCTGGTCGAATTCTTCGCGTTACGCACAGTCTTTCTTTTGTTTTTGAAGTGAACATTTCTTTAGCACCATTGTGATTTGAAACTCCGTGAAACGAAAAAGCGACACTACACAAAGACAAACAAAGACATCTATAGGATTAAGTCTGCGAGAGAATGAGATAGTATAATCGGTCTCCTTTTGGCAACTTTTTTTCTTAACTTGGTAGGTGTTATTGTTAACATTTCAATTTTTAACCTCATTAGGAGAGGCCTATGTTGAGGTTTATAATTTTATAAAGTCATAAAAATAACACAAAATAATATAGGTAAGTATTGAAAAAACAATATTACAAAAAAACAATATAATACAACAGGAAATGGGTCCCTACTAAGCTTTAGGAACCAAATATATTTTAATGTAAACTTGTATATGATAACCACGAAAAATTTACTTCGAAATAATATATTATTAAATTTGAAAGGACAAAGATGAAAAAAAATGTACATGATTACCTTCATTTCGTTTGAACGTCAAGTGTGCAAAATTTCGTCATTCTCAAAATAAAATTATAATATATGCCCTATAAAAACGTACAAATTTATACAGGATCTAACAAAATAATTCGTTTTAGTGTAAGTCAGTGGTTTCCAAACTCTTTTGGACCACGGACCCCATTCTCCCCCCCCCCCTTCCCTTCTCCCCTCCCCTCCCCAGCGCTCCGTTGCCGCCGCAACATTTGGAAACTAAAAACATTATTTTTGGCCAAGACTAGGAAAATTTGTTATGTACACTTCACCTGGAGTAAATGTGTCACAATTTTTTAATTTTATATTAAACCTTGCGCGGACCCCCTGACGTTGTTCAGGGACCCCCAACTCAGTTTTAATTTTCCACGGACTACTTTGGGGACCACTGGTGTAAGCGAATAAACATATCTTGGCATTTCAGTCACAACCACGACGTAGAATGTAGTAAAACGTCTCCCAGTCTCACCGTTTTAGGAACTCACAAAACGGTGAGGTCCAGTTTTCTTTCAAATTGGTATATGCCACACTTCTAGAGAGAATCGATTCAGTGGCTAAGACGAAAGACGGGCATCTTATCGAGACTGCATATTCAAGGGACATTTAGTACGTCTGACCAGCGAGATTCTGCCGCCAAGGGACGATTATTTGCCCACTTTATACTGTTGTTTTCATCGACTTATTAAAAGTTGATCTAAAATCAGAAGCTGAGAGCTTTCAAAATGGTTAAGGAAATTGAGACCACCTGAGGAGCGTTGGGCATCTGGAGGTCACTTTGTTTCTTGGCCATTCAATGGGCCAAAACATGTTGGAAAAATGCGAAAGATGATGGTAAATTTTGTCAATAATTCAGGAATCCAATCTAAGACTGTTAAGTAACTTTCAATTTGGGAGGCGGGAATGGGTACCGCCGTCCCGGGAACCTTTATTGAATAACCAACACCTCTGCCATAGGTCACCCCAAGTGGTTCCCTACGTTTGGTGATTTAGCAGTTTATTAATTAATGTTTGAAGGACTTTCAAACAATTTACACCAAAATTTGGTCGCTGGAGTCAAGGCTTTAAAAACACGGCATCGACCTTGAGATTCTCAAGGACGATCTCTGACTCCACCTAAAGCGGCAGTATTGAATATTAAATAGATAACAGTTAAAGTTCATCATAATATTACACACATACAAAGTAGTAACAGTGAAGTGGAAAAAAAAGATTCTTATTTTTAACTTAATGAATATTAATTGTAATATTTAATTAAATGAAGACAATATTAGCGAAACTCAATCAAAAATCAGAAAACATTATAATCATAAAAAGATATATTCACATTTGGACTCGAACCCAGGAACTTTCTACCTGTACCAACTGAGCTAAAGTGTCCCTGTCAGATTCGGTCATATTTGACTGTATCATACTTCGATTAAGAACTGTATCATACTTAGATTAAGAACTAACAACATTATCTTCAATTACAACAACATTAAAGAAAAAATTTTATTGGCTGGTATCTTTATGTATGAATGCGAGATTCAAACTCGATCATGTTATGTTTCAACACCGAAGGTTTTTTCATCAGATTACAAGGTACACCGACATTTGATATAATATAGTACATATAATTACACTATTAACAGATTTAAAAGATATATATATATAAAATAACAATTATAATAAGAATAGTATTGCCTTGTATGAAATTATTTTCCTCATGGCCTCCCGTATGTAGTTGATGTAAAAAAATGGATACCAGAAAACGACGACGAGAAAGTATTATTCTACATGGTTGGATCTTTCGTACTGGTATATGAATATATCTCATACATTTATTACTGTGGAATGAGGATAAATATAATAATTTTATTTATGAAAAAAAGATTTATTAAAGGTGTATAATACCTGCAGTTACCTGCTCTTTACTTGGTTGCCTGGTAGGTAGTTGGTACCAATTAAAATTATAATTGTTTCAATAAGCACAGACAATAATAAAGCGGCTTCATTTCCTAGTCCAGCCACATAACGAAAATTGCTAGAGATTGCTTTTAAAACCCGATTCAGAGATAAACAACCATCGTGTGCTAATTTTGTAATACGTTTATGAAAAAAACATAAAAAAATAATGAGTTAAAAATTGGAACTTAAAAAAAAACATTATTTTGATTAACAAACGGAAAGAAGTTTAAATTCACTAACAAAACAATTTCCTAGAGTTTAAAATATTGTAATGGAATGCAGGTTATAATAATATACACGGTATCCGTAAACTCATACCTACAAACGGAAAACCGGTAAATCTACATCACATTTGAAGTGGATTTTGTGGCATAATTTTTTTCATTTAAGCTTTTGTTTTGAGTAAACGAATCACAAAAAAAATCCCTAGGAAGTTAATTTCAGCTATTTATATTGTTTTTAAATCCATCTATAAAAAAATTAATCCCTCGGTTGACGAAAAAACAGAAAAAAGTTTAAAAAAGATCGCAAAGTAAGTTGTTTTTTGGGTTCTCTATGTGATGAAGATTCACCGGTTTCCCACTTGTACTAAAAGTTTACAGACACCGAGTATTTGTAAAAAAATATATATGGTTATTTTATTGTAAAATGTGATATCTAACGACTTCGTCAACGACTTGTAAGAAAAATGGAAAGCAAATATCGAACTTTTAGTAAATTTTCTAAATACATTTAAAAAAAGGAGTGAAACTGCGTGCGATTTAGCCACACAAGAGGGTTGTTGGGAAATTGCAACAGTGCCGATTCCTACCAGACATAATTTTATCAAGTCACTTGAAGAATTTCTTTAAATTCCTATTACTCATGGACTATTATGACGTAATCTGTTGGCTGGAATCAATACGATATTGACTAAATCCGTCTACTGTGGTCAATTATATCAATATTTTCGATCACGGTCAGCAATTATTGGTAAGAGACATTCCGACCGACCGCGACGCGACGCGACGATTAATAAATTTTAGCACGGCCTCCATAGCATCGAAATATGATGGTTGAAATATGACTAAAGACCTCATTTACTAATTAACTTTGCGGACTGCCAATGCTTATTTAGGTTTGCGTCACAATTCAATTTTGAAAATTTATTAATATTTTTACGTAATCTTTGCGTTTGACATTTCGGAGTGTCAATTTATAGAAAATACCTTCGGTGTTGCTAGCTTATTTCGAATTCTTATTTATTCTCTGTCAATATCGGTTCGGCTGTCAAAGATGAAGCCGTGATCGGGACATTGATATAAAATCATGGAAATTTACGCTATTGTAAAGTTATCAAATTCACTGTGCAAGAACTTCAGGTGATATTTATCTATTCATTTATTTTTAATTTAGAAGACTGTTAAGGCTCCGCAACCGGGCCCGAAAAGAAGAAGATGTAGAGATACGAAATTAAGAATGTTAAAGGAGAGCGCTAACATTTACAGTGACAAAATAGATACGAAAATTGCGAAAATGTTTAATAAAACACGACTTTATAAAATAGAGCAAAAATCTCGAGGGCATTGTCTTAAACAGCATTTAAAGAAACACTGTGATTTTTTTCATACATATAACTTGTAAAATAACTGAAACAAACTTGTTTATAATAATTTTTGGAGCATACTTTGCGATTTTTTTCTATTGAAGGAATTTTATATAATTTGCGTTTCGGTTTATTTTTTTTTTTTATTTCTATATATTACTGTATTAACCTATTTGTTGACATTTTTACATAATATATTTTGAAAACATTTTTACATGATATATTTTGCAATTTAATTATGTTGGGTGTAAGGTAGGTTTCAGAAGGTGAAACTGTGGATGGGTAATTTTGTATGTTTCGTGAACACCTCACTAGGAGAACCTGTGCTGATATTTGCGTTTTGGTTGCGGGCAATGTTTAGATATTATCTTCAATAATAACATATATTTTTTAAGAGCTTTAAGACTTAACGTGTTTTAGGGAGATATGTAAGAAATCGGTAGTAATTCGGGTAGCAATTATAATTGGATGGAAAACTAAGCAGATTCAAGAAGTTCCGAAAAGTTTCCGTACCGCTGATATATTGCATTACATTTAATGCTTTTATAATAATATCTATTTATTTATTCGATTCACGGCCGCATCTAGTTCCATTCTTATTCAATATTAGTACAATATCACCCAAGTCACAGAAATTCCATCGGAACCACGATTCCACGGAGGTAGCTGGCTATGAATGATAATTAAAAATAATACGTGTGCCAGAGGGCTAGTTTTTTATCCGATACTAAGGAAGGATTTAGTAAACCCACTATTAATATTAGCATTAGAGTAGCTAAGCTAACATTAAAGATGTTGATCCAATTGATTGGGGTAACACTTATTATAATGCCCTCGAACCCATCATTAAAGCACAAAAACTAATAATAAAAATAATTCTTAAACTTCCTCTCACTACCAGCACTGATACGATCTTCAATACTTTCAACGTTATGGACATTAAACAGCTCTACGCAAAATCCATCTTACTTTATTTACATAAAAACAACAAAATCCTATACAAACCAATACAAATGATACACAATACACGAGCCAAAAATAAAGAACTTCTCCAAACTCCCTTTTCTAAAACCACCTTTGGACAAAAACACTTTAACACTAGAAAGACCGTAGCCTTCAATTTGACGGCAGCCCGAAGTAATTTGACGATATAAGGCTTAAAAATTATTTTATTGTTTTGAATTTTTTTGACATTTCATGATTTATGATTTAAAAACTTTCGTGAAAAAAAACAGGTACAAGTCTTATTTATTTTTGGAGATATATTGAATTATACCTATGAAGACTGCCACCGTCAATGTGACGGTTTGGGCCATTATGCTGAGATAGTTTACAACCTACTTCAATCAAGTTTACAACATACCTTTTTTGTACGTTGATTTGTACATAATTTATAAAAAGACCACAAAAAATACATCTCTGGTTGAAATTTATTTTTTTGCTTGTTGGAGAACTACGGACTTAGTATACAAATACCAGAGTTAGTCCAGCTGTATTAGTTCCTGAAGAACTAACAGATCAATTTATTGGATAACAATACCTCTGCCGTAGGTAACCCCATAAGGATGACTTATTTGGTGACTTAGCAGGGATGCCCGGGTTCATGAAGTTAGGTTTGTCCAGATCTTGGCGGTGGATGGGTCTACCAAATAACTGCGTGGCGGGCCAGATCAGGAGAAATTGTTTGATGGAGGTCTTTTGACCTATCTCTCTTTCACCGCAGTGGTAGGGATAGATTCGTACGTCCGCTAATCTTGACCCCCAGATTTTTACCCACCTCTCATACCTCATTTCCTTAAGAGAACTTTTTCTTCTTCCTTTTCCTACTAATACTCTCCACATCCCCAAAGATGACATATGCCATGAGGGAAGTATATCTCTATGCATGAAGGGAATTATTTTCCTCAGGGCTTTCTTTGTGGATCAAACGTTATAGAAAAAAGAAACAAAAAACGGAAAATAAAACTTCTGAAAGACGACAGTGCAAAATTAATATAAAATATAAGAAAACCCAAATAAGTGACACTTGTGAGAATTGTAAGAAACCTGTTTGCGGAAAGTGCATTCGATTTTATAATATACAAACGATATATGATACGATTTTGCGATATTGTACAAACATAACTCATGCTTGTGCAAAAAATTAAAATGGTAAAGGGTATGAGGGGTGAATAGGAAAAATTGGTTAATGTATTTCAATTTGGGAGGCGGGAATGGGTACCGCCGCCCCGGGAACCTTTATTGGATAACCAACACCTCTGCCATAGGTCACCCCAAGTGGTTCGCTACGTTTGGTGATTTAGCAGGGGTGCCCGGGTTCATGGGGTGAGGTGTGTCCAGGTCTTGGATGACCAGGATACACTGAACCCCAGATTCCTACCCACCCCTAAACCCTTTTCCTTCCCAGAACTTTCCTCTCCTTCCTTTCCCTAAAAAAACCCCTCCACACAGCATCTCCAAAGATGACATAGGCCCTGAGGGAAATTATTTTCCTCAGGGCCTCCTGTGTGGAGCTCATGTAAAAAAAAATGTATCCATGAGCAACGGACGAATGAATCAATCCCTCCCACTGTGGTGCAAGGCGATGGGTCGAGAGAGTCCTGCTGGATAGGTCTAGATTATTTCTCCCTCAATCAGTGTCTCAAGACCCGGTCCGCTACGCAGTTGGCAGATAAACGTTTCGCCATCTAGATCTAGGCAAACCTCACCAAATTAATCCAAGCACCCCTGCTAAGTCACCAAACGTAGCAAACCATTTGGGGTGTTCTTTGGCAGAGGAGTTGGTAATCCAATAAATGGTTCCCGGGACGACGGTACTCATAAACGCCTCCGTATTTGAAAAAAATGATCAGCCGTCAAAGTGACGGTCGTGGTCTTTATAGGTATGGATCAGTACCCGGTCTTTCTAGTGTTAAATACATAGCTTGCAAACTATACAATACACTTCCAGCCACGATTAGACAAACCGAATCAAAGACCAAATACAAACAAGATTTAAAGAAATGGATTATAAGTATTGGACGCCACACTACTGCTAACATCTGTAAAATAGAGTACAAATAGACAGAATTACCATCTCACGTATGTCCTTACCCTTATTAAAGAACTTAAAATAGTAAAATCCTATATGTATAATATAACTTCCTATATAGACTCGAAAGGATTTACTACTTTATTCATCTCTTCCTTCACCTATATAATGCTCTCTTTATGATATTAACCCTCAATCTTAATCATCTTTCTGTTTGAATTGTATAAATCAGTATGTATCTTACCTTAAATATTCTCATGTTGTAATTAAATATTCTTATGTATGATACTCATTTATGTACCTCTACGCCTGTCTCAACACGGGTATTCCCTAGTGAGACAGGCATCGAATAATGTTATGTAAACATACCTTTTATAGATAAAAAAATAAAAAATAAATAAAAAAAATTGACTACAGGTTTGTTAATATTGCAATAATTAACATTGAGGGGCCACATCGATTTAACAGTGGGTGTGAGGAGACGTGGTAATTAAATAAAAACTTGCTATATAAACTTTTGATTAAATACTAAAAATATAATTCTCTTTTGATGACTAAATAAATTGTTTGATCGTTCTGTCCGGAAGATACCTGCTACCAGAAAAGTCATGTTAGAAAACCTTTGATTTTTAAACGGTTTTCGCTATGGGTTGCTAACAAGATTGGGGCGATGCCTGGAACGTTTCGGTGAGACCCAAACGGTTGCACTGGACATCTCCAAGGCCTTTGACCGGGTTTGGCACTGAGGACTTCAACAAACTGCATTCTTACGGACTTCCCGCATCCTTGTGTACGTGGATTGCCGACTTCCTGAGGGAGAGGTCGATTCAGACGGTAGTCGATGGTTTCACCTCTTCCTCACACTCAATAAATGCTGGCGTCCCACAAGGATCGGTTCTGTCTCCGACTTTGTTTTTGTTGCACATCAACGACCTTTTGTCATGTGCACCAATTCATTGTTACGCGGATGACAGTACAGTTCATGATAGCTTTTTGTTTGACAAGCCCCCAAAGGGCTCACAAACTCCAACAGCTCGTAAGGCTTTGAAGCAAAGAATGGACGGTTACCTCGAGAGTGTTTTCTCTTGGGGTAAAAATAATCTCGTTGAATTTAATGTTTCAAAGACCCAATCTTGTCTGATTACGTCTAAAAGGGATCGAAATGAAAATCTAGTCGCTTTCAACGGAAGCAATCTTCTGAACAGGCCCTCCATTGATATGCTTGGTGTAAACCCTAAGTGACCAGCTGAGGTATGGGGGCTCCATCGAAGCCAGAGTAAAGTAAGCCTCCCAAAAACTGGGCGTACTGTACAGGGCCCGCAGATACTTTAATAGTACACAACTGCTAACCCTGTACAAATCGCAAGTGCGCCTCACGGTTGAATTTGGCAGCCACCTCTGGTCTGGAGCTCCAAAATACCTGAAAAATACCCTCGACTCTGTGCAGAAATGGGCGATCCGTTTGATAGATTCTCCCATCTTAACAGACGGATTGCAATCTTTAGAGCACAGGCGTCGGGTGGGAATGCTATCCTTGTTCTACCGGTATTACAATGGAAGATGCTCCGAGGAACTAGCATCATTGATCCCTTCGGCACCGGTGCATAGTCGGGAAACACGCCAAACGCGTGCCCAACATTTGTACACAGTTGACATCTGTCACATGAGAACGGGTCGTTTCTTCGACTCGTTCTTGTGTTCAACAGCTCGGCTGTGAATTGATTTGCCGGCCTCTGTGTTTCCTCCTTCCTACAACATGGGTCTCTTCAAGACCAATGTTCATTCCTTCCTCTCCTCAAAAAGACCCTCCACACAGCATCCCAGATGACATAGGCCCTGAGGGAAATTATTTTCCTCAGGGCCTCCTGTGTGGAGTTAATGTAAAAAAAAAAAAATTCTCCGAGCAACATGTTACTTTCGGTGGTACAAAATCGGTCGGTCGTGCGTTATCGGCTGTCAAATTTCTGTGATTTTCTATGGCTTGTCCTAACTGGCTGTTAATCAAGCCAGTTATTGAATGGATTAATTACCTAATTTTTTATAAGGAAATCTCTCTTTTTATAACTTTTGAAGATTTAAGGTTTAAGAAGATAACAATAATAATCTAAACTCTAAACGAAAATATGAAAGAGAATAAGACACAGAAAAAGGTAATGATCGCAACTGGGACTCGAAGCCAGAACCTCTCGTCTAACCGGGACGTACGCGTTTACCAATCCCGCCATTGCCACCTTCTGTCGAATCGTCATATTAGTCAATCTCATATTTCAAATTTTAGAATTAACAATACTTACTATCTTCAAATATTTTTTTTCCAAAGAGTCCCAGTTGCGACCATTATGTTTGTCTGTGTCTTGTTCTCTTTCATATTTTCGTTTAGATTATTATTGTTATTTTCTTCTTCGATGATTAATTATCTATTTAAAACACGAATTACAATTTATTATTCATATTATTTAAATTAAATATTATTAATTTAATTTATTATTCATTTAAACTACTTAGGGAACGTACCCATTCTACGTGACCAACTTTTTGCAATTTTTAACCCCCCCCCCCCCCCCCCCGGTGACCAAAATCCTAAGCAATCCGCCGCTCATTTGTATGGAGCGTGACATTTTGAAGACCCCCCCCCCCTAAACGTGTCACGTAGTATGGGTACGTTCCCTTAGATACATGTAAACCTAATAGGCGTTCATAAATGACCATCCGTTGGTCGTATTATTTTCATGTTTAAACGCGATGACATTAGATTCGTAAATTTGGCGAACGCGAATTCCAGCTTTCAGAAAGTCGATAAAACTTGCACCTTTACAACAAAAGACATCCATTCTCGATGTGAAATTCCATATTTCCAGTCCCACGCACCTCCAATGGACGACCGGGGTTTATTGCATTGTTTTCATTTCAATGCTCCAGGTGAAATAACGCAATAGCGCAGAGGGTGGCGGCTCCTTGTCATGAATACGAAACACCCGGTGTGAATACTTTAGTTCGATTCCTAATCAGACGCCGACTTATAAGAAAACACGATGGATTTGGTGGATTGATCTTAAAAATTGAGAAAATTTTAATCCAATTGTTGGAATCGAAATCCGTACCCCTACTGTTAGTTGAGATATATTTTTTTTTTAATTTTCGTTCTCATTATATTGTTTCCGTGTTTTCTAAATAGACTTTCTTTTATTTGTTTATATTTATCACTTTTTTATGGCGTATTTTGTTTTTTATAATTTTATTTCCTCACATGTACATATGTGTTAAGTTTTTTTTTTAATTAGTGTTTCTTAGAAACTGAATGAATTTGAATAGATCATTCTCTTAATTCACTTGTTGAAGCAACCAAGTAAACAATCCATAGGTACTGATGTCAAACTGTGCACGCATGCATGTGTGTTTTCCAAAATGACAAAAAATAAGTTAAAAGTCACCGACATCCTCTTTTTACCATACACGTTATGATCTTCTGGTATAATTTTCGTCGAACAACCCCCTAACCACCCAAAAGTACATACGCACCTAAATAATTTTTCCTTCACTTTTTAATTCTCATTCAATACTCTTGTGTAGAACATCTTACTATTATCATTGGCGAACCTTTTTTTTTGAAGGAGCTGCCTTTAAATTTAGATGAACACTACATGAAGGTACTATTTGAGCTTGTATTTTAGCAAGTTTGGTAATCGGCAAATATGGTAATGGGTCATTTTTCATTTTGGACTAAAATTTGCTCCTCCCAACAAATTTAGCATCGCATTGAAATGTGTTTATTGTATCGACCCGCTTAAGTATTTGAGAAAAGTAGCTGATGGCATCACAATGAAGGCGCTACTAGTCTTAGGCCGATCACCTACAGAAAAATGAAATAATTTAACTTTGTATAAACCACTTATTTGATGCGCAAATCCGACCGGTTTCGGAACAAACGTTCCTTCGTCAGGAAAAGCTTATACTAATTTGACAGTTTCGAACAATGTTTTATTATGGTAGGGGTGGAGCTGTTGCTAGATAATAATGTAGATTGGGTAGGTAGGTATTAGTGTAGAGTGGGTGGGTAGGGGAACAAATCCATGCTTGGGCTATATGACAATATTTTTTGTTTGTTGATAATAGATTCATTATTTTTAAGGGATTTTTTAATTTCCAAGGCTTCTAAGTTATCTAAACGTTTTCCTTTATGATTAATATGAAGAATATTTATCCCTGTATTTTTTTCAAAACTATGGTTATTTTCAATGATATGGTTAGCAAACTCAGAAAAAATTATTATTATTAAGACACCTTAAATGTTCTTTGATTCTGATTTCAAAATTACGAGTGGTTTTTCCAATATAAAATGAGGGACAATCATTGCATTTGAGTTTATATATTCCGGAATTAGTCAATTTATGGTCTTTATCTTTAGTATTTCTCAAAAAATTACCGATATTATTTCTTGTATAAAACGCTGGTTTAATATTAGAAGGAAGATTTTTGCAACATTGAACTGAAAAATTATTAATATACAAAATTTTACGCCATTCTTTATCATTAATATTATTAGAATTGTATATATATTTATTTTTTGAAATTTTGATAAGTTTTTTATTTAGGATGTTATCAATTAATTTTGGTTCATATCCGTTATTTATAACAATTTGTTTTATTATTGAAAGTTCAGAAAGGAAATTATTATTAGACATTGGGACATTTACTAAGCGGTGTATCATGGAATGGAAGGTGGAGTGTTTTTGTGAGACAGGATGGTTGGAGGTCCTATGAATTACTATGTCAGTGTATGTTGGCTTGCGATATATACTAAAATCGATTTTATTATTTATAATAGATAAAGTTAAATCCAAAAAGTTTAATTTTTCATTGCCTATTTCTATCACCTACATTTTATAACCCGCTCACAAACCATTCATGAGCGTTCATATTAGAATTTAAAAACAAAACGATTTTTATCACCTGCGTTCCGTGCTGGGGCTCGAATTTCGTTTTCGCAACATACAAATAGAGATGATATATACCTGAAACCTAAAATAGGCCATCATTCTCATACTACGCCAAAGGAAAATACCCTTCCAAAAATTAAAAGTAGGACATTAAATCTGTAATCTTCTCCGTGATAACTTAAAATTCGAAGCCCATCTCTACAAAAAAACGTTTTACTTGCATTACATTTGAATCATAATTCCCATACATTTCACACTTCTACTACATAAGCGCCCTTTCGAAATATCTCACATTCCTTATTTAATTTAATTATCATATGAAATATTTATAAATCAAACTGAATTGCATAATTATTGTTATCAATTACATGAATAAATTCAGTTTAATTATATACCGGTATTCAAAAAAATTAAATAAACAAATCGTGGTTACCAACTAAATTATTGTTGTTAAATTATTATTTTATTATACGTATACATTCAATCTTTAAACTTCAACTACCACAACTCAAAGACATTCATTCATAGCATGGCGGGTAATATAACAATGTTGCACTTAAACAAAAAAACAAAAAAATAATAACTGTATTTTTTTTTGCATAAAAAGGTCGTCGAGTCACGTATGACACTTTTTTCTACCTGCAAAAGTACCCGATCAAAAAGCGGGTTCTCTCGACCCGATCACTCCCCCAGTGGGTCGTGTAAATAGAACGACCCAGCTCTAGATGCTACACCGACTTTGAAACTTATGGGACTGCTAATAATTGAAGTTTATCATGATGACATCTAACCTCCGATAGATAGTGCGTGAGCTCAAATGGGGATGGCGAGAAGAAAAATCAGAAGCCAGCATACTGAATCACAGGGCATTTTAACATTTTTTTTCTATTTTGCAATCACCGTCCTCAAGATAGTGGCAAGGCTACTTAGATATTCACATGACAGAGCAGATATTATGAATAATTTCATCCTGCAGTTCGGCCTCCATGAGAAAGCAAGCTGCCGCAGCTTCTTCGACAGACATGCATCATTCATATCGGCTTTGGCTTGTGAACCGATAGCATGATGAAAGGCGGGCATATAGTAATCATATGTCGCTAGCCCCGGCCAGCGATATTGGACGACGTACGGTATACAAAATGCCCGATCAGCGCGGTAAGCTAAGCTTTATTACCAGCGTGGGAATGGCAATGCGAAGGAAGTTCAATTATTATTATTTATCTTTATTATAAGTGGGAGAAGGACGATTATCATACCATAACGATAGGGTATTATTTAAATTCTATCAATAACTGTCGTCTTGCTAGTTATTGATCACATTGAAAGTTATTCTGAAAAATCGTGGATGAAAATTGATCGAAACCCCTGATTGAAGGTAGCTGGTGATATTATTTTTTTCCAAAAGATAGAGAATTTGTATACTTAAATAGTTCTCTTTTTTTTGACACAAGTAATATTCACGGCCCAAGGCATTATTGTGATTTGTTTTTGGGGTATTATGCCGTCTTACGCTACCTTCTTCTTTAGCCAACTTTTCCGTCGCAGTATCGATCAACAGGGCGAATTTTGTAGATCATAGTGAAATATGGCGATACCAATCAATTTGGGAGGTGGGAATGGGTACCGCCACCCCGGGAAACTTAATTGGATAACCAACACCTCTGCCATAGGTCACCCCAAGTGGTTCGCTACGTTTGGTGATTTAGCAGGGGTGCCCGGGTTCATGGGGTGAGGTTTTTATAGGTCTTGGAAGCGGATGACCAGGACACGCTAAACCCCAGATTCCAACTCACACCTTAAATCCCTTTCCTTCCCAGAACTCTCCTCTCCTTCCTTTCCTTAAAAATCCCTCCATACAGCATCCCCAAAGATGACATAGGCCCTGAGGGAAATTATTTTCCTCAGGACCTCCAGTGTGGAGCTCATGTAAAAAAAAACGTGTTGCGTGCATCATTCCTCGTATGACCGTTGTTTCAGTAAAATTAGTTAAATAAATGTGGTTTTCGGCGTTTAGTTTTGGTTTATCTATATATTTGGTGTAGTAAGGTAAAGATTGGGATCGACGTAACGCCATTTAGATCAAATTTAATTCATGGTCTCTCTGGGTCAACGGTACAAATCCATTAAGGATGAACTTGTAAGGCCGTTGGACGTGGGAAAGAGATAGATAAAGAGAAGAGGGGGTCAGAGAACCTGGCAACTCAGATATAGTCACTAAACATCATAATTCAAATCAGAGTTTAGTGTCTTTACCAGCACGATACTGAGGGATTTTCTTATTTTTTTACATAATCTCCACACAGGAGACTCCGCGGAAAATAATTTCTAACAAGGCATATGTCACCTTAGGAGGTGCCGAGTAGAGGTTTCGTTTTAAAGAAACGAAGGAAAGAAAATTCTCGTAAAGCAATAAGTACGAGGGGTGAGTAGAAATATGGGGGTCAGTGTATCCGGGAGGGATGAACGTGGAATCCATCTCTCCAACTGCGGTGCAAGGCGATAAATTGAGAGTCCGGCAGGCGAGGTTAAAGTGCCTCTCTCAATCCGGTCCGCCATGCAGCAGGTGGGTAGACGCATCCGCCGCCAGAACCCGGAAAACCTTACCCCATGAACCTGGGCACCCCCCTTTTCTTGCATTAACTCCACACAGGAGGCCCTGAGGAAAATAATTTCCCTCAGAGCCTAAGTCATCTGGGATGCTGAGTGGAGGGTTTTTTGAGGAGAGGAAGGAATGAATATTGGTCTTGAAGAGACCCAAGTTGTAGGAAGGAGGAATCACAGAGGTCGGCAAATCATTCCACAGCCGAGCTGTTGAAATCATGTGACAAATGTCAACCGTGTGCAAATGTTCGGCACGTGTTTGGCGTGTTTCCCGACTATGTACCGGTGCCGAAGGGATCAATGACGTTAGTTCCTCGGAGCATCTTCCATTGTAATACCGGTAGAACAAGGATAGCATTCCCATCCGACGCCTGTGCTCTAAAAATTGCAATCCGTCTGTTAAGATGGGAGAATCTATTAAGTGGACCTCCCGTCATTGCACAGAGTCGAAGGTATTTTTCAGGTATTTTGGAGCTCCAGACCAGAGGTAGCTGCCAAATTCAACCGTGGGGCGCACTTGTGATTTGTACAAGGTTAGCAGTTGTGTACTATTAAAATATCTGCGGGCCCTGTACAGTATGCCCAGTTTTTGGGAGACCCCTCACCAAGCCTAGCGAACCTCTTAGGGTGACCTATAGCAGAGGGTTTATTATTATTAAATAAAAGGTTCCCGGATTGGTATTCCTCCCAAATTTGTTATTCCTCTCTGGAACGAGATCCATGTACACTTTTTACGAGAATTGTAATGAACGTTACACCAGAACAATATGTTTCTTTTGTGGTTGTTCAACCGGAGACTTGAACCTTTTCTTACTTCATCAAACCTTTTCCACGCGATCGTAACAACAGTTGATACGGCAAAAGCCATGCCTCACACGCGCCCGTATCAGCCCTTGTTACGCTAACTTCGACTGCCGATATAAAAGCGCTACTATGTCACAGTATTTTTTCCCGCTCGCTAGGATATTCGTGTAACTATCACGATGCTGACATATTCAGGCATATTTCGAAAGTAAAATTTTTTTTCGTAAAAAACATCTATAATCAAGTGAATGTGTCCTCGTGCCTCGTGGTACTTGAAATATGACATATACATACCGCGTATGGGTATTGAAAAAACGGAGTAGATCAACGCGGGTAAAAAGTTAAAATAATTAATACGATAATATCAACGTACATCTAATAAGCTTCCCGGTACTTGATCAATCCATGGAAACAGCTTCTGCATTTCAATTTAATCTCTCGAATGTTCACTGCTTCATAGCACGCCGACGCGACATTAAAATGTGTGCAATGTAATCGCGGGAACGGGAAATATGATCGGCGGATCAAAATGGAGTGCTAATCTGACGCATAAACCATTAAATTGATCCGGTTCCGATAGCCACTTAAATTATGCGTTTGCTCGAAGAGTCCTGTTTTATGTTCTTACCCAGCCACAGGTAATAAAACCCATGTTGTAGATGAACATTTAAAACATATTCCTTGTTTTACATCTAATCTTCAACACACCTACTACTCTAATGCACGAATCTGAGGTTATTAATACGCCAACGTCTGTACGGTTGAAATTGAAGAATTCTACTACAAATACAACTCTAACGCTGCGCCTTACGCAAAACCGTTTTCGTAAATGGAATTTGTATACAAATCAACTTTTGTAATTGAACCGAATTAAAGCAATGCCAATAGATGCTGCCATTTACGTTAACAGATCGCATGAGGAGCATCTCGGCAGGCTTAAGTTACTACTCCTCCTCGGCTGGCTAAGGCCCTCTGTTTATGGAGATACTTATAAACTACGTAATTGTGACGCAACCACAAGTACCCTGCTGATATACTACTTTTTAATGCTGTTCTCCGTACACGGCGCTACTCGAAATATACTGAACTTGATCATTTTTCACGTGCAGCCGTGGAGTTAACACGATGTCAAGCAATGTCAAATGACTTTTTTTCCAACATTAATCCATGCCTTTTCCACTATATCCTTTCTTACATATTCTGGTAAAGTAATTCTGGTAAACACGCATTTTTTCCACTTCCAGAACAAATCTAATATTACTTCCATGTTCCGACGCCATTTCTGTCAAACGTCAAACGAATAAGTATCAGACACAAATTATGCGACGCGTCGCGTGTGATCAGCACTGTCGGTGTCGTGATACTGATTGGAAATTGACAGACGTCGCGTAGCGCCGTGTACGGGCACCAGCAAAATCGTACGGGGGGTACTTACGATCGGCGTGTATGATACGCTCATGAGGCTCGAGTAGCTTGTAAGTAGCGTCATGTACGGAGGCACTAATTCCTTTATCATGACACAAGCATCATTTTCCGCTTAGTGTGGTGGTAGTAAGAGATTTTCAGACATTGTTGGGTTATTCGTAAACCGGGAAATAACGCTTCCTAAAAAAAATAATTCATGCCTCGGAATGGAAAATTCAGTTTATTTTTCTGCAACTCAGACATTGGACACAATTTAACGTATTAACAAGAAAGACAGAATGAAATTTTTAGATTTCAAATGTTGATATTATTATAACGCAGGCGTACATTGTAACCAATTCAGAAGTTATTTATAGAATTTTAATGTTAATTTCCAAGTGAAGTTCTATTCAGTTTTGTGAAACAGATGGCCCATATTGATACAATAATAAAAATTGTTTAGGACTTTAACAGAACTTGAAAATTAACAATGAAATCTGATGAATTGTTCAAATTCTGTGAAACAACCCGTCCTTGGTGTTCAATTTTCTAAGTAAAACCACGTGAAATTTCGCATTTACAAAAAAGATAGAACCTTGTTGCTTTTAAAATCAGCCGAACTCAGAGCAACTGGGTTCTATCTGATTATTTTAATAAGTTTTTTTTGGCTAAATAGATTTTTTTTTAAGTAAAATGTTCTTAAAAACGAGAATATTAATTTACAATACGTTCCGCAAATTGAAAATGTAATTTTTTACTTATTTTCTCAGTTTAACGCAATTGGCAGAGGATGGAATATTCTTGTCCCAAGGGAGAAAGCTCCTAAAATTTTTTTATCAATAGCAGATAAACTAAGTTTCTAAGTTTTTCTGAAAATAAAATGTTTTAAAAATAGAAAGTTGCAAATTTACCAGCAAACTTATATAGAACTTGTGAGCATATTTTTGTTGGGTTTTTGAAGAAAAAACAAACGTAGGAATTTGATTGCAAAAAAAAACAAATTTTGCAAAAGTATCAGATGGAACCACGCTCTCCAAGGGCGCCTAATGTGATGCTAAGAGTTGTTACGGGATATGAACTGCAGGATTAAGGTTGGATTGGTAAGGGTGATAGGTAAGGGTACCGGAAACGCACCACAATCGAAGAAGTTTTTACCTATTACATCGATAACTTTTTTCATTCCAAAGCACCACAATCGCCAATCAACAAAGAGCAGTTCTCATCAATTACTCGTAATTACGGTTAATTTAGACTAATTATATTTAATTTGATAATTGGCAAAAAACGTTAGTTTTGTTTATTTCAGGCGCATTGAAAAAAGAGTTCGGAATTAATTTGAACGGTAGAAGAAAACATTTTTTCGGTGTATACAGTTTATATAACGATTTGTTTTAATAATGTACACCATAAAAATGTTCAAAATCTCCAGCGTATCACAGTAGATATCAATCACCTTACAAATTCGCCCTGAGCGCGAGTCCAGAACGGTGTATCGAAACGCCGACTTGGGATCGAAATTCTTCACCTCAGGGCTAAATCGGAAGTAGTAGGCGGAATAATGGGCCGGAATAAATTAATATTTAATGACGACTATTTATTCGATTTTGTTGAACATAATCGATTGCTCGAGATTTCAGGCCATTGTTTAGTAAAATTAAACGGTGGAAAAATTGGATGGATACTCGAATATGGCCTTTAGTAATAACACCATTGTGTGGGGAGCACGGTTATAATGTAATAAGCTGCTGTGCCTACCAGGCGCGTCCCCTCCATACGTTATATGGATGCTACGCTTCCCTTCTTTTCTAGGCTTATAATAAATATAATAATTATTATTATTTATTTATTCCGAATTAAAAAGCATAATTAAATAGCCATAAACAGCATTAGATACGACAGCGTGATGACGTCAAGCACAATATCTAGCTGGGACTTGTTCTTGTAACATTTTTTTCTTAGTGACAAATATGGAATTACAGTTTGTTCAAGTAAATGTCGCTTATCTCTATGACAATAGGCCGCTTGCACGGATTTTAAAATGACTTAGAAAAAATCGTGTGGATAGATTTTTCTACTCAGGTTACGAAAATGTTATAAAATTGTTTTAGAAATTTATGGTTTTTTTTTTTTTTAATATGTAAATCCGATTTTTTGGGCTCGACACATTACTTCATGAAAATGTTCCGTCTCCGATAATATTCAATTAATTTTCGTAAAATTCCACACAGATTTTTTTTTACATGCCAACACTTTGATTTCCGGAAATTTTTGAATTTGATACTTAAAATTCAAGAGCTTTATGGTTTGTTACTTAACTTATGTTTGGTTTGACGTTTTGACAGATGTTATAAAGTGAACATCATACAGATGCTTTCCGCAGCGGCTGTCTTAGGAGCGTAAAATGGTAATGGTGTCGATTTTAACATAATCAGATGGTAATTATAATATACATGTACAGTTTTATAACAAGTATAATTTAAATCACAACTTTTAGATAATATCAAACAAGAGGCACAATAGCAAGTTATATGTTTAAGAATAAGAATATTCGGCAGTTCAAAATAATCTCACTGCAAAAACAGAGCAACTAAATACATTTAATGTTATTATGTTTATTGTTGATAAATATTCCCCTTTAATTAATTTTAATTATGAATTATAACCTGGTTTTATTGAAAAATATTTGGATTTGGTCATATACGTATAGACGTTGAACATTATAATGATTAAGAAGATAGATCAAGGAAAAAAATATTTCTGAGATGTAATATTTTTTGGTATGCCTCGTTATTCTCCCCTGCCATTCGTATGGAATACGTCGTTTTTTGAAATGATTTTCGGCTATATAATTGTTGTTTTTTCGCACCCATAAACGTACGTCCCGTCTTACCCGTTTATAAAAAATTGTCCGATTTTTCGGATTGAAAGTTAAAAAAAAGTCGCAAGGGTTTCAAAAATACAATTAAAAAAAAATACGGAATGTCTTAAAATATTTGCCTAAATCGGATTTTTTTTTAAATGTGATGCAAGTGGCCTGTTATTTTTTCAAACTCTCTACAGGCAAGCATTCCTATTCAGTAATCTTTCTTGTTCAACAGTCGTTTCTTGTTGTAATTAAGTTGAAATCAGGTATAATTTTTAATTTTACGTGCAGCGTACAGAGGAATTCGGCAACTTTACCAATATAATATACCTACTAACAGTACTAATCTGTGTCTTAAAAAAGGAATAAAAAATAACAACTGTAATTATGTACCTACTTTTATTACAAAGAGCGGCTTGTCATCTAAAGATGAAACTTAAAAAATAATGTTTTGATTTTAATACCGGCCCTTTCATAAAACTTAATAGTTATTATTGTTAGAAAAACTTCACACTTCCATAAGAACAAGCAAATTCCTTGTTAAATATTACATTAGAGTGTCAATCGACCGTAAACTTTCGCCCACTTACCTACTATGAAAATGTACAGAAATATATTACATCCTTCGCAAATAATAATAACTTGTTTAACTCATTTAAAAACAACAAAAAAAACTACAATAAAATGTCGATTATTTTATCAATAACTTCTCTGTTTTACGAGCATCGCAAACGTCACCAAAAGTACAATTGAATTTTGTATAAAGGTAGGTAAACCAGTATTGACATTTCTTCTTGATTAACTAGGAGTTTCCAGTTTGTAAGCCTGGGTGGTGATTCCGATGAAAGTTAGAGGTGTTATTTCGAATCTCAAATCTTCTATCTTCTATCTTCTATCTTCTATCTTCTATCTTCTATCTTCTATCTTCTATCTTCTATCTTCTATCTTCTATCTTCTATCTTCTATCTTCTATCTTCTATCTTCTATCTTCTATCTTCTATCTTCTATCTTCTATCTTCTATCTTCTATCTTCTATCTTCTATCTTCTATCTTCTATCTTCTATCTTCTATCTTCTATCTTCTATCTTCTATCTTCTATCTTCTATCTTCTATCTTCTATCTTCTATCTTCTATCTTCTATCTTCTATCTTCTATCTTCTATCTTCTATCTTCTATCTTCTATCTTCTATCTTCTATCTTCTATCTTCTATCTTCTATCTTCTATCTTCTATCTTCTATCTCCTATCTCCTATCTCCTATCTCCTATCTTCTATCTTCTATCTACTATCTTCTATCTTCTATCTTCTATCTTCTATCTCCTATCTCCTATCTCCTATCTCCTATCTTCTATCTTCTATCTTCTATCTTCTATCTTCTATCTTCTATCTTCTATCTTCTATCTTCTATCTTCTATCTTCTATCTTCTATCTTCTATCTTCTATCTCCTATCTCCTATCTCCTATCTCCTATCTCCTATCTCCTATCTCCTATCTCCTATCTCCTATCTTCTATCTTCTATCTTCTATCTTCTATCTTCTATCTTCTATCTTCTATCTTCTATCTTCTATCTTCTATCTTCTATCTTCTATCTTCTATCTTCTATCTTCTATCTTCTATCTTCTATCTTCTATCTTCTATCTTCTATCTTCTATCTTCTATCTTCTATCTTCTATCTTCTATCTTCTATCTTCTATCTTCTATCTTCTATCTTCTATCTTCTATCTTCTATCTTCTATCTTCTATCTTCTATCTTCTATCTTCTATCTTCTATCTTCTATCTTCTATCTTCTATCTTCTATCTTCTATCTTCTATCTTCTATCTTCTATCTTCTATCTTCTATCTTCTATCTTCTATCTTCTATCTTCTATCTTCTATCTTCTATCTTCTATCTTCTATCTTCTATCTTCTATCTTCTATCTTCTATCTTCTATCTCCTATCTTCTATCTATCTATCTAACTTCTATACAAATAAAAATGAATCGCCCAAATGTACGTACGCGCATAACTTCCGAACGACTGAAGTTTAACGTTTTGAAGCAGGCACCTAATGCTTGTTATAATATTTCAACAGTTGTTCAAGAGAAAACACCCTCAAAGTAACCGTAAAGCCGTTGAAGTTTGTGTGCCCTTCGGGGTCTTGTCAAACAAACAGCTATCACGGACTGTAGTGTCATCCGCGTAACAATGAATTATTTGCAATGAATTAATAATAAAATCACACAATATAGGTTTTGCTTGCGCATGCCGGGATTTGAATGCTTGATCTCCGAATTGCTAATAATTAAATGATTCTTGAATCCAGTTAAAAGTTATAGGTGCTATTGTGAACCTCTAGCCTTTCTTTTTCTTATTTTTGGTTGCAACTTAGTAGTTATAAACCGTGCTGTAAAAGGTATTTATCGATTTTATAAGCCAATCACTAGCCTTATCGGAAGCCCTTTTAAGACTCGCATTAAACTTAAAACCTTCTTAAGTAACTACACTTAACTGGAATACTCGTAAACTGTAGAAAGCAACAAATCAATTCGCGACGATCAAAACGATCCATAACAGCGAAACATTGTATTAAAAACATCATTGAACACAGATTAAACAATTTACCGTCCAAGTTTTGGTCAATTATTACCGACCATACCTATTTCTTAAAAATTCTACACAGAGCTGCTTGCGTGATGTTTTTTTAAGAGAATTGTTATTTTTATCGAAAAAAAACACTTATCACACCATTTGACAAATAGCGCCATCTACGTAAATGAAAGCTAGTAAGATTTTGAGAATATTTTTAACCAAGAGAGTATCCATAGGGTTCATGATCGAAGAAATGAACCAAGTAATTAAACGGTTCCATGACAATTCAGAACCATCCAATTTAAACACGCTTTGAAAAATCATTAGGTTATAAAAAAAAGAATAATTGTCCATGACCTAACCTAAGGTAACCTATATAACCAATTTTTTCATAACTTTTATTTACTTTTTAAAGGAGGTGTTGAAGTTGCATGAGTTAATAGGTTAAAGGTAGTGGGGAGGGGAAGGATGTGCGGAAAAAGAAGGTGGGAAAGTACTTGGTTATTTAGATCTGGTCACTAAACACGGCTATAGCCATATCAAGTAACATTTCAATTCTGAATGGTGGTCTCACACCTGAGAGCCAATTCTACTTTAAAATGTATCGCAAATGGTAAATATTCGGAACAAACGTCAACGGTTATATATCGGGATTGTGTATGTTATCTTTACTTTAAAAAACAGCCTACGTTTTTGAATGGTTTGTCTGGCAAAGCATGGTTTGTGTAGCGGGCTTGTGTATATTATCTTAATTTTAAAAGTTTTATAAAAAAAAGTGCGTATTAACCGTTGACGTTTGTTCCGAACTGCAAACAGAATGATTTGAGAGTGTGAAAGCAAATTTTCAATTTACGTAAATAAAATTAAAAATGTAACATTTTCAACCTCCCCCACTGCAAATAGTTGTCTTTTATGGTAATTAAGAAGAATCTAAAAGTTTTATAAAAAAAAGTGAGTATTAACCGTTGACGTTTGTTCCGAACAATTACCTCGCAAATATACTATATATTATATTATTTCATATGAACAAATGGTCAAAATAATACAAATTAATTCAACAACATTTACTTACCCGCGCCGGGTTTTAAACCTGCTGCTAAAGGATTGCCTGTCGAGAGCCTTACTCCTTCGCCCGGTTCTTGTATTCCGGTATTATTAAAATTTCGTCCGGTTATTCTATTCCGGTGTTATTAAAAAGAACAAACACAAATTTTATAGTTGGCTTAAAACGCATTCAAGTGGCTCATTCCACGAAGATTAGCTGTAGGAATCTGGTCCACAGCATCTCGCAGCTCACAGCGGCCGGTCGTTTATTAAATATAATAATATTTCTAGTTATTATTTATGGGCTCAGTGGCCAGTGGCCATTGCCTACGCACTATTCATAGTCAATCACCAGTGGCCTTTGTTTCATCCAGTTGTTAGTTCTTCCACATTCTTCAACTTCTACAGGAAGTCATACACTATACACTATTTATACGTATGGGTATAGAGGCTGCCGTTCTTCGAGGCACCTGCCATTATTACATCGCGGAGTGAATAGAAATCAGGTGTGCAGAACAATTGTACAATAAACACAGACTGAAACCGAAAACACTGCTCTAAAAACATTATGTAATATATATTTTATAATTACTTCAGGATCGCTTCTGTCTCCGACTTTGTTTTTGTTGCACATCAACGACCTTTTGTCATGTGCACCAATTTATTGTTACGCGGATGACAGTGCAGTCCATGATAACTTTTTGTATGACAAGCCCCCAAAGGACTCACAAACTCCAACTGCTCGGAGGGCTTTGAAGCAAAGAATGGACGTTTACCTCGAGTGTTTTCTCTTAGGGTAAAAATAATCTCGTTGAATTTAATGTTTCAAAAACCCAATCTTGTCTGATTAGGTCTAAAGGGGATCGAAATGAAAATCTAGACTCCTTCAACGGTAGCAACCTTCCGAACAGGCCCTCCATTGATATGCTTGGTGTAACCCTAAGTGACTAGCTCAGATATGGGGGCTACATCGCAGCCAGAGTAAAGTTAGCCTCCCAAAAACTGGGCGTACTGTACAGGGTCCGCAGATACTTTAATAGTACACAACTGCTAACCCTGTACAAATCTTAAGTGCGCCCCACGTTGGATTTGGCAGCCACCTCTGGTCTGTAGCTCCAAAATATCTAAAAAAATATCCTCGACGCAGAAACGGGCGGTCCGTTTAATGGATTCTCCCATCTTAACAGACAGATTGCAATCTTTAGAGCACAGGCGCCGGGTGGGAATGCTATCCTTATTCCACCGGTAGTACAATGGAAGATGCTCCGAGAAATTAGCGTCATTGATCCCTTCGACACCGGTGCATAGTCGGGAAACACGCCAAACGCGTGCACATCATTTGTACATGGTTGACATTCGTCACATGAGAACGGGTCGCTTCTTCGACTCGTTCTTGTGTTCAACAGCTCGGCTGTGGAATGATTTGCCGGCCTCTGTGTTTCCTCCTTCCTACAACACGGGTCTCTTAAAGACCAATATTCATTACTTCCTCTCCTCAAAAAGCCCCTCCACTCAGCACTCCAGATGACATAGGCCCTGAGGGAAATTATTTTCATAAATAATAATTGTAAAAAAATATATATTAATTTTAAAATGTTAATGAAATCCTTAGTAAAGGAAATCCCAGTGAGGATGTCACTATTGCTTGTTACAAAAAGGAAGATAATAAAACTTTTAACGCACCAGATTTAAATGTCCGGATTAAGTTAAACAGGAAAAACTAAACCCTTTCACACACTTCCTCAAATGATCATCTAGTCAATCCACGCTATGCAATTGCACTATATAAGTATAATAAATACAAAATAATACAAGAACAAAATTTCAACCTACCAGAGACCAAATGGGAAAATAATTCACCGACTCCAGATATTTTTATATCAGAGGGTTCAACTCTGTGGAACTCTTGGACCTATAAATCCTACTGATCCCTCAATATAAATATTAAAAAAATATAAATACATTATTGTAATATTTTATCATTAATTATTATTAAGTATGCTTTTACTCCATATGAATAGAATTAAGTATTTGTTTGTGTATAATTAGACTACGAATTCTTTCTAACACACACCATCTTTTCAAACATGCTTCTCCGTTATTTTCATTTTTAGAATGGCCTGATTAAAGTATTTATCTTCGTATTAGCATTTCGCAGTTAAATGTATATCCTCTTTATTCCTGGTTACTGGTTATCTTCCAATCTGGTTGAGCTTTTTCAGGTTATCCATTCTACACCATGCCATAGTTAGCATAAAGCATATCAGAAGAATATAATGATTCTCCTAATGGTATATCAATTTCTAGAATCACACAGAAAATCCTAAAAAAAAAAAATTTTGCATCTGAGCATTTCGAATTTTCTTAATTTTTTCAGCAGTTAGTTAGCTTTTGGTGCCGGATCTTCTCTCGTTCTACGCTTCGATGCTTTTTAAAAGACATTAAACAGCTGTTGATATTAAGCTCCTAAATTTGATTTGAAAAAATTCGAACTTCGGACTAAATTTCCTCAAAAGCGAAAGCTCGAGTCAAAAACATGAATTCTGCCTAATCGACTCAAAATTAGTTTCTCGCTTGTACTGCGAGTTTCCGAACAGCATGTATTATGTAAAAATACATGTCTGACAAATAAGTGAGTTTTAAACTATTACTTTGATATAATTATTGCCGTCCTTCAGATGCACAATTTTTAAAAAAATGTTTAGGTAGGTACGGGAAAAAAATAAAGATAAACCCATTTTGATATCACAAGGTTCTGTTTAAATCCCCTGTCTGTTGTATGTGATATGATTTAAACGCCATTCTACGTAGGAACGCTTTTGATCTGCCTACCATTATAACAAATCATTATCCCATACCTGTGCCGGCCTAAGGTATAGGACAATTGAAGCAAAGGGCCTCCACCGTCCGTACAATTATATCGGCCATCTTAAATAGATCGGACTACGCAGCTTTCTATATACCAGACACCTTTAAAAGCTGATCTCAAATGCGTTAACCAATAATGCTTTACCTGTTTTATTACCGTGTTAGAGGAAAGAGGCACTTAAGGTTTTGTTGGATGAGGGAATATTAGAAAATTCTTCAGGTGGTAGGATTCTATTGGCCATCAGGATTCAACACATATTTATCGATAATGCGATGTTATCGAGAAAAAAGATTGCATCTGCATTACTCTACCCTGTGTTTGTTCTGTCGGTAATGTTATATAAAGTGCACGTGTCAAGTGACTATGGTTATTAAGATTTACGGCGCTTATGCACTGCCATAAGACGCACCGAAGGGAGAGGAAAACTCGACAATTTTTCGCAACACGTGAACGAGTCTAAATAAATTTAATTAAAAATCTTACTAATATTATAAACGCGAAAGTGTGTATGGATGTATGTGTGTTTGTTACTCTTTAACGCAAAAACTACTGAATTGATTTTAATGAAACTTTACAATAATATAGTTCATACATCAGAATAACATAGACTATAATTTATAAAGCTAAAGGGGACGCAGGAGGGGAACGAGGACGTACGGGTAAGGTGATTCAGGAAAAAAACAATGAATATGGCATTTCAACGCACGCCGGGAACCAGGCAGTATTTAAATAATTTGAATACATTATGTGTTAGTAAATTTAAAAAATTGGATAAATTAAATACTTGTATAAAATGATTCGTATAAATAAAGATTTATATTAAATAAAATAAATTTTAAATTAAATGTATAAAAGTATTAAACTAAATAAATGTATTAAACAAATGAAATTAATTTAATAAATTAATAAAATTTATAAAATAAAAATAATAAATTAAAGCAGTTAAATTGAATCATTTAAATAAATGAATACAATAAATAAATTTTATTTTTAAAATATATTCAATAAATTTAATAGAAAAGTATTAAAATAAGTATGCTCAATAAAGTAAATACGCGAAATAAGTTAAAGCTGAAATATTAATATCACTGCTTAATAATCAACTTTCACGAAACGAAATAACATTTCATCCTGATTTCGTGAGAAAAACGAACTGGATCACTAAAGAAATTTATCGCTGACGTCAGATAAACTAATTCTATAACTAAGGAAATAATAAATTCTAAGTGACTGCAAATAATAAATTAATCTTCAACCGCGGTAGCAGGTGTAATGTAATTAATTTTCTAAATAATTAATAAAGAAATGTACTATGCAGGCATCCAAGGTGCCTATAAATTATAAAGACTTGTTTTCCAAGGGCAATAGAACTTAAACCAATATATGGTACATATTTATTACAATCAATCTCAAGCTTTCAATTTCCTTATTGCTTACGCAGATGTTGATTCACAACAGTGTTACGAACATGGTGAGATCTGCACTTGAAAATAATTTTATCGAAATGATACGCATAGGGGATAGAATGGGACACATGTTCGAATGGCACACGCTCCACTTTTCAATCCTTTACATAGAGTACATCGTCTGATTTTTTTTTATGAGTACCGCACAAGAGTCCCAACTACTCCCGTCTGGAGTCAGTGAGACTATGGCATTCCCAAATGGGGTATGTTGTGACGCTGAAGGTGGTGGGAAGGGAAGGAGATGGGAAGAGGGAGGTGGAAAGTACCTGGCTATTTGGATCTGGTCACCAAACACGTTTCATGCAACGTTTCAATTCTGAATGGTGGTCTTACAACAGGGTGATACTTAAAGCATCTTCCACCCTGGAACGTGCCACAAATATATTATATATTGTTTACAATGAATTAATTGCGAAAAAACATAAATTAATCAAATAAAAATTTTTTGCCCACGCCAGGATTCGATCCCGCGATCTTCAGATTGCGAGTCAAGAGCCTTATCAATCGACCACGTCGGCTGATACATGATATTTTTCAGCTCTTATTTAATGTAATGATCCGACTGAAACATTTGAGTTACTGGACCATCCCACTATTGTCTGGGGCGTTCCCAACTTCTTCCATCCACTTGAGTGTCTGATATTTACCTGACATCCCCTCTCCGTGCATCCGTTGAACATGTCCAAACAGTCTAAGCATCAAACATTATAAATAGAGAACTCCAGTCCATTTTTTTTTAAATGAATAATGACCTTCTAACTCAAATAACTGCATTTTTATTTTTAGAGTTAGTTTTAATAGTTAAAATAATTGTCAAAATTTTAATTTTTCAAGACCCCCGAAAACCACCGTATGGATCGGCCAATCAGCTGATCTACTGCCGCCATTTTGAATTCCGTTGTTCGAAGTATTCTCCCTAGAAATAGCATTTCTATTTTTTTTTGTGCAGTAGTTTTTGAATATTTTCAATAAAAGAGATAAACTAATAAGAGATACCTTTATTTTTGAAACATTATTTAGGCCTAAATAAAGTTTCAATAAACACAACTAAATCTCTATAAACAGTATGTAAATAAACGAATAAATTAATACGATGGCTTGTGTCATCTCATACTTTCGCATACAATGACTTTACGGTGACGTCACGACACGTCGAACAGTGACGTCACCTTGACGGCGTGTTTTTACGACCCGATTAAAAATGGACTTTAAATATTTTTTTAAAAACTCTGCGTTTAATATTATTAAATAAAACGTATATATTCGGAAGCAGCGTTTATTGGTCTATATGATGAACATATTTTTTTAAAGACATAATATTTTTCACTGGAGTTCCTTATTGCATCGGCCTTGCTATTGTTTCGAATTTCGTCATTCTTTTATTTTTTACATTAACCTCACGTAGGAGGCCCCGAGGAAAATTTCGTCTTTGGGGATGCTGTGTGAAGGGTATTTTTAAGGGTAGGAAGGAAAGGAAGTTCTGGGAAGTAAAATAGTATCAGGGGTGGGTAGGAATCTAGGGGTCATTGTGTCCTGGAGTGATGGACGCATGAATCCATCCCTTTGCTCTGCGATGCAAGACGATGGATGGGTCGAAAAAGTCCTTAACGTTAGCACTAATGGGGCTAAAGAAGTTTTCGCTTCAAAAATATGTGTATATATGTTACCGGAAAGTTTTGAAATCTAGGAATTGTATACAACTCCTAGGAAATGTATACAATTCCGAAGCTATTTAGGAAATGTATTAAATATTGTTTTAAAAATTATTTAATACATGCATATCCTGGGAAATGTATACATTTCCTAGGAATTGTATATAATTCCAATACGGTATTAGGAAATTAATAAAAAAATGCTCTCTGTAATAAAACGCGTTGTTTTATTTGTCATATTCTTTCAAAGTTAAACTTTCATTTGGTATCAGTCTGTTATTTAAGTAATTATAAATGTCGCAATATTAAAGTAAAAGTTTTTTTATTCTCGTACTAAGTTAAATGTAAACAAGGCAGTCCATACGGCTATTTATTTTTGCTGTAATACAGTTCTTCTTGCAAAGGCACTTTTTCAATCCTTGGCCGGTTCCAGTGAATTGTAGGTTAGGTTAGGTTAGGTTAGGTTAGGTTAGCCCCGCTATCCCCGCCTACCCATTGATATACATTTCCGATTACTAATTAGGAAATGTATAGATTTCCTAGGAAATGTGTCTAATATGATTTAGTTCACACATTTCCGGGCGATTTTAGGAACTATGTACATACATTTCCTAGGAATTTAATACAATGACGGATTACAGAAAATATCCGTTAACATATCGATAGTTAACAGAAACTTATCTGATACCATGGAGGCCGCGCTAAAATTTATTAATCATCGGTTGGAATATCTGTTAAGAATCTTAGACCGTGCTCGCTAATATTGATAACCGAGGCGTCTACTAATATCTACAGAAATTCCAAAAACTGAACAAATCGGACTAATATCGATGAGAACCAAAGTGAGGACGAATATCTACAGCCCAAACTGCTGACTAATATCTATGAGAACCAAAGTGAGGACGATTATCTACAGCTCAAACTGCTGACTAATATCTATGAGAACCAAAGTTTGCACGAATGTTTACAGCACTGGCAGAGGTTAGATTTGCAATTATGTATAGCATATTTGAATAACGTAATATTGCGTATGCAGTTTAAAAAACTTAATTTATGTGTGTATGAATGTAAAATCCCTAATATCGGACTATTGGACACATTTAGCTGAATATTAAGGATTTGGGATTTTGTTTTAACAGCTTTCTTTATTTCGAGTGCTTCTAAATTAGTTAGTTTGTTACCATGACCATTTCTATGTCAGTTAGGTTAGGTTAGGTTAGGTTGTGGTGCCGTGTATTTCGAAATAAATAATTATCTTTGTATTATGACCTCCATGTTTGTTCAATAAATTATTGTCCTCGTAAACTTCAAAAACTTCAAGTACGTACTTTAAACGTTTAAGCCTTTACGTAATTAGTAATTACGTAATTGAAGTAATTTATGCTTTTCCGTACAACCTCTTGCTTAGCTGCCCTCTGTAGATATTAGTCCAACCTACGCTCCATAGATATTAGTCACCACTGGGACCGTCATAGATATTCGTCCGACCTTAGCTCTGTAGATATTAGTCCTCACTCTGAAGATCATTAGTCCAACATATGCGCTGTGCAAGATATTCGTCCGACACACATCAGGCTGTAGATATTAGTATCTGGAGTCTTGATAACTGACCATAGATAAAAGGTTTGTTCAATATAACTTGGTTTTATCGATATCAATTGGTTTTATCGATTGACCATAAGTGTCTCTGACTTATTTTTCATCCTTTTTCATTTTCTCTCCCATTCCCACAAATTCTGGTGTCGGCCGATAAGTCACTATTTTTATTACTGCGGCGGTCTCTTTTCTCGTTGGACCAATTTGAATACACAATAAAGTGTATCTACCAGGCGCGCATAACAATACAAAGGTATGCTCTGTTTTTATTAATATCTCGGGCAGGCATCACACGGCTGGTTGCGCGCAACGCTAAACTGCCCGCGGCCCACAGTCAATCACCGTTGATATCTGCGCTCCGTAAGCGCTCCCAACTGACTCCAATTACGGGTTACCTACTGGACATAGCCCGGTGAACGCAAATTACCAAAATTATGTTCATTAATAATAATACACTTACGTAAATTTGTCAGTGTTACTGCACGAGAAAGTTTCGATAGTGATTGATTTCTATGATTATTAGTTGAGCTTTGACAGACTTTGAAACTTAATATTTTTGCAACGTAAGTACATCTAATAATTATAAAACAAATTGCTAAACTCAATTTTTTCTCGAATGGTAGTTCTGTGAACAACTGTGAGGAGGGTATGGGTACCGCCGCGTTCACTACCTTTGGTGAGTTGACAGGGGTGCCCGGGATCGTGGGTGAGGTTTATCCGGGTCTTGATGGCAATTGAGTCTGCCCACCAACAGCTTGGTAGGCCGGATCGGGAGAGACTGGTTGACGGAGACCTTTTGATCTCTCCAGCAGGACTCTCAGAACATCGCTTTGCACCGCAGATGGAGGGCTAGATTTATACATCCGTCACTCCTGAACACGCTGACCCCCAGATTCCTACCCACCATTTTCCTTCCCAGGACTTCCTCTCCTTACGTTCCTAAATAGACCGTCCACACAGCTTCATTACGTCATATAACTAACAATACAATGAATAAATAAATTTTTAAAAAATTAAAAAATGTAAATAAAAAGACATCGTTAAAAAACAAAGAAAAAATATTTTTGGAACTTTCTCTTATTTAATAAGTCACAAGTTTTGGAAATAGGCACTAGGTACCTACTTAATTACAAACCATATTATTGCATGCATTTTTTTTAAATTTTATATATTACAAACCATATATTGCATGCATTTTTTTTTAATTTTATGTATTACAAACCATATTATATTGCATGCATTCTTTTTTTAAATTTTATTACCTAACTAGCAGACCCGGCCACACGTTACTGTGGCTAACGAAACACAACGCCATTACCGAACCTTTATAAAATCCACACCACCCGCTTGCCAGCTGCTCGCTGCCCGCTGCCTGAATTGAATATTTGAATTGATCGGCTTTTCTTTACTATAATAAGCATGTATTATACATATGCGCACTTGAAGTGAAATATCACAAAACTGTGCTATATAAATACTACGTTATTATTATTATATAAACCTTCGTATTGAATCACTCTCTCTATTGGTGAAAACCGCATGAAAATCCGTTGCGTAGTTTAAAACATCTATGCGCACATACATTTTGAGCGACTTTTCTAAGAAACGTCACTATCTCAGTGACCATAATTCTTTTTTCAAACATTCTGTAAGTAGGTACCATATTATTGAAAAAATACTAATAAGAAAGTCCAAATAAAAACCACGATTTCGCTTTTGAAATGCAATCTTTACCGAGCCATAGTCAAAGTTAGCTGTCTATTCAAAGTAAGGTATGTTTCAGAGTCAGAAGGACATGTATGGGACAATGTATAAATGCGAATAAAGCGAGGAGTGTGTGTCAAAACATAGTTGTTTGGCGGTCCACCCTCTCCGCCTACACCTGCAGAAGGCGTGAAGTTAATTTGTTAGTCATTTTTTAAATAATAAAATGGTAAGTTTAAAAAAAACACATCACGCCATCATGACATAAAATCCATACATCTCCACTTGTCGCAGAGAAAATCAGAACCGCTAACAAACAAAAAAATACCTCACACCATCATGACATAAAATCCATATATCTCCACTTGTCGCAGAGAAAATCAGAACCGTCAGAACCGTTAACAAAAAACAAAAAAATACCTCACACCATCATGACATAAAATCTATATATCTCCACTTGTCGCAGAGAAAATCAGAACCAACAGAACCGTTAACAAACAACAACAAAAATACCTCACACCATCACGACATAAAATCCATATATCTCCACTTGTCGCAGAGAAAATCAGAACCATCAGAACCGTTAACAAACAACAAAAAAATACCTCACACCATCATGACATAAAATCCATACATCTCCACTTGTCGCAGAGAAAATCAGAACCATCAGAACCGTTAACAAACAACAACAAAAAATACCTCACACCATCATGACATAAAATCCATACATCTCCACATGCCACAGAGAAAATAATCAGAACCACCAAAACCGCTAACATACAAGAAAAACAAATCACGCCATAATGAGATAAAATCCATACATACATGAGAAAAAATCAGAACCATCAGAACCGCTTACAAAAAAAACCACATCACGCCATCATGACATAAAATCCATACATCTCCACTTGCCTCAGAAGAAATCAGAACCATCAGAACCGCTACAACTTGAAAGTACTTTAAATAATAGTATAATTCAGTGGCGTGTCTCGGCACCAGCCCCCGGGCAGGACATTACCGCCGAGCGGCGAGCCCGCTGCGGCTCCTACAGAAGCCGATTCATTATCTCCGGACTGGTTTCATTGTTTAGTTTTATACTTTGAATAAATAACGTATCGGACATGGTTGTAAATAATAATTAAAGAAATTTTGATAAAAAAAATATGTAGGTACCTACTATAAAGATTTACCATTTGATATAGTTTTTACTCTGCAAATTTCAAATAAATTTTCATCGAATTTTTCACGGTGATTAGAGTTCACTCTCTAAGAATAAGAGCGATCAACCATAAGAAACTTCCAAAATATTTAGGACGGGTTGTTTTACAGAATTTGAACAATGCATTAAATACCAAAGTTAAATTTTAAGTTCTGTGAAAGTCCTAGAAGAACTTGAATAGATCTTTTTCAGAACTCGAATTAATGAATTGTTCTAATTCTGTGAAACGACAGGCGCTAATTAAATTTCGTGACAAAAATGACTTAAAAATCCTGAAATTATCCATATTCCTTTTTTAGACGACTTTTCTAGCAGTTCAAATCATTTATTTTTTCTAAGTTTTTCTTCAATTAGTTTTTTTTTACATTAGCTCTGTTGCGGCGGGGAGCAAGTGTTCCCTCTCAAGAAATCGAGGGATCAAATGCTGCGTTTTGTGGACTGTAAAATTGATGATTGCGGTTCTTATCTATTTTATTATATTTCTGGAGTTGACTTACCAATATCTCCAAACTGCTGTATACCCTCCATGCACTGAGTTTATGTCACCGGGAAGGTAATTGTTAGTTTGGAAAGGTAAGGAAGGGAAATTGGTAATATTTACTTTATGGAGTTAATGGCGTACGCTAATGGTAAGCAAGCGATATTTTAGCGTTTTAAACGATTTGTGAAGAAGCGCATAGAACGGCGAGAATCACGCGTAGACGTTTGCAGTGCGGTTAACGAATTCTGACTTATTAAGCGGCGTGATTATTACAAAGCCATGCGATTGTTAGGACTTGTGTCCCGTGCGATGATTTTATTAGAACTGAGGCAGAGGACACCCAATAGGTAGTTCCAAAAAGCAACATGTAACAATAAAGAATAAAGACGTGAACAAGCTAGACATAAAAGGCCCTGAGGAAAATAATAATTCTCCTAATGGCCTATAATGCTGCGTGGATTGTGTTTTTAGGAAAGGAAGGAGAGGAAGTTCTGGAAACGGAAAAGGTATCAGTGGTTGGCAGGAATCTGGAAGCCGAAGCGAATTATTAGCGACGGACATATAAATACATCCATCCATCAGCAAAGCGATGGGTCGAGAGTGTCCGTCTGGAGAGAACAAAAGCATCGCTTGATGACGCATCCGCCGCCATGACCTAGACAAACCTCATCGTAAGAACCCGGGTACTCCTACTAAGTCACTAACTTAGCGAACGACTCCGGATGAAATACGACAGAGTTGTTGATTATCCAATAAATGGTTCCCTGGGGTACACATAACCGCCTCCCAAATTGAGAATGTTTAGTGCATTGGATATACACGTAGTTTCCGTTACTGTTAATAGATTTCGACAGGTTAGAACTTCTCCCACATCCCAACAGATGTCAGCTGAAGTAGTATTGTCAGAGCAGTACCATCTAACGCCGTTCGTGACTTGAACACGAACAGTTACGAAGAGAGCCGAAGACTTCAATAGAGCAAGGCGTCGCCGTCAGTGAGACAGTGAGAGCGAGCTTCAGAACTAATTCGTTGCCAGTCTTATAAAGATGTCTGTCCAGTATAATAAAACATTGTGAATATGCACGATAATTTATAAACCATTAGTAACCGAAGAATCCAACACTTGTTGGAAGAAGCCAAACACACAACATGCCTGAATGTGAAAAGAGCAGACATTACACCTTGTAATCAATAAAAATAAAATTGTCTAACTAACAAAGTTATTATTATGTCCCTCTTTCGTTCATCTCCCTACTCTTCTACTGCACTTTTGTGTCCAGGTATGAATGAAGGCTAACAAAGGTTGAATACATCAAATAAAACAATCTACAATGAATTATTTGTAATAATTTTTGATTAAATTTGGACACCCTGTAGTACCGAGTTCACAGCACGTCAATCCAAAGGTAATGTCTTCATCGAACCGACCATTAATAACTTTGAACACACAAATTAGGTTCATTCGAATACACCACAGTTCTGTTCCTGTTGTCGTTATCAACCTCTTGTGGATTCATGATTAATGTATCTGTCCCGAAATTTAAATCATAAGTATTATTATGTAGGTCTTGACATGAGAATGATATGGAATGAAACTTAGTTGGTTAAAAGAAGATGAGCTGAATGTGATAACGAAAGAATATAAAACATTGACAATAGTACAATGAATTTTTGAAGTAAAACTTCTTTACGCACGCTTGACTTGGGGAGTAAGTTGGTGAATGCGTGACGAGAGCATTACGAAAAGTGATCGGGCGATGCGAACGGAAGTTGAGAGGGAGATATAAGTTAGTGAAGATAGAAAGAGAGAGAGTTACGTTTCGTATATTACTGTAGGGGCAAGAGAGAGGGGTGCGAGCACACATTTTCTTTCTCTCTTTCTCTCATAGCCAGTTACGTTTCGTATATCTGAGACGCAGTGCAGGCCTATTGTCTGTATCACACTGTAGGAGCAAGAGAGAGCAGTGCGCGCGCACATTTTATTTCTCTCTTATACAAGTTAGTGAAGTTTTACTTCAGTCATGTGGTCTAAAGCACACTCGTTTTTTAATAAGTAGAGTATTTTATACAACGTTTAAAGTTCCTTTTTTATTTTTTTTAAATCGGTGGATTCAATTAAAAAATTTACACTGTGGTGCAAGGCAATGGGTCAAGAGAGTCTAACTGGAGAGGTTAGAAGTTTTCCCTCAACCAGTTTCCTTTGATCCGACCCGCCACGCAGTAGGTGAGCAAAAGCATCCGCCGCCAAGATCCAGACAAACCTCATCCCATGAACCTGGGCACCCCTGCTAAGTCACCAAACGAATAACTTGGCAGGGGTTTTGGTTATCCATTTCTAGGTAGGTATCCATACCCGCCTCCCAATTTGAAATTTTATTAAAAAAAATGAAGAATTGATTATCGGGTCAAACTGAAATTTCTGTACATACAACAATATTATCCAAAGTGAGAGAGGATTGATGTCATTTCAATCCCACGATGTACTTTTGTCGGAACACTTTTCTACACAGTAGTTCCTGCAAAAAAAAATCTATTAAAGATAACTTCGGTCGAATAAAAGTTTTGTCTTTTTTATTTTTCTCCACTTAGTAAAATTTATTAGTGACGTAATTATTGGCGTAGAAAGCTCAACAGTGTGTCGTAAAATGGTACTTAAATTGCTTTGCAATTACACTGCCTTGCCATTACATGAGCGATAATACTTAGACACTACAAGTAGAGGAAAATACATTGTTGAATGAAACATGCACAAGATATAGAGTATTTTAATGTACAGCTTTTAACAGCTAAACGTTTGTCAGCGTTTTTAATATAAAATGAATAGTTTATCTACCATTTTACCTCATTAGGGCACCTATAAACTTTTTACGAGATCACTAAAAAGGGTATTAAACACTTAGACAGTGTTTTAATGTCCAGCCTTTAAAATAATGTATTTATTAATCTTTAGTAGATATTGTTTCATGAAGGATTTTGTAACAAAGTGTGTAGATCCTTTCACATGTACCTATATATTATACTTATTTATTTATGGTTTTGGTGTTTGGCACAGATTTTCTATTGTGTATTGGCCATATTGCCAATCCTGGATCTTTGGGTCGATGCTGTTGCCAAAACTTACCAAGGCTACCCGCTCTCTCGAGGAATGATTATTTTTTGGGAGATCCTGCCGCCGCCGAATTCTGCTTGCCACGGAGTACGATTTCAACATCACCACAAAATTGTAGGGCGTCGCACAATAATAACTACTCTAAAGCACAATCCCTAACACAGCATCCCCGAGTATGATGTAGGCACTGAAGGTTTTCTCAGGGCCTCCTACGTGAAATTAATATTTAAAAAAATAATTATTTTTGCCTGACAGATTCAGCTTCAGGACGTTCTATAAATTTGTCAATATTCGAACGAAAGGCTCGTTTTTTTAAATTATTTTAACATAATCCCATGATGACAAGATAGATCGCACAATTGTGTGGTAGACACTAGATTCAATGCTCCATTTCATGTAGTTGCTTCTCGCACTAATTACGTAAAAAAATTGTCACCGGTGAATAGTCGAAAAACACGCAAAAAGCGCGCTCAACATTTGTACATATTTGACATTACGCCTCTTTCTTGCGTTCAAGAGCTCGGTTGTGGAACGATTTTCCGGCCTCCTACAACATGGGTCTGAGATCCAGGTTCTCTCCTTTCTTTCCTCAGCGCGCTTTAGATGATTTTTCACGGAAACGGCACTAAATAAATCAACCAAATATTATTTCTACAAAAGATCCTCCACACAGCATCCCCAAAGATGATATAGGTGCTAAGGAAATTATTTTCCTGTGCGGAGTTAATGTTAAAAAAAAACCATGAATTATTGATATTTATTAGCGCATCTCTAAAATATCCAAGGGTGGCTAAATATAGTTTTTTTTTGTGAATACCTCACAAGAGTCCTAGCTGCTCCCGTCTGGAGCCAGTGAGATTATGGCATCCCCAATCTCGGTCGTATCTCGAGAAGTTTCAAATAACCCAATTGAAAATCCATGGGAATTGTTGGAAATCGTAGATATAGAGTTTATTTCCCTAAAAAAAGCTAAATGTATCCCTTGGAACTATTTCAGTAGTTGGATATCAAAAAAAGGAGAACATACATCGTTTCTTGATTCTCCACAATTAATATATTGATAATTGATATATCAACTGAGCCGAGAAATAAACCACATGGTGACACGTGTAGAAAGTCGACGAACAAAAAGCACCTAACTGTGTTCTTGTTTATATTGTTCAGTTGATTAAGTTGACCCAACTGAGAAATGGACAAGGTGTCAACCTGTTGATGCAACGAAACCGGTTTGGTCCCTGCTAGTTCTACCTGCCTTGCGACATCTAACGTATAATAAAATTACGTATTGTTGCTTTAATGATATGGAATTTTTAAAGTGTGCTGCGTACCTAGGTCTGGTACTAAGAACAGGTTATATATAGCGTGGTATTAACTCTGCAGTTGGACGGTTGTTAAAAGTAAAATAATTAGTTATGAACACAAAATGAAGACAGGCGCAATCAAGGTATAACACAGCGTGTTGTTACAAGCACAGTTGATGGGGAATTCAATTTATGTGTGTATTAAAGGGACGTTAAGGCTCTGTAGTAAGCGTTCAAAATGAAAAAGAAAATGGTTAGAAAGAAGATACAAAAATGCTAATCGTAGAGGGAGCGCGCTAATATTGAAAAACGATTTTAATTATGCGAAAATTGTGAAAATATTTAATAAAATACGACCATACGACTCGCTTAAAGTAGTGCAAAAATATCTCGGCAAATTTATTTATTTGAGGTTCTCCATATTAAAACAGTTATACACCAAATTATTACGGAGAAGATTACAAAATTAAAAGAAGAAAAAATAAGTTCGTGGGGGCAGTTTCACTAGTTTTTTTTATTTATTTATAATAAATTCAAGGTAATACAAATATGACAGGAAAAATAAAAATATTTTACAGAAAAAGAAAAGTCCCAATAAACTACTTTTTAGTAGTTTGTCAATGGGTAAGTTGTGACGTAAGTCAAACGATAGAAACTGAACTCTCTATAGATAACATTGAAGATGTCGATGCTCAATGCAGAATCGTTAAGCAGTTGCTAAAGTAGCATTAAAAGATACACCGTTAATTTTTTTCCTACATATAACATGTTAAATATCAGAACAAAATGTGTCTATCGAGGGAATCTATATATATATAAATAAAAATAAATCGTCGAAATGTATGCACGCGCATAACTTCCGAACGACTGCACCAAATTGGATAATTCTTTTTTTTGTGATCTTTATTTCCAGGACAAGGTTTGTATAAAACTACTGGTGAACTCTGTAATTATGAAATTTGCATTAAAAAATTGCAATAGGTGGCACGCAAGCTGTTTGAAAACTGAACGTACCGGGACTGAATGTATGGAATGCGGGAGGGGGGAGTTGAACTCGAGTAGGGGTGCGCGGAAGGGGGGGGAAACGAGAAGGAAAGGGGAACCTAAGAGAGGGGAGGGGGTTCGCGGGCGGAGGAAGGGTGGAGTGGGGAGAGACGGAGTTGAATCGCGAGAGGGGAAGGGGACGCGAAATAGAAAGGGGAGGCGGAAGGGAAACCGGACGAATGGGAAAGGACAATTTATTTATTAAATGGCATAGCAACGCATGCCGGGAACCAGCTAGTTTAATATAATTACGCCTCAGCACATCTTAAAAAATAACATGTATTTTTTTAAGAACTACAAGACGTACAGGTTTAAGGAAAATATCTTATAAATTGGAAGAAATGCGAAATGCCGGAACTTAATGCATTATAATTATTTATTAACGCCTCTTTGGGCTATTCCTGTATATATATTTTTCCATATTTTAGTGTGCATTTATCATACACCTATATCTAATAATATACTTACAGATCGTGCGAATCATCAATAATAACAAATTTGCAAGTTAAAAAACGGAGTGAGCAATTCACTCCGTGTTAGAAATGAAACCTTCTGAAATGAAACCTAAAGTAGACAAGAGTGGGGACGCTACGAAGCACCGTACAAAGAGGAGACCGATAGGCTACGAAGCACCACGCAAAGAGGAGACCGATTATACTACATTATTCTCTCGCAGGCTAAATCCCATAGATGGGTGTTTGTCTCTTTTTAGTGTCGCTATTTTTCGTTTCATCGAGTTTTAAATCACGATCACGGTGCTAAAGAAGTTTTCACTTCAAAAACAGGGGATGATAAATTTAAACAATAAGTGGAATGATAAACACATCAAGAAATCACATGAAGCACAAAATTAAGAAAAAAAATGACGCTTAAATGACGTAGTACATAATATCGTTTTAATAATTAATAATGTCAAGTCAACCCTCTTAAAACTTTAGGTCTGTCCTAGAGATTATTTTTTTTTTACTTAAAAATATATACATATTTATAATTTTTTTATGAATATGGGTTTGTTTAGAAGGGGTCCGAAAAATGGAGTTATATTCCAGGATGCTACGAACAAGTGGTTAGTTTATGTGTCATGTTTTATGTAATATTTCTTAATGATGACCACACGAGAAAAGTGAACCTACAAGTTTTTCGTTAGGCAGGAATCAAATCCAAATGAGATAGCTGGCGCCTCGTCTACTGGTTAGCTACGGGTTTAAATTACTAATTGGTTTTTAGTACCGTAAACCGGAGCTACTTTGTTTCGCTTTTTAGTAATTTTTCACTAAACTGTTTTTTTAAGACTGTTATTGAATTTGTTATTGTTATTGTTAAGAAAAGAGTAATACGGTCGCCGGTCAGGCAAAAGTGAAAAAAAAAACCAAAAATGTTGAGATTTTGCATATTTGAATGCAAAATATTTTACACAAACATGAAAATACAGTTTTAAAGTTTATAAAACCGATATTTCAAAGTATCTACGTGGATAATAATAAAAAATTCAAATAAGATTATTTCTCTAACTTTTAAATTTAGATTTCTGAAAACTTGTGTACGTGGACAACATATTTTTGTGATTGTGTACGGTTAAAGTTTTTATTTTTGAACCCTCAGAACCGTTGTGATTTGAAACTCGATGAAACGAAAAAGCAAAACTAAAAAAAACGAACACATACATCTATAGGATTTAACCTGCGAAAGAATGAGATAGAATGAAACCTTACCGCTTTGGCCACTCTGATTATGAGCTCACTTTTCAAAGCTATGGTTGAGATTGTGTCTGTAAGGTTTCACTTCTACCACGTGTGAACTGCACTCGTTTTTTTATTTATGTTAAGTATGCGGGGATGAATTTGCACTATTTTTGTACTTCCTCATTATCTCTTCAGATACAGCACACTGATGCAATAAAAATAGTTATATCGTGGGCTTACTGCAGAAAAGTACTAATAGTCCAGTCAAGTTAAACATGAAAAGGGGGTTGTGCTTGCAAAAGGTCCGGTCATTCTGAATTTTTTATATGTTGTTAGGACCTAAACCAGTAATAAAAAAAAAAAAATTGCAACTTCGAAAGTGCTGTGCGAGTGGCGGTGGACCTAAAAAACCAAGAAATTTTCGGATTTTTTTCAGTTTTTGCTCAATATCTCAGTGAAGGAAGGGTCTGACCGGTATAGTTAATATACATACTTTTAAAGTAGACTAAATTTGCTACAATTTGAGATAAAAGCAAGCTTTATACAGCCATTAGTTTTCAAGATACTGTTCTTCGAAAATAGGCTATTTTTTCCAAAAAGAGAATTTTTTTCGAAATGGTCAGTTATTTTGTAAAATATTTTCTAAAACACGTATCCCACGTCAAATATTATGTGAAATAAAATTGTAGTAAATTTAATTAGCTTTCATTTAAAACTAGATTGATATCTGTAGACCTAACGGTTCTCTCAAGAACGCCAGATAACCAAAAACAGTCATCGGCGGGTTTTGGGGGGAAATGCAAATAAACTGTTCTCACGTCTTTTTATGGTTTTATTTATCAAACAATTACATTTTTTTTTTGTTATTCTTAACACATTTTTGATGAAAAAAAGAAAAGATAATACATCTATCGGGAATTACGTCATCTTCAAACATTGTTTTATATACCTACGTACTAAAATGCTTGTACAAACATCATGGTACCTACTGTAAGGACAAGTTATATGTACACAAAAAATAAAACTAATATAAATCATGTAGGTATTGTGTCTTGGTTGCCAAATCATGTCTTTCTTTTTATCTTAGATGGCCCGGGCTTAGGCTCGCACGAAGAAGGTGTCTCGATATCTGTGATGGACGCTGGGAGAGGCGCCCAGTCTGTAATCGGGTCATCTTCATAGTCCGAGCATTTCAGCTCCACATCCGGGACGTTGTTTCACAATTTTCCACCGTATGACTGACAGAGGACTGAGCAGTGGAGCCCAGCCTTTCTGCACGAGCAGCTCCCTGAGCATCCTTTCTTGCATTTACATAAAAATTTTCGAAGAAGGGCAGGAGGTGCGGGATCCATCGTGGTGGGGATGGGGGTGAGTCCTTGAGAAGACAGCTTCCACCCCCATTCAGTGGGATTCAAGTTGATTCCTCGCCACTTCTGTACTTGGAGGTAGCACCTTGCTGCATGGTGGCCTGCGGCAACTTCCGTCGGTGGAAAACGGGCGAGGCTTATGCTTGTTGAAGTGACAAACGTCTTTTAACTCAGGAAATCCAAAGTATCCCTCGCGATGTCACCCCCATATAGAGCCACAAAGCACTTGATGCCTGCTTCACTTATGGCTTTTGGGGTGGAGTCTGGCCGAAGGAAGACCTCCACTTGCTCAGCAAGTGGTTCACTCTTGCTCAGAAGTGTGGTGATTTTGGTCTTTCCTTGGCCAAACGGTGCTGAGGTGGTATCGCACCCGGTAAACTCGTGGGTGAATAGTACCGTTCCTGGTAAATGCCGGGAGCCCTGGTGATTGTAGGAGGTCGTAGAGTAGTGACAGCAACCAGCTTCACCCTTGGTGCTCTTCTGAAGATAGACGTTTGTCTCTTCAGCACCTAAACCATTGAGAAGAACGAGCAGGTCGACGTCTTCTCCCACTATGACGACCCGATCGGCTACTGCTCTTTTTAAAAGCGCCATCATGACGATCTCTCGATCCGCATCTTCTTCGGCAACAGCCACTTCTACTCCATCCTTCTGAAAGGTGTCACAGTGAAGAGTTATAAGGCGTCTATTATTGTTCTCATTGCCCAATACATGCTCTTGAGCAATTTGAATTACTGTGGATTCATCGAACGTCAATTCGTAGCTGGAATGAGCTGCATAGCGCCGGAGTCTTTCCCCTGTTTTGGTGTTTTTTAAGGTACCTTGTCGTACATTTGCCCCACACTCTTCATCACTCCCTCCGTTCCAACTCTCTGGGCTGTATGGCAATTAATTTCAGGACCTGCCAGTAAACCACTACTGATAGAAATCAAACTGTCAGTTTTGGGAAATGGAGGGTGGAGAGCAAACCAGGAGGTCAAGGGGGGGGGGGGGGGGATTATGAAAACATTTTGCTAAATGATGACTAATGGAATTACTTCACAGCACAATAAAACCATAAAAAGACGTGAGAACAGTTTATTTGCATTTCCCCCCAAAACCCGCCTATGACTGTTTTTGGTTATCTGGCGTTCTTGAGAGAACCGTTAGGTCTACAGATATCAATCTAGTTTTAAATGAAAGCTAATTAAATTTACTACAATTTTATTTCACATAATATTTGACGTGGGATACGTGTTTTAGAAAGTATTTCACAAAATAACTGACCATTTCGAAAAAAATTCACTTTTTGGAAAAAATTGCCTATTTTCGAAGAACTGTATCTTCAAAACTAATGGCTGTATAAAGCTTACTTTTATCTCAAATTGTAGCAAATTTAGACTACTTTAAAAGTATGAATACTAACTATACCGGTCAGACCCTTCCTTCACTGAGATATTGAGCAAAAACTGAAAGAAATCCGAAAATTTCTTGGTTTTTTAGGTCCACCGCCACTCGCACAGCACTTTCGAAGTTGCAAATTTTTTTTTTATTACTGGTTTAGGTCCTAATAACACATAAAAAATTCAGAATGACCGGACCTTTTGCAAGCACGGATGTACATCTTGACTGGGCTATAAGTCAAAAATACCGGTTTCGAGATAATTGAATTTGAAAGTTTGAGCAACGTTAACTTTTTAAAAATATATTGAAGTCATTATAGGGACGAATAGAGTGTAATAGATTGTTTTATTGTCTACTTATGCCTGTACTTATTATTTAAAAATAACTGAAAAATTCATACTTTTTTTTTTGAAATAGAAAGTATTCCATGACTTGATGCTTTTTCGCTGATACAATATTGCAAGCACCGAAGTAAAAATAGTTTGGTGGTGTAACATTTTTATTTTAATAATACATATTTTTTTACAAAATAGTTGTTTTATGTAATTGATTTTCATCCGCTATATTATATATAATCACCATTTATTTCGCTGTCGTCGACAGAAGGTATGGAAGCGTACTAACTTTAAAGCTCAAGTGGCATAATTTTTTTATCACATTAAACCATCAAATATTTTTTCTTGGAATGTGATATTGGTATTATTTTGTTGTATAATTTTGATATCACACAACTCTGAGCAATGACTTCTTGTCGCCTACCCCTACGTACCTTACGGACTTCAATAATGAGAAATGATTTTTTTTTTTGAATTAGACATTCACCCTAAAGAAATTCATATTATTACTTTTGTAATATTTTTGCCGCTAGAAACTTATCTTAAATACAACTGTCAGATTTTGATTACCACGGATAAACAAAAAATCTAACTTAATGCTATTTCATACGGTGTAATGATAATTATATATCACGTTACGGTATCAAAATAGCCAAGGAATATGCACGAAGTCCCTTAGTGCTCATTCGCTGAAAAGATTTATGCATAATTAACTTAGTTCAGATAATAACTCAAAAAGTATTAAAGGTAGGACATAGTGCGTTTTCGTAAACTAAAGAGTGGCCACCGAATGATAAAATTGCATCATTAAGTCAAATCAGCAAAATTTTGACTTAATGCTTTTTCGCAGAATACCCACGATATATTTATTAAAAGAAAAATACATTTTAAATGTTAATGGTGTACATTGGTTTGTGAATTAAGTACGTACAATTAACAACATAAAATAATAAGCGTAATGTAAATAGTAGTAGCAGTAATATTTAAAGAATACTTATCAGTTATAAGTTGAAGTTTTTCGTAACCCGCCTCACTGGGCTTATAGCCTGTGTTGCGTAAGTAATTTTGCAAATTTATTTATAACAACCATGAACAAACCTACACTTGTATAAAAAAATATTACAATTGCATTATAATATGTATTAAAATATGTTATATACTTACATTACATTACATATTAGAATACATAATGTACCTAATACGTAAACTTGTTTTAGGCACCCCTAAGACATTGCAAAGTTTCCCCGTAAGACGCAAAGTATCTCCAGTTTACTAGGAAGATATTACATAATTTTGAAATATACATCAAGTAATCAATTTAAATTACATAATTAAACGGTCTCCGTGGTCGAGGGGTAAGGCTCTCGACTAGCAATCCGAAAGCACTATGTTCGGGTCCCAGGTATGCCCATATCTTTTTCCGATTTTTCTGTTTCCTGATGTTCGATTGAGTTTTGCTAATATTGTCTTCATTTAATGAAATATTATAATTTGAGGTATTATATTCCTTTAATTTTTAACTTCTTGAGTAAAAGCTGTAATTGTAACAAAATGTGAAAACAGAAAAAGATTCGGTCACATTTGGAACTTGATCCCAGGAGTCGAAGCCCTAAGTCGAAGTATGATACATTTAAATATGACCGAATCGGAAAGCGACACATTTGGTAGAGATAGTTGGTGGAGTTGCGCCCCGGCAAGGCGAAGGTCCTGGGTTCGACTCCCAGATGTGACCTATCTTTTTCTGATTTTTCTTTTCCAGATTTTCGATGGAGTTTCGCTAATTTTGTCTTCATTTAATTAAATATTACAATTTGAGGTTTTACTCGTATGTTTAAAATAAAAAAAAGTATTCATCTTAGACTTGCAGACAAGTCAATAGATGTCGCATATTAAAAAGAAAAATGGATTAAATTATCCAAGACACTATCTAGATATCATTAAGTTCGGCTTTGAACTTGAAATCACCCAAAAAGATAACCAAAAGATAGCCAATAAAAATAAGCGTTAAGAAAATAAAAATAATGTTTGTAGTTCTTGGTCGAAGAATGATACAGTTAAATATGACCGAATCGGATATAGACAAATTAGCTCAGTTGATAGAGTTGCGCCGCGGAAAGGCGAAGGTCCTGAATTCGAGTCCCAGATGTGACCGAATCTTTTTCTGTTGTCAGATTTTCGGTTGAGTTTCGCTAATATTTTCCTCATTTAATTAAATAATATTTTTTAGTTCTTACATGAGTTATCTCATATATTACTACCACAATACGGGCAATATAGCCTCGTATAGTAGTTGAAAAATTACAAAAAAACTATTACTTATAAAATGTTATTCAATAATAAAATTTTCGAAAATAATAATATTTCTCCCTACGTCCAATATAAAAAATGGGAGATTTGCGATCGTGTTAGCACGTGTTAAAGAATTTGCGGTATTGTTGATAAAATCCCTCATAATGTGTCTTTATGATACCCCGACCAACATTTCATTATTTTCTTACTAGGGCTGAATATTTTTTTATACACTAGAACCAAGCAAGAATCATGTGATGATGAGGCAAATGTCTGGTCTTTTCTGTATGGTGCACCTCGTGTGACTTACATAAAATATCCCATGTTTCTTCAACAATAATTATTGTGTACCTACTTTGCCTAGCCACCGAGAATTAATTACCCAGCAATCTGTTATAATTGTTTTTAGATTTTTCGGTCAGTTTGCAATTATTCATCTCCCGCCCGGAGTCTGTAGTCTGTGGTCTGTATCTCTTTCCAGTTCCTCAGTTCTCCGGTTTCTCTCCTCTGTGGCCACCGCTAAATCGCCTTGCGTAATAATTAAAAACCGTTTTAGAGTTATTGTCGCCACGCCCCTGGGTCATTTGGTAGTTGAGGAGGCTCTAGCGAGCTGTAGGAGACCGTACGTGGTGTGTGAGTCAGATCAGTAGGGCTGCCATAGATTGACAGATGTGTCGATGTTTTTAGAAGCATCGGTCTTTAGATAAAGCGGTTTTAATGGTATGTACGGTTCAGTATTAATTTCTTAATCCCGTGGATATTTTTGTATACTTTACGGCACACAAAAAAGTGAGACGGACTCATAAAAGTAATTCTATCTCCTTTCGTATTGCGGCAAGATACATTGACAAAGCAGTCTTAGAAAGTGACAAGACCACGTTTTATATTTACATCTAAATATTTTTAAAAATTCTTTCAAATGATAGTAACATGTTCCAAAAAGTCATCGACCCTAAATTTTACATTTTTATTTGGTTATTTGGTTTGTGTAATTTGTATATGTAACAGAAAAAAAGAGTGGTGATGATAACCTTTGTAAAACGTTATAGTGAAGTGAATAAGTTTTTATTGAATAATTTTAAATCGGTACTTCAAAATTCAAAAAAAAAAAATACCCGAGGGGTTGAAAATCCTCACCTTATTTCCTTATCCAAATAGGTATTTCTGTTTCATGTAAGTTTCAGGTGTAACTAATTATTGTAAAACAATAACTTCGTGAGCACCACTTTTATTAAGTTATTGTTTTATTTTAAATTATAATTTCACATCACAAAGTAGGTACCTATCTGCTTTATAAGAACGAAAATTAGTTATTGACTATCGTTTTTGGGTCGAGATTTCCTCATGATAGCAAAATAATAAAGGATTTCACAAAAAAGGTTCTTTTCACAAACGATTTTTTCTTGAAAACTTGTTGATATTCGGGCTTAGGTATTATTATGTAGTAAAGTTTTGTTTACTGAGTTGCTAATACGTTCGTTAATGAAACTTTTCGGTTTGGTTCATTTTTCTAGGGTTATAACGACAATGTAATAACTTATCTAATTTTTGATAGTTAAAAACGTGATCTAGATACTCCAAGAAACTTCAGATAATTAAAGATTTTAAATATAATTACATTAAAAGTTATAAGTATCAAAAACATTTCTTAAATTATTATTCAAGATATAACGTCATGCCGAAATCTATATTAAACCAGCGTACACAACTGTGTTTGCTTTTCACTGATCATTTCAACAAAACAATTTGAAGATCGATCACGTCGAAAATCACCAAATCATCGATTGTGTTTGCTTTCTACGGCTCATTTCTTAACAAAACAATTTGAAAATCGATCACATCGAAAATCATCAAATGATCTGCAATTTCGACAAAATACCGTTCGATGTTCATCGCAAAATTGCATCCCTGACCAGGCCGGACCAAGCAGTGTACAGTAACCTCCGTAACAATTGATCATCAATCACGGGGTACGGAGAGCACAGGTGTTTGTTGGCCAGTGGCTGTACATAACATATAGCTGATGGGTATGGACCGGGTCGCCGCGCGAACTCGTGGGAACTCCGGAAAGGTGATTGTCGAAATACTCGAACCGTGAGTGATTGTCTGCCGAGGATTTATTGAGCGCTCATCACGGGAGATTAAAGCGCATATAATAATGGACCACGGTTAGCGGTTATTAAGGAGGCGAGATCCGTGAACTAGTGTCTACATTGATGTAAAGCTGCCAACGCTATTTTTCAACACTTTTTTAAATTTTTAAGGTTATTTCATTTAATTTTTTGGAGGACAGAATGTCGTTGGCGCTAATAAAAGACTGTCAAAAGAAGCGAAGCTAGCAGTACACAATGGAGTGCTGGTACCTGGTAATAACAATCATAGACCGTGCTCGCAAATATTGATAACTGACCATAGATGACGGATTTGGTCAATATCGTAATGAAATAGGATTTTATCGATCGACCATGCTACACATCTAGGACGGTTAGTTATAGGTTCCAGAGAATTTCAAAGTTTCCAGAAATTTTCATGTATTGGAATGAGATATGGAACTAGCAGAGGAAAGATGAATGTAAATATCGATAGTAAAGATAAATTAGATCCCTGAGGCGCATGTGCGTAAAACCATGTATGATCGTGTGAGAAAGGAGTTACACAAATAATGCAAGGCTTATGAAAGCATAATGAGTAAGACTAAGAAAGGATGGTTTGGGCATGTAGAGCGAATGAATGAATAAAGGAGTGTAAGAAGTAATTATTATATACAATAATTATCAGCCTGAAACACTCATCTACATTGAAAAATCTTCCGAGAAAAGATTTTTGCCTCCAACGGGACTTGAACCCGTGTCCTTCTGATTGCCGGTCAGGTGCTCTGACTACTGAGCTATGGCGGCTTATCTAATACCTGTCAAATAATTCAATATATACTAGTGTTTCATTCAACAATTTCAGGTGGAAAAATATAATAAACAGTAATTGTTGAATAAAACACTAGTTTAACAAAAACACGGCTTATCTAATACCCGCCAAATAATTCAATATATACTAGTGTTTCATCCAACAATTTCTGGTGGAAAAAATATACTAAACAGTGATTCAACAATTATATTTTTTCCACCTGAAATTGTTGAATGAAACACTAGTATATATAGAATTATTTGGCGGGTATTAGATAAGCCGCCATAGCTCAGTGGTCAGAGCACCTGACCGGCAATCAGAAGGACACGGGTTCAAGTCCCGTTGGCGGCAAGTATCTTTTCTCGGAAGATTTTTCAATGTAGATGAGTGTTTCAGGCTGATAATTATTGCTTATAATAATTGTTACCCTTTGTGCTATGCATAAAAATCTTGTCTTAAACTTTTGTTTATCAATTAAAAAAGAGTGTAAGAAGAATATTTGACGCAAATTTGAATGGTAGAAGAAGTCGGGGACGCCCGAGGAAAACATGGCAAGATCGAGTAAATCAGATACTTGAGTCGGATCATATCAAGAGTCAGAATAATAGAAGAGTACATATAAGACGATGAATGAATGTGAATGAGGTGTGAAAGTGTGTGCCAAGTCCAGGTTATTTGGCGGTCTGTTCTCTCTGGCGGTCTGGTTTTATTTCATGAAAAAATGGTTTTTTTATAAACAAGTTCTATTTATTTATTTATTTATTAATTTTATTTTAGTAATTTGTACATTTAAGTTTACAAATTTCTAATTAATTATAATATTTCATATTGCAAACTAAATTTTATGTATTTTTATGTAGGTCCTACAATACGTCTTGAACTTTCCAATTGGTGTGGACTTCAAAGTCTCTGGTAGCTTGTTATACAACTTCATACCCTTGTACAGCAAACTGTTCTGCGTATTCGCCTTATCCTTTTTTTGAAGCCTGATTTCTTTGCATGTTCTTGTGTTGTGTCTGTGAATGTCCTTGTTGAATACAATTTTATTTGAAAAGTATTTTGGTAAAATGTTGTTAATTATTTTATGTATAAATATCATCGTATTCAAGGTCAGCATCTGTTTCACGGTTAGCCAATTCAGTTCCATTAACATTTTGTTTACTTTTGAAAATCTATTCCGCCGTAATATTATTCTCATTGCCCTGTTTTGGAGAATTTGAAATTTATTTTGTTGTCGTTCGTTACATGGGAAAGGATAGTTGAGCAATAGTTTAAATGTGGAGCAATAATCGAATTGTAGATAGTGATTGCAGTTTTACTAGATAGTTTTGGCCGAATTCTTCCCAAAAAAGATATTTTTTTCCCAATTTTCTTTTGTGTATATTCAGCATGCTTGTTAAATGTTAGTTTCTATTGTGAAATTATTATTAGGCGTTCTTATATGAAAACCAAACCAGAGTCCCAACTGCTCCCGTGTGGAGCCAGTGATACTAAGGCATCCATAATTGGGGTATGTTGGGAGGTTGAAAGTAGTGGGAAGGGGAAGGGAAAGGAGAAGGGGACTTTGTTCCATACTTTGGGCCTCTTTAGTATAATTGTAGTAATAACGTAAAAGCGGCTCATTAAATACGATAGTTTTATCTTAGAAGGCACAAGTTATTTTAACAAACTACATTATTATTACTCACACTACTATTTGTGCTGGTAAGACTATATCGTTCATATGAAGAGACTTGCTAAAGGTCTGATCAAAGGTCACAAATCGTACTCCAGTCGAATGCAAAAATCTTTCGTATGTGTGGATTTGATTTTGGGGTTGTGACTTTTATTTATTACGTTTGAACCTTGCAAAAATTATTTGGCAAATGTTCCTGTTGTGAAAAACGTTGATTCAGCTGATTTTGCATACCTACTTAATTCATCAGGATGGTTTAAGGCTCTGCAACCGGGCCCGAAAAGGAGAAGATGGAGATATACGAAATTACGAATGTTAGAGCGCTAACATTTGAGGCGACAAAATCGATGCGAAAATTGCGAAAATGTTTAATAAAACACGACTCGTTTAAAATAGCGCAAACATCTTAAACAGCATTTAAAGAAACACTGTGAATTTTTTCATACATATAACTTGTAAAATAACTGAAACAAACGTGTTAATAATAATTTTTGGAGCATACTTTGCGATTTTTTTCTATCGAGGGAATTTTATATAATTTGCGTTTCAGCGCGGGCAAAGTCTAGATATTATCTTCAAGAATAACATACATTTTTAAGAGCTTTATAACTTACCGTGTTAGAGAAATATGTAATAAATTGGTACAAATCCGGGTTGGGGGCCCTTAAAAAAATGGGACCTGAAGATTTTCGACACCTCTCATGTAACTTATAAATACACATATATCACATTTGTTTGTGATGAAGAACGGAATGTCATATTCCTGCGTAATGCGCCATATACTTCACAGTCAATAATCTTTTAAGTTTTAAAACTGGAACTGATCAAAAAAAAATTAATATAAATATCACGCAAAAACCTCAACTGCACCCGTATCTAGTGAGACTATGGCATCCTCAATTGGGGTTGTGGGCTGAAGATAGTCGAAAGGGAAAGGAGATGGGGTGGGGAACACGATGAAGGTGGGGAAGTACCCTGCTATTCAGATCTTTTTTTTTTACATTAGCTCCACACAATTTGGAAGGCGGGAATGGGTTCCGCCGCCCCGGGAACCTTTATTGGATAACCCTCTGCCATAGGTTACCCCAAGTGGTTCGCTACGTTTGTTGATTTAGCAGGGGTGCCCGGGTTGATGGGGTGAGGTTTGTCTAGGTCTTGGAGGCGGATGACCAGGACACACTGAACCCCAAATTCCTACCCACACCTAAAACCCTTTTCCTTCCCAGAACTCTTCTCTCCTTCACTTAAAAAACCCTGCACACAGCATCCCCAAAGATGACATAGGCCCCGAGGGAAATAATTTTCCTTTAAGGGCCTCCTGTGTGGAGCTCGTTTAAAAAATACCTATTTCATTTATCTTTTTTTAAGCTTTCAAATACCTTGAGGACGGTTGATACGGAAAGAAAGAATAAGAAAATTGTGCAGAAAATTGTATAATTTCAGAAAACTTAACGACTATTTTAACTACGCACGTTTGATAGTTCGCGCGTTTGATGAATGTGAATTTAGCAGGCAACTGTTTTTTTTTGTAACAAGAGAATTGTTCGTGGATATATTAAATAATATATATTTTAAATAGGTACCTATGTTAGGTACCAAAATTGATTGATTGTTTTTATAATATACAAAAATGAATATTTGTAATAATTGAAAAATTAAAGGTTAAATGAAAAAAAAATTAATAGGTGGCACGCGAGCTGTTTGAAAACTTAATGTACTGGGACTGAATACATGGAACGCGGAAGGGGGGTTGGCGGGACGGGGGAGCGGGAGAAGGTAGGTAAGGAGAAGGGGAAGGTGGAAGGGGAACGCGGGATGGAAGGAGGTGCGGGAGGAGAACGGGGACGCATGGGAAAGGACGAGCAAGGAGAAACAATTTATTTCTTTGAATATGGCATTGCAACGCATGCCGGGAACCTGCTAGTTTAATATAAATATTGCGCAAGAACCTCAACTGCTCACATCTGTAGCTAGAGAGCCTGTGGCATCAGTTGGGGAAGAGGAAGATGGGGTAGTACCTGGCTATTCAGATCTGGTCACCAAATCGGGCTAAAGCCATTTCAAGCAATGTTGAAATTTTGAATAGCGGTCTTACACTAGTGCAACACTAAGACTAACTTCTACTCTGGATCGTTCCGCAAATGCTCCATATATAATTTTTAATTAATTTATTGTGAAATAACACAAATTATTCAAACAAAATTTATTTGCCACATCGAGATTCGATCCCGCGACCTTCGGATTGCGAATCAAGAGTCTTACCCCTAGACAACACATCGTCATAATTTTTATCCATCCGTACACCACTACACCAGAAAGGGAATCCTTAAAATGATTTATCTGTTCCTGCTGTGTGTCTATATCGATGTTTTATACTGTATCTACTGTACATTTCTATTCGAATCGCTTACGAGCTGATTTTCTCACCAGCATCGGCATTAAAGTAGACAAATGGATTCGAGAGATTAATTTTAAATGCTTTTAACGGCCAAATAACAAATATGTCTTATTGTACCCGATAGCCAACAGGCGCCTTGTTCCTGACTTGGTATCTAACCTGACCTGTGAGAGCCCAACACATTTTGACAGCTAAATTAATCGTGATTTCTCTTATCAGATATATTCGTGCATATTCACCTACCTAACCCTGAAGTAACCGGAGCTTTTGGAATGGGGTTAAAAAGTTCTAATTGGTTATTTTTCATGTTAGTAATGATAGGTTGATAGAATCCATCTATTCAGAATTGGACACAGAACATAGTGTTAAAGCCTTGTCAACTTTTTTTAGCATTTACCTTACAACCTGGGTTTTATTTAATTTCGGATTAAGTTTTGTAAAAGCTCTTCATGTTTATATTATAATGATCAGATTAAAAAATGAATACGCATGTTATTATTAAAGGACAAGTTTAATAATGCACGCTTCTCCAAGACATTATCTAATTGAAAAAAAAAACCTTTGAACAAAAAATACAAACTTGTGCGTAAACGGGAAGTTCATGAAATAGGAAATTATTTTGAACATAGTCCAAATGGTTGTTAGCTATTTACTGCAGGTTTGCGTGTAGCTTGGATTTTTAAGTTGTTGTCTTTCCTATATTTCAAAGGGAGATGATCCGAGAAACAAGCGTCATTGATTCCTTCGCCATAGGAGCACAGCCGGAAAACAATGCAAAAGCGCGCCCATTATTTGGGTTAGCGCCCATTAGTTGACGTTATTTGTTATATTCTGTACTAGCAGACCCGGCCACACGTTGCTGTGGCTAACGAAACACAACGCCAACACAATTGCATACATATCAAATCCACACCTCCCGCTTTCCTGTCCGCTGCCCGCTACCCGCTTGCCAGCCCGCCTCTTTTATATATTATATATTTCAACGAATTACACAAAACCTTGACAAATTATGTACCTAAACTTTCCTCATGAATCACTTTATCTATTGGTGAAAACCGCATGAAAATCCGATGCGTAGTTTAAAAGATCTTAGCGTACAAACAGCGGATAATATAACTATAAAGATTAGGTTCAATCCTTCTTGTCCTCATAAAGATCCTCCACGCAGCATCCCACAGGTGATATATTGACGTTGTTGCGCGCGCACACAAGCTATTCGCGCACAACGATGTAAAATTTAGTCTGTATTAACTTAACTTTTTTACGTAACATCATTTAATGATTCACTTAATGATTGGTGCAAAATTAACTGCATGGAACTTAATGTTGATAAATGCAAAATTTTGTCCTTTTATAGAACCAAAAAACCTATTCAGTTTGATTATAAACTAAATAATGTTTGTCTCTCTACTGTCACATCTATCAAGGACCTTGGGGTCACTCTGGATTGTAAACTTTCTTTCCGGGATCACATTAATAACATCGTAAACAAATCACTTAAACTACTCGGCTTCATTCATAGAATTACCTCTGACTTTAAACAAATAAATACACTTAAAACTCTTTACTGTTCGCTGGTCCGCCCTCACCTTGAATATGCTAGTGTGATTTGGTCTCCTTTTTATGCTATCCACATTTGTTACATCGAATCTGTACAACATCGCTTCCTACGAGGAATTGCTTGGAGGATAGGACTTGAAAGAGGAGAATACTCGTATGATGAAATTGAACAAACTTTAAACATTTCCTCTTTAGAAAAACGTAGAAAGGACTCTGATCTAATATGCATTTTCAAAATTATCAACAGTATTACTGACACACCTGCTTTGTAACAACTCATCGAGTTCAACATTCCTTCCCGTAGACTCCGAAATAATGAATTGCTGTTCCTCAATCAACATTCTACTAATTATGGATATCATTCTCCTTTATCCAGAATGTCGAGACTTGTCAACGCAAATCAAAGCATTGAATTTTTTGGTGTAAGCCTAAATGACTTTCGGCAGTCGTTACGCGATGTGGTTTTTTAAAGTCTTTTTAAATCCATCTTCAAGCTACTTATAGTTATCTTCTCTATGTACTTTTATATTATATGTATTTTGTCAATGCTCTTCATCTATATGTAATCTCCTTCCATTGTGATCTCTCTTTTTTTTCTATTCGTGTTATTGTTATATTGTTAATTGGACTATTTGTCCGTAAATAAATAAATAAATAATAATAATAATAATAGTAACAACCTCTTGTGTGAAAGTAATGTTTAAAAATGTGGTTTAGATCCCTCAGTTAGAAAAAGTTTGCCGATTTCTATGTCTTAACGAAGCAACAACATTTTTCTTCGTCATTTGATAATAGAGAACTCCAGTCGATTTTTTTTTAAATGAATAATGAACTTCTAACTTAAATAACTGGATTTTTATTTTTAGTTTTATAGTTTTAATAGCTTAAATAATTGTCAAAGTTTTAATTTTTCAATACCCCCCGAAAACCACCGTACGTATGGTGAATCGTGTGACGTCATCACTCCTGAAAAATTAGTACAGGATCGGCAATCAGCTGATCTACTGCCGCCATTTTGAATTCCGTTGTTCGAAGTATTCTCCCTAGAAATAGCAATACTATTTTTTTCGTGCAGTAGTTTTGAATATTTTCAATAATAGAGATAAACTAATAAGAGAAACCTTAATTTTGAAACATTGTTTAGGCCTAAATAATGTTTCAATAAACACAACAACTAAATCTCTTTAAACAGTATGTAAATTAACGAAAAAATTAATACGATGCCTTGCCTCGTATCATATATTCCCATACAATGACTTTACGGTGACGTCACGACACGTCGAACAGTGACGTCACCTTGACGGCGTGTTTTACGACCCGATTAAAAATGGTTTTTTAATAATTTTTTAAAAACTCTGCGTTTAATATTATTAAAAAAAACTTATATATTCAGAATCAGCGTTTATTGCGTTGCTTTATAATATGCTCAATGAAAAAATAAAAACTATTGATACATTACATTTATTCAAGAAAATGGTCAAAACATGTATACTAACTGAGAGTGATGGTTTTGGATTACCCATGTTGTCGCTTATATCATACATCATTCTGGAATTAAGCTATATTTCATACAATCCATATTTAATAACTGTGTATGTACTTAACTTATATATTATTATGTACTTTTTAATTTGCTTATTGTTATAGTAATTACTTATTATTATCTACTTCTTTCGTATCATAATTTACTTACTGTACTATATAATTGTTTATTAGTTTTTACACATAATTATTATGTACTTAATTTACTTATGTTTATTTACTTATTATTAATAAATAATTGTTTATTATTGTTTACTCATAATTATATTATATATTACCTACTTAATTTATTTATATTTGTTTACTTTATATATTATATATATACCTTTTTAACGCACCAGATTTAAATGTCCGGGTTAAATTTTCCCCCCAAAAAAAAAAAAAAAAAAAAAAAAAAAAAAAAAAAAAAAAAAAAAAAAAAAAAAAAGAAGGAAAAACTAAACCCTTTCACACACTTCCCCAAATGATCATCTAGTGAATCCACGTTATGCAATTGCACTATATAAGTATTATAAATACAAAACAATACAAGAACAACATGTCAACCTACTAGAGACCAAATGGGAATATAATTCACCGACTCCAGATATTTTCATATCAGAGGGTTCGGCTCTGTGGCATTTCTAATTGAACCTATAAATCCTACTGATCCCTCAATATAAATATTTAAAAAATCTTTTGTAATCCTACATGTATTTAAAATTACTGCTTTTTGCATTTTTATAAAATTTTTTTTCAACTATATAAATTTATTAGATACTTAATTATTATTATTTTTAATATACATAATAGTTTATTATTATTTACCTGATATTATTTAGCTGTTGTTATTTACCAATCTTTATTTTCTGTTAATAATTAAATGCTACTGTGGTATGGTCACCCTATGAATGCATCTGGTAAGCCACAACTAACAGGTACCTTGTATTTTTAGTTTACAGTATAATGTTATTGTTGCCAACGATGAGCATACTGCCCAGCTATAATTAAATTATTAATAATCCATGTCTGAATAATTGTTCTCAGTGCTTCTTTTGTAGGTTTATAATTATATTTTTATTAAGTTTATATGCAGGTTTTTTTTGTTTAAATTACATTGTAAAACTGCATATCTCGATCCAGGAATACCCTAGTGAGATATGCAGCTTATGTTTTTCATGTATTTCTTATTTTTCAATAAATAAATAAATAAATAAATAGGTCTATATGAACATATTTTTTTTTAAGTCAGAATATTTTTCACTGGAGTTCCTTATTATTTGTTTTGCATTCTAGGTTATTTAGTGTTAAAATAACGTCTTACTTAAAGTTAACGCTCTTTCCTCGTACATACTTAATGATATCAAATATGTTACGCGTCATTGTGCCGGGGAAAAAAGCGACCGTTATCGGACAATAGGGCCCTATTAGGCCCCTACCAACTGATGTCTCTATTAAATAACGTAAAAATAAATCTCGGGACACGATGTTGTCTCTTGTATACTATTAACTTTGTGGATTTACCTGTCGGGTTGTCCTGGAACATACCAAATGATATCTGATTTTTTATGGTACGGTGAAATGTTTCTGTTGAATGATACTCGTAGCAATGTGTACAAAATAGAAAATGTTCTTTGAAACATGTTTTCTTAATCAACTTATGACTTTATTTCATTGCTTAGCAGATAATGGATAACATTTTTAACATTAGCTCCACACAGGAGGCCCTGATGAACATAAATCCCCTAAGTCTTCTTTGGGGATGCTGTGTGAAAGCTCTTTTTAGGGGAAAGAAAAAGAATTGAGGGTGGGTAAGAATCTGGGGGCCAATTTGTCCAGGTGTGACAGTCGTATGAATCCATACCTTCCAATAATACCTACATGAAAAAAGGTGAGGATTTCTGATCTCTATTGTGACGGGAGATGATAGTGGGTGACTCGTTGACTCAAGTGGCGTCACGCCAATTCCCCAAATGCCAAAAAATTTAAAACCACTATTTCGGGCAAAAAAATCATGGCGTCAGTGTTTTGGGACCAAAAAGGCATCATTTTGGTCGAATTTCTGTCTCAGGTAGAGACCATCAATGCACAACGATATTGTGATACCCCAAAAAAACTCAAGAGCGTTCTAAATAAAAAGAGGGGAATGTCCATCCTCACAAAGCCTTAGCCACCAATACTCTCTGGACTCATTTGGTTGAGATATTTTGAACCGCCCCCGCATTCCGCTGGTGTCTTCAGATTATCATGTTTTCACCTTCCTGAAGGCATATATGGATGAAAATAAATTTTCAACCGGCGAGCAGGCGCAGAAAGCGGTTCTGAAGTGGTGGAAGGAGCTGGCGATTACGTGGAAAAATAGTCAACAACAATGCTCTGTAATTTTTTTTTTCAATAACCTTTTTTAAAAACTATAAAATTTTCGTATTCTTACTTTGTGAACATCCCTCATATGAAAAAATTAACATACAAAATGTGGTAGAAAAATGTTCAAGTTACCCTTGCAATTTTTTCATAAAAAATAAACTGAATTTTTTGTTATAATGTTTAAAAAATAATATGAAACGATGTAACGTAATAAAAATAGACATCGTGTTGTTAACATTCCCCATTTTATTAATCGATTGTTTGTATTTTATGAAACAGTATTTATAAATCATATTGTAAATTGTATTTTGTGATTAAACGTTTCGATTTCTTGGCCTAGAGATAAATAATTCTCCGCTACTGGTAATCTCGAAAACATTATTAATCGGACTGTTTTAATGTCAATATTGAGATTTGATTAAACGGTATCGAATTTCCAAACTGAATAAATTATTCATATTTATTCAACTTCAGTTTCATATTTTGGTATTAGGCATTTATTGTAACGTTATTATTTATTGGTATTGGGTGCCAATAAGATGAATTATACGTTTTTATTGTATTTATTTTGCCCGAGGTTAAATCGATTGTCGTAAATAATTTTAAGAATAAATGGTTGCACAATAATTTTGGTCTATTTTTTCAAAGATTAATCATTGCTACCGAAGTCATTAAAATGTGAACTGAAAGTGTTATTTTTTTCGATTTAATGGCATTCAATTGGATAAATTAGAAATATTACAAATTAGAAAGAGCGTAAATTCACATCTAAATATTATAAATAATCAAAAAATATTTTTGAATGACTTACTATTGAACCTCTTCCCTTTGTAAATTGTGCCTTCAATTACCCTCCTTACCACTTCTACCTTACAATTGACACCATTAAGTTTATTTATAATTAGTCTTTAGTTAGCCACGAGAAAGAGATTATCGCTCTCGAATCGTGTCGTTTTTATTGACTTTAAAAGTGGGATACGTTGTAAGATTTTCACGGCCAAAAGCATTTTCGTTATTTGTTTTTGGGGTGTTATGCGCTACCTCCTTCTTGAGTGTCCATCATCAGGGCACATCTCCCGGATCTGCCCTGATGATGAACACTGCAACGATGTCCGAAACGTTGGCTAAAGAAGGAGATAGCGCAACACGGCATAACACCCCAAAAATAAATAACGAAAAAAAAACATTAAAAGTGGTTAAAACAAAGAAATTCTTTTAGTTTTGAATGTAAGTGTTTTAACATTGTAAAATTTTAATGTAGGAACTTCATAACATTTTGTACCTATATGTGGAAAAATACACGATAATATTCTATTTTATCCTTCCAGGAGGCTTTTACATTGCGTCCCACATGAAATTTTTACAATTTTTTGCACTAAAGTTAGTAAAAATTTAAAATATAATAAATACCTACCAACTAATGATTTTTGTTAACGGACAATGGGCTCATTGAGTTTTTGTTTCTTCGGAGTAGATTTTCAACATTATCAAACATAGTAATACCTATCTTCCCGACAGTTTTACCATTGACGTGATCGAGGGGTAACGCTCTTGACTCGTAGTCCGAAGGTTGCGGGATCAAATCCCAACGTACGCATATAAATTTCATTTGATTAAGTTTTGATATTTCACAATTAATTAATTAAAAATAACTTACACTTAGTTTGTTTGCGGCACGTTCCAGGGTGTAAGATACTCTCAGTATTGCCCTAGTAAAAGACCACCATTCAGAATTTAAATGTTGCTAGAAATGGCTTTAGCCAAGTTTTATGACCAGATCTACATAGCCAGGTACATCCCCACCTTCTTATTTCCCATCCCTTTTCCCTCCAAACCTTCAGCCTCACAACATACTCCAATCGGGATACCACAATCTCACTGGCTTCAGACGGGAGCAGCTGGGACTCTTGTGAGGTATTATTATTTTTTTAAACCTTATTTTCCCTAAGACGATTGCATATTTTATATAAGTGTGCCGGGGGGCGAACTGTTCCGCAACAATGGGAATATATACCGAATACATACATAATAAATTATCAAAGTAACAAATCATTTATTTTATAACAAAATGACTGACTCTAAATTCAAAATGGTCTTCATCACGTTTATTGATCCTAGTATTATTTTATTTTATCTCATCTTAGATCGTTCCCAGTAGTGTACCTACTACCAACAGTTCACAAAGAGCAAAGGAGAATGACTTGTGAAATTTCAAAATCAATCATTACGGTAGCTTTGCCATTGTCGAGGTGTTGGGACCTTTTATAGAAATAACACTTCATTTAGTTTTATTATTATACGTATCAATAAAAGCACTCATAACGCTTTGTTGCCAGATGACACACAGGTACTCATAAACTGGACGTTTGGAAAATGATTAAAGATAACTGTTCTTTTGATATTTCTGAATCTTCTTCATTTTCGTAAGGTTGGACAGATGTTGGAAGTTGTGGAGGTGTGGAGAATAGGTAATAATATTTTTATTTTTCTTCTAGAATTGGTTTTTTTCCCGTGTTCCTTAAAATTTTATTTTAAGAATGGTGTGTGTGCGGAGCGAAGGAGCACGTATATTCTGCGGGCCTAGCTTCTTTCTAAATTATCCGTAGTTTGCTTGAATCGATTTTCATGAAAAGTATTACACACACGCGATACAATCAGTGCAATTCGTTTTACTTTGCGAATTAATTTTACCTTTTTCCGTTTTAAAGTTATGTTTGATTTTTAAAAAATATATTCCAAAACGCATTCAAAATTAGTTGGAAGTTACACAAATCGTAGAAAACTTCGCGTGTTTAGGTTAAACCGTGTCATAAAACTCCATAATAGTTCAAGTGTGAATTGATATATAGTGACAGGCTAAACAAAAAGTGTATCCCAAGATTCCCGAGCGGCCCTCAATGCAGAAGATAAATCTTTTTTTCCATTTTTAAATAACACAATTTAAACAAATTAATATTTATTGCTTTCAGATTCGAAGTATTTTGTTTCGCTTCACAGATGATATGACCTCTCTATAGTACACTTGAGTTCTCTCGTTTATTGCCGAGAAAGGTGCGCATCTTAGAGTAAATCATCGATTATAATTTTGGGACATAAATTGTTGACATAACATGTCACACATTGTGCCAAGAAACATCTATGGATTGAGTCGAGAGTTACTCCACTTACAGAATTATTTATGTTTTTTGCTTTTATTTCAGTCGGTTTTTATTCTTTGCATTTCAAATGAATGCCTTTGTTCTTACAGGGATTTATGTAGGGATAAGATATGTTGATTTCCTGGTTGGGTTTTGGTTTTATTTAGGTATTTGACGGATGACTACAAAGGGGAGGTCGGAGAAAGGATCTTTTGATTTATCTAAATGTTTGAAAACAGTTTGAAATCGGTACTTTTAGTGTATTTCAGAAATTAGTTTGTTCTATTCTCGTATACATTCAAACGAATGATGTGGGATTATTTGGGAATTGAATAGGGATAATAAAGTTTGCAACGAGACGAGCCAAGAAGAGAGCAGAAGAGACTCGAAGAGACAAGAATGAACAAGAAGGGTTGGTAAGCAGTTGGAAGACTCAAGAAGAGACAAAACGAGCCAAGAAGGAGTAAGAAAATAAAAGATGCAATAAAAGGCGAGAAGATGCAAGAAGAAGCAAGAGGATCCAAGAAGAAGCAAGACGAGCCAATAAGAGACAAGAAAAGCCACGAAGAGCCAAGAATAGCCATGAAGAGATAAGAAGATCCAAGAAGGGGCAAGAAGAGATGAGAAAAGTAGAGATATATATGAGATCGGGGAAAATCCAAGATGAGACGTAGAGACGAGAAGATCTACGAAGAAGCATGAAGAGTCAAGAAAGACTTTAAGAGCCGAGAAATACCAAAAAGATCCAAGTAGAGCATAGAAGAGACAAGAAGAAGTAAAAAGAAGAAAAATCCCTGAAGAGACGAGAAGAAGCAAGAAGAGCAGAGACAAGAAAAGCCACGAAGGGTCAAGAAGAGCCGAGAAGAGACGAGAAGATCCAAGAAGAGACAATAAGCCATCAAAAAGAGGCAAGAACAGCCAAGAAAAGCCAGAATTAGCTAAGAAGATTTAAGAAGAGCAAAGAACAAGCAAGAAGAAAGAACCCAAAAAGAAAGAATTAAAATCACAATGCTCAATTCATTCCTTTATTCCTGCCCTTCCTAAATTCCAATATTGGCTTATTAGGTTGCCATGTATACCGGTCGATTAAACTCCAACCTCCTTCCTATCCTCAGAGCACGTGTTCCTAGTCCTAACAAATCAGTGCCCCCTGGTGTACCGGTCTCACCGGGACAGGAGTACTCCTGGCTGGGGTGGTACAATCGTATCGTGTTCCTTAAATTTTTTTTTGAATTTAAGAACATAAAAATAGTGGTTGCATGACAATTATTCCCGAAAGTTGGACCTCGGACATTTTTATAAAGGTACAAGTTGTTTTAGGGAAAATACGGGATGCTTACTGTCAAAATACAACTAAGAGTCCTCAAAGAGGATTTACCGCCGAATAACAAAAGTATACAAAATATTTTCATACAAATGCATATAGGATAAAACTACTTGTCCATATATGTTGATATCCATCCATACCAACTTTTTATTAAAGGTATTTTTAAAGTTGATTTTAGGTTTGAAATTGATAAATACTACCAAAAATATAAAATTATTATAATTTCGGGGGGGGGGGGGGGGGGTGACTGTCGGGGGACTAGATATCGGGTAACATCGGTTACGTCGGGTGTAAATTTAAATTACAAATGACAAAAATTAGAATTTTTACCCCAAAGAAGATTTACGATTTTATATGATTTTATTTTATATTCTCATTGTACTAGCACAGTAGGTAGGCATTTTCGGTTTGGTGGGTATTTTGGCCGCTAATCCAAATTTAAGTTTTGTTTTGAAAAACATCGCGAAACAGTTCACCTTGTTCATTTCAAACGAAAAAAATTATATCATTATATTAATCTGTGAGATGTCATCAAATCTTTTGACGGGAAGACCAGAATACACTACCATAGTCACAATTCATTTCGTACGGACCCGAATATGCTACGAATTTATAGTCGCAATGGATTTCATACACATTTCATATGTACCCGAATTGATTTTATTCAGACCCGAATACACTATTATGGTCAATATTGATTTCATGCCCTTCATTTTTCCATTTTTCGATTTTTTAATTAAATTATTTAAATTTAAAAACAGCTAATCCTTTGACGGGAGGACCAGAGTATACTATTATAGTCACAATTGATTTTGTACAGACCAGAATGCACTGTTATAGTCACAATTGATTTCATACACATTTCATTCATACCCGAATGCACTATTATATTCACAATTAATTTCATTCGACCCGAATACACTATTGTGGTTGCATTTGATTTCTTAAACATTTTAATCAGACCACTATTATAGTCACAATTTATTTCATACACCATTGATGAACACACTGTATAGTCACAATTCATTTCATACATATTTCATTCAGACCCGAATACACTATTACAGTCACAATCGATTTCCTACACATTTCATACACACCCGAATACACTATTGTGTTCACAATTGATTTCATACAGACCCGAATACGCTATTTTAGTCACAGTTGATTTCATGCATATTTCATTCAGACCCGAATACACTATTATAGTCACAATCAATTTCATGCACTTTATTTTTCATTAAGGCAAAACCTTTATTTCTATTTGGGTCTTCAGTCCATCTCATCTGCGAGCGAACATCGTTCTTCTTTCGCAACCAAGGAAGCCATTCCATGATATTGGAATTTTAATGGCCACCTGTTAATCATGCAACGTGCTATGCATTGTTCCACTTAAATATAAACTAGTATAGTTAAGTCGTATCGGCATGTCACTATCGTAACAAATTATACATGAAAACATAACCCCCTGGACCTAATTCACCTCATTACAACGGAAAAAAACCACTGAATTCTTAAACGAACAGAAGTGTGTTGGGGGCGTAACTGCGAACACAAAGAATCATCAGTTTTTTCTTACTTCCTGTAAAATTAATCAAAAATTTCATGAATTAAAATACTTTCTTGGGCACATGATAATTAAAAATAATCAATTCGGTTGTGTGTATCTGTGTAACTCCAGTAAGTTATACAAAAAGCATTTTATTTATTAGGTCCTTACATATGAAATTGGCGTTTTGCCGTACTGGCAACTATGATCTCAAATATCTTCTCTTTGGTTAGGAATTCCAAATTCAAATTTATACAGCTATTTACTCATGTATTTGTGTAACGAAAACTATAATTCATTTGTTTTTTCCTTAATTGTTTTTTTTTCTTTGCGTCACTTAGTTTACAAAATGGAAAACTTGAAATATCGCGTTTTTTACGAGTACGAGTTCCACCATGGCACCAGTGCTGCAGAAACGGCTCGAAGGATTATTGATGTGTATGGCGACGGTGCCGCAAAATAAAACACAGTGCGTTTTTGGTTCCCACGTTTTCGTTCTGGAAATTTCGACCTGCAGAACAAGCCCCGTGGACGGCCGGAGACCAAAGTTGATAATGAAGAATTGAAGGCTATTGTGGAAGCGGATCCATCGCACACCACGTCCGAGTTAGCTGCAGGCTGCGGTGTTAGTGATAAAACTGTTTTAATCCACTTGAAGCAAATTGGGAAGGTGAAAAAGCTTGAAAGGTGGGTACCTCACGAATTGAGTGAAGCAAATCAACAAACGCGCGTTAGAACGCTAGACCACACACTGCACAACAGACGGCTACCAAATTAGAGGAGCTTCAATTGGAATGTCTAAGACATCCACCGTACTCTCCGGACCTTGCCCCAACAGATTAGCATTTTTTTCGAAATTTGGATAACTTCTTGCAAGGGAAAAAAATCAACTCCGATGGGGCAGTCCAAACCGCCTTCAAAGATTTTATTGATTCCCGTCCGAATGGTTTTTTTAGTAAAGGGATCGATGAACTACCTATGAGATGGCAAAAGTGCGTAGATAGCAATGGTACATACTTTGATTAAATAAATACATTATATTTAAAAAAAATCGACTTTATGTTAATTTCCCTTAGGGCCTATGTCATCTTTGGGGATGCTAAATAGAGGTTTTTTTAGGGAAATAAGGAGAGGAGAGTTCTGGGAAGGAAAAGGGTTTAAGGGGTGTGTAGGAATCTGGGGTTCAATGTGTCCTGGTCATCCACCTCCAAGACCTAGACAAACCTCATCCCATGAACCCGGGCACCCCTGCTAAATCACCAAACATAGCGAACCATTTGGGGTGATCTATGGATAGTGCAGTCCCACACGTCTGATATTTGTTTTGAAATGCAGTGTTATTAAAGTGAAAACTTCTTTAGCACCATTGTGATTTAAAACTCGATGAAACGAAAAAGCGACACTAAAAAGAGTTAAACATATTCATCTGTAGGATTTAGCCTGCGAGATAATGATATAGTACAATCGGTCTCCTCTTTGTGCGGTGCTTCGTAGCTTCCCCACTCTTTAGTTTTCTGAAGGTTTCACTTTTACCGCGTGTGAATTGCACAGTCTGTACTCTTTTTGAAGTGAAAACTTCTTTAGCACCGTTGTGATTTGAAATTCGATGAAACGAAAGCGAGCGACACTAAAAATAGACAAACACATACATCTATAGGATTTAGCCTGCGAGAGAATGAGATAGCAATAAAATATTTATAATACGATAAATCCACGGTCCAACGCAAGTCTCCTTTGGTAAAGTGGTATAAAGCGCCTGACGAACCTTAGCGGTCAGACATTCAGCAGACCAAGGATCGAATCCTACGAAATACAATCTTCAAACTTATCCAAAATGAACAGGCAAAGAAAACGCAAAAGAAAGCGACATCTAGCGACTCCGAAGAAGAAAACTCAAATAATAAGATGATCAAATGTATAGGAAAAGGCGCACTGAAATTCTTCACACTGAGTCATACTTCACATTGGTAAAAAAAAAAGTGCTTCGAAGTCTCCCCACTCTTTCTACTTTAGTTTTCTGGTGGTTTCACTTCTACCGCGTGTGAAGTGCACACTCTGAATTTTTAACAATCGGGTTCGGTTGGATTGTATCAATCTTTCCCACAATCGAAATATTTATTTAAACAACATTTTAAGGTTAAATTGATAATTATAATTACTCCTAAACGGCTAGCCGAGTAAAATTGTAAGTTTAAAATTAAGCTAAACACTTAGCATGGTACTTTTACATCCATATAAATAATATAATATTTCTACCTTATTATTTTAGCAGTGGTGAACATAGGCTAGCCATTATGTTTTTGGTATGGTTTTGCATATAAAATTGAATTCGGCTCTCGCTCGATTGTTGACAAGTTCTATTTATTTGTGAAGTTCTTGTTGAAATAGCTCTTGTAACTCCAAATATCTCAATATTAGTTGGGATTTCGTGACACTAAGTGCCTCTGTTCATGGAGATACTTACAAGCTTCTCGATCCTCGTGCACGTATCATACGCGCCGATCGTAAGTACCCCCCATACGATTTAGTTGGTGCCCGTTCACGGCGCTACGCGGTGGCTGTCGGTTTCCAATCAGTATCACGATACCGACAGTGCTGATCACACGCGACTAGTCGCATAATTTGTGTCTGATACTTATTCGTTTAACGTTTGACAGAAATGGCGTCGGAACATGAAAGTAATGTTAGATTTGTTCTGGAAGTGGAAAAAATGCATGTTTATATGGCTATACTTTACCAGAATACGTAAGAAAGGATTTAGTGGAGAAGGCTGGTAGAAGCATGGATTGATGTTGGAAAAAAAAGTCATATGACATCACTTGACAGCGTGTTCGCTTCACGGCTGCACGTGAAAAATGATCAAGTTCAGTATATTTTGGATGCGCCGTGTACGGAGACCAGCATTAAAAAGTAGTATATCAGCAGGGTACTTGTGGTTTCGTCACAATTACGTAGATTGTAAGTATCTCCATGAACGGAGGGCCTAATGAGTGACTGGTTTTCGTGATCAGGTAAGCACTGAGCAATCTTAATAGTCCACTTATTACGGTGATAAAATAAGCATACAAATAAATATATTTAGATAATTAAAATGACAAGTCAGAAGAAAAATTCAGGATATGATTAACATATTAACAATTTTTGAGGCAGGTATGGGTACCGCCGCCCCGGGAACCATTTATTGGATAACCAACACTTCTGCCATAGGTCACTTGGTATATAAACATAGGTTTGGTGACTTAGCGGGCCACTAGCTGCTGGGCAGACAGAATCGGGAGAGAATGGTTAAGGTGGTACCTTTGGCTTCTCCAGCCGTACTCTCTCAGAACATCACCTTGCACCGTAGTGGGGGGGATAGATTCATATGTCCACTCCTGGACACGTTGACCTCCAGATTCATACCCACCCTTTAAATCATTTTCCTTCCCAGAAGTTCCTCTCCTTTCTTTCCTAAAAATATCCTCCACACAGCATCCCCAAAGATGACATAGGTTCAGAGGGAAATTATTTTTCCTTTGCCTCCTACGTGGAGCTAATATAAAAAAAAATTAAGTTAATCTTATCCTGCCGACGAATATTTGTTTTCAAAACACCATGATAATTTTGATTAAATAGTGGTGTTTTACAAAGATAATTGTTTTCATTTAATTAAAAATTACGCCACAAAGTCAATTTGCAAAAATTGTAGAAGAAAATATCTTTACTTACTGCGTGTTACCTCTCGCCACTTTGATTGGACAGGGTTCTAACTTGACTTTGCCTTGTTCTGAGATATGAGGTCCCAAAGATCGCAAAGACGTTTTCTCATAATCTTTTCACCAAAGGAAAATATTAAGGGACGAATAGTTACAATTTCGGAACGTACCTAAATTTTCAGATATAAACATTTTTAACCAGATATTCAGTCCTATTTAAATAATTTCCTTTAAAATATGTTAAACTAAAATACTTTACACAAGATAAAATCTCAAAATCAAAACCAGAACCTGTTAAATAGATTATGAGAATTCGTCTTTGCAAACTTTGACACATCAGAACTTGGAAATGTGAAGTTAGAGCCCTATAGAACCAAAGCGATAAACTAAACCACGCATCGTAATACAACGATCATCTGTCAGATTTAAGCAACATTGCAATTGCAAAAGGTTTAAAGAACCTTGTAAAATAAATGAAATCTTAGCTAGATGTTCGAACTTTGTTATCGAAAATTATTTTGGTTATAGAAATGGTTTTGCATCCAAAGGTCATTTTTGGACAAAATGTCGGAAAGAAGGTTGCTCTAACAAGGTGAAGCTCTGTTTCTATTCACACTTTGGAGAATGAAATCGGAAAAATGCTCTCCTGAACAATTTACGGCTAAAGTTCGGTTTACGGGAGATAGTCCTAGATATTTTTTTTCTTTTTTTATACTAATTATGGGCCGGAAAATCCGAATCTGAAAGAATTAGGCGTCGGCAAGCAATATTAACTGAATTACACGACTTTAAAATTTTCTATAAACACAAAGGAAAACACGTCATTTTGAATGTATTGACATAACAAGTCATAGAAAAACAAGAAAGATGTTACACCACATAAAATTAAGTGTTGCCATTAAGCAATAATATCAATAACACTTTCTTTTCTATCACAAACCATGTTACACAAACCTAGCGTAGCCGCTAAACTACTTGAAAACTGGGATGTTTTTTTGCCGTGACGCGAGTAGGCGCTACGAAGGGGGCACTTTCTTTTCTATCACAAACCATGTACATTCATATTGGTGACCGGTGTACTGCTTATATTATTGATAATGGCAACACTTAATTTTATGTGGTGTAACATCTTTCTTGTTTTTCTGTGATTTGTTGTGTCAATGCATTAAAAATGACGTTTTTTCCTTAGTGTTTATAGAAAATTTTAAAGTCGTGTAATTCAGTTAATATTGCTTGCCGACGCCTAATTCTTTCAGATTCGGATTTTCCGGCCCATAATTAGTATAAAAAAATATTATCTAGGACTATCTCCCGTAAACCGAGTTTTTTCCCAATTTACTGTTTATCTTTTAGGGCAGTCTACGTAGACGCTAAGCGATATGCTTCTCTACGTTCGATTCTCATTTTGACTAAGGGGCCATCCATAAATTACGTCACACCTTAAGGGGTTATATACAGTTACTCCCCTCTGTTGTGGTATCCCATTACGCCCCCTCCGTCGTGGTAAACATAACTGTGACGATATTAAATGTTCACGAAAAACTTACAAACAATCATTTTTACATGTAAAATTTCAAAATATGCGACGTTACACTAGGGGACAGGGGGTCTCACAAATGTGACGATGTCTGACTGGGACGGGGGGGAGGACGTAATTCATGGATGGCCCCTAACGACGATGTGACCAAAGTGTTAGGATGCATCACACTTCTAGAGATTTACTGTTCTGTAAAAAAAACTGATAAATCATATCAAAAGTGGAGTTCATCCATTATTGGTTATGCCACATTCCGGCATTTAACAACTGTTTGTTAGCGGAACATCCTTAACAATTTTCTGTTTATCGTTTAGGACAGTTTCTCAGATATGCTTCTCTAGCTTAGAGTGTTCGGTTTCACTAACGACGATGTGATCAAAGTGTCAAAGGATGCATCACACTTCTAGAGATTTACTGTTCTGTGAAAAAAACTGATAAATACATATCAAAAGTGGTGCGATTATTCATTCATTATTGGTCACGCCGCATTCCGGCATTTAACAACTTTTTGTTGGCGGCGGGCAGCGTTAATTGACAATAAAAAGTGGACTGCCACTCCTCTGCGTCTCCGTGAACAGAATTTGTTTCCACCAATAGAACGCGCGTCTTTCGTAATATAATATTGCACGCGCTGTACCACTAGATTCCTGAAACGTTTCATAATAAAAATTGCACACGCATTCTCTACGCAAGGTGAACAGAAAGACTTCTTTACATTCACGCATTCCATCATTTTGTTGTAAGAAACAATTAAAAAAAATAGTACATGAGAAAAACTAAGAACTACTCGTATATTTATAAGCACCAAGAACAACTTCGTAATCTGGAACTTACGGTTATAAACAAAATGCAAATCATCGTTTTTCTTACGTGATTTACTCAAAAATGTGTCGATTTTTCCTCGCGATAATTATAACGTAATAGCCTTGATACAGATAATTTTTTTTAAATGTAATTCTTATAGAATTAGACAATATAGATGCCGCGAACTCACCAATTTCCCGTGTTTTCCAAACATTCAATAATCTTTGCACAAACTCGATATTCCCCATATTTTTTTAACATATTTGTTTGTATATATCGTGTATCTTAAAAGTCAAAATCCCTAGTTTGGACATAGGTACGAACATTGCCAGGAAAAATGTATATAATCACTTAACCAGATATTTCGTAGAGACAATATGCGATTATTGTAATTATTTCTAAAACCTGGTAAGCTGTTTACCATTCATTTTGGCTATGTGTTGTTTATTTATAAAATAATAAATATAACCAATAATAATGAATGCGATAAAATTAGGCAGGGAGGACGTAACGTCGTACAATAACCACACATTCACATTATCATTTTTTTAAAGTTATTTATACAATATCGCACGATTATTTTCGACAGCAAAATGACATCTCACCACTCACTAGTATGTAAAAAAAATATGCAGCTGAGCGTACTTTTCAAGCTGGGCTTTGTCTTTCACAATTCCCGTTCCAAATCCTTTTAAACTAAAATTCAATCTATTCTAACGGATCAAAAAATGTTTTTTAAGTGCACCTTTTATATTGATTTAGCTATGATCTGTAAAACACTTAATCAGGCGTAATAAATAATTTTACTTATAGTATACTTGTATTGTTTTTTATTTATTACAATCATAAAGGTACTTAAATTAATATGATAATATATTGTCACATAAATGTTATGTGACTGGTGCAGTTCTTGCCTATTTAGTTATTTTGTCTATGGTGTTTTTTTTGGAGACTGGTAATTTTTTGGGAATGAGAGATATTTTTTGTTTATGGTCACTTCCTTCCGCTTCAGCAAGGGCTACTGTTGTGGAAATTAGTCACTCACCATTATGGTGTTTCAATTTCGTTAAATCATGTGAATCTAAGTTGATTTTAACTTAAAAAGGCGCGGGGTGTTTTTTTCGTAACACGAGAAGTTTGTGTACGGTTTTATTTTTAGTGGATGATATGCAAATCCCACTTTTTCCGATGTTGGTAGTTGGCCATTTTGTGGAAATATTTTTGGAAACGAAATTGTAAAGTGATTTGGTCCTTGTGTTGGCTACAATAATATGCGATTATGACCCCGCGTCGCGAATGTCACGGATTGCTGACAGTTCTACCGAAATCCGCAAGACTGGGAGACTGGCTGGGCCACGTGCTTTTTGAATGGAGTTTGTTGAGATAGCCCGAGGCTGGATTCCTTGGAGATGTAGCGGCTTTCTTCCCAATAAGAAGGAAGACCTAGGTTCTCTGGATTCCGCGCCGTCCCCGGTTGAGGAGGCTGGAAGTCCCGTCCCTTCTCGTGTTCTCTCTACGAAGCAAGTCCGCGGTCGTCATCCGGTGTTATATCCATTTAGTTAGATTAGCGAATCCATTAGGAGTCCATCTGGTATGTTTATATTTTGTATTCCTATATTACATTGATATAAATTTAATGCTAACCTTCCATTGGTATAAATTTGCACAATTTGCATCTCATGTTTGTTTTTTTTCTTGGCTACAATATAGATTTATAAAATTCATCTTCTTTTTATTTTTTCTGAAAACCTACCTACATGACAGATAACTACATTGCCCATTATCCTGAGCTCTGGTCTCTGCTCTGCCGCAAAATTATACGAACTTGTCTCGTTTCAATATGTATGTTTAAAATTATAAACTAGACATATTTACCTTTAAGAGAGTTAAACTCGTGTGTAAAGGAATTGTAGGAACCTACTTTTATCTTTCGTTCTTCGTTTATTATGTTATGCACTGTACACTTTAGCTTTTACTCGTGGCCTCGCTTGCATAGTATTACGAAAAAATTTACTGTAAAACGAATTTTCCCTTGGAAATGAAAATTTTCCAGAAAGAACAGTGTTCTACCACTTCCCAGTCCTCCAACTATCCCTATGCAAAAAAATCACGTCGATCTGTCGCTTCATTGCGAAGTGAAAGAAGGACAAACAAACAAACTCACATATTCATGATATCAGTTAAGATACTACTCCTTTGTACGTAACTTACTTACTCGTATAATCATTTTTATTTCAATGCGTAAATAAATAAATATACTGTGGCGACACATCATTATTATCTTCGCCATCAAAAGAACATACGAGAAACATCTCCTCATATTCGCGCCCATCGGCAAACCTACTTGCCTAGGTACCTTCGTACCTATACTGGCCGTGATGTACTTTCTCGCCTCCCGTGCCAGCCCGACGATAATAATATCGCCCCCGCCTAGAAAGGTCTCGAGACAGCACCGTACAATATCTGTACGGCGCCGAATATTCTCGTCAACTGCCGAAGTGGCTCGTATTACCTACCGCGAGGTAGTTACTCTACCGCGGCTATATAAGCAGCCGATCGCTCGCCCGCTGCAGTTCAGTCTCACATTAACAGTCGGCCAATATCTCAACATGTAACAAGTGCTCCTGCATGGCACACATCCAGGGCAGCTTCCCGAGGTCCATCACCACGTCTCAGCTACAAGGCCCATCGTGTCTTCAGCTCCTGAGAATAGCTACATCCCGCGACTTATAAGGATTGACGCACCTTCAGCCAAGGGATCAGCTCACCACTTCATGGCACCCCGAAGCCCCTCCGTGCTTCGCTGCCATGGAAACACGCTCCGCCTCGCCAGGACTACCTGCTGGTGGCTCAGCTCACCGAGCCACACACCGTTCATCTCCGCGATTCAAAGCGTCGAGCAACGGCCTGGAAGATAGGTCATCTCCACCGCCATGGTGTCGAGTAACTCGCTGACCTTCACCGCACCATCTCCATCACACCGCACGCCTGCAGCATCTCATCACGGCACCCTGTATACATGTTGTTACTGCTTTACCGACCTCCGCTACGTAGCCCAATAAACGACTGACTCACTACTTCGACTTGCCGTCTTTCATTTCTGTCTCCCGCTCCCTCAATACATTAAAATTTCATCACAATTCAATTGTGCTAAGTGTATTGTATGATGCCACGAATATTCGGCTATTATTCGGTATTCGGCCTATTCGACTACTTTTTTTTACTAATCGGTATTCAGCCGAATGGTCCGCAATATTTGGCCGAATACCGAATATTAAATCATGAAAAAAATGCATATAAATTTTATGTTTAATATTTATGGTCATCACTACAAATTTCATAATATTCCCAAATAGGTGATTTTTTATTACACAATTTGATGTAACAATCAACAAATAATGCGTGTTGTGACACGACCTACTCGAAAATCAAACAAATATGTAGTTACCACATGCACTTCAATTACGCAGGTCGAAACCTGTCATCCGCGAAATGCACTAAGTGTCGCTGAATATTCGGCGCTTCGACCGATAGCCTAGCCGAATATTCGGTATTCGGCAAATCCATAGACATATGAAATATGAATATTACTAGACCAGAACATAAAGGTGAGGGGAAGAAACCAACTACAGCGGGGCGCAGAGCGGGAAGATGAATGTGATTCGTCAATAACTCAATCTGAGAGTATATGGGCATCTCGCATTATAATATCACCATTTAGTTCTTAAAAGTAAGCCCTGCTTTTGAATGAATAGACCTTTTTACACGGGAGCGCGAATTGCTAGCCGCGTAATGACTAAACAGCGACGAGCACACGCCATGTATCTCGAGTGATAGTGTGTTTTAAAAAAACGACCATAGTATGTGATCTGAATAAGCTTAAAATAAAGTAAAATAATGCTTGCCTATGGAATGTAATACGACTATTGGGTTTATTCTCTTTTTCACTTCTATTTTTACACATTTTCAAAACACAAGCCACTATTTTTGCCGTGTTATTTCGTAAAATGCACCGATGATTGCTTGACGCTGGCTCGCAGAAGAATGATGACGTCACATTTTTTAGATTCACGCGAAGCCATATGTCTATGGGCAAAATCACTACTCGTAGCATCTCTAGTATTGTAGTTGAAAGAAATAAAATTAATATATCAAGTGTTAAACTTAAAATGTGATTTCTAACCACCCGTTATTGATTGAAAAATTAGTGCTAGAAAAAGTAGCGATTGTCCATAGCCTACCACAAATGCATACGTATCCTTTGTAAGAGACCAGGCTAGGTGCATTGCGCGTGCACAATGCGCTTGTGTGTGAGTATTGGTGTCCGTGCGCGCGTATGATTGCGCACTGTCCGCCATACAAATCGATCAAATGGCGCTTGTATGGGCATCGGATCAACAACTATTAGGATATCTGTGTCGGACTATCTAGAATGTAGAATGTTGACTTGAGCAAATTCAATAAAGGCGAAGGAATTCGATGGAGAAAAATCTACCATACCATAATGATGAAAGATTTTGTTTGTTTGGTCGACTGTAATGTTATTACTTTCTGATAAATGTAGTGGGTCTGCAATTTTCTGTACTTCGTAGTTAATTAGCGTTCCTTCTTCAAACACGGCAAACTTATTTTGTGGCACCATTTTAATCCAAATTAAATAGAATACCTACTTAGTTTTTACCAGAGGCGGCCCGTGACAAAATTTGCCGGCAGTGCATTTCACAAAAAATGGTAACATTAATACGGGAAAATATAATTAATTGATTCACAGATTCGCGAAAACCAACATCAAGTTGTAATCGTATACCTATCAACTCGATCCAACAAACTAAATTACAATACGTTATGTATATGTACTGGGAGTATGAATGTTCATTAACTTTTCGGTAAAATAAAGGCTATTGTTTACACAACTTTCACTTCACAATTTATCATCAACCACGAAAAAAAAATGTGTTCAAGCGATCACATTCACACAGCCAAGATGCTTTCGAATATTTAATACTTCGTTTTAAAAACTCTATTCATAGTTTTTTTCCCTTAACCTTACTTGTAGGTATTATATTTAGCAAAGGTTTTGGAGAGCCATTATTTTTCAAAAACAATTTATTCTCAAATGAAATTCGGTTGCTTTTGAAAAAATCGACGTTAATCGCAATGTTTTCATTACCACTCATTTTTAAATAAGTTTTTTACAGAGCAAAACTAGCGAAAACCATTAAAAATGTGTCAATAATGATCAGTGATCTGCCAAATGCTTGATTTCGCCGCCCCGGTGCGATGGTAGAGCTAATACATAACATTGTCAATTAGTTGAAAATTCGTTATTCCTAACTAACTCATTCCAAACGTTCGGTAACATATAACGCATGTTAAAGGTTTTGTCATAAACCATTATGCTTCTGCGCATGTGCGCCGCTAGTGCACGAGCGTCTCATATATCTTCCCTTATGTCTTGCCCATTTCACGGTTCCAGCCTCTGTAGACTGTCCCAGTAGGAATATCACTTCATGTGACGTCACGTCTCGGCACAACGGAAGATGCACGCATTGCTTTTTCATATGCGCCGATGCGACTTTAGTACGGAGTCTAATACGAAAGTTAATTGGTAAGGAATTCTTCGTGAATGAATGTTACAAATTTACACTTTTACACGTTTGTTGATGTTTGTACGAATTTACACTTTTGACGTTGGCAGTGCATTGCACAAATGCACCAAGGCAGGAGCCGCCACTGGTTTTTACCACCTTTATCTTAATATGTACATAAAACAAAGTCGGGTTAGTTCCACCATTTATAACTCAAGAAAGGCTGGACCGATTTTGATAACTTTTGTTGGATTTGTATCCGCCCCGAATAGCAGAATAGCTATTAAAAGATCGGAAAAAATCACTCCAAAAAAAGTTATGAAGAAAATTCTTTTCCTCATACATTGTGTGGAACGAATCTCGTCTTTTGAAAGAGCTGCAGCAATATTGTGGTAAACATAATATGGAATAGTGAGTGAATTCCAAAAATTCAAAAACTTCAAATGTCAATGCATGGATTATTTTGCTTTTGTTCTTAAACATATCAATTCTGCCCCTCTTTCTTACATACTAAGTTATCATTAGTCGAAAATGAGACAAACGGTGAACGTATGTCTGCACCCCTTCAAAGGAAAAATACAATCTATACACGGTGTCCGGAAACTCGTAGTACAAGCGGGAAACTGGTAAATCTAGATCACATTCGGAGTCGATTTGTGATATAACTTTTTTGATTTGAGCTTTCGTTTTCGAGTAAATCGGGTCCGAAGTTGGTATTTTTTTGGTGAAATTTGAAAAAAATTTTCACTAGGGGGTTGATTTCAGCTGTGGAATGTTTTATAAAATGCATCGAAGGGTAAACCGGGCTCAAAATTTTTTTTAACCCTTTAGTTGCCGAAAAATAGGAAAAATAGAAAAAAAAATATTAAAATCGAAATGCTCAGATCGAAAAAATAAGTTTTTTGGGTTCTCTACGTGATTTAGATTCACAAGTTTTCCGCTTTTACTACGAGTTTCCGGACACGTTGTATAAATAAAAATGAATCGCCGAAATGTATTTACGTGCATAACTTCCGAACGAGTGCACCAAATTGGATAATTCTTTTTTGTGTGTTCGTTATTGTCAGGATTATGAAATTTGTGAAAAAAAAATTGATGGCACGCGAGCTGTTTGAAAACTGAACATACCGGGAATGAATGTATGAAATGCGGAAGGGGGGAGGGGAACTCGAGTAGAGAGTTCGCGGGAGGGGGGAGGGAACCGGAGGAGGCGGAGTGGGAAAGAGAGAGGGCAAGGTGACGCGGGAGAGGAAGGGGAGGCGCAAGCGGAATGGCAACGGGACGACTGGGAAAGGACACACGGGGAGAAACAATTTCTTTATTAAATGGCGTAGCAACGCAAGTCGGGTACCAGCTAGTTGTTTATAAAAGTGGTAAAAACTAAGTATTATATAATTTTTAATTAGCTTCCCCTTTCATAAGCTTATTGAAGAGTTTTTCATAATAAAACAAAGATTTTTTTGCTGTATCTTTTTCTATTTTCGAACTTGTTGCGCCATTTTTGGGTCGACTAGTAGCTAATTTCAAAGAAAAAAAATAGTTTGACTGAGGATTGAACCTTCCCTCCCAGGGATTGGAGTCAACATACGATTCAGAGATCTCACTTTTAGGGGTGTCAGCACAATGTATGCCTACATGGGCTGTTAGTAGGGTATTTTATTAATGACTGAGGGTAGTTGTGACTCGACCACTTTTCATTAGTCTGTTCGTAAATTTGTTTGTGTGTTGCGTGTTCTGTAAATCCTATCAATATGGTAGCCGTGTTTGATAGTACCTTTTTATTCCGCCAAAGCGCATGAGCGTTGAAACTATTCACTGGTCACTGTTGCGAGCTAATCGTGGTAATCAACATTATGTGAAGTCTATTGTTTACAGAAATACTAGCTAAATCGTTTCATAAGACCATTCGTGTTTGCTAAACAACTAACGCTAACATATGAGCCAAATCCCAAATGGATTGGTCCGATATTTATTTCGTATATTATGAACTGTTGTAATTTTTTTTAATTTACAGTCATCCAATTTCAGATAAACGTGGGCCTTTCAGTGTGCACAAATGTGTATGCATGAGTGCCACCAAAAGATGATAGAATGCATTGTCATCGCATATGAGTCTATCTGCTGAGATTCAGCTCGATCAATTGTTGGGAAATGGGTTAATTTCCAGTTCCAATATTTCTTCGATACGATAATATAACAAGAAAGTAACATGAAAAGTTTTTTTTATTTATTTATTTATTTGAGTAAACACAGCACAATATTATATATATAATAGTACAATAATCCCATTAAAACATAAATAGTACAACAATATAAATAATGTAACAGTATAAGTGTAATGTACAAAGTAAAAGTTAAAAAGTAACGAGTCAAAAGTATAAAGTAAAAAGGTAAGAAATGAATGAGTTAAAGGTAAAATGCATAAACTAAGAAATGTATAAAATAACAAAAAAATACAAAAAGGTAAAGAATTAAGTAATGCTCTTAGTAGGAGACAAAAGGAGAAGACGGCCGGCGTGGTGTAGGGGTAAGGCTCTTGACTCGCAATCCGGGGGTCGCGGGATTGAATCCCGGCGTGGGCAAATAAATTTTATTTGAATAATTTATATTATTTCACAATTAATTCATTTAAAATAATATGTAGTAAATTTGCGGCACGTTCCAGAGTGGAAGTACTCTCAATATCGTCCTGGTGTAAGACCACCATTCAGAATAGAAACGTTGCTTGAAATGACCAGATCTGAATACCAAGGTACTTCCCTACCTTCTTTTTCCCATCTCCTTCACCATGCCACTACCTTCAGCCTCACAATATACCCCTATTGGGGATGTCATTATCTCACTGGCTCCAGAAGGGAACAGCTGGGACTCTTGCGAGGTATTCATATAAAAATATATATATAAATAATTAAGGAAAACTACTTAGAGAGAATCGTATTTACTTAATAATGATCGGTAGGTGTTATAGATATTATGACAGTTGAATATGATAATTTTTACATTGTGAAAGAACTGGATGACCAAGACACACTGAACCCCAGATCTACCCACCCCTTAAACCCTTTTCCTTCCCAGAACTCCCCTCTCCTTCCTTTCCTAAAAAAAACCCTCCACACAACATCCCCAAAGATGACATAGGCCCTGAGGGAAATTATTTTCCTCAGGGCCTCCTGTGTGGAGCTCAGGTAAAAAAAATTTATATATATATATAGATATAATATCTATTTTATAATAATAACCCAGTTGCGACCATTATCTTTTTCAATGTCTTGTTCTCTTTCATATTTTCGTTTAGTTTATTATTATTATCTTCTTCTTCGATGATATATTACATTGATGGGAATAACCTTCAAAAGTAATAAAAAGAAAGTTTTTCTTATAAAAATTAAATATTTATTTAGACTTTTATAAAAAGTCAATAGTTCCATATAAATAAAATCGGATACATTTATCCGTGATGCTATCCAAGTTACAAACCAATTCTTAGAATGATTGTTTCCAATAAAAAGGCTAGTTGCCTATGATATGGAAAACAAATTAGTTGAAGATAATATTGTTAATTCTAAAATTTGAAATATGAGATGGGCTATTATGACGGTTTGACAGTAGGGCGGAATGGCGGAATTGGTAAACGCACGCCCCGGATAGACGAGAGGTTCTGGGTTCAAGTCCCAGTTGCGATCATTATCTTTTTCTGTTTTTCTGTGTCTCGTTCTCTTTCATATTTTCGTTTAGATCATTTTTATTTTCTTCTTCTTCAATAAAATAAATATTAAATTAAATTAATTTTTGTTTCCAGCCACTAGTTGCGGCATAAAAAAACGTATCGCTCTGCGACGGAGTTTGTCAAAATATTATTATTTTTGAAAACCTGATTGTATCCAGTTGTCATTATAGGTACTAATTAGTTGTAATATAAAATAATAATAAAAGTAATGCTTTATGCCCCTATCTTTAAGCTAATGTATTTGATCTCACTCACCATCTCAAGAGATGATCTTTGGCCGGGCAGCTTATTACCGGCGCAAACCCGTTTATCCAGTACTAGTCGGCAAAGCTGGCAAGCAGGAAGACCGTTCCACGAAAGCGATAGATAGACTAACATCATTGTTGAATGTTATCAAGGCGATGGACTTGATAATCTGCAATATAATAATATATTATGTACACGGGGGTACGGGTTTGTAGCTAAAACATGCATGGAGTAACAATACTTCATTGTAAAATCCACTCCGTGCTGTCAGTTTTGTAAGAGATCCCGAAACTGGTATGAATTTATCTCGGATACCGATTTTGAACAGTTTTAGTTATCTATGCATATTTATTTATTTATTTTTATTATTATAGGCATTTACAAAACACGAGTCATTAATAATAGTGGTACAGTAATCATGAGACAAATTATGCTAATTAAAATATATAGAATCCAAGCAAAAGAATATAAAGCATTATGCGAACATTGATTTATTGAAGTATGTTTTTACAGCCTGTTTGTTACTATTGTTGAAAACATCTAGGTACAATCGAGTAACTAAATGTCTCTTGATATTGAATATTAGCTCGAATCACTCTTAAAATTCGGGTTCCTAACTTAAATTAACTAGCAAACCATCATGCAGTCTTCTCGCAGCGGTAAGCAGAGAGAACAGATCACCAAAGAGCTCGGTTTTGACACATACGCTTTGCTTCATTCACTAATTCTCTTATTGGTACTTATCAGTAGTGCCCGGGTTCATCGGGTGATGTGTGCCCTGATCCCACTACTTCCCACTTACTATCGTCAAGGCACAACAGAGAAACCGGCTAAAGGGTGCGGACGTTGAGATTCATTCTGGCTGGTACCGCCAGGTGACGAGAGAGATATCCCACCCTACATAAGCGTTCTTCATATCACAATATTTATTTTTATTATCTTTTCTTGCAGATGCTTGCAATATACGCAAGATGTCATTACCCTGCAAGCAGCCGCCTTTTATGTTTTTCTGTTATCTTTTTCAATTAATTTATCCCTGACTTGCTTTATATTATTCGCATTTTGTATATTATGTAAGCACTTGCATACTGCTCCCTAACACCGTATGCAGGGACACTAGATTCGTTCAAACTTAAATGTAGATTCGTTCTTTCAAAAAAATTAGAGTCCTTGAAGGAGTAACCATCTGTTACTTATACCAGGGCGGGTAAGTGGTGGGTTTCCTCCACTGCCCTGATCTTGACGGCTGATGCGCCTGCCCACCCACTCATGACGAGCCGTGTGAGGGACGTGTCCGCCACTCACATAGACTGTAGATAGGGGCGCAGGTCAGTCCTGGTTAGCCGCCAAGATGCTTGCCAATTCACCGGAGTGGTGGCCCTCAATGGGAAGAAGCTGGGTCCCAGGAGGGCAGAAATGAAAACTCCAAGTTTCAGGTCAAGTCCGGGAGAGGTCCGAGGCCATTGGAGGGGACCCACCACTTTCCCACGGCTGTGTGAGGAAACTGATTGTTTAACCTCCTTAGCCGCACACGTCAGGACTCTAATTTTTTGTAAAAAGGAAGCTACATTTATTTTGAAACGAATCTAGACCCTCCAATGTCCCTGCATGCATGATTGTTAGTAAAAAAAGTAAAATGTATGCATACTTACATTTGCAGTAATTAAAAAGATAAAAATAGTTCGCCTGTTGGTTCAGCATCTAGTTGAGTAAAATAATAAATAAAAAGAAAAATATTTACAGGTGTAAGTATGATTAAAACCAAAGAAAATATATAAAAAGAAAGATATTGGGGGCAGTTTGTCCCACTATCACGGGGCAGTCCCGGCGAGAATGAGCGGGCGAGCGGCCTGGTCGCAACGTGCCCAAACGCCCGCGTCCCTTAGCCAGTTTCCCAAAAGTACCCTTGAAGAAGTGTTTGTGGAGGGGGGAGGGGGAGATACTCCCAAAGACCCTGGGGAATGATGTGAGCCTCGGGTCACCGGAGGCAGGACGGAAGGGAACCGGGCTCGCGCAAACATTCCTCAAGCTCGCTCATGACGCCGGGGGAGGCACGGGCGTTAGTGGGACGGCCCTACCAGAATTCTGCCACCTGACTGGATGCAGGGACCGGGTCTATCCGCCCCCATGGTGGGGAGTTGGACAATACAGTACAATGGAGTTCAGTACATCAACCTAGTCACAATTCAAGAAGTTAGTAACATAATAAAACCAAATAAGACAGGTAAAAAGGCGTGATCAACAAAAAATTGAAGCAACAAAATAGAGAAAAAGAAAAAAAATAATATGAAGATTACGTAGCAGTAAAGAGCAAAAAAAATAATAATGTATAACAGTAGTTATAAATAAAAACAGAATAATAAATACAGTGTAGTCATACCACCAAACAAGAAATGTAAAAACAAGAGTATAACAGAAATATAAAGCAATCGAGCATAGGCAATAATAAAATTGAGACGGAGGAGTAACCATGGAGAGACAAGAGCAATACGTTTGGCACCTGAAACAAAGATGATTTTAATCTAAGTCAGCAACTCTAAGCACAGGCCATCTCTCCACCCAAGACTTTACAAACTTTTTAAAGCATTCAAAATTATCTCTGTTCGACACCAGATCGGCATTCCATGCCGGTCTTGTAATTCCTCTCAAACCATCCAACATTTCCTCTCTGGCATCCTTCATCAACTCGCAGTGCCACAGAATGTGCTCGGCTGTCTGGTTAGTGTCACCACATGCGCAGTTCGGATGAGGAGACAGTGCCAGACTATGTAGTCGTCCCCTGAACTCCCCATGACCGGACACCAATTGCGTCATGTAGTGATCCAGTTTTATGTGCGCCCCTTCCATTCTGCTTTTAACTGAGGGGGCCGGTCCGGGGTCCGAGGCCAGGAAGGAGAGGCGAAGAAGTGCTTGAGACGGTACCAGATCGAGTTGTATGAATGCGTAATGTTCCCGGGGTACCACTCTATTTATAGCCAGATTCGCCACTCTTGCCACCGGCGGGAGCGGAGCCCAATTCTTGCCCACTTTTCCGGCGGTCCGAGTTTTGGCGGGTCGTAACCTCTGCTGTGTTCCACACAGCAGAGTTTGCTATTGTCTCAGCTCTTCTCCTTATCCTTCCCTTCTGTCTGACCCCCATGACCCCTTTCCTGCTAATTTATTTGATTTATTACATTGGTTTATACAGCATTTGGTGGGCCCCCCGAACCCACATTATTCGGGGGAAACTTAAATAACTTTCTTATTTCTAAGTGTACATGAATGGATTATAGAAGTTTACATAAAGGAGAGTCCGGTCTATCTATCCATATCATTTATTTGGTGATAGATAAGACCGAACTCTCATAATTTAATCAAACGCAAAAAACTCTCTTTGTATTCAGCGGCCAAATTACTTAATCCGCCGGATGAAGCGTTCCTATTGGTCCGCCCGGAGGGTAGGCGCGGTGAAGCGTAGGGAAGCGGGGCCCACCCCTCCCCCGCGGGTAGCTTTTGCCCCTCGGGGTGGACACCAGTGGCGTGCGGAGAGACCGAAAGCGGGAGCGCCAAAGAAAAAGCCCGCTCACGCCGTCGACCTCTCTAGAGGGTCCGTTTTATTAAACTTATCTTTATTAAATAGAAATTGTACATTGTAGTATATAAAAAACCTAATATCGCCTTCGTTCTCAGTTCTTAATTCTAAGTTATTTGAGAAGACGAGGACGGCCTGTGAGGGAACTCGTCCTCGTCTTCGTTTGCAAAAAATGTAGCGTATTTTAAATTAGAGGAAGAAGACGTCCTGAAGTGAATCGTCTTTTCCACGTCGTCCCGTCCGGAACAAGCCGGTTCAGGAGAGGCCGGTTTGGGGGACCCTTTGACCTCTCCAGATAGTCTCTCTCAACCCATCGACTGAAACCGCAGCGGGAAGGATAGATTCATACACCCTTCACTCCTGGAAACACTGACCCTTAGATACCTACCCACCCTGCTTACCTTTTCCCCTCCTCTCCTTGATTTTATTCCTCCTGAGTGGGGTAAACGAAAAAAAATAAAAATAAATAAAGGCTTGATTGACACCAAAAATATTAAATAATATTGAGACAGTTTTCTTATTAGGAATCTGTACCTAGCTAAACCAGCGGAAAGCTATGCGAACGGGAAAAAATATTTTCCAAGTACATTGTGGCACAATCTCGTCAGGTATATTGATTGTCTCGATAACTTAGTTGTTGTTTAAATCACAGGTTATTGGAAATCCCACAGTTCAAATCCCGAGTGCGGACATTACAAGTAGATGTGGTATTACCAGTTTAATAAAAATAATAATAGCCATTATAAAACCAGGATTAAAACAAAAACTAATAATATTTATTGAGACTAAGGCCGCTAGAAAAACGTCGGTTATTAAACCAATGGCCTATGACGCCATATTAGCGAATAAAACACCGGGAATTCTTCTAGAAGCTCCAGAACAACAATAATAAATAATAAGTTATAAGAGTTATTCCGTTTGCTATTAACTAATGTGGGAAGATTTGCCGAGACCGTAAATACTTGGACGAAATCTAATTTACAATGCGCTTATATTATTGTCAAACATATTTTATTACATGATTATAAATTCCTACTGAATGCAGGGGCTCACAACTTTCACTCACTCTAAACATTGAAAGAATTTTTTTTTCACATTTTTAATTCGGTTGGCGAATTGGGTACCGCCACCCCGGAAACCATTTATTGGATAACCAACTCCTCTGCCGTAGGACACCCCAAGGGGTTATGATTCTGCAGGGATGCCCGGGTTCATGGTGTAAGGTTTGTTGGTGATGGATGCATCTGCCCGTTAGCTGCGTGGAAGGCCGGATCGGGAGATTCTGGATGAGGGAGAAGTTTTGACCTCTCGAGCAGAACTGTTTCAGAACATCGCCTGGCACCGTAGTGAACGTCCGTCACTCCTGGAGAAACTGCCCTCAGATTTCTAACCATTTTTCCAACCCTCATACTTTTTCCTTCCCAGAACATTCTTTCCCTAAAATGACACACTACACAGCAACCTCAAAGATGACATAGGCCTTGAGATATTTTAGTTTCCTCGGGACTTCCTGTGCGAGGCAAATGAAAAAAAAATGAAGAACGCGAACATGAAATAAAATAAAAAGAAACATTTAAAGGTAGAAAATTTTAAGTTTCCCTCATGGCAAGGATTTTTTCGAGGTAATAAGGGCCAAGTACGTACATCCTAAAGAACGTTAAATTGTTGCACTTATCTTGTCCAAATTCTATGTTCCATATTAACGTTTCAATATAAGTTTAACTTTTTTATAATAACATAATTTTACGTAAAAAAATAAAACAGGAAGTCGCTATTGTACATATTGTGGATACCGGAAGTATTCGTTGTTTAGTTCCACCTCTTGTATGTGTAATTTCCACTCCTGCACATTTTATTTGCTTGTAAATACCTAGAAGCTTTTAGGTCGTAATGTAACAATAAACAAATCGACGAAAATGATCATCTTTTAACCACACTACTTTGTTATTTGCCAGTTAATTTCGTACAACTTCGAAGAATTCTCTTTGATGTTATTTGCTGAACTCGGGAGGTTCAATGTAATAATTAATAAATTTTAAATCGCTCCTCCATAACATCATCTGAAACATCTGATCAAAGAAGGCTTGTAAGTGGGTATCATAAAGGAGGATTTATAACGCTGGAGATTGTCTGCTTGCCTACAACAGTCCACAGTCCACCTTCCACCGTCTACAGAGTCGGTCTGACTTTCGATTGTGATTTATTACTGCGCCGCAGTGAGCTTCCAACAAGGAGACTAAATCTATTGTATAAATCAAACTCGCAGTATGCTCCCTTGGTAATTGCTGAATATTATAACTCATTCCAAAAAACTGAAAAAAATACGGAGTATCTTTGTTATTATTATTGTTTTTAAAAATCTGATGCATACTTAAGAATTTTAGGGTTATGGGGGTAAGATGTGTGGTTGTGTATAAATCAAATAAGCATTAACCCGTCCGCTTGGTTCAATATATTCGCACCTCACTATCCGGAAGCTCGGTTTTGCGCGTAAATTCTAGAACCGTCACTTTGGATCGAGATTGTAAAATATCTATGCAAGATAGCTTACATATTTCAAAGACAATAAGAGGCATTATTTCATTCTCTTTCGTTCTCCTTCTGGTTAAAAGAAAAATTCATGTGTTTGCATGATAGGAAGAGAGATATATAGCTTTTAAAATGTATGGTCGCTCTGGGACGTTTTTGGTCTTATGAAAGTATTTCGCGATTACGTGTTTTGGGATGTATTTATTCCTAAACAAGCAGACGGGTAACACTGTACTTACAAGTTTATTATGATAATTAATTTGTTTTACAAAATATTCGTATAGGAACAGTGGGAGCGAACGAGCTAGTTTACGAGCTGTTTCGTCGTCGGCAATTCGGAACAGAATGGTTCTTCTTATTTCGTATGGGCTTGTCGGTGACTAGGTAAAAATATTATGCGATCGCTATTGGCTTGCGAGAAGCCAATAGGAATAATTCCGCGAGACAAAATAGCACGTGATCTCATAATATACACCGTATCCGGAAACTCGTAGTAGATGAAAAAAACTATTGAATCTACACCATAATACAAAAATGTGTGAGCATATCTATGTTTTTTCTTTTCCTTTTTTCGGCAATTAAAAACAACAAAAAACGAGTGTGCTTTAGACTTTAGACTACACGACTGAAGTAAAACTTCACTAACTTATAAAAGAACATATTATGAAATTGAGGTGACACATGACATTGGTGTGACGTATGACCGTGGGGTGACCTATGACTCTGGGGTGACCTACTACCTTGGGGTGACCTACGACTTTCGGGTGACCTACGATCTTGGGGTTACCTATGACTTTGGGGTGACCTATGACCTTGGGGTGACCTAAGACCTTGGGGTGACCTACGACCTTGGGGTGACCTACGACCTTGGGGTGACCTACGACCTTGGGTTGACCTACGACCTTGGATTGACCCATGGCATGGTTATTCAATATAATATGATTCCTTGTGCTCACACCTGTCTCTTGCCCCTACAGTAATATACGAAACGTAACTCTCTCTCTTTCTATCTTCACTACGTTATATCTCCCTCTCAATCTCAAGCGTGCGTAAAGGCCCGACCGTTCACCTCACCCGTATTATATATTATTTAATATATAAAAGAACAACTTATATTTTGATAAACCTTAAGAAATAATTACTGACTAGGTCTTACTTTCCCAGGTCTTCTTAGAGAGATGCGAGAAAGAACACTGAGAGAATGGCAAGAGCGATGGGACAGGTCGAATACGGGAAGATGGACTTACTCCTTCTTCCCGTCAGTTAAACTCAGAATGGAAGGGGCACACATTGTAAGGGACCACCATGTGACCCAATTACTGTCCGGGCATGGGGAGTTTAGGGGAAGATTGCACAGTCTCTCTCTATCCCCCCATCCAAACTGCGCGTGTGGCAATACGGACCAAACAGCCGAGCACATTCTGTGGCATTGTGAGATTATGACGGATGCTCGAGAGGAAATGTTGGATGGTTTACAAGTGACCACGAGACCAGTATGGAACGCTGATCTCGTCTCGAATAAGGTGAACTTTGAGTGCCTGCGGAAGTTTACAAAGGTTTGGGTTGAAAGATGGCCTGATCTTAGAGTCGCTGACCAGCTGTAAAATCATTGTGAGTTTCAGATGCCTGGTGTATTTGCTCTTGATGACCACTGACTTTTCTTTCTCAGCTCTTTTATTACCACTGCTCCGATTTTTTGGTTTTCTATATCTTTATCTTCACTGCTTTTATGTTTCCTTAGATTTTAGACCCAAGCAGAGTTGAAAATATCTTGTTTTTACTGCGATAAATTCCTGGTGGTTTAAAATCTTTATGTACTTCATGTAGTTCTGCTTTTTCTCCCATTTCAGACTTCGATGTGCCGAATAAGGAACTCCAGTGAAAAATATTATGGCTTTAAAAAAATATGTTCATACAGACCAATGAACGCTGATTCTGAATATATAAGTTTTATTTCATAATATTAAACGTAGAGTTCTTAAAAAATTATTAAAAAGTGCATTTTTAAACCTCTCGTCAAAACACACTGTAAAGTTGGTATTACTGAAATGGTTAGTGCTGACGTCACGCGTCACCAGTCATTGTATTGAAACTTTGATTATGTAGGTATGACATAAGCCATCAGTACTAACAACATTTCATTTTATTCGTTATTTTATACTGTTTATAGATATTTAGTTGTTGTGTTTATAAGGCATCTCTTATTAGATTATCTCTATTAATGAAAATGTTAAAAAAACTACTGTACAAAAAAAATAGTAATGCTATTTCTATTTCTATTTTTTCTAATTTCAAAATTCAAAGTATGAAAGGGGATGAGGTTTATAAATATTTAGGATACCCGCAATCGAATAGATTAGATCACACTAGTATTAAAAATGATATTAGGATTAAATTTCAAACTAGGATCAGAAAAATTTTAAAATGCAATCTATCTGCTAAAAATTTAGTAAAAGCAATAAATACTTGGGCAATACCTCTACTAACGTACTCATTTGGCATAATTAAATGGTCCAATACAGATTTAGATAGTTTAGAACGATTAATTAGAACTACGTTAACAAAATTTAATTGCCATCATCCAAATTCAGCTATAGAACGAATTAATTTACCTAGAAATTTAGGAGGTAGAGGTGTAGTCAAAATAACATCTTTGAAACACAATCAGGTAGAAATGCTTAGAAATTTTTTCCATAGGAAAGCTAATAGCTCAGAAATGCACAAAATAATTTGCAAGGCAGATAGAAATATTACACCTTTAAATTTATATGACGAGAATGCCAACATTCTTATAAATACTAACCAGGAATTATTAGATTCCTGGTCAAATAAAATTATTCACGCAAAACACTTCAATTATCTCAACCAAACGTATGTTGACAAACTTTCGTCAAACAAATGGTTGAGTATTGGAGAGTTGAGCGCAGAAATAGAAGGATTTATGCTTGCAATTCAAGATAGAGTCATTAATACTAAAAATTATAGAAAGCATATAATCAAAGATATAAATCAAATTGATGATTTATGTAGAAAATGTTTGGCTTTTCCCGAAACTATAGAACATATTATATCGGAATGTTCTATATTAGCGCCTTCCGAGTATACATTTAGGCACAATCAGGTTTTAAAAATAATTCACCAAAGTTTGGTAATTAAACATAACTTGATTGATTGCCGTAATGTAGTACCTTATTATGAATATGAACCAAATTCATTTATAGAAAATGAATTTTATAAAATATATTATGATAAAACTATACTAACAGACAGAACAATTAGTCATAATAGACCTGATATAGTTTTACGTGACAAAATTAAAAAAATAACTTATATCATTGATGTAGCTATTCCAAATTCCTGTAATATTCAAAAAACTGTTTCTGAAAAAATAAGAAAATACACAGATTTAGGAAATGAGATTAAAAGAATTTGGCATTCTCGGACTATAAAAATATTACCATTTGTTATTTCGGCCACTGGCATAATACCTAGGAATCTGATTCAAAATTTAAGCATATTAGATTTGTCAAAGAATTTGTATATAAAAATGCAAAAAGCAGTAGTTTTAAATACATGTAGGATTACAAAAGATTTTTTAAATATTTATATTGAGGGATCAGTAGGATTTATAGGTTCAATTAGAAATGCCACAGAGCCGAACCCTCTGATATGAAAATATCTGGAGTCGGTGAATTATATTCCCATTTGGTCTCTAGTAGGTTGACATGTTGTTCTTGTATTGTTTTGTATTTATAATACTTATATAGTGCAATTGCATAACTTGGATTCACTAGATGATCATTTGGGGAAGTGTATGAAAGGGTTTAGTTTTTCCTTCTTTTTTTTTTTTTTTTTTTTTTTTTGGGGGAAAATTTAACCCGGACATTTAAATCTGGTGCGTATAAAAAAAAATAGGGAGAATACTTCGAAGAACGGAATTCAAAATGGCGGCAGTAGATCAGCTGATTGCCCAATCCTATACTAATTTTTCAGGAGTGATGACGACACACGATTCACCATACATCGGTGGTTTTCGGAGGGGTCTTGAAAAATTAAAACTTTAACAATTATTTTAACTATTATAACTAACTTTAAAAATAAAAATAAATATGCAATTATATAAGTTAGAAGGTCATTATTTATTAAAAAGAATAAAAAAAATGTACTGGAGTTCTCTATTGAGAGCGAAGGTCCTGATGACTCCTTCGCTCAAAACAAATTGATACATTTCTGTTATTACTGACCAAATTAAAAACATGGTATATAATATATTCTGCTACTTGTAACCAACTGTTATTCTTCACTAAGTATTATGTTCTCTTATTTTTAGTTTTTCTTCTTTTTTTTTTTTGCATAATTTTTTTTTTCTGTTTTAGCGATTCAGCAATAAGCTCCGACCCTTGTGGCTGAAACTGAACTGTAAATGTTCTGTAATGTCAACTTCCCCATTTTGGGGGTGAGTTAGACCTTGCTCCTGGATACATTGGCGTAAATTTTTTTTTTTTCGGAATGGAATCCTCACAACTCATCTGCGCCTCCCCCAGCGACATGTGTGGGCCTGAGGTTTGGCTGGGTGAACTCAGGCGTCCTTCCGCCCTGCCTCCGGCAACTCGACGCTTCCATCCTTAGGGTCTTCGGGTACGTTCCCCTACTTTCCACTTACTATCGTCAAGGCACAACCGAGAAACCGGCTAAAGGGCGCGGATGTTGAGATTCATTTACGGCAGACCGATCACCATACACATTCTGGCTGGTACTGCCAGATGACGAGAGAGGTATCCCACCCGACACAAGCGTTCTTCATATCACAATACTTGTTTTCATTATCTTTTCTTGCAGATGCTTGCAACATACACAAGATGCCATTACCCTGCGAGCAGCCGCCTTTTATGTTTTTCTCTTATCTTTTTTTAAAAATTGTTTATCCCTAACTTGCTTTATACTTTTCGCATTTTGTATATTATGTAAGCACTTGCATACTGCTTCCTAACACTGTATGCAGGGACACTGGAGGTCTAGATTCGTTCAAACTTAAATGTAGATTCGTTCTTTCAAAAAAATTAGAGTCCTTGCGAGAGCCTTGAAGGAGTAACCATCTGTTACTTATACCAGGGCGGGTAAGTGGTGGATACCGCCACTGACTAGGTCTTACCATTGGGCCTATCTAACGATATTTATACCATCGGTGAATACACATTTTACAATATGTCTATTTCACAAAATAAATCATTTATTATGGCCATATTTTACAAAGGTGTCATTAGAAAAGCCTCTACTAAAAGCTTTTGTTGGCTTACAAAGGAAGCTATTTTAGAGGAAGTCTTTTCTCTAGCTTTTTTCCCATGGCAATGATTGGTATTTGAGTTTAAATTGGTATTTTGCCAACGGAAAACACGTTGTATTAAATTAATAATGATAGTTACCTGCAGGAATTTATGGCTGTATCTGATTATGTTATTAAATTCACATACGAGGTATTTTCAGAACAGGTGTATAGTGAAATGTTGTATTATTTGTGAAATTGTAAGTTCTGGAATTTAGGAAAAAATTCTAGTTTATTCCTGTTTTTCATATCATTATTATCCTGCCAGATAACATCCTGTTATGTGATTTTAGATTTTCACGGCCAAAAGTATTTTTGTTATTTGTTTATGGGGTGTTATACCGTGTTGCGCTATCTCCTCCTTTAGCCAACGTTTCGGACAGCGTTACAGTGTCCTTATCACATCCGGAACAGCTGAGTTTATATATTATATCTGTTTCCAGGGGAAACTTGGTCCTCCAAAATACAAGACCTACTGAAGTCTGCAAAGACTAAATTTCCTCTGGAAACAGATGGAGTATATAAACTCAGCTGTTCCGGATGTGATAAGATCTATGTGGCGAGGCGTGTCTAGAGGCGATCTCCAAAACGATATCGGAACACTTTCGAGCTTGTAAACTTGACTACCCTGACAAATCGGCAATCGCCGAGCACTTAATTGAAACCGGCCATTACTTTGGATTTGTTCCCGAAGTCCTGGGAAGACCCAAAACTTATAGAGCACGCGTAATTACAGAGGCAATTGAAATTCATAAAAATCCTATTAACATTAATAGAGACGACGGAGCTAAGCTCAATAGTTCTTGGTATCCGGTAATTGATGGCTACACCAAAGCTAAATGCAGAAAACCATCTTCAAGTATACTGTAATGCCAGCTCGCAGTGGAGTAGAGCTGGCAACACGGTATTGTTTCGAAGTACTTAAGCACACATTTCACCACTAACATTTACACATCTGCCCTGATATGGACACTGTAACGCTGTCCGAAACGTTGGCTAAAGGAGGATGTAGCGCAACACGGCATACCACCCCAAAAACAAATAACAAAAAAACATCCTGTAATGCTTGTTTGTTAGGACGATGCACCACATCGTTTAAATTCAGGAAGAGGCCGCTAACGACAACACTCCATAAGTAGATGGGGATGAGGTCTTAATTCCCCTTTAACACCCTCCTTCTGTTTTGATTTATTCAAGAAAATAATGTCGCCAAAAACGCGTTTCATTTTATTTTGCGAAGATCAGGCAAACATATTTAAATGTTTTACAATCATTATCTAAAGAATAAAATTTTTCATAATACAGTAAAGCCGTAACCGAAAATTGGTTCTTAATTAGGAGGTTTTGACTTAAAAGCAATTTTTATGGGCTGATACTTTATTTTTTTCTCAGCTTATTAAAATACGCGATTGCTTTAAAGGCAAATATGTGTTCTGCTCGCAGTACTTAATTAAAGCATCTAAAATATATTTAAGCGATCTAATTCTTAATTAAAAAAACACATGAATTTGAAAGATTCCCCATTCTGATTTTTTAGCAAATAACACTTTTAAACAAGTTATAAAGTTCTTAAAAAACGTATGTTATTTTTGATAATTTTCCGAGCCAAAACGGTAATTACATGAAATTCCTGCGACCGAAAAAAAATCGTTAAGTACCTATGCTCCGAAAATTAATAAAAACACGTTCGTCCTGTCATTATTTAAAATGTCAAAAGTATGAAAAACTTCACAGTGTATCTTTAAGGCGCCATATATTCCCGCTCAAAAAGAAGAAGATGGAGAGATATGTAATTACGAATGTTGGAGAGGGCGCGCTAATATTTAAAACGATAAAATTGAAGCTAAAATTGTGAAAATGTTTAATAAAACACGACTCGTTTAAAATAGAGCAAAAATCTCGTAGGGTTTGTCTAAAACAGCATTCAAAGAAACACTGTGAATTTTGTCATACATATAACTTGTAAAATAACTGAAACAAACGAGTTTATAATAATTTTCGGAGCACACTATGCGTTTTTTTTATTTCTACTGAGGGAATTTCATATAATTTGCGTTTTGGCATGGGGAATGTATAGATATTATCTTCAAAAATAACATATAGTTTTTTTAAGAGCTTAAAAACTTCAAATGTTTAAGGGAGATATGTATGTAAGTAATCGGTAGAAATTCGGGTAGCGGCAGCTTAAATGCTATTCTAGACATTTGTCGAGAGATTTATGCACTACTTTAAACGAGCCGTGTTTTATTAATTTTTTTCACTTAATTATAACAGTTTTTTAACATTAGCGGATCCTTTTAACATTTGTATTTACATTAGAACGCTTACTACGGCGCCCTAAGATAGCCCAGTTGAAAGTAATAGAATAGAGGAAAATGATTTTAAAATGTGTGCGCCATTATATGGTAAACCATTCGTCGTTATTTGTATTTTTTTGTTCGTGTATTCCCTTATAGCTATTACTGAAAGTATTACTCCACGCGTCTGTTAGTGCATTCTGCGTAAAATTAAGAACAGTTAACGTCTTAAAAGACAAAAAGGTGATTTTGTGGTCCAGCCGTAAAGAGCACCAACGCGCGTTCTGATGTGGTCACGGATTCAATTCATAGTTTTTCAACCAAACGATTAAGCCAGCTTGGTTGTCTGTTGCACATATATGTAGAACTGTAGATGAATGCATTATTCTACTTCCGCCTAGAGCATAGGTTCTCAACCTCATTTTAGCCACCGCCCACTTTGAGAATATATTTTTTTTCTAGAGCCCCCCAATTTTTTTTTACTGTCGCCAATCTGAAATAGCTATTGCCACGATTATATTTACCAAAACTTGTTATGGGGGGGGGGGGAGGAAGTTAAAAAGTATTTCTAATAAATTTTATGGTTGCTACCTCCTTCCTTCTTGTATTCATGATATAGTGTCCATTACGTGATTAGTGTTTTTTTTGTCTTTTTTAGGCCATGTTTTTTTACCTGCCCTTGATTGAGGAGACCATACGAAAAAAATTAAGGTTATATAAAGAGTTATTGTGGTACAGGATTATAGTACGTGTATTTTAAACATCGTTCAACAGACGTCGTTAGTATAGTAAAGATATGTAGTTTTGATGTGTCTCAACAGATTTAAGGTCAGTTAAGTAGAAACTTTGAAGAGTAGCGACCATCGTCGTCCGTGTATATGTGATAGCTGATGATACATTTTTTATAGTAATACTTCACAAGAGTCTCAGATGCTCCCGTCTGGAGCCAGTGAGACTATGGCATCCCCTATTGGGGTATGTTGTGAGGCTGAAGGTAGTGAGGAGGGGAAGGAGATGGGGAAGAGGAAGGTATGGAAGTACCTGGCTATTCAGATCTGGTCACCAAACACGGATAACGCCATTTCAAGCAACATTTTAATTCTGAATGGTGGTCTTACACCAGGGATACTGAGAGTATCTTCTACTCTGGAACGTGCCGCAAATATACCTATTATATATTATTTTAAACGAATAAATTGTGAAATAACACAAATTATTCAAATAAAATTTATTTTCCCACGCTGGGATTCGATCCCGCGACCTTCGGATTGCGAGTCAAGAGCCTTACCGCTAGACCACGCCGGCCGTCATGAAAGACAGCTGGGCTCCCTCAATCTCAGATTCTCAGGCTGCAGAATTACAGTCCAATAGGATGGACGTCTGATCCAGTTAAATTTTCATTAAACATCTACAGCCTTACTAAAAAACCCAGTGAAAATTTTATTCAATTGACAAACGGCCGCGGATGTGAAAACATTACTAATTAAAAAAATTGTTCATGGAAAAAATACACTTGGTTTACACAGTCTGAGAGGGTAGTTTATCTCTGTTTTAGTAATGATGTTTTAACGAAATTTGGATTTTTTCCTAAGTATTTTGAATGTTGTATATATTTCTTATTTTTGAAGGTGTCGTAAAAACTAAACCATTTATGAAAACTAGATAAAATTACCTTTTAGATTTGTGTAATTGAATTACGCTTTAGTTTTAAAAAACTGCCATATATTAAGATTCAAACGCGAAAAAAAATGGAATTTTTATTTTACCAAAACATATTTGAAAAAAAAACATAATATGAAAGTGTACAGAAATTTAAAAAAAAACAAAATTTAAAAAATACAGACCTTTTATATAATGAATTTGAAACGAAACTGTCACCTCACTTTTTCCACGTGCATGCAATAAAAAAGTAATAAAAAATTTCAAAGTTTTTTTATTGCCAAAAAACTAACCTAAAAAATGATACCGACTTTTATAACACATTTCTTGCATCTCTAAAGACGTTAATTTCTTTGCCTAGTTTAGGAACACATGTATTAGATATTAATATTAAAAAAAACACCACTTTTATGAAATTCTCATATAATAAAAACGTTTAAATTTAAATTTGAATTATCATGTTTTATATAAAATCCTTTTTGACATTTCATTTTTCAAAGTATGATTATTTTTATTATAACTTGAATAAAACTTATTAAAAACCACAAAAACTCGGTAAATATATCAATTATACGAATATAATGGTGAATTAGTCATATTATGAAAAATTACGATCATATTTGAGTAAGTAATAATAATACACACACATCCGAGGAGTGATTTTTTTTTCGCGCTTTCAGCCCGACCGACGAATGCGCAGGCGCCCGCGCGCCTCTTGGCGGTTATGAAGGAAAACACACAATTTAGTACTTACACTATGAAAAATTACATTGTTGCCAGACCTATAAAATACATTTTAAGAACAAACGTTATTAGTAATGTTATCGTGTTTTAGTGTATTTTTGTTTAATTCATGTTGCTGCAGCAACGTGGGTTATCGGGCGTGCTATGGTTTTTTTTAGTAAGGCTGCTAATGATTACTTAAGTAAAGGAAATTGATAAACCTCGATCTTTATTGGAGTTCCCCGAACACATTTCAAGTAATCTAAATCACTGGGATCAAAGAACATTACAATTATGGTGATTTATTTAGGGGTATAATGCCGTGGTTTTTTTTACTTCCTTCTTTCGCCAACGCTTTGGAGAGCATTACAGTGTCCAGTACTGTAACATGATATGAAAAAAGCTTTTTCTAAATTTGTTCAAAAACCAATAGTATCAGTTATCACAGATGGATAGATTTACACCTGCTGTAAGTATAAATAAACAAGGTACGTAGCTTTAAGAATGGCGGTTGAATTGTATGTAGTACGCCGCTATTCAGTTTCCTAGATAATACAACTTATAAGGAAGCTTTCTTCAATGCGGCGGAGATAACTCTCTACTTGTCACACATCAATCTAGTTACATACAGAATCAAGATAGTTCGCAACACAATACGGTACAGTTACCTGCGGCTCGGTGCAGTCAGCTGCGGGCCATAGGAGCAGGCCCGCATTTACCCTAGCTAGGGCATATGGCCGACAAATAAGAACAGGGCCCATAATCCCCCTGGGGAAATAATAAATTTGAGCAGGTCAATATTCAAGTATCACTGCACGTGCCCTACACGAGGCGCTGTACTGAACTCAATAGGCCAATAAAATTAATTTTTTGGGTTGACGATCGATGGTTACCAATATCGCTAACAAAGCCATCAGGTTCAACAGAGGGCGATGGAACTTCAAAATTCTAGGCTACACTATCAGAATTCAATGGAGGACAAATTCGTCAGCTGTAATAATAGTGAGATGATGAATTTTTAACTATTTACGTAAACAAATTTAGGCCCAGTCGTATTGCGGAAATTCACTTGTATTAAAATCACCAAATGGTCATTATACATTGTCTTGTTTTTTTATGGTTGAAAGCTTCCAGTTAAATGTCATTTCACCTTTTGAACAAATTCGGTTTACTAATCGATACCCTCTACTAGTAATCCGGATAATTATTTATACAGTGTGTTTTTGCCGCACGTGCTAGTGTTGGAGATACTTACAGCATCGCCCCTGTGAAATACCACCATTGAGAATTGAATCGTTCCTTGAAATAGGTACATTACGCCGAGCTTGGTGTCACACCTGATTATCTAGGTATTTTCATACCTTCATCCTACCCATCTTCTTATCCACCCTTACTAATCCTCTCTACTTCCAATTTCACAATATACCCCAATAGGGGAAGCCATAGTCTCACTGACTTCAGACGGTCGAAAGTAGTTAGGACTCTTCCGCGGCACTTACATAAAAAAGTTAAAGTAAAATAACATAAAAGTCCTGCCCTGCATAGGAGATAACGCATTTCCTACAGAACGCATAACGATAACACTAAGAAAACAGTTTCGCTATCGAAATCGCAATAACTGCAAGTAACGATCTAACGCCGACAACATAAATGGGATTAACAGAGGCCAAATGTTTTTGTTTTCCTGTTGGTGTGTAACAATGTACATAGATGTTTATTATTATTTTTCAAATTTCCCTATTAAAAAATTAATTGACGAGTCAAATTTACCGATACTTTACTAAATAAAATGCTATTAAGTGAAATGCCGGATAAAAGTGATTTTGATGAAGCAGATTAACTACAGAAATAGATTACTAACGGTAAATCTGTTTGTTTTTATAAAAACTCGCGGAAGGTGAGCTCTTGCGTCATGAAATTTGCACAGAATTTTATCCAAAATTCCTTAAAAACATAAATTTTACGCTCGTTAAACAATAAAAGAAAAAGCTTTGGAAATATTTATTTTGAAACTTAGGTAAAGTAAAGTTAAGAAGAAGATTAAAAAAACTCTCGTTGTAATACGATGGGGTGAAAAGTTTCCGGACTGACAAAGAAAATACCAATTAAAAAATAATGCTATTATTTCACAACATAATCTCCGTGAAGACTAATAAATCGTTTTTGCCTTCTTTGGGGTGGGTACACTTGATCCTGACCAATGTTTTGACTAATGTTTATAGTGGTAGATCAAAATCTGAAGAAGTGTAATGAATCAACGTAAAAATTTGTTTGGATTCCGCTTGTACAGCGCCAAATTCCCTGTTGAAATAGTTTTGCGGAGCCCTTTTTGATCAACTGTCAGTACACGCAACACACACCTAGCGCATAGCTTTTCTATACCCAAATAGTTATGTAAAATATTGTGCACACGTTGTGATGGGGTCAACCCCCCCCCCTCTTTTTGAAAACCTTAAATATTTCTTCTTCTCGTGATGCGTTCAGATCTCCGGTTGGTAGATCTTCCTCTCGTACCTACTGAATGATTCGCCACTAATGTTTTGAATCATGACTTATTTTTCCCACCCCTGTGACTGAACACAGTAAAAGGTAGTTTTCCGGGAAATTCTTACAATAAACCCTTTTCTCCACGTTGTGTGATTTTTTTTTTCGGAGCTCCTAGAACATCTAGGATAGGTATTTAATGTCTTTCGTGGTAACTTTTGGTTCTTTTAGGTAAGGTGTGAAGGAATTTCTCTGTATCTCTTAAACGATTGAAGGACACGCCCTGTCTAAATTATCCTAAATTTGTCCCCGCTATGATCCTAATAGGCTATAAAATTGATCTCCCTCCCTCTACGTTCTAATGATTTTTAATGTACGTACCTGGAATGTTTCATTTCATGTGGATAATTGGCGATTCTCTGCACCGCTCTCCATGGCTATATCCTATACATAATCGTGATAATATGTTCTGTTGTTAGTAAACACAAACTTATACCTAGGATGGAAGTATAAAGACGGGATAGAGGATAAAATGGATGTGATGTGGAAGGAATTTTTTGCAAGCAAATACTGGCTCCTCCACTTGACCAAGTTGACTAGGTGGTCAGCTCTCAGAACACGACCCTCCGACCAATGCATGATGAGGCTATACCCATGGCACCCGGAAAATCTCTTGACGATAAACCAGATACCCGGACCCCGCCATAACAGAAGAAGAACGGCATGCCTTCAAACCTTTCCCAGACAACTCCAGTATCGAACACCTCCGGAACTACTTTACTGGCTCTAGAAGGGGTAATCTGTTTCGTCCCTTATCAAGACTCTACTCACGGTACAAAGTGGCGTAAGCTTGTGACAGGCAGATCCTTCTCCCACGTGACCGGCCTAGCGTTACAGACCACCTCTGGAAACCGACTTACCCCCACCCTTGTAAGGGATACGTTTGCTTCCAGGTCGATAGGATTAAAAAATGTGATGATGCTGCAGGAATCTCTCCACAAGAGCCATGCCTATGCCTCCATCCACACTACCTTGCCGGTAACTCGAGATGCTTTTGGTCAAGACGCCTCCGTCAGCGAACCATGCCCTTTCATACTGATGGCTTCTCATTTCATACGACCTGTTGCGCCCATCCGCTCGACATAGTTCCGCGAAAGGGAATTGCTTCCAGCACCTCGCGAGACCCGATCAGTCTATGGTGAGCATCCTCCAACATGACAATGCAGAAAGACCCTTACCGGGGGACCACCAATTTGTGTGTATGTGTGGCCTCGGTGACGTCATCACATTGTCCAGTCCCAAAGATTTAAAAAAGCGTAATTCAACAAGTAGGAATTCAGCAGAGTACCTGTTAGTTTTATTTGTTTCATATTTTATATCGTGATTCTGCTCTTCTGCTCCCTTGTCTAAAGATGTCTGTTCGGGTTGCAGGTAATCGCCTTCAATTTGATATGTCGTACTCTCGAGACGCTCCCCATTTGGTTGACTGTATTCTCTGTGTCAGGTTCATTTTTTGTGTCAGCTCGGCATCAGCCGTGTGCCGAGAAAAGGTCACTGTCCAGGGTGGTGACTGGTAACATCTGTGAAAAACGCCTAGTACCTATTCTGGGATAAAAGGTACATCAATCTATTCGATACAGACACTCATGCAATTAACTGTCCAAGGTTCGCGTTCTATTCACGTCACTCTGCAAACAAGTACATGTACCTAATTCAATTTAAATATAGATTCTTTAACTTACCCATACGTAATTGTTTTAATTCTCCGGTCGGGAAAACACGACCAATCGTATCTTAATTACGTATCCTGTAGACCTGCACCTATGGAGAAAACACAAAGGCCCCTCCCTACGATTTCCTAAATTTTGTACGACGAGGCCTAACGTAACCTTAGATTTACGATTGAATTTAACCCCCTCCCCTTAAAGTCTGAATTTGATTGGAGGTATCTTTATCGCTTCAGTCTGACTATCTCGCAATTGTAATGTACTCCTGTTGTCCGATGTTTGAAGATTACTTCAAATATACCTATCGTCCCTCTTTAAATATGTGTGCTCTCTAAGGTTAAATTACCGCTTGTTACATCTTCGTATCGAAACCACTAGATTGAACGTTTTCATAGATTATTATTATTATTGTTTTATTTCTAACTATTCGGAATACATTTTTTTTTCCATTTCAAGAGAACGATTGTTTGATCGTAATTAAGATTTTTTTTTTTTTCCTATTATTATTTCTGATTTAAAACCCGCAATTTTATTATTATCATTTATTTGTCGACACCGTTTAAATTGTAGTAATACCGAAGTTTTTATTATTAGATCACGCTTGTTTAAACCGAATTAATAACTGTTATTACAACTCGATATTCTCACTGTTCTTAAATAATTTCACTAACTTTTTAAAGTTCCTAAAAGCTTTTCACCACTGGCTCGTACCCCCTTCCCTGAATCTAATTGAATAACACCTTGCACAAAATCCACTGAAGTTAGCTCGACAATCCACCGAACGTTTTTTCGCTAAGTCCTCGAAAAATTCCAAAACACTCCCCGGTTCGCGCGCTTTTGGTAAGCCTTTTCTTACGAGATCTCACAGTCAACTCCCCCTCTAACTATACACGGTAACGTCAGACCTACTTTATATTTAAAAGCCTCCTTTCAAAACTGCATTTCTAGCTTTCGACTGACTGTACATTTATTATCTAAACTCTAATTATTCTGGCTAAAACTTCTCAACCGAATTAACACCATTTTTCCACTATTTTTATTATTATCATTATTTTATTCGTTGCACTGTCCTTAAATGAAGGATGGAATGTTTTCTACGGGATTATTATTATGATCCGGGACCATTGTCGTTACTCAAGATAAATATTTATTGTTATATTTTTGTCTCTACATAATGAATGATAAGTTGCAATTATTATTTATGTAACCAATCTATTATGTGATTACATTTCAATGTAGGCCTGTTTACGAGAATTATAAGTCGACTTAAAATTTACGGCCTCAACACGGCTAGTCCAGTGGCGGATTATTGGGAAAACCTATATTATAACCGTTTTATATTCTTCACTTATCTAGTGTTCGTATTTAGGGTTTTCAGTTGATATCCCCTTTTGTACTTATGTAATTTTAAAACCACTGTAAGCATTAACACTGAGTCTGTATTTTTTTATTATTATCTCGCAGATCTCGTTCAATAAGGATATTATTGTTATTATTATTAATTATGACAGGAGTCCAATACTTTAATAAGTCTCTATTCCCAAATTTAAATGTTTATCGCGCGGCAATCGCGAATTTTAACAACGATTATCTTTATTAAGTAACACAACACCGAACTTCTTTATCTTACACCATAAATGCAAAATCTTCACTGAAGTTAGTTTCAACAAACACTTCTCGTTTTCGCTAAGTCCACAGCGAGCCACAACACTCTTTTCGAAATTCCACGACCAGCCTGTTCTCCGACTCAAGGATGTCTATCCCTTATTCCCTCTTTCCATCTTGTAGGTCCCACCTCAAACCTCCTTTCCAACGTTTTTACATTAATTTATCACTCATGATTCTCAGAGTTAGGCGAACTGCACTTCAGGAAAAATACTTGAATTTGCACATAATTTAAAGTTCTGACAGGACATTAATTTTTATTAGTTTCACTAATTACTTTCTTGAATCTCGTACACGTAAAATCAAGAGATAAATTCAGCTTTAATGTATCGATCTTGACAACCCACTCAAATACAAGGGATCGAACACATTTTTCATCTGCGTTATCTAAATAACCCAAAATTCAATCCGAAACCTTAGCTTTTCTAACCTATTCCTTGCAAAACTCCCGACCCTATATTTGAAACCAATCGTTGTCGACTCCGTTCTCTTTCCTACAAATGCGATTTATGACTCATGATTTATGACTCTTCCTTCCACTTAAAATAACTATTCCCTAAAACGTGGGACAATATTTTGTTCTAAATCCACCAAGAGGCATCAGATCTCGCTCTTTCCTGTGATTGATGGGACGCCCCTAATATGGTTCGATACTTATTCTGATTTGTTGAATGCTTTCGTTACCCCAGTAGATAAATCCTTCTTCGAAAAGCCAGCCCCAATTGCTCCACATTCTTTTAATTTCACTATCAAATCTACCCCACGGATGTCGGTAGTATGCTCATATTTGTTATTTAAGAAAAAATTATTCGCCAACCATTCGACAAAGCAGGTTCATCACAACGTTCAGTTGGTTTTAGAAAATACCGAAAAATAGGTGACTAAGTATATGTACATTCTTAGGTACTACAGAAACCGTCGGTAGGAAGGTTTGTTTGATGTTGTCATGAAAATGGAATAAAATTTTAATGATTGAATTAAAAAAAAAAATTAAATCAAACTTCATTCTGACAAATTCAAAAGCCAAAAGGGAAGTACATAAATCATATTTACGGTGAAAACCACAAAAGAGTCCTAACTACTTCCAACTGTCTGGAGCCAGAGAGACTACGGCATCTACTGATGTTGATAACATTTCAGAATGGAGTCAACGAAACCAGATACATTTCAATGTCTTGAAATGCGTAGTTCTGACTTTTACCAGAGTATTTAGTCTCACCTACCATAGATAGGTACACTACGCTCGGTCATAATCTCAAACGAGTTTCTAATATAAAGGATCTTGGGATTATGTATGAAAGTAATTTGACATTTCGTCCTCATATCGAAGGAGTGTGCCAGTCGGCCATAAAAGTGTTGGGATTTGTTCTCCGAACCGTCAGAGTTTTTCGTGATACCCGTGCTCTGAAGATTTTATACTTCTCCCTGGTCCGCAGTAGGCTGGAGAGTGGTTCGCTTATCTGGAATCCTCATGAGTTGGGGTGCTCCCTCATGTTGGATAGGGTTCCAAAAAAAGTTTCTAAGATTTCTCTACATGAGGGAGTACGGCCATTATCCATGGCTCTACCCAACGAACTTTCTTCTGGGCATGCTGGGAGTTCACTCCCTGCAGCTCGGAAGAAAGGGGTATGTCGCCACCCACTTATTCAGACTGCTGCGAGGCTATATTGAAAACTCAGCCATTTTGGAGCGCGTGAGTCTCCATGTTCCAGATGACTATCTTGGACAGCTTCATCATAGATTATTCTATCTTCCTGATTGTAGGATTAACCTGCCAATGGTTCTACCGGTAGGGAGGAGTATATTGCTCCTGAACCAAATCTCCTCCGAGATTGATATATTTGGCGTCGATGAGGAGAGATTCAAAAGGGAAATTCTTTTGATTCTTGAGAGTCTCTCCACACTGACGAAATCTTCACCACTGCCTGAGATTTTTATTTTGAAATTGCTATATTTCTTTAAATTTGTTTATGTATAAATATTTGTAAACATTATTTTTAAAATATTTATATGGCGTTATTTCTTACATGTAATAAATTAAAAATTGTAATTGTGTAAGAAATTAATTGAAATAATTATAATAATAATTACTATTTTTATTAATTTCACAATCCGAAGGTCACGGTATCAAATCGCAAATAATGTTTATTTAATTAGTTTGTGTTATTTCACAATTAATTCATTTAAAAATAATATGTAGTATATTTGCGGCACGTTCTATAGTGGAAGATACTCTCAGTATCGCCCTGGTGTAAGACCACCATTCAGAAATGAAACGTGGCTTGAAATGGCTTTAGCCGTGTTTGGTGACCAGATTTTAATAGCCAGGTATTTCCTCTTCCCCATCTCCTTCCCCTCCCCACTACCTTCAGTCTCACAACATTCCCCAAAGCCATAGTCTCACTGGCTCCAGACGGGAGTAGCTGGGACACTTGTGAGGTATTCACATAAAAAAAAATTAAAAATGTCAGTGAGTCAAGGCTGAGAGTTTAAAATATATATTCTTGAGTATCATTGTTTTGTTATTGTTTTCTGCAATGGTATATTTATATGCCATCTAAATAATATCTCCGGGCGGCGCGTTTGTAATGGCCTTAAAGATAAAATAATTGGCTAAATAAAACGTCATTTGATAAGATAGAAGCGGTTCGACGTTACATCACAAGAGAGACAGCCCAGAGGAGGATGCCCGACTAGTTATGTAAAAATACTAGTTCGGACAATAGCATCTGGTATACGGAAAGAATTATTATTACTGGGACCACTTTCGAACAACTGGTCAATTATCTCAAACAAAAAAGTGGTAGCTCCGATGCAAGACACTCGCGTAACGATGATATTATGTACAGAGGGGTCCGTGATTGCGGAAAATGTTGAACATGTCGTAAAGGTGTAAGTGATTGGTTAAAGTGAAAAAAATACAGGCCATTTCGTCGAAGAAAACATGGATTTAAAAATAATTATTGCAAAATGTGTGAAGGAGGTTGTTGATTCTTAAAGAGGCGAACATTTCTTACGACACCTTTCAAATACGACCTACGTGGTTGAATTTTACAATCCTTGGCTACACCAGTTAGTTTTAATTAATTATTTGGGAGGTGGGTATGGGTACCGTCGACCCGCGAACTATTTATTGGATCAATGAACCAACCTCTGCCATAGGTCACCCCAAGTGGTTCGCTATATTAGAATGATCGGCAGCAAGCGAGTTAGATACGGTACCTTGAAAGTGTTCATCTGTTTAGGTTTTGGCGGTGGGTAAACCTACTCACCAGCTGCGTGGCGAGCCGAATCGGGAGAGATAGGATTAGGTGTCGGTTAGATCTTTTGACAACTCCAGCTGCTCTGTCTCAACAGCGTTGGAGGGATGGATTCATACGTCTGTCACTGCTGAACACACTGACCTTTGATACGTATGCATTCCTTTTTCCTTCCCAGAACTTCCTCTTCTTTCTTTCCTTAAAAATACCTTCCATACAGCATCCCCTAAGATGTCATTCGACCCGAGGGAAATTATTTTTGTGAAGCTAATGTAAAAAAAACCTATTTAGAATATAATGTTTGTGGCACATTCCAGAGTGATGGTTACTTTCAGTATCGCCCTGGTAAAATACAAACATTCCTAATTAAAACAGTGCTTGAAATGGCTTTAGACGTGTTTAGTGACCGGATCTGAACAACTAGCTACTTTCTCAACTTCCGCTTCCCTATCTCCTTACCTTCCGCACAACCCTCAGCATCACAACATACCTTTTAAATAATATTTAAACCAAATTTTTTAGGTTTTACGGCCGGCGTGGTCGAGGGTTAAGGCTCTTGGCTCACAATCCGAAGGTTACAGGATCGAATTCTGGCGTGGGCAAATAAGTTTTATTCGATTGATTCTTTTATTTCACAATTAATTCATTTAAAATAATATATTGCTTATTTGCGACACGTTTCAGAGTGGAAGATAGTCTCGGTATCGACCTGGTGAAAGACGATCATTCAAAATTGAAACGTTGCTTGAAATTGCTTTAGCCGTGTTAGATGACCAGATCTGAATAGCCAGGTACTTCCCCACCTTCCTCTTCCCCACCTTTTTCCCCTCTCCACTTCCTTCAGCCTCACAACATATCCCAATTGGGGAGACTGGAGCAGCTGGGACCCTTGTGAGGTATTCATATAAAAAAGCTTGTCAGAAAGGAATGCACTTCAGTGACCTTCATCATTTATGAAAATATAGGACCACCACTCAAAACATATAGACATTATCCATCATCCTAACAAATTGTCAACAAAAGCTTGTCAACCTGCAAATTTTTATTTATTCATACCATTTATTGGATATAAGCGGGCTTTTATGTAAGTGATATAGATACATAAAATATTATGGAACAGTAATTATGCAGTAACAAATTGAAATTATTAAGGACCCTTTTTTTCTTACTTCTTTTTGGGGTGTTATACCATGTGGTGCTACCTCCTTCTTTAGCCAACGTTTCGCTGCAGTGTATCTGCATCCTGTAGATACACATCTACCGGATCTGCCCTGATGGACACTACAACGCTGTCCGAAACGTTGCCTAAAGAAAGAGGTAGCGCAACACGGCATAACACCCCAAAAACAAATAACGAAAATACTTTTGGTCGTGAAAATCTAAAATCGTATCTATAAATGACTCATTCATTCGAGCACCCCTGCTAAAAAAATAATTTATGGATGTGTATTATGAGTATTATTCTTGTATTTTAAAAAGATTATTATGCTTTACCGTAAAAATATAATTTCATAAAATGAAATGTTACCTTGTGCAAATAAGTTTATCTACGAAATAATGTTTTATGAACTAATAAATAATTGTGGAGTGTCGATACTCCCACTATATATCTGCAAGAAGCTACTCAAGGACTTGTTATAAATGGGAAGATTCTGAACAACCTGCGTTATGCAGATGACACAGTACTTCTAACAAGTAACATTGAGGATTTACAACTTTTGCTGAATCAAGTAGTGAAGACTTGTGAGAATTTTGGGCTAGAACTGAATATAAATAAGACAAAATACATGCTCATAAGCAAAATAACGCATTGGATGAACATCTTTATATTGCTGGAACAAAACTAGAGAAGGTACAGAGTATTGTATACTTGGGCTGCAATGTAAATGATAGATGGGATCCTTCAGTTGAAATCAAATGAGCAAGCTCGTGCAACCTTTATCCGCATGAAAAAAATGTTCTGCAGTCATGATCTCAACCACGGATTACGAATGCGAATGGTCAGATGCTACGTGTTTTCGATATTATTTTACGGAATGGAAGCATGGACACTTACTGAAGAACTAATTAGGCGACTTGAGGCATTCGAGATGTGGATTTACAGAAGAATACTTAAAATAAGCTGGATGGACAGGGTTACAAATGAAGATGTTATGGTTCGGATGAATAAAGAAAAGGAAGTAATTAAAACTATAAAAATCCGAAAACTTCAATATCTTGGACATGTGATGAGACATCCAGAGAAGTATGACATAATGCAGGGAAAGATTGCCGGAAGACGGGGCCCTGGAAGAAGGAGAACCTCATGGCTGAAAAACCTGAGACAGTGGTTTGGCCAGTCCACCGTGGAGCTGTTCCGGGCCGCAGTAAGCAAAGTCCGCATAGCCAACATGATAGCCAATGTCCGTTGAACGGACAGAGCACAAGAAGACGAAGAAGAAGAAGATACTCCCACCACCATTGCAATTGGGACGAGAAGTGGGGAGAGACGCGGCACGGCTCGTCACTCCGTGGCAATAGGTACATCAAGCCACATCTCTGTTAATTGTTATTAGTCATTGTTATTGTCAATAATTCAAGTGAGTACCATTCTTCTTATTTTATTTTAACAGAACCCTACATATTAGAATAGATTTAATAATAAGGAACTCCAGTGAAAAATATTCTGGCTAGACCAAAATAGACCAATCTCTGAATATATAAGTTTTATTTAATAATATTAGTTTTTAAAAATATATTAAAAAGTCCATTTTTTATCGGGTCGTAAAAACACGCCGTCAAGGTGACGTCACTGTTCGACGTGTCGTGACGTTCCCGTGAAGTCATTGTATGGGAATGTATGATATGACACAAGCCATCGTATTAATTAATTCGTTTATTTACATACTGTTTATAGAGATTTAGTTGTTGTGTTTATTGAAACATTATTTAGGCCTAAATAATTCAGTTTCAAAAATAAAGATATTTCGTATTAGTTTATCTCTATTATTGAAAGTATTCAAAAACTACTACACAAAAAAATAGTAATGCTATTTCTAGGGAGAATACTTCGAACAACGGAATTTAAAATGGCGGCAGTAGATCAGCTGATTGTCCGATTCTATACTAATTTTTCAGGAGTGATGACGTCACACGATTCACCATACATTCGATGGTTTTCGGGGGGTCTTGAAATATTAAAACTTTGACAATTATTATATACTATTATTATACTTAACTCTAAAAATAAAAATAAAATGCAGTAATTTAATTTAGAAGGTCATTATTCATTAAAAAAAAAAATTAAAAAAATTGGACTAAAGTTCTCTATTATGATGAGAGTTGGAAACAACTATTAAACAAAAACTTTTTTCCTTGGGCCACCCTTTACCTACATACGAGATTCTATTATATCAAGTACAACCATGTTATATTCATCAGAACATCCATAAAAATGTACTCGCAGACTGCAATATTGGCAAAAAAGTGTATTTTATCGATTCATAGCCAACAATTTATGAGCACTGATGCATTGTTATGCGTATTAGTTATATTATTATTGAAAATGGATTTTATATCGACGATCTTCACGTCGTCATAATGGTGTTACAATATAAAAGACGAGATATTGACGCACTGATATCCTATTATATTAATACTCTATGGTTATTTTTAGCTGACAACCGAGCCTTACAATTAATATTTCTTTTGATGACATTAAAGGTGTAATGATATTAATTATAATTAAAAGTAAGTATGATGTTTGTAGGTGATACAAATCTAAAAGACATTGAAGAGATAAGCCGGTATTGTGCGGAGGTACCTGCCAACGGATTGCTAGACAATTAGTACGTTGTTTTACCTGGAAATGCGTGTTTTCATCCAGCGACAAAATATCCCTGACAAAATATCCTATAGACAAAACATTCTCCAACAAACTATCTACTAAAACCTAACCTAACTTTTCAGGTTGTCTGTATTAGTTTTGTCCCATTTTACTATTTTTGAATAAAAATTTATTGTCTTAATAGATTACCTGTATTATTATTGTCCCATTTTTTTAGATTAGGTTAGATTAGGTGAGTATAGGTTAGGTTAGATTTTAGAAGATATTTTGTTGGGGATGTTTTTTCCGTAGAATATTTTGTCAGGGATATTTTGTCGTGGGTTGAAAAGTCGCGGAATCGTTTTACGTCCAGACCACTGTAATGAATTATTATGCAAGTCTCTCCAATTACCAAATTTACTATTAAAACATTTACAGCGTTTAAACAATTATTACGATATGTATTCGTCAATTGGATGTACTTGGATTTTAACACTCCAGTTAAAAACGTGCACAGCATGCGTAAGTCAAAGTTAAGTTTTTTTTTTTATTTTACATTAACTCCACACAGGAGGCCCTGAGGAAAATAATTTCCCTCAAGGTCTATGTCATCTGGGATGCTGTGTGGAGGGTCTTTTTGAGGAGAGGATGGAATGAACATTGGTCTTGAAGAGACCCATGTTGTCGGAAGGAGGAAACACAGAGGCCGGCAAATCATTCCATAGCCGAGCTGTTGAACACAAGAACGAGTTCTCATGTGACAAATGTCAACCGTGTACAAATGTTGGGCACGCGTTTGGCGTGTTTCCCGACTATGCACCGGTGCCGAAGGGATCAATGATGCTAGTTCCTCGGAGCATCTTCCATTGTAATACCGGTAGAACAAGGATAGCATTCCCACCCGACGCCTGTGCTCTAAAGATTGCAATCCGTCTGTTAAGATGGGAGAATCTATCAAACGGACCGCCCGTTTCTGCACAGAGTCGAGGGTATTTTTCAGGTATTTTGGAGCTCCAGACCAGAGATGGCTGCAAAATTCAACCGTGGGGCGCACTTGTGATTTGTACAGGGTTAGCAGTTGTGTACTATTAAAGTATCTGCGGTTGGTAGTAGGTGGAGGTGCTACCAGTGAAATAACAGAAATAATCATAAAAAAATATATGTTAAAAGGTAGTACCTGTGAAGTATAGAGAAAGAGAAAAAAAAGTAATAAAGCATGATGAAGCAAATACATCTTTTTACCATAGCTAATGGCTAATACGACATCTTGGTAAAATTAACAAAATTATGGACCAAAATTAGTCGAAGATATTATTGTTAATTCTAAAATTTGAAAATATGATATTGACAATTATGACGGTTTGACGGAAGGTGGCAATGGATGAATTGGTAAAAGCACACGTCTCGGTTAGACGAGTCCCAGCTGCGACCAATATCTTTTTCTATTTTTCTGTGTCTTGTTTTCTTTCTTTCGTTTAGATTATTAGTGTTATCTTCTTCTTCAATGATAAATTATAGAACGTTTTCAACGCTGCGGAAAAAATTACCACCGGCTCATCTAAATATTACCATAATTCAGAATACCTCAAAAATCTTCAATGTTTCAAATGTCCGGAAAGAATCCATTTCAAGCTTCGTTGAATGGAAAAGTCAATTAACCGAATGGCTCCGGCTTACTTATCAGAACAGTGCTTTCCTGAAATTTTCAATTCTCGACAACTCTTAGATCAGTGACATCATCAACTTTCGGAAGATTGAAGAAACCAAAGCGCTCACACTAAGTTCGGTGAGCGTGCTTTCAGCGAGTGTCAGGATCTAAAGCCTTGCACTTTGTTACGCATTAAAATAATCGCAGGCAATCAGACGTCACCTGTAAATCTTATATTATTATTTCTACGCCACCTACATTTTAAAAACTTTCTATCTTATTGTTATACATTATTTTCACATAAGTTTTCTTTTATGCCTACCATCTTTATAATGTTCATTTCTTCAAGCTTATCTTTTTTATATAAAAACCGTCTCTCAGTATCATACACTAATCACCTAAAAACCCATCTGGATGCTGAACATTAGGTTAAATAAATAGAGAAAATGAATATTTAAACGAACTGGCAATCACTACATTTATATAATTATATATGTACATACCTCGACTGCCATAATACGGGCATGTGCCTAGTATTGTAGTCGAAAAATCTGTAAAAAATGTATACATCTATGATATTTTTATGAATAAAGAATAATTTAAAAAAAAAATTGTCACGCGATTTAAGGACGTGACAGAATTCAGAGAGAAGCTTAAAACTCGTCTAACCAGAAAGTAATATTCATTAATGATACATTTGCAAACCTAATTTACATAGCTAAGTTAGTCAGTATATACTTAGTCATTTACGGAGTATATTATTTGTACTTCATGCACAATACTCATCCAACAAGCCTGAAGATTGCTCAATTGATATAAATAAATAAAAATGTTAAAAGTGGTTAATGGTTACCAAGATCTTGGTAAGAACAAACACCTTTTAGTAATAACTGTAACTTTTAGTATTAAAATAACTTTTAGTATTTAGAAAATTTAAAAAACTTCTAATCCACTCAATTTAATATTAGTACCAATATACTAAACATCGATCGATAAAATAATATTTATGTGGTATTTTTTTCAAATGGTTTTTGCAGTAGCCACAAGTTTATTCTAGAGACTAGAACAGAAGTTGCATGAATCATGGTAGATTTATGTTACCAAGAACCTACGTTACGTTAAAGGGTTCGCTGGCCATAAGTGTGCTTAAGACTCGTGTATTTTGTACAAGTTCCATCATTTTCTTATATCATCTGTCAGGGATAAGTTGCATAATAATTTGTTGACACGAAACAGCTCAAACAGGTAAAACATTTATGGAATTGTATCGATAACTGAGTATCGTTCCGCCTTTTCAAAAAAAGTAGTAGGCATTACTTTAAATCATCCGTATATGGTAAATTACGTCAAATAATATAAAAAGGTCGAATTACTGGACTTTACAACAAATTCGAGTATAAAACTATTTTTTTTAATTATATTGTTTTTTTAGTCATTAGAAATAAAAACCCCTAGTATGATACGTCCCTAAGTATTCTCCACCAGGTAAATAAGTAAATATACTTCAGTATTTACAGGGATCCGAAAAAATTGGGGATTTAACAAATACTTTTTTAAAATTTATTTCCGTAACAAAGTAATCATAAATGGCAATTGACTTAAAAAGTCATTAAAAAACAAACTCTCATCATTAAAGTAAAGAAAACGAACTTTTTCTAGGTATATACGATTGTAAGATTTTTGGGTAGGGGTAAATTAAATTACATAAATAAGTTATTTCAATGTGGTATTACCAGAGTTCGCCTAGTGCATTTTTGAATAATGCAGAAGAATGGAAACACAGAGATCGGATTTTAAAGATAACAATCTCATAATTTGTTTATAATTATCCACTCTGAACTAGAATGTTGTGAATAGGGATGCAAGGTTTGTAAAAATATCGATAGATATTTATATATATAATATATATATATATATCGGTCTAGCAGGTCGATATATCGATATTTCTTCTTTTTTTAAAAGCTTATAGAAATCCAATGTAGTTTTAGTTATACGAAACGTTAATCGATTATGTATGTATCTAACTTTTTATTCTTAACTATGTGAATAATCACAAATTTTTGATAGGTACATGTCTTTTTTATCATAAATTTATTTAAAAAAAATTATTCCATTATTTTGTACCAGCTATCAAACTTAAAAATAGTAACTTCAGTCTGCTTCCTTGTTGCCGGTTTCTGCTTTGAGTTATAGTGGCTCATGCCTTTGAAAAAAGACGTTCAGAAGCAACACTTGTTGCCCCACAATTGGTGGATGAATAATTGTCACTTTAAAAAGTTTGGAATATACACCTTGCATCTCTTGCCACCTTTCAAGAATATTTACTTGTAGAGTATTTACAAGAGCAGAAAGATATAATAATATCATTTTACCCGATTTGGTGGGTATTTTAATTTTTAGCGGGTTTTTCGATATTTTAATACGATATATTGAGTTTTTCGATATTGATATATCGATATCATCGTATCGTCGATATCGATAAATATCGATATTTTTAGGGGTCGATATATCGATATTCATCGATTTTCCGCTATATCGTTGCATCCCTAGTTGTGAACTCCTGCACCTAATCAACTTATGTTTGTAAAATCAATATCCAATCTTCAAACCACTCCAAAATGAACAGGTAAACGAACATACAAAAATGCGACATCTAGCGACTCCGAAAAAGAAAACATAAATACTAAGAATATGACCAAATGTATTGGAAAAGGTGCACTAGAATTCGACGACAAAAATATGGAAAAAATCATCCTTCACATTGATAAATTGTGCTTCATAGTATCCCCAATCTTGTCTACTTTAGTTTTCTGAAGGTTTAGCTTCTACCGCGTGTGAATTGCACACTCTGATTTTAATTGTAAAATGTTTTTTACGTTTTATTTTTAAAGTCATTCACTGAAAATAATCATTATCCTTGAAAAAAGTCGATATTTTATATAGAAATAGTTTAAATACTTCAATTTTAAAATTATGGAGTAGGCAACTCAGCCTCCCCGATACAAGGAATAGCAGCCACACATCACAGCCTCCATCTTCACGTCCCGTTGGATAAGCCAGGAATGCTGTTCTTCATCAAGCCCCCTTTTGGACTATTCCCACCTTCTAGGAACCGAGTGACACTGGACAATAGGCTGCCTTCTGGATCGGCAATCATTGTGATCTCTATAAGGGGACCGGGCTTTCCGGATCTACTCTATCTAAGGCGATAGACATTAATCTAAAGCGCACGCCGTCAGTCGCGAGACCAGTTGAACTATTTGGATAGGCCATCTTTTTTCTAACGTTTCTCCATGTAAAGAAATTCTTGGCAATTTATGGAAGAGGCTTTGTGCGCCGAGCCTAAGTTGTGCTTTTTTTGTAAGTTATTGTTTGTTTCTCTGCCTTATCCGTGCACTGAGTCCCATTTTTCAGATATCCTTTAAAAATCTTATTGATCTTTTGCCGTCTTTATAAGAAATCGAATGTTATCATCTTTGAGTCAGTAGGGTTTGTTTTTTGAAATTACTTTGATATAATCTACGTTTATACCCTACGAGCTTTATTACCCAGCTTTGTCCAACTTCAACAATCTTTTTTTAAAGTTTTTTTTCTGATTAGACAATAATAGTATCTTCTAATCGATAAATGGAAGTATCATTTTCATAGCGCCGCTTTTTTGTGTAAAATCTTGATCAATCAAACTTGAGAGAATACGCACGGCAATTCCGACTATGATTCAGCTGTTATGATTCAGCATATCTAGTACGTGTACTTTTGCGTTGCAACAGGGAACTCATATCGATATTATCTAAGTAACTTTTATTTTTTTTTCACGTATTTTGGTATATAAATAAATAGTACATCTTTATTACACAGTTAGTTATTTCATTTTTAAATCACGGACACCTTTTTTCGATGACCCTGTCCACTATACATACGTAATATAATACCTGTAGATTACTTTTATAATAGTCTATTACTATTGTACCGTTTTAATTATATCAAAAGATTTGTCAGTTGAATAGTGCACGGCGCCTAAAATTTAATACTTTAACCATCCAGCCCTTTAATTTAAAAAATGGTAACACGTTTGTCCATTTATTTACGTCGGCGCCGATCAAAGCGACAATAATTAATATGGAAAGTCCCCTGTCTTCGGTCCAGCGCAGCGGCCCGGTCGCATCTTCTGGATAAGAGAAAGATATAAAACTGACAATAAACTTGACATTTTATTTTACATATTATTACTTCTTACATCTTCTGGTGTCCTGGTAGGTTCTTGGAGTTATCTGCTATCTCGTATCGGACCCGATCGCTATTGGTAGCTCACTTGCATTTCGAAAGGCTCGATTCTTTTGTTTCCACGCATTCTTCTGATTTGTTTGGTTTCGTTTTATTTTATCCAAAGAGTGGAACGAAAATAAATTGGATTAAAAAATAATTATGCCCAAGAATTTGAATGTGACCATTTGAGGGTTATAGGTACTGGAGATCTTTATGACTAAAGATTACATATCACTTTACAACTATTTATCTTAAAGTTACAAGTTATAATTAACAATTTTGTAACTTGTAATTTATACTGACCTTCCATTAAAAGTATTTGCTTGTAGATGGAAGAAGAGTTTACATTTCACATATACATATGTACATGTCCAGTTATTACAGTTACATGACTCTTGAACTAAAAGACACAAATGTGTCTTTTAGTTAAAGGTATATAAGTATAATTGGTGTACATGTATTAGAAATCAAATATAATATACATGGTTGATTTCTATTATTAGCCACGATGTTTGATATTATACTTATACCACATTAACTAAGACTGATATTATAATTTTCTTTGTTTTGTTGCAAATTTAATTTAATGTTTATTTGTCTTCTAATCCAAACTAAAATCACCATTTCGGAACAACTTTTCCACAGCGAGCTCTACATACGAGGCCCTGAGGAAAATAATTCTCCTCAGGTCATATGTCATCCTTGGGGATACTGTGTTGAGGGTCTTTTTGGGAAAGGAAGGAGAGGAAGTTCTGTGTGGGTAGGAATCTGGGGGTCAGTGTGTCGAGGAATCCATCTCTCCCAATCGGTGTAATTCAATGTTCCGAGAGAGTACGTCTGAAGAAGTTGGTTAAATCCCTCAACCATTCTCTCCAGATCCGGCCAGCCATGTAACTGGTGGACAGACGCATCTACCGCCAAGACCTGGACAACATACCCATCTCACCCCATGAACCCGGGCTAAGTAACTAAACGTAGCGAACCACTTTGGGTGACCTGTGGCCGAGGTGTTGGTTATCCAATAAACGATTCCCGGGGCGGCGGTAACCATACCCGCCTCCCAAATTGTGTGTGGAAGGTCTTTTGAAGTAAGGGAAGACGAGGAAGTTCTAAGAAGGAAAAAGGTACGAGGGGTGGTTAGGAATCTGGAGTTTCGTTCATCCACCGCCAAGACCTAGGCAAACCCCACCCCATGAACCCGGCACCTCTGCCAAGTCTCCAAACGTTGCGAACTACGCGGGGTGATCTATGGCAGAGGTGTTGGTTATCCAGTATTGCATTAAACAATTTTGCAACCTAACGAAGATTAAAATGCTTGCATTGTGTTTTCTTCTAGATATAACTATATAATTTTCCTCTTGTAAAATTTTAACATTAGGTACATGGTACATCCATCTTGCACTTGCAAGTTTTTTTTAATGGTTTTGTGGAAATTTAGTTTTTTTACATTACCTCCACACTGGAGGCCCTAAGGAAAAAAATTCCCCTCAGGGTCAACGTCATCTTTGGGGATGCTGAGTGGAAGGTCTTTTTAGGAAAGGAAGTGGGGGGTGGTTCTGGGAAGGAAACTGGTGTATGGGGTGGGTAGGTATCTCGGAGTCAGTATGTCAAGGATTGGCGGACGTACCAATCTATCCCTCCCGCTGCATTACTAGGCGATTCCAGAGGTCAAAAGTTCTCCCTCAACCAGTCTCTCCCATTCCGGCCTGCCACGCAGTTAATAAATTTGTTTTGAATATGTTCTATGTTAGGTTCCATGCTATCGATTTACAGCGATTTACAGTTTATACTGCGGATTCCAAATTTATTTAATTAACGCTTTGAAGGCTTTTAAATTTATACATTATTATCTATAAGTTGTTCAAGAGTATAATAATAAATGTATATATTATATGTATAACAAGGCAAGATTAAGATGGATCTCCAACGTCCTTAAGGACATATCTACCTTGGAGCTTCTGAACTAGAGAGAGCTGGTACAAAACCGAAATGAGTGGAGGAAGATTCGTGAGGAGGCCAAGACCCACCAGGGATTTTAGAGTCAAGAGTGATGTTGCGGCGGGGAGCAAGTGTTCCCTCTCAAGAAATCGAGGGATCAAATGCTGCGTTTTGTGGACTGTAAAATTGATGATTGCGGTTCTTATCTATGTTATTATATTTCTGGAGTTGACTTACCAATATCTCCAAACTGCTGTATACAGTGCTGTATCGAGTGATTTAATAAAACGTGTGGTGCCAGACAGTGTTGTTACCAAAATAAACATCACATGCCAAGTAATAAATAAACCAGAGTTGTGAACCTACAATTAATATTACTAATTTTGACGACTTGTCGCACGCCGTTCGTGGTGTAGTGGTAAGAACGCCTGGCAACCAGCCTGTGCTCGCACCGATATCTGAAGGAACCCGGAACGATCCCCACGGCCGCCAAAGATTTTTATTTTTTTTTCATCAGTTATCAATTCATAAGAAGTGATCGAGATAGCTAAATACCTAAATTCAGACGAAGAAACAAAAATAAATCAATATACAATGAATAATTGTGAAGCCTGCCTGAACATTATCAGCAAAAATGATTACGCACTTACGTGCGCCATCTGCAAAATTGCCTTCCACAATAACTGCCTAAATATCTCTGATTCCAATTTTAAAAAAATGGCCACTAAAAATAAACAAATATGGAAATGCCCTAAATGTAAAAGCCGGCCGAGTTCACCTGCACCGCCCGCCTCAACATTCGGTTCAGATGCCGATATGTTATATGAACGCCTCACGAAACACTTTGATACCAAGATAAGTGAAATGAAAAAAATATTTGAGGAAGAAATAAGCGACCTTAAGAAAAGCAGTGAATTTATTTGCAACCAGTACGATGACCTGCTCACTCGCTTCAAAGAAATGCAGGAGGCCCTAAAAGAAACCAAATTCTTGAGAGAGGAGAATGAAAAAAAAACCACAAGAATCTCTTCCCTAGAAAGCCGTCTTGCCGTTTTAGAACAAGAAAAGCTCTCCGATAGTATGGAAATGGCAGGTGTGGAGTTGCGGCCGGGAGAACAAGCCACGGAAGCCGTACTTCGAGTAGCCAGCACACTGGGACTGCCCCTGCAACTACAAGATATTCGCATGGTGACCAAGACTCAAGATCGAAGACGGAATACCCCGGACAAACTCCACATCACCTTTTATAATCAAAAAATAAGGGAATCTTTGCTATCTTTAAAAAATGCGGCCAAATCCTTAGACGCTAAATCTCCCATTTTTCTTAGTGAAGTGTTATCACCGTATTTTAAGGAACTTCTATGGAAAACTAAGCAAACGGCTAAGGAAACCCTCTTCCAATTCGTGTGGTTTAAATCTGGTAAATTGCTTGTCCGCAAAGCACCTGGGGAAAAAATCATTCAAATCAATCACGAAAATGATCTGAAAAAAATGGGGATATAAACGTAGATGACTAATACTCCTAAAATAAATTTCATGTATTGCATACAATTTAATATGGCTGAATTACTCAACACAATTAACTTAACTAGCACTCACTTACATTATTCAACCAATGAAACTAAAATATGCGATACTATCTTTAGCACCCCAGGCACACTAACTCTATTCAACCAAAATATAAGATCCCTCAACAAAAACTACGATGAACTAGACTTACTCTTATCCACCTTTAAAATAGACTTCAAAATTATTATCCTAACGGAATGCTGGCTCTCAACAGCTTTTACTGCAAAACACAAAAAAAACTATTACACACATTTCACAACAAAAAATCAAAATCAAAATGATGGAGTTGTTGTTTACATAATAGATAGCCTCAACGCCTCCGTCTCAGAAATCGCCTTGGAAAATGCAAACTGTTTACAAATAATTGTCGACCCTGATACGTGCATACTCGCTATTTACAGATCACCATCCAGACACAACATTGCACCCTTTATAATAGCTCTCGATACTCACTTAAAAAAAAACTCCCACTTCAAAAACATCATTGTAGCTGGAGATCTTAACATAAATATACTACCACAAGGCCATCCTCAAAATATCGATTACCAATTGATGCTCCTGGAACACGGCATAATAAGCGCCATCAACACTCCAACCAGAGTTACCAGAGATTCGGAATCATGTATAGACCACATAATGGTCAAATCCAAAAGCAAATTATGTAGCGTTCTCTTCGAATCCACAATCACTGACCACTACACAACAATGATTGGCCTGACCACACAGACTCTGAATTCAACCAGTCAAAATAATATCACAAAATTAGAAACTGATTACGTTAAGCTAAAAAGTTGCCTAGAAAAACAAACGTGGGAACATCTAAAAAAAATAAATACGACAGAAGAAGCCTGGAATTACTTTCTAGCATACCTACAAACGCTCATCACTCAAAACACCACAACAACATTCAACATTATCACGCACCGAAAAAAAAGACTTAAAAAATGGATCACCCAAAGCATACTAAATAGCATAAAAAAACGGGACAAACTGCACAAACAAGTTAAACGCAACCCAGATGATACTTTTCTTTACACATTTTATAAAAGGTACAGAAATATTTGTTCTCAAATTATACGTAAGGCCAAAGAATTATATTACAGGAACAAACTGATAACTTCAAACTTTGACCCGAAAAGCGTTTGGTCAATTCTGAGAGAAAGTACACATACACTAAAAAACAAAGATGATGAAATCAAAAAGTTACTTATTAATGAAGAAGAAATCGACTTCCACAAAAATCCAACACTTATTCTTAATTACATAAACAGACATTACATAAATATCGGAGCTAGCCTAGCCGAAAATATAAATAAAATTTCAACTAGAAACGGTAATCAAGTACCACGAAACAATATGACTCAGTGTTCTAATACAAACAATGACAGACATTTCAAACTACATAAGGTAACTCTGGAAGACACCAAACAAATAATACTATCCCTTAAGGAAAACACAACAACGGGACCTGACGGAATAGACTCGAAAACAATAATAACACTAAGCCACCAACTGCTCATACCACTAACATACGTAATAAATCTTAGTCTGAAAGAAGGAGTATTCCCAAGCATTCTAAAAAAAGGTCTGGTTATTCCCATTTATAAATCGGGATCAAAAAATAATGTTAATAACTACAGACCCATTACTTTATTAAACACTATGTCAAAAATTCTTGAAAAAGCAATAAAAGTCCAGCTGCAACATTATTTGGAAAACATGCAAATACTTTCAATAAACCAACATGGCTTTAGAAAAAATAGGAACACAGAAAACGCAATTGCCACTGTAACCGAATTTATTACGCATAACCTAGATGCTAAAAAAAAAGTCATATCAATTTATCTAGACTTATGTAAAGCTTTTGACACAATTTCTCACGAAAAACTCTTCAAAAAACTAATAAACGTCGGTGTAAGTGGCACAGAACTAGACTTACTAAAAAGCTTCATGTCGGGTAGAATGCAACAGGTCATAATTAACAATATGTTAAGCGAGCCACTTCTATGTAGGTATGGAGTACCACAGGGAAGCGTTCTTGGTCCCCTAATGTTCCTTATTTACATTAACGACCTGTGTGACATTGATATCGACGGTCAAATCGTAACATTTGCTGACGATACAGTACTTCTCTGCCAGGCAGAAACATGGAATGAGGTATATTCAAAGGCCGAAAAAAGTTTATTGGTAGTTAAAAATTGGCTAAACGATAACATTCTTACCCTAAACACTACAAAAACCAATTATATTACACACAGCATCACACAAAGAGGCCAACCTTCACCGTATACTGACCTTATATTACACAACTGCGGACAAACTTCTCCCACCTGTCAATGCGAGCGTATTGAAAGGGTTAAGCACACAAAATACCTAGGAGTTATAATAGATGCCAACTTACGCTGGACGGACCACATAGCTTATATCACAAGCAAACTCAAACGAGTCATGCATCTCTTAAATTCAATTAAAAACATATTTCCAAGGACAATCCTCAGGACCATATTCTTTGCACTTTGTCAATCCATTATCTCATACGGCATACTGGCTTGGGGAAGTGCAACGAATGTAGCTTTAGACCCTTTAGTAAAAATTCAAAAGGCAATAATTAAACTCATCCTCCAAGTACCGTTCCTTACAAACACGAAGGTAATTTACGAAACACTGGACGTCATGACAATAAGACAACTCTATGCCAAATCTGTACTAATATACTTCTTCCAACATGAACTCCACATTCCAATGCAACCACAATTAGCGATTAAAACCAGGGCCTCTATAAAAAAAACCATAAATATCCCAATAACTCATACCTCACACGGACAGAGAAACTTTAAGTACTATGCAACCAAACTTTATAACTGCATGCCCAATACACTGAAGCAACTATTAACTTCAAATACATCAACAATCCATCACAAAAAACTAATCAAAGACTGGATCAAACAACAAGGTATTCTCTTTATTCAAAATATTATAACACCTAACCAAACATGACCCAACCCAAACTTAAAAAAAAATTAAAAAATAAAATTGTTTCGGGACACAAAAAAGTACCACAAAAAGTACCACAATATTATTTAATACTAGTGGCGGGAGGTCTGTAGAAAAATTATACTTAATTGTATATCAAGTATTTTTTTTATCTTATACATATTCTAGATATCCTGAAATAACCTGTATATAGATCCTTACTAATATTTAATTTTATGTATAGGATACTGCCGTCATGGATCGACCCACGGTGCCCCTCTTGACAAAATCAAGGAGGATACTGTGCTTCGACTCTTGCCGACAGAAGAGCACTTATCCTAAAAATGGGAACACCTCAGCACAGGTTCGCCTAGTGAGGTGTTCACAAAACACTACTTTTAACCAATTTACATACAGTTACAGATCAATAACATTTTTCTTATTTTTTATTATACTGAAACTTATTATTTATGTACTTAAACCAATGTAATAATCTGTTAAGTGTATGTTTGCGAATAGAAATAAATAAATAAATAAATAAATACCTTCCATACACTGAGTTTATGTCACCGGGAAGGTAATTGTTAGTTTGGAAAAATGAGGAAAGGAAATTGGTGATATTTGCTACGTGGAGTTAATGGCGTACGCTGATGGTAAGCAAGCGATATTTTAGCGTATTAAACTGCGGTTTATGAGTTCTGCGGCGTGATTATTAATTTACAAAGCGATGCGATTGTTAGGACTTGTGTCCCGTGCAGTGATTTTATTTGAACTGAAACAGAGGGCACCCAATAGGTAGTTCCAAAAGGTAACATGTAACAATAAAGGCGTGAACAAGTGATAAGGATGATGATACTATAACATAGTAATTTAAATATGAGAGATATAATTATGTACAATACAAGTAAGTATGTAGTTTCATTATATATCTCTCAAACTACTTGGCTTCATCGCTAAAATTGATTGACTGACTGCAAAAACATAATACGCTTAGAACTCTTTACTGCTTCTTGGTTCTCCTTCATCTTGAATATGCTTGTGTTGTTTGGTCTCCTATTAATGCTGAACATAAATTTCATATTGAATCCGTTCAACATCGGTCGGTAGAGATTGCTAGGAGGCTAGGATTAGAAAGAGGCAATTACTCATACGATGAAAATGAACTAACTCTAAACCTTTCTTCTTTAGACGACCGTCGGAAAAAAATTGAACTTATTTGTATCTTCAAAAATTATCAATTGTATTATTGATTCACCTACATTGCTACTACTCAATAAACCTTCCCGTAGTCTCAGAAATATTGACCTGCTATCCCTCAATTAACACTCGACTAATTATGTATATTATTCACCTCTGTCCAGAATGTGTAGACTGATCAACTCAAGTCAAGCAGTGGCGGCCGCTGCCCTGAAAACGTGGTGGTTCACTGATAATCCGTAACTATGAGATAACGATTACTAAGCAACATTAGGTAAAAATGATCCCACTAATCTTATTTGCAGAGAAGATCTATTTTAAGCTGTTTTCGAAGTGCGAAAACTTGTACATATCGCTTTTTAATTAAAATTTTTATTTTTCGGTACTAAGAAAATAAAAAACACAATACTATTTTTTCGTAAGTAAATCGTAAATTTCAACCCAAAAAACTCTTTTTTTTACAATGTTTACAATGTAGTGTAAGAAGAATATACGACGCAAATGTGAATGGTAGAAGAAGTCGGGGACGCCCGAGGAAGACATGGCACGAGCAAGTGAATCAGATACTTGAGTCGGGCCATGTCGAAAGTCGGAATAATAGAAGAGAATATATGAGACGATGTATGAATGTGAGTGAGGCAAAGAGTGTGTGCCAAGACCGAGTTATTTGGCGGTCCGTCCTCTCTGCCTACCCCTGTGGGGAAACGGCGTGATGGTTGGTTAGTTAGTTTTATATTTCATTTTAAACAGGATACAAACAGTATTTATAAACAATGTATAAACAACAGGAGGGCAAAATTGTCAAAGTTACCTATAAAAAAATTGTATTTTTTTTTTTTTTTTTTTTATTGAAAGAACAGATATACATATTAAAATCAACAAACAAGTCCTGCTAAGCCAATTCAATTGGCTTGTCAACAGGTGCTTATATTTTAGTTACATATAGATTATTTACATTTAAAATTTACATCTTATATCTACAGATTCAACATACATATCAATATACATATCAATTATCAATACAAATATTTTTTTTCCGATAGCCAATTTTTCACCATATATTCAACCTTATTCATAGAATTACATTGCTTTATAGTGTCAGGTAATAAATTAAATATCTTCGGTATGATGTATTCAAACGTTCTCTGTCCGTACTTATTGTTAAATTTCGGAACTATTAACCCGTCGTTGCGCGTGAATCTAGTGCTGTATTTATGTTCTAATTTCTCTTTATGCTGCGGGGTAAATATATGCTGAATTATAATTTTGTGCCATAGTATTGCTTTCACTGGTAAAATTTTGGCATTCTGAAACAGCAACGGTGTATCATGTCTCTGTTTGTAAATATTAGGGACGACTAATAATTTTAAAATTGCGTATTGTACAACTTGTACTTATTTCAGATTGGTTATAGAAGTATTTCCCCATATTGTTAATCCATATCTTATAATAGATTCTGCCAGTGACATATAAATTATTTTAAGTGTTTCAATTGAAAGAAAAAAATTTAATGTGTACATTCTGCCAGCAATTGATCTGAGTCTTTTACAGGTTTTTTTAATATGTTTGTCCCATTTAAAAAAACAATCTACTGTAACACCAAGATACACGTATTCCGTAACTAATTCTAAGCTATCACATTTACAATTAGTTGGAATATTTTTATGGATGCAATTAAAATCGTGAGAAATAATATTAGGATTAAATAGAAATTTGGCATTAGGTGATCTTATATGCATTACTTTGGTTTTTTTAGCATTTATTAATAATCCTGCATCATGTGACCATTTACAAAGTTGATTAAAGTCAATTTGCATGAGTTCAATTGCAATTTTTAGATCTTTATGTGATATGACCAATGCCGTATCATCTGCGAATACAAAATGTTTAACAAAAGAGAAAAGTTTTTTCATTATAGTTACATAAATTATATATAGTGTAGTATTCCTTAATGATCTGCGTTTTATAATTTAAAACACCAATCAATAAAAAAAGCAAATATATGTAAAATTTAGGTATTTGCTGTACCTTTTGATTAAAAAAAGAATTATTCAGTTTGGTTAAGTATTTTGGCCTTAAATCAGAATTTAAGTTTGTATGATAAAGGCCGCTGGGTGGCACACCAAAATATCTTAATTTTTCATACATATGGCCGGTGTTGCGCGCTGGCGATGTTTGGGATATTCGATACAAAAACATAATTCGTTCCACTTGCAATGGGCCTGCACACCGGACAGGGTAAATTCGCCCGGAACTTTGAGAATTTGCTCTCCCTGATTCATATTATATTATGCATTATATTGGTAGGTGATATTTTTAATGAAATTCATAGATTTTATATTTTTCGGTAAGATATTATAAAGTAATTTTAGACGATATAATTTACCAGTGCTGCACACACACACACTGTTCAACCAGCCGCCCTTGGTCAAGACCTTGACTGTTTTGGTACAAAACTACATGATTTTAGTCGGCCGCTAAAAAAATATTGTCGATATTTTACAACTACGTAATTCGTGTTATTTTATTGTAAATTAGACGTAAGTTCGTTAATAAATAAATAAATAAATTATTATGTTAAGTTGTACAAAGGAGTTCAATAGTATAATAGAAGTAAAAAAGAAGTACTTAAGCAGTTATAGAGCAGTGTGTAGTAACTCTGTTGATATTATTATAAAAATAAACATGAATATTCTGTTGTGAAGCAAGTTTGTAATTAGCAAACCTTTATTATGCCCGATTGGATGTTTTACAGTACTTAGCTAAATTAAACGATAAAAGGTGCATATGAAAAGGGTATAAAATATATAAGTAGGCACAGTACAAGTTTGTAGTTACATAATCACGGAAAGTTGTACAAATAATTTTATAATGTAATAACGAGAGTACAAAAAAGTTATTAAGTAATTTAAACATTTTTTCAAATATAGAGGCGGGTATGGGTACCACCGCCCCGGGAACCATTTATTGGATCACCAACACCTCTGCCATAGGTCACCCCAAGTGGTTCGCTGTGTTTGGCTTAGCAGGGATTCCCGGATTCATTGGGTCAGGATTGTCCGGATCTTGAAGGCGGATGCGTATGCCAACCTGCGTGGCTGGCCCGATCCGGAGAGACTGGTTGAGGGAGATCTTTTGATCTTTCCAGCCGGACCCTCTCGACCCATCGCCTTGCACCGCAGTTGAAGGGATGGATTAATATGTCCGTCACTTCTGGATACACTGATCCCCAGATTCCTGCCAAACCCTTATACCTTTTTCCTTCCCAGAACTTCCTATTCTTCCCTTACTTATAAAGACCCTCCACACAGCATCCCAATGACATAGGCCCTGAAGGAAATTATCTTCTTTAGGCCTTCTGTGCGGAGCTAGCCAAAAAAAAAGTTGATGTTATATACCTACTCACAACATTTTATCAAATTAGGTTCTGGTTCATGCACAAAAAAGACGAAACTTTACTTTATTTTACACTAGCAGACCCAGCCACACGTTGCTGTGGCTAACGAAACACAACGCCATTACCCAACTTTTATAAAATCCACACCACCCGCTTGCCAGCTGCCCGCTGCCCGCTGCCTGAATTGAATATTTGAATTTCTCGGCTTTTCTCTACTATAATAAGCATGTATTATACATATAAACTAATTAACTCGCCACTAATTATACAATGCTTGCAATGCAACACTGGATATTGAAAAGGGAAAATAAAATACCTACTTACTCTAGGACATCTATTTTACAATTTCTTCCGTAGAACGAATTTCAAAGGTGACTACATATAGTACGACCCGCCAGCCGTTTTAAATCGCACAAAAATATGTTGTCTTTGAATTTCTCGGCTTTTCTCTAATATAATTTACGACTTCATTTTATACTATGTAATGAAGATTATTTATCAGCCTCTACTAGCTAAATTTGCAATGCAATGAGAGCCATCATGTTTTAATTATTATTATTCTCCTCGTTTATGAGAAACGAATCCGTATGCTAAGTCCCTGTGCGCTGTACGGGAGGCATAAGGCAGGTGTATCGAAAACTTATCTAAATGTCCTGGAAATTATTACGCACATTTCAAAATAAACACTTTCCTAACCAATCTTACATAGGATTCCTTTTAACCCCTTCATTTCAGTGATCCCGATACTTGTAACTGCAGATTTTACCATGCTGGAGTTCGCAAAAATATAACTGAGATTCAAGGACGACCAAAATTCGGCGATCAGAAAAAAGCAAAAAATCTGTTAGCATGTGAGTGTCAGCGGAATGCATAGCATTTTCCGTCGATTATTTTGAGAAAAACGTAAAATTGTCGGATAGCTACGCGAGTTCAGTCATGATATATAGTCATTTGATGAAAACATTTTGTTTTCTACGAATAAAACGACAAATATTTTTTTTTATTTTAAAAGGAAAAACACACATTCCAGGTTCACGAATAAGGATACTGTCAGGAGACAATACTTGAAAATCTACTTCTGCCATCATTTTAAACGGAAGATGTCACTTGTACAATTAGCTAGTAGAGGAAATTGAACTATTGTTCAATATGTTATAATTTATCAATTAGAAAAAACAGTTTCGAAAAACATGTGTTTAGAGCAAGCTGCACTATCATACAATAAGTATATAGCCATAATACTGGTAATAACGTTATCATTCAGCTAATAAGTTTTCATTTCCATCACGACCAATGAAGCTTTAGTACCAAAAATACTGGACGAGATATTTGTCAAATAATTGTTTATAAACTTTAAAGCAGTTTTTGTTGGCCTGATATATTATTGAAGAGAAACTTTTATAGCCCCGTTGTGATTAGGAATTCGTATGAAATGGAAATGACGCATAGAGCATCTGCGAAGCATAAAACTCCTATCAAGGCTGCTTTTGGTTAGGTATAAAACGGAAACGGCGCCAGGTCTGCGCTCATTGGGTGCTTTGATTATGACCTCACTTTTCAAGGCTCCTTGGTTCTTCTCTGAGTCTGCGCTCATTGGCGGCTTTGATTATGACCTCACTTTTCAAGGCTCCTTGGTTCTTCTCTGAGTCTGCGCTCATTGGCGGCTTTGATTATGACCTCACTTTTCAAGGCTCCTTGGTTCTTCTCTGAGTCTGCGCTCATTGGCGGCTTTGATTATGACCTCACTTTTCAAGGCTCCTTGGTTCTTCTCTGAGTCTGCGCTCATTGGCGGCTTTGATTATGACCTCACTTTTCAAGGCTCCTTGGTTCTTCTCTGAGTCTGCGCTCATTGGCGGCTTTGATTATGACCTCACTTTTCAAGGCTCCTTGGTTCTTCTCTGAGTCTGCGCTCATTGGCGGCTTTGATTATGACCTCACTTTTCAAGGCTCCTTGGTTCTTCTCTGAGTCTGCGCTCATTGGCGGCTTTGATTATGACCTCACTTTTCAAGGCTTCTTGGTTGAGATTTTTTGGTAAAGTTTCGCTTCTACCGCGTGTTAATTGCACAAAAAATTTTTTTTGGGCTTATAAAAAGCCTGATTTTTGTCATCTTAATGATCTTTTGATTCTTTTTAAGGAAAGGAAATAGGTATGAGGGGTGGGTAGTAATCTGTGTCAGTGTGTCCAGGAGTGACGGACATATGAATCTATTCCTTCAACTGCGCCGCAAGGCGATGGGTCGAGGGATTCTGGCTGGAGAGGTCAAAAGACCTCCTCATCCAGTCTCTCTCGATTCGGCCCGCCACCCAGCAGGTGGGCAGACACATTGGCCGCCAAGACCTTGACAAACCTCACTCCCATGAACCCGGGAGGTTATGAGAATAAATAATAATAAAAAAATACTCGATTATTTCAAAAGCAAATATTTGTTCTACTCGCAGTATTTATTTCTTCTTCTTTGTGTGCCATATCAGGTCACCCCGACGTTGGCGATCACTCTTGAAAATGTCTCTCTGTCTTGCGCTGCCCTGAATAGCTCCTCCACACTTCTAATGCCAGTCTCCTACCAGGCCTTCGGCGACCCTCTATCTTGCCTTTCAATATTAAATGGAACGTGTGATACTTTTCCCCCACGAAGTATATTTCCAGAATGAAAGATACTCTCAGTATCGCCCTGGTGTAAGACCACCATTCAGAATTGAAACGTTGCTTGAAATGGCTTTAGCCGTGTTTGGTGACCAGATCTGAATAGCCAGGTACTCCCCCACCTTCCTCTTCCCTACCTCCTTCCCCTTCCCACAACCTTCAGCCTCACAACATACCCCAATTGGGGATGTCATAGTCCCACTGGCTCCAGACGGGAGCAGATGAGACTCTTGTGCGGTATTCATGTAAAAAAAAAATATATGACCCAGATATGAAAATTTCCTGATTTTTATTAATGTAAGCAGTTCTCTATCTGCTCTAGCCCGCCTGAGAATTTCTCTGTTGGTGATCATGTCGGTCCATGGGACCTTGAGCATTCTCCGAATTGAGTATTTATTTAAAGCATCTCAAGTATTTATGAACGATCTAATTCTCCATGCTTTTGCTTAGTATTGCCTATCCTTAAAGTTTATGGCACTGAGAAAATACATTCTCAATAAAGCGGTATCCATTCTAAGTTTCTCTAGTCCATTCCTTCAACCCCTCAAAGCTTTCAGCTCGATTATAAAAATGTAATGACGTTCGACCGCCGTAAAATGGTTTGATTTAACTTTATAGGGCCTCGGGGTACAAAGGGACCCGGCCTTTCTTTCGCCCGTGTTATTGTTGGTGTCAAATAAACTGGCCAATAACTATAAACACGCAGAAATAATTATTCCTTGGCCCGGCGTTATCTCGTGCGGATATTTAGTGCTAAAATGACTCGGCCAATTAATGACGTTATTACGCGCGTGTCACGTTATATGGACAAAATGCAGGGCTGGTTGGACGGGCAGGCCCATATTCATTATTTATAATGCGGCGCCTAAGGAAATTGACAACATTCTGCTTCATACTCTTTGATACTAGATCTGGGCTTGATCGAAGTGAAGTGAATTCTGGAATCAGGTAATATTATTCTCTAGCCATATGAAATTACAGTTTTATGGTAATAGTAATATTGAAATATGGGTTTTCATCTTTACTTCCTGGTGTAATAATGGTAAATCTGTTTGACGGTGGCATTAGGCTTGTTGAAAAAGTATCGATATATCGATATTTTTAATTCGATATATCGATATTTTTAGCCGATATATTTTGATCCGATATATCGATATTAAATATCCAATATCGAAAATTGTATCAAAAACGATATTTTTTTAAATTTATGTATTTTAGTCACTAGAATCCAAAACCGTATAGGAACGAACGGAAAAAAAGTAACTGTATTTGGTCATGACATCTGGCGGTTGAAATTTTAACTATTAATAGCTTACACATCTATTGTCTTTGCATTAGTATTTGTGATCACCAATACTATCTCATGTGTGTAGGTACATACATAGAAATGTATGCTATTTTTCGCCATTTTTTTCTAAGCCACTCCTATGTGTTGGTTTCCAATTGTCTATGATTATTGACTATACCTTGTTCCAAACACGAAGTCCTTTTTGACAGATCAATACGCCAATAGAATGTTACTGAGACGCATACAAACTTTGTATGCGTCTCAGTTTACATATAAATTAGAAGACAGCTTTTTAGTTTTTGATATTTTTGTAATTATTACGTAATAAAAATGAATAGTGATAAAAATACCTTCGTTTTTATTGAGATTTTTGTACATTAAAAAAAGCATATTGTGTACAAAAATTACAAATGATAATATTGAGCTGAATACACTATTATTTTAAAAACGCAAAATCTCTTGAAAATTTGACCGATATATCGATATTTTTTCCTCGATATATCGACGTCGATATTGATATTTTAATAAATATCGATACATCGATATATCGATATTTTTTTTCACTTTCGACATCCCTAGGTGGCATTATAACGATTTTAAATCTATATAAATAACATTATCTGCGTCAGCCAGCGCAGGCGGCGTTCGTTTGATTTTTATATAAATTTACAGTTTTATTCTGATGATGCTGAAATTTTGTACAGTAGACCCTCAAAACAAAAGAAAAATTACTTTACTTATTATTATACGTAATAATTATTAGCCTGAAACACTCATCTAGATTTTTTAAAATCTCCCGGGAAAATATACATGCCGCCGACGGACTCGAACCCGCGTCCTTCTGATTTCCGGTCAACTGCTCTTATCCACTTAGCTATTCGGCTTGGTTCTATGACAGTTCATCCTGCGACAATTCATCCGGCGGCAGTTCATCCTGCGACAGTTCATCCTGCCGACAGTTCATCCTGCCGACAGTTCATCCCGCCGACAATCCATCCTGCCTGATCATTTAGAAGATTTTTTCTTCAAGTAAGTATGCAAAGAGGATATACGGCCGTACAACCTAACCTAACCTAACCTAACCTAAGCTATTTAGTAAAAATATTTTTACAGCAGATTTCCACTCAAGATGCCTTCAGATATAAGTATATCGATTTTGGTTGTACGGCCGTATATCCTCTTTCATACTTACTCAATAAAAATCTTCTAAATGATCCGGCAGGAAGAATTGTCGCCGGATGAATTGTCGGCGGGATGAACTGTCGGCAGGATGAACTGTCGGCAGGATGAACTGTCGGCCGGATGAACTGTCGCAGGATGAAGTGTCGCTGGATGAATTGTCGCAGGACGAATTGTCGGGTCACCATTCGGCTTACCTCCTGTCCGCCAAATTATTCAACATATAGTGTTTCATTCAACAATTACTGCTTTTTACATTTTTCCACCTGCAAACAACCAACTTTATTTTATATGAGAAAGGCATTGTAAGTGCTAAATCTCCCACTAGGTGGCGTCGAGACAAATTATGTCTACATTTTTTGGTGAAATACTTTAACTCGTCAAATATTAATTATTATTTTTTTAATTGATTAACTAATGTTTAAGAAAAGATTTTTATGCATAGCACAAAGGGTAACAATCATCATTGGTAATAATTATTAGCTTGAAACACTGTATCGGCGGCATGTACTTTTCTTGGGAGATTTTTTCAATGTACCTAGATGAGTGTTTCAGTTAATAATTATTACTTATAATAATTGTTACCCTTTGTGCTATGCATAAAAATTTGGAAATTTCGACCTGCAGAACAAGCTCCGTGGACGGCCGGAGACCAAAGTTGATAATGAAGAATTGAAGGCTATTGTGGAAGCGGTTCCATCGCAAACCACGTCCGAGTTGGCTGCAGGCTGCGGTGTTAGTGATAAAAATGTTTTATTGAAGCAAATTGGGAAGGTGAAAAAGCTTGAAAGGTGGATACCTCACGAATTGAGTGAAGCAAATCAACAAACGCGCGTTGACCGCTAGACCACACTCTGCACAACAGACGGCTACCAAATTAGAGGAGCTTCAATTGGAATGTCTAAGACATCCACCGTACTCTCCGGACCTTGCCCCAACAGATTACCATTTTTTTCGAAATTTGGATAACTTCTTGAAGGGAAAAAATTCAACTCCGATGGGGCAGTCCAAACCGCCTTCAAAGATTTTATTGATTCCCGTCCGAATGGTTTTTTTAGTAAAGGGATCGATGAACTACCTATGAGATGGCAAAAGTGCGCAGATAGCAATGGTACATACTTTGATTAAATAAATATATTATATTTAAAAAAAATCGACTTTATGTTCCTCCCATACAAAACGCCAATTTCATATGTAAGGACCTAATATATACAAAAATGAATCTGTTTGCCTGCTTGCTTGTTTGTTTGTTTGTCCTTTACGTATTACTATAGGTACAAAGCATAGGAAATGTTTGAAATTCTCAAAAAATCCATTCTCGAGAAGGTTTCTGGATTATTACAATCAGATGACAAGTTTTTTAACCATTACAAAAACTCTTACGAAAGTGTCAACCATGTCACGCTTTGAAATAATATTTTGGAAACCGTCGATTGTTCTTTATCAAAATTCATTTTTTTAATAAACTCTTTAAATTAATGAATTTAATTGAAATACTCTCTTATGACACTGACCCAATTCAAATAATTTTAATCTATTCAAGAATTATACGTATTTTAAATAGGTACCTATATTAGGTACCAAATTTGTTTGATTGTTCTTAATAATATTATATAAAAATGAAGATTGATTTATGGTCTCTAGCGTTATGCAATTATTTCCTGTACCATTTATCCGATTGCGATGAAACTTTAGTGAGCTGTTATGCTCACACCCGCGAATGTTTCTATACATACTAGCTTTAACGTTAGAAGCAAAGGGAAGGATTTCAAAGGAGACATAGTAGTGGTAGGGGATAGCAGGGGGTAAATTTGAGAAATCCTTGCGTCTCACGCGGACATCTGTGAACGTGTTTGTATTTCATATAATTTAGCGTTAGTGAAGGAAGTGGGGAGGTAAGGGGAAGCCGGTAGGGGGGAGGGGAACAAAGAAGGGTAAGATACTTGAATAGTCGAGTATCGAAAACAAAATCGGTTAAAACCCCGCTTTCCAAATTTCTTCCGACATATAACCTAATTTCCTTAAACAATAAGTTTTTTTGTATTAACATATCTTACATATACCTATCCTAAAAAAGGGGCCTACACGCCCCTTTAGTCGCGCGTATCGGTGTAAAGTTGTTTACGCTCAAATTTATACTGTATATATTTATACTGTGTAACTTACCTTTGTTAAATAACATTACCTATAATTTCTATACATTGGCTAAGTTGAAAAAGTAATTCAAATGGAATTCCCTCAATGGAAAAAAAACCACAAAGTTTTTTCCGAAAATTATAAAAACACATCTGTTTCAATTATTTAACTTGTTAAAGCTACGAAAAACATCGCAGTGTTTCTTTAAATACTATTTATGTCAATTTATGTGTTTTAAAAATGGCGTGTTTTATTAAATATTTTAACAACAGCCGCCAACGCCTTTTAATGAAAATCGTTTATAATTATTAATACTAGCTTTTGCCCCCGGCTTCGCTCGCATGGTATTAGGGGGGTTCCCACTCCGCCTCCTCCACCTTCCCTATCCCCCCCTCTACTCCCCCCCCCCCCTCCCCTCCACCCCCCTTCCCCCTGCCCCCTTCCCCCTGACCCCCCCCCCCTCTCCGACTCCCCAATACCCGTAAAATTCATTTTTCAAACAGCTCGCGTGCCACCTATTAAAGCGTAAAAATCACACACACACAGTTTTGCATTTGTTATAGATTAGTATTTTATACATATATGAATTTGAACTATCAAAGAGATCTCCATAGTTACCTAACAAATAACAAAATGACAGCGCACGTCAAATAATTACTTATAGTTACCAAGCAACGATATGTTTTGCTTTTCGTCTGGACGATAAACGTATAATAAATAATTTCATAACGCCAGAGCTTATTCATAATGCCAGAGCTTACCAATATATACAGCCTACATTACTCGCAAATAATGTAGCTTTCAATTAGTGACAGAATTTTTGTTCATTCAGTATTTTTTGCATGAAGAGTAACAAACATTCATACTTCCGTACATTCATACAATCTTTCGCCTTTATAATATTAGTAGGATTATCGCGCTCCCTCCAACAGTCGTATTTATATGTATCTCCCTTTCTTACCATCTACTGTAATCTTCTTCTTCTTTTTGAGCTGTTACTACGGAGCCTAAATGTATTATTTTACTTAGAGAAAAGCTTTTCAATTAAGCGAGGAACAATAGGCAGCGCCAGTGCGGTAAAAGGCTATGCCTCGTGTCGTGTCAGCCTAATAACTAATAATGGTTGGCGCAGAAGATGCACTCCTAAATATATTGCTGGTAACGTGAACACACTCTGCTTGTTGTAATGGACAAAAGGGACGCTGGGGTAAAATGAACCAACTAAAGACGGATGTTATTTTTAATTTGTTTTATGTGAGTAACGCATAAGAGTCCCAACGGTTCTCAAATCCATTGAGACTTAAGGTATATTGGGAGGCTGAAGGTAGTGGAGAGGGGGAGGATACGAGGAAGAGGAAGATGGGAAAAGTACCCGATTATTCAGAGCCGATCAAAAAAAAAACAAAAAAAAACTTTACATTATGTCACGAATCCCCGGGAAAGAAAAATCCCCCAGGGCTCATGCCATCTTTGGGGACTCTCTATGGAGGGACTTTTTTAGGGAAAGGAAGGAGGGAATGGGTTCAGGAGTGACGAAAGTACGAATCCATCCCTCACACTGCAGTGCAAGGTGATCGGTTGAGAGAGGCCGACTGAAAAGGTCTCCCTCAACTAGTCTCTCCCGAACCAGCCCGTCATCCCATCCCATGAACCTGATCATCCCTGCAAAGCACCAAACGTGGCGAACCACTCAGGGTGACCTATGGCGAGGGTGTTGTTTGTATCAGGGGCGGCGGTATCTACCCATACCCGCCTCCCAAATTGAATCAAAGATTCGTCAAAATTTTTCTATTGGAATAACTTTAGCTAACCAAAAACGATAATTCTTCAATTCTGAGTGAGTGAGTGGTGGCGATAATGACAGTATCTACTAGTCAATCTGTCTGCAAAATATAACCACAGTGAGAGTTAAAATGATTTATCCAGGCACAAAATTTTCTTAGAAGACTAAGACATAAATTAAATAGAAACACTACAGAGCTCATTTATAAAACTATCATTGCTCCACATTTGGACTACTGCTCTACGATGTTATATTTGGCCAATGAAGGAAGTTTGAACAAAGTAGAAGTTATACAAAACAAAGCTATGAGATGTATACTGGGGAAAGGCGAATACGCAAGGATTAATCAAATGAGAGAGGAGCTAAATTGGATTCTAATAAAAAAGAGACTACTATTTAATGTGTTAATTTTTGTGCATAAAATTATGAAAAACCAAATGCGAAAATACTTTAAGGATGAAATTGTTTATAATAGAGACATTCATAATTACGAAACAAGAAATATAAACAGAGTTGCCACAAACGAAGAAATCAAAATCACAGAACTGCCTAATGTACAGAGGACTAAAGATGTATGATGAAATGCCTGAAAGTATGAAGAATGAAGAAAGAATGAATGTATTTAAAAAGAAATGTTATGCTTACTGTAAAAATATTTCAATTTATAAAATGAAAAGTTACATTGTGCTTATTAGTTTATATTCATGTAGTATAAACTAACTCAATAATAAAAAAAAATAAAAAATAAAAAATCATTTCAAATTTCATACAGCTACAGCTCACCAAAAACCTTGTCTTGTGATTTGTTTCAATTGTTTTAATTGCGCTGTGTTGAAGCTTTGTCTCCGTCTACCCTAGCCCCAGTATGGTCGGACCGAATCTTTTCGCACGTCCATTCTATTCACAACACACACTGCGTTCACATGGCACACATTAACAGCCTAGGTATATCCATACGGCATACAGTCACAATACTAGTGTATTCACTTGGCACACAGTCACAGTCCTTGTGCATCCAAATTGCACACAGTCACAGTACTTTTGTATCTACACAGCACACAGTCACAATCTTAGTGGATCCACGTGGCACATAGTCACAGTTCCACCCTAAACGCTTCGTCACCTCGTTTGGCCAAGGTTCTAACTGACATTTTTCGAAAATGACCTTTGAATGCAAAACCATTTGTTTTGATTATTTCCTTAGAGCCTTCTGTATTGTATTTCCAGATGCCTGTATGACGAAGTTCTAACTTCTAACATAAAGCTTTTAAAGATTTGATTTGTTTTACAAGTTACTACTAACATCACTTTGAACCTTTTGCAATCGCCAATTTGTTTGTATCTGACTATGTTTAGTTCCTCACTTTGGTTAATTAGGATGTTATTTTCGCCTTACCATGTTCTGAGGTGTCAAAGTTTGCAAAGACGAATTGTTATAATCTCTTTATCAATTTCGGATTGTGAATTCCAACTATGTGTAAAGTATTTTAATTTAACATTCTTTGAAGGAACATATTTACATACGATGTAGCCCAATCTTGAAATAGCATTAAATAAATGTACTTAGAACCTTATGCCATGAATTATTTTGTTCTAGCTGTTTACTTATGGTTCTATGTGCACGTTTAGGTATGTTATAAAATGGTAAGTACGCATCATTCATTATCACAAGATTCAATCTAAAAATCACAATATAGATTAAGTGAAATCATCTTTGCAAACTTTGACATATCTTATAGCCAGGTAAAGCGAAGTTAGAACCCTGTCCAACAAAATTGACGACTTGGACCTTGGACCACAGTCCGGCATGGTGACCACACGTACCCGAAGTACGGCGGGACTCACACGTCCCGGCATGGCTGCGCCCCTGCATACTAATGAGTCCCGGAGAGCGACTCACAAATGGGGGTCACCATTTTTTTGTTACAATCAATCGGTTATACATACAGATATTGTAAGGCTTGGGTTACATTATTCACTTCATATAAAATTCATGAATCAATTATTATTATTATTATTTTGTTGATTTAGTAATAGTTTTAGTACCCGGCTTTGTCCGAAAATAAACACAGTTTTCTTAAACAAGTCCTTAAAGAAAAAAAAAAACAAAAAATATAACAGGACGTATCCGAAAAATTTTAACCAGCGATTCCTGAGCATATTTGAGGTAAATTACTGTGTTCGAATTTACAATTACTATTTCTACTATCGTGGTACGAGAACACAACAGTTGGTTGGAGTTGGCAGGAAACTACTTCTTTTTCTTCTTCGGCACAATTTATTTATTGCAATAAATACAATTATTACACAAGGGTCTATTTACCCTTACTCGGGTGGTCTCCTCGACCACACCACACTGACAAATATCGAAGTCTCTACTTCGATATCTCTATTGTCAGTTTTTCCAATACTGAACCGTAGGTACAACTTGTACCTCCCAGCTTCAGTATAATTACATAAGTAAAGGGACACCGCGTGTACCTTCTAGCGTCACTCTACTAGCAAGACGCAAGACTAACCCAAAGGGCCTATGTTCCCTCTGCGTAACTGAAGATACACGTCGTGTATCTTCCAGTTCCATCGTAAAATTAACACTGACTCTCTGTTCCAAAAGTCACAATATTTAAAGAAAAACATACCAATAAAAAGGGTACGAAAATGCTGGGAACATAATATTTGAGCGGCTCCCACAACTGGATTTTAAAATCCCTCAATAAAACAATTGCTCTAAAGTCGGCCAAAAGGGGCCACCAATAAAACACCAAGTACATCATAAAACACTTACATGGAGAAATAGTGAGGACTAAGATTAAAACATTCCCATATCTCTTATTCTTAAATTTAACCCACAATAAAACAATAAAATTACTTTAAAAGTTGGCCAAAAAGGGCACACTAATAACGGTACAACTTAAACCTAAGGGATTAACAAATATTGCAAATTTTACTATTATAAAAGTTGCTCTTAGTTTGGGTCATAAAAGGCCGGCAACAAACACTGTACATTTTGGCGGCTGCAATAAATATAGCAGCTTTCTATTTGAGGGTCCTATTTGAACTGTACAGATATAAAAACTTACTTAAAAATAAACAATTTAAGAAATTAACCTTTTATTCCAAATCGGTAAAGGAATGACCCCATATAACATCAGGCAGAACACATTTATTTTTCAAGGTTGGGACCTTACTTGAAAAACCCAAGGGAGAATTTTATTTGCAAAGGAGAAAATACGTGTAACTAAAATGACTAAAAAATAACAAGAATGATACGAATAATTATTTTACTTAAGGCAAATGGATAAATCGCATTCTGGAACGAACAATTACCATTAATCAAACATTTTATTTGATCCTCGGATGGTAAAATTTTTCTTTTTAAATACATCTATTTGAATTTCACCATTGTTTTATTGATTGAATTATTTGATAGTGAATGAACGTTTGAAGTGGAATCTTGGGAATAGAAATTAACCCACTTCCCGACATCCGATCGAGCTGAAATTTGGCATTCAGACTCGCCATCGATGACAATGCATTATTTCAACTTTTGGCAGCAGCCACACCCACACTAGGAGATATACGCATTTAGCTAAAATTTGATGACATCATAGCAGTTAATACACAAAATAAATGTCGGTCCTGTCCATTTGGGATTTGTCTCAGTTGGTAGAGTTGTTGACACCAATCCCTGCGTAGGAAAGTTCAATCCTCAGTCAAACTAATTTACATACTTTTCATAATTTTAAAAGATGTTTGAAAATAGATGGCTTACAGTAAAAAACTTTATTTTTTACGGGTAGATATTTTTTTATTACTTTAAACACCAGAAAGCAACAAACAAAATGGTCGTTTGATTTTTTTGATGAATGTGAATATTTCATACTCTAATTCAGATCTATTTCTATTCTATTGCAGATCCGGCAGATCCGGTAGATGTGTAATGTGTTACACATCTACCGGATCTGCCCTGATGATGGACACTGCAATGTTGTCCGAAACGTTGGCTAAAGAAGGAGATAGCGCAACACGGCATAACACCCCAAAAACAAATAGCGAAAATCTAAATAGAAATGGTTATTTATTCAATAATAGCATAATCACTACGTGGCGTCATTTTAACAAAATAAAATAACAAACTTTATTCACACCGTTGTTTAATAAACGAGTATATTTTTTTAATATATATTTTTCTATAATAGTACACTATTGATCATATTGCTAAGCGTGGTGAAGGGTTCACCCGTTAGGTGCTCTCCCTCTCTCTCTCCGGTATTGCCGTACTGCTAGAACTAGATGGAATGTGCTTCACGTGACCCCTGCTGGCTGAACCTAACTTCTCAGTTGCAGCGTGTGATGATTTTTTAAAAATTTTAAAAAAATATCGTCGGACATCAAAATTACATCTAAGGTTAATTGGATTAATTCGAAGGCTTTTAATAAGGTTAAAAGCCCTCGACTAAGTCCGGTTATACACTGTATATTATTATATCAAACAGTTTTAACACCCTTCCGTCTGCGTGGTTGAATTTCAGAACCCGACTCCGATTGCATGTCTGACGCCACGCCTTACGCGCCGCGCCACAAATAACATCTACGTACGTGAAATTTCAAGCAAAGCCACCGTTGTAATTCGATTTTGAGTTCAAGAATCTGTTAAAAGGTGTCGCCACTTCCATCAGCAGCTCGCATGTGAATGTTTTCCCCTTAGGTATAAGCATTACGGATTTATAGAATTTAAGTAACTTTCCGGATACTGGCAGATTGACGGCAATTTTTGACGAGTTGTGAATAATCACGCGGCTACACACATATTAAATACGACGTCATTGCGTATCTCGATTACTTTGTCACAGTGGATCCGAGGAACTGGTTATTTCTGGAACCAGTTCCTTTCGGATTTATAAAATATTTACCAACACTCAAACTGGTCGAACGTAGGAACGGGCTATTTTTGGAACAAATTCCGATCGGTTTTATAAAATGGTCACCAAAACTCAAACTGGGCGAAGCCGAAGCAAAAGCCGCCCGCATGGCCTAGTAGCAAAAACGTCCGGAGCGTGTTTTTAACTGCTAGTTATATAATATTATCTAAGCCTAAACGATAACGTTTAGAGAAAACCGTTTTGAACATCATTATTTCTATTATTTTCGATAATTGAACAACACCTCAACTTCGTCAGATAAATATTAATCTGTTCTCACAGTGTGAACACGGCTTTAGCAAGTTTAAATCTTGCTCATCTCATGTGTTCGGTGTTCACGTATTCCCGGGGTCGCCCGGTTCACACGAGATCAATAACTCGCTAACCCACCACGAATTTCACTAAATCATCGGTGGGTAATCTTTGTTAGCTTTTCTTTGATTGCTTATTATTCCCGCATAAATTACTACACTTGACTTGATTGCCCGTTGTTTCGTATATTCAAATTCTAATGCTCTAATGCTTTGTATGCAGAACTTAATGATTATTTGCCACGAATTTAGTTTAAAAAAATAAGATTAATTGTGATTGGCAAAATAGTTAACTATTTATTGAAAGTGTATTTTATTATTAATTTGGAAGTTTTTTAAGAAGCTTCTTCCAAAATATCTATCGTTATTTACGATGTCTAGTGGTCAGAAATATTATGCGAGGTTCTACTTTGAAGTGAACAAAACAAAAGGCAGGTTATTTCACAGAACTTGGTTAATGACACAATTTGGAAATTAACAGAGATTGAATTGGACTTTCATGGAACTTGAATATTAAAACTTGAATTTTGAATATTGTTCAAATTCTGTCAACCCCTTCTTTTATTAATAATACGATAATTGTGTAATATTAGGTCCTTACATATGAAATTGGTGTTTTGCCGTACTGGCAACTTTGAACACAAATATCTTCTCTTTGGTTAGGAATTCCAAATTCAAGTTTATACAGCTATTTACTCATGTATTTGTGTTTCGAAAATTATAATTCATTTGTTTTTTCCTTAATTGTTTTTTTTTCTTTGCGTCACTTAGTTTACAAAATGGAAAACTTGAAATATCGCGTTATTTACGAGTACGAGTTCCACCGTGGCACCAGTGCTGCAGAAACGGCTCGAAGGATTAATGATGTGTATGGCGACGGTGCCGCAAAAGAAAACACAGTGCATTTTTGGTTCCAACGTTTTCGTTCTGGAAATTTCGACCTGCAGAACAAGCCCCGTGGTCGGCCGGAGACCAAAGTTGATAATGAAGAATTGAAGGCTATTGTGGAAGCGGATCCATCGCAAACCACGTCCGAGTTAGCTGCAGGCTGCGGTGTTAGTGATAAAACTGTTTTAATCCACTTGAATCAAATTGGGAAGGTGAAAAAGCTTGAACGGTGGGTACCTCACGAATTAAGTGAAGTAAATCAACAAAAGCGCTTTGACTTGCGTTGTATTACTCAACCGGCACAATAGTGAAGGAATTTTAAATCGAATCATTACCTGTGATGAAAAGTGGATCCTGTACGATAATCGGAAGCGCTCATCGCAATGGCTGCCCTGCCGAACCAGCCAAACCATGCCTCAAGCGAAAATTGACTCCAAAAAAGTTACTTGTTAATGTTTGGTGGACTAGTGCTGGTGTCGTTCACTACAGCTTTCTTAAATCTGGCCAGACGATTACGGCAGATGTCTATTGTCAGCAACAGCAAACCACGATGGAAAAGCTAGCTGCTAAACAGCCGAGGATGGTTAATCGCTCTAGGCCACTGCTGCTTCATGACAACGCTAGACCACACACTGCACAACAGACGGCTACCAAATTAAAGGAGCTTCAATTGGAATGTCTAGGACATCCACCGTACTCTCCGGACCTTGCCCCAACAGAAAACCATTTTTTTTCGAAATGGATAACTTCTTGCAAGGGAAAAAATTCAACTCCAATGGGGCAGTCCAAACCGCCTTCAAAGATTTTATTGATTTCCGTCCGAATGGTTTTTTTTAGTAAAGGGATCGATGAACTACCTATGAGATTACAAAAGTGCATAGATAGCAATGGTACATACTTTGATTAAATAAATATATTATATTTTTAAAAAATCGACTTTACGTTCCTCCCATACAAAACGCCAATTTCATATGTAAGGACCTAATATTTCTAATTTAATTGAGTTTTGTTTTTACGTACCTATTTATGTAATAACTGAGTTATCATAATTGGACTGTTCTCGCTTAACACTAGAAAGACCGGAGCCTTCATTTTGACGGCAGCCCGAAGTAAAGTGACGATATATTACTCAATAATTATTGTATTGATGTGATTTTTTTTAACATTTCATGATTTATGGTTTAACAACTATGGTGAAAAAAACAGGTATGTGTCTTAATTACTTTTTGAGATATATTGACTTATACCTACAAAGACCGCCGCCGTCAATGTGACGGTTTGGGCCATAATGCTGAGTTCGTTTACAACCTTCTTTACCCAAGTTAACAACATACCCATTCCTCCTCGTTTATGATAGTACTATTATGTCTGTTTCTTTCTTTCGGTATCGCGTATTATTCATACTCGATCTGTACGTTGATTGGTCACTGTTACATAATTTATAAAAATACCAAAAAATATGACTCTCGCCCAAATTTATTTTATGGGTTGTTGGAGAAGGACAGAGTATACAAATACCAGAGTTGATGTTAGCTTCTGAAGAACTGACAGAATCATTTATTGGATAACCAACACGTCTGCCATAGGTCACCCCAAGAGGTTTGCTATGTTTTGTGACTTAGCAGGGGTGCCCGGGTTCATGGGGTTAGGTTTGTCCGGATCTTGGCAGCGGATGCGTCTGCCAAACAACTGCGTGGCAGGCCAGATCGGCAGGGAACGGTTGAGGGTGATCTTTTGACCTTGGCAGCAGGACTCTCAGAACATTACCTTGCACCGCAGTGGTGGGGACAGATTCATACGTCGGGCACTCTTGAACACACTGAACCCCAGTTTCCCACCCACCACTCACCTCATTTCCTTCCCAGAACCTATTCTTCTTCCTTTTCCTATAGGTACCCTCCACACAGCATCTCAAAAGACGAAAAATGCCCTGAGGGGAATTATTTTCCTAAGGGCTTTTTTGTGGAGCTAATATAAACGAAAAGGAAAAGAAACCGGAAAATAAAATTACTGAAAGACGACAGTGCCAAATTAATAAAAAATATAATAAAAACCAATAAATGATAGGTGTGATAATTGTAAGAAACCCGTTTGCGGAGAGTGCATTCGATTTTATAAAAAACGTAACAATTCGATATTGTACAAACATAACACATGCTTGTACTAAAATTGCAGCATTTTGCGCTTTCATGTTTTTTTCCAGGAAGCCCCGAGGAAAAAAACCCTCAGGGCCTATGTCATCTTTGGGGACGCTGTGTGAATTTATGTGTGCATTGTTGTTTTTAGGGAAAGGAAGGAGAGGAAATTCTCGGAAGAAAAAAGTGTGAGACATGAATAGGAAAAATTTGTAAATGTATCCAGGAGTGACGGACGAATGAATCCATCCCTCCCACTGCGGTGCAAGGCGACGGGATGAGAAAGGTCCTGCTGGAGAGGACAATATAAGTATCTCCCTCAACAAGTGTCTCCCGACCCGGTCCACTACGCAGTAGGTGGGCAAATGTATTCGCCACCTAGACCCATACAAACCTCACCCAATGAACCCGGACACCACTGCTGAGTCACTAAACGTAGCGAATCACTTGGAGTGTCCTATGGCAGAGGTTTAGGTTATCCAATAAATGGTTCCCGGGGCAGCGGTACTCATATCCGCCTCCCAATTTGAAAAAAGTGATCAGCCGTCAAAGTGACGGTCGTGGTCTTTATAGGTATGGAACAGTACCCGGTCTTTCTAGTGTTAAGTGAGAAAATCTGTATGAACCCACTATAAATAAATAAATTAGTTTGTTAAATAATTAAATTAGCATATGCTTGAATTATGAAAAACTGTCTTGATCGACTGTTAATTTTTATTCATATTACGCAAAAAAATCTTGAGATAACAATTGAGTGCCATCAATAAAAATAATTGCCAAAAAACTGTTGTTCGAAAAAATCAATAAGATCGTCATACATTGAATATTCTCGCTGATTAGCTGTTTGCAAGTGTTTTATGTTCCTCCCATTATTCTCAGCGCCCTTACCAATAGGTCCAACATCATCCAATAATAACCTCCAACAGGCTACATTCAATTATGAGCTCATGTCCGCCGAGTAGATCCATAACACGTTGAACACTGAGCTGAGTCAATACTCAGCCCAGCGTGGGCTCCATCAATACGCCTGTCTCGGATCGATTTGTCAGTCAAAAGACTAAACTTGCACTCAATGTGTAATTAAGAAATAATTGTTCAAGTACCTGGTTACAATGTAAGTCCAATGTTACAGTGTACAAGTTTATATAGATGAATATATCATTGGGGGGCTAGTACTTTTAAAAAATTAAAAATTTGGGAAAGGAGGGTTTTTTCTGATGTTTTATTTACATAAAATCTTAAATCGCGTATAGAACGTTTTAGATGCGGCGGGGAGCAAGTGTTCCCTCCCAAGATTGAGGGATCAAATGCTGCGTGGACTGTAAAATTGATGATTTCGGTTCTTATCTATTTTATTATATTTCTGGAGTTGACTTAACAATATCTCCAAACTGCTGTACACCCTCCATGCACTGAGTTTATGTCACCGGGAAGGTAATTGTTAGTTTGGAAAGATGAGGAAGGGAAATTGAAAAATAGCCCATATCCTAACCTATTCTAATTTTTAATATATTTATGGTGACCGGACAATTCCGAGTGAATTCAACTCAATACCTCCTTTGAAAAGTCATTAAATGTGTCGAAAAAATATTTACAAAATTGGTTAGATTACGTGAGGTTATGGGCAATTTTTGTTTACATGGCTTTTAATGACATTTAAAGAGGAGTTGAATTGAGTTGATTCTGAGTTGTCATGCAACCATAAATATATAATAATACTAGCTGACCCGACGAACTTCGTACCGCCTCAGAATCAATAGCTGTTGAATTAAATTCAGTTTTTTTATTAAGTTAAAAATTACGCAATGAAGCAATTATCAATGCGCAACTGTCCGTGTTTTGTTTTTGTCAGTATCAGAGATGGCGTTGTGTACGGATTTATATTTTTGTGATTTTCTTACTTTTACAATTATTTACGGGAATTCGGGAGGCGGATACGGGTGCCGCCGCCCCGGGAACCATTTATTGAATAACCAACATCTCTGCCGTAGATCACCCCAAGTGGTTCGATACGTTTGGTGATTTAGCAGGGGTGCCCGGGTTCATGAGGTGACTTATGTCCCGGTCTTGTCAGTTGATGCGCCTGCCCACCTGCTGCGAGGCGGGCCGGATCGAGAAAGACTGGTTGAGGGAGGCCTTTTGACCTTTCCAGCCGGACTCTCTCCACCCATTGCCGACCCATTGGAGGGATGGATTCATACGTCCGTCACTCCCGGACACACTGACCCCCAGATTCCTACCCACCCCTCATACCTTTTTCCTTCCCAGAACTTTCTATCCTCCCCATTCCTTAAAAAGATCCTCCACACAGCATTACCTAAGATGACATAGGTCCTGAGAGATATTATTTTCCTCAGGGCCTCCTGTGCGGAGCTTATGTAGAAATGCGTTTCATTTCAGAGATTTATTGGCGGAAATTGTATTTTTATTTTAATTGTATTTTAATTGTATTTTTCCTTTGGAGGTGTGCAGACATACGTTCACCATTTGTCTCATTTTCGACTATTGACATTGAGTGTGTAAGAAAGAAGGGCAGCATTATATGATTAAAAACAAATGATTTTTCCTTTGGAGGTGTGCAGACATACGTTCACCATTTGTCTCATTTTCGACTATTAACATTGTGTGTGTAAGAAAGAAGGGCAGCATTATATGATTAAAAACAAATGCACAACAATCAACGCAATGACATTTGACGTTTTTGAATGTTTGGAATTCACGCACAGTTCAATATTATACCCCTTACAATATTGCTGCAGTTCTTTCAAAATAGGAGAATTCGTTCCATACAAAATGTATTGGGAAAATAATTTTCTTCGGAGTGGAACACCCTTTAAAAATCAAATCAAAAAATATTTATTGTAAAATAAAAATTACAAAAGGTGTAGCTTATGGGTAGACCCCATTTCTTCCAGCTAACCACATTTATTTAATTACAGTGTTTATATAATATTATTTGTTTTATTATAATTACAATGTTTATACAGATAAAATAACAATATATCAATGAAAAAATAAAAAAAATACAAATATATATACCAATAAAAATAGGCGTTTCATTTACGTGAGGTATTCACTCAACGTGTAATGACATTTATTAACAAGGAAAGTGTTTAGTGACGATTTGAATTTGTGTGTATCTTGTATTTGTTTAATGTTATGTGGAAGGTTGTTATATACTTTAATGGCCATGTAGTATGGTCCTTTTTGGAATATTGTTTTGTTTGCTGTTGGTATTAATAGGTTTTCTGTGAGCCTTGTAGCGTATTTATGTGTTGAGTTTTTTAGTGGGAACTTGTCTGTAGATGATCGCACTAACATGCATAACTCCATTATATATATGTCTGTGACTAAAATATTAATATTAAGGGGTATTTAAAATAGATGTTGGTCGATTCTCAGACCTACCAGATAAGCACACAAAATTTCATCAAAATTGGTCCTGACGTTTCGGAACAGTATGATAACAAACACCGTGACACGAGAATTTTATATATCAGATTAAGAAATTAAGATTTCCTTGCATAAGTTAGATTTTACACTACGATACCCTTTCTTATGTACAGAACTGGGCCTAACAATCAACGTCAATAAAACTAAATGGATGACATTTGGACCACTAGATCACTCTGAATCAGTGATACATTTAAATGGTTGCAATGTCGAAAAGGTGGAAAGATTTAGATACCTCAGCAGTATTCTCATGGAGACTCTTGACCCAGATGTAGAGGTTAGGTGCAGAATTAAAGCAGCAGAACCGCATTCATTAAAATGAAATCCTTCTTCTGCAATGACAATATCAGCTTAAACTAAGGCAGAGAATGCTAAAATGTTATGTGTGGTCGGTCTTGCTGTATGGATGAAATGCAAGACAGAGAGACATTTTCAAGAGTGATTGCCAACGTCGGGGGGACCTGATAGGGCACACAAAGAAGAAGATGTACCGAAGGAGAGTCCACAATTGTACCACGAAATTTAATTGCATTTTTTTTTCTTTTTAAAAGAAAGACAAACACTCCCGTGTTACGAATAACCCAACAATGTTAGAAAACCTCCTACTACCACCACAGAACTCCAAAAATGTTGCTTGTGTTGTGATGGAGGACTTAGCCTGCCGAGGAATCGAACACGCGACGCCCGGGTGGGACCCAAGCGCTATGCCCACTCAACCACTGACCAGTCTCACATTTTAGTTTTTCTCTCTTGTGTTGCTTCCTCCTTCTTATTTTACTCTGAATTTTGTAAGAAATTGCATTGCACTACCCCTGCATTCCTTCTGAAATAAATAAAAAAAAATGTTATAATAAAAATACACCAGCATTATTTGTCCACAGCTATAATTTTTAACTTAAAGAATATTCGATATAATATCAAGTTTTTTTTTCGTTTATTACTTTTTCCCTTTGAATTGTATTAAAAAGCGATGAGAAAGCCATGTTTTTGTTAAGCCGTCTCCCTTGAACTGTTTGCTTCCCATGAGTAAAGACTTAGAGTGAATTGCTTCAATTTGATTGATTCTCGACAGGTGAACATATTACCTCTCGCTGCAGTATGAAGAATGACGTAACAAATAATCGCAGGTATTTTATCAAATATCTGCTGCAGTTCATCGGCATCAAAAAAACAGATTTTCTTTTAACTCTGAAGAAGTCAAGAACTCTTTTTAATGTGTTTGAGAAATTGGTAATAGATTTGACATAGCTGTCACATTATTATTTACAGGAATAAAAATACAGGTTAAGAATTCAATCAAGTCTCTATAATGAAATATCTCGTTTTCAACAAATCAGCAATGATTATATTACATAGATTGAATTGAACAGATCTAGAAGTAATGTACCATTCCGAATTACTAGCCCATATTTTGACATACGGTTGATGTTTGTTATTCGAGAACGGGTCGCTTCTACGACTCGTAATGAGCTTTACTCGGCTGAGGAACGATTTGCCGGCATCTGTGTTTTCTCCCTCGTACAACATGGGTCTCTTCAAGGCCCCCTCCTTCCTTTCTACAAGAAGATCCTCCACGCGGCATCCCCAAAGATGTTATAGGCCCTGAGAGATATTATTTTGCTCAGGGCGCCCTGTGTGGAGTTCATTTGTGAAGTTTTTTTATGTGACGAACCTACAAGATTCCAAACTGCTTCAAACCGTCTGGAGCCGATGAGACTATGGCATCCCCGATTAGGGTAGGTAGGTATGTTGTGATGCTGAAGGTAGTGGGGAGGGGAATGTAATTGGAAAGAATTTGAGAGAATTTTGGCCATTCAGATCTGGTCACTAAACACAGCTAACGCGTTTCAAGCAACGTTTCGATTCTGAATGGTGGTCTTTCACTAGGGCAATACTGAATGTATCTACCACGCTGAAAGTGGCTCAAAATACAATAAAGGTTTTATTTTTACTGAGTAAATTGTGAAATAACACAAAATACTCGAATAAAAACCTGGATTCGTATCCAATGATCGTAACCAATCAACCACGGAGGCCTTCAAATTAAAATATTTAAATGGATGGAATTCTTAAGGTTGCCTCCAGATGCCCTCACAACATAACTCATTTAAGGATGACATAGTCTTGTCTCTAAAATAAAAATAATTTAAAACATTTTACCATCAATATGTTAAAAGAATTTATTTCACATTTTAGATTAATGAAGTATTAAAATCTGAGAAAAACAAATTAAACTCATTAAATTACATAATAATAATAATATTTGGATGACTTGTCATAAAAATCACCTCAAGGGCACTGTACAAACTTACAACACATTTGTAAATTCTTATTTCTACTACAAACTAGACAAACCATTATAACATCCAATTATAACAAACCATTATAATCGCAATGTAATAAAGGAAAAAACGAGGAACATTGCGGTCAAATTCACCCGCAGGTACATTAAAGACGATTTGTTAGCAGCAATAAGAAAGAGAAAGGGTATGTTCGTCTCAGAATTACAGCTTCCAGGATCCACTAGAATCTACATTAATGACCATTTAACCCCTAAAAATCAATATCTTTTGAAACAATGCCGAGAGATAAAAATGGAAAAAAAAATACTCTACTGCTGGGTACGTAACGGAAAAATATTCATTCGTGTAAGTGACACCACCCCAATGATACTAATCGCTGATCAAGATGACGTCGATAGACTATCAAAATTAAAAACAACACATGATGTTTCGCCGACTGTCCCTTTAGGAAATTAAAATTATATAATACTGTCAAACATAAACCTAACATTATAAATCTCTCTCAAGTATGTAAATACCTTAATATCACACACATTATCTCCCTAATTGTAACACACGAATTATCATCACTTGTTAACTACAAAATAGTATCAAAAACTTATGAAATGTATCATCGTAATATTATTTTTCTCACACTCGCATGTTTACAATCAATTTGTATTTCGACCATAGATGTACCTCTTAATCTGTCAAAACTAATGCCTATCGAAACCATAAACAATGCAACTTACCATAAACAAACAGAACCTGACGTTCAAAAATGTCCCCAATCACAGCATAATTATTTTATATTCCTAAAATATTTTTCAACAAATTTTATTCACAAAATATTAAAAAATGCTTAACATATATTTCCAAAATGTGCGAGGTCTTCCCACAAAAACACATAATTTCTTAAATCAGGTTCTTTTAAACAATTTTGACATTTACCTTTTATGCGAAACTTGGCTAAATGATTCAATCCATGATAGCGAATTGTTTGACAGCAGGTACGATGTGTTTAGAAAGGATCGTGACTACTCAGTATCTGGACAGCAGCAGGGAGGGGGGGTATTAATCGCAACCTCCAAATCTCTTAATGCTCAGAAACTACCGTGGTCTACGTGTACTGAGGACATTTGGATATCGGTGCCAATACTAGGTAACAATAATAAACTCCAAAAATTATATATATGCTGCTCCTACCATCCACAAAACACCAACTACATTCATAATCTAATTCATCACTTAAACAATACATCGGACCTGCACACAAATCACCCGGAAGGATTGTTTTTATTAGCTGGAGACTATAACATACCCAAACTAAATTGGAAGGTAACAGAAGGGCAAAACTATTTAGAATCAAATTTTCCAGAAGATACTGCTAGTTGTGCGTTGGTTGACTTCCTTTCATTCACGCAATTACAGCAATTTAATTCTGTGATCAATACAAATAAACGAACTCTTGACTTAATCATGACAAATATTTCAGAATGTAGCATAACTCACAGTACCCAGCCTCTGACGCCTGAAGATACACACCACAGAGCATTAGACATAGAGTTATCCCCTGTTATTAAACCGTCTCCCCTCGTTTCGTCAAGGACAGTCAAAATGTTTCACCGAGGTGATTACGGACAAATCATAAACGAATTATCCATAATAAATTGGGAACACGAATTTCAAAATAAGGATACTGAAGGGGCCGTATTAAACTTTTATAATATCATAAATGACCTCATACGTAAACATATTCCCGAAAAAAAAATTTATGTTAATTTGGAAAGGTTTCCCCCCTGGTATACTTCCCCACTTATTAAAATTGTAAAAGAGAAACTAAAATATCACAAAAAATGGAAAAAATACAAAAATCTAGCTGACTATCAATCCTTTTCAGTGCTGAGAAATCGTCAAAAGAAGATCTCACTTGAATGTTATGATAACTACATTAGGACGGCAGAAGAATCAATAAAAAAGTGTAGTAAACGCTTCTGGTCGTTCGTAAAATCAAAGCAATTGTCTTCTGATCTACCAAATCAAATGTATCTTGGCGATATCTCCTGCACTGATGGACAATCCATTTGTGACAATTTTAGTGATTATTTTAGATCGGTTTTTGTAGAGAATCCCAACCCCAGCCTCGATCCTATAAACTCTGATAACAATGTCGACAACTCTTATCTTCATATTCACACAATTAACTTTAATCAATCGCATGTACTTAATTATCTAAAAAAACTCGATCCGAACAAAAGCGCGGGATCTGATTTAATTCCATCCATTTTTTATGTAAAATGCCGGGACCAATTGGCTTATCCTATCTCCATGCTGTTCAAAATGTCATTTGAGGAAGGCAACTTCCCCAACGTCTGGAAACAAGCACTCATTACACCAATCCATAAAAGCGGGGACAAAAACAACATCACTAACTACAGGCCCATCTCCAAACTCCCAATTATCAGCAAGATTATGGAAAACATGGTTCTTGACCAACTTTTTCCAGCAGTACAAACTACCATATCAAAAAATCAGCACGGCTTTTTTAGAAAACGGTCAGTCGAGACAAACCTGCTGGAATACACAGATTTCATATTTAATTCTATGGGTAGTAAAACTCAGATTGATTCTATATACACGGATTTTTCAAAAGCCTTTGATAAAATTAACGTCAAACTGCTTCTGAAGAAGCTATTAAAAATCGGGATCAGTGGGGACCTTCTAAGATGGATCAAATCGTACGTCACTAACAGGAGTCAAGCAGTTAGAGCTAAGGGTTTCTCTTCACGTTTCTATAATATACCCTCAGGAATTCCACAAGGATCACACCTCGGACCTCTCCTTTTTATTTTGTATATAAATGATATAGACTCTTGCTTCAAAAACTCTAAAATCCAAATTTTTGCTGATGACATTAAAATTTACAAAAAAGTAATTAATATTAATGACAGCCTAGAATTGCAAGAGGATATCAATAGGCTTGGACTATATTGCGCGAACAACCAACTGTACCTTAATCTAGAAAAATGTAATACAATATCTTTCACCAAAAGCACTAACCCCCTAACATTCCCATATAAAATAAACGGAGTTGAATTAAAAAGGTGTAGTGAAGTAAGGGACTTAGGAATAATAATGGACTCCGGAATGTCTTTCAGATCACACATAAATTCCATTTGTGACAGGGCCTACAAACTCCTAGGATTCATTGTAAGAGTGACTAAACCATTCAGATCACCACATGTAATCAAGATATTATATTTTTCTTTTGTTCGCTCCATACTAGAATTTGGATCAGTGATTTGGAATCCCCAATACAAAGTCAATATTGATAGGTTAGAAAGAATCCAAAAAAAAATTTTGAAATACTTAGACTTTAAATCGTTCCGAATATCAGAACATGTAAAAGATTCCTTAGCATTCCATAAAATTACATCACTAGAAGAGAGAAGAAATATATCTGACCAGAAATTTTTATACAAAATCATCAACAACGCTGTTGACAGCAACTATCTTCTGGAAAACATCCATTTCCACTGTCCAGTACGTAATACAAGAACAAATAAACTATTCCACATCCCACAATCAAAAACTAACTACTCACAACATACATTTCTGAAAAGGACGTGCACAAAATATAACAATATCCTTTCAGACGCTGATATTTTCCATTTGTCCTCAGTTCAATTCACAAAATATGTAACGGAGAAGATCAAAACAGATTGTTGATCGTGAATCTGCTGTGTGCCTTATTTTATTGTTTTTCTCTTATTATGTTGGTTTCATCTGATTTTCGTATGAATTATTATGTTGGTTTCATCTGATTTTATTATGTTTATTATGTTGGTTTCATCTGATTTTCTGTAATCTAGTTAGGTATTATGTATGTATAACTTCTTATATTAATGAGTTTTTTGTTTTTTCTTTAAATTCTATATTCTCAAATGTGGAAACTTCACTGGTTCATGCAAATTTGTCAAATGTAATTATTTAATAAAATATGTACAACTGTTTGTTTTCCCAAATAAAGTAAAATAAAAAAATAAAAAAAATAAAATAACAACTTATGGCTAAAAATTGTATCCACCGGTTCATCCATCACCGATTCGAAACTATATGTAAGTACAATGATTTGATCAATGAACGCGATGCTGCGTAAAAATGTACTGTACACCATACTTACGAGTACCTGGGAGGGCACTTGAGATTAACAATGTTATTGTTTATTTAGAGAAATTTACGTAAAGTTTTCCCGCAGATGACATAATTGGGAACTATAATATAAGTACCTGCGTATATAATATGTTATGTTGTGTTTCAAATAATAATATATTTCTCGGAATCAATTAGTCACAGCTATACAATAGCTTAAAATTAGAACACGATTTGACACAAACACTGTTTCTGAATTACCATCGAAATCAACAATCGAATTAGCAGTCATTGATTCAACAATACACCCTTTGATTGGAGGGATTTGATAGTTGCCTCTTCATACAATAGTTATTTGACAGAGGCAAACGTATTATTTGTCAATACACAACACGCCTAGAACACAGGCGTTCAATTAAATCTCACTGTGTTGGTAATGATGGATAATATCGGCTATTATAATGTGAGATCAAAATAACTGTTGATTCAAATAATTCAATATTAAACCGAACTAAAATGTATTAATTAATAAATATAGGTATCGCACATCACATAGAAAAAGATCGTCAAAATGATCTGTTTTATAAAAAAAAATTCTCTGAATAGTCAAGTGATAGTCATTATCTATGCTTCACGAAAACCGTATTTCAGTTAGATCACTCTATCTTCGCGGGATGTTGCTAGTGTCTCTTTTCGACGGGACCGCGTGTTTCATCAATCATCATTTGTTCATAAGAAGCAATTACTTTGTGGTTAGACATTATATTATAAAAATAAATAAAACACTTTGTATTTTAACCACGAATTTATTATATTACATATCGACCGGTTTCGCTTACATCAAGCTTCTTCAGGATATAAGTAATAATAACTAAACATTAAGTGAGAGCTATGCCTTATATATGAGTTGAGTGACAGAGGGAGAAAGAAAATGACCAAGAACATAATTAGAAAGAGACAAAGTATTTGACAGAGGTAAAGTGGATAATCAATTAGTGGGAGGGAGACAACAATACAATAATCAATTAGTGGGAGGGAGACAACAGTATAGATCTAATCACAAATAAAAACCAACAGTTAACGGTAATAAATGAGATATTAAACAAATTTTGATGTATTTTACATTATAAGATAAAGGCCTTCTATACAAACAATAACCTTGCCAAATTTTTAATTAATACTAAAGACAAAGAAGATCATTTAAGTTTCTCCGGTATTTATAAACTTAGCTGTAGTGATTGCCCTGCTTACTATATAGGAAAAACCGCACGTAATGTCAACACTAGAGTAAAAGAAAATTTAAGATGTTTAAATGGAAAGGGTTTCTCTGAGCTTGCAAATCACCTAATCTCAACAGATCATACTTTTAATAAAATTTCAGGAACTCGCATATTACATAAAAATAATATAGGTATAAAACTAGACAATTTAGAAGCTTTAGAGATTAGGAAATCATTAAATACAAATATGTCAGAATTCTTACTCAATAACCAAATCAATTTATCAAATCAAAAAAATTCAACTTATAGCCCTATTTTTAACTTATTTCCAGCAATCCATCGTAGCCCATGATATTATGTATGTGTTTTAGTGTTAGTCTGATGTCCTTCATTATTAATATAATCATATATCTAAATATCGTCCTTTATCTTATAATGTAAAATACATCAAAATTTGTTTAATATCTCATTTATTACCGTTAACTGTTGGTTTTTATTTGTGATTAGATCTATACTGTTGTCTCCCTCCCACTAATTGATTATTGTATTGTTGTCTCCCTCCCACTAATTGATTATCCACTTTACCTCTGTCAAATACTTTGTCTCTTTCTAATTATGTTCTTGGTCATTTTCTTTCTCCCTCTGTCACTCAACTCATATATAAGGCATAGCTCTCACTTAATATTTAGTTAATATTACTTATATCCTGAAGAAGCTTGATGTAAGCGAAACCGGTCGATATGTAATATAATAAATTCGTGGTTAAAATACAAAGTGTTTTATTTATTTTTATAATCATCATTTGTTTTCGCTCTGTAAAATTTACTTTCTTGACTTACGACTCTTTTCTATGGGATGTGCGATATGTGTTATTTTTTTAAAAATGGAACAAAACAAGTACATATAAGTGGTAGATATTAATCTATATTTGCAAAAGGATTGCAATCTTCAGAACAAAAGTGTCTTGTGGGAATGAAATCCTTTTTCTATCGATATTTCATTGAATGAACCACCGTCGTTGATCCGTAGTTGACAATTTTCCATAATGAGAAATGAAAACGGGTCCATTTGAGTTCTTGAGTTCAACGAAAGAACTCAGTTCAACGAAAGTCTTTGCAGTATGAAGATTTTCTCCCTCCTTCAACACGGGTGTCATGTTAACTCCTTCCTGACCTCAAAAATACCCTCCACAGAGCATCATCAAAGAAGACCAATTCACCAATGAAGGAAATTATTTTTTTCGGGGCCTCCAGTGTGGAGTTAATGACATTAGAACCTAACCCAGTTTCGTAAAATAATAAATATCTAAATAATAGAAGGGTATGTAAGTGATCATGCATGAATGCGAATGAAGCAAGGAATGTGTGCGAAGACAGTTAAATAGCGGTTCGCCCCCTCTCCGAATAATATTCCAATTACAGTACATTTAGACTTTTGTGGACTCTTCAATAATACTTTTAAGGGGTTCAGTGAACAGTTACTTACGTTTAAATGGTTTGCAATTTCATTTAACAGACCACTCCCCTCGTCAAGCTATCAGGAGTCGGTTCTGCCGTTCGGTACTCTGAACAGGTCATGGGATCGACTCCGGCTGTAATGGTCTGGTGCATATAAATCATAGCATCCCAAAAGGGATGGGCTCTCGATGACATTGTTCCAAAATTTGAAAGTCATAATAGACTTGCTTTCCGCCTGGTTTCCAGAATCACAGGACAGTTTCCTCAAGTCAATACGGTGCATGAATCTTTGAATCTTGGATGCGTCCGCGTATAGACATACCTGAAGAATTTCTTCCGGATTTTCACCAACATGCACCAAACAACTGTACTTCTGGTGGTATGGTGCCCTAACAGCGTACTCCACCTTACTTCCTAGTATGTCATCGAACAATGATAGCATACTTTATTGGTTATTAAACTGCTTGCATTAACAGTTAAAACCAACAAAATAATCCTATAATAGATGCTAAGAACGAGATTTCAAGCACTCGCAAGGTCTTAGTAGAGTGAATAATAATTAGAACGGACGAAAGCGAGGGTTCCCAAATCAACGACGTAATAATTATTATTATTGGCAATCTATTGTCGGGGGAAATGGGGTAGTTGTGTCGCTCGGAGCAAACTGACATCTGACGACGGCATACTATTATTGGGGGTGGCTGCCAAGAATTGAGGCAGGGGTTGTCAAATAAACAACACTTTTGATTTAATATATTGATGCGCCGAAAAAAACACATTATGGCTGTTATAAGCGTTCAAAAAAAAGAAGAAGATGGGTTAAAAGAAAAATGTGTAAATACGAATGAAAGGCGTGTTTATATCTGAAAAATAATTATAATTATTAATTTCTAATTCATTACGTCAACAATCCATCAGTCACAATGTTTATACTTTTCAACACTCTTTAATCCAGCAATATTTTAAAGAGATATTTTGTCCTGCCTAGAATCGCCAAGATTTTAGGGATCTATTTTATTTTTAGGGTTTTTTCGAAAAATTGGTTTCTCTCGAATCCTAATGGCCCGCATTCAAAGCTTGGAAAAAAATCGTATCCTCGTAGCTCTGATTTGGATTCCTGGACATGTTGCAAAAAAGGAGCACCTAATCCTATTTTTAACCTCATAAACAACAGCCCCTGACATATACCTGACATTTTTTTCGTCCTCAAAGATAGATCGTAATATTTGAGCAAGGTTTTGGCACAATGCTAGACAAACCAAATTAGATTGCTATATCTCGATACAAAAGAACCTTCAGAACCGTGGTTTCAACTAACCCACAATTTTCGTTATTTGTTTTTGGGGTGTTATGCCATGTTGCGCTACCTCCTTCTTTAGCCAACGTTTCGGACAGCGTTGCAGTGTCCATCATCAATATCAATACATCTGCCGGATCTGCCCTGATGATGGACACTGCAACGCTGTCCGAAACGCTGGCTAAAGAAGGAGGTAGCGCAACACGGCATAACACCCCAAAAACAAATATCAAAAATACTCTTGGCCGTGAAAATCTAAAAACGTATCTAACCCACAATATTGTTCCAAAAATGAATTTCCTCATTTATCTGAGAATTGGACATTGTTCCATTCCTTCTTACCTTATCAAACTTCTCGTGCTTGACTCCCTAGGTTGTACATTATATTATGGTCAAGAAGTGGGAACTTCACAATCACATAATTTTGCTTGTCTCTTTATGAACAACTTCTTATAAAGAACTGCTTTCCTTCGTTCAACATCAAATCTCTTCCAAGTTTGAATTCGACTCCAATATTGCAGACAGTTATGAAACTTACCCACTAAATAAAATGTATGTATATATAAATTCGCTTTGTCTCTCTCCATGATTTAAAACGATGGTATAGAACACCCTCGAAGAGTAAAAACCAGAAACACTCAACAAATTAGTTGAATACCCCTCTCCCAGAGCTAGACGGTAACAATGTAAGACGTAGCTTATTGTGTTAGCAGTAGTTGGTGTGTTGCTTACAGTTACAACATACAGCCTTAGCTTACAAATACAACACAACACAAGTCAAGTGGGATTGATTGGTGATTCAATCCAATCACACAATCATTCAGGAATCAACTGCTAATAATTGGATTTCAGAAGCTTGTTTCTGGAGGAACATGCAGTGAACAATAATACACACCAAAAATGTGTTGTATTCTGATTCTTGAATCATAAGAAAAAACGAAGTGGTCAAACAAAGAAAATCATGAATTTTACAAACAATTGAGAAATGGAAAACAATTTGGCCTACTGTGCAAGACAACTATAACCTTAAATATAATATTTTCTGATAAGATATTCATGATAATTATGACCAACCTTAAATATAATATTTTGTAAAATATACATGAATACCCATATTCTATAGATTACAAAAAAAAATTAAACGGAAACTTTGTGACGAGACATAATTTAAAATAAAACAATTACTTAGTAAACACCAATTTTAATTTTTATATACTTAGGACTGGTTGTTTCAAAAAATTTGACGGATTCATCAAATATTTGAAGCTAATTTTCACGTTCTGTGTAAGTTCTACTCAAGTTCTGTGGCCTGTAAAGATATAATAACAGAACTTGAATAGAACTTACACAGAACGTGAATATTAACTTCCAATATTAGATGAATTTTTAAATTTTTTGAAAAAACCCACCCATAATACCGACTGGGTTTCGCTACAACCGGTGCTTCTTCATTTTCTAGGGGCTATTCATATATTCTTCAGCTTGTAGATTTTAGTAGTGTATACTGCCCTGAACACATTACGGTTGTAGCCGATGTAACCGGTTGTAACCTTTACGGTTGTAACATTCACGGTTGTAAACGGTGCTTCTTCATTTTCTAGGGGCTAATCATATATTCTTCAGCTTGTAGGTTTTAGTAGTGTATACTGCCCTGAAGATATTACAGTTGTAGCCGATGTTACCGGTTGTAACCATTACGGTTGTAACCGGTGCTTCTTCATTTTCTAGGGGCTATTCATATATTCTTCAGCTTGTAGATTTTAGTAGTGTATACTGCCCTGAAGAAGCTACGGTTGAAGCAAAACCAGGTTAGCGTTAAGTGAATAAAAATGAAAAGTGGTCCATACCAAGTTATTGTTTAATTTTAAATTAAAAAAAATAATACAAAATTATTTCAGGTTCAACGAATCTTTCAAAATTCATCAAAATCTTCAAAAACTATTACCAAAATTATTAGCCTAAATTTCTGGACTTTCTGGTCTCGTGTGTACTTTTCCGTTATTCTAACTCTTGGCATAACCTGTTTTTATTTTTATTTAATGCTTTGGGGACACTGTAAAGGGTTTTTTTAAGGAAAGGAAGGAGAAGAGGTTCTGGGAAGGAAAGATGTGAGGGGCGTTTAGGTTAGGTTTTGAATCTGGGGATCAGCGAATCCAGGAGTGATGGACGTTTGAGTCCATTCCTCTCGCTGATGCAAGGCAACGGATGTCAAAGGGTCTCCAACATCCGGCCTTTTCCGATTCGTCCTGCCATGCAGCTAGTTGGCAAACGCATCCGCCGCCTTGAGACCTTGACAAAAATCACCCAATGATCCCGTGCACCACTGCTAAGTCTCGAATCATTTTGAAAATATTTAGAAAATAATTTCCCTCAGGGCATAATATGTCAACTATTGACTTTAGTTTTGTATGTAAATTTCTAATACGTTTTGTTTGATGTGGTGGGGCATTCATTATTATAACATTAAATTAAACAATTCTCAATCCTAAGAGTCTGTTGCGCGGCCTTTTTCGTACAAAACATAAATTTGGATTTTGAGGCCAAAATACCCGGCCAAACTCTTTTTTTAATCGAAAGATATGGCAAGTACGGATGTCTCTATTTATTTTTGTTTTAAATAATAAAATAAAGGTCATCAAATAATTCCGCTTTTCGTGATTTAGGAAGAATTTTAGCAACTATTTATGAGTTAATAGTAAAATTTTTAGAGAAATAATTCTTTTATATTCACAGCTTAAATATGATTGAATACAAAATAAAAATATTTAAAAAGCATTTGGACGCACGTAAATTTAAATTAACACAAATTAGGACAATGGTATTCGGTGACCAGATCTGGATAGTCAGGTACTTCCCAATCTTCTTCTCCTCGTCTTCTTCCACTATACACTACTTTCCGCCTCACAATATACCCCAATTGGGGAAACCAAAGTCTCACTGGCACCAGACGGTTGTAAGCGGTTGAGATTCTTGTGCGTTACCTACTCATATATTAAAAAATGAAAACAATTTTTTTTAGCGAATGATTTCCGAAATAATGGGAAAAATATATAATTAAGAATAAACGTATTAACCCTCTTTCCCCGTATCGTTATGCTTGTTTGAGATTATACTCTTTGTGCTTGTGGGAACGGTAGGTAAATACTTACACTGGGAGAATTGGAAAACTCCCGGAGAAATGAGAAATTTCCATTTCGTTTTTCTACTGCGCAAAGCCTAGTTCTTCTTCTTTTATTTTTTATTTAGCTTAAACGCTTTGCTTCGAGCTCTCGACTCGGTACATATTGACTCAAATCTTATCAAGGGGATACTTGGGTTAAGGGGTTGATTTCAAAGTTTATTAATGCATTGAATCTGAGTTCTAAAAATGCTTGTTGGTCTTATCCCTGAACCACCGAAATGGCAATCACAGTTACGAATGATATAATTCGTCTGTTTTTTGAAAGGCCTCTGGGACATTCATCAAGCGAAGTGTTTTTTTTTAGATTACAAAAAATAAATAAAACAATAATCATATTCGTAGGAAAATATTTAATAATCAATTATGTTAGGGATCACGAAATAATTATGAAAAATAATTATCAAAAATCAAAAAAAAATATATCTTAAAAATATTTTTACGGTTTTATTACGTAATTATACAAATTTTGTAATATTCTTCTCATTTGTTTTTTCCTTAATTGTTAAGATGACTAGTATATAGGATTAGTTATGTAGTGTCAGCATCCTTAAACAGATGTCGTTATCATAGTTAGTGAAATATAGTTTGGTGTGTATCTAATAGATGTCAGTTAAGTAGGGCCTATTGTAAGGCTTGGGGTCGAACTTTAAATGCCGTTTTCTCTGGCCCTATGCAGGTGAATAGACTGAATTTTCGGATTATTAATAATATCTACGGTATTTAAAAGAAGCAGTAAAAAATCTTTGTAAAGGAGCATTTGTGGAAAAATAATCACTTCTATTGGCACAAAGTAAGGCTTGGGGACGAATTTTAAAAGCCGTTTTCTCGGGCCCATTAATGCTGAATCGACTGAAATTTTGGATTCTTAATAAAAACTTTGAAATTTATAGAAAACAATCAAAAAATCTGCTAAAAAGCAGCATTTGTGGAAAAATTATCATTTTAAGGGCGTGTTGTAAGGCTTGGGGTCGATTTTTAAATGCCGTTTTCTCAGGCCCTGGGCAACCGAATCTACAGAAATTTCGGATTATTAATAACACCTATGGTATTTATAAGAAGCAGGAAAAATTAAAAAAAAGCATTTGTGGAAAAATAATCATTTTTATTGGCACAAAGTAAGGTTTGGGGACGAACTTTAAAAGCCGTTTTATCAGGCCCTTTGATGCAGAATCGACTGAAATTTTGGATTTTTAATGAAAACTATGGACTTTATAGGAACCAATCAAAAAATCTGCAAAAATGCAGCATTTGTGGAAAAATGATAATTTTTATGGTTGTGTTATAGGGCTTGAGGTCGAACAATAAATGCCGTTTTCTCAGGCTCCATGCAGCCGAATCGACAAAAATTTTTTAAATTTCCTTAAAAGAGTTTCAATGTATTTTCTTCCCAGAAAAATTATCTCTTTCCTTTCCCTAAAAAGGTCCTTCACATAGCATTCCCGAAGTTGACGTAGTCCCTGAGGGATTTTTTTTCCTTAAGACGGAGCTATTGCAAAGAAAAAATTTTCCTTCCCATAACTTCCACCTTTTCATTTATTTTAAAAGACCCTCCACACGGCATCCCCAAATTTGACAAAAAGGTCCAGAAGGAAAAAAATTCCTCTGGGCCTCCTATAGCCTTTGTAAAAAAACAAATACGACCATTTTTCGTTAAAGTTTTCGTACCCAAATTAGGTGTCGATACTCCTTCCAGGAGATTCATCTTTTCATATGTTTTTGGTACCTACATAGTTCATTACCTCTTACGCAAAGAAAAATTATATCATTGATTACTAAGCATAAAATTTGGGATCCAAAAAAGATTAGATAATACGTGGTTATGTTTAATGTCACTCCTCAATTGCCTTCATTTTGCCTCATTTTGAAATTTAAATGGTTTTGATAGTTGGTGAGCACAAACGTTCACGGTAGTGGAAAGTAAAAAATAGTTCCGTAAAAACTCAGAATCAACTAAAATCTCTGTGAAAAGTCAACAAAAGCTATGAAAAATAGCCCATAACCTAACCCAATACAATCTATTTAACTTTTTTTTAATAATATTTTTTTCATCACTTTTGATAATTTTTCAAAGGAGGTGTGAGTTGTCCGGTAACCGTAAAAATAATATTAATAAAAAAACTGTAAACTTTAAAATAGCGTAATGATGTTAAATAAGCTGTATTTTAAGAATCAGTTGAAACATTGAAATACATTTTGATAAGGCAAACAAGATGAATAATATTTTTTATTTGAACTGAATTTTTTTTATTATAAAATGATTGTTTATTTCTTCACTCAAAGATTAAAGAAAATAGACCATTTACCAAATGAAACAAAAAGCATTTAAAAAAATTCAATTTCCCATTTCGTGAAAGTCGTTATTTTTTTTAGCCGATCATTCTTGTGACTTTTTTGTGGAAACTTGTTAAAATAATGGCTTTTTTAATTCGAATTGAACAGTTGCAAATTGTAAACGAAAATATTGGTTATATAAATATACATAGACAGAGAGGCTAAAGTTTATTTTTAATAATGATTGGTTAAGTGCGAAAATGGTTTTAAAGTGGCAGATAAATAGAATGGCGCAAGCAATCAAGTAACAAACGACAGATTTCTATACCAACCTAACTCATTTTAAAAATTTGACCATTATTCATGTGAAATGTGATTTTTTTGTTTTTACATTAGCTCCACACACTGAGGAAAAAAAGTTGCCTCAGGGCTTATGTCATCTTTGATGATGCTGTGTGGAGGGTTTTTTAGAGAAAGGAAGAATAGGAAGGTTTGGGAATGAAAAGGGAATGAGGAGTGGATACATTTTGGAGGATAGGATTTGGTGGTAGATGTGTTCAGGAGGGAAGGATTTATCAATCTATCCCACTGCGGTGCAAGGCGATGAGTCGAGAGAGGGAGAGAGAGTCCAGCTGGTGGCGTCTAGGTTAGGTCTCCCTCAAGCAGTCTGTGCGCAGTAGGTGAACAAAAGCATTCACCGCCAACCATGAACCCCGGCGATCTAAACGAACGTGGCGAATCACTTTGGATGACTTATGGTAAGAGTGTTGAATATGCAATGAATGGTTCACGGTGCAGCGCTGCCCATACCCGCCTTCCTAATTAATTTGTTGAAATTGCATATACAACAGCTGTTGTTAATATTTGTTTTTTTTATTATTTAAATATTTGATACAATACATGTAATAGATACATAAAATAATTAAAGTATATAAAAAAGCTTAATATAATAAATGTATGAACAAAAAAATCCCACAAAGGCATTGCCTGTGCGTGGGTATAATATTGATTTTTTACTTTTATTTTTATTTCTATGGTTACAGTGAATATTTTAAGTATATATAAATTAGGGATTTAAAAAAAGTAACTGAATAAAAGCAACTAAAAACTACTACATAATAACAGTCTACACTGTTTTTATCACATTTGTGAAAGTTTTATAAGAATAGATGTTACAAGGTCAATTTAAATACATAAAAAAGCAAACAAAAAATATAGCTAACAATATAATATATCTTCTCTACAATCTGTCTAATGATAGATATGCTTAATGGCATTGTTTAAACTTATAAAAAAAAATATCTGTTTCAGTGTTTTTTAGCCAAATTTTGGTATATTTTTATAAGAATGAAGATTTTGATATGTGTTCTCTTTAAAGGTTATAGGTACATCATAAATTATACATTTTTGGAGCTATACAACTAATAAGTCTTTGGGACAACCTAGTTTTGCAGTGGGGTACAGCATACTCACAGGAGCCACGTCGTTGGCTGGTACGATTTGAACATCTTGGGAAGTTATTTGGACGCATGTAAATAAATTTAAGTCATTAAAGACCATAGGTTTGTGTAAGGTCAAAAATATCAGTTTCCTTAAACAATTGTTTGGAGGGATACGATTTAATTTTTTTGTACATAATCTTGATAATTGATTTTGGGGCAATTTCTGAAGGTTTTACATGATCATGTAAGTTCCACCCCAGCCAATTATTCCGCAGGAAAGAGGTGAATGGACTGGTGCAACTAGTTTTATGGTTCTTATATTATATTTACTATGTTACACATTCTTTTAAAAATATAATTTAAGTATCTGAGTTTTTTTAAATGTTTTATATGGTTGGTCCATTTAAGCAATCTTTCAACGGAAGCAATCTTCCGAACAGGCCCTCCATTGATATGATTGGTGTAACCCTAAGTGACCAGCTCAGGTATGGGGACTCCATCGAAGCCAGAGTAAAGTTAGTCTCCCAAAAACTGGGCGTACTGTACAGGGCCCGCAGATACTTTAATAGTACACAACTGCTAACCTTGTACAAATCACAAGTACGCCCCACGGTTGAATTTGGCAGCCATCTCTGGTCTGATCAATCTTTAGAGCACAGGCGTCGGGTGGGAATGCTATCCTTGTTCTACCGGTATTACAATGGAAGATGCTCCGAGGAACTAGCATCATTGATCCCTTCGGCACCGGTGCATAGTCGGGAAACACGCCAAACGCGTGCCCAACATTTGTACACAGTTGACATTTGTCACATGAGAACGGGTCGTTTCTTCGACTCGTTCTTGTGTTCAACAGCTTGGCTGTGGAATGATTTGCCGGCCTCTGTGTTTCCTCCTTCCTACAATATGGGTCTCTTCAAGACCAATGTTCATTCCTTACTCTCCTCAAAAAGACCCTCCACACAGCATCCCAGATGACATAGGCCCTGAGGAAATGTAAAAAAGTGTGTGGAGTTAATGTAAAAAAAAAAAAAATAATGGACTGGTGCATCATAAACTAGTTTTATGGTTCTTATATTATATTTACTATGTTACACATTCTTTTAAAAATATAATTTAAGTATCTGAGTTTTTTTAAATGTTTTATATGGTTGGTCCATTTAAGCAATCTATGTTACAGTAAATCATTTCTGAAAAAAAAACTCTATACCCCTTTACCTTCCTACAGCAGATTTTTTTTCCAATATAACATCTGGATTGTTACGTAAGGTGTTAAAAAAGAATAAATATAGTATTTTACGTATAGAATATTTACCTCAAAAAGATTGTAGAATGAATGTGACTCATGCTGTTCGCGGGTTATCTAATGTCAATGTATGTATTGTATACCTAATATTGACGTATGTACCTACATGTTTTTCCGAAAAATTTTGTACCAATAACAACATCTCATTCTTCCGTTCAAATAAATATATTCCATTACGCAGCGGCATTTACTTATTATTAAATTAGGAATTGTTGGAATCAATCAAAGAATCCACCTTTCTCCGCTTCTAAAATAAGGCATTTCCGCCAATAAGGCAGCTCGGGTGGGTGGTACCCCCCAACCTGCAATCTGCAATACTTACCACCCCCTTATTCGCGCTAGCTTAACCCTCCAGTAGCAAACCCAAGATATCGACTTACATTACCTTTACTTGCTTATTAATGCAATATCTCCATTAATTTACACAAGTTCTCACATAAAAATTAGGTTGTTGGGCAGAATTATTGTCTTTTTCGTTCCGATCAAACGAAGAACATTTTAAACATAAGATTCATGAAGTTTAAATATTTTCTTTAAGTGAAACTTTTTAACAACGTTGTGATTTGAAACTCGATGAAACGGAAGCGAGTGACACTAAAAAGAAACAAACACATTCATCTGTAGGATTTAGCCTGTGAGAGAATGAGATCGAATGAAACCTTACCTACGAAGCGTCTCGGCTCTGTCAAGCTGTGCGCAATGGCCACTTTGATTATGAGCTCACCTAGGCTCATATTGGTTGAGATTGTGTGGGTGATGTTTTCACTTCTACCGCGTGTCAACTGCACTCGATTTTTTTTTAAGAAACTTAAAAGAAATGCGACAGATAGATAAGGTACCCATATAAACCAAAGGAGACCGAACGTTTAACCGACCATTTTTTTCTTATATCAGTTTTGAATGCGTACAAATAATGTTCTTTGGGTTCCATGACAACTCAGAATCGACTCAACTCAACACTTGAAAAGTCATTAAAAGCTCTGAAAAAAATTAATAATAGCCCATAACCTGAAAAAACATCACCTATTTAACCAAATTTTAATGAGTTTTCAAAGGAGGTGTTGAGTTGAAGTAATTGTTCGTTGTCTGGTCACAGTTATTTTGTAGGTACGACAATGATTTATTTTGGTTGGGGTTTTTTAAATCCTATCAAGTGTGATGATTTTTGATTTGAAAAACTCCGATATAATGCTGGTGTGGCATCTTGGGGTCAAAAAGAATAATACGAGCTCGCTAACTGTAAGGTTTTAACCTCCCGATCTCTGATCTCCTGGTACTGCCAAGGGGCGGGGTGTTACAGTGTACGACGCCAGGGGGGGGGGGTGGAGGGGGTGGGGGAGGGGTGACGGTGTGACGCCGTGACGTGTGTGGCGGCGACAACCTAATTACACCCCCACATCCTTTTTCTCTCGGAGACCCCTCCTCTTCCTATGTAATCCCCCTCCCCACCCCCTCGCAGGAACATACGCCTTGTGGGGTTTCACTGTCTAGAGCAGGGGTTGGTAATTGGTATGGCATTTTTTAAACTTTTTTTTCATTTTCTCAATTCTTAACATTCATTTAAAAATTAAGATATTTTATAATTTTTTTGAAAAAGCAATAATTTTTAATTAAATGAAGGCAATATCTGCGAAACTCAATCGAAAACCTGGAAAATCAGGAAAAGATATTGGCTCCACTGGGACTCGAACCCATCCTGGATGTTTGATTGAGTTTCGCTAATTTTGTCTTAATTAATTAAATATTATAATTTGAGATTTTACTCATACAGTTAAAAAATAAAAAATAAATGTTATATTTATTTTTAAAAATAACCAACATCATGAATAACCACTCAAGTCGGCCTCTCAGAAGCTCGGCGTACTGTACAGGGCCCGCAGATACTTTAAAAGTACACAACTACTGACCCTATACAAAGCCCCACTGTTGAATTTGGCAGCCACCTCTGGTCTGGAACCTTAAAATACCTGAAAAAATCTTTGACTGTGCAGAAACTGGTTGATAGTTTCCCCTTATCTTAATAAGAGGATTGCAATCTTTAGACCACAGGTAGGTATGCTGTCCTTGCTGACCTGCTCTACCGGTATTACAATAGAATATGCTCCGAGGAACTAGCGTCATTGATCCCTTCGGCACCGGTGCATAGTCGGGAAACACGCCAAAAGCGCACCCAACACGGTTGATATTTGTCACATGATAACGGGTCGCTTCTACGACTCGTTCTTCAGTTCAACAGCTCGGATGTGGAACGATTTACCGGTATATATTATGTAAAAATAAAAAATATTTCTTTGTACTGTAGTTATGTAATGAAAAATAAGTTTGGTACAAAATATTAAATATGAACCATTTGTCTTATTTTTTTTCCAAATCACGAAATCCAATTTTTTTCGAAACTTCCGGCCATTTTAGCGGGCTAATAGTGAACAATAATTTCATTTATTTTTACGTTTTCGAATAGCTACAGATCATACGAAACTTTTGAGACCCCGGGCATTTAAATATTAAGGCCATTTGTTTTCTCTCTATGGAGAGCGACACACGCTATGACATAGGCCCTGAGGGAAATTTCTTTTTCACAGGGCTGTGTGGAGTTAATGTAAAAAAAAGTGACAGTGTTCAAAAAACTACAAAGAACCATTATTCATAGTGGATGATTTTATTTGCTTACTGATAAAGGACTGCGAAATTAAATGCACGACGATAACTGGGAGGGAACCAGACACAATTTTTTTGACAGATTAGATAAGTTATCAACCCCTGATAAATATTGAAGGTGCAAGCTCCCCTTGAACGGCTTCGCTTGTTAAGGGATAGCGAAAAGATTAGCGGACTTATCGCAGGGGTAGAAATGTTCTTTCCGCAACTTATTTCCTTTCATCTTTGTGTCATAAGTTATAATCACAATTCCTCGTTGTTCACAATCACCAACATACATTTAGAGATGACAGAAAGTTTCTTTCTGTAATGACTTTATTCTATTTCTTGTTTTCTATTGCAGGTTTTTGGAAAATTATCGGGGGTTAGCAATGCTGAAGTAAAAAGAAAAAAAATATATATTTATGGAATCTTTATGTATAAATCATCAAACTGTAATATTTAATCATTTTAAAATAAATAAAAATATTAATTCTAGACTTGTAGAAAAAGACAACTGATGTCGCATGTTAAAATTAAATTGCATATATTTATCGAAGGTACTATCAAGATTGCATTTATTTCGAGTAGAAAAATTTGCGTTTAGAAAATGTTGGTAGCTCTTAGTCCAAGTATGATAAAGTTAAATACCGAAGGGGATGGCGTCGAATTATCTCACTGGTAGAGCAACGACCCTGCAAAGCTGAAGTTTTGAGTTCAACTTCCAGATATGTATTTTATATATTTGTTTGTTCCTCTTCTTTTGACCTTTTATTACTGTCGTTTGTTATACTAATATTTCTTTATGTATATACAATATAAATATACATAATGGTTATTTTTATACAGCATTTTATGTGAATCTTATAATTTTTGGGTATGAAACTTACCCACTAAATAAAATGTATGTATATATAAATTCGCTTTGTCTCTCTCCATGATTTAAAACGATGGTATAGAACACCCTCGAAGAGTAAAAACCAGAAACACTCAACAAATTAGTTGAATACCCCTCTCCCAGAGCTAGACGGTAACAATGTAAGACGTAGCTTATTGTGTTAGCAGTAGTTGGTGTGTTGCTTACAGTTACAACATACAGCCTTAGCTTACAAATACAACACAACACAAGTCAAGTGGGATTGATTGGTGATTCAATCCAATCACACAATCATTCAGGAATCAACTGCTAATAATTGGATTTCAGAAGCTTGTTTCTGGAGGAACATGCAGTGAACAATAATACACACCAAAAATGTGTTGTATTCTGATTCTTGAATCATAAGAAAAAACGAAGTGGTCAAACAAAGAAAATCATGAATTTTACAAACAATTGAGAAATGGAAAACAATTTGGCCTACTGTGCAAGACAACTATAACCTTAAATATAATATTTTCTGATAAGATATTCATGATAATTATGACCAACCTTAAATATAATATTTTGTAAAATATACATGAATACCCATATTCTATAGATTACAAAAAAAAATTAAACGGAAACTTTGTGACGAGACATAATTTAAAATAAAACAATTACTTAGTAAACACCAATTTTAATTTTTATATACTTAGGACTGGTTGTTTCAAAAAATTTGACGGATTCATCAAATATTTGAAGCTAATTTTCACGTTCTGTGTAAGTTCTACTCAAGTTCTGTGGCCTGTAAAGATATAATAACAGAACTTGAATAGAACTTACACAGAACGTGAATATTAACTTCCAATATTAGATGAATTTTTAAATTTTTTGAAAAAACCCACCCATAATACCGACTGGGTTTCGCTACAACCGGTGCTTCTTCATTTTCTAGGGGCTATTCATATATTCTTCAGCTTGTAGATTTTAGTAGTGTATACTGCCCTGAACACATTACGGTTGTAGCCGATGTAACCGGTTGTAACCTTTACGGTTGTAACATTCACGGTTGTAAACGGTGCTTCTTCATTTTCTAGGGGCTAATCATATATTCTTCAGCTTGTAGGTTTTAGTAGTGTATACTGCCCTGAAGATATTACAGTTGTAGCCGATGTTACCGGTTGTAACCATTACGGTTGTAACCGGTGCTTCTTCATTTTCTAGGGGCTATTCATATATTCTTCAGCTTGTAGATTTTAGTAGTGTATACTGCCCTGAAGAAGCTACGGTTGAAGCAAAACCAGGTTAGCGTTAAGTGAATAAAAATGAAAAGTGGTCCATACCAAGTTATTGTTTAATTTTAAATTAAAAAAAATAATACAAAATTATTTCAGGTTCAACGAATCTTTCAAAATTCATCAAAATCTTCAAAAACTATTACCAAAATTATTAGCCTAAATTTCTGGACTTTCTGGTCTCGTGTGTACTTTTCCGTTATTCTAACTCTTGGCATAACCTGTTTTTATTTTTATTTAATGCTTTGGGGACACTGTAAAGGGTTTTTTTAAGGAAAGGAAGGAGAAGAGGTTCTGGGAAGGAAAGATGTGAGGGGCGTTTAGGTTAGGTTTTGAATCTGGGGATCAGCGAATCCAGGAGTGATGGACGTTTGAGTCCATTCCTCTCGCTGATGCAAGGCAACGGATGTCAAAGGGTCTCCAACATCCGGCCTTTTCCGATTCGTCCTGCCATGCAGCTAGTTGGCAAACGCATCCGCCGCCTTGAGACCTTGACAAAAATCACCCAATGATCCCGTGCACCACTGCTAAGTCTCGAATCATTTTGAAAATATTTAGAAAATAATTTCCCTCAGGGCATAATATGTCAACTATTGACTTTAGTTTTGTATGTAAATTTCTAATACGTTTTGTTTGATGTGGTGGGGCATTCATTATTATAACATTAAATTAAACAATTCTCAATCCTAAGAGTCTGTTGCGCGGCCTTTTTCGTACAAAACATAAATTTGGATTTTGAGGCCAAAATACCCGGCCAAACTCTTTTTTTAATCGAAAGATATGGCAAGTACGGATGTCTCTATTTATTTTTGTTTTAAATAATAAAATAAAGGTCATCAAATAATTCCGCTTTTCGTGATTTAGGAAGAATTTTAGCAACTATTTATGAGTTAATAGTAAAATTTTTAGAGAAATAATTCTTTTATATTCACAGCTTAAATATGATTGAATACAAAATAAAAATATTTAAAAAGCATTTGGACGCACGTAAATTTAAATTAACACAAATTAGGACAATGGTATTCGGTGACCAGATCTGGATAGTCAGGTACTTCCCAATCTTCTTCTCCTCGTCTTCTTCCACTATACACTACTTTCCGCCTCACAATATACCCCAATTGGGGAAACCAAAGTCTCACTGGCACCAGACGGTTGTAAGCGGTTGAGATTCTTGTGCGTTACCTACTCATATATTAAAAAATGAAAACAATTTTTTTTAGCGAATGATTTCCGAAATAATGGGAAAAATATATAATTAAGAATAAACGTATTAACCCTCTTTCCCCGTATCGTTATGCTTGTTTGAGATTATACTCTTTGTGCTTGTGGGAACGGTAGGTAAATACTTACACTGGGAGAATTGGAAAACTCCCGGAGAAATGAGAAATTTCCATTTCGTTTTTCTACTGCGCAAAGCCTAGTTCTTCTTCTTTTATTTTTTATTTAGCTTAAACGCTTTGCTTCGAGCTCTCGACTCGGTACATATTGACTCAAATCTTATCAAGGGGATACTTGGGTTAAGGGGTTGATTTCAAAGTTTATTAATGCATTGAATCTGAGTTCTAAAAATGCTTGTTGGTCTTATCCCTGAACCACCGAAATGGCAATCACAGTTACGAATGATATAATTCGTCTGTTTTTTGAAAGGCCTCTGGGACATTCATCAAGCGAAGTGTTTTTTTTTAGATTACAAAAAATAAATAAAACAATAATCATATTCGTAGGAAAATATTTAATAATCAATTATGTTAGGGATCACGAAATAATTATGAAAAATAATTATCAAAAATCAAAAAAAAATATATCTTAAAAATATTTTTACGGTTTTATTACGTAATTATACAAATTTTGTAATATTCTTCTCATTTGTTTTTTCCTTAATTGTTAAGATGACTAGTATATAGGATTAGTTATGTAGTGTCAGCATCCTTAAACAGATGTCGTTATCATAGTTAGTGAAATATAGTTTGGTGTGTATCTAATAGATGTCAGTTAAGTAGGGCCTATTGTAAGGCTTGGGGTCGAACTTTAAATGCCGTTTTCTCTGGCCCTATGCAGGTGAATAGACTGAATTTTCGGATTATTAATAATATCTACGGTATTTAAAAGAAGCAGTAAAAAATCTTTGTAAAGGAGCATTTGTGGAAAAATAATCACTTCTATTGGCACAAAGTAAGGCTTGGGGACGAATTTTAAAAGCCGTTTTCTCGGGCCCATTAATGCTGAATCGACTGAAATTTTGGATTCTTAATAAAAACTTTGAAATTTATAGAAAACAATCAAAAAATCTGCTAAAAAGCAGCATTTGTGGAAAAATTATCATTTTAAGGGCGTGTTGTAAGGCTTGGGGTCGATTTTTAAATGCCGTTTTCTCAGGCCCTGGGCAACCGAATCTACAGAAATTTCGGATTATTAATAACACCTATGGTATTTATAAGAAGCAGGAAAAATTAAAAAAAAGCATTTGTGGAAAAATAATCATTTTTATTGGCACAAAGTAAGGTTTGGGGACGAACTTTAAAAGCCGTTTTATCAGGCCCTTTGATGCAGAATCGACTGAAATTTTGGATTTTTAATGAAAACTATGGACTTTATAGGAACCAATCAAAAAATCTGCAAAAATGCAGCATTTGTGGAAAAATGATAATTTTTATGGTTGTGTTATAGGGCTTGAGGTCGAACAATAAATGCCGTTTTCTCAGGCTCCATGCAGCCGAATCGACAAAAATTTTTTAAATTTCCTTAAAAGAGTTTCAATGTATTTTCTTCCCAGAAAAATTATCTCTTTCCTTTCCCTAAAAAGGTCCTTCACATAGCATTCCCGAAGTTGACGTAGTCCCTGAGGGATTTTTTTTCCTTAAGACGGAGCTATTGCAAAGAAAAAATTTTCCTTCCCATAACTTCCACCTTTTCATTTATTTTAAAAGACCCTCCACACGGCATCCCCAAATTTGACAAAAAGGTCCAGAAGGAAAAAAATTCCTCTGGGCCTCCTATAGCCTTTGTAAAAAAACAAATACGACCATTTTTCGTTAAAGTTTTCGTACCCAAATTAGGTGTCGATACTCCTTCCAGGAGATTCATCTTTTCATATGTTTTTGGTACCTACATAGTTCATTACCTCTTACGCAAAGAAAAATTATATCATTGATTACTAAGCATAAAATTTGGGATCCAAAAAAGATTAGATAATACGTGGTTATGTTTAATGTCACTCCTCAATTGCCTTCATTTTGCCTCATTTTGAAATTTAAATGGTTTTGATAGTTGGTGAGCACAAACGTTCACGGTAGTGGAAAGTAAAAAATAGTTCCGTAAAAACTCAGAATCAACTAAAATCTCTGTGAAAAGTCAACAAAAGCTATGAAAAATAGCCCATAACCTAACCCAATACAATCTATTTAACTTTTTTTTAATAATATTTTTTTCATCACTTTTGATAATTTTTCAAAGGAGGTGTGAGTTGTCCGGTAACCGTAAAAATAATATTAATAAAAAAACTGTAAACTTTAAAATAGCGTAATGATGTTAAATAAGCTGTATTTTAAGAATCAGTTGAAACATTGAAATACATTTTGATAAGGCAAACAAGATGAATAATATTTTTTATTTGAACTGAATTTTTTTTATTATAAAATGATTGTTTATTTCTTCACTCAAAGATTAAAGAAAATAGACCATTTACCAAATGAAACAAAAAGCATTTAAAAAAATTCAATTTCCCATTTCGTGAAAGTCGTTATTTTTTTTAGCCGATCATTCTTGTGACTTTTTTGTGGAAACTTGTTAAAATAATGGCTTTTTTAATTCGAATTGAACAGTTGCAAATTGTAAACGAAAATATTGGTTATATAAATATACATAGACAGAGAGGCTAAAGTTTATTTTTAATAATGATTGGTTAAGTGCGAAAATGGTTTTAAAGTGGCAGATAAATAGAATGGCGCAAGCAATCAAGTAACAAACGACAGATTTCTATACCAACCTAACTCATTTTAAAAATTTGACCATTATTCATGTGAAATGTGATTTTTTTGTTTTTACATTAGCTCCACACACTGAGGAAAAAAAGTTGCCTCAGGGCTTATGTCATCTTTGATGATGCTGTGTGGAGGGTTTTTTAGAGAAAGGAAGAATAGGAAGGTTTGGGAATGAAAAGGGAATGAGGAGTGGATACATTTTGGAGGATAGGATTTGGTGGTAGATGTGTTCAGGAGGGAAGGATTTATCAATCTATCCCACTGCGGTGCAAGGCGATGAGTCGAGAGAGGGAGAGAGAGTCCAGCTGGTGGCGTCTAGGTTAGGTCTCCCTCAAGCAGTCTGTGCGCAGTAGGTGAACAAAAGCATTCACCGCCAACCATGAACCCCGGCGATCTAAACGAACGTGGCGAATCACTTTGGATGACTTATGGTAAGAGTGTTGAATATGCAATGAATGGTTCACGGTGCAGCGCTGCCCATACCCGCCTTCCTAATTAATTTGTTGAAATTGCATATACAACAGCTGTTGTTAATATTTGTTTTTTTTATTATTTAAATATTTGATACAATACATGTAATAGATACATAAAATAATTAAAGTATATAAAAAAGCTTAATATAATAAATGTATGAACAAAAAAATCCCACAAAGGCATTGCCTGTGCGTGGGTATAATATTGATTTTTTACTTTTATTTTTATTTCTATGGTTACAGTGAATATTTTAAGTATATATAAATTAGGGATTTAAAAAAAGTAACTGAATAAAAGCAACTAAAAACTACTACATAATAACAGTCTACACTGTTTTTATCACATTTGTGAAAGTTTTATAAGAATAGATGTTACAAGGTCAATTTAAATACATAAAAAAGCAAACAAAAAATATAGCTAACAATATAATATATCTTCTCTACAATCTGTCTAATGATAGATATGCTTAATGGCATTGTTTAAACTTATAAAAAAAAATATCTGTTTCAGTGTTTTTTAGCCAAATTTTGGTATATTTTTATAAGAATGAAGATTTTGATATGTGTTCTCTTTAAAGGTTATAGGTACATCATAAATTATACATTTTTGGAGCTATACAACTAATAAGTCTTTGGGACAACCTAGTTTTGCAGTGGGGTACAGCATACTCACAGGAGCCACGTCGTTGGCTGGTACGATTTGAACATCTTGGGAAGTTATTTGGACGCATGTAAATAAATTTAAGTCATTAAAGACCATAGGTTTGTGTAAGGTCAAAAATATCAGTTTCCTTAAACAATTGTTTGGAGGGATACGATTTAATTTTTTTGTACATAATCTTGATAATTGATTTTGGGGCAATTTCTGAAGGTTTTACATGATCATGTAAGTTCCACCCCAGCCAATTATTCCGCAGGAAAGAGGTGAATGGACTGGTGCAACTAGTTTTATGGTTCTTATATTATATTTACTATGTTACACATTCTTTTAAAAATATAATTTAAGTATCTGAGTTTTTTTAAATGTTTTATATGGTTGGTCCATTTAAGCAATCTTTCAACGGAAGCAATCTTCCGAACAGGCCCTCCATTGATATGATTGGTGTAACCCTAAGTGACCAGCTCAGGTATGGGGACTCCATCGAAGCCAGAGTAAAGTTAGTCTCCCAAAAACTGGGCGTACTGTACAGGGCCCGCAGATACTTTAATAGTACACAACTGCTAACCTTGTACAAATCACAAGTACGCCCCACGGTTGAATTTGGCAGCCATCTCTGGTCTGATCAATCTTTAGAGCACAGGCGTCGGGTGGGAATGCTATCCTTGTTCTACCGGTATTACAATGGAAGATGCTCCGAGGAACTAGCATCATTGATCCCTTCGGCACCGGTGCATAGTCGGGAAACACGCCAAACGCGTGCCCAACATTTGTACACAGTTGACATTTGTCACATGAGAACGGGTCGTTTCTTCGACTCGTTCTTGTGTTCAACAGCTTGGCTGTGGAATGATTTGCCGGCCTCTGTGTTTCCTCCTTCCTACAATATGGGTCTCTTCAAGACCAATGTTCATTCCTTACTCTCCTCAAAAAGACCCTCCACACAGCATCCCAGATGACATAGGCCCTGAGGAAATGTAAAAAAGTGTGTGGAGTTAATGTAAAAAAAAAAAAAATAATGGACTGGTGCATCATAAACTAGTTTTATGGTTCTTATATTATATTTACTATGTTACACATTCTTTTAAAAATATAATTTAAGTATCTGAGTTTTTTTAAATGTTTTATATGGTTGGTCCATTTAAGCAATCTATGTTACAGTAAATCATTTCTGAAAAAAAAACTCTATACCCCTTTACCTTCCTACAGCAGATTTTTTTTCCAATATAACATCTGGATTGTTACGTAAGGTGTTAAAAAAGAATAAATATAGTATTTTACGTATAGAATATTTACCTCAAAAAGATTGTAGAATGAATGTGACTCATGCTGTTCGCGGGTTATCTAATGTCAATGTATGTATTGTATACCTAATATTGACGTATGTACCTACATGTTTTTCCGAAAAATTTTGTACCAATAACAACATCTCATTCTTCCGTTCAAATAAATATATTCCATTACGCAGCGGCATTTACTTATTATTAAATTAGGAATTGTTGGAATCAATCAAAGAATCCACCTTTCTCCGCTTCTAAAATAAGGCATTTCCGCCAATAAGGCAGCTCGGGTGGGTGGTACCCCCCAACCTGCAATCTGCAATACTTACCACCCCCTTATTCGCGCTAGCTTAACCCTCCAGTAGCAAACCCAAGATATCGACTTACATTACCTTTACTTGCTTATTAATGCAATATCTCCATTAATTTACACAAGTTCTCACATAAAAATTAGGTTGTTGGGCAGAATTATTGTCTTTTTCGTTCCGATCAAACGAAGAACATTTTAAACATAAGATTCATGAAGTTTAAATATTTTCTTTAAGTGAAACTTTTTAACAACGTTGTGATTTGAAACTCGATGAAACGGAAGCGAGTGACACTAAAAAGAAACAAACACATTCATCTGTAGGATTTAGCCTGTGAGAGAATGAGATCGAATGAAACCTTACCTACGAAGCGTCTCGGCTCTGTCAAGCTGTGCGCAATGGCCACTTTGATTATGAGCTCACCTAGGCTCATATTGGTTGAGATTGTGTGGGTGATGTTTTCACTTCTACCGCGTGTCAACTGCACTCGATTTTTTTTTAAGAAACTTAAAAGAAATGCGACAGATAGATAAGGTACCCATATAAACCAAAGGAGACCGAACGTTTAACCGACCATTTTTTTCTTATATCAGTTTTGAATGCGTACAAATAATGTTCTTTGGGTTCCATGACAACTCAGAATCGACTCAACTCAACACTTGAAAAGTCATTAAAAGCTCTGAAAAAAATTAATAATAGCCCATAACCTGAAAAAACATCACCTATTTAACCAAATTTTAATGAGTTTTCAAAGGAGGTGTTGAGTTGAAGTAATTGTTCGTTGTCTGGTCACAGTTATTTTGTAGGTACGACAATGATTTATTTTGGTTGGGGTTTTTTAAATCCTATCAAGTGTGATGATTTTTGATTTGAAAAACTCCGATATAATGCTGGTGTGGCATCTTGGGGTCAAAAAGAATAATACGAGCTCGCTAACTGTAAGGTTTTAACCTCCCGATCTCTGATCTCCTGGTACTGCCAAGGGGCGGGGTGTTACAGTGTACGACGCCAGGGGGGGGGGGTGGAGGGGGTGGGGGAGGGGTGACGGTGTGACGCCGTGACGTGTGTGGCGGCGACAACCTAATTACACCCCCACATCCTTTTTCTCTCGGAGACCCCTCCTCTTCCTATGTAATCCCCCTCCCCACCCCCTCGCAGGAACATACGCCTTGTGGGGTTTCACTGTCTAGAGCAGGGGTTGGTAATTGGTATGGCATTTTTTAAACTTTTTTTTCATTTTCTCAATTCTTAACATTCATTTAAAAATTAAGATATTTTATAATTTTTTTGAAAAAGCAATAATTTTTAATTAAATGAAGGCAATATCTGCGAAACTCAATCGAAAACCTGGAAAATCAGGAAAAGATATTGGCTCCACTGGGACTCGAACCCATCCTGGATGTTTGATTGAGTTTCGCTAATTTTGTCTTAATTAATTAAATATTATAATTTGAGATTTTACTCATACAGTTAAAAAATAAAAAATAAATGTTATATTTATTTTTAAAAATAACCAACATCATGAATAACCACTCAAGTCGGCCTCTCAGAAGCTCGGCGTACTGTACAGGGCCCGCAGATACTTTAAAAGTACACAACTACTGACCCTATACAAAGCCCCACTGTTGAATTTGGCAGCCACCTCTGGTCTGGAACCTTAAAATACCTGAAAAAATCTTTGACTGTGCAGAAACTGGTTGATAGTTTCCCCTTATCTTAATAAGAGGATTGCAATCTTTAGACCACAGGTAGGTATGCTGTCCTTGCTGACCTGCTCTACCGGTATTACAATAGAATATGCTCCGAGGAACTAGCGTCATTGATCCCTTCGGCACCGGTGCATAGTCGGGAAACACGCCAAAAGCGCACCCAACACGGTTGATATTTGTCACATGATAACGGGTCGCTTCTACGACTCGTTCTTCAGTTCAACAGCTCGGATGTGGAACGATTTACCGGTATATATTATGTAAAAATAAAAAATATTTCTTTGTACTGTAGTTATGTAATGAAAAATAAGTTTGGTACAAAATATTAAATATGAACCATTTGTCTTATTTTTTTTCCAAATCACGAAATCCAATTTTTTTCGAAACTTCCGGCCATTTTAGCGGGCTAATAGTGAACAATAATTTCATTTATTTTTACGTTTTCGAATAGCTACAGATCATACGAAACTTTTGAGACCCCGGGCATTTAAATATTAAGGCCATTTGTTTTCTCTCTATGGAGAGCGACACACGCTATGACATAGGCCCTGAGGGAAATTTCTTTTTCACAGGGCTGTGTGGAGTTAATGTAAAAAAAAGTGACAGTGTTCAAAAAACTACAAAGAACCATTATTCATAGTGGATGATTTTATTTGCTTACTGATAAAGGACTGCGAAATTAAATGCACGACGATAACTGGGAGGGAACCAGACACAATTTTTTTGACAGATTAGATAAGTTATCAACCCCTGATAAATATTGAAGGTGCAAGCTCCCCTTGAACGGCTTCGCTTGTTAAGGGATAGCGAAAAGATTAGCGGACTTATCGCAGGGGTAGAAATGTTCTTTCCGCAACTTATTTCCTTTCATCTTTGTGTCATAAGTTATAATCACAATTCCTCGTTGTTCACAATCACCAACATACATTTAGAGATGACAGAAAGTTTCTTTCTGTAATGACTTTATTCTATTTCTTGTTTTCTATTGCAGGTTTTTGGAAAATTATCGGGGGTTAGCAATGCTGAAGTAAAAAGAAAAAAAATATATATTTATGGAATCTTTATGTATAAATCATCAAACTGTAATATTTAATCATTTTAAAATAAATAAAAATATTAATTCTAGACTTGTAGAAAAAGACAACTGATGTCGCATGTTAAAATTAAATTGCATATATTTATCGAAGGTACTATCAAGATTGCATTTATTTCGAGTAGAAAAATTTGCGTTTAGAAAATGTTGGTAGCTCTTAGTCCAAGTATGATAAAGTTAAATACCGAAGGGGATGGCGTCGAATTATCTCACTGGTAGAGCAACGACCCTGCAAAGCTGAAGTTTTGAGTTCAACTTCCAGATATGTATTTTATATATTTGTTTGTTCCTCTTCTTTTGACCTTTTATTACTGTCGTTTGTTATACTAATATTTCTTTATGTATATACAATATAAATATACATAATGGTTATTTTTATACAGCATTTTATGTGAATCTTATAATTTTTGGGTTATCGAAACACCTGTGTAAAATTGAACTACCTCTCCCTTATGCATTCCAAATTCCGCCTAGAGCCAATGAGAATATGGCATCTCTAATTGGGGTATGTTGTAAGGCTGAAGGTAGTGGGGAAGAGAAGGATGTGGGAAAGGGGAAGGTGGGAAAGCATCTGGCTCTTCAGATCTAGTCATTTCAAGCAAAATTTCAATTCTGAATGGTGATCTTACACCAGTTTAATATTGAGAGTATCTTCCACTCTGGAACGTGCCTCGAACATACCTTTCATTATTTTTAAATGATAAAATTGTGATTTTCACAAATCAATCAAATAAAATTTTCTTGCAGAAGCTGGGATTTTAACCCGCGACCTCCAGATCGCTAGTCGTGAGCCGTACCCCTCGACCATGAAGGCAGTTAAATTTGATTGACGAAACACAAAAAAAACTGGAACCATGATAACAATGTATTTGAATATAGTTTTCAGGAAATTTAAAACCCGTCTGCTTGTTTAGGAATATATACATCCCAAAACACGTAATTGCGTTACGCTTTCATAAGGTCAAAAACGTCCCGAGCGACCTTACATTTTAAAAGCTGTATATCTCTCTTCCTCTCATGCAAACATATGTTTTTCTTTTAACCAGAAAGAGAATGAAATAATGCTTCTTATTTTCTTTGAAATATGAAAGCTATATTGCATAGATATTTTACAATCTCGATCAAAGTGACGGTTTCAGAATTTACGCACGAAACCGAGGCTTCCGGATTGTGATGTGCGAATGCATTGAACCAAGCAGACGGGTTAAATGAATGGATATTTTTGGAAACGCTACAATTTTAGCTTGCAGGATAAATAACTGTCAAATATTAGCCAAGACGCAGCATTGAGCTCTTCATTTTTTTGAAGGATCAATTAGAAAAAGTTGCTTTTAAAATAAAACAATAACTTGTAGTCTTCGTTCAGTCTGTGTCAGAAGTATCGTTCAGTTTGTATCTCAAAACACATGACTTTAAAAATGTTTAAGACAAAACGAAAAAAATAAATTCACGGATTCTGCCAAATGTTTCACTGTCACATTAGCGAACATTAATAATAATTTAAGTTCCTTGCAAACCACATACGTGCAAATTTAAATAACCAAATGGGAAATGCGCGAAACAAAGTGGCAGACATTATAATGACTGAGCATACGGTTGGTGAAACGCGCTAGAGGGAGCGCCCATTAAAACTTTAATTCCGCTCAGATAAAACAGAAATCTGCAATCATCTCGCTGAATTGATATCATCTGTCGCGGGCGTATTGGTGGTGATTTGTTAAAGATGCTGTGAACTCAGTATTGTAGTGTTCTATGGCAATTATATACATTTTTAAATATATATTTATGGATTTCGATTGGTTTTCGTGAATGAATTAATGCAAATCTTGGAAGTGTAAATCAACCCTCTCCCGATAATCAATTGAACTGAAATTTTGCAAGTTTTCGATGACAATACATTCTATTAATTTTTGGTGGCACTCACGCATGATTCTTTTCACAATCTAATTAAAAAAAAAAACTCACCTTTTTGAAAATGTTATGAGCCTGAAGAAATTGATTAAATCGATGAAGAAGGTGAAGGAGAAGGTTTAGAGGTACCTGGTCAGAAAAAAACTAATAGAACGTTAAACCTTGGATGGAGCCAAAAGTTACTATTCAACATGGCTACCATCTTGACTGGACTGACCGGACACGGAACGCACAAATTAATTTACAGGCAGATGAATTAGAAAGTGGTCGAGTTAAAATAGGACTTCGTTATGTTTAGTCAACTACAAAGTAGTGACCGACCGAAGGTTCGGTTTTGGTTTCGGTTACGGAAAGTTTCGACAAAAAATCCTAGTTTCGGTTTCTCTGAATCTTTTCTTCATCAATCAATCTTCATCTTTTCGAAAAGTTCGTGGCTCGAGTGTCACCCGCCATTATCAGCTGAGTTTGCCATTATCAGCCGGTCCGGCGTGATTGTGTTGTGAGTTTATGTATTACTTCTCGCGCATAAGTGTTTAGTTTTGTTATTAAGAAGTAGTTAACACGTTTGTTAATTTTTGTTTGTTTTATAGCAGCAATATAAAAAAATATACATATTTTTAGTTACTTCAATTACTGTTTTTTTTTTATTTCATTTAAGACGTGTAATAAGAATGTTGTGATTGTAAATGCAGTTAAAATTAAAACGCCCAATTAATGAGGTCCTTCCCTTATAAGAATTGATTATTAACAAACGTTTTGTTAATTTTTATAATTTTTGTTTGTTGTATAGCAGTAATAATTTTTTTTTTCACATACTTCAATTATTGTTTTTTTTTTCATTTAATACGTATTAACTGTATGTGTAAATGTCTGTAAATTTTCAGTAATCAATAGATTTTTAACATGTCTAAAGAAGTTTCGGTTTCGGCCGAAACTGAGACAGATACCGAAGATTCGGTTTCGGTTTTCGGTAGAAAGTCCTCTTTCGGTCGAATACTACTACAAAGTAAACAAATATCGGAGAGATTAGAAAAAACGTTTACATCTTAGTCAAGATGGAAGGTTTCAGGAAGTTATCTATGTAGTTGACGGTAGATTCGTCATCATTTGTTTAGTAGTATTATGTAGGTAAAAGTTTCTATCGCAAATAAAACCATAAATTTAATCGATAAACTCTTTTCGATTCAATATTAATGAACAATCACAACTCTTACGGGTACATTAGAGATTAGAGGAATAAGATAATTTGACGATTTGGGAAGATTATTTTATAATTTAGGACATTGCACGTTTTGTTTCTGGTCCCAGGACAGGTTGTAGGGACGTGAGCATGGTAGTCGGTCGAAACTGGTGACATTTTTTAAAGCAAAACGCTACAGATGGTGGGACTACGGCGAGCCATTAACCATATCTGTGATCTGGCAGGTGTTAATTAAATACTTGTATAATACGTTATTTAAAAAGAAAAAGACGTTTTTCACATTTAATTAATCCTAATCCTGTGTTTCCACCATTCATTATCCTTTTTTTCGGAAATCGTGGGTTTCGTACGCTTTTGAGAAATGGAATTATTTTTTAGATTAATTAAAAAAATTTGAAGCCTTTTCATGACGCTATTTCCCGGTATTTCCGTATGGTGGAAAATATGATATCGATAAAAAACAAAATGTCTTAAAATCTAACCTAGCCCAACGTAAGCAAAAATTAATCTCAATGGATATAATTAAATTTTAATGACGGAAAAATCGAGTGTAAAAGTGGTTCGTGGCATCTGAAATCAGCTATGATACCGTCCAATCTACAAAATAGTCAAACAATAAAACTTCTCTTATTATGTCGAATCTTGCTCCTGTCCGTAAATGTCTTGTCCGATTTTATAGTTCATCATTTACGAACTTTAAAACTTTAGGAAGTTTTAGTGTTATGGTCTATTTCAAATTAATGAATGTGCTGAAGAATGGGGTTTAGCGTAAAATCACATACGACTAAATACAACCCGTAAATACATCATAAATAGTAGGTATTTTAAAGATCGCGATAAGGACGTCAATAACAGAAATCTATAAATAATTTGCCGTATACTTTTGCCAAAAGTATTCTGGTTCATTAACTCAAAAAAACATAAACGCAAACAAATCAACCATGTTAAAACCAAAGAGCAAAATAAATAGACCAGCTTAATATAGCTATTAAGTGTAATGTTACATTTGGTCAATGAACCTCTGATTTTTTTGCTGTTAGGTTATACAATTAACTTTCACCCAGAATCAAAAAATAAAATCATTAATATATCATTTCTACATTAAGTATAGCACGTCACGACTTAATGAATTATCAGAAAAAAATTACTAGTAGATATTTAAAAATATCATTTAACCTTGAAGTTGAACTGTAGACGTCGTCGTTGAAATCCCCTTTTCAAAACAAAGTTTGCCTTAGCACAGGCTCTCCCAGTGAAGAGGACTAACAATTCTACATTTGTTTTTTTTGTAATTATATTTATATCTTACATGTCTTCTCAAATATAAAAATTATTTAGTAGACAATTTAAAAAAACGGGAAAATATATCCGAAGTTTCTCAAATTACTCCTTCAACCAGCAGATTCAGCAGATTTGCTTCGGGTTCGCGACACCCAGCGGGTACAAATGACCGCACATTAATAAAAATAATATCCCCTTTTATTTTAATGGAAACAATTTGCGAGGGTGACACACACACCGATACACCGCCATGTCACCGTGAGGGTGTGTTAGTGAGTGTGTGCACACGGCGACGCATGTGGGACAGAAAATCGACGATTTGTAATTATTACAACGTACTTTTATACATAAAATCATATTCATATGTGTACGGAGTCTTTTAAAGAGCCGGAGAATTGAGAGGGTTTTATTTAGTAATGGTCAAATAATGATGGATTTTAATTCTACGTATTTATAGTTCTGTTAACCAAGATTTTTTTTTAAAGAAAGACAAACATTTCGGGACGAATTACCAGACAATATTTCCTACTACCACCACAGTTAGCGGGAAATGTTGCTTGGTGGCAGGTGTTGTGATGGAGGACTTAACTAGCCGAGGAATCTAACACTCGACGCCTGGGTGGAAACCAAATTCGATACCAATACAGCCATATTGATGAATTCGAAGGTTCCTGACTATCTTTTTGACAGCCTGCAGTGGTATCGTGACTCTCATGCACACAGTACCTATACGCAAAAAAAACATTTACTCATTCTCTCCAGATATAAAACTGTTGTATTATGGGCAGTTTCGACTATTCATCATCAAAACTTTGGAATAAAATACCGCTGTCAATTCGAGTATCGGTATCGTTGCAGTGCTTTAAAAATCTCTGCGGCGATTGATTGCTGACAGCACAGTCGAACGCACAACATCAAAATAATTTATTATGAAAGGGAAACCTACTTGTGTTTGTGGTTATATTATTGTTTTGAATTTTAAAGTTATTTACTTTAATTTGAATTTTGATTATATGATTTAATTTTAATTCTTATTACATTAGAGGCATCGCTGAAAACCAGCTGCATTCCGGGAGAAGTCCTGAATGTATAGCTTAGCAGTAACCCTTTTGACAGAAGAAGAATCAGTATAATATTTAGATGTACAAATAGATATATAAAAATCTATTGTCAAGTAAATATTTTTGTTATTATTGTTTTATCGAAATCTTTACTATAGATTCGTAACCTACTAGAGTTCCTCCTAAACTAGTGTTCCAACTGCCCAGTGCCAGTGCCAATCTACATTTAAGGAATTTTATGAGGCTGACTTATATTTATTTATTTGTTTATTTACGGACAAATAGTCCAATTAACAATATAACAATAACACGAACAGAAAAGAAAAAAAGAGATATTACAATGAAAGGAGATTACATATAGATGAAGAGCATTGACAAAATACATATAATATAAAAGTACATATAGAAGATAACTACAAGTAGATTGAAGATGGATTTAAAAAGACTTTAAAAAACCACATTGCGTAACGACTGCCGAAAGTCATTTAGGCTTACACCAAAAAATTCAATGCTTTGATTTGTGTTGACTAGTCTCGACATTCTGGATAAAGGAGAATGATATCCATAATTAGTAGAATGTTGATTGAGGAACAGCAATTCATTATTTCGGAGTCTACGGGAAGGAATGTTGAACTGGATGAGTTGTAACAAAGCAGGTGTGTCAGTAATACTGTTGATAATTTTGAAAATGCATATTAGATCAGAGTCCTTTCTACGTTTTTCTAAAGAGGAAGGAATATACGACTTTGAACGCAGGCTAGTATTTCACCAAAGTAAAACTGAATATTCTCTACTCTGGAACGAGGTGCAAATTAAGTAGAAATATTTTTATTAATTTGCGCTACCTGACCTATGAGCCCAAGTATCCTCAATATCGTCTAATCTTCCCAGTGACCAACAGTTGATTCCCCGACATTTAGCCCGCGAAACTATTTACCAATTTCAAACCTAAAATCGACTTCAAAAATACTTTTACTAATAATAATATTAAACGATTTCATTTATAGTGTCGATTTTTTGTACTTATGCGTTGGTACATCTTATATATAAAAATCTCGCGTCACGGTGTTTGTGGTTGAACACCTCCGAAACGGCTTGAACGATTTTTATTAATTTTTTTATGTATATTTGGTAGGTATGAGAATAGGTTTTAAAGTAGGTATATTTCATACCTTTAGGTGATTAGGGTGTCCCTATCCAGAAAAAAATAATTCTGTTTTTTTTTGACAATTTTTTTTTGTATTTTCTTTTATTTGGCATCAAAAAATACCTATAACCCTAAATTTTAACCCTCCTACTTCCACCCTCCCATTTTTTAAATGCGATTTTAGTATTTTTGTATGAACAAATTTAACCGTCTTTCGTATTTCAAACACAACGAAATTATTTATGTTGTTGAATGACAGATGGCACTACGTCCACCTCATCGAACTTTCATCCACACATGCGCAAGACATTCACATTTTAATATTTCATTCGGCATCATGTTCTCGCGTGGGCAAACCATCGAGCATATTTGTGTTGGCTAAAGACGGACTGACAAAAAATATCGTACATTCAATTGCTCTTCGAAATTAATATTGATTTTCTTTATTTCATTTTCCTAATGTAGTTGGTGTTTTTATTTTGCTTTTATCGGCGGTCATCGTCTACAGCGCCTCCATTCCTCTTTCTGTCATATGTAGACCCCATCCCCACACACTTACAATACATTCGTTATGTTTTATTTAACTTCCAAAATATTCACTAGAAATAATTTATATGGCAGAGCAACGTTTGTCGGGTCAGTCTAGTAGTTCATAGATGCTTATTAAAACATGTTTATTATTTTTGTTATTCGGCGGAACATTTTCTCTGCACACCCATTCGCGTAGACTTAGTTATATTTTGTTCAAGTAGGTATGCCTTATTTTCCCTAAACCGACTACCTCCTGTATTGAAGTATTCTGGGAGGTCAACTGTCGGGGATCAACTGTAATGGAGTCAGTTTTCCCAACATCGATGGTGTCGCAATATTTTTGTATTTTTTAATAAAGTCTAGGCTTTTGTCAGTACCTACTCATGTATTTTGATTTGCCTCTGTCGTTTCTACTCGCAAACCATTCGTATTTGTGCGGACGCAGGAATATTAATGAAGCTCATGAATTATTAAATTTCCGGTGATTTGCTCGCTAATTATCGTTTAAAAGGTTTTCTGGGTGGGATCCCAACACTTTTCATCCGACCGACCGAATAATTAGGTACTTGTCGACACAGCATTATTACTGGTTAATCGCCTGCTTTTGTAAAGTTTCCGCAATTTGCTTTTGTTTTAAAAATGTGATATTTTTCAGGCCGATTGGTTATTTAACAGAATTCAACCATATATGTACATTTTTGTTATTAATTTTTGGGGTGTTATGCCGTGTTGCGCAACCTCCTCCTTTAGCCAACGTTTCGGACAGCGCTGCAGTGTCCATCATCAGGGCAGATGTGTGAGAGCCTGATGATGGACACTGTAACGCTGTCCGAAACTATAGCTAAAGAAGGAGCTAGCGCAACATGGCGTAACACCCCAAAAATAAATAACAAAAATACTTTTGGCCGTTTAAATCTAAATGCATATCTATGTAATCGTATGTATAGATATTATTTAACATTCACACTCCGCTTCTCTGCAAAAGCATTATAAATGTCATTATAGGTTGAGGTGATTTTAGTTACATTAGTGTCACGCAGGGCCTCGAGGGGAATTATTTTCCTCAGGGCCTATTCCATCTTTGGGGATGCTGTGTTGAGGTTATTTTTAGGAAAGGAAGGTGAGGAAGTTCTGGGAATAAAAAGGGTATTTTTTTAAATATTAATTTTATGTTGAACTGTATGCATAGTGTGAGTGGATTTATTCCATGACAACTCAGAATCATTCAATTACAACGCCCCTTTGAAAATTAATTAAAAGTTATGAAAAAGAAACAATTGAAAAGTAGCCCATAACGTAACGTAACGTAATCTAATTTTAATATATTTTAACCAATTTTGAATATATTCACTTTTAATGACTTTTTAAAGGTGGTTTTGAAGTTGCACTATTCTGATTTATCCGGTAACAGAGAGGATTGGCTGATTTAATCGATAGATAAATAGACTCACAAAGGTACGTGCGTGTTAAGCGTCTGTGCTAACGTTTTGAATAGCCTTAATGTGTCCATCTTTGGGGCAGGTGTTCAGTGTTTATCAGATAGTGGGCACTGTAAGACTGTCCAAAAGGTTCGCTCGAAAAAAGTTAACACAATTTGTACCCCTAAAATTCACCCTCTTACAACTGGTACTTTAAATTTTATGCATTTGTTTACTTACTTACATAAGCAAAGAACCTAAACCACTGAAAGATAAGGTAAATATTTCCCTATTGAGTCCACGCTCAATACACACTTTAAAAAATTTAATAAAATTGTACTAGACAGATAATGGTTAGTAATAAGTAAAGACCGGATTATATGCAAATGCATATTTGCATACGCATTTGCATATTTAGAACCTTTTCAGCGGTAGTTGCATATTTTAGAAAAAAATTGAGATCTTGCATATTTACGCTCGATCTCGTTCATCGTTCACATAGTGACACTATAAATGTCAGATCACTCCGCGGCTAGTGAAAACGATTGAAACTCTTGGATTGGCGTTGAATGAATCTACTTAGGTTACGAAGAAAATTCGCCTTATGAATTCCTCGTTGCCAAAGCTATTCCCGAGTAAACTCAAAGAAAAGTTTGAAAACTTACTGAACAATAACCCAGGGTTTGAACCCTTGTGCCAAATTGATAGCTTCATCAACGGGACAGGTGAAATTTTGCCCGGCACAATAAGTTCAAAAATCGCACCCAAATTTAAATTCTGTCCAGTTACATCAGTAGACGTAGAACGCTCCTTTTCCACTTATAAAAATATATTAAGCGATCGTAGACACCATTTGTCAACATAACATTTAGAACCGTACTTAGTCATATACGTTTTTAAAGGTAGGGTCAGTGGGCCGGTTGTGGCCATTGGGCCGGTTCTGGCCATTTTCAACTTTACAAGTCGAAATATAAGCTAAATAAAATCGAATCTTTTTTTACTCTATGGCAAAATGCATATTTGTCTATGGTCTTCGTTGACAAGTGACACAATAAATCTTATTGTTAACAGTTTGTGTTTGGTCGATGCAAATAAGTGTTGCGGAATTTTTTATTGAGATTGTTATCCAAAACCTTAAGGAACCCACTGTAAGTAATCTCAATATATATTTGTAATCCTTTTGATGTTTTATTTGAAAACAAGTTGTACCCATTATAAAAGGGTAAAGTAATATGTTTTTGAGGTTATTTTTAGAAAATTGGTTGTTTAAACATGATTTTTCGATGTGGCCATTACTGACACAAGAATTTATACAAATGTATGGGTTGTGGCCACGTTGGTGGCCACAAGTGGCTCCCATACAGTACTAGTTTTGGCCATTATCTAAAAAAATGAACATATCCGCTAATTTTGATATTTTAACTTAATAAATTATTATGTTTCTTCTTCAGAACTGTGAAAATGACTCCGGCAAATAAGAAGAAAGATGCTATTGAGCACTCAAAACGCAAACTTTTTTGTTATTCACCATCGAAAGTGATTTTGGCCCTCGATGCTATAAAAGGAGGTATGAAGGTATCTACTGCTAGTAAAAGCTACAAAGTCCCCCGTAGTACTTTGCGTAAAAAAAAATATGTGGACGTGCACCAGCGGCCTCAGGTCACGTAGGACCACAAGCTGTACTTGGTATAGAAATAGAGATGTCACTAGTCAGGTGGATTAAAGATTGTGCCCGGGCAGGTTTTCCAATTAACAGGGAATGTTTATTAGATTCCGTAAAGAAGATTGTTGTTACTGGCAACATCAATACTCCTTTCATCAATAATCGCCCTGGGAGGACATGGTTTGAGTCATTTATGACGAGACATCCTGATTTAAGCAAAAAACATGCAGAGTACATAAACAAGGCACGCGCATTGATAACCGAAGAAAAAATCAGAAACTGGTTTGAAGAAGTCATTACTTTGTTAGGACCTGATGGATGTAAGATTTTTGAAGATCCTGCTCGAGTATGGAACTGCGATGAAACTTCATTCTTCTTAGCCCCCAAAGGTGGACTTGTCTTAGCGACGAAAGGCGAACATGTTTACGACACTTCAAAAAACAGTGATAAAGAAAATATCACTACTCTGTTTACAGTAAATGCTCTTGGAGAACTGGCTCCACCTTTGACACTTTACAAATACAAAAGAATGAATTCAGATGTAGTTCAAAATGCACCTAATCGTTGGTCTATTGGTAAGACAGACAAAGGGTGGATGACTGCTGAGTCTTTCTATGAATTTATTGGTAATGTGTTCCTGCCTTATCTCAAAGAAAAGGGTACAATATTTCCAATCGTATTATTTTTAGACGGACATAAATCCCATCTGACTCTTCACCTGAGTTCACTTTGCAGAGACAACGGAATTATCGTCATAGCCTTGGTTCCAAACACAACACATATGCTGCAGCCACTGGACGTGGCTGTATTTTTTCCTTTAAAGCAACGTTGGTTGAAGTACATTCGTAAGTGGAGAATTGATAACGAAGGACAAGAAATAACTAAATTTAATCTCCCTTCTGCTTTGAACAACATTCTGATAAATGATACAAATTTTTCTAATAATGTGAAAGCTGGATTCAAGTCTTGCGGACTTTATCCATTTGGTCCTGATTTTGTAAACTATAAAAGAATTATAACTGCACCAAAACATACTGAAACTAATGTAAACATGCGCCTAGTGGAATCGACTCATCTACAGTATTTGGAGAGTAAAATTGAACCAAATATGCTTAAAGATTTCAAAGTCACTTACAGCACTGGTATGGATTGGACAGGTTGTACTGAAGGGTTGTTCCTGTATAAAGTATGGCTGGCCTTCAAAGACGATAATACTGCATTGCCAAATACAGATCTTACTTGTATTAATCTAGATCGAGTTACAACGCCTCCAGAAACTCCTGTTATTGAACCTTCATTTCCAATAGCGGTAAACGAAGAAATCCTGGACGTATCAGCATCAACATCTAAAGATATTGTATCCTCTTCTGAGATTGTAGAATTGAATATGCCGACTAATGCCGCAGAATTAGTGAAAAATTGCGTCATATGGCCTGAAAAGAAGACAAATACTACCAGTCGAAAGAGAGAGTATATTCCTTCGGTGTTAACATCAGATAAATGGAAAGATATTATGATGGCTAAGGAAAAGGAGAAAGACAGAAAAGAAGAACAAAAACAGATAAAACTAGCTAAAAAAATAAATAGGAACATTAAAAAAAAGAAACCGACTATTGAAATTTTAGAGACGTCAGAGGAAGAAAATTTGCATGATACGTCTCATTCGGACTGCGAAGACTGGATTCCACAGGTAAAGCCGTCGGGTTTCGAAGAACTAGATCGAACACCCCTGGAAGGAGATTATGTCCTGGTTGAATTCAAGAATCCCAAAGCCACTTTTTATTATGTCGGCAAAATATTGCGTTCAAAAGACGAAGACAATGAGTTCGAGATAAGCTACCTGAGAAAACATAATAACACTGGTAGCCAATTCACAATGCCACAAATTCCTGATTTGGCATCTGTTGCTGAGATTGATATTAAAATGATATTGCCACCACCATTGTTTACAGGTACAACCAAAAGGCAAAATTCTTTTTATACTTTCGAAATCGAACTCTCAGGTCTAAATATGCGCTAAATCTTATTTTTTTATAAGTTTATTGTATAACTTGAATAATAAACATCGATTTATAATCATTACTGTGTTTAATTTAGATAAAAAAATATAAGTTCCCTACATAGATTCATGTGGCCAAAACCGGCACACGGGTGTGGCCAGAACTGATTAAATTGTGGCCACAACTAATGCATGGGTCCAGTTCAATGAAAAAAAATTATTTAAAAATAATTAAAGAACTGTTATTCGATATATTTACATATATTAAAGACAGGCATTTTTATTGTACATTAATGTTGGAAAAATTATAATTTACATTTATGTGCAAGTTTGGTGCTCATTCAAAAACGAAAAAATCCTTAAGGTGGCCACAACCGGCCCACTGACCCTAAATTGTAAATTTCATTGTTAAATACATTTTGTAATTGATATTTTCGAAAATACGATTGTTAACCTTGAGAACTTAGGGAACGTACCCATACTACGTGACACATTTAGGGGGGGGGGGGTCTTCAAAATGTCACGCTCCATACAAATGAGCGGCGGGTTGCTTAGGATTTTGGTCACCGGGGGGGGGGGGGGGTTAAAAATTTGCAAAAAGTTGGTCACGTAGTATGGGTATGTTGCCTTAATAGTTTACTAAAATAAAAAATATGACTTCGTGTATTATTTCATGTTGCATATTTTGGCCCTTTTTAGTATTTTCGTGCATATTTTAGCTATTTTTATTGCATATTTGCATGCATATTTTGGGCTGTTTTTGTTGCATATAATCCGGTCTTTAGTAATAAGTAATTCAGTAACCGTAATTGAAAAATATTGCGTTTTAATGGTTATTTTTTATTAAAAAAAACGCGAAATGTCATTTTTCAAGGACCGCCATGTTAATTACGACGATGAAATACTTTTAAAAAGAAAAATCACTTTCTGTCCGTTAGACAATAATAAGTACGAATTGCAATCTTCGGAGATGATAAATAATGCGAATTAATCATTATTTTGTTCGGTTTAATAAACGTTCTTGAGAAATGATATTTCGCGTTTTTAAAGATAACAAAAAAAAACATTGGTAACCATAAGAAGCCAGGTTGTACATTTGTATTATTTTTGTCCCATTTTACAATTTTTGAACAATAATTTCTTGTCATAATTATAATTTACAGGATTTCTGTATTATTTTTGTCCCATTTTTTAGGTTAGGTTAGTTTTTGTAGATATTTTGTTGGTGGTTGTCTTGTCTGTAAGATATTTTGTCGGGGATAATTTGTCACGGGATGAAAACGCGCAGTACCCCGAAAATCAATGTCAGATGTGCGATTTTGGATGTCGGATGAGCTATTGTACGATTTGCTATGTCGGATGTGCGATTTTGTATTGTATAAAGCAAAGTCGCTCCCGCTGTCTGTACGATTAGATCTTTTAAACTACGCAACGGATTTTCACGTGGTCTGCAACAAGAGATAGAGTGATTAATGGGGTATATTTAAGCCTATTTGTCAAGGTTTTGTGTAAATACGTTGAAATAAAAAATATATAAAGGGAGCGGGCTGGCACATGGGCAGCGGGCTGGCAAGCAGGCTGTGTGGATTTGATGTGTATTCAAATTAACAGATGGCGTTGGTTATAAAGGTTGGGTACTGGCGTTGTCAGTAGATGGCTTTGTGTTTCGTTAACCACAGCAACGTGTTGCCGGGTCTGCTAGTTTAACATAAACCAACAAAACGATTTTCAATATTTTGCAGATTATTTGTAAAAATAGAGCATGGGTAAATAAAATCATACAAAAAATAAGTCGTTTCAATGCGGTGTGAGTAGAATTTACTAATGGACTTGAACGACAAAACAGCTATCATAATTACACAAATTGAAATACTGGAATTAATAATTTTTAATTATTTTTAATTTTAAAACATAAATAAATTGAGTTCTACGAATTAAAAACAATAACCATGAAATATTGATGGACTAAAACCATTTTTATTGTATTTATTTAATTGTTTTAAATAATCTTTAAAAGTTCCGAATCACCGTGTAAATGGAAAAGAATTAATCACGAATCGATAATGATCTAACACGTTGATTTTATTTTGAGTCTGCCGAAGGAAAAGCGGCCGTAATGCCGATCTAGATAAGAGAGGAAGGGGTACAATCCTTAAGCTGTGCTAAGTGCTTAATTAGCGTGCGCTTTCGGGACAGATTTCATCTGGTTAACCCTCGGAATGCTGCTGTTGTGGGAATTTATTTTTGAACTAACAGAAATGTAAAGATTTTGGAACATATCTGTGTTTTGAATCAAAATATTTTCAGTTAAGATGCATTTTAATAACAAACAGAAATAAATTCGAAAGAGGGTAACATCTTTTGTTAGCGGACATTGACCCAACTACCTTAGAAAGTCAATTAATTTTTTTTTTGTAATTGTTTTTTTTTTTATATTCCGTAGTAAAATACAGCCCACAACCTTATTGACGGGATGGTTCAGAATTTTTCAAAACAGGAAAATCGTTATATTATTTTTTTCCGTTTCATCACCGGTAACCCAGGCATTTAATATACGTAGGTAAATGTGCAAGTACCTACGTTACTCGCCGCACTAGACGATGTCTGTCCTGAGACGAGTATTTGCTCCAATTATATTATGAGTAATAATTATTAGCCTGAAACACTCAACCACATTGAAAAAATCTGCCGAGAAAAGATACATGCCGCCGGGACCCGCGTCCTTCTGATTTCCGGTCAACTGCTCTGTTCACTGAGCTACGTCGGCTTATCTCCTACCCGCCAAATAATTCAATGTATACTAGTGTTTCATTTAAAAATTACTGCTTATTACATTTTTTCACCTGCAAACAACCAACTTTATTTTATATGGGAAAGGCATTGTCAGTGCTAAATCTCCCACTAGGTGGCGTTGAGACAAATTACGTCTACTTTTTTTGGTGAAATACTCGTCAAATATTAATTATAATTTTAAATTGATAAACTAATGTTTTAGACAAGATTTTTATGCATAGCACAAAGGGTACCAATTATTATAAGTAATAATTTTTATTCTAATATATTATAAATAATTATTCGCCAACAATTTTTCCAAATTATTTTATTTATTTATTTTAACGCCATTAAATGGCTTTTACATTCAAGTGATAATAGTGATCATTTTAAGAATACAGTGGTACACAGGATGGTACCAGTATTAAAATAATAACAAAATAAGAATGTATGAGCACACAAAAATAATATCGCTGAATGATGATGAAGTGATACAGTTGTTGTTGGAAGTACAATGAAATAAATTTGAAAAGAATTACAAAAGAAATATGTACTCGTCTAATAGTTAAATAATATGCGAGGTTTGTGTAAGACCTGACATAAAACAAAGTATGATATATGTGTGATAAAAGCTAGTGTTTAGATATAGGATACAATTATGTGTTAAAACCAAAATAAGGAACTCTTAAGGCACAGAACGTTATAATAACAGATATGTTACTAAATATTGCATGTTAGCATATACTTCTCGGCCTTTAGTTTCCAAGTTGTTTTGATTTTTAAAAAAATATGCCGTCAATTCAATTCAATTAAATAATTATGTATATTTTAAAAACATTACAAAATTAAAATCAGTAGAAAAAACTTGTCTCTGAGCTTCACAATATAAAATAATTCTTCCATTTTGTAATCGGAAAAGACGGCCGGCGCGACGCTTCAGACGATATTTTCATCGTTTTTACCACCAGAACAAAGAGCCTAATGTATTAGGTATGTAATGTTGGTCAATTTCCAAAATCGTTAAGGAAGTTCTTCTCCTTAACTTTGAGTCTGTGGTTGTGGAGAGTATTTCCGCATAGTTGAGTACAAAAAAAACTATCACAATTTTGTTGATGCCCAGAGTTTCCATAATATTTATTTTCTTTCATGAGTATACACGATTGACTGACAACTGACTCACGCGTTCTTGGTTTTGAGGGGTTAAGAGCACAGTAGAGTTATTGTTCTAATAACTCTACTGTGTGTTAGATTTACATTACCGTTTAACAGATTATCGGTCTAAGTATTTATTGGTGTCTCCTTTATCTACACGTTTCTTCAAACGGAAGATCATCCCAAAAAGTGTTTTATCATACAATGAGTAGTTTTTGCTTTATCATGTATATGTAGATATATAGTTTTCGTACTGCTTCTTGTTTATTGGAAACTCGTTATTATCAAGGTGTCCCATCCCATTTGATTGAAATTAGAATGTAACTACTTAAAAATATCATTATCTTAAGTACTTACAAACGAGAAACAACTGTTTTGGAAGACTTTTTGTGTATAACAGTTTTTTCGGATATTATTATCACTTCATATATATCTTAAGTAAAACAGGTTACACGATGAAACTACACAGGCGTGATTTTCACGTAGGCACCAATTTAATAATAATAACGGGATAATTTTAAGAACGCCGTTTTGGGGAAAAATTACCAAAAGAACGATTTACACTGCCAGAATTATAAGCGAAAGAAATGATTCATGAGCGAAATTACAGATGGAGAGAATAACATTACTTACTGGAATTACACGTGTCAAAAATACCTAACCTAACCTAACCCAATCAGTTTTTTTTAGTATGAAATTTATTTAGCACATATTAAATGTCATTAAAATTTAATCAATAAAAAACGTATTTATTGGCATTTTTTATTCCAATTTCATCCGCGTGTAATTCTGGTAGTGTAATATTGTTACGTAAAATTTTCACGCTTGTGTAATTTTGTCCTCACACGAGTAAATCACTACTTGTAAACTTTCATCAATGTTTAATATACGAGGGTTGTTCAATTAAAGACCTTTATCATTTAAAAAAATCTGGATACTTTTTTTTACAAAAAGAGTAACAGACATTTTAGGTACAAATACCCACCATGATTCAAAAATGTTCTTACGTCTTTCGCCCTTTCCTTGTTAGACTCCAAAGGTTTTCTCGTCAAATATTACTTCAGGTGAATTAAAATATAGAAATAATTTTATTGACTGCCTTTTTGATTCTATGGTTATATGGTTAACCCGTATCTCAACCCAAAAAAGGCTCGCCTTGGTAAGAAAAACGGGTTAAAAAGACCCAGGCGCTTTCCACGCGATTTTGCTCCTGTGACTCCGTCAGCATATTGGGCACCCAACGAGCTATCACTAATACACGAATAAGCCGATTTTTCCCAAAAATTTTTTTATAGTAGAATTTTAACCTCTGGGATCAAAATTGCGACATCAATGACTTCATCAGGGCGGATTCCCTTTTGGTTGTGAAAGCGAATAGGCGGCCGGATTTGACATCGGAGGGTCCATCTCAAAGGGATGCAAATATCGCACTGATGCAGCTACCGAGCCAGTTTACCGCTCGTTTTGGAGGGAAAAGTCTGAGATACATGCTAGTGCTAGTATCATATTTTGAGAAATAATGTGCAAAAGTTCTTAAATTCTTCGACAATCTGTGTAATAATCATTATTTCTTCAGTCTTTGAAAATTCATGGAGTCATTTTTGATTAAATGAAAAGAAATCACTTTGTAAATTAATTATTAAAAGTTAAATTAATTTACGCACCAGATTTAAATGTCCGGGTTAAATTTTCCCAACAGGAAAAACTAAACCCTTTCACACACTTCCCCAAATGATCATCTAGTCAATCCACCCTGTGCAATTGCACTATATAAGTATTATAAATACAAAACAATACCAGAACAACGTGTCAACCTACTAGAGACCAAATGGGAAAATAATTCACCGACTCCAGATATTTTCGTATCGGAGGGTTCGGCTCGGTGGAACTCCTAATTGGACCTAAAAATCATACTGATCCTTCAATATAAATATTTAAAAAATCTTTTGTAATCCAACATGTACTTAAAATGATTGATTTTGCATTTTTATAAGTAAATTCTTTGACAAATCTAATATGCCTAAATTTTGAATGAGAGAGCTAGGTATAATGCCAGTAGCCGAAATAACAAATGGTAATATTTTTATTGTCTGAGAATGCCAAATTCATTATGAAATTATTTATTATTAAAATTAAACTATTATTTTGAACAATTTTCCCACTTGCCCACTGGTTAGGCAGAGATCTTGATGGTACAAGCCAAGGTTAAGGATATACATCGGCCGGGTTAACTACGCTTAATGACCGCGGTCCGGTCTTGTTCCACGCTCTTATTGTTTCCTCTTTATTTCGATGCCGTTGTTCCTTATTCTTATTCGCGTTATTTTTTTGTTCTTTTCATCGGCCCGACAAGAATGCAGAGAAAGCTGCATGTTGAGAGAGCGAGCATTTTACACGCAATAAATAATTTAATTACTACTTTAACTGCTCGACAAATCCTGACAAAATGCTGGGAATTCGATGTAGATATATATCAACTATTTGTTGACTTCAAACAGGCGTATGACAGTATAGATAGGGAGAAAATATATGAAATACTCCTCAATTTTGGAATACCGCCCAAAATAGTCAAGCTTGTAAAAGCAACAATGGTCGGATCACGGTGTCGAGTAAGGATAGGAGGTGAAACAACGGAGGATTTTAACGTTTCCCAGGGGCTGAAACAAGGTGATGGCTTAGCACCCACCCTTTTCAATATTGTACTGGAGCACTTCGTGAGGAAGACAATGATCAGTACCGTTGGCTACGCAGATGAACTTAACATTGTCGGAAGATCCCTACAGGCTGTAAGAGAAGTGTTTGACCCTTTGGACACTGCGGCAAGAGAGGGGGGTTTGCAAATCAATGAAAATAAAACAAAAATCATGATGCAAACCAGAACCCCTCACCGCAGAATAAAAGACAAAGTGAAATTCAAAGACAATTATAATTTCGAAGTGGTCGAAGAGTTTACCTACCTGGGCTCCATCATAACGCAGGACAATGAAGACCCAGTAGAAGTAAGAAAGCGCATTACAGCCGCTAACAAAACTTACTTCGCGTTGCTGCCAGTGTTCAAATCCCGAAACGTCCATAGGAAAACCAAAATAACCTTATATAAAACAATTATCAGAACGGTCTTGGCCTATGGATGTGAGGCGGGAACACTGACAGCAAAGTCAGCGGAACGGCTGGACATCTTCGAAAGAAAGGTACTTCGAAGAATCTTAGGAGCGGTGCGAGAGGGAGAGGCATGGAGAATCCGCCACAACAATGAGCTCTATGATATTTACCAAGCTCCCAGACTCTCCACCCATTTAAGACTCCAAAGATTAAGATGGGCCGGACATGTGCACCGAATGCCAAGCACACGAGTACCGAAGAAGGTTCTGACAGGACACCCGGGAGGTAAACGAAAGGCGGGCAGACCTAGACTGAGATGGGAGGATGATGTCAGGAAGGATGCAAGAGGATTACTCCATGTTGCAGATTGGAAGAAGACGGCCGAGGACAGAGGGCGGTGGAGGCTTATTTTGAAGGAGGCCAAGGCTCGAAATGGGCTGTAGCGCCATTGAAGAAGAAGAAATAATTTAATAGGAAATGAAGAAACTTGCGGAAATATTTTTGTGCTGATGTGCAAATTCAATTAATCCTACATTGAATAATATAACTGCCATAGAAAATATTACATTTTCATGGATATTTTCAATAAAGCCAACGTAATAAATCGTTTCACCCAGAAGCAAAGGGTCCCTCTAACATTTATTTGTTTTTGGGAAAAAAAATATTTTAAGTTATGTGGGCAGTAGCAAAGGTCGATTTTATGCATGTCTTATGTAAAATATGAAAGTCGATATTAAAAAAAGATCTTAGTCTTCCAAAGCCAATCAATAATGAGATAAACACACTTCCCTTTAATCTTTTTCTTTGAATCCTTTTAGTCTTTAAATATTTTTACCCAAAATTTATGCTTCCGAGATATTTTTAGTGTACTACATATTTCTTAATATTTGAGTTATCATGTAAAGAAATGGTATTTTAGAAAGTAAATAAAACAATCATTGAGATGTCTGTAATTAAAATAAACGGTAATATAAATAATCGAAATTTTAACAACAATCATGAAAATGTCAATCAACGAAACTTATCGAAACGTCCATAATTTTGAAAGAATTCTACATTTATTAATTTTATTTATTTATTAATTTTCAACGCCCTGATGAGCTTTTACATGACACGTTTATAATACAGCGACAGTTTTTAAATAAAAAAGATAAACTATAAAAATATAACTAGTTAACATCATATGAAAGGGAGGTATACAGATAAATTTAAGGAAAGATAGTGCATTACAATAAAAGAGAAAGTTTCTAAGTTATAAATGGCATAGAAATAAACTAGTAGGTATGTTATATTTTAGAAAACACTTTCCTTTTATGTAACGAATTAATAAGAAAAGAGTCTTACTAACTTGAATTGAACCCTGATTTAGAATGCCATAGTTTCACTGGCTCCAGACGGGAGCAGTAGGGTAGTACTGGGCGTTGACGATAATTCCATCCAACGCCAACGTCGTTATCGTTCGCGATTTTCAACTGTTGAAAATATCTAGATAAAATATCTGAGACGGTAGACGTGGCCTCTACCCTCGAGACACTTCTGGGCGAGTTAGTTCCTGTAGATTCAGTAATTGGGGAAAGTGACCACCATACCCAGATTAGAAATCTGGCACGGCTGCCTCCTAGTAACCTCGCCCAAGAGGATAATATGTATAGAGTCACTAAGGCAGAAATTGAAGTTATAATTAAGGGTTTGGGTCCTAAGAAGGCACCAGGGCATGATAGGCTCAACGGCGTAATTGCAAAGCAAGTCTGGGTCCACGCCAAAGAGGAACTCCTCCAGGTGATGGACACATGCATGAGAAGAGGAGTTTTTCCCTCAGAATGGAAGCGTGGCGTGCTCCGGATTATACCCAAGGGTAATGATAAACCACTATCAGATATCAAAGCATATAGACCTATCACCTTACTCCCAGTTCTAGGTAAAATTCTGGAGAATATCATCAAGGAACGTCTACAGAGAAAGCTCTCACCGGCCAGCGAATTGCAGTTTGGTTTCGTCCCTGGGAAATCCACGGTGCACGCCCTGTCGTATGTGCTTAACTGGGTGAAGGTTTGTCCAAAGAAGTATGTTGTGGCAATTTTCCTTGATATAACTGGTGCCTTCGATCACGCGTGGTGGGCAATGATACGTATGAAGGTGAAAAACAGGCAGTGCTCCAAACTTTTATTTAAGATCATTGATGACTATCTGGCTGATAGAACTATAACTATCTCATTTGGTGACTATTGCATCGAACGGGAAACTGATATGGGATGTCCACAAGGCTCCATTCTTGGACCTGACCTGTGGAATATTGCCTTTGACGACTCCTCCAGGTTACCCTTGCCTGAAGGATGTATCGCTGTCGACTACGCTGATGACAAAATGTATCTGGTCTCTGGGGACAGTAGAAAGGAAGTTGAAAAGAAAGGCAGTGATGGTTTGCAGATGTTCCTGGATTGGGGAACAAGAAACAAGATGACCTTTGCTCCCCATAAGACCAAGGGCCTCCTGATGAAGGGTTATCTCAGCAGAGAAAGAAATCCAACCATCAAAATGGGAGAGTCCAATATCCGTTTCTTTGATAATGTTAAATATTTAGGTGTCACACTTGATCGATCGTCCTCTTTTTTGGCTCACGTCAAGGATGTATCCAGCAGGGCTCAGGCTCTCTTTTTGAAGTTAAGGAGACTCTCCACAGCTGAGTGGGGATTGCGTAATCCGGCATTGCGTATGCTTTATAGGTGCGTTTATGTGGCGCAAGTTTCATATGCTGCATCTGTTTGGGAACACCGCCTGGATAATTCGCTTATACTCTTGGCTTTGAAAAGAGGCCAACGTACCCCTCTCCTGGCACTATCTGGTGCGTATAGAACCATTGCTTCGGACGCTTTGCCTGTTTTGGCTGGTATATTACCAATCGATCTTGAAATTAGGGAAGTGATTACTAAGCAAAAGCTCACTAGAGGAATCCCGGCAACTCATCTTGGTGTTATCCTAACTCCTGGTGGTTCGGGGACTCTCCCTGGTCTGCTTCGTGAAATGAGGGAACTGTCACTTCAAGAGTGGCAGCTGCGTTGGGATAGGTCGAATTTGGGGAGATGGACTTTCTCCTTCTTCCCATCAGTTAAATTCAGAATGGAAGGGGCCTTTTTATTACTGGACCATTATGTGACCCAACTTTTGTCTGGTCATGGGGAATTCAGGGGGAGACTTCATTCTCTCTCCCTATCCCCTCATCCCAACTGTGCGTGCGGTTGCACCAACCAGTCGGCCGAGCACATTCTGTGGCATTGTGAGATTATGATGGATGCTAGAGAGGAAATGCTTGATGGTTTGGACGTTCCTATTAGACCAGTATGGAATACTGATCTAGTATCGAATAAGGTGAATTTCGAGTGCTTGCGTAAATTTGCAAAAATTTGGGTTGAAAGATGGCCTGCTCTTAGAGTTGCTGACTAGCTGAATTTAGGTCACCAGGTGTACTTTTTTCCTGTAATTTCCACGGACTACGATCTGATCTTTCTCTACACTATTGCTTGGATGTACATATTTTTTCTACCTTTTTTTTGTGTTAATTATGTTATTTGTTATATTATTTCGTTATTGTACTATATTGTTATACTGTGATATTGTTATTTTGTTTCTTTTGTTTTTTTTAATGTGTTTTGCTGAATTTAGATCACCAGGTATACTTGTTCCTGTAATTTCACGGACTACGATCTAATCTTTCTCTTACACTATTGCTTGGATATACATATTTATTCTAACTTTATTTGTGTTAATTATGTTATTTGTTATTTTATATTGTTATTGTACTATATTGTTATACTGTAATATTGTTATTTTGTTTCATTTATTATATTGTTACTTTTTTTTATTTTATTTGGAGGTTGGATAGAAACTCCTTTGTTTATTTTGTAATGTCCTTTTCCCCATCAAAGGGGTTGGACTTTGGGCCTTGTCCCTATTAACTTACATATAGGTCTACCTTTTTGTGATGTACTATTGTTATCTCCTTCTTCTGCCTGCGCCACCCCCCCTGACATGATAAGGTTGGCGGAAAGATTGAATGGCATCTAGAGGTTTGTCCGTCCCTCCTCCAACTTCCCGACGCTTTTCTCTCTAGGGTCTTTCAATTGTAGTCCAATTACTTCTTCTAAGCACAACCGGCTAGCTGGCTAAAGGACGACTCCACTAGGTCCGTGACGTTGGACTAATAACCTTATACATTATCTGGGGGACTGCCGGGCAAACGACGCTCATGACGGTTATCCTCTATTTTTTTTACCTTTTTCAAATGTTATATGTTTTATTTACTACACTTTTTTTTCTCTTCACACGCAGATGCCTGCAGTCTCAGAGTGTGTGGTCTCCCTCTGTTTATTTTTCATATATATTCTGTTTTTTTTTCTCTTTATTATATTTTCATGTTTACTAACACCAGTAGTATTAGTTTTTCTTTTTGACTATTACAGCTTAGACTGTAGGCGATCCTACATTTCCGCCACCTAACAAAGCATGTAGGGACATTGAAGGTCTAGATTCGTTTTAATAAATGTAGAGTCGTTCAAAAAAAAAATTAGATTCTTGCGAGAGCTCCGAAGGGGCGACCATAAGTCGCCTATACCGGGGCGGGACAGTGGTGGGTACTTCAATGTTGAAAATATCTGTAATAGTATCTGTAAAATAATATAGTGGGACAAACTGCCCCCAATATCTTTCTTTTTATATATTTTCTTTGGTTTTAATCATACTTACACCTGTAAATATTTTTCTTTTTATTTATTATTTCACTCAACTAGATGCTGAACCAACAGGCGAACTATTTTTATCTTGTTAATTACTGCAAATGTAAGTATGCATACATTTTACTTTTTTACTAACAATCATGCATGCAGGGACATTGGAGGGTCTAGATTCGTTTCAAAAATAAATGTAGCTTCCTTTTTACAAAAAATTAGAGTCCTGACGTGTGCGGCTAAGGAGGTTAAACAATCAGTTTCCTCACACAGCCGTGGGAAAGTGGTGGGTCCCCTCCAATGTTGAAAATATCTGTTGAAAATAACGTCGACGTTGACGCAACTATAAATTAGGAGATCGACACGATACTAACAAAAAAACAAACAAAAAATATATCAAAATCGTATTAAGGAATCCCTTTTAACGGGTGGTTCCCCGAATCATTGATGTATTATTATTATCACTTATCACTATGCCCCACGCCCCACACACGTAATAATAATCCTATAATAACGTTGAAAGTTGAAACTGTTGGAAGACGTTGCGCGTTGGTTTAGGCGTTGAAAATATTACCCTGTTGAAATATTAAAGACGTTGACGATATATTTTGCTTGTCACTGATAAATTCGCTTGTTGCTTGGCGCTACGGATCGGCCGTATTGGACGACTCCAGATACGAATATCTACAGCCTGTATGTCTGACGAATATCTACAGCGCATATGTTTAACTAATATCTACGAACTTCAGAGTGTTGATTAATATCTACAGAGCGTAGATTGAACTAATATCTACAGAGCGTAGGTTGGACTAATCAGCTAAATGTGTCCAATCGTCCGATATTAGGGATTTTTACATACATACTTACATAAATTAAGCTTTTTAAACTGCATACGCAATATTACGTTATTCCAATATGCTATACATAATTGCAAATCCAACCTCTGCCAGTGCTGTAGATATTCGTCAACACTTTGGTTCTCATAGATATTAATCAACAGTTTGAGCTGTAGATATTCGTCAACACTTTGATTCTCATAGATATTAGTTAGATTTTTTCAGTTTTTGGAATTCCTGTAGGTATTAGTAGACGCCTCCTATTGGACGGGAAAATAAAAAAAAATCGTGCAGTAGGTAAGTACATTACCAAAAGACCATGTCTAATTGGGTGTAATATCGTTCACGAAGTGTGATCTCTTGACCCTTTTGATTATATCATTCCAACACCGTTGAAAACAATAGGGCGACCGGCGTTGATAATTATCAATAGGTTATTTTTTGCTTGTCGTTTATAAATTTGATTGTTCCCTGGCGCTGCGTATCGGCCATATTGGATGGGAAAATAAAAAAAAACGTGCAGTAGGTACGTTCATTACCAAAAGACCTTGTGTAATTGGGTATAATATAGTTCACGAAGTGTGATCTCTTGACCCTTTTGATTATATCATTCCAACACCGTTGAAAACAATAGGTACAAAACTTAGCTGTTGACCGACATTGACAATTATCAATGGTCAATATAGGTTATTTTTTTGCTTGTCGTTGATAAATTTGATTGTCCCCTGGCGCCGCGTATCGGCCGTATTGGATGGGAAAATAAAATAAAAAGTGCAGTAGTTACGTACATTTCCAAAATACCATTTAAAATATCGAGTAATGTTGTTCACGAAGTACAAACTCTTAACCCTTTTTATTTATTAGGCAGTTGAATCGTTGACTGCGTTGAATAATATTCGCATGTAGGTATTATATTTCAACTGTTGGCGCTAATTATTTTCAACAGCGTTGGACGTTGAAGCAATATAACTATTGTTTCCAACGGCTAGTTATATTTTAATACAGTACTAGTAGGGACTGCTCGATATTGTACGGTATTCACATAAAACAGTAAGCTAGGTATAAAATATTGTTATTTTAGTATATTGAACTAAATAAATCTAAATACGTTTTAAGATTTTCACGGCCAAAAGAAGGAGGTAGCGCAACACGGCATAATACCTCAAAATCAAATAACGAAAATAAATTAATCTAATTTATTATTGCCTGCCGGATGCATTAAATTGATGTTATTGTTTTTCTTATTATTTTGCCAAAATGTTTTTTAAAAAATCCAGAATACTTGACATCTGAAATTATATTGGGGACATTTAAATATCCTACTAGGTTCTAACCCTTATATTCTTGTACGCTACCACTTTGTTTCAATAAAACTACCCCAATTTATCGTTCTGTCAATCATTCCCCCATCACACGGAGCGGAAACTGAACAATTTCTTAACAAACTCGCTTTCCGCTGAAATAACTGGAAAATAAACTGAGTAGGTAACGTTGTTTTAACGGATTGAATGCCAATTTCCTCAACCAATAGAGTATTAAGTGACTAGTGATTGACAGTTGGAAGCTGCTCTATGACATTATTTTTAAAATGGCGTGTGTTTTCTTTATGCTGATTGTACTCTGATAATCTGCTTTCCGATCTATATTGCTTTTGCTACAAGCATTATTTTTTATAACGATTTTTTCGTTCAATGTAATGTGTAGGTATGTAATTTTTTATTGGCTGCAAATTGGCCGATAGGCGAAAACTTCTTGGATAAAAATGCTTGTAGTATCGAGTTGATGCTATTGTAAAAAAATAATAACCTAAAAATAATATTTAATTCAAATAAGACCATTATTTTTTTCCCTGAATATAGCGAAATGTAATAAATTAAACGTTCAAAGGAGGAAATCACTTTATAGTTAGACATAATTATACATATTTTTTTATATGAAGTATTTTGTTTTAACACTGCTTTATTTAAATACATGTTGTATCTATGAAGCTTAGACGAACCGAAATTAGTTGGTTTTATAATGTTGTCACGAACGATATCGTGACATTAGAGGGGATGGACTGTAAATCTTTAATTTGTATGATGTAAGACAATAATTGCTGGCGTTTTTTATAATCAATCACAGGACGGGGTAATTTGAAGGGAGAAAGCCCTACCTTTGGTGTGGTCATATGATGCTTAGGTCCAAATCTTGATGACGGCTAGTCTTTTACGATGATAGCACAATGGTTGGTTACACTTCACCGTCACTTAAGAGGGCATTACCAGAGAAAACCGGAAATACTCTTTTCCACAAAAAATTATAAATGGATTTCGAAAGATTGTTCTTTTATCTAGCATTCGTACCTATGTAATAAATTTTGAGAATTTTTTTAAATTTTTAGTATAATAAGGTTATTCCATAGGTCGTTGGCAGATTTGTTCAATTTTCAAAAAAGTTTTTGTATTATACCACACCCATTTCAAATAATAAAATCATACAGTAAAATAAATCAATACATTATCTAGCAAACGTATGTTTTAGAATTTTAATTTTAGTTTCAATAAAATCATTAAAAATATGTACGTACATGTGTTTCTTGGCGAAAATTGGTCCGTTTGTGTATTTATTTGCGCACTTACAAACTAATATATTTCAGATTTTTTTAACATTCTTATTAAATTTAGACATTATTGAAAAATGATAAATACTTATAATCAAAAAATAACTACAAAAAGTACATTATTTTAATAGTTTTATCATCACGCCTTTCAGCATTTTTGGATCAAGGTATAAATTAAAGCTAATTTGAATTGAACTAAATTCGATATTGAGTTATAATTTTAAAAAACTGGTACGGAGAATAATTAATCTTTCTTATTGTAACCGCCCTGCACGATCGTAAGAACAACTTTCGACGAAATGTGGATTTTCGTCCGCTGGCTCGTTAAACGCTCTTAAGAGATATTAATTAGTATCTTTTACGACGTTCAAGCGAGAGTTCTAGAGAGAACTGTTATCGATTTCACGACAATTTTCGACCGACTTAAAATGTAGGTATTTTCAATTTTGTGCAATAACATTGTGCATGTGTGCCAAGTAGGTAGACAACATCTTCTTCCTTCTTTTATACTAAGTAGGACCTTTCATGGAAAAACAAGGACAAAGGGAGAAAAAAAACATATCAAGAACTTTGGGAAAATGGGTTTTAGTTTATAAGCTGTTACAGAACTCAGTAAATGTATTCGAGTAAATTGACGTTAAGACATTAATGTAAAGTAAAACATTTAAATAAAATTTTGGTTGTCAGCGACATTTTTGGTGTTTTTTTTTTAATGTAAAACATTTTTAAAAAATCAGTAGGTATTGGATGGGTAGGGTCGTGGTTAAGGTCTGGACGATTACTTGGCTGAGTGATTAGTATCTAACGATATGTGAAAGAAAGAAAAAGTTTGGTTTAAAAAAAACTAAAATTTAAAGTCACCGCAGAACAAAATTTAAATATCATTTTTTAATACAAATAATGTCAGGAATCAACAATCTACATAATACTATTATTTAGAGTACCAAAATTTTTTTCCTAGCTTTTAATGAAGAAAATGAGGTTTTGAGTTGACCTGATTCTGAGTTGGCATGGAACAAATATAAACATCAAATGTCACTTGTTCACTAATCAATATCGTAAATGTAGGTTAAATTAGTTAGTTAGTTAGATTGTTATATATATGTATATTGACTTTTGTGAAAAATTGGAAAAATACGTAGGTATATTAAAAATACTTTGGTGGGTTGTAAATTAGTTTATTGTGACATCAAATATTAAAATATGTATACTTCCACCATAATTGAAAGAATTGGATTTGGTATTTCTATGTTTCTAATAAAAAAACATATTTATAGATTCTTGCACTCAGATCGCCACTCAAGGGTGTCATTTGTTCGTTATTCCGTTTTTTAAATGATCTGAAACAAAAAGGAAAAACACATTACTTTAGACAAATCTTATTCTAATTTATTTCCATTCTACTGTACAATTCAATACCTAATAGATTATGAAACATTCATAAAAATATCACATCGTCCGTAAAAATATATTGTCAACAGTATCCAGGTATTTAGGCTACGTCCACAATAGGTCGCACATTGCGCCGTGCCGCTTCCAACTAAAACAATACATTTAACCCCTCGGGTTCATTTGTTCGCTTTTCGGAACAGCTCATGTAGGTCTCATAGAAATCGTTGTGTCTACTTTGCTATCGTAGTTAGAAATATGAAGTAAACACTTAAATCCACGCTTCATATTCAAATTTAATAGTTAACAACATAATAATTAAGATGTACACATTGTACACCTATTTAAAACCAAAGTTTCCGACCACAATTTGTAAAAAAATTATGAAAATGGGGAATTTATAAAACGACAAAAAATTAAGTTCAGAAAAGGTTTTTTGTAAATTTGCCTAATAAAATATATGTTTGTTTTTATTATTTTCAATATCAGTAATTTTAGTTAGGAAAAACGTAAAGCAAGCCATTTTAAAAACTTTTTTATGATTACATTTATATGTTTAATATCAAATTATAAAATATGAAAGCCTTTTTCATCAACTTTTAAAACCAGTTTTTAGTTTCTGGATGATTTCAGAAATATTCCAATTATTTGGATTTTATTGCAAAATGGAAATATTTTGACCCTCCGTCAAAATTAGAAATAAAGTGTATGAAATCAATTGTGACTATAACAGTGTATTTGGACCACGAGCCCGGGAGAGCGGTTCTTGGAAAGGGAGAAGAAATAGTTTCTTCGAAATAGCCACACACTTATGAAGTAAAATGTCAAATCAGCATATATAAAATTATTTTTGACCCATAATGTACCTATTTGTTTTGCTTTTTTATAAATGTGCGTATAATAGCTTGGAGCATGTAATCATTTTAACTATTAATGCACCGGTGCGGTATTTAAAACGAATATAGTAATGTCATTATTACTGCGAACAAGAAGATTTGGATATATGTTCGAATTTAATCACTACCTTCAGAAAGAACTTATTCTTGCATGTACCTGACGATCTCCTCATTTAGAGCCGCTTTGTAATTATTGAATCATTCACCTACTTATGCATTGGCTCCGTAATTTGTGTCTAAATGTATATGTACGTGTGTGTATGTATGTGTACGCATATATATGGGTAGACGTACACGTGTTTGTATGCACGTACTTATATTTGATTTTGGTCCTCATTGTTTTAAATACCTACTTGTAATTTAAATTATTATAACGTATTACAACTTATATTTATACTAAGAATGTTGGGATGAATGGTGTGCTCACTTTTAATTGGAATAATCGCTAAAACAATATTAAAAATGTAAAATAATGAATCAATTATAATGTGGTGTATTCTGTTGGCGAGCCAATAAATAAAATAGAAATTTAAAAAATATGTATATTGTAAACTGAGTGATGCCGTCCAAAGGGTTAATCCTGTAATTTATTTATTTATTTATTTATTGTGAAAAACAGTTAACATGTATATCCAATTACATTTCACAATTTTTAGTTAATAGAGTAAAACATTAATTATATAGGTACATTAATAATGACATGTGCTAAAGAATACCTTTATTTCGCTCTTGAAATGATTGTAGTTCAATCGAAAAATGTCAATTTCAGAAGAAAGGTTTAATAGTGAGGTCATTCTCCCCAGAGGCATAACCATTGGTAGGTTGGTCCTGCCTCTAGGAAAAGTAAAAAGTCTGTGTTGCCTTGCTCTGGTGAAGTTATCGGGGACATAAATAAATGTAACAGTGTGCGTAATTATCTACAGTCACAATAATTGATTTCATACACTTTATTTTGCCCTTTTGACTGCTGAATTATTTATTTTGCCTAATGTGGACATATCCGTTCATTAAAATCCTAAAATGGGATCCTAACCAGCTTTTTCTCAATACTGCGAAAGATTTATAGCCTCCTCGAGTCGGCTTATAATATTTTTATGCACCGACTCGAGGATTTTTAAATTATTTTGTACTCGTATCATCGCCGCTGATGTCAAAGGAACCAAGCCACAACTTTGGCGAAAATGCACAAAATTATTTAAAAATCATCAAAAATGCTGTGGTCATTATAGCCACATAACATCCCATTTATGTCTATTTTGTAAATTGCCAATTGATCTAGCACATCTATACATACAATAAATAAAAGTTCGACCAACCGGATTTTGATGTGGTTTTCACTAATATAGTGATTCATGAGGAAGGTTTAGATATATAATCATGTTTTGTGTAAATTGGTTGAAATAGGAGAATGTCTGTAGAGCGGGCTTACAAGCGGGCGGTGTGGGTTTGATTTGTGTGCAAATTAACAGATGGCGGTGTAAGTTAATTTATCGTGCTTATATAGGTTGGGTAACCACTTAGTAGATGGCGTTATGTTTCGTTAGCCTTAGTATATATTAAATGTTAGTATTGCAATCTAATGTAATCTAAGGTTATGAAATGTAAAAACCATGTAATGTAAAAACTATGTAATACAATGTAAAAAGTACATAATTCAATATTCTAGTTAAGTAAGTGAAAATGTTATTTTCTTTTTTACTGGAATAAAAACTTGAAATGAAAAAAAAAAAAAAAAGCAGTCAGTCATTTGACTTCCGAATAACCATCATCATTACATAGAATAAAATGAAGTCGCTCAAAATGTATGTGCGCATAGATCTTTTAAACAACGCAACGGATTTTCATGCGGTTTTCACCAATAGATAGAGTGATTCAAAAGGTTTAGATGTATAATACATGTTTATTATAGTAGAGAAAAGCCGAGAAATTCAAATATTCAATACTGGCAGCGTTACGGGCAGCTGGCAAGCGGGTAGTGTGGATTTTATAAGGGTTGGGTAATGGCGTTGTGTTTCGTTAGCCACAGAAACGTGTGACCGGGTCTGCTAGTTTAATATAATTCGTGATTTAACTGCGCGACCTTTTTCGGCCATTTCGGATTTGAGGCCAAAATACCAAAATAAATTGAATAATAACTTTTTAAATCAAAAGATACCGCAAACGTCGACTACAGATATTCGCTACTTTAAAATATATATAGGTCATTCAGGAATTCAATAGTTAATGATTTTAATGGCAACTTTGGCAATTATTTCACCACACAAAGAGGTGAATCAATCAAAAACATCAGTTCCTTTCAATATTCAGTTGTCAAGAGATGTAACGCACATATTTTCTAAGATACTTACTTTTTTTCAGATATTCAAACAAAGCAATAAAAAGGTCAAATCGCAAAGCATATACGATCAAAGTTTTACCGATCTATCTTTAATTTGGGAGGCAAACCATTTATTGGATAACCAACAGCTCTGCCATAGGTCGCCCCAAGTGTTTCGATACGTACATTTTTCCTTCACAGAATGTCCTTTTCTTACTTTCCTCTCTCCACACAGTAACCCCTAAGAAGACAAAGTCCCTAATGAAAAATATTTTTCTCAGGGCCTCCTGTGTAGAGCTAAATAATAAAAAAATTATAACAAAAAGTGTGAATTTTTGTCGCCAAAAAATCTATATCGCCCTTTTCTCAGCTTTACGATTTTTTGGCTTGACTCCCTTGACATATAAGCAGCGACGATATTACTGATATTCCCAGGTTGAGATGTACTTACCTTCTCAGATACATTTTCAAATCGAATAACGTCTGTTGCAACGGCAATAAGCAGAGTATATTCCATTCTGAGATGCAAGTTTCTCTGTTTCGCTTGAAAATTTGTAATTAATTGTCTTTTTCATTATTCTTGTGCGTAAAAATCGTTTAACAATAAGTAAAATTATTAACCTGAAACACTCTTTGTGCTACGCATAAAAATCTTGTCTTAAACATTAGTTTATCAATAAAAAAATAATAAAAATTGTTTGATAAATAAATTATTGTAATTACCGTTTTGGCTAATTTTGACGAGTTGCCGATGAAGTTCGTAGCAGCATCGGTAACAGCTGTGAGGCCAGAGGAGAACACTGTACCGATGGAGTCGAAAATGCCAGCCTGTAAAGTAAATTAAAATATAAATAAACTCATGCATTCAAATAAGTTTTTCATGAGCATATTAGATCTGCAAACATTGCAGACATTGATCGAAACTCTGTAAAGATAACAACAATAATGATCTAAACAAGTCTACGGTTTGAAAGGTTAACTTTGCTATATACACAGCATTTAGTTCGGGTTTGAATCTTGTAATCATACATAAAGATAGCAGCCTAGAAAATATAAATTAAGAAAATGTTGGTGGTTCTTAGTCGAAGTATGATACAGTTTAAAACGACCGAATCGGATATCGACACATTGGCGCAGTGGTTAGCGCAGTGGCCCGGAAAGCAGAAGGACCTGGGTTCGAGTTCCAGAGGTGCCAATGTCTTTTTCTGGTTTTTCGGTTTCCAGATTTTCGATTAAGTTTCGCTAATATTGTCTTGATGACTGATTTAAATTGTATTCATTTTCTGCTCTATACATTAAAAAAATAGATACTCTACAATTTGCTAAAATAATTTTTAATGGAGTGTTAGCACATTCTTTTAAAATGTGAATGTTTTATTAATACCAACTTGATACCTACATAATTTTGACAATATAGAACTCCAGTCCAATTTTTTCTATTTTTTTAATGAATAATACCTTCTAACTTAAATAACGGCATTTTAATTTTTATTTTTAGAGTTAGTTTTAATAGTTAAAATAATTGTCAAAGTTTTAATTTTTCAAGACCCCCCGAAAACCACCGTATGTATGGTGAATTGTGTGACGTCTTCACTCCTGAAAAATTAGTATACGATCGGGCAATCAGCTGATCTACTGCCGCCATTTTGAATTCCGTTGTTCGAAGTATTCTCCCTAGAAATAGCATTACTATTTTTTTGTGCAGTAGTTTTTGAATATTTTCAATATTAGAGATAAACTAATAAGAGATACCTTTATTTTTGAAACATTATTTAGGCCTAAATAATTTTTCAATAAACACAACAACTAAATCTCTATAAACAGTATGCAGATAAACAAATAAATGAATACGATGGCTTGTGTTATATCATACATTTCCATACAATGACTTTACGGTGACGTCACGACACGTCGAACAGGGACGTCACCTTGACGGCGTGTTTAATATTTTTTTTTAAACTCTGCGTTTAATATTATTAAATAAAACTTATATATTCAGAATCAGGGTTTATTGGTCTATATGAACTTATTTTTGTAAAGTCAGAATATTTTTCACTGGAGTTCCTTATTTGTAAATGTATCTGTAAGTAAATTGATTAACATTATGAAATGAATGATGGAGATCTCTGTCCACAGTTTCATATTATAATTATAAACAATATAATTCGTTCTCTGTCTACAAGTAAATGTTTCCCAATACGCAAATAACGTTTCTCATTGTTCATAATATTTTAAAAGGTTCATTCTGTTAACACAGTCAAAGTTATGAGTATCTAATCTCCATGAGAGCTCTCAGCGGCAATGCGATAGATAGAAAAACACGTCTCCAAATCTAATTGAACCACGAAGCCGCATTAACAGAGTCAATATTGATCCATAGTACGCTGTTCAACACTGGATAATTAAATAATCATCTTAAAAAGAAGTATACCTTTAGAAAAAAGACAACTGATCAAATAATGTCAAAGAGACAGAGGCTCTCTACCAATATTATGTACAATACATAGGAAATACCAACACGTTTGTGTTTTCTTAGTTTAAATATTAGTAAAAAATACACAAAAGCTAGACACGAGGCTATTAAAACAAACATTTTTTTTTAAATAGATTGAAAACACGAGCTAAATATGAAAAAGTTCAAAGGTTACATATTCTGTTTTTAACATTTAATAGCTTCACACAGGAGGCCTTGAGGGAATTAATTTCACTCGGGGCCTATGTCGTCTGTGGGAATGTTGTGTGGAGAGTGTTTTTGAGGAGATGAAGGAGTGAACACGTGTCTTGAAGACGTCTTGTAGGAGGGAGGGAGCACACAGGCCGGCTAATCGCTCAACAGCCGAGGTGTTGAACTCAAGATCTAGTCGTAAACCAGTCCTCAAGTGACAAATGTGAGCCGAGTAAAGTTGGGCGCGCGTTTAATCTAATTATATGGTATAAATATATTAAAGACGAATATCTACAGCTTAAATGATATATTCCAAATTCATTTCTTTTTATATTCCTTTCCAATGAACCAACTTTACTTAAAATGTGTTGACTATTAAATAACATCCGTTGTAGTGGTGAAATTCTGCACTTATTTAGCAATAGCCCCCAGAACCAAACAGATTAAATTTTTAGAGTATCATTCAACAGCGATACGCTTTCTGTCGCAAACCTTTGCCAAAGAGATCGATGCCGCTAATTCTTCTAGTTTCTTCATTTAAATACCGGTAGAACAAATACGGCATTCCCAACATCTATGTGCGTCTATGTCCGTGGTTTAAAGTTTGCAATCGTTAATTATAATGGTGGGTTTTCACCGCGATCACTTTTAACTGTCTATCTAGAGCAGTGGTTCCCGAGCTTTTTTTGACCAGGGACCACTATGACGTTTATCTATTCTCACAGGGACTACAATAATGATAAACTGTTAATCGCGTAATTAAACGCGACCTTGCAATTACTATCATCCTCGATATGCTCTTCTTGGACTTCTTCAGCTACCTCTCCATCATTAATAGCAAAAGGGTTACGAATCAGCTTTGGATACCTTTCAATTCGGTTTTGTAGTATTTGGATAAGTGTTTCGTGGACCACATTTTTAATCTCGCACACCACCTGTGGTCCACGGACCACCGGTTGGGAACAACTGATCTAGAGGTTCGAGACTGGAGGTGGGCACAGATGCCAAAACCAACAATCGATAGTAGCAAATAAATTCAATTATTGAGAAGATAGCATAGAATGGAAAGTGAGTGAACGAAGAGAGAAGTGCTACGAGAATATTATTGTGACGAGGAAGTAAATGGTAAAATTTGTTTGGGACACCCGAAAAGGCTTGCCACGACAGAGTGAATCAAATATTTGAGTCAGTCCAAGCAAAAAATAACAAAATAGCGGGTATGTATGAAACGATGCGAATAAAGCAAAGGGGTACCTATGTGCCAAGAAAGAGATGTTTAGCGATCTGTATCTATAGCTCTAGCGGAAAGGCGTGAGGGTTGGGTTTAGATTAGGTTAGGTTTTGTTAGGTTAGTCGTACAGAATACACCAAACTGAAGAAAACAAGCCAAAATAATATGCTTACATTGGCGACAACTGCGGCGAAAGCGATGATCAAAAATAACCTGAATAACATTTTTAATGATTTTGAGCACTGAACGTTTTCACTGAAAAGACTTGAATGAAATACAACTCCAAAATGTACACTGGTTACTTTTATAGTCTTCAGAAGAAACCGCAATGCTTTTTGTTATTGAACCGATATCTCCAAGAATTATTTGATCAACTGTTCATGAATTGGTTTCTATAGCGGTTTTGAACATCTTATTCAAATCTGGGTACAATGAATTCCGGTTGTTTTAATTACCTTCAACCATTTTCAAGGACTAATTAAATTATCAGTGTTTAAGTACTTTGCATATTGTTTGTTGTAATGTATATGTATCACATGACGTGTGCCAATTAATTGGGTCGGTGGAATAGAATTAAAGAACCTTAATTTACGTATTACTTCTTTAGATAACAACTTTTCCAAATCCACAGATGTCCTATGTAATGAAAAGTTCAAAAATATAGAATAACGCGGTTTCAATAGTGGTTTGTGATCAAAATTGGGACTATGTACATTTCGACAAAAACTGGGTTTTCAAAATTTCAATGGGATGGTGATCTACCATTTCAGGCGAGTGTAAGTGAGACGGAAAGCTGGGCGGTTGGGTTATGTGGAAAGTTTACTTCCATTCGCATTTGTATGGAAAGCACGTCTAGTGTTGTATTATTTACAAGCTTTTTCCCGCGGCTTCGCTCGCATGGTATTAGGGGGTTCCCACTCCGCCTCCTCCACCTACCCTCTCCCCACCTCACTCCCCCCCCCATCAACCCCCCTCCCCCTCCACCCACCCCTCTCCCCACTCCACTCCCCCCATCAACCCCCTCCCCCCCTCCCCTTCCACCCACCCTTCCCCTCCACTCCTTTCCCCTCCACCTTCCCTCTCCCCACTCCACTAATCCATCAACCCCCCTCTCCCTTCCCCTCCTTCTCCATCGACCCCTCCCCCATCCTATAACCCTCCCCACTCCGCCTCCCCCCACCTTCTTCCACCCCTCCCCCTTCCCCTTCCTTCCCTCCACCCTCTCCCACCCACTCCGCCTCCTTCACCTTTACTCTCCCCACTCCACTCCCCCCATCAACCCCTCCCCCTCTCCCTCCACCCACTCCCCCATCAACCTACTTCCCACCACCCCCTACCCATACCCACACCCTCCACTATCCTTCCCCTTTCCCCTTCCTTCCCTCCCCCCTCTCCCACCCCACTCCGCCTCCTCCACCCACCCTTTCTCCACCCCACTCCTCCAACCAACCCCCCTCCCCCTCCACCCACCCCTCTCCCCACTCCACTCCCCCATCAACCCCCTCCCCCCTCCCCCTCCACCGACACCTCCCCCCACTCCTTTCCCCTCCACCTTCCCTCTCCCCACTCCACTAATCCATCAACCGCCCTCTCTCTTCCCCTCCCTCTCCACCGACCCCTCCCCCATCTATACCCCTCCCCAACCCTGCCTCCCCCCACCTTCCTCCACCCCTCCCCCTTCCCCTTCCTTCCCTCCCCCCTCTCCCACCCCACTCCGCCTCCTCCACCTTTTCTCTCTCCACTCCACTCCCCCCATCAACCTCCTCCCCCTCTCCCTCCACCCACTCCCCCCCATCAACCTACTTCCCCCCACCCCCTACCCCACCCCACACCCTCCACAATCCTTCCCCTTTCCCTTTCCTTCCCTCCCCCCTCTCCCTGGACAACAATAATACAGACTATAATTTAATGTTAAAAAGTAGTAAAATGGGACGATAATAATACAGATAATAATAGTTTATTGTCTTTACAGGATGCTTGAATTATTTTTGTCCATTTTTTTTAGGTTAGTTTAGATTTTAGTAGATATTTTGTTGGGGGATATTTTTTAAGCCGCGGAACCTGATTGTGGATAAGATGCGTGCTTAGTAAAAAATATTAATAATGTCAATTTGTTGTTTATCCAGATGTTTGGTATTGATATTAAAGACAAGTGATGCGAAGTCGAAGGAAATAACGCGGTATAAGCAAATAACTTAAAAGATGTTCAACGCGGATGGTGAATTGATCACTTTCATTATAATAGGTATTATTTGACCTTTTTAGATTTTTGGCATAACAACTGTCAATGTCTTGTGACGTCGTTGGATTAGTCCAGTTAGTAGCTGAGTGGACAAATGCGTCGTATTCCCAACGAGACGTCGTGGGTTCGATTCTTCTGCTCCATTTTTTGCAGATATTTCCTTACAAGCAACATTTATAGGAGGAATTCAAAGATTATCAGGTTATTCGTAATTCGGGAATATGTTTTTTTATATAGTTTTTAAGCTAAATGATATAGTTTTTAAATAGTAAAAACCATTTTCGGTTGGCGAAATCATCTTCCATCATGGCCCTTTTACATAATTGTTAAGTACAAAACGCGAAACTTGAATTCAAATATTGTTTTTTACGTTTTGTTCCATCCAAATTCCTTCTAAAATCTGTAACCATTAGTTTTCTTATCAATTTTTTTCAAAAATAATTAATGTCATTAAAACATTTTAGACACATAGGCATATGCAGACCACAAACAAAACCAAAACTACATTTTCAATCATTTTGCTTTATATTTTACCAGAAAATAATCTATTTTAAAATAGTAAATTGATTTCAACAAAGTTTTTTTTAAGAATTTTCTTTTCTTTCGTATTTGAGAATTAATAATATTTAAGAATGTTCTTATGCAGATGATAAAGAATATACCTAGTTATTAAATCAATCAATGACTGCATTAAACTCCAAGAAGACCTGAATCGTCTTTTTGTCTATTGCGAATTAAACAAACTTGTTATTAACATCTCAAAATGTATTGTTTCTCAACTCACTCCACGTAAAAATTAAATACACAATAGAGCTGGAAAACGACTCTAAGATCCTACCTTTTCTAGATGTGGAGGTGATGCGAAAAGAAGATGGTAGTCTAGGACACACAGTGTATAGAAAACCAACTCATACAAATCGGTATCTACACGCTGATTCCCATCGCCACCCAGCGCAGAAGAAAGGACTTATTGGTGAGGACTTATTGGTGACATTGGTGACCCGAGCGACCAAAATATTTAAAGAAACGAAAATCGGAGCAGAACTTACAAAATTAACCGATGCACTGGAGCGTAACGGTTACCCAGCAAGGCAGACAAGGCAAATCATAAGAGCCAAATCTGCACCAAACGAAGACAGAATTGAACAAGACTCAAAGGGCAGCGCTTTCCTGCCTTACGTTCACTATGTGACAGATAGAATTGCCAGGCTATTGAAAAAAGAAAGCATCAAGACTGTCCTCGGAACCACGACAAAAATACGAGACTTTTTGAGGCCTGCAAAGACCAAGTTTCCTCTAGAAACAGATGGAGTGTACAAACTCAGCTGTTCTGAATGTGACAAGGTTTATGTAGGCCAGACAGAGCGGACGATCTCCAAAAGGATATCAGAACACTTTCGTGCCGAGCACTTAATCGAAACCGGCCATTACTTTGGATTTGTCCCTGAGGTCCTGGTAAGACCCAAAACTCATACATAGAGCACGCCTGATTACGGAGGCAATAATTGAAATTCACAAAAATCGTATAAATATTAATAGAAATGACGGAGCTAAGCTCAATAGTTCTTGGTATCCGGTAATTGACGGTTACATCAAGGCTAAACGCAAAAACATGTTGAAGTATATTGTAGCGCCAGCTCGTAGAGGAGTGGAGCTGGCGACACGGTATCGCTCCTAAGTAGATAAGTACAAACATCACCCCTAACGATTACACATCTGACCTGATGATAGACGCTGTAACGCTGTCCGAAACGTTGGCTAAAGAAGGAGGTAGCGCGACACGGCATAATATCCCAAAAACTAATAATAAAAATAAACTTAGCCTTCTCAAATTATACTGAATCCATTAAATTTTACAATTTCAAATCCCTCCAAACACGACGTCTAATTTTTGATCAAATCAAAAATGGCCTGGACTCACCATTTAAATTTTTTTTTATATTCCGTCAAGATCAACCCGACAATCCGATTTATTTTATTTACCATCATGTAGAACAAATATTAGAAAAAAAAATCCCCAATTCCTCGCGTATGTGCACAATATAATACAAAATTTCACAGTATTGACATTTTTAGTAATAATCTAAAGAAATATCGATATGAAGTTACGAGTACAACCGATTATTAACATGAGAGTGTAAAATGTATCGGGAGCATCTCCTATCCTTTTCCTATATTCCCCTTCCTCTCCCCTTCCAATAACCCAAAATTAATTTTAAGATATTAAAACTTAATATCCGATGTACTTTAGCATAAAAAAATTCTGTATCTTGACTTCAGTTCACTTGTATCACTGTATATTATGTAAAAGCTGCTTGTTTCTTACAAATAAATAAATTTGCTATTTTCCTAAACAAAGATAAGAGTTTTGGCAAATCACTAATACACTGAAGCATAATAATTACTAAGTCACCGTTCCGAGTTCATGAGACACACAGTGTACGTATGTCTCATCTTTTGTCTCACTATTATTTAATGTGTAAGAAAGAGCTGCAGCGTAATTGTGATGAGGAAGTATGTTCATTGACTTTTTGTTCCGTTGCCTTTCCATAAACGTGGGAATATTAAAAGCGCCTAATATAATTTAAACACAAGCTAAATATTATTTAATTCTTCGGTGAATGGAATTGCTGGCCAAAAATCGTAGTTCGTAATAATCAGGCATGTAATAATCGTTGGCTTTGCATAAAAATTGTTTGCTTATTAGCAGTTTGTAAGTTATGAAGTGATGCACATTTAAGATAAACGCTTCGGTGAGAAATCCAGGGATCAGAGATTACAGTGTCAGCTTCTATATTCATGATCGCACGGCTGCGATTTTGCTAATCTGTGATTAAACAATATTTCACATGTTGTTAAGCTACTTAAAGCGTCTTAAATTTACTTACGAATGTGGTGTTCGATAATGGTTTTGGTTGTAGTCTTTAGGGGTTTTCAAAACAAAACAGTAATAATTACAGAGCCCTAAAAAAACACACAAAACCTCTTCTTCTTTCGTGCGCTGTCCCAACTCATTGCCTAGGTAGGCTGTTGGGGTTGGCTCTTCTCGTTCGCAGGTTGTGGTTTCTTCGGTTCTGAGGCCGTTTTTTTCTTCATCCAGGCCGTTTTTCTGAAGTATTTTGAAGCACAGAGTCATCCAGGAGTTATTTGGTCTTCCTCTGGATGACTGTCCATGATTTGGGAGACCACAAATTCTTTCCAAGGTGGGTCCCAAAATGCTTACCGAAGATCACAAAAAACAACGGGTTGAAGCAGCCCTCAGATTTCTCAAGAGCTACGACAACAATGGCGAAGAATTCTTGGACTCAATTATGACTGGGGACGAGACCGGGATACACTACACGACCTCAGAGACAAAGGAACAATCCCAGTGGCATCATTCAGATTCGCCAAAGCAAAGTTTGAAAACGAATTACAGAGCGTAACTCAACCTTGGCGGGTGCAGCGAGTGGAAGCTCCATTGCGAACGGTTGCCACGCCGAGACTAAGCGTCATAGAGGGTGCAGAGTTGTGGGGATTTGACAAGGGGCAAGGCTTCACGCCAGTGTTGCAGGATTCCGCGTAGAATCATTCCTCGCGACCCAGCGCCTTGGAGACCTTATTTTACGAACAGCCCTAGTATGTATTTTCTGAAAGTGGTTATTAGATAGGTGCCGAGGTACAGATATTTTAACTGAACAACCCGTACGAAGAAGCCAATATAAATACGAATTCACGATTTTACTCGTATTATGTGACTATGATATTCCATAATTATGAACCACCTTCCAATACTACACATCCTACTGGTTTTTATTACATAAGTGTCTGCATTGAGAATCAAAAAATCGCTTGATACGGCTAAAACTCTCTTAAGGGACCAAATCTGAATAACTAGTTCTTCCCAAATATTGTCTCCTTTCTTCTTACTTTCCCACATCCATCAGCCTTACAACTTTGAACATCGAAGTTCCACCGAGTCTATGCTGTTGGGACTCTCGTGCTGGGCTATTTAAGTAGTGGTTGAAAAATTCGTTAAAATCTTTACGTCTTTCACATACCCATGCATAAGAGAAAAGGGAATGAGCTTTCATTAGCAGAACCACATATTTTTTAATTAATTAAGTTTCAAACTTATTAAAATTAATAGAGTGAAGATAAGTTACTAACACAACGCGAGTGGTTTCACTAAAGTAGATGCAATGGGTATACTTTGACGGACCGTTCATCTGGCTATTTAATTCATACCCACATTTTCTTTGCTCTTGGCTCCTTTTCATAAGCAGCGCTACGTTTTTTCGTTGAATATCATGAATAAAAAGTGTCTTGCTTTTTATTATGTCATTGGTTCCATATCAAGGCCAACTACATTATAACAAGTGATCAAGTCAGTGCCATCGAACAACGACAGTTTGCAAATGATGGTGATTGTTCCTAGTACTCGTTATTTGTGCTGATTTATGTGTGGTTTTAGCGCAAGCGTATTAAGGGAGTAATTAGAGTATTTTACACAGCGAAGTTTACAGTACTGACTTCGTAATATATCAGTCGCGTAATTGTTTGGCAGAGATCGAACAAAAATCTAAGTAATTCTTTCTCACACATCCCCAATATTTTTTTAACATAAATCGTCATCTCACAGTATATTTGAACACATGACGTATAAACTGTACATGTGTAGGTAAGTACATATTTATAAATGCAACAGCGCTTATTTTTAATTGTTTATCCGGGCATCCAAGGTGTTCAGCGTTCGCCGCTCGGATATGGCCCCCCTGATTTATCTGGGCCTCCTAGGGGGTCCAGATTTATTCCTCACCTGACCCTCAAACTGCCTGACCTCCGTGATCAATGGCCAGCGCCTATCGCATAAATAACTAAAAGGTGCAATGAATATTACAATAATGTATTGTATTTTATAATACGGACATTATATTATGTTGTTCTTTATTCGTGTTGCTGGGACCCAATTTCGTGAATTTCTTTAAACGCGTGATGGGATACGCACAACTTTGTAGCAACTACCGTAACAAACTGTTGTGGGTTTTAATTTAATACAGTGTAATCTATATCAATGATTATGGTAATTAAATGGTTGATAAATTGCACTGTTAAAAATCGTAGAATGAATAATAACACAAGAAGTGCTACGAGGGAGTGTTTCTTGAACAAACGGGTCGTTTCTTCTACTCGTTGTTAAGTGTAAGCCTTTGAATGTTATTTTTTTTTTGTTTAGTTAGCTATATCCGTGGCTGAAACTAAAAGTTAAATATCTTCGATTTTTATTTAACCTTTCACTGCTGACGCGATCTTTTTTACGTATTCTTTGACGTGGGGGCCTAGGCGGCCCGTTACTTTAGTATTAGAGATCCAAGAAAATTTGGAGGTCGAAATTATTATTTATTGGACAATTTAAATATATTTTAATAAAATAGAATCCTTTTTTATTGTTAAGTAACTTATATTTGACCATTTGGATATTATGTAATAATTTTTGGCAAAAATCACTTGAGATCAGAAATCAATCTGTATTATCTATTAAACTAAATAAAAACAATGAACTCACTTTTATAATAATATTTCAATAGAATAGAATATTTCAATAGTCTCGAGTAAACTGTCTATATAAAACTTTAGTAAAGTTGTTTATGTTTATTTTTACATAGTAAAAATTAACTTAAAAAAGTCACGCGGCCTGTTACTTTAGATGTTTATATATTCGAGATCTATGAGAATTTTGGAGTCCAAAATATTATTTATTGGACAATTTAAATATATTTAAAAAAAATAAAATACCTTTTTATTGTTCAATAACTTATATTTGACAATTTGGATATTATGAAATAACTTTTGGCAAAAATCACCTGAGATCTGAAATCAGTCTGTATTATCTATTAAACTAAATAAAAACTATGAACTCATTTTTATAATAATATTTCAATAGTGTCTCGAATAAACTGTAAATATATATTAATTTTAGTAAAGTTGTTTAAGTTTATTTTTATATATCAAAAATCAACTTTTAAAAGTCACGTAAGTACTGACGATGGGTCGGAGAGGCCCGCAAAAAAAATTAATATGAGTTTACTTACAGAAATTTAACCTTAAAAATTTAAAACTTACGGCTCTGGCGTCACTAAATTCAAAGCTACTGGAAGCGGTGTATGCATCACGTGCGGTGGAGGAGTTTATTTCGATATTATTATTGTTGCTGGGACTGAGCGGCCCCACGTCAGCAGTTAAAGGTTAATTTTTTTATATTTAAATAAATAAGTCCCATTACCCATAATCTGCAAAATATATCTAACAAAATCTATTAAAAGTATTGAAGAGTTTTAAGTGATTTTATATAAAATTTATTTGCTCACCCGTGACCTTCGGATTGCTAGTCGAGAGCCTTACTCCTTAGCCACGTAGGCCGGAGACCTTCATATGAAAACTGAGGCATATAATGTGTTTATCCATCTATACACATTTCTCATCATGTAATGCAAATTATCTAACAAATTCAATGCACGAAAAAACGTAGGTACACCTTATAATATTTCATTTCTTACTACCGGGCCTTAGCCCGGTAGTAAGCGCACAAAAAGAAGTAGAAGGGGAGATGTGGTATTACGGATGTTAGAGGAAGCGCGCTTATATTAAAAACGATACTATTGAACCGAAAATTGTGAAAATGTTTAATAAAACACTACTCGTTTAAAACAGTGCCAAATTCCGGTAAATGTCTTAAATTTAAAGAAACACGATTATTTAAATTTTCAAAGGAACATTAAAAAGAGCATTGAAAGAAACACGAAACACTATTTTTTCTTTCATATAACTTGTCAAATAACAGAAAAAAACGCGTTTATAATAATTTTCGGAATGATTTTTTTCTATAGAGGGAATTACATACAAATTACCCTTTCGGCGTGGCAAATGTATAAATATTATCTTAAAAAATCAGAGTGTGCAATTCACACGCGGTAGAAGTGAGACCCTCGGAAAACTAAAGTAGACAAGATTGGGGAGACTACGAAGCACTGCACAAATAGGAGACCGATTATACTATCTCATTCTCACAGGCTAAATCCTAAAGATGTATGTGTTTATCTTTTTTTAGTGTCGCTATTTTTCGTTTCATCGAGTTTCAAATCACCACGGTTCTATAGAAGTTTTCACTTCAAAAATAACTTGAAGTGTTCAAGAGAAATATGTTATAAAACGATAGAAATTCAGAATGCCGCGGCTTGTGTGAGTAGGTACCTAAATTGTATTCAGAGTAATAACTAACTCAAATGCTTATGATTAGACGTTAATAATCTATTAGCAATAATTACTTTCCAATATTGCTCATAATGAATATACACAGAGGTGCCTTTTCACGATACGACTTCACGGCACGGTATTATAATTATTGTTTTTAAATCATGCAAAACATTATTCGTGCGTGAATAATCCTTGTCTAGGGGTTCTTAAAGCGGTTAATTTATCACTTAACTACAAACATTATTGGAATTATGCTTATTAACTGAATGCTTCCAAGGGGCCGTCTGTTTCAACGATTGCTAGAGAAAAAAAAATGTTCCCATTAATTATCACAAAAAATGCGTTTTTAAATAATTTTACGTAACCTTACGCCTGTTTTACGTCACTTTTAACTTTAGCTTTCACTTTCCGAAAACCGATAGTTACCCTAGAGTTACTCAGGGCCGTCTGTTCCAACACTTTCTAGAGTAAAAACAAGAGTTAAAAAAATTCAATTAAATATCACAAAAATGCATTTTTCAATCTGTTTTACGTCACTTTTAACTTTTACTGTTACTTTCAAAAAACCGATAGTTACTCTGTCATTTTCACATGTCTAACAGTTCTGTTGGAGGTAAAGTGTGATTATTAATCATGATCAAAACTCTACAAGATGATAATAGTGACGTTGTATTCCTCATCCAATGATCACGTCTTGCAGGTAAAACCAAAAAGTTAATAATATAGTTATGTTGAAAGATCTCGAAAAATTTGTGACACATGAAAATCAAGGATATATTATAACTGGAAAGTAAATTATATTTTTTTCCGTGTAATATCATATTGCGATGTTATAATTGGCAATTTTTCACGTTTTTTCAGGTATTTTGGGGCTCCAGACCAGAGGTGGCTGCTAAATTCTATTGTGGGGCGCACTTGTCTACGATTTATGCAGGGTTAGCAGTTGTGTACTATCAAAGTTCGCCGATCACAGAGTTTTTTTTTTTTTTTTTAAATTGTACAACAGATTTTTATCCAATTACTGTACAATTTTCTGATTTTGACAGTCTTAACACCTAGGAAGATGATTATTATACAAAAAAATCTTAGGGCGATCCACTAGTTCACTACTGTGCCGTGGACAGTAGTTCTTCGGTGGACGCCATAGGGTTTAGTTTGAATAACCGAATTCGTCGACTAGCGGCCGTATTGTAAAATATCAACGCGAAAATGCATATTTTATTTTATTTTGGGGAGATTGGGTGTAAATATCGACTTTTTTTGCGATTATTATAAAATAAACTGAATTTGCCACATTACACAATAAAACCATATCCGAAAAGGGTTTTATAAATAGGAGAGTTTGGACTTGAAAGTGTGTTTTTTAGACCTTATACTTTATTTTTTTTATAGGCTTATTAAAAGACTTATAAAAAAAATGACCGATATTTTTAAGGGCCAAGGTATGTTCTACACGCAGTATTTAATTGAAGCATCTACAATACTTCAAAGCGATCAAATTTTCAAAACAAAACATATGATTTTGCATTATTTACTATGGCTTCATCTTAAGGCTATCTAAAGAAGAGTTATATATATCTAGTGTTTCCGATATTTCGTTCAACAGCACCATTCCTCTTGTCATGCTATGCTGTGCTAGAACATCTGTTCTGCCGTATGGTATTTTGAACAAGTCGTGTCGACGACTACGGCTGAAATTTTCAGGCACGTATAAGCCATAACATTCTAAGAGGAACGGGCTGTCAATACGATTATGGATTATGTTAAAACTAAGAATTGCAAGATTTTGCATAACGTCTAGTTTCCAAGCTAAATCTATTTGTTGCCTCAAGTAATTCCATATGGTGCATGAATCTCGGGTACATTCCATTCATCCGCATATAGACATACCTAAGGAACTTTTTCTGAATTTGTTCTAGCATATTAATATATTTCGCTTGGTGCGGAGTCCACACACCACTGGCATACTCCAGCTTACTTCTTATGACTCCATCAAACATGGCTATAATTGCATCTGGGTCATAAACAGGCCCGGACTGGTCAGGTCCGCAGGTCCGCGATCGCGGAGGGCCCCCAGCGCGAGGGGGCCCCGAAGGGGCCCCACAAAACGTACAAAAAAAAAGTTTTTGTCGTGTTAGTAGTTATTTTGTGTTCTTGGTAATGTTTGTTTACATTTTCGAAAAAAAATAACATTTTCCAAAAGTAGAACATGTCCAACAACTGTTTATATCTCGCCGTGTATACGAAAGCTTTGTACGATCCACTGTCATCTGCATCGTCTGCGCGGTGACGTGTGTCGTGTGTCCAGCAGACTACTCATAAATGAACTAATACCGACAACTGCACCGCGATGTCCTATCAGATCAGCTGATCACTCAGTAGGGCCGCGCAAGCGCATATCTTCCTTCCCCTCCCCCCTTTCCTACATTTATAATAACATCCACCCCACACTATTGTTTTCAAGCCACTACAAGTCAATTTTATACGATGCGGTTTGCTAAATTTACAGCGCAGTTGGTTTTAGTTGAATTGTTAAATGAAATTTTTTGTTTAGAGTTGAGTTTTGGTACATTATTTGATTAATTCATTTTAATAACGGAACAAAAACAATGAAGAGAACTTACAAGAGTGGTTTTCAAAAAAGAGAGGAAAATAAGAAAAAAAACAAGAAGATTTCCAGTGTGCCAGTTCAATGTTTACGTGGACTCTACCTACATTACTGGTTTTGATGTTTCTTCAAAAAATGTGTATAAATCAGAAGAAATACACTAAAACTCTACCCATCATGAACTTGCTGCGAAAGCAGCTTTTCATAGTCATAAGGGCTACGATATTTCAAATCTCCTGAATACCAACCAAACTAAACAGCAAGAAAGTGAAATTCAAACTAGAAGATTGGTCATCCAACGTTTGATAGACATAGTTTTGTTTACAGGAAGGCAAGGCATTGCCTACAGAGGTGACAAAGTAGAAGCAGCCTACGCTCTTGATTCTTTACAAAATCATGGTAATTTCCTTGAACTGGTCATGTTGGTGGCTAATTATGATGTAATTTTGCAAAGCCATGTAAAAAAATGTATCAAAGACAGCAAAAAGCACAGAACAAAAATAAAAGATAAAAGAGAAGCCACAGGAAAGCAATCTAAAAAGCCCATTGGACGAGGATCAATGTTGACTTTGTTATCAAAGACTTTCATTAACAAGTTAATCAAGATAATTAGCTCGATGGGTCGAAACATTATTTTGAAAGACCTCCAGGATAGCATCATCTACAGCGGAATGATGGACAGCACCCAAGATATAGCTGTCATGAACCAATTGGCAATATGCGTCCGCTATGTCGTTCAAGGAAAGACTTTTAGAGATTGCAGTTGTTAATGACTGAAATTCTGCATTAACAACTGCAATCCAGCTCGTACAACGATAGTCCACTAAGACTTGCGTTGTACGAGCTTATAAAATTAAAATTATCTGAGTATGGAATTGCAACGTCAAATATTATTGCTTGTTCATTTGATGGAGTCAACAACATGAAAGGCTGTTACAATGGGCTACAAGCCCATTTAAAAAAATAAAATGAAGACCTTATTTATACTCTTTGTATGGCACACGTACTGAACCTAGTTGTAGCTGACTCAGCAGTGAAGTAACTACAAGCTGAGAACTTGCTTGGATTAGTGGAAGAATCTGCAGTATTCATAAGCTCATCGCACAAGAGAATGGCTGTCTGGGAAAAGGAAACAAAAAGACAACATACTGCTCACGACAAGTTGTACAGGTTGAAAAAAATAGGAGCAACGAGGTGGTGGAGCAAACATAAGGCTCTTTCATCAATTGTTGATGAAAAATTCTTAATCAGTGAATACAGTGTTAATTCAGCTAAGTTCTTTAATTTTATTTCTGTGTTTAAGGAAATCTTTGATGGAAGTTTTGACAGCAAATCTCGATTCACAGCAAGAAACCTGATAAGTCAATGGTCCAAATTTAAAAACTTATTTATGTCGTTTCCGTTTGTTTTGCTAGATTTGTTTTTGGTCACTTCCCCTGTTTCTAAGTACTTGCAAAGTAAAAGCATTGATTATGCTTTAGCTTGGAACTTAGTACCAACACTGCTCCATCAAGTTAAGGACAAAGGGAAAAGTTGAACCCCAAAAAGTTTGACTTTATCTTGAAACATTTCCCACAGAAGCTCTGCACAGTGTTTTTAAACTGTGTAAAATTGAAAGAAGTTGGCTGTTGATAGAGCTGCGACTAGCTGTTGATAGGCAGAGTCCACTGAGAACTACGGAGACAGATGCAGTGACGAAGAAGACGATTTGAACCCAACGGCAGCGGAAACAAATGCTGACATTTACTGCTCTGAAAAACGACAATGTTTCCAGTGTTTCACATGTGCTTTTTCTATTCTGTTTGAACTTACTCAATCTGGACTGTTTACCAACCTGTATATTGTATATAAATTTGTTCTTACCATACCCAAGTCACATGTGAACGAGTTTTTTCTAAACTTAAAATCGTCAAAAAACGACTTCGGTCGTCCTTAGGCCATGTCCAGTCTGCTTTTTATTAATGTTGAGAGGGATTTATTTTATAATTTGGACAAAAATAAAATAATAGATGAAGTAGCTTTAACAAGTGAGTTGCTTACAAAGAAACTGTTACTTTAGGGCTAGGGGAGCAAAATGTCGAATCATTTCAGTTAAGTTAAGCCCCTTCTATTCTAGTATTCAACATTGTAAACTGTTAAACGCACAGGATTTTTTAAAAATGTTAGTATTATTTTTCTAATCCCTAAAATCCGTTTGTCATTATTTTTACTACACAAATAATTTTGACATAATTCATTAATGCTTTGGTGTGAATAAAATCCTGCCCTTTATTTTGAACTCCGTTATAATTATTGGCAGTTCTACAGCATGTGTTTAGTAGTGTTGTGGTATCCTAAAAATACTGTGAATTTCTTATTTCAATAAATAATAAAGTCAACAAATTTCGAAAATCATAAAAACCTATCTGAATTTCTTCTTCTTTTTAGGTACAGCGTGGAAACGCGTTTTCATTGTTTTCAAGCACCTGATTTTCAAAAATTATCCGGTCCCCCCGTTTTCTGAAGCCCCCCCCCCCCCCCACACCCACGTTAGGGGGCCCCATTACAGGTTTTAGCGGAGGGCCCCAAATGGTCCCAGTCCGGGCCTGGTCATAAAATTGCTTACATATTCTGATGATAAAACCCAGGAGTTTGTAGCATGCTGGAGTGAGCCGTGATATATGATCCGAGAATGTCAGTTTGGGATCTGTCAGTTTGGGATCAAAGACGATACCGAGATCTTTAAAGCTACTGACTCGGCATAATGTTTTCCCTTTAATGTTGTATTCAAAACTATGGGCTTCTGGGAGCGGGTATATGTCATAGTTACACATTTTTTTATATTGAATTCTAATTTGTTTTTTACTGACCATCTTCAATAGCATCAAGGTCAGATTGCATTTTTAAGCAGTCATAGTAACAGATTATTTCCATCAAAAGTTTGAGGTCATCTGCAAATAGAAGACATTTGCAATATTTTACACAAACCTGGATGTCATCTATAAGTATAAGGAACAGCAAAGGACCAAGGTTTGAACCTTGGGGAATACCTGATAACGCCGGGAATGATTTAGATTCATGTCCATTTATTATTACATATTGACTTCTGGCTTTTAAATAGGACGCGAAGAATATAAGTGTTACACCGAGCATATCAATGGACGGCCCGTTCAGAAGATTGCTTCCGTTAAAAAAGACCAGATTTTTATTTTAGTTTTATCTGAGTTGGAAATTCAACTTTTTTTTAAAATTATATAATCTAACAGTAATAATATCAAATCAATTAAATATTTATTCCAGATGACATCATTTTCCTGTTTTATTAAAGTGAATATGATTTGAAATATTTTGAATTATTTTGGTTACACCACACGGTAAACACTAACCAATTTCCCCCACACATCATTCCCATAAATTACTTTTAATTTTAATTAGCTCAACAAAGGAGGCCCTCAGGAAAATAATTTCCTTCGGAGCCTTTGTCATTTTAGGGAATGCTATGTGGAGGGTTTAAGGGAAGGAAGGAGAAGAAGTTCTGAGAAAGAAATAAGTATGAGGGGTGAGTAGAAATCTGGCGGTCAGTAAGTCCAGAAGTGATGGAAGTATGAATGGAGTTATGGATACTGGTTGGAGAGGTCAAAATACCTCCCTTAACCAGTCTTTCTCTGTCCGGCCCGCCACGCAGCAGGTGGGCAGATGCATCGGCCGCCAAGATCTGCACAAACCACACCCTACGAACCCGGGCACCCCTGTTCGCTAAGTCACGAAACACAGCGAACCACCACTTCGACCATGGGTCATCCAATAAATGGTTCCTGGAGTGGCGGTGTCCATACCCACCTCCAAAATTGTCATCTGTGGAGTTAATGAAAAATAAAATCGAATTCGTATTTCATTTTATTTGTGGATGGCTAACTTCGCTTCTTTACACAGTTTTTTGTTGGCGCCAACGGCGTTCAGTCCTCCATTAATAGATTTGCCTGCATTTACTCTTCTTTCTATATCTCTATCAGCCTTCCTAATTCTCGTAAACATACTTCCCAAGTACACAAACTCATCCACCTGCTCCAAATACTCATCATAATAGAGTGCTGGTACCTACCCTGATGTACGGCAGTGAGGCATGGAACTGGCAGAGGAAGGATGAAAGTAGACTGAATGCTGTAGAAATGAGTTCCCTGAGGCGTATGTGTGGTAAAACCATGTACTATCGTGTGAGAAATGTGGAGATCCGCGAAGAATGCAAGGCTGATGTAAGCGTAATGAGTAAGATTAAGAAAGGGACGCTCAGATGGTTTTTTTTTTTTTTTACAGCGAATACCGCACAAGAATCTCAACTGCTCCCGTCTGGAGCCAGTGAGACTATGGCATCCCCAATTGGGGTTTGTTGTGAGGCTGAATGTAGTGGGGAGGGGAAGGAGGTGGGGAAGAGGAAGGTTGGCAAGTACCTGGCTATTCAGATCTGGTCACTAAACACGGCTAAAGCCATTTTCAAGCAACGTTTCAATTCTGAATAGTGGTCTTACACCAGGGCGATACTGATAGTATCTTCCACTCTGGAACATGCCGCAAATATACTATATATTATTTTAAATGAATTAATTGTGAAAACACAAATTAATCAAATAAAATTTATTTGCGCATGCCGGGTTCGAACCCGCGACCTCCGGATTGTGAGTCAAGGGCATGTGGAGCGAATGAACGAGGAAGGAGTGTAAGGAGAATGACTCAAATGTCGTAATAATAGAATAGCATGTATGAGGCGATGTATGAATGTGAACGAGGCAAGAAGTGTGTGCCAAGATCGAGTTGTTTGGCGGTCCGTCCTCTCTGCCTACCCCTGCGGGGAAACGGCGTGATGGTTAGTTAGTTAGTTCTTGTGTTATATCCAAGAAACACCCTTTAAAAGTTTTTATTTTACCGAACTCACCAGGTTCTTAATAACCCGCGACATTATCCCAGTGTTCCAATAAATTGGCATTATTAATCACAAATCCAAAACCATAAATTAATTAGTCCACTAATTAAACAACATCTTTGCACCTTTCTCCCGTATCTTTACTAGCGGTGTTACCTGTGATATACAACGTAACACGTCCTTCAATTACCCCTGAACACGACCATTGTGGGGACAGAAATTACCCACCGGACCGATACGTTATTAGGTGAGTAGGTCCTCAGTACCTTACTTGCTCACCTACAACAATTCAACGCTTGCCAAGTATTGTGAAACCCGGAACATAGACCTTTGCGAAATATTCTATTAGCGGCTAATGTTAATTGTTTAATTTTAAATATTTTTTTCAAATCACAATAAAATATGTAATAACTAGAGGCCTTACAGCAAAGCAATGACTTTCAAATCACAACGGTGCGTAATAAGTTATTACTTTAATAAAAAATCAAAGTGTGACGTTTACACGCGGTAGAAGTGAAACCTTCAGAAAACTAAAGTAGACAACATTGGGGAGGCTACGAAGCACCGCACAAAGAGGAGACCTATTATACAATCTCATTCTTTTGCAGGCTAAATCCTATAGATGGATGTATGTGTATTTCTCTTTATAGTGTCGCTATTTTTCGTTTCGTCGAGTTTCAAATCACAACGGTGCTAAAGAAGTTTTTCTTTAAAAACAAAATTAAAGTGTGCAGTTCACACGCGGTAGAAAACTAAACCATCAGAAAACTAAATTATACAAGAATGGGGAGGCTAAAAAGCACCACACAAAGAAGAGGCCGATTAGTCTATCTCATTCTCGCGGGATAAATCCTACGATGTATGTATTTGTCTGTTTTTGTGATGCTATTTATAGGATGCTAATTTATAGTGATATAAATTTATTCTTTATTCTTCTTTATTCTTTTTTATTTACAACCGAGACGTGCAAACATAGCATGTGATAGTGTTAGTAATCTGCTTCTTATACTCAGATATATGTGTACATATTGTTTACATGTGTGAGGAAGAAGAATATATGTGTGTTAGCGTGCAGGTATGTATGTATATGTGTGTACGTGTTGGTATTGCGTACATGCCTGTATGCATATATGTGTATGTGTATATATGTATATATATATATATATGTATGTATATGTGTGTATGTATGTATGTATTCATGTACGTAGGGGCATATGCGTGTGTGTGTGTATGTTTATGTGTATATGGATGTGTGCACCTATATACACATGCACGTACGCACGCATACATATAAAAATAAATATAAAAATTTTAATATTGATATGTATATTTCCATAATCTTATCCTTATGCACTTCTTTTTCTCTTTTCTATTCTTTATTATAACTTTAACTATTTTCAAAATCACTACATACTAGTACCATATGTTTACAGATTTATTTTATTTACATGTTTATTTTACCCACTTCTTTTTCTCTTTTCTATTTTTTTATTATAACTTTACCAATTTACATACTAGTACCATGTGTTTACACTAGACTTCACTAAAAAGATACTATCTTTAATTGCTCACCATGAAACAGGCAGCCGCCTAGTATGGTGATTTAATAAATCTAATCTACTTAATTGTCTAATATATGTAACATGTATTTTATAAATAAATAAACAAATAAATATTTTTCGTTTCATCAAGTTTCAAATCACAACGGTTCTAAAAGAAGTTTTCACTTTTAAAAAAACAAGACATTTTTCTAACATTACCGGCGTAAATAAGGTAACCCGAAAGTTGATCCCCCGACAGTTGACCCCCAGAAAATATAATTCTGGGATACTTAGTTATATTTTACGTAAGTATGTATAAGTACTGTATTTTAACTAATGCATATTGTATATACCTAAGTGTGCCGTGGGGCCAACTGTCGGGGGATTAACTGTCATGGAACCATAAAGAGAGAGAAAATTAGCAGTTTGACAAAAATAACTAATCATAGTGTAACTTGTACAGAGATAACAGTACGTATTCCTACACCGAGAAAAATTAACCTAAAAATTAGATGTCGTTATATTTCTGTAAAAGATGAAAAATTTTCATAGATTCTTGGAACTGTCATAGTTCCAGGCCATAGTCGTTCATTTTTAGGTTTAGAATGAAATAATTTTTATTAAACAATATATATTTGTTAGAACCACTTATATAATAATAATAATATATCTTTATTCAATTAAATTGGCAACATTACAACTAAAAAAGTACACATTCAACGATTACATCAGTACAAAAAAATTTACAAATAGAAAGTAATGTAAGAACGGTTATACAGAAGCAGCATAATTATACAATATTTTTAGTTGTGCATAGCCTGCCTCACTAGGTTGAACCTGTATTGAGGCAGAATTTTTTGTTAAACGTTTCTTACAATTTTATCTATGGTTTTTTATAAAAGTATAATGTAGGTTTCTATACAGCAAAAACTTTATTTGAGTTTACATCATTGTTTGCATATACACAATACAAAAACTGCAATATTAATACTACAATAATAACTGTCAATGACAGGGCGTTTGGGTGAGGGCACCAGTATAGGCTCGGTCGTTAGAATATATCCATATTTTAACATATTTTTTAAACTCTTTCTGTGTTTGACTCAGTTTCATGTTTTCTGGGAGAATGTTAAATATTTTCGTGGCAAAGTATCTAAAGCTACGTTGACCAAAGGTGGAAGAGAGCGCTGGAACATGCAAAATGTCTTTATTGGAGTTACGTGTAAATCTTAATTTTTTTTTTTTTGGTAAAGCACATGTTTGTTTTTAAAGAGATGTATGAGGATAGTTTTTACATAGATTTGTCGAACATCAAATACTCTCATTGTTTTGAAAACTAGGTCACTGTTTGCAGTTAGAGGAAGTTTGAGAATAATTTTCATGATTGTTTTCTGCGCCTTTTCGACAGGATCTAGAGCTGATGAAGTGCCCCCTCCCCATGCAATGATACCATACTCAATGATAGATTGGGTGATTGCAAAATAAATCGTTTTTAGGAGTTGTAAGTTAAGAAAGTTCCTTATGGATCTGAAGAAGTGTATTTTTTTTCTAATTTTATTTGCAATGATCTGGGTGTGTAGGTTCCATTTGAGGAATGGGTCAATGGTGAGGCCGAGGTACTTCATCTGTGAAGTGCGCTCTATACTGGGGCACTCACTACATTCATTGAAATTCGTACAGCTATGAATTTTTATGAAATAATCATCATTATGATGATGCTTGAAGTAACATATTTTGTTTTCTTCATGTTAAGGGATTAATATATATTTTATTCGTGTTAATGTATATTTTATTAACGCCGACCGGTTTCGGAACAACCTTTCCTTCCTTAGGGCAAACATATATTGACCTGACAATTACAAAACAGCGGGTGAGTACAATGTATTATTGCAAATATTGTGGTAGGGATGGGGACGTTGCTAGGGATTAACAAAGAGTGGGTGGGGGGAACAGAACGGACATTGAATTTTTTTGTTTTACATGAATACCGCACAAGAGTCCCAACTGCTCCTGTCTGGAGCCAGTGAGACTATGGCATCCCCAATTGGGGTATGTTGTGAGGCTGAAAGCAGTGGGGAGGGGAAGGAGATAGGGAAGAGGAAGAGGGGAAGTACCTGGCTATTCAGATCTGGTCACCAAACACGGCAGGAGCCATTTCAAGCAACGTTCAATTCTGAATGGTGATCTTACACCAGGGCGATACTGAGAGTAGCTTCTACTCTGGAACGTGCCGCAAATATACTATGTATTGTTTTAAATGAATAAATTGTGAAATAACACAAATTAATCAAATAAAATTTATTTGCCACGCCGGGATTCGATCCCGCAACCCTTGGAGCGCGAGAAAATATTTTTTGTTTGTTGATGATGGACGCATTAATTTGGTGAATCGAGTATTTTCACAATGGTTTTAATATTTATTTACACGCTGACAAGACCAGTAGTTCGAGAAGGTTCGAGAATTTCACAACGTCGCCATTGTGAAATCTGTACTCGGTTCAGATTAGTATATTCCTGGTAAGTTATACTATATTTCTGACTTTTATAGCTTCTAAGTTATCTAAGCGTTTTCTGGAAAATTATTATTACTAGGACACCTTAAATATTCTATGATTCTAATTTCAAAATTACGAGTTGTTTTCCCGATATATGTATAATGAGGAACAGTCATTGAGTTTATATATTCCGAAATTAGTTTATTTATGGTGCATTTCTTTATTTATGGTGTATAAAAAGCTGGTTTAATATTAGAAGGGAGATTTTTGCAAAATTGAACTGAAAGATTTAATAATAAATTAAATTTTACGTCATGCTTACGTTATTATTATAAGAACGGAAGGTATAGATATTTATTTTTGGAAATTTTGCAAAGTTTTTTAATTGATTTTGTCCATTAAACTTGGTTCATATCCTTATTTACAGCACTTATTTACAGGCGTTGACAGCAAAATGACCTGCGCACCATTAAGTTATTATTGCGTCCAGAAACTCATTTGGGGATGCGATAGTCTCATTGGCTCCAGACCTTCGGAAGCTGTTAGGACTTTTGTGCAGTACTCTCCTAAAAAAAAACGAGTGTGCTTTAGATCACACGACTGAAGTAAAACTACAAGACAAACCTCGCCCAATGAACCCAGGTATCCCTGCTAAGTTACCAAACGTAGCGAACTGAATGACCTATGACCTAGGGGTGACAAATAATATTGGGGTGAAATATGACCATGGGGTGACCTACGATCTTGGGGTGACCTACAACATTGGGGTGACCTACGACCTTGGGGTGACCTTCGACCTTGGGGTGACCTACTAACTTGGGGAGACTTACGACTTTGGGGTGACCTCCGACCTAGGTGTGACCTATGACCTTGGGGTGACCATCCATATCCTTATCCTTATTACTCCCCAAGTCAAGCGTGCATAAAGGTCCGACCGTTTGCCTAGCAATCAATCACCGTTCGCATCGATTACCGTTCGCATGATATTTTTCGTAGCAATCACCATTTTTCGTAACAATCACCACTTTTCGTAACGCATTCACCAGCTTACCCCCCAAGACGAGCGTGCGTAAAGAAGTTTTACTTAAAAAAAGGTGAGGGGCACAGCCACTGGCGTTTGCAGAAGTACATTTTTCTCAATGAACCAAAACGATATTATTACTGCACTATTCCCCTCATATTTCCATGCAGAATAGGCGCCTCGTAGACCAGACCCATTCGTCAGCTTGGTTCTCTACCGAGCATCTGACGTATGCCCGGGACGCTGCAGCTGTGTAACCATGTAACTATGTAACTATCCGCTAAGTAACAATAATAAACTAAGCGAAACTTAGCCCGGCGCGATTAATATATGCAAATTAGACTGCCCGTTTGGTCGCGAGCGGCGCTTGTTAATGGGAATGGTGTACGCAACAAGGGAACCTATTCTCTACTCCGCCACTTGGCTGATCATTATTACAATTATTTAATTTTATGAATATCAATGTTTCGCTACGTTTGGTGAATTAGCGGGGGTGCACGGGTCATGGGGAAAGGTTTGTCGGGATTTTGGCAGCTGATGGCTTGCGTGGCGAGAGATTGGTTGAGGGAGACCTTTTGACCTCTCCCGGAACATTGCAGATTCTCATACATCCGTCACACCTGGACAAACTGACCCCCCGATTCCTACCCATCCCTGATACCTTTTTCTTCCTGATCTTCTTTTCCTAAAAAGGCCCTCCACACATCATCCCTAAGATGACATAGGCCCCGACGGGAATTATTTTCCCAGGGCCTTCTGCGTGTAGCTAATATAAAAAAAAATGGTTTAATTTTTGGGATATCTCACAAGAGATTCAACTGCCCAGAGATAGTTGGACAATGACATCACCAAATAAGGGATCATCGAATGAATGAAGTATGGAAATGATGGAGATAAGAAATGGAAAAGTGGGGAGTCATGTTTAAATTTTTGAACGTATCCCAAAATTAAATAATGTTTTTGAAAGCAGATATAGATTCTTTTAAATTTTGATTGTACAATGTATATTAAAAAAAAAATTTTGATCGCAAACACAGCTACAGTTTTTTGAAATCGCTTACTGATGTTTTTTTTTTGTATTTACCTGCAACTTTATATGAATATATTAAAAATAATTATTTTAAAAAATTAGCTTTCATTGGCCGGGTGAACCGTTTGGCGGTTTTCTGTTTAATTAGATTTTTCTTAAATTGTACGGGAGAGTTTATTGCAAACTTTTAAATGCAAAGAGAAAACTTTCTTTCTGCTTTTATTACATGTATGATCACAAAAGAAAGGGAGATAGAGCGAATTTTATCTGGACGTGTCATTTGGTAGCAGATACAACACTACATGGCCCAAGTGATTTTAATAAATTATTTCATTTCAAGATTATTTAGATTGAACAGTGTACACACAAACATCATCAAATATTTAAAATAATCGCAATTCATAGAATGATAGAAGAAGTCATCTCCCCAACCCTTGGGAGAAACGGCGTGATGGGCAGTTAGTTAATAATTATATTCATGTGTATGTAGGTATATAGTCTATTTTTGAAGAGCTCCGCTAATTTAAACTACTCCGAAGTGGAATACGGTCGGTTTCATGTAAAAAAAATAACCAAAAATGATTTCCCGACATCATTATTGAAAACTGAAATATCGACATTTTTATTCATATGAGATCAAAAGAAAAAGATTTTGTGATGATTCAGTTTTACAGAGAATATGGAAGGAATAGTTGTTAGATTAGAATTTTCTTGTTCCCATATAATCAAAAACACATACTTAATTCAGTTGTTTGTGCGTTTGTCCTGTGTAAAATCCTGCTTCAATTAACTCAAATTGGCTTCAAAAAATGGAACTGATTGGGTGAAGACATCAGAGAAGCAATAAATTAGGTACCATTCAATGCCAGCAGAGTTTCACAAGAAGAATGATGTTATTAAATGAATTTTCGAAATTCCACATTATATTTTAATTCCCCTTTAAATAGCCTTAAGACGTTTTTTTTATATAATTACCTTCCCCGAAGTTAAGAGTGTATATAAATGAGAATATTGTAATATAATTGGATGATTAATCTGTTTTACGATTATAAATAAATAAAGGGTAAAATATAATAGATAAATGAATCAATTTAACTTTGTTTAAACCACTTATATATTTGAGTAAAGCCGACCGGTTTCGGAACGACCGTTCCTTATTCAGGGCAAACGTATACGTTTTGGCTCAAACAAAGTTAAATGGTTTCATTTATCTATAATAGATAACCCCAAAGTTATAGCTACATTCAAAAGTATAAATAAAATATTTTAGTCGAATATTATTTTATTTAAATTAATATACCCACCCACCTCCATCGCGTATTTTCGTATTGCGCGGTTATAATGGATTAGTTGTGAGGTTTTCATTTTCTTGTTTCTAAATAATTATGAATTAAAAATGTCAGCAACCTCGCCACATTGTTAATTATTATCGAAAACAAACCTGTTAAATTGAACACACGTTCTTAAGCGCCACGAATACATTATTATGTGCGCTTTTGCTTATTTACCTCGTTACATTCCCTCTGTTGCATAAACAAAGGCATTTTCTCGAATACAAGTGCTTTCAAGAATTCCTCAATTAATAAGGCTTCGCGTGCGAATCCGGCGTAAAGCCTTGGAACGCCAGTCCGCAGAAAGGCACAGAAGCCGCGTGCAACCTCACACTACTCACTACTCCTATAGAGCCTTCGCAGCGGGAGCTTTTGTAAATCAAAAAGCTTTCGTTTACACTAAACTTGCCATACAGATTGAATATTGTGTTGAATGGAAGAAATAAAGGCGCTACTTTATGGGTTGCATATTATTAAACTCGTATGTGGAGGTTGTATATTGTATTGCGCTGTCGATTACCAATATTAAACCCCTTTAAATTTAATCCTTGTTTTTATATCGTCAAACTGGCCGCTGTTTATTGTGATCATTATGGGTGGCAAGTATTTTATCATATCTGTTTGTTTCAGAAATTATTAAATGTGTTATGTAACTTCCAAATAAGTTGGGGGTGCGTGTGATTACTAGTTGATGTATTAAGTTATCGTAAATATTACAATGAATTACCTTAATTTACTAGGCTCTAAGTCAGCGGTCGGGGAACCGGGGTAAATTACCCCAAATGGGGTATAATGTTTTTTTTTTGGGGTAATAAGGAAACTTTTCTAGTTTGCTATTTCATTTTTACAAATATAATCAATTCAGGTGTGTGTGTGCGTGCTTGTTATCGTTGCTTCAATATTGGAGACAGAAAGCAGAACAGAACAAGATAGCTTCTTTTTCAAAGTTAGCTTTGTTTTAGGAAGACAGTGAAAATATTACTTTTGATGACATTAAGGATACAGTTTTAAAACATGTTACGAAAGTCAGAGAGCTCTGACTACTTTCCAGATCTTGATATATGTAATGTAGAGTAATTAAGTATTTAATATGGAAAGAATACGATAGATGGCGGTAAGCATGTAGCTTGCACCATAGCTCGCCAGATGGCATTGGCGTACAAGAAGCAGTATCAGAGATATACTTTACGAGCTCCCGTGGCAAGGCTCCAGAGATTTACCTACCCCCGAATAGTAAACAGTCGTAGCTATCCAGCTAGGTTATTCTAGTAATAAACACATTTATATTAAAATAACCGTATTAATAATTACTATCTGTCGAGGAAAGGGCAGACATAACAATATACATACATACTTTCAATTGGGTTGTAGATCCTTTTAAATGTGAAATTGCTAACATACCAGAAGAACCTCCGGGTTTGGCAGAAACAATACCTGAACTTCGATCTAATACTGAAGCACGTATTTAATTTAAGAGCAAAGCCAATCTGTCGTCTTTTTGGATGTCAAAAGCTACGAAGGCTTTTGAAATTGCACATGCGGTAAAAAAGTTGCTGCCATTTGTAACAATCTATCTTTGTGAACAAGGCTTTTCCACTCTAATGAACATAAAAACGAAGAATAGAAATCGATTAAACGCCGAAGGCTGTATTCAAATTGCTCTTACATCAAAAAGTCAAAAATTTTGAAGTAATTATATCAAACATGAAGCAACATCATTTCTCCAAAAACTGAAAGGGAAACCTGAAAATCTGAATTTTTGTTTGATGCAATTTTGAGAATTTTATTTTGTTTGTCTATTACATACTTACTATTTTCATGTAACTTTTTTTTTATTTTCCGTGTAAATTAATTCAATAAATAATGTTTATTTAAATACAATTGTCTTGTAATGGTTAAAAAAGTCCCCTAACCGCTGCTCTAAGTAGTTCTGCAATTCTGCTAAAGTTGCTTGCCCAACTCACGAATGCCTTCGGCAATCACCGTAACCATTCGTAAAAATGATGGTTCTCTTCTGAAATCATACTTCACTGCTATTTGCTGGGAAAACTTCGTATAGCTTACTATGCTAAAGACATCTATGAAAGGATGCTGATACTATATAATTAACCTACAGAATATATAATATCAAAGGTTAATTTAAGCGTTTTCCTACCATATATAGGTAGGGTTTTAAATTATCACATGTTTACAGAATCTAGGAATTGTTTCAAATGTGCTACCTGCCACTAACCGAGTGGGGCGGCATCGGGAGTTCAATCTTTGCTAGGTGGGTAAGTCGTCCATTGCTGTACAAACTTTTTTCCGATGGGAGTAGAAACTTATTTTTTAAATTTTTGAATTCTATTTGAATATCACTTTCGTGTTTTTGACGTGGAATCTTAGAAGTGGAAATCAACCTACTTTCCGACATCCGATCGAGCTGAAACTCCGCAATAGACTCGTCGAAGACAATGCATTCTATAAACTTTTATTGGTAGGTAAACATTCGCAAGCACGCAGACACACAAGCAATTTTCTTAAATTCGAAGAAATTAAAGCTTTCATTGTACGAAATAAATGTCGGTTTTAAAAATCTATTATAAATCATAATAGAAAAACGAATACTGATTGATTAAAAAGAAAATTGATATTGCTAATTACATAAGCCATAATACCTTTCGTCTTCTAGTTTTCAGAAAATATTTTATATTTAGATTTAGATAAAATTGAACCTACTTTCAGCATACAATACACAATACACTTCTTCCACTAGGATCTCTTCCTACAGGAGTTCCAAATAAAATTCAATTCCCCCCCCCCCCCCCACCCCCTTCCTGCATCTCTCGCTTTTAAGGCGATCCAATAGTTCAGGAAAAAATCGAAATCGGAATTCACGCCCTTTATGGGAGGAGTTTAAAAATACTTGAGAAAAAGCTTTTGGAAAGGTTGGAAACGGTATTTGAGAGTTTTGTTTTACAGGTTGATTTCGTAAAGGCCTGTAAAAAAATTAATTTCTGTTTTACGCTTTGTTTATTGTAATAAAACGGAAATTTAAAATTGATTTCACGAAATCAAGCGACGCGGAGTGACGCGTCCATCTCCCGCTCAGCTCGAGGCACTGAGGTTAGGCGACTGTGGCGTGGACAGTAGTTCTTCGGTGGACGCCATAGGGTTGACTTTGAAAAACCGAATTCGTCGACTAGTGGCCGTATTGTAAAACAACAACGCGAAAATGCATATTTTATTTTATTTTGGGAAGATTGGGTGTAAATATCAACTTTTTTTGCGATCATTATAAAATAAACTGAATTTGCCACATTATACAATAAAACCATAACCGAAAAGGGGTTTATAAATAGGAGAGTTTGGACTTGAAAGTGTGTTTTTAAGATCTTATACTTTATTTTTTTATAGGCTTATTAAAAGACTTAAAAAAAAATGACCGATATTTTTAAGGGCCAAGGGCCAAGGTTTGTTCTACACGCAGTATTTAATTGAAGCATCTACAATACTTCTAAGCGATCAAGTTTTTAAAACAAAAACATATGATTTTGTATGATTTTGCGTTATTTACTATGGCTTCATCTTAAGTTTTTAAAAATCTGGTCATCTAATACGTGCTCGTATAGGAAAGCTAGGCAGAGGTCGTATGCGGTCATCACGGACATATGAATATATCTGGACCTGCCCTAAGCGATAAAAACGTATTATTTCCCCCTCTCCATGGAGCTAGCTGGAGCTCCTCCTTGGACCCGGCTGGGCTTACGAGAGCCTCGTTTGAATAAAAAAAATGTGATGTCATCATTCTTGTCCTGACCAGCGCAGAGGTAACATCATACATTTTACGAAATAACACGGCAAAATATGAGAGCTTGTGCTATAGACCTACCTAGAACATAGCGAATGTGGGCGTTTCTCTAGTGAGCTCGTCGCAGGTTACAGGGGTAAGTAAATTATGAAACATTTGTAAAAGTGTCTTAACTAAACACGGCAACAAAATATTGCTATGTGAATATGAGCGAACCTTTTCGGGGAAAGCATTTGTCCTTCGCAAATGTGTTATTAACGTGGCAAGCAATTCGCGCTCCCATGTAAAAAGGTATATTCATTGAAAGCAGATTTTGCTTTTAAGAACGAAATGGTGATATTATAATGCGAGATGCCTATATACTGTCAGATTGATTTTTTAACGAATCACAGTCATCTTTCCCCTCTTCGCCCCCCATAGTTTGGTTTTACCCCTCATCTGTATCTTCTGGTCTATTGAATTTGGATGTCTATGGCCGTCATCATAAAAACATTCGAAAAATTTGTGGTTGGCAATAACCATTCTTCTTTATTGACGGGACCTTTCAAAAATAATAAATTTATAACAATAACCTAGTACCAATAAGTACTTACAATTTTGTGAAATCGAAATAAATAATAACACATAATTTTTACTTTTTCAGTCGAAAATGTTAGAATGAAAAAAATTATTCACGTTCTCGTTATTCGTTATTCAATTATTCATTATTCGTATTATAACACGTTCGCCAAACGTGTGTAGAAATATATATTACTTATAATTTTTGGATGGATGGTCTTTTTAAAAAAAGGAGGGAGAGGAAGTTCTGGGAAGGAAAAGGGTATGAGGGGTGGATAGGAATCTGGGGTTCAGTGTATCTAAGTCATCCGCCGCCAGACCTAGTGAACCCGGGCACCCTCTGTTAAGTCACCAAAATCCCTGCCCATTTAAAGACATTCGACATTGTAGTATATTCTGTCTTTTTCGTTTTCGTATATTATGAACGGCTTTTGGAACGATCGTCGACGACGTGCGTCCGATCTTTCCCTGGGATTGGTATACCCCACGAAACCTGTAAGCTCTGTCCCCTGCTAATAAGATAGTAAACACAGTCTGGTGACATAGGCTAGATAACATACAACATACAACACGAGCAGGAATCACTGGCAGTTCCCCTTTATATATTACATACCTGATATTTCCCACCTGTGGCTTTCTAAACACCGACCCTCAGTCCGCGCCCAATGGGTTCCCGGAGAGAAGCACAATTTACAATTGACGGGATGTTGCTCCTATTATTGTATCTTCCCCTTACTATTAAATTACACACTTGCGAGTCGGGAAAACATGCATCCAAACATGTGTACGGATTATGTACTGGCTGGACCAAAAGTTTTCCATCAATTATTAAAAAAACTAAAAAAATGGTTGCGGTTTCGACAAAATATCAACTTTTACAACTTCCGTATTACGATACGATACGATACGATTGAACCACCCCAGCCAGGAGCACTCCTGTCCCGGTGAGACCGGTACACCAGGGGGCACTGATTTGTTAGGACTAGGAACACTTGCTCTGAGGATCAGTGGCGGATACAGGGGGTGGGCGCGGGGGGCGCGCGCCCCCCCCTTGGCCACCCTAAATACAAGAAAATATTTCTTCAATCATTCGCTCTACATATCTAAACCATCTAAGGGTCCCTTTCTTAATCTTACTTATTACGCTTGTATCAGCCTTGCATTATTTTCATATTTTTTTCACACTATCATACATGGCTTTATATAGAATTTAATCCTTCCTCTGCCAGTTTCATGGTTCACTGCCATATATCAGGGTTGCTACCCCGGTGCGTAGTCGGGAAACACATTTCCTCGGGGCATATGTCATCTGGGATGCTGTGTGGAGAGTCTTTTTGAGGAGAGGAAGGAATGAACATTGGTCTTGAAGAGACCCATGTTGTAGGAAGGGGGAAACACAGAGGCCGGCAAATCATTCCACAGCCGAGCTTTTGAACACAAGAACGAGTCGAAGAAACGACCCGTTCTCATGTGACAAATGTCAACCGTATACAAATGTTGGGCACGCGTTTGGCGTGTTTCCCGACTATGCACCGGTGCCGAAGGGATCAATGACGCTAGTTCCTCGGAGCATTTGCCATTGTAATACCGGTAGATTGCATTGCATTACCACCCGACGCCTGTGTTCTAAAGATTGCAATCCGTCTGTTAAAATCTATCAAACGGACCGCCCGTTTCTGCGCAGGTCGAGGGTATTTTTTAGGTATTTTGGGGCTCCAGACCAGAGGTGGCTGCCAAAATCATATAGTCGGTTTCCTCTTTGTGCGGTTCGTCGTATTCTCCCCGTTGACTACTTTTTAGTTTTCTTATATCTTTAGCGCCCCCCCCCTTGAGTTTTTTCTGTATCCGCCACTGCTGAGGATAGGGAGGAGATTGGAGTTTAATCGACCGGTATACATGGCAACCAAATAAGCCAATATTGGAATTTAAGATGGCCAGGAACAAAGGAATGGAATGAGCGTTATTGTTTTCTTTTCCTCATGCTTTCCTTTTTCTTGCCTCTTCTCGGCTTTTGTTGTCTCTCCTTGCTTCTTCTCTTCTGGGATCTTATCGTCTCGTTTTGACTCGTATCTTGTATCTTGTATATTATCGACTTGTATCTTCACGGGTCTTCTTGGTTCTTCTCGCCTCTATTTGGTTCGGCTTGTCTCTTCTTGCCACTTCTTGAATCTTCCGTCTCTTCTCGGCTCTTCGTGGCTTTTCATGTCTCTTCTTACTTCTTCCTGTCTCTTCTGAGATTGTGTAGTCTCTTCTTGGCTCTTCAACGTTAAATTCCTTATCTCTGATAACCTAACCTAATCTAGTGGCAGGAAAATAAAATTGACTTTCAAAGTGAAAGTCATTTTTATTTTCATGGCTTCATCATAAAACCAATAGTTTATCAAATTTGCACCCATCATTTTAAAGTCGAAAATTGTAAAAGTCTAAAAGCGTTGTTTTTTTTTTAAATTGAAATATATGGCTTGACTACCCGTCTTCGTCCGATCGTAAACACCTTTTTTTATTCCTTCTTAATATAACTCACGACAGAAATAACCTTGCAAACTTTGTGACGTTAAATACTTACTTGTAATTCATTCCCTCCAAACCTGGTCATCCATCCATGAATAGAATAAATAATCACATACAAAGCCAGCAAGCAAGCCATGAGGTTAGGTAGCAATAATAAGTAGGTATGGGAACAATGTATAATTTATTATAAAAAATCAAACCCTGCCCTTGGAACATATTATAATGATTAGCTATGAGACTCTAAGTTAAACAACGGAAATAATCATCAGGGGTGACTGGTTACGATGTATCGTACCCAGCTGTAAATGTTTAAAGTTTCTCGACACGTGTCAATAAGAAAGAAATTATATTGTAACGACATAAGAAAATTACTGATGGGCGCCTGTGACGTAAAACGTAACATATTTATGAATCAGTAATCCCTAAAAATAATCTAAAAAGCACAATCTCGATCTGTTAAAAATATAAGTAATTTAAATCTCACTTCTCGTGATCCAAAATGTCTTGAGTCCAGCCATATAACTGCTCGTGCCACATAACCCTTTCCGATCCTGGTAAATCCGTCAACTGCCGCGTCGATTCCTCTAGAAGCTTGTTCCCACCCCTCTCGTGCATTCAGAGTGCAAGGCTGCCAACCACAACGGTTAAATCCATAGAGCATTAAATTGCCTTGACGGTACCTACCGCTACAACTTGTATATAAATTCCAAAACGAAAAGGCTCTATTAGTTGTGCAAATTTCTCTTCGCGTTTGTTTAATTCTTTACACCTTAGAAACTTACCTACTTTTATTAAGAACCAGCTGAAGTCCAACTGAAACACAGTTTGTTGAAATCAGAAGTGTGCACAATTTCATCAGTCTCAAAATAAAACTGTAGATTATTTGTACACAAATCATATCTACGCCTGTTCGATACCGACACTCTTCTTTATATAAACATAGGTAGAGACATAGTTATAAAATCGATAAATGTAGGGGAATTACATTGGTAGAAATAAAACGTTTAAAAATTATTATTTTATGTTGGTCGCTGACGATAGTTAAAACAAAGAATATTAAAGTGAAGGTTTTGCAGATTACATCAGTGAATGTTTTTTTTGTCACTGCTGTATAATTAATGTTGCCGAAAAAATGAAATGATAAAATCTGCTAGATTAAATCAGAACAAGCTGATTATTTTAGAATAAATATTTAGTTACATGGTTACATTGAGATTGGATTATTATATAATTAAATACAGTTTAATATGAGACCAAAATATTATCGAGAAACTTTTTTAGATTTGGAAGGCGGTAATGGGTCCGTCGCCCGGGGAACCATTTATAGGATAACCAATACCGCTGCCATAGGTCAACCCAAGTGGTTCGCTACATTTAGTTACTTAGCAGGGCGCCCGGTTTATTGTGGTGAAGTTTGTCTAGGACTTGGCGGTGAACGTGTTTACCTACCTATGCGTGGCAGGGCGGATTAGGAGAGACTGTTTGAGGTACTTATACCCAACCTAGACCTCTCCAGTCGGACTCTCTCAACACATCGACTCGCGCCCCAGTGGGAGGGATCGATTGACTTAATCTGAACACATTGATCCCCAGATTTCTACTCTCATTTATTTTTCCTTCCTAAAACTTCCTCTCCTTCATTTCCCTTGAACGACACTCCACACACCATCTCCAAAGACGATTTAGGCCTTGAGGGATTTTTTTCGTCAGAGCCTCCTGAATGGAGCTAATATAATTTTTTTTTTCTGTGATTTTCCGTGTATCTAACAGTATTAATACCCTAGCGACTGTATGGAAACCATCTGCGAACGTGAAGTTTGTGACTAAACTACTAGAACTAAATTAAAGCAAGTAGCTAATAAGGTCAAAAGATGGCGCCACCTACGTTAACAGCTAGCATGAGGAGCGGGACCTGCTAAGTATTTATTATTGTGATTTATCAGATTTTCTTCCTATTTCATGGCACACCCGGTTTAATTCTTGTAAGGATCTTGTATCCTTATTCCGTACATGGCTGCGAGAGGAAGCTATTATTTTCGCTGCATACTATTTAATGTTGCATATTTTGCTATAAATTGTCGCGAAAAATTGCAACATCCTCTGTTAGCGGAAACTCGATACTTTGCGCGTGTTTTCTACAGCGAATAGTATTTGCGTGTACACAGGGATAATCGTTGTACTCGTTGGTTGAGTTCGGATTGATTTAATTATGTTTAGTAAAATCGAGAAGGATAAAATTGAAAGGAAAGAAGGTTAAAGACGAGGGAGCACAAATATTGGTAGTGCATAAACGGGCTATTAGAATAAATATTTTTTTTATTTTTTTAGACATCTTAACATTTAAAACTCAAATAAAAGCAGGATATAAAACATAAGCATCAGAAAAAGATAATATACTAACACCGGTGACCGGACAAGTCAAAATTAACTCAACTCCACACCTCCTTCGGAAAGTCATTAAAGGTGATGAAAAAAATATATAAAAAATTGGTTAAATATGTTACGTTAGGTTCAGTAATGGGCTATTTTTCAATTATTTTTTGATAGATTTTAATTATTGAGGTGTTGAGTTGACTAGATTCTGAGTTGACATGGAACCACTAATAACACCACATACAGACCGGAAGAGAAATCACTTAACCTTACTAAAAAACACTTTACAATTACGTTTAATTCTTTCAGTAACTTCATTTTAGTCGTATAAATACAATTTAATATCTCAATTTAGGAGAGCGAGTATGGGTACCGCCGTCCCAGGAATCATTCATTGGATAACCGACACTTTTGATATAGGTCACCCAGAGTGGTTCGCCACCTTTGGTGACACCATGAGTGAGGTTTGTTCGGGACTTGGTGGCGGATGCGTCTGCCCACCTGTTCGGATCGAGAGAGACTGGTCGAGGGAGGCTTTTTGACCTCTCCAGCCGACGACTGTTGACCCATCTCCCTGCACCGCAGTTGGAGGGAGAATCAAACCTCCGTCACTTCTGGATATACTGACCCCCAAGATTGCTACCCACCCCTTACATCTTTTACCTTTTGAGAACTTCCTATCGTTTCTTTCTTTAAAATGACATAGCATCCCCTAAAATGACATTGGCCCTGGTGGAAATTATTATCTTCGAGGCCTCCTGTGTGGCGCTAATGTAAAAAAAATGTAAATGATATACTCAGCACGGGAGATAACGGTGAGGATATCATTATCTCTAGTTGTTACAAAAAAGGAAGAAAACAAAACAATTATTTTATTGAAGAAGAAGATAACACTAATAATCTAAACGAAAATTTGATAAAGAACACGACACAGAAAAATAAAAAATAACGGTCGCAACTTGAACTCGAACCCAGAACCTTTCATTTAAAACAAACGCCTTTACCAATTCGGCTACTGAGACCTCTGTTTTTAAATGTCATTTTAGTCAATCTCACATTAATAATTTCAGAATTAAATATATTATCTTTTACTAACTTTTTTCTTCTTATTTCTTCGTCTTTTAATTTTTCTGTGTCTTATTCTTTTTCATATTTTCTTTTAGGTTAACGTCGTCTTCAATGATATAAATACTACATTGATGGGAATAACCTTCAAAAGTTATAAAAATAAAAACATTTATTATTCTAATTATGTGAGTAATAACCAACGCTGGCCCCGACTAAAATTAATTAAATGAATATTTATGTTTTCCTTTTCTTCGCAGAACCGTAAATAATTTAACGGAAAACTTCAAAAAATACTATTTTTAGATTGAACAGCATTAATTAGGTAAAATAATAATGAAAATCATAATTAAAGCAAAGATTTTGAAACAGTATAAATTTTCCAGTAAATAATTACCCCTTCACAAAATAATGTATGTTTTTACCGTGTATAATTTCCTACTGGCGAGTCACATTGTCACATACTGATTCAGCTTTTGAAACTAAAATCAATCGAACTTCGACCTCCAAGATTACAGCCTTACTAGACAAACCTTCCAAACCCGGTTCTATCAAGATTACGTGTAGATATGTCGTGAAAAGTCAATTCGTAGGTTTTAGAGAATATTTAATACTGTTTCAGGTTGTCGCAACAATAACCTCTTTCGATTCGATTCGATTTTCTAATAATACGTTTGAATTGATAATTATGAACATTGTTTCAATATTTAAATGTCACCTTCACTATGAAATCTTGTCCTTCCATTGTAACACTGAGAATGCGAACCGTAGGTATATTAAAAATTGCACTAGCGCAAATCCTCTGAAAACAACTTCCACTTTAACTTATCGTCCTTTTACTCCTGCATTTAACTTCTCATTACCGCACATTCCTCCTTGGGTATGTCAAATTAGGTAATTATGCATAACTTATACCACGGGTGGCCTCTCAAGTCCTTTCCTGAATATATGTAGGTACGCACGTCCTTCATGAGTATTTCTCTGTACATTCTCAGAAAAGCTATCGTCCGTCGAAACAGCTATCATTTAGTACCTACACCACATCCCGGCAGTCCAGCAGCGGTAGGTACTTAAGTGAAGGCTTCTGCGGGAGCTAATATACCCTTTCCGCTTCCAGTGTATCATCATAGATGTCATTAGATTCGCCACGCTACGAGATCTTCAGTGGAAGATTATCGTTTTTGTACGGAAAGGAATGGTTATCAATATCATTGTTGGTATGCGATATCTTTACACAAGAGGAAGGTAAAGTATAGAAATAACGGTCATGAAAGTGAGCGTGTTTAATTAAGAGCAATCTTTCTCTAGCTTTTTTGTTGTTGTTTTTACATTAAATCTATATGGGAGGGCTTGAGGAAATAATTTAATAAAAGAGGGAGGAAAGGCAGAGGCCGGCAAGTTGTTCCACAGCCGAGCTGTTGAACTCGAGAACGAGTAGTAAAATAGACCCAGAAATGTCAACCATGTACAAATTACTCCTCTGCTCCAAAGATTGCAATCCGTTTGTTGTTTCAAGTTTAGGTATGTTATATATTTCTTTTTTATTGTTTCTTATTGTGATCTTTCTGTGTATCACTTTTTTATTTAAATTTAAATTTTGTGTGAAAAGAAATTTTTAGTTTTTTTTTTCTTATTTTGTCTTTTATTGTAATATCGCTGTGTATCATTCTAGTTATGTTGATTTTGGTTGAGCAAAGTTCCTAGAACTTTATATATTTTGTATTGTCTACTGTCTACTCCACCTCAGTCTCTGTATCTTTCAGGTGACTTTACTTGTAATCTTAATATTTTTACAGTTATTATTTTTCCATTGTTTTGAGTGATGGCATTGTTTTTTTCTTATATTTTTCTGTAAAGTTTTATAAAATAATATTAATCATATTCTCTGTATTTATCTCACGTTATGTTCATCATTCATTACACTTACCCATCACCCCATTTTCAGACTAACTCCTGTTTTACAGGGACATTTGAGGGTTTAGCTTCGTGCATCATAAGTAGCTTCATTTATTAAAAAAAATTAGAGTCCTTGTGAGAGCCCTGAAGGAGTAACCATCTGTTACTTATACCAGGGCGGGAAAGCGGTTGGATTACCTCAATCCGTTTGTTGTAATCTAACAAATAGTCCGCCCATTTCTGCACAGAGTCTACGGTTTTTTTTCAACTATTTTTTTTAATGTAACAATAATCATATACAATATATATATATAACGATATCCTTACTAAGCATAATATCTAAAGTTGTAGAAAAAGCGGTGAAAAATAGACTCTGTAAGTTTCTTGAAGATAACAAAATATTATCTGACAATCAATACGGCTTTCGCAAAGGTAGAAGTACTTCAGATGCAATAGCCGCCCTCACAAAGATCGTTTCCTATAATCTTGACATTGGTCGCAAACCACTTGCTGTTTTTCTCGATCTCGCAAAAGCATTTGATACGGTCTCACATTCATTACTGCTAAAAAAACTGCAGCAAATTGGAATAACTGAAGTAGCCTACACATGGTTTGAAAACTATCTATCAAACCGAACACAACAAACTCTCATCCAATCTGACAAAATACATATAAGCAATAAACTATCTGTGTCCTGTGGTGTACCCCAAGGTAGCATACTAGGACCAATTCTATTTCTTATATACATCAACTCACTATGTGCCATGAATATTGGTGGAAAAATATTATCATTTGCTGATGACACGGTCTTAATATTCGAAGATGAAATATGGCAATCAGTTATTAACAAAACTAATAATGCTCTAATAAAAGTAAAGCATTGGCTTGACACAAACCTCCTCACACTTAACATCGACAAAACACAATATATGACATTTTCCATACGCAAATACGATATACCCAACAACTGCCCTAAACCAATCATCCACTCGTGTCCACTCAATTTAGACAATCCGGAAACCACATCTAATATTAATTGTACGTGTTCGACCCTCAAATCATCAAAAATAGTTAAATATTTGGGAATAATCATAGACAACCAACTACGTTGGGAAGCTCACATCGGTGACACAGTAAAAAAACTTCGTAAACTCTGCCATATATTCTACTCCCTTAGGTCTATCTTAGATTTACGGACTCTAAGAAGCGTATACTTTTCCCTTTTCCAATCCATAGCAATATACGGTATAGTGGGATGGGGTGGTTGTGCTGAATCCATTATTAGACCAATTATTTTAGTTCAAAAACTAATTCTGAGAATTATATTTAAATGTCAACCTACCCATCCGTCAAATGAACTCTTTGCAAAAATCAGGGTCTTAGATATTCGACAGCTATTTACTAAAACAAGCATTTGTTATATACGAAAAAATAATTTACTAATTGCTCCACAACATCAAGCACACACCCGCTTTTCATCAAACCTGGGTTGCGTGGTCCCAAAAACTAACACCTCATTCGCTCAACGACAATTCTGGTTCATCGCTCCTAAAATATATAATGCTCTGAGTACTGACATAAAGTCAAGTAATTCTAATTCTCTTTTTATAACACGTGTACAACATTGGATTTTTGAAAGGGGACGAACGCACTTTAAAGAATTCATGAGTTCTAACACTACATTTTAATTATTAATTTTTGCATTTCAAAATTTTAATTTCCATTTGTATTTCTATTTTACTTTAAAATGTTGTTATTTTTTTCTCTTAGTTTTTCACTAAATTTATATATGTTTTTAATTTTGATTTATATAATTATATGTTTTAATTTATACAGAACACTTGAGTTCTTAACATTTAATTTTTATTATTAATTTTTGTATTTCAAAATTTGAATTTGAATTTTCATTTTTACTTTTCTTTAAAATATGGTCTTTTTTTTCTCTTTAGTTTTAAGTATTTCTTAATATTTTTTGAAATGTTAAAATATTAAATGTACGACTACCACAACACGGGCTTAGCCTAGTGTGGTAGCCAAAAAAAAACCAAATATCTGTTACTAATAAAAAATATATGAAATAAAAAAAAAAAAAAAAAAAAAAAAACAAGATAGTAGCCCGCCTCACTAGACTAAGTCTGTTCCGAGGCGGGTACATATATATATATATATATATATACAATAACTTACACACATATACATTTACATATATGTACATACATAAACACAGTTATGTTCATACACACATACACGCATATGCGCACATACATACACACAGGCAATCCAGACTAGTTTTAGCTGCAAGTTTGAGGCTCCAGACTAGTTTTAGCTGCAAAATTCAACAGTGGGGCGCACTTGCGATTTGTACAGGGTCAGAGGTTAAGTATCTATGGGCCCTGAACAGTACGTCCAGCCTTTCTATGGAGCCCCCGTGCCTGGGCTGGTCACTGAGAATTGCACCAAGGATATTAATTGAAGGCATGTCTTGGAAGATTACTTCCGTTGAAGGAGCCTGGATTGTCATTTCGATCTCTTTTAATTAAACAAAATCAGACATAATTGGCTACCATTCAAGGATTTTTTGCGATAGGAATACGCTGTTTTCCTTAATCAATCATGTGACGTGTGATGGAAAGTATTTTTATTATTTTTAATAGACAAACAATATCATCGACAGCAAAATCACCAGGAGATTTAGCACTTACAATGCCTTTCTCATATAAAATTAAGTTAGTGGTTTGTAGGTGGAAAATGTAATAAGCAGTAATTGTTGAATGAAACACTAGTATATATTGAATTATTTGGCGGGCGGAGCATTTCTACGGGCCGACGTAGCTCAGTGGATAAGAGCAGTTGGCCGGAAATCAGAAGTACGCCGGTTCGGGTCCCGTCAGCGGCATGTATCTTTTCTCGGGAGATTTTTTCAATGTAAATGAGTGTTTCAGGCTAATAATGATTACTTGTAATAATTGTTAGCAAAATCACATTGAATTCTTTTCTCCAAATATGCTCAGTAATGGCTGGTTAAAATCTTTCTGGTACGTGCTGTTACACCTTGCGTACAAGTATATATATTTTTTATAATTGTGTGAAGACGGCACAAGGATCCCAACGGCTCCATGCCAATATTTTAAACTTTTGTGTAGTTCCAATATAATAATAATTATAAAAACATTTATTTGTCGAATAGATTGTACACATTACGCATTTCTACGTCGTACTTGACTTAGCAGCATTGACATAATAGGTAAACGTAAACATTTTATGAACATGTTTCTAATAATAAATTTATTATGGCTACTAATTTAGAATACATTTTTACTATGTTAACATTTCTACTATTTTTCATTTACTGTACCTTTATGTGATCTAAATTTGCAATCTCTGTTGTACATTGGTTGGTGGTTTTACGGAGATAATGTAAATAAATTTGGTAGTCTCAAGGACAACATTCCGGTCAATGTGGGATTATTTTATTTAGTTAACACCTTGAGGGCTTTTACGTGTTTGGTAGTAGAATTATTTCATGACAGATGATTTTTAAATAGATAAATAAATAATAAAAATAAAATTAGATAAAAAATGCACACAAGTCAGAAAAATACAAAAATGCAGCGATTTGATAGGTTTACAAAAATGCAGATATGTTTAGGAATAGTTTTGGAATAAGTTTTTTACAAGATCCACAAAATTCGCCTGTTGATGTTAAATATGTCAACATCACCTAAGCACTGATTTCCCATAGTGTGAAATCGTTGTATCGGAGAGTGGGCAAGGTAGTTCCGCTTATGAATGCTGCAGTAGAATAGTGTATTTTGTCGTGTGGTTACTGTCGGTATTCGTAAGGTTATGAGTTGCAGGAGTTTGCAACAGTCGAATTTAGAGTTAAGTATTTTGAATAAAAATGTTAAGTCATTTATTTTACGTCTGTCTTCTAGTGTGTGCATTTTTAGAATATTTAGAAATAGATTGTATTTGTCTTCTAGTGGGATATTTAATTTCAAATTTATAAATCGCAGAAATGGATTAGAAGAAATGATAGAAACAAATAAAAATGGGTTCCTGGAACCCAGGGTCTTAGCCTTGCCGGGGCTCTGCTCTACCAACTGAACTACTTCGACTCTGTCCACATCGGTCATATAAATAAATAAAATAAAAATAAATATCGTACTTCGAATAAGAACTACCAACGTTATATTGATTTTATTTATATGAACATTTTTATTAGCTGTTCATTTTATTAGCTCGATCAGAGTCCCGGCAAGCCTAAAGTCCTGAATCTTTTTTTCTTTTTTTTCCGTTTCAAATTTTCTTTGGAGAAGCGCTATTATTGCCTTCAATGATGAAATATAACAATCCGAGATTTTACTGATTAAGTCCAAAAAAACAAGTGTTTTCCGTTCGATGAAAATGCTATCTCATCTTGGTTTGTTCTATTTCACTAGAGTACTGCACAGCACTTTATAAGTCTAAAAATGTCTGTTTTCATGTGAAGTTACGCTACACAGATGTTAGAAGTGATTATTTTTGATAAGTTGTACTGCGGCGAACAATATAGTTTATAACCGCCAGTGGACATTTTCTCATACGCTATCGACTAGTTGTTATTTCACAAGGAATGTGTCCTGTGCTTCGCAGCTCTAGAAATAGGTACATTATGCCTCAGATAAAATCTCTAGTACCTACCTACCGGTCTCACATACAAAGGCGAAACTCGCATTGTCATTTATACTATATATTGCTTGTAAGAATGTCGATAGCGATTCAGATGTGGGTCGACAATAATTATTATTATTGTTCGTAAGGTTCATATATCTACAAATTAAAATATTCAGAAGTAAGTTCCACTTTACAAAAAGGTTTTATTTATTTCAAAAATACATGAAAATAAAACTCTCACACTCGTAGGAAAAAAGTGCACAGAGTGGTTGGTGACCATATCTAATAGCTAGGGACTTCACCACCCTCTTCCGTATCTCCTTACCTTTACACAACCTCCAGACTCTAAAGACTAATCACAAAAAAATAATAAAACAAGAAGTGCCTTTTGGATTGTGTTTCGTGATCTAAATAGTTGCCTAATCGAGGCTTAAATATTCAATGCAAAACATTGTGTACGAAATTCAAATGCGATGGAGATCTATTATATGATGTTAGGCGAGAGTGTGATACAGAGCGCTGGGATATATGGATCAGTGGCGTAGCGGCTGGAATTTTTTTTTTGTCAATATTAATGAGGGGGGGGGGGGTGATACCACGTTATCCGCCCAGTGTGCCACCCATACTATCTACGCCACTGATTCGGCTCTTGGGCTAAATGGATATTTTGTTTCCATCGGCGGGATTTCCATCCGAAGGCGCTTCAAGTTTTCATCTTTACTCCATGATCACAACGACTCCTTGATTGTTGATCCCACAGCGTTGGCCCACCAACAGTTGATCCCCTTAAATTTTATTTCTGCTGTATCTACGTCCACATTTGTAAAATAAGTATGCAGAAAAGATAAACTGCCGTATCTGCAGGCGTCTTAAGTGGAAATCCACTACACGAATATTATCAATAATTCCGTGTCTTCGAAGGAGTGTGCAGTGAGGATATATGGCCGAAAAACAAAATACGACGTACTTATTACTCTTTTAGTTTATTCCTTTAATCTATCCCTTTATTTTACATTTCATCGGCTCTTGTTATACCTACGGCCGAATATCCTCTCTGTATACCCCTTTCGTGAAAATTAGTTTTTTTTATGCAATATTTCACATATCATTCATTATACGGTAAAGTTGGCCTCACTGGGTGGCTTTCCTGCGCTGAGGCCTAATGTGAAAGTGGATATAGCGTATTTTTATATACATACTGCACGTATAAGGGTGATGTGTGAATGAAAAATTTATGTACTCCTGCGAAAATTGGAAAGATTATTAGTTAATCGGAATCCATCCGAAATCTGAATATTTTTACTCTGGACGCTAAATTTGTATGAAAACCGAATTTCTTGCAACATATTCAGCCCTCATCATATGCACTAACTCACATGCTTTCAATTTAATCGACTTGTTATAATATTAAACAGAAAAATGGTCTACTTTGTAAAAAAAACATATTATTTGAAAGCTCACATGTTCCTGCTCATACAAATGATGTATATTTTTTTCGATCTGTCCTTATTTTAGTAGCAATATTTGCTGTTTTATCATATTTTATTAATGTAATTATGCTGACAATATTAAAGCCCTAGGCCCTAGGCCTATAACGCCTGTAATTTATTATTTTGAAATCGCTGTTTTTAGCGTAATTTATTGCAATATTGAATATTTAATTGCAAGCAACGACATATGCAGACGGACATATTGTGTTCAATGGTCTTGCCGCAAAGAGCTCGAGCTTGTTGTCTCTCTTTCTGTTGTATATTGTTAATACTAAAGTGGAAGAAGTTACAATGGATCTTTCAGCGGTGTACTTGTAATATAGTTGAAGTTCAAGCCTACGCGAGGGTTTTAATGCTTGGGGGTTCAGATTCTGGAAAACGAGTTAAGTCCAAAGCATGGCAGTGTCACGTGTAATAATGAAGTAAATTGCATTCATGACTGATACTAAAAAATCTATAACAATTTGTTGGTCGGTTAGGTATCGAAGGCCTTTATTTGAATAACGCGCAAATTATCGTCAAGGAAAATAATTTATTAAACTGCACATTATAATAGCAAGAATTGATGAATTGTTATTATTTTTCAATGCTCAATGTAAAACTTGTTTGAAATGGCCATAGTCATGTGTGGTGACCTATAAATGGCCAGGTATTTCCCCACCTTCCTCTCCCCCATCTCCTCCCCCACCCTACTAACTTCAGCCACTTAATACACTCCAATTATTAGGGATGCCACAGTCTCACTGGCTCCAGATAGTTTGGAGGAGAACAAATTTTAAAAATTCCCTAATTTTGTGAAAAATCACCCCAAAGGCGCGTCTGCAGAGTGCGCGTTTAGTTATCTCAACAGGTGTTCCACAGGGATCAATTTTCGGCCCAAGCCATTTTATTATATTATGAATACGTTTTAATAATGCCTATGCATGATAAGCCTTATACAGCATTCAATATTGTGTATCCTCACTAAAATGCTCTCATAATGCACACCTCATAATAAATACCAAAAACTATAATTATGCAAGTACGATAATGATATATAAAAGAAACGTTGCCAATATTAAAAAAAAATACCTACTACGTACCTTTAAAAATGCCTCACCCAAAAATGCCTCACCCAACCTAACTTAGCAGAATTTATAACTTTATCTCTTATTATCTTTTGATACCTGCAGTTAATATTTTCATATAACCATAATTTTTGAGTTATTGTTCGGCAATAAGTTGAAAAGGATATCATTTAATTATTCTATATTTTTCAATAATCGTTTTATTCCATTATCGGTGAACTTATGAAGGCATAAATATTTTATAGCCACTGCACGGCTTAGCCAACAGTACACGGTACCTGGTATTTGATTCGTACAATTGAAGAATGTAATAAGTAAAAAAAAAAAAAAAATAATGGACAGTACAAAATTTGCAGGGACCTATTATGATAAACAATATCAGTCAACTGATAGTAGTGTACGAACGAAATAAATATTAAAGAAATATGCAAAATTTTATAAGAAAAACACATCATCCACGGAAATACATATTTGATTTTGCTGTCCGCAATCTTTCATAATCTTTAAGAATTGACACTAATGCTTGAGTTAGCTTGAATATTTCTCCTACATTACATCCTAAAATAGAATTATACGGCGTTTGAATTAATTATTGAATTATCACTGTGATATATGAGAGAAGCTACCCCCCACATCCTTCACAGAATTTGAACATTTCAATTTTAATATTTCATATTATTTCAAAGTTAATTCTCTAGTTCAGTGAAAGTTCTATCGAAATTCTATTATAATTTCAGGTCTGTGAAGCAATCGACCCATATTGATATAATAACAGAATTTAAATAGAACTTTTGCGGAACTTGAAAATTAACTTTGTGATTTGATGAATTATTCAAATTCTGTACAATAACTGGATCTAGTCTCCATCCATGTACATCCACAGGTGGCTCTGGTGACACCGTAATTTATTTACGGTCCGTAAATAAGCAGAAAGTAGGTAGTTGTTCTTCAGTTGAAATAGGCACACGAAGCGCCAGGGAGACTTTTATATTACCAGGGAATAGACATTAGCCTCCTGGCCGTCCAATTTACTCGTAACCTTTACTAGGAGTATTTTAGTAGAATAAATACACCGTGCTTGTTGTGAAGAAGGAATTTCACGCAGTCAGAGTCAATCACAACAGTCACGAGATTCCCAATTATCTTTACTCTGTAATATGTCTTCTTCGTTATTTCGTTCTTATATTTCGCACCAAGTACAAGTCACATTGTATAACTATGGGTTATAATGATTATTAGGAAACTGGATTTCCTACAATACTTACAAATTTACGTAGCAACGTTTCGTAAAGACAGTTTCCTCTGCTAACAATAATAAGCATTCCTTTACCTACTTTTATCTAGAAATCTTGAATCAGAAATGCATCTGACATAATATAAGCGAATGGCATTCTACCGCCATTTGTGTACCGCACTGGACATTCATAAATAATTTTATAACGGGTTGCATCGCATTGTTAGAATTAAAGAGACGGAACATATCGCAATAACCACGTTATATTATGCTCTTACGTAAAAGCACCGACTTATAAAGACGCAGAGTTAAAATTATTTTTATGAAAATATGGGTACTGATTTCGATGTTAAAGGCCAGCAAATTCCAGGAAAAATACGGAAATTTCGTAACAAAACACGATTTTGAATTTTGAATTGAATGTTCTGTGGATTAATTTTGAGCTATCGTATATTTTATTGACCGAAACACATTTCTAAAACAATAAACTATGTATCAAAACAACTTTACTTGCGTTAATTACGTAAATTAATAGATTTTTCGATGTTTTAGTCGAGGAACACGCATAAGTTTAGACAGCTAAAATTCGCGGCAAAAATGACATTTCTATGCCACATTAAAAATATTCTGGGGTTGCAAGGTGAATGAAATTTTTACCCATCATATGGGGTAATGTTGGCGCAAGCGATTCTGACCTTGTTCTTCATACAAATTCTGTACATAGAAGGGCCAAAATCGCAGACAAACATTTTTTGTTCGAAATTTTTTTTTAATTATTTTCTCGCGCATGCGCACAATACGCGCGCGCCCGCGCGTCTCCGGCAAATAAGAGGTGAGCCCTTGAAACTTTTCTTTGAAAATAATTTTCATTTTTAAAATTAGAAGTGTTTTTTTGGCGTATTCAGAAAAGCGATTAAGTACCTGCCTATAATGTAATAGTTTTTACAGGAAATTATTTTAATTGCCATTTTGAAAATAGGAACTAATTTGTGGTGAATTCAGACAATCCCCGTGCGAAAAGTTAGTTCCTCTTTCTTTACCTCAAGTTAGTCCAATTTAATTAATGGCATTGGTTAAGACAATATGGGTAGGTACTGTTTTTGGTAGTGCCTCTGTCTGTAACTCTGGTTCAATGAGATCTTGAACTTTTGCTTTGAAAATCATTCTCAATTTCAAAATTAAGTCATTGTTGGGAAAATTCAGACAAGCGAGGAATTACCGACATAAAAATATGTTTATTAAAAAATAATTTTATTGCCATTTACAACATAAAAAACCCTCCACACAGCATCCCCAAAGATGTTTACGAAAGAAATGAGAGGAAATTCTGGAAAGAAAAAGGATATGAGAGGTGAGCAAGAATAAGGCAATCGGTGTGTGCAGGAGTGACGGTCGTACGAATCCATCCCTCCCACTGCGGTGCAAGGCGATATTCCGAGTGTGTCCGGCTGGAGAGGTCACAGGGACTCTATCTATCATTCTCTCCCGATCCGGCCTGCCGTGAAGCTGGTGGACAGAAGCATTCACTGCTAAGACCCGGGTACCAAAATCACCATACGTAACTAATCACCATGGCAGAGGTCCTGGTTATCCAATAAATGGTTTCCGTGGCGACGGTACCCATATCTGCCTCCCAAAAAATTAAAGGATGTATTGGAATGTTTTCTCTTTTTCTCAGCATTTTGAGCATCTCAGAATCGGACAAATTTGGAAAATTTTGGCAATATCCTATTTGGGGCTTGTCGTGTACAGAATCCAAAATCCTGCTTTCGTCACTTAACTTATCAACGATATTATTATGATAATTGGTACTATTTGATAATGTTTAATAGTGAATACAGTTATTTAGAAGCCCTGCCGCACAGTCTTAACTATGTACGATGAATGAAACTTGGAAAACAGCTGTTTGAAATAATTATTACCTATTTATTAAATGTTAATTATTATAGACAAACCGGTGGCATGGGACAACCGTTTCCCAATAAGCCATTTTGAAAAGGTCCAATTAATAACTGCCATAATAGTAATCAAATGCAATAATTTCCGTTTTAGTATAATGAGTTCTGCAGGAAATGAATAAGTACTACTTGACCTCGGTACCAGAAAGGAACCAAGCACAATGCTGAATATTTCGTAAATCTAATAAAATAAGTCCAAACAAAATTATTTTGCAATGAAATAGAATTATTTTATGGTTTTTATCAATTAGTTCATTTTTTGGTTACTCTGTGAATGTGAGGTGTAACCATTCTTAAAGTCAATGTACATGTATTATTTGACGGCCGGCGTAGTCCAGCGGTAAGGCTCTTGACTCGCACACCGAAGGTCGCGGAATCGAATCCCAGCGTGGCAAAATTTGATTAATTTGTGTTATTTCTTAATTTATTCATTTAAAATAATGTTAGTATATTTGTGACACGTCCCAGAGTGGAAGATACTCTTAGTATCGCCCTGGTGTAAGACCACCATTCAGAATTGAAACATTGCTTGAAATGGCATTAGCCGTATTTAGTGACCAGATCTGAATAGCCAGGTATTTCTCCACACTCCTCTTCCCTATCTCCTTCCCCTCCCCACTACATTCAGCCTCACAACATACCCCAATTGGGGATGCCATAGTCTCACTGACTTCAGACGGGAGCAGTTGGGACTCTTGTGCGGTATTCATATAAAAAAAAAATTATTTACTTTTTCTAAACAGAGAACGTTGAGGGAGTCCCTTTGACTTCTCCGGCCGTGCTCTCTCTGAACATCGCCTTGCACCGCAGTGGGAGGGATAAATTCATACATCCGTCATTTCTGGACACACTAAACCCCAGATTCCTACCCACTCCAAATACCTTTTTCCTTCCCAGAACTTCCTCTCCTTCCTTTCCTAAAAAGACCCTCCACAGAGTATCCCTAAAGATGACATAGGCCCTGAGGGAAATTATTTTCCTCAGGTCCTCCTGTGTGAAGCTAACGTAAAAATACTAATTTCGATTCTTTGTATTTCCCATGTAGCTCTGGTTCAGTGAGCTCGGATTTGCTTTGAATTTAAGTACCACTTTCAAAATTGATTGTAGTGTATGTGCGACTAATTTAGACAAGCGATAAAGTACCCAAATATAATATATTTTTTTAATAGAAATTGAATTTCGGACTATCTTACGATTTTTCACGGTTACTCTGGAGGTCAAGGAAAAATAATTAATCTTGCAAGGAAATATATTTCATGGGACCGGAGTAATGGCGTTATATTCGCCCATGTAACTTTTGTACAAAAACATTCCTTACTTTACTATAATATTTGCCTACCGGTTCTGCGTGTATCAAATTTTGCCAAATATATACCTATACGGATTAAAAGGAAGACAGAAGTAAGAATTGATTTGTGAGATAAAAAATGTGTCAAAGGAGCAGGTAAAGTTCAAGAGAAAAATACTTAACGAAGAACAATAAGGAAAGGTAATGTTAGTGCCTGCTTTAGTATTATTTCTAACGCTTTTTAACTCAATTTTTTTCAATTTTTTTTTTCAAAAAGCAATATGCAAAAAAAATAATCCACTTGCATGGATTTCATAACAACTTGGAAAAAATCGTGTGGATAGATTTTTTTACTAAGATTACGAAAATGTTAGTAAATTTTTTTTGAAATGTACAGTTTTTTTATTTTTAAATAAATAAATCCATTATTTGGGCCCGTGACACTATGATTTCAGGCGATTTTTTGAATTTCACATTAAACGTTCACTAGATTTATTGTTTGTTCTCTGCGAACTTATCATTTGGTTTGACTTTTTGACAGATGTCAAAAAGTCAAACCGTACATTTTACGATGTCTGTACGTGTTTTAGAGTTATAATGGTAGTGGTGATGATTTTCACAAAATCAAATTTTATAATATTCTTATTATTATAATTTACAAGTACAGGTAATTGGATTTAGTAATATAGACGTTGAACATTATAATGATTTATGATCAACAACATGGATCGAGGAAAAAAATATTTATTAGATGTAATATTTTTGGTATGCCTCGTTATTCTCCTGTGCCCTTTCTTGTGGAAAACGTTCTTTTTTTAAATTATTTTCGGCTATGTAATTATCGTTTTTTCGCACCTATAAAATTATGTCCCGTCTTTCCGGTTTTTAAAAAATGGTCTGATTTTGTTGATTGCAATTTTCAAAAAATCGCCAAGGTTTCAAAAATACGATTAAAAAAAAACAAAATACAGAATGTCTAGAATATTTGCCTAAACCGGAAAAATAAAATAAAAAATGGGATCCAAGTGGCCTATTCCTCTTCGTGGGGTAAAAACTCAAAAGCATTAGGTTCGCAGCTTGACTAAAACCTACTGTCAACTATGTTAATTACTTGCTACATGATCAAGCAGTTCTCTCTCAGTCGGTAATGAAGAGTGTTATTGTGAGCTATTTGTAAACACACTGATAGTTGGTTTGTTGTGATGTTAGTTTTTTAAACCCGTTGTTTTATAAATGCAATAGGATTACTTGAATCCTTTTTCCTTTTAATTCGCAAACGGAACAATATAAAGTTCCTTTAACAAGTAAGAATTGGGATCCGGCCGGTCGCCAACTAGGGTCCAAATAAAAAGTGCCAATCATCCTGTAAACGTGTAAACGTATTATTATTGTACAGTAAATTCGGAATACTTGTTCAACACAGTGTGTTTTTTACTAAATGTGACCTGAAAACTTAATATCCTTCGTAATTAAAAACTCCGACGGTAAACACTACCTTTGGACACCATAGACACCATACAAGACACCATAAATACCAAGCTATAAAAGCATTCAACAGTTTCACTTGAAATAAAAATTGAGGAAAACAAAAAAAAAATCAGACAGAAAATAAAAAAAATGATTAAAAAACAAAAAATACAAGATTACCAAAATTTTATAACGTAAAAGAATACACCTATACACGAAACATAGAAAACCAATATAAAACACGCAACACTCACAAACACACAAATCATAATAAACCACATCTAATATTAATTGTACGTGTTCGACCCTCAAATCATCAAAAATAGTTAAATATTTGGGAATAATCATAGACAACCAACTACGTTGGGAAGCTCACATCGGTGACACAGTAAAAAAACTTCGTAAACTCTGCCATATATTCTACTCCCTTAGGTCTATCTTAGATTTACAGACTCTAAGAAGCGTATACTTTGCCCTTTTCCAATCCATAGCAATATACGGTATAGTGGGATGGGGTGGTTGTGCTGAATCCATTATTAGACCAATTATTTTAGTTCAAAAACTAATTCTGAGAATTATATTTAAATGTCAACCTACCCATCCGTCAAATGAACTCTTTGCAAAAATCAGGGTCTTAGATATTCGACAGCTATTTACTAAAACAAGCATTTGTTATATACGAAAAAATAATCTACTAATTGCTCCACAATATCAAGCACACACCCGCTTTTCATCAAACCTGGGTTGCGTGGTCCCAAAAACTAACACCTCATTCGCTCAACGACAATTCTGGTTCATCGCTCCTAAAATATATAATGCTCTGAGTACTGACATAAAGTCAAGTAATTCTAATTCTCTTTTTATAACACGTGTACAACATTGGATTTTTGAAAGGGGACGAACGCACTTTAAAGAATTCATGAGTTCTAACACTACATTTTAATTATTAATTTTTGCATTTCAAAATTTTAATTTCCATTTGTATTTCTATTTTACTTTAAAATGTTGTTATTTTTTTCTCTTAGTTTTTCACTAAATTTATATATGTTTTTAATTTTGATTTATATAATTATATGTTTTAATTTATACAGAACACTTGAGTTCTTAACATTTAATTTTTATTATTAATTTTTGTATTTCAAAATTTGAATTTGAATTTTCATTTTTACTTTTCTTTAAAATATGGTCTTTTTTTTCTCTTTAGTTTTAAGTATTTCTTAATATTTTTTGAAATGTTAAAATATTAAATGTACGACTACCACAACACGGGCTTAGCCTAGTGTGGTAGCCAAAAAAAACCCAAATATCTGTTACTAATAAAAAATATATGAAATAAAAAAAAAAATAAAAAAATAATAATATATGCCAATTTTTATTATTTTTTTTTAAATTTTACCTTAATTTTTCATATTTATTTTTAGTTTAAATTTATCTTTATTTTAAGTGATTTTTCGTCACCAACATTATTTTTTTTTTCAAAATGTATTATGTATAAATTCTTATATTATAAAATGGGGACTCAGCACGGGTAAGCCACCCAGTGAGGCCAACATTACAGTTTGTACTGAGCGGTATATGTAGGTACAAGGTGTAAAATCACAAACTGATTGCTCCATACGAAAAATTAAATGTTCCACATCGTTCGACAAAGAACCAGCATCTCCGTGAAAATTCCACCAGACCTACAACCTCAAAATATAGGCCGTGTATCCGCAAAATAATGGTAAATTCGAATTCGAAAGCAATGCATTATAGATAAAAGTGACTGAAATACCTACATAAAATAGTGCGTGCACTTGTGCAGCCGTAGCTTATAGGCTGTAGTATAGGGCAAAGTATGGAGAATGGACTAGGGTCCCCGGTGCGGCAGGGGTCCGGTTTGCATTGTTTTCTGCATAGTGTCTTTCTCAAGAGTATCGGATTGCGGGTCAACGATGTAAGTACAGGCCAACGGATTGCGAATAATTTACCATTATTATTATTGTGAGGGCTTTGATAAAGAACGGGCTAGAGAGCCCCCGTATAGCAAACTGATAAATATTGGCACACACAACATCTTCAGACAGTGGTGCGGATTTTGAAATGCAAACTTGAACTCTCACCAAAAACTGTTTGACAAAAATGGACATCACTCAAAAATCCATAGAAGAAGCCGTGCTAAAATTGTGCATTACGAGATAGAAAGATAAATATTTTATTTTTTTATGTGAATGCCGCACAAGAGTTCTAACTGCTCCCGACCGCCTGGAGCCAGTGAGACTACGGCATCCCCAATTGGGGTACTTTGTCAGGCTGAAGCAAGTGGGGAGGAAAAGGAGATGGCAAAGAGAGAGGTGGAAAAGTACCTGGCTATTTAGATCTCGTCACCAAATACGACTAAAGCCATTTCAAGCAACGTTTCAGTTCTGAATGGTGGTCTTACACCAGGGCAATGTTGAGAATATCTGGAACGAACCGGATATACCTAATATTAATTTTAATGAGTAAATTTAGAAATAACGCAATTCAATAAAATAAAATTTACTTACGCACGCCGGGATTTGAACCCGCAACCTTCAGATTGCAAGTCGAGGGCCTTACCCCTCGACCACGGAGGCCGTGGGAACATAAGCAAATAACATATTGAGTTAGGAGCAATCACATATATGCTTTCGTCAGACATATTTTATTTATAATTGAATAAATGAAATAAAAATACACAATAAATTAAATGAAACGAAAATACATCATTTGCATTTTAACTTAGGGAACGTACCCATACTACGTGACCAACTTTTTGCAATTTTTAACCCCCCCCCCCCCCCCCCCGGTGACCAAAATCCTAAGCAACCCGCCGTTCATTTGTATGGAGCGTGACATTTTGAAGACCCCCCCCCCCTAAACGTGTCACGTAGTATGGGTACGTTCCCATTAAGGGGTCGTCCATTAATCACGTGAGGCTCCAAAGGGGGGGGGGGGGGGTAAAATGAGATATCACGTGTATTTATTTTTCGTGATAATATTCTGAAAATTTCAAAATATTTTGTACTAAAAAAAATACACGTGATTTTGGAGGGGGGGTAGTCTAAAACCTCACCACATATCACCGGGGGGGGGGGGGGTTAAAAAGTTGCTAAAAAAACATCACGTGATTAATGGACGACCCCTAATGAGTAATGAGTCTGGTTGTGAAAAAATATTGGTCTTTTGCACAACTCAAAATGTCTTCCTGTAAATGTAATATCAATGGATGTTTTGTATATGAGGTCCATTGGAATAGGAAATATAAGTATACATATTTATATAGGAAGATAGCCGCTTTCAGCAAAGCTTTGAGACATTCAACGAAGGAGTCCGTAAACAATAGGACCTGATATGAGATTGCGAACAAAATGTACATAATCCTATGTAGGTACATAGGTATATTGATTTATTTCACATGAATTTCTAAGTTTTGTTTCGGAAAGCAAGGCTGCTGAAGTATTATAGTATGTTTTGTTCTGATACCTAAGTTGTGAAGTCTTTTATAACTGCCTATCCTTGCGGATCATTTTTCTACTTTTATTTCTTAAATATTTCTTATTTTATTTCTTCTTCTCATTTTCCTGAAGATATTAAAATAAGATTAAATATCTGTCACTCTGGGTTACTATGTAATAAAATAAAATTAAGATAATGTCTCTACTCGCAAATTAAAAAGAATGGCTAATATTATGACTTCAAATAGTGGAAAAAAGGTCCAGTCTTTCGTGATACGAGTATATTTTTCCTCCTGTATATTGTAATAATTGTAGTGAAAATTTTACAAAAAAAGAAAGAAAAAAGAAATTTACAGTGCGGTATAATAATCTAAAATTTTATCAAGCGGAACAAAATGTCTTCATTACTATTGAAAACTAAGCTACTCACTTTATTTTTTAAGTTTGTTATTTGTTGTCTGAAATCAACCTAGATGTCGAGTCAATTTTCCGAACCCCGCTCCCGGCACAAAATTTAGGCATTTGTCGTAAATTTGATAAAATTTGAGCACGAGACGAGCTATAAAATAGTTTAAAAATGATCAAAGTCTTTGAATTATGTTAAATACATCCTAAACTAAGGAGTGAACGTAAAAAAAATAATAAAATCACACTTAAAGGAGGGCATTGAATTTGCAAAAATTTGGGTATTATGATGACCTTTGTCAAATCGTTCCTGAGACACATAAAATAAATTATCAACCGAGGGTAGAGTAGATGTAAGAGCAGATTTTATTTGTAATATAACTTACCAGTCAATATAGCAAAATTCCTTGCATAATCTCATATGAGTTGTCATTGTCACAGTGATGTACAACCAAAATTTTCGACCTCGGCGCGTCCCCGCGTCACGCACTACCCCGCAAAAAAACATTTGTAATTGTTTTCGATTTTGCCGTAGGTACATTTCATAAAATAAACACCTTTAAAAAAATCAGTCAACCCTCTTTGAAAACAGAGAAAATGTAGGTACTGGAATTCTGGCGGGCGGGAAGACAAAAGTAATAATTTTTAAACTTACATTTCTTTCCCTATATCTAAGGCAGGACTTCCCAACCAGGGGGGCGTAGAGAAATGTCAGGAGGGGGGGCGTAATAGGTACGTTTGCAATTCCGAAAAAAATCTATAACGATTAACTATGCGATTTAACCATAGCTTCAGTAAAGACTGAACCGAGAATCGAATAACTGGTACAGAGCATGCAAGCGCAAGTATCTCATTAGTACCTAATTTTTATTTATTTGTTCAAAAATTACTTTGAAAGTTGTTACATTATCTAATTATAAAAATAAAATTTAAATAAATTATAAATAATAATAGAATAATATGTATAATTAAAAGAAAAGTAAGAAATGTAAATGTAAAAGTAATTAATGATTAAAAGTGTACCTACTCTTTTATTAAAGATCCATATTAAATAAATATATTGTACCTGTATTGTACCTACATGAAATTTAAAATAATAATTTAGTTAATATAAAAAAATGTGTTCTTATTTTTGTTGAAACTTAATTAAGGGGGGCGTGAAATTTTTTTTTTTGGTTCGGGGAGGCTCGGCGAAAAAAAGGTTGGGAAACTCTGATCTAAGGCATCTTGGTGTTGCCATTTGAAACATTTTGAACGATAGATAAACGATAGCAGTGTCCTTAGCTTTTGTCTACATTAATTAGCAGACCTGTACCTAAATGTTTACGGAAGACAAAAACACGCTGATAAAGGGAATATCCTTAAAATTTACGCATTGGTATGTTGGAATAGGGTGAAAAATAATAATAAAGAAAACTTTCGAACAAACTAAACACCAAGCCATTTCTTCATATTATGTGTGCAGACGACGAGGGTGTAATGTCACATAACTATTTCCTCGCAATTCTGACTCATTCTTCGCTTCATCCAACGTTCAATTTTGGAGACGGGCATGATTACCGCCGCACCGGGAACCATTTATCGGCAACACCGCTGTCATTTTTCACCCAAAGTGGTTCGCTGGGATTGATGACTTAGCAGGGGTGCCCGAGTTCATGGGATGAGGTTTATCCGGATCTTGGCGATCGATGAGTTTTTCCACCAATTGCGTGGCAGGCCGGATCGGCAGATACTGGTTGACGGAGACCTTTTGACCTCTCCAGCAGGACTCTCTCGGAACATCTACTTGCACCGCAATGGGTAGGATAGATTCATACGCCCGTCACTCCTGGACACACTGACCTCCACCTACCCACCCCTCGTACCCTTTTCCTCTTCTTCCTTTCTTAAAAAAACGTTCACAGCATCCCTAAATATGACACAAGTCTTGAAGGGAATTATTTCCTCAGGGACTTCTGCGTAAAAATAATGTTAAAAAGGGAAAAGCAGGATATTTAAAAAAATATATGGAGCAATTAATATAATTATACTCGGAAAAAGTTTCAAAACAAATGCCTTTGGGAATATATTTTTGGTGAGAAAACAAATAGGTAGGATAGATTTTGTAGATGATTACAGGTCCTGTATTAAAATTCGTTACAACTCAATATAACAAGAATTCATAGTAAAAATACTAAAAAACGATGTTTACTATAAACATCGACAATTCCTGGAATGGCTAGGTCGTTCAATGTCCTTTCCAAACCAGTTATAAACCTAGATCAGCCTAAAAGCTCCGGGTGTCCTTATTCTAGTGCGCACCGCTATTCAAAGACAGGTACCCGGGGTTGCTTGAACGAATCTTGTAGTTTGTAATAATTATTTTATGTTCTTTGATCTCAATCTGGGCTTTGTTTGAACGGTTAACTAAAAAACTTAACCGGACCGTTAAACTACTTTATGAGGTGTTTTGTGAAGTGTTAATGTAAAGCATTTTTTTTATGATTGTATTTTAAAAATCTGTGTCTTTGGTCTGTGATTTGATCGTGAGAAAACAACGACAAACAAATTTCAATAAATAGTTATCTTCTTCTTTGTAGTTTAATGTCGTTTACTCGTTACTATCTATGTACATAAAAATCTCGTGTCACGGTGCGTGTGGTCGCACTCCTCAGAAACAGCTCGACCGAATTTATTGAAAAAATTTTATGTATATTTGTTAGGTATGAGAATAGATCGTAAAGTATATTTCATACCGTAGGGTGATTAGGGTGTCCATATCCAGAAAAGCTTTTAATTTTTTTTCCTTTTTTTATTTGGCATCAAAAAATACCTATAACCCCAAATTTTCACCCACCTACCCCAACCCTCCCATTTTTTAATCGTGACTCTCCATTTTTTAATCGCTATTTTAGTATTTTTGTATGAACTAATTTAACCGTCCGTCGCGTCGTTCGTATTTCAAACAGAAAGAAATCATTTATGTTGTTGAATGACAGATGGCGCTACGTCCGCCTCATCGAACTTTCATCCACACATGCGCAAGTCATTCACAAGAAGCGTTATTTTGACATTTCATTAGGCATTTGTTATGTATCACTATGTTATTGTTGTGTATTGTTTTTATGTTTTCATCGGCGGTCATCGTCTACAGCGCTCCATTCCTCTTTCTGTCGCAGATCCCATCCCCACACACTTTTCTTTTTAACACTTCTGAACTTGAACAATAATAAAAAAAACTAATTAAATGGGATGGCGTTTTGCTTGTATTCATAGCTCATATTTTAATATTTCAATTTTTGTTGTGACAATAATTCGTGGTGGAATTCCCTTATATAGATTTATTAAAACACACTGATATGTTTCGTGTAAGTTCAGGCACGGGGGCTCCGTTGAAGAGAGTTCAGTTAGCCTCTCAGAAGCTGGGCGTACTGTACAGATATTTTAATAGTACACAATTGCTGACTCTGTACAAATCGCAAGTGCGCCTCACTGTTAAATTTGGCAGAAAACTCTGGAGGTCTGGAGACCCAAAATACCTGAATAAACCCTTGACTGTACCGAAACGAGCGGTCCGTTCGATAGATTCTCCTATCTTAACAAGCTGATTGCATTATTTAAAGCACAGGCGTTAGGTAAGTATGCTGTACTTGTTATTTATTTATTTCTTTATTTATTGTAAGAAACAAACAGCAATTTATATACAGGTGAGTTATACAAGAGGTTAAACATGAGGTAAGCCAAAACAGTTTCTTATGCTAATGTTGGTTATTATGATATAATATACAATTGTAATTGGTAATAACCGTTAAATGAAAATGAAAATAACAACAAAAAAAATATAATATATATATGAGTATATTAGAAGGAAGAAGGAAGAGGAAAGGGCAAGAGGCAGAGGAAGGTGGGATGGGGACAGGAGATGCTCATGCTGTACCTTTTCTATAGTTGTGCATTAATTTAATTAACATTTGTGGTCGTACGTTTGACTTCGTTTCGGTATTTCACAAGAGTGTTATTAAGAATATCGATATTGTTAAATTGCGTGTTATATTGCGCGCATATACGGGGGATTGGAGAATTTTTTCTAAGGTTGGTTCTGCACGCTGGCAAATGAAAAAAATGGTTTAGTCTGGTTGGCCTTGTAGGTATGTGAATTTTTAAATAATTTACGAGTTCAGGAGAGTCCAGGCCGTTATTCAGAATTTTGTATAAAAATATTTGATCAGATATTAATCTTCGTGTTTGAAGTGGAGTAAAGTTGTGAAATTTTAAGGATTCGGTGTTATTTGCAAAGAGTAATTTGAATTTATAATTTACGTGATTAAAAAATTTATTTTGTACACTTTCGATTCTGTCTATATGGCATTGGTAGAACGGTGCCCAAATTAGTGTGCAGTATTCTAAGTGGGGGCGGATATACGTGGTGTAAAGGGAATACAGAGTTTTAATATTGCGAAAAGGTTTAGATATGCGAATTATAAATCCCAACATTTTATTGGCTTTGTTGATTACTTCGTTAATGTGTTTGATAAAATTTAGTTTTACATCCAGTACTACCCCAAGGTCACGGATTGATTCTATTTCATGGATTTGTGTATCATGAAAGTTATAATTAAAAGAAATTTTATTTTTGTTACGCGTAAAAGATAATTTGTTGCACTTAGAAATATTTAGGATTAATTTGTTTAATTTACAGTATGCAAAAAGTCGATTTAGGTCTTCTTGAAGTTTTATGCAGTCATTGATAGATTTGATTACTAAGTATATTTTTTTGTCATCTGCATATGCTAGGTAGTTAGCATGTAAAAAACATTTATAAATATCAAATATATACACATTAAACAATAATGGCCCCAAGTGAGAACCTTGCGGTACGCCAGAAGGCACAGTAAAAAAGCTAGACTTAGTTCCCTCAACTGATACGCACTGTAGTCTTCTATGCAGATATGAAGTTAGCCACCTAAGTAAGTCACCATGGATTCCTAATTGCTGTAATTTTTTAATGAGGATAGAGTGGTTAACTTTATCGAAAGCTTTCGAGTAATCCGTGTAGATAACATCTACTTGGTGTCCATTATCCATATTGCTTGTTAAGTATTCAGTAAAGTTGACTAAGTTTGTTAGTACTGACCTTTTTTGTAAAAAACCATGTTGTTGATTTTGTATGCTGCGGACAATAGTTATATAAATTTGATCGTACACAATACGCTCAAAGAGTTTACTAAATACTGTGAGTATTGAGATTGGGCGATAATTTACAATGTTACTTTTTGAACCTGTTTTATGGATGGGGATTATAATGGCTTCTTTGAATTTTGTGGGAAATATTCCTTTTTTTAAGGACATGTTAAATAAGTTAGTTAAAGGATATGCAAGATTTTTGGCACATTTTGAGATAAAATATGGCGAGATACCATCACTGCCCGCACCCTTAGTAACATCCAATTTATTCAAGTATTTATTGACTAATGAGTTGTTTATTTGTACGTTCCCGATCGGGTTATCATTATTAACGCAGGTACAATTATCTATATTATTGGGATCATCCGCGCCCTCATCGCTTACGTAAGTAGATTGGAAGTGTTTACAGAACAGTTGGCACACTTGATGAGCACCGGTGCCTGACTCGTCTTTAAGGTTCATGATTTGTGGTATGCCATTTTTCCTATTTTTGTTTTTAGCGTAATTCCAGAGGCTTTTATTGTTAGTTGGAATACTAGACTCAACTGAACTTATATATTGGGTGTAACAATGTTTCTGTAAGTGTTTTTGTTGTATGCGTTTGATAGAAAACTCTATGTAATCTACTGGATTATTATTTGATTTCCATTTTTTGTGAAGTCTTTGTTTCTCTTTGATGATTTTGATTAGGGAAGGTGAGTACCAGTTGGGAAATTTTTTCTTTTTGATGAAACGTTTTGGGACAAACTGGTTAATGGTGTTATTTAAAATATCATAAAAAGTATAAATTGCTTCATCAACGTCAGCATTATCGTGAGTAAAAGACCAGTCTGTTTTAGACAGGTGTTGGTTAATTAAATCATAATCAGCTTTATCATACCGATAAATTTCTTTTGGTGGAGCATTAATTGTTGGAAGTGTGTCTAATTGTAGTGTGATTTTGAGCGATGGATGATGTAAATCCTCTCTGACAAGAGGGTTGTATGATTGAGATACGAGGCAATCCTCGTTACAGATAACTAAATCTAGTATACGTTTATTGGCATTTTTAATGGAATTGTATTGGTTCAATTCGCAGTAATGGATTGTGTCAGCAAGTGAGGAACTAATTGAATTTAAATTTTCAGGTATTAAGTGTGAATTTTTATCTTGTGGTTTCCATGTTATGGTGGGCATATTAAAGTCTCCAATTACGAGTATTATATCATCTGGGTTTTGATCTTTGACGTTAGCAAGCAAACAAAGGAATGAACTAAGAGCATTTTCATATCCATGTCCCTGTGGTAAATATAGACAAGAAACATGGATGGTACGTTTGGAAGTATAGTTAGAGGGGGGAATAGTTACCCAGATGCATTCAGCATTACAGACCAAGTCTTCGCGAGGATATGCGTTAAGATTGTTATGAGTTATGATCATGACTCCACCGCCTCGACGAGAATCTGATTGGGTATTAATGCCATTAATTGTAATGTTACTTGACCTATCTCTTCTAAAAATACTGTAAAATTCTGTTGGTGCCAGTTCCGAATCTAAAATAGAATCAATTAGCCATGACTCAGATATACCGAAAATGAAGCAATCGTCATTCAAAAGAATATTATTGTGAAAAATCTCAGTTTTAGTTCGTAGTCCTCTACAGTTTTGGTATATAATATTTAACATTGTAATTTAGATGAGTAATAGTTTGGTACAATTTGGTTATAATATATAAGTATAACTAAAGAGTTGTTTATTATGAATGACATGTACGATATTAAATTGATAGAATAATGTACAAAAGTGAGCATCAAGTACAGGGGGAGGGGGGATAGTGAGATAAAGATGGGTAAGGAGAGTGTAGGAGTGTATCTTCTATATTGGGTAATATATACATTGCTTATACTAAATATACTAAAATCCATATTGAAAACAAAACAGACTATTTTAGCAAAATCTGTAAGATAACTAGGTATAAACGAAATAGGAAATAAAAATAATAACATTGTTCAACGGTAAGTTAAAATTAAAAGAAAAATGCATATCGTGCGAAATGATCTTAAAATATGGTTTTAAATACAGGAAATAATATGAACAGCTTGCTTGTAGCTTGTAAGTATAGGTACGAATAAAATAAAGTAGAGACCGTATCAACAGTATCAGGTTTATAGTTAGTAGGCATTCTTGAAATATAGACAATATCTATTAGTAGCATTGCAGATAGATATATACAAGAAAAATATACAATATTATAGTATTATTAACATGATATACATGAAAAACATAAGATATACATGAAGAATATACAGTAATAATAGTATCACTGCATTTTGAGCATAGGTACATGAGATATAGGTATATAATGAGATATAGGTACACAATATCGTTAAAATTGTAAATAAAGGTCATGAAGTATACTCGCTACTAGTGGCATAATTGTAAGTAGGTATAAACAACAGTATTAGTATCGATGTAAGTATGCATGAAATATAGACAGAATTACTATTATTAATATACATCAAGTAACAGTAGGTAGTAATATTGTGTGTATATTATTATGAAAGCGGGAGTATTACTTTATAACACTATCATTTTGGGTATGTGCGTATGAAATACATATAAAACGCATCAACGAAACATTTCTTCAAGACACTTCAAGTACCTAATCTAAAGTAAACAAGCCGGCCGCGGCATTCCGTAGGTAAAGTAGGTTCATGTGAAACGTGATTAATTTAAGAATTCATAATTAATTAATACTCAATTCAATATATAAATACATAGTTAAGTGCATATTGAAGTTTGGTGACATTAGAAAAAGATGGAGGAATACAAGTAATATTGACGTGTTATAAATCTGTCAAGATAATAACTCTCGACTAGGGTTGAAACAGAGTAGAAATATGTAAAACCTACAATGCAATGTTGCAAAGGTGCCTCTAGAACCATAATAAATAGTATAACTGTAAGATGCGCGGTATTGTGATAATTTGCCTACATGAGTATTATTATAAAGGCGTTTCGAAATGTGTATAATATTTGCAGGCTGAATTGATTAATAATAATCACATATCTAATAATGACGCGCGGTACTACATAGGTATTAATAAAATGTTTGTTATTAGTTATTATGGTTTGTGGACAGATTAATAATAAATTTTAATATGTTGGATAAGTTATAATGCGATAATGTAAGTTAAGAATATTATATATGTACGTACTTGTTGATAATTCAAACTATTGAAATTAATTAATTAATTAATAATTCAAAATTTTATTGAAATAGGTAGGCCCAATTCTTAAATACCCACGTAAATACTACACAAATGAGTCGTTATTCATTACGGTAATTAATAACAATATAAATAACATTAATACCTCAATGATTTGTGAATTTATAAAATGTATCTGGATCAATGATCTGGATAGGTTATTTTGCAACAAAGTTAGTTATATACCTAATCTGAAACATATTTTATTATTACTTTGGAAGAAGATTATTCAAGTTAGCCTTTAAACTACTAAAATTGATTATAATTAAAAAAAAAATAAACTGTTCACCATCAGAAATTAATAATATGTCACTAGGTATATAAAGCTTATTTTTTTGTGTTTGTTTTGGATCGCAGACCGATCGATCTGGAGCCTTCGTGCTGTATATTGAGACCAGGTGGGCTGGAGCTGGTGCTGGTGCCGGTGCCGGTGCTTGTGCTGGTGTTGGTGCTAGCAGATGGTTTGACAGTATTGTTATACCAGTATTATAATGGAAGTTGCTTGAATTCAAGGAACACGCATCATTCACCCCTTCGACACCGGTGCATGGTCGGGAAACATATGTACACGGTTGACAAATGAGACTACAACGTGTTTTTTAGTTCAACAGCTCGGCTGTGTTGACGGCTTCCGTGCTTCCGTTGCCAGTTTCCGTGTTTGGTTGTTTCCTTCAACATGAGTCTCTGTTGCAAGATCCATATTCACTCCTTTCTCTCTTCAAAAAGACCCTCCAAACAGCATCTTCAAAGACATACTCTCCAAGGGAAATTATTCTACTCTGGGCCTCCTGCGTAGAGTTGATGTAAAAAAAGTGTTAATTCAAAACAAGCAATTTTAAAATATTAAATTGAAGTTTTTTTTGCCTTAACAGCTTATAATTTAAATCATTATTTATAAATTATTTTGTAATTTATAAATTATTAAATTGTTAAATAACACAAATCAATCAAATAATATTTACTTGCACACGCCGGGATTTGAACCCACATCCTCCGGAACGCTAGTTGAGAGCCTTACTCCTTGACCACGGAGGTCGTCAAAGTCTCCGCCGAGACAGCGGGATCAGTATCTGCTTTAAATGTCAGCAGTGATGATTTTTTATCATTGCACATCAGGCTGTGATAATAATAATTATAATATTTATTCCAGGATATGGGGAGGATAGTGCAATCCCACACGTCCCATATAGTTATACATATTTATATATTTACCCAGTAAAGAAATAAGAAAATAAATTGAAAATAAAAAGTAAAAAATAGTAGTAATAAAAATTAATAATAACAAAAATAAATAGTCAATTATTATGCAGGGCGTGATCTTGAGTGCGCTCGGGCCCATCGCTCACTCAGGAGTGGAGCTTGGTGCTGGAAGGCTGCGGTCACCAACGTGTTGTCGGAGGCCATTAGCCGCATCCTGGCTCCAGTGACCCGGTGTCTCATCAGACTGGAGAATCTATGGAGTCCTAATTCTGTGAACATTGTTGAAGCGCTGCAATGCCTTCTGAATCCAAATATGATTCTGAACGCATCATTATATTGGATCCGGAGACGTTCCATTGAGCTTACTCGGTATTGACACCATGTTTCACATGTATACAGGCTAGTGCAGAATGCATTAAATAATGTTTTTTTATGCAGCATTTTTTTGCTGCATCGGAAGAATCTTCGGGCAATCATATTTGACAAAACACTGATACTTCTCCTCTGTCGTTCAATATCACAATTATCCGAGAGGATCAACGTATGCTTCGAACATGGCCAGAAATTTTCTCATTGCTTTTACGGGTGTCATCTGCGTAACTAACATTAATCATACCCCTGCAATATGGCATCTGATTCTTGTGTTATCCAGTGTTTTACTGAGCTCGTCCATATATAGATACGTTAAACAGCACTGGGGACATTGAGCTTCCTTGTGTAACGCCGCACTTTAATTTAGCTGCTTCTGTTAGCCTATCATTCTTTCTGATAAAAAATGTACTGTTGTTTTTACCATGTCCTTAATATATTAACATTTTGTCGGTGGAACTTTTCTTTTGATCAGTTTGTCCACATATCCTTTTAGTATGACTAACTATGTCAAAAGCTTTGCTTACATCTAAGAAGCACGGGTATACCGTTCTTTCTTCTGGCTTTATAGTATTTGATTGTTTGTTTCATGCTGTGTATGGCCAGTAGAGCATCCAGCTTTGAAGCCGATTTCGGAGTCCTCAGTAGTGAGCTTGTCTTCCGTTAAATTTTCGACGCCCTTTTCAAAGATTCTATATCTCCCAAAATTACTCTGGGGGTTATAAAAGTTTTTGTTACGTTAAATCATTTCAACAATACAATAAGTATCAATATCAAAATAATAATAAAGTCCTTCAAGTAGCAACTTTGGCTTTCCCATAATCGTAATATTAAGTATGGGTACCGACACCCTTCCAACAATTGTTCCGTGATTTTGAACATTAACAATAAATTGATGGTATTTATGCCAGCCATTATTGGAATTAATTACATTTTATACATTTAGCCCATAAGGCCATACTCGTAGGCACTAATATTATTATTATCTGTGAGCTCTGCACTGTGCGCTGGTGCAATTTATGAGGCTTTCGGTGAGTTTACTCTGGCTTCAGCCGTGAATCCTGCAAACGGTGGAGGTTGCTAACAAAAGATATATTCAAGTTATAATAACGATTAAAGTACCTACTGGAATATTCAAGTAAAAGCAACTCAAACAATTTAAGAATTTCCTACATTTATCATTTTTTAGCTTGTTCGGGAAGATTTTTTTGTTATTGCATAAATGCATACATCTATTTAAGATATTAAACATGAGATACGTCGGAATGCATCTGCATTCTGACCTACTTCAACGATATTTTTAGGTGTTGTTAAAATCTACAACATCCCTAACATAGGTCATCCCGAGTGGTCTGCTACATTTGGTGACTTAGCAGGGGTACCCGGGTTCATATTATGAAGTTTGTGTAGGTCTTGGCGGTCAATGGACTTGCCCAATGCCCAATTACTGCGTAACGGGCTGGATCGGGAGAGATTGATTGAGGGACTCTCTCGACCTATCGCCTTGCACCGTAGTGGGAGTGGATTTATACGTTCGCCACTCCTAGACACATTCCCCCCTCATACCTTTTTCGTTCCAGAATTTCTTCTCCTTCTTTTCCCTGCAAAGACCCTCCACACAGCATCCCCAAAGATTTTTTCCTCAGGGCATCCTGTGCAGAGCTAATGTAAAAAAGGAATAAAAAACTTTATGTCGGAAAACATGGCTTCTATTTTCTTTAATTAGTGCACAGGGGAACAATATTTATCAATCATCGTGTAGATGATTATTCACACAACATGGAAGGTTTTAGAAAAGTCCCGCTACTTATTTTTGTGACAGCCATAAAGCCTTATATTTCAAAGGTTCACAAAATTGAAAAACAAATTTCACAACGCCCATATATCAGAACCAAAAACCTTTTTATTTTGTACATATTCATCAATCGAACACACGATGTCCTTTCTTAAAGTCGAATGGATAGAACGCGTTAAATAAAGTAACTGTTGTGAGACTAAAATTCTTGATTTCGAAAAACCCCCAAGGAACAATCATTGGACCTATTTTAATTAATCTCCTTGTTATAATCAATTATCCATAAACAGTGAACATGTTTCCTGCTTTTGGTAATTAATTTGAATATTCTTCTAACAACAGAAGACCTACTCTTTTTTGTTGGTTCTCTGTTGTTGGACAACGCTTAATAAAACGACGATTATAAAAATAAATCCACTCTCCTTCTTGCATCTTTATTCCAACCATTCAACCAAAGATTTTACAAGGCGGCAGTGCAATTCATGCTGCGACAAACAAAGAGAGTGTATCAGAACATTTATCAATTTGAGAACACAGAATTTGCTCACTTCACAACTAACAACGCCGTGTCCCGCAGGTGTACGCGGAGCAAAATTACCAAGCGCATAATTCACGAACATTCCCACTGCTCCCATTGTCTGCTAAAACGAACACGCAGTTATTTTATGGAATAGTTTTCAGCCAGGAGAATGAAGAAATATTTTTTTAATTCACAATAACAAATTGTTATTGCATGCTGTTCTGATTCGAAATCGGAGGTTGATCGTTGATTTTAGGCTGAACGCACGATTTTGCCTATGAATGGTATGTTCGATACTTCCAAATGGATCGATTCAATTAATTTTCAACGGGGACTCAATGAACGCGGAACAGTGTGTTCCTCCTTTTGGAAGGTGCGTACAAAATAAGTGGTTGTTGGAAGTTGGATGAAGTTTAAACTAGTAACTTTTTGGTTTATCAACGGTACATTTCAAGGTGACCTTCATCAAAATATCAGTGATTCATAATGTACATATATATAGTGCAATGTCGTAAAAGTTGCTTTGTATGGTGTTATTGGACTACTTTCGCAATGCTGTCTTGGATGTTATTACTTAAGGACTATTATTGAAATAATGTCATAAAGTCAAGCGCCCTTCAGGTGATTTTTCACAAAAACGGCGCTGTACAAATTATCCAATTATTATTATTATTATTGGCAAAGCTTAAAGCTGTGAATCGTGTGTGAATTGATTTACATTTCAGAAAATATCCTTTAAAACATAATTTATGGTAGAACAACTTGCCATCGATTTCATTTTAGATAACCTTTCTCTTTTCGGTATTGGGAGGGCAGAACTAGACGAGTTGTTTATTATTAGAAAGTATTTTTTTGAACTCGCCACCATTTTAACAATTTTTTCGGTTCATTTACAAATCTATTATTACGTAAAATCTTCACATCCATCTTGCCTTGCAACAAGAAGAGCTCAATTTGGGAGACATTTTACCTCTCCAGCAGTACTCTCTCGACCCATCACCTTGTACCACAGTGGGAGGGATGGATTGATACGTCCGTCACTCCTAGATACATTGACCCCCAGATTCCTACCCACCCCACACACCTTTTTCCTTCCTGGAACTTACTCGCCTTCCTTTCCCTAAAAAGACTTTCCACACAGCATCCCCAAGAATGACATAGGCCCCTAGGAAAATTGTGCCTCCTATGTGTATCTAAAGTAAACAAATGTTAACTGCAATTAACAAAAACTCAATGAAAACCAACTATTTTAAGCGTTTTTTCTACTGTTTATGTTACAAGAATCCGGAGCGCAGACTTTTTTGGCAACAGGAAAATTATTTCATATTTTTTCAGTTGGGAAAACACGCCACATTCATGCAGTTCTCTTCACAACTATATTTGGACCAGGAGGCCAGACGTATCAGGAGAAATTTATCACTGAGGATTAAAGTTCTCAACGCAGACCACAACAGTGAAATCATCGAATCCCTGGCATTGTCTCTACCAGTGTCTTTGAACATCTTCTCTGTAGCGACCAGGAGAGCATACTCAACGCGGCGATGTTTATTGAACATTTTATTCGGAGATCGAGCGATTGGTGCAATTTACAACGCAATCGCTATTGTAAAACACAAGCCCGTAGCAGAAGGTAGCCCTGCATGTGTTGCGAAATGGTCAGACCTCACGTCCCTCCGCGATTTGCGAGCATGTGAAACGGTCTACGAACGAGTCCAGTTTTAGAAAAGTCTTTTTTGCAGAAAAACACAAAAATTTATGAAAAAACAAAACAGCGAATGAAAAATGAATTCACGACAGGAAACTTTGGCTAAAAGATTATTCTTTTTTATTTGCAATATATCACATTAGTAGATTATTACGCACCAGATTTAAAAGTCCGGGTTAAATTTTCCCCACAGGAAAAACTAAACCCTTTCACACACTTCCCAAATGATCATCTAGTGAATCCACGCTATGCAATTGCACTATATAAGTATTATAAATACAAAACAATACAAGAACAACATGTCAACCTACCGGAGACCAAATGGGAAAATAATTCACCGACTCCAGATATTTTCATATCAGAGAGTGAACATACATACATTACATTACATTATTAGTTATCACCTTACTTTAATTGTCTGTGGGCTCTTCGGATCACTTGGTCTTATTTCCGAGTTATGCCGAAAGTAACCGAAGGTAGATGTGCATAGTCATTATAATTCTAGAGCTCTGCAGACAAAACCTAGTTTTTAGCCAGGAAGAACGTTAGTCCTACGAAGTTACGAAGTATAATTATAAATAAGATACGTCAATAAACAGTCACCGTGATCTGAAGAACCTAAGTTTTTCAATAAGCATCCTGTGGTACTGGAGAATACTAGTCCCAGGACTTACAAATAACAAATGTCTCTAAAGAAAACATTGGAAACAAATCTCCACACCTAAATCAATTAACGAAATGGTTCCACAGATCTGCCTTCAAAGCATTGCAAGGAATGGCGCCAGCCTGTATATCGGAACTATGTGTCCGACAAAACTTAAGTGAGAAAGAGCTTCCTCTAAGGTCAGTAGATCTAGATATTACTAATAGTTTAATCGAACTTTCTAGGTCAAATCAAGCCATTTACTATGATCGCTCTTTTCGTGTAACTGGCCCTCTTATTTGGAATAAACTTCCCCCCGCTCTTACTAATATCCAGAATTTGGCTGAATTTAAACTCCTAACATCTCTTCAATACACGTAATAAGCCACGTTCCCAAGCTTCCGATAATTGTTTGGTTTCGTTTTCCTCCTAGTTGTACTTTTATGTTTAATATCCGAATTTAATGTAATTATATTTTAGATTAAAAGCTATTTTTTGATCTTGTGCTACAATAACACTGTTATTGTCTATTATTATTGTCCTGTGTGTGCTATAACAGCACTGCTTTTGTTAATTTTTGTTCTCTTGTAATTGTTTTGTAAATACTGTAAATTATTCTTCATTTCATATTATTTTATCAATATTTTGTAATGGACTCCTAAGGAGCTCTGTAGGATTATTTTTAATTTATTATAGTTAAGCGCACTTGAAGTAAAATAACACAAAGCTGCGCTAAATATTATTATTATTCTGCGTTATTATTATTATTATTCATTATCCGAACTGCACATTACTGAAAAGAAATTGCATGCAAACCAAATTTTGATCAATTCACATCAAAAAGGTTTTATGATCAGAATTACCTTATAGTACAGCTAACCTAGATAGTTTCAAAGTCCCGTTAATGTGTTGAGATTGGCAGAAAAATATGTAAAGATTTTGTATTGATTAATGAAGTTGGCACATACATAAGTGAGTACACAAATAACCTACTTCTAACAAAATTATCTAGTAAATTGATAAGTTTATGAGAGACTACATCAACGATGTCGTGGAAGGTTTGTGAAACCAAATCGCAATCCAAACAAAAACACCTTCAAATAAAATTCATCATTCGTTTCATTTTCCTTGCAAGGATTTGAAGCATTACCGCCCACGTCCTGCGTGTCATTGAAAAACGTGCCTCGGGAAAGCGTGCAATCGTAAAATGCGAGAACAAATGCCGTGTGACACTAGACACGAAAAACGCGATGAATTTAATAAAACTAGACAACTTGCACGATCTGTAACATTGTCCCTTGTCCCTTGTTCCCTGTCCCCTGTTCCTTGTCTCTGGCCACATTTACTGGTACAGTCAGTTTCACACTTCCAACTCTCGCACTCTTGATGTTATCTACACATTTGTACCGAGATGTTTCTGAATTTCACATTTGGATTACGTGTTGAACATCGAAATGCTTAGGCAGGAATATCTATAAAAACAAGAGATAGTTTTTAAACCACAACTTTCAAAAATCTTTGAAAAAACTTAACACATAAGGAAAAGATATGATTTGAGGTTTTCACGGCCAAAAGAATTGACGTGATTCATTTTTGGGGAATTTTGCCGAGTTCCGCTACCTTCTTATTTAGCAAACATTTTGGTCAGCGTTACAGTGTCCATCATTGGTACATATGTGTAATACATTACATTTCACATCCACTTGTTGTGCAGGATTGAGAAAGAATGGTCGAGGAAGGTCTTCTATCCTCTCCAGTCGGAATCTCTCGATCCATCATCGCCTTGCACCGCGGTTGGAGTGATGGATTCTATGCGTTAAGCGCTAAAACATGCGTTAAGAAAATGAACACCTTGGCGCAGTGGTTAGAGAAGTTGCCCGGAAAGCCGAAGGTCCTGGGTTCGAGTCCCAGAGCTGCCAATATCTTTTTCTGATTTTCCTTTTCCAGATTTTCGATTGAGTTTCGTCTTCATTTAATGAGTTTTGGAAAATTGACCTCTCAGATACAGTTAATTTCAATGTCGAAGAATAATACGAGTTACTTCTCAAATTTTTTCTAAAAATTCATTTTCATTTTATTCACATAAGTACTTTCATTTCATTGAAGTACGTGCGGTTCTAAAAACTGTTGATTAGATAGTTCGAAATCGGTAACTCGTTTCAATCTTCAATAAAGAGTCATGCACGTAATAGTTATTTAAATGGTATAACCTAAAATTCCTCATTAAAAATAAGATTAACGTTGTTTTATTTAGAGTAACAAATTCAATGACTGTATTATAATATTATCGAAAGTTGGATCTCATTCAACGGACTAGAGTTTATAGACTTTCGAGAAACTGGCAAAATACACGGTGTGAATTGAATAGATGTGGATTTTATACGCGTTATTATATTGTGCACTATTGACAATATCTTATTATTTATTGCCGTGGATTTCACTTCCTCTTACTTGGAACAAACCTTTCTACGCTACCATTGTATTGTTAAGAGGATGTTATAAACTTTGACGTGAAGGATATATTACACAGCACCTTAAAACTATTTTAATGGGGAGATAGTATTCAGCAGCGTAACATAACACTTTTTCGATTTTCCTTTTTGCACGTTACAAAAATAGTTTAAGAAAAACTAATCTGCATTCATTCTGAAAGACAGATTCAAACACAATTAAAGTTCTCGACAAGGAGATTCATGTGTATTATTCTTTTAAAATAATTTCGAAAGATTAATATAAATTAAATCGATTACGTTTATCCGAGACACTAGCTAGGTTATAAACCAATTCTTCAGAGCTTTGTGATAATTTAAAAAGGTAGCAGCCAAAACCATAAAAATTAGTCGAAGATAATATTGTTAATCCTGAGAATGAGAGATCTAATGGCCGAGTCGGTTAAAGCAGTTGGTTGTACCAGTAAAACAAGAGATCCTGTGTTTGAGTTCCAGTTAGGACCGCTACCGTTTTTTGAAGTAAAACTTCTTTACGCACTCTTCACTTGGGGAGTAAGCTGGCGAATGCGTGACGAGAGCGTTACGAAAAGCGAGGCGAACGGTAATTGAGAGGGAGTAAGCTTCGTATATTACTGTAGGGGCAAGAGAAAGAGGTGCGAGCACACAATTTCTTTCTCTCTTTCTCTCATAGCCAGTTACGTTACACATTGCAGACCTATTGTCTGTATCACACTGTGGGAGCAAGCACTGTAGGTTCCTCGTTTAGATTTATTAGTATTATTTGATAATTTTTAAAGAATTAACGAATTTTTAAGACAGATTTTATTCTTTCGCCATTTCGAACATAACAATATCTTGAATGGTTTGGAAGCGAGAAGAAGATTGGAAGAATTGAGAACCTTTTACGAAAATAAATTATGTTTTCTTCATCGATTTCACTTTTATTTTATTTTATTTTTTAATTTGAGATTTTACTCACAAAGTGAAAAAATTAAAAATAAATATTCAAAATAATATACTACTATTTGTTGCAAATATTAAAAGTCTTGGAATTCGCAAAACCATTTTCCGAGTTCAGTGTGTTCTTCCTTATGTTCCGACTGTAGCCAGGGGTGGAATGACATTAAAATCTTTCGAAATTTTTTCATTGGGCTGACACCGACATTTGAAGACAAATCAAATCTTTCCGGAAATCTTCTACAATCAACCAAAAAACGCGGATTCAAATATTGGTCGACATTCCTAGGATTAAGTTTGGAAGGCAATTTTACAGTGAAAATTGTGTACCTCGATTATAAATCTCTAAAACTTTATTTTTTCCGCCTTTCTAAACGATTCTCCCATGCGCCTACTTTAGAATACCACGACAAAAATATAGAAACCATCAGTTTCGTCTTAATAAATACTAAGTTCAGGAAAAAAATCGCAATCTATCTAAAAATAGGAGTATATAAAAATATGCGTTATGAAAATGAAGATAATGTTGCTAGGTTTTAGTCAAAGAATGATACAGTGAAATACGACCAAAGGCAAAGCCTCGGCAAGGCTAAGGACCTTGGTTCAATTCTTAGATTCGACGGAAAATGTTATGATTTTCTTTATTTCAAATTTTCAATTAAGATTTGATAATATTGTCCTCAAACATTAAACAATACATTTAAATTATATTTATTTAAAAGATTTCGTAATCCACTGTTATCTTATATTTTTCGATAAAAAAAGATTATATTAGATTTCGTAATCATAATATAACTTCACCAGAGCAAGGCAACACAGACTTTTTACTTTTCCTAGAGGCAGGACCAACCTACCAATGGTTATGCCTCTGGGGAGAATGACCTCACTATTAAACCTTTCTTCTGAAATTGACATTTTTTAATCGAACTACAATCATTTCAAGAGCGAAATAAAGGTATTCTTTAGCACCTGTCATTATTAATGTACCTATATAATTAATGTATTACACTATTAACTAAAAATTGTGAAATGTAATTGGATATATATGTTAACTGTTTTTCACAATAAATATTAAATAAATAAATATCTTTCGATAAAAAAAGATTATATTATTAGATTATAAAGATTGTATACTCTTTTGATTTCCAGTTTATTCCTGGTACCTACGAACAATAATGAAGTCTTTATAAGTGCACAACCTGCGAGAAGTACAATAATACGAAAGCATGCGCAATTAACAACCATCGTCATAACCGGAAAGGCTTTCATCGCAATGCATTATACTTTAATACAATGCCTTTCAAAAAGCTTTTGCGAACTGAACTCTAAAGAGATAAAATATTGACTTTAGAAGATTTTCACATTGTAAATGCGTATAATGCTTGATTACAAAATGCGGGTAGAAATTTCAATATATTTTTTTGCATTTAAAGATGTTATTTAAGAATGACCCGTTGCGCAGTAGTCTAGGTCAAGAGGTTGCAGGTTTATTGAATAATTTTATTTTATTTTACATCCCAAGCAGCAACTAAAGTGACTTCTTATCGATGTGCTCTTACATAAAGAATTTTTTTTACAAATTTTAAAAATAAAACATAAATTTGGCTGTATCACCAGCTGAACATCCTTTTTAGGCGTTGCGATGGTGTAAAATGTAACCTCGCAAATAAATTTGAAGTATTGAATAAGAAAGTTTCTATTTTCTGTACTGGAATATGTATCAGGTCAATAAATTGATTCGTGGGTATCAATGAATAAAACATTGGATACAGGGTGTTGAGCAACGTAATTAACATACTTTAATGTGTGATTCCTGACCTTGTTTTGAGAAAAAAATGTACTTCAATGAAATTTTAGTATCCGATGACATTTTTAATGTTTTTTTAAACTAAAAAAATCGGACGGTTGGAGTCGGGGTGAAGGGATAGACGATTACTCAACTGAATGATCTATGACGACAAGTGGAGATTTTTTATATGACGCAAATGTGAATGGTAGAAGAAGTCGAGGACGCCCAAGAAAGACATGGCACGACCAAGTGAATCAGATATTTGAGTCGGGCCATGTCAAAAAAAAAAAAAAAAGTGTACCAATATACATACCTTGGTCTTACAATAGATGTCAATTTTAACTGGTCAAATCATATTGAAAATGTATGTAATAGATTAAGATCCATATTAGGGAAATTTTGTCACCTAAAAAACTTTGTTGATAAAAATATATTATACTGTATATACAACGCATTAGCAGAATCAATTATAGGATACGGAATAAATAGTTACGGATTAACGTACAAAACGTACTTAAATAAAATAGAACAATTACAAATCCGTTTCCTAAAATTGATATCAGGCAAAAAAAAAGTTCAATTATGTGAAGGCGATTATAAAAAATTTTTCTCCTTGTGTAATGTCCTCTCTATACACACTCACAGTAAGGTAGATTATCAATTAACGCTAGATGAATTCTGGAATACAGAATTCAAAAAACCTGTAAACCACAACTACCCTACTAGGCATAGAGAAGCACAAATGCTTATTATTAATAAATCTCAAAATGTATACGGTGATAGAACAAAGAGGCATAGAATTCCGAAAATATTTAACGCATTACCTGAAAATATTAAAAATGAGACATCTTATTCAAATATAAAAAAAATGTTAAATCATTCTATCTCCGTAGAACATGAAAGCAAATAATATTGTATACAAATACCCAAATCGAATATTGATCAAATACCTGGAAATTACTATCACCCACTGTATTCGTAATTAGTAGTTTATAATAGACCTCCGTAGTCCAGTGGCTAAGACTCTTGACTCACATTCCGGAGGTCGCGGGTTCGAACCCGGCATGCGCAAATAAATTTTATTTGATTAATTTGTGTTATTTCACAATTAATTCATTTAAAATAATATATAGTATATTTGCGGCATGTTCCAGAGTGGAAGATACTATCAGTATCGCCCTGGTGTAAGACCACCATTCAGAATTGAAACGTTGCTTGAAAATGGCTTTAGCCGTGTTTAGTAACCAGATCTGAATAGCCAGGTACTTCCCAACCTTCCTCTTCCCCACCTCCTTCCCCTCCCCGCTACCTTCAGCCTCACAACATACCCCAATTGGGGATGCCATAGTCTCACTGGCTCCAGACGAAAGCAGTTGAGATTCTTGTACGGTATTCACTGTAAAAAAAAAAAAAAAAATAAGTATTGTAAATTTTACACAGTTATTACAATGTAAAACATAAAAGTACAATAGTATTAATTAAATAGGAAAAATGAGAGATTACTTACAATCAAACTGATTGATCAGTTTTGTAAGATTTTTTAGATAAATATTGTAAAATTAAAAAAACTGAATAAACATACTTAAAAAAAAAAAAAGAGTCAGAATAATAGAAGAGAATGTATGAGACGATGTATGAATGTAAACGAGGCAAGAAATGTGTGCCAAGACCGGGATGTTCTCTCTGCCTACCCCTGCGTGATGGTTAGTTAGTTAGTTAGTTTAGATTAAAAATCTTTTAAGCTGAAAAAAAAAACAAAAACTCAACAGAGGCGGAAATTTCGGTTCCGTTTTTTTACACCAAATAATGCCAGGAATCACTGGTTAAGGTTACGAACGCACAGGCAGGCGGCTTGCTTAGCGCCCAGAGCCTAGATAGGTAGTAGATAGCCGATGGATAGCCGCTTAGCGTGTATCCAGGTAAACCAACGTGTTGGTTTTTTACCACTAGGCTCTAGGCGCTAAGCCAGCCACCTGCCTGTGCGTTCGTAGCCTAAAGCAAATACGTCCCTGAACTCCTTTAAATATTATAAACCCGATAATTATAACTTCTTCGATACGATTAGCCTATTTAATAAAAAAATGTATATGTACAATTTTGAATTAAGAAAACGTAGAAAATTAATATCTTAGTGGTGAAACGGCATAACGATTCAAAAACATATGTTTTCGTATGTATATAAAGACATATGACATTCTAGGTGACATCATAAAACAAAATGCATTAGTATTTTTAAAATTAATATGTTGCAGTTTCATTTCTTTTTAATTTGGCACCGCACGGGGAACCATTTATTGGATAATAATTTGTGGCGGATACAACTGTCCACCTACTGCACCACGGTGGGAGGGATGAACTCGCACCCCGTCACTCCTAAACACACTGACCCCCAGAATCCTACCCACCCCTCATTCCTTTGTCATTCCCAGATCTTCCTCTCCTTCTCCATAAAAAATCCTCCACACATCATCCCAAAAGATGACATAGGCCTTGAAAGAAATTACTAATCTCAGAGCCTCCTGTGTGGAGCTGATGTAAAAAAAACATTTAAAAAACTGGTGTTAAAAAAATAGTTAAGACCTAAAAATTATGCACTTCAGATAAAAGAAAGAAAAGCAATGGCATAGGTGTAATTTCGAAGGATATTGGAGTTTATTTTTTTTATTCTTGCTACATTATTTTGAAAAGGGCACAACTCTCGTTGCCCTTATACTGAAATAAATTGTTGTGGACCTATTAAAAAGGAAACGAAATGATGAAAGGTACCATGTCAAAAAGAAAATCATTTTATGTCTGCATACTTTCGTGAGAACAAATTGAAATCAGAAATAAATTCATGTATAACGTGTACACTTTTATGATGACCACTGATCACTGTACCATCTGCATGTTTCAGTACCTACGTGGTCTGTGTACATTGAGTTATAAAATGCACCTAGAAATTAATGTTCCGCCAGTTGCACGTTGAATTATCGGGTCAACATTTTATTACGATGTAGATTCAGCGTTAATATTTCCCCGGGATCCCCGCAGAGCCATACAATAGACTTCCCCGAGGAATGGGGGATAAATCATTCATCATGAAACGCAACCTTAGCCTGGGGGAGTGAAATGGAGGTGATTACAACGGGATACAACGCGAAACCTGAATTTGCAAGTAAATGTTGTAAAATTCAATGATCTGGCGACATTCCGATACCGTTTATCACGAATGATCTAATATCATTGAACACTATTTTTATTCTTCATTTAAATTCATTGAAATCGTAACTAATTCCAAATATGATGGCTTTGAAGCTAACTTACAAAATTTATTCAAAAATGATCAAGATCTCAGTTCCACAATGCAAATCTTGTCATACTCGTATTATGTATGTTTGTCGAATTAATAATTGGGCCTGATTTCATGAATTTATTGTTCATTTTTAAATAATTATTTTTTTATAGTATAATCCGTCATACTATGATAAAATTACATGTAGTTTTTTCAAAATTGTTACCTAGGTGAAATCATTGACAAATTAGACGACAATTTGAACATTGTTTGAAATTTTGTACAAAAAATAATTTTTGAGTAATGCATTGCATACATTCTCATTGATGTTATACATACAAAGGGGAAAACTCTTCTAACGATGACCTTTACTAAATTATGAGATTACTAAATTTCTTGATCAAATCTTTTCCCTGCGTTTAAGCTCTTGAGGTAGGGATGCAACGATATATCGGGAAACCGATAAATATCGATATATCGACCCCTAAAAATATCGATATATCAATATCGAAAAACTCAATATATCGTATCAAAGTATCGAAAAAAAAAATCTTTTTTCAAAGGCAGAAGACACCATAGCTCAAAGCAGAAACCGGCTGCAAGGAAGCAGACTGTCAAAGTTACTATTTAATACATAGTTAATTAATAAATAGTTACGATTACAATATACTGGAATTATTTTAATTTATGAAAAAAAACACATTTTATATACCTAACAAAATTTTGTGTTTTTTCACATAGATAAGTATAAAAAATTATATACGAGTACATACGATTACATAATCGATAAACGTTTGATATAACTAAAACTACATTGGATTTCTATAGGCTTTTAAAAAAAGATGAAATATCGATACATCAATATCGACTTAATTCGATATATATCGATATTTTTAAAAATCTTGCATCTCTATCTCGAGGTGTATTTTTTTAATGTAGGCTTGAATGGTCAATGGGCTAAAAATTGGCCAGTTTAATGGGGATTCTAAAATGGTATAAAATTTGCTATTTATTTTTTTGGAAAAACAATTAATAAAATTGTTTATTGTACGCGCACAAAAAACACTCGCGGTATCATCATATTAAATGTTAATATTTATTAAAATTAAAGCTATTCTAATCCATAACTGTAATTTTGGTTCTATGTTAATAATTTACTTTTTCTCACCAGAAACCAAAATGATCCATCAAGCATTTGATTTTCATAATAGACAGTCCATTGAATACCATAGTTAATAGTTGTGCACGTTGAAATATTTATTTCCATTCTATCTTTAGTTTTCCATTAACCATTAGCCATACTAAAAACTTACACGAATGAAAAATCCTTTTGAATAAAGTATGTGTACATTTATAAAGCATTTGATTGTTTTGTATCTTTCTACATATTGTTTAATTTTGAAAAGCAAAATTGTCTGTTGTAAAATGTTCGTTACAATGAAATTAAGAAGAACAAGGAGGTTGCTAGAAGCATCAACGCTTAAGAATATTCTTATATAAACCTACATATATGATATTATTTTTGTTTTTAAAACTTAAGAGATCGACCACTTTTTCCTGTCTGGAATTTAGGTGTAGTTCAATCCAAATATTTTCAGCCAGCAATGTCATTCCTTTCATAAGCTATGATGCTTTGAATAAACAGGGGTAAAGTGCATTAATTCTGGGAGGTGATTCTACATGATAGTACAAATAAAAAAGTCACATAACTTTTTTCAAAATTCCAACTTTTAGGGGTAGTTTTGAGGAAAAAAATAAAATTAGTCCGACGTTTGCGGCCAGATTTATTATTTTCCGCTGTTACGATACGGGCCAATCACAATCGAGTCGGGCACCCCGCGGCAAGTAAGATCTTACCTCACACCAAAGAGATATGCTATGATGTCCGCTCAACTATCGGCGGACTACGACCTAATCAGGGTAGTTTGCATACGAAAAGAATTTGTTCATTTCGTTGATTTTTTGAAGGTGTGCATTAGTATTGGTTAACAATATAGTTTGAATACGGAAAGAATTCGTTCATTTAGTTATACGTTCGTTTGGTTTATTCGTTCATTTAGTTTATTATTTGTTAATTGGTAAACAATGTCGACGATACCCGGAAGCGCAGTCCCACCTAGTAAAAACTGCACATAGCACATATATTATATTTCAATATCTTTGCCTCATACTAAGGATTTTTAGTAGGTACATCTTTTTGTACGGAAAAAAAATGTTCGAATTTCGGAAAAAGTTGTTAATATTTTTGACTCCTACCATCGTGTAAAATCACTTCCCGAAGTTAATGCACTTTACCTCCGGACTTTACCTGTATGTGTTTGCTTTAAAAAAAAATAAATACGACATTGCGTTCGTGCTAAAAAATCTTCAAAATCCTTTCGAAAAACGAAATTTTAGTTTTTTCAGTTAAATCATGTACTTACTTACATGAGAGACCAGTTAAATAGATAATAAATTAAATAATTTTTCGGAAAACACGCGTTGACCAAGAATACCCAGAGAGTTAAACGAATTCATGACACCAGAGACTGGTAAGCATGTGTTTACTAATTTCAGTTTAGAGTTGTCCCTGGTTCAATTAAATCGGATTCCTTTTGCATTATAATATCCTTATCGAAATGTGGAACTGATTGGGTTAAAAATTCAAATAAGGGATAAAGTACTTACCTACCTATAGGAAAATATTTTTTTACTAAAAAATTATTTTAATTCTCTATCTTGAATTTTGACTGGTCTGTTTTAAAAATAAGGAAAAAAATCCCTCAGGGCCTTTTTCATCTTTGGAGAAGCTGTGTGGAAGGTATTTGGAGAAGCTGTTTAGGGAATGGAAGGAGAGGAAGTTCTGGGAAGGAAAAGTAAGTGGCGAGGGTAGGAATCTGCGGATCAATGTGGTGACGAACGAAGGAATCATCCCTTCCACAGCGCAGCGGTGCAAGGATAAGGGTCAAGGAAGTCCAGCTGGAGAGGTCAAAAGGTCTCCCTCAACCAGTGTCTCCCGATCCGAACCGCCGCCCGCCAAGTTCTAGAGACAAACCTCACCCAGGCATCCCTGCTAAGTCACCGAACGTAGCGAACCACTCGAGGTGGCCAATGGCAGGGATGTAGGTTATCGAATGCGGTGTCCATATCCGCCTCCCAAATTATTTTATTATTTTGATTTCAGAGTAGGTACCTATAATCTATAAATTTACGCGGTATCCACGATAAGAATGATAACCGTTTGCATCCACTATTTTCCTGTATCCCTTTGAAACAACTAACTGCCTCAGTCACGGAGCGTTGTGCAATGACGGCAAGTGATGTATGGCGGACCTGTTCATATTTTATTAATATCTTTATCGAATATCTTCAATTACACGTATAATTTATTTCATGCGAAATTAATGGAATCATGACGCCGTGCTGCCGCTGCCTATACCGACTTACATAACAAACAAACTAGGTTCTATTCGCTTTTCACTGACTTTGTTTTAAACCGGCTCTAAAACAAACGAGATGCTGTGAAGACGAATGAGAACATAAAATTCTGAATCTATACATTTTTTTAAATATACTAGGGTGGGCTGAAAAGTAATGCACACATGCTTGTAAAACACGAACGAAAACAAATAGCAAGATCGGGTAAAAGGTATATTAAAGTACAATTCTTAAGCTTCAAAATCATATATTTATTTTTTAACGTAGCCACCGTTAAGGCTAACGCATTTCTCCCAACGTGTAACAAGTTTTTTCATTACGTAAATGAAAAATTCTTCCGACATTTCTCGAACCCAGAACTTGACAGCTACCTTCGCCTCGCCGTTGAGGTTTCTCTTAAATAGAAGAAAAAAATAAAAATTGAAAGGCGAAAGATCGGAGGAGTGAGAAGGGTGTGGAATCGGTTCAAACTTCAGGTTTTGCAGAGGCTCCAATCGATGCTGTTTGTTTTCGTCTGTGAAACGGCGTGGTACCCATCGTCCACAGATTTTATGGTATCATAATTATTCAACAATGAAACCGACACGTTCCTAGGATATTCCATAATGGTTTGAGTGATTCACCGGTCATTTTGAATCGAATCGGTGACGAGCTTGGATTTTTTATCGTCTGTTTCAACGATCGGACGTCCGCTGCGTGTTTCATCAACAATTTTTGATTTTGTAAACTCACAATCTTGAAATTTTGGTGACCGGCCAACCCAGAATGAAACCAACTCAGAACCACCTCAGAAAGGTCATCAAGAGCGATGATAAAAAAAATATAAAACCTTGATTAAACAGGTTAGGTAAGGGTTACCGGCTATTTTAAAATTATTTCTTCATTGCTTTTAATGACCTTTCGAAGGTGGTTCTGAGTTGGTTTCAGTCTGAGTTGGCGTGTAACCGAAATTTTATTACCCACCGATTTACAGTAGACCTATCAAAATCATCGTTACCATAAACATCCTTCAAACAACGATGAGTCGAGTCACTTTTTAAGCATTTAAAAATTCGATAACAGCACGCTGCTTACCTTGCGTTGACATAACACTAAAACACGTCTCCATACTCCACTTCTCAAAATACACAGGATGAATTCAACGACCTCAAACTTGCGCGTACGTACCTATAGAGGAGCAAAGTCACTTCCATATTCCACATGACGCGCTTCTGAAGGTCATTTTGGTCGCGCTGTGCAAGGATGTGTGCATTAAGAAATGAGAAAATGTTTCCATTTCACGGAAAACACTAGTAAAAGCGAAGGAATAATATTTCATTCGTAAATACACGCAAATTTTTTATTATTGTAAAATATTAATTATTTAGTTTGTTTCCGGAAGATTTTTAGCGACATTAAAGAAAGTGAGATGGCAAATAAAGTATAAGATGGACGATCTATTACATTAGGTCGTCTCATATAACATCCCGTATTCGTCTTAGTGTAAGCGAGTGAGCCTATCTTGTCATCTCAGTCACACCTGTGATGTAGAATATAGTATTCGGCGTAAATGTTAAACGCCGCCCGATCCTACGTCTATGTCGTGCATACACACACAAACAAATTCTTTGAATGTCTATCTTTATCATATGTGAATAACTTTTGAATTAAGAATTTATTGAAAACAAAAGAGTGTTTCTTACTTGCCACATTGTACCTTGAGTTTGTGAGACAATAGCGAGTCTAGATGTAATATATATATATAACGTCATTGCATATCTACTTACAAGACTAAATTTGTGTCGTAAATTTGTTAATTTGTTAATTTCACTCGTGTCCACTCAATTTAGACAATCCGGAAACCACATCTAATATTAATTGTACGTGTTCGACCCTCAAATCATCAAAAATAGTTAAATATTTGGGAATAATCATAGACAACCAACTACGTTGGGAAGCTCACATCGGTGACACAGTAAAAAAACTTCGTAAACTCTGCCATATATTCTACTCCCTTAGGTCTATCTTAGATTTACAGACTCTAAGAAGCGTATACTTTGCCCTTTTCCAATCCATAGCAATATACGGTATAGTGGGATGGGGTGGTTGTGCTGAATCCATTATTAGACCAATTATTTTAGTTCAAAAACTAATTCTGAGAATTATATTTAAATGTCAACCTACCCATCCGTCAAATGAACTCTTTGCAAAAATCAGGGTCTTAGATATTCGACAGCTATTTACTAAAACAAGCATTTGTTATATACGAAAAAATAATCTACTAATTGCTCCACAACATCAAGCACACACCCGCTTTTCATCAAACCTGGGTTGCGTGGTCCCAAAAACTAACACCTCATTCGCTCAACGACAATTCTGGTTCATCGCTCCTAAAATATATAATGCTCTGAGTACTGAAATAAAGTCAAGTAATTCTAATTCTCTTTTTATAACACGTGTACAACATTGGATTTTTGAAAGGGGACGAACGCACTTTAAAGAATTCATGAGTTCTAACACTACATTTTAATTATTAATTTTTGCATTTCAAAATTTTAATTTCCATTTGTATTTCTATTTTACTTTAAAATGTTGTTATTTTTTTCTCTTAGTTTTTCACTAAATTTATATATGTTTTTAATTTTGATTTATATAATTATATGTTTTAATTTATACAGAACACTTGAGTTCTTAACATTTAATTTTTATTATTAATTTTTGTATTTCAAAATTTGAATTTGAATTTTCATTTTTACTTTTCTTTAAAATATGGTCTTTTTTTTCTCTTTAGTTTTAAGTATTTCTTAATATTTTTTGAAATGTTAAAATATTAAATGTACGACTACTACAACACGGGCTTAGCCTAGTGTGGTAGCCAAAAAAAAACCAAATATCTGTTACTAATAAAAAATATATGAAATAAAAATAAAAAAATAAAAAAAATTTGGAATTAACTCCTTGCAATTCGTCGCGTCTACGCAATATAACGCATTACCCCGTAATCTAAAACTTACAGCTACAAACAAAAAAACATTGGCAAACGCCGGTAAATGATATTTTCTCAGCAGCTTAATTAACCAGTGACACAATCTTTCTTTGGAACTCTAACTTTTGTACCCATATTTCTAAGTGTAGGTATGTATAAAATATTCTTTAAATCAACGTCAAGTCGGTCTAATTGAGGATAATGCAAGAGAAATGTATAGGTACTACAAACTTGCCCTGATGATGAACATTTAACGCTATCCGAAAAGTTGGCCAAAGAAGGAGGTAATGAAGGTAAGAAGGTATCAGGTATCACTGCATAATAACCAAAAAAAGCAAATCATGATATTGAACAGTATCTAATTATAAAGTGAAAATATATTTTATGATTTTAAAACCGAATACCTACCTACTACTAGAAATCGCGCCGAGATTTTAATGATAGGCAAAATGCTAATAAGGATTTAACAAGACAATTAAATATTATTTATTGAATGATCACGAATAATCTTTTGCTTGTAGCTTAAAAGCAGTATTGCCTGACACCAGCAACATGCGGTAAGGATTTTAATTAAAGTTTCACGTGTTTGCTTGATTAAATACTCATAGTTGAGCTGACGGTTGAGATTACGTAGGATTAATTGATTTGCAGATGAGCAAAGTAATACATAGTTACTATAGTTAGGTAGGCACCATCCACCTTATATATTTCGTACAGTGTTTTTAGTTTTTACAATTTTGTTAGGGGAGCTAGACTTATGGTCTACGAACCATTTCACTTGGTTACAATTTCAGAATTAGGATTTAATATTAAGAAATGCTCTATTATGTGCTACACCAAGGCAAACAAAACGATTTACTATAACTACAAAATGTCTTGTTCATCTCTTCAGCACAGTGTTATTTTGAGAGATTTGGGAATCACATTTGATGCGCATCTAACATTTCACGTCCACATAGAAACAATATGCAGCAAAGCTTTAAGAATGCTAGGATTTGTGCTAAGCAACTCCAGACACTTGCAGCTCGGCCGCGATTCGTTTGCTATACTATAGTTTAGTACGTAGCATTTTGGAAAATGGTTCAGTAATATGGGGACCAATGGATTTAACATACTCTCAAATTATTGATAAAGTGCAAAAGAACTTTCTGAGTTATTTATATCTTAGAGACTTCGGATAATTATCCCTGGTTACATCCATCAGCCTTTTTGTCCGGCATGCTGGGTATTAATAGCCTCGCCAAAAGAAGGAAACTGATTTGCCGACAACAGCATATTTTAAACGGTAACATCTGTATTCCCGATATAATACAAATATTTGAGTTTTATTTCCCCGACACACAAGAGCGCGCAGTCACGGAACTTTTGTCGTTCCGAGATGCAGAACTAACTTACCATTAGTAATGCCGCTCGGAAAAATGATTCTGTTACTAAATTACCTGTCCCCTGATATAGATATTTTTCAACTAAATATTCATCAATTCAAAAACGCTATTATTACTTAATAAAATAAAATGTGTGTTTATTGTTGGTTATGTATATCTGTAAATGTCCATTTAAAATAAAAGAAATAAATAAAATAAAATTAATAAAGTGAATCTAACTCTTTTTAAAACTTAAGTATCCGTTGTTTTTTAATCGCGATGTATGATTGACCGGTTCCCTAAATATGACTGAAGATTGACTGGACGTGTGAGGTAGTGTCATTTAAAAAAAAAAACTAAGAACTGAAAATGTCAGTAAAAAAATATTTCGTATCTGAACTTTTTTTTCGTTTAGACATGTATTGCAGAGTGGAAGATACTATCAATATCGCCCTGGTGTAAGACCACCATTCAGAGTTGAAACGTTGCTTGAAAATGGCTTTAGCCGTGTTTAGTGACCAGATCTGAATAGCCAGGTACTTCCTAACCTTCCTCTTTCCCACCTCCTTCCCCTCCCCACTACCTTCAGCCTCACAACATACCCCAATTGGGGATGCCATAGTCTCACTGGCTCCAGACGGGAGCAGTTGAGATTCTTGTGCGGTATTCACTGTAAAAAAAAAAAAAAATTGCGTAATCCTGGACTCTTACCTTTTTGAAAATTGAAGTCTACTATCACTTATCTTTTTCATAGATTCTATTAAATAGATCATAAATTAGACCAGGTGGGACCCCTGCTTAAAGATGAAGCCATAGTAAATAATGCAAAATCATACAAAATCATATGTTTTTGTTTTGAAAATTTGATCGCTTAGAAGTATTGTAGATGCTTCAATTAAATACTGCGTGTAGAACATACCTTGGCCCTTAAAAATATCGGCAATTTTTTTTATAAGTCTTTTAATAAGCCTATAAAAAAATAAAGAATAAGGTGTAAAAAGCACACTTTCAAGTCCAAACTCTCCTATTTATAAACCCCTTTTCGGTTATGGTTTTATTGTATAATGTGGCAAATTCAGTTTATTTTATAATGATCGAAAAAAAAAGTTGATATTTACACCCAATCTTCCCAAAATAAAATAAAATATGCATTTTCGCGTTGTTATTTTACAATACGGCCGCTAGTCGACGAATTCGGTTTTTCAAAGTGAATCCTATGGCGTCCACCGAAGAACTACTGTTCACGCCACAGTCGCCAAACCTCAGTCACGCCCCGAACTAAGCGGGAGATGGACGCGTCACTCCGCGTCGCTTGATTTCGTGAAATCAATTTTAAATTATGTTTTTACAATAAACAATGCGTAAAACAGGAATTAATATTTTTACAGGCCTTAACGAAATCAACGTGTAAAACCAAACTCTCATTCACCTTTTCCAACATTTCCAAAAGCTTTTTCTCAAGTATTTTTAAACTCCTCCCATAAAGGGCGTGAATTCCGATTTCGATTTTTAACTAGTGGATCGCCTTAACAAAAAATGTCGTGCTCAAGATTGGCATTGCCGGGAGAAATCGCTGTAAAAATGGCAAAGATCCAGACCCAACATGACATGACCAATCTCATTATTATTTTAAGTTTTTTTTAACTGATTTAATTAAAACACAAATAACGACTTTTTTAACTTGAACATCGCACAAGATTCCCAACTGCTCCCAACCATCTGGAGTCAGTGAGTTTATGGCATTCCCAATTTCTAACGAGTATTTACAACCACTGAAATATATAGATATGATGATAACGCGGGAAAAACAAACTGCGATAATATGGATCATTATTGCACAAAGTAAAAAACATTTACTAAAAACGTATGTCTTTTTTCTTAAATGTTGCTTTCATTTTTTACATTTAATTCATTACTTCTTCACCTTACTCTTTCTCACATATTTCCCCTCCCCACTATCTTCAGCCTCACAACATATCCCAATAAATTGGGGAAGTAATAGTCTAATTGGCTCCAGGGGAAGAGTGCAGTTGGGACGGTATTCACATGAACAATTATAATAAATTACGTTTGTCGACCCCTGACGAAACGTCAAAATAGTAGTTGGCTTCCAATACCCATAAATCGATTGAAAATCGTTGATTAACTACAATACTACCACAGGCCTCAAATAACTCTTTAAAATTAATTATCAGAATCGATGCAACTGATCCCATAGAAATTTAATTGTCTCTGCAAAAAATATCGCAAATGACTTCAGCGAGTTGCCAAGTTGTGAGTTTACATCAACATGTTTGGCTGCGGCTATTAAACTATAGTTTACAAACGTTACATTTGAGATAATTACGAGATAAAATTATATTTATGTTTCCAGTGAAAATAGCTTCATTTAAAGTGGTTTTTAATGTTTGGTTTGATAGTTAGATGAGTATCTTAAGTGAAGTTTTTAACATTCATTAAATTTAAATGTTATTTATTTTTAGTACATTTTGTGGTCGTTTCCATTATTTACAAAGTAACAATTTCTAAAGTAGATTATTAGTTAATATTTTTATTTTGGGTGTTAGTAGCTTATTTTGTAGCCATTTATTTACTTCACTCATGACACTCATCCCTGTTTTTATTTTTGTTTTCATTTTCCCATGATTGTGTCTCAAAAAAACATTACTTTGTCTTTTATAATTTTTGTCAATTTGGGAGGCGGGAATGGGTACCGCCGCCCCGGGAACCTTTATTGGATAACCAACACCTCTGCCATAGGTCACCCCAAGTGGTTCGCTACGTTTGGTGATTTAGCAGGGGTGCCCGGGTTCATGGGGTGATGTTTGTCTAGGTCTTGGAGGCGGATGGCCAGGACATACTGTACCCCAGATTCCTACCCACTCCTTAAACCCTTTTCCTTCTCAGAACTCTCCTCTCCTTCCTTTCCTTAAAAAAACCCTCTACACAGCCCTCAGGGCCTCCTGTGTGGAGCTCATGTAAAAAAAAATGTGCTTATTAATTTTTGATTTAATTTATTTATCTATGTAAAGTATGTTTACATTATATTATTCGATGCCCGTCTCACTAGGATATAACCTGTGTCAATGTATATACATTTATCTCAGTTATACTATTTATGAAAATAAGGAATAGTATAGGACTTAAGTCGTTGCCTTGCGGTACTCCATACCTGGTAACCACTTTGTCAATGCTGTATTTATTTGTTTTTACTGTTTGATGTTTATTTTCAATGTAGCTGACAAATCATTTTAGCGGTGACCGGTTATACTGACATTTTATAATTTTTGGTGTCATAAGTTATGCGAAATGGTTCAGAATGCTTTTACTCGGCATAAGAACACCAATATTACATTTAATTCGCCATATAAGCTTTTCACTATGTAGCTGGTTATTACCTACCTACTATCGTTGAGTACACCTACCAGTGTAAAAAAATCGGTATTAACGATAGAAAAAGGGGAAATAGCTATCCGTTAAAGATTTCAGTTTTATCCACTGAAGAGAAAAAAAAACGATAGAAACGTGTTGTGGTCGTTTCTCGAAGCATTTTCTGTGGTTTACCCAACTTCAACTTCAATTGAATTAATTTATCTGCAACTGTGAACATTGCAAACATTTAACACGTAATGTAAATTGCACATTATCCATTGTAAGAGATTGCGAGATGTTTAAATTTTATTAGTTACACTAGCGCGGACCCGTTTAAAATCACAGGACACCATAATTGTAGGATTTGTGTAGCTGTAAGTTTATGTAACGTGTCTTCAAAACAAAAATAATTATTAATGAAATAATTAAAAAACACTTTGTTTTTACCACAATAATCTTTATTTAAAAGTCAACATGTTTCAAGAACGATGTTCTCTTAATCAGGACATTTAATGTACTAAAACTAAATGATCAAACATAGAAAGACAGGCGTGGGTAGAAATGGAAGTAGTGGGGGAGGAGAGAGGTGGAAAGGGGCGGTGCTTATAAGATCAACAAGGGAGAGGGGGGGGAGAGGTGGATAGTGGGGGTGCTTAGAAGAACATAGACAAAAAATTATAAAGGAAATATGTTTAAGTTAGGGTTATTCACAAAATTAATTTGATTGTTAATAATATTTAAATTTCTATTGACATTTTTTCTTATTTCTAATATTTCTAAAAGATCTAAGTGAAAACCACCAACGTTGGTGTGTAAAATTTTAAAACCCGTATTTATATCAAATGAATGGTTAAATTCAATTAGATGGTTAGCAAATTTCGAATAATTATTGCTGTTTAGACATCTCAAATGTTCCTTAATCCTCGTTTCGATATTTTTGCAAGTTTTGCCTTTGTAAAAATGGTAGCAGTCATTACAATTCAATTGGTAAACGCCGGATTTTTTCATTTTTTGGTCTATAATATATTTTTCCATTTATTATTCGTATAAAAAGCAGGCTGTATTGTATTAGGAATTTTTTTCATGATTAAATTGGAGGTTTGATGATTTACAAATAATATTTTTCTCCATTGTTTTTTAATATTCACTTCCAAAAAACTCGTCAAGCCGTCATCGAGAAGACTCTACTACCAGAACGTCAGAGGTTTAAGGACAAAGCTGAATGAATTTAGGATAAATGCCCCAATTATTTCACACGATGTCATCGCTCTTACGGAAACCTGGCTAGAACCGTCGATCCACTCAGCGGAGCTCGGTCTACCCTTTCATCAGGTCTACCGGCTCGACAGAAGTATCAACACTAGTTCCCGATCCAGAGGTGGAGGGGTTCTTATAGCAGTCTGCAAAAAAATGTCCTCAAAAGTGTTAAAAACTAAAAATCGTGATGTTGAACAAATTTTCATTGTGGTAAATGATAAAAATCAAAATTACGTCATTGGTTGTGTGTATATTCCTCCCTCAGCTAATATATCTATGTATAAAAAACATTCGGAAGATGTTGAACTTTTAAAATCAAAATATAAAAAACATAAATTCATCATTTTTGGTGATTACAATCTTCCAAATTGTGATTTCAACTGTATTGATTCCCAATCAATAACATTATGCGAAAGGGAAATCCTAGACATGTCAATATTTCTGAATCTCACCCAATTTAATAATGTGCATAATTTGAGTAATCGCCTACTAGATCTTGTTTTTTCAAATGAAGAGGACATAGTAGTTAGTAAAGCATCAGAATCCATCCTTCCCATAGACAATCATCATCCTCCACTGTCAGTAATAATTCCTAACAATGTAAAAAGAAGTATTATACTAACAAGTTCTAGTTATAACTTTAAAAATGCCAATTACGATGAAATTAATGAACATCTCAGCAAAGTGGATTGGTCGTTTCTCGAGGAAAGCGATGTGAGCTCTAACATAGATTCATTTTATTCCAAAATAAATGCCATTATCGTAGATTGTATACCATTAATTGAATATAAAGAATCAAAGCATCCAAAATGGTTCAGTAAGGAATTAATCCAACTAATAGCTAAAAAAAAAAATTTTTATAAAAAATATAAAGAAGAGGGATCCCTTCCAAATTATACAGAGTTCAGTAAAATAAGAAAAGAATGCAAAAAATTGTCAAAAATCTGCTACAATAATTATATAAATAAAGTAGAAAATTCAATAAATGGTGACATAAAACATTTTTGGAATTTCACAAAGTCTTTGAAAAATGACGACGTTAGTGTACCCTCTAACATGTGTTACGAAAGAAAAAGAGCCAACGACACTCAAAACGTAGCTCACCTATTTGCAGACTTTTTTAAAAGTGTTTATATCCATGACCCAACAACATTCAAAGATTGCTCGCCAACTTTTTCCTCGGATCATTATTTAAATTTATCTAATGTAATAATTGAATATAACGATGTACTGACTCAGCTAAAACAACTGGATCAAAGTAAGAGCGGTGGTCCTGATAATATCCCACCTGTTTTCCTAAAGAATTGCGCCACCACTCTTGCATATCCACTACATTTTCTTTTCAACCAGTCGTTACAAACTGGAAATTTTCCTGAAAAATGGAAATACAGTTTCCTCACCCCGATATTTAAAAAAGGAGACAAAAACGAGGTGAGCAATTATAGACCGATCTGCCTTTTATCAACCATCCCAAAATTATTTGAGAAACTTATTTTAAACAAAATCATCCACTGTATCAAGCCACTAATTTTACCTAACCAACATGGTTTCACTTCAGGAAAATCTACCTTGTCTAATCTTTTAATTTACCAAAACTATATATCCGAATCCATGTCTAAGAAGTTACAAGTTGATTCAGTCTATACCGATTTCAGCAAAGCATTTGACAGGGTTAATCATGATCTCTTGTTAAAAAAACTTCACAAATTAGGAATAGTAGGGTATTTATACGAGTGGTTTAAAAGTTATTTAAGTAACAGGCAATTAGCCGTTAAAATTGAAGGCTTTACTTCATATACATTTATCGCTACCAGCGGCGTTCCACAAGGGTCACATTTGGGACCAATTTTATTTTTGATATTTGTGAATGATGTTCTTACTATTTTCAACGATGTCCAAGTTTTAATGTTTGCGGACGATATGAAAATATATAAAGCTATAAGAAATATTAATGACTGTCAAACATTGTCTAATAATTTGTTTAAACTTTTTGTTTGGTGCCAAGAGAACTATCTACAACTAAATTTAAGTAAATGTCTTATTATGAGATTTCATAGAATAAAAAATCCAATAATTTATGAGTACTCCATTAATGATGTAGTGCTAACAGCTGTAACCGAGGTGAATGATTTAGGTGTAAACTTTGATCAAAAACTGAAATTTATAAATCATATTGAAATTACATCAAATAAAGCTTTGAAAATGTTGGGTTTCGTAATAAGAATTTGCAGTCGATTTAAAAATATTCAAAACATTAAAAATTTGTACATGTCATTGGTAAGGAGTCAAATCGAGTACAACTCGACAGTATGGGCACCTAGTTATGCTAAGCATTCACTCACGATAGAAAGAATTCAAAATAAATTCTTAAGATATATTAATTTCAGAATGGGTATCACAAGTGAATGTATCAACTATGATTATCTACTATGTCAACTTAATTTATTAAAATTGTCCGAACGCAGAATAGTATATGACCTAACATGTTTAAATAAAATCATAAATTCAGTAATTGACAGCCCTGAACTATTAAACTTGATTTCCTTCCATATACCTCGCAATTCAACATCGAGGCAGTATCTACCATTCTATTGTGACAACTCCAACACAGAATCACAATTGTATACCCCCATTCGCCGTATACAAAATTTGGGTAATGACTATAAAGATGTTGTTGATATATTTAACACATCATTCACTAAATACAAACAAGTCTTAGTAGAATTTATATCTAAAAGAAGAACAACAAATTTAATTAATCCAACTGAATAGCTCTGCTTCGAATCATTTCACGTGTACTTTACTTTTCTCAGTCTACATCTTTTTCCATCTTGTATTTTGTTTTTATTTCAATTTGTTTTTTATTGTATTTTTGTTTTAGATTTGGTTATGATTTTGATTTTGTTTTTGTTTTGTTTATGTATTTGTTTTTTTGTTTTTTAAAATTTTGTTATGCTTATTTAAATTTAGATGTTCTTTGTAAAAAAAAAAATGCATGTAAAAGCCCAGCCGGGCGTGAAATTCAATAAATAAATAAAAAAATAAATAAATAAATATTATCACTAAGCAATGGGTAAATGTAGGACAAATGAATTTTTTTTCTAATATTTTTTGTTTAATATGTCGTCTATTAATTTGGAGTTATAACCATTATTAGATGCAATTATTTTAATGGTGTTAAGTTCAGCTTTGAAATTATTTGGGGATAACGGGATATTAATTAATCTATTAATCAAATAATGGAAAGCTAAGGGTTTTTGTGAAAATGGATGATTAGATGAGTTGTGTATAATTATATCAGAGTATGTTTCTTTTCGAAAAATATTAAATTCAATCTTATTATTAATTATAGTTAGATTTAAATCCAAGAAATTTATGCAACAATTAATTAATTTTCTACCCACGCCTGTCTTTCTATGTTTGATAATTTAGTTTTAGTACATTAAATGTCCTGATGAAGAGAATATCGTTCTAGAAACACGTTGACTTTTAAATAAAGATTATTGTCGTAAAAACAAAGTGTTTTTAATTATTTCATTAATAAAATGGTGCCACAAAGTGAATTTGCTAAATTTGAAGAAGAAAAAATAATTATTGCTGCAGAACTATCGTAAAACATATTTACAGGAGCAACTATTAACAACATTTTTCATGAACTTTTTTTTTCATCAGTTATGTAAGTTTTCGGATTATGCTTGAATTTTTGAAACAACATATCCAATATAAAAAAACACAATTTAAATAATTTACTTTAATATTTAAATTAAAATAATAATAAAATATTTTATACAAGAGGGAATAACCAGACAAATCCGGAATATGTCATTTTTTTAAATCAATTTTTAGACGTATTGACTCTTTTCCACAAAAAAATATAAATTGATTTAGAAAGACTGTTAGTTTTTATAGTAAAGCTATGTTTTAAATTTTGAGAACATGTATGTATTTTTAGAAAAATAAGGTTTTACCGTAGGTCGTTGGCAGATTTGTTAAATTTTTCCACAAAAAAATATAAATTGATTTAGAAAGACTGTTAGTTTTTATAGTAAAGCTATGTTTTAAATTTTGAGAACATGTGTGTATTTTTTGAAAAATAAGGTTTTACCGTAGGTCGTTGGCAGATTTGTTAAATTTTCAAACAAAACTTTGTATTTAAAATTTATTTACAACACACATTTCAAATCATGGAATCATGCAGTAAAATAAATCAATAAATTATCTGGGAAAGTTATGTTTCAGAATTTTAATTTTAGCTTAAATAAAATCATTTAAAAAAGTCCCGCACACATGTTTTGTGACGAAAATCACAAAACACTTCAGTTTGTCTATTTATTTACGGTCTTACAAACTAATATATTTAAGATTTTTTTATATTCTTATTTTGCTTAAGCATTATTGCAAAATTATAAATACTTATGATCAAAAAATAATTACAAAAAGTACATTATTTTAATAGTTTTATCATCACGCCTTTCAGCATTTTTGAATGTAGGTATAAATTAAAGCAAATTTTAAATAAAATGAAATCGATATTGAGTTATTTAAAAAAACTGGTATGGAGAATAATGAATCTTTCTCGTTGGAACCGCCCTGTACGGTCGTAAGAACATCTTTCGGCGAAATATGAATTCTCGGCCGCTGGCTGGTTAGACGTACTTGTACCAGTGATTTCTGACATTAATCTCTTTTTTGTTCAACATAACAAATCAATGGGTATTGAACATTTAGGTTCGGGTGAGGGTTTGTTTAGTTACTCGGCTGAGTGATGTCATTTATTAGTGTTTTTGTTGGGTTTTGAAGAATACAAAATTTAAAAAAAAATGCGTCAGAAAAGTCACCGGAGACCAAATATCGTTTCAATTTTTACACCTAGTTTAAGTAGGGTCTTTATTACTTGTGGGAATTCTTGCAATTCTCGGAGTTCTTGCAATTCTTGCAAGCACAATCAGTTGCAATTATGAAAATTTCAATTTCAATAATTAAAATCAAAACCAATCCAAGTTCATTGAGCTATAATTGCAAACACTCAAAGACGAATGAAATTAGTATTTTGATTATATTCATTTAATCCCCTTGCTGATTCCCATTACTTTTCATTATCCAATTGCATTCCGTGCATGTATTTATTATTGCAAAGAGCGAAACAGGATGTCCATGTTGATTATTGGACATTATAACTTCTTCCTTGAACACATACCGGCTTCAACAGTTAATTCTAAGCCTTCTTACCTGTTTTCTAAAAGTCGTTGTAGGAGTAGGAACTACGGTTGTTCGGGGAACATACAAGTTTACCTGTCTGTGAAGATACAAATTAAAAGTGATTTGTTAACTCTCAACAATCATCCTTATATCACGCTGAAACTGTTACTTTTTACAGTTTATCTTCGTTTAATTGGTCAATTTGCGACTCTCTATCATTTTGCAATAATTCTGCACCTATTCTGTGCAAAAAACCTTTAATTTGTTCAAACTCAAGAGTATTATTTTGGTTTTTGCAGGTGTTTAAAGTGAAGCGTGAAGAGACTAATTGATTTATTATTTATTATTAATTTAAAAATAAAGACAAAGTAATACAACGTTATAGGAAATAAGCTTATACAGAAAAGGGGAAAAGTCCCAACACACTATTTTTAAGTATATAGATTGTCAATGAGTGCTTTTAAATTTTATTTTATTTGTTTAAGGGAAATATGTACATATGGAAATATATACATATATAACTTGTATATATATATATTTATTTTTATTTTTTATTAGTGACTATTTAATTACAGGTTTGATGAGAATTACAAGATATGATAATGTATATAAACATTTCATCTGTTTGTTCTTAGTCCTCCTAACTAGTTGGTCCAATGCTGAGGCGGACTGGTAGATTTCTTTGATTTTCCGTTATTTAGTTTCTATGATGTTTTTAATACATTCTCTAGTATGTCTGCATTAATTTTTTCACCCATGTGTTGATTTTTTCCTTAAACTTATTTATCTTTTCTATCTTTTTCAAACTTGGAGGAAGGATGTTGTAAAGTTTGGTTGCCAGATATATGTGGTTTCTTTGGCCAAAACTTGTCTTGAATTTTGGAACATCTCGTATATTCTTTTTTGAGGCTCTTGTGTCATGTATCCGAGTTTCATTAGGAGATTTTCTGTTTTTAAAATGATGTATAAGAATATTCTTGGCATATATTTGTTTTAAATTTAGAATGTCAAAACACTTAAAAATATCTTTTGAGGGGGTTTCCATGTGTACATATACGTAAGTGTACACGCACATATTACGCAATTTCTACAAATATATAATGATGTACACATACATGCACATTATAACATAATAAAAATATTAACACAGAGAAAACAAAATGAAAACATTTGTTGAAACTAATAAGCTAGTTTAAACCACTTTGGTATTCTTTTTTACACTAACTACACATAGGGGGCCCTGAGGAAATATAATTTCACGAAGGGCCTATGTCATCTTTGGGGATACTGCGTGGGGAGTCTTTTGTGGAAAGGAAGAAGTGAACCTGGGTCTTGAAGAGACCAACGTTGAGAGGAGATACACAGGCCGGCAAATCGTTATCTTTGCTGATTTGTTGATATACAACCGTTATAATCTGTTGGTTTTGATGGTGTTAATATACGATTCATTTAAAGTTTAAAAATTTGGCTGTTCAGATCGATTTAAAGTCTGCTAAGTAAGTCTACCTTGCAACTATGAATGCTCGTTGTCTTTTACATTTTTTCGAAATTTTTTAAATTAGCGTTTTCATTGCCGACAGTCTGTAAATTATGTGAAGGTAACAAATCAACATACTTTTTTAAAGCCTCTTTTAACTTAAAGTCGCTTTGTGAATATGAAATCCGTTTGCGTCCTTCGACAAAACCCCATTAACAAATTTCGGTTCAGTTGAGTGCTGATGAATCGGCGTTTATTGAAATAAAATTTCTTACTATGTTTAGCCAAAAAATATTAATGTGTACCATAATTAAATTTCGTTCTAACTTAAGTGCGTGCTTTACATTACCTGCCCCACCAGGTGTAACCTTTTCTGAAGTAGGTGATAGGAAAGCAGGTACAATAAAAAATAAAATAAAAATTCCGCGCATCGCAAACACACTGTTTAATAATTAAAAACGACGAATTCTGGAGCCTTTAAAACATTATATAAATGTTTTAAAAAAATCGTTTATTAGGCACCCTTGAGATGATATTCAAAAAGGTCACATTTAAAAATGGTACTGCGCTTTTTCAGTCCGCGACAAAATATCCTACGGACAAAACATCCCCCAACAAAATATCTAATAAAACTTAACCTAAACTAACCTAACCTACCAAAAGAAATAGGACAAAAATAATATGTACCTAATAACATAATGGGACATTATTTATTGTCTTTAGAGGATGTCTGTATAATTTTAGTCCCATTTTTTGTTAGGTTCGGTTAGGTTTTAGTAGATAGTTTGTTGGGGGATGTTTTGTTCGTTGAATATGTTGTCGGGGATATTTTGTCGCGGGATCAAACGACGCGGAACCTTTAAAAATGGCGTTATAACATTTAGATTATTCTTTTTTAATTGCTAGGTCTAATGAAATAGACAAGATATCGATAAGATTCAAGAATGTTGAGTTACTTGGAGAAAGTACGAAGTCACAAAAAATGCACCAACTTTTTTATACGTTCGTCAGCATAACAAGTAACAAGTGCTCTTGGCTGAATATTTTCTGCTCGATAAATCAAAAATTCAAAAATCAAAATTCCGAAACATTAACACTGGGCGCGAGACCATCGCAGGATAATAAATTGCGATCGACAAGCGCGCAGTGTTGCCAGGTTTTGATTTGTGTTCACCGGTCCCTAACCGGTTTCGCATCACTTAGCCAGTGCCAAAATGCTTACGGTAATAATTCAAAAAGCTCCCTGCACAGTCAAAAATATGCCAGTGCCGTAAATTCGTACACTCTTGTCGGGCTGTATCTCAAATCACAATGGATGAAAGGGGCGTGTAGTCTTCCAAGTTATTCATCTTAATACTGTTCTCAAAGGGTGTTGAGTGTTGATATAATATTTATATAACTAGTAGATATATTACTTCACGTTCTTGGGAGAGTATTAACTAGTTTTCTCAATATCTCCCGTTTATCAATCAATCGTTTTTAAGCTAGAAAATAACTTCAAACTCTCGCCAATGTCAGGAAAATTACAGTGATCCAACAGTTGATCCCCTGACAGTTGTAATTATTATCTAATTTACCAATATAACACGTAAAAAGTCTTCAAAAATACCTGTAATAATAAGTTGGTATGGATGTTATACGAATTTATACAGTGTCGATTTTTTTTTTGTATTTAGATACGCTGGTTTATGCAATATACAGACTAGTAGTCCCTGGATACATCTAAATGAAAATATGATTTAAACTTTTGTAATTCTTTGGGACTCACTTCAACTACCACCTCCCTCCGACACAGGTAACATGTAAAAAACAACAATAAAAATCAAACTTCATCTTCCGACCCGGCTGGTCACCGTGGAAGATCAAGACCAAAACCCTCTGAAGAAGAAATTCTAAACTTCCTCAAAAGTACAAGAAGTGACACAAACACAAAAAATACTTAACCCTACGAATAAAACAAGAGATAAATGTAATTCTTTAGGGGAGATCTTCACCTTCGCCTGAGAGAGAGAGGTCCTTGTATATGAATAATTTAAGATACCTATATACATTTTTCGTAAATAGCGTAAAGTATACTTTTTTATAACTCTGTAACATACCTATTTGCAAGAAATAAAAAGCTCTTTTTTATTTTTTTATTATTTAGTTCTTTAGTAAATCCTCGCTGTACACCTCTCGGGACACTTCGTTATATTTTGTGTAAGTAGGTATACCGTATTTTCAGTATACCGACTGCCTTGAGGCCAACTGTCGGGGGATTAACTGTCATGGAACCGAAAATTACTATAATATTTCTAAGCATTTATTTACTTTGATTAGCGAAAACATATTATAAAACTATGTTTAAAAGTATCACAGATCAGAGGGATTTTAAGTCGGCTGGCGTGCGCAAATTAATTTTATATAATTGGTTTGTGTTTCACGTATTTCCCTACTTTCCTCTTCCTCACACTCTTCCCTCCCCGCTACCTTCAGCCTCACAACGTATCTTTATTGAGGATGCCATAATCTCACTGACTCCAGACGTTTGGTAGCAGTTGGGTGCGTTACTCACTTAAAAAATAATAAAACTTTTTCTTAACAAAAAATAATTTTATGCATATTTGAGGTACTGTGAAGAACGGTTTATATCCTCAATATTCGTTTGATAGATTCTCCCATCTTAACAAATGGATTATAATCTTTAGAGCGTAGGCGTTAGGTGGGTACACCTTCCTCGTTCTACCGGTATTACAATGGAAGATGCAACGAGGAACTAGAGTCATTGATCTCTTTGGCACCTGGAATCATTGAGCTACTGCTTCAGAGATCAAATGGATTGTCTTAAACCATAATAAACTAACTTACTTTTCAATTTTTGATTTGGAGCTTGAAATAAGGGCTCCAAATCGTAAACTAACTCTGCCAGAAAGAAGAACCAATCAGAGAAAAACTGTCTATGATTGGTCAAGACAATATATCGCTGAATGGTTCTCTCTGGCAAAATTAGATAATGATTTGGATCCCTCATTTCAAGCCCTAACTCCGAAATTGCAAAAAATGAGTTAGTTCACTACGGTTTATGACGATCCAAATCAATGACGCTATTACTTCTAGAAATACGCCAAATGTTCGCTAAACACATCCACATGGTTAAAATTTTTGTCACATGAGAATGGCTAGCTTCTACGACTCGTTCTTGAGTTCAACCGCTCGGCTGTGGAACGATTAGCCGGCCTCTGTGTTTCTTTCCCCCTACAACATGGTTCCTTCAAGACTCATGTTCACTTCCTTCTCTCCTCAAAAAGACCCTTCGCACAGCATCCCCAAAGATGACGTGCGCCCTGAGGGAAAATATTTTTTTAGGGCTCCTTAAGTGGAGTTAATGTAAAGAAAATAAACACGGGTGAAAGACTACTATTCGGAAAAGAAAGCGTTTCTTGAACAGGCCTCAACCGTATTTGGTGAACAAATCTAAATACTCGGGTACTTTCCTATCTTCCCCACCAATTTTTTGCAAGAATATCATAAGGTTTGGGTTACAACGATACGATCCTATCGAATGTATCTAATATTTTTAAGAATACAATGTGTTTTTTTGTGTGAAGTAATCCCATTAAATCTAATAGTGATTATTCAACCTTAACCCCAAACCCCGCAAATCCCATCAATAACTCACACCGGGAACGTCACCTTCATTCGCATTATACAAACCGGCTTTAATATATCTATTATCACGGGCTGTATCCAAATACCATTCTCCGGTGCTATTCTAACAATAATTTAACTCCATTATGATCCCATGGATATGATCAGGGTTAGTTTTGAACCTATCGGCTTTAAAACGTCTTCACTTAACCCGGGAATATGCGCTGTCCGTATATTGCGGCAGGGTTTGCTGTGAGTGGCAACCTTGATATCACGTCCCATAGTAATGGATATTTCGAGACGCGCGGCGGGATGCGCGACCCTAGCGAATGACCTTCGCGAAAAACAGGGCTGTGATAAAATGAAAAACGTCGAGAAATCTTATCAGTACTACGTAAGTTTTGAGCGATTTGTTGTTATAACGTAATTTGTATTTTTAATTATTTATGTATTTACTCTCGCCCATGGGGCTTTTACATTGGGTACATAATATTTATTTTGTTTACACCCAAGTCAGTAATAAACAATTGGTTAAAAATATAATTTCTTGCATTACAGCGGTTTGCAAAAGGGTAAAATTTAAAATAATAATTTTAAAAAAATCGAAATTATCAGAAATATTGCCGTTCATGGAAATGATACGTAGTACAAAAATAAATCCAAAAATGAATTAAATATGTCATTTCTTATTTTTTTTTCTTCAGATCAATAAGTTAGGAAGGTTTTTTTATGAAAAATTGTGTACTCTTATAAAAGAAATTTTACAAAAAATGTAAGTATTCTGAAAAATCTTTTTTTATTTTTTTTTATTTTTTTTTTTTGGGGGAAATCAACAGATATTATACACTTATAATAATAACATTAATAATAGATACATATAATATTCAATAACAGATTTTCATATAAGTAATTAAATTTATAGTTAAAAAGTTTAAAAAAGTAAGGGTCCTGTACCCGTAAGAAGTTAACAAAATTATATCCTTGAAAATTGTAAAAAAAAGATATAAAAACAATATAAACTAATAATCTACTTACTAAATTTCAAAACATAAAGTAGTCAGAGTCAGAATTCTTCTCACTCCACAACAGCAATAATAATAATATGTACATACCTTCAACCCAAAATAATTATTATGTTATGTTATCTTATAATAAGTATTCATGATTACAAGTCTACAGAAACAGGTGATTCGATGTTCTGAAAAAAAAACATCTTTTCGGTCTCCTGATCAATTTATATTTTGTCGTTAACCGCATTTCAAATTTCCATTATCGATTTGTTGACACAAAAAAAATTGTTTAAGTATGTTTCGACCGTCGAAATTGTTGCATTAAAGATATCGATATCTTTGATATATTTATGTGCTAAACTAGGTAAGCTAGGAATTGGTGAGTTTGCTACATAATTTGTATGTGCGTGGTGACATTGAAGTAGGTCATTATGCCTAGTGAGTAGATACTCTTAAATTGACTACACACAGAAGTTCGCACCAGTCGAGTTCCGAATTAAAAAATTTTTTTAAAAAGAAACATCGCTCATTCTTCGTTCATTTAAAATGCTTGACTTTGTCAGATTGTGAAGAAACTATTTTATGAATATTTGAATTTATTATTGTATACTGGAAAGGGAAAATTTTAGTACATATTTTGACATTAATGAAAACATTTTTTTGTCTCATGAAACATTTGTAGGTACCTACCTAACTAAGCAGTAAAAGGGTTGAAAAATAAATGAACTTCGTCGTTGCAAAAATTTTGAAGTTTTTTTTTATATTGGAGATGATTTCCCCCATAAATCAAAATAATTTATTTTTTTTGATCGAGTTTCAAAATCTTATTGCTTATATAATTGTAAATTAAAAATATGATTAATTTTATGGCGAATTAAAAATCATCCAAAGGCCTTCTGCGATGAAATGCACAAAACGGACAGCTAATTTCGTGAAATTAAATAAAAAAATTCTTGTAACTTATTAAAATCAGTAATTTATGTAAACTATAATTTAAAACAAACATAAACCCATTAATGGATAAAATAGAACATTATAAATGCAATCAATTTGATTGTTTGGCATAACATTGTATGCAACGTTACATAAAATGCATTAAATTGCGAGTAATATAATTGTACACGATTTACCTAGGTAGGTATCTTTTATTACTTCCACACAGGAAGCCCCGAGAAAATAATTCCTCTCAGAGTCTGTGTCGTCTTTGGGAATGCTGTATGTCATCGGAGGGTATTTTTAAAAGGAAGAAGAGGAAGTTCTGGGAAATAAAAGGTATGAGTGGTGGGTAGTAATCTGGGGGTCATTGTGTCTAGGAGTAACGGACGTATGAATCCAATGGTCTCGAAGTCTCTAACGGTGCGATCTCAAGTCGGGAGAGTCCGTCTGGAGAGGTCAAAAAGTCTCCCTCAACCAGTCCTGCCCACCGCACAGCAGGTGGGCATATGCATCCACCGCCAAGTCCTAGAAAAACCTCACCCCATGAACCGGGCACCCCTACTAAGTCATCACTATCGGCACTAGGGTGGTCCATGGCCCCACTGGGGTGTTGGCTATATTGTATAGATACAATAAATAGTTCTCGGGGTGGCGGTACCCATAATCAGAACCTAGCTTCAAAAATACTATTTTCGGTTGTATGTATGTCCTGCGTAACTCTGGTTCAATGAACTTCTTATGTTAGACTAAGTTAATTCAGACAACTCCATGATTTTTCACGGGTCTGTGCTAATAGGTTAAAGTTTAGAATACTGTTGCTGTTTTGCAATTATTAATTTTTATTGTCAACTTTATATTATTATATTAATATTATAACATCTGTCACTCCTAGTTCTCATGTCCACTCCATGTTCACGTTCAATCGTTGAATTGTGAAAGCGCTTGCATTTAATTATTAATTACCGCGTGTCAGAAAGTGAATTATTGTAGTTGTTTTGATTGTAGCCCTGATTTGCTACGCACTTCATATCGGTTGGTCGGGTCAGTTATTATGACGGTAAAGTACTATCTACAAAGTCTGCCTAGAACCTACGAGCCTACCTGATGTGAATCGGAGCCTTAACAATATCTCGCCCACTTCATCTTATATTGTTTATTTATTTATTTGTGTATTTAAAATATTTTTTCACAAACTGTCATCCAATAATATGTAACACAGCATATATTTTTAAATTAATGGAGAAACAATGGAGAAGAGAATGGTACATAGTTTGCCTACCGACAAACTAACCAAACCTGAATTTTAGTAGTGACAAATTTCATAAAACATACATTAGGAAAATAATTTCTGAACAAGGATTTGATGAAATACATTCATCATTTAATCCATAGAGCAATTTTGGGAAATATTTCTAGCAAACATCAAACACCGTAGAGTATTTTTGGCAGATGTTTCTTCAAGCTTAATGCGGACTCATAAAAGTCATGCTATTTCATTAATTACAGTGAAATATATTATTTAAACAGTATGAAAAGGAGAGAGAGCATCGTTTTTTTTTGCATTTGCTTATGACGCTTCAGATAATTTTTAAATAACTTTAGGAAACAATATTTAGCATTTTAAATATTTTTTTAAGGTATGCAATTTTTTTAATAAATATTTTGGTTATATAAAATAAACGTTTCTAATAGTTGTAATAATACATATATCTAACTATCCTCTCCTAAGCACAAACATCAGCTTTATTTGGAGAGTGTAAGAAAAATTGTTATAAAAAATGTTATTATATTTTTAAAAACTGTGGAGAAATAAAAATATTAAAAAATAAAAATCTTAGAGATAAATTTCATGGTTGTGGGACCAATTTTCAATCACATTTGTCAACGACCAAGATAAAGCTGCAAGCTTCCTTGGCTCTGGACACAGAGGTTCATGTCAATTGTCGATAAGACGTGGTAATAAGACGTAAGCGCCTCAATCAAGTGTGAAAGTTACTACCAGTACCGCACTCGTGAGAGATCACCATTCCGAAAAGAAACATTGTACATAGAGCTTTATCTGTCTTTTGAGACCTATATCATCTCATTCTTTTTCATATATTCACTTCCTTAAAACCTGCAATGTGTCGCGGTTCCACTAGCTCTGGGCAGACGTTACTCTTGTCCGGTATCAAATAAAATTATAAAATTTGCTTTGCACATTTTTAATCACTCAAATAAACAGCTGTACGAGCTGTCGCGAGAAACGTTGATAAATAATTGAATACCAGTTCTTACGTACCCAGTGACGACAAAACAAGTCTGATACCTTTTGTTTCATTTAACAAAAGCCATTCACAACCCACTTCCGTCCTAATTGACACCTACGATCAGCGGAGTCGCGCTGCGGACAATTATTTATTCTCGGAACTCCGTTATTGGATGGGTGTTCACTTGTCCAGTGTTCAATGTTCGGTTGCTGAACCTTGAAATCGCGGCAATACTCCTGATTTACGGAATAATGAGGCTGTATCACCAGCAACAATTTATTGCATTATTCAATTAAACTTTGTATCCTCCTTAAGTGGGGTCAGAAGTTTATGATTGAAGGAAAATGGCTTGCTGATGTCTTCTTAAGTTTAGTATTCTCCATCTAGTAATTTTTTCCACTACCTTATCAAATGCATTGTTCTTCGTCTATCTGCTATTCATGTATTTCATGTGCAAGTTGGGAGATGCTTATATCAGCGTGTCTTTTTTAAATCTGTTCATTTCTCTTATATTATTTTAATTATTTATGTATTACCTACTCTTAAATCAGCATTTCATTTATTAAGGAATCCTCTTTCATCATTCGGGAAAGAGTAGTTTTACCAAACACGTATCTTTATGAGTCGCATTTCTAAGGCTTTAATTTAACTCAAAACTAAATCTTTAACCACAAAGTCGTTATTCAAAGAATTCTCTATTTCCTTCTTTATTCAATTGTGCTGTTTAGTTAATTTATTTAGTTGTTTAGTTTAATTTATTGTTGATGTTAAATTAGTCCAGTTGGTTAGTTTACTTGGTTAGATAACTGAAATTTGAATCGTCTTCTCTACCCCAGTTTCTTTTCTCATTCGTTCGAATTTTCAAATCGAGATTCTTTCTGGTAAACGACGATCGTAATGATTGCTAACAGCATTTTGGATTGGAAAGTTATTGTGACTTGTAATTCCGGCGAATTGAATATTCTCGCAGTGGAAAAAAATGCTCCATTTATTCGATTCCTTATTTTAGTATCTATGTCACAATTGTCACATTCATTCTATCCAAAACCTTTTGTTCTCATAAATCCTTACAATAAACCAGCATACCCAGCTTACTAATTGTACTAAAAAAAACTATCATCTTTTTAATTTCCCGGATGGAATTTCTGTGGACATGGCGTGTACAGCATCCAATTCCCATGTTTTCATTCAGTTCCTCATTCTGTCATGCAGTGCTGAGAGAGTTATTGTCGACGTGGGTAGACACCTGTTATCTGCCAGCTAACGTAGCACCTTACAACAAAAGCTTTCAAGAAAGCCAGCAAGCCTTTTCAGCGAACTAAACTTTCAATTTAATCAAAATCGGAGCTTTGCATGTGTAGTAGGATAGAACCAGCATTACGACAGTAAATCCGCTAAATATTTGGATAATTATGAAGAGAGTGGTAATATTTACAATGGCGGACACTGTAAGGCTGTCCTAAACATCTATAAAAGGGTTTGATAAAAGTAACGTGTTTGGTGATTTGTAATTTACCTAAAGACAACATTATTTACTAGTTTATATGGGTGTCTGAAATATTGTTGCTCTATACCTCCAATAATGCCTTTCGCCTTCGCTTTGCAAGTTTTTTGCATACGCGAAAATCTAACCAATCAGTATTTGAGATTGTGACCATAGGTATGTAGGCACTTAATTAAAAGTCTACGGCAGGGTTTCCCAAACTGTGTTCCGCGGAACCTGAATAGGGGTTCCGCGACGATTTGTAGGAAGAATTTCTTTTAATTAATATACACGTATTCATATTTCAACACCACTGAAATTATTCTCAAGAAATTAGTTCTTAAATTAGGCACTAGAACTAGACCCTTCCAGGTACAGAGACTAAACTTTATGGAAGTTTAAAGAGCCGTTTATTCTGTTATTGCAGTAAATCTTCATTTTACAAACAACAAAAAAATCTCTGAAATTTATAACTGTGTTGTGTAATACTTTGACGATAGTCAATAATAAAAACGTCTGTGCGATGTGGAAACAATAACAAAGGGATAACGGATCTGCATGTGTTTCACGAAATTTCAGTTCCCAAGGAACCCAACCATATTTTTTTCGAAATCAACTTTACCTGAAAGTACAGAAATGTAAAAATCAATCAGTCTTACTACATCCTCGATAGCAATTAGTCGAACATAAACGCGCATGGTGCCGTAAATTTTGGTGAAAAAATTAAAAAATATATATTTTTGGATTTCATCAGTTCATTCCAATCATGTTGATTTGTATTTTTTTTTATTTTGTCTTTTGTATGTGAATACCCCTCAAGAGTCCCAACTGCTACCGTTTGGAGCCAGTGAGACTACGGCTTCCCAATTAGGGTAAGTTAAGAGGTTGACGGTAGTGGGTAGGGAAAGGATATGGAGAAGATGAAGATTGGGAAGTACCGGCTATTCAGTTCTGGTTACCAAACACGGCTAAAACCATTTCAAGTAAAGTTTCAATTCTGAATGGTGGTCTTGCGCCAAGGCGATACTGAGAGTATCTTCCACTGTGGAACGTGCTGCAAATATACTAAATATTATTTTTTATATGAATTAGTTGTGAAATAACACAAATTAATCAAATAAAATTTATTTGCGCACTCCGGGATTCGATCTCGCGACCTTCGGATTGTGAGTCAAGAGCCTTACCCCTAGACCACGGCAGTCATACACGAATGTTTGAATGAATTAAATTTTAAAGTATTTGAAGAGGTTTCCAAAGAATTTTAAGAATACGTACATAACTTGAAAACAACTCTTTTGCCATATTTTTCGAAAACTGGTAAGGACGATTCCTGCGTTTGGAATCCATTTTCTGTGACAGCTAAATCAGTAGGCATGAAAATCTAATTGATTTAATTAGTGATTCTGACTTGAAACAAAAAGACAAAGTTCAATGATTTCTGGGTGAGTTTGGCAGAAGAGTACACCAATTTATCAAAACAAGGTATTTTAGTTTTACTTCCGTTTTTACAACCTATTTATGAGGAGCGGGATTTTCTAATTATGCTGCAACCAAGTCAAAGTGTAGGAACAGGCTCGACGCCACATTAGATATTAGAATCCGACTTGCCAATATTTTGTCGATATCAATAAAATATGCAGTTTACGGACTCAAAATCGTTAAAGTCATTAGGTGCGTTATTTATTCCATTTTGTTTTGTTTATATTCCATTTTTGTAGATATACCTACTGAAAAAATAATATGTTTAATAACTTTTTCTTTAATTTTTGCTTTTAGAAATTACACAACCTAAAAATAACCTAAGTGTTCCGTTAAAATTTACGGGTTTGCAAAGTGTTCCATTGCAGAAAAAGTTTGGGAAACCCTGGTCTACGGGATTTTTTTTCATTTAAAATAATGCTTTGTGGGTTGAATTAGGTTCAAAACTTTGTAGAGGACAATCATAATTGATTTTTTACAACATGACCATAATGAGTAGCTTTTTGGTAACTTTTAACATACGCCTTTTTCAAAATTAATGGGTTCAATAATGCCTGGAAACAGGTGGCATAACTATGCTTTTATATTCGAGTTGAAAGTTGTTCCCGGCACAAAAAAAGAGTACGATATTTAAAGAAAAAATGTATAAATCTTGGTCCTCTGTTATTTTTACGCGCTTTAACAACTATACTAGCGCAGACCCCTGAAAAATCACGGGATAGTCTAAATTCTTGACAAATCAGTTCCAATTTTGAAAATGACACTTAACCAAAATTTTCTGTTAAAACATTATATGTTAAAGGTAGTACCTACTATATCGCTTGTCTAAATTCTTGACACGTCAATTCCATTTTTAAAAATGACACATAAATTCGTAGCAAATTTGAGTTCATTGATCAAGGATTACGCAGGGTACACGCACAACCAAAATTAGTTTGTTGGATGATTATTTGGACAGTGGTAATACTCGTATTGATTTTCAAAGAGCATTTTTAATGGTATCATTGTTTCCAGTTTCAATTTTTTTTTCGTTATATTTTATTTACCTTAAACATTTATTTTCTTGACAAGGGAGTTAAAAAGTTTGCTGAGATCATTTTAAAGCATGTAAAGAGTGCTGTAAGCATGTTTCACAGGCATGCCATACTGTTTCACACGAGTGCAAAAAAGGCTATCTGAGTCCATACTATGTGAGCCGCCTCGACACGGCAGTACAGGCGGCCATTGTAAAACTGTCAATAATGACGCATGTGTTGTGGGCTTGTCCGTAACTCACGCGGTGTGAGAAAAGGGGATGAACCGATTTTTTACAAATTCTCGCAATTTATTGGCAGCTTTTTTCGATTTTACAATTCTTTTTAAACCTGGAAAAAAACATGTGTGGTTAAAGGTGAATAGAAAGCCACACACGCCTATTCAATGCATGTTTAAACAAGTAAACATCTTATCTATTCAAACTCTTGCTTTATGTTTACATCTTAACAAGCATAAACCCGAGTGCTTGTCTGAAACAGCAAAAATAACACATCTTTTTCTTTCTGAAATTTCTTAGACTCGTATCGTTAATTCTGTGTTAGGCTTTTGACGAAATGTGTATTTAATGTAGGTAGTGTATACAAATGTATGGTTGCATTATTTGGCCTTTAGCCCAAGGTTCGTAGAAAATGATTTTAACAAGGTGAGCTCATCGAGTGGGTAGAGCGGTGATTGGCTAAAAATTCGTGACGTAGCTTGCAGTCAATGTTCCATTGAGATTTGAATTAACTGCAATACAACAATACAAGTGGCAATATTTTACTTCAAGCTACTTAACGCGTTCAAAATTTCGAAGCGGTCCAATGGGTTTTTTTTTCGAAAAGGGCCCGTATGAGCTAACCTTGTTAAAAGCATTTTCTACTAACCTTGCCTTTAGCCCATATTTAGTGCATTAAGTAAGCAATCAAATGAAAAAAACACATAGTTTATTAACACTTACATTAAAATATTTTTAATTTATAGATATTCGTATACAATAATATATACACAATTTTTAAGTTCATGGTCGGTTTATCTAAAGGCGAATATCTCATATTGTTTTTTTACTACTTCGGATACCAAACCTGCATGTTGGTTTTCGCCAATTTGATGACAATGTTTCCTGTCGATTTTCCTTCATTTCAACATTTTAATTTCCCTAACACTAACATCAAAATATAGCTATGGGTTTCTGCATATTCGGACCCCTGTAGTTCCAGTCTTGTGTAGGTTTCCGATTCATTCAGAAAAAAAAATATATATATGTATATATAAATGAAGACAATATTAAATGAAGACAATATTAGAGAAACTCAATCGAAAATCTGAGACAGAAAAATCAGAAAAGATATTGGCTCCGCTGGGACTCGAACCCAGTTCAAATATAAATGAGTAAATTAAATGCTTGTACTAACTCGCGTTTTTTTTTGTCGTTGCTACATTTGAAATCAATGTATGATGAGGCGATTTTTCGCAAAAACAGCGCTATATAAGTTGTCCAAATTTATTATTATGAAAACAAATAAATAAAGTATTTCATCTTTAATACATATTATTAATATTTTAATTTAAATAAAACATTGTTCATTTTACCAATTTGTACAAGTGTTTCCTCTTTGTGCCTTTACCTATAATAAGACAACATAATAAAAAATAAGAAGTGACGAAATTTCTAAAAAATTATATAAAATAAAAAAATTGCTCGTGAAAGTAAGAAAAACATCTACTTACCTACATATATTCTAAGCTAAGGGTTCCGTTAATTATAGAAGAATTTCCGCCGTGTGAAGAAATATTAACATTGATATACTTCACTATTGACGCACGTACGAACCCTGGCTGGGATCACTTTACCTACTGCGAATACAGAAAAACACGAAGCGCCGAAATAGTGAGACCATTGACGTAATACGTCAATGAGTGAGACGCATACGTCGCGCGTCGCGTCGGCCGCATGGTCGATAGAAAGAACGACGTTGACGGGAAATAAATAATAAAAAATCGATATACACTGGCAACACTCGCGGATGTTTCTAAGAATTTACATTCCATAACGTCAAACCGCTACATAAAAATTAAAAATACTTATATATAGACCAGTTCGAATTGAAATACTAACGCAATATACATTGGCACTTCGCGTGTACTTTTTGAGATTAAACGGAAGGTAATTAATTACTTAATGTGGTCTTTAGTCTTTTTTGAACCCCTTTGTTTCTATAAGATCGAACTAATTAAGTTAAGTTAAACAAATTAATAAAGTTTATGGTTCGCGTTTACGATTTCTTTCAATTCTAAGAGCTTCGTTAGTTAACCTTCATTCATTAATAAAGTTATTTAGCATAACGAACGACTTTTTCAAAATAATTTGTATATTGACAGCTTAACTGCCACTCGCTGACAAAGTCGGAATATCTCTTATCAATTATTGGCCGTGCTCGCAAATATTGATAACTGACCATAGATGACGTATTTAGTCAAAGTCGTATTGGATTAGGGTTTTATCGATCGTCCGTGCTGGACCTCCTGCTCGTCAGCGATACGCGCGGCACTATTAGTTGGCGATTTTGGCAAATTCGGTCACCTGAAGCATCTTCTCAGTTTCCGACAACTAAACATCTTGCCAGTGTCAACCCTGTCCCTCCAGAGAGAGAGGTGGTCCATCTAACATTATTTCCCCCTGTCGGACAAGTGTTTATGTCTTTGCTCTCTTTCCTTTGTTATTTGCATACTGTTATTTAACTGAGCGGGTGAGATCCCCATAAACAATCCCGTCGCCAATTCTGCCTTGTTTCGCTGGTGCAAATTTAGTTTATCGACTGTGAATAATATATTTATGAGGCCTATAGTCAGACGAGGAATAAAAGATTGTTTGTATTCATATGAAATGCACATTTCTCTAATCGTCGATAAATAACGTTGTTTATTATTTTATTGGACCTGTACAAACGAGCAAAACTGAAACGATCAAACAATTAATTGATGGTTCTTCCCACAAGTCTAAACCTTTAACTAACTTCAATTTTAATTTATAATACATAGTTGTGGGAGGTACTTAAATTCAAAACGCCTATTTTAATCATAATACGTTATTATTCGAGAATTTTATGGCAACATAATATAATATTATAGAGTGAGCGTTGGAAATCCTGTTAACTCGAACATTGGCTTGTCATCTGTGTAATTGTCTTCTTTTTTGTGACGTTCCGGTTCCGGTTAAAGATTGTGGCCATGTTGGAAAATATCTTTAATCCCTCCAGAGTTCGCGTGATTTTGGTTCCTACGACGAATTCTCGAATCGGAATAATCAATATTACCGGCCTGAAGAAAGTTTTAAAAAATAATTGTCATTGACTTGTTGATACTGACGTGCTCATTAGTAGCATGAGGGCATGCTACTAATGAGCAACTGCTTCTTAGTGACACGTGTCAGTGACGTTACTAGTATTAAGCATGCTCAAAAATCTACGGCCAGGTGATTTGTGAGCATGGTACTGGACTCGCGGCCCTCGCGGGTAGAAGGGGAAGTACACTAAGCGTGTGTGAACAGGCTTGCTGTAACGCATAATTATAATTACGAAGCAGAAGCAGAACTTGTTTATAATAAACTCTTTTTATACATTGAATAATAATATTATTAAATATGTAAAATAAATAAAAAATTCAAATGGAGTTCTACAAAATAAACTTAATAACAATAAATACTTGCTTACGAGCTTTCTCATTTCAATGCGATCTCAGTTCACGGCAGCTGTGCGTGCGCATTCTTAGCAAAAATATCAAAAGTGCCGAAAAAACAGGGTTTTTTCGGGATGTATTATAGGATTCACGAATGTCTTTGGATCACAGGGTCACTAATATAAAAGATGTTCAAATTCCCCAAAACTTCCTTTTCCTCCAAAATGAAACCATATTCTATTGAAATTAGCATTTATTTTTATTATCCAGTCATTTTCGGAATTGTTGATATCTTGGACCTAAAACAACAGTTTTATTTTCTTTCGACAAAAGATTCTTAAAAAATTTCGTTGCAAGCAAAGAGGTTATTTTATTTAGTTCTGGGGGAATGGAACCGACTCCATTTTTAGGCATTTATTATTTGACAAGAGCATGCTCATAAAATCATGTGTGTTTAAATTTTTGGCTTTTAGCACGCTTCCACGAATGTACTCAAACCAATCATGCTCATTTACTATCAAATGCATACAATTTATGAGCATGCTCATTTATGGGCACGTGTGTCAGAACCATATTTAAAATTTAAAAAATGTTACTTAAAATAAGTAGTTTATTTTTAATTAGGTAGTTTTTACATATTTTAGAGCTCTTGCCTAAAATTTTTTTAAAAAATCGACATTTTAAAAAATCAACCGGCTTCTTATTAGTTTTTGTTTATTAAATGAAAAATTAGAATCATGTTTTTTTGATGCGATTTCTACTTATTGAAGCACAAATGGTTTGAAAAATTCCTTGATGTTGGCAATTTTTTTTTTAAATCTTGGCATCAGTTGTGTTGGAATAATTAAATGTATAAAAATTCTTTTAAAATAGAACATTTTTTATTATTTTATTTGAAGAAATTCAGGCATGTTAGATTTTTATTTATGATGAAACTGGTATTAGCAGTTTTATTTCATTTTTATTCTTAAGTCTTGTATTTTGTATGGCTGGTTGCTAATCTTCACGATAAATAGTGTAAATACTCGATCTGTTATATTTATAGCCCTATTTCATCGCTAGGCCACATTGAATGTGCTGATAGGTAACTGGTTCTGATACAAAACTTACGGAATCTTTGCCTGGGCGTGAAGAAAAAAACACACCAGGAGAAGGAGATCGCAGTTAAGTATGGATTCTGATTAAGGCTTTCAAAGATAATTGGCAAAGTGCCAATCACATTATCTGCCCAGCCAAGGAGAATGCAGGACTGATAATAATTCGAACTCTTTACCCGTTGTGTAACCTGCTCGCCCGGTGTAAACTACAAAACGGACAAAAAGGTAAATTAGTTGTTTGATTGTGGAGCCTTCAGGATTGATTTCTGATGACGTATAAAATTAATATAAACTGTATACACACGATGGTCTATATCACGTCGACTGTTAGGCCGGTTTCATTTTTTCACGTCGAATTATAATTTCTGTTAGAATCTACGTAGGTACTTTCATCTAATACGGCGACACCTTGTATAATTTTCGTTTAGAGGCGCTCTGTAGGATATTCAATTTGAGTGAAAATTCCTTAATCAATATTGACACTACACAGATGACTTTGTTCCCTGAGGAAAGCCTCAATGTTTAAATGGTCTTGAAGATGAGGAACACAAATGGCCGCTAAACATCCCAGAGACGAAATACACATTTTCACGAAAAATAATGAATTTTAGCCATATACAAAATGTAAAAAGATTCGATTTTTTCTACCACTCACTGATATCAAAGATGTCAATGGCGCTAGCTCATTTGAGTACTTTCCGTTTAAATAGCGATATAATGAACACAGCATTCACACCTGACGTAGGTATGTGTTGTATTGACAGTAAACCTTTTGTATGGACGGGGATCTTTATCAAACAAAATCAGTCAAAACTAAAAACTATTAGCGAAACTCAATCGAAAATCTAGGGACAGAAAAATCAGAAAAATATATTGGCTCTACTGGGACACGAACCCAGGACCCTTTGCTTACATAGCAAGTGCTCTACCAACTGAGCTACGGAACCTATATTCAATTCGGTCACTTTTAACCGTATCATACTTCGACTAAGAACTACAAATCTTCATTTTCTTAACGCACGTATTATTGGCTGCTCATTTAATTAAATATCATAATTTAAAATTTTACTCATAAAGTTAAAAATTAAAAATAAATACTATAATATCGGTTATTTACATTTTGTACAACGCATCCAGCATCTAAAATCCATCCGAACAGGGTCTGTTTATAACAAAAGTTCTCTTCCTGCACTTCTAGCACCTACATAAATTCAAAATTAATAACCTACGAGCCGTTAACACTAGTGATGAGTAACCTTTTCGTGCAGCTCACTTAGCTAAAAAAAAGTATTAAAAAATTGCGGTATCTGTTCTGTTTTGTACAAAACCGAAAACTAATTCTTTATTTAAAGTTTTGAATCATCCGCTCAAAATAATAAGCTTTTTATTTCGTACGCTAGAATTATCTTAAAATAACAGCTTTTCTTAGTTCAACCTTAATTGTTGAAAAAATTACCTTCGTAGTGCATCGATTTTTTTGAGATTCAAGCAGTGTTAGATGCTTTTTAGGTATCCGTTTCATTAAATTCCTAAAGTTTTTACGAACTATAAAAATCAACAAATCATTTTTTTTGTTGTAGTACTAGTAATTTAGGAATGATATAAATTGACTGCATTTAATTGTTAAACTAACGTTAAAAAAATATATAATAAGCAGTAATTGTTGAATGAAACACTAATATATATTGAATCATTTGGCGGATATAAGATAAGCCGCCATAGCTCAATTGGGAGAGCAGCTGACCGGCAATCAGAAGGGCACGGGTTCAAGTCCCGTTGGCGTCATGTGTCTTTTCTCGGAAGATTTTTTTAATGTGGATGAGTGTTTCAGGCTGATAATTATTGCTTATAATAATTGACTGCATTTGTTGGTTTGACCTGATTAAATTTTCTTTTGATTAAACCAATCAAAAAACGGAAAAAGCGGAGCGCCGCGGTGTGAAAATTTACAATTTTATATATAAAATCTTCGCGCCGAAATTTTTGCTTTTTCCGTTCTTTGATTAGTTTAATCAAAAACAGCATTTAAAAAAAAAACAAATAGATTGGCGACACCATCGACTTCAAATTTAACCATGTCAAACTGAATATATCATGCACTCACAGGACGCGAACAGATTAAAAATGATTACTTAAATTCGCTCTCTGGCAAAAAGGTTTAGTATAACTGCTCCAGTACCTCGTAGCTTTGGATAGGTATCTCTCAAACAGGCTGTTGTTTCTCCCATTGTAATCTGCAGATGGGTCCAAATGAAGGCTGTGGTACTGTACCATTCTCCGCCTTTACAATTCATTATTCCCCATTGAATACAGATGCCGTGGAGGCTTTGTGGCCATTGTCCAGCTTCATTGTGCGCAGTACTGATCGCTTCTCAATTCCGATCACGTACTCTTCTATCTCCCATATAGAATGAACGTAAGAACGTACTTACGACTAAAAGTACTTAGGAATGTAGGTACTTAGTTTAAGAATAGATACTTAACATAGTTATTATTTGATTTATTTTTCTCAAGAATGGGTATTAAAAACTAGTACGTTGGTTAAACCGGCTCTGCGAAAGCAATAAAATCACATATGGCGTATTGAGAAATTAAAAGTTTCATTCAAGATATTTTAACATAATTGTAACATTACTATAAAGTAGAACTCTATTTGTATGAAGTAAGATACGACAATTTATCTGAAGCAATAAAAACTCTCGATTGGTGTGCTTTTTGGCTTCATGAAATTTGTGTGCGAAGCTTGTTCTTTCTAAAAATGCTATTTTGCCATGTTTTCAGCTCGCAACACATTTTTAGTAAAACTTCTTTACGGACGCTTGACTTGAGGAGTAAGCTGGTGAATGCATGACGAGAGCGTTACGAAAAGTGTGATCGGGCGAGGCGAACGAAAGTTGAGAGGGAGATATAATTTAGTGAAGATAGAAAGAGAGAGAATTACGTTTCGTATATTACTGTAGGGGCAAGAGAGAGAAGTACGAGCACACATTTTCTTTCTCTTTTTCTCTCAGAGCCAGTTACGTTTCGAATATCTAAGACACAGTGCAGGCCTATTGTCTGTATCTACATGTAGATGCAGCTGAAGAAGTTTTACTTCAATCGTGTGGTCTAAAGCACACTCGTTTTTTTTAAATTATCGAACTTTAAAATTTTTTTAAGGGATTACCGTAAGATTCCCAATTGCTCCCAACCGCCCGGGGCCAGTGAGACTATGGCATTCCCAATCGGGGTATGTTGTGAGGCTGAAGGTAGCGGTAGGGGAAGAAGATGAGGAGAAAGAAGATAGGGAAGTACCTGGCTATTCAGATCTAGTCACCAAACACGACTAAATCTATTTCAAGTCGGAATGTTGGTCTTACACCAAAGTGATACTGAGAGAGTCTCTCACTCTGGAACGTGCCGCAAATACAGTTTAGATTATTTTTAAATGATTAAATTGTCAAATAACACAAATCAATCAAATAAAATTTACTTGCGTAATCCGGGCTTTGAACCCGTAACCTCCAGATTGCTAGTCGAGAGTCTTACCCCTCGACCACGGAGACAATACACAAACAATACACTTGCGATGTTGAATGTTACCTAATGAAGCAACTTGAACCAAATTAATAATTAGTTAATCATTAAAACATCATTATGTGACTTTATTTGTATTATTATTCTGTCAACATTAGCAAAATGACAAGAACCAGTACATTCCTTTCTAGATTGAATGTAAGAAGTTAGCAAAACCGTATTTGTGTGCTATGGTAACTTAATTAATCAATTATTTCTCTTCGTTACCCGTTTTCAAGTTTTTCACTCGCCGGATATCATATAGAATAACCGCTTGACGGATTGCATGAGACATTGCTATTTTTGCCTTAACAGCACGATGAAATTTAAAAAGTTGAGAGAACAAATAATAATTTAATTTATCAATTTACTACGCCTTAGCGTCTATTACTTGAATACATTACTAGCTGACCTGACAAGCGTTTTTCTGCCATTTAGATTATTTCTAGTGAATATTTTGGTTGTTAAATAAAAAATAACGAATGTATTGTAAGTGTGTGGGGATGGGATCTGATGGGATACTAAAATCGAGATAAAAAAATGGGAGAGTGGGGGTAGGAGCGTTAAAATTGGGGGTTATAGGTATTTTTGATGCCAAATAAAAAAAAATAGAATTTTTTCAAAAACCATTGATTTTTTTTCAGGGTAGGGACACCCTAATCACCCAGCGGTATGAAATATACTTTAAAACCTATTCTCATACCTACCAAATATGTATATAAAATTTCATAAAAATCGGTCAAGCCGTTTCGGAGGAGTGCGACCACAAACACCGCGGAACGAGATTATTGAATACAAGTTGAAAGGTAATTTGTTCAAGGGTATAATAATAAGTGTACATTTCATAACATTATAAACCGAAGTCTTAAAATATGTAAGTAAGTAGGTACACTGTAGGTATTTAGTTTCATTATTATGTAAAGTTGTATGAGTCAATGAGTGTAAGAAGAGTAAAAAGAAGTGCTTAAGGCTCTGCAACCGGGCCCGAAAAGAAGAAGATGGAGAGATACGAAATTACGAATGTTAGAGGAGAGCGCTAACATTTACAGTGACAAAATCGATGCGAAAATTGCGAAAATGTTTAATAAAACCAGACTCGTTTAAAATAGAGCAAAAATCTCGAGGGCATTATTTTAAACAGCATTTAAAGAAACATTGTGAATTTTTTCATACATATAACTTGTAAAATAACGGAAACAAAGTGTTAATAATCATTTTTGGAGCATACTTTGCGATATTTTTCTATCGAGGGAATTTTATATAATTTGCGTTTCGACGCGGGCAAAGTCTAAATATTATCTTTAAGAATAACGTATATTTTTTTAAGAGCTTTAAAACCTACCGTGTTTAAGGGAAATATGTAATAAATCGGTACAAATCCGGGTTGCGGGCCCTTAAGGTACTATGAAAGTAGTTACCGAGCAATTTGTAGTAACTTTATACTATACTAGTTGATTCCCGGCATGCTTTGCTATGCCATTTAATAAAGACATTGTTTTTTCCTGCGTGTCCTTTCCCATTCTTCTCGTCCCCCTTCCGCCCCCCCTTCCTCTCCCGCGTCCCCTTCCCCTCTCGCGTTCCCACTTCGCCTCCTCCACCTTTCCTCTCCCCACTCCACTCCCCCCCTTTCCCCGTCCCGCGAATCCCCCTCCCGAGTTTCCCTCCCCCTTCCCCTCCCCTCACGCGTTCCATACATTCATTCCCGGTACATTCAGCTTACAAACAGCTCGTGTGCCACCATTGCAATTTTTTTTATACAAATTTCATAATGCCAGAGCTCACCAGTAGTTTTATACAAACCTTGTCCTGACAATAACGAACACAGAAAAAAAAGAATTATCCAATTTGGTGCAGTCGTTCGGAAGTTATGCGCGTACATACATTTCGGCGATTCATTTTTATTTATATAGATAGATAGATAGATAGAAGATAGAAGATAGAAGATAGAAGATAGAAGATAGAAGATAGAAGATAGAAGATAGAAGATAGAAGCTAGAAGTTAGAAGATAGAAGATAGAAGATAGAAGATAGAAGATAGAAGATAGAAGATAGAAGATAGAAGATAGAAGATAGAAGATAGAAGATAGAAGATAGAAGATAGAAGATAGAAGATAGAAGATTGAAGATAGAAGATAGAAGGTAGAAGGTAGAAGGTAGAAGGTAGAAGGTAGAAGGTAGAAGGTAGAAGGTAGAAGGTAGAAGGTAGAAGGTAGAAGGTAGAAGGTAGAAGGTAGAAGGTAGAAGGTAGAAGGTAGAAGGTAGAAGGTAGAAGGTAGAAGGTAGAAGGTAGAAGGTAGAAGGTAGAAGGTAGAAGGTAGAAGGTAGAAGGTAGAAGGTAGAAGGTAGAAGGTAGAAGGTAGAAGGTAGAAGGTAGAAGGTAGAAGGTAGAAGGTAGAAGGTAGAAGGTAGAAGGTAGAAGGTAGAAGGTAGAAGGTAGAAGGTAGAAGGTAGAAGGTAGAAGGTAGAAGGTAGAAGGTGGAAGGTGGAAGGTGGAAGGTGGAAGGTGGAAGGTGGAAGGTGGAAGGTGGAAGGTGGAAGGTGGAAGGTGGAAGGTGGAAGGTGGAAGGTGGAAGGTGGAAGGTGGAAGGTGGAAGGTGGAAGGTGGAAGGTGGAAGGTGGAAGGTGGAAGGTGGAAGGTGGAAGGTGGAAGGTGGAAGGTGGAAGGTGGAAGGTGGAAGGTGGAAGGTGGAAGGTGGAAGGTGGAAGGTGGAAGGTGGAAGGTGGAAGGTGGAAGGTGGAAGGTGGAAGGTGGAAGGTGGAAGGTGGAAGGTGGAAGGTGGAAGGTGGAAGGTGGAAGGTGGAAGGTGGAAGGTGGAAGGTGGAAGGTGGAAGGTGGAAGGTGGAAGGTGGAAGGTGGAAGGTGGAAGGTGGAAGGTGGAAGGTGGAAGGTGGAAGGTGGAAGGTGGAAGGTGGAAGGTGGAAGGTGGAAGGTGGAAGGTGGAAGGTGGAAGGTGGAAGGTGGAAGGTGGAAGGTGGAAGGTGGAAGGTGGAAGGTGGAAGGTGGAAGGTGGAAGGTGGAAGGTGGAAGGTGGAAGGTGGAAGGTGGAAGGTGGAAGGTGGAAGGTGGAAGGTGGAAGGTGGAAGGTGGAAGGTGGAAGGTGGAAGGTGGAAGGTGGAAGGTGGAAGGTGGAAGGTGGAAGGTGGAAGGTGGAAGGTGGAAGGTGGAAGGTGCAAGGTGCAAGGTGCAAGGTAGAAGGTAGAAGGTAGAAGGTAGAAGGTAGAAGGTAGAAGGTAGAAGGTAGAAGGTAGAAGGTAGAAGGTAGAAGGTAGAAGGTAGAAGGTAGAAGGTAGAAGGTAGAAGGTAGAAGGTAGAAGGTAGAAGGTAGAAGGTAGAAGGTAGAAGGTAGAAGGTAGAAGGTAGAAGGTAGAAGGTAGAAGGTAGAAGGTAGAAGGTAGAAGGTAGAAGGTAGAAGGTAGAAGGTAGAAGGTAGAAGGTAGAAGGTAGAAGGTAGAAGGTAGAAGGTAGAAGGTAGAAGGTAGAAGGTAGAAGGTAGAAGGTAGAAGGTAGAAGGTAGAAGGTAGAAGGTAGAAGGTAGAAGGTAGAAGGTAGAAGGTAGAAGGTAGAAGGTAGAAGGTAGAAGGTAGAAGGTAGAAGGTAGAAGGTAGAAGGTAGAAGGTAGAAGGTAGAAGGTAGAAGGTAGAAGGTAGAAGGTAGAAGGTAGAAGGTAGAAGGTAGAAGGTAGAAGGTAGAAGGTAGAAGGTAGAAGATAGAAGAAAGAAGATAGAAGATAGAAGATAGAAGATAGAAGATAGAAGATAGAAGATAGAAGATAGAAGATAGAAGATAGAAGATAGAAGATAGAAGATAGAAGATAGAAGATAGAAGATAGAAGATAGAAGATGGAAGATGGAAGATAGAAGATAGAAGATAGAAGATAGAAGATAGAAGATAGAAGATAGAAGATAGAAGATAGAAGATAGAAGATAGAAGATAGAAGATAGAAGATAGAAGATAGAAGATAGAAGATAGAAGATAGAAGATAGAAGATAGAAGATAGAAGATAGAAGATAGAAGATAGAATATAGAAGATAGAAGATAGATAGAGAACTAATTTAGAATCCCATTATTTTATTAAGAAAAGTTAACCATTATTTCATTAAGAGATGGAGCCACTTCCGTCGGCATCTCGCAAACGGACTTGCCCCTGGCTAGCATAAATACCACGTTTTAATGAACTCTCTATTCCGTTCCGCTGCGATGACGCCACTGCTTGTCACGATTATTTTGTACTGGTGAAAGTTAGTGGTGCTGGCGACACGGTATCGCATCGAAGTATATAAGCACACACTACACGACTAAAAATTACACATGTACCGAAACGTTGGCTAAAAAAGGAGGTAGCGCAACACGGCATAACACCCCAAAAACAAATAACGAAAATAGAATCCCATTGTTTATTTAAGTGTATTTTACGTAGTTATATTTTTTTACACGGTATATCTAGCATAAATCCATTCAAACATTATTTTAATAATATTCTACTACCTACGTACTAAAATTTTGACTTTAGAACATTGAGACATAACCCATTTCAAAAAGTGCAAAATTTTGAGTTTCTGTATCATTTTAAAAGCTTTGTTATAAATATTGTTTAGTGTTCCCGATAAATTTGTTTTAGGAAGCCTAAAATAATTGCAGTTTCTCGTAGGATAGCTTTGAATTGTAGAATTAATAGTACCATTGTTCAACACATAATCTGGTAATATTTTATTTTTTAACTTATAAATAAATACTAGGGTATTACAGACTAATCGTTGCCACACATTTAAAATATTGAAATGCCATGCATGGTTTTTATCCTAGTATTTATATCTATCTGCTAAAACACAAGACCTCATGCCTCTGTTCTGAATTATTTATTTTCTTTAAGGTTGTGTTATTATTATTCAGAAAGATTATACTTGCGTAGTAATTTAGGTGTGATGCTGCAGTAGTGCTTTAGACCAATTTCCTCGATTTAAGGTCAAATTTTTCAGTATCCTACTTACGAAGTTAATCTTATTTACAATTTTTTTAGTTAACATTTCAAATAAAAGTGTTAAGTTTTAACTTATCAATTATGATTCCCAAGTATATAATGTTTTCTATTTCTTCTTTTTTATTGTTTATATTACCATTTAGATTGTCTATATTTAGGGTAATAAGTTCCGTTCAGTTTTTTCCCTAATACCATGAATTTACTTTTAGTTACACACATTTACTTTGAGTTTATTTATGTTAAAGCGTAGGGAGTGTGGCGAACCTACTGCTCAAGGAGTGGAAACACAAACCTACAATAGCCATCCCAAGCCACCGTACTCGGGCTGAATGTCCTGGGGAACAGTGTCACGAACGGTGACCCGAGAAGTATTTAGAGAAGGATTACTCCAGCAGAACCCCGTACTGCAGCAGTCGGGGCTCTGCTGGAGTGACCTTCCATTTCCCTAGTTACTCGTGGGACAAAAAAAAATTGGACCATTCGAAAACTAGGGGCCTTTGGGGAACCTAGGAGTGCTGAGGCCACCTCTGTGGACTTCCTTCATGGTGCCTGCAGGAGAAACCGTGCAGAGGAGAGCTGAACTCCATGAACTCTTCCTTTGTGGGGCCGTATAGAGGAGAAATGAGGCCATCTCTGTGAACTCTCCCCTTGTGGAACCACAGAGCAGTGAAGAGGAGAAATGAAGTCCTCTTTCCTCCCGGGGCCCTCGGGGAACCAAGGTGGGGTGGACTCTTCCCTTGTGGGGCCTTCAGAGAACCAGAGGGAAGTTAACTCTCCGATGTGGAGCTTTCGGAGAACCAAGACGCGGAGAGAAGAGATAAAGCTTTCTTCCTTCGTGGTGCCTTCAGGGAACCAAGGAGTAACGGGGATGAGAGATGAGACCCTCTTCCCTCGTGGGGCCTTCTGGGAGCTAGGGAGGAGTGAAGAGGAGAAATGAGACCTTGGAAGACACATTGTGAAACCAGGGTATAGCTTCATTTCCAATGACAATCCTAGAGAACTTTATAAAAGGGACTGGGTTACTCTCAAAGGGATGACGTAAAATAGGAGATAGCACAATGGGCCTATGGCTTAATAGCTCACGGGAACTAAATGTAAACAATAAAAACATATATTGATATTATATGATGATAATAAAAAAAAATATTTAAAAAATGTATGTTAAAGCATTTAGATATTTCTTGAAGTTCAATTTGTATTTTTGACAATACTATTTGCTCATTCAATTTTGCTATAATGTATAAAAGTGCGTCATCTGCAAAAAGTTTGATTGAACAATGCATTGTAGCTTATTATATGGAAATATCGTTACTTATTTCCTTTTTGTTTCGTGTGGTAGAAAGACCATAATAACAAAAGTTAAATAATCTTTATTGCACAAAGAGACGTTGCTCCGGAACTTGTCGTCAAGAGATGAGCCATTCCCTGCATGGGAGAAAAGAAAAATTCTATATTTGGACTTTATATTGTGGCTGGTTTTTATAATAGACGATCTTAGTGCAAGTCACAATTAGCAGCACGCTTCAAAAAATAACAGTTTATCGTAAATGAGGAAACATCTAGCGTAAACATTCGTCCAATATGGACTTGCTTGAAGCACTTAAGAAATTATTACTAACCGATTCCGAGATTCGTAATAACTGACGGCATAGTTATTAGACAGCATTACTGTGTTTACACTTGTTTTATAAAATTCTACAACTAATTCATACTAATAAATGTATTTTCAATTTTACACAAATGATAAACAACCATTTATATATCGTATAAACGGTTGTTTATTAGTGTTGTAAAATTTAAAATACGTCTCTTAGTAAGACTGAATAACAATAACTAAATGTATTTTTTAATTGATAAACTAATTTTTAAGACAAAATTTTTATGACAATTATTAAAAGTAATAATTTTTAGCCTGAAACACTCATCTACATTGAAAAAATCTCCCGAGAAAATTAAATTGGTTCTTTGCAGGTGAAAAAATGTAATAAGCAGTAATTGTTGAATGAAACACTAGTACATATTGAATTACTTGGCGGGCAGGAGATAAGTCGACGTAGCTCAGTGGATAAGAGCAGTTGACCGGAAATCAGAAGGACGCGCATTCGAGTCCCGTCGGCGGCATGTATCTTTTCTCAGGAGATTTTTTCAATGTAGATGAGTGTTTCAGGCTAGTAATTATTACTTATAATAATAATAACTAAATGCTTTATTTTCATCTCCTCCGAATTAGCCATACATCCGTATTCCCTATTAAACATTTACAGAGTGTTAACAATTATTACATTAATAAAATTGCCATTGAGATGTGCGTAGATATTTATACTCCAATTTAAAATGTTTACAGCACGCTTAATTCAAGGTATAGTTGTTACTAGGTGGAGATGCTACCGGTGAAATGACTGAAATAATAATAATCAAAATAAAATATAAAACAAAGTACAGAAAAAGAAAGAATATAAATAATAATAAAGCATAATAAAGAAATTACATAATTTTTTGTTCAAATTCTTCTGTTTACCATGAGGTCATGTTTTAGCGTATAACTTATATTATAACTAATAAAATATACGTGGCTGCTTATAAAGATGTCTATTTGTCTATGTCGTTACATTCTACGGCCTTATACAATCTACGGTGACCCGACAGTTGATCTGCCTGCAGTTGTCCCCCCGAAGTGATGGCCGGCGTGGTCTAGCGGTAAGACTCTTGACTCGCAATCCGAAGGTCGCGGGATCTAATCCCGGAGTGGCAAATAATTTTTTTGATTAATTTGTGTCATTTCACAATTAATTCATTTAAAATAATATATAGTATATTTGCGGCACATTCCATAGTACAAGATACTCTAAGTATCGCCCTGGTATAAGACCACCATTCAGAATTGAAACGTTGCTTGAAGTGGCTTTCAGCCGCGTTTGGTGACAAGATCTAAATAGCCAGGTACTTCCCCATCTTCCTCTTCCTCACCTCCCTCCTCACCTCACTACCTTCAGCCTCACAATATACCCCAATCGGGGATGCCATAGTCCCACTGGCTCCAGACGGGAGCAGTTGGGATTCTTGTGCGGTATTCATATATTTAAAAAAAATATCATTTATAAAAAGATGTTTACTATAAAATTATTTTTGTGCATTATTTACCAAATTTGAACATAAAATCGACTTTAAAAATACCCTTTATATTAAGTTTACACTGTATATAGAGAAACAGATTTTTCCTTGATGCATTTGAATGAAAATATGTGTTATGCTTTGGTTCTTCGGCGGTACATCCCTTCGGGGTCACTTAGTTATATTTTGTGTAATTGGGTAAACCGGATTTTCCCTAAATCTATCTACTGTCATGGAACCACAATCTACACATTCGAGATATTGGACGTATACAGTCATGTTCCTCATTCTTTCACGGATGTTTAATCGTTTACTTGTCATTACTCCAAGAAACTTTATTGTTCACACATTTTTCAAAACATTTGACTTGACTTTCTTAATTTAGCTCAACTTTTGACTTTCTTAATTTAGCTCAACTTTCTACAAAGCTGATCTCATTGCCCTCATTTTATTATAATTTGCATATTAAAATAAACACCTTCTTCAGAAGTTGTTTATTTAATCAAATATCAAATAAAGTATCTCCCGACTGATGCTTACGGCCAGAATCGATAAATAACGGCGATAATAGTTGAATAATAATAATTTAAAGTAGGTGAATAATTCTTGGGCATCTAAAACGTATTAATGGCTGTATCCCACGCCATGCTCCTGTCCATGAGGCTGCGGTAACAAGACTCGTAATTCATCTCATTGTCTGTTCTGCCTTCAAGCTGCAAGTGGCGAATTGTTGAATCACACACAGCATCCAATATCCAACATACAGTATCCTCGCCAGAGGTAAGTTCAGACAGATCATTTTTTTTTAAATCCAAGAAATAAATTAACGTTCGAATTTTCGACAATAACTCTGAACCGTTGGAGCGACAGCGCATTTTAAAACTTTTTTCTCCGTTTGCTCGAAGTTTTCAGAAGATCGTTTTTTAAATTTTTCGCCAACATTAAAAAAATCAAAACTTATGATAATGCTGTATAGCCAGTAAATTAACCTGTATTTTACAATTAATCTCATATTTGTAGGATTTATAAAATACATATATATATATAATATATATATATTAAAAAATCGTAAAGTAAATTCTGCTTGTTTTTTTTTTACTTTGAAACTGCCGTGAGAGATGCTTATTCGAGTCAACATAGAATATTTTCGATTTCTGTATATTGTCTGTGGTATACTAGATAATGAAATGTGCATGTCTCTGAAAAAAGGACTTAATTTTAGAAAAAAATATTTAAAAAAATTATTTATAACTAGCTGGTTCCGGCATGCGTTGCTATGCCATTTAATAAAGAAATTGTTCCTCCCTGAGTGTCCTTTCCCATTCGTCCCGTTCCCCTTCCGCCTCCCTTTCTTCTCCTGCGTCTTCTTCCTCTCTCGCGTTCCCACTCCGTCACCTCCCCTCCCCCCTCCCCACTCCGCTCCCACCCCCCCAATCCCCCGTTCCGCGAACCCCCATCCTGAGTTCCCCTCCCCCTCCCAGGTCCCCCTCCCCCCTCCCAGGTTCCCCTCCCCCTCCCTAGTTCCCCTCTCCCATCCCTCCCTCCCTTCCGCTTTCCATAGCAATAGCCGCTTCCTCGCGTGCCGCCAATAGCAATTTTTTTATACAAATGTAGTAATGCCATAGTTCACGGGAAGTTTTATAAAAACCTTGTTCTGACAATAACGAACACACAAAAAATAAGAATTATACAATTTGGTGCAGTCGTTCGAAAGTTATGCGCTTAGCAACACATACAGCGATTCATTTTTATATTTTAGACATCATTATGAAATTGTCTACGAAGTTCGGATTTGCAACATCTGTGGTCATAATAGATCAATTCTCGCTCCCATGTAAAAAGGTCTATTCATTCAAAAGCAGATTTTGCTTTTAAAAACTAAATGGTGATATTATAATGCGAGATGCCTATATACTGTCAGATTGATTTTTTAACGAATCACAGTCATCTTTTCCCTCTTCGCCCCCCATAGTTTGGTTTTACCCCTCATCTGTATCTTCTCGTCTATTAAATTTGGATGTCTATGGTGAAGGGTCTTTTAAAGAGGAGGAATGAGAGGATATTCTTGAAAGGACAAGGTACGAGGTTTGGGTAGGAATCTGGGGGTCAGCGGGTCCAGGACTGATGGATGTATGAATCCATCACAGAGAAAAAGCTCCTGCAGTAGAGGATAAATGGTTTCCTTCAAGCAGTCTCTCCCGATCCGGCAGCCTACCACGCAATAAGTGAGCAGACGCATCCGCCGCCAAGATCTAAACAAACCTCACCTCGTGAACCCGGGCTAAGAAACAAACGTAGCGAACCACTAGGGGTGATCTATCTGTTGGTTATCCAATAAATGGTTCGCGGGGCGATGGTACCCGTGCCCGCCTCCCGAATATAACTGATAATCCAGAAAAAGATTGATGGAAGACCTAATCAAGGAAGACGCCGAACCTACCTACTTCGAAACCTACGTGACTGGTACCTACGAGTACTACACGTCTGGTTTCGATTTACACTGATGATGGCTAACCTACGTTAGAAGAAGGCATCAAAGTATGTATAGTATTTTTTAAAGAGATTTTAAAGTTTACAAGACCATTCACAAACCAGTCAAGTAAACTAAGAAGTTTATACCATACAAAAAGAAAACTTATTACTGATAACTAACATTATTAATCTTGCAGCCAATAGATTAATTATTTCTTTCAACTTTCGATTTACTTAGCGGTTACATCTAACATATTAGCAAGTTCTAGTAGTATATATAATATTTAGGTTTTTTTTAATTTTTAGGTTCACATTTTATTTTGTAACGATAATTAAGTACATTTTTGCACCGAGGAAAGAACGATCGTTCCGTAATCGGTTGGGGTTAATATTTAAAAATAATATAGTGTATTTTTTTTAGAACAACTCTCTTCTTATGACTTTTGAAGGTTATTCCTATTAATATATTATATCATTGAACAAGAAAATAACATCATTAATTTAACTGATCTGCAGGAAATTACGAAAAAGAATAAGATACAGAAAAATAAAAAAATAACGGTCGCATCTGCGGAGAATAATAGGGATAAGAGGTGGCAGTAGCCTAATTGGTAAGGCGTGAGGTTCTGGGTTCGTGTCCCAGTTGTAACCGTTGCAACTGGGACTCGCACCCAGGACCTCTTCTCTTACCAGGATACAGCGCCTTAACCAACTCGGCCATTGGGACATAATACTTTTTCTGTCATTTATGTCGATTTCGTATTTCGAATCAGTTAATTAATTACTTGAGGAAAAATTTTAACTCTAAATTTGTAATATGAGATCAATTAAAATGACAAAAATATAGGCCCCAATGACCGAGTTGATTAAGTCTCTGTGTCCCGATAAGGCAAGAGATCCTGGGTTGAGGGTTGAGTTACATTTTTTTATTTATTTTTCTGTGTCTTATTGTGTTTCGTTTAGATTTGTTAGTATTATTTTCTTCTTCAATGATAAAGAAATATTCTTTTATTAAACTTTGGAGGTCCTGAGGATCTCATCTTTGAGGATGCTGTGAGGAATCTTTTATATGAATAAAGGACGAACTTTCATCGAACCTCGGCCTTGAAGTAATTGTCTATCCCGTGTCGAAGGAATTCGCCAGTAGTTTATTGAAATAATAACTGTGCAATACACGCAGCTTTTCCACCAAACATCTGTGTTCGAAAGATTGCTATCTGTCCGTTAAGATAAGTTATTTTCCGTTTTCTGTGGCTTTTGTTAGTGCTAATGTGAAAGATTGAAAAAATCAAGTGATTTATTGATTTAAATGTGCCGATAGTTTTTATTAATACTTAATTAGTTGTTGTCAATATAAAACGTGTTTTCGAAGTCCGTATTGTCGGTACAATACCACACGATACGAGATGTACGGTTCTCACGCTTTAATAAAAGAAACCGTGTAACGTGACAAGCTTTGTTTGATTTAAGCCCATTGAAAATATATTTGCATACTTACACATATAATAATATATGGACTTACGTACTTACCTACCAACCAGGGATATGCCTTTCAAAGTAAAAGACTGTCGAAAAATTTCTTTTTTAATCATTAGAAGCGCATGCTTTGTGGCCAGGCATTATATTTTTATAATAAAACAAACACTTAGTTCTCAACCACGAATACTTGATATTTTATCTATCAACCGGTTTTGATTGATTTGATTGAAACAAGCTTCTTCAGAATTTAATAATAACTAAATACTAAGGACAGGTTGTTGTAAGGCTGTGTAAGTTCTATTCAAGTTCTGTTAATATATGATTATAGACCAGTTGCTTCGTAAAATTGAAATAATCCCAGAACCTGAATAGAACGTCGTGAAAATTAATTTCAAATATTTTATGAATCCGTTATTTTTTTTAAACAACCCGTCCTAAGATAGAGTTATTGATTTTGTATAGGCATAGAGAAGAATAAGAAAAAGTTGCTTCGTAAAATTGAAATAATCCCAGAACCTGAATAGAACTTCGTGAAAATTAACTTCGAATATTTTATGAATCCGTCATTTTTTTTTTTAACAAACTGTCCTAAGATAGAGTTATTGATTTTTTATAGGCATAGAGAAGAATAAGAAAAGAATATTAGCAATATTATGACGCAAACGTGAATGGTAGAAGTAGTCGGGAACGCCAGGGGAAGACGCGGCACGATCAAGTGAACCAAGTACTTGAGATGGATCATCTCAAGAACTTGGTTCACACACTGAACCCCAGATTCCTACCCACCCTTTAAATCCTTTTCCTTCCCAGAACTCTCCTCTCCTTCCTTTCCCCAAAAAAAACTCCACACAGCATCCCCAAAGATGACATAGGCCCTGAGGGAAATTATTTTCCTCGGGGCCTCCTGTGTGGAGCTCACGTAAAAAAAAAAATCTCAAAAGTCAGAATAACAGAAGAGTAGGTATTTATGAGACGATGTAGGAATGTTTGACGGTCCATCCCCAATGCCTATCTATTTACATAACTAGTAAAATTTTGAATTATTACACGATGTGACCAGTTAAAAACACGATTGCACGTCCCTGCTACCTAAGTAATATTACGCTAGGTATTTTTTGGTATCTCCCAAAGAAACTGCAAAATGATTTGAATGTAATCGAAGTCAATGATTGTCAATCATCAATAATTATTTTGTATTGAATTCTAAAATATTGGGGTTAGAAGTTACCGTTACCCGGAGTTTATTTGGTAATTCAATGTGCCTACATTTTTACATTCCAAGTATTAAAATTATTTATTTCACATCTACATATCCACATTACGGATGTTAGAATTACGTCGAATTAGTAAATGCCTGCCTGCTTTGCTTCTATTGTCGACGAGCTACCATCCACAATGCATGATACGTTTTCAAATATCTTCCTATAACGTATTTTAAGATACTTTGGACCTGGTGCTCGCCAAACTGGGGACTCTAAATTGAAGAAACTGCAGAGTGGAGGGCGTAAGAAGCAGAGGAAGGTCACCAAAGAGCTGGAGTGACCAAGTATGACTGGTGTACGTAGGTCGGTATCCTTGGCTCTCCATGCGGGACCGCGAGGAGTGGAGGTTAGCGTGTGTCGCTCTCCATAGAGAGAAAACAAATGGCCTTATATTTAAACGCCCGGGGTCTCAAAAGTTTCGTATGATCTGTAGTTATTCGAAAACGTTAAAAAAAATGAAATTATTGGTCACTATTAGCCCGCTAAAATAGCCGGAAGTTTCGAAAAAAATAGATTTCATGATTTGGAAAAAAAATAAAACAAAGGGTTCATATTTTATATTTTGTACCAAACTTTTTTTCATTACATAACTGCAGTACAAAGAACCAAAAAAAATTTTTTTTTAAACATATGTGATGTGTTGGTTAAAAAAATAAAAGGGGAAAATAACACTTTTTCTGGATAAAATCAGGATTCTTGTTGACTTACATTCATAATGTTGAACTTTTTTTTTCATTTTTTTCAGTTATACGCATTTTTTAATAATAAACAAACGTTAAAAGGTTAGATTACTGAAAAAAAAAAATTAAATTAAAAAAAGAAGGTTTTTGGTTTGTTTTCTGATTTTCAATGCATTTTAGCGGGCTAATAACCATTTTTAAAAAAATAAATTTAAATGCAGTTATCATTTTCTTTGCAAGACGCAACTTTTGAGACCGCGGGCGTTTCTGAATTCAAAAGTTGAAATAATTGACACACGCTAGTGGAGGTGGAGGGGCCTTGTCCACCATGGAAATTGGAGTATCACGATCCTCAGCAATGAGGAACCAACTTGAGAAGAAATCGTTTCAAATCTATACATTTTTATACTCATTGAAATAATCGACCTGTTTATTTTGCTTATTTTTCCCTGAATTCGCCAATAATCTAAAAGTAAATGGACATTTAAAAAATAGATAATATAATTTAAAATACTCTTAACATAAATATTAATGCGTGTGTCAAGTCAGATGTTGAGAAATCCCTAAACCGTGGAAATAATCTATAATAAATAATATATATCGACTACCATAATATGGGCATGTGCCTAGTGTGGCAGTCGAAAACTTGAAAAACTGTATACCTGAAAAAAATATATGTTTATATGTTTATGAATAAAGCATGATAAAAAAAATAGTATGTTTCCCAAGGTTGGGGAGGATCTTACAAAAACAATCTAAACTCAGTAAAAGTTTAATCAATCATCATTAAAGTAATACTTAAAAAATCTACCTTAAATTGTTGACATATTTTTCCAAGTTTCCATTGAAGAAAAAAATATCAAAATATATCAAGAATTTTACAAAGTAATGAAAAATGGAAATCAATTTATTACACCTATTTTTAAATCAATTCAAATGCACAATCATCGTATTTACCAAGCCTAAAAAAAACTACAATAATCTCCCTTCGGAATGGCGCTGTATCGTATCAATCAACCAATCACAACAAATACAATTACAATTTGGGAGGCGGGAATGGGTACCGCCGCCCCGGGAACCTTTATTGGATAACCAACACCTCTGCCATAGGTCACCCCAAGTGCTTCGCTACGTTTGGTGATTTAGCAGGGGTGCCCTGTACCTGGGGTCTGATGACCGGGACACACTGAAACCCAGATTCCTACCCACCCCTTAAACCCTTTTCCTTCCCAGAACTCTCCTCTCCTTTCTTTGCCTAAAAAAACCCCCACACAGCATCCCCAAAGATGACATAGGCCCTCAGGGAAATTATTTTCCTCAGGGCCTCCTGTGTGGAGCTCATATAAAAAAATAACAAATAAATGAAATTTAAAAATTTCTAATAATTAACTTACATAAAAAATTAAATATTTTATACAAAACATATTATAACAAGCAACCTAAATGAGAATCGTGGCTTCCTTATCAGGTACAAGAGCTCCTCTTTACTGATAAGTTATACATGACCAATGATGACCTTAAATATAATATTTTGTAAAATATATATGTATATAAATGTAATTGTTTTATATTACACAAAAAAAATGATAATAATAACTCGCCACTCGTTAACTTCTGATAACACTGCATAAAACAGTGAAATAAATATTAGCAATTTCAAAAAAATTTATCTTTTAATTATCTTTATCTTAGTAAAAATGTACAGCATGCTATATCCAATTTCAAAAAATATTATTTTTACGTGTGCAGTATTTTTTCCGCACCTAATATCCTCGCAACTCGTCGCGGAACAAAACGATAATTTTCAATAACACGTTATCGCGATCATTTCGTACCTCTGTGACTTATTTTTTCGTTGATCAGTCTCGCCAGCTCTTCTTCTTCAAATTTGTAAGTAAAGTACGTTATTAAACAAATGTCCCCATGTACCGAGCCATTATGGCTTGTTTTATTCGACTTAAAACACATAGCCGAGACATTATTTTGACAGATAGTACCTATTGGACCACTTTTTTCGAGCTGCGACTGACACTGCAGGCGAGTGGAGCGGGAATACACAATGGCCTTATGAATTGCAAAATAATAGCAACAAGGACTGTGAGAAGAATATGAAATTAAATCGGATGGGAAATAATGCTAACGTTGACCAGTTGTTCGAGATTCAAGATGCTCGTTGACTAAGAATCGTTGTTCTTCGTTGCTGAATCCATAGATGGCGTTTGGTTGTATTTAAATTTATTTATAAATTAATTTTAAATGAAAAACTACACAAGGTTAGAAAGACACGGTTTGTTACAAAATTCCGTTTTTGCCGATGGATTATTTTAGTGTCGTTTTCCGACAGGAATATAACTCAATTTTCTAGACAAATGAAAAATGTTCTTCGTTTAAAATCACTATATTTTAATTATCGGTTTCGGTTAATCAAACAAGAGAAAGGGAATGCATATAATCTCTACTACTCTTATGTGCTTTCTCTTTTTTATTTACCTTAAAATCTTCCTGTATTCTGTCATTTAGTTTTCATATGTGTCCTAATGAAGATTGGGATCAACCGAAACCGGTAGACATTATAATAAATAAAGTGATTTTAAACAAAGAACATCTTTAATTTGTAATGTCAAGCCACGAAGTGTTTGTTTTCTTCGATAACTCTATTTCTATTCCTTTTATAAATTATTCTCCTTCCAATTCTTCGAAAAAAGTGTCTGCTACATCAAAAGGTAGCATTCGACCAAGAATGGTAGCCATTGTTGCAATGGAACAATGGTGGCGTTTTTAGACTTTGTTGCTGACTAGGAAAAGTTTTGTATTTTTAAATCCCATTACGATCAGAGATGTGTTTGTGAGGTGGGAAAATCTAGTTTTTTTTAAATATATTAATGTGGTTTTGGTCCTAGAATTTTTTTTGTTCCTATAAACTCCGTGTTTATAGGAACAAAAATGTAAAGTGTCAGGGAATTTCTTTTAAAATAACGTTTTTTTTATCTTTACCGTATTAAATAAAATAGAAAAATATATATTTTTTTTAAAAAGAAGTTCGTTTAGAGTTTAGAAAGATAGGAGATCGGTTGTTCAAATGACGATGGAGTGCTTTTTTATTGAATACCACACAAGAGTCCCATTTGCTCCCAACCGTCTGAAGCCAATGAGACTATGGCGAAGATGGAGAATGAGTATGGACAGTCACCAAACGCGGTTAAAGCCATTTCAAGGAAAGTTTCAAATCTGGACGGTGGCCTTTCACCAGGGTTAATACTAACTAACTAACTAACTAACCATCATGCCGTTTCCCGCAGGGGTAGGCAGAGAGGACGGACTGCCAAACAACTCGGTCTTGGCACACAATCTTTGCACATTCATACACACTCTTTTATTATTCTGACTCTTGTGTTGAGTACCTCGTAAAACGTAAAATGTCCCCCCACCTCACAAAATGTATTTGTACCAACCCCTTTTCTTTGTATTACTACAAATATCATGTCACGTTGTCACGAATGAGACAAATATGAGGTGGGACAAATACGAGGTGTGAGGTGGTTGGTGTATTGGACTACATTCATGTCATGTCACGTATGGACAAATTGAGGTGAGGTGTGAGGTGGTTGGTGTGTTGGACTACATTCATGTCATGTCACGTATGGACAAATTGAGGTGAGGTGTGAGGTGGTTGGTGTATTAAAGTACATTCCTGTCATGTCACGTATGGACAAATTGAGGTGAGGTGTGAGGTGATTGGTGTATTAGAGTACATTCCTGTCATGTCACGTATGGACAAATTGAGGTGAGGTGTGAGGTGGTTGGTGTATTGGACTACATTCATGTCATGTCACGTATGGACAAATTGAGGGGAGGTGTGAGGTGGTTGGTGTATTGAACTACAAATGTCATGTCACGTATGGGAAAAATATGAGGTGAGGTGTGAGGTGGTTGGTGTATTGGACTACATTCATGTCATGTCACGTGTGGACAAATTGAGGGGAGGTGTGAGGTGGTTGGTCTATGGAACTACAAATGTCATGTCACGTATGGGACAAATATGAGGTGAGGTGTGAGGTGGTTGGTGGATTGGACTACATGTTATGTCACGTTGTCACGTATGGGACAAATGTGAAGTGAGGTGTGAGGTGGTTGGTAAATTGAACTACATGTCATGTCGCGTATCCTATGGGACAAATGTATGAGGTGGTGAGGTGAGGTGATTCTCGTATTGCATGACATTTTTGTATTAGATCCGTGAGGTCTGAGATGGCGAGGTGAAATTTTTTTGTTTTGTTTTTAAATATTTTATATGGTAAATTATTGTTAAGTTAATATCGTACAAGAGTATCAACTGCCCCAATATTTTTAAATTTTTTTTTTGTAATTGTCACACCTCAACACCTCATTTCAGTATTTGAGTAAGTACCTCATACAAACTCATTCTGATGTCGTGTCCTTCCCAACACTACTTGACATGGCCCGACTCATGTATCTGATTCACTTGATCATGTCATGTCTTCCTCGGGCGTCCCCGACTTCTTCGACCATTCACATTTGCGTCATATATTATTCTTACACTACTTTCTTTGTTCATTCGCTCTACATGTCCAAACCACCTGAGGATCCCTTTCTTAATCTCACTCATTACGCTTACATCTGCCTTGCTTTATTTGCTGATCTCCACATTTTTCACACGATCATACATGGTTTTACCACACATACGCAATTTCAATTTGGGAGGCGGATGTGGATACCGCCGCCCCGGGAACCTTTATTGGATAACCAACACCTCTGCCATAGGTCACCCCAAGTGGTTCGCTACGTTTGGTGATTTAGCAGGGGTGCCCGGGTTCATGGGGTGAGGTTTGTCTAGGTCTTGGAGGCGGATGACCAGGACGCACTGAACCCCAAATTCCCACCCACCCCTTAACCTGTCAAGGGCCAGGGTTTTTTACCTTACCTTTTTTAAATTACCTTAAGAACAAGAATGGAGGAAGCTATTTTAAGCTTTATTTTATGTTATAAATTAATGGAATAAAATTTAAAATCGCATCCAAATTATTTGAATTAATATTTTTTTTTGAAATTCCAGTCTCGCGCGCGGGCGCGTTCCTGGCCTTTGAAAGGTTAAGCCCTTTTACTTCCCAAAACTCTCCTTTCCTTAAAAAAACCCTCCACACAGCATCCCTAAGGATGGCATAGGCCCTGAGGGAAATTGTTTTTCTCAGGGCCTCCTGTGTGGAGCTCATGTAAAAAGAAAAAAATACGCCTCAGGGATCTCATTTCTACAGCATTCAGTCTACTTTCATCCTTCCTCTGCCAGTTCCATGCTTCACTGCCATACATCAGGGTAGGTACCAGGACTCCATTGTGGACTGCTAGCTTCGCATCTTTTGAAAGTTTTTTTATTAGCGCCATTAAAAATGTATTATATTTAAAATAGTATGTTGTGAAATAACACAAATTAATTCATTAAATTTATTTACTTTAAACCCGTGACCTCCAGGTTGCTAGTCGAGATCCTTGCTCCTGGAGGCCGTGCTGAAGTAAGGCATGTTATTGAAGAGGTAGGATGGAAGCTGTATAAATGAGATCCCTAAATTGTACACGTGGTAAAACTATGTACCTACACCGTGTTAAAAACATGGAGATCCAGAAGAAGTAAGTAAGTAAGGAGTAAGAAGTAAGCGTAATAGATAGGATTAAGAAATGGACGCTTAGATGGTTTGGGCTTTTAGAGTGGATGAATGGTAGATAAGTCGGGGGAGCCTGAGAATAAACATAACACAAATATTTAATCAAATACTTGATTATTGGGACCATATGATTAGACCATAGGTCATTTGGGAGGCGGGTATGGGTACCGCCGCCCCGGGAACCATTTATTGGATAACTAAAACCTCTGTCATAGGTCACCCCAAGTGGTTCACTATGTTTGGTGACTTAGCAGGGGTACCCGGGTTCAAGGGGTGAGGCGACGGATGCGTTCCACCAACTGCGTGGCAGGCTGGATCGGGAGGGACTTGTTGAGGCAAACTTTTGATCTCTCAAGCAGGGCTCTCTCGGAACATCGCCTTGCACCACAGTGGGAGGGATGGATTCTCCTCATCACTCTTGGACGCTCTGACCCCTACATTCCTACCCACCCCTAAAACCCTTATCCATCCCAGAACTTTCTCTACTTCTTTTCCTAAAAAGACCCTCCACACAGCATCCCCAAAGATGACATAGGCCCTGAGAGGAATTATTTTATCCAGGTTCTCCGGTGTGAAGCTAATTTCAGAATAATTGAAGAGTATGTACATGTATGAGATGATTTATGATTGTGAATGAAGCGAGCAATGGATGTCAATGCAGAGTTGTGTGGCGGTCTATCCTCTCCGCCTACCCCTACGGAGAAACGGCGTGATATGTAGTTAGTTAGAAGAGCAGGTGGGTTCATTCACCCCGTCAGTCAAGCAATGCATTTCCTTTTCTGAGTGCGTAAAAACTAGTTGCATTCCTGATTCCTCCCATCCATACCCATAGTCCATCTCTTCTCTTTCATTACGCTAATGGCATTGTCCGCCTCTGTTGCCCCTTTGTCTAGATAACGTGCGAATATCGTCAGTAGTACCGGCAACTATATATCCACTGAACAGAATCTGATAATCACTAGAAATTTATTTATTAATATATAATTTGTACATTTATTTATAAAAATTACAGGCAATATAGCCTAAGACGTTATAATTGTACCATTTATGCAGTGTATATGCAATGCCAAAAATCTTACAAATGCGCTATAGGCCAGAACAATAAATCTATTTTTTTATCCACCGCATTCAAAAAGCACGTAGCTCTCCCCACAGGTGAGTTCATAAATAAATTAGTGCGGCTTGCTCTACTATATAGGAAGTTGTGATGACGTCCTCGAGAGTGAGACTCTGGTACAAAAAAATTTAATTGGGCCAGTATCTCATTATTAGATAAGTGACCGTTTATTAGTTGAAAAAATATTTAAGCAAAGCAATACCTCTACGTGTCTCTAGGGAGTGGTAATTGGTCATGCCTAATATATAAATCGATGGGTAAAGCCAAGGGTAGCGTCCATAGAGTTGCGAGAAAAAAATTCTTAAAAATTTCTTATGGACTCTTTCAATGCGTAAAGTGTATGTTAATTCGTGTGGGGCCCAGATGATCGAATTTCACTCAAGTACACTCAGGACTAGTGTGTTATATAATAACGTCAGTGTTTTTGTGTTACGAAACGATATGAGTGTGTGTCTACCTACAAATTTTAAAAGAAATCTGAAGTCGTGAATTTATTGTTTTTTGTATTTATTTTAAGTCCTCGGGTGCTGGGTGGATGGTTTTCCTTTTCTTTTTTTTTTCATTAGCACCATGCAGGACACCCTGAGAAAAATAATTTCCTTCAGGGCCTATATTATCATAGGGGGTGCAGTGTGGGGGGTTATTTTAAAGAAAGGAACGAGAGGAAGTTCTGGGAAAGAAATTGGAAAAGGGGTGGATTGATGTGGGTATTGGGGGTTAGTGCGACCAGGAGTGACGGATGTATGCATATATACCTCCAACAGCGTTGCAAGGCGATGAGTCGGGAGATTCTGGCTGGAGAGGATAAAAGCCATCCATCAACCAGTCTCTCTCGATCCTGCAGGTGGGCAGATGCATCGGCCGCCAAGACCTGGACAAACCGCAACCCATGAACCCGGGCACCCTTGCTAAGTCACCAATCATACAGAACCACTTGGGGACACATGGCAGAGGTGTTGGCTACCCAATAAATGGTTCCCTGGGCTGCCTTATCCATACCCGCCTCCCAAATTTTCTTTATGAAAGGAATGAGTATTTATAAACATTTATATGGATTTAATTTATAGTACCTTTTAATTTACAAGAATCTCAACTGCTCCCGTCTGGAGCCAGTGAGACTATGGCATCCCCAATTGGGGTATGTTGGGAGGCTGAAGGTAGTGGGGAGGGGAAGGAGGTGGGGAAGAGGAAGGTTGGGAAGTACCTGGCTATTCAGATCTGGTCACTAAACACGGCTAAAGCCATTTTCAAGCAATGTTTCAATTCTGAATGGTGGTCTTACACCAGGGCGATACTAATAGTATCTTCCACTCTGGAACATGCCGCAAATATACTATATATTATTTTAAATGAATTAATTGTGAAATAACACAAATTAATCAAATAAAATTTATTTGCGCATGCCGGGTTCGAACCCGCGACCTCCGGAATGTGAGTCCAGAGTCTTAGTCACTGGACTACGGAGGTCGTCGACAGATTAAACGTCGTAACCTCCGACAGATTAAACGTCCGAAGAAAAGTAAATAAATGAAATTTAATTGAATAGCACTATTTCCATCTGTTGTATTTTGAAGTTTTCACTTTCAACTTCCACTTTCAAACAAATGAAGCTAAGGATCCTTACGTCTGCAAAACATTTCAGTCACAATACCCATACATTTTACACTCTACCAACCTAAACTCTCGTCATATATTTTCCACATTCCCTATCCAATTTTCCGAATTTATTTACGATATAAAATATTTATAACTTAATATGAACTGTGTAACCTAGTTACCATGTTATGTATAATTCCGATCTGTAAACTTCATCTGCCATAACACAGGGACTCTATTAAAAATATAACAAATGGTCAAAAAAAAAATTGCATGAAAATAAAATTATGCTTGTAAAAATCACATTTCTCGGAAAGTCATGAAAATGTCAATAATTTCTCCCTAAATTAAGGGTAAAAAGAGCTTACTTCCAGCACACATCACATTTCTATCGGCGTATCTTTTCAGTGGCTATCGGCAATCTAGTTATCCGGTGACATCTGCCGGCAGGATTAAGCGGCCGACCGCTATTATGGACTTATTACGGGCACGCTTTTTACACTACCTTCTTTGTAAGTAGTGGTAGTTGTACGTCTTTGTTGCCCAAGATCAAATAATACGCGAGATTGACAAAGGTATAGCTGCATCACATCACGTAGAAAGATCTAGATTTTCAAATTTATTAATTTTTTTGCAAAGACCTCAAGAGCAGAGGAGTTAGGTCAGTGTTTTCACATTTGTTACATTCTTTTTAACAAATCGCATTCGTCAAAAAATATTTGATATTGTATCTTGCAACCCTGACTTTCCCATTAAAAATGGTGATAACACTTGCACAAATCTCAAAACGTCGGTATGCTTTTTTACAATGCCAATATACCGAATGGCGCCGGCCAATATGTAGGAACTATGCGTCCGACAAAACTTAAGCGATAGACAGCTCATTCTAAGATCACAGATCTAGATGTTAGATACTAATCGATTAATCGAACTTTCTAGGTCAAATCGAGCCGTTTACTATAACCGCTCTTTTCGTATAACCGGCCGTCTCATTTGGACTAAACCTCCCTAAGCTCTTCTTTTTACATTAACTCCACACAGGTCTTGAGGAAAATAATTTCCCTCAGGGCCTATGTCATCTGGGATGCTCTGCCCAGGGTCTTTTTAAGGAGAGCAAGAAATGAACATTGGTCTTGAAGAGTCCCGTGTTGTAGGAAGGAGGAAACATAGAGGCCAGCAAATCATTCCATAGCCGAGCTGTTGAACATAAGAACGAGTCGAAGAAGCGACCTGTTCTCATGTGACAAATGTCAACCATTTACAATTGTTGGGCACGCGTTTGGCGTGTTTCCCGACTATGCACCGGTGCCGAAGCTTATAGCTCCTACTAATATCCAGAATTTAAACGGGTTTTTAAAACAAAATAATTTTAAAAAAATCCTTCCATTTATAAATCTTAACTTCTTTTTAATAAGCCATATTCTCAAGTTTCCAGTAATTGTTTGGTTTTGTTTTTTTACTTATTGTACTTTTATGTTTAATGTCCACTCAGAATGTTCTTATTTCTGCACATATTTTAGTTTTAATGTTCTTGTTTTTTTGTTTATTATTATTGTCTGGTGCTATAACGGCACTGTTATTGTTAATTTTTTGTTCTATTATCATTACAAATACTGTCCTTTTTTTGTTTCATATTATTTGATTGATATTATGTAAGGAGCACTGTGAGAGTAATCTTAAGAACACGACCTCTGAATACTAAATTATTATCTTTAAATTTATTATTGTTAAGCTCACTTGATGTGAAATAACACAAAAATGCGCTATACAAACGTTATTTCATTAGTATTATGGTAATCAATTATTATTCTTATTTAAAACATACTAATAATGTTTCTTTATAATCAATGTGGGCATTAGTAAATTGCACCATCGATGAGAGTGCATCTGATAAAATCTCTAATCAACAATGTTTGATGCTGCATTTGCAACACGTCAATTATTACTGCAATGAAATGCAATTTCTAAGACTGGACAGGTGACTTGCATTCAGCCATTACCGGTAGGTACCTACCTCCCTACCTGCACCAGTGCACTGTGCACTCTACCTATCTGTCAGGGTTGCACTTACCGTAGATAAAGTAAATTTAATTGAAACTCATCCAACAGAGAGAGAAAGCAGAGCTGTGTTAACATTGAGACCGGCTTGCAATGTCTTCAAACCGTTGAAATTTCTCCCCATGCTTACAATAATTAACGATAATTAACTAGTATTAGTGCTATTAAATGAACTTGCAAACCATTTGGATGTAAGTGACTGTTTTCTCTAAATGCTTTAAATCTATTTATTATTGAAGAGCCACCTACCCAAATGCTGATATGGCGACTAAAATGTATTTTAATTGGATTACTATTCCAATGTACAATAATAAAAAATAAAATAAAATTCTAAAGATAAAGTCCAATTCCAAAAAATAAATACATCAATATTTCTATTTTTAGAGTGATAATTCATGGTGGAATTCCATTATAATATCATCACCATCATCATCATCATCATCATCATCATTATCATCATCATCATTACATAGTATAAAATGAAGTCGCTAAAATGTATGTGCGCGTTAATCTTTTAAACTACGCAACGGATTTTCATACGGTTTTCACCAATAGATAGAGTGATTGAAGAGGAATGTTTATATGTATAATACATGTAAATTATATTAGAGAAAAGCCGAGAAATTCAAAGTAAACATATTTTTGTGCGATTTAAAACGGCTGGCGGGCCGTACTATAGTCACTTTTGAAATTCGTTCTACGGAAGAAATTGGAAAATAGATGTCCTAGAGTCTAGAGTAAGTAGGTATTTGATTTGAATTATTTTATTTGGTGAAGTCGCTCAAAATGTATGTGCGCATAGATCTTTTAAACTACGCAACGGATATTCATGCGGTTTTCACCAATAGATAGAGTGATTCAAGAAGAAGGTTTATATATATATAAAAGCATGCTTATTATAGTAGAGAAAAGTCGAGAAATTCAAATATTCAATTCAGGCAGCGGGCAGCGGGCAGCTGGCAAGCGGGTGGTGTGGATCTTATAAAGGTTAGGTAATGGCGTTGTGTTTCGTTAACCACAGAAACATGTTACCGGGTCTGCTAGTATTATAATAAAACGAATATAAAACTTTATTCCACTTAATTTTATTTGACCGTAACCGGTTTCAGCTCGTTAAGGCCATCTTCAGACTGATTCGTAGTAAAAATTAATTTATAATCGTGATTTCGCGTCACTTCACCTTGCTCTTCATACCTTCAATAATATTCGCCTAAATTCTACAAAATCGACTATTTTCAGGTTCACTGCCTATATTTAAAAGAAGCACGTAATTTCAATTTTATATACTATCCAATGCGCATACATTCCTTTATAGATAAGGGAACGTACCCATACTTCGTGACCCACTTTTTGCTATTTTTTAACCCCCCCCCCCCCTCCCCCTCGGTGACCGCGTGAAGTATATTCCAAGACCCCCCCCCGTTAGTTTTCACGCAGTAATTCATAAATATGGTTTTGAATCATTTCTTGCTAACAAAATTATTTGGCTTATATTTGTATTTATTAATACGGCGCTTGCTGCGTGACGGCAAGAGTGCATGCATACCTATAATTACAAGTGGAAAAAATAATAACATAATAAAACTAATGTCAAAATATATTGTAACCAGAAATTAATTTAGATTTCTAGATTGACTACGTGATAAAAACCTAAGCCCCTCGTCCCTCATTGTGACCAAGCGTGGTATTTTGAAGATCCCCCTCCCCCCCTAAACGGGTCACATAATATGGGTACTTTCCCTAACCTACTTTCTCACACCTACAAACACTATTATAATAAATAATACATTACAAGGAAACATATCAAAGGTACCCACTATTTTATTTAACATCTGTTAAGAGGTTGTGCTAGTTTGGAAAAAAAATCATATTTCGAAAAAATCGTAATGGATATTCAAGAATGTCTTCTTAAAGGGATTTTTCGAAATTCGAATTATTTTAAAAGTTATAGCCATTTAGTGTCGTGGCAATTTGTCCGGTTTAGATGAAATCTAAATAGAACAAAACTTTAAATGCGCTTTTCTCGAAACTGCTTTTTTCGAAACGTTTGTCACAAAATCTCAAGTTGACCATTTTTTTAAAAATTTGGCATGATTTTTTTATATATTCTATGGTAAAAATTAATTTTCATAATTTTTTAAAATTTTAAAAAATTAAAAAATAATTGAAAAACATCAATATTTTTATGAGTAACCGTCATTTAGCGAGATTTTTTTCCATTTTTCTGATTCCTACCATAATGACATTTGTACTGATAAAGAATGTACCTTTTTTCTTTTTCAGATGGCCAGAAGGGTGGAAATCGTGACAAGATGGACATGCTTTTTTTGAAACAGCATGTCCAACAGCTTGTAACTTCGTGAAATCAATACATATTTTTTTTATTTGTGGATTCTTAAAATATAAATAAATAAATTAAAAAAAATATATAGTTAAAATATTTTTTATCGGCCGTCAAAAAAGGACCGAAATTCGGTCTTCTAGACTAGAATACCCCCTGTGTCTCAACACTGGAAACAATGTGTTTTTTTGTTTCTATAATATAAAAAAATTAAAACACTATTTTATTACGAGATTTGTGCTATATATAGCATGTAGCACATATCTCGTATTGTAATATATTCATGAAATTATTTTCTGTAGTTATTAAAACAACTTTGATAATCAAATTTATTTTACGAACGTGCCTGGTCATTATCACGATGTATAAATAAGTTAATGTGATCTATAGGCCAAAGATGGCACCAGTATAAATAAACTTAATGTCAAGCTAATGTTCACTTGTACATATGATTAATTGTCATGGAAACCGTTTATCATTTATTAAAAGTATAGCATTCAAGGTTTGAATTTATAAATAGAAAGGTTAATTACGTTTATTTCGAATATTTTATTTAATATTCAAAACAGGTAACTGAAAAATGATTAATGATGCCATTGCAAACTCTTTGTAAAAGAAATATCTTTGTATTATTACGAAATTCTAATGAAACCTCACGGGAATATTATTACAACTAGGAAAAATAATGTCCTAAATATGGGCCCATGGGTCGCTTGTATTATCATTACATAGTATAAAATGAAGTCGCTCAAAATGTATGTGCGCGTTAATCTTTTAAACTACGCAACGGATTTTCATACGGTTTTCACCAATATGTGCATTAATATTTGTCAATTAAGCCCTAAGCAACAAGGAGGGAATAACCCAACATTACCAAAATAAAATATCAGTAATCACAAACCTTTTAAATTATATAAATTCATGTATATTCATTTGAAGTAAAAATATCTATTTAATATGTAACATCATTCATAATTTTAATAATAAACTTTATAATTACCTGTATGTACCTAAAATTAACAAAATAACTTAAAATACCTTAAAATTAACAAAATAGAAATATTCATTATATTGAGACAATATTGTGTACCCCTGCCTAAGAGTGTATAAATACCGTAGCATAAGAATTTCAACTACCAGTCTGAAAATGTCCGCAATAGGATGAAACCGGTCCTGGTGAAATATAAATTAGTGGAAGAAAGTACAAAAGTGTTTTAATTTCAAATTCTAATACAATGGAATTCCACCACGAATTATCAGTGCAAAAACTAGACTCAGTTATCATAATGTGTTTTTTTTTTAATATTTCAGATCAAAATCGAAAGCATTTATTTGTTTGGCCTATGAGTTATAAAATTGTTGACATTGAAAAATATTGAACAACACGTTACCAAAATATTTCTCAAATAAAATTGTATACAATAAAGACATTCACAGATATAACACAAGGACGTGCAAGGAAATTAGGCTACAAAAAAGGACAAAGCGAATACGCAGAACAGTCTACTGTACAAAGGAATGAAGTTGTATAACACACTACCAGAAACAGATGTATTGTAGGAGCTACATAAAACTTGGAAAAATATAGTGAATATGAAATATTATAATCAATTAGAAATTGGTAAACTTAAATGTACAAATTAATAAAATGAAAATTATTATTATTATTATTATTACATAATATATATGTAGGTTTGCGACACCACCGACTGCAAATTTATCCATATCCAGCTGTATGTATCCTACTCTCCGAGACCGACAAATCTCTCGGGTTATTTTCACTTAAATTTATAACTTAAATTTCTACCTAACAATACTCTCGGACAATGATAGTTTTCATTCTTAAGTTTCAAAATTATACGACACTGTACCCTTTATTTGTAAAATAAAAATTACAAAACAAAATCAGACGTTCTTCGTAAATTGGTTAGAGATTGACTAAAATTTAAGGAGAAATAAGAGCGAATTTACTTAACCAAAATTAAATATTCGTCAAGGGACTACTAAAAATGCGAAATACAAGCAATTTGTTGATCTCCATATAATTTATTAATAATATCTGTTAGTATGTAATACTTACGTACGCAGCTGAGACTTGGGTACTAACTAAGAGGAATGAGCGAGCACTGGACGTTTTTGAAAGAAAAATTTTGAGACGCATCGAAAATGGATTTTGGCGCAGACGTTATAACAATGAGCTCTATACTTTGATTAAGGAGCTAAACGTCACGAAATTTATAAAACTGGGAAGATTCGGTGGCTGGGTCATGTGGAGAGAATGACCGAGCATCAAGCACCAAAGTCCCTGCTGAACCCAAGACCAATTGAAGGAGCCTGGGAAGACCAAGACTAAGATGGAGCGACAACGTCCTCAAAGACATATCTATCTTGGAGCTTCTAAACTGGAGAGAGCTGGCACAAAATCGAGATGAGTGGAGGAAGATTCTTGAGGAGGCCAAGACCCACCAGGGGTTGTAGAGCCAATAGTGATGATGATGAGTAGGTATGTAGGAGCTCTAAAATACCTGAAAAATACCCTCGACTCTATGCAGAAACGGGCGGTCCGTTTGATAGATTATCCCATCTTAACAGACGGATTGCATTCTTTAGAGCACAGGCGTCGGGTTGGAATGCTATCCTTGTTCTACCGGTATTACAATGGAAGATGCTCCGAGGAACTAGCATCATTGATCCCTTCGGCACCGGTGCATAGTCGGGAAACACGCCAAACGCGTGCCCAACATTTGTACACGTTTGACATTTGTCACATGAGAACGGGTCGTTTCTTCGACTCGTTCTTGTGTTCAACAGCTCGGCTGTGGAATGATTTGCCGGCGTCTGAGTTTCCTCCTTCCTACAACATGGGTCTCTTCAAGACCAATGTTCATTCCTTCCTCTCCTCAAAAAGTCCCTCCACACAGCATCCCAGATGACATAGGCCCTGAGGGAAATTATTTTCCTCAGGGCCTCCTGTGTGGAGTTAATGTAAAAAAAAATGTAATACATTATTTACAAATATAGTTCTAAAAAGAGAATTCCTAGTTGGACAATCAAAGTATATGTAGGGGAGACCCAGGCAAAGCGGATGTGTTAAGGGAGATATTAAATAAAACACACAATGTTTGCATAACATAAAAACTTTATAAACAGTAATGTTAAGAAAATATCTGTCTTCAGACGTAAAATAAATGAAAAGGTAAAATTAATTATAATTATAAAAATAATGCAAATTTAAAAAAGTCTTCGTCTTGTTCACTTTGCCCGGGTACCCGGGCAAAGCGAATTTGGACTCCGGGCAAAGAGAATTAGGAATCACAATCGTAGCAGAAGTAAGAACCATATCCACTATATGACGTGCATGATTCGTGAACCCAACTTTTACACTGGCTGCATTGAATCCAATCCTCTGTTAATGGTTCAACATAATTTTCGTCACAAATAAGGCATTTCAAATTTTTATTTTCATTTGTTTTTGCTTTGACTTTTAGTCCGCTGGTAGATGGGCCAAGTTTTTTTTTCTTTATGATTTTTTTTTTTTTTTTGGATGTTGGCTTCGTTTTTCTCTTTTTGTATGTTTTTTATGGGAGAAGAAGTAAGAATGGTCCATCCGCTTTGCCCTATTCGCTTTGCCCAAGGCAGTATCAAATAACATTTTGTTAAAAAATACTATGTGGGTGCTGTATTTCATAACTAAACTAAGTTTTTTAAATAGGAAACAAATAAAAATTGGATGATATAAACTAATCTTCACATGAAATATAACCAAATAATAATAATCACAAATACCTTACCTTCGTTTATCGTAAGAAAATTCAAAAAAATCGTTTTTTTATCCAAAAAAAGCGTGCGTTCCTGCCAAACGACAAATATTCACTGTCATGGCGTCGGTAGCGCTGCGGTACACCGATTGTGAGACTATTAGCGCATTCTAGTGGTAATTTTCGGAAATATTCAAGTCATCCGTAATGCCTGGTCCATTCGCTTTGCCTGGGTCTCCCCTATATATTGTAAATGTAAATTTTCCAACAAAATAAATAGATTTAAAAAAACAAAAATGAGTCGTATTTCAATGGAAGTTGCTCCGAGGAACTAGCTTCATTGATTCCTTCGTGCACAGTCGGGAAACACACCAAACGCGCGCCCATCATTTGTACACAGTTGACATTTATCACTTGAGAACGGATAACTTCTACAACTTGTTCTTGTGTTGAAGAGTTCGGCTGTGGAACAACTTGCCGGCCTCTTTGTTTTCTCCCCCCTCCTAACCCTCCTTCCTTTCCACAAAAAGACCCTCCACACAGCATCTTCAAAGATGATATAGGGTCCTCGGGAAATTATTTTCCTCAAGGCCTCCTTTATGGAGTTATTTAAAAAAAAAGTCTTACGTCACACCTTCTTCTCTCTCCTCTCTTTATATCTTACATGCCTACAAGAAGGTACGTATTACAACGTTTCTTCAATAATTGGAAATGCTGTATTTCGCTTTATAAGGGATATAATGGTCACCCTTAGTGTTTATCAACTCGTCACATGGTACACGACAAATCGAACGAGATTGTAATAATAAAATAAAATTGATATTTGATGGCCATAATATCAGAGATGCATCGCGCACCACCGTCGCCGTCGCATGAGGAATGCACTTACAAAAAGTCCAATCCTCCTGCAATTGTGTGCATTTATTCCTGGGACGTGTTCCCAATAAGCCGGATAACTCGCCTCGTTACGTCTGTGATCTGTGATCTGTGACAATATGAGACTGTGATCTGTGATGCCCATTGCTCGCGGACCGTAATTTCACAGTGTCCGAGTGTGTTATGTATAGGGTGTGCTGAAACTTGTTACTATATGCCGCACTCGCGATCCTCTCTCAACTTGGGTAGGAAATCAATTGGGACTACATTAGTGTTTTCGAGCCTTCCCATCAAAGGATAAGCTCTTTTGACGGCATTACTCTGCTTCCTGTAATGATATTATAATAGTTATTGTTTCCGTTGGAAAAATATACCTACACCAGCTGCCTTAATAAGAATCAGTCAGTAAAAAAAAAGTTTTTAACCTTAAAAAATTCATTTTCAAATATCTTTTAAACTTCAAAACAATATATATTTGACTGGGCCAGTGAGACTATAGCATCCCCAATTAAGATATGTTGTCAGGCTGAAGGGAGTGTGGAGGGAAAGGAGATGGGGAAGAGGAAGGTGGGGAATTAATTGGCTATCCAGATATGATCACCAAACAGGGCTAAAATCACTTCAAGCAAAGTTTCTTTCTGAATGGCGTCTTACACCAGGGCGATATTGAAAATATCTTCCACTTGGAAAGTGCCGCAAATATAGTCGTACCTTGCATTATTTTAAATAAATATTGTGAAAAAACACAAATCACTCATAAATTGGCCTTCACACACTTGGAAACAAATTCACCTCAAATATCGAAAAATTTTATATAAGTTTACTATTTTGATTGGTTTTTGGGGTATTATGCCGTGTTACGCTACCTCCTTCTTTAGCCAACGTTTCGGACAGCGATGCAGTGTCCATCATCAGGGCAGATGTGTAATAGTTAGGGTGATTTTGTACTTATCTACTTAGGAGCCATACTGTGTCGCCAGCTCCACTCCTCTACGAGCTGGCGTCAATTACCGGATACCAAGAACTATTGAGCTTAGCTCCGTCGTCTCTATTAATATTTGTAGGATTTTTGTGAATTTCAATTGCCTCCGTAATCAGGCGCGCTCTATGAGTTTTAGGTCTTCCCAGGACCTCAGAGACAAATCCAAAGTAATGGCCGGTTTCGATTAAGTGCTCGGCGATTGCCGATTTGTCAGGGTGGCCAAGTTTTTCAGGCACGAAAGTATTCTGATATCCTTTTGGAGATCGTCCGCCCTGTTTGGCCTACATAAACCTTGTCACATCCAGAACAGCTGAGTTTGTACACTCCATCTGTATCCAGAGGAAACTTGGTCTTTGCAGGCCTCAAAAAGTCTCGTTTTTTGTCGTGGTTCCGAAGACAGTCTTGATGCTTGTTCGAAAAAAAAAAGTTTACTATTATTTAAGAAATACCGGAATGATATTTTTATGTGGCACATTTTGATATTTAAGGAGCATCGCGTAGGAGCTATTGCATATTTTTTTCTATTCCTTCCATTTATCCTTCTAAAACTTATTCCTTTTTCTGATTCTGTATGCACTAAGCATTATCGGGTACAATTTAATACTGCATATGTTATTAATTTGTACCCTAATAATTGTCACGAATTATTAAACACAGTCATTCACCTGTAATTTTTTTAAATTATTATATCTATGCCATCTGCAATTTATATTTTTTTTTTCTTGTAGTATATTATTTTCACTTAAATTTATCTTTATTCCTTACATTTATATAATGTTCACTTCTACAAGTTTATGTTTTTCTTATATAAAAACTGTGTCTCTCTATCATACACATATCACGTAGAAGCCCACCAGGGCGCTGAAAATTAATAAATAGATTAAATAATTAAATAAATATTTTAAAAGAATCAACAATTATTAATTATTACATTATATATTTATTTATTACAACAGTTATTACATATTCTATAATTATACGTACATATTCCGACTACCATAACAAAAGCATGCGCCTAGTGTAATAGTCTAAAAACCTGTAAAAAAACTGTATCCTTAGATTATTTTATGAAAAATGAATTAATAATAAAATAAATTTAAAAAATCAGAGTGTGCAATTCACACGCGGTAGAAATAAAACCTTCAGACAACTAAAGTAGACAAGATGTACGGTGCTGCGAAGCACCGCACGAATAGGAGACCGATTATACTATCTCATTTTCTCAAGGGCTAAATCCTAAAGATATAATGTATGTGTTTGTGTCTTTAGTGTCGACTTTTCGTTTCATCGAGTTTCAAATCACATCGGTGCTAAACAAGTTTTCATTTTTAGAAAAAATCGATTTGACATTGCGACCTGAGAATTACAATTCGCGAGCCTTACCCATCGACAATGGAGGCTTTGCCACAAATTTTGCAGCAATATCAAACCTTGAAAAATTCAGTCAAAAATCTAACATAAAAACTTATTTATAAATTTATTGTGTAACACGCATCTCGGGTCACCCAGTATAACGTCACCTTCTGCGCACGTATCATATGGGCTCGGAGTGTTATGTCTGGTGAAAATGGCTTAACGAATTATGTATTTGCGCGTCTCCAAGTCCCGGGCTCGTTACCAGTTACCAGTGAGTTACCGTGTCAAACCGACATTATCTTCACCGTATTATTTGAGTGTCCGTAGGTACTGCAGAATGGAAATAATGTATATTATTATTGTGTTATTGTGAAGAACTCACAGAATTACGATCTACTTGTCTGTAACAAGCGTGCTTTAAAAGGGGTGTTTAAAAGTTCCTACTTATCTAATGGTAAGGTAATTTCTTAAGGAATTATTTATTATATTTTCATTTATTCATTAATCTCACTTATTTATATGCATATATTATATATTTTTTACAATAGCTCCAAACATGGTAGGGCCCTGAGAAAAAAATTCACTCAGGACTTATGTCATCTTTGAGAATGTCGAGGGTTTTTTAGGTAAAGGAAGGAGAAGAGGTTCTGAGAAAGGAAAGGAAGGGAAGAAATTTGGAGGTCAATGTGTCCAGGAGTATTCCTACCACTGCGGTGCAAGGCGATGGGTCAAGAGGCCAAAAGGTCTCCCTCAATCAGTCTCTCCCGATCCGGCCAATCACGCAGTAGGTGGGCATAATCATCAGCCGCCAAGACCTAGATAAACCTCACCCTAAAAACCCGTGCATCCCTGCTAAATTACCAAAATGTAGCGAACCACTTGGCGTGACCTGTGGAAGGGATGTTAATAAATAGTAACAGCCTCCCAAATTGAAAATATTTTTATTTCATTATTATTAGAAAACTATCATATTTTTTCAGCTGTATTAAAAACATACACAAAAAAGTTTATAAACGGACCGGTGAGTGGCTGAGTGGGCATCGCGTTTGGTTCCCATCCGGGCGTCATGACACAAGCAACATTTTCCACTTAGTGTGGTGGTAGGAGATTTTCAAACATTGTTGGGTTATTCGTAAACCAGGAATGTTTGTCGTAAAGTCTGAAAAAAAATTCATTAAACTTTGTATTTATTATTCCTGTGTATGAAAATGGTTTTTTTTTTTGTTAATATATTATCACAACCCTTTTCTGATATTCAGTAATTATTTTCTCCTAACATCATGTACTTAGATATTTCCAAGTACTGTATTTCTTTATATTATATTTGTTTAAAAGAAACAAACCGCTTGTAAATATTATTAAAAGATCTATACTTATGAAGTTAATCAAAGTAAAGCCAAAAAAGTTGTTTATTTACGTTAAGGGGGCATTACCAGAGAAAGCCGGAAATACGTCATTTTCAAAAAAGTTTTTAGACGTATTGACTCTTTTCCACAAAAAATTATAAATGGATTTCGAAAGATTGTTCTTTTATCTAGCATAGTTATGTAATAAATTTTTAGAATTTTTTTAAATTTTTAGTATAATAAGGTTATTCCATAGGTCGTTGGCAGATTTGTTAAATTTTCAAAAAAGTTTTTGTATTATACCACACCCATTTCAAATAATGTAATCATGCAGTAAAATAAATCAATACATTATCTAGCAAAGTTATGTATTAGAATTTTAATTTTAGTTTCAATAAAATCATTAAAAAATATGTACGTACATGTGTTTCTTGACGAAAATTGGTCCATTTGTGTACTTATTTGCGCACTTACAAACTAATATATTTCAGATTTTTTTAACATTCTTATTAAATTTAGACATTACTGAAAAATGGTAAATACTTATAATCAAAAAATAACTACAACAAGTACACTATTTTAATAGTTTTATCATCACGCCTTTCAGCATTTTTGGATGAAGGTATAAATTAAAGCTAATTTGGATTGAAATAAATTCGATATTGAGTTATAATTTTAAAAAGCTGGTAGGGAGAATAATCAATCTTTCTCATTGTAACCGCCCTGCACGATCGGAAGAACAACTTTCGACGAAATGTGGATTTTCGTCCGCTGGCTGGTTAAACGCTTGTCTGAAATTTGGTATCTTTATTTTATTTATAATATTAACGCCTTTCGGCCTTTGCATAATGTAACATAGTATCAGGTGTAACTACAACATGAAAAAGACAGCTCAGTTGTAAAACAGCAAAAAATTGTATAACAAATCAAATAATAAATACTACGATAAGTAAATTCTACAATAATGCAACAATAAGTTACTTAGATAATTAGTAGGTAAAGGTGAGACCAAAAGGAATTAAGGATAAGGATATGAGATGCTTTCGATACTTTCCATACTCGGCAATCACAACCAGGACACACAAATCTGTAAGTATTTAAATCGGTATCATCTCGTACGGTCAGCTTTTTCGTAATGAAATTTGCACAGCTTTCTGTTTGGAAAAACTAGGTGAACTCGAGGCTCGCGGTTCCACTCCATCATAGAAATATTAATTAAACAAATAAGACAAGGCGTCATATTCTTCATAAAAAAAGCTATTTTCTCTATAAAAGCTATTTTAATATTTTAAAAAACCTCTTAGAAAGAAAATTTGTTGACATCATGACTGGATGATCGACACAGCGAGGGTAAACGGAGGAAAGAAAGGTAGGTAAAAATCTCTATAAAAGCTTTTTTAATATTTTAAAAACCTCTTGGACTTAGGAAAAAAAATCGTTGACATCATGACTCTGCCCTGATGATGGACACTGCGGGGGTAAAGGGAACGTATGCTCAAGCCGAAGAATTTGGAGCGAAACGGCTAAGACCCAAAAGAAAAACCACACAGGTACAAAATACAATAATATTTTCAGGATTTGGCGTGTAAAAGTAAAAGTAAATTCTGATATTAAAAAGCAGCGTTAATTAACTTTTGCTGTTTTGCGTTTTCTTGTGTGTGCGTTTTCTTGTATGTTTGTAGATTCCGGTTCAATATGGTGGCCGTCTTAATGGTTCAGTAAAGTTCAGTAATCATTTTTGTAAAATGCGAAATGGTCGTGTTTATTTCTATTATCTTATTGGCATTATTTCAATTTTATGGTAGATACTTAAAGAAAGTACGAAAAATAATGACGTAATAATAAATAATAAGTGACGTCGAAAAAATTTTTAATTCCTTTTTTGAAATAAAAAAAGGTTACAAGAAATGTTTAAATATTTAGGTACACACAAACTAAAAGATTTTATGATGACCAGAGGAAATTTTGGTTCAGGTTTTTTTAAATACAAGAAAATTATAAACACACTTTTTTGGAAGCGATGTCTTCTGTTAACAGAATTATTGGTATAAAATGAATCATTACTATTTTGAATCACCCTCTAATAAACACTTATCGCAATCTAAAATCCCATATTATTCCATCACATCGCCGCATCACGCATCAGTGTATCGATGATGAACCATCACAATTGTCATCATTTGACGACTGCGATGAAATCTCACTCCAAAGCGTGATGATCGTTAGTTCCCGTCATCACGACCCGAGGATGGGATACTCTTGACTGGACTCCTGACCACTCAAAATTTAAACCATTTATTTTTCTGTAATATTTCGTAAGGCGGCCTCTTTTTGGGCCAGCCGTTAATTAACATATCGATATAACGGACCGCCACAATGATGAGACGTTTCTTAATTGTATTCATCAATAATTATTTTTCGTTTTAAACAAATTCTTCGATTCGAGCAAAACCTTCGATATTGCTGGACACGCTTAATACAATACTTAATTCAATTTGAGAGGCGAGTATGGGTACCGCCACCCCGTAAACCATTTAGTAGATAACCAACCGATCTACCGTAGGTCACCACGAGTGGTTTGGTGACATGGTTCATGTGGTGAGGTTTATGGCGGCGGATACGTCTGCCCATCAGCTGCATGACAGGCCGTACCGGGAGAGAATGGTTGAGGGAGTCCCTTTGACATCTACAGCCGTACTCTCTCGGAACATCGCCTTGCACCGCAGTGGGATGGATGGATTCATACGTCCGTCACTCCGTGAACCCAGATTCCTCACAAACCCCTTAAACGTTTTTCCTTCCCAGAACGTTATCTCCTTCCTTTCCTAAAAAGACCCCCCACACAGCATCCCCAAAGATGAAATAGGCTTTGGGGGGAATTATTTTTCTCAGGGGCCTCCTATGTGGAGCTAATGTAAAAAAAAATATTTATATATACTACGACCAGGGGCCCAATTCAATTAACCACTACACAGAATTCAAAACTTGGGTAATATGTATTCGCACACAGATGTATGGAATATGTCGGTAATACAATAATAAAGTATTATATTATATTATAAACATGGAATCGTGAAATCATTTGTCCGTGACACAAACTTAGTTTATTAAAGTACAATACTTATGTGAATTAACAACAAAGTGTTGAGAGATCAAACAAAATGTTATCATTCATTGTATCATTAGTTCAACAATAGAGAATCTTAAAAAATATATACCCTTGAGGTTTTTTTTTAAATATAAGAAAAAGATAATTAATGAATAAACAAAGATTTATAGGCGATTACATATCTATCTTACACAATATTAAATGCAATATTAAAGTGAGTATCAAATAATTAGGAAATAAATATGAAAAAAACCTAAAACATTAAAATTAAAATCGGCGTGTATTATGAGTTGTGGGTTTGTGAGTGACGTGCATTTTATATTGGTTTTGTTTGATATATGTAAATGTTTTATTCTTTTATATAAAAAAAAATTGTAAAATTGTCTTTTTTGTTCCTTAATCCATTTTTTTAATTTGCCATCTGAATTTATTTTTGTTTTGAGTGAAAGACTGTTGAATGCTTTTATAGCATGGTATTTATAGTGTCTTTGTCCAAAGCTTGTGTTTACAGTCGGAGTTTTTTTATGTTTTTTTTGTACACTTGTCTAACTGGTCTATTTGTGATATTTTGTGTTTGTTAAGATTTTTTTAGTTAAACATGTGGTTTAGTAGTGTTTTAAAGTATAATTGGCAATTAAAACCTTACTTGGGTCAGTAGGTGTAAAGCTAAATATTACAAACCGTAATATAGAATTTATGGTGTCTTTGTCCAAAGCTTATGTTTACCGACGGAGTTCTATGTTTTCTTTGTACGCTTGTCTAACTGGTCTATTAGTGATATTTTGTGTTTGTTGAGATTTGTTTTTTTTGTTAAAAAATGTGCTTTAGTAATGTTTTAAAGCATAATTGGCAATTAAAAACATACTTGGGTCAGTAGGTATAAAGCTAAATAGTGTATCAGCGGATATGCTGTGCTAATAATACATTTTGACATCATGATTAAATTAGCTGAAGTTCCATTGCCGGTCCTTACACAGAGATTTTTGTAATCTAAAGTAGACAGTTAGTAATTTAAATTTTTAGAAATTTAATTAAAATTAAATTTGATAATGTTATTATCGAGTTCTGCAAGTATTTTAGAATGTATTTTAGTTACAGCTGTTTCGACGTGTAAGGTCATTTTCAAACTGCGGTGAAGCCACTTACGGAGACTTATTTATTATATTTTAAATGTGAATTTTTGTAAGGTGTCTAAATTGATTTATTACTGGTTAATCCAATTTGCAGAGACATTCTTAATTAAATTTCTAAAAATTAAAATGGAGTTCAACGAATTAAACACAAAAACAATTAATAAGTAATTTTAATGAAGACAGTAATTATTTTCCTCCTATTTTGAAGGTCAAATGTTATTTTATTAAATTTCAGAATAAAACTGTAAAATGGTTTTAAAAAAACATATCCACACTCTTTTACCAAAATCCAAATTTCGGAGAACTTTTCAGTTCGAACTTTCTCCTTCTTATTGAAAACTCTGCCCAATACCTACAATACAAAATTTCGTAAACAGATAGACAGCCAATTTGATTCCATTGTACCTACCATTCACCCAATGATAGACCTATATTTATTTATCTATGTAAATAACCACTTAACATAAGACTAGTCCACCGCAGTCACAATGCAAATGAGAGGAACACAACATGAGATGAACAGGACGGTTCAACATCCATCCCTCGGAACAACAAGGTTGTGTTTGCCATATTTATAAAACTGAGGTTTGAGTTATTCAAAATTTGAATCCAGAATAAAATACTAACTCTTCAAATTTCTGGAAAAGCTTAGCAACAACAAGAAGAACAAATTATTTTGTAAGAATTTTCTTTAAGTTTAAGAACATTCTGTGCAAAAAATAAGTAACCTTACAATATAATATTATTACAGTGAATAAAACTTCGTTGTTTTGAATATCGGCTAAACTAAAAACAGGATTCCAACTGATGATTTTAACTAGTCCCTTTTGGCTAAATGTCATGTTTTTTGCATTGAATTTTGTTCATTGTACACTCAGTTTTTCGTATCTAAATGTAATTTTTCATTTATTTTCTCAGTTCATTCTCAGGTCATTCGAAATGCAAAGCAAATAAAACCATTTTACTCCAAAAATAATAACAGTAATCCAAAAAAATACTAAGTTGGCGTAAAATATGCAAATGGAACCATGTTTTGCATAAACGGGCGTGTCTGTTGTCCATTCGTCCTTTTCTGTTACACAGGCTTCTTAGAAGTAACACCTTGTACAGCTCTCATAAAAAACAAAAGGTCAGAATACCCACATCTTATTATTGACTATTTAAACAGAAGAAATCTTACAATAAAAAAATCACATAAATTTGTGGTAGACCACTTTTATTTTATTACACTCTACCGGTTTCGGAAGCACGGCGCCGCTACCCGAATTTCTACCGATTTCTTACATATCTTCCTTAAACATATGAAGTTTTTAAGTTTAAAAAAAAAATACATGTATTATTTTTTAAGATAATATATAGACGTGTTCCCTCGATAGAAAAAAATCGCAAAATAAGCACCGAAAATTATTATAAACACGTTTGTTTCAGTTATTTTACAAGTTCAGTTATTGAAAATATAACAATGTTTTTTTAAATGATACTTAAGATACATTCCACGAGATGTTTGCTCTATTTTAAATGAGTCGTGTTTTTGTTATTTGTTTTTGGGGAGGTATGCCGTGTTTCGCTACCTCCTCCTTTAGCTAACGTTTTGGACAGCATTACAGTGTCCATCATCAGGGAGTCGTGTTTTATTAAATATTTTCGAAATTTTAATTAATTACATATCTCCCCGTCTTCTTCTTTTTGAGCACGGATGCGGGGCCTTAACTATGTACAGTTATAATATTCTCCTGACAAAGAAAGGGTGCTTCCGAAACCGGCAGTGTTAATAAAATAAAAGTGGTCTACAACAAATTTATATGTTTTTTATTGTAAATTATGGTGAGCCACAAAGTTAATGCTTTTTACAAAAAAAGAAAAAATCTTAGTGACCGTCAAGTACCGATCACTAAAATTGGGAATACCAAAGTATCATTGGCTCCAGTCTTTGGCTCCAGTATTTGGCACTGTTGTGCGGTATTCACATTAAAAAATGAATTTAATGAAAACGAAAGATTTACCGAAAAAAGGAAAAAGAAAAATTTATTTTAAATTTTTAACTTTATGAGTATAATCTCAAATTATAATATTTAATTAAATGAAGACAATATTAGCGAAACTCTATCGAAAATCTGGAGACAGAAAATCAGAAAAGGATATTGGCCCAGTGGAGCCAATATCTTTTTCTAATTTTTCTGTCTCTTGATTTTCGATTGAGTTTCGCTAATATTGTCTTCAATTAATTGAATAGAAAAAGAAAAATGATTATCTGCGAACTTACATAATAGTAGGACATATTATTTTAGATATGATTTAAAAAAAAAATCCAATATATGAAACTTGGTGTGCAAAAGTAAATTTTGACCATAATTTCAGATAGAACCTAGTTGCCCCAAGGGTGCAACATCTATCTCCATCAATTGTGAAGCATTCCCACGCACCACGAGAGAGGGCCCCGACGGACGCGGACGCGGACGCGGACGGTTCCTTGCCGCACGGCGCACGTTTCAAGCCGCAGCCTCTGCTCCGAGGCGATGATTGACAGATCTAATGACCCCGTCACCCGCACTGTACCGCGATATGTTAATTAGCCACGGTATTGCGAGCAGCGTGATCACTTATAATATTCATTTTACTTGTGAAAGAATAGGGAAAAAATGCTAGGTTTGATTTTAAATATTATTTTAGTTTTTTTTAATTAATAATTTAATCTGCTCTCTACATTTTGCAATATAAACACGGTGTTACACGACGTACTTGACTTTCTTTCTTTCTTTAACTAATCATTCCTGACATTACTTGGAGTAAAAAATGAGAATTTTTATCGACCGGTAACTTTTTTGATTTTTTTTTTAAACTAAAAAATCGAGTAATGGGCCAAATTCTCAATCTGGCCCTAACTGTCCAATACATCTGGATTTTTTAATGTTTTAAGCTAAAAAAAATCAAAAGATACGAATCAATCAAGTCACCGGAGACCAAAATTTTATTTACATTTTTTACTCCAAATAATGACACAAATCACTGGTTAAAGTAAGTCAAGTACGTCATGTATTTTCTGTACTTAAAAAAATGAATCCCTTTTTCCCTTGGTCACGCCTTAACTTCAGAAGGACTTTACCTATTTCAATCAGTTTTCTAATACTTAGTAGAAGGTTCTTACGGAAAAAAAATTAAGAAAATTGCGCAGAAAATTGGATAATTTTAGAAAACTTAATGACTATATTAACTTCGCACGCGTTTGATGAAATTGAAGGTAGCCGCATCTGTTTTTCTAGAATTGTCTATGGATTTTTATAATTATAGATATTTTAAATAGGTACCTATGTTAGGTACCAAACTTGATTGATTGTTCTTATAATATACACAAATGAATTTTTATGATAGTAATGAAAATTTGAATAAAAAAATTGTGATAGGTGGCACGCGAGCTGTTTGAAAACTGAATATGCTGGTACTGAATATATGGAACGCGGTTTGCGGGACGGGGGAGCGGGACAGGAGAGAGGGGAGAGGGTGGGCGGGGAAGGTGGAAGGGGAACGCGTGAGGGGAAGGGGTTGCGGGAGGGTAACGGGGACGCGCGGGAAAGGACCTGCAGGGAGATACAATTTATTTATTTGAATATGGAATTGCAACGCATGCCGGGAACCAGCTAGTTATGTATATACATAAGGAAAATTGGAAACATTATGAACATATTGTGACAAATATTATAACAAGTTTCTATTCAAAATTGTAAATAAGCATGTTGAATCGTTCCTCTTGGCCAAAATAAAAAATCACTATCAATCACCGTCTACTAAGAAACACTTTCGTTTACAAAGAACAGACTTAACCGTCTCTCAACCTATTGTGCGAATGTGTCGACTATATAATTATATTTAATTAAATGAAGACAATACTAGCGAAACTCAATCGAAAATCTGGAGACAGAAAAATCAGAAAAAGATATTGGGACCTCTGGGACTGGACAGACAATCTTATTTATTAATATAACAAAAATTACGAAAATTGGAATTAAAAAAGCAATTTCTTCATCAAAGATCATAAAAATAATTGTAATTAAGGAAAAATAGAGATTCACACACTCAAGCTTGTAGAAAAAAAATGTCAATGGTGTGGTTAAGGATTCCTTAATATACCACCATCTGTTGTCAGCGCCCGAAAGCTTCGTAGTTTGCGTTTTCGTCGCCAGGGGGAAAATGTGAAATTACAAATACCATTCTTACCAAAAATACTGAAATACTACAATATAAAATTAATTTCTCGGAATACGTTATATTGTGTCTAGCTAGGAATTAATAGCAATCAGGCGAACTTAATGAATACTGAATTCACGTGCAGTTCCCATACACATGTTTTTCTACAGTATTTAGCTCCACACAGGAGGCCCTCAGGATAGTAATGTGCTGATGCTGAGTAAAGGGTATTTTTAAGAAAGGATGATGAGGAAGTTCTGAGAAGGAAAAGGGTATGAGGGATGGGTAGGAATCTGGGATTAGTGTGTCCAGGAGTGACCGACGAATAAATCCATCTCTTCCACTGCGGTGTAAGGCGATTTCCTTAGAGAGCCCTGCTGGAGAGAACAAAAAGTCTCCATCAAACAGTCTCTCCCGATCCGGCCTTCCACACAGTTGGTGGGCAGACACATTCGCCGCAAAGACCCGGACAAACTTCACCCCATGAACCCGGGCACCCCTCAAGTCACCAAACTTATCGAACCAATTGGGAATGACCTACGGCAGAGGTGTTGGTTTTCCAATAAATGGTTCCCGGGGCAGCAAACATGCCACCGTATAAATAATAAATGATGTATGTAATATGTTTTGCATATTATGTCAAATTTAATGCCAGATAAAATTATAAATAAATAAAAAAAGAAGTGATGATCATGCTTATTTTTGGGTTAGTTAGATTAGGGTTATTTATAATAATTTAATAATCTGCGAGCTAAAACATTTTTCCAAACATAAAAGCTGTACAAAATGTAGATCTACGTGGCATGTAGCTCTACATTGACGACCGGCGTGGTCTAGGGGTAAGGCTCATGACTCGCAATCCGAAGGTGGCGGGATCAAATCCCGGCGTGGGCAAATAAATTTTATTTGAACTATTAATTATTTCACAATTAATTCATTTAAAAATCATGTATGGTATATTTGCGGCACGTTCCAGAGTGGAAGAAACTATCAGTATCGTCCTGTGAAAGACCACCATTCCGAATTGAAACGTTGCTTGAAATGGCGTAAGCCGTGTTTGGTGACCAGATCTGAATAGACAGTAGTCTCATTGGTTCCAGACGGGAGCAGCTGGGACTCTTGTGAGGTATTCATATAAAAATAATAAAAAACCAGAGAATAGATGTTCAGCTTTAGGACCAAATGAACAAACGGTTTGGTGATTTATCAGGGATGCCCGGGTTCATGGGGTTAGATTTATCCGGGTCTTAGCGGCGGATGCGTCTGCCCACCAACTGTGTGGAAGGCCTGATCGGGAGAAACTGTTTAATGGAGACTTTTGTTCTCTCAAGAAAGGTTACGATTTACAGATATCATTTAGATCGGATAATAATTAAACTATGCTAATCAAGATAAGTTTTCGTTATTTGTTTTTGGGGTAACACGGCATAACACCCCAAAAACAAATAACGAATATGCTAATCAATTTTAGGTATGTACCCACTTATGTTAGGTAGGTATGACAGATGATATTTTATACATTCATTTTCAAAGCCATCATAACCTACGATACTTTAATAGTTTAAAGTCTAAATAATTACTTTATGTAGATTAAAGGCTATTAGAAATAATTCAAAAGTAGTGGCCTGCCCCTTTTGCTGATACGCCCATGATGATAATAACAAAACCAGTATTTGGTTGGTATTTAGTTACATGTCCGGGCCTATTGTTCGATCCAGCGGCAAAGATGGCGATTATTTTAATTGGTCAATGTCCCTAATAATTAGCATATTCATTTTGTTATCACAATTTATAATATTTATGGGGTATTTGACCATCCTCTCGATTACTATACATTATAATTAAAAAATAAATAAATAATTTAGCAATAGGTAGAAAACCAGGCTAATATGTTTAAAATTTGGCTGATTTATTACTTATCAATTTTTGCAAATTCACTTTGTGGCATAATTTTAAATTAAATTAAAACAAATCTATAAATAAATAAAATAAATATAAATAAATATAAATATATAAATAAATAAATAAAATACTTTTTGCAAAAACACGTGCCGCCGGAAAAGCTAACGGCTATAAGTACACATGGGTGAGGAACGGAAGTATCATGGCGAAGAAGGATGATCTCTCTAGGGTGTTTACCATTCGTCGTGAGGGAGATCTTCAAAAGATGTGACTACTACTATTACAAATCTGTTACTGGTCTTATCGATGCCCGCTTTCTCTCAACATTCTGTACCATATCCATTCACATCTTATATTGTTGATTTATTATTATATACTAATTAATCTAATAAGTTATCTATGTTTCATATATAATTTTGATGCTTTGTATGTCCTACTTAAAGTACCGCTCCCGCGAATGTGGAATATATCGATATACACTATTACTCTATTTAAATGATCTCATCATCTATATCTGTTTATTACCAGAACTGTGGTGGTATTAGAACTAAAACTCAGAAACTACTTATGAATATTTTATCAAATAACTACGATGTTATAGTTCTAGTTGAAACATGGCTTGTAGCAAGTATAAATACGGCTGAATTAATAGATTCGCGCTACACGGTGTTCCGACGAGATAGGGACCGTACTCTTACTGGTAAGATGGACGGAGGCGGTGTACTGGTAGCAGTGCGCAAGGAGCTCGCAGCATCCCGGCTCGATGACTGGGAAACCAGCCAAATCGAACAAATCTTCGTATCTATTCCGGTAAGGTCTTCCAATCTCATCATATGTGCAGTATACATACCTCCTGTCTCGCCACCAACGTTTTATGATATTTTCTCCAAAAACCTAGAATCTGTATTTTCATCTGAACCAAATAATATGTTTTGTGTACTTGGAGATATGAATCAACCTACTCTTACTTGGTCTTTTTCCGAAGGCTGCAGTCAAGGTCTCGCCTCTTCAAACACGGCTGCATCGCAAACTTTGCTGCAAACAATGTCATTGATGAACTTGCTCCAATATAATTGCATACCTAACCATGATGAAAAATACTTAGACCTCATATTCTACAGTCGCGAAACAAATGTTACACGCAGCAATGACCCTCTGCTCTCAGAAGACAGACACCACCCAGCCCTTGAATTTGATATATCATCCGAAACTCAACCAAAAATCAAAAACAAAAAAGAGCGTAGGCGCAATTTCAGGAAAGCTGATTATACTCAGATTAATAATGACATTAATTGTATTGATTGGTTATCTGAAACCGCAAGTTTATCAGCCGAAGAAGCAGTAGATCGATTCTATTTAAAAATAAATAATATAATTGATAAGTCCATTCCATTATTGGCACGACGAAATGACAAATTTCCCATATGGTTTACTCCCGAACTTATTAGGTTATCACGGAAAAAAGATAAAGTCTGGCACAAATGGAAGACATATAAAGGTCTTTCTGACTATCGTGAATTTTCCTTCTTACGTGCTACATACAAAAGACTGGCTAGTGATTCTCGAAAGTTATTTTTCGACAACATCGAAAGTTCATTGCAAAATAATATTAAAAGTTTTTGGTCATACATATCCTCATTAAAATCGTCTGATGGATACCCTGCTACTACGTCCTTCGAAGGTCGCAAATCTAACGATGCCCAGGAAATTTGTAATATGTTCTCTGAATTCTTTAAATCAACATTCGAACCCTCCTCTGTCAACGACATGATTAACATCGACCAACTTGAAGCCGTTTGCGACTCTGAACTTGCGCACATTCACACCATTGAATTAACGGAACAAGAAGTGCTCTCGAGTTTAATGTCGCTAGATATAAACAAGGGTGCAGGTCATGACGGAATACCGGCATTTTTCCTCAGATCTGCTGCTTCGTCACTATATGTTCCACTTACCATAATATTTAACAAATGCCTGAGTGACGGGGTTTTCCCTGATAGGTGGAAGTTGGCCTATATTATACCGGTCCACAAGGGCGACTCACGGCAAAAAGTAGAAAACTATAGGCCAATATCCATTCTCTCGGCGATCCCTAAACTCTTGGAAAGACTTGTCCATGACCATATATATCCCCAGCTTGCCTCCATAATTACGGAACAACAACATGGGTTTGTAAAAGGCAAATCTACCATGAGTAATTTACTTCTTTACTCAAACTTCTTGTTCAACAGCATGGATCGAGGCCACCAGGTAGATGCAATATACTGCGATTTTAAAAAAGCTTTTGATAAGGTTGACCACCTTATTCTTATTAAAAAAATTATGTACAACGGAATTAGAGGAAATTTACTACGTTGGTTTGTCTCATATTTAACAAAAAGACAACAAGCCGTATCGTTGCGAGGACACACTTTTACATGGGAGCCAGTTACCTCTGGCGTGCCACAGGGGTCAATCCTGGGTTCGCTGTTGTTTATACTCTTTATTAACACTGTTACTAAATGTTTCTTGCATTGTTTATTTCTTTTGTACGCCGATGACATAAAAATATTTGCCATTGTTAGGAATTTAAACGATTGTCTGCTAATCCAAAGCGACTTAGTAAGGTTCGAAGCATTTTGCAATGAAAACAAAATTTACCTTAGTTACAACAAATGTAAACAAATAAGTTTTACTAAAAATCATAACGCCATCATACAGAATTATTGTATTGGTAACTATTTACTCGAGCGCGTTTACTGTATAAGAGATCTAGGCGTACTTTTTGATTCCAAACTCCATTTCGATGCGCATATTGATAATATTGTGAATAAAGCTTACTGCATGCTAGAATTTGTCATCAGAAACAGCCGTGAATTTCGAAAACCTGAAACATATCTTCTTCTTTACTACACGCTGGTCCGTTCTCAACTTGAATACTGCACCTCCATATGGAATCCACTTTACGGTATCTATAAAGAAAACATTGAAAGTATTCAAAAGAAATTTCTGCAGTGCCTCAATTACAGAATGAGCGCACCTAAACGCGGGTACATAAATATCCTTTCGAGTTATAACGTCTCCACGCTATCTAACCGACGAACGTACCTTGATCTCATGACTCTATATAAAATCTGTAACAACGTTATTGACTGTCCCGACTTACTGAAATTAATAAACTTTAAAGTACCACCCAGAGTAACAAGGCTTAACGACTTATTCCACATTAGCCGGACGCGTACAAATGCTGGTGTCAGGGACCCAATCAGAAGAATGTGCGAATCACTTAATCAGAATCAAAAGCTCAAGGATTCTGACTTATTTTTTGATACACGCAGTACTTTTAGTAGAAAAATGAAGGCTGTTTTCCTACAAAGTTCAAAGTAAACAACTTAGACATACATTCGTTTATATATATATTTTTTTTTAAATTTCTGTATAACATTGTTTATCTATATTTATATTTTTTTGTTTCAAAAATAATTTGTAAATTCTTATAAGGATATTGCGCATTTATTTCATATCTCTATTTGTAAAATAATATTCTTATGTACTTATATATTTTTTCCCCTATTTATAAGACAAAATATTTTTATATGTTTTTAACTGCTGTTTAAGTCAATTCGTGAGAAATAGTTTGGATGCAGGTGAATTCTCTAGTTGATGTTTTGTATATTCTTGCCAATTAATATTTGTATCTGTATTTTCTCCTAAATAAATAAAAAAAAAAAAATAAAAAAAAAATCACTTTGTAAAACACCACTTAGGGGCCTTACAGAAATTACATCACACGAATTTAATGATTTTTAACCCCCCCCCCCCTGTCCCTGTCATACATCGTCACATTCGTGAGACCCCCTCCAATCTAGTGGGACGTCACATATTTTGCATTTTTACATCTAAAAATAATCAAAACAGTAGTTAATTTTTTTTACTTGTGACGTCACAGAGCTCATGACCCCCCAATACCCCTTGTCACACTTCTCTACTCCCCCCCCCCCCCCTTAAGGTGTGACGTAATTTATATTACGTCACACCTTAAGGAGGTATACAATATTCAATCAAACTTATCTACATGTTTCGAATTCGAACGTTTCATCGTCAGGATTATAAGATCAACATTATATTAAAACACCACTTTTTACTCAAGATTATCTACGGCAGGGGTGCTCAAACGGTCGATTGCGAGTGTTTTTTAAGTCGATCTTGAGAAAAATTTGCCGATGAAAATAGATCTATTCACAGTTTTAGTTTTAGTTGATCTTCAATTAGGCCTCAAAAAGACCGCCCATTTTTCATGCCCTTTTTTAATTGTTTATTTTAAGCTTGTATTGTCAATGGTCGCGACTTTTTTTATTGTTTTCTCTATCCTCATCTATGGTGTGTAACATCACAAGTTCCCATAGAAAAAAAATCGTCAGATTATTGTATATTCATGGTGAAATATTTTCGAAAATTGCCCCTTCAAAAGCCCGAAGATCAATCCAGTTTCTAGTGTGTCGTTTGGTTATAACTTGAAGGCGATGTGTCGTCAGGATAAGATTAACATAATAGGGAATGTAAAACGTTGATACTTTTGAATAGTTAGGTGGTGTAGTACAAAGTGATTTGTTTTCATTTAATTAATAAATAATAGATATTTACGAAATGAAATTAAATCACTTTGTAAAACCCATTATTTAATTAAAAATATCTACATCTTTCAAAATTTCTTCGTCAGGATAAGATTAACATAACAGGGTTTAAACATGTAGATACTTTTGATTAATTAGGTGGTGTAGTAGCACCACAAATTATCTACGTGTTTCAAAACCGAAGTTTCTTCGTCACAATAAGATTATCATTATGTTAAACTTATCCTGACTAAGAAACCATTGGTTTCGAAACATGTAGATAATTTTGATTAAAAATTGGTGTTTTACTTATAGCCCAGTCATTCCGTAGTTTTACCTTGCAAAAGGTCATGTAGTAGCGATTTTGATATACGTTGTTAAGATTGGGACTCTAAAGAAAAAAAAAAGTTTTCGACCTCGGGACCGTCGAGCTCGATCCGCCATCTTGGATTGAAGGTCCCAAAAATTGGTTTTTTCAAAATAATTATGAAATGGTTGATTTTACAACCAAGCTGTTCAAGGCAAACTTGAAGAAAACTAAATTATGTACATTTTATGTGAAATGTTTTTTTTGTAAGTCTAATAAGTAACGAGTTACAGCGGAAGAAAGAAGACAATTTTGACAAAAAATTGTAAAACTCAAGTTTTCTTGATAAATTTTTGTAAGAACGTAATACAAAATATCATTTTAACGTATTCCCACAAACAATATACTTATATAGCATCATCCGTGTGCTCGATGACGTTGATTGACGTTGTTTAGAGTGGGCTCCTAGTCTATAGCTGACTTGGCAACACTGATTGAGTCCTGGTTACTGGACGCTCAGAGCCGATGAAAGCGAGGCATATAGAGTTGTTGTGTCAAAATTCAAAGAAGCGCTTATCAAATTGGAAAATAATGGTCCTACAGCCAAATTATGGGTTCAGATTTCCAAATGATTACTCTTGTGAAGCATTTCATTGAAGCTGAGCGAATGGGAAACTGGCAACTACATCTCGACACTGTCCAAAGAATGCTTCCCTATTTTCATGCAAGCGGTCATTTCTTTTATGCAAAGTCTGCTCATCTGTATTTACAAGACATGCTAGATTTGGAAGGAAAAATGGATCCTATTGAATACCAAAAATTTACGACGGAAGGCTATTTCACTGACATTTTTTTTTTTTTTTTTTTTTTTTTTTTTTTTTTTTTTTTTTTTTTTTTTTTTTTAAAAGAAAGACAAACATTCCCGGGTTACGAATAACCCAACAATGTTTGAAAATCTCCTACTACCACCACAGAAAGCCGAAAATGTTGCTTGTGTTGTGATGGAGGACTTAGCCAGCCGAGGAATCGAACATGCGGCGCCCGGATGGGATCCAAGCACTATGCCCACTCAACCAATGACCATCGAACAAACTTTGATGCGGATGATGCATAGCTGTGGGGGTCTTACTCGTGGCCGTGAAATCAGTGACAGCGTACTCGCCCTGTGGACTTTAGGAATGATATTTTTGCATAACGTTTGTGACGCCATTGAGGAATATAGTAACGTTAATCTACATACATGCGAGCAACATGTCGATATGAGAACTTCCCGTATCACTCGAGACGATCAAGACTTGAAAAAGCTGTTGGATTGGTTTTCTCAGCATTCTCCCTTCCCCGAAATCAATTCACTTCTTTCTATCAGTACTGGAATTGTCGGGGATGAAAAGATTAATTGTCATTTATCCAGAGAAATAGGTACTAAGAGGATGTCGAACATGGTTACCAGGTATAAAAATTTTGAATCTATTAAATTCAAACGTAAGGACAAAGTTATTCCAACAACTATTTCCATCAACCCGCTAATGTTGTTCCAGAGAATGTGTATTTTGAAAAAATCCGACGAAGAATTGAAGGATTACCTTAAATTCGAACTCGCCCCATTTCCTTTGTCGCTTTTCTCTGAAAAAGGAATGCGCAAAGTTACGAAATCATCATTTTATGGTGTTTTTGAACAACTTCCAAAAGGCGTGCAACTTGAAGGTAGTAAAATCAATGTTGTGGATGGAGGATACCTTTTACATAAAGTTGTATGGAATCGTAATGATTTTTTTGGGTCAATTTGCGAGAAGTACGTTCACTATGTAAGACATCACTATGGATCACATGCAGTTATTGTTTTCGATGGATATCCGCTAGATCGGCTAGATGATGGTGAAAAAAATACAAAAACCTCAGAAAGACTTCGCCGATCGAAGAAGCATATGCAGATGTTCTTTTCGATGAAACAATGCCAGTTCAAGTTTCACAAGAACGTTTTTTAACCAAGAAAATAACAAAGTCCGTCTGATTTCGATGCTTACAAAGCAATTTATACAGGCTGATTTTACAGTTAAGCAGGCTGAAGAAGATGCTGATGAGTTGATTGTCAATACTGCGATTTCCTTGTGTTCATCATTTGACGCTGTATTGGCGAAGACGTTGATCTCCTAGTTCTGCTAACAGCATTGGCACCACCCGAAAGTAGTATATATCTTCGCAAACCCGGGAGAGGCAAAACTTTTGAAAGACTGTATTCCGCGAATAGTGTGAAATACAAAGAAGCGGCTGAGAATATTCTGTTTCTCCATGCCTTTAGTGGCTACGATACAACGTCGTCCTTCTTCAACCAAGAAAAAACAAAATTTTGTTCACTTGTACAGAACGACACAAGACTCAATGCCATGATAGGAATCTTCAAACTAACAATATGATGCAAAACCAGAAGACATAGCAGATGCAGGAACACGCTTTCTTGTTGCTTTTTACGGGGGTGCCATGGACAAGGAAACCTTGGAAGAAGTCCGCTACCAACGTTTCGCAAAGTCAACAACAAAAAGCAAATTCAATCTTGCCTCTTTGCCACCAACGAACGACGCTGCACGGTACCACGCATTTAGAACGTACCACCAAGTCCAAAAATGGTATGGAATCCAAAAAAATCCAAAAAACTGGGGCTGGAAACGTGGCACCAACGGGCTTGTTCCAGTAAGAATGACAATGAAACCGGCACCCGAGACTTTATTGAAATTTATTTCATGTAATTGTAAAAAAAGGATGCGGCGTTGCATGTGGCTGCAGGAAAGCTGGATTGAATTGTTCTAGTGTGTGTGGGTGCTGTAATGGTCAAACATGCCGAAATTCGCCAGAGGTTCATATCGATGTCAAGGAAGAAGATGAAGAGATTTTGTCAATGGAAGCCCAGAATCTCAGTACCACAGGCAATGAATTAAATGATGACATTGATGAAGACTGTTATTAAGATGTCGATATCAACCAACCGGCATCAACAAAAAAATATCTTTACGCAATAGCCAATATATAAAATAATTTCGAAATCTACCCTCGGTGGTATATCTGTGGAGTAGACCTACAGGGGATACCACAATACAAAAAAAGCGCCATGTTCTCTACCTCATGGTGGTGTGGAAATGAGTTAACAAAATTATTATAATTATATGATAAAAAATATATTATATAATATAATTATGTATAAAATGGTCACCAACACTAACTGGGCGAAGCCAATTCAAAAGCTGCCTACAGGGCCTAGCAGTAAAACCCTACGGAGCGGGTTTTTAACAGCTAGTTATGTAATGAATAACCCGAAAAAATAACACAAATTGGGAATTTCATCATTTTTTAGAAAAATATTCACATTTCCGCCACTGTAACTCGTTACCTATTAGACTTACAAAAAAAAACTTTATCCACAAAATGTACGTAATTTAGTTTTCTTCAAGTTCACCTTGAACAACTTGGTTGTAAAATCAACCATTTCATAATTATTTTGAAAAAACCGAATTTTGGGACCTTCAATCCAAGATGGCGGATCAAGCTCGACCCTCCCGAGGTCGAAAACTTTTTTTTTTCTTTAGAGTCCCAATCTTAACAACATATATCAAAATCACTACTACATGACCTTTTGCAAGCTAAAGGCCCTTTCTATCCCCTACTGACTGGGCTATTATTATTATGCAATTAAAAAAAAGCCATAAAGTGAATTTGCGAAGGTTGAAGAAGTAATTATTATTATACTTTTGAAGGTTGCTGTGACTTTGTGGTTATCCATTATAAATTACCCGCCTCGGAACAGACTTAGTCTAGTGAGGCGGGCTACTAACTTGTTTGTATATGATTACTAGCTGATCCGGCGAACTTCGTACCGCCTCAGAATCAAAAACTGTTGTCAACTGATTAGCTGAATTGATCTAAATTGTTTCTCCCTGCGTATCCATTCCCCTCTCGCGTTCCCTCTCCCTCTCCACTTCTCCCCTTCCCCCGTCCCGCTAACCCCCCTTCCTTTCCCCCCTCCCCCCTCCCCCCCCCCTATCCCCCCTCCCTTCCCTCCCCCCTCTCCCCCCTCCCCCTTCCCCCTCCTCCCTCCCCCCTCCCCCCCCCCCCCGGTTCACAGTTCAATATTATACCCCATACAATATTGCTGCAGTTCTTTCAAAATAGGAGAATTCGTTCCATACAAAATGTATGGGGAAAATAATTTTCTTCGGAGTGGAACACCCTTTACTTTTAGGGGTATGAAAAATAGATGTTGGTCGATTCTCAGACCTACCAGATAAGCACACAAAATTTCATCAAAATTGGTCCAGCCGTTTCGGAGGAGTATGGTAACAAACACCGTGACACGAGAATTTTATATATTAGATTATTACAATAAACGCCCGGGTTGCCGGCATTAAAAAAAAAAAGATAAATGAAACAATGTTACTTTTTTTGAACCACTTGTATATTTGAGTAAAGCCGACCGGTTTCGGAACGACCGTTCCTTCTTCAGGGCAAAAGTATACGTATACGTTCTTCTTCAGGGCAAACGTATATATATTTTTGCCCTGAAGAAGGAACGGTCGTTCCGAAACCGGTCGGCTTTACTCAAATAGACAAGTGGTTCAAATAAAGTAACACTGTTTCATTTATTTAATTGTTATTAGTTTGAAACCGCGCGAACACGAGTGTTGCCAACATCGTTTACCAATGATAGGTACTGCAAATCGTATCTACTATGAGTGACGCCCCTCCTTTGTTTCTGCCTATAAACCAAAAGCTTAACTTTCTTTGCCTGCTTGGTCTTAGCTCATTGACAGTCGGTACGCAACCATGTCATATCTTCCTTTGTGCCTTTTTTTATAGTGGTACCTCACAAGAATCTCTGGTGCTCCCGTCTGGATCCGGTGAGACTATGGCATCCCCAATTGGGGTATGTTGTCAGGCTAAAGGTAGTGGGGAGGGGCAGGAGATAGGGAAGAGAAAGATGGGGAAGTACCTGGCTATTCAGATCTGGTCACCAAACACGGCTAATGCCATTTCAAGTAATGTTTCAATTCTGAATGGTGGTCGTCCACCAGGGCGATACTGAGAGTATCTTCCACTCTGGAACGTGCCGCAAATATACTATATATTATTTTATATGAATAAATTGTGAAATAACACAAATTAATCAAATAAAATTTATTTTCCACGCCGGGATTCGATTCCGCGACCTTCGGAATACTAATCAAGAGGCTTACCGCTGGACTACGGCGGGCGGCCTATTTTGTCTATGGTTTTAAGTCAAAATTGTAAAATAAACATAAAAGCATACCTACTGATAATAAATTGATATTAAAGTCTAAACTTTGTACTAATTAAAACATCATCATCAATCATACTAATTTCGATTGTGCGTGATGTGACATCTTTCTGTGTGAAATTATTCACTTTCAACGAAGGGGGATAATTTCATTGCTTTGAATTTAAGTGTCATTTTAAAAATTGTAACTGATTGTTCAGACAAGCGTTAAAGTAAGTTGGTACCTACCAACCCATAATCAGAAAAAATAACCTAATTAATTATTCTGTACTTTGAATTTGAAATTAAAAAAAAAAAATGACAGGCAACATGATGCAACATGACGCTGAGACAAATATTTACAAATGATTTCAGCTTCACAAATCCTACAATTATAATTTCCCGTGATTTTTTACCGGTCTGTGCTAGTCGAACATAATTTAATTTTATTTTTATTTTTAATATTTATTTTGTCTGCCACACTGTGAGTGAATATAAATCTGGTTCAATGAACTCGGTTTTATTTTTAACTAGCTGGTCCCGGCATGCGTTGCTCTGCCATTTAATAAAGAAATTGTTTCTCCCTGAGTGTCCTTTCCCATTCGTCCCGTTCCCCTTCCGCCTCGCCTTCTTCTCCTGCGTCCTCTTCCCCTCTCGCGTTCCCACTCCGTCACCTCCACCTTCCCTCTCCCCACTCCACTCCCCCCCTTCCCTCGTCCATCGAACCCCCCTCCCGAGTTCCCCTCCCCCCTCCCAGGTCCCCCTCCCCCCTCCCGCGTTTCCCTTCCACCTTCTCCGCCTTCCTTCTTCCCTTTCCCACTCCCTCGTTCAGCCAACCCTCCTCCCGCGTTCCATAAATATTCAATCCCAGTACATTCAGTTTTTAAACAGCCTGCGTGCCACCTTTTACAATTTTTATTAAAATTTCCATTTACATGTATATTAAATTTGGTACCTAACATAGGTACCTATTTAAAATATCTAAAATTCTTGATTCGATTCAAACTATTAGGGGAGTACCTACTTTAAATAAATTTTTCAACTTTTCAAAAATAGAATCCTGATTGAACAATCATTAATGAATGAATGAATGTTTTGCAAAATGTCATTCTCTAACACGCGAACTGTCAAACGTGGGATGTTTTCTGTTATTATCTAATTTTCTGCGCAATTTTCTTAATTTTTCTCTCCGTAAGAACCATCCTCGAACTTCAAGAAATATTCTAAAAAAAGAATTAGCGAAATCGGTTCAGCCGCTCTCGAGATTTGCGCTTACCAACAAATTTAGCGATTCATTTTTATATTATAGATAAATGTAATTATCAAAATCAAAACTTATTACGGAACGTACCCATACTACGTGACCAACTTTTTGCGATTTTTAACACCACCCCCCCCCGGTGACCAAAAACCTTTGGCCCCCGCCGCTCGTTTGTACTAAGCGTGGGATTTTGAAGACCCCCCCCCCCTAAACAGCTCACGTAGTATGGGTACGTTCTCTTATTTCAAAAATTCTTACGAGTGATGAATTACCTACTTACAATACTTTGGCAGAGAATTATTTTGACTGTCAATTTGAACTGATCTTGGAACTTGAAATTTGACTATATATATTCGACTGTAATTGGAACTGATGTGCCAAAAATTCAGACTATCCCGTGAGAGTTCTAGTACCTTTCTTAATAATTTGGTATGGAAATCAAACGATTATATTTACAGTGCCGATTGGTTCTACTTATACGCTGGTATATGTAGAATGCTGGTATATGTTATGTCATTCTCGAATTGAATATGGAATCATAGGATGGGGATCTGCTACACATACGTACCTACACAGCCTGAATACGATTCAAAAAGGAATCATAAAGACCATATTGAAAGTACCAATTAGAACGCCTTCAATTGAAATTTTCAATAACTTTGACGTACCAAATGTACAGCAAATATATGCCAAAAATATATTATTGAAGCTCTTCAAAAATAATGAATCCTCTACTAGACCGTGTATGCATAACACTAGATCGAATAAAAATTATATAAAAAATATTCCAAGTTATAAAACCACATTTGGACAAAGAAACTATACATACTTTGCAACAAAACTCCATAACATCCTTCCCCAAGACATAAAACTAATAAAAAATCCAATTGAATACAAATCAAGAATAAAAATATGGCTTAAAGAGGTCAATGAGAGAACACTAGCGAAGACGCTAAAAACGACATAGAAGACAAATGAACTATATTTAAATAACTTTAGTCCGCCTCGGCACAGGACCCCCTAGTGAGGAGGACTAAGAAATACAATATTTTATACTTAATTTCACATTACTTTTTGTATGTAAAATTTTTTTATATAGTCGCTATAATAAAAAAAATAAATAAATAAAATATACAGTATACAGACAAGCAGTTTTATCCTTGATAATTTTGAATGAAAACATGTTTTGTACTTTTGTCACTCAGCGGTATATGCTCTCTGCATACGCCTTTGGGGACACCTAGTTAGTAGATATCATCATCATCATCTTCCCCTTATCCTATTAGGGTCGGGGACCCATTGCATCGACAGGGCTCCTCCATACGTTCCTGTCTTGTGCTGATTGTACGGCCTCTGTTCATGGTAGACCCATCCTCTCCTCACACAGTTTCTGGAGTTGCCCCGCCCAACTGTGTCTGGGGCGGCCCACTGGACGTCTACCCTCTGGAATCGCACTTAGTATCTTCCTCGGAATTCGGTCTTCAGACATTCTTAGTACATGCCCAAGCCACCTCAGTTGCGATTTTTTTATGAAGAGTAGCAATGGTTCAATGTTTAGATCATCTCGAATCGTCGAGTTTCTTATATGATCCCATTTCGTAATCCCTGCCACTCCTCTCAAGTACCTCATTTCTGCAGCTTGGACTCTAGAGCGTGTTCGTTCATTTAGCATCCATGTCTGTTGGCCGTAAGTGAACGTCGGGCGGTATATCGTTTTTATCGTTGATATACTTACCGTATTTTCTCTAAGCCGATTGAATATTGTAAATAAGTTTGCCGGGGGGCCAATTGACGGGGGATCAACTGTCATTGAATCGAATTTTTGAACTTTAATTTGAGAAAAATTCACAATCTCCTTCAGGTCCACTGGCTGAGTGCTGGTGGCACATTATAATAAAATCTATAAACTTGATTTGAAAGCAATTAAAGACTAAACGCGGTGTAAAAACTGTTTGGAAAGTAGATTTATGGGAACCCATCAATCTTTTTGTTACAATCTTATGGTTACATCACCGCTTGAATTTGTGGAGATATTGAGTTAAGGTCGTCGCTAGAAGTTAAAAAAACCCCTCATTATCAAAATATTCATCATCCTCAAAATATTTCCTCTTGACATTAAATTTCTAATAGATTCGCTGTATTCGTGCGTATCCCAAAATGAAATTCTGAAGGCAGATGCACGACTCTTTTGGATTTAAAATTTTAAAAATTGTTTCTGTTGAATGCACCTGCCCGCACGTACCAAACATTAGAATGGTTTCTCTACAGTTTGGGTTGTGTTCGACAAACCAAATCATTTTGGATTTTGAGTTATGTACAAGAAAATTCAAATTTTGAATTCAAACAAAGCTAAGGTTTTTAAAACCATTCCCGATGCTTTTTCTTGAAAAAATTATTAAACTACCTGCCACTTCATCTTATATATAAAAATGAATCGCTAGATGTGTTGCTAAGCGCAAATCTTGAGAGCAGCTGAACCGATTTCGATAATTCTTATTAGAATATTCCTTGAAGCACGAGGATGGTTCTTACGGAAAGAAAAATTAAGGAAATTGCGCAGAAAATGGGATAATTTCAGAAAACCTAACGACTATCGCACTTTTGACAGTTTGCGTGTTTGAGAATGACATTTTGCAAAACAATAATTGTTAAATCAGGATTCTATTTTTGAAAATCTTTAAAAGGTGATAAATTTATTTAAAGTAGGTACTCCCCTAATAGTTTGAATCGAATCAAGAATTTTAGATATTTTAAATAGGGCTGTGTTAGGTACCAAATTTAATATACATGAACAATGGAAATTTGAATAAAAATTGTAAATGGTGGCACGCGGGCTGTTTAAAAACTGAATGTACTGGGATTGAACATATGGATTGGCGGGACGAGGGAGCGGGAAAGGGAAAAAAGAAGGCGGGGAAGGTGGAAGGAGAACGCGGGAGGGGAAGGGGACGTGTGAGGGGGGAGGAGAACTCGGGAGGGGGTTCGCGGGACGGGGGAAGGGGCGGAGTGGAGTGGGGAGAGGGAAGGTGGTGTTGACGGAGGGGGAACGCGGGAGGAGAAGAGGACGCAGGAGAAGAAGGGGAGGCGGAAGGGGAACGGGACGAATGGGAAAGGACACTCAGGGAGAAACAATTTCTTTATTAAATGGCATAGCAACGCATGCCGGGACCAGCTACTACAACACTATAAAAACACATTTATTTATTTGTTTATTAAGACATACACAGTACATTATAAATTATAATACAGATTATAAGGTAGATATGTAAAATTAAATTATTACATGGTTATGTACCTGTAATTAAGTAAGTCCGCAGAATGTCATTTGGTAATTAAGCCTGAGATATGAACCGATCTAGTAACTTAATTATTGAATGAATGAGTAATAATAATAAAAAGGAAGAAAAAAAAGGGGGGGGGGGGATAAGGAGACATTTTAAAATCAAGAATTACATTTAATTAGACAAACGTGTTATAAATTTTATTGTGCCTTCATGATAATTATTTTTAAAAATTGGCAAACATAATAATTCATATTATGTCTGACCAGTCTGTCTAGAATGTATGAGACGATGTATGAATGTGAGTGAGGCAAAGAGTGTGTGCCAAGACCGAGTTGTTTGGCGGTCCGTCCTCTCTGCCTACCCCTGCGGGGAAACGGCGTGGTGGTTAGTTATGTCTGACCAAAAGGGAAACCGAGATCGAACAATTTTAATGAAGATGGGCCATTTGGTCGGGCACTGCGTCGCTTGAGAGGTTTTATATTATTTTCAACAGTGAGTTGATAATAATAATAGTTTATTCCAAAATGTATGCCAAGGTAGTGAAATACAATACCTACAAGGATACCTATAAATTACAAGGATATTAGATAGTTAATAATAAAAAGAAGAAGCCATCCTTCTCCTTCTTGCATCCGTCCACGAATTGCTTTGGACACGTAAAAAAGGATATCGAAAATTTATGTTTGGAACAGTGGTGATATATGAGTTTCTGAGGTAGTTCAGAATCTTAACAAGTAGCTACATATGAATTTATAATGTGTTCCTAATATGTACTTACATTGTCTTTCTTCCCTAGAATGTCGTAGGTCGTATTTTTGGGGTGTTATATCGTCTTGCGATACCTCCTTCAATCGTGTTGCGGAACCATACATTGGTCGTAGGTCACCTCTGCCGTATATCTCTGCCGTAGGTCACCCCAAGAGATTCGCCCCAGTTGGTGGCTTAGTAGAGGGCCCTTTATTGTGGGGTGAGGTTTATTATAGCGGCGGATGCGTCTGCCCACCAACTACCCGGGGGCTGGATCGGGAGAGGCCCCATTAACCTCTCCAGCTGGACCCTCTCGACCCATCGCCTTGCACCACAGTGGGAGGGATGGATTCATACGCCCGTCACTCCTGGACGCACTGATCCCCAGATTCCTACCCATCCTTCATATCTGTTCCGCATGAAGGGTGAAAGTTTCTCGGGTAGGAATTTTCTTGTTTTCTTCCCGAGACTTCCCCTCTGTTTCCTTTTCTTAGGGACCTTCTACACTGCGTTGTAAAAAAAATTCTTGTAAATTATCATTTCGATATCGTAAGGTTTTGACTAATAACTAATGTTTTTTCCAATGCTTTTGGGCTTGGGAGTTTTAGTAATTTAGCTTTTAAATAAGTCAATTAGCATAACACTATGAGTAAAACATACAGAAGGTGTAGATCTCTATCTGGTTAGTAGTTATTTAGTAGCTGTTACTGATTATACTAGTATTTATTTCTCTCAATAATCTACATAGAGAAATTTGAATAATTTACAATATTAAGTGATAAAATTTTGTTACGAATACCTACTGTAAATATACTTACGGTAGCCCCATGAATAATTCAAGTCTCTTCTTCTTCCTTGCGCTGTCTCAACTCATTTCCTAGGTAGGCTGTTGGGGTCGGCTCTTCTCGTTATCAGGTTATAGTTTCTTCTGTTCTGAGTATCGCCTTCATCCAGGCCGTTTCTCTGAAGTATTTTGGAGCATTGAGTCATTCATGAATTCTTCGGTCTTCCTCTGGATGACTGTCGATGAAGCTCCACAGACATTGCCTGCTTCACTGTATGGTCTGATGGTCTCCGTTTTATGTGCCCATACCATCTCAACTGTCGTTCCTCCAGCTTATTGTTTATGTCGGTGACACCCAGGCTACCACGAATGCGTGAACTTTTAATCTTATCTTTTAGTGATACTCCTGTCGACCATCTAAGCATTCGCATTTCTGCTGTTTCGAGTTGCCTAGAGTAGAAGTTGTACATAGTCCAGCATTCGGAGCCATACATTATCGCGGGTCTTACAATAGTCTGGTATACCTTTCCTTTAAGTTTTATAGGCATTTTGGAGTCACACAATAATCCATCCCACACCTATTCCATGGATGACATCCGCTGCACATCCTCCGTCTCTGTAGATTACTTATAATAATTCAAGTATTTCACCAATTTATCATATTCGTCATTTATTTAGCTATATTATATTAATTATCATTATTATTTAATACCTATTTAAGTTTGAGCTGTAGATATGTATAAGTACATCGACTTTGGTTGTAGGTACGGCCGTATTATTATCATACTTAAGTACTTGAAGAAATAATATTTTAGGGGATCAACTGTCCAAGGGATCAATTGGCAGAGGGATACGTGTCCGGTGGGTCAACTGTCCGGTGGATCAACTGTCCAGGGGATAAACTGTCGGGGTGTAAACCATCTGCCGGATCATCGTAAAAAAACCGTGGATTACGTATCAATCAATAATAACAAGCTCTTGGGCTCCTTTTTGCAAGAAAAGGCCGCAGCAGCAGGTGTACTGAATTGAGCGGTAAGCTCCCTGAGCCGTTTTAAGAGTGTCGGCGACCAAAGTGGCTGAGTGGTAGGAGTCTTCTTTGGAACAGGAAAGTGGCGTTATGGGTGTCAAATTACGTATATCAACCTACCCAACCCGAATGGCACAGTGAAAAATTGAGCAGTAAGCTCCTTGGCCCCTTTTTGCGAGAAAAGACCCGTAAAAGACCCGTACAGCGTCTTGATCCAGGGAACCGAAGTAGCTCAGTAGGAGGTGTTAAAAATTGAGCGGTCTTTGTATAGGCGCACACTCTATTGATTCAAACATCGTCTTTTTTCTTCAAATATTTAATTTAACACATATTCCTCGCTTAATCCATGTTCACATGTCAAATCGCGTGTTTTAACCGATTAATTGCCTGCAACTGGCAAAACGCTAGTCAAATATAATGTTCGTTATGAACTCAATCTAAAATCATTCAACCTTAAAATATACAATAACCTGCTGCAACAAACAGTCAAACATAACTCATTGTCCACATCGACACAATAAATTAAATCGGCGCAGGTGCTTGACTACCATTGCATTGCATTACCTGTGTAGGTATGTGGATAATGGAGCCTTTTGACTTCAGTATTTCTGCGCAACTGACGAGCGCTCGGTTCTAGACTCTTGTCTGTGTAATTTATTATATTAATGCTTTTAAGCATTTTTTATACACTGATAAAACATAATTATAATTGATCTTTCAATGCCTGTCTCACTGGGAAATTCCCGTGTCGAGAAAGGCGTAGGAGATTCATAAATAATAGATTGATATACTAAGGTTAAGTACAAAAATTCTTATTGTATTTGAAAACAGAAGATTTTAAAATGATGGGAAATGAAAAGTTTAATCCTATAAATGCTATTAAAAATACTATTAACTCTTGACAGGCCAAGATGCCAAACAGGACGTCCGTAACCGTGGGGGTCGGCTAATGACCCCATTTTTTTTTTTTTTAACTTTTAAACCAAAGAAAACACTTTTTCTTTTTTTGATTTTTTTGTTTTTGTTTTTTATATTTTTGCAGAGAATATTACCTACCTATATTTGACAAAATATTTTTTCCTGCGAACAACGATTTTTTCACATTTTTTTTAAAATGGCATATTATGTATTAATCCTTTGCGCAGGAATACCTAAAATACTAAAAATATATTTCATGTATTTAAGTAGATATAAGAAGGATTGTTATTTTGGGGTCTACCTTCGGCCCCAGTTGGCTGCGGAAGGGTTAAAAATGGAGAAAGAAAGAAAAGATGAAACAAAATTGTAAATGGCTTTTGGTTTAAATTCAATTCGGGCTTATTTTTGCGGTTTACTTTTACATCCAGCTTTGTAAGTGTTTTTTTTTCATAATCTAATTAAATATAGAAAAAAAGTTTTTTTTAAGAAACACAAACCAATCTGGGAAAAAATTATTTTTCGTCTTTTTATTTGAGTACCACACAAGAGTCCAGGCTGCTCTGGTCTGGAGCCAGTGAGACTATGGCATTCCCAATTGGGGTATGTTGTGAAGCTGAAGGTAATGGTAAGAAGAAGGGGATGGGGGAGAGGGAAAAGGGAAAGTTCCTGGCTGTTCAGATCTGTTCTCCAAACACGGCTAAAGTCATTTGAAGCAACGTTCCAATTCTGATTGGTGGTTTTACACCAGGGCGATAGTGAGAGTATCTTCTCATCTTTTCTGCAAGCATGCTCCGTTGGTGACACACTATAAATTGATCATCAGATAGATTACCAATATTATTTATGTTATTAAATTGCAGGTTGCCGAATGAATATTCATTCGTACATAAATAAAATTTTACCACAATAATTACAAATTAGTAAGTAAGTGCCTGCTAAAACAGGAAAAAAGTCAATGTGGTTGCAAGAAACTAAATTACCAGTGATCCTTTCGGGTATTATTTTAGAAAAGACGATAGAGAAATATCAAAATTTTAAAGCACTAAAATTAGCTTGCATTTTAACGTATTCAACAGTCTTCATCCGGTTGAACTACAGTCATTTAGCCAGCTACCACACAAAACACAATACCGTGCGTCAATAGCGAAATAAAAAGAACACATAGTAATAAAACACCATAATATTATAATAAAGATGTCTTCTTAAGCGATAGCTATGGACGGAGGCCATAACTCAATTTGGAGGCTCGATATTTCTTGGTTCGGAAGGCGATTAATATAAGTTAGGTACCGGGGATTGTTGGATGCGGCGATGCTACTAAGACTAGCTCTTTTGAAGTTTTATCGAAGAATGTTGTTTTATCGGACAGTCTGTCTATTTGTTGTTACAGGGCTTTCTTGTAAAATTATGAATTTAATATACAGAGTAAATTTTATCGGAGTTTAGTGATCAATTATTCAACCAGATTAACTTATTTCCTTGTGAATAAGACTATCGTCAGCATAGGAAATAAAGTTCCCAGTTTTCGGACATGTAAGCATTTCATTAGGAAGTCATGAAAAATAAATTAGGACCTAGAACTGTTCCTTCGGGGAATCCAAATTCTGAACGTTTTGGCCAAGAAATGGTAAAAGGGATACCATCTAATTGAAATGACAATATTATTAAAGCATGTTTTTAAATGTAAAATTTAGCACTCTGGGCAGAAACGGGCAGTCCGTTTGGTAATTTCCTCTCTCTTAACAAATGCATTATATAGTACATTATAAGTATAGGCGTAAGGTATATTATGTATACTGTTATCGTTGATCTCTTCGACTCCGGTGCGTAGTCGGGAAAACGCAAAACGCGCGACTAAAATTTTTGTGTACACTATTGATATTTGTCAGTTGTCACACGAGAATGGGTCGTTACATAACAAAAGTATATTTATTGAAATTTCAGATGTTCCAAATCTGGATTTGAAAATAAATTAATAAAGTTGTCTGTCTTCTGAATATTGGTTGTTAATATAATTTACTGATAATAATTTATTCTAGTTTTTTCCCAAAACAAACGTGCGACACGATGATAGAATGTACAAACATTTTACGAAAGAGATTTGCAAGACTATTAAATAAATAATTATTAAACCCAACATTGCACAACAAAGATGATTCGCGCTAAACACTTCGTGTTATTTTTTACTAGGTAAAAATAATGATTTTCATGTACAATAATAATAGTACGGTGGTTTATGAAGCAATTAATTTAGATGAAGATGTTTTTTTTCATAAGCTGAGACGTGATGTGGTTTTCAATATATCGAATTAGGCGAATTCCATCAATCTTAGTCTCCTACTGAACAGGTTTAATATTACGATACCTAAATTAATCAGTAAATTTAAAAATCAATAACGGGCAATTGCTCTTAGATGTTTGCAGGATGTAAACCGAGCTATTCATATAATATTTTTACGTATTCTTTCACCACGTGATTCGTCTGTATTTTTCCCTTTCTTAATATACTAATGTTTCACGTTAAATACCCATTTTCTTTTTGTACCAACATTTATACAATATATAATATATCTTTTATTTTTTAATAACATTAATGAGTAAAACCTGAAATTGTAATATTTAATCATTGAAGACAAAATTGGCGACTCCCAAACGAAAATACGAATCTGAAAAATCAGAAAGAGATACGGTCGCATCTATAAATTAAACCCAAGACCTTAGCCTTGCTGGACTGTGCTCAAATCACTTTGGACCATATCCCCTTCGGTCATATTTGACTGTATCATAATTCGCCTGAGAACAACCAACATTATCTTCAACACTCAAGTTGAATCTAGTCATTATTTTAATCTGCTTCGTACGTTCATCAACTTTTCAAACACTCCCTTGAATGTCCACGAAAAAAAGGACTACACCGTCTGTGAAACTAAATAATCAGCTGCAAGAGTCAAGGTTGAATTAATTATTAATAAAACTGCATGATAATATCAAGAATAATGTCGGACGTTAAATAGAGCCTTGGGTAATACCTAATGAATTTACTCACCTATATGTTTTTGACGTAGGCTTGTAGGCTAGTTAAATTCGGTTTGCATTGGGAACAACGAATTTGTGCATTATTTGATCTTGCTTTCGGACAAATTTAAGCTAAACCATGTTCAATTAGGATCAACAGCCGTAAGAATAGTATGTTATATTTATATGAAATCTCAGTGCAACTCCACTCGGGCAATTCAACACATCATTCGAACGAGAATCGCCGGCACAACAAAGGCAAGGCAGTATACTTACACAGTGGCGTAGCGTGGGTTTCGGCCGCCCGGGGCGGAGGAAAATTTTTCCGCCCCCCCCCCCCCCCCCCCCCCCCCCTCCCTAACTTCTACAGCGCAGATTTTAAACTGCGCTGACCGGGGGGGGGGGGTAGATATCCTATTTTTATGCCGATTTTTATAATCCCATGTGCCGAGTACTCTTCCAATAACATCATGCTTATAAATTCTACTACAAATTTATATATAACTGCTCTCAGAAATCGAGAATGGTATGCCTGTAATAGAATTTCAGAATTTCACATCTTCATCACTCGGTACACGATGAATCGGTAACTTATTGTTATATTGATAACACCAAACTGGTTTAAATTAATCTAAATATGCGGTGTATCAAAACTACACTCAGAACAAAAAATGGCTTTTCTTTGATTCTAGCGGTACTTACATTCCGAACTCAGAACTGGTTTAATTAAATCTGTACGCGGTGAATTGAAACTAAATTCAGAACATGAAAACGGTTTTTTTTTATTCTGCTGGCACTTACATTCTAAACACAAACTGGTTTTAATTAAATCTGTATCTGGTGAATTAAAACTACACTCAGAACATCGGGGCGTAGGAAAATTTCGCCGCCCCTTATTTGGGTACTTCAAGCGGCGGGGGGGTTGTACTCGGAAATCCTATTTTTTTATTACGACCCATTTATATACGAGCCGGATTTTTTAATAATCACATTTGATGAGTATTCTTTCAACAAAAATCATGTTTATAAATTCTACTCCAAAGTTGATTGATTGATACTGCGTTAGAGTCCCCAAATAATAGTTACACACGCAAAAATCAATTTCTCAGAATTTTACAGCATTATGTAACTCAAATGTTAAACTTTAGTCGATGCACGATGAATCTGTAACTCGTTATTTAATTTATCGGAGAATTCTGAATACAAAACCAGTTTGTATGCTGTGAATTAAAACTACACTCAAAACATGAAAATGGTTTTTCTTTGATTCTGGCATTAAATAAATAGTCTACAACTAGAATTTTATAACTGCACATCGAATAACAGAATGTTTTCCTTCGAAATGTGCCAGCAGATGAATCCAACTGGAATTTTACATTCTGTACTGGTTTAAAGTAAATCTGTACCTGGCGAATTAAAACTACACTCAGAACATGAAAATGGTTTTTCTTTGATTCTGGCAGCACATACATAGTCTGCAAATAGAATATTATAACTGAACCTCAAATAAGAGGGTGTTTTCCTTTGAAATGTGTCAACAGATGAATCCACAACTGGAAATTTACATTCTCAACACAGAATTGATTTGAATTAAGTCTGTATGCGCTTTTCTTTGATTCTGGCAGTACATACAGGATACAGAGTCTGCAACTAGAATTTTATAACTGAACTTCAAAAAAAGATAATGTTTTCCTTTGAATTGTGTCGGCAGATGAATCCTCAAATGGAATTTTACGTTCTAAAATCTGATTTAACCCTTCGAATAATAAGAAAAAATATCTATAAACTTTTGCCTGTCAATGTTTGCCCACAAAATTTCCGGTTCTTTATGCATTTTAAATGTTCATTTTTATTGTTTTTTTTTTAGCCTTTTGCCAAAAACAAAATGGTTCTAAAATCTAGATATAGTTATTTTTCCGACGTGCCTGTTAGAACATTATTGTTTTGTAATAATTATTAAAATTTTGGTATTCTAAATTAAAGTACCTAAAAGAGAATAAATTTAAAATTTTAAATACAGATTCCTTTTCTTTAAAAAAATGTAATAAAACTGTATCTTAACTTTTTATCGCAATCACAAATTTATTTTAAATTAAATGTGAGGGACATAATTTCACAATTTTATTTTAAAATTGCGTCTCCTGTGATTAGACGGGTTAAATTAAATCTGTATTTGGCGAATTAAAACTTCACTCAGAATATGAAAATGGTTTCTCTTTGATTCTGGCAGCACATTCTGCATTCTGGCAGCACATTCTGCAACTAGAATTTTATAACTGCACTTCGAATAAAATAATGGTCTCTTTCGAAATGTATCAGTAGATGAATACACAACTGAAATTCATTCGTTAATACATTCAGAACACAATTCACAGAGAGAATCTGTTTGCGAGTTCAGCTTTAATTAGTATTACTCTCATAATATGCGTACGGTTTTCCTACGAATTGTGAAATTTGCAGCTTAAAAAAATATAATTATTGATATTTTTTAAAAATAATTAAAAGAGAGTTGGATTCGTAAACGAAAGTATCGTTGAACATTTTTGAATAATGATTTGAAATGGTTTAAAATTTTCCAAGATAATATTATTATTTATTGTGAAAATTTGCCGCCCCCCTCAAAAGTGCCGCCCGGGGCGGGCCGCCCCCCCCGCCCCCCCCACGCTACGCCTCTGTACTTACATGCTGCTGTACGGATGATGGACAAAGATATAAGTTTTTAATCTTCCCCATAAACAAAGCAAGTGTCCCGCGTACAGTCACCAGTTAGGTAGGTACTTACAGGTTAACGAAGTCAGGTCAGGTGCAGGTTCTCACATATTGTGAGAACTGCGTGTAAAGTGTAAACGGGTACAAGATATGGGTATTTGACATTAAATGGATTTATCTCAAATCTACTGTCTACCTAGTAATACATTTTTTATGACGGTGCTTCATTAGATAAAGTTCATTCACGTTTTATTTATGTTTATTATCAATTTGGAGTCCTTTCAATTCAATTTGATTGATTTTCTATCTTCACCAAAAACTTTTTAAAAACAGTGTGTTGCAGTGGTGCATAGTTCGCGTACCCAAGATGACAACTTACGTTACCTTGCTCTTAACCTGGCAGCACACGGAAGCAAAAAACTAAAACAATAACGTACAATCTGCGGGAAAAAATTAAAACTAAAACATAAAATCTTCGGAAATTTGGCTTTAAATGAGAAAATTAGCAAAAAAATTTTACTTTACTTTTTTAATCTCACTTTTAAGACCATAACGATGTTTAAAAATCCAACATAATTAATAAGAAATGTTTGAGAAAAAATAGTTTCTATAAGATATATAAAAGCGCATTTTTTTCAAATTCTTAGATGCCTATAACATTGAATAAGTAGTATCTAAAAAATAATTTTTACAATTATTGCACATTGACTACGAGTGTTCTCTGCACACCACTAGTTAAAAAAAGCGCTATACGTTGGCGTTTTTCTATCTTTTCTTGGATGAAACTTGGTTATCTTTTATCATGATTAAAAGATTATCTTTTTTACCCATTGTGAGTGCTAATTAATTAAGTTAAATCAACGATAAGAATGTTTTGTTTTTATTTATTTATTTACGCCTATTGGGCTTTTACATGACGAATACAAATTTCAATTATAAAAACAGTATAACATGAATGAAAAAGATTACAAAATATATAAATAAAGCATAAACTCAAAATAATAAATAAAAATATAATGTCTAATGGATTGTTTGTATACTTATCGTTCCACTCCTACTTCTGTCATCTCCAATGGCTAAAATATTTTAACATGAGCCACGTACAACACTACATATTTTTTTTTTTTTTTTTTTTTTTTATTTATTTGAGACACAAACAGGATATTTATAAACATTTTTGTGGGTTAAATATAATAAATTAAAATACAAATATAAATATCCCTAGACTAATGTGTCTGCAGTAATCACATTTGAATATTTACAGAAGCAAACACATGAAAAACAATGCAAGTATTATTTATACATAACTTTAAAAACAAAAAAAAACTAAATACAAAATTGAAATACATTATAAGTATACAATATTTATGAAGTATTTCCCGAGATGTAATAAAACAACAAATAAATTATTATTATTATTTTTTTTTTTTTTTTTAGGTGCACAAATCGTGGAGATATTTTTTGAAACATGTTACAGTGTTTAGAAAAATATCTATAAAAGTGTGTATCTTGACAAGATCATTGTATGATCGACATATTCTGGACATAGGATTAAAGTATCCAGTATTATTAGTAAAGATTTCAGTCCAGAATGTGTTTAGGTTTCTGGTAGATTTTGACCTGGCGTATAACTTAATTTGGTTGACTAAGTTACTGTCTACACGATTATTCACAATTTTATATAGCATTAAGAGGTCATTTATGTTTCGTCTTTTAACCAGACTTTCTAATTTGAAATGTCTAAGTCTTTGTTCGTACCCGTCGAGAAGATGATAGACACCTGATCGGTAAGACAAAATCCGTGTAAATTTTCTTTGGACTGATTCGAGTCTAGATATCTGTGTAATATAATGTGGATTCCAGACTGTTGACCCGTACTCAAGAACACTTCGGATTAAGGAATTGAATAGAATTATTAGACTGTTAGAATTCTTAAACAGTTTGGTTGATCTTACAATAAAACCAAGTAATTTATTTGATTTACACACAATGTATTCAATGTGTTGATTGAATGTTAGTTTGTTGTCAAATATAATTCCTAAATCTTTTATTGATTCAACTGTTTCTAGATTGTGACCACATATGCTATATGAATACAGAGTTTTGTTGGTGTTCTTCGTGAAATTTATAACTTTGCACTTAGCTATATTCAGTTCCATTTCATTGTCAACACACCAGGTAGATATTGTGTTAAGGTCTTGTTGTAAGAGTTCACAATCTTTCATAGATTTAATTGCTTTATATAATTTGAGGTCATCAGCATATAGAGAAAAATTACAGCGGAGTTTGTATGTAAGGTCGTTAATAAAGATTAAGAAAAGTAAGGGTCCAAGGTGAGATCCTTGTGGTACGCCCGACGTAACTAATATTGGGGAAGAGTTAAAACCGTTGACAGTAACTAATTGACTTCTATGTGATAAATATGATTCTAACCAACGAAGTAGATTTCCGTGAATGCCGATTTTATCCAGTTTATTCATTAAGATATAGTGACTAACTTTGTCAAAGGCCTTACTGAAATCGGTGTACACGGCATCAACCTGTGTTTTATTATTCATCGATTTACATAGAAAGTCCATATACTCGAGTAAATTAGTATTTGTGGATCTTTTAGCTACAAAGCCATGTTGGAAAGGACTAAGTATATGTTTTACATGGTTAAAGATGGATTTGTATACAATGGACTCGAATATTTTGCCAAAACAAGATAAAAGGCTGATAGGACGGTAGTTTGTTACATCATTTTTACTGCCAGATTTATGGATCGGAATGACGTGGGCAACCTTCCACAGATCCGGAAATACCCCATCGTTCAGACTTTTGATGAATATTTTGTGTAATGGTACTGCAAGCTGATCTGCACAATTTCGAATAAATAGTGGAGGAATTCCATCTGGGCCGAAACCCTTATTGATATCAAGAGTGTTCAATTTCTCTTTGACCTCGTCTAAAGTTATTATGATTTGAGACAGTGGGTAATTATAGAGTGGGGAAGAAAGTTTAGAGTCACTTTTAGAATTGGATGGTAAGCTAAAAACAGAAGAGAAGTAAGTAGATAACAGTTCACATGTATCTTCTCCATTCGTTGCTGATTTGTCATGGAGATGCATGATTTTGGGGAGAGAATTAGAAATTCTTTTTGAATTAATGAGGGTTGAAAGATTTTTGATACTGTTAGGGAGAGAATTTTCTATTGAATCTATATAGGCTTTAAGGCATGTACGTATGGATACTTTTACTCTAGCCCTCAAGATAGAAAAACTGTCGTAGTCATATTGATTTTTGTATTTTTTCCATTTCTTTCTAAACTTTTCTTTTTCTCTGAGTTGGTGGATTAGAACACTGCTAAACCAAATTGGAAACTTATTATTCCTGTTTCTTAAGCGCGGAGTGTGTTTTTCAATTGATAGCCATAACAAGTTATAAAAATGTAGTAGGGAGTCATTACAATTCAGCGTGTTAAGATCGTCCCAGTTATTTAGTGATAACATTTCATTGCATTTAATGTAATCCGTTTTTTTGAAGTTATATTTGATGTGATCTGGATTAGTGGGTAGGGGTCTGTATTTGGACATCAAAAGATCGAATTCAATGGGAGGATGGTAAGGGTCAATTTTGGATAGCACATGTGAAGCAATTTGAATATTGAGGTTATGGTTTGAAAACACTAAATCTAAAATTCGATCTATGTTGTTAGTTACGTGATTGAATTGATTAAGTCCAGTCAAATTTTGAAAGTCTAGTAGAGATATCGATTTTTGGCTATTATGTAAGACTGGTCTGGTGTGCGTTACATTGACATTTGGTGAGTATTGAATAGATGGGACATTAAAATCACCCATTATTATTGTGATATCGTCTGATGATAAGTTATTATATGTCGTATGACACTTTTCGAAAAAATCTGTGAGATTTTCGATCGGTATATCTGGAGGCAAATACGCTAAACATAAGTTAATGGATTGTCTGGATGTTTCATTTAATTTAAATTTAATCCATAAATCTTCTGTAGATTTTGAGCTGTGTGCTGAGACTGAAAAAGATGTCATTTCTTTCTTTATGGCTATTAGAACTCCACCACCTGATTTTTTAAAGGAACTCGATATGTCCCTATCGCGTCTATATATATTATAACGATCGTCTACTATTTCATGGTCAAAGATTGTGGAGTCTAACCATGTTTCTGTAAAACAAATTAAATCATAATTGCAACTGAGCACTTCGTAATATAAATCAGTTAATTTACTTTTTAAACCACGTACATTTTGATAATAAAATGTTATTGCCGTTTTGTTAGAATACATTTTGAAAGTATATCTTAAGCATAATTAAATATATATATTTTTTAAATTTATATGAAAATAATTTATTGTAAAGTAAATAATTATGCTTTGAAAGGGGGCAATTATGAACATCATAATATTTGGTTTGTTTGTGGTATATGATTTTGTCTATGGTATCAGGTGTAATTAATTTTGACAGATTTAGGTTATAGAAACGTAAACATGATGATAAGCATATAACAGTAGCACAAAAGAATGGTATATTACAATTATTTCTAATAGGTTGCGATAGTTTTTTGTATTTAACAGGTAGTGGTACTTCATGAGAATAATGATTAATCGTGTAAGTCATATTTTGTTGTTGTTTCACAGAATAATTTTGTTCAAAAGATTGCAACAAAATTATTCTGTAATTATTCAAAATTAATGTAATTATTCAAATTAATGTAATTATTAATGTAATTATTCAAAATTCTGTAATTATTCAAATTATTCAAAATTTTGTCACAAGAAAATCATGTCATTTGTTTTTACATGAGCTCTACACAGGAGGCCCTGAGAAAAATAATTTCCCTCAGGGCCTATGTTATAAATAAAAGTAAACAATCACAAAATGTCAAACAATCAAGTAAAAATACGTTGAAAGAGTTTAAGGAAAATGATAATGTTTTAGTCAATTTAAGAAATGTTAAAGGTCCTATGAAATGGTTTCAGGGAACTGTTAAGTTAAAATTAAGTTCATGGGTGTAACTTATTCAATTAATCGGAGGAGAGGTGAAAAAGGTTCATGTTAACCAAATAAAAAAGATGTCTTAAGTCAAAATCAAGTTATGCCGATGAATGGCAAGACTTTAGATGTCAGGAAAATAAAATTGTTATTGAACCTTTACCCAGCACTAGTGGAAATAATTATATTATAACTAGGCATGGCAGAGTTGTGAAACCCCCTAAACGATTTAGTCATAGTGATTACTCTCAAGTTTTAAAATCATCCTTTTAACACTTGGTTTCGGTCATTTTAGCACTTAGGGTCGGACGTTTGAACACTTGGGGTGGGTCAAAACTTTGGCTTCATGGCTCGGAACCGTCTGAAATTTTGGATTCTTACTAAGAATCATGGTCTGTAGATGAATCAAGCAAAAAATCGGCCAAAAGAAGAACTGTTTAAAAAAACATCGTTTTACGGGCGCATGGTAACAACAATTATTGTCGGTCATAACTTCCGCCCTATGGCACCAAACCGACTGATATTTTGGATTCTTACTAAGAATCATCTTCTGTACACGAATCAATCATAAAATCTACAAAGAGAATGATTTTTAAAAAAATCATCGTTTTAACACTTGGGTTCGGTCGTTTTAAGCAATTGGGGTTGGACGTTTGAACACATGGGGTAGGTCAAAACTTTATCCTTATGGTTTCGAATTGTCTGCAATTTTGGATTCTTACTAAAAATCATGGTCTGTACACGAATCAATCATAAAATCTACAAAGAGAATGATTTAAAAAAAAAAAACAATGTTTTAACATTATATATTATTAATTTTTTAAACTTTATGAGTAAAATCTCAAATTATAAAATTTAATTAAATGAAGACAATATTAGCGAAACTCAATCGAAATCAGGAGACAGAAAAATCAGAAAAGATATTGGCTCCGCTGGGACTCGAACCCAGAACCCTTTTCTTACATGGAAACAGCTCTACCGATTAAGCTACGGAACCCATATTAATTCGGTCACTTTTAACTGTATCATACTTCGACTAAGAACTACCAACATTATCTTCATTTACTTAACGCACATATTATTGGCTGCTATCTTTATATATGATTACAAGATTCAACTCGAACTAAATGCAATCTAGATAGAGTCTGGATAAATTTTTATCCATTTTATTTGTAATACGCAATAATAATTTATCCAGACACTATCTAGATTGCATTTAGTTCGAGTTGAATCTTGTAATCATGAATAAAGATAGCAGCCAATAATATGTGCGGTAAGTAAATGAAAATAATGTTGGTAGTTCTTAGTCGAAGTATGATACAGTTAAAAGTGACCGAATTAATATGGGTTCCGTAGTAAGCTAGAGATCGGTAGAGCTGTTTCCATGTAAGAAAAGGGTTCTGGGTTCGAGTACCAGCGGAGCCAATATCTTTTCTGATTTTTCTGTCTCCTGATTTCGATTGAGTTTCGCTAATATTGTCTTCATTTAATTAAATGTTTTAACACTTGGGTTCGGTCGTTTTAGCACTTAGGGTCAGACGTCTGAACACTTGGGGATGGTCAAAACTTTGACTATATAGCTCCGAACCGTCTGAAATTTCGGATTCTTACAAAGAGTCATGGTCTGTACATGAATCAAGCAAAAAATCGGCAAAAAGAAGAACTTTTTCAAAAAACATCGTTTTACGGGCGCTTTGTAACAACAATTATTGTCGGTCATAACTTCCGCCCTATGGCACAAAACCGACTGATGTTTTGGATTCTTACTAAGAATCATGGTCTGTACACGAATCAATCATAAAATCAACAAAGAGAATTATTTAAAAAAAAAAACCATGGTTTTAACACTTATTTTCGGTCGTTTTAGCACTTAGGGTCGGACGTTTGAAGACTTGGGGTCGGTCAAAACTTTGGCTTCATGGCTCTGAACAGTCTGAAATTATGGATTCTGATTAAGAATCATGGTCTGTACACGAATCAATCATAAAATCTACAAAAAGAATTATTTAAAAACAAAACATCATTTCAACACTTGGTTTCGGTCATTTTAGCACTTAGGGTCGGATGTTTGAACACTTGGGGTGGGTCAAAACTTTGGCTTCATGGCTCGGAACCGTCTAAAATTTTGGATTCTTACTAAGAATCATGGTCTGTAGATGAATCAAAAAAAAAATCGGCCAAAAGAAGAACTTAAAAAAAAAAAAACATCGTTTTACGGGCGCTTGGTAACAACAATTATTGTCGGTCATAACTTCAGCCCTATGGCACCAAACCGACTGATATTTTCAAAGAGAAAAATCTACAAAGAGAATGATTTTTAAAAAAATCATCGATTTAACACTTGGGTTCGGTCGTTTTTAAGCACTTGGGGTCGGACGTTTGAACACATGGGGTAGGTCAAAACTTTATCCTTATGGTTTCGAATTGTCTGCAATTTTGGATTCTTACTAAAAATCATGGTCTGTACACGAATCAATCATAAAATCTACAAAGAGAATGATTTAAAAAAAACAATGTTTTAACACTTGGGTTCGGTCGTTTTAGCACTTAGGGTCGGACGTCTGAACACTTGGGGACGGTCAAAACCTTGACTTTATGGCTCCGAACCGTCTGAAATTTCGGATTCTTACTAAGAGTCATGGTCTGTACATGAATCAAGCAAAAAATCGGCAAAAAGGAGAACTTTCTCAAAAATCATCGTTTTACGGGCGCTTTGTAACAACAATTATTGTCGGTCATAACTTCCGCCCTATGGCACCAAACCGACTGATATTTTGAATTCTTACTAAAAATCATGGTCTGTACACGAATCAGTCATAAAATCTACAAAAAGAATTATTTTAAAAAAAATCATCGTTTTAACACTTGGGTTCGGTCGTTTTTAAGCACTTGGGGTCGGACGTTTGAACACATGGGGTCGGTCAAAACTATGGCTTCAAGGCTCCGAACCGTCTGAAATTTTGGATTCTTACTAAGAATCATGGTCTGTAGATGAATCAAGCAAAAAAACGGCCAAAAGAAGAACTTTTAAAAAAAAAACATCATTTTAAGGGCGCTTGGTAACAACAATTATAGTCGGTCATAACTTCCGCCCTATGGCACCAAACCGACTGATATTTTGGATTCTTACTAAGAATCATGGTCTGTACACGAATCAATCATAAAATCAACAAAGATGAATCATGCACGGAGCATGGGGATGAGGGTAACCTTACGGATACCCTAGCTAAGACGCTAATGGATTTCATTGAGTTATGCCCAACCACCAAACAAGAAAGGGTATAACACAATTAAGTGGTACTCACGGTAGTTGTCTTATGGCTTGGTGATAGTCACAGATGTCCATAGCGCTCGATATTGTTCTATTTGATTGTTAGAACTTCGGTAAAGTTTGAGTCACGAGTTCACACAAAATATACGAAAGAATACGGTAGGATTTATACTTCATGTGACGATATGATGAATAACACTTCGGCTCGGTGCGAAATGTCACTATACGGTCGGGGGTTAGCAACGGACTGACTTGTTGACGATAAAGCGCTTGTCACTTGTTGACCGTGTAGTCAGGCACCCTTATTGTGCGGAATTCCCAAGTCTGGGTTCCTGCCGATCTCGTATGACAATCGGAGCACAAAACGAAAGAAATCCATCGGCGTTATGAAACATTCCGCCCACCAAAATACAGCAAATTGTATTTTAAAGAAAAGTTGAACGTTAAGCGAAACGCAGAATGCCATGAAATGTAACGTCGATGAAAAGAAGACAAAGCAGAAGAACTAGTTTTAAACGATAACTAGATGTAGATAAACTAGACGAAAAGAAACTAGAAAAACTAGAAAACTAGAAAACTAGAAAATAAACTAAATGATACGATTAACATAGACGTAAAAAGAATAAAACGAACCGCGAAACGATGATGATTAGTCACATTGCCTAGGCAATGAACACGATTAGGTGAATGGTCTTGTAAGAGAAGATCCATTCAAAGTACGAAACGTAACGATAGCACAAGATTTTTTAATAATGATTCTAATCACCTGCTCCGTAGAGAGTGATGTCCAATGTTTGGTTAAAGATAGAATACGAATTTCGAAATGATTAAGTAGAAAATCCGAAAGACGAGAGGCTTTGTTATGAAAGTTATGTACGAATAGATAACAAGAACCGATAAGGCGTTGGAATTTCCGAAAACGATATAATTGTTCTTTAATAAAAGTTTAGCAGAATATATCATGTTGGACTAATGACGATTGAACTCGTTCTTCAGAGTGGAGTTCAGTTTTGTTAAAATGGCCATCTGAGATGGGCCAAGAGTCGTTTGGCTGGACAAAACCAGAGGGCTCCGCCCACCATAATACGTTACGGATAAGAACGGCCTGAGAATGGCCACGTGAAGCGATATCCGATGGATTATCAACCGATGATGCTTGACGCCGATGATTAGATGCGATAACTGTCAAGAGCGATAATTGGTCGGTGTAACGATTCCCGTGACGAGTATCATCGGGTGAAGCATCCGGTGGCCTCCACTTCCATCCCAATACCCTGAGAGTAAGAAAATGATCAACATTCTTGAAGATTACATCAGTGAGATAGTAGCCCGGCGGTAAGTTTCGGTAGGCGCGAAGTTTTGGTTTGCTACAATCCAACTTCTGCAGTTCAAGTTGACCTCGTTTGGTATGTTCGATAACTTCGGATTGCGTTTGTTGAGCTTGTTTCACACTGGAACAGCCGACGACGATTGAATCGATATTGGAATCCGAAGTGATCGCGTATCGTGTGAGTGATAATTCGTAACCATTCTTTTCTGTCAACGATCTGACAATACGGTAGGACAGAATAAAGGCAGAGATATCAGAAGTCACAGGGTGTAATGGGTAATCCGGGGTAGATTCCGATAATTGATGACGCCAAAATATTTTTTGGAACGCGTGATTTGGCTCTTGTGGGCATATTGGGCGATACATTTGCCGTACTTCAGCAATGAACACCACAGATGGCGAACGAAAGTTTTGCAGAAGTTCAGCAATGTTTGTTTGAAGCTTGGGAACGATAAGGAAGGCATCATTTGACGATGATTCATTCACCTCCGTCACCGAGGCATCGAAGACAATTCGCAAAGTAGTGGTAACGGTGCCCGGACGAAGAATGCAATGACGAAGTATGTGATGCATTTCCTTGAGTAAATCTTTTCCAGGAACACGTGTCATGTGACCACTGTGCAAGTAGTCAGTCATGAAAGCGAAGTACGGTTCACGTAAACTGAGCTTTACTGTTGGTTTACGTTCGATTGAAAGGATGATGCGCGAAGAAACTTCGCGCGAACCTGGGAAAGCGATATCCTTATCCTTTTCGCCAAAAGGTAAGGCTACGATGAATTGTCCCGAAGGGTCACGTGAGTGATTAGTGTGATGGACCTGCTCATCACGTTGTTCTTCAGGAGTGAGATGTGAAGACTGAGGGAATGTGTCAAACTCTCTCAGTTTCTTGACCTTTTCAGAAAGACGGTACTGGTTGGTTTCGATAAATTGACTAGAAAAGTCACGTGAGCGATAAATGCGATACACTTGGTCACGACGTTGTTTAGTGGGCTGTGAAGACTGAGGAAATATGTCCAACTCCCTCAGTCTCTTGACTTCTTCTGGAAGACGATACTGGTTGGTTTCGATGAAGGAGTTTGTTTGACGATCGGTAGTAAAACCAACCGAATCCAGAGGAAGCCAACCGAATGGTGAATTGATAGCTGAAGGCTGGTGAAGATCACCCGTTAATTGGGGTCTTGGTAGAGAGGGCAAGATCTCAACATCTCGAAGTAGGTCAGTCGCTCCTGTGTCAGTTGTCAGTTTGTGACAGTCAGAGTCGGCATGAAGTATGTCTTGGAACAGATGACAAGATAACTGGTCGAATTGAATCGTTGGCGATGGAAGTAACTTCGTGTTGAAGGTAGTTTGTCCCTTAACATCGACATCGAAATTAGTGACGCCTGACGCGGTTGTAGAAGATTGGCCTAAGCCACGGATTTTCTGAGAGCTGACTGGACGCTCGGCAGTGCGATTGGATACGAAGTGTGCTTGACTGTCTGAATCGGTCAACCCACGAAACGTTTGAAAACTGCCGGAGGGATCACGATTGCTAATATGAGCAGTAGGCAAACGTACGATGGATCTGTCACCGAAGTTAGCGAGGAAAAGAACTGGAGGATCTGATATAGAAGCTCCTTGAATGGCAAACGTGGTAGGTAGTTGGTACTCCTCTTCAGCAGAAATGTTGTCTTCCCTATGAAGAAGAGTGTGGTGCTTACGATGACATTTCTGACAATCAAACACAGATTTGCAATTCGTGAGAGAATGAGAAGGCGTGAGACAATTCAGACACCAACGGTGTGCCTTGGCGAATTGAGCACGTTCCTGAACCGATTTTAGTGCAAATGATTTGCACTTAGCGATATGGTGAATACCCTTGCAAAACGCGCACTTTGAAGTGAACGCAATCAAGGACCCTTTGATTTCAGGTTTTGCCTTATTCATGTCACAAGTAAATGATGACGTTTGTTTTATGACAGCTTGATCATGAAATGTTGAAAAGTTTTGGTTTGGTACGATAATGTTCGCGGGCTCCGATTCGAAAGATTGATTCGTTAATTCCTTGTGAATTACGACGATTTTGAAATAAACATTATCAAAAGCTACGCGAACTTGATTTTCAATGTCCTTGTTTGCCTCATCTAAAGCTAAGATGTCAGCGTGAACGGTTTCAAAATCATTAACAATTTTTTGCAACTTCGTATAATACGCTAAAAATAATGGGTAATTGGTTGCATCTTGCAAAACGCTTTGACCGACCTCATACACCTTGTTTATTCTGCTAATGGCAACGTTCCGTCTTCTACGCAAGCCTTGTAAAGTACTAGCCATTTTTTTTTTAAATAAACAAATGTACTAACGAATTAATCAGGAAAACGTTATGAATTAAAAAATAGAATTCGATGTAATTTAAATGCCCGGTAGGTCGTTAATTAATTAAGAACTACGTAAACTAATTCTACGATTCACTGTTTGAATTCGTTCTTCGAAATGACATTTCAATTCACGTAATATTTCATAGCATTCTTTCGTTTTGTCAATGAAAGAATTTATTTATCTAAAGGTTTGCTGGTTATCGGCACCAATGAATCATGCACGGAGCATGGGGATGAGGGTAACCTTACGGATACCCTAGCTAAGACGCTAATGGATTTCATTGAGTTATGCCCAACCACCAAACAAGAAAGGGTATAACACAATTAAGTGGTACTCACGGTAGTTGTCTTATGGCTTGGTGATAGTCACAGATGTCCATAGCGCTCGATATTGTTCTATTTGATTGTTAGAACTTCGGTAAAGTTTGAGTCACGAGTTCACACAAAATATACGAAAGAATACGGTAGGATTTATACTTCATGTGACGATATGATGAATAACACTTCGGCTCGGTGCGAAATGTCACTATAAGGTCGGGGGTTAGCAACGGACTGACTTGTTGACGATAAAGCGCTTGTCACTTGTTGACCGTGTAGTCAGGCACCCTTATTGTGCGGAATTCCCAAGTCTGGGTTCCTGCCGATCTCGTATGACAATCGGAGCACAAAACGAAAGAAATCCATCGGCGTTATGAAACAAAAGATAATTATTAAAAAAAAAAACCATCGTTTTAACACTTGGTTTCGGTCGTTTTAGCACTTCAGGTCGGGCGTTTGAAGACTTGGGGTCGGTCAAAACTTTGGCTTCATGGCTCCGAACAGTCTGAAATTTTGGATTCTTACTAAGAATCATGGTCTGTAGATGAATCAAGCCAAAAATCGGCCAAAAGAAGAACTTTTTCAAAAAAACATCGTATTACGGGCGCTGGGTAACAACAATTATTGTCGGTCATAACTTCCGCCCTATGGCACCAAACCGACTGATATTTTAAATTCTTTCTAATAATCATGGTATATACACGAATCAATTATAAAATCTACAAAGAGAATGATTTTTAAAAAAATCATCGTTTTAACACTTGAGTTCGGCCGTTTTTAAGCACTTGAGGTCGGACGTTTGTCTGCAATTTTGGATTCTTACTAAAAATCATGGTCTGTACACGAATCAATCATAAAATCTTCAAAGAGAATGATTTAAAAAAAAACTAATGTTTTAACACTTCGGTTCGGTCGTTTTAGCACTTAGGGTCGGACGTCTGAACACTTGGGGACGGTCAAAACTCTGACTTTTTGGCTCCGAACCGTCTGAAATTTCGGATTCTTACTAAGAGTCATGGTCTGTACGCTGTACATGAATCAAGCAAAAAATCGGCAAAAAGAAGAACTTTTCAAAAAACATCGTTTTACGGGCGCTTTGTAACAACAATTATTGTCGGTCATAACTTCCGCCCTACGGCACCAAACCGACTGATATTTTGGATTCTTAATAAGAATCATGGTCTGTACACGAATCAATCATAAAATCTACAAAGAGAATGATTTTTAAAAAAAATCATCGTTTTAACACTTGGGTTCGGTCGTTTTTAAGCACTTGGGGTCGGACGTTTGAACACATGGGGTAGGTCAAAACTTTATCCTTATAGTTTCGAATTGTCTGCAATTTTGGATTCTTACTGAAAATCATGGTCTGTACACGAATCAATCATAAAATCTACAAAGAGAATGATTTATAAAAAAACCATCATTATAACACTTGGGTTCGGTCGTTTTTAAGCACTTGGGGTCAGACGTTTGAACACTTGGGGTGGGTCAAAACTTTGGCTTCATGGCTCGGTACCGTCTGAAATTTTGGATTCTTACTAAGAATCATGGTCTGTAGATGAATCAAGCAAAAAAACGCCAAAAGAAGAACTTTTTCAAAAAAACATCCCTTTAAGGGCGCTTGGTAACAACAATTATTGTCGGTCATAACTTCCGCCCTATGGCACCAAACCGACAGATATTTTGGATTCTTACTAAGAATCATGTTCTGTACACGAATCAATCATAAAATCTACAAAGAGAATGATTTTTAAAAAAATCATCGTTTTAACACTTGGGTTCGGTCGTTTTAGCACGTTAGGTCGGACGTTTGAAGACTTGGGGTCAGTCAAAACTTTGGCTTCATGGCTCCGAACAGTCTGAAATTATGGATTCTTACTAAGAATCATGGTCTGTAGATGAATCAAGCAAAAATCGACCATAAAAGAACTTTCAAAAAAAAAAACATCGTTTTACGGGCGCTTGGTAACAACAATTATTGTCGGTCATAACTTCCGCCCTATGGCACCAAACCGACTGATTTTTTGGATTCTTACTAAGAATCATGTTCTGTACACGAATCAATCATAAAATCTACAAAGAGAATGATTTTTAAAAAAATCATCGTTTTAACACTTGGGTTCGGTCGTTTTAGCACGTTAGGTCGGACGTTTGAAGACTTGGGGTCAGTCAAAACTTTGGCTTCATGGCTCCGAACAGTCTGAAATTTTGGATTCTTACTAATCATGGTCTGTAGATGAATCAAGCCAAAAATCGGACAAAAGAAAAACTTTTTCAAAATAACATCGATTTACGGGCGCTTGGTAACAACAATTATTGTCGGTCATAACTTCCGCCCTATGGCACCAAACCGACTGATATTTTGGATTCTTACTAAGAATCATGGTCTGTACACGAATCAATCATAAAATCAACAAAGAGAATTATTTAAAAAAAAAAATCGTTTTAACACTTGGGTTCGGTCGTTTTAGCACTTAGGGTCGGACGTTTGAACACTTGGGTTCGGTCAAAACTTTGGCTTCAAGGCTCCGAACAGTCTGAAATTATGGATTCTTACTAAGAATCATGGTCTGTAGATGAATCAAGCAAAAATCGACCAAAAAAGAACTTGTTAAAAAAAAATCATCGTTTTACGGGCGCTTGGTAACAACACTTATTGTCGGCCATAACTTCCGCCATATGGCACCAAACAGACTGATATTTTGGATTCTTACTTAGAATCATGGTCTGTACACGAATCAATCATAAAATCTACAAAGAGAATGATTTTTAAAAAAATCATCGTTTTAACACTTGGGTTCGGTCGTTTTAAAGCACTTGGGGTCGGACGTTTGAACACATGGGTTGGGTCAAAACTTTATCCTTATGGTTTCGAATTGTCTGCAACTTTGGATTCTTACTAAAAATCATGGTCTGTACACGAATCAATCATAAAATCAACAAAGAGAATTATTTAAAAAAAAAAATCGTTTTAACACTTGGGTTCGGTCGTTTTAGCACTTAGGGTCGGACGTTTGAACACTTGGGTTCGGTCAAAACTTTGGCTTCAAGGCTCCGAACAGTCTTAAATTATGGATTCTTACTAAGAATCATGGTCTGTAGATGAATCAAGCAAAAATCGACCAAAAAAGAACTGGTTCAAAAAAAAACATCGTTTTACGGGCGCTTGGTAACAACACTTATTGTCGGCCATAACTTCCGCCATATGGCACCAAACAGACTGATATTTTGGATTCTTACTAAGAATCATGGTCTGTACACAAATCAATCATAAAATCAACAAAGAGAATTATTTATAAAAAAAAATCGTTTTAACACTTGGGTTCGGTCGTTTAAGCACTTAGGGTAGGACGTTTGAACACTTGGGTTCGGTCAAAACTTTGGCTTCAAGGCTCCGAACAGTCTGAAATTATGGATTCTTACTAAGAATCATGGTCTGTAGATGAATCAAGCAAAAATCGACCAAAAAAGAACTTGTTCAAAAAAAAACATCGTTTTACGGGCGCTTGGTAACAACACTTATTGTCGGCCATAACTTCCGCCATATGGCACCAAACAGACTGATATTTTGGATTCTTACTTAGAATCATGGTCTGTACACGAATCAATCATAAAATCTACAAAGAGAATGATTTTTAAAAAAATCATCGTTTTAACACTTGGGTTCGGTCGTTTTAAAGAACTTGGGGTCGGACGTTTGAACACATGGGTTGGGTCAAAACTTTATCCTTATGGTTTCGAATTGTCTGCAATTTTGGATTCTTAATAAGAATCATGGTCTGAACACGAATCAATCATAAAATCTACAAAGAGAATGATTTAAAAAAAAAAACATTCTTTTAACACTTGGGTTAGGTCGTTTTAGCACTTAAGGTCGGACGTTTGAAGACTTGGGGTCGGTCAAAACTTTGGCTTCATGGCTCCGAACAGTCTGAAATTTTGGATTCTTACTAAGAATCATGGTCTGTACACGAATCAATCATAAAATCTACAAAAAGAATTATTAAAAAAAAAAATCATCCTTTTAACACTTGGTTTCGATCATTTTAGCACTAAGGGTCGGACGTTTGAACCCTTTGGGTGGGTCAAAACTTTGGCTTCATGGCTCCGAACCGTCTGAAATTTCGGATTCTTACTAAGAGTCATGGTCTGTACACGAATCAATCATAAAATCTACAAAAAGAATTATTTAAAAAAAAAATCATCCTTTTAACACTTGGTTTCGGTCATTTTAGCACTTAGGGTCGGACGTTTGAAGACTTGGGGTCGGGTAAAACTTTGACTTTATGGCTCCGAACCGTCTGAAATTTCGGATTCTTACTAAGAGTCATGGTCTGTACATGAATCAAGCAAAAAATCGGCAAAAAGAAGAACTTTTTCAAAAACATCGTTTTTCGGGCGCTTTGTAACAACAATTAATTATTGTCAGTCATAACTTCCGCCCTATGGCACTAAACCGACTGATATTTTGGATTCTTACTAAGAATCATGGTCTGTACACGAATCAATCAATATATCTACAAAGAGAATGATTTTTAAAAAAAATTTCGTTTTAACACATGGGTTCGGTCGTTTTTGAGCACTTGGGGTCGGACGTTTGAACACATGGGGTAGGTCAAAACTTTATCCTTATGGTTTCGAATTGTCTGCAATTTTGGATTCTTACTAAACATCATGGTCTGTACACGAATCAATAATAAAATCTACAAAGAGAATGATTTAAAAAAAAAATATTGTTTTAACACTTGGGTTCAGTCGTTTTAGCACTTTAGATCGGACGTTTGAAGACTTGGGGTCGGTCAAAACTTTGGCTTCATGGCTCCGAACAGTCTGAAATTTTGGATTCTTACTAAGAATCATGGTCTGTACAAGAATCAAGCAAAAAATCGGCAAAAAGGAGAACTTTTTCAAAAAAGATCGTTTTCGGGGCGCTTTGTAACAACAATTATTGTCGGTCATAACTTCCGCCCTATGGCACCAAACCGACTGATATTTTAAATTCTTTCTAATAATCATGGTATATACACGAATCAATTATAAAATCTACAAAGAGAATGATTTTTAAAAAAATCATCGTTTTAACACTTGAGTTCGGCCGTTTTTAAGCACTTGAGGTCGGACGTTTGTCTGCAATTTTGGATTCTTACTAAAAATCATGGTCTGTACACGAATCAATCATAAAATCTTCAAAGAGAATGATTTAAAAAAAAACTAATGTTTTAACACTTCGGTTCGGTCGTTTTAGCACTTAGGGTCGAACGTCTGAACACTTGGGGACGGTCAAAACTCTGACTTTTTGGCTCCGAACCGTCTGAAATTTCGGATTCTTACTAAGAGTCATGGTCTGTACGCTGTACATGAATCAAGCAAAAAAACGGCAAAAAGAAGAACTTTTCAAAAAACATCGTTTTACGGGCGCTTTGTAACAACAATTATTGTCGGTCATAACTTCCGCCCTACGGCACCAAACCGACTGATATTTTGGATTCTTAATAAGAATCATGGTCTGTACACGAATCAATCATAAAATCTACAAAGAGAATGATTTTTAAAAAAATCATCGTTTTAACACTTGGGTTCGGTCGTTTTTAAGCACTTGGGGTCGGACGTTTGAACACATGGGGTAGGTCAAAACTTTATCCTTATAGTTTCGAATTGTCTGCAATTTTGGATTCTTACTAAAAATCATGGTCTGTACACGAATCAATCATAAAATCTACAAAGAGAATGATTTATAAAAAAACCATCATTATAACACTTGGGTTCGGTCGTTTTTAAGCACTTGGGGTCAGACGTTTGAACACTTGGGGTGGGTCAAAACTTTGGCTTCATGGCTCGGTACCGTCTGAAATTTTGGATTCTTACTAAGAATCATGGTCTGTAGATGAATCAAGCAAAAAAACGCCAAACGAAGAACTTTTTCAAAAAAACATCGCTTTAAGGGCGCTTGGTAACAACAATTATTGTCGGTCATAACTTCCGCCCTATGGCACCAAACCGACAGATATTTTGGATTCTTACTAAGAATCATGTTCTGTACACGAATCAATCATAAAATCTACAAAGAGAATGATTTTAAAAAAAATCATCGTTTTAACACTTGGGTTCGGTCGTTTTAGCACGTTAGGTCGGACGTTTGAAGACTTGGGGTCAGTCAAAACTTTGGCTTCATGGCTCCGAACAGTCTGAAATTTTGGATTCTTACTAATCATGGTCTGTAGATGAATCAAGCCAAAAATCGGACAAAAGAAGAACTGTTTCAAAATAACATCGTTTTACGGGCGCTTGGTAACAACAATTATTGTCGGTCATAACTTCCGCCCTATGGCACCAAACCGACTGATATTTTGGATTCTTACTAAGAATCATGGTCTGTACACGAATCAATCATAAAATCAACAAAGAGAATTATTTAAAAAAAAAAATCGTTTTAACACTTGGGTTCGGTCGTTTTAGCACTTAGGGTCGGACGTTTGAACACTTGGGTTCGGTCAAAACTTTGGCTTCAAGGCTCCGAACAGTCTGAAATTATGGATTCTTACTAAGAATCATGGTCTGTAGATGAATCAAGCAAAAATCGACCAAAAAAGAACTTGTTAAAAAAAAAACATCGTTTTACGGGCGCTTGGTAACAACACTTATTGTCGGCCATAACTTCCGCCATATGGCACCAAACAGACTGATATTTTGGATTCTTACTTAGAATCATGGTCTGTACACGAATCAATCATAAAATCTACAAAGAGAATGATTTTTAAAAAAATCATCGTTTTAACACTTGGGTTCGGTCGTTTTAAAGCACTTGGGGTCGGACGTTTGAACACATGGGTTGGGTCAAAACTTTATCCTTATGGTTTCGAATTGTCTGCAATTTTGGATTCTTACTAAAAATCATGGTCTGTACACGAATCAATCTAAAAATCAACAAAGAGAATTATTTAAAAAAAAAAATCGTTTTAACACTTGGGTTCGGTCGTTTAAGCACTTAGGGTCGGACGTTTGAACACTTGGGTTCGGTCAAAACTTTGGCTTCAAGGCTCCGAACAGTCTGAAATTATGGATTCTTACTAAGAATCATGGTCTGTAGATGAATCAAGCAAAAATCGACCAAAAAAGAACTTGTTCAAAAAAAAACATCGTTTTACGGGCGCTTGGTAACAACACTTATTGTCGGCCATAACTTCCGCCATATGGCACCAAACAGACTGATATTTTGGATTCTTACTTAGAATCATGGTCTGTACACGAATCAATCATAAAATCAACAAAGAGAATTATTTAAAAAAAAAAATCGTTTTAACACTTGGGTTCGGTCGTTTTAGCACTTAGGGTCGGACGTTTGAACACTTGGGTTCGGTCAAAACTTTGGCTTCAAGGCTCCGAACAGTCTGAAATTATGGATTCTTACTAAGAATCATGGTCTGTAGATGAATCAATCAAAAATCGACCAAAAAAGAACTTGTTCAAAAAAAAAACATCGTTTTACGGGCGCTTGGTAACAACACTTATTGTCGGCCATAACTTCCGCCATATGGCACCAAACAGACTGATATTTTGGATTCTTACTTAGAATCATGGTCTGTACACGAATCAATCATAAAATCTACAAAGAGAATGATTTTTTAAAAAATCATCGTTTTAACACTTGGGTTCGGTCGTTTTAAAGCACTTGGGGTCGGACGTTTGAACACATGGGTTGGGTCAAAACTTTATCCTTATGGTTTCGAATTGTCTGCAATTTTGGATTCTTAATAAGAATCATGGTCTGTACACGAATCAATCATAAAATCTACAAAGAGAATGATTTAAAAAAAAAATATTGTTTTAACACTTGGGTTCAGTCGTTTTAGCACTTTAGATCGGACGTTTGAATACTTGGGGTCGGTCAAAACTTTGGCTTCATGGCTCCGAACAGTCTGAAATTTTGGATTCTTACTAAGAATCATGGTCTGTACAAGAATCAAGCAAAAAATCGGCAAAAAGGAGAACTTTTTCAAAAAAGATCGTTTTCGGGGCGCTTTGTAACAACAATTATTGTCGGTCATAACTTCCGCCCTATGGCACCAAACCGACTGATATTTTAAATTCTTTCTAATAATCATGGTATATACACGAATCAATTATAAAATCTACAAAGAGAATGATTTTTAAAAAAATCATCGTTTTAACACTTGAGTTCGGCCGTTTTTAAGCACTTGAGGTCGGACGTTTGTCTGCAATTTTGGATTCTTACTAAAAATCATGGTCTGTACACGAATCAATCATAAAATCTTCAAAGAGAATGATTTAAAAAAAAACTAATGTTTTAACACTTCGGTTCGGTCGTTTTAGCACTTAGGGTCGGACGTCTGAACACTTGGGGACGGTCAAAACTCTGACTTTTTGGCTCCGAACCGTCTGAAATTTCGGATTCTTACTAAGAGTCATGGTCTGTACGCTGTACATGAATCAAGCAAAAAATCGGCAAAAAGAAGAACTTTTCAAAAAACATCGTTTTACGGGCGCTTTGTAACAACAATTATTGTCGGTCATAACTTCCGCCCTACGGCACCAAACCGACTGATATTTTGGATTCTTAATAAGAATCATGGTCTGTACACGAATCAATCATAAAATCTACAAAGAGAATGATTTTTAAAAAAATCATCGTTTTAACACTTGGGTTCGGTCGTTTTTAAGCACTTGGGGTCGGACGTTTGAACACATGGGGTAGGTCAAAACTTTATCCTTATAGTTTCGAATTGTCTGCAATTTTGGATTCTTACTAAAAATCATGGTCTGTACACGAATCAATCATAAAATCTACAAAGAGAATGATTTATAAAAAAAACCATCATTATAACACTTGGGTTTGGTCGTTTTTAAGCACTTGGGGTCAGACGTTTGAACACTTGGGGTGGGTCAAAACTTTGGCTTCATGGCTCGGTACCGTCTGAAATTTTGGATTCTTACTAAGAATCATGGTCTGTAGATGAATCAAGCAAAAAAAACGCCAAAAGAAGAACTTTTTCAAAAAAACATCGCTTTAAGGGCGCTTGGTAACAACAATTATTGTCGGTCATAACTTCCGCCCTATGGCACCAAACCGACAGATATTTTGGATTCTTACTAAGAATCATGTTCTGTACACGAATCAATCATAAAATCTACAAAGAGAATGATTTTAAAAAAAATCATCGTTTTAACACTTGGGTTCGGTCGTTTTAGCACGTTAGGTCGGACGTTTGAAGACTTGGGGTCAGTCAAAACTTTGGCTTCATGGCTCCGAACAGTCTGAAATTTTGGATTCTTACTAATCATGGTCTGTAGATGAATCAAGCCAAAAATCGGACAAAAGAAGAACTGTTTCAAAATAACATCGTTTTTCGGGCGCTTTGTAACAACAAGTATTGTCGGTCATAACTTCCGCCCTATGGCACCAAACCGACTGATATTTTGGATTCTTACTAAGAATCATGGTCTGTACACGAATCAATCATAAAATCAACAAAGAGAATTATTTAAAAAAAAAAATCGTTTTAACACTTGGGTTCGGTCGTTTTAGCACTTAGGGTCGGACGTTTGAACACTTGGGTTCGGTCAAAACTTTGGCTTCAAGGCTCCGAACAGTCTGAAATTATGGATTCTTACTAAGAATCATGGTCTGTAGATGAATCAAGCAAAAATCGACCAAAAAAGAACTTGTTAAAAAAAAAACATCGTTTTACGGGCGCTTGGTAACAACACTTATTGTCGGCCATAACTTCCGCCATATGGCACCAAACAGACTGATATTTTGGATTCTTACTTAGAATCATGGTCTGTACACGAATCAATCATAAAATCTACAAAGAGAATGATTTTTAAAAAAATCATCGTTTTAACACTTGGGTTCGGTCGTTTTAAAGCACTTGGGGTCGGACGTTTGAACACATGGGTTGGGTCAAAACTTTATCCTTATGGTTTCGAATTGTCTGCAATTTTGGATTCTTACGAAAAATCATGGTCTGTACACGAATCAATCTAAAAATCAACAAAGAGAATTATTTAAAAAAAAAAATCGTTTTAACACTTGGGTTCGGTCGTTTAAGCACTTAGGGTCGGACGTTTGAACACTTGGGTTCGGTCAAAACTTTGGCTTCAAGGCTCCGAACAGTCTGAAATTATGGATTCTTACTAAGAATCATGGTCTGTAGATGAATCAAGCAAAAATCGACCAAAAAAGAACTTGTTCAAAAAAAAACATCGTTTTACGGGCGCTTGGTAACAACACTTATTGTCGGCCATAACTTCCGCCATATGGCACCAAACAGACTGATATTTTGGATTCTTACTTAGAATCATGGTCTGTACACGAATCAATCATAAAATCAACAAAGAGAATTATTTAAAAAAAAAATCGTTTTAACACTTGGGTTCGGTCGTTTTAGCACTTAGGGTCGGACGTTTGAACACTTGGGTTCGGTCAAAACTTTGGCTTCAAGGCTCCGAACAGTCTGAAATTATGGATTCTTACTAAGAATCATGGTCTGTAGATGAATCAAGCAAAAATCGACCAAAAAAGAACTTGTTAAAAAAAAAACATCGTTTTACGGGCGCTTGGTAACAACACTTATTGTCGGCCATAACTTCCGCCATATGGCACCAAACAGACTGATATTTTGGATTCTTACTTAGAATCATGGTCTGTACACGAATCAATCATAAAATCTACAAAGAGAATGATTTTTAAAAAAATCATCGTTTTAACACTTGGGTTCGGTCGTTTTAAAGCACTTGGGGTCGGACGTTTGAACACATGGGTTGGGTCAAAACTTTATCCTTATGGTTTCGAATTGTCTGCAATTTTGGATTCTTACTAAAAATCATGGTCTGTACACGAATCAATCTAAAAATCAACAAAGAGAATTATTTAAAAAAAAAAATCGTTTTAACACTTGGGTTCGGTCGTTTAAGCACTTAGGGTCGGACGTTTGAACACTTGGGTTCGGTCAAAACTTTGGCTTCAAGGCTCCGAACAGTCTGAAATTATGGATTCTTACTAAGAATCATGGTCTGTAGATGAATCAAGCAAAAATCGACCAAAAAAGAACTTGTTAAAAAAAAAACATCGTTTTACGGGCGCTTGTTAACAACACTTATTGTCGGCCATAACTTCCGCCATATGGCACCAAACAGACTGATATTTTGGATTCTTACTTAGAATCATGGTCTGTACACGAATCAATCATAAAATCAACAAAGAGAATTATTTAAAAAAAAAAATCGTTTTAACACTTGGGTTCGGTCGTTTTAAAGCACTTGGGGTCGGACGTTTGAACACATGGGTTGGGTCAAAACTTTATCCTTATGGTTTCGAATTGTCTGCAATTTTGGATTCTTAATAAGAATCATGGTCTGTACACGAATCAATCATAAAATCTACAAAGAGAATGATTTAAAAAAAAATATATTGTTTTAACACTTGGGTTCAGTCGTTTTAGCACTTTAGATCGGACGTTTGAAGACTTGGGGTCGGTCAAAACTTTGGCTTCATGGCTCCGAACAGTCTGAAATTTTGGATTCTTACTAAGAATCATGGTCTGTAGATGAATCAAGCAAAAATCGACCAAAAAAGAACTTGTTAAAAAAAAAACATCGTTTTACGGGCGCTTGGTAACAACACTTATTGTCGGCCATAACTTCCGCCATATGGCACCAAACAGACTGATATTTTGGATTCTTACTTAGAATCATGGTCTGTACACGAATCAATCATAAAATCAACAAAGAGAATTATTTAAAAAAAAAAATCGTTTTAACACTTGGGTTCGGTCGTTTTAGCACTTAGGGTCGGACGTTTGAACACTTGGGTTCGGTCAAAACTTTGGCTTCAAGGCTCCGAACAGTCTGAAATTATGGATTCTTACTAAGAATCATGGTCTGTAGATGAATCAAGCAAAAATCGACCAAAAAAGAACTTGTTAAAAAAAAAACATCGTTTTACGGGCGCTTGGTAACAACACTTATTGTCGGCCATAACTTCCGCCATATGGCACCAAACAGACTGATATTTTGGATTCTTACTTAGAATCATGGTCTGTACACGAATCAATCATAAAATCAACAAAGAGAATTATTTAAAAAAAAAAATCGTTTTAACACTTGGGTTCGGTCGTTTTAGCACTTAGGGTCGGACGTTTGAACACTTGGGTTCGGTCAAAACTTTGGCTTCAAGGCTCCGAACAGTCTGAAATTATGGATTCTTACTAAGAATCATGGTCTGTAGATGAATCAAGCAAAAATCGACCAAAAAAGAACTTGTTCAAAAAAAAACATCGTTTTACGGGCGCTTGGTAACAACACTTATTGTCGGCCATAACTTCCGCCATATGGCACCAAACAGACTGATATTTTGGATTCTTACTTAGAATCATGGTCTGTACACGAATCAATCATAAAATCAACAAAGAGAATTATTTAAAAAAAAAATCGTTTTAACACTTGGGTTTCGGTCGTTTTAGCACTTAGGGTCGGACGTTTGAACACTTGGGTTCGGTCAAAACTTTGGCTTCAAGGCTCCGAACAGTCTGAAATTATGGATTCTTACTAAGAATCATGGTCTGTAGATGAATCAAGCAAAAATCGACCAAAAAAGAACTTGTTAAAAAAAAAACATCGTTTTACGGGCGCTTGGTAACAACACTTATTGTCGGCCATAACTTCCGCCATATGGCACCAAACAGACTGATATTTTGAATTCTTACTTAGAATCATGGTCTGTACACGAATCAATCATAAAATCAACAAAGAGAATTATTTAAAAAAAAAAATCGTTTTAACACTTGGGTTCGGTCGTTTTAGCACTTAGGGTCGGACGTTTGAACACTTGGGTTCGGTCAAAACTTTGGCTTCAAGGCTCCGAACAGTCTGAAATTATGGATTCTTACTAAGAATCATGGTCTGTAGATGAATCAAGCAAAAATCGACCAAAAAAGAACTTGTTAAAAAAAAAACATCGTTTTAACCGGGCGCTTGGTAACAACACTTATTGTCGGCCATAACTTCCGCCATATGGCACCAAACAGACTGATATTTTGGATTCTTACTTAGAATCATGGTCTGTACACGAATCAATCATAAAATCAACAAAGAGAATTATTTAAAAAAAAAAATCGTTTTTAACACTTGGGTTCGGTCGTTTTAGCACTTAGGGTCGGACGTTTGAACACTTGGGTTCGGTCAAAACTTTGGCTTCAAGGCTCCGAACAGTCTGAAATTATAAATTCTTACTAAGAATCATGGTCTGTAGATGAATCAAGCAAAAATCGACCAAAAAAAGAACTTGTTCAAAAAAAAACATCGTTTTACGGGCGCTTGGTAACAACACTTATTGTCGGCCATAACTTCCGCCATATGGCACCAAACAGACTGATATTTTGGATTCTTACTTAGAATCATGGTCTGTACACGAATCAATCATAAAATCTACAAAGAGAATGATTTTTTAAAAAATCATCGTTTTAAACACTTGGGTTCGGTCGTTTTAAAGCACTTGGGGTCGGACGTTTGAACACATGGGTTGGGTCAAAACTTTATCCTTATGGTTTCGAATTGTCTGCAATTTTGGATTCTTAATAAGAATCATGGTCTGTACACGAATCAATCATAAAATCTACAAAGAGAATGATTTAAAAAAAAAAAAAATAGTTTTAACACTTGGGTTCAGTCGTTTTAGCACTTTAGATCGGACGTTTGAAGACTTGGGGGTCGGTCAAAACTTTGGCTTCATGGCTCCGAACAGTCTGAAATTTTGGATTCTTACTAAGAATCATGGTCTGTACATGAATCAAGCAAAAAAATCGGCAAAAAGGAGAACTTTTTCAAAAAAGATCGTTTTCGGGGCGCTTTGTAACAACAATTATTGTCGGTCATAACTTCCGCTCTATGGCACCAAACCGACTGATATTTTAAATTCTTTCTAATAATCATGGTATATACACGAATCAATTATAAAATCTACAAAGAGAATGATTTTTAAAAAAATCATCGTTTTAAAACACTTGAGTTCGGCCGTTTTTAAGCACTTGAGGTCGGACGTTTTGTCTGCAATTTTGGATTCTTACTAAAAATCATGGTCTGTACACGAATCAATCATAAAATCTTCAAAGAGAATGATTTAAAAAAAAAAACTAATGTTTTAACACTTCGGTTCGGTCTTTTTAGTACTTAGGGTCGGACGTCTGAACACTTGGGGACGGTCCAAAACTCTGACTTTTTGGCTCCGAACCGTCTGAAATTTCGGATTCTTACTAAGAGTCATGGTCTGTACGCTGTACATGAATCAAGCAAAAAATCGGCAAAAAGAAGAACTTTTCAAAAAACATCGTTTTACGGGCGCTTTGTAACAACAATTATTGTCGGTCATAACTTCCGCCCTACGGCACCAAACCGACTGATATTTTGGATTCTTAATAAGAATCATGGTCTGTACACGAATCAATCATAAAATCTACAAAGAGAATGATTTTTAAAAAATCATCGTTTTAACACTTGGGTTCGGTCGTTTTTAAGCACTTGGGGTCGGACGTTTGAACACATGGGGTAGGTCAAAACTTTATCCTTATAGTTTCGAATTGTCTGCAATTTTGGATTCTTACTAAAAATCATGGTCTGTACACGAATCAATCATAAAATCTACAAAGAGAATGATTTATAAAAAAACCATCATTATAACACTTGGGTTCGGTCGTTTTTAAGCACTTGGGGTCAGACGTTTGAACACTTGGGGTGGGTCAAAACTTTGGCTTCATGGCTCGGTACCGTCTGAAATTTTGGATTCTTACTAAGAATCATGGTCTGTAGATGAATCAAGCAAAAAAAACGCCAAAAGAAGAACTTTTTCAAAAAAACATCGCTTTAAGGGCGCTTGGTAACAACAATTATTGTCGGTCATAACTTCCGCCCTATGGCACCAAACCGACAGATATTTTGGATTCTTACTAAGAATCATGTTCTGTACACGAATCAATCATAAAATCTACAAAGAGAATGATTTTAAAAAAAATCATCGTTTTAACACTTGGGTTCGGTCGTTTTAGCACGTTAGGTCGGACGTTTGAAGACTTGGGGTCAGTCAAAACGTTGGCTTCATGGCTCCGAACAGTCTGAAATTTTGGATTCTTACTAATCATGGTCTGTAGATGAATCAAGCCAAAAATCGGACAAAAGAAGAACTGTTTCAAAATAACATCGTTTTACGGGCGCTTGGTAACAACAATTATTGTCGGTCATAACTTCCGCCCTATGGCACCAAACCGACTGATATTTTGGATTCTTACTAAGAATCATGGTCTGTACACGAATCAATCATAAAATCAACAAAGAGAATTATTTTAAAAAAAAAAATCGTTTTAAACACTTGGGTTCGGTCGTTTTAGCACTTAGGGTCGGACGTTTGAACACTTGGGTTCGGTCAAAACTTTGGCTTCAAGGCTCCGAACAGTCTGAAATTATGGATTCTTACTAAGAATCATGGTCTGTAGATGAATCAAGCAAAAATCGACCAAAAAAGAACTTGTTAAAAAAAAAACATCGTTTTACGGGCGCTTGGTAACAACACTTATTGTCGGCCATAACTTCCGCCATATGGCACCAAACAGACTGATATTTTGGATTCTTACTTAGAATCATGGTCTGTACACGAATCAATCATAAAATCTACAAAGAGAATGATTTTTAAAAAAATCATCGTTTTAACACTTGGGTTCGGTCGTTTTAAAGCACTTGGGGTCGGACGTTTGAACACATGGGTTGGGTCAAAACTTTATCCTTATGGTTTCGAATTGTCTGCAATTTTGGATTCTTACTAAAAATCATGGTCTGTACACGAATCAATCTAAAAATCAACAAAGAGAATTATTTTAAAAAAAAAATCGTTTTAACACTTGGGTTCGGTCGTTTAAGCACTTAGGGTCGGACGTTTGAACACTTGGGTTCGGTCAAAACTTTGGCTTCAAGGCTCCGAACAGTCTGAAATTATGGATTCTTACTAAGAATCATGGTCTGTAGATGAATCAAGCAAAAATCGACCAAAAAAGAACTTGTTCAAAAAAAAACATCGTTTTACGGGCGCTTGGTAACAACACTTATTGTCGGCCATAACTTCCGCCATATGGCACCAAACAGACTGATATTTTGGATTCTTACTTAGAATCATGGTCTGTACACGAATCAATCATAAAATCAACAAAGAGAATTATTTTAAAAAAAAAATCGTTTTAACACTTGGGTTCGGTCGTTTTAGCACTTAGGGTCGGACGTTTGAACACTTGGGTTCGGTCAAAACTTTGGCTTCAAGGCTCCGAACAGTCTGAAATTATGGATTCTTACTAAGAATCATGGTCTGTAGATGAATCAAGCAAAAATCGACCAAAAAAGAACTTTAAAAAAAAAACTTCGTTTTACGGGCGCTTGGTAACAACACTTATTGTCGGCCATAACTTCCGCCATATGGCACCAAACAGACTGATATTTTGGATTCTTACTTAGAATCATGGTCTGTACACGAATCAATCATAAAATCTACAAAGAGAATGATTTTTTAAAAAATCATCGTTTTAACACTTGGGTTCGGTCGTTTTAAAGCACTTGGGGTCGGACGTTTGAACACATGGGTTGGGTCAAAACTTTATCCTTATGGTTTCGAATTGTCTGCAATTTTGGATTCTTAATAAGAATCATGGTCTGTACACGAATCAATCATAAAATCTACAAAGAGAATGATTTAAAAAAAAAAATATTGTTTTAACACTTGGGTTCAGTCGTTTTAGCACTTTAGATCGGACGTTTGAAGACTTGGGGTCGGTCAAAACTTTGGCTTCATGGCTCCGAACAGTCTGAAATTTTGGATTCTTACTAAGAATCATGGTCTGTACAAGAATCAAGCAAAAAATCGGCAAAAAGGAGAACTTTTTCAAAAAAGATCGTTTTCGGGGCGCTTTGTAACAACAATTATTGTCGGTCATAACTTCCGCCCTATGGCACCAAACCGACTGATATTTTAAATTCTTTCTAATAATCATGGTATATACACGAATCAATTATAAAATCTACAAAGAGAATGATTTTTAAAAAAATCATCGTTTTAACACTTGAGTTCGGCCGTTTTTAAGCACTTGAGGTCGGACGTTTGTCTGCAATTTTGGATTCTTACTAAAAATCATGGTCTGTACACGAATCAATCATAAAATCTTCAAAGAGAATGATTTAAAAAAAAACTAATGTTTTAACACTTCGGTTCGGTCGTTTTAGCACTTAGGGTCGAACGTCTGAACACTTGGGGACGGTCAAAACTCTGACTTTTTGGCTCCGAACCGTCTGAAATTTCGGATTCTTACTAAGAGTCATGGTCTGTACGCTGTACATGAATCAAGCAAAAAATCGGCAAAAAGAAGAACTTTTCAAAAAACATCGTTTTACGGGCGCTTTGTAACAACAATTATTGTCGGTCATAACTTCCGCCCTACGGCACCAAACCGACTGATATTTTGGATTCTTAATAAGAATCATGGTCTGTACACGAATCAATCATAAAATCTACAAAGAGAATGATTTTTAAAAAAATCATCGTTTTAACACTTGGGTTCGGTCGTTTTTAAGCACTTGGGGTCGGACGTTTGAACACATGGGGTAGGTCAAAACTTTATCCTTATGGTTTCGAATTGTCTGCAATTTTGGATTCTTACTAAAAATCATGGTCTGTACACGAATCAATCATAAAATCTACAAAGAGAATGATTTATAAAAAAACCATCATTATAACACTTGGGTTCGGTCGTTTTTAAGCACTTGGGGTCAGACGTTTGAACACTTGGGGTGGGTCAAAACTTTGGCTTCATGGCTCGGTACCGTCTGAAATTTTGGATTCTTACTAAGAATCATGGTCTGTAGATGAATCAAGCAAAAATCGACCAAAAAAGAACTTGTTAAAAAAAAAACATCGTTTTACGGGCGCTTGGTAACAACACTTATTGTCGGCCATAACTTCCGCCATATGGCACCAAACAGACTGATATTTTGGATTCTTACTTAGAATCATGGTCTGTACACGAATCAATCATAAAATCTACAAAGAGAATGATTTTTAAAAAAATCATCGTTTTAACACTTGGGTTCGGTCGTTTTAAAGCACTTGGGGTCGGACGTTTGAACACATGGGTTGGGTCAAAACTTTATCCTTATGGTTTCGAATTGTCTGCAATTTTGGATTCTTACTAAATATCATGGTCTGTACACGAATCAATCTAAAAATCAACAAAGAGAATTATTTAAAAAAAAAAATCGTTTTAACACTTGGGTTCGGTCGTTTAAGCACTTAGGGTCGGACGTTTGAACACTTGGGTTCGGTCAAAACTTTGGCTTCAAGGCTCCGAACAGTCTGAAATTATGGATTCTTACTAAGAATCATGGTCTGTAGATGAATCAAGCAAAAATCGACCAAAAAAGAACTTGTTCAAAAAAAAACATCGTTTTACGGGCGCTTGGTAACAACACTTATTGTCGGCCATAACTTCCGCCATATGGCACCAAACAGACTGATATTTTGGATTCTTACTTAGAATCATGGTCTGTACACGAATCAATCATAAAATCTACAAAGAGAATGATTTTTAAAAAAATCATCGTTTTAACACTTGGGTTCGGTCGTTTTTAAGCACTTGGGGTCGGACGTTTGAACACATGGGGTAGGTCAAAACTTTATCCTTATAGTTTCGAATTGTCTGCAATTTTGGATTCTTACTAAAAATCATGGTCTGTACACGAATCAATCATAAAATCTACAAAGAGAATGATTTATAAAAAAACCATCATTATAACACTTGGGTTCGGTCGTTTTTAAGCACTTGGGGTCAGACGTTTGAACACTTGGGGTGGGTCAAAACTTTGGCTTCATGGCTCGGTACCGTCTGAAATTTTGGATTCTTACTAAGAATCATGGTCTGTAGATGAATCAAGCAAAAAAACGCCAAAAGAAGAACTTTTTCAAAAAAACATCGCTTTAAGGGCGCTTGGTAACAACAATTATTGTCGGTCATAACTTCCGCCCTATGGCACCAAACCGACAGATATTTTGGATTCTTACTAAGAATCATGTTCTGTACACGAATCAATCATAAAATCTACAAAGAGAATGATTTTAAAAAAAATCATCGTTTTAACACTTGGGTTCGGTCGTTTTAGCACGTTAGGTCGGACGTTTGAAGACTTGGGGTCAGTCAAAACTTTGGCTTCATGTCTCCGAACAGTCTGAAATTTTGGATTCTTACTAATCATGGTCTGTAGATGAATCAAGCCAAAAATCGGACAAAAGAAGAACTGTTTCAAAATAACATCGTTTTACGGGCGCTTGGTAACAACAATTATTGTCGGTCATAACTTCCGCCCTATGGCACCAAACCGACTGATATTTTGGATTCTTACTAAGAATCATGGTCTGTACACGAATCAATCATAAAATCAACAAAGAGAATTATTTAAAAAAAAAAATCGTTTTAACACTTGGGTTCGGTCGTTTTAGCACTTAGGGTCGGACGTTTGAACACTTGGGTTCGGTCAAAACTTTGGCTTCAAGGCTCCGAACAGTCTGAAATTATGGATTCTTACTAAGAATCATGGTCTGTAGATGAATCAAGCAAAAATCGACCAAAAAAGAACTTGTTAAAAAAAAAACATCGTTTTACGGGCGCTTGGTAACAACACTTATTGTCGGCCATAACTTCCGCCATATGGCACCAAACAGACTGATATTTTGGATTCTTACTTAGAATCATGGTCTGTACACGAATCAATCATAAAATCTACAAAGAGAATGATTTTTTTAAAAATCATCGTTTTAACACTTGGGTTCGGTCGTTTTAAAGCACTTGGGGTCGGACGTTTGAACACATGGGTTGGGTCAAAACTTTATCCTTATGGTTTCGAATTGTCTGCAATTTTGGATTCTTACTAAAAATCATGGTCTGTACACGAATCAATCTAAAAATCAACAAAGAGAATTATTTAAAAAAAAAATCGTTTTAACACTTGGGTTCGGTCGTTTAAGCACTTAGGGTCGGACGTTTGAACACTTGGGTTCGGTCAAAACTTTGGCTTCAAGGCTCCGAACAGTCTGAAATTATGGATTCTTACTAAGAATCATGGTCTGTAGATGAATCAAGCAAAAATCGACCAAAAAAGAACTTGTTCAAAAAAAAACATCGTTTTACGGGCGCTTGCTAACAACACTTATTGTCGGCCATAACTTCCGCCATATGGCACCAAACAGACTGATATTTTGGATTCTTACTTAGAATCATGGTCTGTACACGAATCAATCATAAAATCAACAAAGAGAATTATTTAAAAAAAAAATCGTTTTAACACTTGGGTTCGGTCGTTTTAGCACTTAGGGTCGGACGTTTGAACACTTGGGTTCGGTCAAAACTTTGGCTTCAAGGCTCCGAACAGTCTGAAATTATGGATTCTTACTAAGAATCATGGTCTGTAGATGAATCAAGCAAAAATCGACCAAAAAAGAACTTGTTAAAAAAAAAACATCGTTTTACGGGCGCTTGGTAACAACACTTATTGTCGGCCATAACTTCCGCCATATGGCACCAAACAGACTGATATTTTGGATTCTTACTTAGAATCATGGTCTGTACACGAATCAATCATAAAATCAACAAAGAGAATTATTTAAAAAAAAAAATCGTTTTAACACTTGGGTTCGGTCGTTTTAGCACTTAGGGTCGGACGTTTGAACACTTGGGTTCGGTCAAAACTTTGGCTTCAAGGCTCCGAACAGTCTGAAATTATGGATTCTTACTAAGAATCATGGTCTGTAGATGAATCAAGCAAAAATCGACCAAAAAAGAACTTGTTCAAAAAAAAACATCGTTTTACGGGCGCTTGGTAACAACACTTATTGTCGGCCATAACTTCCGCCATATGGCACCAAACAGACTGATATTTTGGATTCTTACTTAGAATCATGGTCTGTACACGAATCAATCATAAAATCTACAAAGAGAATGATTTTTTAAAAAATCATAGTTTTAACACTTGGGTTCGGTCGTTTTAAAGCACTTGGGGTCGGACGTTTGAACACATGGGTTGGGTCAAAACTTTATCCTTATGGTTTCGAATTGTCTGCAATTTTGGATTCTTAATAAGAATCATGGTCTGTACACGAATCAATCATAAAATCTACAAAGAGAATGATTTAAAAAAAAAAATATTGTTTTAACACTTGGGTTCGGTCGTTTTAGCACTTTAGGTCGGACGTTTGAAGACTTGGGGTCGGTCAAAACTTTGGCTTCATGGCTCCGAACAGTCTGAAATTTTGGATTCTTACTAAGAATCATGGTCTGTACAAGAATCAAGCAAAAAATCGGCAAAAAGGAGAACTTTTTCAAAAAAGATCGTTTTCGGGGCGCTTTGTAACAACAATTATTGTCGGTCATAACTTCCGCCCTATGGCACCAAACCGACTGATATTTTAAATTCTTTCTAATAATCATGGTATATACACGAATCAATTATAAAATCTACAAAGAGAATGATTTTTAAAAAAATCATCGTTTTAACACTTGAGTTCGGCCGTTTTTAAGCACTTGAGGTCGGACGTTTGTCTGCAATTTTGGATTCTTACTAAAAATCATGGTCTGTACACGAATCAATCATAAAATCTTCAAAGAGAATGATTTAAAAAAAAACTAATGTTTTAACACTTCGGTTCGGTCTTTTTAGCACTTAGGGTCGGACGTCTGAACACTTGGGGACGGTCAAAACTCTGACTTTTTGGCTCCGAACCGTCTGAAATTTCGGATTCTTACTAAGAGTCATGGTCTGTACGCTGTACATGAATCAAGCAAAAAATCGGCAAAAAGAAGAACTTTTCAAAAAACATCGTTTTACGGGCGCTTTGTAACAACAATTATTGTCGGTCATAACTTCCGCCCTACGGTACCAAACCGACTGATATTTTGGATTCTTAATAAGAATCATGGTCTGTACACGAATCAATCATAAAATCTACAAAGAGAATGATTTTTAAAAAAATCATCGTTTTAACACTTGGGTTCGGTCGTTTTTAAGCACTTGGGGTCGGACGTTTGAACACATGGGGTAGGTCAAAACTTTATCCTTATAGTTTCGAATTGTCTGCAATTTTGGATTCTTACTAAAAATCATGGTCTGTACACGAATCAATCATAAAATCTACAAAGAGAATGATTTATAAAAAAACCATCATTATAACACTTGGGTTCGGTCGTTTTTAAGCACTTGGGGTCAGACGTTTGAACACTTGGGGTGGGTCAAAACTTTGGCTTCATGGCTCGGTACCGTCTGAAATTTTGGATTCTTACTAAGAATCATGGTCTGTAGATGAATCAAGCAAAAAAAACGCCAAAAGAAGAACTTTTTCAAAAAAACATCGCTTTAAGGGCGCTTGGTAACAACAATTATTGTCGGTCATAACTTCCGCCCTATGGCACCAAACCGACAGATATTTTGGATTCTTACTAAGAATCATGTTCTGTACACGAATCAATCATAAAATCTACAAAGAGAATGATTTTAAAAAAAATCATCGTTTTAACACTTGGGTTCGGTCGTTTTAGCACGTTAGGTCGGACGTTTGAAGACTTGGGGTCAGTCAAAACTTTGGCTTCATGGCTCCGAACAGTCTGAAATTTTGGATTCTTACTAATCATGGTCTGTAGATGAATCAAGCCAAAAATCGGACAAAAGAAGAACTGTTTCAAAATAACATCGTTTTACGGGCGCTTGGTAACAACAATTATTGTCGGTCATAACTTCCGCCCTATGGCACCAAACCGACTGATATTTTGGATTCTTACTAAGAATCATGGTCTGTACACGAATCAATCATAAAATCAACAAAGAGAATTATTTAAAAAAAAAAATCGTTTTAACACTTGGGTTCGGTCGTTTTAGCACTTAGGGTCGGACGTTTGAACACTTGGGTTCGGTCAAAACTTTGGCTTCAAGGCTCCGAACAGTCTGAAATTATGGATTCTTACTAAGAATCATGGTCTGTAGATGAATCAAGCAAAAATCGACCAAAAAAGAACTTGTTAAAAAAAAAACATCGTTTTACGGGCGCTTGGTAACAACACTTATTGTCGGCCATAACTTCCGCCATATGGCACCAAACAGACTGATATTTTGGATTCTTACTTAGAATCATGGTCTGTACACGAATCAATCATAAAATCTACAAAGAGAATGATTTTTAAAAAAATCATCGTTTTAACACTTGGGTTCGGTCGTTTTAAAGCACTTGGGGTCGGACGTTTGAACACATGGGTTGGGTCAAAACTTTATCCTTATGGTTTCGAATTGTCTGCAATTTTGGATTCTTACTAAAAATCATGGTCTGTACACGAATCAATCTAAAAATCAACAAAGAGAATTATTTAAAAAAAAAATCGTTTTAACACTTGGGTTCGGTCGTTTAAGCACTTAGGGTCGGACGTTTGAACACTTGGGTTCGGTCAAAACTTTGGCTTCAAGGCTCCGAACAGTCTGAAATTATGGATTCTTACTAAGAATCATGGTCTGTAGATGAATCAAGCAAAAATCGACCAAAAAAGAACTTGTTCAAAAAAAAACATCGTTTTACGGGCGCTTGGTAACAACACTTATTGTCGGCCATAACTTCCGCCATATGGCACCAAACAGACTGATATTTTGGATTCTTACTTAGAATCATGGTCTGTACACGAATCAATCATAAAATCAACAAAGAGAATTATTTAAAAAAAAAAATCGTTTTAACACTTGGGTTCGGTCGTTTTAGCACTTAGGGTCGGACGTTTGAACACTTGGGTTCGGTGAAAACTTTGGCTTCAAGGCTCCGAACAGTCTGAAATTATGGATTCTTACTAAGAATCATGGTCTGTAGATGAATCAAGCAAAAATCGACCAAAAAAGAACTTGTTAAAAAAAAAACATCGTTTTACGGGCGCTTGGTAACAACACTTATTGTCGGCCATAACTTCCGCCATATGGCACCAAACAGACTGATATTTTGGATTCTTACTTAGAATCATGGTCTGTACACGAATCAATCATAAAATCTACAAAGAGAATGATTTTTAAAAAAATCATCGTTTTACGGGCGCTTGGTAACAACACTTATTGTCGGCCATAACTTCCGCCATATGGCACCAAACAGACTGATATTTTGGATTCTTACTTAGAATCATGGTCTGTACACGAATCAATCATAAAATCAACAAAGAGAATTATTTAAAAAAAAAAATCGTTTTAACACTTGGGTTCGGTCGTTTTAGCACTTAGGGTCGGACGTTTGAACACTTGGGTTCGGTCAAAACTTTGGCTTCAAGGCTCCGAACAGTCTGAAATTATGGATTCTTACTAAGAATCATGGTCTGTAGATGAATCAAGCAAAAATCGACCAAAAAAGAACTTGTTCAAAAAAAAACATCGTTTTACGGGCGCTTGGTAACAACACTTATTGTCGGCCATAACTTCCGCCATATGGCACCAAACAGACTGATATTTTGGATTCTTACTTAGAATCATGGTCTGTACACGAATCAATCATAAAATCTACAAAGAGAATGATTTTTAAAAAAATCATCGTTTTAACACTTGGGTTCGGTCGTTTTTAAGCACTTGCGGTCGGACGTTTGAACACATGGGGTAGGTCAAACTTTATCCTTATAGTTTCGAATTGTCTGCAATTTTGGATTCTTACTAAAAATCATGGTCTGTACACGAATCAATCATAAAATCTACAAAGAGAATGATTTATAAAAAAACCATCATTATAACACTTGGGTTCGGTCGTTTTTAAGCACTTGGGGTCAGACGTTTGAACACTTGGGGTGGGTCAAAACTTTGGCTTCATGGCTCGGTACCGTCTGAATTTTTGGATTCTTACTAAGAATCATGGTCTGTAGACGAATCAAGCAAAAAAACGCCAAAAGAAGAACTTTTTCAAAAAAACATCGCTTTAAGGGCGCTTGGTAACAACAATTATTGTCGGTCATAACTTCCGCCCTATGGCACCAAACCGACAGATATTTTGGATTCTTACTAAGAATCATGTTCTGTACACGAATCAATCATAAAATCTACAAAGAGAATGATTTTAAAAAAAATCATCGTTTTAACACTTGGGTTCGGTCGTTTTAGCACGTTAGGTCGGACGTTTGAAGACTTGGGGTCAGTCAAAACTTTGGCTTCATGGATCCGAACAGTCTGAAATTTTGGATTCTTACTAATCATGGTCTGTAGATGAATCAAGCCAAAAATCGGACAAAAGAAGAACTGTTTCAAAATAACATCGTTTTACGGGCGCTTGGTAACAACAATTATTGTCGGTCATAACTTCCGCCCTATGGCACCAAACCGACTGATATTTTGGATTCTTACTAAGAATCATGGTCTGTACACGAATCAATCATAAAATCAACAAAGAGAATTATTTAAAAAAAAAAATCGTTTTAACACTTGGGTTCGGTCGTTTTAGCACTTAGGGTCGGACGTTTGAACACTTGGGTTCGGTCAAAACTTTGGCTTCAAGGCTCCGAACAGTCTGAAATTATGGATTCTTACTAAGAATCATGGTCTGTAGATGAATCAAGCAAAAATCGACCAAAAAAGAACTTGTTAAAAAAAAAACATCGTTTTACGGGCGCTTGGTAACAACACTTATTGTCGGCCATAACTTCCGCCATATGGCACCAAACAGACTGATATTTTGGATTCTTACTTAGAATCATGGTCTGTACACGAATCAATCATAAAATCTACAAAGAGAATGATTTTTAAAAAAATCATCGTTTTAACACTTGGGTTCGGTCGTTTTAAAGCACTTGGGGTCGGACGTTTGAACACATGGGTTGGGTCAAAACTTTATCCTTATGGTTTCGAATTGTCTGCAATTTTGGATTCTTACTAAAAATCATGGTCTGTACACGAATCAATCTAAAAATCAACAAAGAGAATTATTTAAAAAAAAAAATCGTTTTAACAATTGGGTTCGGTCGTTTAAGCACTTAGGGTCGGACGTTTGAACACTTGGGTTCGGTCAAAACTTTGGCTTCAAGGCTCCGAACAGTCTGAAATTATGGATTCTTACTAAGAATCATGGTCTGTAGATGAATCAAGCAAAAATCGACCAAAAAAGAACTTGTTCAAAAAAAAACATCGTTTTACGGGCGCTTGGTAACAACACTTATTGTCGGCCATAACTTCCGCCATATGGCACCAAACAGACTGATATTTTGGATTCTTACTTAGAATCATGGTCTGTACACGAATCAATCATAAAATCTACAAAGAGAATGATTTTTAAAAAAATCATCGTTTTAACACTTGGGTTCGGTCGTTTTTAAGCACTTGGGGTCGGACGTTTGAACACATGGGGTAGGTCAAAACTTTATCCTTATAGTTTCGAATTGTCTGCAATTTTGGATTCTTACTAAAAATCATGGTCTGTACACGAATCAATCATAAAATCTACAAAGAGAATGATTTATAAAAAAACCATCATTATAACACTTGGGTTCGGTCGTTTTTAAGCACTTGGGGTCAGACGTTTGAACACTTGGGGTGGGTCAAAACTTTGGCTTCATGGCTCGGTACCGTCTGAAATTTTGGATTCTTACTAAGAATCATGGTCTGTAGATGAATCAAGCAAAAAAACGCCAAAAGAAGAACTTTTTCAAAAAAACATCGCTTTAAGGGCGCTTGGTAACAACAATTATTGTCGGTCATAACTTCCGCCCTATGGCACCAAACCGACAGATATTTTGGATTCTTACTAAGAATCATGTTCTGTACACGAATCAATCATAAAATCTACAAAGAGAATGATTTTAAAAAAAATCATCGTTTTAACACTTGGGTTCGGTCGTTTTAGCACGTTAGGTCGGACGTTTGAAGACTTGGGGTCAGTCAAAACTTTGGCTTCATGGCTCCGAACAGTCTGAAATTTTGGATTCTTACTAATCATGGTCTGTAGATGAATCAAGCCAAAAATCGGACAAAAGAAGAACTGTTTCAAAATAACATCGTTTTACGGGCGCTTGGTAACAACAATTATTGTCGGTCATAACTTCCGCCCTATGGCACCAAACCGACTGATATTTTGGATTCTTACTAAGAATCATGGTCTGTACACGAATCAATCATAAAATCAACAAAGAGAATTATTTAAAAAAAAAAATCGTTTTAACACTTGGGTTCGGTCGTTTTAGCACTTAGGGTCGGACGTTTGAACACTTGGGTTCGGTCAAAACTTTGGCTTCAAGGCTCCGAACAGTCTGAAATTATGGATTCTTACTAAGAATCATGGTCTGTAGATGAATCAAGCAAAAATCGACCAAAAAAGAACTTGTTAAAAAAAAAACATCGTTTTACGGGCGCCCTGTAACAACACTTATTGTCGGCCATAACTTCTGCCATATGGCCCCAAACAGACTGATATTTTGGATTCTTACTTAGAATCATGGTCTGTACACGAATCAATCATAAAATCTACAAAGAGAATGATTTTTAAAAAAATCATCGTTTTAACACTTGGGTTCGGTCGTTTTAAAGCACTTGGGGTCGGACGTTTGAACACATGGGTTGGGTCAAAACTTTATCCTTATGGTTTCGAATTGTCTGCAATTTTGGATTCTTACTAAAAATCATGGTCTGTACACGAATCAATCTAAAAATCAACAAAGAGAATTATTTAAAAAAAAAAATCGTTTTAACACTTGGGTTCGGTCGTTTAAGCACTTAGGGTCGGACGTTTGAACACTTGGGTTCGGTCAAAACTTTGGCTTCAAGGCTCCGAACAGTCTGAAATTATGGATTCTTACTAAGAATCATGGTCTGTAGATGAATCAAGCAAAAATCGACCAAAAAAGAACTTGTTCAAAAAAAAACATCGTTTTACGGGCGCTTGGTAACAACACTTATTGTCGGCCATAACTTCCGCCATATGGCACCAAACAGACTGATATTTTGGATTCTTACTTAGAATCATGGTCTGTACACGAATCAATCATAAAATCAACAAAGAGAATTATTTAAAAAAAAAAATCGTTTTAACACTTGGGTTCGGTCGTTTTAGCACTTAGGGTCGGACGTTTGAACACTTGGGTTCGGTGAAAACTTTGGCTTCAAGGCTCCGAACAGTCTGAAATTATGGATTCTTACTAAGAATCATGGTCTGTAGATGAATCAAGCAAAAATCGACCAAAAAAGAACTTGTTAAAAAAAAAACATCGTTTTACGGGCGCTTGGTAACAACACTTATTGTCGGCCATAACTTCCGCCATATGGGACCAAACAGACTGATATTTTGGATTCTTACTTAGAATCATGGTCTGTACACGAATCAATCATAAAATCAACAAAGAGAATTATTTAAAAAAAAAAATCGTTTTAACACTTGGGTTCGGTCGTTTTAGCACTTAGGGTCGGACGTTTGAACACTTGGGTTCGGTCAAAACTTTGGCTTCAAGGCTCCGAACAGTCTGAAATTATGGATTCTTACTAAGAATCATGGTCTGTAGATGAATCAAGCAAAAATCGACCAAAAAAGAACTTGTTCAAAAAAAAACATCGTTTTACGGGCGCTTGGTAACAACACTTATTGTCGGCCATAACTTCCGCCATATGGCACCAAACAGACTGATATTTTGGATTCTTACTTAGAATCATGGTCTGTACACGAATCAATCATAAAATCTACAAAGAGAATGATTTTTTAAAAAATCATCGTTTTAACACTTGGGTTCGGTCGTTTTAAAGCACTTGGGGTCGGACGTTTGAACACATGGGTTGGGTCAAAACTTTATCCTTATGGTTTCGAATTGTCTGCAATTTTGGATTCTTAATAAGAATCATGGTCTGTACACGAATCAATCATAAAATCTACAAAGAGAATGATTTAAAAAAAAAAATATTGTTTTAACACTTGGGTTCAGTCGTTTTAGCACTTTAGATCGGACGTTTGAAGACTTGGGGTCGGTCAAAACTTTGGCTTCATGGCTCCGAACAGTCTGAAATTTTGGATTTTTACTAATCATGGTCTGTAGATGAATCAAGCCAAAAATCGGACAAAAGAAGAACTGTTTCAAAATAACATCGTTTTACGGGCGCTTGGTAACAACAATTATTGTCGGTCATAACTTCCGCCCTATGGCACCAAACCGACTGATATTTTGGATTCTTACTAAGAATCATGGTCTGTACACGAATCAATCATAAAATCAACAAAGAGAATTATTAAAAAAAAAAAATCGTTTTAACACTTGGGTTCGGTCGTTTTAGCACTTAGGGTCGGACGTTTGAACACTTGGGTTCGGTCAAAACTTTGGCTTCAAGGCTCCGAACAGTCTGAAATTATGGATTCTTACTAAGAATCATGGTCTGTAGATGAATCAAGCAAAAATCGACCAAAAAAGAACTTGTTAAAAAAAAAACATCGTTTTACGGGCGCTTGGTAACAACACTTATTGTCGGCCATAACTTCCGCCATATGGCACCAAACAGACTGATATTTTGGATTCTTACTAAAAATCATGGTCTGTACACGAATCAATCTAAAAATCAACAAAGAGAATTATTTAAAAAAAAAAATCGTTTTAACACTTGGGTTCGGTCGTTTTAGCACTTAGGGTCGGACGTTTGAACACTTGGGTTCGGTCAAAACTTTGGCTTCAAGGCTCCGAACAGTCTGAAATTATGGATTCTTACTAAGAATCATGGTCTGTAGATGAATCAAGCAAAAATCGACCAAAAAAGAACTTGTTCAAAAAAAAACATCGTTTTACGGGCGCTTGGTAACAACACTTATTGTCGGCCATAACTTCCGCCATATGGCACCAAACAGACTGATATTTTGGATTCTTACTTAGAATCATGGTCTGTACACGAATCAATCATAAAATCAACAAAGAGAATTATTTAAAAAAAAAAATCGTTTTAACACTTGGGTTCGGTCGTTTTAGCACTTAGGGTCGGACGTTTGAACACTTGGGTTCGGTGAAAACTTTGGCTTCAAGGCTCCGAACAGTCTGAAATTATGGATTCTTACTAAGAATCATGGTCTGTAGATGAATCAAGCAAAAATCGACCAAAAAAGAACTTGTTAAAAAAAAAACATCGTTTTACGGGCGCTTGGTAACAACACTTATTGTCGGCCATAACTTCCGCCATATGGCACCAAACAGACTGATATTTTGGATTCTTACTTAGAATCATGGTCTGTACACGAATCAATCATAAAATCAACAAAGAGAATTATTTAAAAAAAAAAATCGTTTTAACACTTGGGTTCGGTCGTTTTAGCACTTAGGGTCGGACGTTTGAACACTTGGGTTCGGTCAAAACTTTGGCTTCAAGGCTCCGAACAGTCTGAAATTATGGATTCTTACTAAGAATCATGGTCTGTAGATGAATCAAGCAAAAATCGACCAAAAAAGAACTTGTTCAAAAAAAAACATCGTTTTACGGGCGCTTGGTAACAACACTTATTGTCGGCCATAACTTCCGCCATATGGCACCAAACAGACTGATATTTTGGATTCTTACTTAGAATCATGGTCTGTACACGAATCAATCATAAAATCTACAAAGAGAATGATTTTTAAAAAAATCATCGTTTTAACACTTGGGTTCGGTCGTTTTAAAGCACTTGGGGTCGGACGTTTGAACACATGGGTTGGGTCAAAACTTTATCCTTATGGTTTCGAATTGTCTGCAATTTTGGATTCTTACTAAAAATCATGGTCTGTACACGAATCAATCTAAAAATCAACAAAGAGAATTATTTAAAAAAAAAAATCGTTTTAACACTTGGGTTCGGTCGTTTTAGCACTTAGGGTCGGACGTTTGAACACTTGGGTTCGGTCAAAACTTTGGCTTCAAGGCTCCGAACAGTCTGAAATTATGGATTCTTACTAAGAATCATGGTCTGTAGATGAATCAAGCAAAAATCGACCAAAAAAGAACTTGTTAAAAAAAAAACATCGTTTTACGGGCGCTTGGTAACAACACTTATTGTCGGCCATAACTTCCGCCATATGGCACCAAACAGACTGATATTTTGGATTCTTACTTAGAATCATGGTCTGTACACGAATCAATCATAAAATCAACAAAGAGAATTATTTAAAAAAAAAAATCGTTTTAACACTTGGGTTCGGTCGTTTTAGCACTTAGGGTCGGACGTTTTGAACACTTGGGTTCGGTCAAAACTTTGGCTTCAAGGCTCCGAACAGTCTGAAATCATGGATTCTTACTAAGAATCATGGTCTGTAGATGAATCAAGCAAAAATCGACCAAAAAAGAACTTGTTCAAAAAAAAACATCGTTTTACGGGCGCTTGGTAACAACACTTATTGTCGGCCCTAACTTCCGCCATATGGCACCAAACAGACTGATATTTTGGATTCTTACTTAGAATCATGGTCTGTACACGAATCAATCATAAAATCTACAAAGAGAATGATTTTTAAAAAAATCATCGTTTTAACACTTGGGTTCGGTCGTTTTAAAGCACTTGGGGTCGGACGTTTGAACACATGGGTTGGGTCAAAACTTTATCCTTATGGTTTCGAATTGTCTGCAATTTTGGATTCTTACTAAAAATCATGGTCTGTACACGAATCAATCTAAAAATCAACAAAGAGAATTATTTAAAAAAAAAAATCGTTTTAACACTTGGGTTCGGTCGTTTAAGCACTTAGGGTCGGACGTTTGAACACTTGGGTTCGGTCAAAACTTTGGCTTCAAGGCTCCGAACAGTCTGAAATTATGGATTCTTACTAAGAATCATGGTCTGTAGATGAATCAAGCAAAAATCGACCAAAAAAGAACTTGTTCAAAAAAAAACATCGTTTTACGGGCGCTTGGTAACAACACTTATTGTCGGTCATAACTTCCGCCCTATGGCACCAAACCGACAGATATTTTGGATTCTTACTAAGAATCATGTTCTGTACACGAATCAATCATAAAATCTACAAAGAGAATGATTTTAAAAAAAATCATCGTTTTAACACTTGGGTTCGGTCGTTTTAGCACGTTAGGTCGGACGTTTGAAGACTTGGGGTCAGTCAAAACTTTGGCTTCATGGCTCCGAACAGTCTGAAATTTTGGATTCTTACTAATCATGGTCTGTAGATGAATCAAGCCAAAAATCGGACAAAAGAAGAACTGTTTCAAAATAACATCGTTTTACGGGCGCTTGGTAACAACAATTATTGTCGGTCATAACTTCCGCCCTATGGCACCAAACCGACTGATATTTTGGATTCTTACTAAGGAATATGGTCTGTACACGAATCAATCATAAAATCAACAAAGAGAATTATTTAAAAAAAAAATCGTTTTAACACTTGGGTTCGGTCGTTTTAGCACTTAGGGTCGGACGTTTGAACACTTGGGTTCGGTCAAAACTTTGGCTTCAAGGCTCCGAACAGTCTGAAATTATGGATTCTTACTAAGAATCATGGTCTGTAGATGAATCAAGCAAAAATCGACCAAAAAAGAACTTGTTAAAAAAAAAACATCGTTTTACGGGCGCTTGGTAACAACACTTATTGTCGGCCATAACTTCCGCCATATGGCACCAAACAGACTGATATTTTGGATTCTTACTTAGAATCATGGTCTGTACAAGAAGCAATCATAAAATCTACAAAGAGAATGATTTTTAAAAAAATCATCGTTTTAACACTTGGGTTCGGTCGTTTTAAAGCTCTTGGGGTCGGACGTTTGAACACATGGGTTGGGTCAAAACTTTATCCTTATGGTTTCGAATTGTCTGCAATTTTGGATTCTTACTAAAAATCATGGTCTGTACACGAATCAATCTAAAAATCAACAAAGAGAATTATTTAAAAAAAAAAATCGTTTTAACACTTGGGTTCGGTCGTTTAAGCACTTAGGGTCGGACGTTTGAACACTTGGGTTCGGTCAAAACTTTGGCTTCAAGGCTCCGAACAGTCTGAAATTATGGATTCTTACTAAGAATCATGGTCTGTAGATGAATCAAGCAAAAATCGACCAAAAAGAACTTGTTCAAAAAAAAACATCGTTTTACGGGCGCTTGGTAACAACACTTATTGTCGGCCATAACTTCCGCCATATGGCACCAAACAGACTGATATTTTGGATTCTTACTTAGAATCATGGTCTGTACACGTATCAATCATAAAATCTACATAGAGAATGATTTAAAAAAAAAATCGTTTTAACACTTGGGTTCGGTCGTTTTAGCACTTAGGGTCGGACGTTTGAACACGTTGGGTGGGTCAAAACTTTGGCTTCAAGGCTCCGAACAGTCTGAAATATGGATTCTTACTAAGAATCATGGTCTGTAGATGAATCAAGCAAAAATCGACCAAAAAAGAACTTGTTCAAAAAAAACATCGTTTTACGGGCGCTTGGTAACAACACTTATTGTCGGCCATAACTTCCGCCATATGGCACCAAACAGACTGATATTTTGGATTCTTACTTAGAATCATGGTCTGTACACGAATCAATCATAAAATCAACAAAGAGAATTATTTAAAAAAAAAAATCGTTTTAACACTTGGGTTCGGTCGTTTTAGCACTTAGGGTCGGACGTTTGAACACTTGGGTTCGGTGAAAACTTTGGCTTCAAGGCTCCGAACAGTCTGAAATTATGGATTCTTACTAAGAATCATGGTCTGTAGATGAATCAAGCAAAAATCGACCAAAAAAGAACTTGTTAAAAAAAAAACATCGTTTTACGGGCGCTTGGTAACAACACTTATTGTCGGCCATAACTTCCGCCATATGGCACCAAACAGACTGATATTTTGGATTCTTACTTAGAATCATGGTCTGTACACGAATCAATCATAAAATCAACAAAGAGAATTATTTAAAAAAAAAAATGTTTTAACACTTGGGTTCGGTCGTTTTAGCACTTAGGGTCGGACGTTTGAACACTTTGGGTGGGTCAAAACTTTGGCTTCATGGCTCCGAACCGTCTAAAATTTTGGATTCTTACTAAGAATCATGGTCTGTAGATGAATCAAGCAAAAATCGACCAAAAAAGAACTTGTTCAAAAAAAAACATCGTTTTACGGGCGCTTGGTAACAACACTTATTGTCGGCCATAACTTCCGCCATATGGCACCAAACAGACTGATATTTTGGATTCTTACTTAGAATCATGGTCTGTACACGAATCAATCATAAAATCTACAAAGAGAATGATTTTTTTAAAAATCATCGTTTTAACACTTGGGTTCGATCGTTTTAAAGCACTTGGGGTCGGACGTTTGAACACATGGGTTGGGTCAAAACTTTATCCTTATGGTTTCGAATTGTCTGCAATTTTGGATTCTTAATAAGAATCATGGTCTGTACACGAATCAATCATAAAATCTACAAAGAGAATGATTTAAAAAAAAAAATATTGTTTTAACACTTGGGTTCAGTCGTTTTAGCACTTTAGATCGGACGTTTGAAGACTTGGGGTCGGTCAAAACTTTGGCTTCATGGCTCCGAACAGTCTGAAATTTTGGATTCTTACTAAGAATCATGTTCTGTACAAGAATCAAGCAAAAAATCGGCAAAAAGGAGAACTTTTTCAAAAAAGATCGTTTTCGGGGCGCTTTGTAACAACAATTATTGTCGGTCATAACTTCCGCCCTATGGCACCAAACCGACTGATATTTTAAATTCTTTCTAATAATCATGGTATATACACGAATCAATTATAAAATCTACAAAGAGAATGATTTTTAAAAAATCATCGTTTTAACACTTGAGTTCGGCCGTTTTTAAGCACTTGAGGTCGGACGTTTGTCTGCAATTTTGGATTCTTACTAAAAATCATGGTCTGTACACGAATCAATCATAAAATCTTCAAAGAGAATGATTTAAAAAAAAACTAATGTTTTAACACTTCGGTTCGGTCTTTTTAGCACTTAGGGTCGGACGTCTGAACACTTGGGGACGGTCAAAACTCTGACTTTTTGGCTCCGAACCGTCTGAAATTTCGGATTCTTACTAAGAGTCATGGTCTGTACGCTGTACATGAATCAAGCAAAAAATCGGCAAAAAGAAGAACTTTTCAAAAAACATCGTTTTACGGGCGCTTTGTAACAACAAGTATTGTCGGTTATAACTTCCGCCCTATGGCACCAAACCGACTGATATTTTGGATTCTTACTAAGAATCATGGTCTGTACACGAATCAATCATAAAATCTACAAAGAGAATGATTTTTAAAAAAATCATCGTTTTAACACTTGGGTTCGGTCGTTTTTGAGCACTTGGGGTCGGACGTTTGAACACATGGGGTAGGTCAAAACTTTATCCTTATGGTTTCGAATTGTCTGCAATTTTGGATTCTTACTAAAAATCATGGTCTGTACACGAATCAATCATAAAATCTACAAAGAGAATGATTTATAAAAAAACCATCATTATAACACTTGGGTTCGGTCGTTTTTAAGCACTTGGGGTCAGACGTTTGAACACTTGGGGTGGGTCAAAACTTTGGCTTCATGGCTCGGTACCGTCTGAAATTTTGGATTCTTACTAAGAATCATGGTCTGTAGATGAATCAAGCAAAAAAACGCCAAAAGAAGAACTTTTTCAAAAAAACATCGCTTTAAGGGCGCTTGGTAACAACAATTATTGTCGGTCATAACTTCCGCCCTATGGCACCAAACCGACAGATATTTTGGATTCTTACTAAGAATCATGTTCTGTACACGAATCAATCAAAAAATCTACAAAGAGAATGATTTTAAAAAAATCATCGTTTTAACACTTGGGTTCGGTCGTTTTAGCACGTTAGGTCGGACGTTTGAAGACTTGGGGTCAGTCAAAACTTTGGCTTCATGGCTCCGAACAGTCTGAAATTTTGGATTCTTACTAATCATGGTCTGTAGATGAATCAAGCCAAAAATCGGACAAAAGAAGAACTGTTTCAAAATAACATCGTTTTACGGGCGCTTGGTAACAACAATTATTGTCGGTCATAACTTCCGCCCTATGGCACCAAACCGACTGATATTTTGGATTCTTACTAAGAATCATGGTCTGTACACGAATCAATCATAAAATCAACAACGAGAATTATTTAAAAAAAAAATCGTTTTAACACTTGGGTTCGGTCGTTTTAGCACTTAGGGTCGGACGTTGAACACTTGGGTTCGGTCAAAACTTTGGCTTCAAGGCTCCGAACAGTCTGAAATTATGGATTCTTACTAAGAATCATGGTCTGTAGATGAATCAAGCAAAAATCGACCAAAAAAGAACTTGTTAAAAAAAAAACATCGTTTTACGGGCGCTTGGTAACAACACTTATTGTCGGCCATAACTTCCGCCATATGGCACCAAACAGACTGATATTTTGGATTCTTACTTAGAATCATGGTCTGTACACGAATCAATCATAAAATCTACAAAGAGAATGATTTTTAAAAAAATCATCGTTTTAACACTTGGGTTCGGTCGTTTTAAAGCACTTGGGTCGGACGTTTGAACACATGGGTTGGGTCAAAACTTTATCCTTATGGTTTCGAATTGTCTGCAATTTTGGATTCTT